>JAUMIR010000005.1:210928644-213428644 GCA_030847615.1 Gambelia wislizenii
ACATGTACCTGGGACTGTCCTTTGCCCACCCCTGTCATACTCCTTCCCTGTTGGCCAGAGGAGCACTACCTTAGAAGACACTTGCATTAGTTGAAGCCATGTCATCCTCACAGCAGCTCTACCCTTCCAGCCAATGATGCGGGAGTTTTTTGCCTGACATGGGAGCATCTTAGGTGGCCAGTGATTATAAACCAGATTGGAAATTTAACTCTGGGAACTCAGAGTAAATGGTTACCCTCATGAATTGCATATGTTTTCCTCTTTGCGGAATATCCATTAAAATGTGAACCATCAATGAAATCATCAGGCACACTGGTGTTGTTGTTGGCATTGCTTGCCTGACAACTCAGGGATACAGGAAAAAATTATAGCAGTTTTCATTTTCTCTGTACTCCCTGTGAGAGAAAGGTGATTTCTAACTGAATAAATAGTTAATCAGTGATGGATTATACCCTGTATGACTCTAATTGCTCTTGCTACTCCATCTAATTTAGTATCTGATATAGATTGTCTTGAATTAATCAGCAGGACAATTTTGTTAAATTGCAGTATTTTTTAATAGACCAAATCAGCGATCAGCACATATTGTTCAACTCTATTCAATGAAAACATTAAAAGGTAACATGACATCTTCTAGAATGGTCATCGTACTCTAGGAGCGTCGCAGTTAGTGCTTGCCTATTCTAGTTGGTTACAATTTGTAAATGAATCATTATAAGAGTTTGAGAGCTCCATAAATCGCCCAATTTTCCTTTGCCATTGGCACTTGACCCAACTGCAAAGGCTGTGGAGGGTCCAGAGTACAAACTTGACCAAAACTCATCACGTGTGTGTGTGTGTATCTTCATATATGTATTCCTTCTCCCTCCCCCTCACTTTTGTTGTTTTCTTGTTCATTGTTGTGAGAGGCCAAAGGAATTTACAAAGGGCAGATAGGAGTTTCCAACTGGCAAAAATCAAAACATTGTGTCACTGATGTATACAGCTGTCCTTTACTCTGGTAAAGTCCCTTTCTCTTGCTCCCCCTGAGTGAGCCACCCAGTCATTTTATGTCACACTATATATTTTATGGCACCTTATATAGTATAGGCATAGATGGGTAAATGAGAGAATTGGAGATGCTGGAACAGGAAAATGGTCTTGTCACACTGGGAGTCTGGGCAGAAGGAAGTTTAGAGATCCAGAAGGAAGCTGGAGACTTTATAGTCACTGCAACATTGCCAGACACATGTTCTGTTGAGGAAAATAAAAGGAAAATAGCCTCAAGAGGCAGAACATAGTTGAATAAGATGGTTCATTCCTGCTCAGGCCATTCTTTGAGCAGGAGGGCTGGGGGCATGCTGGGTTTTAGTGGAAAACATAAGAATCATTTTTGGAAAATACAGCAGAAAAAGACAGGGGCAAAAAAGAAGAAGAAGAGGAAGAAGAGAGACTGCAACTGGTCTGGAAGGCACCATTTGTGGGGATCCTTCTCTCTAAAGATCTGAGAAAGGCAATGGATTTGGCTTCCAATGTATTCTAGTTCTGTGTCTTCCTCTTTCTCCTTCTGTCTATTTGTAAATAGAACTCAAATGTTGCAAAATGGAATCAGCTACCATGATGATCTAAAGTGGGCAACTGTGGTGGGGGTGGAGTCGATTTCTCGTTGCTCACCCCAAGTTGTCCACACAGTCATGTTATGGCTTTTCAGCCAGTTTTGGGTGGTGGTGGATGGGGGTGGTGTAAGTGGTTAGGGGGATCTATGAGTGTGATGAAATAATTTCTTAAGGAATAAAAAGTGCCTCAGAAGTCTAATCCTGCTCCTGCACAAGTATAGGAGTCTATGGCCTACATAGCATAATCATTCTTCTGGGTTCAGGAATGGAAAAGTCCAAGTGAAAAAATTGGCATAGTAAGTTAACTATTAATATGCTTTTTAAACAAAGTAATTAAATTGCATTTATGTCAAAAGAGGGTATTTTTAACAACAGTTAATTTAAATATTGGAATTTAAATTTACATTACATTACTACACTAAAAGCCATACCAGAATAAAGGTAGAAAAATCTATTATTTTTCTTCTCTCACTGGTCCCTGTTTTGAGTTTTTTTCAGAGAAGAGGCACATTATTTTTTTGAAAACCCCAGTTCTTACTCATCCCACCAACAGCCTTTCTGCTTTTTGTTTCTCCATCCCTTATAATCTCATCCTGCTAACCTCCGGCTTTCATTAGGTTTATGATTCCCATGCAGTTTCCAGCAAAAATGCCAGGGTTAAAAGTTTAAAAATTCAGTGTTTTGGGACAGACGAAGAACAATTAATTGAAATACCTTCCCCTCCAAGCTGCCCTTTCTACTTGTGGCCTGAACTTTATAATGCCTCAACCATGAGGCACTAAAAAAAGAGAAGAGTTTTGCAAAAATTGAAGAGAACCAGGATTTTTTTTGGTGGGGGGAGGAAAAGAAACAACTATGTAATGTAAAATATTTTACCTCTTTAAAGAATGTGGCTCATCAAATCAATTAATTAATAACTAATTAATTGTGAAGGGTCATTGATGCTGAAATTCCAGTTTAGCTCAATCCCTTTTCCTGAAATATAAATGTAAGTTGCCTCCTTTTGTTGGGAAATGTCCAACTTAATTCGTAATTTAATTGGTTTCACTTCATTTGTTTCTGTCACTATGCTGGTTACAGTACTGGTGGTAACTCTTAGCAGGCCCCATTCCTCTATGCTGCAGTCACTTCTGTCCATTCATTTGCTCTATTCTCCAGGGCTCAATGCAAATGGCCACCACGAGAGAAAGAGAAAGCCTAGCTATTGCTTTTTCTTCCTCTTCCTAGTGCTGATTCACCCAGAAAGGGCAGTTGAACACAAGGAGGAGGATCAATACAACCAGATGCCTGTAAGAATTGGCATTGGGTTTGTTGGTTGCATGTGGACCTTGGAAGATATACTCCAACATTTCACAGATGATAACTCGGCACATGTGCCCAAATGACATAAGACTGTGGCCAAGATGTCAAAAGTTATTAATGAAGAAGGACACACAAGCTAGGAGAAGTTGCAGCAGTTTGCTTTCATTGGAGTTTACTGCAGAAGGTGAGTTTCCAACCTTTCCTCTCCATCCTGCTTGAGTTAACAGAGCAGAAACTACTTTTGCACTTTGAACTCAATTGGCAGCAATTGATGTAACCTGAAACAAAGGGGAAATGTGGGAGTAGGAGCCAAAACTGGGACATTTTGAAATCAGCTGAAAGAGTGGGAAAACAGAAGCTGAATCAGGACTGTCTGTGCCGAACTGGGACAGTTGGAGGGTATGATATACAACAGTGGATTCTTCTAAGGACATTCTGAGACACTGGCACCTCCTTGTGGCAGCCATTTTTGCATGCATTGTTTTGAGACTTAATTCAGAATGCTGATTTGGATAGTTAAAGCCAAAATTGGCTGTGACCATGGAGCTAACTGGGCCTGAGGGTCTTAGTAGCGCCCAGTACAGATGCCTGTCATCAATCCTTTTAAAAAAATCTTATCACAATCTTCAGGGTTGTCTGTATGCCAAAATAAATTGTTTTCCTCCAACTTGTCTTTATAGTTTTACAGCTCCCATAAACTTTGCTTGTACTCTAGTCAAGATGGCAGCCGTAAGTGAATTCCCTGTGTTTTTAAATCTGCTGCCAATGAACTATTAAAAAAAAAAAAAAACTATTTCCACATTGCACATAAGTGATGGTTCACCTTTACAAAAAAAGAGAAAAAGCGCAGCAGGCACTTGCCATGTTAGTAAGCCCTGCCCTCCACACTCATCTGGCCCATCAGGTTTGTACTTCCTCTCATATGGGAAAGCAATTCATAATGAACTGCTTGTCCCAATGAGTGGGAATGTGTATTCCCCTTGCTGTTTTTTAAAAACTCTGGGAAAAGCCACAAAGGCTTTTCCTGCAGTTTTTGCTGCAGTTTTTGCTGGTTTTGGCTCCCCTCCTGCACAATACAGCAAAACAACTCGGATTGCCATTAGGACAGGTCATCTTCTCCTCACACTCCATGAGGTATATTTTTGCTATTTAGACAACCCCTTCATTTTCCAGAGGAGGATGACCAGGATGGTGGGAGGTCTGGAAGCCATGAGGAGAGGCTTAGGGAACTGTGCATGTTTAGTCTGGAGAAGAGAAGGTTCAGAGGAGACATGATAGCCATGTTTAACTATTTGTAGCGATGTCATACTGAGGATGGAGCAAGCTTGTTTTCTGCTGCTCCAGAGACTAGGACACAGAGCAATGGGTTCAAAATACAGGAACAGAGATTCCACCTAAACATTAGGAAGAACTTCCTGACAGTAAGTGCTGTTCAGAAGTGTTGAGAATACACTTCCTCATAGTGTGATGGGGTCTCCTTCTTTGGAGGTCTGGATGGCCATCTGTTGGGAATGATTTGATTGTGTATTCCTGCATGGCAGGGGGTTGGACTGGATGGCCTTTGAGGTCTCATCCACTTCTATGATTCCATGATTCTATAATGCTCTGAATGTTGCATTACCTTGTAAGATACTGTGTGGGAGGGCAGGACATGACCACTGCAAGGAAAACCTGGTGGCAGCTGTCTTAGCAGCTCCAATCCTGATTTTTTAAGGCTAGTATGAGCACCTTGAATTGAGCCGTCAGATATACAGGGAGGCAGCAGAGATATTTTAAAATTGGGGTAATATAGTCATGGCAATCAAAGTCATTTAATAGTCTGGCTGCCACCTTCCACCACATGTGAGCTGTCCTGCTGTTTCAAAAATCTTACTGTGCCATGGCAAATAAAAATGTGTTTCTTGTTCAATTTGTGCTAATTGCAAAGGCAATTAGCTTAAGCACAGAAAGTACACTTACTGCTAGTGTTCTTTCTTTGACGGAAAGATGTTTTAGTTGATATATTTTTTTAAAAAAAATGGTTAGCTGTTCATGTTCAGACTAATGCTTGAGTCAAGTTCTCTTATTTCACTGGTGATTGGGTGGAATTTTACATGAACTCACCGTTAACTGTCTGATTAAATTTTCCTAATGCAGCATGAATGCTGCCTCTGTAATTAGTGCCTTATAGAATACTGTGTATTTTTCTCTTGCTTGCATCACATTATTGCTTGACTTTACATGCCCCTTTGTTTTCCAGGGCAGACAATAGCTCAGCACCATTGTTTATAAAATAATGTTTACAGTATATGTTTATAAAATACAGTTGGGCCCCCATATCCACGGAACCAATATCTGCAGTTTCAGTTATCTGTGGGACCCAAAACAGGGACATATACCTTAGAGGTGTCCTATTTAGTTAGTTATTTTATTTAGTTAGTTATTTATACCCCACTCTTCAGCCACAAGGCTATCAGAGTGGCTTACAAATTGTTTTAAGCAATAGCTATTTACACACCTACACTGCATTAAACAGTTTCCAATGTGTGTTAGCTAATTGCCCCCACAAGCTGGGTACTCATTTTACTGACCTACAGAAGAATGGAAGGCTGAGTGAACCTTGGAGCCAACTGGAATCGAACTTGCAACGTGGTGGCTTGCAGTACTGGCATTTAACCACTGCGCCACCCTAGAAAATGACTGGAGAGGCATCCTCTTTAGACATCTTCTAGGTCCTCCAAGGCAACTCTATGGTATTTTTTAATCAGAAGTCTATTACTTTTAATAGGATTTGCTATTATCTACAGTTTCTGGTATCCACAGTAAGAGAACCAAAACCCTGCGGATACGGGGGTCTGGCTGTACTGTTTATATGTTTATAAAATGTTTATAAAACACTGTGCAAATGTTAAAATTATTACGACTGTCAACAAGCAAAACTCTTGCCATAACCTGATTGCAGAAACTTTGATAGATATGGCTAAATAGGGTGTGCTATCACATTAATATTAAAACAACTGTTTATTATAATATAATGCAATCATTAATTGTTCTGCTGAAAAGGGGGGAATCATATATTACATTATTAATTTTATAAAAAGTATGAATTATTCATTATACCAGAAAGAAAATATTAGTACAATTATTTCTTTCCCTTATTACCAAATGTCACCCTTCCTACTAGGAATGAGTAAAATAATGGCCTATTTAATGCAAAATGCTTTACTGCTGTAGGATAACCATTGTCAAATACATTTTTATCTATTGGTACTAGTCCTAATTGCCATCATTAAACTATTTTAAGATGTTTGTGAGTGATATAAACTGACCCCTCACACTTAAACCTTAACCCTAAATTGGCATTTCTCTTCTCCCTTTCTCTCTCCCTCTTACTTTGCCCCCATTTTTGTATACTCATAACTCTGAAGCCCTTAGCCCATAGCAAACTTTTGTTAAGGCCTTTCAGTTAGGCCATTCTTTAAAGCCACTACCACCCTTTTCCCAGACTGATGGAACTGTGGCAATCTCACCCATATTCCTCCAACCCAATGTGTATCCCTTTGTAACCCTGTGTCCTGGTCACTCTGTCTGAGGGCAAAAATGAAACCATGTGACTTTGCCACATGAATTCTATTTTTTTAGGGGTATGTGTTAGTATGCCCCACAATCCCCTCTGCACAGTATGTCACAACTGGAAATATTGGACACTTTTCAGGGTCACGTTGGCTTAGGCAGACTAGAGGTCAGTTGGAGGTCACAATGACCTGAGATGTGTCTACAGCTATAATGGTAAGAAAGCCCATATCAAGATTGAGCAGGAAGTCCCTGTAATGGGTTTATGCTAACAACCAATCATTAGAGGGGTACGTGTTAATCCTTTCTCTTCCAGCCTTGGGTGTTCCAAGCACTAATTCAATCAGGTGACCAATTCAATTAAGTGACCATTCCTTAATCAATACCCTACAGAAAATCTCTCCTATACCCCCTACCTGACCAAACATTAAGAGGTTGCTCCAGAACAATCAATGTTTTGTCTTACCAGAACCAAAGCAATCAGTTGAGTTTTGTTCCCTTTCCGTATCTGTTGGGAAAGCCATCCAGGTTTGGTCATAACCAGAGTAGCCCTTCAGGATATGAAATAGAGTATAATATCCCAGCCTAGACCCCAGCTAAGTGTGCCACAGTGGACAGACCTGGCCACTCTCTTTCTCAGCATGTCCCAAATCAGAACCTCCTGTGCCACCCTCAGACAGTTTGCTGCACGGAACTCTTCCGTTCAAGACTGGTAACTGTGATGGACAGCTGGATGAGCGAATGGGAGAAGTGTGTTCAAGGAGCCAATCCTATGGCAAGGAAACTGACATGGGAGGGGCTTTGGGGTGTTTGAAGTTTGCATGACAGTTTGAGTGAAGTTCAGTTAAGAACAGAGGTCCGTTGATGGCAGTTATCTGGAGCAGAGGGCTCCACGTGTGTGCTGTATGAGAGAGGTTTGGATGTGGTAAAATTGTGTGCAGAAGTTAATAGTTTGAATTAGAGGAGTGAGTGGAGAAAGAGTGAATGAGTCTGGGGAATAAGGAATAACATTATAAAGATTTAAGCACTGTTCTAAATAAGATTTCACGTTACTGTTATTCATTCCCCTCAATAAAATTATCCCTGTTAATTCAAATACAGATGCTGCCCATTCCTATCTATTATATATAGGTAAAGGCAAGCTACCAAAACACACTCCACACATTTAAGTAAAATTAGTAACCCTGGTTTGAAGGTGGAACAAAGGGAACTTCATAAAGCAAAGGTGGGAGGAACAGAGGGCAGAGCCAGCCAGAGCCAGCCCAGCTCTTGGCCACCTTGGTGTGTCTGGGTTCTGTCACAGTAACTATCACCCTATCTTCCCAGATCTCTCTCCTTTTATCCAACCGTTATGCCTTACTCTGCTTTAGCCTTGTATGGTTCATAGGAACATGTGTTATGTATGTTAGTTCACTTTTGTGTTATTCAATAAAATACTTTATTTCACGTTAACTGTAGTGCTCTCTACAGTTAGTACTGGGTATACATAGGTGAAAAGCTCCCCAAAATTAACCTCTTCTCACAGGCCTCCTGTTGAGCTAATAATCCCGCAGATATTACATGAGATTTTGGCATCATGCATGGGGTTCCAACGTAACCTCACCTCTTACAGTAACAAGGTCACCCAGTGGGTTTCCATGGCCAAGTGAGGATTTGAACCCTGGTCTCCCAGAGTCCCAGTCCAACACTCTAGCCGCTACACTATGCTGACTGTCATTATCAGAGTATTAATATCATATCCTAATGACATCAGCTGATGAAGCATTAAATTCAAATTATGGAAACAGATTTGCATTCACATGATAAAAGGGGTTGAGTTTCCCCAGTTCTCTTTCCCCTGAGCCTCCACAGTTATAATCTGCTCTAGAGGTTTCTTCTAATCTTCTGGAGCAGATTTGGAGGGTATTCAAGCAGGGGGCTGCTGAGGAGATGGTTTACTCAATCCACAGAAGGAGAATGCACTTTTCATTGACAAAAGGAAACCATTGGATATAACTTGAAATCTGAAATTGGCCAAGATCTAATTGAACACTTTCAGAATGAAAAAAAAGTAAAATCAAAGCAATGTAGTGACACCAGGGGAAATATAATGCTGTATTCCACTTCAACTGCCATGGCAACAACCTTCAGTTTGTAGGCTGGTGAGGGACTAGAACTCTTCCGTTGATATTTCTAAACACCCCTCCCTAAACTGCCAGTCCTATGGCAGTTAAAGTGGAATATAGTGTTATAAGTGTATTGTGTGAATAGGCTCCCAATCATGGCTGCTTGCTGTTGTATAAGCAACAGTTAGCACAGGGACAAAGGATGTGCACAACAAAAGAACTTACACAACAGGGAGCCCTTTTACACTAGACAATTATAGCAATATGTTTTACTTTAACTGTCATGTCATCAACCTATGAAATTGAACAGCCTTTGAAATTCAACATTTGTAGTTTGGTGAGGCATTAGATCTGTCTGACTGAGAATTCTAAATGTGTATGTGTGTGTGACTTCAAATCACCTGTCGGCTTATGGTGACTCCATGAATTTCATAGGATTTTCTTAAGCAAGGAATACTCAGAGGGTGTTTGCCTTCTTCTGAAATACAGCCTACAGCACCTGGTATTCATTGGCAGTCTCCCATTCAAGTACGAACCCTGGCCAACCCTTCCAAGAACAGACAGGATCTGCTGTCTTTAGGGTATTTAGGCTCACCTCTCCCTAAACTGCAAATCCTAAGAGTCCACACGATAGAGCCATGGCAGTTAAACTAGGATCACAGTGCTATAATTATGTAGTGTCTAAGAGCTCAACATTCAGGATACCTCAGAAGGATTCCTCTGTCCTATCTTTCAGCTTTCTAATGAAGGAACAACCTTCCTAAAATGTATTCTACCATTCTGCTTTTTTCCCTGCCCCTTCTTCCCATGGCAGATCACTGCACATAGTAAGTAGCTTGCTTAGTTCACTTGCCACTCATTTGCTACTTAACTTTCTACATGAAACTTCTATAATATTTTATTGTCTAATAAAATTTAATACTGCAGTTTTGGAACAGCAGGCCATTCTATGAGTATGAATATATGATGGAGCTAGTTTATTTGCTTGATAAAGCAATAGCATTTCATTCTCCTCCCCCTTCTTCTGCTTGCTGCACACCCTTTTAGATTACAACATTACAGAAATATTGAAACAGTTGTTGATATACAGTACCAAATGTTACAACTTGACACATTAGTGCAGAATAATTTTGATGGCCTTTGGGTCCTTTCTTAAATGAAAAGAAGATTAGATTCAGCTATTTCTCTCTAGTGTGACCCTTAAACTGCCTGAAGAAAAAAAAATGTTGTCTGGAGAAATGTGAATCCTTTTTAATAAGTTTTCTTTTTGCCCTTTTTCCCTTCAGTTCCCAGGCCCTAAACATTTGTGGATTTTTTGGTTCAACATTTAATCAAATGCATTGGAGAATATGTTATTTCTTTATGCAGAGAAATATTGCACCTGGGCTTGGATTGTCACTTTCATTTTCCACCGGGTAAAGCCCCTGTGACAAGAAAGTTAGGAATTATTTTCACATATTTTCACATTTCATATCCTAATTTATTTATTTTTGTTTTTATTTTTATTTATGCCATATCTGGTATTGGGTTGCATACCCAGGACTTGAGGAATTCCCACAGCTGAAGATCTCAAAGCTGACAGCAGTGTGAAATCACCACATTCTCCCAGCCACACAGAAATCTGGCACATAATGATTCAGGGAAGCTTGTTTAGATCATAGGAGCACAGAAGCTGTCAGAAGACTGAACCAGTGAGTGTAGTAAGGACAGTTTCTACTGGCTACTTTGCACTAATCACTTTGTGCTGTGGCAGATCAGGCTTTGGCCAAATCCACACTACACAAACAATCCAGTTTGGTTGATTGGCTTTGAGGCTGAATCAAGCAAAGAGGATGGTCATTCACAGCTCTTGTGCCTCAGACTAGGGCCAGCAGATAGGGAGATGAGAAAAGGTAGGAAAGAAGAGGTGATCGACAGCAGCCATTGGGTGAATGTTGAAATCAATTTTTCTTTTGTTTATTTTTTTAAAGCAATTTTGGTTGCTGATGCTGAATCAAGGAGCAGGGGTGGGAGTCACAGAAAGAAAAGAAAAGAAAAGAAAGCACTATGCAATTGGATCTCAAATTCTCTTCTTTCTCCTAGAAAATGTTCCCCAATGAACCTATTTAAATAAAAAGGAAATGCCTTCCATTTTTCTTTCTTTCTCTGCCACTGATTGTTTCTCCTTCTCCTGGCCAGCTCTAGCAAACAAACAATAGTCAACCAGCTCCTGATACTGACCATGTGCTCTCAGCTACTGCTACCATACATCTATGCATACCTTTTCCCTGCCTTCTCTCTTCCACTGCACTCCCTTCCTCTGAGCCCTGATGCCAGAGGCAGTTTGTGTCAGGAGTTAGAGACTGAACTCCATTATAAAATGGCCAAACAACTGCAGAACCATGCTGAGCCAAAATGGCTGACTGCATGAACTACCAAGTCATGCCTAGTCAGGCCACTAGAGGGCAATGTCCTGTAGATGTATATATGGGAGAACTCAGAACAGAGCTCACTTCCTCCTCTCTTCTCTTCCTGTGAATGCTGAGGCCTGGTGAAGCAGTTTCTCCTTCAATTGTAAATATTTGCATATATTGCAACTGTTTGACTTTGAAGATAAAAGTGCCTCCTGCTTATTTGGACGTCAAACACTCTGTGTGTGAGTATTCTTGGGAACAGGTTGCTACTGAGTTTGCTGAGATCATTTTTTGGCTTCTTCTGGGGATTGAGTGACCTATCATCCATTGACAGTACGGAAGGGAGGAAGCAAACTCCTGGAAAATCTATTGAAAGCCAGGAGTTGAACCCTGAAGCTGTTTTGGCCAACACATAGACAGTTAAAGGATTTGCATTCAGTGCTTTCTGTGGTGTATGAACTCTTGGACCCAGTAGCTGATGGCTTTCCAATTGGAACCTTGAGTTACACTGATCTAGACTGGCCTCCAAAAGCCAGACATTCCTGCAGTGTTATAACAGTAATCTGGAGAACATGGAATTATTAATCTACTCTGCAGACCCATATTATTATTAATTCAAATTAAACTAACCAATCTTCTCTGTGTTTTATTATTATTATTTTATTTAGTTATTTATACTCCGCTCTTCAGCCACAAGGCTATCAGAGCGGCTTACAAATTGTTTTAAGCAATAGCAATTTACACATCTACACTGCATTAAGCAGTTTCCAATGTGTGTTAGCTAATTGCCCCCACAATTGTAATTTTTTTTTTAAGTATATTGTTGGTTGCAGGAGGCCTCTACCATCGGAGAGGCAGAAATTACTTCATGGTGAATGGCCATTTTGTGGTAGGAATGAGTGCCTCAGCCAATATAAATCAGAATTATTGAACATGTAGCACTAGGTAATAAATTGCTTTATAGTTGTCCTTACAAGCAGCCAGGTAGCCAATGGTCCACAGAATTGGGAGGATACTCCTATTAATCAGGCTGACTCCTGTAAGTGCTTTGGCCTTGGATCCAGGACACCAGAGTTTTCCCTGTCACACACTTCATGCTCCATGGCTTCCTTCAACAATGTTGTGGATGCCATAATGCCCCACTTTTCAAATAATGATATTGATAAAAGAATGGTGCAAGGACCAATTGCTAACATAGGGTCTGTCTATACGATTAAAAAAAATCCGTTTGGGGGGTAAAAAATACAAATAGGCAGCTGTTCATGTACATACGATCTGCCTACATGATTTTTTACCCCCCTAAACTCTGTATGAGACCCCTCCCCCAGCTGGCTGGAGCGAGCAAGCCATGCGGCAGTTTTAAATCTCCTGCCACTTAAAAAAAAAAAAAAATTAAAAAGGTGCCTGCTTTGTGAACATTCGGTTTTCCCTATTTACAAAGTAAAATAAAAATAAATATATATAAAATTCACGGACTTACCGGACTCTCACTTAGCCGGGAATCCAACACGACGGCCCCTCCCAATTCCCCTCCTTGCTAGTTCCACCCCCTCTACTCGGCCAGCCAATCAGATTACACTGCCTGTTCGCATGTATGCAAATGGGGCGTACAGACCATCAGCCATTCGAATGGCTGTACATATTTTATGCCGAGATCTGCTAATCCTCCCAAACACCGAATCCACGTAGTTTACGAGGGATTCGCTAGCTCCCCTTCTGAATGACACGTATGAATCCGAAGGGCTGTGTGTACAGAAGAGCGATCTTCCGAATGGCATACGTATTTTTTTTACCGTGTAGACGGGATCTTACATTGCCACTTACAGTTAAAGGGCTCATCTACACAATCCAGGATATGCTGGCTCCTTGCTGGTGTATCCTGGCTGTGGAACATGCCCATTGTTCTCCTGTTTCCTCCACGGAATGGGAGGGGGTCCTGATGGGCCTGTCTCTGTAGCCGCCGCCACCACCACCACCATTTCCCTCACTGTCTCGGAAGGCAGGAAGGGGCCCCACAATATATGACCAAGGGCCGCTGCATGTGACCAGCCTTGGACACATACTGCAGAACTCCTTCCTGCCTTCTGGGAGTGTGAAGCAGACTGGCAGCTTCAGCGAGGGCCAGCCACCCGGGATGAGCTATTGCGGTCTTGCAGGGCCCAGTCCGTTTCCTCCCAATGGAAATGGATTTAAACAGGTATTGTAATATAACATAGTATTGGGCCCACCTTGCCTTCCTCCTGTCTCAGCCCCATATCTGCTCCAGAGGTGGTGAGGACTGTCTGGGGGCAGAACAGGGCAAATGCCCTGTGTTGTAGGACTTCAGGGCTCTGAGACAGGGGCAAAATGGGGTATACTGGCTATCCAGACAAGCTGAAAGTTAATACTGAACAGCAGCCAAAAATGGAGGTGCACCTTTCATAATTGGCAGCACTTACATTGGGGAGCTGTTCCCCATGCCACATTTCAGCTCAACAGTCCTCCCCCTCTTGCACACATTTTGGATATGTAAAATCTTTCTTTCTCCTTCTCACCCCCAACACCACAAAACACTATAAACAAGCTATAAATTCCTCTTGAAACGTAACTGCAGCAACAGGTCCCACAACACTTGCAAAATGAAGTAATGATGCATGATTAGGCTGTTTACAAAAGACATCTAGAATTGCCACAGATGAACATGCCTTGCTCTTAGTTTCAGAATCTCCTGGCATTCTGACCTATTTATAACCTCATGCATTTACTAGTGACATTGATACATAGCTCATTTGATTACTAGGAAAACATTTGCTCATCAGAACTACAAATATCATCATTGCTTTCCTGAAAAAGAAACGTAGTACTTTGAATTTCTACCTACCATAATCTTTTCACTGTATCCCCCCACCCCCTGCTGGCATGCACTCACTATTTCTTTGTGGCTGCCTATCACTATCATTCATAAGACAAAAGTAATGAATCTCTGTGCTTGATTGGAAGGGTCTGCTTCAAACCTTGAGAGTTTCCTGTATTTATAGACCCTAATGGATGGGAAATGAATTGCCAACATTAGCATCTGAAATGCACTCACTCAACAGTGTACAGCCTGACAAAACTCATTTTCATCCTTTTTTGCTAAAATCAAACTTCATTCATTTCCTTAAAGAACAATCTAGTTCATTCTGCTGCATCTGTTGTTAAATAAGTGGTCCAAATGAAACTGCTTATAATCTTTAGGGTTTTTTAAAATTATTATTAAGCAAACAAGGGAAAGTATTTACCTGTCTGTCTCCACATGTCCTTCTTACCCTATCTTTGCTTATTTCTAGATCACATGAGAAATGTGGCACCAGAAAGAAAAGTAGGAAAACCACTGCTCTTCCTCATTACAAGGCATTAGGAGTGTGGGTAGGTGGATGGAAACCTTGTGAAGAGTTAAATGGGAAAATGTACCAGTGGAAGTTATGTGTAATTATATGCTCCGGAAAAGTTTTAAATGAACAGACAGACTTAACACAATTGCTTTGTGCTCCTTGGATCCCAAAGAGCTGAGCATTTGGACAATTTAATGTTACACTTAGTTTCTGCTAACTGAAGTTCCAAGCTCTCACTTCTGTATGTCCCAAACTTCCAAAGCCACCTTCTCGCTCTCTCTTAATACACATACATACACATGTATGAACTTCCCTTTTAGCTGAAGGTGTGTCACCTTTTTCCAAATCTGAATGGTATTTAGTATTTTAAAATACAGAGAGATTCCAGATTCTCAGGACCCTCCTACCCACTTGTTTCATTTATGAAAACATTAAGCAATGCCTGGGGGGGGGGAATGACTCTGTCAGTTGTCACCTATAATCCAATTCAATTCTGGCAGAGCACAAAGCCTCACTGGTATATTGAGGTGGCATCTGGGCAGAGAAGGAGAGAAAATGTGTCTAACCAGAACAGGCAACATTTCTGGTAACTGGCAGTAGCTTGTGTGGGGTGTGGAGGTGTTTGGACATGCAAGTGGCATGTCAGCTGGTATGTTCTGCCACCTAGCCTCTGTGCCCAGCCTCCGAGATAACTGCTTCTACAGGGTGGTCTAAGATGTCTCCTTGTGCAAGACTGCAAAATGTAAAACCTCTTGCTCAACCAAGAGGTGTGTGAATGTTGTGCTAACATTGGATCCTGGCCTTGGGCATTTAGCATAAAAATCATTCAGTTTTAATTAATCCATTTAGTAAGTAAATGCTCATATGACCCTGCAAGCCCCATTAGACTCAATGAGATTCCCCTCCCCCTTTAAAATAACAATAGCATAGCTTAATGTCTGGAGGCCCTGGAACAACTGATCATGGACCCTGTTTGCTTCACAGGCCCTCTCTCAGGGTCCAAGCAGCCAGCTTGTTAGAGATCCTAAGGGATGTGGGACTCACTTGCTGGTAATGGAATGGAGGATGCAAGAGGAATGAGGCTTCCATGATGGGGAAGGGAGTGTGAAACTGGGAAAAAGAGGCCACATTGGAACCAGTGGTGTATGTGCGCTGGGAGCACTGTGGAGTAGTGTCTGGGCAGGGACTGGGAGTGGGGAAGGTAGCACCTGTTGGCCCCTATTGGCCCATGTCACTGGAGCATGCTCCGTATCCAGAGTAGCTATACCCCCTGTTCAGTAAACATGTATATATTTCTGTTAGATGTGCAAATATATTTGCCACATTAAGATTTCTGCTATTTCAGTGACTTACAGTGCCCTCACCCTGCACCATTAGGGCATCTCCCCATACAGTTTCTGGTCACAAGCTGAAAAGGAGGCATTATCACGATAAAGTGGTGGAGTGTGTATGTGTCCAGCAGCTATCAATTCTTATTGAAGAGTTAAGAGATCAATGACTAGAGGAACAAACTAAGGCTTTATTGTGAGAACTTCATTAAAGATAGGAAGGTTCTCTAAGAATGCTAAGCTAACACTAAACTAAACTACTTCCACTTTTGGGAGAAAAAGAAGAGGTGGAAAGGTCCATAAGAATATCAGTTTATCCCTCAAAGAGTTTAGGAGAAGTGGATAAGAGATTAAAAGTCATTGGGAACTTCTTAACTTTACTTTCATTGCTGTTCTTTCTAGGAGATTTTTAAAACTCTTTAAGTGATGAGCATTGTTGCATTTCCAACAAAAATCACCAGCTCATGGAAGTACATAAATGGAAACCGTGGTTTCAGAAATCTGCAAGCTGTCATTATCCCTTTGAACTAATAAAACATCTGAATCATTATAAAGAAAATTATCAAAAAGGTGCCTGTCATTTCATGCAGCTATTCCATTTTTTGCTTCTGCTGTTGCTGATGGTTACTACTACTACTACTACTACTGTCTGAAGGTTGTCTGTGCCTAAGGAAGACAATAAACTAGATTGTTCATTCACAGCTGGATGTTTTGAGATTGTATGCCTCACACCCCATGAAGGCACCCTTGGTGCACTTCATCACTGCACTTCATCGCTGCTTCTGCAAATGAACAGCAAGATCCGTTGTGGTCTCCTTCCCGATGCTTCAGGTATATGCACATAGAGCTTAAACTTTATTACGCCTATGAGTGGGAGGCATGTTCTAAAGTTCATCTAGAAAGGTGTATCTAAATAAGAGATTATTATTATTATTATTATTATTATTACTGTCTACCACTTGGCTGTTCTGCCATCTAAAGGTAGAAGCTGTGCTCCCCTTGCCCCTGCTTCTCATTTTAGTGAGGAAGAAAGGTCTTTGCACTTTCATCATGTATCTCCTGTTTCCTTTCAGTAGCTAGAAGAGTGTAATGAGCTCATTATAGAAAAACCCTGCATGATAGTTAACAAACCATGTGTGGGAAGTGAAGCTGTTAGTAACTGTCAACAGCTTTCACCAATGACCTCCAATGATTACTTGCTTATCTCTTTGACCTGGATCATTTGGAGGCGGGTGCTTGGAGACCCAGAGAGAAGGCAGCCACACAGTGTTGCTAGGCAGCATTTTACTGCTGATGGTGTGTCCTTTTCCCCCTGTGGGTATGAAAGGTTTGCTTTCCTTATAACATTCTGGTTTCTAAAATTAGCTTTTTTTGTGTGTTCTTCAGTTGGTTTCCTTTAAGATTCTTGACACATCTGTCAAAATAACCTGGGCAACAGCTTTTTGAATCATTTCACTTGTAAATTAAAATGGAAATCTCTCCTTTGAAGCCACACTCATCAAAGTGATGCCTTGAAGGAGCTTACACCTTGACTGCAACTTATATTATCTGCCAGCTTCTAATATTTAGTTTTCAGGTGAGAAAGACAACCTGTTTTTTTTTTTAAATCCATTGTACATTTTAATTAGAGCAAAGCTAATTTTTCCCTTGCAAATTAAAATGTTATGGACATTACACTTTTTTTTTATTCTCTGAAGAATATTCTTTTATAAAAACGCAAATAATGTGGATTTCCTGTGGAAATGTACAATAGTGCAGACCTTGTGCTATTCTGTTTATTTATAACTTAAAAATTTGTAGAGGCATTGGGTTAATATTGTGAGGGGGGGGGAGGTAATGAATAGTCATGTTTGGGTTTATTTGCATATTTTGATGAACAATTTGCACATTATTTTATTAACCTCTAATATACCATGTCACATCTGATCAATCTGAAACAATTGCCAGTTAAAATAAACAGTGAGTTCATTTCCCAAAATGTCAGAATGTCTCCTTTTACTTCAGGGGTAAGCCAGGGTGATAAGACTTTATGAGGGGGTGCTGAAAAGTTCTCGGACTGACCCATTTCCCCAAAACTGAATGTAATTTTGTCACTATAGCTTGAAAGAGTGTTATTTTCTTTGTAAACTTCCAATTTGCAGGATTGTAGCTCTAATTTCTGATTTTTCTCAAATCACTGATAGAATCCTATCAATGAAAAGTGTGGAATTTTCAAGTTGCTGAACTCTGAGCCATCATGAAGTTCCTGTTCCTATAGAAGGAAACTCTGAAGGAAATCCATGAATGTATGATACAAACACTGAATGACAAGTGCCCATCATACTCAACTGTGATGGAGTGGTATGCCAACTTTCAGCATGGAGATTTTGAGACCAAAGATGCAGGAAGATCTGGGAGGCCTTCAACAGTGTCGGCTCCTGAAGTTGTGGAACGTGTTCATGACCTGATTTTGTCAGATTGGCAAATCTCAGCTAAAACAATTGCTGAGATATTAGATATATCCTGGAAATGTACTGGGTTTATAATTCGTAAGCAGTTGGCTATGCAGAAGCTGTCAGCCAAATGGGTGCCGAAATCTTTGAATGCTGACCAGAAACAAAATTGAGTGGATACCTCCAAGTTGGTTTTGCAGCATTTTGAACAATCTAGTGATACTTTTCATCACGGTTGATGAAACATGGTTACATCACTATGATTTGGAGACCAAATGACAATCCTTGCAATGGCAGAACTTGGGTTTTCCATGGCCAAAGAAATTCAAGACTCAAGAGTAAACCAGAAAGATCATTTGTTGAGGTAAGGAAGGTATTTTGATGAGTGACTATCTTCAGAAGGGCCAAATAGTTAATGTAAAATACAGTAGGACCCCCGTATCCACTGATTCATTATCTACTGATTCAATTATCCACAAGATACAAAACAGCACACCTACCATAGAGTCTTCATAGAAAACGTGTCCTCTCTAGCCATTTTCTAGGTCCTCCAAAGCAACTCTATGGTATTTTAAACCGGAAGCCCCATTATTTTCAATTGTGTCTGCTATTATCCATGGTTTTTGGTATCCACGGACCCCCCAGAACCAATCCCCAATGGATAAGGGGGTCCTACTGTACTACTTTAACTTGCTGTGATGATTAAAGGAGGCACTGAAGGAAAAACTGTGAGGGAAGCTGTGAAAAGGTGTTCTCTTTTTACAGGACAATGCACTTGCTCGCAGGGTTAACAAAACAATAGATGTTTGGAAGAATGTGGGATTTGAGTGCATAGACCATCCACCCTGCTCACCAGATCTTGCTCCATCTGACTATTTCCTATTTCCAAATCTTAAAAAGAGTTTGAAAGGAAGGACATTTTTTGAATGATTCAGAGGTGATAGCAGCAGCAGAGCAGTATTTCAGTGACTAGACATCAGAATTTTTGGGGGAAGGGTTAAAGAAACTTGAGAAATGATGTGCCAAGTGTGTCAAACTCCAGGGTAGATATGTGGAATGGCATGTAAGTTTCATGGTTCTAGGTCATTCCCTTTTTGGTCAGGCTGAGAACTTCTCAGCACTCCCTTGTAGGTTTCTGAAATCTATTTCATTTTCTTATAAGGACCCAAGGTCCACCAAATAGAACCATTTGGGGAAAAGTGTCTTGGGCAGATGGATGTACGTTAAGAATTAAGGAACAAAGTCCCTAGGACTCCAGGCTTCCCTCAAAGTATGCTCATCAAGAATTTCATGCAAGCATTTTTAGTTGTTCCCACAATAAGATCATTGGGAGTGATCCATGGATCCACTACTGGATCCATGCCTAGGCATGTAAATCTTCATAAATATCAATCTTTCAGGCAAGAATGAATAATTTCACCATTCTTTACCTCATGGGAAGAAAAATAATCAAAAACACTGCCGTTTTTAAAGACTAGTCACAGTTCAGGAGTTATTCTGTGGAAAAAAAAATGTACACGGTTTTTTCCCCACATAAATTGATATTTTCTGTGCAAAAAACAAGTTTCCTGCAGAGAAAACAGCAGAAATATTGTTTTGTTTTGTTTTTAATGGAGAAAATGCTGTTCTTTGTTGAGGAAACTCTTCAATACATTTTTTTTCTCCACAGAAAATGCTTTTGTCTGCACAGAAAAATATCACTTTCTGAGGGGAAAAGCCAAGTACATTTTCTGTGCAAAATCAATCTTACTGTGCAAAGATCCTCAGCTGTCTAGGATTCTCAGCATCAGGGTTTCCTGACACCTGAAAAAAATCTGTTTTTATACTCATTTTTGTATTTTTTGGAATATTCTTTCCATCCCTACTCATTCCCACATCTAGTTTAAGGTACAGTGTAGATTTGATATAATCAGCACTCATGAAGGTAATATCCTGGCAGGTATCACATACTGCACATTCTAATAGTCATTTTGTTAAATTAATCCACTGTATCCATGAGAACTAGCAACTTACTTTTTGACAATACAAACTGAATGCCCTGAAGCCTAACAAGAGTTCAAATGAAACACAAATATTATCCATACAGATTAATACAGATTGCAGGACATAGTCCTGCTGAGGCCTGATTTGAAGATTAAATTTTTGTAAACAAACTGAAAGGTACAAACTGAAAAGCAGGCACATACAGTAGCTTTTATAGCGTGTTCACTGGAGTGCTTATATTCTTACACTTTATAAACAATCTACATGGAAAATGCATTAAAAGCGTAGAAATACTGTTGAAGTGAATAAGTGGTTATAATAACTGAGATTGCCTACTTTAAGTCACAGCATGAACACATGAATATTTATTTTAAAGTCTGCAAAACAGAAAAGTGCCTATGCCTTTGTTCCCTGGCATGTTTGCATAATCCCCCAGAGCCTCTGGTGAAATCAGCTAACTTTTTCAGGTGCTGCTAAGTACCTTTCTGAATGTGATCCAATGCAAGCCATCTATATTCAATGCTAAAACTTTGCAATTTCATATTTCTTTGCTTCAATGTTGCATGTTTCTCTAGAGAGAATGTGTTACCTGCCCTTTCACCCCCACTTTTTCAATAATTCATCAATTGGCTATATTTCATAAATTAGCATATTATTGGAACTCCATGTGGTTGGTAATTGATCAGGGCCTCCAAAATACAAGGACTCAAGGTTTGCTCAGAAAGCCTAAGGAAGTAGCTGGCTCAAATTTCTAAAAAAAATACATGCCCGGGTAGTAATTAAGCGAACCCCCACTTGAACTGATGAGTTAGGGAGGAAATGGGCTAATTCTCCTGAACGTATATAGAAATGAGTCATCCACTAATCCAGTCAAGGTAGCTGGATGCTCATTGCCTTGCAAAACTGGTTTTTCCTTGCACCTGTCCTAAAACAAAGAGTTGCCTGATACCCATCAGTTCCAGTGTTTCAGCCATTAGCTACCATTAACACATCCAGAGAACCCATTGTTCAATCCTGGGAAACTCCAGCAGATATTGTGTTTCCTTCATAACATCCCTTCAGGGAGAATATCAGGTATAAATATCACACCAAAACACAGCCAAAGTGTGCTCAGTTTCCCAGAGACCATTACTCTGTTGGTTTGCTGTGTCACCCCATGCTTCTAGCCATTCTTCTGCTGCATGAATCTCTGCTCTCCAGACAGGAATAGTATAGCCCATCATCCCGACTATTCCTCTATCTCAATACTTCCTACTTTCTTTGATAGCCTTGTGTGAGTGCTTGAAGCCTGAGTGTATGTGTGTGTGTGTTCCCCTGATTATTTTTCAATAAAAACCATTTTTATTTTATCCCCTAACTTGGAGTCTCATCAGTGAGTACTGGTATACATAGGTCAAAAGATCCCGCCATTACCCAACCTCTTGCAGCCACTATTTGAGCTAATTAAAATTTCCCATAGAAATATTGATTTTTGGTAGACATGCCTGGAATTTCCTCTATTCCACAGACCTCAGTATTTCCACAGACCTCAGTAATTCAAAGATCAGAATATCAAGGTTTCTTAGGCCTAGAAGAGGTCTTCTTTCTAACAGGAAGTGACAGAAAATCACCTCAAAAGGTATCCCCTGGGTATGAAATAGCCCAGAGAGACCCAAAAATCTGGCAATATTGTCTAACAGGCATTGGGATGCAAAAGAATAAAAAAAATCAAGGGGGATGCAACAAGGGGACGTGTGGTCATCCAACGTGCCCTGGGTAGCCAATGCAGCCCCACAATCTTGAACAGCTTGCCCACCTCTGTCTAAGGCTATTGATTAGTCAGTTTTATTTTTCCTTTTCTAGATCTGCTCTACCATCATAGAAATAATTTTTAATTCTGATTTCCCTCTCCAAGTCCCCCCAACGTCATCTCAACAGTCAATCAATCTTCTATGATCACTAAGCATGCTTAGTTCTTGATAAACTCTTTCTGATAGAACCAACTTCCATGTTACCTTTTCCTACCTGGCACCCACCTTATTCCTCATTCAGAATCCTCTTTTGGTTATCTCAGGAGAAACAAGGTGATTCTAAAAAGCAACAGACATATTAGTCTTTCGGTTTCTGGTGGTGCATGGCTGGGACCCAAAAAATCCCTGACAAAATAGGCTCAGGCTCGGCCTCCTTGGCTTGACACTGTCCTTTTTATCTTGCTGCCCCTTATTCCTGGAATCACCTCCCTGTAAACTTGTGGACTGTTTCTTCCCTTGATGTTTTTAAATCCAAATTGAAAACTTTTTTGTTCTCTGAAACTTTTGGAATTTTGGATTAATGCATATATCCTTACTATGTTTGATTACCTGTACTGATAATTTTGTTTTATTCTGCATAATATGTATGAAGATTTTCACGTGGGGGAAATAACCCCCGGGGAGATCGGGAGAGAAACAGGGCTGTTTCGGTAGCAGAGCACCATTTTGCACCCCCCTTCCTTCACCCGATCTCCTGTCATCCTCCCTCCGTGTAGCTTCTATTTCCCTCCTGCTATTTTTACTAATGAAAGTTCTTTGTTAGTAAAAAATAGCTGAACATACCGGGAGGGAAATGGAAGCAGCACAGAGGAAGGACGACAGGAGATCAGGAGAACCCCTTCCTAAAAAGTATATCTACAGCTCAAAAACAGTGCTTTTTTTTTTTTTTTTAATCTCAATATCTTGAGGAACCCCTAGCAACTTCTTGTGGAACCATAGGGTTCCAGGGAACCCTGCTTGAGAAACCCTGGTCTAGATCAAGGAAAGAAATAGTGCCACTCTATTTGGCATTGGTCAGACCTCACATTGAATGCTGTGTCCAGTTCTGGGTGCCACAATTTAAGAAGGATGTTGACAAGCTGGACTGTGTTGAGAGGAGGGTGACCAAAATGGTTAAATGTCTGGAAACCATGTCCTATGAGGAGTGGCTTATGGAGCTGGTCATGTTTAGGCTGGAGAAGAGAAGGTTAAGAGGTGACATGATCACCATGTTTAAATATTTGAAGGGATGTCATATTGAGGATGGAGTAAGCTTGTTTTCTGCTGGTCCAGAGACTAGCACACAGAGCAGTGCATTGAAACTACATGTAAAGAGATTGCACCTTAACATTAGGAAGAACTTTCTGATGATAAGAGCTGTTTGGTAGTGAAATGCACTGCCTTGGAGTGTGGTGGAGTCTCCTTTTTTGGAGATTTTAAAACAGAGGCTGGATGGCCATCTGTCAGGAGGTTGGACTGGATGGCTGTTTCAGATGTTACGTGTATTGTTGTTCAGGTGAGGGGTTTCATGAAAGCAGAGGCCACTACTATTTTCTGGCCATGTGGAGGTGAGACAAAGTCAGTAAAATTTAATTACTTTTGAAGCAGTGAGCAACTTCTGTGGCAACCAGCTTGTCACTGTCCCTTTGTGAAGCAAAGAGCTCCTTTGTTTAGGCAGAAATCATTGGATTTTTCAAGACGTCTCTGTACTGCTGCATCTAGAAGCAACTTTTAGGTGCGGTATAGGTAAAACTAGCCAATTATAGTTCAAAAGAGAAGTTTTATCTTTGTTGGAGGCAGAAACTTCAGAGAGTTTAGTCTCAGTCCATATTTCCCTCTCATTTAAATGAGATATCTTCAAATCTAGGAAACACATTCAGGGGTAGCCATTTTGGCTATGTAGCAAAGCAAATTCCAAAATCCACCAAAAAAGAAAAAAAAAATGATGCATTTATTAGCCAACCAAATGCAAACCACATTACTGGCTTCTTCAACAGGCAAAAGATGTTAAATAATAAAGAAAAGTGACTATGTTGGAGTCACAGGCCTACATGCTGTTTCAGATGTTACTTGTGTTGTTGTTCAGGTGAGGGATCTCATGCAGGCAGATGCCACTCCTGATTGCTGGCCATGTGGAGTTGAGACAAAACATAGTAAAATTTAAATCCTAATCTTATCATATCGTAATCATATGGTGCAAATAATGGAATTGCATATTTGCTAAGCATCCTTCTGAGAAGAAACTAATCAGGCAGAAGCTCAAATTACATGTCATATTCAGTTGCTTGATTCTGCCAGTAGCTGGAATCCTAAATAGGAGAATCCTGCGCTACAAGACTGTGCAGAGAACATGTTTATTGTGTGCAATGCACTGTTCCTTGTACAGGAAACATAGTTTCTATATAGAAATATGTTTCCTGTATAGAAAGAAACACATGTATTTCTGTGTAGACCATGGGGGACTTCACAAAGTGCAAGGACCACATACCTGGTGAATTGTCACTCCTGAGATTTTCAGGAGAGGCAATTCATCCCTTTTTTTACTGAAATGAGAACAGTCTGGGCTAATTGTTGCCCCCTCCCCCCACACACACATACATATCCCCAGAGCCATGTGTAAGTCTATGGCCAGATTCTCCTTACCCCTGCATTAATGTGACATATGAAACATGCCTCACTTCCATGGCAGATAATCTTGTTCCCCCCATCCAGAGAAGCCATGCAGATGGGAAGCTATTTGCTAGTGGACCGGGAAGAGGAGGCCGGCTAAAATGATGTGGCAGTGCTCACACCACTTACGAGAGTGTGCGGGAGGGGCCAGAGGTGATTTTAGGCCCTGCCTCCCTTTGCCTCTTCCTCTCAATTGAGGTGGCAGCATGTTTTGGCTTGAGCAGAGCAAGTCCCAGAAAGAGGTGAATGATGGAGGCTTTAGCATCCAGACTGGGTTTATGTGACCAGGTGATTGCTGAGTAGGGAAGTGCGATATAGAAGTACTGCCCTGTGCAGCTTCACTGCTGGCAGTCTCTCAGCGGAGCCTGGGTGGGAAAAGACCTACCACAGGCTGGAGTTTGGGTCTAATGCAGCCTTGTCAAGAGGGAGTTTAGCAACCTTACCTTGGCCCACATGTGTTTTTAAGCCTTTCAATAACTCCTCAGGGTTGGTGGGGTCTGTGGGCCTGGAACACCTCCCCCATCCTGATTCTTCATATCAACATTACCACCCCTTTTTCTCCTTTCAGGCCTATAGGCCCAGTGTTTAGCAGTAATGGAATTACTAGTGCTCTTTCACATTCAGGGGGGTTTAGAGGCCTGCGCATTCTGCCAGCCACAGGCTCCCATATTGACTCTGTCTCCTTACTTTGTGGGGGGAGTGGCTTAATTGGTATAGTGGTGAGTGTTGGACTAGGACCTGTGTCCCAATAGTGTAGTGCTGTTTGAGTGCTGGACTAGGACTTGTATCCTGGGTGTTGGAGTGTATTATTTATTTTTTATTTTTATTTATTTATTTATACCCCGCTCTTCAGCCTCAAGGCTATCAGAGCAGCTTACAAATTGCTTTTAAGCAATAGCTATTTACACATCTACACTGCATTAAACAGTTTCCAATGTGTGTTAGCTAATTTAGGGGTCAGGATTTCAGTACTGATACAATGCCACCTAAGAAGGGAAAGGGGGGACCAAATGGCAAGAGACCAGCCAAGAAGCAACCTTCAAGGCAGCCTCCTGTGACTGATCCTCCTTCATCTAGCGATGAGGAGGAGGAGGTGCCATGTGCTGCTATCTTCCATAGAATAAGAGCCCTTGAGCAGGCCAGCTGGTTAGCAACCCAGCTTTTGGGTTCTCCCCCAGGGCTCAGGTGTTTTGCCCAGGGGAGGCTGGTGAGAAGGTCTGGGGATATATCTCCTGCCTCAGCTGCTCCCACAGTAGATTGCCTCCCCTCATTGCAGTTTTGGAATAATAAACAGGATAGATTTAAATGAAGTGGTCCTTTACAATTCATACTTTGCATCTGGTCTCATTATTTCCTTGGTCTGTCAGCAAAGAATTCATGACTACTTTGCCTCTGAGTGAAAGCTCTTCCATGGTCAGCTCAGCTCTCTGTTAGCAGTATGGGCTGTAAGTTGCTTGACCTAATATGCCCATCCACCCACCCACAAAACTTTGTAAATATATTAGCAAAATGTTTCAGGAATCAAAAGTCTGCAATTCTGACCAGGAAGCCTGAACAACCAGTGGCTAGACATTTTAACTGTGAATACCACAGCCTCTCTGATTTTTCTGCTCAGAATTGAGATGTCATCTCTTTCAAGTACTTTGGCTATAAAGGGAGAATTAGCTAACACACACTGGAAACTGTTTAATGCAGTGTAGATGTGCAAATAGCTATTGCTTAAAACAATTTGTAAGCCACTCTGATAGCCTTGTGGCTGAACAGTGGGGTATAAATAACTAAATAAATAAAATAAAAATAAGACTTAAGCCATTGCTACCACTTCGTTTCAATTTAGGAGATTATCAGATGGGAACAAAAAAAGTGTTCCTGTCCCATAGTCTCCTCTCCCACCCTTCTTCCCTCCCTGTCACACCACAATAACCAAAGTTTTCAGATGTACTTTTTTGTGCGTCCATATCTGCCCAAGAGTGAATGGAGCTCTAAAGGATTGAAATCCTGGCTGTTCTCGTGAGAAGATGACAGCATGGGAAATTCAAAAAGAAAAAGAAAAAGACAACACTAAAAGTTACACCAAACACAAAAACAAACTTTAAACATTACAAGTAACCCAGGGAGGGTACAAAAAAAGTGTGTCACTTACCTGGATGTCCTGATCTCAACAGGAAGTGTTTTGGCACGGACCTCCAATTGATATGGGGATCGCGCCAGTGAAATGGGCACCTTTTCACTTGCAGGCAAATCTGTCAAAGAAGTGGAACGGGGGACCCATTGGCGGCTTAGCCCATCAATAAAAAGCAGCACCGGTGGAATGGCAGCAGCACAGGTGCATGACGAGATGTGAATGACATTGTCTGAAAAAGAAGACCTTTTGCAATCTCCTGGTGTCATGATAACACCATATTTAGCACATCTGATAATCTCCTTAGGGAATAGTACATAATTCTATCATCCCCTGAAGAATGTTGACAATAGCATGTTCTCATCTGCCACCTTTGATGAAGCTCACTTTTATTTTGAGCAACAGCAGAAGGCAAGACCTGAAACCTTTTATTGATATAGTCACTACATTCTGTTTATATTTATTATCTTCTGTTTGTTCATCATTTCAGTAAATATATATTTTAAGTGATTAATTCATCCTTCAGGGATCTAGAACAAACTTGTCAGAAATGTTGTTTGCATTTAACTCACTTGTCTCCCTCCCTCCCACCCCTGTCTGTCATTCTTTCTTTCTGTCTGTGAAGAGTACAATCTATTAGTTATTTATTTGGAAATAAGGCTTACTATGTTCAGTGACCTTACTCATTGGTATGTCTATGTAGGATTACACGAAAGGGGAGAAATGTATACATTACAGTTTCTATAGCCACATATTCACAAAGCCACATTGTTCATATATTTTACTCTCATGAACAATAAGAATAATAAAAAAGTCATATTGTCCATTCATACCTCAATCTTTTTTTTAAAAAAAGCCTGAATCATAAAAAAATCTTTATCCATATAAAATACATTGAATAGTAGATAGAAGACTAGTCAAAGAAAGCAGTCTCATTCTCAAGTTATGATTAGAGAATAATTCGTATTTTCAGTATGAGAGAAATGTGGGGAAATCAATGTGTTAAGGTGCCTTGAAATTCCAACTTCTTTCAAGCTTATTTGGAAGTATCAAGAACTGAATACTTTGGAAGGCAGTGTAAGTTGAGTGTCCTGATGACACGGTTCTTTTGCTCATAGGGGTTTATTCTAATGCCTTCTGTTAATTTGTTGCTTGAATTAGTAATAAATACAATGAGGGATATTCTGAATAATTATATTAGAAGCCACTTAATAACCCTGAAAGTGGGAATCCATTTATACACAATATATTCACAATACTAGACAACTATTTTGATCAACAAAAAGTATTCTCAAGTAATTGAAAAAATAAGATAAAAAGAAATTAGATTTTGAGTTTTACTCTAGGAACTTTGGGTTCTCAGTCACTAAGAAGTCCACAGAAATTCCATGGTCAACATCATGCATTCCAGTACCTTAGTTATATTTCATCTAGGAATTAGACATGGACAAAGGCATAGTTTTTATTTTAGGGATTATGAGATATTTATAGTAAAGAACAGACTGCTTCTCTCTCTCTCTCTCTCTCTCTCTCTCTCTCTTTTTTCTTTTTTTTTTTCTTTTTGGCTCACATACCGGTTTGAGAAGAAGGCTTGGCAGTCAATGTTTCTAACCTGATAGATTTCAAAGTTGCATTAGTTTCAATTGGAATGCTATCTTTGAACACATGAACTTTCAACATGAAATAATGGAGAAATGATAGCAGTAGTGCAAAGGCTCTATACGCTCTCAGTGCTATATAGAGCAGTGAGGCAGGTAGGATTTAAGAATGAGTTAAGAAACCCCATTGCAAATCAGGTAGTTCTTTACAGACCCAGAAATATTTTTTAAGGGAAGTGAGATTTTAAAGTATATATTCTTTGATCATAGTGATTTTTTTCCCAGAACATTTCCCCCCATAAGAACAAAAGAAGGGCTGGAAGGATATCTAGATAAGTATTCTGTTCCTGTAATGGCCAATCAGATGCACAAATGGGAAGATTATAAGCAGGACATGAATACAAGAACACTACCCATTATATGCAAATGGATGCTAATTCCACAGGTTTTCATGGAGAGCTTTATCTACCATACATGAAAATGATCCTTGGTAGCCACCATTACATTTTGCAGCTATGTATTTCTGGGGTGTGTGGATCAACCCGCATCCTGAGGTTCCTTAGATGGCCACAGATTATGTTATTGGCTTATTGCTTTGTTGTTGTTTTTGTTGTTTTACTTCATTTGCCAAACAAGTTGGTGCTTTCTGTGACCCTCTCTTGGGTACAGTTGCCAAGTCAGCCCTGAAATTTCAGTGCAAAAACCTGAGATCTATTGATGACCCCTAGAGATGTCACAGGAGATGGGCCCTGGTGATGTCATTAAGCATAATATACCTTAAACATCAACCCAATTCACATAAAGTATGCCATTTAATTTTTTAAAGTTTAACAAGTGATGCACATCTGCACACATGCACACAATACAGTGCTTAAGGCAGCACTCTCACCCTGAGATTCTTCCACCTTGTTTTGAGGCACAGAGAAGAAGGGCCAGGCCCTGAAATCTGGGAATCCTACTCTCAGTGCACACACCCACAAACTTGGGCAGAACCCATGTTTCCAGAATCAGAGTTTACCATTCTGCAAGCATAGTCACTTTAGTGGGGCTGTGGATCATCGAAAGCACGCCTTCTTAGATCTATACGTCATGCCTTGCAGTGGGAATACAAAGGGAAAATCAGTGAGAATCATAGAAATATTTTTGTTGAGGAACCTAGCAATTCACCATTTGCGAAAGAGTAGAGTGTATTCCTTTGTATCCCTCCAGCCTTTATGAGCAGCCATTTATAAAAAATAATGAAAAAGAACCTCTTTAAAAATACATGAAAGGCAAATGTGTTTTCTTTATCAGCTTCACAAATTTGATGCGCTTTCTAATCTCTTTCTGTTGTAGCTTACAGGGCTCCATTGATCTCCTGGTGTGGGAGGACTGTTGTGGTTGGAGTCTGTTTCTCTGAGCTAGATGACAGTACTGTATTAATTAAGTTGGGAGCAGGGAAAATGAAAGTAGCATTGAAGCATGTTTGCCTCTTTGGCAACATACACAACATACAGGAAGTTTCTCTTTTGGTTGATATTATTATTATTGGTGGCGGTGGCAGCAGCAGTAGTAGTGGTGGTTTCATAAGGACCACTGATTATTCAAATTCCAACCAATAATTTAAGAATCAGTGGGATATCATAAAATAATGTAGCATGTTTCAAACAATGTCACGTTTTGTAACTGTGTTATTGTGATCTTGTTTTTTTTAAAAAAATAGTTTTTATTAGAAATTTTTAGAAGTACACTAAGAATTGCATAGGTTAAGAAAAGAAAAAAGAGAGAAAACTACAATAACATACAAATTAGAAACTGTAGAACAAAGAAAACAAAGAAGAAAAATATGACTTCCAAACTTTCTTTTGGTACTAATATATATATCTACAATTATTCATTCCTCTCTCCAAAATTACAGCAGTTTCCCTTCGTTCAATAGCATGTTCTTTCTAATCATCAAAACCAAAAGTTACCAAGTGATTTTATTTCCACCCGCCAAAAAGGCTATAAGGGGTTTCCAGTCCTTGAGAAATGTCACTAATGACTTTTTGCTAATCAAACCAGACAATTTGTCCATTTCTGCTAAATCTGTCAGTTTCAACAACCATTCCTCCATGACGGGTAGTGTTGAATTCCTCCATCTTCATGCATACAATGATCTTCCACATCAATGGGCTTGTCTACACCATCAAATAACCTGAATCCCCATGTGAATGCCCCTGAATCTGCTGCAATCAGGCCACACATGGCTCGGCCTTTCCCCGAATCTGGGGCTATTTGGCCACACATGTCATGGCCCAGATTCACAGCATTTCAAGGTATCATGCCATAATGCACAGTATGTGGGATTCGGGGTTTTCATCTCCACAGCTGCTGCCACCACTGCTGCACCCAACTTTAAAGCTCTGGAGCCAGTTCCTGGCAGAAGGAAGAAGTTTCCTCGCTTCCTCTGGCTTGGCAGCACTGCCTCCTCCCACTCTCCCACCTGTTCATCACAGGAAGAGGCACATGAAGAAAGTGAAGAAAGCACTTTAAGGAAGCAATGGGCAAGTGGGAAAATTTCTGATCTATAGAATAAGACAAAAACAAAGTCTAGATAGAGGAAAACTATAACACAATAAGCTGTTGGTGCTGGTAGTGCTAGTAGTAGTAGTAGAAGCAGAAATAACAGTGACATCAGTAGCAGTTCTTGAACAATACTCCTAGGAACAATATCAGTGAAAGGAAATGCTGTGGATAAAGCATAAAGATTCCCCTCTCTGCCCTATCTGTGAAGGATATGTTCCTGGACTTACCGTTTATAAGTGAAACCACAGATAATAGCAAACCCTATTCAAATAAACATAAACATAATATGTTTATACAAACATAAAATAGAGTTGCATTGGAGAACATAGCAACTCCTAGAGAGGACACCGTTCTAGGTCTTTCCAGCATGACTGTATGGTATGTGTCCCTATTTTTTCAACCATGGATAACTGAAACTGTGCATCTTGGTTCCACAGATATGGCGGACAACCTATATTTTGATTTCTTGTTCACCCATGGCTCCTTTTTATCCTGGAGAGAAGGGACTAGCGGGGTGCCACAGGGTTCTGTCCTGGGTCCAGTGCTATTCAACATCTTTATAAATAACTTGGATGATGGAATAGGGGGCATGCTTATTAAATTTGCAGGAGACAGCAGATTAGGAGGGGTAACTAATAGCCCAGAAAACAGGATCAGAATTCAAAATGAATTTAACAGATTAGAGAGCTGGGCCCAAACTAACCAAATGAATTTCACAGGGATAAATGTAGAATACTACACTTAGGCAGAAAAAATGAAATGCACAGATGTAGGATGTGTGACACCTGGCTTGATGGCAGTACATGGGAAAGAGATCTAGGAATCTTTGTAGACCAAAAGTGTAATGCGGCAGCTAAAAAAGCCAATGCGATTCTAGGCTGCATTAATATGACTATAGTGTCTAGATCAAGGGAAATAATAGTGCTACTCTATTTTGCTTTGGTCATACCTCACCTGGAATATTGTGTCCAGTTCTGGGCACCACTATTCAAGAAGGATAGTGACAAGCTGAAACATGTTCAGAGAAGGGCAACCAAAAGGCCTGGAAACCATGCCCCATGAGGAGTAGCTTAGAGAGCTGGGTATGTTTAGCCTGGAGAAGAGAAGGTTAAGAGTTCACAAGATAGCCATGTTTAAACATTTGAAAGGACATCATCTTGAAGACGGAGCAAGCTAGTTTTCTGCCGCTCCAGAGACTAGGACACGGAGCAATGGATTCAAACTACAGGGAAAGAGATTCCACCTATGTTTTAAATGTTTAATTATTTAATTGTATTTTAAGGGGTGGGTGGGATGAAGGGGTTTGTATGTATATTTTAATGCTGTAAGCCGCCCCGATTGCATTTTGTAGAGGGGGGGATACAAATAAATTATTATTATTATTATGTTATTACAAAACATTAGGAAGAACGTCCTGACAGCAAGAGCTGGTCGACAGTGGAATACGCTACCTCAGAGGAGATTTTCAGACAGGCAAAAATCTCCCCTTGCCGCGCGAGCAGCCTCCCGAAACTGCTGCGCGGCAAGGGTCTTTTTCGGACCGCGCTGTGCCTGTGGCGAAACCGTCCGTGTCACTTCCGTGAAGCTTGGGACGGCTCCGCGTCATATTTCAAGCACGGGCAGCCTCCGTGATTGAAATATGGCGCGGAGCCGTCCCAAGCTTCACGGAAGTGACACGGACGGTTTCGCCACAGGCACAGCGCGGTCCGAAAAAGACCCTTGCCGCGCAGCAGTTTCGGGAGGCTGCTCGCGCGGCAAGGGGAGATTTTTGCCTGTCTGAAAATCTCCAGAGTGTGGTGGAGTCTCCTTCTTTGGAGGTTTTGAAACAAAGACTGGATAGCCATCTGTTGGGAGTGCTTTGATTGTGTATTACAGTACTGCATGGCAAGTACTGTACATGGCATGGAAAGAATCACAACCCGGAAACATCACCCAAGGAGACCTTCTGCTGTGCTTTCTGCAACTGAGCTTGTTTGTCTCGGATTGGTCTTTTTAGTCATCAGCACGCTTGCAGAAAGCGCAGGATGAGTCCTTCCTGAATCTTCGTTTGTGAAGGAAAGCCAGAGAGAGACAGTACTGCATGGCAGGGAGTTGGACTGGGTGGCCCTTCTGGGTTCTTCCAACTCTCTGGATCTATGGTTCTGTGGAAACATACTGGCCCTTCTCCCATTGCCTCCAGTCTTAGGAGACCATACACACACACTGACAAGGGGATTGAAGAAAACAAATTAGTGAAAGCAGAGCAATGTGAGAATGCCAGAGTGAGTTTTTAACAGACAGTTCAGTCCAGCTGTGGATGAGCTGCCCCCACCATACCAATTGTTATTGCTGTGAGGAATGAGGTGAAACTCCCCACAGTCTTCTGTCTAGTGACTCTGATAAAATATTTTTCATTTATTCTTTTCAGACACTGGAGACAACTGACCATTAAAAAAAATCTGAAGAAGGTATTAAGGATGTAAGATACCAACAGCTGTTGGTAATCTGTTTATTAGCTGAGTCCAGGCTCATCATTGTCTATGATTTCTTTCTGGAACAAAGCCGTTATATGCAGGCTTTTTTTGTGTGTGGGGGGGAGTATAATTATGGGGCAAAAATTACAAATGGCTGTATACATTTCTGAACAAATTATAAAGCTTAGTCATAACACCATACCTATATGACTTGGACATATTGTACAAAACGTTAATTTCCACAAATGTCTGGTTTCATGGGGGTATGACAAGGATGGGCCTTCTAGATGTTTTAGGCTACAACTACCATAATTCTTTGACTTTGACTTTGCTGGCTGGGATTTCTGGGACCTGAAGTCCAGAACAAATGCAGAGTGCTCCATCCTTGAGTTACAGGGACAGTTCCAATTAATCCTTTGTTGTCCAGTTTGTTTAAGCTGCTTTTAAAATGCCCTAGTTCCTCTTTCCTCTTCCCCACTTTCCCCTTTTGCTCGCAACTTACTTCCAGTGCTGCAAAACTGAGTTCAAGTAAAATTAGCAGGGGGGAGTGGAGAGGAGAGGAGAGGAGGACGTGGAATCTTGTCTTTCCAGTAGGCTGAGGCAAAAGCAAAGTACTGCAGTCTCTCACAGCTTGTGTGTTCTTTCTCATTAGTAACTTTTGCATCTTTTGATTGTTATAAGCCTCCTGAGTCACAATCTGGGAAAAAGGTTGGAAATAAATAAATTACGAGATCTGTCTATTAAGCAACAAGACTGATACAATAACCCATTTTATTTATATATATATTACAATTCTAATGCTTGTCCCCTTCAGTATACTCCCCGTTCACTCTCACACACTGATACAGTCTTATTTCCCATGGTTGAAGGCATGGAGCAGATCAGTTTCTGTCAGCTGTGTCAACACATCTGCCATTTTCTTCGTACTGCACCAATTGACTCTAAACATACTGCATCAATTGACCCCTTTAAGCACCAAATTCACTTAATGGAAAAGAAACAAGTTGCATGGTGCCAAATCTGGCAAATATGGAGGACGTTCAAGTGTAGTACTGTAATGCATTTATTGGCCAAAAACTGCTTTACAGTAACTGCTGTATGAGCAGGCACATTGTCTTGATGAAGAATGGAACCATTTCCCCACAGTTGTGGCCTTTTTTTCTGACTTTTTTCTCTCAGCTTTGTCAAAACTTCCTTATAATAATGCTGGTTCACTGTTCTGCCTTCTGAACCCATTCTGCCAAAATTACACCCTTGTAAAAAAAAAAAAAAAAAAAAAAGCAATGAGCCTGGCTTTGAATGTGGGCTTGCTTTGACGTGCTTTTTTCATTCTTGGTGATTATGGTGTTTTCTAGTATGTTGACTGTCATTTTGTCTCAGGATCCTTCTGGAAGATTCTGGTTTCATCATAAGTGATGATATTTTGAAAAAGGGTTAGGTCCGGCTCAAGTTGCTGCAGAATGTCACATTGCTCAACTTTTAAACTTAGCATTTTCCTGGCACACAACATCCAACAGAACTGCTTTAAACAATGACTGACGTTTAACTGAAAGCTGAAAGTGTTGATGTTTGTCATACGGGTTCAGACATGTTCAAGGTCACCACTCAAGTGTTCACAATCAGTTCTCACTGATTTGTCTTGAAGGTAGAAACACAGTCTTGTTATTTAATAGACAGGCCTCGTATTCCTCCTCCTCCCTCCTCTCACCACTGCCTCCTCCTCTTCCTCTCCTCCTCCTCCTTCCCCCTCTTTCTTCTCCCACCTCTCGCGTCTGCCTCCTCCTCTTCCTCTGCTTCCTCCCCTTCCCCCTCTTCTTCTTCTTTGTCTGCTTCCTCCTCTTCTGTTTACTTTCCCCCTCCTCCTCCTCCTTCTCCTCGCTCCTCCTCCTCCTCTGCTTCCTCCCCTCCCCCTCTTCTTCTTCTTCACCTGCTTCCTCCTCCTCCTCTTTTCTCCTCCTCCTCCTTCCACCTCTCACCTTTGCCTCCTCCTCCTCTGCTTCCTCCTCTTCTTCTTCATCTGCTTCCTCCTCCTCTTCTGCTTCCTCCTTCTTTCCTCTGCCCTTCTTCGCCTTCCTCCTCCTCCTCCCATCTCTCACCTCTGCCTCCTCCTCTCCTCCTCTTCTTCCTCCTTCTTCTCCCACCACTCACCCCTGCCTCCTCTTCTTCCTCTCCTCCTCCTCCCCTCCTCCTCTTCTTCTTCATCTGCTTCCTCCTCCTCTTCCTCTTCTTCTGCTGCTCCTTCCCCCTCCTCCTACTCTTCTTCTTCTGCTTCCACCCCTCCTCCTCCTTGACTGCTGTCTGATGTTCCTTGGCCATATGTGTCCCAGTTTCCATTTGTGAAATGTTGGTGGGGATGATTATGATGATGACAACCACTAGCTAGAATGACTTGGAAGTGGGATCAGAAAAAATAGGTGGGGCAGGTTTCTTAGCAGTTACACACTGTGATGACTCTCTGGACCTTCCATGTCCAGAGGTCCTATGACACTGAATATCCTTTGCAGGAGGTGCTCTTTAGAACTGAAGGTCATATCATAAGGATAAGTTGAAGTCACAAACAGCAATTATTAGGGATGTTACAACTTCCATTTCTGAAATCCTACCCAGTATGGCCTATCTTTTCTTAACTTGCATTCTATTCATAGTGAACAAGCCCTTGGCTAAAACAGAGTAAGAAAAGAGAACACGAATTTAGAATAAAAGACTTATGAAGAAAGCTTAGAAGATCTAGGGAAGAGAATTTTTTTTAAAAGTTCTGTCAGTGCTCCATTGTATGGTGGTAAAAACTCAAAAAAAAAAAATGTGTGGTATTCAAAACTTACAAAAATAACATAGCCATGTCCAAATTACTATTCTTCATTAACCAAAATTGAAAAACATATTAATTGCCCAAATATTCAAGATACAAATACTGTAATCAGAAACAGTTTTATTGGACTCGACATCAAAACAAAAAAGACTTCTGATGGTTATTGAAATAGTTCAAGTTTTAATTTCCCCATATAAGATAGAAAGCTGGCTTTTGCTGCTTTTTGGAATGTTTATATGAGTGTGCCTTTCCAAAAGATGCCAAGTGCCTTTCAGATAATGAAAGAAATCCCAGTTCACTTAACTTTTCTTTGTGATATTCTGTATTGTACGTATCTTGGAGGAGAGGGAATATACTTTTAGGAAGTGGGACTTAATCTGGTTTGTATTTATTGAGTTAAATACAGAGAGAGAGAAAACACCAAGTCACCAGTGTTTGAGACATCAGGCATTCTTTTGAAAAGAGTTGTGTATAAAAGCGTATGTTACTCAAACTTCACTCCTGGGCATATTATCAGAATGTCACAGGAGTGGAGCGAGAGTGTGCCTGGGGGGTTGCATTTCTTTCTCAAAGAGAGAACCATCCATATGGGCAATACTTTCATTTTCCACATGCTTCTCACCATGCATGAGACTGAAAATCAATCCACATTCCCCATTTGCTTTTTATTCATCTAGCATATTTCTTTGAAGAGTGATATTTGAGAATCAGACTAGAGACAGTAAAGATTTTCTGCAGTTTCCTTTTTTAAAAACACCACTTTCATCTAAATTATTGTAGCAGGTGGCAGGCTTCCTGAATGGATAGATGGATTGGAATAGATGGGTGGATGGATTTTTTAAAAAAACCTGAATGTGGAAGACAGGTTCCCCCATGTAGACAGAGGGCTTTGATTCCTTCACATTGAAAAATCTGATTTTGATTTCCTGCACATTCAAATACATTTGTGACACTGAGTTATATCACCACTTCTCATTACTAGGCTCCTCTTTAATAGCTACAGTACATGGCAGCAGCAGTGAAGTGGTAAATTCTGAAGTGCAAGACCTCCTTGTGACAGTCCTTATAGCAACACCCACAAGGGGAGTTCAGAAATACAGGCAGATGATGAGCTTGAGCAGCTTTAAAAAAGCACTAAAGATGGATCTCTTTCGGCAGGCCTTTCCTGATTAGATCCCAGCCTCAGGAGCTCCTGGCCTCTTTTACTCTTGCTGGCTATCGATTTTTTTTTTAAATGTGATTTTAGATTAGCTGGTTTTTTAATTTTATACTGGTTTAATATCTTTTTTATGGGGGAGGGTGGGGGTGAGTGGTATTTAGGGATTTTAATCTGTCTGTCTGTCTCTCTCTCTGGCTTTTCTTTGCAAACAAAGATTCAGGAAGGACTCATCCCATGCCTTCTGCAAGCCGCTGATGACTGAAAAGGCCAATCTGAGATAAACAAGCCCGGTTGCAGAAAGCACAGCAGAAGATCTCTTTGGGTGATGTTTCCAGGTTGTGATTCTTTCTGCGTTGTCGTTTCTCTTCAAGACTTGTTCGGCGTGTGTTCTTAAATAGGGTTGCAGCACTATGGATAGTGCATCTCCATGCCTCCCAATGTGAGGCCAGGGTGGACCATTGTTGGTGATCAATTTGGCTGAGCCTGAGATGTTGTTTCAGGTAGTGCTTGTATCACTTTTTTGGAGCATTCCTCTTACGCTGACCTGTGGCAAGTTCACCGTAGAGTAGTATTTTTGGGAGGCGATGGTCCTCCATCCTAGAAACATGCCCTGCCCAGCACAGCTGTGTTCTCAATTTCATGGCCTCAATGCTGGTGATCCCTGCTGTGGGAGGTGTAAGGAAATAATAGATTCTAATCTGTATTTGTATTTTAATTGTTGTAAGCCACCCCAATTGTTTTTAACAGAGGGGCAGGGTAAAAATAAATTTTGTTATTATTATTATTAGAGGTGTTGAATGACAGCTGACATCCTGTTCAGTAGGTACAAGATTATAAACTTGATTATCACTTTTTGGATTCATGTTTATGGTCATTAATAATAAAACATGACTCCTAGAACCCAGCCAGGCAGTGCTGCAACCCAAGCCAGGCAGTGCTCCAACCCAAGGGTTTACAAAGCACTGTAGATCTTCAACACTCTCCTGGTCATGGGGTACATTGAAAGCAACAGTTGCAGCAGGACCTCAAGGGTTCGTAGAATCATAGAATTGTAGAGTTGGAAGAGACCACAAGGGCCATCCAGTCCAAACCCCCGCCACGCAGGATCTTGTCAGCTGCCTGTTGGCCGCACACCCCACAACCAGGAGAGTGCTGCAGAGGTCATTTCCCAGTGCCCCAATCTGCAACACATTGAAAACCCTTTATTTGGGGCACTGCCTGGCTAAAAAGAGAGAGAGCCTTCTCAGTGGTTGCTCCCACCTTCTGGTACTCCCTTCAGTGGGAGGTTAGGTTGGCTGCCCACCCTGCTTTCCTTTTGCTGGCAGACAAATATGTTTTTCTTCAAGCAGGATTTTAATACGTAGCTGCATGCACACAGTCTTTTATTGGGAGGTGTTTTGTTTTTATTTTTTAACTCTTATATGTTTTATATAATTTTAAATTGTGATTATTTTAATTGTTTTTAATTGTATGTTGTATTTTATGTTTTTATGAGCCACCTTAGGTTCCATTCTGGGAGAAAGGTGGCATACAAAATAAATAGATAGATGATATGGATAGATAGAGAGAGAGAGAGATAGAGTTGGGAGAAGATGGCATTGCCAGCTGTAGCTACAACAATTAAACTATAGAGTTAAGTCCCTCCATCTTAACTTGACAACAGAAGTAACATGAGACAAAATGTAGCCCTGTGACTCTAACATTGTTACTTTTCTTATGCCAGCATGATGTAGTGGTTTGAGTGTTGGGCCGTGACTCTATAGACCAGGGTCTGAATCCCCACTCAGTCAAGTAAAACCACTGGGTGACTTTGGGCAAGTCACACTCTCTCAGCCTCAGAAGAAAGCAATGGCAAAATCCCTCTGAATGAATCTGGCCAAGAAAGCCCTGTGATAGATTCTCCGTAGGGTTGCCACAAGTCGGAAAAAACTTGAAAGCACACAACAGCATCAATGATTTTTAACATCTTTGCCTGATGAAAAAGCCAGTGAAGCTTCGAAAGCTTGCATGAAGTATTTTGTGCTTTTTAGTTGCCCCACTGTTTTGTGTAATTTGGATTTTGCTATATTATGCTGCATGGCCAACATAGCTACCTCTGAATGTTTCCTTCAAATACCGGTAGCTTTGTGCATACTTTAGAGTTTATGGATGCTGGATTTATGGATTTGAACTGTTTTTTTAAAGCAAACAAACAAACAAGCAAACAACAAATAAAGATCAACACTGGATCTGACTATAGGCCTCTTTAGTCTAATTTTCTGTTTGTCTGTGATCAGTCAGTTGCCTATGGGAAGCCTATTAGAAGAAGAGAAATGCAATTTATATTCATTGAATATCTTGGAGTGTTACCTGCCCTGACACCCCTTGCCTTCCAATAATTCATTAACTGGAAATTTCATAATTTCACAATTTGGCTTGTTTTGACATTTCACATGGTTAGAAATAGACCAGGACTTCCCCCAAAATAGGGACTGAGTGAAGTTTTGCTCAAGCTCTGAGAAGAGGTCATGGAAAATTCCCAAGACGCAGACACGCCCGGGCAGTAATTATGCAAACCCCTCAGAAGGTAGTTAGGTTGGGATGTGCAAATTCTCCTGGATGCACCTGGTACTGAGTCATACTTCCAACACAAACTAGTGGCCAGAACAGACTGCTCTGCAAATGGTTTTCCTTCACACCTTTCTTGCAAACACATCAACAGCAATCCTGTTAATAGCAATCAATGAAGCCTGGGCTTCCATCCTCTTACTATGGGAAACTCGCTCATTTATTGTTTTTCACTTAAAACACCCCCTAAGGGTAAATATTGAGTATAAATATCACCCCAAAATACAGCCAAAGTGTTCTCAGTTTCGCACAGGCATCATCCAGAACTCTATTCCTCCATCCCAGTACTTCCTACTTTCTTTAATAGCTTTGTGTGATTGCTCGAAACATGATTGTAAGTGTGAGTGGTTCTTTGATCTTTTTCAATAAAAAACATTTTATTTTACTTCCTGGCTTGGAGCCTCATCAGTGAGTACAGGTATACATAGGTCCAAAGGTCCCATAGTTACTCTGCCTCTCACTGCCATATTTGAGTAGGCAAACTTTTTTGTAAAAAGTTGAGCCAGGGTTCAACAAATGCATACAGGGGACAACAGGCGGGGAATATGGTTCATAGACAGGACATGGACCAATCAGTCTGGGTACCTGACACATTCATATCTTGCCTTATAGGATCAGGAACATATATCACAAACTTGTATTCATATTAATGGGGACATCAAAGATGGGGACAGTCAGCTTTCAAGTCTGCAAAAACCATGCACATATCTGCAAGATTTGGGCACATTTGGGGGCATTGATGTCTGGTAAGGTCATAGACATGCATGGTGACAATCTTATATAAAGGCTGTATAAAGTAGAGAAAAGCACACATGGAGGGACAGTTCGGAATAGAGGGATTTCTTTGCCAGGCGATCTGTGCTTAACTTGCTATTCAAATCTGACCTGCTTAAAACTTTTGCTGCAATCATAAGAATCCTAAACTGTCTATAGGAGCGGCAGATATGACTTTCTTTTATAACTGGAAATTCAAAATGCTTATGTTTTCTAGATTAGTGTGGATCAAGCTAGAATTTAATGTTTGAGATTTTTTCTGATTTTCTTATACTCTAGTTGTTATCTACGATGCCTTCGTTACTATTTCATTTATTATTCTATCATAGCCTGCTGTGCTAGTCACACTGTAGCTGCTTTAATTTTTATGTTTGATGCCACCCTCATGGTCTTTTTAGTAGTTGTGCCTTAGCTATTGTATGATTTTCTTATTTATTAGCCATGTTAAGTTGTTAAGCTTGTTGGTGTTGTTTCCCTTCAAGTTGTTTCCCACTTATGGTGACCCTAAGACCAACCTATTATGGGGGTTTCTGGGCTGAGAGTGTGTGACTTGCTTAAGGTCACCTAGTGGGTTTCCATGGCTGAGCAGGGAACTGAACTCTGATTTCCAGAGGCATAGTCTAACACTCAAGCCACTACACCACATTGACTCTCATTGCTACTACCTCATATTTTATATTACTCACTGTTTTATAGTCCTATATTGTTTTTACCATTTTGTCTATCATTTCAATAAATTTTATATTTGCTTTACTTTTGAGTTTGTGTTGGTTCAAAGATTGTTCTCCCTGCTCATTGGAGCTATTCTATATACCAAGAGTGGTATAGAAAAAGAACCTAGAATTTTCACTGGCATGTCAACAGCTTAGTCTATGCAGGTAGAATAAAAACAATTGATAGCTTAAAATGGAAGCTTATTTTAATTCACTGTTGATGCTTAGATGTACATCTATTTCTCAATTCATGCCTTCCATAACAAGCACTTAATGGTTTTTTAAATTAACAATAGGAGTAGGATGTCATTTCCCTGCATTTTATTTGACTTATATCACTTGTTGGGATATCAAACAGACAGAAATGTCAAAGGGAGTCTCTAATTTGCCTCTGTGTCTGAAATATCAAAAGGGGAAGGAGAAAGAGAACTTCTGCAACACTAAGCAGTTAAGTCAAAAGAGATTCTGCATCAGTTGATTCAAAACATGTTCCCTTAAGCACCTATTTCACTTTAGGGAAAATTTAAAAAATCACACGGTGCCAAATCTGGTGAATATGGTGGATGTTCAAGTGTAGTGATGTGTTTATCGGCCAAAAACTGCTTCACAGAAAGTGCTGTGTGAGCAGGAGCATTGTCTTGATGAAGAGTGAAACCATTTTTCCACACTTCTGGCCTTTTCCCCACTGATTCTTTCTTTCAGCTTTGCCAAAACTTCCTTATAATAATGCTGGTTCACTGTTCTGCTTTCTGGAACCCATTCTGCAAAAATTACGCCCTTGATGTAAATAACAACAACAAGAATGAGCATGGCTTTGAATGTGGACTTACTTTGATATGCTTTTGTCATTCTTGGTGATGATGGTGTTTTGTCATTTGTCTCAGGATCATACTGCAAGATCCAGATTTCATCACAAGTGATGATTTTTTTGAAAAAGTTTTAGGTCCGCCTCAGGTTGCTACGTAATGTTAGCACAAATTTCCTTGCAGCACTCTTTTTGCTCTGGTGTGAGAACCCTAGAGACTAAGGAAGGAGTGCCAAAAGGCACCAAACTGCAAAATGGAAAAACCACCCAGGAAATGTTTTTCACAATGAAGTATATTAATATTAAAGGGTAATACAATAGAAAAAATACATAAGTGAGAAGTATAAACACAACTATGAAAAAACCTATGTGAAGAACAATAATTAATACAAAATCAGATAATGTACTCAACACATATCAAAATAGAAAAACAACATACCCAAAGCATATATGGTAGGACTGAGTAAGGGTTATCTAAACAAGTATGGGATACACAATAAGAACCACAAGAAAAATGAGCTATGTCAGTAAATTGGAGGCAAATACAAATAAGAAATGATAATGATAATGACTGCAACAAGGAAGGAGATCTAGAGGAAAAAGGTCAAAACCTAACCAATGCATGTATAGAATTATAGTAACAATGGCTGAATAAAAATTACAGTGGCTAGCATGGAACTTCTAAATCGAACTTTACAACGAGTAGAACAAAACTTGACAGGTGGCTGGTCCAAAACTCTGTTTTGAGGCTGTGTGTTCTTCAGAAGCTATAATAAAGATCTTCTCAAGAGTGAGTCCTGAAACAAAACACTGCATGTCTATCCATAGTAATTATCAGAAAAATATTGGGTGAAAAACTGCATGCATTACTTACTGATTCAAAAAGGACCAATACCCAGTTTGTGAACATGCCAGGTGCTTTGTTAATTCTTAAGCCTCTAGATATGTGAAACCTTGAGGTAATCAATTAAAGAAGCAGCAAGTAACCCAGGGAGCATCATAAAAAGTGTGTCACTTACCTGGATGTTGCGATCTCACCTGGAAATCTTCTGGGCGGAACAGCCATTGATGCTGCATTCACATGAGTTAAATGGCGCGAGGTTTCATATGCCGGCAATGCCGACACTAAAGTGCCATTGGGGGATCTATTGATGGAAAATAGGATGGGTTTTGGCCAGGACATAAATACAAAAGGGTGACATCATCTGATATGTGCGCCCTTTCGCGTCTATGTGGCATTGTTATGATGCCGTATTTAGTGCATCTGATAAAGTTTGAAATGTAAATGTTGTTAGAGACTAATATTATATCCAGTCTACCATTCACTATTTTGAAAGTTAAGATTATCAAGTCTACCAAGAATGGGGGTGGGGGAATTCTGTGTTTCAGTTAACCATGGAAAATAATGTTCTAATTAGGACACTCAGGACGCTCAAATTGCAGAGAAATTCAACACTCTTAAGACCTTAATGTTCTTCTTGGCACTATTGCACACACTTTCATTGAAATGTGTCTATTGCTGCCTTAGTTGTGTGGAACACATCACTTTAAAGATAAATTTGTTCATAGTGGTTGTTCCATGATTCTTTTACATGGCTTTTACAAATGCGTAAGGCTTGAGATGCATGACCGGAGCCTCTGCTGCTGCCCTAAGCTATTTTTAAGTGAACATGTTCAATCTTTCTGGAAGCCTTGCAGAGTGAACGGATGCACTTGCTGGGCTTGAAAAAAGAAGCAAACACAGAGTCATTCACAGTCTCTCTGCAAACCTCACAGGGTGAATGCATACACCTGCCAGGCTTGCAGAGAGAGGTAATGCAAAGGCTGTTGCCACAATGAAATAATGCAGTTTGACACCGCTTTAACTATCATGGCTCCGTCCTATGGACTCCTGGATTTGTAGTTTGTTGTTGCACCAGAGCTTTCAGACAGAGAAGGCTAAATATCTCATAAAACTTCAAATCTGACAATTCCATAGCATGAGCCATTGTAGTTAAAGAGGTGTCAAACTGCACTATTTCTGCAGTGTGGTAGCAGCCTATGAATGAGTTCACATTTGCCTTTCATCACCACCACCCCTGCGCACACCTCAAAGGTAGCTGCCACTGCTACCCACACACAAACTCCAGCCTCCCCAACCTACCCTGACACTCACTTCCCTCTCCCACTTCCTGCCCAGTGTGCACACGAGCCCCAGCTACAGCCTTCTCTGATACACACTTCCTTTTCTTCCTCTTTCGCTCCCTGCCCTGCAGTCTGACACTAGTAATAGGAAGCTGAAAAAGTTTCTGGCTGCTGACAAAGCAAGGCATCTACTTTCTCTCCACCTCAATTCCAAGCGTTTGGTTTGGCCCAAGCACCTCCTTTCTCTGAAGGGTGAGCTAATCAGTGCCCAAGGATCAAGCAGGATCCAACGAGGTGGTGGGAAGGTTGGTTGGTTGGTTGCCAATTAGAGCCTCTGTGTGTGTGTGTGTGCGCGCGCACACACACACACACCTTCAAGTTATCAGTACTCCTCTTGAACAAATGTCAAGCCCCACCCCCCAGGGGAGGTCACCTCCCACTGTTTGAGAACCTAGTCCTTATCTGAAATCCTTGGGACCGTATTTTGGATCCCCCCCCCTCAAGATTTTGGAATATTTGCATATACATAATGAGATATCTTGGAGATAGGACCCATGTCTCAACATAAAATTCATTTATGTTTCATATACACCTTATACACATAGCCTGAAGGTAATTTTATAACAATATTTTTATTAATTTTGTGCATGAAATAAAGTTTGTGTACATTGAACCCCTAGAAAGCAAAAATGTCACTCTCTCAGCCACCCATGTGGACAATTTTGGATTTTGGAGTATTCTGGATTCCAAAATTCCAGATAAGGGATGCTCAACCTGTATTGGAAAGGCCCTCCTATGAGTTTTGTATAAGTAGAAACAGGGACCTTTTCCTAGGATAATATTAGTCACTTCACCGCAGGAAGCATTTTGTGAATCACTGATGAACTTGCTTTGAATAAATCAAGTATTATGTTTCAACCGAAAGAAATCACCCCAAAGTTTGGTATGAGCTTGTTAAATAAGCACCAGTCAGATTATACTGTTCCATGCTTTTGACAAGCAGCTTCTGAGAGACTTTCCTTGGGTTTTTTTCTGGGTTGTGTGGCCGTGTTCTGGAATAGTTTCTTTCTGAGGTTTCACCTGCATCTGCAGCTGGCATCTTCAGAGAATGCTTGGGTAGGAGTGTGTGGGGTTTATATATGGTGAACCCCACACACTGTAAATTTTTGTAATTGAATGGTTAGTTTCTGGGTATAGAAATGCAATATGTGGATGACACTTTCACCATTTGGAACCACGGGGAAGAAGATTTGGCCTCATTCCTGAACCACCTGAACAGCATGCACCCAAATATTCAATTCAAGATGGAAAAAGAAAAGGAAGGAACACTGCCATTCTTAGATGTCCTTGTTATCCGCAAACCAAATCAACGGTTAGGCCACAAGGTACACAGAAAACCCCCACACACGGACAGATACCTACACAAGAACTCCAATCATCACCCAGGACAAAAAAAGAAGCACAATAAAAACATTGGTAGGCTGCGCAAAAAGGATCTGCGAACCCCACTACCTGGAGGATGAACTGAGGCACCTAAACTGGGCCCTACAGGCTAATGGTTACTCCAGATCAGACATTACAAGAGCAGCCAGACCCAGAAAAAAACACAGGAATGAAGAAGAAAAATAGCCACCCAAAGGGAAGGTATTTTTACCATACATCAAAGGAGTCACAGACAGAACAGGGAAACTGATGAGGAAACAACCTCCAAATAATCTACAGACCAACCAAGAAAATCCAAGAAATGCTACGTTCAGCGAAGGACAAAAGAGACCCTCTCACAGCTGCAGGAGTTTACTGCATACCATGCAGCTGTGGACAAGTTTACATAGTGACCACTAAATGCAGTGTACAAATATGAATCAAGGAACATGAGAGACACTGCAGACAGGGATAGCCAAAAAAATCAGTAGTAGCAGAATATATTATAAACCAACCTGGACACAAAATGTTATTTGAAAACACAGAAATTCTGGACCAGGCCAACAACTATCATGTCAGAATGCATAGAGAAGCTATTGAAATCCACAAACATGTGGACAACTTCAACAGGAAAGAAGAAACCCTAAAAGTAAACAAAATCTGGCTCCCAGTTTTGAAGAACAATAGAATCAAAACTCAACACTTTCAAAGGAATTCCACCCAGGGACAGGGGGAGTTCCAGCAGATAATGGCCCGTCAACCAACCATTAGCCAAACAGACACTAACGAGCCTTGCATTTCTATACCCAGAAACTAACCATTAAATTACACAAATTTACATATACTCCCCAAAAGTATATAAACTCCACACACACTCCTACCCAAGCATTCTCTGAGGATGCCATCCACAGATGGCAGGCAAAATGTCAGAAAGAAACTATTCCAGAAAACAGGCTTATAGCCCGGAAAAAAACCAAGGAAAATCTATGGATGCCGGCAGTGAAAGCCTTCGACTTCACAGCTTCTGAGAGCCTGAAACAACTTAATGGAAGGTCTGAGTCTATGCTTGGAAAATGATATTGTTCTGAATGGCTTTATCTTTACTCAATAGGCTATGTGCCAGTGACACCCCTATTATACTAGGCCTGCTTCAAGGAAACAGACCTCTGCTACACAGGTAAACCTCATCAGCTTCTGGATGTCTAGATGTGTGTGTATGCACACGTGCATGTGTAGTTCAGCTGAGACTTTTAGTGGTGCACAGAAAGATCTGCCCTCTTTTTGAGGATATGCTGGCTTAGTTTTCCATAAAATGAGAAGAGCCAAATTGCAGTGTTGTTAGAACAAGAACACTGACATGCATGCATTTTACTCTCATTAGAACTATGTGCCAGCCAGTCTTTCTATTTACATGGGAAAGAGGAGGTAAAATCACTGCCATAGTACAGACAGGGCTCACAAATTTGGAGCATCAGGACTTTCTGATTAGCAGTGGGAAAGACATAATCTACCATGCTCTCTATGTTCTTTCTTCTTTCTACTGAGATTATTTGCAGTAGTTGTATTTTTTTTCCCCAGCAGTAATATATTGACACAAGTTCCCTTCCTATAATGGGAAGTACATTGGGGTGCTTTGGTCTGAAATGCACAATTCAGATCCATTGGCTTTACAAATGGCTGTAAAATTGCTCAGGTGAAAATTGCTCAGATTGGTTCGCTGACCTTGTCTGGTGCCTGTTGGTGACATATGAAGGCCTAAAGTTAACTGTGGGCTTATCTACACGAGCCAGGTACATCATCTCCCCGCTGGCATATCCCAGCCACAAATTGGGCCCATCCTGCCCTGTTACCTGGATGAAATGGGCCAGAGTCCAGATAGAATGCCAACCCATCACTGCACTGCTGCTGCCATTTCCCTTGCTCTGCCGGGTCCAGGAAGCTGGCCGACACCATGTGACAAGTCCCCCTGCATATAACCAGCCTTGGTCAAATGCTGCAGGCCTGCTGCCCAGGCCCAGAAGTGTAAGGGCAACCAGCAGCTAGAGCAATGGGCCAGCCTGCAGGGATGAGCTTCTGAAGACATGCAGGGCCTGATCCGTTTCCTCCCAGTAGAAATGGTGTGAACCAGGTTTTTTTTAATTGCTGTATCAGACCCTATCCAAAATTTCCCCTCATCTGAGCCCCATTTCTGCCCTTAGGGTCAAAAGGTCTGCCCAGGGGCAGAACGGGGTAAATTCTCTGTGTTGTTTGGACTGCAGTGCTCTCAGACAGCAGAATGGGTTAAATAGCCCATGCAGATAAAGTCTTTGTTAACTCTGTGTTTGATTGCTATGGAAGTTGATATTCCTTCCCTCCCTTCACAGTGACCAAAGCCATCCTGGACTTACTGTAGAGCCTCTGAACCAAGTTACCTGATGAGAAGTGATGCTCTATGGTAGCTCCAGGAGATGGCAATTGGCTGAGAAGAGAGTAGATCCACATGCAGAACTGCTGTGCTACACTGAGCCATGCAGGACTGTGGCCATGGAGTGATATAGTTACCTGTAGGGGTGGGGCATTATCATGATGAGCATCTATACTGCACCACTGGGCAGTATGCTTTGGATTGGCATACAACCTAGCTTGAAAATGGAAAAGATTGTACTTTAAAAGACACTTATGTGCTCTTAGCAAGAGTGAAAGGACAGTAATGGGAGCCAGTCTAAGGCTGCATCTACACTGCAGAAACACTCCAGTTTGACACCACTTTAACTGCAATGGCTCATGGTTTGGAATCCTGGGATTTGTAATTTGTTGTGGCACCAGAGCTCTCTGACAGAGAAGGCTAAATATTTCAAAACTACAGAACCCCAAATTCAATAGCATTGAGCCATGGCAGTTAAAGTGGTTTCAAACAGAATTATTTCTGCAGTGCAGATGCAGCCTAAAACTTTTTCTTTATGTGCATACCCTCCAACATTTTCACAGATAAAAGATGTGTGGCCAAGCAACATCAGAATGTGATCAAGGTGGCAAGAAGTTATTAATGAGGAAGTACACACAAGCTAGGAGAGGCTGTAGCAGTTTGCTTTTGTCTAAGCCTACTGGGAAGGGCAGGATTAAACCCCTCCTGTCCTCTCCTCCCTGCTGAGTTATGGCATGCCAACTACTTTTGTGCTTTGAACTCATTTGGTCCTTGAACTAAGCTGAGAACAAAGGGTGAAAGTGTGAGGAGGAGAGAAAAATTAGAGCACTTTAAAACCAGCAGAAAAAGTGGAATGAGTGAGAATTAACTGGGACAATCCCTGCCAAATTAGGACAGTTCATGTGTGCATTTGGTTGTTTGGTATGAAGATGTGGCAAAACACAAATGAATGGAACTGAAAGGTTCCATCTAGTACATGGCTAAAGTATTTGTCATATGTATTTACAATTATTTCAGGATGCGTGGTAAAATTTGCATATGACAAGCATCTGAACTTTGTGGGGAGTAACTCAGTTCCTGGGTAGGGATATCATAATTAAGGATGTAACTCTTCATTAAGTTTCTTTTCAAAAGTAATAATGAGTAATTTCAGCAATTTTCTTCTCCCTGCGACAAAGTCTTCAAAAACCATGCAGTTTTTGAAGGCTATTTGCAGTTCATTTTATGCTATTAGCAATTCATTCATCAGTAAAGAAAATTACATTTTATCATCATGCATTAATATTTCTGTATTGAAATATTGTTTCCTTTGCAGATAATGCTGTTTCTGTGCAGAAAATGATGTTTTCTGCACAAAACAACCACACACAAATTTTGAGCAGATTAAGTCTCAAACTACAAAGTTTCTCATCAGTCCAGGATTCTTCTTGTCAGGGCCTGTCAATACTCAAAAAAAACATGTTTTTCAACTAATTTTCAAATATTTTTGTATATTCTTTGTATCCGCAAGCATAATGAGAGTAAGTATTCCACTTACTTGTTTTTTTAAGGTTTTTTTGTTTTAACTTTGTCACCATTTCAAGGAACAATCGAGCTGCAAAAAGTAGGCTGGATCCATTGTAATTTTCTTCCACAGAAACATCCAAGATTGGTGTAGCGCCATTCCCAAGTCACTGTTGGCAAAAAGATGTCTTACTATGTTGCTCAAGATGTAATGTCATTCCCTTTCTGTAGGAAAGAGGTGGGCTGCAGTTCTGATCAGCACTTACTATTAATTATGTTGGCTGGGGCTGCTAGGAATCCAGCAACATCTGGAGAGCTATCACTTGCCCACTCCTGATATAGGTAGGATGTAGGTGGAACAGGTGTCAGGAATTCCCAGAAATTAGTACAGTACATGGTGTGTGTGTGTATACACGCGCGCATGTGTTTGTGTGTTTTTAAAACCCAAGAAGAAATGCCACAGCCTCCCAGGCAGAACCCATGATGTTGGAAACACTTGGCATAATTTGCTCACTATTCCTGCTGTAACAAAAGTGGAGCAGTAGATTCCAAGGAGAACAATCTAAAGTACCAATCACAAAGGACTCCCAGAAAAGCCAGTAGGAGGAACATACCCTCCTACCACTAAGCTGATGTGGGTCAGTGGCTAGATTCTTTGGACATAACAGAAATTGACCAGAGCAATATCTCTATATAAGAAGTGACAAAAACATTACAGTCGTTCCTCCACATTTGCAGGGGTTAGGGTCTTGAGACCCCTGCGAATGTGAAAAAACCGCGAATACAAAATGCTGCTCCCACACCCCTCCCCAGTGGGAGGGAGGCAGCGGGAGGGTATCTGGCCAGCCTGGCCGGCCTTTCCCCGGCCTTCCTGAGGGGACTCTGGGCCTTAGAAGCCCCGGAGCCCCCTTAGGAAGGCCAGGGAACGCAGTGGGTGGGCGGGCAGGTGGGAGGCTGCCCTGCCTACCCACAACCTTCCTGAGTGGACTAAGGGGCTTTGAAGCCCCGGAGCCTGCTTAGGAAGGCCAGGGAAGGCAGCGGGCGGACGGGAGGCTGTCCTACCTCTCCCTGGCCTTCCTGAGCAGACTCTGGGGCTTTGAAGCGCTGGAGCCTGCTTAGGAAGGCTGGGGAAAGCAGCGGGCAGGAAGGCGGGAGGCCACCCTGCCTCTCCCCAGCCTTCCTGAGAGGTCTCCAGGGCTTTGAAGCCCTGAAGCCCCCTTAGGAAGGCCGGGGAAGGCAGTGGGAGGGAGGGCGGCTGCTCGCTCCCCCCCCGGGCTTCCTGAGCAGACTCTGGGGCTTTGAAGGCCCGGAGCTGCCTCTGGAAGGCCGGGGATGGCGCAGGGAGGAAGTTGCCCCACCTCTCGCCGGCCTTTCCAAAGGGGCTCGGGGCTAAACCGCGAATAATCAAAACTTCAAGTGTGAAAGCCGCGAATGTGGAGGGGCAACTGTAATTAGGAACACACATTACTTACTGCAACCATATGCAGAAATGAAATGCTGAGACGCAGAGGGCTGGGTAAATCGGGTCCACAACTTTATTGCATTAGTAAGTGATCTAAAGAGGTGGAGGTCTTCCCAACTTAGGCCTTGTCTAGATGGGCTATTTACCCCATGTTCCCCCCATCTTAGAGCCACGCAGTCCAAATGATGCAGGGCTTTTGCTCCATTTTGCTGCCCCACAGTCCTCACAACCCTCAGGGCAAAGATGGGGCTAAGACAGGGGGAAGATAGGGTAAAGCACAATAAAATGTTACAACAAAATACTTGGGGGGAAAAATTTGTTCAGAAGAAACGGATTGGGCCCTGTGGGCTCCCTGGGAGCCCATACTGGCATGCTGAGCTGCTGCTGCAACTGCTGCCTAAGTCACTCTTTCCGAAGCCAGGAAGGAGCCTTACAGCATGTGACCAAGGCTGGTCACACATAGGTGGCCTTGATCACATGCTGTGGGCCAACTCCTTTGGAGAGAGTTGCAGGTAGCTGCAGTGGCTGCAGGACCGGGCCTGCATGACAGTCCAAACTCCATCCCATTTCATTCAGGAAACAGGCAAGGAACAGGGCAGATCAATGGCTAAAAATATGCAGGTAGGAAGCTAGCATATTCTGGTCCATGTAGCCCTTAGATGCAGTTGTCTATTAAAAGCAATACTGGGGTGGCCCTGAGTCGATAGACATCAAACTACTGTCCCCACTTGTTGCTCGTCTTTAAGTGTAGAAGATGAAGTCCTAAGTCCCAGATCCTCTAATTTCAAGAAAATTAATAACCCCTTCAGGTTCCAAGAAGGGTTCTTTGCTCTGGTGCAAGATTGAGAAAAGTAGTAAATGGCCAACTGTGACCAGGATTTTGATTCAATTTGGTATGCATGGATTTTAACTCTATTGCAAACCTAAGTTCTCAACTTTTCATGGGCCAGTGCATTTACTGGTACCTAAAATATCAGATGCTTATGAATCTTACATCACCAATTTTCCACTAACTTTTCCAGCCCCTACTGAGTGTATCCTTTATAAATAGCTCCAAAAGAAACAGCTGAATTGACCTAATTGTTCATGGTCCATAATGAAACTGATGACAAACTGCTTATAAAGAACTTATTACTTGAATAGTTATACTTGGCTTGTATGTAAAGAAATGCAGAGCCTTCTGGGAAGAGTTACAGGATTTCTTATACTTAGGAATGTTTTGTGACATATTTTTTTCCAGTGAAAAGTTAGAGCTGATGAACACAATTCAGTCGGTATGAAAGTATCATTTTCAGCAATGTGATTATAGAGAGGAGAAATGCTTAAGTTTTGATTCCCCCTCCTCCCATTTGCACATTCCTTGCAGTTAGTATTATCCTTTTAGAACGATAGGTGCAGGCACTAGGAAGTTATAATGGAAGAAGATTTTAATATATTTTTGTTTTTGTGTATTTGGAAATAAAGTTGCAGAAAGTACAATAGGAAAGTATTAGATGATAGATGTGGAGCAGACAGTTGCAAAACAATGTGAACATCTTGAACTTTTCAAGCAAACACCTAATGCTACAGCCTTCCAGTTCCCATTCAGAAAAACCTTTTTTATGCTTCTGCAACTGTCTTGCTCTAGAACTGGGTGTAGTCCCAGGGCCCACCTGGGCTTGTCTACATGGGCTTGTCTACATGGGCCAAATAAAATGACCTCACCTTGTTTACACAGTCATCCATCCAGGCAACGAACAGCTCAAATCTGGATTTTTCCAGCACATTAGGGCTTTAATCTGGACCAAAAAGAGTTGGAATTTACTCGCAATTTGAGCAGAAAATCCACATTTTTTTTGTGTGTGTACGTGTGTGTGTGTGTACTCTACTCCATAGCAAAGTTGGTGCAGGGCTGGGGAAGGAGTTTTGGAGGGTGGGAAAAAAGGTCAGGAGGAGGTTTCCTGAGCCATGCAATTAGCTGACCTTTCCCACTAGGAAATGCTTCTTTCCCTGTTTCAATTTCACTTTTTAGCAGTTCCTTCACCACCATTTATTTTGCATAGACAGCAGTCCAGAGAAGTGCATACCAGCATACTCATGTGCTGTGTATACCTCCACTTACTATGATGTCCAAAGCCTCTCTAAGCTATGGAGAAAGAGGCAGAGGCAATGGCGATGTGGACATATGTACATTTGCCTGCATGGGGAAAGGGGGGGCCATAGTCATGTGGCCACACATGCTGTGATTTATCAGACCACAGAGAGTTGGAAGGGTTCCAGTGTGGTGGAGGTGGCATGCAGGGGGGTGGGGAGGGAAGATGTGAGCTCACCTTCTTTCTCCCTTCTCTTTCTTTCTCTGTGTGGGGGTGAATCTGGTGGTACACCATGGCTGGACGGGGGGGGGGAGAGGGAGAAGGTGGGGGCAGTGAAGATGTTCACTATTATCCACGGAATTCATTATCCTCAGTGGGGCCTGGAACCAATCCACCACAGACACAGGGGTCCTACTGTTCTCTCTACTTTCCTTTTAAAGTAATTTGTAAGGGCTTGTTTAGAGGCACCTTGAATGGAATCTGTCAAGTTTTATGCCTTTTTGTTTTTTAAATAATAATAATAATAATAACAGAAACATAATGAATGATGTGTTGAACTACTTTTTAAAAGAGTGTGTATATACTTAGTCCTTAACTTTAGTGGCTCTGTGATTAGTTTCATTCTGAATTACTTTCTGCAAATAACTTTTTCATAAGTTGAGAGTATGTTAGGCTTTTGACAAGCAACTGCTGACGATAACTTTTTTTTTTTAAAAAGAAGCTATTAAAATATTCATGAAATACAGCTTAAATAAAAGTGGCATGGTACAATGCTTATTTTTTTAAAAAAATAATAAAAACAGTGTGGAAAGTCATTTGTGTTCTTATATGTAGCTTATAACAGAAGACCAGTTTTTTGTTTTTTTTAAAAAAACCTGGCAGAATCCCCCCCCCCAAATTGTGTCCCATCTTCTAACAAAAATACTAAAGAAAAGATTCAAAATTTAAATGTGGGACCCGGGCCGGTTTAAGGAATTTGGGGGGGCCCTGCAATGGTTTGTTTTGGGGGGCCCCTATGTTTATCCCAGTGTCAGGGAAAGCTATATACCAGACCCCCTTCCCATTAGCCAGTCTGCATTTTTTAAAAAAATAAATTGCTGCTAAATTATTTTCAAGAGGTAAGTAGTACTTCAGAAAAAAGATATGCTCCTCTTTTAGCCAGGTTGCAGGAAGGGTGTGACGTTCCTTCTGCAAACTACAAACCTGCCCCTTTATAAATAAATGGGCCCCTCTGCACCTTAATAATTATTGAAAGGCAAATGCACACACACACACACACACACATACAAGCAGAATGAGGTTTTAGTGCCATTTAGAAACCCAAGGCACCCCCAGCACCCATAGCCACAAAGGGCTCCTGTTGTGCTTGTCTTTGGGTTTGCTAGATGAGTAATTTCCCAGGTTTTTATTAATGGCCATACTGCATTTAAGGCCACACATTGACCAAATTATTAAATATTGCCAATTATTATTATAGATGTTACTATAGATATGGGGCTGGGGTGTCAGGGTAGGTAAGAAAACTGAATAACAAATTGACTCATCATTAGATCAAGGGAAGTAATAGTGCCACTGTACGGTTGTCCCTTCACATTCACGGACTTGGCATTCACAGATTTAAGTATTCAAGGCTTGAAAATATTCTTAAAAAAATAATAATCCAAAAAGCAAACCTTGAATTTGCCATCTTATATAAGGGACACCATTTTGCTATGCCATTGCATATAATGGGACTTGAGTATTCACGGATTTGGATATTCACGGGGGGTCCTGGAACCAAACCCCAGCGACTGTGAAGGGACAACTGTATTCTGCTTTGGTCAGACCTCACCTGGAGTATGGTGTTCAGTTCTGAGCACCACAATTCAGGAAGGATATTGAGAAGCTGGAATGTGTCCTGAGAAGGGTGTGTGACCAGGATGTGAGAGGTCTGGAAGCCATTAAGCCCTATGAGGAGTGGCTTAGGGAGCTGGACATGTTTAGTCTGGAGAAGAGAACGTTGAGAGGGGACATGATAGCCATGTTTAAAAATATTTGAAGGGATGTCATACTGAGGATGGAGCAAGCTTGTTTTCTGCTGCTCCATAGTCTAGGACACGGAGCAATGGGTTCAATGTGGATTGATGTGCACTAATGCCAATTCGCAGCAGCTTTCATTTGTCTAAATAATTTTTTGGCAAGATTGCAGGCATGTGAAGCTATCCACATTCCTTGTTCAAACAGGCATGCCTGCGAATCACGACGGTGGCATGAATGAATTACATTTCTATTGTTGCCAGTTGCTGCTGCTGCTGCCAAACAGTATTTTTTAAAAGCATATCCAATGTGAGGAAGTGCAGTATTCTGCTTAAATAAATAGAAAAAAAGAAAAGAAAAAAAGACTGTTTCGTTGCCTCAGCGCATGATTGCTATAGCAAAAATCCAACATGGCTGTTTCAGGCGCTTGCCTTGTTAGCAAGTCCCCCCCCCCCGTTTTCCAATTTTACTCTTATTGGGAATTTGCACCAAAGTGAATCGGTTGTCCCAATGAATGGAATTGCACATTCCCCACTGAGCTTTTTGAAAAATACGTGAAAAGCCGTGAAGGCTTTTCCTATGAAGTTTTTGGCATTTATGGCCCATCTCCTTCTGAGTATGGCAGATTGATGTGGGATCTCATTAAGATGAAACATATTCTCCTCCAATTCTATGAGGAATATTTTTGCCATATAGACAACCTCAATATATTCTGAAGTATTAACTTAAGACTGTTTGAAAATTATAGATTTTTTTTTTTAAAAAAATGGTTGCATACCCTCCAAAATTTCACATATGAAAACTGGGACATGTGTGGTCAAGTAACATCAAGTGTGTTCAAGATGGCTAAAATTATTAATGAAGAACACATAAGCTAGGAGAGACTGTAGCAGTTTGCTTTTGTCTGAGCCTGCTGGGAAGACCAAGATTCCTCCCCCTCCTATCCTCTTCCCCCTGCTGAGTTAACCGAGTGCAAACTACTTTCCTGCTTTGAACTCAATTTGCAACAACTGAAGTAAGCTGAGGACGAAGGGCAAAAGCAGCAGAAGGAGAGCTGGTTTAAGGGCATTTTAAAAGCAGCTGGAAAAATGAGATGACAGAGCAGTAATTGGGACAGTCCCAAATTGTGGGGTATGTGGTTGTAGCAGAAACAATCAGAATCCCATTTAAATGGCTATGAGGAAAAAAAAATGTCTGCTGAAAAAGTTATACCCTGGATGCCCAACTGTGAAGGGAGGAGATGGGCAAGCCTGGTTGATGCCAAACAATTACAGCTCAGAGAATGCTGTGAAGGAGGCTGTATGAAGGAGAAAGGATACAAAAGTGAGCCTTGTCTCTGACAGAAGGCAGATGAGGAAAGATGGAATAGAGACAGGGAAAAGATTGTAGAGAGGAGAAAGATGGCATGTGGATAGGGAAAAGCTGTAATAGAGATAGGACGGTCAGCCAGGGGGAAGGGCTGAATCTCTGGCTTTTCTTCGCAAACAAAGATTCAGGAAGGACTCATCCCGCACATTCTGATTATTAAAAAGGCCAATCCGAGATAAACAAGTCCGGCTGCAGAAAGCATAGCAGAAGTCTTCTTGGATGATGCTTCCGGGTTGTGATTCTTTCTGCATTGTCGTTTCTCTTCAAGACTTGTTCTGCGTGAGTTCTCAAATAAGGCTGCAACATTGTGGATAGTGTGTCTCCATGCCTCCCGATGTGAGGCCAGGGTGGACCATTGTTGGTGATCAGTTTGGCTGAGCATGAGATGTTGTTTCAGGGAGTCTTTGTATCGCTTTTTTGGAGTGCCCCTCTTACGCTGACCTGTGGCTGAATAAGCATATCAATAAACCTCTACTCAAACATATCATCAGTGAGCTACAACTCTATTCTGTTATACAACTGTGTTTGGCTGTCCCTGTTAAGTTTTGATAGAGAGTCTGGTTACACTTACCACAATGGACCCACTGAACAATACACCCACATGTCCATATAGGGATCACCTTGAGGCCCAAGTACCAGAAGGCACACAACAACAACAACAACAACAACAACAACAACGTAGAGAAGAATAACCAAATCTCTACAGGCATCCCAACATCTGAAGGCATACAACAAAAACTGCATCCAAAGAAGTGGGTTTATATCCATGAAAACTCATGCTAAAATAAAAACCAGTTAGCCTTAAAGGTGCTGCCACGTTTTTTTCCCCCCACCTCAACTCTCCCTGCCTCCTTTTTATACTAGGGATTAGTATAGATTGTATAATACTGGTGTTTTATAGTCTGAAATATATGCTCCAGTTCAGTGACTCTTAACCTTTTCTTTACCAGGGACCCTCTTTAAATGTCTTTTGTTGCCATGGACCCCCCAATACTTAACTCAAAAGTTAAAACAACAACAACACCTCTATTATTATTATTATTATTATTATTATTTATACAATTACACCATCCATTAAACCTTCCCTTAGAGGAACTGAAGGGGAAGGGAAGACTTTTCTCCTGAGCAGTCTTCAAGTCTTCATGGACTCCCTGTAAAGACAACACAGCCCCCTTGTCAGCTACATTCTACATGAGTGGCAATTCTTAACTGCCACAAAACAAAACAAAACAAAACAAAATGGATGAAAATAAAAAGGAAGGTCATGTATATAGCGGGGGGGGGGGGGAGAGACCAGAGTACCTCATAGTAATGGCATTTTGCACCAGCAGCAACTTGTCTTGATGGTGGTTTTGGTTCCAGAAGCCCCCATAAGCTTTATATGCCAGATGGTGCCCATGCATGGTTTACTCACATTAGTAGTCCCTGCTGATGATGTTTTTTTTTTTAAACCCTTTGTCAAGGTGTGCTGGAGCGATAGAGTAATTTTCCAAGTTAAAATAACAGCAAAAAAAAACAAAAAAACCCACATTTTATTGCCTTAGCGATCAATCGCTAAGGCGAAAATTCAATATGGTGGCAGCTGGCACTTGTCTTTTAGCAAGCCCCACCCCATGCACTCTCCCAGACAATCAGCTTTGTGTATCCACTTGTATGGGAAAGTGATTCAAAGCAAATTGCTTGTCCTAACAAGCAGGAATGTGCACCCCCACAAAGGCTTTTCCAGCATTGTTTTTACTGTTTGGGTCCACCTTCCTTCTGAATACTGTGGATTGATGCAGGATCCCATTTAGACAGGTAGGATTCCCAGTGAATTTCATGAGGTTTATTTTCACCATTTAGACAGCCTGGAAGACTGGTTTATAGTAATCTGTCACTAAAGTGATGAAGGGTTCATCTACATGAGGCAGAATATGCTGGCTCCATGCTGGCATATCCTGGCCGTGGATCAGGCCCGTTCCTTCTCCCCTTACCTGGATGGAATTGGCCAGAGTCCAGATGGACATGCCAGCCTGTTGCTGCAGCCACCGCCACTGACATCTCCCTCACTCTCTCTGAAAGCATGAAGCCATCCTGCAACATGTAACCAAGGCCCCCTGCATACAACCAGCCTAGCTCACATGCTGTGGGCATCTTCCTGCTGCAGAACTATGAGGCAGAGGGGAACTGAAGTGATGGGCCAGCATGTTGGAATGGGTTCCTGTGGTCCTGCGGGGTCCAGTCAGTTTTTTTTCCTGCCAACTATGGGTTAAAGCAGGTATTATATTAAAATGCTGTAACAGGCCTTACCCTGTCTTCCCCTTGTCTTAGCCCTGTCTTTGTGCTGGGGATTGTGAGGACTGTCTGGGGGCAGAATGAGGCAAAAGCCCTGTGTCATCAGGACTGCAGGGCTCCAAGATGGGCGTAAGATGGGGTAAACTGTTCATTCAGACAAGCCCTGATCCTTGGATGATTGAGACCAGTTCTCCTTTGAGAACTGGGTAAAAGAAATCTAAGAGCTTGGAAAGACTATTCTGGTCATTACTATCTGTATGCTGTTTGTTTTACTGTTATTTTTTTTGCAAGGTTGTGCAGCTTAACTGGGCCTGAAAGCTATTTTCATCCTCTCTAGACTTCATTGAGCTGACCTCACTTGCCTTGATTTCCCAACAGTGAAAAACAACAACAACACCACTTTGGTAGGGGAAATGGCTACTTGTGCTACTATAATCTCTCTCTCTCTCTCTCTCTCTCTCTCTGTGTGTGTGTATGTGTATATTTCCCCCTCCAAATGGGGCCACATCCCATTTTGTACAGGTAACAGGGGAGCAATGGGCCAGATCTGGAGAAAGAATACATTGATGGGGAACCAGTGTATTCTAGCCCATGTAGATGAGCCCTAGGGCTGCCGACACATTGCAGAGATCATGCATATACCACTTTAATTGCCAGGGTTCAATGCTATGGGATTGTGGAAATTTTAGTTTTGTGATATATTTAGCCTTGGTTGTCAGAAAGCTCTGGTGCCATAACAAACTACAAATCCTAGGATTCCATAGGATGGAGCCATGATCGCTCAAGCGGTGTCAAACTGTATTATTTCTACAGTGTGTCAACAGTCTATGACCATGATCATGACCAAGATCCTCTCACAGTATGCCAGTTCAGCAGAGAACTAGGTAGTGGAGCAGTTCAGTAATTTTAGACTCGGTTGTCTTTCAGTGGTGAGGTTCTTTAGAAGGTCATGTGTTTCACTTCATTTACTTGAAGTAATGATTGATTGGATTGAAAATAAAGTAAAATAGACTTGTTGAATGAAGACCCCTCCTACTTTTTCTGCATGTAATGTGTGTGGTAGATCCATTACTTGATCTAGGTCACATTTGTTATCCTGGCCAAGGTATAGAGAGTCTTCCTGAGGTTTCCTATTGGTTGCGTGGGAAGACTAGAACAATTAGTCTAAGGGCTTCAAGAGGGAAGAAACAGATGAACAGTAAAGGCTGCATTCTTTAAGCATCTGAAGCATGCCCAATTTGGCAGGGACAGTCCAAATGAATTCCTTTGCCACCCCACTTTTTCAGCTGCTTTTAAAATGTCCCAGTTTCTCTCTTCTCCACTGTCCACATTCATCCTCAAATTACTTCAATTGCTGCAAGCTAAATTCAAAGTGCAGAAGTGGTTCGCACTTGCTAACTCAGTGGGAGGGAGGTGGAGGAGTGGAGTGGGCTTTCCCAGTGGGCTCAGGCAAAAGCATACTGCTGCATCATCTCCTAGCTTCTGTATTCATTACTTACTTTTCCCATCTTGACCATATTCTGATGTTGCTTGGCTGCACATGGATGGTATGCTGATGAGCCTATATTAATGCTTCAGAAAACTCCAGGCTGCTAAACACTACCCTGCATCCTAAAGTCCTACCCTGATGGTACTACCGGATCCCTGGCATCATTAATTAACAGTTCATGGCCTGCAAGTTCAGACCATTTTGTTTCTTCCAGTGAGACTGGCTAAAAGATTGATGTTAAGTACTACAGTCAGTTAGTTACCTTTGGATAGTCCCACTGCATTGCTCTAGTGCTAGTTTTTGTCCCCACTGGGCAATGAACAAGGGAAGGTTAATTGCTGATTTATTCTATTTCTTTTCTTTTTTTATTAGCATTATTGGAAAACGAAGAAAAACAATGAGAGGAAATTGGTGTTCACTTGCCTTTTTTGGTTTTACCATTTCGGCTTCTGCTTTACTCATTCTTTTTATGCTCAGGTTTTTATTGTGTTCATTGTGTGATTTGTAATGCTGAGTGTGTGCCACCCCAGCAGCCTTCAGTAGGGCCAAAAGGTGACATATAAATCATTGAAATAAATGAATGATTAAAATGGACTAAACTTGCAAGAAGGAAGTGTATAATTTTAAAACAAAAGGGAACATGAAATAACTTTAAGTGCACTGCAACAGCATTTTATTACAAAAATAACATCAGGTCTGAAAAAATAAGGAAGGGCAACAAGAAAACACCAGAGTGTAAGAGTTTGATTATCATCTTTGTGTTCCATAAAATGGCAGGTAATATTTCAGATAACTTATAGTGACAGAGGACTTTCCTGTACAAATAAATTTAGTGCCCCAAAGGCTCTAGGTAGAGAACAGTTTTTATGTGCTTTCACTTACAGGTGAGCCTTTTCAACAAAAGGAACATGAAATGGAGGACATTATGACCCAAATACCACTTGATTGTGCATGGAGTGAAAAAGTAACATGTTTCAGAAAAGAGCTAGCTGGTCACAGCCCCTTCCAGTAGGGACAACTGAAGAAACTTCACTGCCTGAGGCAGAGTTGTAAATGGTGCTCTTCGCTCACTCAGTTTAAGGTGCACATCATCCAAAATCCCACTATTTCCACACAGGAGGCAGAAAATCCTTTCAATCACCTTTTCCCATCTCTAGCACTAAAAAACCCAAATCCATAAAAATTAAATATTTGCAGCTCTTTCATAATACTTATAATACTTATTTATTACCCGCCTCTCTCATCAGAATTGAGGCGGGGTACAACATAACAGTAATACAAACACAGTGTAACACAATGTACAGTTAATCACAGTATAATACAATTCAAAGCAAAGCATGACCCCCAGCATCTGCTGCCTCTGCCCAATGCTAGAGCCAGCCTTGCTTACCAGCCTGTTTTTCCATGTTAATCCCCCCACCCCCGATATGTCACTTTGCCCTAGACTATGGGGTATAATTTAATATTTTTATCATGGACCCATCCAGGAATCTAGACTGAATGAGAAGGGGATGCTGACACATCCCTTAGCCTGGATAAAGAAACAGGTGCTGACTTGGACAAAGTGCTAGCATTATGGACAATCACAGCCCCATCAGGGAATATGCAGGCAATTTACATTGTTGCAGCAGAGGCCTCATCTCTAAAAGTAGCCCAGCACTCCGCAGCTCAGGGGCCACAATGCATCATGGCTATATGCTTCTTCTAGGGCCAGAGGTATCATGCCTCTGAATAGTAATTGCTGTGGTACAATAGCAGGGCAGAGCTATTGCTCGCATGCCTTACTTGTGAAATTTCTGGAGGCATTTGGTTGGCCAGTGTGGAAAAACTAAACAGGACTTGGGTCTAACCCAGCAGGACTCTTCTGTAAATTATTTTGCAGAGAATCACCTTCCTGAATATCCTCCTTAGGCTATGCAGACAAGAATGCAGTCCTTTAAGGGATCCATTCTTTTCCAAAGGAACAAGGCTTGAAGTGGTCTTCAGGATATTGTCTACTATGTAATAGTTCAATTCTATTCTGGATGTTTTAAAGGGAGAAATCTGTCTCATCCTGTTAAGATCATGTATGGTTTCAATAGTTTCTCTAGACAGGAGATGGGACCCTTTTAGTGTCTCACTACTGCCTTTGCAATTCTATGGGTCTATTCCATGTGCTACCACCACAGTGTGAAGGAAGTATTGACCACCTCCACGGAGCACCATGTGTTGAGACTTCCTCTTTTAAATGACCCTTCCCCGTCAATGCCTCATAAGAGTTCACCTACAATTTAAATGAAAGGGCACCTTTACTTTACTCTTCAGTGACTATCACCTATACTTCTATTGCATTCTGCCACTGTACAACTCACTTTCTTTGTAACTGGCATAGGCTTAGGACAAAGAAAGTAGAGGTCCATTCCAGACTAAAGAAAGGAAATAGTGTTATTTGATCAATAAACAATTAATGTAACTCTCTACATAAGTAACAGAAAGATCTTAAAATATGATTTTAACTATTTTAATTGCTGTCAAGAATAGTTGGGAGGCTAAGTTCATTCCTTACATAACCATAAGTGAATCCCCTTGTTAAGTCTACCTAAATCAACTCATAGACAATGCTCAAAAACTAGATAGTCAGTCTGGCTGAATTTATAATGCTTTGCAGCTCCCTGACTTCTCCTTGAAATCTTTCTGGTACAGCAACCACTTTAGACCTCAACCAATGGATATCACTCTGCTGCCCTTGAAAGATGCTACAAGAATAATTTTCTCTTCTTCCGTGGCCTTTACTCACCTCAGCATCTTGGGATGCTTCTGCACTGTAGAAATAATGCAGTTTGACACCACTTTAACTGCCATGGCTCCATCCTACAGAATCCTGGGATTTGTAGTTTTTTTAAAAAAGGCACCAACACTCTTTGACAGAGAAAGCTAAAGTCCTTGTAAAACTACAAAACTCAGGATTCCATAGGATGGAGCTAGAGCACTTAGAATGGTGTCAAACTGCAATATTTCTACAGTGTAAATTCACCCTTGGTCTCATTGTTGCTTTCCAGATGCTTCATCCAGTATTTAGTCTTTTTCTTCTGAGCCTTCTGTCTTCCATCCCCACTGGCTCTGACCCCTACCCACCTATCTCCCCCAGAATTAGTTTTTAATTCTCTCAAACTCCCTGCCAGAAGAATAAGCCATTATAGTCAAAAGTCCCAAAATTCTATCACACCTCCTAACTGAACAGTCTAAACCAATCATGTTCCATGGAATGTTCTAAAACCCACCAATCACAATTGCAAGGTTTGAATTTCCTTTCTCAGTAAATAAGCTCTCGAAACCTGCTATGTAGTGCTTCAATAGATGAGATTGTATTCCTTGATGGATAGATGGTTATGGATATGGTACAAGGGATAGAATTCTGTACAAGTTAAAGTATTTATGAAATGTCTGTATAATGCCTCAACAGACACTATAGAAAGTATGAAAGAACCTGAGACTAATGGCTAAATGGCTAAAGTTATATTGTTTAAATGGTTAATGTTCTTCAAGGTGATCTGTATAGAGAAGCCTGTTAAAGAGATGAAGCGTAACGTCTTAAGTGCCATATGATATGTGTGCATGTACATTTGCACACACCTTCAAGTTGCCTGTCGACTTATGGCCTGTGGACTTCTGGCAACCCCATGAATTTTTTCTTAGGCAAGAAATACTCAGAGGTGATTTTTCCAGTTCCTTCCTCTGAAATACCGCCTATAGCATCTGGTATTCATTGGCAGTCTCCCATTCTAGTACTAATGAGGACTGACCCTGCTTAGCATCTAAGATCAAATGGGATCTGGTGCTTTTAGAGTTTTTAGGCAGAGGGACATGTGAGGTACTATAATGAATGTATGATTTCTTACATGCAATATAATGTAATGTGATGAAACCTCAGTGCCCAGACACTGACATGTTTGTGTTTCTCCCCAAGAGGAATGTATATGTCTGTATATCTATGAATGCATATAATAAAAAGCCTAAAAATTACTAAAGAGCTTGCTCAATTCCCATATAAATATCCTGAGATTACAAGATTTAAGAATGTGTTAGTGGAGTATTGATGTTAACTCTGCTTGTCTGGTTTCAACCTCCATTACAGATTGGCCACTTAGGTGGCCATAAGGTGATAATGGAGCCCCAGACAGAATCCAGATTAGCTGACAAGTGGCAAGGATCCTCAGTCCCTCAGTCTAAAGAGATGGGATGGGGAACCACACCTGTTTCAACATTCCAAATTTGTGGCATATATGGTGCAAAGCTGTTGTTTAAATGATTACATAGCAGAGAGAGATTTGGCAACTATCACTGTTGTTTCCATTGTCTTGCAAGTTTTTAAAGCAGAGAGGTAACCTTAGATTAAGGGCTGCCAACCTTCACCTTAAATCTTTTTGTCAAGGTTGGAGCTCCATGCTCTAAAAGTCACCTTTGTTTCATGTGCAGTGTTTGGGGTATCGTAAAGCATTAATTGTTTTTGAAATTCCATGTTCAGGTTGAGCAATATCAAATTGATTCATGTTTTGCAAATGACTCCAGTAGCCTTAACTGGTGAACAAGATTTTTGAGAAAGTTCAGTAATTACTAAGGCTTCATTCTTTTCACTTGACATGGATCACAGTGAAAAGATCAAGTTGTGCCTACAATGAGAAAAAAAGGGGGTAGAAAGATAGTCTAATGTTTTCCACATTCCAGCACCTGTTATACTGCAACAAACAGAACTATGCATTAGGGTTGGCATCCACACAGGGTTCTAGCACCACTTTTCTGTTTCTGGGGCCCTCCAGGCACTGTATGCACCATCAGAACAAAACTGGTATTGCCCAGAGGCCCACTTCTTTATACCACTTTGATACCACTTTAATTGTTATGGCTCCATCCTATGGAATCCTGGGATTTGTAGTTTGGTGAGGGGCCAAACATTCTTTGCCAGGGAGTGATAATGATGTAATCAAGGGAGATGTGCTAGAAACTTCTGGGTTCCTCACCAAACTATAAATCCAAGGATGAATAGGATTGAGCCATGGCAGTTAAAGTGGTATTAAACAGCTGTAATTGTGCAGCATGGATACAGGTCTCGTTTTGGAAAGGGGGTAGTCTTGGAAGCTAAATAGTACAGGCAGCCCCAGCCACCTGTTTAAAAGATTTAAAAGAAGCATCTGCATCTTCCAAAAGAAGCACTCAATGCCCTCAAAGAAGGGAGATCTACAAGTGTTTTGGGGCAATGAGGACTGCAAAAAACAGGCTGGGGGGATGTAGGCAGCCCAGGGCTATTGTTTGCCTACCGTTGCTATTGACAGTTTATTGCAGAGGTGATCTTGAGGTCCAGAAGTCTACACATACACCCTGAGGTGTATTTTCACCCTTCCAGTGTGAATTAGGTCTAGGAGAGGCCTTTCTTCAAAACAGAGGTGACTTCTGGTTTGGGGGAAATTCCCACGTGGCCTAAAACACCTCACCCCCTCCCAAACACAGCAAAATTGCTGTCAAACCACTAGAGGTGTGACTACCTTCTTCAGGTTATTTTTAAAAAATTGAAGTGGGAGTCAGGGGGCACAATGGGCTGGCAGTTTCATGTGGCCTGCAAGCTACATTTCCCCACCACTGGCTTACAGTAAATGCAGTCTCACTGACACTTGAGAAAAGAAATAGCAGAACATTAGTCTTACTGTCCATCTAGTCCAGACTCCTTGATTTAGGAAATCCAGGGTTTGAACAGCCCCCAAAGAAGGCTGTCAAGTCTCGGCTAAAGATCTCCAGCAATGGGGATTTAACCACCTTTGTAGATAATTGGATTCAATGTCAAATTGTTCTTACTGTCAAGAAACTCCTGTGCCCTCTTTCCTAGTGACACAGAATGGTCACATTATAAGGAACAGATTTATTTATTTATTAAATGTATACACTGCCTTTTTCCTGGAATAGGCTCTAAAGTGGTTTACAGTAATTTAAAACAAGATTAAGCTAAAATCTTATTTTATATCTTTTTAAAAAAAGAATATAATCATAGTATTATTTAATAAATGGTTAAAACAGTTAAAACATCTCTCTCTGGCTTTTCTTCACAAACGAAGATTCAGGAAGGACTCATCCCGCGCTTTCTGCAAGCGCACTGATGACTGAAAAGGCCAATCCGAGATAAACAAGTCCAGTTGCAGAAAGCACAGCAGAGGGTCTCCTTGGGTGAAATTTCTGGGTTGTGATTCTTACTGCATTGTCGTTTCTCTTCAAGACTTGTTTGGTGTGAGTTCTCAAATAAGGAGGCAGCATTGTGGATAGTGTGTCTTCATGCCTCCTGATGTGAAGCTAGGGCGGACCATTGTTGGTGATCAATTTGACCGAGCCTGAGATGTTGTTTCAGGGAATCCTTTTATCACTTTTTTGGAGCGCCCCTCTTATGCTTACCCGTGGCGAGTTCACCGTAGAGAACTATTTTTGGGAGGTGATGGTCCTCCATCCTAGAAACGTGCCCTGCCCAACTCAGCTGTGTTCTCAATATCATGGCCTCAATGCTGTTGATCCCTGCTTGATCAAGGGCAGCAACATTTGTCACATAGTCAGTCCAGTGTATATTTAGGATTGTACGTATACAGCGCTGATGAAAATGTTCGAGTAGTCGTAAGTGTTGACGATAGGTGACCCATGTTTCAGACCCGTAAAGGTTAAAACATAATTACTAATAAAAGTAAAGACATACAGCACAACACTCCACACACGCTGTTGCTACAAAATTTAAATCCCAAAGGCCCACATGAATAAAAAGGTCTTTACCTGATGATAGAAAGATAGCAGGGAGGGGCTTTACCATATCTCCTGTGGAATGGACTTCCACAGTCTGAAAGCAGAAGGCACTCTTTCATGTCTTCACCCAATATCCCTGTGAAAGTGGTAGACTGAGAGAAATCCCCTCCACCCCCGCAAATCTTAAAACTTGTATAGGCAGAGATGGGGCTTGTCTAGACAGGCTATTTATCCTGTCTTGTCCCCATCTTGGAGCCCCACTATCCATATGATGCAGGGCTTTTGCTCCTTTTTGCCCACAGGCTGTCCTGATGATGCCGAGGGCAAAGACAGGAGGAAGATACAGTGAAGCCCTTAAAATGTTATATTTTAACACCTGGGAAAAACTGCCTCATTTAAGAAAAAAATGGATTGGGCTCTGTAGGAATGCAGGAGTCCATACCGGCTCACTGGCCCATATCTGTAGCCACCACTGCAACTATCCATGTTTCTCCTTCTGAAGCCAGGAGGGGGGGCTGCAGCATGTGATCAAGGCTGGTCACATGCAGGGGGCCTTGATCATATGCTGTGGGCCTCCGTCCTGGCTTCAGACAGAGTGACGCGGATGGCAACAGAAGCAGCTGCAGATACAGGCCAGTATGTCCATGCAGACTTCCTCCCATTTTGTGCAAGTAATGTTTGTGTGTGGGGGGGCACCTGATCCAGGGCCAGAATACGCCAGCAGGAAGCTGGTGTATTCTGGGCAGTGTAGAGGAGCCCATGATCTTTTGGATAGTTTGGACCCAAGCTGTGTAGAACATTAAAGGTGAAAACCAGCACTTTGATTTGTGCCTGGAAACGGACCAGCAGGCAGAGAAGTTGTTTCAATGGGGCTTCATTTTGGACCCACCGAAATTTCTGAACAGTTTCCAAAGGCAACCTCACATAGAATCCAAATGGGATGTAATCAAGGCATATGTCATAATAGCCAGATCTGACACCTCAAGGAACGGGCACTGCTGGTGCACTAGTTTTAACTGTGCAAAAGCACTTGTGTCCACAGCTGAAATGGGGCATCCAGACCTACTTCCAAGTCCAGGAGTATGCCCAAGCTGCAAACCTGAGATTTTGGGGCAAGGGGATTGTAACCCCATCGAGCATAGTCTGAACCCCTATTCCCTGATCTTCCATGTGACTAGCCATGTGCACTTCTGTCTTATCTAGATTAAGTTTCAGTTTTTTTTCCACCCTCATCCTGTCCATTATTGACAGCAAACACTGGTTTAGTACTGAAACAGCTTCCTTGGAATCAGATGGAAAGGAAAGATAGAATTGATTGCCATCAGTGTACTGATGGAGTGCTGGTTCATGTCTGTCTTCTGCTTACAATCTGAAAGGGCATTCCACAGTTGTATTGCTTCCTGAGTTTCTTTTTCTTCAAAAAGAAATCTCCACTTTTAAGGTAACACAGTTTGGTATATAAAATTTTTTTTAATCATGTGAAGGCCAAGATAAATTGAGAAGAAAAACTGTCTACATTTTTCTTACCACACAAATTAACATTCTTTTCCAATTCAGTTATATTTCTCACACCTGTTTAAACCAGATAAGAAAGTACACAAATTATATTTGTGAAAATGCAATGGCACACACTACAATGTACATCTTAGTTAATGAAGGGATGGATATAAGAGAGAGAGAGAGAGAGAACTTAGACTTTAAATAATTCTGTATAGCCCATTTTCTGAATGACTTTTCTGTAAAGTAGAACATAGCAAAACATTTTAAAGATGGCTGCATTTTCCATGTTGTTCATGGAAAGTAATAACACAAATGTAAATAGAGATTTGTGACCCTATTCTAAAAACAGCAGATATGGGACTTTACAAGATGCAGCAAATACAGCATCATAAGGACACCTAATGAACTTGAAAGGGTGTGCACACCAAACGACATCATCCTTTCACAATCTTGTATTGTTAAAAAGCTGTTCCTTTTTATTGATGGCCCAAGTTGTCAATAAATCTCCTCTGGTGCTTTATTGCTGGCATTGACAGTGTTTGAAGCTGTGCACCATTCTGCTCACATGAATACAGCGTCAATGACAGAACATTTCTGGATGAGATCACAACAGCCAGGTAGGGGACATTCTTTTTATGAACCTCCCCAGTTCACTTGGGACTTTTAAAGTGTGTTTTTGTGCTTTTAAGTATGTTTTGTGACTTTATTTTTCTTTTCTCTTTTCAATTTACCACGCTTGCGTCTTCTTGCGAGAATCACAGAGATTTGGAACCCAGAAGTAAACGGAGCTCTGTTCATGCTCCGTTACTGCCAGGGCTGCCTTTTCACACTGGTTAAGGTAGGTCTGAAGGGGGAGGGATCTTTTGCCAGGGCAAGTTCACTTTTAGCTTTGGTGGGACAGAAACATTAATGGATAGGTCTGATAAAGTCCTTGGAAATGTATGACATTCTTATTTTAATTATTTCTTTTATAATGTAAATAACTACAGGGAACAATCTTGTTTTCTGAGGTAAATACAGAAGCTGTTGTCTACTTGGGATGCATGGAGCAACCAGCTGTTCTGAGGAATAATGACCACTCTTTTAGGTAGCAGCAGTACTATGAACCTAGTACCTGTGATTATGAAAATGGATGGAGGCTACGTCCCAAGAAAGGCTCACAAAGGAAAAGGCATCTCTCAGCCCTCCGGACCCCTTTCAGCTAATCTCCAGGTCATCACTATGCATAGGTTTAATTTCATTAAAAAAGAAAAAAAACAGGAGGGAAAAATTAATGCCCAAATGAACTCTGGTTCCAGTAATACGAAATGTGACCCTTTTGGCATTGTGTGCTTCACACAGAGATTCAAGTACAATTTGTGCTATCTCTCTCCACACAACCAGAACCATGAAGAAGGGAGGTGAAAAAGACCGAAACCTCCATGAGGAGTGCCCAGTAGACATAGCTCTCTCTCTGTCTCTGGGCCCTTCCATAATACACAGTTATAAGGCTGTATTCCATTTTAGCTGCCATGACAACATCCTATGGAATCCTGAGGTTCTGGTGAGGCACTAGAGTTCTTTGAATGAGAATTGTAAATTTCCCTCTTTAAATAGCAAATCCAAGGATTCCATAGTATATTACCATGACAGTTAAACTGGAACATAGGATTGTAAATCCATAGTGTGAAAGGGACCTCTGTCTCTCCCTCCATATGTGTGTATGGGAGGGGGGAGAGAAAGCGAGCAAGCGAGAGAGAGTATCATAGAATACCAGGTGCCGTAGGCTATATTTCATAGTAACAAAATAGGAGATTTTCACACTACACTGTGATAGTGTTACTATTCCACTTTAACTGCTCTGGCTTCCTCCTGTGGAATTCTGGGGTTTGTAGTTTAGTGAGGCCTAAGAGCTCTCTGGCTGAGAGTTGTAAATACCCCTCCCTCAACTGCAAATCCCAGGATTCCACAGAAGGCAGCCATAGCAAATAAAGTGGAACAGTAACACTATAACTGTGTAGTGTGAAAATCTCCATAGAGTTGGAAGAGACCACAAGTGCCATCCATGCCATGCAGGAATACACAATCAAAGCATTCCCAACAGATAACCATCCAACCTCTGTTTAAGAACCTCCAGAGAAGGAGACTCCACCACACTCCTGCTTAAATGCTGCTTTAGCAGCCTCACATGATAAAGTTCTTGGTCTCAAAGGTGCTACAAGATCCTTTGCATACTGGAGTCTAGGATGGATGTCTTAGTAACTGATATACTATATTCTATTATAATTTAATTGGTGGAATGTTGTATTTTTATTACCTGGCTAATGTGGGCAAATAGGTTATGTTTTATAAAATGTTTTGATGGCTTTTGCATACTTATAAAATGTATATAGCTTTGCTGTATTGTTATAACTGACTTTGTCTTGCTGTTTTTATGAGCTGCTCTGAACATTCTTTATGGAAGATTCCCATAAGACTAAAAACCATCCTCATTATCACCACCATTACCAGCAAAAAATAATAATAAAAGCTAAGTGACTCTTGACTGAAAATTATTGTAAGGATCTTAGTGAAACTTCATCTGGTTGACAATTATAGCAATGTAATGACAGGTGGCTCCACTTGGGTTCCATGTAGGGATATAATTCTACATGGAATTTAATTCTCAAAAGAATTAGGAATTTTAACAATTGTCATCCCACTATGACTTTGGGGGGGGGGGAACTATTTATTATTTGGGATTTATTCTGTGCAAAATTTGCACATGGTATTTTTGGACAACCTCCCCCCCCCACCCAATTTTATGCATAGGAAACAGAATTTTATGAGCAGAAAATAGTATTTCTGCGAAGATAACATTATTTTTGTACAGAAAAAATGCTGTTTCCTCCACAGAAAATATTGTAATTGGGGATTTATTCTGTGCCAAATTTGCATGTACTTTTTTGCCCAGAAAACGGTGTTCAGAATGTTGTTTTCTGTGTAGAAGATACTGTTTTCTGTGAGAAAAAAATGGCAAATTTTGTGCAAAATAAGTCCCAAACTTCAAAGATTCTTACGATTCTCACCAAGGTTTCCTAACTCTTGAGAAACACATTTATTAACAATTTTTCAAGTAACTTTGAATATTCTTTCTAATTCTGTGGCATGGGAACTAGTTGTTGAAGAGAGTTAGGACTTTATCATACCACTGTTCTTAACGTTCATTTGCTGGCATAAACTGTGGTGTTTTTATGCCAGCAAAAGAACCCCCTACCACAGTTACTTTGAGCAGCATCCATGAGGCTTCCCCAGCAGTAAAGGAGCACAAACAGAGCTACGTTTACTTCTGGGGTTGAAATCTCATGGATTCTCACAAGAAGACGCTAGTGTGGGAAATTTAAAAATAAAAGGGAAAATACACACAAAAAGTACAGCAAAGCACAAAAACACAATTTAAAAGTCCCAAGTACATGGGGGAGGGTCATAAAAAGAGTGTCCCCTGCCTGGCTGTTGCAATCGCAACTAGAAGCATTTGCCCAATGATGCTGTATTCATGTGAGTACAATGGTGTGAGGATTCAAATGCTGGCAATGTCGACAACAAAGCACCACAGCTGATCTATTGATGGCTTGGACTGTCAAAAAAAAAAGTACGTTGTTTTTTTTTAACAAGATATGATCATGAAAGGGCAACATCATCTGGTATGTGTGCCTTTTGCAACCATTAAGCATCCTTATGAGGCCGTACTTGCTGCATCTGATAAAGTCCTTAAGAGTTCAGAAAGAACTATACCTGGGTTTCAAAGAGCCCAGATGCAAGCAGAAAGCAATTCTAGAAAATTACTATCACTTCCCCAGTCAGCTGCAGTCCCAGACACTGCATGGTAGAAATTAATGACAATGTCAGTTTTGCAAATGGTGACTGATCCTTATGAGGCCAAAATGTGACCATCAACACAGAAGAAAGAGGTATTAAAACCACAAATGAGAGCTAAGCGATATAGCATGCCTACTGGTTATAGAATCATGATTTTTATTGAATGGTATGGTGTAAAAACAGGGAGGATGTGGAATGGCTGGTAAAGCACAAGGTTCTACTTGCTAATCATGAACAGGAGCACTTCATACAGCTGTGTTTTGTTGCAGGTCCTACTTGTTTCCTAATGCTTAGCACTGGCAACATGGAGGGCGTTGGAAGCTAGTGAAGAAAGCAGAAGGGATCACTACCTCCTCTGAGCATGTAGAAATCCTACACTGAAGTTTATGTTATCTCAGGCTATATGTAGTCTAAGGTGGTGTGGCTCATTAACAGAAGGATATTTGTGTTAAATAGGATTTATGGAAATCAGTGTATCTGTGTCTCAACCAGGCAGTCTTCCAGAATTTTGAGACATAATGGGCTTCTATTGAAACAATCAGCCTCTACCCTGCTGAGAGCTGGTTTAGTGGAACTTTCCATCTCAGTAGCTCCAGGCTCAGCTAATTATTTGAAATTAAGCAGAATGGATTATTTGAAAATAATCGCTCTTAATGCTTGTGAGCTCTTTTAAGATCCAACAGAAACTTAATCTATCCATCAACAGGGAATAAATTATATAAGCACATCATTAACGTTTCTTGTAAGATTAAGTGAAATGATTTTCCTTCTTTGAAAAAGACTTTAAAAGAGTCTGAATAATTGATGTAACTAACCTCTAGTTTCTTCAACATGTTGAAAAAAGAAACCCTGCCACTAATGTTTACTTTATAATGGAAAACTTTGTTACTGATCATGACTCAAACTCTATAGTTAGTGTAAAAGTTGCTTTTGTAAGTTTCCAAAAAGGAGAAAATGGTTGCTTCAGAACCATGCAGGTAATTTTAGGGAGATTAACAGCCCATGAATTTTGCACTAACAAAATTTCTGACAGAAACACCCATGTTTTCATTTTCATGCACTGCAATGCTGTCTCTTCTAGGCAGATCATCTCAGGAGAAACTTTGTTTCATATTAGGACCCATTCACACAATACAATTATATTCCATGTTGACTGCCACGTCAACATCCTGTGGAATACTGTGCAGTTTAGGGATAGGTGTTTAAAATTCTCAGCTGAAGAGCTGGAGTGCTTCACTACACTACAAATCACACTACACTACACTACAAACATCAAGATTCTATAGGATAAGTCAAAGTGGATTCACAGTGCCAAAATTTGCTGCATGGATGGGCCATTGATCTTAGATCTATGAAATAAGTCCAGTTCATAGATCTTACAGGTTCAGCATTGAAATGCTTTGTTTTTCCCAAAGTGCTGTTAAAATAAAATTTAAAAAAAAAGCTGGAAATTTGTGCATGTACACACACACACACATTTTTTTCTTCCATTTGTAGGTCTCTCTTAGGCACATTAACAGCACCACTTCAGCTGTGCATGTGTTTCTGTGGTCTGATATGTGCAGTGGAAATGTTCCATAGAATGAAATTAGATACACCTGAAGGTCACAGTTGACATCTATGTTACTCACATAGTAGTGCTGAACAGGTTGTCGTGATACATGTACAAAAGCAATTACTAAAAGTTTATTACTCTTGGACTGATTTGCAATATGTGGAGTTACCTCCCAAAGTCCTGATTAGGCAGAGACAGTCCTAATTAATCCACTGGTGTTCCATCTTTTAAAATGTCCCCATTTCTCTCTCTCCTCCCCGCTTTGTCCTCAGTTTATTTCAATTGCTGCAAACTGACCAGGAAGGTGAAAGCAAGGGAGATCTCTCTCTGTGTTTGTCTGTCTGTCTTCCCCAGTGAAAGCACTACTACAGTACTGGCATTGGTTCCAGTAGTGCTAAGAAAAAGTGGCAGGGGGTTGAAGAGGTAAGCAAGTATCTATAAGGTCTAAGTAAAGTAAAGCCTCATGGAAGAAAACATCTCCTTTGACAAAGGGGTCATCTACATGGTCACAATACACCAGCTCGCCACCAATGTATTCTGAACATGGTCTGGCCCATTGTTCCCCCATTACCTCCATGGAACATGATAGAGTCCAGGCTGCACACCAGCTAGTCTTGCATCTGCTGCGACAACCACCCACATCACACTCTCTGAAACCAGGAAGCCAGACTGCAGCATATGAGCAAGGCCCCCTGCATGTGACCAGCCTTGGTCACACACTGTGGGACTCCTTCCTGGCTATGGAAGAATGAGGCAGAGAGCAGCTGCAGTGATGGGCCAGAATGCTGGAATGGGCTCCTGCTGTCATGTGAGGCCCAAACTTTTTTCTTTTTCTTTTTTGCCAGATGGAGCAAATTTTACCAGGTATTTTTTTTAAAATGGTGCAAAAGGCCTTACCATGTCTTACTTCCATCTTGGCTGCATCTTTGCTCAGATGTCATGAGGACTGCCCAGGGGAAAAATGGAGCAAAAGCCCTCTGTCATCTGGACTGCAGGGCTCTAAGTCAGGGGCAAGATGGGGTAAGTTGTCCATCTAGACAAGGCCATAGAAAATGTAAGCTCTGGTGCTTTCAAATTAATTTAAACATGTACAGTACTTCCTGATCCATGTTCTAAAACATTGTGATGCATTCTGCTGATAGAAGATACTAGGTGGAACACCAGTATAAGATACAAAGAACAAGTGTGGTGTAACATAGTTTTGAAATGGTGGTTTCTTCTTATTGTGAGTTTGTATGACTGATACAGCCTTTTTTTTTTTCATTCATCTGTTGCCACTGCATGTTTCTGTAAGAATTCTGTATAAATTTGGTTTCATTGCTTATTGGGGTTGACCACAGGTGTCCATTGTTAAATAAACTATGGAGTTCAGTCTAATAACAGACCCCATTCATGAACTTTAAAGTGTTATTTTACCCTTACAGGATGCAGGTGGATGGAAGGGAAAGGGATTAGAGGCAAATGATTTGCCTTCAGCAGCAGCTAGCATAGCCAATGGTAAGGAATTATGGGAACTTGAGGAGAGCCTATGGGAGAAGGATCGTCTCACCTCATATCATATATTTTGATGTAACAATGTGAAGCCCAAGGTCTCTCAAGTTGAAAAACTCTACAGTGGTGGGGGAAGATATGTCATTCCATGGACCACCTGATCCTGAACGTTTGGTGTTGATATCCAGCACCTGTAAAGTGCCTAATTTTAAATCTTTCCATTAAATCTTTCCCAACATTCAGAGAAGAATGTTGGGAAACAAAGACTATAGCATGAAATTTTGCTGGGACTGCCCTGGGAAACTGAACCTGAAGTAGACCTAGTAGACTTCTGAAAGCTGAACTGCCTTTATCTTGCCATACCTCTCTTCTTTGAACTGGTTTAAGAGATCAGCTAGCAGTGGGATGAGACAAAAAAAAAATGAGTAAGAGAGAAGCCAACTTATGCCAAACCCAGCCCAAGGACACTGGCATTATGCCTGCACAAAATTAGGCCATGGCAAAGTAGTTCTGCATGATTTCCAACAGGCCTAGGTTGAGAGGGTTTTGGATTCAGCACAGCTTCAGCTGGCCTGGGAGATTATCAGATGGGCCCTTAAAACCCACCCCTGTCCTGGTAATCCCACCCCCCTCCCATCCCTGTTCCACTTTAATCAAAAACTTTTCATACACATACCATAATCCCGATATAAGAACTGTTCCTTCTCCCCTCGGCTGGCCAGGAATGAATGCAGCCATCGCAAAGCTACGTTCATGTCCTGTAAAGCAAACCCCACCCATTCTCATGAGAGAACAATGCACAGGAAATTTTAAAAGAAAAAGAAACATCAAAAGTAAAGAACAAGCCCCCCCCAAAAAAAAGCCTCCCAAGTAACCTGGGGAGGGTAAAAAAAAAAAAAAGGGTGTCACCTCCTCATACCGATTGTACCTAGACGTGTTCTGTAGGGACCTCCAGTGACATCACAGTGATGCTGGCATTGCACCAGCAGAATGGGGGTCTATTTCAGACACCTGTGATTCTGTTACTGAAATGGAATGGGCTTTTTATTAATGGTTTCCCCCCCCCCATAAATGAGAAAACATGGGGGAAGAACAGAGGGAGAATGGGAGAGGGACGATGTAATCTGAAAGGCAAATCCTTTCGCGACCTGTTGCATCCCTGTCCCAGATTATAAAGCCAGTCTGATAATCTCACTAGTGTCAGTTTAGTTGGCCTTCAGATACCTTGGTGAATTAGGATTGCATTCCAAGTGTCTATACTTGGCTAATATCTGTCTTCCCCTCCTCCACCCCAAGGATAAAGGCTCATGTAGAATTTAACCATGGAACTTTTCAGTAGCATGCATACATTACTGTGGTGCACTCTCTCTGGCTTTTCTTCGCAAACAAAGATTCAGGAAGTACTCATCCCGCGCTTTCTGCAAGCGCGCTGATGACTAAAAAGGCCAATCTGAGATAAACAAGTCTGGTTGCAAAAATCACAGCAGAAGGTCTCCTTGGGTGATGTTTTTGGGTTGTGATTCTTTCTGCGTTGTCATTTCTCTTCAAGACTTGTTCGGCATGAGTTCTCAAATAAGGCTGCAGCATTGTGGATAGTGCGTCTCCATGCCTCCCGATGTGAGGCCAGGGTGGACCACTGTTGGTGATCAATTTGGCCGAGCCTGAGATGTTGTTTCAGGGAGTCTTTGTATTGCTTTTTTGGAGCTCCCCTCTTACGCTGACCCGTGGCGAGTTCACTGTAGAGTAGTATTTTTGGGAGGCAATGGTCCTCCATCCTAGAAACGTGCCCTGCCCAGCGCAGCTGTGTTCTCAATATCATGGCCTCAATACTGGTGATCCCTGCTTGCTCAAGGACAGCAACATTCGTCACATAGTCAGTCCAATGTATATTTAGGATTGTGCATAGACAGCACTGATGAAAGCGCTCGAGGAGTCGTAGGTGGTGGCAATAGGTGACCCATGTTTCAGATCCATAAAGGAGGATAGACAGTACAATGGCTCTATACACACTGATTTTTGTGCTTTGCCTCAGGTGTTTATTGCTCCAGACTCTTTTGTAAAGTCTTCCAAATGCACTATATGCCTTTGCTAATCTGTGATCGATCTCTTTGTCAATCTTGGCATCTGAGGAGATGATGCTTCCCAGGTAGGTGAACTGCTAAACAGACTTGAGCACAGGTTTGCCGACGGCAATGTGGGGATGGTGGTGTTCATCCTGTGGTGCAGGCTGGTAAAGAACTTCTGTTTTCTTCAGGTTGACTTCCAGCCCAAACAGCTCTGCAGCTGTTGCAAAGCAGGACGTTAGGCACTGCAGAGCTGCTTCTGTGTGGGCAACAAGGGCAGCATCATCAGCAAAGAGCAGCTCACGGATTAGGTGCACTCTACTATGTACAATATATATAGTACACAGTCAAGTCTGTAGGGCAGAGTCTATAGAGTCTATACGAAATGATAGTGCCTGGAGACAAATGAACATTACAGATGCTTAAATTATGTAGTTACCTATTGTAATGTAAGCTGAGATGAATTATTCAGTGTTTGCAAATCCTAGGCAAAGAAACAAAGCATACTTATGGCATGAGAAAGGGAAAATGCATTTAAAAGCTGGTTTTCTTAAACTGGTAAAGTATAGAAAGGCCAGTGAAAGGTAACAGGTGGGTCAATGAAACACAGCATAATGTCTATGTGTTTTGACACTGTGTACTGGATTTCTAGAGTGTTTAATTTGTTAAACTGATTAAATATCAGTTCCCTATTGTGTTTACATGCTACTGCTCCAAAATTTTCATAGGTTGTTAGCATCCCATAATAAAGGCATGTGTTATAGAAGGTTATATGGAACACTTCTACTGACTCTTTTTGACAACTTGTGCATATCCCTCCACAAAATAGTGTGTTACCCTTTATTACCCTTACACATTTCCAAGTTACACATTCTCATATTTGTAGAGCTTATACAAACATTCATGATATTTGCTGTGACACGTCTTAATACTAGATGAAAACAACCATCTGAATCTATATTATTTAAAGAATTATCTTGGGGGTTGGGGGAAAAACCTACCTTGCCAAGCTCCTGAGATAAGAAATTAACAGTACTTATATTATTTTCAAATAATTTCAGAATTGCACTTCTAATCCTTTCCTTTTACTTAGCTCTCATCTAAATAATCCTCTCTCTTCAAACCATGATAAAAAGCTACCTTTTTAAGAACAGTTTGCACATAGATTTTGAGTTCTTGAAAGGATTTGATCTAGAAGTCCAATTCTACTGCTTCATTAAAAAGAAAATAGTCAAACATTATCATTCAAGGCCAAATATGACAAAGACACCATTCCCATCTGCAGTTAAATCATGCGTGGTAGAAATGGACACACTCTTTCCTGTTACATTGCAACAGCCATGGACTTTACACTCAGCTAATGCAAATCACTGGAGTTGAAAATAAAGATACACACACACACACACACACACACACACAGAGTATCTTAATGTTTGCCCTCAAACCTTGGAACGGTAGGGACTGTTCATAATGGTTTGCAACAAGTCTTCCTTGTGTCTGAGAATTATAAATAATTTTCCACACACAAATTATGGGGGAAGCATTACTGCACCTTACACCCCACCCTATAATATTTCATAATTGGTGATAATTGGACACTTCATAAGGCCTAAGTAGACCAGGGCAGACCAAAAGTGAGGTCAGGTGGAGGTCAAATGACAGTTTTGAGGAAATCTACCACCAGACACGTCCAAGATAGGATTAAGCAGAGCCCCCAGTAAACAACGCCATCACCGAGGTATGTGCTAATCCCCTCTTGGATGCATTGACAATGAGTCATTCATCACAAACAAACAAATAATAACCCTCATTATCCCCAGAATGCCTCTCCTCGCACCTCTCCTATCCCACAATATGAAAGTTGTCATAAACCCATCAGTTCAAATATCTCAGCCATTAGTGACAAGTAATGAAGTTGCAGTTTCCTTTGTTTAACAGTGGGAAACCCATCCAAGCATTGTTTTAAGCTCAAGCACCCTTTCAGGACACAAAATTGGGTAAAAATATTAGTCCCCAAGCAATAGCAAAGTGTGCTACAGTTGGACACTGTTACTCTGTCAGATTGCTGTATCACCCTCAGCTCCAAGTCTGAGTCTTCTCCGCTACATGAATCTCTGCTCTTCAGGACTGGTAATTATCAACCATACTCCCTGAATCTATTCCTCAATCCAGCCTTTCTACCTTAACTCTTTGTTAGCCTTCTGTGGTTTTTGTGAGCTTGCATGTGTGTGTGAATGCTTCTTTATTATTTTTCAATAAAAACCAAATTATTTTACTTTAACTCAGAGTCTTGGCAGTTAGTACCAGTATACACTGGTGTAAAGATCCTACAAGTAGCCCACCTCTCATAGCAATTCATTTGAGTGATTATAGCATCATAAATTTGGTGTCACAAGTGGGTCCCCCATGGATTTCCACACGTTTGAGTAACAAAAATATACATTATAATTTCACAGTAGCAAATATGAGATAGAGGATTGCTTCATCCGTGCAGTCTTCTATGAATATGCCTCTGATTTGGTTCGGTGTAGCCCATTGTTGCCAGTACAACTATGCAAGTCATTGGGATTCTCTTTTTCTATGGGAGTGACTTTTCTGCTCCCTCAACATAAGAAAAGAGATTGTGGTGCTTTCTGCAATGTCATTGGCTGTTCAAATGTGTTTTCAAACGAGTTCTTAAACTAGTTATCCCATTTATTTTAAGCCAGCCCAGTTATTTTATTCATAATGCATTCATGATGAATCATCAGTGCATTTCAATATGAACTCCTCTACCAATTCAATGTAGCTTAAAAAAATAAGTATAGGACAAAGTGTTCTGTTGAAACAAAAATCTGTGATGACAGAGTCATCAAGTCAGTCCTATACGTGTCTACTGAGAAAAACAAAATCAAGACGTCTGTCTTTTGCTTTTTTTTTTTGGTTGCTACATTGTTGCACTGTTGCTGCTACAGATTGCTTTTCAGCTTTTTCCTTACAATTTCCTGTGATAGATTTCCCCACATGATTTTTCTAAAAAAAAATGTTTCCACTTATGTTCAGACCTTCCATGCCTTCCAAGTTATTCAGCTCTTTGATTTTTTCCCAATTGTATTATCTGGTTACTTCCTTCCAAGTAATTTTCTTACTAATTACTATTGGCACAAGCCAGAGGTAAAAGGAAGAATATGTGAATGAAGGGGAATGTTGTCTTTTCTCGGTAATTAAAAAAATTCCTGCCATTATAAGAACAACCCAGTTTATAATCCTTGATATGGTTTTAATATATAGAAACCACTGTTGACTTGTATAGAGATTGTATTTCTGGATGTAGAAAATGGTGGCCATTGGCCACCTGACTTCACTAGAGCTCCTGTTCTTGTTGGTTGGCTAACTATAACACTAGGATCACCACCACCATGGATCAGCAAGGGGAATAAGAATCCACACACCTGACACTTATCACAATATATATTTGACCTATATACAACATCCCCCCAATTACTTTCCCTATTTTAGGGAAGGGGAGGCAGATTTCCCCAAACAACCTATTTTAGCAAACCTGGGGCCCTTTCATACTGCACAATTATAGCACTAAAATTCTATTTCCCTACCATGACAACATCATATGGAATTTTGGAATTTTCAGTTTAGGGGTGGATATTTAGAACTCTCAAACAGGGAGCTCTAGTGCCTCACCAAACCACAAATCCTAGGATTCCATACAATACAGCAATAGCAGTTAAAGTGGAATCATAAAACTATAATTACATAGTGTGAAAGGGCTCTGGAAACAACCCTATTTGTAGGCTGGTAGGCCATGTAGAGAACTACTATAATAATCAATGCAGATAAATAGAAGATGACAACAAAAAAAAAAAGGAAGAACAAGAGACCTCTACAATAAGATCTGAGAAATCAAAGTGAAATTTAAATCAACAGTGGGGATGCTATACAGCCGGCAGGGGAACAAATTACATGATCAAATCCAAATAAAAAGACAATGGAAACGATACACTGAAGAACTATATAAAAGAGATGAAAGGACAACAGATTCATTCAAGGAAGAACCCTATGAAGATGAACCTACAATTTTAGAAAGTGAAGTGGAAGCTGCACTCAGAATACTTGGGAGAAATAAATCACCAGGAACAGATGGCATACCAATAGAGCTGCTTCAAGCTAGAGACCGAATCTACTCTAGCTCTAACTAAAATCTGTCAACAAACATGGAAAACAAAACAATGGCTCACAGATTGGCAATGCCCAATATACATACCAGTCCCCAAGAAAGGGAACAGCAGGGATTGCAATAACTACAGGGCCATTCCATTAATCTCCCAGGCAAGCACAGTGATGCTCAAAATTCAGCAACACAGACTTTTGGCATATATGGAGCAAGAAATGCCAGATGTCCAAACTGGGTTCAGAACATAAAAAGGAAAGGGATTATATTACAAACATTTGCTTGATAATTGAGTGCATCAAAGAATTTCAGAAGAAAATCAGCCTGTGCTTTATAGATATAGCAAAGCCTTTGATTATTTAGATCATGAAAAAGTATGTCTCAGTCTTAAAGAAATGGGTGTGCCACAACATTTGATTATTATGATGTATAACCTGTATTTGGGACAAGAGCCTATTATCAGGACAGAATACAGAGAAATGGAATGGTTTCCAGTTGGCAAGGGGGTCAGGCAAGGCTGCATTTTATCACCCTATCTGTTTAACTTGTACACTGGACATATCATACATGAAGCACAAATAGAAGGAGGCATGAACATTGGAGGAAGGAACATCAACAATTTAAGATATGCAGATGATACCATACTACTAGCAGAAAATAGCAAAGACTTGGATGATTACTTAAGAAAGTGAAAGAAGAAAATGCAATTGAACATTAGAAAAACAAAAATGATAACTACAGATTATTTGCATAACTTCAAAAAGGAAATGGTAAAGACCTTGAAACAATCAAAGATTTCCTATACCTAATCTCAGTCATTAATCAGAACTGAGACTGCAGTCAATAAATCAGAAAAAGACTAGGATTTGGAAGGACAGCTATGAAGGCACTAGACAAGATCCTGAAGTGTAAAGATATATCATTGAACATCAAGTTCAGGATTGTTTATGACTGCCTCACTGGAGGTGGCTGAAGAGAATGTACCCTTGTGATCTTGCACAACAAGAAAGAGGGTGCTTAACAACAATCCCCATCGTGTGCATGAATACATGCTGGACACTGTGGGGGTACTTCTGTTGAACAATGAGCAACTGAATAAAAATGAGGGGGAGGCAATGTGGGATGCACTGGCAGAGTGCTTTTGATCTGGAAGGCTGTGGGTCTTCCCTGTTCTTGGCTGTTGCTGCATTCAGGATTGCTGGGCTACTTGTACCTTGTCTGATGTATATGCTTTTGGTATCAATATTCATTAATAAAGAAGACCAACTTGGCAAGAAACCTGTGCAGAAGTGGTGTGTCTGTGCAGAATGTGGGCTGGTCTGACCTGCTCTTTCTCATGCATCTGAGGAGGAGTGCACAGAACACAACAAGGGTTCAAAAGATTATTGCAGGTGGAGAATCACCGCCTCTAGGGGGAATACTGTCAGAGGCTGGTGGCCAACTGTTGAACACCAAAGTGACAGTTAAGCATCTAGCCAAATGAAAACTGCTGCCGACTCTGCCCATCCTCCCTGAAGGCCAATAGTTAACTGTAAAAATAGTAAACTACAGTAAACTGCCATGGGGGATGTCACTAGGACCCTAAAAAACTTTCCAACAGGGCTAGGATTGGTTGCTGGTTAACTGGCCCATGCTTCCAAGGTCAGTTAATTGTTTAAATGTTTGTTCATATGCTGGGTGTCAGAGCAGCACAATGGCAGCTCAGAAGCATCCATGGCAGATCATTTACTGGGGGACCCAGGAGACCACCACCCACTTAGATACTCTGCTGCAGATGTGTGCTGCTCAGAGGGTGATGAGCAACATCTACAGGAGGAACCACTAGTTCTACTTTGCTGCTGCCCGTGTCCTGAGGTGCCAAGGATTTAATTGATCCATGGCACAATGCCACACCAAGTTCAAAGTGCTCAAGGGTCATTTTTGAGGCCCCTTGGGGCCTTCAATAGGGACCCTCACCTCAACCAACTTTCCCCTTCCATGCCCAGATGCATGCCCTGTGGGAGAGGGCAGGCCAGCCCTGCTGGCATGGCTGTTGGCCACCAGGTCAGTGACAAACACCAGCAAAAACAGTTGAACACAGTAGGACCCACCTCACTGCTTGCCACTTCTGGGCAGCTACCTGATGCCACATGTGATTCTCTATCCCTCTATTTCTGTTGCCTAGGTGTACACAGGTACTGCCATGAATGTCCACTGTGGGGAGAGGAGGAGGTGGGCAGCGTGCCATCATATGGGCCCCAGGAGGGAGCCCTAGTATGGATATGCTGGCAGAGGAGCCCTCTAGTGAGTGTCCCCCTTGCCTAGTAGGAATGTCCAAGCAATAGGTGGCCTCCATCCTGATCTGGTGGGACCCCTCTGCTAATACCCCTGAAAACTAATTAGTGTTCCCTTCCCCCTTATGGCAGCCAGCAGGGAAAGAGGGGTGAGTAGCACAAGATGGGGGAAGAGGAAGTCCATTCCTCACTGATGGCCCAATTCATCATCAGCCAGGGGCATGAAAGGGCCCTGTCATGTAGGGAGGGGGAAGGGAAAGTAAGCGAGCATCACAGAGGGTTGTTTTGGGAGGTGATGGTTTCTGGCAGGATGGCAGCTTCCAGAAGGAATGTTTTTGTGGTACCCATTCTTTGCCACCCAAACCAATTGTCCACTTCTTGAATGCCATCAAAAACCTTACTTCCTTTTTGTTGTTCTTCCCTTGCAGTCCAGTAGCTAGACCAGAAGATGGTGTCCTGGAGGAACACCTGCAGAGGATTGAGAGGACTCTGAAGGGGCTCACTGACCAGTGCATGCCTCCCTAGTTATATTTTCTCCACCCCTGTAACTATCTTCCCCTCCTCTTTAACCACCTCCCATGATTTCCTATTTTCCAATCACTGTTGTGTTATTTTGGAATAGACATGTTATTTAATTTTGGATTGTCTTTATTAATCCATACAGCATGATGGCCAATGCTGTGGTGCAGCATGACAGTAATAGGAGACATTGCAGGAAGGCTCGTATTATGAACAATCAGAAGGGACCCCAACAGAAAGAAAGTTAAAGACTATCCTGCTGAAGGCAAAGCAAGCAATGATTACACTGATCCCCAATCAGGCACCATCATATGTCATAGGGAGTAAGAGTTGGACACCATGGAGGTTGTTCCCAGTGACAGGGGAACGCACACCTCTACCCAAGGGTCCACCTAGCATTCTGACCCTGAACTCCCTCCTATCCACAATACCTGAGGTGCTCTGGAAGACTTCCTGGCAGCCCTCTGCCAGGGGGGTGATCATATAGTTGTTGGACCCTGGGACCCAGCCTGACTGGGACCCTGTGACTGGTGGTGCTGTGAGCAAGGCAGTTGGGGTATGTGATGGTATCTCCATGGAGAATGTTGTCCAACTCCTCAAAATAGGGCATGGTTGGCTGTGCCATGGACTCTGCATGAACTGTGATTGCATACTTCTCAGTATCCAGGTCAGAGAGCCTTGCTTTTCATCCTACATTTTTCCACTGTCCTCATGTCTGTTTGGCAACACTCTTGAACACATCAATGTTGGAGTGCAATTTGCAGAGTTCTGTTCACCTCAAGATGGTGATGAGGTCAAGAGTTTCCTCCCTGCTCCAGGAGACTCTTCTGCCTCTTTTCCCATGGCTTGGGGGGGCTTTGACATCCTATTGAGCAGAGGAACATGCAGCTAATAACAATATGGGTGTGCTCATGCGCACTTTTTTTAAACAACTGCCATATGCAACAACAACCAAAAAAATGGTGACAAATGAATCACTGAAAAGTGGAATTGAGGACATTATCAGACACACCAAAAACGGCATCATAATGATGCCATATAAACATGAAAGGGTGCGCACATTAGATGATGACACCATTTCACGTTTATGTACTGGCCAAAAACCCATTCTTTTTTATTGATGGCTTAAGCTGTCCATAGATCCCCGTGGAGCTTTAGTGCTGGCATTGCAAGTGTTTGAAACCCTGTGCCAATGTACTCACGTGAATGCAGCATGAATGGCCAGTCCAGTGTGAACACTTCCGAGTGAGATCATGACATCCAGGTAAGTGACACACTATTTATGACCCTCCCTGGGTTACTTGTAAGTTTTTAAATGTGTGTATGTGCTTTTAAAAACTTCCTCTGTGTTCTTTTTGTTTGTTTGTTTTAATTTCCTACATGAACATCTCATGGGAATCTGCAGGATTTTGAACGAGGAAGTGAATGGAGGAAGTGAACAGGAGGCAAGGTAAGTGCAGCATGAGTTCTTCTGGTGGCATAAAAAATGTAAAAGTTACATTGAGGTGGTGGTGGTCTGATAAAGTCCTGAAATAGGGAAAGTGGCATTTCCTGGCAGGAAAGGTCAGCTGATCACCTGGCCCAGGGAGCCTCCTCCTGACCTTTTACACCCACCCACCAAAAACCACTCCTGGCCCCACACCAGTGTCACAATAGAGCAAAGTCCACACACATGAATATCTGGATTTCTGCTTAAATCCATAGAAAATCCCCACCTTTTTGGTACATATGAAAGCCCATAGGTACTGACAATAACTGGATCTGAGCTGTATGTCATCTGAACAGCTCACAGTGAACACGAGGTGGGGTCATTTTATTTGTCCAGTGTAGACAAGCCCTGGGACTTTGAAGCGCAGCTGTGAAGTAACTAAACAAGATCCTGAAGTATAAAGATGCATCATGGAACACTAAAGTTAAGATTGTCCATGCCATTGTAATTCCAATTTCTATGTGTGGTTGTGAAAGCTCGACAGTAAAGAAAGCTGATCAAAAGAAAATCAACTCATTTGAGATGTGGTTATGGAGAAGAGTTCTATGGATACCGTGGACTGCTAAAAAGACAAATCAATGGGTCCTAGAGCAAATCAAGCCTGAACTCTTCCTAGAAGCCAAGATGACTTAACTCAGAGTATCATACTTTGAGCATATCATGAGAAGACATGACTTACTAGGGAAAAAAAAATAACAATAATGCTTGTCAAGGTAGAAGGCAGCAGGAAAAGAGGAAGACTGCATTACAGGTGGATAGAATCAATCAAGGAAGCCACAGCAGGGAGGGAGGGAGAATTTGTACTGTCTTGTGTGCTCTCTTGCCAGACTAGAGAACATTATGGGGCAGTGATTATCAAGTCATTTTTTTCTTTGAGAAGATAGGACTGGATAGTAGTGATGTCTTTGAAGAAAAAAATATGTATGTCTACTGACAGCACAGGTGGTAGGGATGGGCAAACTCTCCCCTGCTCTGTTCAGTTTTGGGAGCTATGAAGCCAAGGATGTTTCCCAGTTTTGTTGTTTTTCTTAACTGCTGTTTTAATTAAGTGCCTAGAAGATTTATTTCATCTGGGGAAGGATAAAACTGGCACCATTCAGATAATCAGCAGCAGGGTAGCAGCTGGAACAATTTGGGAGAAATTGATGTCCAGCTTTGCCTCCCTAATAATTCTTGTCCAGCTTTAATAACCAACTTTGCCTCTTTAATAATTCTTGTCTGTTTCATGACATTTTAAATGTACTCTAAGCGAAATATATTTTAATATGTATTCAAGAATTTCAGTTAGTATAAATATACTTGAAATATATACACTTGTACATAGATTTTTATATACATATACATTTACATGCATATAGGTGAAGTTGTTGGGCTTGTGATTTGCACACAAGAACATGTTTGTAGATTCAGAAATAATAAAAGGCTTGATATCAAAGTCTTTTCTCACATAACCATAGGGGAGCAGAAGCAGGCTCCCAGCTTACCCGGAAGGGACTCACATTTGTACCCCTGTGAGGACATGAGTTGGGGTGGGGACACTATTTCCATTACCTGGAGGCTGTGGTGTAGTGAGGAAGGATGGATTACCTATACCAACCTCTCTGGCTGTTCCAGAGCCCTTTTCACGCTACACAATCATAGCACCATGATTCAATGGGTCCTGCCATGGTTCCATCCTGTGGAATTATTGGAGAGGTACTTAGAATTCTCATAGGCCCCTTCTGGGACCTTGGAGGTCTGCAACCTCATTGTCCACCTCTACAAATTCAAAGAGGCTGATTTTGTTCATTTGCTTTCTAGTTTTCCAGTGGCCAATATGGCACCCTTCCCAATGCTGATGCTGCTAAAAATCCTCCAGCTAAATATAAGATAAAGGGGGATGAGTTAGTGTAAAAAAGATTTTAGAATAGATGGAAACACCATCAGACGATCCATAATTGGTTGGAAAACCATGCTCAAAGAATTGTTGTCAATGGCTGTGCTTCATACTGGAGGGAGATCTCAAATAGAGTGTATCAGGTTTCTGTCCTAGGGCCATTATGCTTCAACATTTTTTTATCAATGACTTAGATGACAGGGTGGAGGGAATACTCATCAAGTTTGCAGATTATACAAAACTGGGAGGGGTGGCTAACACATTGGGAGATAGGAATAGAATTCAGAAGGAACTATATAAACTAGAAAATTGGGAAAAAACTAATAAAATGTAGCTCAATTGAGACAAATGCAAAATTCTAGATTTAGGCCGCAAAAGACAAACACACAGGATGGGGGATACATGGCTCAACAGTACTACATGCAAAAAGGACATTGGAATTATTGTTGATCATAAGTTGAAAATGAGCCAGCAGTGTTGCAGCAAAGAAGGTGAATGATATTTTAGCCTGCATTAATAGAACAATAGTTTCCAAGCTGAGGAAAGTGATAGTCCCACTATATCCTGCGCTGGTCGGGCCTCATCCTGGGCTGCTGTGTTCAGTTCTGCATGGCTTATTTTAAGATATTATTTTAAGTTGGAGCAGGGTCAGAGAAAGGCAACAAGGATGATAAGAGGCATGGAGAACAAAACAGATGAGGAAAGGTTGAAGGAGCTGGGCATGTTCAGCTTGGTGAAGACAAGACTGAGGAGAGGCATGATTGCATTCTTTAAATACCCCAACGGCTGTCACAGCAAGGAAGGGGATGGCCTATTCTTTGCTGTCCCACAGGATAGGGTCAGGTTTAATAGTTTTAAGTTACAGGAGGGTCATTTCAACTGAACATTAGAAGGAATTTCTTGACAGTAAGGACATTTTCAGACAAATCTTACCATGCAAGAAGACACCGGGAGAGGTATGCTGCTATCGCATGGCAGGGGGTCCATTTCGGACGATGCCATCCCTCGTCTGTATCACTTCCGTGTTCCATTGAAGGCAACCATGCCGTTTTTTATTCACAGACAACTTCCATGAGTAAAAAATGGCCCGGTTGCCTTCAATGGAACATAGAAGTGATATGGACAAGGGACGCCAACATCCGAAACAGACCCCCTGCCACGCAATAGCGGCATACCTCTCCTGGAATCTTCTTACATGGTAAGACTAGTCTGAAAATGTCCTAAGTGGTTTGGCAATGGGACTAACTGGTTAAAGAGGTGTTGGGGTCTCCTTCTCTGGACATCTTCAATAAGAAGCTGAATACTTAAATTGGAGGTCCTGTACTAGCAGGTGGCTAGACTCAGTGGTCCATCAGTGCTTCCAACCCTTCCAATGCTTCCAACCCTATGATTTGACTATTCTTTTTTAAAGTACCGGATTCTCTTTTCAAACAAGAAGCTAGATCGGGATGGGGTGGTGGTGCTGATAGGCCATCAAATTCTGGCCATAACCAGCAGTCTGAGGTGAGCCAGGTCAGGAGGCTGAAGCCAGTCATGAGAACTAAAGAACAAATCACAACTTGAAAATTTGAGAGACTCAAGAAAAAAGGGGGCAAGAGTCAGGAGTGTTATTTTAAAACAAATGAAAAAATATGCTTGCAACAAGTTGTTCCTATTTTTCTGTCTCGACTATTAATGAATCCTAACCACATTTATGACTTGATACCCTTGCCCAAGTTCCCTTGGATTTCTTTTCCATACAAATAACCCATGTGTGTGTGCACGTATGAGTATGTAGTATGGCTTCATAATTTCAGAAAAAAATTATATCACTGTTTCTAACAGCAATTCTAGCAACACGTGTTTGCCTACTTTGATGTTACAAAAGAATTTCACTGGTGTTTACAAAAGCAGTAACCATGCATTGGTTTGTGCACTGTGTGGTTCAGATCATTGTAACAGACATATATGTTTGCCTCCACATTCCAAACATGCAGAGGGAATTCTTGCGCTGAAGTTCACAGAGAATAATTTACAGTTCTTTTTTTAGATTGGAGGTATTTATGTAGTCTATCCATTAAAACATACTATGATCTTATAAAAATATGTTGGCTGCTAAACTTATTTTTTCTTTGGGAATAGTGCTGCCAAGTGGAAAAGAGCATTACTGCAACCAACTAGCAGTCCTTTCTGTCTGTCTATCTGCTCCCCCCCCCCGTTATTTGCAAATGCATCCTGTATCTGCGCATATACAACTGTATCCATGGATACAGAATCCCTCTGTATCCACGGATTCTGTATCCATGGATTCTGTATCCATGGATTCCGCCAGCCACAGCTTGAACATATTCCAGGGAAAAAAATCCAAAAAGCAAACTTTGATTTTGCCATTTTATATAAGGGACACAATTTTACTACATTATTGTATATAATGGGACTTGCGCTTCCACGGATTTCGGTATTCATGGGATCCTGAAACCAAACCCCAGAGGACAACAAAGGCCCACTGTATATGTACTGTATGTATGTGCATATGTGGGTGAGATATAATATGAAGTAGTGATTGATGGTTTTGATTCTTGGCTTGATTCGGTTCAGTACTTGCAAGCTTTCATGGAACTTTCAGGTAGATTTTCCCTTAGGTCCAGTTTTGTTTAATGGTTAGAGTGTGAAACTAAGGACTTTATCAGATGCAGCAAAAACCATGTCAGAATGCTACAAGAACAAAAATGGGCTACATTATCAGATGATGTCATCCTTCAGCCATTCCAGGGGTATAGCGTGGGCGTGAATAATGTGTCCCTTTTTATTGATGGCTTAGCCCATCAATAAAAAAGGGATGTTTTATTCACACCCGTGCTACACTCCCAGAATGGCTGAAGGATGTTGGCATTTGATAATGCCACCCTTTCTGTTCTTGTAACATTCTTCTGATGCAGTTGGGACGTGTTTTTGTGCCGCGTTCCCTTGTGTCTAATAAAGTCCTAAGGCCTCAAGGATAACCAAGTTCAATTCCCCATTCATTTATGAAATTCATTGAATGATCTTTGGCCAGACATTCTCCTTGAGATTAGTCTCCCTCACATAGCAGCTTCAGGGATATGCCCCTGTGCATGTGCCACAAGTGACATTCTGAGCCTTATCACACTACAATTTTATAGCACTATGATTCCACTTTAACTGCTATGGTTGTCTCCTGTGGAATTCTGGGATTTGTAGTTTAGGTAAGTCTTAAGAGCTCTCTGGCTAAGAATGCTAAATGTCCCTCCCTAAACTGCAAATCCCAGGATTCCATGGGAGGCAGCCATAGGAGTTACAGTGGAATAAGAGCGCTATAGTGTAGTGCAGTACAGTGTAGTGCAGTAAGGCCATCTGTTACAAGTTCTCAACTAAGTACATCTGGCTCTGAAAAAGAGATGATCTGCCTTGTTACCTTGACAATGGGAATGGGTTTCCTCTTCATTGCCTTATTTATTTGTAGGCCACTTCCCTAAATTATGCACAGTTACACATTACACTGGTGGGAACAGAGAATCAGTATGCACAAAGCAGTTCACCAGCCACATTACACTGGTGGGAATAGAGAATCAGAAAACAGAGTTCACAGTTTGACGATCTCCAGGCACCTTAAATTGCAGGGACAGCCTTTGCAGCTAGAGTCAACCAGGGTCCCACCCTCACAGGCCATTTGGAAATGAACCAGAGAGACAGCAGAGAGATCTCTTCCCCATGGGATCTGTCCCTTCAGGAGCCCTGGTGGTGCAGTGGTTAAATACCAGTACTGAAGCTACAGTGTTATGAGTTTGATCCCAGAGGGCTCCAAGGCTGACTCAGCCTTCCATCCTTCCATAGGTCAGTAAAATGAGTATCCAGCTTGTTGGGGGCAGTTAGCTAACACATTGTAAACCGCTTAGGGAGTGCTTTGGCACTGATAAGCAGTATAGAAATATCAATGCTATTGCTAAAGGTGTCTCCACACTGCACAATTAAAGGGCTATATTTTTAGTTGTCATGGCTCCATCTTATGGAATCCTGGGGTTTTGTAGTTTGGAGAGAGGTACTCAAAATTGTCTTCCAGGTAGTGCTAGTGCTGTAGTTCAGTGAAGTCTTACAGTCTGAATTCTTTTATCAAACTACAGATCCCAAAATTTCATTTAATGGAGCCATGACAGTTAAAATGGTATTTGCTGTAATTGCTGAAACTGTGAACAATTTCTAGAACAGTGTGTATGTGTGTCCACACTGTGCACCATTGTAGCTGTTTGATAGCACTTGAATAGCCGTGGTTCCATCCCAAGATCCTGGAATGAATAGTTTGGTGAAGTTCTTAGAATTCTTTGGTAAAGAACTGTAATGCTGTAGTTCAGAGGAATGAACTAGCACTCTCTGGCATAGAATTCTAAGTACTACACCAGATGACAAACCCCAAGTTTCCAAAAGGTGAAGCCGTGGCAGTTAAAATGGTAGGAAACTTCTATAGTTGCATAGTGTGGACACTTCCAGGGAGTATGTGTCGCAGACATGCTTACTCCCTCCCCCTTGCAACACTCTCACACACACTCTCTCACACACACATTGCACACCAGCTTTTCCACTGTTAGACCACTTATCCATTATCCTAAGCACTCTTCCAGATGTCACTTCCATTGAAATGGTAGACACCTAAACTAAAGCATTAGAATGCAATCAATAAGACAGCTTTAGAGCAACTGTCCTTAGAATTGCCATAATCTTTTCTCTGTAATGGAAAACAGGAAATAGGAATTGATTTTCTATTGTGGATGCATTACTGAATACAGAAGATATCACTCCTCTACAAGAAAAGATTCTCTTTTACCATTTATTTCCCTCACAGGTTCCAGAATTAAATATTCACCAAGTCAACCATGAAATAAAGATTTGGTGATCCATTTGACAGGGGACAGAATGAGATGGAGAGAGAGAGCTGAATTAATGGAGCTTGTACAGTACCTCACGTTGGAATACCTTTGGCATATTTTATTATTGATGATGCTAGTAATCTTGTGTCCTCTAGAGAGACTTAAAACTAAAATTCTGTAATCTCAGAAGAAGCTACTCTAGAGAAGCCCAAACTCTCTATTGCCATCACTGGTCAGAAGGAATATCGTGACACCCATATGTACTGTATGTGTGGATCAAAATATAGCTATCTGCTGGATGTTACATTTCTCCAAATGTTGCAGTACAGTTGTCAGGTCAAACATCATTTCAAAATACTTCTAAGTGCTTATTTTAAGATAAAATACATTGAGAGAATGAAATCATATGTAATATATTAAAAGCAAATGTTAATGTGGATTTTTTTTAAAAAAAACAAATCATGCTTAGAAATGGAAGTCTGGACTTAAGGACACAGATCAGAAATAAAGTGATCCCTCCACTCATATCCCTGGCCTATACTACCGGTATCTTGATCTAGGGTGGTGGGAGGTCTGGAAGCCATGCCCTATGAGGAGCGACTTAGGGAGCTGGGCACGTTTAATCTGGAGAAGAGAAGGTTGAGAGGAGACATAATAGCCATGTTTAAATATTTGAAGAGATGTCATACTGAGCATGGAACAGCCTTGTTTTCTGCTGCTCCAGAGACTAGGACACAGAGCAATGGGTTCAAACTACAGGAAAAGGGATTCCACCTAAACATTAAGAAGAACTTCCTGACAGTAAGTGCTGTTCGGAAGTGGAATACACTGCCTTGTAGTGTGGTGGGGGCTCCTTCTTTGGAGGTTTTTAAACAGAGGCTGAATGGCCATCTGTTGGGAATGATTTGATTATGTATTCCTGTACTGTCTGGGGTTGGACTGGATGGCCCTTGATGTCTCTTCCAACTCTATGATTCTATGATTCTAAGGAGTCATGAGACAAAGTTGAGTGAGCAGAATAAATTTTATTTAAGGATCTGGTTATCAAGGTCTATGCCGAACTACTGATGGGTCCAATTTTTGTGTGCTTCTGTCACTGTGTTTTATTGCTCAGATGAAATGCTAAGTTGAGACCCCAGATCAATATTTTCACACCTTTGGCTTCTCCAACTGCTCTCATCTTGTTCCTCCTCCTCCTCTCCTGTGAGAATGTTCCTCTCTGGGGTCATAGGTGAAATGCTAGCCATGCAACTGGTACTTGCTGAGATCATGTTGCATTTGTTATCTTCACTGGAGAAATGCTGTTCTGCTATCTCTTCTTCTTGCTTGTTTACAGCAGCAGCAGCTGCTGCCGCTGCTGCTGCCGCTTTCTTCTCCAGACGCATGTCTTCGTACACTTGATGCATGATAAATTGTGTTGTGTTCCTTGGTGCACGCATTCCTGGTGCTCTCCACCCACAGAGGTTCATGGGGCGCAATCGTCCCTTTACAGCTGCATGCATGAATGCCAGCAAACGCTGCCTTCTGAAGTACCGCTTCCGACTATAGCGGTGATGGTGGCTTTGGCAGATCCTACAGAACCTGGAGTGCCACTGATGACCTACAGAAGGACAATGGTTGGTTTGCTTCTTCTTATATGATCTCTTTCTCTTCCAGTAGCCCCCCTTTCTCTTCCATGGTCTACCACTCCTAGAGAACTTATAGTTCCTCAGTTTTGAAGACTGATGATTTCTGGGGTGATGCACTCTGGTGTAATGATTGTGATGAAACATTACTGAGTTGTTTCTTCCAGCATTTAAGGTCCTCCCTGTCATTACAGGCCACTGATTTGTATACCCTTGTTGCACAGACAACTGCTGATAACACAGCCAACCCTGTCTCCACATCTTTTTAGCAGATGAATAGGAACCCTGTTCCAAAAAAAGACCTCTTCACTTTTTGTACTTGCTGTTTTTCCAGGGGTTTCTCTTTCCACTGCTTGTACTCTTTGCTCTTGCTATACAGTATGCCCCTGCTGCCCTTAAGCTGCTGGGCATCCACTTGGTTTTCTAATGGCTTTTCTTCTGGTCTTTCTCTTTGGCTCTCTCCGTCGTAGCCCTTATGTCTATCCCTTGACACCTTTTATAAAACAGTTAAACCCTGGTGTGAGATGCTGCTTCAGTCCAGGTACAGCAAGTCATGGGTGTCATACCACTGTGGGTGGTGACTTCCTCTCCTCTTGGGATCCCTGTACAGATTGAATAAAGCATCCCTATCACCCTGGGCAACAGGGAACCAATCATAAAGCAATGGGTGGGGCTGTAACTGGACATTCCATTGGCTTTTAAACCCAGAGGACGGTTGTGCTAGAAGTTTTTTTATGAGAGATTTTGCAGAATCAATGACTTTTCTCCATCTTAGGCTCCAATAGCACTTACCTGCCCTTGGGGCCATATGGATGTATATGTTTCAGACAGATAACTTAAGCTAAATAGTTTCAGATAGTGTAATGTAATAGTGATGGTACTGACCAATCTCATATGACACCTTTATGACTTCACCACAAGCTGTTACCAAGGTTGCCTCTGTGGCATCCAGCCTCTAGGCCAACAGATAACTTTAACTCTTACTTTTAATATGTTCTAGTTTTTGAAGTACATCATATTGCAGCTTTCAAAACACTTTATAAATATACAGTAGGTGGACATTATAATTTCTCTCTCTGTGTGTGTTTCAAACTGGAAGAACAAGCCTACCCAGTGATTTTCTTTTCAAAATCATACAGAGACAGAGAGAACAAATTGCTCAGTGCCCCATACTTTCTCTTTCACATATGCCATATATATCAGATTTCTGTACAGTTCCAAAAATGATTATAGGCCTACTGTCAAAATGTTGAAACCTGTGAAAAGTACTAATGTCCTAACATTTAACATCTTCTATTTTGAGAATCATGCATTCCTGTCATCTAAAATATCTAAATATATTACACTTCTGTTGGTGTATGGCTATAATATCCTGCTTCTTAAAAACACGTTTGACCATTTAAAAGATTTTGAGTTGCTTCAGCACACTGTCGAGAGGATATAATCTCTTAGTTTATCAACAAGTTATGCACAGAGGGGGGGAAAGGTTTTAAAATATTGAAACATAAAGTATTTGTGTTAACAGGTGAATGGATTTAACTATTGTTCCTTTCAGTAGGAATTGGAAGAACAGCTGGTGTGTGTGTGTGTGAATCCTTTCCTCACTCACTAATACTTTGCTTTAAATTTCTCCATACAGGCAGCTTTTTCTTTCTTTTGGAGTCCAAAAATAATTAGATTATATTGGATTCAAAGGAGCTGTTACATGGCCAGAAGATACATCTGTTCATCCATTATTTGTCTGCCAATCAGTAACTAAGGACATTTTCAGATGTGTAAAAAGTGCTGCAGAGGGCTTGGGAGAAGTATGCACCTGTTTCGAGGCAGGAGGCCAGTTTCTGATGACGCCGTCCCTCTCGTGTTACCATCCGTGTTCCTTCCGTGTTGTATGGAAGGAAAAAGCACCACTTTTTACTCACGGAAGTTCTTTGTGAATAAAAAGTGGTGCCTTTTCCTTCCATGTGACATGGAAGGAACATGGAGGGTAACGCAAGAGGGACGGCGTCATCAGAAAATGGCTCCCTGCCACGAAACAGGCGCGTATCTCTCCCAAGCTGTCTGCAGCACTTTTTATGCATCTGATAATGTCCTAAGCTTCAGTTTCAGGCATACTTCAGAGGCTGAAGCTACTTTATTTCTCAGACCCAGGAACAAGTAACAGATTTTGCCTCCCAGTCTAACTGTGCCATTACTTTCTCAAATAAAAGACTACCATTCACTGCTTGTGGGGGCAGTATACTCCCCAAGTGTAGTTGTCAGTCTCAGAAACCAACAAATGTACCATTCCAAACTCTGTTTGAATTTAAGCTTCAAAAACTTGACAGTTAAATAAAATGAAAGTTCTGGTTCTAGCATCTTCCTGTGTTGATTCTTATCACCAAAACTGAAAAGAGTGATCAGTTGGAAGGATAATGAATTCTCTACTGTCATTCTCTTTCAATACAGCAACTGTCATGTATTCAGAAACAGGCAATGATTTCCACCTGCCTAATTTTATTCCCTTGATGGTTCAAGGAATCTAAAGGGCATGAGAATTCTATTACATTGATACAGAGGAACTTAAGATAGAATCAGTGTATACTCTGTTGGGTTATCAAGCTTTTTAAAATGAATACAAAGATTCCTCTTTTACTGTAACACTTTGCTAAGATATTTTATTGCATCTCAACACACGATGGCAGTAGTGGTCTACAAAAATATGAAATAAATGTGAGCCAATTATCAATGACCTAAGTACTTTTTACAACAAAATCTAAAGTCCACAAAAAAGTGATTACCTTTATTTGTCAACCAAAACACAGAAAATACATCATGCAAGCTTTTGAAGCTTCACTGGCTTCTTCATCAGGCAAAGATATTAAAAATCATGCAGGAGAAAAATGGTGACAATGTTGGAGTCATATGCCTACAGTTTACAACAAAATACAGAATCCACAAGCAATGATACATACCATTTTTGGGTCAACTCTAAAGTGTAAAATACATTATGCAAGCTTTTGAAGCTTCACTGGATTCTTTACCAGGCAAAGATGTTAAAAATAATAAAGGACCAAGTTAGAGTTTACAGGCCTACATTCTTTCTGAGTTGCTGTGGGTTAAGATAGTATTGAGCAACTTCATTGCAGACAGAGGCCATTCCCCAAAGACGCGTAATACAATTTGAACTCTATTAGCAACAAAAAAGTAACGTCTCTTGAGATCCAGACTGCCCCTGCTCTGTGCAAAGCTCATTGCCTCTTTCTTGGGCAGAGAACAAGGAATTTCTCAAGAAGTCTTTGTACTGTAAATTTCCCTTGGTTTTTTTCCAGGCTGTGAGGCCGTGTTCTGTTACATCTTGAAAAACTTTTAGGTGCTGTATAGGTAAACTATGTACTGGGTGTCCTTCAGGCTTTATGTATACCTAAAGGTGGGTATCCAGGACAGAATAGGGATTCTGTTGGTGTACCACCCACCCTTCTGCTCAACAGTCTCCCTTCCTGAGTTAGCTGGGATGGTCTCGGGGTTGATATTGGAGTCCCCGCAGATAGTAGTGCTGGGGGACTTCGACTTACATGCTGAGACCACCCTGCCAGGAGTGGCTCAGGATTTCATGGCCTCCATGACAACCATGGGTCTGTCCCAAATAGTATCTGGTCCTAGATGCTGTGGGGCACACTCTGGACTTTGTTTTCTGTGCTGGATGAGAGGATGGTGATCTTAGTGTGGACGAACTCTCTGCAGTTCCGTTGTCATGGCCAGATCATTACCTGGTCAGGTTTAGACTCACTGGGACTCAGGACCTCTGCAGGGGTGGGGGTCTCATTAAGATGGTCCACACCAGGAAGCTTATGGATCTGGATGGATTCCTGATGGCTCTTGGGGATTTTTCTGTCACCTTAGCAGGCAACACTATTGAAGCTCTGGCTGAACTCTGGAATAAGGAAATGGCCAGGGCAGTGGACACAATCACTCCTAAGCATCACCTCTTATGTAGTGGAGTCAAACCAGCCCCTTGATTTTCCCAAGAGTTGGCAGTAATGAAGCAAATGAGATGGAGACTAGAGTGACATTGACAGAAGACTCAAAGCAAGTCTGACTGAACACAGGCTACAGCCTCTCTGAAGGCCTACTCTGTGGCAATAAATATTTTTGCTGCCACCATTGCATCTGCAAGGAGCTGCCCAGTGGAGCTGTTCCAAGTGGTCAGAGGGCTATTACATACTGGTCCTCAAATTGCAAATGTAGACCACCCATCAGCCCACTGTGAAGAATTTGCACAGCACTTTTCAGATAAAGTCACTCAGATCCACTCTGACTTGGATGCTGTAGTTGATAGAGTGTCAATGGATGTAACCTTGGCACCTGTCTGCCCAGTGTTAATGGATACTTTTCAGTTTGTGCAGCCTGAGGATGTGGACAGGATCTTTGGAAATATGAGAGCCACCACATGTGTATTAGACTTCCTAGCTTATTAAACAGGCCAGAGTGGGACTGGCCGAGTGGGTGAAAGAGGTAGTCAGTGCCTCCCTACAAGAAGGCAGCATTCTAACTTGCCTGGAGGAGGCAATTTTGAGGCTTCTGTTGAAAAAGTAATCCCTGAATCTCTCTATAATGGATAATTATTAACCAGTGTCCAACCTGCCATTTTTGGACATGGTATTAGACTGTGTTAGTCATCACCTGTTGTATGCTACCCCGGTTGCCGAGCAGAGGGGCAGATTATAAATAAATAATAATTATCAGTGCACTTGCAGAAAGCACAGGATGAGTCCTTCCTGAATTTTCGTTTGCAAAGAAAAGCCAGAGAAAGAGAGAGATATTAGACTGTGTGGTGTCCTCCCAACTCTAGGGATTCCTGGAGGAAACAGATTTTCTAGATCCATTTTAATCTGACTTCAGGCCTGGCTATGGAACAGAGACAGCTTTGGTCACCTTGGTAGATGACCTACGCAGGGAACTGGACAGGGGGAGTGTGTCCCTGTTGGTTCTTCTGGACCTCTCAGCAGCTTTCAATACCATCAACCATGATATCCTTCTGGGCCGCCTTGCTGGGATGGAACTTGGAGGTACTTTTTTACATTGACTCCATTTGTTCCTGGAAGGGCAAACCCAGAAGGTGTTGCTGGGTGGACTTCTGTTTGACCCCTTGGCCACTGGCCTCAGGGCTCAGTTTTGTCCCCCATGCTATTCAACCCATACATGAAACCACTGGGAGAGGTTGTCTGGAGTTTTTGGGTGCCATGATATCAATATGTGAATTATACTCAACTCTACTACTCCTTTCCAACCCATTCCAAGGAGGCTGTCCTGGTCCTAAACCAGTATCTGTCATCAGTAATAGACTGGATGAGGGCGAACAAATTGAAACATCATCAAGACTAACAGAACTGCTTTTAGTCAGTCAGAAGCAGATCAGGGAATAGGGATTCAGCAGTGTTAGATGGGGTTACAGTCCCCTTGAAGACACAGGTTCGCAGTTTGGGGGTACTCCTGGACTCAGCCTTGAACCTGGAGGCCTCTGCAGTGGCCAGGAGTGTTTTTACACACTTAAAGGGTGTGTGCCAATTGCGCCCATTCCTTGACTTGGCCACAGCAGTATATGCCTTAGTTACAACTGCTTGGACTACTGTAACATGCTCTACGTGGGTCTGCCTTTGAAGAGTGTTCAGTTGGTCCAAAGAGCTGCAGTCAGACTTAACTGGGGCAGGTTACAGAGATCATACCATGCCCCTGTTGAAACAGCTCTGCTGGCTGCCAGTCTGTTTCTGGGCACAATTCAAAGGTCTGGCTCAGGTCCAGGCTATATGGCAAACCGTACCTCCCTCTATGAACCAGCCGGAGCTCTGCGATTTTCAGGAGAAGCCTTTTTCTTGGTCCTACCACCATCTCACGTACGGTTGGTGGGGCACAAGAGAGGGCCTTTTCAGTGGCTTCCCCTAGATTCTGGAACTCCCTCCCCAGGGAGGCCAGATTGATCCCCTCCTTCATGCTCTTCCAATGGCAGGTCAAAACATTTTTATTCAAGTAGGCCTTTTAAAGGACAGGCTGGGTGGTGCTGTGTGGTTTTGTTGGGCTGTTTTTATAAGACTTTTATATTTTTTTTAAAAAAAAGTTTTATTACTTTTAAGAAGATTTTATTCTTTGAAATATTTTGATGTTATTTTAATGAGATAATTGGTTTAACTGTGTTTTAATGTGTACCTTTTGTATGTTTTAATTGTGGGTTTTTAAAACTGTGAGCCACTTTGGGTCCCAGCCTTGGGAAAAAAAGTGGTGTATAAAAAAAGATAACAACAACAGTTGGCAGAAACATTTTTGCCTACAGTCTCAAGAATTTGATCAGGAGGGCTTTAAACTGAGTCATATGGGGGAGGGAGACAGTATTCTGGAAGGCAAAATGGCTGGAGAAAATAGTCAAACAGTGATTGAGGGAGCAAGGCAAACATGGCAAGGACCCAACAGTAGGAGGCCAAAAAACTTGCACAGGCAGCAAGTAAAGGGAACACATGGTTTTAGATGTCTCTACACTAATGCACAGAGCATGGGAAATAAGCAAGATGAACTTGAACTCCTAGCACTACAAAGCAAGTATGATATAATAGGCATTACTGAAACCTGGTGGGATGAGTCTCATGATTGGAATGTAGGAATGTAGGTATAACATTTATAAGAGAAACAGGCCAAACAGGAAAGGAGGAGGAATAGCATTATATGTCAGGGATATTTACACCAGTGAAGAGATTCATGACATCAATACTGGAAGCCAGGTGGAGAGCACCTGGCTAAACTGTCTATCACCAAAAGGACAACAGATAAGAACACTCACTTGGGTTCAACTTCTTTGCAGACCCAATCACAACTTCACAAGGACAATAACCACAATAGGTCAATGGAAAATCAGTGTCAGATCTGGGCACTTGATCATGCCATCCCTGACTGCATAGAACCTGCAGTTGTATTCCAAAGAGTTATTACAATCTAGAAGGAGAGAAAAAATTACTGCAGGGATGAAGGCAGAAGGATCTGTAGTTCTCTGCTGCAATGTGTGTACAGTGTTTGCTTTTTTTACCAGAAAACCTTTCTGAGTACACTTGAAGCAAGTGCAAACTGGTGACTCTCTTTGAGGAGAAGACCAACACACTTCAACAACAGATTGACACTCTTCAGTGAACCAGAGAACACTAGGATAGAACAGAGGGAGAACCGATTTTGCAGAATCAACCAGAAGAAACTCAGTGAAAATGAAGAGAACTGTATCATCGATAAAGCACCTTGGAGGACAGTCACAGTCAGGAGCAGACCATACACAAGGGGTTCAGAATCACTCCAACTAAGCAATTGTTTTCTACATCTTCCTGAAGGTAATTCTCACAGATGCCCAACACAGTTTGAAAAACAAACATGATGAGTGTCAAGTCCTAATGTAGGATGGTAAATATGACTTTATAGGTATAACAGAGAGTTGGTGGGATGACTCCCATGATTAGAATATAACAATTGAAGGGTATAATCTGTTCAAAAAGAATAGACAAGGAATAAATGGAAGGAAAGTAGCATTATTATGACAAAGATAAATGCATTTGTACAGAAATCAATGTGAGTGATCATAATGGACCAGTTGAGAACATTTGCATAATGATAAATGGAGAAAGAAGTGAACAAAACACTGTGGCAGGAATTTACTATAGGCCACCAAACCAAGACAAGGTGGTGGCTGCTGCTTTCCAGAGACAAATTTCACAAATCTCCAAGATGTAAGAACAGGTAGTTATGAGGGACTTCAATATCCTGATATATTTTGAGAAACTAAGGACTTTATCAGATGAGGCTAAAATTGCGTGATTACAACATCATGGTAGCACGAATGGATTCCTGCTATTGCACAATGATGTTGCCTTCCTATGCACATTCAGTATTCCAGCAGTCAATCAGTTGTCACTTTTAATTAACAGGTTAACTGTGAATTGCTTTCGCAGTATTCAGGAGTGTGCAAAATCACGCCCCACTGTAATCACAAGATAATAGTGTGAATGGGCAGTGCTCTTTCTCCCCTCCCTTTTCCGAATGAGAAAATTTCCAGGTGAGAACATGAAAAGAATATACAGGATGCTGTTTTAAGGAACTGTCACATGTCCTCACAAGGTTTTTATGTTTCTTTAAGTGTTTGTGCGTGAATTTCTTTAATTATTTACATGTTTTCGGTGTTTTTAAGCGAAGTCACATCTTCTCGCAAGAACTGCCAAAATCACACCCAAATGAAATCACAAAATTAAGTGAACATTTTCCTTTAAAGGAACATGTGTGGGCAAGTATAACACATCAATACTGTGTTGTTAGAAGGTAATGTGAAGATAACTGTTACTGTAGCATGACCTTTAATCCCCTGATTACAATGACCTGTGAAAATTACTATGGTAATGCCACTATGTTTCCGCTTTCCATACAGCTTTTTTAGACACTAGTCTGATAATGTCCTAACTGCTCAGCATAGGCTCTCCAACAAATTCCTGATGTGCCTTGCAGATAATTTCTTCTTTCAAAAAGTGGAGGAAAGAATAAGAGGATCAGCAATCCTGGACTTGGTCCTAACTAAAAGGAAGGAGTTGGTCACTGGAATCAAAGCAGTTGGTACTTTTGGTGGAACTGACCATATAATGATATAATTTGTCATTGTGGGACAGGCCAAAGAACAGTATAGTTAAACATGAACCATGGATTTCAGGAAAGCTGATTTTATGAAGTTCATTGAAATACTGGGTAGAATCCCATTGCTAGAATGTTAAAGGAAAACGGCATCCTGCATGGATTGGATTTCATGAAGAATGAGTTGCTAAAGCACAATCACAAATAATTTCATGGGAGAAGAAAAATGGAAAACATCTGAAAAAGCCAATGTGGCTGCTCAGATCACAGCGAAAAGGCAGAACTGCTTAAGATCTATTTTGCTTCAGTTACACCCCTCTGCACCCCCAAATGAGGTAATATGGAAACACTATCTATGATTTGGTGGTGCATTTGTTGTCCCAAGTCCCGGGGCAGTGCACCCTGACCTGTTGCCAATCAGCCTAGCCAAAGAACTCCAAAACATCTGGAGAACAACAGGTTGTGAAAGGATGCCTTAGAGAGAGATCAAGTGGGATGTTATCACTTTGATTGGTGTCACCGAGAACGTTTTGGATTCTTGGATCATGGGCTGCGCTTCCATGAGGGGGGACTTCTGGCAAGGGATGGGGTGCATCTCATGACAGTTGGCAGAAACCTTTTTGTCAACAGTCTCAATAATTTGATCAGGAGGGCTTTAAACTGAGTCATATGGGGAGGGAGACAGTATTCTGGAAGGCAAAAAGGCTGGAGAAAATAGTCAAACAGTGATTGAGGGAGCAAGGCAAACATGGCAAGGACCCAACAGTAGGAGGCCAAAAAACTTGCACAGGCAGCAAGTAAAGGGAACACGTGGTCTTAGATGTCTCTACACTAATGCTCAGAGCATGGGAAATAAGCAAGATGAACTTGAACTCCTAGCACAACAAAACAAATATGATATAATAGGCATTACTGAAACCTGGTGGGATGAGTCACATGATTGGAATATAGGAATAGAGGGGTATAACATTTATAAGAGAAACAGGCCAAATAGAAAAGGAGGAGGAATAGCTTTATATGTCAGGGATATTTATACCAGTGAAGAGATCCATGACATCAATACTGGAAGCCAGGTGGAGAGCATCTGGATAAAAATTAAAGGGGAGGGAAACAACAGAGATGTTATTGTGGGACTCTACTACAGACCCCCAAGTCAGATGGAGGAATTGGATGATGCCTTTCTAGAACAGATGACCATACACGCAGAAAGGAGAGATGTAGTACTGATGGGTGACTTCAACTATCCTGATATTTGCTGGAAATCTAACTCAACCAAAACTTCAAGGTCTAGAAAATTCCTTATTTGCCTGGAAGACAATTTCATTGACCAAAAGGTAGAAGAGACAACAAGGGGGTCATTTATTCTAAATCTGATCCTATCCAACAGGGATGACATGGTTAATGGGGTGCAAGTGGTGGGATCCTTAGGTGAGAGTGATCATATTCTCCTGGAGTTTGTTATACAACAGAAAGGAGAGGCCAGGCATAGTCAGACACACATTCTTGACTTTAGGAGAGCTGATTTCAATAAACACAGGGAAATACTGGGGGTGATCCCAGGGTCAGGAATACTAAAAGAGAAGAGACTTCAAGACGGATGGGACTTTCTCAAAAGGGAGATACTGAAGGCACAATTTCAAACAGTACCATTGAGGAAGAAAAATGGAAGGTGTCTCAAGAAACCAGGATGGATGACTAAAGAACTTTCAACGGAGCTAAGTTTTAAACGGAACATGTATAGGAAATGGAAAACAGGGAAATCATCAAAGAAGAATTCAAACAGATAGTGAACACGTGTAGGAGTAAAGTCAGGAAAGCTAAAGCCCAGAATGAGCTCAGGCTTGCTAGAGAGGTTAAGAACAATAAAAAGGGTTTTTTGGGGGGTATTCTGCTTCAAAAGGAGGAAGAAGGAAATGGTAGGGCCACTACGTGGAGAAGATGGCAAAATGCTAACAGGGAACAGAGAAATTACTCAACACCTTCTTTGCCTCAGAGTTTTCAGAAAAGGAAAAGGATGATCAACCTGAGGATAATGGGACAGAGGACACAATAGGGGAAATCCAGCACAGAATAAGCAAAGAGGTAGTACAGGAATACCTTCTTAATCTAAATGAATTTAAATCTCCAGGACCAGATGAACTACATCCAAGAGTATTAAAAGAGCTGGCAAATGTAATCTCAGAGCCATTGGCAATAATCTTTGAGAACTCTTGGAGAACAGGAGAAGTCCCAGCAGACTGGAGGAGGGCAAACGTTGTCCCCATCTTCAAAAAGGGGGAAAAAGAGGATCCCAGCAATTATCGTCCAGTTAGTCTGACATCAATACCAGGGAAGATTCTAGAGCAGATCATTAAACAGAGAGTCTGTGGACATTTAGAAGGCAATGCCATAATCACAAAAAGTAAACATGGGTTTCAGAGAAACAGGTCATGCCAGACGAATCTGATCTCTTTTTTTGATAAAATTAAGGGATGCTGTGGATATTGTATACCTTGATTTCAGTAAGGCCTTTGATAAGGTTCCCCATGACATTCTTGCAAACAAGCTTGTAAAATGTGGGCTGGACAAGTTAACTGTTCAATGGATTTGTAATTGGTTGACCATCTGAACCCAAAGGGTGCTCAGCAGTGGCTCGTCTTCATCTTGAAAAGATGTGACCAGTGGGGTGCCACAGAGTTCTGTCCTGGGCCCAGTGCTTTCCAACATCTTTATCAGTGACTTCGATGAGAGAATTAGGGGCATACTTATCAGATTTGCAGATGACACCAAATTAGGAGGAGCAGTTAATACCCTAGAGGACAGGATCAAAATTCAAAATGACCTGGATAGACTGGAGAGCTGGGCCAAAGCTAACAAAATGAAATTCAATATGGAGGAATGTAAGGTACTGCACTTAGGGTGGAAAAACGGAATGCATAGATCCAGGATGGGGGAGACCTGGCTGAACGAGACTACGTGCGAAAGGGATCTAGGAGTCCTAGTAGAGCACAAGTTGAACATGAGTCAACAGTGTGATGTGGAAGCTAAAAAGGCCAATGCGATTTTGGGCTGCATCAATAGAAGTATAGTGTCTAGATCAAGGGAATTAATAGTGCCACTCTATTCTGCCTTGGTCTGGCCTCACCTAGAATATTGTGTCCAGTTCTGGGCACCACAATTCAAAAAGGATATTGACAAATTGGAGCGTGTCCAGAGGAGGGCGACTAAAATGGTGAAAGGTCTGGAAACCATGCCTTATTTGGAAAGACTTAGGGAGCTGGGTATGTTTAGCCTGAAAAAAAAGGCAGTTAAGGGGCGATATGATAGCCCTGTTTAAGTATTTGAAGGGGTGTCAGTTGCGGATGGAGAAAGCGTGTTTTCTGCTGCTCCAGAGACTAGAACATTGAACAATGGATGCAAGCTCCAGGAATGGAGATTCCACCTCAACATAAGGAGGAACTTTTTGACAGTAAGAGCTGTTTGGCAGTGGAACACACTGCCTCAGAGCGTGGTGCGGTCTCCTTCCTTGGAAGTCTTTAAACAGAGGCTGGATTGCCATCTGTCAGGGATGCTTTGATTGTGTATTCCTGCACAGCAGGGGGTTGAACTGGATGGCCCTCATGTTTTCTTCCAACTCTACAATTCTATGATTCTATGATTCTATGATTTTATGATGATGATTAAATCAATCTATGCAAGAGGAGGAAGATGTTTCAGCTCAGTCTTCCTAAAGAAAAAGGCTTCCGGAACTTTTTTTGACATATTACTTAAAAAGCTTTTTAAATCATCATCATCATCATCATCATCATCTTTACATGGTTTGAATAGAAAATGCACCACAGCATTAGTTCTAATACTTTGGAAACTGTGGGGGAATGTGATAACTGAACATGGCAACCGCTCCTTAAGGCTGCTGATATACTGAAGAAATAACACAGTTTGACACCATGTTAACTATCATGGTTCCATCCTATGGAATCCTGGGAGTTGTAGTTTGTTGTGGCACCAGCACTCTCTGACAAAGAAGGAAAACTACAAATACCACAAAACTACAGAGAAGGAAAACTACAAATCTCACAAAACTACAGATCCCAGAATTCCATAGCATTGGGCTATGGCAGTTAAAACGGCATCAAACTCTGTTATTTCTGCAGTGTGTCAGCAGCCTAAGTCTTGGGGAAACCTGATTCTTTGAAAAAAGGAGAAAAAACATTCTCCAGCTTTCTATGTTAAGTGTTTGTCTGCTTATATTCTTTCTTCTGGATAACTTTGACTTCGTAGGTTGGGGTGCGAAGAGTTTCTCTGTTTTATTTTATTGCATTACTTTGAATGCATTTTTTCTTCTTCTCACACTTGTACCATATTAGGTAACAAGGCTTTGTGGATAGGGGGATTTCATTGAAATTAGTGCACCTTTAAAACACCCCCCCAATGTGTTCATTTATTTATGTATTTTGCCTATTACACACCTTTCCCCCATTAACCAAAACATATTTGTGCACATTTTTGCTATTTGCATTTTAAAACATAAACATTGTTTTGTGTATATTATTTATTGATCTGAAGTGCCTTGTAAATTTGCAAGCGCTTGAGGTGAATTTTGTGTTTCTTCTCACAGTAAGTCCTGGGAGGTGCAAAAAGGCTAAATTTTGTGATTGCCAAATCCAACAAACTTCTTTTCCATTTCTAATTCTGAGTGGCATCAACACCCTTTCTTGTTTAAAATGTTGGGCTTGATAACCATCTGGGGTTTTCAAACCTGTAGTGAATTATGGATAGGTATGGTGGATAGGAAATAGCCAAAACTATATATGGTCCCCATGCTCATATAGATGAGCATTCCATGGCATCATTGGAAAATTGTAAAGACAATACTAGCTGTTAGCTGTTGGCTGGGTAGAAGTAACCAGTAGCAGACACAAGTGAATTGGAAATTTTTACTTAGGTATGTTCTGACACTACCCACAGATCTCCCCAATGGTTATATATTAAATGATTAAAACCAGCAAAGGGTTATATTCAGGTAATTCTGGAACAAGTTCCTCTAAGAGTAGGAATGAATGGATTTTCCTTCTTTATTCTTGGGTTGATTGTGCCCCGACCCTCTATCCCTCTCCTCTTGAATTCTTGTCTTGTCCTCTGTTGTGTACAGTGATCAAAACCCTGGTTCAGAAAGACAAATACCCGAAGACATACATTGCTCTGAGGTTCAGTTTCAAAAGCTATGTTCATTCCATCTGTATGTCTGGAACCCTGTTGCTGTATTCAAGAAGAACTCCCTTCAGGAGTATGAATGTCTGAGGTGTGGTTAATTTGAGACTAGGGAGTTGTCTAGATGGTGAAAATAATCCTAATAGGATTTGCAGGGAATACCTTTTGTCCCTATGAGATGCCATGGTGATTCACCTTATTCAGAAGGGGGGGGTTTGCAGGGGAAAAGCCTTTGTGGCTGTCACGATGGAGTGACTTCTGCACCTCCATGCACATTACTGCTCGTTTGGACAACTGATTTGTAGTGCAGCACAGGGTGGAAGTGGAAAGCTGATGGGTCAAACATGCACAGGGGGAGGTCTTGCCAGCAATTAAGTGTTTGGAAGTGCCATTTTGGAGTTTTGCATTGCTGACAGTGTGCTTTTTTGCTGTGCTGAGGTGACCAAACAGCTTTTAAAAGCTTTTTGAAGCAGAAGGTTGCACTTGCTGTGCAGCAGCGACAATTAGTTAAGAACAGTAACATGAATAATTCACTTTTGCCCACCAGGTTGATTTGCAGGCATGGTTGCATGTGAACTTCAGTCAAGAATGCCTCTTTCCCAGAATGATCTTCCAATGAAGTCCTACTTTGGGTTCCATCTTAAATTGAAGTGTGATGGATTCCAAGAAATGTAGAATTTCTTCTGTCACATCTCTGTAACTCTGGATACTTCCCTGTGCAAGACTGATGTCCCTCATGTGTCTTTTCTTAATGTCTTTCCAAAGATAAAGTTAATGTTTCTGTTTTGGAGTCTTTGACTGTAGATTCAAACTCTATTTTTTTTTAATTTTAATGCTGTTTTATTGGTTATTTAGTTTTTAAATATGTTTTGTGGCTATTGTAATTTTTTCAAAGAATGTGTATATTGTAATGAATGTGACAAACAGGTACATTAAGATATAATGGACACATAAAACAGACACCATGGATTGGCTGCCAGTTAAAAATTAGGTGGCACCTAGTTTGTTAGTTTGTAATGTGTGAAATTACTATATTACACACTGCTGTATTGCAAGAAACTACTTGTGAAAGAATAGTGTCAAAGGTACCAAAGATCCTTAAGGTGGATATTTGACAGAGGAATGTGTGTTACTAGAGTGAAAATATTGATCAAGTGAGAGGGACAAGGTATTTTTGTGGCTGCTCACTTAAGCATATTTTAAGAACTAGTGCTTCATTTTGAATATCCCCCCCACCATTATCAAATATATGAATAGCAACATTTCATACAATTCCTGCAAAATACCTACTATATCTCTTCAATAATTCCCACAGTATCAGGATTATTCCACAGTGTGATCATGAGGTCTCATTATCTGATCAAGAACAATAAGGTAACTGAAGGGTTAATTAGGGTTTGAAGCAAGGTAACACCTTTAGAGGCATCCTCATCACAGGTCAGAAGGTACTGACCAATCAGAACTTCCAGAGTGTCCTTCTGGTGGGATCTTCAAGGATTAGGAAGCATGAACTCTCAATTCCCTGGAAATCCAGCACCTTTGGACTTCATGCCAGTAAGGACCGTTAGTTAGATGTGTCAGGGATGTTATGTTTATTTTCTCACTTGGCTGAATAACTAACTTCATTTGTAACTGTAACAGAAGCAGAACGGCCCTCCCTCCATCCCAACTGCCATTCCCCTGGCCTCAGAGGGAGAGAAAGAAAGTCAGGCAGAGCTTCATCTTGCCTCGGCTCAGAAGCAGAATGGCCCTCCCTCCATCCCAACTGCCATTGCCCTGGCTGCAGAGTGACAGAAGCTAACGTGGGCATAACTCCCTCTTGCCTCAGCCCAGAAGCAGAATGGCCCTCCCTCCATCCCAACCACCATTGCCCTGGACAAGGAGGGAGAGAAGAGAATGCTAGACTTAATCCCTTTCCCTACTGCCATCCCCTTTCCTTTTTTTTTTTTTTTTTTTTTTACAATGTCTTCATTAGATTGTAAGCTTGAGGGCAGGGAACTGTTTTGTTGTTCTTTTTCTTGTAAAGCACCATGTACATTGATGGCACTATAGAAATAAAAGAAGAAGAAGAAGAAGAAGAAGAAGAAGAAGAAGAAGAAGAAGAAGAAGAAGAAGAAGAAGAAGATGATGATGATATACCTGGGAGGGAGAACCTCTAATGATAGAGATACCAGTTAATATGTTTTCTACTTTAGAATAAACTAGCTTTCTTTCTATATTCCATTGTGTGTATGCTTCCACGTGCCTAAGCTCATTCCTCCCCACCTTCTTCTGGTAGAAGGGATGTGGAGGTGATTCTCCACAGTGTCAGAGTGTAGAGAGCCAAAACCAGTAGCTTTCCCTTGTGCTGTGCTGAAAAGGTTAATTTAAGTCAAGGGATGGTGGAAGTGAAAAATAGCAACCCAGGGGTTCTCAAGGAGTGAGGCAACCCAGGGGCCTAAAACATCACACACAGTTTTGAAAGTATGATTTAACAGAAGTATTTTATTGCAGCTCTGAGACAGATGGCAAGCTTAGCAGAGATATAAGAAGCAGAAATCTGTGTTGTTTTGCTATTATCTTGTCCAATGATTGCTCCAAGAATACTATACTTCCTTAAGTATACTTTTATTTACTTGAGAAAGTACCGTTTCCAATTTTTCTCCTCTAATGCCAGGCAATATTGATATATTACAGAAGAGTATATTTATATTTATTATCAATAATTCATAAAATAACCCAATTTCCCATCTGGTTGCCACCTGTGGAATGCAGGCTGCTGGACTAAATGAACTGTTGGTCTCTTGCAGCTGAACTTAGATTCTTGTGATGGGAACAATGGGGGGAAAAACTTTCATGTAGCAAGAACAGGAACATAAAATATAATTAAGATCAAGATAGCATGGATCACTTATATACATTCATTTTTATAGTTTCACTATTAAAGTAGATACAATTGTAAACTAGGAAATAGTTAACATCCATCTTAATACCAAACCTATGCTTTTACCACCAACTAATCTGCATTGATTATAAAACCATACAGATGAATATTATACTTTAGAGGATTCATTTCTATTCAACATTGTACAAGATTGTCAGTATTTACTCCTTATTTTACCTCAATGAACCCATAATACTATGTTAAAACAGTAATCATATATATACTTACAAAAGAAATTCTGTTACCTGAATTTTTTTTTTTTTACTACTGTCCCAGGTTAAAAAAGGCTCCCAACAGGCAAACGAGGAAGACACATATAGGCATAAGGGGTTTTGCTCAAATTAATGGGATTGCCATCTAGTCTGATGTCTTCAAGAGATTTACGGATATACGAATAATCTTTCATTTTGCAGAAAGTATCTTCATGCATTTCTTGTATGTTGTTGTTCTAAAAAAAAAAGCAAAACATCTATGAAGACTTTTAAAATCCTATCTCTCTCAATTATGTTAGAGCAAGTTGGGCAATGACCTCACTTTTGGGGTTCCCAAATCAACTCAAAAGCTCCCCAAAGATTCCTGAATCAGCATGATTTGGGGACAATTTCCCACCCAAACCAAACAGAAAGCCCCTTCCAAAGTCATGGAAACACACAAAAATGACCCCCACCCCCACAAATACCCCAGGCCTTCACGGCGCCTTTGGAGAGTCTCCGGAGGCCCCATGGTTGCCTCCCCAGCCATCCCCCCTCCCTCCCCAGGCCTTCACGGGGCCTTCGGAGGCCCCATGGTCGCCTCCCCAGCCCTCCTCCTCTCTCCCCAGGCCTTCATGGGGCCTTTGGAGGCCCTCCATTGCTGCTTTTGGGAGGGCAGGGGGCCCTCCCAAAACCGCGAATATTCAAAACCACGAATGCTAAGTTCGCGAATGTGGAGGGGCAACTGTACTAGCTCTCACAGCTGTTAGTGGGTGAATAATAATATGATAATTATACAGTTAACAATGTTGGAAAGCAGATTGTGGTGACAGAGTATGGCCACCAAATAGAATTTTAGTAGTAGATGTCATTTGCCTTTTTCAAAGCTCTAGCCTTCCAAGAGCACTAGCCAAAATCCAACACATGTGGATTACAACGATGGAGTAGTTTTGAAAGACCGAACCATGCCAGTTTGTTTCACTACATAAAAGGGGGAGTATGCACATATTGAAAAGCTGCTAGGTTTGTTAAGCTGCTAGGCTGTCAATTTCTCTGAAGTGTGAAAGCAAGACATTCTGCTTTCAGGAAAGTTGGCTCTGTTGAGAGCAGTGTTTTTTCTTAGAGAAGTTTTTGTTGTTGTTCTTGTTAAATGCTGTGAAGTCAGCTTCAACATATGGTGATACTGTGAATGAGAAACCTCCAAGTCACCCTGTTATCAACAGCCCTATTCAGGTGTTGCAGACTCAGGGGTGTGGCTTTCTTGATTGATGAGATTATCAGACAGGCCTTAAAACCCATCCCTGTCTCTGTTTATTTGACTTCCTGGCAGCCCAGGTATCTGCAGAACTCTTCTAACACCACATTCTAAATGGGTTGATTCTCTTTCTATACGCTTTCTTCATTGTGCAGCTTTCACAGTCATACATAGAAACTGGTAATCTGATGGCATGGACAACTCTGAATTTGGTTTTCCTCTTTACACCTTTTTGAGGATCTTGTCTAGTTCCTTCATGGCTGCCCTTTCAAGGCAGCTTCTTCTGATTTCTTGACTGCAGTCTCCATTTTGATTAACGACTGAACTAGGGTATAGGAAATCTTTCACTAGCTCAATGTCTTCCTTGTCTGCTTCAGAGTTATATACATCCTCTGTGGTCATTATATTTGTTTTCTTAATGTTAAACTTTAAATCTGCCTTTGCAATTTCTTCCCTGACTTTCTTTAGGAGTTGTTCCAAGTCTTTGCTATTTTCTGCTAGTAATATGGTATCAACTGCATATCTTAAACTGTTGATGTTCCTTCCTCCAAGTCTAAACCTGCTTTACATGTGATATGTTTGATGTACAAGTTAAACAGATAAGGTGATAAAATGTCGTTTTCCCTGGCTCCCTTGCCAATCTGTGTCTTTTGTCCTGACAGTAGCCCCTTGTCTTGAGTACAGATTGTACATCAGGACAACCAAATGTTGTGGCACACCCATTTCTTTAAGCGTGATCTGTAGTTTTTCATGATCTACATAGCAATAGCAATACCACTTCTATTTCTATACTGCTTATCAGTGTAGCGGAGGCCACGTGGCACGAAAGGCCTAGCGGTGGAGGAATCAGGGCCGGGTCACAGGCCGTGTGGCTAGCGGCATGGGGGGAGCGGCGTGAGGGCTAAAGGCCGGCAAGCGCGCCCGGGCCGGGCGAAGCAGCAGAAGGGGTCAGGGCCGCACCAGCAAGTGTGCCCCAAGCGGCGGGGATCCAGGTCGCAGACTGCATGGCGAGTGGCGTGGGGGGGATCCAGGCCAGAGGGGGTCAGGGCCGGCAAGCGCGCCCCAAGCAGCAGGGATCCGGGTGTGCGGGGGGGATCCAGGCCACATGAAGCGGCGGAGGGGGTCAGGGCCGCACCGGCAAGTGCGCCCGAGCGGCGGGGATCCAGGCTGCGCGAAGGGTGCAGGTCACGTGCCAAGTGGCATTGGGGGGATCTGGGCCACAGAAAGGTTTTAGAAGGGTGGCGTGGAAGGGGGATCACGTGTTGTAATGCAAGGAGCAACCGGCAATCAAGCAATCAAGCAATAAAATTCAGTAGAGACAATCAATGAAAAGGTAGTTCAAGAGCCAATTAATTCAAAAGTCCAAAAAATCCAAGCCAATGAATCAAACAATTAATTAAAAGTACAATCAATAAAAAATGCAGCCCATGCGGGAACAGGGAAGGAAGGGAGGGGGTGGGTGGGATGAATGACCATGTGGAGGAACAAAGGGAACAAAGGAAACAAAGGAAGCAAAGAAACAGATCAAAACAGACCAAAGTACTAAAGCCTACTAAACAATATTCACTCAGAAATCAATCAGCAATCACACAACCACACTGCTGGGCTGCCCATTCATACAACCACAAGCAAAGCCCAGCCGACTTAGCTCTCCCTCAGGGCAAATTGATAGATGTTCCTTCTTTAAAATCCATTGGAAAAGAAGAGGAGACCAGGGGTGGCAAAGGGTAAAATAGGCCCCGCCTCAGCCCCGCCCCTGTCTCCTCCCAGCCAGGGCATATCCATGCCCTGGCCAACCCCTGCGCTCGTCTCCATTCCCATCATTAAAACACCTCCCTCGGATCTACCATTCTTCAAGATCTGGGGGGGGGGTGTCTGTTCTATACCGCTTATCAGTGCCAAAGCACTCCCTAAGAGGTTTACATGTTAGCTGATTGCCCCCTGTCTCTGTAGCTTGAAACTATTGATGTGCCATCTGTTCCTGGGGATTTATTTCTTCCAATTGCTTTGAGTGCAGCTTCCACTTCACACTTTCTAAAACTCTGGGCTCATCTTCAAATGGTTCTTCCTTGAATGAATAAGTCCTCTTTTAATCTCTTTTATATAGTTCTTCAATAAATTGTTTCCATCAGCTTTTTATTTCTTCTTGATCATGAAATGCGTTCCCCTTCTGTTCACAGAGAATCCCCACGATTGGTTTAAATTTCCCTTTGAATTTTCAGATCTTGTGGAAGAGGTTTACCTTTTTTTTTTATTGTGGTCTTCTATTTCTCTGCATTAGGTAGTTCTTTTTGTCTATGAGCACAAGTCATTGGACAGTTGCATTCAGGGTTCTGACCCTATTTCTGTCCTCTTTTACTTTTGCTTCTCATCTGTCCTTAACTGCTTGAAGAGTTTTGTTTGTCATCCAGTGAGGCTTTTCTTCCTTTTTGGGTAGAGATATTGTCTTTTTACATTCCACCCTGACATTGTCCCTGGTTTCTGTCCAGAATTCTTCTGGCTACATATCAGTTAGGCATAATAGCGCGGATCAAGTTTTTACATTATCTTTAAATTCTATGGGAATATATTTCAGGTTATACTTTGACACAATGATTGATTTAGTGTTCTTCTTTAGCTTTACTCTGAATTTTCATACAAGGAGTTTATGGTCTGTACCACAATTTGCTCCTGGGCATGTTTTTGCAGACAGAATGGAGCTTCTCCATCTTCTCCTTCCAGTTTTGTAGTCTATATGACTTCTATACTAGCCATCAGGTGGTGTCCATCACCTCTTTGTTGCCTGAAGAATGTATTTGCAATGACAAACTGTTGGCTTTGCAAAATTCAATCAGTCACTCTCCTGCTTCATTTCTTGATCCTTAGCCAAATTCTCCTACAGTTTTTGATTTTGCTCTGTTTCCTAATTTTGTGTTCCAGTCACCTATGGCTAACAATAAATCCTGTTATGGTGCATGATCAGTTTCCTCCTGGATTCCAATCTTTCAATTTCTTCTCCTTTTGCTTCTGTAGTTGGAGCACAAACTTGGATTGCGGTTATATTGATGGGTTTTCCCTGAAGTATTATTGACTTTGCATTTTATCCCTTGACTCATTTTGCTATATCTCACCTCACTATTAATGCCCCCATTTCTTCTTAGATTTTCATTTCCTGAGTAAAACATGGTGTAAATTATCTGACTCAAAATGTCCCATTCCTTTCCTATTTAGCGCTCTCTCTCTCTCTCTCTCTCTCTCTCTGAGTATTGCAATGTTTATACACTGTATTTCTTGTTTCAAAACTTCTAGCTTCCCCTGATTTATACTTGACATTCCATGTTCACACAATATGTGAGGTGCAGCTTCAAACTTTTCTTTCACCTCTGAGCACATCAACAGCTGCATATCCTTTCAGCTGAATTGGCTTGAATCCAGTTACATCATAGAATCATAGAATCATGGAGTTGGAAGAGATCTCAAGCCATCCAGTCCAACCCCCTGCCATGCAGGAATACACAATGAAATCATTCCCAAAAGATGGCCATCCAGCCTCTGTTTAAAATCCTCCAAAGAAGGAGACTCCATCACACCATGAGACAATGTATTCCACTTCTGAACAGCTCTTACTGACAGGAAGTTCTTCCTAATGTTTAGGTGGAATCTCTTTTCCTGTAATTTGAACCCATTGCTCTCTGTCCTAGTCTCTGTAGCAAACCAACAAAAGTCCCTACAGCCAGAACACCCAAGACATATGATCAAATATGCTTTTGAATTGAGCAGAGTCACATTGTGTGAGCTGTTGAGTTGATATAAATATATATATATATATATATTGAATGCTTGTAGGCCACTGAGGAAGACTGTTGTCGAAACGCGTCTGGCCTTGAGTTTTTATTATTTACTATTATTATAATATTTTATTTTTAGCATTTGCATACTTTTCAGTGGGGTATTGTCACCCTTTTAGTAATTTTACTGACTCATCTACATCAGGGGTCAGGTATTTTGGCGTTGATTTTTGGTTTTTTTAAAAATTATCTTTAGATACTTTATTTGTAGCATTTGTAAACTTTCTAGTGGGGTATCTTTACCCTTTCAGAAATTTAATTTTATTGGATTCTCTGCTCCAGAGTTTAGTTATCCTTTTATTTCTTCATATTGTTGCTCTTTTATAATTGGAAGTGGGATTGATTTATCCTGGTTATTTTTTGGCAGAACCCTTCAGTTTGGTTTTTTGATCACTAGTCTCTGTAGCAGCAGAAAACAAGCTTGCCCCATCCTCAGTATGACAACCCTTCAAATATTTAAACATGGCTATCATGTCACCTCTCAACCTTCTCTTCTCCAGACTAAACATACCCAGCTCCCTAAGCCACTCCTCATAGGTCATGGCTTCCAGACCACCCACCATCCTGGTCGCCTTCCTCTGGACATGTTCCAGCTTCTCAATATCCTTCCTGAATTGTGGTGCCCAGAACTGGATACAGTATTCCAGGTGAGGTCTGACCAAAGCAGAATACAGTAGCACTACTTCCCTTGATCTAAACACTATAGTCCTATTAATGCAGCCTAGAATCACATTGGCTTTTTTAGCTGCTGCATCACACTGCTGACTCATGTTCAGCTTGTGGTCCACTAAGACTTCTAGATCCTTTTCACATGTACTGCCCTCATTTTGGATTCTGATCCTGTCCTCTGGGGTATTAGCTACCCCTCCTAATTTGATGTCATCTGCAAACTTGATAAGCGTACCCTCTGTTCCCTTATCCAAGTCATTAATAAAGATGTTAAAAAGCACTGGGTCCAGGACAGAACTCTGTGGCACCCCACTGGTCACTTCTCTCCAGGATGAAGAGGAGCCATTGGTGACTACCCTTTACGCACTGTGCTACTTGTCCTTGTCCTCTGCTGTGCGCCACTAGCTCAATGAGTGTTTTTCAACTTGGGATAATCATCTTCTGACATCATCTCTTTTTTCATTTTGGTTTGTCTCATCATAGGGAGAAGGCTTCAGGAATAGTTTACTACTGCCTTCTTTGGCATAGCACTAAAAATCAATAGCTATGGTGCCATTGCAATTGTCTCTGAGAGATCCTCCACCTGTGTCACCCCCTACTACTGCTGCTGCCCAGTAGCTGCTTGGCATGTTTAGTCTGGCTTCCCAGACTGCTACCATCAGCATAGCCTTGTGCCTCACAGGAGCATGCAATACCATCACACTGTAAGGTTAGTGCCATGGATGGTCTCTACAGAACTAGCTTTCCTGAAAGCAGTATATATTGCTTTCACACTTCAGAGACCATTAACAGCCTACAACAGCAGATCAAAGCTTACAGATGCCAGAATGCTTATGAAGAATGCCACTGCTTACTCTTGTCCTTTTCTGTATCCTGTTTCACTCTGATTCCATCCCATCAAGTAGGTAACTATGTATAAATACCAGAGACTTGAATATTGTACTCCAGCAATGCATCTGAGAAAGTGGATTGAAATCTATGAAAATTCATGGTCAAGTAAATGAGTTACTCTTAAAGATGTTAAATCTGTTTCCTTTTTGATTATTAAATTTAATTTGGGATGCTACTACAGGGTTCTTTTCTCAGTAATATCCATATAGAGATATAACTAGATTTGATTGATAGCTGTTGCCCACCTGAAGATGAAGTGACCGGAGACTTTCAGGGAGTGGAAGTGGAATATGATCTAAGTCGTTATCAGTGATGTAAAGATGGTGCAAGTCCAACATATCCTGAAGAAAATAAGGAAACAAACAAAACCAATTTTGGTTTCACTGAATATGCAGTGGTTTTTAATATATGGAGAAAAATCTATTCCTTTCAGAGTCTCAGTGAGCATCTAAGTCACAATTTCATGAGTCCTTGTTCCTAGTGACATTATTTCCTTGTTGTATCAGCTTGCAAACCCCTTTGTGCATCCCAAATACAGAAAAGAAATAAAATGTCTTGCCAACTTTGGACCTTAGGACTTAAAACTGATCTTGCCTTCATTACAGTTCACTTCATCTGGCAGCAGAATCTCATCCCCATAGATTGAAAGGCAGGATCATTCCATGCTACAGCAACTGTTGCACATTGCGACCATGAGTAATGGCCCCACCACTTGCTCCACTTGTGCAATTGTCCCAAGGACAGAGTTATGACAGTGGTCTCCTCCTGGGAATGTAACCCTTGCACAATGCCTAAATTGTGTCGGAGGACTGCAACTGCACAGTCTTAAGTTGGTTTCCAACAGTGTTTCCCAAACTTTGTTCCTCAAGATGTTTTGAACTTCATCTCCCAGAATTCCTATCTGTTAGCCAAGGTGGCTAGGGTTTCTGGGAGATGAAGTCAAAAATACCTGGAGGTCCAAAGTCTGGGCATCACTGTTCTACAACATTGTAAAATCCCAACACGATGCCAGCCTATGTTTTTTAGAAGTCATTTGTCAGGTGAGGATTCCACCCCCAATAAACAGTAGACAATAAAACTCATAACTCACTTTAAATGCTTCCTGCTTTATCCCCTTGCGACCCAGTCTGTTGTTACTAATGTCAATGAAACTCAAAGTTGGTGGTAATTCTGGAAGTTGTCTTATCCTATTATCTCGAAGTATCAGCTCCTGAAGTTGTGGCAGATTTCTGAAAGCATCTTCATCAATTTCAGATATAAAATTGGAAGTCAAATCAACCCTTTTTAAGTGGTCTAGTCAGAAAAGTTAAGAAGGGGAAAAATTAGAATATTCTTACAATGTAATTCTGCTTGCATTAAAAACAAAACATAGTAAAATCTAGTGCCATACTTTTTTTAAAAAAAAAAGATAGTTATATCAGTTCTAATTATTGAATAGGCTATTATTTAACACCAAGAGTCAAATGTTGTAATATGCTTATTTTTCATTACAAGCTAATTCCTAAAATAAAACATGGCACTTTACTATCAGTATAAACATTGATCCATACTTAGGTTAGCAAAGTCATCCCTGTTGACCTTTTTGATTCTATTATAGCGGGAGTAAAAATGGGTGGTTTCCTTGGGCAAGGGTGGAAGAGCTTCAAGTTCACGATCATCACAGTACACAGAAGTACCCAGACAGGTACAGAGAAGACAAGTTGGAAGGCCTAAAAAAGTGAAATGACAAGTTACTTAGGAGCACAAAAATGAACTAGTCTATTAAGAGGCGTATGCAATCAGATATGTATACCTAGCTTGTCCTTTTATTGTCATCTCTACGTGCATGTATATACATACATATGATCATATTGTTCCATTACTATGGTATTCATGAGACAGTAAAAATATAAGACAATGGCTGACAGCCAATGAGCAGGCTGGTGGATTGTACGTTTCCACCAAAGTACATATGCCAGTCATTCGGGGGTAGACGGTGGTCCTTCTTCCTTGCTTCTTTCCTCAGCATTCATCAGCAGCAGCCAGTGGCTCCCATTGCAGATCTATCACCTCAGAAACTGGCTACCCTTATGCGCTCAGAGAAGTGCAGCTTTCCCCCTTAGCATAAGACTGCTTCATTTTTACCAAATATTCAACACCAACAAGAAGATGCCTGGGCATGACACTACAGATGATCAATGTGTTTGTGTGTGTGTGGGGGGGGGGGTTCTATGCACACAAAGTCAATATATAGGCTAAAGTCAGTGTGTGATTTCTTGTGCCTGTAACTAGAAATGCACCTAATGATGAAACCTTCCCCATTATTTTAATAGATTTTTCCACCCAACTGAAGGCTGCCAGTTTGCCAGATTGTTAGTACATAAGTCAGTTCAGACACTAGTATCAGGCATCATCCCATAATTACAGTGCTGACTGGCTTGTTATTGACATATAGCTCTTGGCTACTGGTTATGACCATGGCCATTGAATATTTTCATGGTATTGAACACAGCTTTCTGCATTTTGTGAAACAGTATTAGCTGCACAAACTCAATGATCTGTTTTCTTGTATGTCAGGTAAAAATGTTTGATAAATATGCAATTTGCATTAAGAGTTGTAGTGGATACCACTTTTAGAATTTGAGTCAAAAAAGGTTACTAACAACAGGATCCTATGCATTTCTACTCAAAACTAAGTTTCATTGAGTTCCTTGGATATTCTGCCAGGTAAGTGGTTGTAGGACTGTTACCTTCCCATACAGTACTATCTGTGTGTGCTGGGACATAAGTTCATTACAGATGCTTTGTATCTCATGTTTGTATGTCTTGAGATAAGTCAACTGTAATTATTCTTAAATCTGTTACATCTACCCCTTTTTTTTCATTTTCTTCACTTAAATAATTAAATCAGGAGTAAGGATACAATGTAGCTTTTCAAATTAAATAACTTTGAAAAATTGACAGTAATCAATCAAGTTTTTCAAAAAATTGTTTACAACATGTAGCTTTCTGCTCAACCATATTATTAAAATGTATAATAAAACCTACTATGTCTGCAGTGTTTTATAAGAAAGGTGAGAGATGGTTCTACCAGTGTGAGTAGAGTCAGTGTGTGGTGGCTACCTCATACTGCAGATGTTAGGAGGTTGGGTACTAGCAAGCTGTTGAAGGACAGATTGTGAGGACTGTGTCAGTTGCTCTGCTCTCCTTAGACCAGTGTTTCTCAACCAGGGTTCCCTGGAATCCTAGGGTTCCCTAAGAGGTTCCTCAAGAGATTGTGACTGTGGGGGGAAAGCAATCACAGTATATTGAACGATGTTTATGCAGGGGTTCCCTGAGACCTGAACATTATTTCAAGGGTTCCTCCAGGATAAAAAGGTTGAAAAAGGCTGCCTTAGACTGTTGCCCTCAGAGGTCCTGGAGGATGTTGTCCCCTTGTTAGTACTGAAGTGAGATTCAACTACAGGTGTGATTGGTTTCTATACCAATAAGGATGTTGATGGGGGACAATCTTGCCATGAAAATACCTTGGATTGGTCTGAAGAAGATTTCTCATGTGATTTTCAGACTGACCTTTTTTTATTTTTTTTGGCCCTTGTCAGATTCCTCAGACCATAACCATGATGACCTGACTCTATTATATCCTGAGGAACAGTGCATCCTCCATTCAAAACTTAATAATGTTGCTTATGTTTAGTTTGGTAACCAGCATGCTTTTTTGATGATTTTTGAGGAAATTGGTTCTTTCCCCATTTGAGACTTCAATTTCCTTAGAATTATTTTTAATTAGCATTTCTGATGCAGAACAATGACATCAGGAAAGGTTTCAATCATCCCTTGAGCTAAAATTGGTTGAAACCTGTGGATTATTAAACAAAACATCCAGATACAGCTGAATGAACATAAGAAAGGGATATGAAACATTTAATCTAATTTATGAAAGGTTTTTAATAACAGGTGTGCAGATATAATTGGGAGGGATTCTTAATTTTCATGTGGCTTTAGGAACTACAGGAGCAGTTAACAGTATTATCTCTATACAGTGAATATGGAAATGATTTTGAAAAAAAGAAGAAAAAATCAAAGACTATTACACATGTTTATGGAAAATGTAGTGTACAAAAATTTTTGGTCTATAGTTCTTACTGATAATGCGTTGTATATGAGCTTTTGGGATTGATCAGAAAGCAACCAACTTTGTAGCATTACTGATTAAAAGCCCATGATATCTTATTAGTGGAATTGGATGTATCAGGAGGTAGAGGTATTTGGTTCTTCCCATCTCCAAATTACCCATTACACTAACTTCATTCCTTTCTGTTTCTGCTCCAGGTATAAAGCACCCCATCAATCCCTTCTCTTTCTAGTGCTTATCTCTTTCCACTCACTGTTTCTTCCCTCATTCCCCTTCCATTTTTGAATTCTAATTCCTGCATGGCAGGGGGCTGGACTAAATGGCCCTAGCGTCTCCTTCCTACTCTAAGATTCTGTTATTCTAACCCAGAGTTTCACAGAGTAGTGGTAGCTGTTGTTTTGTGCCTTCAAGTTGTTTCCGACTTATGGCTATCCTCAGGCAAACCTATCACAGTTTTTCTTGACAAGGTTTGTTCAGAGGCAGGTTGCCTTTGCTTTCATCTGAGGCTGAGAACGTGTGACTTGCCCAAGGTCACTCAGTGGGTTGCCATGGCTGAGGGTGAGTCAAACCTTGGTCTCCAAAGTTGTAGCCCAGCACTCAAATCAGTACACCACTGTTGCAGAGTGGTGCCCTCCGGATATATTGCACCATAACTCCCATGTTCCTGCTCTGCTGTGGCAGCTATCACCAAGGCACATAGAAAGTATGGGAAGGAATCCCTTGCTGTGCAACCTAATTCTTTGCAGAAAAGACAAGACTGATGGATAAACTGGCTAGTTTTTCTTTCTTCTCTTTCACATGTGTTCTGGTCACTTTTATCTTCACTGTGGTTTATTTTAAAAAATCTTTTGCCAGGGTAAAAACCAAGTGTCTCAGGTTGTGAGATCTCATTTGGTACAACTGAGAAAAAGAAACAAATGAAAAATTATTTTTTCAGACCAGAGTACTGAAACTGCTGATAAATATACATGCCTTGGTTGTGCATAATTACACAAACCATCCAATTCAATTTATCCAGGAATAAATACTGGACCAGAAAGTTCTTCCCCATTAGAGTAGATTTTCATGGGGGCATTCATCCATTTCTTTGTTATATGGTAAATCAGAAGGAAAAACAGCTACAAAAATGTCTCTTTCTCTTCTTGTTTCAGTTTTCCTGTCATCTCTCTTCCCATTTAGCATAACCAAAATGGCAGCAACCTCTTACCCCCCCAATACAGGATTAGCTCTATTAGTCAGAATTAAGTCAAAGAACAATCTCTCTCTCTCTCTCTCTCTCTCTCTCTCTGGCTTTTCTTCGCAAACGAAGATTCAGGAAGGACTCATCCCGCGCTTTCTGCAAGCGCGCTGATGACTAAAAAGGCCAATCCGAGATAAACAAGTCCGGTTGCAAAAAGCACAGCAGAAGGTCTCCTTGGGTGATGTTTTTGGGTTGTGATTCTTTCTGCGTTGTCGTTTCTCTTCAAGACTTGTTCGTCGTGAGTTCTCAAATAAGGCTGCAGCATTGTGGATAGTGCGTCTCCATGCCTCCCGATGTGAGGCCAGGGCGGACCACTGTTGGTGATCAATTTGGCCAAGCCTGAGATGTTGTTTCAGGGAGTCTTTGTATCGCTTTTTTGGAGCGCCCCTCTTACGCTGACCCGTGGCGAGTTCACCGTAGAGTAGTATTTTTGGGAGGCGATGGTCCTCCATCCTAGAAACGTGCCCTGCCCAGCGCGGCTGTGTTCTCAATATCATGGCCTCAATGCTGGTGATCCCTGCTTGCTCAAGGACAGCAACATTCGTCACATAGTCAAAATGGAAGACTTTCAGACTCCCACCCCAAACTACAGCCAACTACTCACACCTAAAATTGTTCAAAAATGAGCTAACTCAATTGTGATGACCATGGGCCACCACAGGCCTCTTCACATTCAGTTCTGCTATCGTTTCCTATCACCACCTCAGTCTCATAATGCTTACTCTTCATATTATATTGTCTAGAGCATGTCCAGAACCCATCTCTCACTATCAACCCAGATAAAACAGAGTGGGGTCTCATTCTCATCTCACCCTTGTTCTCATCTTACATGGCAGAACTCTTTGGCTCTTCCCTTTGGTGGTGTTCTGTCATTTGCAACTGGCCTTTTTGAAAGCTGCTACTTCTTCAACCATACACTAAAGCAGCCAGATGTCATCACTCTTCCAAGGTAGGGCTTACTGTATCCAAAGCCATAGTTCTTCCCCCATGGCATTCATGGATATTTTTTGGGAGGTTTAATAGAAAATGCCACTCGTAGTATCTGTCTGAACTAATAAGTTTTCACAATCCATCTAAAAGTCAGAAAAGAAGGAGATCTCCTAGGAAAGGAATTCCAGAATGGTGACACCATCACCAAGAAAGCACTGTCCCTAGAATCAGATCATCTTATTTTCCCTGATGATGAGAGCAGGGCCTAATAAAATGCAAATGTTAAAATATGTGCTCTCTAAGTGTCTTAACTTCATTTTTATATCACCACTACTTTAGATTTTCAAGACATCATAGAATCATAGAATCATAGAATTGCAGAGTTGGAAGAGACCACGAGGGCCATCCAGTCCAACCCCCTTGAATGTCTTTTGAGTTTCCGCCATTTGTAAAGGGCATGTGATACTTGTGTAGTGCTATTATTTATTTTGGAATCAGTAATTTTGAAGCCATTAGCAGAAGATAAAAATTGAACTAAAAAAGTTCAAAGAATGCATGAAAACTCTCCAGTCAGTCCAAAAATAAATGATGAATAAAATTAGATGAAGCCCCAAGTCTATGACAATAACACAGAAGATCACAATAAAGTCTCCCAATTTTCTTTCACAAACCTTCATGTGTATGGGGGCCAAGAACCCCTGGCTCATGGGGTGAAGAGCCATCAATAAGTTTGGGTGTAGAAGCTTCTTCTTCATTATCTTCTGGCAGTGGCGAAGATAAATAAATCTCCCTTGTTACTGATGGTAAAACAGTTCCAATCTCTATCTAGATAGAAAAACACACACACAAATATATATTGAGTAATGGTATCTGTTTTTAATAAGTTTGTCATATGTACTAATCAACAACTGATGTAATTGGAGAAGAGTTATATCAGTAAGAAGGAGAGGTAGCTGGTGGATCAGTGCTGCTGAGTTACCTATAGGAATGAGAAGAATATTTGAAAAAAAAAAACTTAAAATGTGTTTCTCAAGTGAAAAGAACCCCAGGGTGCTGAGAAACTTCATAGTTTGGGACTCATTCTATGTAAACCTTGCATGTGGTTATTCTGTACAAAAATGGCATTTTTCAGCGCACAAAATAATATTTCTGAGCCAAAATGCTGTTACCTGTGCAGAAAATCCTATTTTCTGTGCAAAACAATCACATAGGAATTTTGCACAGAATTAATCTCAAACTGAGAATAGTCTTTGAAAACTGTACAGTTTTCACAGACTTGTCATGTGAGAAGAATATTGCTAAAATTGCCCATTGCCTCCTTCAAGAAGAAAATTAGCAAATAATTACATCCCTAGGTGCCTAATCCACTTTCAGTTTTACAGCCACTCATCCTGTGGCTGTACAGGAGCTTTCCTGCTGATGGAACTTATTCCCAACAGAAATTCACAAAGCTGGCGTCTCCTTCCCAGGCTGCATTGCGGCCGGAAGGGGCGGAGGAAGGGGCGCCAGCCAATCGGAGCGGGCCGGGTCACCCCCGATTGGCTGGACCCCTCCCTGAGGGGCGGGTCATCCAGCCGGCTCTGACGCGGCCGGATGATGTCAGAGGAGGGGCGACGGAGCCGATATAAGGCGGCTCCGTCGGCTCTCCCTCCTCTTTTGGCTCCAAGGAACCGAAGACCCACCCACCCTCCCTCAGGGGCTTCAACCCTTGTCGCAATTTGCAGGGCGGCAGATGTCATGGGTCTTGATAGGGCAGGAGGTCAGGGGTCTCCATCAAGTGCAAGTTCAAGAACTAGTTCAAGTTCAAGTTTAAGTTCAAGTTCAAGGGAGACCCTGCCTCTAGCAATTAACTGTTTGTTTTCAGGGGAGGAGAGGGAGTTGGGTAGATGGCCTGGCCAACAGCCCTCTCCTCCAGGAAGTCAGCATGGGCTGACAGGTATCTTGGCCCACATGGATGGGCTCAAGAAATGGGGTCATGACCCAGGCATTGCCGCCAACCATCCAGCCAAAAAATTGCGGCCACAATTTATTGCCAAACATGTATTCACTAACATGTATCTAACCTATGTTTTCTGAAGATGTAACCAAAATATAATCTTTGTATCCAAAAGCAAGTGTTGAGTTTTTCATTCAAAGGGGCGGAGGGGTCGTACGGTCTGGGTCCACAAGGAGATCTCCCAAAGAACTCAGAACAGTTGTGGTAGAAAGGAATCTACAGGGTTCTCTAGACAGTGAAAATAATCCTAATAGAATTAGCAGAGAATATGTTTTGTCCCAACAAGATCCAACCAAGTTTCACAATTTTCAGAAGAGGGGCATAAACCCCTTTTACTGAGTGAGGAAAGCCTTCACAGCTTTTCCCAAGGTTTTCTGAATAATGCATGGAAATGAGCATTACTGCTCATTGGACATCTGATTCGCATTGCAGTTCATTTTTGGGGAGGGGGGAAGTGAAAAGCTGATTGGTCAGACATGCACAGGGGGCAGACTTGCCAGCAATGAAGTGGCCAGAAGCACCATTTTGGAGTTTCTTGTTATCGATCATGCACTTTTTTGCTGTGCTGAGGCGACCATACAGCTTTTTTAAGCAGAAGGTCACACTTGCGCACATTTGATTTACACTTAAAAAATACTGTGGGGCAGCAACATCTTGTGGAGAATAACAACATGGGTAATTCACTCTTGGACGCCATCTTGATTTGCAGGCATGGCTGCGTGTATACTTCAAACATGGATAGCTTTGCATACCAGTGATTTTGCCAAAGGACCATGGAGACAAATGAATGCTGCCACAAATTAGTGTTAATGCGTAACAATCCACACGATATATTCTCATCTAGAGAAGCCCTACAACTGACAAAGGGCTTGCTTCCTCCTTGGTAACAGGTTCACTTGGTCACCTCTAGTAAGAAAGCAGGATTTGGTAAACACAAGATGAATGTGTTCTGACATTTTATGCCAGCTTGGAGAAAATATATAATATATGTATGAAGTATGCATTTTAATCCTAAATTATGAGAAGTGAAATATTTGCAATTATAATAGGCGGTATCATTCATCACCTTGCTACCTTCCCTCTCCAAAGTTACAGTTACATGCTGAATAAATCTATATTTGTTTCCCAAGAATCTCTACTGTGCATGAGGCCTGAATATGAGGTCTCTCATATAAGGCCTGAGGCCATGTAGTTTTTGAGAAGTATAAGGAACCCCTAAGTCTCTAGCCTTTTACTAAATGAATTTCACATAGGCCTTACATATTTCATTATTGACAGATAGATAATTATGTCCTTTGTTTAAAACAATTAGGCCATTATCCAAATAGCTCCTCAATTATTTGTATCTTTAGAAGTCTAAGAAGTCTAAGCATGTTGTAGTGGTGTGAGTGTTGGACTAGGACACTGGGAGACCATGATTTGAATCCCTGCATGGTCATGGAAACCCACTGGGTGACCTTGTGGAAGTCACACTCTCTCAGCCTCAGAGGAAGGCAAGGGAAAACTCCCTCTCAACAAATTCTGCCAAGAAAACCCCATGATAGGTTTGCCTTAGGGCCACCATAAGTCAGAAATGATTTAAAAGGCACACAACAAAGGAGTTCAAGGCTTGTGACTCTTAAACTTAGCTCCCCACACACACTATCTTTGAACTGGAGGAGAATTTTAAAGGTTAACTTGAATAATATTCTAGTGTGTATTAGGCTGCTGTTAAAGAAAAGAACCCCTCCTAGTATATACAAGTTTTCTAGGACATCTACAGTTAAAACTGGTTGGATCCATCAGTTTGCATTTTTCTTCTTCCCACCTTTAAAAAAATTTGACATCTCAAATAATTTCCATCAAATGTATGATGACATTTTTGATTGTTCTAAAGCTGTTGTAAAAAAAAAATCAAGTAAAATTTGATCATTTAATCAATAACCAGTAGAAACTGAGATGAATAGTTTTACAGTAGTAGTCCACCACTAGATGGTGCATATGCCCTAGAACACAAGGCTACCAGCCTACTGCCTGCTGTATCCCTATTCCTGTTTTTGAAACAATAGTGTATCATAATCTTCTTGCATTTGTTTTAATTTTTCCTTCCATAGCAAACACATTGGACTCACTGGAACTTCTATTAGTAAAGATTTTGTTTTCATACTAGATTACTTACACTTGAAAAGCTGGCAACCGGTCCAGTAAAAAGTAAGATACAACAAAAAACTGAGAACTATTTAATTTTAAATATGCAGTTGCCAAATATTCTGCCTTCTCAATGTGCAGAAATAAACTGAGTGAGCAGATGAGTTAATGACTAATTTGAATGATCTTCTGTATTTTTCCACATATATGGGAAGAATTTATTTTATTTTATTTTATTTTATTTATTTATTTATTTATTTATTTGCTCAGAAGTAAATTGACCAAAAACCTAAAACACTACTTGGGGAAAGTGCAAATTTGTTTCCAGATATTAAGGGCTTGTTCATATTACAGCCATGAATGCCAATCTCACTAACAGACTGTGAGCAGTTTATTTTATCTCAGCCTAACCTACCCCTGAGACTCAAAAGTCTGAGAAAAGTTGATACATGAATATAAGTAAGAATTACAATAAATACTTCACATGGATAATCTTTACCTAGGGACATACTATAAAAGACAGTGATGAGATAACCTACTTGAAAAGGATGAGGTACACTACAAAATGACATGGGACATGAATGTTCCACCTGGGTATATACAGGATAAATTTGGAGGGGGGGATTTCCTCTCTCAAAACAAGGGAAGGAGGTGATATTAACTAAGCATACCATCTTTGTCATCTGTTACTTTGACCAGTGGGTATGCACATACCTCTACTTTGAGGACATGATACCCTCTTTTATCAAGTGAGTCTATGAACTTGACAATATTGTTCCGAAGTACTAGATAACTATCCTTTGTATAAAGAAAAATGTAGCCAAAGTAATCTTGAGTAAATAAAAACATGAAATATTACCCATTTTGGAAAGGCAGCATAACAATATTGATTCAAATGTTCTTTGAAACTACACTAGTAAATTCCTGTAGGTTTATTATTCTATGCCACTGAATGCCTAGGAAGCTCAGAATTTGACTGGGGTTTTCAGATGTTAACCACCATTTGATATGTTCAAGGTAGCATTGCATCCCCTCTGCTTACATGAGAGTTGAAGTACCTTCTTGAATGGCTCCCCTTAGTAATGTTAAAGGAGTGAACAACTAGTATGGCCAGAAACAGGTCAAATGGCAAAGTAACCATCCCCATTTCAGCAGCCCTCACATCCCTAACCATGTTTGGAGCTGTTTTAAAAGGATGTCTTTCTGCTTATGGAAGCCTCAAGGACTGACAGATTTAACTCCCAACCCTCCAACACCCCCCTACACACACACATGCAAGATGAAAACAAAGTAGTTTCCAGTTACTTTAAGGCTGGGGAATTAGCCAGTGTTGGAGTTATGTAGCCTGCTGGAATGGAGTGGCTGTTACCCTCACTGCAGGTGTTCAGTAAAGAAAGCAAAAGGAATGAGGGAGAAGGAATATGATGTCAAGATACTGTGACAATGTGAAAATCATTTAAGCTGGACCCCAAGAAATGAAGCCAAATATGAAACAAACATTTCTGGTAAAGCAATTGACCCAATAATAAATCTGTTTATGGCTACAGTCCTATACCTTACTATTTATTAAGAAGTAGGAACTTAAATGAATTAAATGGTGGCATTTCTGATGAGACATGAATAGTATTGTGTTGTGGAGTCATATAATAATTTTGCTACATTTTAACACATGGTAATACAGTTTTACAATTTGATATGATGAGACAGAGGAGAGAGCTCATCTGAAAATAGTGTGTCCACAGGTAAGGAGATGTTTTGGACTTCATCTTCCATCAGCCCTAGCCATCATGGCAGACAGGAAAGCTGAGCTGTGCTTGGCAAGCCATCAATTCTTTTTGCTGTGGTTTACTCCTGAGTTGGCATGTGTGGTATTCAGATTTGCTTTGTATTCTTGGTGGGAAAATGTCCACATCACTAAGAATTATTTTTGACCCTGTCTAATCTTTCCTCGACCTATCCTGTGCCCTTAGCCCCAACCACTGGCAGCATGCACATCCCAAGACCCATCCCAAATTGGAATTTAATAATAATAATAATAATAATAATAATATAGTTCAACAATGACAAAAATCCCTGCCTCAGGTATGCAGGACTATGCTATAAGATGCTCTATTCAAAGTGGTGGCCCATGGACCAGTGCTGGTTTGTGAGCCAATGGCTGCTTGTCCATACTGAGTTTCCAGGTAAGAAAGGGTCTCTCTCTCTCTCTCTCTCTCTCTGGCTTTTCTTCACAAACGGATTGATGTGCACTAATGCTACTTTGTAGCAGCTTTCATTTGCCTCAATGATCCATGTTCATTGTTCAAACGGGTATGCCTGCAAATCAAGATGGTGGGTGTGAGTAAATTAGTTGCGTTTTTATTGTCACCAGTTGCCACCACCAAACAGTATTTTTAAAAAGCATATCCAAGGTGCAGAAGTGTGATATTCCACTTAAATAGATAGAAAAAAGAGAAAAAGGCTGTTTCATCACCTCAGCACACGATTGTAACAGTGAAAATCCAACATAATGGTTTGCCTTGCCAGCAAGCTTTGCCCCATGTTCATGTTCGACCAATCAGTTTTCCACTTCTGCTCTTATCAGGAAATGTGCAGCAAAGTGAATTGGTTGTCCCAATGAGGTGGAATGCACATTCCCCATGGAGTTTTTTTTTATACTTTGGGGAAAGCCATGAAGGCTTTTCCTTCATAGTTTTTGGAGGTTTTATCCCTCCTCTTTCCAAATACAGTGGATTGATGCAGGATCTCATTAAGACAAACTGTATTCTCCTTGAATTCTATGAGGAGTATTTTTGCCATATAGACAAACCCAAAGAAACAGATGTAGCCAATGGGCATACATATGGTGTTAGCCACTAGCACAGTGGGACAAAAAACTTACTGGTCCATCATATGAGATAGCTTAGGAAGCACAGCAATAAGGAATTTCTACCTGTTAAACCAGATCTAATAGAAAACCTGCAATCCCTCTTCTTATTGTTAATAGTATTGGAGTAAAGAGGGGAAACAGTTATGGCAGAAGCTCAGTCACCTTAGGTCTTCTTTTTTCAAAGCTACAGAAACAATTTTGTGTATGGAAAATCAGTACTTTGATGATATGGAAGTGCTTGCTTCCCTAGGGCAAAATATGCAAGGCTGAAGACTGTATCATATGTATGTTACTAGAACAAACTGTTACCATCTGTGAATTTGAAATGGAGACAGCTTATGAAGGAGTGGACTTGGGGACACATTTTTTAAAAGCCCAAAAGAACACAGGAAATCAAGGCAGATGTTTCTGAATGGAGGAAACCTAGAGGGAGGAATGTGTTCCAGACATCTTGACCTAGCATTAGTTCCTTCTGAAAGTGTTAACATATGCACCTTATCTATGGCAATATCGTCACAGGTCTGACAGATATTATGAACAATTTACTTTTGATTGGTGCAGTACTAGGCAAGATAATCTTTTCTAAAAGAAAATTTGAATAGTAATTGTCACATGTTTAGGAGTAAAATATGGATTAACAGTTGCTGATAAACAGAAATGTCACACTTGCATCCCATATTCATTTTTCAGAAAGACTACAGATGTATTTTAAACATATGTAGAAAATGAATTAATCCCTGTTAGTCTGTGTTTATTAATATCAGTGGCATTAATCTTTATGTGAAACATTAACATTTTAAAAAGTCTTCATATGTCTTGGACAGTGTGATCATAAAATAGAGCATGACTCACCAGCTCCTTGCTCTTACTGAGTTGTTGCTTTTTAACAGCAACAATACAGGTGGATTGACTTGGTTGGGAAGAGAGGGAAATTGCAAAATGAATGTTAAAATGTTATCTTGATATTTATAAAAGGGATGTCCTCTTTAAAAAGTGAGTGCATACACACACTAACAGTCTTCTACATGTTCTCTCATTTTATTACTTTCTGGCTGTTCCCTCATCCTTCCACATTGCTTTGGTTCCAGTATATTGCCCATGCCCCAAATCTGCCTATGCATGGTTTTCAATCAATCAAAGTTTATTTTATTTTATTTTACTTACTGTATATCCTGTCTTTCTCCCAATATGGAGCCAAAGGTGGCTAACAATTTAAATTAAAACCAAACACAGCTCTGAAGTTCATGGTATAATGGTGCAAATTTAGCTCAAAATTCAGAGGCAAGCATTCTAGCACAAAAACACCATCTGATCTGAAAGCCATGTGGCTAGTAAAGAATTATGAAGGAGGAAGATCCATGATGGAATATGGTGAATAAAAGGACAAGATTCTAATGAAGTAAACAATATGGACAAGATGCTATTGAAGTAAACTAGAAAGTTATAAAGGGAAACCTTGAGCAGAGGGAGCCAACACACACATAAGATCTAGCTGGAGATATTTTTTTTTCTAAAAAAGGCCACAAATTAACAATTGTGTAGTGTTGACCAGGCATGCAGCCTGAATCTAGTGATCAGATTACCTGCCTGTCATCTAGTGAGCACCTGCTCAAGATGAACTTGGTGCAGCAGATATATAATCCATGAGAGTGCAAAGTCACTGTGATATTCTGTGCCACCTGAGAGTGAGGAACGTCCAACCATACCTGAACTGGCCTTGACCCTAGTTCCCTGCATTCCCACTGTTTTTTAAGAGGACACCAAATATGCAGGCCCTGTAACCTCCTAAATAGTACCCAGCCCTATCCCATACTATTACAGTTGTTACAAGAAAGAATGATCAATCAAAATTGCACCATAAACATAATATACCGCCAACAGAAAAATTGGGTGGGAAAACAGTCAAAGCCTGATTTTTGGACCTTTGAGGAGTTCCTCTGATCCTCCCCATGTGAATTGGGATGAAGCCTGTGACTTCACACTTTCCCCATATACCAGGTAACCCAGGAAGACCACATGGGGAACCGACCTGCAACCCAATCCTTCCAGGAAAGTCTGGGGCCAGAGCTTTAATAGACAATACCCTTGTCTAGGCAGGATATTTACCCTGTCTTGGAGCCCTCCAGTCCAGACAATGCAGGGCATTTTCCCCATTTTTCCTTGGGCAGTTTACATGATCCCCAGGGGAAAAGATGGGGCCAAGACAGGGTAAAGCTCATTACACCACTTAAAAAAAATACCTCGGAAAAACTGCTTCAGCTGGCAAAAACCAGGTTGGGCCCCACGTGACCACAGGAACCCACACCACCATGCTAGCCCTTTGCTGCAACTGCCATCTGCTCTTCTGTAGCCAGGAAGCAGGCCCACAATATGTGACTAGTCTGGTCACATGCAAGTGGCCTTACTCACATACTCCTGGCTTCGGAGAATGGGATGTGGGTGGTGGAAGCTGCTGCAGCAACAGGTCAGCATGGTGGTCTTGACTCCATCTTGTTTTGTGCCAGTAACAGGGGAGGAATGGGCCTGATCCACAGGCAGAATATGCAGGAAGCTGGTGTATTCTGGCCCATGTAGATGAGCTCAGTGTTTCATGGATGTCATGTGAACATTTCACACAGCTCAGGTTCAGTTTACAAGTTCCCTTAGACTAATACCTTCTATGGGACTGTACTTGTGCAATTGTCTATTGTACTGTGCACTAATTCCAACTAAGAAGCACTTTGGTTCACAAATTTCCAGAATGATACTATCAAACACTATATGTCATTCCAAAGAATGGGATCAAAGACATTCTTCCTAACCATTACGTTTTATGTTTCTCAAGATGGTCAATAAAACAACAGTTCTGGTTTTGTCTTGTAAGCATAAATCAAATTAAAAAATGAATTAAAGCAAATATATACACCCACACATAAATACACAGTGATAAATATGCGACTATGCAGGAAAACACAATGTGAACATGTGATCTGGAGATTTAGAAAAATCTGTTTCTCATTGGTGTTATCCAGAACCAAGCACTGCCATGTTTTTATGTTTGACAGATCAAACAAAAAAGTTTAATGAGACAAAGATGCTTCTAGGTTTGATAATATTCAAAATGGCTTTTTGTCTTCCAAATGTTTATTTGTTTTTGGCAATGCTTGAAAATGATCAGAAATTTGATAACATAAGGGAGAAAAACAGCAGATGTATTGTTGCTCCTGTGTTTATCTATTTCTTCTGCTATTTTAGGAAGCTATTTTCCCCAAAAAACTCAAAATGATAATTATGGTTCATTTAAGAAGGGAATAAAATTTAAGAAGGAGGAGGGGAGAGGATTATTTGAAGGAATAATGTTCCTAAATTGACCTAGGAACTTCACAACAAAGTAACATGAGTGCAGTATCTGCTTTCTGTCTACTATACTACAGTTTGCTGCAACAGAAGTTTGCACAAAGAATCCCTTCTTGGCTCCAGAATGGAAATTAATCACATGAGAGAGAACAATTAGATGAGAGGTATAAAGCATTGGAGACCTAATTGTTTGGCTGCAGCATTTTTCTCTGTATTGCAAAGGACAGGATAGCACAGGAAGAAAAGATTCATGACACACCTGATTGTAATGTTCACTTCCAAGGAAGCAGTAAGGCACCATTCCTTCCCTTTAGATTACACACATCTGTTGTCTTTGTAGCCCATGCTGCTATCAGAACTATTTAGAGCTGCATATGGAAACAGTACGGCACCTGTATACAAAGGGCCGATTTAAGAAATTTTGGGGCCCCCTGAAATGCTTTATTTTGGGGCCCCCATATGTTTATCTCAGGTCAATGTAACCTAACCTATTCACCTTACAGGATGTTCAGATTACAGCAGGACCCCCGTATCCATGGATTCTTTATCCATGGGACACAAAACAGCACACCTACCATAGAGTCTTCCTAGAAAATGTGTCCTCCCTAGCCGTTTTCTAGGCCCTCCAAGGCAACTCTATGGTATTTTAAACCAGCAGTCACATTATTTTCAATGGCATTCACTATTATTCATGGTTTTCAGAATCCACGCCCCCCCCGAACCAATCCCCAGTGGATAAGAGGGGTCTACTGTATTACATAATTTGCCACCAATAATTTAGTTTAAAAACTATATTATAGGCACTAACATAATATTTTTTGTTTATTAGCAATTAACGTAATAGTGTAGATTTCCTCAAAGAAAAGAAAGAGTGGACTACAAGCTAAACATGAGTTAGCAGCAAAAAATGCCAATGCGATTCTAGGCTGTATTAATAGGAGTGTCTAGATCAAGGGAAGTAATAGTATCACTCCATTCTGCTTTGGTCAGACCTCACCTGGAATACTGTTTCCAGTTCTGGGCACAACAATTTAAGAAAGATACTGAGAAGGATGGTGGGAGGTCTGGAAGCCATTACGCCTATGAGGAACGGCTTAGGGAGCTGGGTATGCTTAGCCTGGAGAAGAGAAGGTTTGAGAGGTGATGTGATAGCCATGTTTAAACATTTGAAGGGATGTCATATTGCGGAAGGAGCAAGCTTGTTTTCTGCTGCTCCAGAGACTAGGACATGGAGCCATTGGTTCAAACTACAGGAAAAGAGATTCCACCTGAATATTAGGAAGAACCTCCTGACAGAAAGAGCTGTTTGGAAGTGGAATACACTGCCGCCTTGGAGTGTGGTGGAGTCTCCTTCTTTGGGTTTTTTTAAACATAGGTTGGATGGCCATCTGTCAGGAATGCTTTGATTGTGTGTTCCTGCAGGGCAGAAGCCGATCGGATGGGATGGCTGTTGGGATCCCTTCCAGCCCTATGATTCTAGGCTGCATTCAGAGCCTGGGAAAGTTACTCTTGGATTACACCTCCCAGAATCCCCCTGCCAGCATCCTTCTCAAGGTCTGGTTGCATTGTTCCTTTTCCATCATTCTCTAGCCCAGTGGTTCTTAACTTGGGGTCCACAATGTCCTCACCATGGGTCCACAAAGGCTTGAAGGCTGCTTGGCCCACCTCCTCCCTGTAGTGGAGCAGCCACGTGACAGGAACCAAGGCAAAGGCTGGCTGGCTTGGCCTGCACATTGCCATTCAATCCACTCCAGCCACAAACTTGCAGGATGAAGCAAGAGTGCCTCTGAGGGAAAGTTTAATGGATGGTGTAATTGTATTGTTGATGTTGTTAGCTATTATTATTAGGGTTTTAAATCTTGAGTTAAGTCTTGGGGCAACAAAAGATATTTAAAGGGGGTCCCTGCTAAAGAAAAGGTTAAGAACCACTGCTCTAAGCCAATGCCTCTCACATAACACTAATGGGATACTAGTGTTTTAGTGACAACAATAAAACCATTGTTCCCAGTAATATTACTCCAATTTTTATTTATATTCTTTATATTCTTTATCTCTGGCTTTTCTTCGCAAAGATTCAGGAAGGACTCATCCTGCGCTTTCTGCAAGTGCGCTCATGACTAAAAAGGCCAATCCGAGATAAACAAGTCCGGTTGCAAAAAGCACAGCAGAAGGTCTTCTTGGGTGATGTTTTTGGGTTGTGATTCTTTCTGCGTTGTCGTTTCTCTTCAAGACTTGTTCGTCCTTCGAGCCTGTGCAATGGATTTTTCTGGTGGAGTGCAGCGTGCACAGAACTGGCCTCACCCTTTAAACCAGAGATTCATCTGCCGTGGCCTTGCAAGCATGGACGTGGCAGCGAGGTCCTCGGGCCGTAGGTTTGATTAGAGTTTCCTTCTCTTAGATGGTTGACCTTACAGGGTTGGACGAGCACCATCTGCCCGGGTTTGGGATTGGAGTTTTCCTTCTCCTAGGATGGTTGCCACAAGGCTAGAGAGCCCACCCTGCCCTTTGACGCTCTTTGTCAGACCCTTCGGTTTTGACCTGTCTGGCATGGGAGACCCTACCGGTGGCTATTATGCCACCGCCAGCATAGCTCAAAACATCATTAGGGTACGCAAGCCTCTCTCCCACGACAAGGGGGCGTCAATGGAGAGGATATTCTTTATATTCTTCTGTTAAAAGAGCTAGAGTGTTGTAGAAGTTTCAGCATTGCCCTATGACTGTGGAGACCAGGGTTTGAATCCTTACTCAGCCATGAATACCCACTGGGTGACCTTGGGCAAGTCACACTCTCTCAGCCTCAAAGGAAGGCAAAGGCAGACCCCCTTTGAACAAACCTTGCCTAGAAAACCCTATGGTAGGTTTGCCTTAGTCAGAAATGACTTGAAGGCACATAGGCAAACACACACACATTCCTTTTGCAGGCTGAACTCAGTTGGCAGCAAGGAGAGGAAGCTGAAGAAGACCAAGGGGGAAAGGGAGGGGAGAGGAACCAAGACGGGAAGGGAAGGGAAGGGAAGGGAAGGGGAGGGGAGGGGAGGGGAGGGGAGGGAAGAAAGAAAGAAAGAAAGAAAGAAAGAAAGAAATCCTTTCTGAGGGAGACAACACTCAAATTCCCTCCCTCCCTCCCTCCCTCCCTCCCCCCCCCCTCTCTCTCTCTCTCACACACACACACTCACCTTCTCCATGCCTCTCCCTCCAGCTTCTGCCACGGAGGGCTGCTGTTTCTTTCGCTTTCTCTTTGGGTTTGTGAGATGCTATTTAAAAAAAAAAAAGCCAGCGGAGGTTTTAGGAGGAGGAGGGTAGGAGGGGGCTCCTACTGGCTGTCTCCTTTGTCAGGTTAAGGAGGCTAGTACGGGGCCCTCTCTTGACCTTTCCCCCCCGCCAATGCTGATTTGGCAGACTGGTTAAACTGGCCCGGCATATACACAGGACTGGTATACACGGTTTCATTTACCTGTGATCCATGGCTGTTGCTGCTGGCCAATGTTCTTCCTTGCTTTCTCCTAGGATGAGGCAGCAAGGGAGAGAGGGAGGCAGCAATGCTGCCTGGCTCCTCCTTCCTGCCTTCCTAGTGGAGCCTGGTGAAATCCTCGTGTACCCATCTTCATCCTCACCATCCCCTGGATGAGGAGGATGTGGGGCTTCCCCCTCATTGCTGCCCCAAATTTGCACAGCAGCCAACTGGCCTAAACCATCTGGCCCACAACAGCCAACTGGCCCACAACAGGAGCCCTTGTGGCACAGTGGTTAAATGCCAGTACTGTAAGTCACCATGTTGCAAGTTCAATTCCAGAGGGCTCCAAGGTTCACTCAGCCTTCCATCCTTTCGTAGGTTGGTAAAATGAGTACCCAGCTTGTGGGGGCAATTAGCTAATACACACTGGAAACTGCTTAATGCACTGTAGATGTGTAAATTGCTATTGCTTAAAACAATTTGTAAGCCGCCCTGATAGCCTTGTGGCTGAAGAGCACGGTATAACTAACTAACTAACTAACTAACTAACTAAATCTGCCTCAGCTTGCTGCCTCCTCCTCCATTGCCTCCAGTTAATGTTTCTCTGCCACCTCAGTCTCTCTTGGCCAAGGGAGGAGACCGACATTCCTTCCTCAGCCAAGAGGGGCCTGGGGGACCTGGCTACATGGAGCCGAGCATCTTTTGGTGGCTGGTGCCACACTCTCATGTGTGAGAAGAGCAATGTTAGTGACCCAGGTCTGCTTCTCCCTCTTGCCTGTGTTGGCTTTGCAGCAAAAGAAAGTCAGGCCAGCCAGCCAGCTCCCAAGGTGACCAGATACAAAGGAGGGGACCTGGAAGAAAGCAGAAGTGGTGGCAAGAGCATCAACAGCATTTTCCTGGTGCTTTCTTCCAGCTGTGGGGGGGAAGTGGCACTGAGGTACTAGCATTAGACAGCACAAATCAGAGGTTAGGGAAGAAGCAGCGGCAAGCCAGATGTGTCCAAATCAGATGCTGCTGGCTGGCTGGTGCACACAGAAGGGGTGGCAGTGGCAAGGGAGAAGCCCCCAATCCTCATCATCCTAGGACTGGTGAGGATGAAGGGGGTGTGCAGGGAGCTCACCAAGCCACACTGGGAAGGAAGGGAGGGAGGGAGTGAGGGTGAGGTGGTGGCACTGCCTCTCTCAGCATCTCACCCAGAATGGGGGGGAGGGGTGTCAAAATATAATGTTTGCTATTATCAGTGGTTTTACGTATCCACAGAAAGACCAAGAATGCATCTCCTGCAGATACGGGGGTCATACTGTACATTGTAAAGCCCTAGCTTTATACAGCCACCCCAAAGTTTGCAAGACTGAGCAGGGCAGTTGAGGATTGGGGGTCTTGGAGTTTTCACATTCATAAGGACACAACAAGTCAAACCCAACTTGATGGCAAACAAGAACAAGAAGAACAAATACATGTACAACCGAGAGAATATTAATTGCTCCCTCCACTTCCTTCCTCAGTCAGAGAAAGCAGAGCATGGTCTTTGTACTGTTATAACACTAGATAGGGATCCAATTCATCACTAATTTTCTCCTTAAAGGAAGCAACAAGTAATTTTAGCAATTGTCTTCCCACTGTGAGAAAGAAAACTACAGTTTTTGAAGCCTATTTGCTATTTGATACTTTGCAAACAAACAAATAAACCAAAACCCCTAGCATGCAGTACCTTTGTGCAAAAAGACAGCATTTTCTGTTTAGCAAATAGGATTTTCTCCTTAGAAAGTAATATTTCTGGATAGAAAATTCTGTCTCCCTTGAAGAAAATGTTTTCTATGCAAAACAGTCACCTGCAAATTTTGCACAGAATAAGTTACAAACTGCAAAGTTTCTCAACAGTCCTGGATTCTTCTCATAAGGGTTTCTCAACACTTGAAAAGCATGTGTCCAGCCATCTTTTGAATATTTTTCCACCCCTTCCACTAGGCCTAGCAGCAGGGACAGAAGGACTACTTCTGAGAGGAATAGAAATGGGCTAACTACAATCAAAAACATATTCTTAATTTATTACATAAGACTAATACCTTTGAGTGGGAAGACACCTTGTTTGGAAGTTAGAAAGGTATTATTCAAGCTAGTTATTAAAATAGGAAGACAATATTGTTGTAAAGCCATATCTTTTAGATTGGTTCATTGTTAAGTAATACTGTAATTGTTTTTAACATTATATGCTTGAGTGTTCAATGAACATTCCTTCAGAAATATTACAGCTTCAGACCTGCTAGCAGGAACACTAAGGCTTCTCCTGAGGGCAAAAGAGAAGGGCTAGTTATGGTCAAAAGCCTTTCCTTAATAATTTTTACAGAAACAAAAGTTAAGGAGTTGGAATAGAGATGGAAAAGGACTAAAGAAGATACTAGTGCTGTGGAGGGAAGAATGACCCTATAGTGATGCTTATGCTGACCCCATGAATGAGTTTTGTCCCAAAGACATGTGCTGAGGATGTTAAAATATATACATTTAGAAACAGAAATATTAATCTGTCTTTAAACGCAGCCCTGTATCAGCTGATGATGGCATTTTTGAAAGAAAAAAAAAAGCTTAATTTCATGAGCACAAATGTATGAAGAAAAGAATTAATTGTCATGATTTTTTTAAAAAAAATCATGCTTGCTGAAAATAAACTAACACAGCATGGATGGAAGGTTCACTGTCTCACATAGGCTAAACCTGTCTATATATTGGGGAATAATGAGTAATACCTCCAAGATACTATCAACTGGAGGCTCCAGGAATCAATTTCCCTCCTGCCTTCCTCTCAGTAACCTTTTAAAAAATGATACAGTGAAGATTCCATGCGTCAGCTGCCCACAATCTTAATATTTAATTGGTTTAAAACATAACAGTGAGTGCTTCCCAACTGATTAAAAAAACTATAAAGTCTCACATTCCATCCCCATTCTCTCCCATTTTAATTTGGAGATCCATACACATTTTGTTTATCCCAGAATATTTTCTGCTAACTCCCAGTATGGTCAGATACTTATAACAGCTCCTCAGGTCAGCTTATTTTAACCTAGTATAAAATTGAAAAGAACAGGAACAAAATATGGGCCTTTTCAATCAGTCTGGATATGCCCAGTACCTGATACTTTAAGAACTTCTTCCCTGACATGGAAGTGAAAGCCATTCAAACAAACAAACAAACAATGAAACTAGTAATTCAGTACAGTTGTGATTAGGGAGCAGCATAGTCTCATTTATCAGCAAGCCAGAAAGAACAGAGCAGAACACCATGTGAACCTATATGTTCCCTCAATAAACAATGATAGAATCATAGAGTTGGAGGACACCACAAGGGCCATCTAGTCCATCCTCTTGCGATGCAGGAATAAACATTCAAGTCATTCCCGACAGATGGCCATCCAGCCTTTGTTTGAAAACCTCCAAAGAGGGAGACTCCACTGCACTCTGAGGCAGTGTATTCAGCTTCCAAACAGCTTTTACTGTCAGGAAGTTCTTCGTAATGTTTAAATGGAATCTCTTTTCCTGTAGTTTGAACCCATTGCTCCGTGTCTTAGTTCTGGAGCAGCAGAAAACAAGCCTACCCCATCTTCAGTATGACATCCCTTCAAATATTTAAACATGGCTATCATGTCATCTCTCAACCTTCTCTTCTCCAGACTAAACATGCCCAGCTCCCTAAGCCCCTCCTCATAGGGCATGGCTTCCAGACCTCCCACATCCTGGTCGCCCTCCTCTGGACATGCTCCAGCTTCTCAATAGCCTTCCTGAACTGTAGTGCCCAGAACTGGACACAGTATTCCAGGTGAGGTCTGACCAAAGCAAAATAGAGTAGCACTATTATTTCCCTTGATCTAGACACTATAGTCTTATTAATGCAGCCTAGAATCACATTGGTTTTTTTAGCTGCTGCATCGCACTGCTGACTCATGTTCAACTTGTGGTCCACTAAGACTCCTAGATCCTTTCCCTATGTACTGCCATCAAGCCAGGTGTCACCCATTCTTTATCTGTGCATTTCATTTTTACTGCCCATGTACAGTATCCTACATTTCTCCCTGTTGAAATTCATTTTGTTAATATTGGCCCAGCTTTCTAAACTGTTCAGATCATTTTGGATTCTTACCCTGTCTTCTGGGATATTACCTACCCCTCTTAATGTGGTGTCATCTGCAAACTTGATAAGCATACTCTCTATTCCCTCATCCAAGTCATTGATAAAGATTTTGACTAGCACTGGGCCCAGGACAGAACCCTGTGGTACCCCACTAGTCACTTCTCTCCAGGATGAAGAGGAGCCATTGGTGACTACCCTTTGGGTTCGGTCAGTCAACCAATTACAAATCCACCTAAGAGTTGCATTGTCTAGCTCACAAGTTACTTAACTTTTTTGCAAGAATATCATGGAGGACCTTGTGAAAAGCCTTACTGAAATCAAGATATACTACACCCACAACATTCCCTTCATCTATCAAGTTTGTAACTCTATCAAAAAAAGAGATAAGATTAGTCGGCATGACTTATTTTTGAGAAATCCATGTTGACTTTTAGTGATCACGGCATTCCTTTCTAAGGACTTTTTCGGACAAGCTAATTGTAGCGCTAGCAGCCTCGCCACGTTGCTGCAGCGCTGCAGGGCGTCCCTTTCGGATGACGCCCATCCCTGTCAGTACTGCTGCGGTACCGGCAGGGACAGGCGTCATCCGAAAGGGACGCCCTGCGGCGCTGCAGCCTCGCAACGTGGCGAGGCTGCTAGCGCTACAATTAGCTTGTCCGAAAAAGTCCTAAGTGTTTACAGACTATTTGTTTAATGATCTGCTCTAGAATCTTTCCTAGTATTGATGTCAGGCTGACTGGGTGGTAATTATTTCGGTCTTCTTCCCCCCCCCCCTTTAAAGATGGGAACAACATTTGCCCTCTTCCAGTTTGCTGGGACCTCTCCTGTTCTCCAGGAATTCTCAAAGATTATTGACAGTGGTTCTGAGATTACTTCTACCGTACCCTTAGATGAAGTTCATCTGGCCCTGGACACCTGAACTCATTTATACTGGCCAAGTATTCCTGAACTACCTCTTTACCAATTCTGTTCTGTATTTCCCCTACTGCGTCATCTGTTCCATCTTCCCCAGGTTGAGCACTGTTCCCCCTTTGGGAGAAGACTGAAGCAAAGATGGTGTTAAGTAGTTCTGCCTTTTCTCTGTCCCCTGTTAGCCTTTTCAGGAAGTTGGACTGCAACTCTTATCAGCCCTGGCCAGTAGCCAAAGATCAGGAATGCTGAGATGTGCCACCGAACAACATCTGGAGGGCCATACATTGTCCACCTCTGCTATATAAGATAAAGTAAATGAAAATTTTGCAGTTAGAATTATGATTTAGGGATTTTTTTTTTCTTTTACACATTTCCTAAGAACTGGCTTCGGCAAATGTTTTCCTGGTGTTCAGCTGCTTTCTTTGCAACTGAAAAAACATGCTTTGTGCAGAAATATGATGCATTATACTTACTTAGTGCAAATATACAACATATCCCCGATGGCCTCCTAATTTTTCTCCCCCACCTCACCTTTCCCTTCTCTGTAACACTCTTGCATGTCTTCATCTTCTGCTGCTGCTTTTTACTTTCCCCCTTCGCATCTTCCTCTTAGTCCCTCTTCTCTCTCTCTCTGGCTTTTCTTTGCAAATGAAGATTCAGGAAGGACTCATCCCGCGCTTTCTGCAAGCACGCTGATAAGGCCAATCTGAGATAAACAAGTCCAGTTGCAGAAAGCACAGCAGAAGGTCTCCTTGGGTGATGTTTTTGGGTTGTGATTCTTTCTGCATTGTCGTTTCTCTTCAAGACTTGTTCTGCGTGAGTTCTCAAATAAGGCTGCAGCATTGTAGATAGTGTGTCTCCATGCCTCCCGATGTGAGACTAGGGCGGACCATTGTTGGTGATCAATTTGGCCAAGCCTGAGATGTTGTTTCAGGGAGTCCTTGTATCACTCTTTTGGAGCACCCCTCTTATGCTGACCCGTGGTGAGGTCACCGTAGAGTACTATTTTGGGGAGGCGATGGTCCTCCATCCTAGAAACGTGCCCTGCCCAGCACAGCTGTGTTCTCAATATCATGGCCTCAATGCTGGTGATCCCTGCTTGCTCAAGGATAGCAACATTCATCACATAGTCAGTCCAGTGTATATTTAGGATTGTACGTATACAACACTGATGAAAGTGTTCAAGGAGTCGTAAGTGTTGGTGATAGGTGACCCATGTTTCAGACCCGTAAAGGAAAATAGACAGTACACAGCACATACCTTGCAAATCTGGTTTCAATTGACCACTTTAGCCCTCCTCCCGAGTAAAATTAAGAGCTTTCCTGAGAAATCAATGGAGAAAGCCACAATTTTACTGTATCTGCAACTGGGCAGTGGTTGTCTAGTTTGACATCACATGATTGCAGCAAAGATAATATTTCCTCTTCTTTCTCAACTTGTGTCCAAAATATCTTTTGCGTATATGTGCAGTATTTAGCTTTTCAAAGTGCAAATTGCCTACATGCAAGTTACTGGAACAAGAGAATCATCATCATCATCATCATCATCATCATCTTTTATTTCTAGCTGCAGTAGCTTAAGCCATCCAGGGAAGCAATTTAAGTAGACTGACCTTTGTTGCTGCAACCAGAAGTGTGTTTTACATGGTTAATATTTATATGGTTTTGGGGAGGGCTAATAGTCTAGCCCCATCTTTGACTTTCAACCCTTAGAGTAGAGTACATTGCAGGGCTGCTGACTCTTACCACTATGCTCTTTCAGCAGCAGGAGGATAACACTACTGGGCAACACTGCCAATAAACCACTATCTCAGCCATCAACTATGCTGCAGTGCTGTCATAAACCACTTCCCCCCAAAACAGTCCCTTCCAGCTAGCAATATTTAACTATAATGTGTATTCGCCTTAGCATTTGCTCCATCATGACCATCTTTAAATACTGGAAAAAAAATAATGTTAGAACTTACAGGAATCAATATCTTTCTTTCCATTTGACTCGTGGTTAGCATCCAGTTGCAGAAACATTACAGTCTTGGATTTCTCCATTCATTTCTAATGGGAGCTCTCTCTGTTGCTCAAGGGGGCATTATTTTCCTGATGTGAACCAGAAAGTGGCCTACCAGACAATGAGGTAGATCACTCTAGCTTTCCTAATATCTGTTGTCTTTTATTCCACTAGTCCCAGAGTCACACTCTGGTGGAAACTTCCAAAGAAGGAAGGTATGCCAGGAAATAGCAATATTGAGAGGGTTCATTTTACACACACCTCTTCATCAAGCAACTTCACTAAGACAAGAAAGGTAGCCTAATATCTCCTGAGGGGAGATATGTAGAAACTGTCTAGCAACACACCCCTCTGGCTATGTTCTTCAGCTGGCCAATAGCATTACTGGCTCAAATTGCAGACACATCATTCAGTAAATTTTAAATCTACTGGTTTCAGTGGAAATGTTAAATCTCTCCTAAGCTTTTTCCTATTGGGACAAAATCTTGCTAAGTAAGGTGGATTTTATAGATCCATTCTCAATAGAATACTTTAATTATACAATAAGTTTTCAGAAGTCTTTAGTTTTTATTGGATACTGATTATGCTTGCTGAAATGTGCTTAACAATATTGCTGTATATGGTTACTGCTACAGTGTTGGTCACTATTACTACTACTACCTACAATTTCTATGCAAAGTTTAGCCAAGACCTAGGACTTTATCAGACTAGTGTCTAAAAAGGCTGCATCCATGGCTGAGGCAAGTGGAAACATAGTGGCATGATTATAGTAATTATCACATGTCATTGTAATCGTGTGATACTACTGCTGTGGAATGATTGCACAACCATCACTAGCAGTTTAAAAATGGGATTTCAGCTTGCGTTGTAGTAACAGTTCTCTTTGCATTGCCTTCTAATGACACAGTATTCATGCTTTGTGCTGGTCCATACATGTGCTTTTAAGAATTTTTTTCTTTTTCTTCCATGATTTTGTGTGGGCGAAATTTCTGCTACGAAATCATGAGAAGACGTGACTTCAGTTAAAAACACCAAAATCAAATACATAACAAAATAATTTCAGAAATACTTAAACTAACACAAAAATCTACCAAGCAAAGGCTACAGTTCATTAAAACAGTGTCCTGTTGGTCCTCTTCACGTTCTCCCCTGGAAGTTTAATTATGTATTCTCATTGGGAAAGGGGAAGTGGGGGAAGAGGACCATCCATTTATGCTGTAATCATATGATTACAGTGAGATGTGATTTCATACGCTTGTCAATACTATGAAAAAGCAATATTGAAGGTTATTGATGGGTTTTGTCCATCAGTGAAAAATTACCATACTCATAATTAATGGGTGGAGCATGCATTGACCATGGGAGGATGACAACATTATGTGATAACAGGAACCCATTTGTGCTACTATCCTGCCATAATTGCATGATTTCAGCCTCGTGTGATATAGACGCTAGTGCATGTTGTGGCTGGTATTACTGGGAGAATACAATCTTAAATAAAATTATTAATTCACTAGCTCTATACCCAGTAGAGCATACACCGTTCCCCCCATGCTACACACACACACCACTCACTTCTCACCCCCCTGCCACCTCCCTCCCCCCACGCAGCACCTGCCCCCCCATGTGCCACCATGGCCCTCCTCACCACCTCCCTCCCTCCCACATGGCACCTCTACCCAACACCACGGCCCTTGCCTCCCTCTGCCACCCTCCCTGAGCCCCCCAACACACACCATGCCGCACACACCCCTGCTACTCACACCTCCTTGCCAGCGGCCATGTTTACACTGGATGTAAAAGTCCGCATGTTCCCACCTCCAGCGTGTTGATTGGGTGCCCAACCAAGCTGTGATTGGTTGGTCAGTTTCCTAAGCAGCCAATCAGCACACTGGAAATGGCAACATACCCAAGAGAATTATATAGAGAGAGATTTCACAATTTCGGGTATCTACCATTTTATGCACTGTTTTCTCATATGTAATGAGTTTTCCCTTAACTTAGCAGACATTGTACACTTTCTGTCAAAGGATTCTGCTATTATGTTTCCTTTGGTTAATGGAATTTACTTTTAAAATGATTTCCAGAGTGGTTTCTATTAAGTGCCTGCTGGCTTACCTTGGCAAAGTCCCCAAACAACCTGAGGTCCCCAACCCTCAGCAAATGACATGCTGAGAATGTAAATTCTCCAGGGCAAATACACTTGCTTGTTTACCTGGCACGATATAAATGAGTTATATACTAAATACAGAAATTAGCCCACAGGTGTCTGGCAGCCATAGAAATTCACTTTCATTCCTTTGGCAATCAGAATTTTCCCATTACTTTTTGACAAGGTCAATCCAAACAGCAATTCAATTTGGAACTAACCTGTACTGTCAAAAAGCAGTCAAAAAGATGCCTAATCAATCAATAAGATAGAGGAAGATTTTTATTAAATTGTATCCTTAATATAATCTCTAACAGCTAATTATGTTAGTTTCTAAACTTTAAATTCTATTTATCTTCATCTCTAATCTCTAGCATTGGCCAGAATCCTGGATGGGATTTACAAATGCTTAAGCACTGTAGTTATGGTGCTACACAGTGATTCTCATCCCGAGCTCCACAATTCCCACCTATTGGGCAGCAGAAAATGTGAACAGTAGAGGTCTGTTCCTCTGTTGCTCAGGAAGCAGCTGATTTTGCCACCCTCCCCTGAGCAATCTTTTCTGCAACAGGCAGAAACAGGGTCCCTGTCACAATTCCCTCTTGTGCTGGATATCGTTCACGCAAGGAGTGGGGGTCATCAGCCAACTACTTCCCAATTGACAGGGTAACAGGCCCCCATTGACCACATCAGCTACTGCCTGGTAAGTGGGGAACTTTCATGGCCCCTATGCATCCCCTAAAATAGGGGCTATACAGGAATTGCAAATATAAAACACTCATGAATGAATTCATAATTTTCCAGCAGGATTCCAGCCCTGATTTCTATCTTATTAAGCTATATTATATTATATTTATATAATATTATCTCTAGAGAAGCCAGAATGGTGTAGTGCTTTGAGTGTTGGATTAGGACTCTGGAGACCAGGGTTCAAATCCCTGCTTGGCTATGAAGACTCACTGGATGACCTTGGGGAAGTCACATACTCTCAGCCTCAGAAAACCCCATGTTAGCAGATGGTGCCTGCCTGGTTCCACTCCTGCCAGCACACAATGGACAAATGTAGTTCATATTAACTGTCTAATGTGAACTTCTTCACCAAAGCTCAAATAGCTCAACTGGCTCGTGTACACTGCCTGCTTCATCTGGGGCCAGTCCAAAGCATTATGCTCTGGACCAGCCCTGGATCAACCACAATTGTGCCCACATGCTCCAGGCTGAATCAAGTGTGATGGTGCATCGTTGTCCACATGAGCTAACATGGCATTGGTGCTGTCACAACTTCACCAGCCTAGCAGCTCCCAGTGAGAATGGTGTTGCCTCTGCTGAGGTCAGAACAGGGCACCCAGACATGTGATCAACAAGGAGGTGGTTGGTCAATCCCCTCTTGGTTGATTGCATGGGCACCCTGTTTCTGCCTTCAGCAAAAGCAACCACATCAGGCAGGCTGTCCATGGCTGCTTGGCCAGTGAGGAAACAGTGGTGGGAGTATAGGGAAGGGGATGGATCTCATCAGAGCTGCTACCTCCTCGTGAGCAGGAGCTCCATGTAAAGCCTGCCTGGTGCACTGCTGCTTCTGCTGAGGGCAGAACAGGACATCTGTGTGATCAATGAGGAGAGGGTATAGCAACTCCCTCCTTGTTGATCACATGTCTGGGTGCCCCGTTCTGCCCTCAGCAGAGGTGGCAGTGCACAAGGCAGGCTTTCCATGTTGCTCCTGTGAGCTTCTCCTCATAGTTCTCCTCCAACTAGATCCACCCCCTTCCCTGCACTCCAACCACCACCACCTCACCAGCCAAGCTGCCCAAAGCCTGCCTGGCATGCCAGCATTTTTGCTGAGAGCAAAAAAAGGGGCATCTGTGTGATCGACAAGGAGGTGGTAGTGCAATTCTCTCCTTGTTGATCACATATTTGGGTGACCATTTTTGCCTCAGCAGAAGTGGTGGCACATCAGGCAGGCTTTCCACAGAGCTCCTGCTCATGAAGAGGGGGTGGCAGTGGCTCTGAAGGCAGGCCATCCCCTTTCCCTGCGCTTCTCAGCATGGGGAAGGTGAACGGTGTGGCTTTTGGTGTGTGGATAACTGGATTCACCAAATCAGACCCAATCCAGGTGCCCACACACCAACATAACCCGAAGCCACTCTGGGGTTTCCAGGAAACAGCAGACTTTTCCCTGACTTTGCTTAGTGCAGGGCCAAATCAGGCTAGGGTCAAAAAACTCCAAATTTTCTCAATAAGTAGCTGTACATCATCTGGACTTACAGCATTATGTTTGGGGTGAGTATTTTTTTTCAGCTGTGTAGGCAAGCCCTTCACCCTGTTATTTTATTCAAGCCATGCCCAAATTGTAAAAAAAGATTAGGGTATCAACTGTCTTAACTGTGCTCTTGGGGGGGGGGGCTAGAGATGCTTTAAACTTAGCCATTTTGCTGCATCTGCGAGACATCAGCTGCTCAGTTTTTTAAATCTGTAAAAAATTCAGAACCCATTGTCTTTTTTCTTTGCTTTGTTCTTATTTTTAATCTCTTAACCATGTTAGAAGAGTCATGCTTGAATGTGCAAAGTGACTCTTGCACAAGTTGCTTATGATGATCCAGTGATTTCTGCACATCTATTCTACCTTACCCACCATGACATGAATCCTATTTCTACTTCCTTACATAAACAAACAAACAAACAAACAAACAGGGGCTCCGTTAGATGGGAGAATTAATTGTGGAAAATAGCACATTACCTCATTATCACAGCAGTGTTCATTTGGCCCAAGATTCATTCGCAAGATCACTAGCATGGGAGCTATCTGAGTTTGAAGTTGAGAGAGTGCCCATGAGAAAAGATGTTGGCAGCAAGAGAATTACCTACATTATTATTCCCCAAAAGCTCCCTCCATTTTCCGCTCCCCTTTTTTGCCTCATTAAATGAGAGACATGGAAGAGCAATCTTATGCTTAAAAAACTTTTTTTTTTTTGCTCTGTCACTCAAAAATAGCGCACGATCACTTCTTTGAAAGACAACAATGGCAGCTTTGGCCACTTCATCATCGGCAAGCCGACCCTCACACACATCCGACCAATCATGTTTTGACTTCCTGAATGTTCCCCAATTCAAACTGATTGTTCAAATGGGCTATAATGTGCATGTTTGCATATATATTTTAAGAAAAGGTTGCAAGAAACAACAAAATCTGTTATCGTAAAGTACCGTATATTCCGGCGTATAAGACGACTGGGCGCATAAGACGACCCCCCCAATTTTTAAGTTAAAATATAGAGTTTGCCCCCCCCCCCAGCCAGCCAGTCACCTGGCTGGAAAGCCTGCCCCCCACCAGCCAGCCAGCTCAGTGGCTGTAGATGAAGGAATAGTCTGTGAAATTAAAGGACTGAGAACAGCTAAAAAAGCATGGGATACTTTGAAAAATCTCTGTGGTGTTCAGTCTTTGGAAAGTAAGGTTGCATTAATACTGTAAGTTGGTTAATATGAAGCTATCAAATCCCAAATTTTTGAATGAGCACATTAATGAATGAGCACATTAATGATTTTAGAGCCACAGTGGTAGACAAGAGAATTTCACCATAGACAAAACTTGATGCAGAATGATAAGTCTGAATCCAGAAATTCTAATTTTAGGCTAACTTGTCCTGAAAAGAAACATTATTTTGACTCTCCTGAGCTAAATGGAGGGCCATTTAACTCTTCAAAGGCAAAGCAGTCATTCTCACAGCAGGAGGAAGGATCTGCTGGGAAAACTGCCCAGGCCATTTTACACTTCAATCATTCTCACAGCAGGGGAGTATGATTACTGGGGTATAAGACCACCACCCCACTTTTGAGGAGATTTTCAAGTGTTAAAAGTTGTCTTGTATGCAGCAATATACGGTACTTGGAGTCCCCCCCTCCTTTCGAATACGGTGAATCCCAGTGGGAGCTCATCTAGACAAAAGATATTCCCCTCACATTCCTTGAGGATTTTTTTTCATCACCTAGACAACAACCAGCTGTTGTTCAGCCATGGAATTCAAGTGAACAAGTGCACAGTTCCCCAACTTGTACAACTCATATAACTCATTTGACATTTTCTTTTATAAAATTAGAATTTTATAGAATTCTGAACATCTTTGCCTAAAATAAATATTAACACAGAGCATGCTGTCTTGGAAGATATGCCTATTTGTTGCTTCTCCACTTGCATGCATGAATGTAGGATCATGCACATTACTTCCATATGGAGATTTCATATCATTTGGTATTGTACAGAGCAGTTTCAAGCTTCTGGCTCTGTATAATTTTGTTTTTCTGCTACAATCTATCTTGTAAACTATCACAGCTGAAAACATTTTTCTCTTCTTTGGCTTGCTTTTTATTTATATCCCTTCTGCTATTATTTACTCTTGTACAATTTCAAGGCAGAGTAGATGATCATCTTTAAATGTGCCCTTTAATCAGAATGATTGCTCTGGAGTTGTCATTCTTTTAAATAAATTCAAAATTCAAAGTCTAAGTGGTCTTGACATTTTCCAATATGTAGTCCCAATTTCATTTCAAAGATTCTATGTAGAACAATTGTGATTCTATATCTTCAATGACTAATTGTTTTTTCTTTCACAACCCCCTTGAGGTTTCTGTTCTTTAATTATCTAGCATTGGTCTAAGTACTGTTTCTATGGAAATAATTGAAAATGTTGGTTGAGTGGCCAATAACAGGAATGTGTTTGTGTGTGGTCCATGGCAAGTACTATGAGGAATTGGAACTAGGACCTATGAAAGTATTTCATTCTTGGGCTGGGTCAAAGGTAAGACTGCCTCTTGTCATCCATTTTCATTGCATTTTCCAGTCTTCCAGTTGTATTCTCATGCCATCTCAGTTTTGTATCAGGTTGGAAGGCTTCCCTCCATCTTGTCTTCATGGAAATTCATGAATATTTGGGGGCATTTAAAAAAAAACCTATATATTCTTTTACACTTTTTTTAAAAAAATGTACATATTTTATCTATTGACTAAAGGATGTTTTATGCACATGTTTGTCATGCGAATGTCTGAAACACACACTAGATTTTGTGTGCATCCCCCATCACAACCAAAATGCAATGAAAACCTTGTGGATTTCTCCAACCTGTTTTGAGTCTTAGGAGGTGACAAATGAATGTTTCTTAGAGAAATGCAAATCCAAGAAATTTATTTTTCCTCTCTAGTCCAAGCTACACAAAAGCTGTTAAAAATACAAGCCATTCATCAGAATCATATTATGGGGAACTAAATTTTTGTAGACAAGACATAGTTCCACAAATGCATGAAGCAGCGAAATAATGATGAGAATATATACAAATGGAATGAGAAAGAGTGAAAACGAGTAAGCTGATTTTTCACAAGTGCCTCTTGGACTATGTAGACATACAGGGGCTACAGAATCAGTAAGTCCAAATAGCATCTTATAAATATAGAGACATTTGTGGTCATCACTGGCAACATGTCTCCCTCTTTCCCACCTGTGCAACAGCATAAATTAAAAAGTCTCAAACCACTCTATTCCAAAATAAGCTTAAAAGGCCGATACGTGATGATGGGCTTCTAGGCTCGCCAGTCTGTTCAGTCATGCACATAAGAACAGTGACATTCTTATTATGTATAGTAGCATAATATTTATTCCAATTTTAAAAACTGGACCTAGGTCAGAATCAATAATTTTATGCCACCAAGGGTTTTTTTATGTCAGTTATTGGAAAACTATGTACACAGTTTTATATCATGAAGATTGGATCTCTGTTCAAGAATGGTAATTGATATAAACTGCCCCTCAAACTGTACTCCTTCCTAGTCTATTTCTCCTGCTGGACCTAACCATCTCTTACTTGTTCTTATGTTTATTTTCTTTTAATATTTCCTTTTTCCTGTTGTTTCTGCTTGGAAACAGCCACATAAATTATATACTTGAATGGCATCTTTCTTTCCTTAAGTCTCTCAGAACAATAAGCTCCCTTAGGATAGAATCTTTCAAAAAGTTTCAAGTTGCTAGAATTTGGAAGCAGAAGGAGAAATTAAAGCCAGGGTTTCACCTCATCTGCAGATTTCTGCAGAACAATAAACTTCTAACACTTTTCACACTATTCTTCTTCTTAGCTATTGGAGCAGGATTCCTAATGTAAATTCAGATTTCTGTTTTGGTCTGTTAGCTTCCTCTCTGGAAGGACCACAGTAACACTAGAGAGCAATGTACAAGGAGAGATGTTAGAAGATGAATTCATCATCCCACATTTGCAAACTTACACACAACATATAAACTTTCTTTAGCACCTGGCTAAAGGCAAAAACATATGCCATATGAGGGGAAAGAAACACAATGTTGAGCATTCATAGAAAAAATCCTGGCATGTATATAATGTTAGATTTATTTAATTTGTATTTGTTTGTTAGATGAATTCCCGTGTGGAGAAAAGGCCTCACATTAGAACTATGGCAAAAATCCAAGACATCTATCTTGAGTTAAAAAAAAATTACAGAAAGAACACCAATTTTCTAACAGAATCATAGAACCATAGATTTGGAAGAGACCACAAGGGTCATCCAGTCCAACCCCCTTCCATGCAATGATACTCAATCAAAGCACTCCTGGCAGATGGTCATCCAGCCTATGTTTTAAAAACCTCCAGAGAATGAGACTGAAATATGAAAATAAAAAAATATCATTCCTCTTTAGAATCTCATTTTTGCTTTCATACCCCTCTCTCCCTGGCTTTTCTTCACAAACAAAGATTCAGGAAGGATTCATTCTGTGCTTTTTGCAAGCGTGCTGATGACTAAAAAGGCCAATCCAAGATAAACAAGTCCGGTTGCAGAAAGCACAGCAGAAGGTCTCATTGGGTGATGTTTTTGGGTTGTGATTCTTTCTGTGTTGTTGTTTCTCTTCAAGACTTGTTCAGTGTGAGTTCTCAAGTAAGGCTGCAGCATTGTGGATAGTGCGTCTCCATGCCTCCTGATGTGAGGCCAGGGTGGACCATTGTTGGTGATCAATTTGGCCAAGCCTGAGATGTTGTTTCAAGGAGTGCTTGTATCGCTTTTTTGGAGCGCCCCTCTTACGCTGACCCATGGTGCGTTTGCCATAGAGTACTATTTTTGGGAGGTGATGGTCCTCCATCCTAGAAATGTGCCCTGCCCAGCACATCCGTGTTCTCAATATCATGGCCTCAATGCTGGTGATCCCTGCTTGCTCAAGGACAGCAACATTCGTCACATAGTCAGTCCAGTGTATATTTAGGATTGTGCATATACAGCGCTGATGAAAGCGTTCGAGGAGTCATAAGTGGTGGCGATAGGTGACCCATGTTTCAGACCCACAAAGGAGAATAGACAGTACAATGGCTCTATACACACTGATTTTTGTGCTTCGCCTCAGGTGTTTGTTACTCCATACCCACCTTTGTAATATAGTCACTCCTCTGTAATCTACTCCTCCCACCCTTCCACATCTCTAGTGTTTTCCCCATGAAGGTTTTGCAGTGATAATTAGAAACTGAAGATGTCACCAAAGTCCTTCATTATCTGGTTCAAAATATCTAGAGCATAATGTTCAGATGTGTTATAAATTGGATCTTCATCACCCTGAGGGGTCTTATCCCAGTTCAGAATATAAAACAAGATTCTGCACATGAATGACCAATAAGTTGGTCTGTATCTTTAGTTCAGGTCCTGGACACCACACACATCTCAAATAGGCTCTGGTGCATAATAGCTTGTCCAAACTAAGGTTTTGGATGCTTAAGGTTTTTGAGAGCTTCCTACAGGCCCTAAGATATTGGCACAGATCACAGCACAGGACAGCTCCAAAGGCTTGGGACTAAAGAAGCAATGTAATTCCTGACTGAGAGCTTGTCTGACCACAGAGCTTGGAAGATCTCTGACTGAGCACATGCCCTTGATGTATTCTCTGTACACCCTCTGCTCCCATGCTCTACCCATGGCACTAACTGTGTTCAAGAAGGATATTGACAAGCTGGCATGTGTCTAGAGGAGGGCTACCAACATGGTGGGAGGTCTGGAAACCATGCCCTATGAGGAGCTGCTTAGGGAGCTGGGTATGTTTAGCTTGAAGAAGAGAAAGTTAGGAGGCAACATAACAGCCAAGTTTAAATATTTGAAAGTATGTCATATTGAAGAGGGAGAAAGCTTGTTTTCTGCTGCTCCAGAGACTAGGACACAGAGCAAGGGACTCAAACTGCAGGATAAGAGAGTCTACCTAAGATTTAGGAAGAACTTCCTGACAGTAAGAGCTGTTTGGAAGTGGATTGAATACACTGCCTTATAGTGTGGTGGAGTCTCCTTCTTTGGAAGTTTTTAAACAGAGGTGGATGGCCATCTGTCAGGCATGCTTTGATTGTGTGTTCCCACATAGCAGAGGGTTGGACTCGATGGTCCTCGTGGTCTCTTCCAACTCTACAATTCTATGATTCTATTACTAACAAATAAATGGGCCAAGAAGGATCATAGGAGACAAATAATCAGGGGAGAGGTACTATCATTTTTGCTCTTATATTTTAAATATGGTATTTAATATTTTAAAAACATCTCTGTATGCCATTTAGTTTATTCAAAACTCTTTAAACAATATAACCCTCAAGAAATAAAACAGTTAAGGGCAGTGTTAAATTGGGGTGCTGCACTACTGAAAGTTATTATGGAGCATAGAACACAAAGTCTATCTTATTGAAAAAAAGATATAGAGAAAAAAATGGACTGCATTCAGAACTACATTCTACTGCTACTGTGGCATTTCAGAAAAATCTGAGATAAGTACTGTGTGTTTTACAATTATTAGTGCACATAGATTGAAAATTGGAGGAGTTTCAAAACTTCTTCAGTTTAGAGACTGAAGAACTAATAAGTCTTGAACCCAAGCCTCTTCTGAAATTCAGGACTAGCCATTAGTCATGCCCTTTTGTGACCTCCTCTTTCTGATTTAATTTAAATGGGAAGCATTTAGATATAAGTCTGAGATGGGCAGTTGCTAATGTCAAGACAGAACTTTTAAGCTTTTCTATTTCTAATAGAAATTTCTAATAGATGGACATGGTAGCTTATTTTTGTTATGAGTCCCAATTTAATGATTTGAGTCAGGAGGTAGAGGAAGGTACAATTCTCATGAGCACTAACAAGACATTATCTTTTCTGGATATATTCTGAGATGTAGGCCTTACAAATGAGGCTGACATGGCTTTAACTGTAGCAATCTCTCCCCCTCCCCACTGCAAGTATATATTTGCTTGAGAAGTTTGGTAGACCACTAAAGAGGTCTATTGGTAGGTTTCTGACACCTTAGGCTTTCAAATCATGCATTGATAATATACTAATATTCAGAATGTGACTCAGAGGTACAAACATCCAAAAAGTTTAAATGGCTAAAATTATACACTTTTGATGAAAGAGAAATACAGAAAACTACAGAGCTACATCTGTCAAAAGTATCCAAATTTGCGCTGTATAACCTGATGAGTGGAATGAAAATAGAGTGCTTGAGCTTTGCTTTTTTTTTTTTTTGAAACCTTTCTTGTTATAGTTAACTTTCCTGCAGTCATCTTTTCTGTTGTTTTGAATTATCATTTTCCCTTTATTTCTGTGCTGTTTTGGTAGTATCGAATACTGAATAACTCTGAAAACTGAAATCATCCATCCATGCTGTTAATACAGTTTACTATATTATAGTTTACTATAAAATCAGGACATGCATATTCCAACTTATTTGTGAAAGCACAGGGTGGGCTGGTTTGATGTGCTGTCAAAAGAGCAGAATAGAATATTTTCTCTTCCTACCACTACCCCTCTCCCCACAAAAATATAAAAAGCTCAGTACTATTTTTGGGAGGTACCATAGGTACACAACAACTGATTGCAAAACATGCAGTTTTGACTTACCTGTGCCTGATCAACAGACAGATTTTCATCATAGTCATATAGGTTATCCAGATCTTCCAAAGCAATATCATATGCTTCAGAGTCATAATTTATAGAACTCATTGTAGGAGCAGCCAAAATGGCATCAAAAATAAAAATTCCCATGAAAATATTTGCAAAGGGCTTCATTCTTCAATACTTTTCTAGAGGAAAAAAGCAGAACAGTGATGATTAAAACTTGCAAATACTTCATCAAATACTGGACTTGTACTATCTTGAGCAACATTAACTAGAATTCTGATGAGCAAAGAGATTTTATAGCTCCCTGTACATAGGGAAATTAATTAGTTACATAAATTGAGATTAAAGCTAGAAGGGCAAAATTTTATTTTCATTATATATGTTGTATTTAAGCATACATAAGTGTGAGTAATAGGAGGAACAGATTCACATTTGTGCTCCAGTTCTCTGCCAGTTGTAGTCTGTAGAGAGCATTGTCTACTGAAGTAACAGGTTACAGCTTTTATGGAGTGGTCATATGTTATTGTCCACACCAGGACAATTTCTGGAAGTCTATGTTGAGCATTCACCTCCTTCTAGCAATCATCACATTGTTCATTGCCTAAGAAGACCACTGAATGGTTGCCCTATCCACCTCCCTCTCACCTTGGAAGACTTGACACTGATTAAAGATATGGCCTCTACTGATAGCAGTTGCTGCTTTATAATATCATATGCTTTCATGATAGAGCCCCTCCCCCATGCATCCAGATATAAATTTACTGCAGAGAATGACTAGGTTAAACAGGAGTAACTGGTGTATATGTTCTGGATTAAGCTACAGGATTTCTGGGAGATATGCTGCACAAGAACTCACCTAGCATGTCTACTTAAGTGGCTTGCTCTGTGTGCATGATGCTCCACTGTAGGGGCCAATGACAATGTGAATTAACCTCATAAAGGAAATTCTTTTGAGCTCATGCAGCCTCTATACACTATACTTGACATGTTAGGTTGGTGTAGGTTGTGTCTATAATTTTTACTTCTTCCCATGGAAATCTAATTTTTTTATCCTTGAGTATGAAATCAGTGGGGGGTGCTGGGTGTAACTCATGTGTTTTTTAAAAATGGGAATAAAGTACAAATGCCTTTTTTATTTCATAACTGTTGATTAGGGCATGTGGTCTGGGCGAAAAAGTCATCCATACTGAAGCTACCCATTCCAAAATATAAATATTCTCATGGAAAATTCAATTTTCAGTTATTAATACATCACTATTTGCATACAACATACATTGAATAGTAGAGGTACCAGTAAGGGTGTAAATATTAATACAAATCTACTGCATTGAAACTTGAGGATTTCACATATGAGCTTTTATTTATTTATTTCTAAGTTGTGCTTAAAAAGCAGCACACAGTCTATAATATTAGAAATTCATGAGAGGCTTTCTTTTTTTTTCCTGGTTGCCTAGACTCAAACAAACTGATATTAAGCCTCTTGAAAGAAGGCCTTTGTGAAGCAGGTTTACACATGAAGGCATGAAATTCCAATGGGAATAGTGAACAGCACAAGCCACTCATTTTTCTCTTGTGTTTTTTTTTTTAATTTCATTTTTTAAAAAACTAGCTAGTAAACAGACTGTACAGCAGCTGAGTTTCTATGCCTTTAACCAAGGGTCAATTGTATTGCACTCTTCAGCAGTGATTTATTTACTAAATGCTGGTTTTGCCTAAAAGAATTACTGGTATGTTCTGTCATGTTGATAAAGTAGTGTATAGACCTCTCAACAGCTGAGAAACAGAATTTTCTTTGGGAACAACAGCAAAATTGTTTTCTTGGTTATATTTTCTCTTTTTACTTATCATTGAAAAAATATTAATTAAGCCCTAGGAAAAAACACTGAAGACAAATCTGAGACTACCTCTCCTCCAGATCCAAATCCACCACACTACCCACTAAATTACAGTGTCTTTGTCTTTTTTTTTCTTGCTTTTTTAAAAAATAAGGGCATGGGTGTAACTGGTAGAAGAGAATATTATGATTAATTTATCATTAATTAATTAGTAATTTATTTTTCAGATTATTTTATCAATACACTGATAAACTGAAAGGTATTCTGAAAATTATTTGATATTGTGATAGCATTCCTGGTTGGTAAAGACTTCACTAAGCAATGTGTGTGTGTTTAAATATTATTATATGCCACACACCCACAAAAATAAACAGACGCACAGTTATGCACACTTGTAAACCTGACTGGTCTGCCTAACCTGACTGAAATCTGTTCATGTCTGTAGTTCTTTTAGAAGCAAAACACTGGAACATACTGTAATTATACTGGCATCTACAAGAGCTGTCAAATATTATGATGTAAATTATATATTTCTCATAGGAAGGCACTAAAAACTAAGTAAAAAGCAAATATCAAAAAGTTAATATCCATCATGACAATTCTTGTCAAAATATTAAAATATGCATACCTTTATACATAAGTTTTTTTTAAAAAAAATTTGGTTTACTAATAAAGAAAAAAGAAGCAGAAAACGTACCTTTGGCTCTTGCTTTCTTAAATGGCACAGAGTTACTCTGAATACACAGTCTGTGGTTTTTAGCCGAACCAATGGCAGTGGGGTGCCGGGTTTGCAGGAGGGTGGTACAGGAAGTGTTAATCCTGAGAATTTTCTTAATGCTTATACACATTCATATCACATCTTCTGAAAGAAATTAGGATGCCAGAAAAAGTATTGTAACTGACTACAGTTCCTTTTGAAGTGAGAGGGTGTATTTTAAAGTCCAATAATTCATTCATTGTTATCATTGTCCCAAAAAATAAACAAAAAGTTTTATTCTATGTCTTATAAATAAAGGAGGAAAGTCTAAACTTAGCTACAAAGTTATTGCCTACAAAGAGACTGTTTTAATATTTATGTATTGTTTATTGCTATTTTATCATTTTATCCTGTCATTTGGACTTTTAGTGGGCAAAGTACTTTACAGTAATGATCTCATCCGTCTTTACCAAAAACTGGAGCAATATATTGCTATTAGGCATATGAAAAAAAAGAGAGATGAGAGAAAATACAGTAATTTGCTCAAGGCCATCCAAAGAGCTCACAGCCAAGTCATTTGACCCAATTATCTCCAAGTGAAAACACTGAGTTGAGTTATTTCTAATGATCAGAAGGATTTTCTTCTCCAATAATTATTATGATAAATGCTTCCTGATAGATTGCATTCCAAATGGTTTTGAATTTACTGTTGATTACTTTTAGCTAGCTATACCCAGCATAACATATGCCATTATCTACATATATGAAACATTTCGGTATGTTTCTATTCCTGCTCTTCTGATTGGCCACTTAGGAAACATGTCAAGAGATTGATCATTTGACACATAAATATATAACCTTTCAAATCAACTATAATGGCTAGTTTTATGCTGAGAGCCCCTCTGCCGCCACCATGCAACTGTATACACACACACACACACACACACACACCATACTACACACACACCATGTGTGCCAGGACACGAGAGCCCCCCTGCCACTGCCATGCAATTGCACAAACACACAATCAACCCATACTACATACACACACACACCATGCATACCAGGATGTGAGAGCCCCTCTGCTGCTGCAATGCACAAACACCCCCCACTCTACATACATACACCCCACACTACACACATACCACATTACAACACCCCCACACCCCCATGCCACTATACTGAAGCACAGAAGGCCCAAGACCTAGCTATAGACAGCACAGAAGGCCCAGGGTGCAGCTATGGACAACACAGAAGGCCCAAGGAGTATCTACAGACAGCACAAAAGGCTCAAGGCGCAGCTATAGACAGTGCTGAAGGTCCAAGGCCCAAGGCGCAGCTACAGACAGCATAAAAGACTGTGTTGTGATGGCTAAGACTGAGGGCTGAATGCTGCTCTTAAAGAGCAGTTTCCCTGGCTGCTTCAGGTGTGCTGCATGACTGCAGATGGCTGCACCTGATACCTTGGCCCTGGTTATTCCAAGACTCCCACAGCAACATACCCAAGAGAATTATTTATATATAGGTAGGTAGGTAGGTAGGTAGATAGATAGATAGCAAATTTTTTTAGAAATGGTAATTACTGGGTTTCTTACCCTTTTTACATTTTAGTTCTTGTGTACCTCTTCACAAACTTCTTGTATGAAAAGAACCATCTTGTAGTCCCAGTATTTACTGTTGGTAAGCATGTTTAGCCTTTCCCCCCCAAGGATTTTTCTCACTTTCATGTCAGTGGGACAGTAAATCCATTTTGGATTTAGCTCAAACTTTAAATAAGCTATCCATGGTGCTGAACAGTATCCCCCAAACTGATTTAGCACTTTGAATAGCATCTTTACAGTCCAGACTAAAGCCCAGAGTGGATTCATTGACTCAATGAGCCACTAGCCTCACAACAGCTCTCTCAGGAAACTTGCATCTTCCCTTTCTGGCACAAGCCAACAATTCAAAGAGGCTCTCCATTGGAGGAAAAATCATTTCCCTCCTCCACCTCTGATAGACCTCTTATTCCATATATCTTTACCTATGGCCAACAACATATGATTTAAGGAAATAGTGCAGATAGAAACTAATTTGGGGTATATTACAGTAGCACCCCCATATTCACTGATTTGCAATCTGCTGATTCAATTATCTGCAGATGGCAATGGTGAGGGGGTGGACAGAGGAGAGTGGTGAGGTAGAGAGCTCACCTCCCTTCTCCGTGGGTGGTGTGGCAGAGCTGGCGGAGGGTTGGGCACAGGATGGAAGGAGGAGGTGAGATCTCCTTTCCCTTCTTCCAGAGGGTTCCAGTGGTGTGTGGAGCTGGTGGGGGGTTGGGGGGGAGGAAGGAAGGTAGGAAGGTAGGAGGTGAGCTTACCTTCCCCCTTCCTTCCCCCAGGAGGACTCCAGTGGCACACGGTGCTGGCGGGGGCTTGGGTGGGGGAGGGAGGAGGCAAGCTCACCTCCTTTCTCCCTTCTCCATTGGGGGGGGTTCTGGTGGCAGCAGTGGAGCTGGCAGGGGGTTGGGCAGGGGAGAGAGGGAGGAGGGGAGCTTGCCTCCCTTCTCCCTTCTTCACAGGGCTTTCGGTAGTAGCACTCTCTATTATCCACAGATTTCCTTATCCATGGTGGGGACTGGAACCAATACCAAACACAGAATTAACAAAAAGAATCGTAGGAACCAATTCCAAGGCAGACCTAGTCCTAGTTAAATGAGCACTCCAAGGCCAGAATCCTACATTGGGGGCATGTGTGTGCATGTCCATTTTTGGATGTTGTGAAGGAGATGTTCAATACTTCCTAGCTCAATATCCATCCCACCCTCCAGTGCAGCCTGCAAACATTCTCAATGGGAGCATACTGTTTCTCAAAGTCATTACTTAAAGTCTGCAGAAATTAATCCTTCTCTCTCTGCCCTGCATTTATTGTACTACCAAGCTATGTTTCCTCAGGCTTGGTATAGGTCAGTTGTTGACTAAGCTCCAAAGTACTTTTAGCCACTTCCTGATTGAACTCAGAGAGCTTCCAACATAGTGGAATTTTGTCTAGATGCTGATTGGCAGTTAGGCCTCTGTTGACTCTCCTCTTGGTCACAGGTCTAAAACATTTAATTTTTCTGTTTTCAATCAGGCTGTTTTATAATTCTAGCTCTGAGACCCTTTTCCCTCACAGCTTTTGGGGCCTTTTCACACTATATAATCATAGTGCTATGCTTCCATTTTAACTTTAACTGATAACTGTCACGGCAATATCCTGGGCGTCGTTTACATGATGAAAATGTAGTGAGATGAATTTGTGATGATCTCTGGTTGTTCACACATCCTGTGTGATGATCTCGAGCTTTTCAGAAGGGGGGCACCTTTTATCCCTCAACCAGTGGGACTCTGTGTCCCGCAGTTTGTCCCATGTTTTTTTAAAAAAAGTCTCAGGAGGATGCGGAAAATCGGTAATGTGAACAGACTGGGACAAGTTAACTTGGGACTAGAAGATGCCTGGAAATTGAGGTGGGCATGGGTGAACACTTAGTCCTGAGAAGGAGGGGTCAGCGACCCTTTTCAAACTGTTTTTACCATTGCCAAGCTAATCCTCCATCATTCTCCTGATCCTTCACCTGAGAGGTCAGTGATATGGATGCTGAAAGCGGTACTCAGACAAGGAAAGGTGGGCGTGGGATCTCCTGGTCCTAAACGGAGACTGTAGACTTGCTTGCAATTTGGGGGTGAGCAGAAGGCACAGGAACAGCTTAAAGAATGCCACAGAAATTTAGAACTTTTTGAAAAAATCATCAACAAGATGGGATGAAAAGGGCATGAACACACCGCGGAAGAGGAAAAATTATCGACAGGTAATCGATCACAATGCTAAAAGTGGGAACAATGCAGCAAGGATGCCCCTTTTTAAAGAGCTCCACAAACTTCTCGCAGGCGAAACCAACTATCTTCCTAAATGGCTGGCTAGAACAACTGGCACAATAAGGGTACCTAGTGGGTCAGTGACTCCCCATCACGATCCTATCCATGTAGAGGATCTGCTGATGACCCTGACTTGCGGACCCAGACCATACGACCCCTCTGCCCCCTTGAATGAAAACTCAACACTTGGTTACATGTTCAAAGATATATATATATATATATATATATATATTGGTTACATCTTCAGAAAACATAGGTTAGATACAGGTTAGTAGATACATGTTTTGGCAATAAAATTGGCTGCAATTTTTGCTAGATTGTTGGTGGAAATGCATAGGTTGTGATCCCTTTTCTTGAGCCCACCCATGTGGGCCAAGACCACCCGTTGGCCCATGCCGACTCCCTGGAGGAGAGGGCTGCTGGCCGAGCAGTCTGCTTGACTTCCTCTCCTCCCCTGAAAACAAACCATTAATTACTAGAGGCGGGGTCTCCCTTGAACTTGAACTTGAACTAGTGCTTGAACTTGCACTTGCCGGAGACCCCTGACCTCACGCCCTATCACGACCCATGACATCTGCCAACAAGGCTTTTCCCTGGAAACTCCTTCTGCCAACCATCCCTTCATCAACAGGCAGCCCTAGAGGCCTGCGCAAGGCCTCTGACCCGATGGGGCCCCTTGCTCAGGGCGGATGTATGTGGCGTAAGCCCTGGACCTCTTCATGATGGCTTCCGCTGACAGGCCCCTTCTGCTGCCATAGTCGCTGACAGGCCCCTTCTGCTGCCATAGTCGCGGCCCCTATACGGAAGGAATGGCTGCCAAATTCTTCTGCTGGCAGAGGCCTCCGGGGGCGCCAGTCTGGCCGCAAAAAGGCCCGCCGGCAATCGGCTGAGCCCCCTTCTGAAAAAAACATGGAAGGATTCTCGGAGGAACTGTTTTCAACCCCACCAGGTAAGCAAACATTCCCTTTTTCAAAAACTGGGTACTAGTTTGTGAAAACCCGAAACTTAATTTTTCGATTTCCTCCTAAATAGCATACATTGCATGCTGTATTGTCATATGTTGTACTCATAACTGTTATACCATAACCTTTGTTCAGCCGAAAATTCCATCAGCATGATACTCACTTACTTATTTGTAATTAATTACATGTGAAAACTCATATATTTACTTAAACAGAAATCATCTGCAACCTCTTTAAATAAAAAGGTTTACTTTTGGGGCATTGTATACTGGCTGCCAAGCATTGTAAATCAACATTCTGTTTCCAATCACTGGTACCATATCCTTTGGTATGCTAATGTTGGTAGTTAGAGGGAGGGGGTGTGACAGTCATTGGGGTAGGCAGTCATATCATGTTACATGCCTACTCGCACCCAGAAGATGGCCGCAGTACATTAGATTATAATAACCTATGATTCTATCCAATTCTTAATAATGTGTTCTAAGGTCAAAATGATTCCGTGCTGACATTACTTTTATCTTTACCTTGCCATGTCTTTTTTTTTAACAGAGGAAAACCAAACACAGGCTTCTGAAGAGGGTTCTGTGACTCTAACACTAACAGAAGAAAATGAAGCAAGCATAAGTGTGACACAAATTGCCAACATCACTGAAGTGGTAGATCCTGAATTAGATGCTGTTTGGACAACCATCCCTCTCCAGAATGGTAATTTATTTTTCTATTTGAACTACCTTACATGCTGGAGGGAAATCTGTAAACGTGCCAATTGTAAATAATTGTTATCTTGCTTTTTCCACCCTTACCCAGTCCCTTCAATTAGCAATCTAGTTGCTTCCCTTACCCCTGCTGAAAGGCTTCAGATGAACGGCAGGAAACGATGGTCCCTTGGGACAGCAGAAATTATTAACAATTCCAGGTAAATGATAAATCAACTTATTACCCCTTTGGATGCTGGCATGGATAAGATGGACCACAGGGCTAAAGTTATGAATGGTTACCTTGAGAAAGTCTATCAACATGAGACAGAAGATAGCAGGAACATGCTTGCAACAATTGATAGGCAAACAGATATGCTTGCGAAACTCATTGAACACAACATCTGATAATCATCCTAGAAGGGTTGTTGTTAGGAGAGTTAAACAGAAAAGCAATGTTGGGGACTCTGAGAAGGAGAACTCCCTGCCACAAGAAAATCAACAACCTTGCAGAAGTAGAGCTGGTGGTAGGCTGGGATTAAGTAGACCAGTTAGAAAAATCAAAAAACCTGTTCCCCTTACATTGTAATTCCTAATTTATATTTAAAAAAACACCAACCACAGCTGTATTTGTACTATATGGTTTTCTTGGTGCTGTACTTCTTTTTCTTATTATATACTTATCTTTGTAAAAAATGCATTTGGCAGCAACATTGATTGAAGAACCATCACTTACACTGGATACCTAACAATGTGTAGTAAATGTTCTTTTGTCTGGGAAAATGTGGCATGCCAACATTTAAAGATGCACCACACCATGTATGTCTTGGTTTATTTTTTCTTCTACCACCTATACTATTTGTTTTACTTATAGACAAAAATAAAAAATAAGTAGAGGACCCTCAACGGGTTATCAAGAAAAAATCATAACACTTGTTTAAGCAACAATAAATATATTTTATTTTAAAAAATGAATTTTTAAAAAATATTTACAGAAATATATTTTTATATACAATTGATGTTTACATAAAATAAAATTTACATTCATGACATTTAAAAATGAAAAATGCATACAATAAAAATTACAATCTAAAATTAAACATACATTACATAACTTAAAGATCAATAAGAATACAAATAAAACACATTTAAGACATAAAAAGCAATCAGGTTCATAATAACACATAAGTGACATATAATAAAAATTAAATCCCTAAATGCTGATCAATATTTGATACCCTCCCCTCCAAATGAGCAATGCTCTCTTGAATTGAGCAAGATGTAAAGAAAAAAAAGGAGTGTAAATTTTCATTCATGAACTGTATCATCACTCCCCAATGAATTTTTTTTATACCTAGTTCTTCTATATGGGCTATTGTATTAAGCCCGGCAAGTTTGGTTGCTGCCTCTCTAGCATTTTCTTGTTCTACAAAGGAAAAGTATAGATAGATAGGAACACTAAACTTTTCAGTTACATAAAGGTATACATTTAAGTGGGGGAATAAATTCTTTTTTAAAATATAACTTACTCTAAGATTGTGCAGCAGTGGTTGGGCAGGGCTCATTCCCACCATCATTGTCTGCTGACATGTTGGACACCGGCTGTCCGGCAGCTCTTCTCTGGATCTGGACCGCTAAGGAAATATTAAAAATTAGAAAAACAGTTAGTTTCATACAGTTAAGAAATCCTCCACCGCTCCACAAATAAAAGTATCAGTGTATTCACTTACCTCTGGGTAGCCTGTCATGCTAGCTTGGGCACCCTCTATGGACCCATAGGTCGTACAGGGCTGTGTAGAAAGGTGGCCACCTTCGGGGGGGGGGGGCTTCCATTACTGACCTCCAGTGCCGTGAAAAAACATCCTTTAAGATTCTTAAATTTGGACCGGCACTGGAGACCGGTACACTAGAAGCCCTGCTCCCGGAGGAACATCTATAAAGATGTTGCGGTTCCTCCAATTAGAGGAATGCATCAGGTGGTCCGGCATGCAGCCTGCTAAGACAGGGAGTCCAAAAGGAGGTTGGTCTCCCTGGTGCCCCAGTAGGTGATGTGCCAACTCACCCGAACACATCCTCTACCCCCCCTCGGCCATTGTTAATGCCATGTGGCAGGATCTGAAAACTTGAGTTTATATGTTTTCAAAATGACTGTTACACTATGAATAAGCTTATGGAACTTTGTGAATTTATCATTTTGAAGTTTGAAAACCATTTGTTGTAAACAATTGGCTAATTATCAGAGGTTCCTCCATTTAGGTGTTTGCCTGTGTCTGGAACGTTTTATAAAAAGACTAATCCCTGTTAAAGGTGCCAATTTCCCAAACCTGACATTATTGAAACAATGTATTCAATGTGGGTCATTGTTAAAAGTATCACTTTTAGCTAGGCTCAGCAAAGGAAAACTTTAGTGCTAACAGTTCAACTGATGTTTTACAAGCTGAACTACTTTCTCAAAAGCAATGCACAACTGATGATACCATGGCTATGCTTACTTGTTTGTGGAGTAATGAAAGGAAAAGGATGATTGTGAAAAGGTTCTCCACAGTATGACAGAATAAGTTTTATTTACTTTATTGGGGAAATAATGTAAAGTTATCTAACATACACACATTTTCAAACAGAAAAATAAATGCTGCATTCGTATCAGTTCTGATGATGCAGATGCCAGAAGTACTCCTTTAAGGTGTCACGGACTGCCTCACTCTCCTCTTTTTTATGTGCATCGTCATTTACAAATGGAGCACCTAGAGTGTCTGGTACAAAAGTCTGTTCTTATCCTCAAGTATTTTACCCCTGGTTTCACATATGTTCGTTTCAGAAGTAACTTCTCCATTGCAAACACCACCTCTATGAAGATCTTGCACACCGTGGATCATCCAACACCAAAAAGCTGGCAAGCGGTCGCATAAGAGCATCAGTGGGCGAGAAGCCAAATAATTATTGCTAGGCACTTCTCAGCAGGAATAACTTTCCTCATGTTTGTGTCTGCTTTTGCTATCTCTGGCTGGAGAATATCTACTAGTTTCGTGAAAAGGAACCACAGCATTCTGAAGTACATAATCCAGCATTCGTTGGACCAGATAGATATGATGAATTTCTCCCGCCAGTCCTTCATTGTCGGATACACCCACCACCAGCATAAGCGAGGGTAAGGGCGAAAATACTGAAACAACATAGGTGTATTGATGCTTTTGAAACCCAAAAACTCACTCCCATGACCATTGGAAGAGATAAGTTCCAACTGATGAAGGAGAATAAAGAGATGGATCATCCTGCATTGATGCTGCCGACGTCTCCACCTGGACACCGTAGAAAGCGTACTTCTCAGCAGTACAGAGAAAGCCACACATGAGTCAATGTTTGTTTCCATCATGAAAATAATGGCAGATTAGAAACTTGAACAGATTTGCAAATGGTCACTGACCAATGAAGTCTCTTTGTAGTACCCCAGAAATAGCTAATCACTGTGTTTGTGGAGGGAAAGTGCACAGGAAATACGTCAGCATGTATGTGAAAAAAATGAATATATAATGTACATTTTCTCTTCTGATGCAATGAAATGAAAGTGTTGTGTTTACAAAACCATCTTCAAAACATAGACTTTTAAGTTCTACATTTTAGGTTGGGGATGGGGAAAGAAAAGATGCTATTAAGCATTTTCTTTAAAAAAAAAAAAGAAAAAAATGAATAATTGCGTCCTTGATTGACAGCAAAAATAAATAAATCCTGGAATCATTTACATGTGTAAACAGAAATATCACGAGATAATGTGACATGGGATATTGTTTTTATCACGGGACTTAATGTGGTGTAAACAATGATCCCAGGATATTCTGTATACTGTGACAAATCATGAAAACAACAAGGGAATAACTCGGGATCTGGAAATCCCGTTTCTCCCTGTGATAAAAATTGTTGTGTAACTGGCACCCTGTTGAATGCAGAGATTTGTAGTTTAAGGAGGAGCATTTAGAATTCTCTGCCAGAGATGTCTAATGCCTTACCAAACTCCAAAAACCCAGGATTTTATAGGATTAAGTCATGACAATAAAGCAGAATTACAGTGCTATAATTGTCCATGCATTGTACAATTGCAAAAAAATGGGTGTCCATGCATTGATATGGCTTTTTTTTTCAAGAGTGGGTTTCTTCTTGCCTCTCTTCCATATAGCCTTATGGCCATATCTGTACAATCCTCCTGCCAAGATGTTCTTGTGTATGTTAAAAAATGGAACCACTTTTGATTCCCTAGACTAGGATAGCAAAGATTAGCTGGAAAAGGCCTCTCCTGGTCAATTGTTATAGATAGCACCTCTGCAGTACTCCATTACCTACCATCATTATGGTTGCTTAGGTTTCCTGATTGAACAATTGAGATACTGAATACCCCCAGACAAGATTATCTCTCTCCCAGCATGTGGCCCAGCACTTGCCAAACACTGCATTACAGACAGTAAATGACACTGATAGGAACAGACACCCCCCCCCGGATCTTGAAGAATGGTAGATCCGGGGGAGGTGTTTTAATGATGGGCATGGAGACGAGCGCAGGGGTTGGCCAGGTCATAGATACACCCTGGTCAGGAGGAGACAGGGGCGGGGCTGAGGCAGGGCCTATTTTACCCCTTGCCACCCCTGGCTTCCTCCTCTTTTCCACTGGATCGAACCCACCCTCCCACCTCTGCCACAGTATGAGATTTCTGGTCGTGTCATGGGCCGGATAGGAATTTTTACCTACTCTTTTCTGAGGGGTGTTTTGCCTACCCCATACTGTCGCTTGGGACTTTGACAATTGGCTCAGGGTGTGGTTTCTTAAATAGGTGGTCACTTGCAGGGAGTCGGGAGATAATGATATGGCGTTCACCTATGGCAACCTCGAATTGAGTGGGAGGATAGCCCTTACTGAACTGTACTGGCATCTTAATGGATGGGGTGCAGCAAGGTAGGCTACCCTTAGGGCCAGCATCGGGTTGCGATCTTCACAGAAGCTACTCAGCTTAAGGATTTCCTCCTGGTGCAGGGCCCTCCAGCAGATGGCGCCCAAAGGGAACCCCGGACACCCCCGGGATCCCCATTGGGGCTCAGGTAAGTTGCCCAGGGACACTGGGAGTTAGGTCACTTGTGACCAACTGCCCAGATGCCCCTGCAAGGGATCTCCCCCTTTATAGGTTTGCATACCCCAAGAAAGATACAATAAATAGGAAAGATATCAATAAAGTGGCCCGTATTTCAACCCAATCGTCTGTGTCTGGTCTCATTATTTCATGTGTCAATTATTAAAAGGATCTTGTAGCATCTTTGAGACTGAGAGAAAGAAGCTGTAGCATGAACTTTTGTAGACTTTGGACTTGTCTACATTGGCCAGAATATATTCTATCTGGAGTATTCCAGCACTGGGCCTATGGCATTTTTCACCTATTACCTGCCCTACTGTTGTAGCAACAGAGGACTGTCCTCACATCCCATGTGCGAACTGGAACTTCTTCCCACACACACCCACCCACATGCTGGTCGCATCTTCCAAGGCCAGGAACAAGGTACCCAGCCATGTTCACATGGCTGGATGCCTCACAGAGACCTCAGTAGATGCGACGGGTGCAACCCAGCCAAAAAAATGGGCCAGATATGCAGACACCTTCCATTGCAGTAATGGAACTCACAGTTTTCTCCAGAAAAAACCAGTGAGGTTTTTAGCCATGTGTACACTCCATTTTAAGGGGGGTTTGCCCCAGATTCTCATCAAAACTACTCAGATGTCATCTGAATAGTTCAGACATGGATCAGGAAAAAAACCCTGAATCATCCAGACCTATGGGTGCAGAAACCAGGAGGAGGCTATTTCATTTGGCCTGTGTAAACAACATTTTGTCTACTTCCTCAGATGCATGGAGGAAGTAGACTTAAGTTTACAAAAGCTGATACTACAGCTTCTTTCTCTCAGTAGGCGAGCGGGGAAAGGGACCTCCTTTGGGCCTGGCCTGAGAGATAAACTGTCTCCTAAAGTCCTGTGACTTGAGGGAAGGACTTTTGGGTTGGCCTTCCAGGTGCATTGACTGGGGAGCAACCCAGTTTATGGGTCCTCCCTGGGGTTCAGGTGTTTTCGCCCAAGGGAAGTTGGAGAGGGGGTCAGAAAGATGACCTCCTGCCCCAGCAATCCCCACACTAGGTTGCTTCCCCTTTCAGATCTCTTCAGAAATGCTTAAATAGGTTAAGTTTTAAATAGTGGCCCTATTTTAACCCAATATATGTGTCCATCTCATTATTTCCTGGTTTATCAGCAAAAGCTCATACTACAGCTTCTTTCTCTCAGTTAGTCTCAAAGGTGCTACAAGGTCCTATTGCGTTCTGATATTCCAGACTAACATAGCTATGTCTTTGAATTGATAGGAAATGTCACCTTTGGGGGTAAGGATGATTGACGTAATGCCTCTGTAATGTCTTTCTTAAGTGAGTGCTTGCCTGAGCTATTACTACCATTGGTTTTACCATTGGCTTAACCAAGTATTGAGTAATGTGTCTCAAGAAGTCCAGGTAGACACTCTTTGTCTGATGATGGTCCTTTGTTTCAGAGAGCTTGCTGATGTCATACCCATTTTCCCCTGTATGAGATGCTTTGAAAGGGAATTGAAATTGAAATGTAGTATTCTCATAAATAGCACCAACTGGAAACAAGAATTTGAACTGCCTGCATCCTACTGGATGTACCTTGCTGAGCTGAAATCACTCTTTCAGGCTCAGAATCCAGGATTTTGGCCAGAAAATCTTGTGATCTTATTCTTTCTCAGAGAAAGGCTCTGGCTCAGATGACCTTAACTTTTCCTCCTTTCCTTGAACTGTTCCAGCCAGGAGAGCTCCCTAATTTCTCACAAGTCTAATGGGACCAAGGAGAGGCAATTTCTCAGTCTCTTAAATCTTCTGGGGAGTAGTTTCCCCTGCATATTGGAGCTCCCCCAACCACCCCCTCTTACTCGATTGGTGAGTGTTTTTGTGTGTTAGGGAAAGTTTTATATTGCCCTTACTTTTGAACTTCTTTCTCCCACCCTTTATTAACTCCTGTAACTTTAGACTACTTTTAACTTCAAATTGTCACAGCCTTGCAAGTTTGCTATTCTGCATCTACTTTTGCCATTTCTTAAGCTCTACCATAATATTTATTATTTCCCAATGCAACTATTCTCTATGTCTTGATTTTGGTATGTTCAACAACCCCCCCCCCCTTTTAGAGAGTTCTGTATGGATGTGTGTTTTTGAGTTCAATTTACCTGACTAACCATTTGACAAAATTACAAGACCCCTGATACACATGTGTACTCAGAACATGTATGTGTTCTGAGAGCATAATTGGTAACAGCTTAGCTTTGTAGAGTGTCCAGGTGTCCATAGATGGTTTTCCCCATCTCAGATGTGGATCTGTCCAGCTCCTTCAGATTTCCCATTAGCATCTTGGTTACTTTTCTAATGCCCTCCTTACCCAATCTTTGAATTTTGGTGGATGGCTTTTTCTAGGCATATTATTTCCATAGTATAATAACAGATTTAATTATGCATCAGAGAATATTCATAGCTTGGGATATTTTTTAATAACCTAACCCTGATTTGCACTTTCCCACAACTTCTCTTTCTCAATAGCCACTTGATCCATGATGTTTCTCATTTCAGGACATTCTCCAACACACTTTCCAGAAGCAGGTGAATTTTATCTGGAATAACATGGCACTGAAATTACACACAGGTGGGATCCATTCAACTACTTAGGTAATTTCTAGAGGCAGTGGGTTGTCCAAGAGCACCCCACAGCAAAGAGGATGAATACTTCACCAACCAACAAATGTCAGTTTGTTCTTGCTTATTTAACCTCTACAAACATCTTCTGTACATCAAGGCTGTTTACATAAGGGTTGCCTAAATGTTGAAAATGCTCCTCGCAGAATGAGAGGAGAATCCTACCTGTCTTAATGGCATTCCGCATTGTTCCACCATATTGGGAAATAGGGGGAGCAAACTCAGCAGAAAAAGCCTTCATGGCTTTCCTAAAACAATGAGGTGAATGTGCATTCCTGCTCTTTGGGACAAGCGATTCAATATGAATCGCTTTCACATAGGAGAGGAAGCACAAAGCTGATTGGGCGGGTGAGCGTGGGGAAGGAGCTTGCTAACACGTCAAGTGCCTGCTGTTGGCATGTTGGTTTTTTCCCATAGCAAGCAAGAAAATTGGTTGGTTGGGTTTATTTTTTGCTTTTCTGTTAAATTGAAACATCGGTCTATCACACCTTGGACATGTTTTTTAAAAAAGTTAGGCAGCATCAAATTGAGATAAATACAAACATGAGAAAATCACTCACAGCCACCATCTTGCATGAGAAGATTATGAGGCCGAAAACACCATTAAGACAATTGTAAAATGCTATTACTGTGAGGCACTCATTTTTGTTTTCATTTTTTGCCTCGTATAGACAAGCCCACAATAGAATGTGGAAAAGTCAACAGGTTGTGTATATGAATATTTCTGCAAGGCACTAGTTTTGTACCTTAGGATTGATCACATTTAGTCTGTGTGTCTAGGGGATAGCTTGCCTATGTTACAAGCCTATTGCACTATGAAATGAATCCTTGGTTCTGTCCTTTTCTGATGATGTACTAAGGTAACCCAGCACATCTCTTAGAAGATTAGATTGTTGTTTCTTCTTGTTGTGTGCCTTTAAGTCATTTCTGACTTATGGTGACCCTAAGGCGAATCTATCATGGGGTTTTCTTGGCAAGATTTGTTCAGAATAGGGTTGCCACTGCTGGTCTACTTCACTGGGCATAAGTAATGATTGGTATGGGAAATTTTCCTCAGGATCTACAAACTTTTTCTTGATATGCCCCACTCCCTGAGCTGTACTTGAATAGCATACAAGTTCCAACAGTGCTCTGATGCCCACAAATCTACACTTACGAGTAATTATGGTTTTGTTTTTGTTTTTGTTTTTGTTTTGCAGAACTAAGGTTTTGAAGGAAAGGTGTCCAGTTTTTAAAAAGTTAATACAATATTTCTAAATGGGCAGGTGAAAATGTCTCCTTGAATTCAAACCTAGTTTTTGTTGTTATGATGCCAGAGAGTGGTTGGGAGCTATAAACCACTTGTGGGATATCATACTGTAGAAAAAAGATAGAAGTCATTTTCATCCATTCCCATTTCCAGTGTCCTATAGATTCCCAAAGTCCTATATAATCAAGACACTATACTTTATTTTTATGAAAATGAAACTAATAATCTGGTCTCTTTGAATGCTAGGTTAATGAGTAGCTATGCTCCCTTTCATACAACTGACTTGCTCCTTTTTGTTTTGCTCTTATAATCCCAATATGTTTTAGGCTATGTAGCCATTTTAAGATATATATATATTTTTACATACAAGCACAGACACATACAAAGGTACATATAGCAAAGATACGTACAACAAAAATGTCATGCTGGCTATAATGTCCTCCTTTTTTAAATCTACCATGACTCTGAGAAAATATTAATACATAGCAGACTGGTTTAATTTTAAATTGTTGTGGAATTTTGTAGTTGAAAAATATTAACTAGCTTTATATTGTTGGCTGTGATTTTATTTCTGTCTTACTCTGTTCCCTAAATATCAGAGAGTTTGGGATATGAATTTAAATTCACTTTAAAAGAACCAGTTTCATTCAACTTTTCTTACCCACAGATCTGCCATATGGGAAACATCTATCTATTTCCAATTGCCAGTATTTATTAAATTGAGTGGTTGTTGTTTTTTGCTTTCTGGTCTCATAAGTCTCTTTTCCAAAATGTGTACTTAGAAAAAAATAAGAAGGGAGGAGGGAAAGTGAGGATTAAAGTTACAAAATCCCCATTGACATCAGGGTTCCATAAAATTACACTTAATGGAAAATTATGTCATTTTAACAGTCAGAATTCTGTCGTTCATGCCTACAGAGATGAATGTTATTTTAAAAGGCTTATGAATAAAGAGAACTCAAAATTCTGTTCCAGGATTTATCATCTCATAAAAGACTACAAAAGCTGGAATATGATGCACACTAGTTTTTTCCATCTTCTCATCCAACAAATGATGATGGTTGGGAGGAAAAAACACACACATAATCACTGTCATCTGTTCTGTGCATGCCTCCTCGCCATTCTGGATATTGCTGTGGTCTTCTTCTGCACACTGGAAATTCAGCAAACAGAGGACCTCCTTTTCCACAGGTTAGAAAATCTTTTAAAAGAAAAAAACAGCTCCTAGAATCCCTCAGTCAATATGGCTAGTAGTTCAAACTATTTTTTCCCCAATATTGGCAATCTTCCTGCTGAATTTCTACTTCCCATGTATCTCTAAATCTTATGTATCTTTCTTCTGGATCTTTTTGCAAGTTCCTTTCAGAGGTACTTTAAAAAACCAGGACTATGTCCTGGTGCCATCAACCTACAGTTGTGTGTGTTTGGGCAGGTGTGGGTTATGGTGCAAAGAAAGACTGACTACTCCCTTCTACAATGTCTGCAAAAGTCCATATACTGATTTAAACCCCAATCACAATGGCGTATATCCTGTACACGATTCTGGCTTTTGTAATTTCACCACCAAACAACATTAATCAGTAAAGAAATTCCAAATATTTCTACTGGCCCCCAACTTATCAGGAAATTCCAGGATCTGAAGAAAGAAGGTTTAGCTCTTGTCCTCTGCTGTTCCCCTGATGTAAATTCACCTCTTCCCTGGTGCTGTTAGACATGTCGAAAAAAGGGACAGATACTTATAGTTCACTTGTCTTTTCTCCTGTTCAGCTAGCTAGCTGAGTGTCATGTGCGGTTAGTGTTGGACTTGGGGCAGGGAGTCCATCATTTCTCTGTAATAAAGATTACTGGATAGCCTTGAGTGCAATCCTTGGATCCTGTTAAAGGAGAATGGTGGGGGAATGTTGAAATATGATTAATTACTCTTGTTTAGCCTAGCCCTACAGGGTTGTTCTGAGGATAAAATAGTAATCCAGAGGTTAAAATAGTATACTTCCCTGAAAGAAGTATAAAAGAAGAATGGAAATAATAGTAATAAAATACTGATATCACTCCAGTGAAACACGAGTGATATTCCATTTCATGGTCAAGAAAACACCTACTTGAGTATGTTCTCAGTGCAGTGTAACCAGTATATGCTAAATATATATAAACTGAAGTGAAACAAGTGTCTGCGACATAGACTTGAATGCAAGGGTTTGAAATTAGCAGAGAAATTTTAGACATATTTATTCAACTGGGCACTATTACCATAAAAACAGGAAAATATTGCTCTAAGGACAAAGATCATTTCCATAAACTAGTGGTATATGGAAAGCAACTTGTGGCCTTCCAGATGTAAGTGGACTGTAACTCTTGTCAGCCTAGCCACCATAACAGATAATAGCCAATGATAATAGATCATAAAATTTATAGTCCAAAAAAATCTGGAGGGCCACAGTTGTTCACCTTGTAATAGGTGGTGAGCTAGACAGCTGTTAAGGTTTCTAAAAGCAGCAGAAGTGAAAAGCATATGGTCCATCTTCACCACTGTTCCACTGAATTTTTCCAAAACAGTTTGAGGTTAAAAGCTTCATTAGTACACTGATAGATTCTTAATGGCAAATTGCAGGGATACAGGTCACCTCCATATCTGTACATTCCTGGACTTACCATTTATAAGTGAAACCAACGATAATACAAAAATATGAACAAACATGGAAAGAAGTAATAGAATTTTGGAAGCAAAACGGGATAAGACAAATATAGATTTAACAATCTAATTTTGAAAATAGTATAAGAGTTTAGTACTTCTGAACAAAATAATAAAGATAAAGATTACTAGGAAGATACAGGTACTATTGTTAAGTAAATATAGAAAGAAGATGTAAGAATAAGTATTAGTGGGATTATACTGTTGGCCTATCGCCACCACTTACGACTCCTCAAACGCTTTCATCAGCGCTTTATACTCACAATCCTAAATATATACTGGACTATGTGACAAATGTTGCTGTCCTTGAGCAAGCAGGGATCACCAGCATTGAGGCCATGATACTGAGAACACAGCTGCGCTGGGCAGGGCACATTTCTAGGAAGGAGAACCATCGCCTCCCAAAAATAATACTCTATTTTGGGAACTCGCCACGGGTCATTGTAAGAGGGGCGCTCCAAAAAAGCGATACAAGGACTCCCTGAAGCAACATCTCAGGCTCGGCCAAATTGATCACCAACAATGGTCTGCCCTGGCCTCACATCGGGAGGCATGGAGACGCTCTATCCACAATGCTGCAGCCTTATTTGAGAGCTCATGCCGAACAAGTCTTGAAGAGAAATGACAACGCAGAAAGAATTACAACCCGGAAACATCACCCAAGGAGATCTTCTGTTGTGCTTTCTTGAACCGGACTTGTTTATCTTGGATTGGCCTTTTTAGTCATCAGTACGTTTGCAAAAAGTGTGGGATGAGTCCTTCCTGAATCTTCATTTGTGAAGAAAAGCCAGAGAGAGAGAGAGAGACTGTTGGGCTGGAGGACCTAGCAATTCCTAGAGTACGACTCTATGATATGTGTCCCTATTTTTCCAGCTGTAGATAACTGAACCCGCAGACATGGGTTGCACAGATCCGGGGGTGGGGGGAAAACATACTTGTATCTTAAGGATAAAAAAAATTAGGCTGATGTAGACAACATTGTACAACTGAGAAAATTAGGATCTTTAATGATGGAAAGTGTTAGCTTTTTGTATTCCCCTTCCAAGAAGAAAAGCCTGCCATGGCATGAGGAGCCCATTTGTTGCACTCTCTGATCCAGGATTAATTTTGAGTGCTGAGGTTAGTTGTTGCTTCTGAGATAGCTCCATTATCTTGGCCAGGATCATTCTTGCTCTCACAGTCTGGGGCGTGAACATATTTAAACTTTGAAGGAAAAACCTTTGGAAGAAAGGTTCAAAACAGATTATATGATGAAACAAAAGTGAGGATTCACATTTGTTTAATAAAATCATCATGACAATCAACGTCATACAAAATTGTTTTTTTCCCAAAAAATAAATTACTATGGCTAGTTTTATTCTAGTATGTACAATTTCACATGCAAGTCTACCTTTTCATAAATATAACATTGAATACAATAGAATAAGTGTAGCAATATATTTTGCTGTAAGTGTCATGTTAGTTGCCACAAACTGACATTAACTTCACTTTGAAAATAGGAATTTTCATAAGGTTTATCAAAATAGAAGTTTCATTGTGGATACTTTTCTGCTATGACTTATTAATACTACAATAATCTAATTTGGAAAATGAAACTGACACATTTTATAAAACATGGAAAATAATTTTGAATTGTTTTGGCCTGCTACTAGGGTCAGCCATGAAAGCAAATAAATTGAGAATGCACTGAGTCCAGCATAAGATGAGTTAATTGTAAATAATATGGGATTATTTACACTGAAAGGACATGCTTCAAGTACCTAGAGATAGAACGTCATGGTTGTGAAAGTTAAGTGAGGTTGTGTAATGTTACATATCTATTGCACACCTCACCCCAAATATTTAGCCTCCATCTTTCAAAATATTTCTGTTGCTAAGGCCTTAAATATAGTCTCTCCTAGCGGTTAATGAATGGAATTGGGGGTAGTTGCTACAGCTTATTTTCCTGCTGAAATATAGCTGCCTAAAATTTACAAGAATTTTCATTTCTTCATAAAGCTAGTAAAAGGCAAAATGGATAATCTGCTTTTGTTTAATATCATTTTTGAATGCACCGTTCCTGTAAGCACAGGACAAAATGCATAGTGTGTGCAATGTAGCAAAACCTTTATTCATTTTACTGATTCTCAGTGGACCTCATAATGAGGAAAACCACCCTCTTAAAAACTGTCTTTAAAGTAAAGCAAGCATGAGAAAAGTTCTTTTGAGAATGACCTGGAAGTTATACAACAATAAAGACAAAGTCAAAACAAAATTACAAAGAGAACCAAAAGTATAACTGGGAGACATGTGAACAGCACAACAAGTTTAATGCCAGCAAAACTTGTTCATTGTCAATGACACGACAACTGTAACACTAAGTGGTCCTTAGATAACAACAGCCTGAAGGAGTCGGAAGCATAGCATGAGATCAAATGGGATTGGTGGTTTGATTTCATTGCCATCCAGGCGGAGATAGCGAAGGCGTGGCAGATTTCTCTCATAGACATAATCTCCTGGTATAGGAATTGGACACACTTGGGTTCCATTAACACCTAAACATAAAAACAGACAAGTATGTGAGAAAGGTTATTGGGAAAAAAGTCTCTTCCCTCCCCCAATAATGTAACACATAATCTGTACTGATACATTTTCAAATATGTGCTTGTGCCTTTACTAAGGAACCAACAAGATCACAGTTCAGCACTTAATATCTCCCTTCTCCCATGTAAGCTGAGAAAGGCTAGGGAATAAGTCAAGAGGGGCTGCTGGTTAGCCATCAGCTAATTGCGGGGGGGGGATGAGTTTAATTTAATTTGATGGTTCCTTCATCAGTCTTTCTGAAAACTACAACAACATGAAATTTCCTTGTTTAAGTTCCTGGATCCGCAACTTCCCCTGCAGCAAGAAATACCACTGCATCGTTCAGTGCAGATAATTAAAAAAGGAATCAGATGCCTCTTTAAACATGCTAATTTATTCTTACCACTTAAATCCTTGAAGCAGTGGGGGCTCATGGTCCACATTTCACAAATTGACCCCATGTTCTAGTCTGAATTTTAAAGGAGATACTAAAGACACTGCACCTATTTTAGGGAGAGGATATAGCACAATGGATAGCTCTTTTTCAGAGTAAAACCTGGATTCAGTGCCCCACTGATATGGAAGATATCAGTCACCGCTGCATTGAAGGGATGCTGGCAAGAGCAAAGTAACTGTAAAAGTTTTTAACAGGATCCAAAAACAAGTAAAGTAGTACCCCCTTCAACCATACTCCTGTCCAGATTTAAACATATTTTCCTTAAAATATGACTTCTGAGAGGCCATAATTAAGTAATTCAGTATCTTACCAGAAACAAACTTTGCTACCAAAGAAATTGTGTGAGTACTAACAACACACTACAGTATTCACATATTCCAGCAAAATCTAAAAATGAAAGCAGAAAAGCAATGCCTATGTACTTCAAGCTTGTCCCAAATGGATTTAGATAGTTTGGACGATAGTGCTGGTAAACAAAATCTAGACAAAAGTGACAAGTGCTTTAAAAACTGGATTAACTACCAGTTTTTCAGTTTAACTCACTAGAGCTGAATGTTGCTGCAGAATACTGACATTTCCAGCCTAAAGTATGTAACACACATAGTTTGTGGGAATGAGTTACATCCATTTAACTGGCATGGATGCTAAATCCCTAAATTTAAATACTTACTCAGTTGTTAAGATGGGTGGTTCTCCCTTGAATTTGATCTCAGTCTGATTCACAGGGCCATAATAAGGATGAATTGTGATAAGGAAGTACAGTGGGCCCTCGGTATCTGCTGGGGTTTGGTTCCAAGACACCCCCCCTGCTGTAGATATCAAATTCTGTGGATGCTCAAGTCCCACTATATGCAGAGTAGTGAAAATGGTGTCCCTTATATAAAATGCCAAATAGCCAGTTTTGGTTTTTTGAAATTTTCTTTTGCATATAATTTCAAGTCAAGGTTGGTTGAATATGTGTGTAAGGAATCTAATACTAAAGATTTAGCTGCTGAATTTAAACAACTTGAGAATTGCTGCTTCCATTTTTCCCCAGTATCTTTAAAAATCATCTAGGTAAAATTTTACTAGATGTTTCTGAGACATGTGACCTTGCAGTGCTGAGGAAGCAGATGTTGCACCTGATGATTTTTCCCTTCTGTGAAGGCTGCTTAACATTGAAACAGATTCACAGAACTGGCAGAGTTTTCTACTGTTCTGTATAATAGGATATTCTCCAAGCAGCCATTATTTGTATCTCTGTATGGCTGACGTTTTTGCTTTCTTGATATATTGTAGAATGTGATACAAATGTTTTTAGAGGAACGTCCTGAACAGCTTTGCACAGGGAGATTTCTCTTGTAGAAAAGCAGCTGTGCAAAATGAAGCACATTGTAATTGTGGACAATAGCATGCATGTGTTGGGATTTTGCATCTATAATGTATGAGACAGTATTTCTAACTTCCTTTGTGTACATGAAAGGGAGTGGTTAAGTTGGCTTCCTTTATGAGTGATCTGCCTTGCATGTGTTTTCAGTTCTCTGCCATGGATTCACTTGGTTTGTTCTGTAGCTTGTGGTTAGGCACAGTTCCTTTGTGTGTGTTCTGATTTGAATGGGATTTGAGTTTTCTGGCATGATTATTCTTTGGACTAGGAACTCTTACGAGATTTTCAGACGCCTCTTGCCGCCTCTTGCCGCGCAAGCAGCCTCCGGAGCAGTAATGAGGCTGCTGCGCGGCAAGGGGTCCATTTTGGATGATGCCGTTTCTCTCTCGGCATCGTCCGTGACTGTTGCGGCTAGCATTGAAGGCGGCCGCGCTGTTTTTTACTCACGGACAACTTCTGTGAGTGAAAAACAGTGCGGCCACCTCCAATGCTAGCCGCAACAGTCACGGACGATGCTGAGAGAGAAACAGCCTCATCCAAAATGGACCCCTTGCCACGCAGCAGCCTTGTTACTGCTCCGGAGGCTGCTTGCGCGGCAAGAGGTTTCTGAAAATCTCCTGTTTCCCAGCTGTAAATGAATAAATTGTTTTCTAGAAGGCTTTCTAAATGATAATTTCTGCAATATTATGGGGGGGTTGAGTGTGTGTACAAATTATGTACATGGCTTGAAGTATAAATAATCTGTAGCTGGGCTCACCTGGTTGGGGTATGCATTCTAGACATTGCTTTGTGGTTGTGACAGAAGTAGAATAAATTTGGCATAAAGCTGTTGTCCTGGTCTCATGGAGAGAAGTGTTGCTTGTTGGCAAGAGATTTTAAGTACATGGGATAGCTGCATAATTTAGGCCAGGGCATACCAGATGTTGGACTGCAATTCCCATGAGCACTAGCCAGAATAACCAATGGGGTGAAATGATGGAAATTGAAGACTAAGACTGGAGACTCACAAGTTCCCCTCTCTTGACTTAATGGAACAGATCATTTTCATGAGCTCCACCTCTTTACTGCTGAAATTTCACTCATGAATCTACATGGGTACCACTCCTTTAAGCCTTCTAGGATTTGCCTTGAAGCACCACCCATGTACCATAACTTTGTTTTTCAGGCTCTGGCAACCCCAATTATGCTCTCCCATATGATCCTGCTACAGAAGTAAACCCTATCACTTTTGGTAATAAAGATGCATGCCAGCCATTCAAGTCTACATGGAAAGTAATAGGCCTTACCATTGACAGAGACAACACAGTGCATAGTTCTGGGCAAGCTAGTTAATAATGACAGTATTCACCAGGAGAAGACACAGTTGGATAGTGTTGCCCAGGAAGTCACTATGACCACCCTTTTCCCACTACCATATCAATATACATTTCACACTGGTAGGCAAACTAGGGCCAGGTCACAATTCCATAAAATTTAAATTTTGTGGGTGACACCCATATTTCTTTAACTGCACTAGGTGGTGTTGATTTGTCAGTTCTTCTACTATTGGTACACTGGCATCCTTCAATTAAAAAAAAAACTTTTGGATTTGTTTCCTGTTTTATACTGTGTGCAGCATAATCCTATACATGTAACTGAGAATTTCAGGTGAAGAAAGAATTGCAACTTTAGGGCTGTAAACAGAAAAAGAATTAGACATGGACATTTCACCATAAACTTATCTGGCTTAGATTGCTGATGGCACTTACTGCTGATCTTGTTATTATCAAGATGAAGGTGCTCAAGGTGAATGCTGATAGATGGGATTCTGGTGAGTGCATTGTAAGATAGCTGAAGGTCAAGAAGAGAAGAAATATTAAAGACTTTGGTTGGCAGACCTTCATCTGTTAATTTATTGTTATTCAGGCGAAGGAAAATCAGTTTGAGCATTGTATTAAAGTAGTTTTCTGGTATTGCTTCAATGGAGTTATTGTCCAAAAAAAGTTGCATTACATTAACAGGAAGGATTGGCGGCATTTGAGTGAGTGAGTTTTGAGCAATGTTGAGTTGCATGAGGCTGTTGAGTCCTTGGAAGGTGGTAATTGAGAGAGTACTGTCCAGCAGCTTATTTTGATGCAGATCTAGCATAGTGAGGTTTTCCAAGTTATTGAAGGCTCCTTCTGGGATTGTAGTGATTTTGTTTCTTGCCAAACGCAGCTGTTCTAAGCTCATGGGCAGCGGAGCGGGCACTTCTTCTAACTCATTATCTTCAAGGAACAAGTATAACAGACCTTTAAGGTTGCTGAACACACCTTTCTCAATCCCACTGCTAGTGATTTTGTTCTTGTTTAGATTTATCCATTTTAGCTGAGTGGCATTCACAAAAGGTTTTTCTGTCACGGTTTCAATGAGATTGTTTTGGAGATAGAGATATCGGATTCTTGCTGGGATGGCAGGTATTTCTTTAAGTTCCTTGTTGTCACAGTATAAAGCATTTGGGAAACTAGGAGGACAAAAACATTCTTGGGGACACTCAAAGCTATAGTAAGACCAATCATATGGATCATCATCATCCATTGTTCTGATACTCTGCGTCCACACAGCACCAGTTAGGAAGACTACCAAAAGGCTGGAACAGAGTTTTACATTCATTGTTTACCTTAGAAAGAGGAAGGAAAGTAGTTAAAGAAAGTGTGTTGTTATCTTCACAGCATCTTTTTTCCCCTGAAAACAACAATGCACACTCCATAAATTTATCAGCACAATTTGAAAGTTGTTAGTTTTGTATAGCTAAAATGCTTCTATATATGATACCACTGATATTTTATTGAAGAAGAAAGGGGACTAATTGTGTTTTGCTAATGCAAGGTACACTCCAAGTTTTCACTCCCAAGTAATACATACCTTTTTTCTGGATGACTTGGAATGTATCAGAGTTGTTATGTGCACATTTACTTCCTGTTTAAAAGAAGGTAGATAGAGAATTGCATCTTCACTGAAGTCAGTGGCTTCAGTATTTTAAACTGGCCATTTTCCACTATTTCATGTGTGAAAACTCCTGCATCTTCTAAAACAAAAGAAGATGGAAGGATAGGAAGACTGACATGATTGCCTCCAGGGATAGTGAAGCAGTCAGAGTTTGGTCTTCCTTTAAGCAACTCACATGTTCTTTTGTGCTCCTAGTTAGAAAGGCATCTGGATCAGATTTTCTAGGCCCAGATCTCATCATACACAAGAGGAAGATCAAAGAATATTTTAACAGCTGGTTATGTTCCCTAGATGTCTGGAGAGATTTGGGGGGGGGGAAGGATCTATTTCCCTACTTCAGTCACTCTCCTGTGCCCCAAATTATTGCCTTTCTTTTTTAAAAAATGTAAATTACTTAAACAAGTAATTCTAAGTCTAGAACTTCACTTTTATTGCTTGGCATGTGCTCAGATTTCTTTGTCTAGATCCATTTTTAAATTGTTCACATTAAATCTAGCTTTTCCATTGCCATATATCCAAACACCAAAAATGCAAAGCCAGGTTCCTAGATTATACAACATTAACAATGCATCTCAAATCACGATGTTTGTTTTGTTTTATAAAATGAATATATATATATATATATATATATATGGATGACAATAAGTCAGCTGCAGCAGCATAAACTGAAGTGCCACACAGAAAACGGTGGGGGAGGGTCCATTAAGGAAGGGGACTAAAAGAGCATTAAAGCTGAAAACAATAAGGATCACTAATGCAAAGGGAAAACCAATGCCCCTTATCATTCATTTAAAAATGTTAGCTCTGATGTGCTGCTGCTCAAAAAGAATTCAAGTCCAATATCTCAGACATTTAATTGCCTCTGAAACTACTGGATAACCATCTACAAAATTGCTGGATAGTGCCTGAAGTAATAGAGGAGAGAGAGAAAGAGAGAGAGAGAGAGAGAGAGAGAGGTGGGAGGGAGGTAAATGATTTACCAGGGAGTATCATATTTGATTCAACACATTGTCGCTGACATCTCTTTCTCTTGCATAAATATCTATATCTCATTCTCAACATCGATAAAATGAGTAATGAAAATATTTTACCTTGCATAAGTTAGGTGGTGATTTCTGGAGGCTGTTGGAAATCATTTAGGTACAACAGTCCTTGTTCCCTTTCAACTTATTTTCTAGTCTGAACCCTTTAAAATGTTTAGCATGAAATCCTAAAACACACAGCAGTAATTCCCAAACACATTACCAAGACACCTAACATTCTATTGTTTCTAATTTGACAGTGCTTCAGAATCTAGCTTACCTCAGTTTTCTTGGATTCTCTTCTGTTCTTCCTATTGGTCACTGTTGTTAGACTGTAAGAGGTTGACTCAGGCAACACAGTCTTTTATGAATACAGCCTAATATATACGCACCAATGACTACAACTGTTAACCCCTAAAATCACTATGTACCTCAGGACCCCTACACATGAAAATGCAGGAAATCCTGGATTTCACATCAAGAAGCTACAGCCCTTAAGGTCATTCCTAGAGATGCTAAACTCTGATTTTAAAGCATAGACAAACTGAAGCACAAATCAAGTGACATTATTAATATTTGATTACAAATGCATTAGATAATTTTCAAGCCATCTAAATTAGGGAACAAAGACTTAAAACTAGTACCATATGTTTCAGCACTTATTTGATTCTGATCAAAAACAGATGCAGAAAAGCTTTTAAATATATGATTCTTGATTAAGAAAACTAAGGAAGATTGCTGAGAAATTTTAATACACTATTTAATGTACTATTTTTATACACTATTTTGATGTTTTTAGAATACTTTGATATATTTCTTGCTCTGAACATAATTTTACTCTGTATATTTTGATTAACTTGCAAGGAATGAAGCATTTTCACAGAACTTTGTATGCCACCTGTTCTAAATTTTGTTTTTCATAATTATTGGACCAATTATGACTTATATGTCTAATTGGTCTTAAGCATTTGTTTCCTATCCAGTTTTATAACTAAGAGGATATGCATGCCACATGAGTCTTTTTAAATATATATATATATATATAAAGAATCACATGGTATGCATATCCTCTGTGTGTGTGTGTGTGTGCGCGCGCGCATGCACGCACACACACAAAATCAAAGTGACTACTGGTAGTACAGCTACATCTGACACTCAAAAACTATTTGTTGCTTTTAAACTGGATGATAAAACTGGTGAGATGTCTTGGGGGGGAGCAGCCAAAAAGAATGGGAGCTCCATGTTTTCACTTACAGGCTTTGAGAGGAAGAGTTTGAAAGAAGCTGGGTTAGCATTGTAGATCTCCACAGTTGCTCCCTAGTGCAGAGGACTTTTCCAGGCTCTAGTATTCCCCACCAAGAGAGAATAGGCTGGTCTCCTCCATGCTGTCCAGACAAAGACCTTTGTGTTTCAACAGACTTTTGGCATTTAAGACAGGCTCTTGCTAAGAGATATATCATTAAATACCAATATCATGATCATCCATGCCATTGTATGCCCAGATTCTGTGTGATAGTGAAAGTTAAAAGTTATCACACAGTGAAGAAAGACAACAGAAAGGGAACCTACTCATTTGAAATGTGGGACTGGAGGAGAGTTCTATGGATTCCATGGACTGCCAAAATGACAAGTAGGTGGATGCTAGAGTAATTCAAACTTGAGCTCTCCCTAAAAGCCAAAATTACCAAGGAGATTTTCAGATGCAGTCAAAAAGCCTACAAAAAGCCCATGAGGATGATGTCACCGTACTGCATGGTTTTGCACATGTCATCATCATCACGTGCAGACTCTGTGCTGTAGTGGAGAACAAGCCGTCACTTTTCATTGGTGGCAGAAACTTCCCGTCAATGAAAAGCAACAGCTTATTTTTCACTGCAGCACAGAGTCTGCATGGAGGCAGCACATGAGCATAATGATGTTGTGTGAAACCAGGACCCGTTCCTGGTACAGTGATGTCATCCTCACATGCTCGTGTTGGGACCAACTCCAGCCTCCCAAGAATTGAGACTAACTCCAGCCTCCCAAGATTTACCTCCATACCGGGACAGTATGGCGCTTTTCCAGATTACATAAAATCAGTGATTTGTTTTATATACAGTGTCTTTCAGAATATGACATATTACATCATTTTGTATAATCATATTCATATTTACTGCTTCCCTATTGAGTGGAGATGCATGTTGTATGGTGTTGATGTCACTTAACACTGTCTTTAAAATGAGTGTATTTGGACATGTTATGCTTGTTATTTGTGATCTCTCATGAAAATCATAGTTGTTATCATTGTATCATTGGTATTTATGTGCATGTTGGACATTGATACTATTGTATATATTTCTCGGTCACTATTCATGCTAAATATATTTTTTTAAGGTACTATACGTCCTGATTATATTTGCATATAGATTTCGTCCCTATCTATAGGTTGATTATTCTTTGGGTCTCCACATCTGGTGAAGGTAGAAGACCTGTCATAATAACATACTGCTCTGCGTGCACTGTAAAGTGAGGTTGGCATACAGAATCGTACCAAGGAACTGTAGAAGTCTGCACAGTGTTAATGACCTAAGGACAATGGAAGTGTGCCTTTTCATTTAACATGTACATTTTAAAAGGGCAAAGAGCTGCTGCTGGACTGATCATAACTTGGAATGGTATAGAGAGGGAATTTAACTCTTCCTCCACCTTATCGGCAGCTATTTTGAGGCTGCTGTTTGGATTGGGGAGATAATCCCTCATTGGTGCCAGTGGGAGATTATTTTCTCAGTGCAAATAAGTAGCATTTTTTTAAAAAAACACTTTATATTTTCAGAACATATATTCAAAACTTTAAGAGAAAACAATAAATTTCAATACACTTTTTTTATCATGACCACAACAGGAGACAAAATGCTTAAAGTTACAAAATCCCTCCCATCCAAAACCCAACAAGAACAATGACACATTCATTCATCTCCTCTTGCTCTTTCTTCCTTCATATTTTAAATATAAATGCTAATGGTATTAAAAGCACAACCAAGATTCCAGTGTAGTTTATGCTCATGAATTTGTAAAGATCAAATTATAAACAGATGGGAGTCTACCGGGCTTGCCCGGTGGGCCATTTGCAGCCCACCCGGAGCCCCTGTCCCAGGCCAGGTGGTTTCCGTGGCCAGGTGGTGGCTGGCCTGGGGACTGGCATTGCCGCTGTCTTCATCCAGGCATGCACTGGGGCTGGGGTGCATGGTGGGAATGCCAGGCCAATCGGAGCAGGCCTCTCTCTCCAATTGGCTCAAGTGGGAGCTGGGGTGGGACTTCCAGCCGCGGCTTCCAGCACGGCTGGATGGTGTGGCCTCTGAACCAGGGGCCAGTATAAAAGCCAGCGCTTGATGTCAGAGGCTGCAGTTGGCTCATCCAGTCAGCCTTCAGACTGTTGCTAGTTCACCCGGAGAACCACTGCCTGTTGGGTTTCGAGTTCCAGGACCTGTGGTACTATGACATGGCCCTGTCCATGGGCTTCTCCATCAGCTGTGCAGCTTTTGAGACATTCAGCACATTCCTGGAATGGCATTGCAATTTGTCACGCATCATTTGTCACGCACTACCTGGACGACTTTCTAATGATGGGGCCGGCTGGAGTGCCAGAATGTGGGTTTTTGCTTTCTTCCTTTCAGGCCCTGATGGAGGAGACTGATGTTCCCCTGGCTCCGAACAAGACAGTGGGACCGGCTACAACTTTAGTATACTTAGGGATTCAGCTGGATTCTGTCAAAGGGGTTTCCTGTCTGCCAGCTGACAAATTGGAGGGCCACAGGGAGAAGTTGAGGGGCCTCACACTCAGGGCCAAGGCCACCTTAAAAGAGGTGCAGTCCTTGTTGGGCTATCTGAACTGTACGTGCCAGGTGGTGACGCCTGGCAGGGCCTTTTGCGCCTGGCTGGCACTCTTCATGGTGGGGGTATGCTCTTCTCACCATCACATTCACTTGACAAAGGAGGTAAAGGATGACCTCAGGGCATGGTTGGAATTTTTGGATCATTACAACAGCATCATATTGTGGCAGGAGTGCAAGGCTCTGGAAGGGGGGCTGCAGGTTCACTCAGATGCAGCGGGCAGCCTGGGTTTTGGGTTGTTTTATAACGGTCATTGGTGCACCCAACCATGGCTGAGGGAATGGGGGGAGGCTGGTCTGGCCAGGGACCTAACCTTCCTTGAGTTTCCCCCCATTCTAGTGGCTGTGGTTATCTGATGGGAAGAGTTCCAGGACTCAAAAACAAAAAAAGTTTGTTTTTGGTGTGACAACCAGGCTGTGGTCAGGATTATCACCAGGCAGTCCTCCAGGTCGGAGAGAGTTAAGCGGCTTGTGTGCAGATTTGTGCTGGTTTGCTATCAGCTTCTCCGCCCATCACATTCCTGGCACTGATAATGAGATTGCAGATGCATTGTCTTGGTTCCAGGATGACCGGTTTTGTATGCTGGCCCCTGACGCTGACCTGACCCCGTCCCCCTTCCTGGCAGAACTTTGGAGCCTTGGGAGAGAACAGTGATGCAAGGAGTTGCAGACTCTGGCGCCATTGACATAAAACAGCTACAGATGGGTGACTGACCAGGTTTTTTTGCTTTTAGGAGAAGACATGGTTATGGGGACTCCTGGCTGGCAGCAGAACGTGAGGTGTTGCACTACCTTGCGTCATTGAAGGACCAGAGACTGGTCCCACATATAACTCCACATACATGTCCAGCATTTCATTCTTCAGCAAAGCAGCAGGCTGGGGCGACCCCTGTGTGACCTTCCTCATCCGCAAGGCGGTCGAGGGCTAGAGGAGGAAGAGTCAACAGGAAGCAGATTCCAGGCGACTGATTTCTTATGGCGCGTTGGCCAAGCTGGTGGCTGCCCTGCAGGAGGTTTGTCACATGTGCTATGAGGCCCTGCTATTCAGTATGGCCTACATGACTGCATTCTTTGGGACACTACGCATTGGAGAGCTGATGAGTGCTTCCAAGGGAGATGTGTCAGGCAGGGTGCTGCATCTCCGCAGCATATCTTTGGGGAGTATGCTCAGTGTATATGGATACACTGGCGTTCCAAGTGTGACCAGTAGGGAAAGGGAACCACTCTGTGGCTGTGGAGTTTGGTTGATTCATCGCCATGTCTGGTGGCCATGATGTGCAGGTTCCTTGGAGAGCACATTGCTGGGCTGAGGCTGCTGTTGGTACCCAGGGATGGGTCTCCACGGACCAGGTTCCAGTTTGTCAGTGTGTTGAAAGCTGCATTGAGGCTGGCCGAGGATTTGGGAGCCATTCTTTCAGAATAGGGGCGGCAACCATGGCGGTGCAAGGGGGCCTGCCAACAGAGACCATCAAGTGGCTGGGCAGGTGGTGCTCTGGGGCCTTTGCAGCATACATACGGCCGAAGCTGGCCATTTCAATGCAGTCTACCTGAAGATGGGGACTGAGCTCTTGGAGATGAATGCTAGGTGATTGGTGGAAGGTGGGTCCTATTGGGGGACCGCCTTTTGTGGCAGATAGCATGGGCCCTGATCTGGGATAAGCAAAAAGGGGGGATATCCATCAAGTTTAAGTTCAAGTTCAAGTTCAAGAAGCCCCCTTTTGTTCTATTACATCTTTGTTTCTCAGGGGAGGGGAGAATGTCAAGCGGGTGGCTTAGCCATGGCTCTCCCCCCCATGGTGGTGTCGGGTGCAGCCGACAACAATCCATTAGCCAACACAGGGTTGGGCAATGAAGGGATCCGGACCCATGCAATTGGTGCCAACCTGTTACAGCCATTACCAAGTTGCGGCCTATAATTGTCAACATTTCATTATCATCAGCATTTCATCATATTATATTCTACTGTTATCCAATTTACGTATCCTTTTATGTTATTCACATATACACAATGTATTTTCTGAAGATATTCTGTGTGATGTATTCTTTCTGGGGAAGGGGACAGGCACATCCGGGCTGGATACCTAAGGGGAAAAAATAGAAATTATCATCATAATGATTAAGGTTTGTTTTATAACTGGCACAGATCATCATGGAAAACCAATCTTGTTTTGAAAAGTGTGTAAGTGTGTGTGTATTTTCCCCCTTTCTCATAGCCTAGAACAGGGGATTGGAATCATGTAGCCCTCCAGATGTCATTGGATCCTAACTTCTAGCATGCCTCACTCTTGACTAGACTGGCTTGGAGTACTGGAAACAGCAACTCAGTTGTCTGGAGGGCCACATGATACTCATCAGTGGCCTAGAACACTGGTTCTCCTTTTTGTCACACAGATGTTTTAGACTTCATCTCCCAGGAACTCCCACCAATATGGTGGGAACTGAAGTCCAGAACATCTTGCAATGTAGATTGAGAAGCACTGGTCTAAGGTATATTTAGTAATATATAAGTAATAATAAAAGTAAACCATTCTATTCTATATTTCTATAGTTCACTTTCCTCCTGAGTTTCATTATAAGGAACTGCAGTATTCACAGATCCTATCTTACATACCCTACAACAAATCTGTTAAATAGTTCAGTATAAATCTCCTTGTATTGTAGATGGACAATCCTTACAGAGAGTAAATGCCTTGTCTAAGGTAACAAACAGTAATTAAACATATATTGAGAATTCATTCTGTGGGCAAGGATATTTTATATAACTGTTTGTGTCTTGAAATAATTGTCTGTAATATAAGGATCCATTTATAATCTTCATCTTTAATCTAGATTTTTTTTGCACAATCTCAGTGCCATAAAATGTTAGATCCATAAGTTTTTCAATACCACCTGTTTCAGATCTATGTTTCTGTCCCACAGAAGTTTCATAAAGCAATGTATGTGATTTGTATATTGAAGATAATGGAGAACTTAAAATTTGAAGAGAGAATTGGGCCTTCAATATACAGTTGGCTCTCCATATCCATGGATTCTGTAACCACAGATTCAAATATCTACAGCATGAAAATATTAAAAAATATTCCAAAAAGCAAACCTTGATCTTGCCATTTTGTATAAGGTACACAATTTTACTATGCCATTGTATATAATGGGATTTGTGCATCCACAGATTTTGGTATCCACCAGAGTGTGTGTGTGTCCTGGAACAAAGCCTCAATGTATACCAAGGGCCCACTGTAAAATTGTACACATCATACCAACCACTATTCATGTCAGAAAAGATGCAGGAGAAACATGGCATCTGGTATGGTAATGTACTTAACTGATGGGACCAAATCCTCATATGTATCATCTAACAAATTATTGACAACTGTCAACTTTAACCCTGATGGTCATGTCTCTAGGCATAGGGAATCAATAAACCCTTTTTTTCCCCCATAGGTGAGCAATCCTGTCAAAACTAAGTATCTTTTCACTTGGTGCACTTTATCCAAATATGTGTAGTTTGCTGTTCCTGCTGAGATCTGTGTTTAAAAGTAGTGATGGATAAATCAGGCTGTTTCCAGTCCGTGTCACCTTTTCATTTGGTTACCCATCAAATTTAAATATGGCTTTGTTAATGTCTATATTATCTTTTGTGTGTCTATATTATAAAAAAATGTATACTTTTTTTGGTGTTATACCAGTCAGAATCTTCCATACCATAATATTTATAATGCTTTTGTGGGGCTGAGAAAATAGCTGATGGGCTGTGGGGTGGGGGAGAATCAAAGCATTTGAAGTGTAGTGTTGGAACAGAATTCTATGGATACCATGGACCAGCAAAAAGACAAACAAATGGGTTTAAGAACAAATCAAACCTGAACTATCTCTAGAAGCCAAATGACTAAACTGAGTCAACCATGTTTTCTAGTTATCATGAGATGACATGACTCACTGGAAAAGATTATAACGCTTGGTAAATTTGAAGAAATCTGATAAGAGGAAGATCTCACTACAGATTTCTTGACTTAAACTTGAGGAAATTTGCAGATTATCAAATTTGCAGATGACACCAAATTAGGAGGAGTAGCTAATACCCTAGAGGACAGGATCAAAATTCAAGATGACCTGGATAAACTGGAGAGCTGGGCCAAAGCTAACAAAATAAAATTCAATACGGAGAAATGTAAGGTACTGCACTTAGGGTGAAAAAATGAAATGCATAGATATAGGATGGGGGAGACCTGGCTGAATGAGACTACGTGCGAAAGGGATCTAGGAGTCCTAGTAGACCACAAGTTGAACATGAGTCAACAGTGTGATGCGGCAGCTAAAAAGGCCAATGCAATTTTGGGCTACATCAATAGAAGTATAGTGTCCAGATCAAGGGAAGTAATAGTGCCACTCTATTCTGCCTTGGTCAGACCTCACCTAGAATACTGTGTCCAGTTCTGGGCACCACAATTCAAAAAGGATATTGACAAATTGGAGCGTGTCCAGAGGAGGGCGACTAAAATGGTGAAAGGTCTGGAAACCATGCCTTATGAGGAGAGACTTAGGGAGCTGGGTATGTTTAGTCTGGAAAAAAGATGGTTAAGAGGTGATATGATAGCCCTGTTTAAGTATTTGAAGGGGTGTCACATTGAGGATGGAGCAAGCTTGTTTTCTGCTGCTCCAAAAATTGGAACATGGAGCAATGGATGCAAGCTCCAGGAACAGAGATTCCACCTCCACATTAGGAGGAACTTTTTGACAGTAAGAGCTGTTCGGCAGTGGAACGCACTCCCTCAGAGCGTGGTGGGGTCTCCTTCCTTGGAGGTCTTTAAACAGAGGCTGGATTGCCATCTGTCGGGGATGCTTTGATCGTGATTTCCTTCATGGCAGGGGGTTGGACTGGATGGCCCTCGTGGTCTCTTCCAACTCTGCAATTCTATGATTCTATGAAATCTGTTAAGAGGAAGATCTCACTACAGATTTCTTGACTCAATAAAGGAAGCCATGGCCGTGAGGCTGCAATAACTGAGCAGGGCTGTTAACAGCAGGACTTCTTGGAGGTCTCTTTATTCATAGGATCACAGTAAGTTGAAGTCAACATGACAGCACATAACAACAATAGGAACAGAACATGTATTATCTTTTCTGTAAATATATGCATTTAAAAATATATTTGCTTTCAAAATAGGCATCTTACATGTATTTGATAGGTTTTTTAAAAAATCAAACAAACCAAGAAGTATGTTAGAACATTAGGAAATAGCAAAACACACACACACACACACAAAGGAATCTTCGTTTGCGAAGAAAAGTGAGAAAATCTGCACATTCATTCAAAGGGTACAGATCATGTCAATTTGTATCTAATTTTACATTCACAAAAATAAAATTTCTTCTTCCTCTCTAGATTATTGCTGGAGTGTAAAGAAAACCAATGGTGTAGTAGAGCTAAGGATATGGCTAGGCAATGCAATATGGCTAAACTTTTACAAAAGATTTGCATATGCAAATTTTCTTTAATGCACTTAATGTCTTTAAAGAATCGTATGCGTGGGCATGCCATTTTGTAAATTTCATTGAACTATAACCTTTAATGACTTCTTTCTGAAAAGAACTGTATCCTTTTAACGAAAACCCCTAGAAAACCATACAGGTCAACCCCTATATCCATGGATTCACTATCCACGGTTTCACTTATCCATGTCTGAACAAATATGTTCTCTCTAGGCATTTCTACATCCTCCAATGCAACTCTATGGTCAACTGCCAGTGTTGGTCTCACTGAAAATAATAGGGTTCCCTGTTATCCACAATGTCAGGTATCCACAGGAGGTCTTGGAGCATAATTCCTGAAGATATGGAGGTTGACCTGTGAATCATTTTAACAAAAACCTCTTGTAAATATAGAATCTCAGTGTCTTCTCTGAACTCAGTATCAAATTATATTTTGATCTTCTAATTCAGCTTCTTTGCTGCAAGGAAAAAATAGCTTTAAGTAGTACTTTAAATATGAAACTTCATTTTACCAGGTCTGATCATTCATCTGTCTCACTAGTCATTACTATCTACACTTACTAGTAGTGGCTCTACAAGAGTTTATGTAACCTGTAACAATGTAGTATTCTGGTAGCATGCATGTTTTGTTTTTGGTTTTTTAAAGGTAGGAATTCCGTGATTGAACCAGGATCCTTAGCATGCAAAATACGTATTCTGCGACATGTCTATGACCTCCTGTCCCACAACCAATTCAACAGATGACCTTAGATGGCAAGAATTAAAGATAAATGAGAAGTAAAGCTGTGAGTAATCATTAGCTATTACTTGATCAGTTGGTTGGGATTTAACCAGTTTTCTGGAGAATTTGATCTGTTTACTGGAAAATATTTTTCATTCTGTTTCTAAATTTAACAACATTTGGTTTGAATTTGGGCTCTCATGATTTCATCCAGTAGTTGTGTCTAGCAATTATTTTGTCCATTCAGAAAAACAAATGAACTATTTAATGATTCCGATAAAGGAGTGCCAAGAAGCACCAACTGCAAAGTGGGAAAAATGTTTTCAAGGTAAAGTAAAATAATATTAAAGGGGTATTACAATTAGGGAATGGCACAAATAAAAGATACAAACACAATGCATTAGTAGCATATGTGAAAATTATTATTATTAATACAAAATTGAGTAAAGTACTCAATGCCTGTCATCACAGAGAAACACATTACCAGAACATATACGGTGGACTAAGATAAGAAATTGATGGAGACTATATAAGGATTATATAAACATATACAAGTTACACAATGTAAAACGCAGGGAAAACACAAGAACTAAAGAGAATACTAAAAACAGTCAGAGATTGAATCAATAACACAAGCTGGTTAGAAGCTTGAACAGTAGCTTGACTGAAATTATATACACAATGTAAAACAGAATTATAACAGTAATGTAAATAATAAAGAATACAGATAACAATAAATAAATAGCAAAGGGAATTGCAAAACATATAGAGGACTAAAAAGAATACCAAAAACAGTCAAAGATAGAATCAATAACATGAGCTAGATAGGAGCTTAAACAGTAGCTTGATTGAAACTTGACAGGTGGCCGGTCCAAAGCCGTGTTTCAAGACTGAGGAGATTTTCAGATGGGGGAAATAACCCCTGCGGAGATCGGGAGAGAAATGGGGCTGTTCCACTGCCAGTGCTCCGTTTCACACATCCCCATCCTTCTCCCAATCTCCATTTGTTCTCCCTCCGTCCTTCTTTCATTTTCCTTCTGCTATTTTCTGCTATTTTTTTTTTAACTAACAAAGAACTTCTGTTAGTAAAAAATATCAGAAGGAAAATGCAAGCAGGATGGAAGGAGAACAAATGGAGATCGGGAGAAGGATGGGTGTGTGTGAAACGGAGTGCTGGCAGTGGAACAGCCCCATTTCTCTCCCGATCTCTGCGGGGGATATTTCCCCGGTCTGAAAATCTCCTGAGTCTTCTTCAGAAGGTATGAAAGTGGTCTTCCCAAGAATAATTCCTGAAACAAAAGACTTTCAATCAAGCTACCATTTAAGCTTCTATCTATTCTATTCTATTCCTTGTGTTTTACATTGTGTACCATGTATATAAGCTTCAGTCAAGCTATTGTTCTAGCTTCTAACCAGCTTGTGTTATTGATTCAATCTTTGACTGTTTTTGGTATTCTCTTTAGTCCTTGTGTTTTCCCTGTGTTTTACATTGTGTACCTTGTATACATTTATACAATCCTTATATAGTCCCCATAAATTCCTTATTTTAGTCCACCATATATGTTCTGGTAATGTAGTTTCTCTGTGATGACATGCATTGAGTACTTTACCCTATTTTGTAGCAGGACTTTTTCAAATGGGGGAAAAAAAACCCCGCCGAGGTCAGGAGGAGGACGACACTGTCTCGCTTACAGTGCTCCATTTTGAATGACTCCATCCTCCTCCCAATCTTCCCCCATGCTTCCTCCATGCCAGGGGAGCAAGAAACACCCCACTTTTTGTTGGCGGGGGTTCTCCATTAATAAAAGTGGTTCATTTTTCACGCCTGCAGCATGGAGGAAGCATGGGGGAAGGTCGGGAGGAGGACAGAGTCATCTGAAACAAAGCTCTATAAGCAAGACAGTGCCATCCTCCTCCCGACCTCTGTGTTTTTTCCCCCGTTTAAAAAAAATCCTTACTATAATTATAATTTTCACATATGTTACTACTACAGTGTGTTTGAATCTTTTATTTGTGCAGTTCTCCAATTGTAATACACCTTTAATATTATTTTGCTTTACCTTGAAAATATTTTTTCCCCTTTGTAGTTGGTGCTTCTTGGTACTCCTTTATCAGTTCTTTATACTGCAGCCCTCCTTTTTCCTGTATATTTAATGATTCCACCACTCAGCAGTCCTGGACACTGTGACATTCCTTAAACCCAGTGGCAGCTGATGGCACTTTTCACAGTTGAGTGGGAATGTTACAGGTCCCTCTGAAACTAACGTATCACACTTTCTTTGTCTCTAATCTATCCTGTGCTCCTTATACCTCCTCCAACACAGTTCTATTCATTAACTTTCCATTTATTCAGCATTAATTACTAAATAAAACCTTCATATTCAGAAATAGCATATGTCTGGATAGCAAGTACAAAAACAGATACCTTTATTCCCTGTTCTGTTTGTAAGCTTTCCAAGAGGGCACTGGCGGGGAAGGCAGAATATTGGACTAGATATGGCTAAAGACTAAGTGAATACACTGCAGAGATGAGGTATGAGAGAGAACCTCAGACATCCATCCCCCCTAAATAATTTCCCTTTCAGTCCATTCATTCCACATTTATTTCATTCTCAGATTTTCATAAATGAATCTCCCTTTGTGAAGTTGAAGGCTTTCATGGCCGGCATCCATAGATTTTCCTTTGTTTTTTTCCGGACTGTGAAGCCGTGTTCTAGGAGAGTTCATTTCTGACGTTTCACCTGTATCTGTGGCTGGCATCTTCAGAGAATGTTTGGGTAGAAGTGTGTGTGTGTGTGTGTCGGGGGGTTATATACTGTGAACCCTGTTGGAGAGGATATGTAAATTTGTGTATTTGAATGGCTAGTTTCTGGGTGGAGATATGCAAGGAGGATTAGTGTCTGTTTGGCTAATGGTCCATTATCTGCTGGAAATCTCCCTCTCCTGGGTGGAGGCCAACAACTATCATGTCAGAATGCACAGAGAGCTATTGAAATCCACAAACACCTGGACAACTTCAACAGCAAAGAAGAAACCCTAAAAGTAAACAAAACCTGGCTGCCAGTCCTGAAAAATACTAAAATCAAAACTCAACACTTGCAAATGAACTCCACCCAGGGACAGGGGGATTTCCAGCAGATAATGGACCATTAGCCAAACAGACACTAATCCTCCTTGCATATCTCCACCCAGAAACTAGCCATTCCAATACACAAATTTATATATCCTCTCCAACAGGGGTTAACAGTATATAACCCCACACTCCTACACAACCATTCGCTGAAGATGCCAGCCACAGATGCAGGCAAAATGTCAGAAATGAACTCTCCCAGAACACAGCCTCACAGCCTGGAAAAAAACCCCAAGGAAAATCTATAATCTCCCTTTCCTTAGACTTCCCACTAGATGCCCCTCCCCCCAGTATTGTCCCCAATTTCTTCCCTCTTTTACCTAAGAAAGAAAGAATTTCTCTCTATTCTCATGGACATATTAGCTTGGAATTTCCAGATTGATCCAGAACTCTCCAATGCTGCATTCTCCAGTTTGAAGGAAAGCAAAGATGGAATTTCAGATAAAGGGTAGGCCCAGGGAGCTACTCCCCAATGACCAGATGAGTCAGTCTATTTCCAGTATTCCCCCCCACACACACACACACATACACCTCCTCTGCTGTTTTGTGCTGGAATAATGCTGTATCTTTGGTGCAGATCTCTTAAGGAGTATGCAGAAGAACTTGTCTTCTTTTAATGCACTTATAGGGTGCCCTGGTGTGAGAATCTTTTTTAAAAAATTCAAAAACCAAACCAAACACCCCGCCCCTTTCGTTAATTTTCAAAGATGCATGCACATTTATGCTGATGTCTTGCTCTTTTCCAAATACGAAACTTCTACACAGTACACACAGAAATAAAACTGGAAATGCCTAGACCAACAGTCACCATGTGTGACTCATTTTAAAATGACTGTTCTTTCTATGAAGCTCTATTATGATGAGTTGGCTTACTAATCATGCCCAGATGTTTCTAAAGTTGACTATTTTTTTTTAGCAAAGACAAAAAAATCAGCTTTTGATAATTGGTGAGTCTTCAAATCTACTAAGTGAAGCAGAGCTTTGGCAATTGGTTTATAGCATAGACCTTCTGCACGCACTTAATGAGAAGTAAATGTTGAGTTTGATGGGCTTAGTTGGAGGCAAGTCTTTCAAGCACTGAGTCTAATTGGCTTCAGTGGAGTTAAGCAGTTTTACAAATACTATGGTTTGTGGTTTGCAGCTGATGCCATTAGTATGAGATGATGATCCAGTGTCAGGAAGAAAACATCTATCCATCTTTTTGACAACTGGGCTCAGTTATTTATTTGCATCTGATGTAAGCCATAGAGGGTTTTAATAATCAATTTCTGACCTGGCCCTGATGAGTTGGCATGACTGACTTTGACTATGTGTAATTACATCAGTCGCCTCTGTAGACAGGAACAAAAAAAGTGTGACTGGAAATTTCATCCAGTGTTTCTGCAGTCCAATCTGAGCTGTTGCAGGCCAAGCTTTGACAGGAGGTTTGGCTATGAGCCTACCTTGCCAGCCTGTTTTCTTTAAAAGACCTTCTTTATTACTTTTACTGCACCACTGTATATCTTTCCCTTTAACTTTTTGGAAGCAAAGAGGCATATATTAGTGAGAAAGGGGCATCTAGATAATGCCTGCCATTTTGTTTTACCTCTTCATGGTCTATGTACCCAAGCCTTTTGCTTCCTTCTTACCTGCAGACATCACTTCCCCCTTCTCTCAAGAAATTAGCCTCTTTCCCCCCTTTGTCTGGGAAGGAGCTTCCATGGGGCTCCAGCCCTGATAATAGATGGTAGCTTACACATGAGAGCCAGCTTTTAAAGACACCTCTAACCAAGTCTAGGTCAACTTCTTTTGTCTATTTCCTCTAATATCCTAAGACGGATTTACTGAGACAATAAATGTAACCTTTTCCTTTTATTTAATTGTACAAGAGCATCCTCAGTAATTATTCCTGTTTCTACCACAAGCTCATATTACATTAGCCCTGCTGCACTCTGCTTAATATAGAGACCAAATATTCCTACATAACTGACAGTGCTAATTGTTTGTTCACTGACTGTGCTCACATGAATCACCTTCACTAATGTTTTACTATGGTATATTGTACTGGAAGTGATCCAGTGTTTGGGCCTCTGGATTTAATTAAGAGGCACTTCTGCTTAATCAGAACACTACACCACCTCTCAGTATTCATTGTCTAAGAAAACCCTATGAAATTCATGCGGCTACAATAATCAACATACAATTTGAAGGTAAAACACACAATATATATATAGCCTAGCATAACTTGGAAGAAAGTGCTTGAGAGGCACTTACTGGTTTTTCTCCCTGGTTAGGTTTGTGCCATCACTGCATTGGGTTGTTAGGGAAAACCTAACTGCCTTAATTTGTTATGCCAAAGTGCTGTCAAAGGCATAGAAACAAATCTATTGCTGGGTGAGGAGGGAATGAAATGTAGCTATAATGCCATTGGAGTTGGAGTTTAGACTGTGGCTTTTGCCTTCTCCACAATAAAAATAAAGGTGCGGGAGAAATCTTGAGCCACCTTTTAGGTTTGTTTAGGCATATGTTTTAATGGACGATAGCCCATTTCTTCAGATGCATAATACATTCTACTTTTCCAAAATGTGTAACACTTTGAGATACAGTGAAGGAAAGTTGTGATGTGAGCCAAATGTTACATACAAAATAACCATGTACTGGAGAGCCAAGCACTTTGCTCTCCCTTTCCTGTGAGTGCTTTCTTTAGTATGGGCAGTTGTAGCACTTTGTTCTTTTCCAAACCTATATGGTGGGATCACACACCACCTACTACAAAGGCAATATGTACATTGAATAAGTAGTTGTTTGCCTGGAAACACAGGCACACTTTTGGCCTTGACTTTAAGGGACATTATTCTATACCAGGTCAAGTTGGAAAAGGGTGCAATCCAATAATAAAAATACTGGGACATTTTTAACACCCATATATACATGGAGTTGTGTTCCCTTGTTATGTTCCATTTAATTTGATACGTTTCTGTAGGAAAATTATTTATAATGTTCTTCTAATTAGCTACATTTTCTGTAATACGGATGAACTCAAGGATATGATAATGTGTTTTTCAAAATCAGACTGGTAGACAGTTTTAACATAATGTTAAGTTGGCTAATATAACCCAGTGCCAGCATGGTTCATTATGGGAATCCTAAGTTTTCCAGTACAGTTTCTCTGTTCTGCTTCCCTTACAATAGGGATTCCATAAAGATTTGAAGAGTCCATGCCAATATTTGGGAATGCTGTTTCTCTTGGCTGTTGAATGTAACTAGTCTGGTATATTAATCTTGTCATAAATCTGTTACTGATTTGCTTAGCACCTAGTTATGTTGCTCCTAGTAGATGGGTCTTGATTACCTTACCAAGTGGATAACCAAATGTATCCATGCAATTTTTATTCATTTCATGGTCAAATGAGTCACTGCAGTTCCCAGATGTTGCCCTTACCTGATTTAACATAAGTAGATATGCTAATTTGTGACTTGAGCAAATGGTCAAATGTATAATTGCATAAATCACAAGTATAAATGAAGGTTCCATGAGACACTTGCATTTTTCTGCCTGGAATGCAAACAAACCAATAAACAAAATCAGTGAACACTGGTTCAGGTTTTAAATAAACACATTCCAAACACCAGATACAGAAGTTCTGACCATGGTCTGTGTCTGATCGTGTTCAGTGTGACTTACACAAAGCTACACATAGGTTCTTCCACTTGGAGCAAATATGTCAGAAGGAGTTGGTATTTGTTGCTGAATTTCCCACTTTTTAAAAGATCAAAATGGTCAATCACACAATGTTTGTGGCTATTTCTTCCTTTTTCCACACACACTCTGGAATGAAGGATTACGTTTGTGCTCACCCTGAGAGAACACTTCAAAAAAAGAGATATATTTGTTTGTCATAGAGGTTGTGGCAATCATTGTGGGTATGTCCAATACCCCACTTCTTCCTATTTTCTTTGGGACTGTTGTGCTCTGGCTTTGGATCACTTTCTCCAGGGAAACTGTCCTGGTGACTTCTCCTTCTTTTAAAAAAAATCCCAGGTAAAAACCTCTTTAAAACTTTATCTGAACTGATGTTGCTGTGCTGAAGCTGTGTTTTTATTATTTCAGTTTGAATCTGTTTACACAAAGGTTGGTTGTAATGTTAGTTTAACACTGCAATCAGCCTAGCCATCTTTCCTTGGAAATTTGTCTGCAGTGTGACTTTACTCCATAGTGTGCTAGGGATGCAGTTCTTCATTATGTTTCTTTTCAAAGGTAGCAATGAGTAATTTCAGCAATTATTTGCTGCTGCACAAGAAAGTCTTTGTAAAGCACACAGTTTTCAAAGGCTAGTTGCAATCCAGCACTTATTCTGTGCAAAACTTCACACATGGTTTTTTGCAAAGAAAACAGCATTTTTCTTCATGGGAAATAATATTTAAACACAGAAATATTACCTCCTGTACATAAAATGCTGTTTTGTACACAGAAAATGCTGTTTTCTATGCAAATCAACCATGTAAATTTTACACAGAATAAATCCCAAATTACAGTATTTTCCATGCATAAAACAGGATTTTCTATACGAATTAATACTTCTATGTTGAAACATTATTTTATATCCAGAAAACATTGTTTCCTGCACAAAACAACCATGTGCAAATTTTGTGCAGAATAAGTCCTGAACTGCAGAGATTCTTCTCATTCCAGGATTCTTCTCGTCAAGGTTTCCTCAACACTCAAAAAACATATTTTTCAACAATTTTCTGAATATTTTCAAATATTCTTTCCATCCCTAAAGTGTGCTTAACACTGTAGCGTACGTTTTTGTATGATATACATGCAGCCTTTGAGTAGAAATACCGAAGGCACAGGGTGCTTTAAAAAACAAACAAACTACATACCCACTCAACCATGCCCTAAGGGTCCCTGTGCCCTTCCCTGTTTGTGTTTGTGGAAGTGGATGAGGCTGCCCCTTGGTTATTGCACTGGTCTCTAACAGTAAAGAATTTACAGGTCATTCTATACTAGGAGCTGTAACAGAAGTCTGAGAAGCCTATATAGACCTGGAACTTTAAATTTACTGTGATTTACGCTGTTTATAGTGGAGATGTCATGTCTCTTACTTTATCTGGCTGCTTAGCCTAAAGCATTTTTGCCAGCTTTCTTTCTGTATCACTTGGTCAAAAGCAAGGGAAATGTTCATTTTGTGGGTCATTTATATTGTTGATTTGATTTTTAAAAACACAAGATCAGTAAAATCCATTATAAAGCTACATTAAGATTTCCTACTATGCAGGCATATATTGGTCACGGAATTCACTTAGCTCCTTAGTATTTTGTGTACTAATATGCCAAAGTTGAAAGGGCAGCCATTTCGGAAGATGTGGCTTGGCCACTTCTGAAGCCAAAAAGAAATTGATAACAAGATCCAGATAATATAGTGTTTTCCAGATGTAGTTTCCATATCCATATTTCATCTTCATCCTCTTGATTCTAAGGGGAATGGTTTTAATTTATTTATTGGCTTTAAACTATGAAAATTTGAGTTAGCTTTAGACAGTGATTCTGTCTACAGGTCTTATGCAAGACATGCAGTTAAAGGTATAATTTGATAATTAGTAGTAGTTGGATTCTTTTGGAAATCCCATATTAAATAGATGATCCCTGGTCAGTCGATATCTAAAACATTTTGGTTAATGCTTCTAATTTTTAAATGCTTTTTAGTATGTGAAACCAAAACATAATTTCTGACAGTAATGTATATGAGCAAAGAGGGATAGCAGCACTACTTCTATAATGTAATCAAGGATTTTCAGGTCTGCTTCACCATGCAAAGGCCCAGAAGCAAATGAAGGCCCTCTCTCCATCCCAATTGCCACTGCCCTGGCCTCATGGGGAGAGAAGAGGAGACAGGATCTGATGGGCTTAATCCCCTCCCTCACTGCCATCCACTTCCCTTCTGTGTTGTTTCTTTAGACTGTAAGCCTGAGGACAGGGAATTGTTTTTTTCTTCTTTTTCTTGTAGAACACCATGTACAATGATGGTGCTATATAAATAAATGATGACAATGAAGATGATGATGATGATGATGACGACAATAGTAGTAGTAGTAATACCACCACTACAAACTTTTGGGGACTTACACCTAAATTTCCCAGCCAGCATGGATGATGGCCATGCTCTCTGGGGGATTCCAGGAGCTATACTCGAAGAAGATTTCCAAACAATTTGTCGTTGTTACATACAAAATTTTAACTATAGGTTTCAGATAACAAGTATTTCTAATTCCCATGGTTGAAAACATAAATATATGTACGTATTTGATGGAGGTTGGAAATGTTTCTTTTTTGACTAAAGTTCTCCAGATTCAGCAGTCAACATGGATTCTGGCCATGTTACAAGGGAGGATTCAAAAAAGCAACTTTCTTCCAAAAAAGCAACTTTTCCCAAGTACTGGAATTTGGGTTCATTTTCTTGCTAGGGCAGAGGTCTTCCACAATTACTAACTCAGCAACAACTGTAACCCAAACTATATCTTTAAACTAGCTATACCTTTTGTAACATAAACCGTTATCTGCATATACAAAACACTTCGGTATGATTCTGTTTCAATTCCTATTCTGCTGATTGGCCACTTAGGAAACGTGTCAAGAGTATGATCATTTGATGCATTAATATATAACCTTTCAAATAAACTATGATGGTTAATTTCATGCCGAGAGTCTTTCTGCCACCACCATGCAACCGTGCATACACACAGGCACACACACACACAATGGTAGACAAACACCATGCACGCCAGGATGTGAGAGTTCCACTTTCACCATGCAACCACACATATACACACACATACCATGCAACAACCCCCCACACACTACATACACACACCATGTGGACCAGAACATGAGAGCCCCTCCACTACTGCCATGCAACCACATGTACACACACACCACATGCACCAGGACATGAGAGCTCCCCCACCACTGCCATGCAATCACACATACACACACAAACACCACACTAAACACACTATGCTACACACATATACACACCATGAGCAGCAGGATGCGAGAGCCCCTCTGCCACTGGCATGCAACTACACATACACACACCACACTACACACACACACCACGCATGCCAGGACATGAGAGCCCTTCTGCCGCCATCATGCAATCGCACAAACACACAAACATCCCACACTACACAACACCCTACACTACACACACACATTACACACACACACACACACACACACACATGCTACATGCACACACAACCTACACATGGCAGGATGTGAGAGCACCTCCACCACCATGTTTAGAAAGGATGAAGTTTTGCACATGTTTCCACCCCAAGGCCCAAGAGGAAGGAACTGCAACAGACAGCACAGAAGGCCCAGGGCACAGCTACAGACAGAGCCCAGGGCCCAAGAGGCCAAGGGGCAAGGCAGCACAGAAAGTCCAAGGGCAGCACAGAAAAGCCCCAGGCATCACAGAAAGGCCCAAAGCCCCAGTCTTCAGGCAGCAGAGAAAGGCCCCAGGCCCCAGACCACACAGAAAGACCCCGGGGTGCACAGAAAGGCCCTAGACCACAGGTCTCAGGCAGCACGGAAAGGACCCAGGCAGCAATGAAAGGTCTCAGGTAGCAGAGAAAGGCCCCAGGTCTCAGGCATCACAGAAAGGCCCAAAGCCCCAGGCAGCAGAGAAAAAACCCAGGCAGTACAGAAAGGCCCCAGACCCTGGACCGCAAAAAAAAAGAAAAGAAAAGAAAAGGCTCCAGGTAGTAGAGAATGGCCCCAGCCTGCACAGAAAGGCCCTAGGTCCCACAAATCACAGAAAGGGCCCAGGCAACACAGAAAGGCCTCAGACCCCAGGCAGCACAGAAAAGCCCCAGACACCACAGAAAGTTGAAAGTCCCCAGGCCCCAGGCAGCACAAAAAGGCCCCAGACACCACAGAAAGTCGAAAGTCCCCAGGTCCCAGGCTGGACACAAAAGCCCCAGGCAGCACAGAAAGACCCCAGGCAGCACAGAAAGGCCTCTGGCCCTAGGCCCCAGCCTGCACAAAAAGGCCCTAGGCCCCAGACAGCCTTTGAAAGGTCCCAGGCAGCACAAAAAGGTAAGGGACAGGAGGGGAAAGAAGAAAGAAGAGGGTGGGGGACACATAGAAAGCAGCATTATTTCCCTCCATGCATGCATATTAAGACAGCAAGGGGAGGTGGCTGAGTATTTAATTACTGCAGCTCAACAGGCAAGATGTGGCTCTAGGCCAAGGAGGTGGTACTGAAAAACATCCTCAAGCTGCTGATTGGCTGGCCAACAGAGCACTACATTTGGTTGGCTATGTTTCCCAAGTGGCCAGTCAGCACACTGGGAACGGCAACATACCAAGAGAATTATATATATATATATATATATATATATATATTTATAAAATATAGATGCCTGTTCATTATTTTATTTTATTTTTGTTGTTGTTACATCTGGCTTTGCAAAGTAAAGATCAAGGTTTATTTGAAATTACTCTTGAGGATTGATTTAGGGTTGCCATAATTCTCTGCCACAAAACTGGGACAAAAGTATACATTCCTGGATTTGGCAGATTATGGATAAAAAAGCAGGACAACCCCCCCCCCACATTTTGACATTTAACATTGTTTTATTGAATATTTCAGTAATTTAAGGTGTCTTATATCAATTGTACTTTTCAGAACTCTACACTTGGTCAAGGTACTTTGATTTTCCACTCCACCACACATCAATTTTTAAAATTCAGTGCAACTTACATCAGCAATTTACAAATCCTTTAGGCATCCATCGGCCTGGCCTCCTCTCCCTCCCTGCAAACACAGATGAACAGGCCTCCCCTTGAGCTCTTCAAAAGTCCAGACATCTCTCACACACTTTAAGAGTTGCTCCTGAACAGGGTAGACAAACTTTTCCCAACTCAATACTTTCCTCCAACATAATGGGACTAGAGCTCACACCACTCTCCTCCCATCTTGGTGGGGAGACACCATGTCAGAGAGGGCAATACATCTGGACAGCACCATGATTTTGGGGATGGTTGGATGGCACTGGGGTGCCAACCACTGGAGCAAGGAGGAGAACCTTACAGTAACCCCCCATCCCTGTAGCTTCCTCTTTCCTTAAAGAGAGTCACATCAATAATATTATTCAAATCTACACACACATCTACACCTCTTCTCCCTCCTGCCACCCCACCACAACACAAGATGCTTGGCTGAAGAGTTGCAGAACAAGGATGTAGGTCTAGATGTCCTCCAGGGATCCCTTGGATCTGCAACTGTGGGGTGAGTGAAGAGGGAAGGGGCTGGAGCAGGACCCTGTCCTCCTCCTTGTGCTCCCCCCAAAGCCAAGCAAGATGGGCATGGTGGGGGAGTGCAGCATTTCTCCATGTGGGCCTCCCGTGCACGCCTTGTGTGGGCGGAGCCAACGAGGGAGCAGGAAGTCTGGGTGGGTTTTCCTGAGCTGAGTCAGGTGCAGGAGGAGCCTGCAGCCACCTCACAAAGGCAGCATGGCCTGACCGAAGTGAGTGTATGTCACGGCAGCCCATGGTGGAAAGGCCCAGCCCTTTGGGGGCTGCAGACAATCACGGCCAGGCCCGGCCACGGTGCCACGAGAAACCATAAATATGCAGGCACGGGAGTGGGAGGGCACCTGGAGGAGGGAAGCATGGGGGGAAAAAAGTAAGGAAGGATGGGGCACCTGCTGAGTCCCAACAGGGTGGCAGCAAGGGAGAGGCAAGCAGACAGGCAGGTGACGGTGCATGGCTGCATTGTGCATGCCCAGCAGCTCCACATTGCCCATGCTGCTGACGCCCAACCTGGCATCCTCCAACCCACACCAGGCGAAAGAGGATGGCTCATGGCTTTCAGCCAGGTGGGGTCTGTCCCCTCACTCCACTGAAAAACACACATTTTAAAAACCCTTAACATGGGGATAAACAAAACGCAAACACAGATCTTCATCCAAGGGAGGTGGCCTAGGAGGCCACTAGACTCACCATACAAGTTACTCTCCACTGGCTTTCTTTCCTCTTGCCTTTGCTCTCTGCTGCTCTGTACTCTCCCACCTTCTGGGCTCTGGGTCTGGCAGCATGCCTGTGCAATATACTACCACATGACCCAAAGCCCACAGACAGTGCTGTGGTTTTGCTGACGATCACTGCCTTCCGCAGAGGAAGCTGGAGCCTGGAGAGAAATCTGGGATATGCTGCTTCAAGCAGCCCAGACAGACAGGACAACTTTCTGTCCCTTCAATCCAGGATTTCCCCGGTTTTCTGGGACTTATGGAAACCCTAGACTGATTCCTGTTTGCCTCTTTTGTTTTCAGTACATGTGCTGGGGCTGGGATTTTTTATAATATTCATAAATGATCCAAAATTAGGGGTAAATAGTGAAGTGACTGGCTTTGCTTATGTGCAAAGTTATTTAGGATAGTGAGAACAAAACAGATTGTGTAAAGTCCTATAAGGATCTTTTCAAAGGGGGGAAATAAGTGTTAACATGTCAAATGAGATTCAGCAGAAAATCCAGACTTCTTGTATACACTCATGAACTCTTAGCTGGCAGCTACTGACCTGGCAAGAAGTCTTGTGGTTGTGGTAGTTATCTCAGTGAAAATGTTAATCCAATATATATGTGTGCATACCTGTGTGCCTTCAAATGGCCTGTCAATTTATGGTGACCCCATTATTTTCATAGGGTTTTCTTAGGCAAGGAATATTCTGCGCTGGTTTTGCCAGTTCTTTCTCTGAAATATAGACTACAGCTCCTGGCATTTGTTGGTGGTCTTCCATCCAAGTAATAACTAGGGCTGACCCTGCTTAGCTCTAATTAGGCAGAACCCAATGTTTGGTTGCTATTAAAGAGAAAAAGAAGAAAAAGAAAATTCCACATTGATGGCAAAAGGAACTGAAAATAAAATTGGCAGTATCACACTGACTTTATACAAACCGATGTTACAGCTGCATTTGAAATACTGTTATGGTTCTGGGCAACAGACTTTGAAAAAAAGATATTCTAAAGCTGTGGAAGGTGCAGAAAAGGACAACCAAAAATGATGGAGGGCTTGTCTACATTGGCCAAATAAAATGCCTATGCCCCGTCCCCAGTACTTGGTCAATTTCCTGATTCTGGTGTGAACTGTCTACATGATGTCTGGTGAGTTCAGCACTGAACCTGCACTGAATCACCCTTAAAATGGAGTAAAATAAGTCATCATTTGCTCTGAATTTTACAGGAAACCTAATGTACTGGGTAGATGTCTATACACCTCTCCTGCTGTGTTGCCTGGTGCTGTGGCTGCTGGAGGGAGTCACATCCTCTGAGGTCACAATGAGGTGTCCAGACATGTGATCAATGCTGGGTGCCTCATTTCTGGCCTCAGAGGATGTGAGTAATTTTGGAAATGGTGGCAGGCAACATGGTGGGGACATGTATGTAGACATCCACCTGGTTTCACTGCAGAGTGCACCAGTAACAGGGGAATCCAGGGCAGCTCTGGGGCCAGAAAACTCTAGGCCAGGGGTGGGGAACCTTTGTCCTTCTAGTTGCTTTGGACTTCAACTTCCATAAGTCATAGCTAGCATGGCCAGTGGTGTGGAATTATGGGAATTGTAGTCCAAAACATCTAGAGGGCCAAAGTTTCCCCACCCTAGTTCTAGGCAGCACCTAAATGATCTTGGCTGGGTATCATATTTGGGTTTGGTTGGCTTAACAGAAAAAGGTGTAAATGGAGACAAAACAGATGCATATAAAATTAAGCATGGTATGGAGAAAGTAGATGGGAAGAGGCTTTTCTTCCTCTCTTATAAAACACAAAACCCAGGTGATCCACTGAAACTGACTGGTAGGAGATTCAGGATGGTAAACGATTCTTCATACAACACATGCTGTAGTTAGGCCTTGGGCTTAACAGCCACAACATTTATTGATGGCTGCCAATCTGGATAAGTTCACGCAGGATAGAGCTATCAGTGGTGTGGATATATATCACTTCCAGAATGAGAGGCTTCATACATGCCTCTATATATCATTTACTGGGAAATATAAGACACATGATGCTGTGGCATAGATGTGCTGCTTGTGGGATCTCCTTTTCTAAAAAACATTTTTATTAAAGATTTTAGAAGTATACTAAAATTTATAGAAATTACAAAGATTAAAAAAAGAAAGGAAATACAATAAATTCCAGCAGGCTCCAAGGTTCACTCAGCCTTCCATCCTTTCGTAGGTTGGTAAAATGAGTACCCAGATTGTGGGGGCAATTAGCTAACACACATTGGAAACTGCTTAATGCAGTGTAGATGTGTAAATTGCTATTGCTTAAAACAATTTGTAAGCCGCTCTGATAGCCTTGTGGCTGAAGAGTGGGGTATAAATAAATAAATAAATAAAGGAAGGCGGGGGGGGAGAGAGAGAAGAGAGAGAGGGTGGGGAACAGAAATTGACTCCTGATCTTCCTATTGGCAGTTATGTATAAATATAATTATTCATACCCTTTCTAAACACTACAATATACTCACTTCCATCAATAAGCTATACTATCTAGTAATCAAAACCCCAAACTATCAGTTCATTTTTCTTTTTTTCCACAAGTCAACCAAGAGTTTCAGATCTTTAAAACATCTCACAATCTTTCTCGAATCAAACAAACCAACTTGTCTATCTTACTAAATTTATCAGCTTCAACAACCATTCATCCCTCATAGATAATGTTGAATCCTTTCATCTAGAATGTGTTCATTTTCATTTTCCATGGTTCTTTTTCACCTGGACGTCCATCATTCCAAATAATTCCAATTTTGATTAACTGTTAGTTAAATGTTAATCTTTAAACTCTCCATATTACCCATATTTCCCACAAACATTAAGCATACTGTATACTAAAAATCTACTTATACATTCTAAACACTTAATCTATTTTTTTATTCTTTTTATTACACATTTCCCCCCCATAGTCATTACAGGACCAGCTTAATAACTCAGTACCTCAAAATAATTGTCCATAAAACATACACTCAGCTTCTTCATAGATAATATCTTTCTTCTCTGCCTGCAAAGAACAGGCAGGGGGGATTCTTTACTTAAGCCACATAGCCATATGTCCATTCCATTTATCGCTCCAATATTCAATTATAGGTTTCCATTCTTCACTGAATTTTTCTACTGAGCGATGTTTGACCCAACTTGTAAGTTGTTCCATTTGGGCCACTTCAAGTAATTTAAGCATCCACTCTTCTTGACCTGGGATTATATCCTGTTTCCAGTGTTTTGCATAAACAATTCTTGCCATGGTGGACATGTAAAGCATAATATTCTTAAATTTTCTTGGAAACTCTATATCGAATATATTCAGCAAATACAATTCCGGACTTAATTTAAAATTTTCCTTAATGATCTTAATAATCTCCTCATGTATACTTAGCCAAAATTTCTTTGCTGCTTTACATGTCCACCACATGTGGAAGAATGAGCCATTAATTTCCCCACACTTCCAACAGTTAGGTCTCACTTCTTTATACATTTTTGCCAGTTTCGCTGGGGTCAGGTACCATCGGAACTTCGACTTCATGAACAATTGCTCATTACTAAACACTTATTCTAATATCTCAATCCCCTTGACCATACAGTTTCCCAATAAACCATCCATATGTTATCACCAAATTCTTAACCCATAACTTTATATGTAACTCTTGCCTTTCCCCCCTGTCTTACACATCTAAACATCCCCCCCCTGCCATTGGTTAAGTGCTATAACAATTATGAAAAGACCTATTGTCTGGACTGGGAGAGACATTCTTTTTCATCACAGAGGTTATCCCACAACACTATTCGATTTAATCTCTCCCATCCTAACATATTCTCCTCATTTCTACTGCACACCTTAACATAATTTTGAGACTACAAACAATCCACGTTCATCTTGACAACATCCCAATATTCAAATTATGAAGGCTATGCCACTCTCAGTCTGATTTTCTGAATGAATATTTCTCATTAACATGCAATTTATTGGCATACGAGAACCTTTTGAGCATGCAATGACATTAATATCTTCTTCCATGTCTTTATCTAACATTTCATACTTTCCAAAGCACCCCCTTTATAATGACTTTGTTTGACAATCCCCACCAGTTGCTTTATTGATCCTTTAATTTTTTCTATCCCTTCCTTCAAATCTTCTTTCAAGCCTTCTTTTCATTCTTCCATGTCCTCCTTCATCAGAAATATGGCCTTGTTTCTCAAAGATCTGATCTCATCCAGTAGCTCCTATAGAATTTCTTGAAAAAGACTCTGCTTCCATAGATCCAATATAAGAACTCAGCAATTACAGGGTTAAAAAGAGAAAGTGAATTGCTTAAATTCTTTGTAGTCCTGTAGATCTTCTCCTTATCCACTAGATGGTAGAACTGCACCATAAACCTCTACTGTAGTGTAGTCTCTTTTGTCTCTTTGTAAAGCAAAGCAATCCAGTATTTCCATGAGGCTTCATCTCTCCACTCAGCAAAAAACAAACTTCTCAAAGTTCACTCATCAAAATCAAAGTAAGAGATCTTAAATCTTCTAAGGCTGCTGTCTTTTGATCCATTTAAAAGACTTGGTGAAATCAAATTCATATTAATTTTTTCCTTGTAAACTAAACCTTGCACAAGAGCCTTATATTCTCAGTTCTTTATGAAAGAAGGAGATTCTCCAAGTTTGTATTTTAATTGCTAATTGGTCAAATTGAGGGCTTAGAGTTAAGAAACTGAGGTTTTTGCAGGTCCAGTAACCATTTAGGCTCACTTTTGGGTGGTTGAGCTTTATGTTAATCCTGAGGCCCACCCACCCTGTCTGCTCAGCAAACTTTCCAATTGCTGGAATTCCCATGGTCTCCTGATGAAGAGAAGCATTTGGGGGCATGCTTGTCTGATTTCATGTTCCCTCCTTATCTGGAGTTTTTGCCAGCTAGAACTTGCCTTCTAGCTGGCAATTTTTCCACCTAAGCTTTCCCTGCTGCAGAGTAGCTTGCAGGGATGTCAAACTGCCATCTTACCCTACCTGGAAGTCCCTGCTTGTGGGATTTTCATTGGGAACTGGTCAACCACTGTGGAAAAGAAAGCTAGTCCAAATAGGCCTTTGATCTGACCCAGCAAGTCCCTCCCTGTGTGTTAGAAAGAAAACTGAAAATGTGAGGAAAATAGTAGCTTTACTATTGACCACTACCAAGTTCACTGTCCACCTATAAAACATCCTGATATTGTCTAGATTTGTGTATAAATGCCGTTTCAAGCTTTAGTAGGAATAGTTTGCAGTTTGCGAGGTAAGGTGGAAAGCTGCCAGAGTCCTGCACGAATGTGATGTTTGTGTACGGGATGCTTTGATTGTGAGTTCCTGTGTAGCAGGGGGTTGGACTGGATGGCCCTTGTGGTCTCTTCCAACTCTACAATTCTGTGATTCTATTATTGTACTGTAGCTGGTCTGTGTACTTTGGTAGCTGACAACTTCCCTCACAATGGATTTTGCCATCAAACAATGTGCTTATCCAAAGAAATTGTCACACTCTTCTAAAAGAGGTAGGAATAATCAGAGACTTGTTAATGTATTGGTTTGCCATTTCTTTCACAAGGTGGACAACACTGACTTTTGTGACTCAATGTATTTTTCTTGCACTCTCTAAAGAACAATAGATTGAAGAACACTGAAACCCTTGAGCAGGGTTCTCAAAATATTCTGAACATGGCCTCACAGCCCAGAAAAACCCCACAGAAAACATATTTTGCTTTATACTGAGTCAGACCACTGAGATACCTAGTTCAGTCTTACCTACACTGACTGGCAATGGCTATACAGGATTTCAAGGACAAGCCTTTTCAGACCCTAACTGGAGATGCCAGGGAATGAACATGGGCTATTGCTATTTTGGTACCTGCTTTTCCTTCTCATTCCTAATCCAGTAAAAGCTTACATTGTAAAATGAGTTTGTAGCCATGTTTAAATGGATTAGTTGGAACCCTGAATCCATGCACTATTTTTTAATGAGGATAATTTTCATCTCATTGAAATTAAATGCAAGACATATCATAGTGATAATCAAAGCTTTGATTTAAGAACTTTTAAAACTACAATATACAGGCAACAATTTATTTAATGGAGTTTTAACCTTACAATAATTCAGCAAAATATAAAATAGCCTCTTTGATTTGTTTTTATTTTCAGTTACTCTTTAAAAATGTAAACTTATTTTGACAATAATTTGCACTCAGTATTTTTCATTTTGCTATGTTTTATTTTCTACAGTTATGTTAAATATAGCATGCAAATAACTGAATAACAATAATGGTGTACATGTTTTACTATAAAATAATTTGCTTTAAACAAACCACCTTGACGTTTTCACTGAATGAACATAAAAAACATTGCCAAAATAAAAACCTGCAAAATGTTACTATTTTCTCATTCCTTCACATGAATTGTATTTAACTGGGGTCTCAAACTATATTTTCCTATGAATGTCATTAGTTTATATAGGCATACTGGATTATTGCTTTCCTGTGAAATATAACTGCAACAGTGAAACAAAATGAAATTGTAAAACAGGAGAGAACTCCAATTTGAATGTGTGAAAAATAATGTACATATATGGTCCAGCCCTAACGTACTAAATACTCCATCTAGATTAGAACATGCCTGACTTCTACAAACCTGAGTAGGACTACACATCCACAAGGAGTGTGATGTGTGTTAAGTATACACTAGTGATTTTTAAAAACCCTTTCAAACTCAGGCTATAATTTGTTGTCTTACCTAAAAGAGTCTAAAGAAATAAACATGAAAACAAGTTTGTCCACAATCTATGGGACATCTTAGCTGTACAAAACTTTAGCATCATTGATTTATTAGAATATATACTTTTTTAAAAAAAAAAAGGAAAAAAATGGCCCAACTCATGCTGCTTATTAACAGCACACTATGTATTATGCAAGATGACATTTTAGTTTGAAGTATTACCCTGGTATAAAGCATGAAAACAGAGCTGGCCTCTGAAGGAAGTGAGACACAATTTACTCCAGAGAGATATCACCAGCCATCCGAAGACAGTTGTACATTTCATTCGGAAGATCAGCTCTTGTAAGATTATTTGCATCCAAACGCAGATGTCTCACCCGGGAATAGGCAAGTGCTCCAACAACCTTGCAAAAGCTGCTGACCGGGAATTCTGTAATGTCAAATAAACGTTGTTAGTAATAGAATATATGAATTCTCTATTTATCTTTTTTTTCCAGCATCATGAATGGCCAAAAAAAAAAAAAAAGCAGTTTTTGAGTATCAGTAGAAATGACAATGAGAGCCAGCATGGTTTGTAGTGGTTTGGACTAAGACTGAAGAACAGAGTTCAAATGCCCACTCACCCACAGAAACCCACATGATGACCTTGGGCAAGTCACACTCTCTAAGGAGATTTTCACACTACACTGTTATAGTGTTACTATTCCACTTTATTTAGTCTGGCTGCCTCCTGTGGATTCCTGAGATTTGCAGTTTAGGGAGGGGCATTTACAAATCTCAGCCAGAGAGCTCTTAAGCCTCACTAAACTACACACCCCAGAATTCCACAGGAGGAAACCAGAGCAATTAAAGTGGAATAGTAACACTATAACAGTGTAGTCTGAAAATCTCCCTAGCCTCAGAACATTTTTTGCCAAGAAAACCCAATGATAGGGTCACCATAGGTCAGAAACAAATTGAAAGCACACAACAACAAGGAATGACAATACTTATTTCACTAGGATTCAAAGGATTTTTGTCTTGAGTCAAATCTTATGTGTTTGAAGAGAAATGATATTTAAAACAATCCAATGTCAGATATTAGGTTTATATGTCATTACAAAACCCAATGAAAATTAGAACAAAAAATTAGGTCACAGTGAGAGCAGTTTGGTTGTGATTCTCTTGCCATATTTTGAATGTGAATACAACTGCAAAATTAGAATATTGAATATCATTAGAATATTCTAATTGGTTATCATTAGAATATTGTTTATCATTAGAATATTCTAATTGGTTGTTTTAGTTGTAGATCTAGTGGCAAAGTTGCTAGAGACTTTGCTGCTACATTAACAAAAGGCTACAACTGTATTGCTTAGAGCTGTAGGGACTTGGCCATGCATGGGCCTGAATCCAGACATCAGATGACATGCCTATCAACCAACAATCCAGTATCCCAGTCCACATGCTAGGAATCACCTGGAATGGAAGAAAAGGCAGGAGCCCCTGTGTGTATCCCTAGCCACCTGTGGGCAGAGTTGGCCACTTGTTCCTAAGTTAGGCATGATCCATGTAGTTACACTCCCAAGGGTGCATAAAGGGGAAGCTGGATATGATGAGCCCACAGGCTACTTCTCCTCTCAAAAGGGCACTTTCCCACATGCAAAACTGTCCACAAGTTGTGACAAGCCTAGCTATACAATAAATGCATTAACTCTTGTGCATAAACACCCAGCTACAATAACCAATAGCATGAACCCATACACTAGCTGAAGGAAGGATGGATGCAATGAAAGGTGAAGCCCACATGTGGGCTCAGTGGGGGAGGCGAGTTTTTAATCCCCCAAACAGACCATAGTGCAAACCTTAGGGTTATTGGGCAGGGCACATTCTCTAGTCAACCAGGCTTTCTCCTGGGTGGCTAACTGTTGCGCCAGCACAGGAAACCAGTGATTTCCTACCCCTGCCCACCCTTCCAGCTGTAGAATTTAATATGTCAGTAGATTGTATTGTATCAAATCTTGATATATTCCAGTAGGGATATAAGTACTTCTGAGGCACTATGTTTCCCCAGTGATATTCCAAACACATGAGTTTTATTTGGCAGATAGAGTGGAAGAGGCAACAAGGGAGAATTCTTTCAACACATTGTGGAAGCAAATTGGCCAGCACCAAATTTGTTTTGACAAATCAGAACAAAGTTTTTAAATATTATACTTTGAAAATTCTAGAATTGTCTCACTGTAATGATGGGGAAAGGGCCTGACTGAATTTAAAAGACAATAGATTCTATTTACAAAGAATATCTTGTAATTTCCATTCTGGTATCTTACCTCCATTTATGGTCTGGGGCATCCCCTTATTCTTGGATGAAGTAGTGTTCTATCCCAATCAAGTTTTACTTTGAGGAAAAAGTTAACAGTTCCAAATCCTTATCAAATCTGGCCTGATTTTATTAAACTACCATTACAGTTCCTACAGATCATTAATTTGTGAAGGACCATTTGCATTTGTCTTAAATTTTGCACTACATCCACTGTTTACTCTGCATGCTTTCCATACACATGTTGTATAAGACCATAGCACAGTGTTTTATCTTACAGTTTGGTACAGTGCTCTGTGCAGCCTTTGGTTAGAGAACTGATGTTTAGCAGAAAAAAATACGTTCCATAGGCATTGATTAGATCTAGAAACACTAGATCTTCCCTGCCTGACAATTCTATGTATTATTTCTGCACATAACATTACTTTAACTTGGCATGTTTTGTTTTGTCCATGCTATTGTACTTCCCATTTCTATGTATTGTTGTGAAAGCTGGGCAGTGGAAAAAGGTGGTAGGAAGAAAATCAACTTACAGTTGTCCCTCCATATCCACAGGTTCTTTATCCACAGATTCAACCATCCACAGTTTGAAAATATTTTTTTAAAGAATAAGTCCAAGAACCAAACCTTGATTTTGCCACTTTATATAAGAGACACCATTTTACTATGCCATTATGTATAATGGGATAAGAGGTCCCAGAACCAAACTCTGGAGACAAGGGTTTGAATCCCCACTTGGCCATGAACACCCGCTGGTTGACCTCCGGCAAGTCACACACTCCCAGCATCAGAAAACCCCATAATAAGTTCACCTTAGCATCACCATAAGTCAGAAATGACTTGAAGGCAGACAGCTTCAAAAAGTTTGGGGTAAATGCCCATTGTTGAGGAGGGCCATTGGAAATTGTTCAATGTCAGATCTGGGTCTGACCATCCAAGTTACTGACAAATAGCTGAAATGCAAGAAGAGAAGGGCTTTATGTAGAGCAAATAAGTATGGGTGGGGAGAGGCTTCTCAACCTTCTCTCTAGCTTGTTTCCCCTTGTCATTGGAGTTGTTTTCTCCTTATCATGGTAAATGTGAATTTGACAAGGGGAAGGTTTACAGCAAAAGGGCAGCAGTCAGGTACCATCAAAACTGATGCCTTGCTACCCAGAAAGTCTCACTGTCTGGTGATGATGCCTCCAGTTCTGAGACACAGGTATGGATTGGTAATTTAGTTCATTCATGACAAAGGATTAAGTGTTTTTCATACAATTCAGATTAGGATTTATTTGTTTAAACTCATGATTTACTGCATGATAGAGGAAGGATTCTCACATTCTCAGCAAAGGTTATGTCCAAGAGACTTTATTTCTTCTAAATGTGGTCTGATTCCTGTTGCAAAGCTCTATGTTCTTGTATGCTTCATAAGTAAAGTGCTTGCAAATATTTATCAAGTGTATGTTATACCACCTGACTAATCAGAGAAAACATTCCCATGTACAAATGATTGAGTCATTTTTTTTAGAAGAATGGCATGAAGAAATAGAATAACTAATATAATAGATTATCAATGTTCTTGAACTGAAATATCCTTTCCCCCAGAGAAAGTGGGAAAAAATCCTGAACTAGAATTTTTAGCCTTTATAAAGTTGGAAAAGGTCACAAAGATTATCTTATTCTGAAGTGGAAAACTGTGACATGTCTAGGGGGCCAATTTTCTGTCCCTAGGACCCTCTATGGCCTCCACACACTGCCAGAAATATACAGACAAACCAGAAGGGGCTGTATAAGTCCACTTCTGAGTAAAACAACAACAACAACAACAACAACAACAACAAAACAGGTAGTTTTGAATCATTTTGGAGACGGAGAGGTAATCCCCCCTCTGGGCACATTCCAGTTTATCAATATCCTTCTTAAACTGCAGTGTCCAGAACTGGATACACTATTGCAAGAGAAATCTGATGAAAACAAAATAAAGTGGTACCATTTCTGCTTGTGATGTGCATGTGCACCATAATTTCATTGAAACTGATATGCTATGTTTATTGGAACGCCCTACCACAATGGATGACTGAAATTTTAAACTGATGACTTGATCATTCCCATCTATGGGAAGAATCAAAACATCCTTCACCCAGAAGGTCATGTTTTTGAATGCTATCCCCCATGAACTAAGATGCGCAGAAGTACCACCGGCAGAGCCTTCCTTGCTGATTTCAAAATTTTGTTGACATTGGGCAAGATAATCCTTATTGTACTCACGCCCAGACCTAGGGCCTGTCTACACGGTAAAAAAAATACGAACGCCGTTTGGAAAATTGCTCTTCCGTACACATGGTCATTCGGATTCATACGTGTCATTCAGAAGGGGGGCTAGCAAATCCCCCATAAACTACATGGATTTGACGTTCGGAAGGAGTAGCAGATCTCGGCATAAAATCTGTACAGCCGTTCGAATGCCTGGTGGTCTGTATGTCCCGTTCGCACACATACAAACAGGCAGTGTAATCTGATTGGCTGGCTGAGTAGAGGGAGCGAGGCTAGCAAGGAAGGGAATTGGGACCGCCCGCCATGTTGGATTCCCGGCTAAACAAGAGTCTGGTAAGTCCATGAATTTTATATATATTTATTTTTATTTTACATTGTAAATAGGGAAAACCGAATGTCCGCAAAGGACATTTAATTAAAAAGGTACCTTTTTTAATTAAAAAAAAGCGGTGGGAGATTTAAAACTGCCGCTTGGCTTGCTCTCTCCAGCCAGCTGGGGAAGGGGGGTCTTGTGGAGTTAGTTTAGGGGGGGTAAAAATAGTGTAGGCGGAGCGTATACATATGAACAACTGCCTATTCGTATTTTTTACCCCCCCCAACAGATTTTTTTTAAAATCGTATAGACAGACCCCTATTTAAAGTTTTGTAAGCTAGAACTCCTTGAATTGGCCACAAATGTTTACTGATAGTCAATGAAGAACTTTTAGGATTGATATAATATAGGGATGAACAACTGTGTGGGAGACAGGGCCAATTTTCCCCCCTCACCCCCCCTCATGGAATTTAACTATCACATTGAGCCAAATGCCTCCGTTTTCTTCTGCAGTCTGTCTCAAAATTGTAACAGGAAATGGCATTGCATCACCAACAAAATTCTTTTTGGGAGAATGCTATCCTATCTAGGGTAGATCATTTGCCCATTCCCAAAATATAGGAGCTGTCTATCCCTCCACAGAGCCCCCACCTTGATAAGATTCTATTTTCATCTATCGGCCATCATCCAGGCCATCACAGGTCTAGGCACCAATCTAGCATTTCTATAGCCTCTCCTGATTCTGATGGAATGAAGAGATAATGCTTGGGTATCATACACATATTGCTAGAAATCCCTGGATGATTCCCCAAATGGCTTCATATAGAAATTAAATAGTATACTAGCCAAGATGGAACCTTTTGGGTCCCACAATACATCTGCTCTGGTGCTGATCTCTGATTTAGGCCTTGAAGGCAGGAACAGAGTCATTGGAAAATAGTACCTCTAGTTTCCATCCAATGAAGCCAATTGAGCAGGATGTTGTCAGTGATAAAGAAAACTGCTGAAGGTGTTGGAGAATCAACATGTCAGCTCTCCTATCTCGCTCTTGAAGAGCATCATGTAAGCATGATCAAACATGCTTACAAGCATGTAAACATGATCAGTATGTTTCAGTGAAGTATCTGAGTCTTAAGCCAGACTGAAAGGGGTCTTGATAATCTTCTCCATCCAAGAAGGTTTACTTCTGTCAAAACACCATTACCTTGAGCGGTCTTCCTTAAAATTTGTTTTAAAAAATGTGTTACAGATTGGTCGGTTCAGACTGTACAGATGCTTATCCTTTGAACAAACAGTTACACCAAAACTAAGAATAATTCTTATTTAGTAATAAAATGTAGTGAAATAAAGAGGAAAATGATCACAATCCACTTCTACTTGCTGCTACAAAACACCATTGAAATTTGTAGGAGCTGAGCAAGTGCTGCTCAAGGAAATCCCCAGTTCAGATTGTTGTGGTGTGTGTGTGTGTTTTACACTCTTATTGATTTGTTCTAGTAAAGATATGTTGCTGGCTTTTATACAATGTTTTATAAAATCATAAATATGGTGCTGAAGACGTCTATAATTAGGGAGCGAAAGGTTGAATCCAGTGAGCCCTAGTTTTGCATTTGAATTAAAAAATGGAGAGAATGGTGTATCACATTAGGAACTGAAAACAGAAGGTTCAAATACCTGGTTTCCTCATAGGGATATAAATCTCTGTACATTTCATTGTCATAACCAAATATAAATAATTTTACTATTGTTCATCTTGCTGTAAGAAAGTTGTCAACAACAACAACAACAAAACCCCCACATAGTTTTCAAAGAATATTTGCAGTGCAGGACTTATTCTGTTAAAAAACAAACAAACAAACAAACAAAACTATATAGCTTTTTTTTCACCGAAGATGGCATTCTTTGTGCAGAAAAGACTTTCCCTGCATAAAATACAGAAAATACTGCTTTCTGTACAGGGAACTTGTTTTCTGCGCAGAAAATGTTGTTTTCTGCACATAGAACTTCTTAAATTTACCACTTCTAAGCAGTCTATTTTTATGATGCCTTATTTCTCTCACACCTTCTGTGCCCACAGACTCACCTTTTCTGCCACCACCTATTAGGCATCTGCTATGTTAAATTGCTTGTTCCTCCAGGGGAAAACAAATAATCCATTTTCTCTGTACTACTAAATGTTTTCAAAAATTATGTAGTTTTTGAAGAGGTCTCATGGGGGAGGGCAAAATTCTCCAGAAGTGGTGCAAGGGGAAGCTGAGTGAGGACAGAGGAGGCTATAGCTTTCCATGACCCTCTCTTAATTCCCTCTACCTGTCCCCTCAACCTAGTATTTGTGTGTGGGGGGGGGCAGGGAGCTGAGCAAGGAGGCTATAGCCTTCCACTTTCAGCTCGGCTCCTTCCTTGCAATGCTGTAAGGAGTTGGGGGAAGCTGAGCATCTGCACTGCCTGTGTTCTGTTCACAATGATGTAAATGTCATCATCATATGCAGGCTATTAGAACACAACTCATGATGACCTTCCATGCTGGGCTGCTCCTGTCTTTTGCCTTGGGGGGATAGGAAGGAGGTGAGTATGGGCTGGGGGTCTGGAGTACTCCTTGAATCTGTTCAAGGACTGAGGGGGGGGGTGAGAAATAGGCTTGAGAAGGATTCTCCTCATGAGGGTATTCATCCACTTGAGAAGCCCCATTCACATTTCTGCCTTAAATCTTTGAATATTCTTTACACCGATTCTACTTAAGCTGGCATAGTAAACCAGTATTGTGCAGCAGGAACAGGATTCAAGACACTGAATTATTGGGTGCTGAATTATTAGTGAAGAAAACATTGTACAGATTTAAAATGAAGATGTATTTGTTGCTTAGCTATATTGTTAATCTCATTGTCTTGTTTGTGTCCATTTTTAAACTTAAATAATTGGAAAACATTACTCACTGTTAATCTGGTTGACTTGGAGGTAGTAGTTTTCAAGGTGCTCATTTACTGTTGGGATGCTCTTCAGCTGATTATAGGAAAGATCCAGCTCAACAAGGGTAGAAATGTTGAAAACATTGCCCGGTATGCCAGAATCTGTCAACTTATTGTGAGATATACGTAAATACTGTAATGCTTTAAAACCCTGGAAGTATTCATCAGGAATGTTGGTAATATGATTATTGTCAAAATAGAGCATCAGTAAATTAGGAGGCAGTCCCCGAGGTAGCTTGGAAAGTTTATTGAAGCTCAAGTCAAGATAAAGAAGTGAATTTAAGCCTTTAAAAACCCCACTAAGTGTATCTTCAGTGAGTTCATTGTTCTGTAGGTGAATAACAGTCAGATTCACTAGTCCTTCAAAAGTATTGGGGTTGATTTTGGCAATCTTGTTATGAGTGAGCTGCAGGTCATCCAGAGTATTGGGAAGTGGTCCAACAACTTCAGTTAAGTTGTTGTAATTTATATGCAGTTTTTTCAAATTCTTTAATTTGGCAAAGACTTTCCCTTTAATTTTTGAATTTTCCAGATGGTTATTATCTAGGATCAACCACTCCAGGTCTGTTACATTATCAAAAGCATTTTCTTCTATACCTTCAAGCATATTATTGCGGACATACAGGTATTTAATTCCAGAAGGAACAATTGGGAGACTTTTCAGTTTAAGATTGTCACAATACATGGCTGAGGGATAGCTTATAGGGCAGTTACATTCTGGTGCACAGACTGCTGTTGATGGCCCAAACATTGAGTGAGCATAACCGTAGTCAGGCTCTGAAGGATAATATCCATCATAATCATATTGACAGAAGATGCCACTTATCAAGAAAAAGAAGAAAAAAAGAGAACTCAGATGCATCTTTGCAGTGTGAGTTGTCTCTGTTGAGAGAGATAAAATGGAAATAGTTATATGACTGGTCATTACAAGGAAGGATATCTGAAGATTAAAGATATCTTATATTCATCTTTTGTGCTTTCTTGCAGGTTTGCATGTCACAGATAATTTTATCCAATTGCATTATAGTAAATAATATAGTTGACAATAAGTGTAAGGTCTTGATGTTAGTATACTCTCCCCACAGTATTTCATAACTGCAAATATTGCACACTTTTGGGGGTTAGGTTGGCTGGGGCAAACAAAAGGTCAGTTGGAGGTCACAGTGATCTGAGATGTATCTAGAAATATAATGGTGAGAAAGCCAAAATTAGGATTATGCAGAAAGCCCCTTAGTAAACACAGTTGTTAAGGAGGTATGTTATAATCCTTTCTTCCAGCACTGGACGTGTCAACAAAGATTCAATCAAACAATTAAGTGACCATTCCTTAATTTATTGCTACAGAAATCTTTTTTCTATACCCTCTCCTGTCTAACCATGCGAGGTTGTTGCAAACCAGTCAATTTCTATCTCCCAGCAATGAAAGCAATCAGTTGAGTTTTGGTTCCCTTTGTCTATCCCATGGGAAAGCCATCCAGACTTTGTCATAAAGTACCCCTTCGGAATATGAAATAGAGGATAAATATTAATCCCCCGAATAATAGTAAAATGTGCTACTGATAGACACCGACGCTGTGTCAGATTCTTTGTGCCACCTTCAAATACCAATCTGATCATCTTTGCTGAATGGACCTCTTCTCTTCCAGACTGGTAATTATAACCAATAATAATAATAATAACAACAGCAACAACAACAACAACAACAACAACAACATTTATTTCTATCCCACCCCTCTGCAACGCAATTGGGGCAGCTTACATGATAAAAATTCCATAATTACATTAGTACCCTAACCCACCCACCCCTTAAAACAATATTAAATTAAAAAGAATAAAAACATACAATAATTAAAAGAGAAAAAAATGAAATAATCCAGCGGCAGCTTAAGGGAAAAGGCAGCCAAATCTTCGGGCCAGGATAGCTATTCGGGAAAGGCCTGCCAGAAAAGATCAGTCTTGACAGCTTTTTTGAAGCTGTCTAAGGTGGTAATAAGATGCATCTTGTCCGGCAGGCCATTCCATAATCTGGGAGCGGTAGCAGAGAAGGCCCACTGGGAGGTCACCGACAGCCTTGTTTTCATAGGTTGTAACAGATTCCTCCGAGAGGACCGAAGTGCACAGGAAGGGTCGTATAGGAGGAGAAGGTCCTGGAGGTAAGTTGGACCCAAGCCATGTAGGGCTTTAAAGGTCATAACCAACACCTTGTACTGTGCCCAGAAACTAATAGGCAGCCAGTGGAGAGCTTTTAACACAGGTGTTATATGCTCTCTTCTGGAAACACCAGAAATCAACCTGGCTGCCATGTGCTGAACTAGGTGAAGTTCACAGACCTCTCTCTATCCAACCTCCCTTCCTTTCTTTCCAATAGCCTTGTATGGTTCTTAAGAGTGTATGTTTTGTATACTAGCACATCCTCTGTGTTGTTTCCAATAAAGTTGTGTTGTTTCCAGTTAACTGGAGTGTTCTCTATAGTTAGTACTGATATACATAGGTGAAAAGATCCTCACAGTTACCCTCGTCTCATAGGCTTTTGTATGAACTAATAATTCCCCCAGATAATAACAGAGATTTTGGCATCACAGGTGGGGCTCTAAAGCACCTCCCCATATTTTAGGTAACATTGATTCAACATGATAATAACTATTGGGTTTTTATAAATATCCCCAAGAACCCATTCTGGAAAGTATTTATTACATCTAGATCAAGGTGGATACCTTTACTATGTCTGTGGGCCAATTATCTTTCCCTGAGACTCTCCAGTGGCTGCAAAAAAATAAATAAAAATAAATAAATGTAACTAAAAAAATCAAACTAGAGAAGTGCAAAAGTGTACTTTTAGATTAGAAAACATGGTTACAGATCACACACACCTGTATCCACAGAACCAATATCCACAGTTTCAGTTATCCATGGCTGAAGAAATATGGACACATACTATAGAGCTGCACTGGAAAATGCCTAGAGAGGTATGCACTCTAGGAATTGCTAGGCCTTCCAACCCAACTCTATGGTATGGCTGTACCAGAAGTCCTTTATTTTAATAAGGTTAGTTATCATCTGTGGTTTCATTTACAAATGGTAATTCCAGGAAGATATCCCCTGCGGATACAGGGGAACCTTTATTTTTAGATGTTAAAGGAGAGGGGGCTGGACCCTATTTACTGGTTGTAGCTTTCAGGAGAGGCAAAACACTTTTTTACTGTTGTAAGCCGTTTACTGTTGTAAGCCATCCCGATTGTTCGCAGAGGGGCGGGATATAAATAAATATGATGATGATGATGATGATGATGATGGTCTGGGGAAGCCAGGGGTCAAGGGTCATAAAAACACCCTCAGGGAGTGACATGTAGTCTCAGCATTATGTTTTCCCTACCCCTACTTTAAATCATCAGAAGTAGGATGCATATATTCACCTCCTTATTTAACAACTCATTGCATTAAATTGTTTATGGCAAATAATGCATCCCCCCCCCCCTTGGCAGTGCTTATCTCCACAGAACCAAGATGGAACTAGCATGCATGAATCAATTTCTTTTTCTCTCAGGGTCAAATTAGATATTAAAGGGAATGTGTATTCCCTGCAATGAACTTATTTTTTTTCATCCCATAATGGGTTTTTCTCAAAAATGCATGTCTCAGCAATCAGACTTGCAAATTAAATCTTCACTAACTTACAGTGATCAATCACAAAACAAAGCATGTTAAATGCAAAATATGGAGGTGAAGGAATGCATGTGGTATGCCAAATGGACATCTTCACCACTTGAGGGACCATCTCTTCTAATTAAATGCTAAATGCATTATCCAGTTTGACCATCCGTTTTTAATTTTTCTAGTTGCACATTTGGTTCACCAAAGCACCTTTTTACTGTTTTCTGTTGACAGTGGCTTGCATTAGAAGAGATGACCTGGCAGGAACAGGAAAATTAGGTTGTCATGGAAATTGTATCCATGCAACCTAATCCATGAAATGCAGCTACAACATCTACATTGGATTTGTGCAGTCATAATAATGTTGCATAGCTTGATGACTCGAACATTTATATATCGTTTGCCTGGCTACATCAAAACAGAAAGACAGTATAAAACTTGTAATAAGCACTGATTTTACAGTTTAATAGATAAAAATGCAAAAAAAAATGCCAAAAATTATTGCTTGTAATAATTAATAGAGACCTTCCCCTGGTTGTGAAACACTATGATCTCACCATCTTGGATATACAGTAGTATTAAACATCGTTTCTGGCAACATAACATGTGACTGCATTATAAGTTAACGGTAGCAATGGGATTTAATGTAAATCTGTGCCCATGCATACCTTTTAGGGGGTGGAGAAAATTACAGTGGGATATACAGGTTGTGAAAATGTTAAACCTATGCTGATCACTAAGTACTTTAGTGGATCTTAGCATATGTTTATGGAACATATCAGTATCTGTTTTTCCTTTGAATACTTGGAAACTACAGGTCATTTGGTGCCTTGAAAGTCTTTTGACAGGATAGAAGTGGGAAAGTGGAAGACATATGGATGAGATTGTTTTTATACAATTAAATTCCCACTGATTTTAATCAAATTGAGCTGTACCCTAAATGTCTTTATATAAGAACACACTGTACTAAATGCAAATAATAGCTCTGAGCTGTAGCTCTTATAGCTCTTATATATTAAATTGACAGAGTTAAATTAAAAACCTTTGTTAAATGGTAAAGCAACCAAACATATTCCTTTAAAACCACTGAACATCAGAAATAAGGCCTCATTTGGAATGTCACACCATGGCCTTCTAAAAATTTCTGTAACATTTGTAAGGTGTCTGGCATAACTCAGGGACAGATTATATTGCGGAAACAACTGACTCACTCTGAATTATTGTAAGCATTATCACACTTTCTTTGCAGAAAACCTGGAAAAAGTTTAATATTGGAATATTTCTAATAAGTATCTTTCATGATGTTAATATTATTTGTTTTTCAGCATTAAAAGAGTTATTTAATAAGATACTACACTTACCTGAAAAAGATATAGTAAAAGGCATATATGGACTAAATGTGTGTGCAAATATAACAGGCAAAATTGTAAAGCAAATTTTAAAACTATATACTGGCTCATCAGTAAATTTTCATTGAACATTATAGCACTACTCTGACAAAAATATTTGAAAACATTCTTCCAGATAACTGCTTAAAAGATTCATGCAAATGATATTTTCTGACAACTTTATCCAGATGGGAAAGTTCTCTTAAACACTATCAGTTAGCAAGTAAAGAATCTTCTCTGTGTACTTTTAGTTTAAAAAGTTGCACTGTGAAGACATCAGTACAGTTCCATAGAAGAGGGGAATTAAACACACACAAAATACTACATTAATTGTTCAAAATTCTTCATTAATGCATTATAGTGTCATTATGATGGAATCAAAGGTCTCTTTATTTTTCAAGTCCAGCTTCACCTCTTAACAGATTTGTTAATCCCAAGCACTTCATCTAATCAGCCTTCGGAGGAGTAGAAAATTACATTTGGAAGATCTTGTTTTCTTACTCAAGACTTGGCCATTTATATTGAATGGCCCTTCTAGAAGCCAGCATGTTCTGCAAAGAAGTGCAACAACCATCCACAAAATATGTGGAGCATTTAAAAATAAACCGTGAAGGCAAATGCACAAAAGCAACTGTGTCCAGTTTGCAAATTGGCAAAGTTTTGACATGCTCTCATTACCACTTTCCTCAGCTGCTTGATTGTTAGTGTTAAAACATGCGAGAACACTTACCTTTCTGACGTGAAGCTGCTTGTTTTAATTCCCACAGCAGATTCAGTAAGGGACTGGGTCGACCAATATATGCTATAAACAGTGTCAGAAGGTAACTGGCTGCCAGATCCTCTGTGATACAAGGGCTGGGGGGGGGGGATCCTAGTCACGCTGTGTTCTGAAGCTGCTATGTCATCATGGTGGTGTGGTATGTAAAACTGCTGTTGTCTAATCAAATGCAGGTGGACACAGGGAATGGTCAAGGACAACCCATCTGTTTCTCCCTGTGGAAATGGAGGGAGATAACCCCTCTAAGCAACCTGAGTACGTCCAGGCTGTCTATCATAGCATGAACAAAAGAATGCTAAAGAGAAGAAACAATTTTAAATAATGCATAAATTGCAAACAGACCTTGCATTTTCCCTAACTCATTTAATAGCTTTCAGCAAAAGCTAAGAAATAACACTCAAACCTCAGTGTAGCCACAATTCTTAAGCCAACTGACTCATTGGCTGCTTCTTGTTTTTCTTTCTGTTAAGTTATGTTCGTAATGACTTTTAAAAAAAGCCTCTGCAGTGGAAAATAACCTCAAATGATGAAACCACATAAGGTTTTTCCTTTAATGTACTATATTGTAAAAGTAATCTTCGACACAGAAAAGGAGAGACCAGACACAATGTTTATGGTTAAATATGCAAATAATGGTACCTTTCCTTTTATAATTTAACTTAAATAGTTTTACCACAAAGATGATGAATAAAAATTATTCCAGAGGCAGAATTAAGCAGCTGGTAATTTTCCTGAAAGTACACTAGCACTGGTCACTTTTAGGGCTTAAAGACCATCAGAATCTGGAACCAATCAACTGAATGTTGTCTGTTTCTAATTTTGTGGATGTTCTTCAAGAATGCATCCTAAAGCATGGAAAAGACTGTTGTTGAAACAAGCCACTGCCAAAAACCATGTAATTAAAAAAAAGAAAGAAAAAAATATTGGCAAAGTTGTCAGCATTTGTTCTGGTTCTACGTCTACAAAACTATGTCTAATATGTCTACAAAACTATCCCTGTGTCATAGGCTACAGTGTTCCTTTAGAGACTCATCTTCACACTTGGTAAGTAACAGAGAGGAAGTAAAAAGGGCAGATGGAGTAGTTATTTAGGGTAATGTAGAAAGACACCAACCCTGAAAAGGGGGCAGGAGGAACTCAAGCCCCCTTCAACACTAGATTTTCGTGGGGCTGAGCCCTCCCTGAAATGATCTGGCAAAACTGGACCACCAAGATTCCAGTGTAGTCAAGCCCCCTAGGAATTATCAATCAGAAGTTATACTAAATTGCCATTACTTTGCTATTGCTTTCATGATACACAAGTTGTTACCACCTTCTGTTGCAATATAATGAAGCCAGTGTCTAAAACAATGACTTGTTTTGTATTGCACTGTATTATTTTTTGATTGCTTTGTAAAAACATACCTGCAAGTAGTCAATGTTAGTAATGAACTGCCTATCAATAGTGAGCCTTAAAAACAATTCCAGCAGCCTTGTAGAAAGAACATAGATTATTTTGATGCACCACATAAAAAGGTGAATGGGTTGCAGATATGTATGCGTGTTGCATGCAATATACATAGGAAAGCTAAGCAAGGACAAAACACCACCAACAACACAAACAGCCAAAAACCTACACACAAATAGAACCCAATGTTCTTCTTTGCATAATCTAAAATCAATGTATGTGGGCCCATCAAAACCACTACTCTTAAGTGTTTACTGAGAACAAAGTGAAAAATATCACTCGGTCCACTACATCCCCAAACAGACTGTCTGCTTAAATAAGGAGAAGGAGACTAAGGCCTGGAAATGCACCCTGCTTGGGCTGCTTTCTCCAGACCTGGAAATATCCTGACCTGGAAAGTAACATCTTAGAACTAGGCAGCCATTGGTTTTCTCAGCAGAGCTACAGCACCACTTTTATATAGTTGTAACAAGATTGGTCATTGAACACCCATCATCCATACCACTGTTCATGTAAATCTGGTGGTCCTGATTGGCTCTGTGGAGCAGGAGCAGAACCATTTAAGTAAGTGAGGCAAAACAGTGTCCTCAGACATCCTGGCTCACTGCCTCATTAATCCTAAATGCTAATAGATGCTTCCTTTGGAACAGGGATGGTCTACATGAGGTTATGGGCTCCAAGTGCACTTTACAGTTTTGCATTCTCTTGCCTTCCCCAGATCCCTCCATTGGGAAACAATAGTAGAAGAAGCACCATCAGCACCACAACAATAACACCTAATTCTGGAAGCACTTAGGAGCAGTGGCTCTCCATTAAAACAGGTACTGACAGACTGAAAGATAGAGATGGCTCTTGTACCTTATTTGGCTGTATAGAAAAAGGAATCAGCAGGTGTTGCTTATTATGAACTAGAGAACACGTCACACCTGTTGTAATTCCCTTTTCTACACAACCATTAATTGTAGAGGAGTCCTCTCCAGTTTTCATGCTAGCAACCCTGCCCTGTATCTTGTTTCTTTCCCCCAAAAGAGGTTTCACAAAACATAACCACTTCTGCTTCTGAGGGATAGTGCAACACCTGACAGGTAATGGAGGGAGAATTGGCCCTTGTACTCTTGGCACTTGCCCATCCCTACCTTAGAACTATGAGGAATATTTATATGCTCAGAATGCTTCCCTGTAGTTCTAAGAACATCCAAAATTTGATAGGCATTGCTGATCACTGCTGAAGAGAGATGAGGTATCCAGAAAGAAAGGAAAACTATCGTGTCCACCCTACTGCCAAATGCATAAAATTCTGTGATAGGCTTCAGAGAGATGGTGAGGGAAAGCGGTTGACAGTTGACTTCATTCCATGCCCATGGAACCTTGCAGGTTCTGGGATTTCTATTAAAATGAACAGGCTGGTCTACAAAGACTGGGCACTTAAAATAATGCATACCTGCACCTGCATGATGAAAGGCACTGCGGGGGAGGGTACTCGTTTGATGGCCTCTGTGGTCAGAGACCAGGAGGATTTGTATGTGGCACATGGTGCCAGAATGCAAAATGGATTAGAGCTACTTAAGGCCCATACCCCCTCACATGTCCTTTTCAGACTGTTGACCATCCTCCTACCCCCAGTGCAGTCTGAGTTTTCTGGATGCTTTGGGACTGAGAAGGTAATTTCTCCTCTCTCTCTCTCTCTCTCTCTCTCTCTCTCTCTCTCTTTTTTTTTTTTTTTTTTGCCTACTCCATACTTTATCTGAGGGATTTTGACAACTGGCTCAAGGTGATGTCTGTAAATAGGCTGTCACCTGGGTGGAGAATTTAAGACTTTGATTTACACCTTGGCACCATTTTGGTGAAGGGTAGGGCTCTGGAATGGCCACCACAGGTCCTGGGACCCAGGGGTGGAGTGGGAAAGGAATCTAGCCTTGAGGTTAACCCAGGAGTTGCTTCTCTCACTTATAAGGTCTTGGAACTTGTGTGGGAGTTCCTGTAAGTGGCCAGCCAGGGAGCAACCCAAATATTGGACTGCCCTTGGGGCTCAGGTGTTTCACCCAAGGGAAAGCTGAGGAGGTAGTCTAGGGTAGACACCTGGCCTCAGCTGGTCCCACATCAGGTTGCTCTCCCTTCTTGCTGCTCGCAAGTCCAACCAACTTAAACAGGTTCTAGGTTAAATCAAGTGGCCCTTATTTAACCCAACTTTCTATCTGGTCTCATTATTCTGTGGTTGGTCATCAAACAGGATTTGCTTGTACAATGCATAACAGTTTTAACTATTGCTTCTGAAATGTCTATAGTAACAGTCAACACTACATATACAATAAAAGTACATAAAACTATTGTATTAAGCAAAGAGAAATGTTGGCTGAACTTCTCTCTAACAAACTGCTTTCATGAAACCCCCTACCTTTACAGCCATAAAGTAACTCTAATTCATATAAAATGAGTTTCATGAAACATACTCTGCCTACAGCAGTTCAAGACATTCATTGTTTCTAATGAGAATGCTTCCAACCTCTTTTTTTTGGTTTGTTTGTTTTCCTTACATCCATACTGTGCTTGTACTTCAAGTGGAAAGTATTAGGACTCATCAGACAACTTGTGGTAATCTTGGACTTGTTTCTTATTCCTAAAAAGGAAATGGCAGCTATGGAGATTTAGAAAGCAGTAGTCCTGGTACAAGCTTTTCACGGCCACAGGAATGTTTATCTAATCCATCTTTATTTATTTATTTATTTTTCTACTGGAATTCAGAAGAATTCCTTATTGCATTTTGCTTCTTCATTCTTGAAAATGTCTAGAACTCAACAGCACTGTTCAGCTTCTTATTGCTTCTTAATGTTTAGTTTCACAATGTTTAATGGCACAAACTCCCTTTTGTAACTTATCACTGAGAAAATTAATGCACAGGAAGATGTACGTTAACTGGACAGAGTATTATTTTTAGGCACAGATATAATTTTTATGTGATAGATGCAGAAAAAATAGGGAATGATTTAGGAGATTATCAGATAGGAACAAAAAAGTGTTCCTGTCCCACAATCTCCACTCCTGTCCCTGTCCCGTCCCTGTCACACCACAATCACCCTCCCCACTACACTTACCTCCTCTCCAGTTGTTCTGGCAGCCCAGGACTGAATGGAGCTGTAACGGAGCTCCCTTCACTTCCTGGATTGAAATCCCGCGGATTGTCACGAGAAGACAATCTCGTGGGAAATTCAAAAATAAAAATAAAACGAACATGAAAAAAATTACAGCAAGCACAAAAACACAGTTCAAAAGGTAGAAGTAACCTGGGGAGGGTCATAAAAAGTGTGTCACTTACCTGGATGTCCCAATCTCACCCGGAAGTGTTCTGGCAGGGACTGCCCATTGATGCTGGGATCTTGCCAGCATAACGGGGCACCTTGTCGCATGCAGGAACATCCGTGACAGGAACGGAATGGGGGATCTATTGATGGCTTCTCCCATCAATAAAAAGCAGTGTTGGTGGAAAGGCAGCAGAATGGGTGCATAATGAGGGGGGAATGACATCGTCTGAAAGGGAGCCCTTTTGCAATCTCCTGGCTTTCTTGTAACACCACATTTAATGCATCTGATATTCTCCTTAGTCCATCCTCCAGATGTGGAAATCTGCATGTATGGTAATGCAAAAGCATTAAGGGTTATACTGTGTATGTCTTGGCTGCATTAGCTGGTTCACCATACCCAAGGATAAAAAAATGAGATCAGGATTTTAGTGTGCATACATTTGTATGTCAATAAGGAACACATTATCTTGTGAATAGTTTTTTTAAAAATCAATGTTATTCCTGTACTTCAGATTTAATGGGAGGAAGAAAAAATAGGAGAGTGAGCATACTTCTTTATTTTTAGTTCTGTTGCATGATCAACACAGCAGGGTTATTATATCACTTGGATGTCTGTCAGTGATATAAAGATCAATAGAGAAAGCGTTTAGCTTGGTTTTTTAAATTTTAGTTTGAATCTTAAAATATTTTATAAGCTTTAGTATCTAAGCTGCAAAAGAAACGAATACAGTCTAATTTCCTTCATAAGTGAGTATGGAGTTTACAGTGTAGGAGGAACCATTATTACATCAAATATAATGCATTTAACTTATTTATGGAGGACATAATTGAAATGTAACAGATGAACTGTATAAATCCTGGACAAGTTATAGATGGCTATTTAACCCATAGTTTGTGATATAAATGTGATATCTAGTTTATTTTTGCTTATATACATGTGAGCGAGGGAGGAATGGAGAGAGATTACCCTTTTCTCCTAAGTGCAGATTCATTTTTGTCTGAAACAATGATGAATAATGCTATGATTTCTACAATTATTTCATAGGATCATAGAGTTGGAAGAGATGCAAGGGGGTTCAACTCCAAATCTCTGCCAATGCAGAAATCTACCCCAGAGAGGTGGCTATAAAATTTATGTTTAAAAATCTCCAGCAAAGGAGACCACCCTTCAACATCATCATTTCCACTGCCAAACTGCTCTTACTGTCACAAAGTTCTTCCCAATGTTTAATCAGACTCTCCTTTCCTGCAATTTGAATCCATTGGCTTGATCTTATAACCCGGAGCAGCCGAAAACAAGCTCATGCCATCTTCTACATGACAGTCCTTCAGACATGGTATAGACAGTCCTTCAGACATGCCTGTAAACCATAACTTGTAGAAAACAACCTTCAGACAATTCTCAGGTAGATCAGAAAGACAAAGGAACAATGATGAAAGAAATAAGAATTATGCAAAATGTGGTTCGATGGTATACATGGTCTCTTGTAAATTAATAATTTGGAAAAGTATTGTGGGATCACAGAACACATTGGCACCCCCCCCTTGAAATCAGAAATAGAGTTCCAATTTTGACAGTGAAGATGGAACATCAGACCCCCCCCCCCTTTCTTCCCCATGGGAAAATCACATCACTCTACTCTCTGGTGTCATTTGAAAGGGGATAAAGTGAGAACATCAGAGTCATTGCGTGAGAGATGCTCTGGGTCCAAAACCCTACCAGACACAGATCACATCCCTATGATCTGACTACAGCCTGTTTAAATTCATTTCTTCTCATTGCTGACAAGGGGAGGGAAATTGTCTTTGTCCTACCAAAACAACAACAACAACAACAACAAAACCCACACACAACAACCCTAAAAACAAAACAGGAGAAGTGAGCATCATTCTTTCCAGCCCCAAACTTCTCTACTGCCAACAGGAGCCCAACATGACTTGTAGCTGATATTTCGTTGTGCATTTAAAATTTTGATCTTGAAGCTTGCTAACACCATCTGGATGTCCCATCTGTAGAATTTTCTATCCAGTTTTTTTAAAAACATATTATAGCCATGGATGACTTTTAGTCTGGAATATGTCACCTGTGGATATTCTTATTATAACATATCCACAGAAGAAATAGCAGAGATGTCACAGGATGTTCAAAAGATGGTTATTTTAGTATCTTAAAAAAAAAACAACCCTGACACATTCCAGCTTGTCTTTACTCTTGAGGCCTTCATAAGGGGCTCTGCAGATTCAAAGTTCAGAAATTTCTTGACCAGGAAGGAACTCTCAAACCATTCCCTGGAAAACTGGCATAATCTGTTGGCCATTCCCCAGTTTCTGTTTCTTTTATTGCAAGATAGAAATGGAGAGAAATGTATTTTTACATCAAATTTATATACCAGTTGGCTTTCCAAATGAAATATAATATGTTTATAGACAGGGGTGTTTGAGAACTTTGTGGTGCAATTCTCACTTCAAAGAATGTAACAATATGTATATGCAGATGTGTAATTTAAGATAAAATATATCTAGAAATGCATACTTTGAGAGAAAATATGCTATTTTCCAGGCAGGCTTACATCTGAGAGTTTGGTCTTTCAGAACCTCTAGAGTACAATCATATAGGACTTGAAATGTGTATTTTGTGACAAAAATGTGCTCCAAAATACATATCCCCATTTAAATTTTCATGGATAGCAAGGCACACAGGAAAATGTGCTGATTAATGTGGAAATGAGAAGGAATTGGCTTAGGAATGAATACATGCAGAACTGACACAGACCAGAAACAGACTGATCCATCCTTATCTATTTATAGAGATGCAGGAAATGAAAGAAATGATTTCAAAGTCATAGAACATAGGATATCCTGGTCTTGGGCCTGGGCCTGCATAATATTGCTGAGAGATGTATTAGAGGGCAAGGAGGCAAGCAGCAATATCTCTCCCAACTGCATTACCCACTTGGACTTGGAAATTCTATTACTTAGTATCTGAATAACTGCATGGACCACTGTCCCAAAAGAACCAGAAACAAGAACTATCATTTGTTGTCCTCCCCTGCCTTACCCTGCTATGGTCTCACCTAATTGCATACCAGCTACTTGACTGTTAAACATGGGGTGGCATGTGCCACGAACAGAAGTTAGAACAGCCAGCCAAATTGCTGACCCATCCTATTATTTCTCTCTAGCTCCTTGCCTTGTCCCAATCTCCTTGGCAGGACAAGAATAGTAATTTAGTGCTGGGCTGAAGTATCAACTCTTTTCTGGGGCCAATTGTTCCACATGAAAAGAGCACATTCTTAAGTGACTTTTATGGTTGGCAAAATATATTAATTTTCTGAAAAAGAAGCCATAACATGAGAAGATAAAGTGGCAGATGACTTCAAACCCTTTTAAAAAACATTAAAGTTCTAATTATATCTAGTCACAATGTAAACCATTTGGACACCAAAGATCTACACTGATGATATTTACCTTGTTCACATGTGCTAAGTGTAGTAGAATGAAGTTATTTTGAAATTTATTTATTTCCTGCCTTTCCCCAGGTTGGGACTAAAGGTGGGTTACAGTAGCTTTAAAAAAAAATAAAAAATTAAAAATCCACAAAATACAAAAGTTAAAAAGTGATTAAAATTAGAACCACAAAAAGCACAAGAGCACAATAAAATAACAAATTGAAAATCCAACACATTGTACAAGGCATCTCCTGTTACCATACCCTACTACCTGCTCCCTATAATATCTCATAATTGGCAGTACTGGATACTTCAAGGGGTTGAGGCTGGGGTGAGCCAAAGTGAGGTCACACAGAGATCACAAGGACCTGGGAAAGTGTCTTGGAAATGTTTAGGAAACACACCCAAGCTAGGATTAGGTGGAGTCCCTAGTAAACAACACCATTACAGAGGCATGTGCTAATCTCTTCCTGGGCCTCTTTGGCAATGAGTTATACATCCTAAACAATCAAGTGACCCACACAACCCAAATTTCCAGGAAATATCCCTCTGAACCCACTCATGTCCTACAATGTGAGGTTGTCATAAACCCATCAATGCCTATCTCACAGCCATCTAAGACAATCAGGTAAGTTTCATCCTCCTTTGTTTCTTCCGTGGAAGACTCATTTAATCATTGCTGTAGCCAAAATCTCTCTGATCCTAATGGGAGAGAAACATCTCTCTGATCCTGATGGGAGAGGTGGGATACAAATAAATAAGATACAACCTTATTTATTTGTATTACACCTCTCCCATCAGGATCAGAGAGATGTTTCTATTTTGGCAGGCCTTCAAGGACTGATTGCTGAGGTGGAACCGTTACCCAAAGAGGTGGGAGTGCTTTAGAGTATCATTCGTGATATGAATATTTGAGGAAATGATGATTTGAGGAAATGATGATGGAATGCTGTGAGAAGTGGGTAACTTCGGAATGTTTTCACCAGTACTAACTGTAGAGAACTGCAGGTTTATTTATTTATTATTCAGCGATTTACAAAAGAAAGTGGGGAGGGTTCCAATCTAACCTTTTTAGGAAGGATGTTCCAGAGCCTGAGGACAACCACTGAGAAGGTCCTCTCTCATGTTCCCACCAGGTGTATCTGTGTGGTGGTGGGACAGAGAGAAGGACCTCCCCAACATGGGCAGGGAAAATACAGGCCTTTAAAAAACCCTGAAAATGACACCAAATTATTCAGAACGAAAAAATGCCACTAATTTGAGTGTTTTGCTGTGTTGATCTGTTTTAAGGATGACTAACGCTGGAACCATCTTAAGATCTCTAATGTATCTGACATGTGGCAGGGCCTTCTAAGTGGTGACATCCCAGCTCTATAACTCTGCTTCATCAGAGATCCAGTTATCTCACACACTCCTGTTGTTCCAGCATCAGTTTAAAACATGCACATTTTTGGTGTGTTTTTATAAACTCTGCAAAGATACCAGAATTTTTGCATACTAAAAGCTATATATGCACACATTTCAATCAAAGAAATGGAAGCAAATATATTTCTTTTATATACAGTTTATATCTGTAGGAGTAATGAGTCTAAAAAATAAAATTGTATTAAAAATTCCAGGATCTAGTCCTTTTAAAAAGCAACAAGAATTATCTCCTTTAAAAAGGAGAGTTAAAAATCATTCATTTACTTTTAACTTCATGCAGAGTGCAACTTAGGAATGCAGACAAAAGCTCAATTAACACTTAAAAGGTGTGTTCAGAGGTCTAAGAATACTCAGTTAAATTAGACTCATTACAAAACAAAGGAGTCAGTTTAAAATGCAAATCAAAAGTTTACTGAAGGTATATCAATCTCAATCTACATACTAAAACAAACTTTAAAAAGAGGTTCCTAACTAACTAATGGTATTTATGGTAGGAAAAAACTCACCCAGCCTACAGCGGTAAAAGGCTGCATGGTAAACATCATAGCATGGTTTCAGGAAAGATGTCTTAAGATGTCTAAAGATGGCTACAGCCTCATGGAGACTCAAACTTAAAAGAGAACTTACACAGAGCAATAAAATTTAAATTACGTCATGTGTTGAATGACCCAGCACTCCAGTTGGCTGGAAGTGCCCAGTGAAATAAGAGAAAGGGAATTTTGGGAGAACAAAAGCATGCAGGGAAAAACCATAGACTTATCTAAGGATGTGAATGAGGTACACAAGATTGCTTTTACATTACAATGATTATTTCCCCATATACTACAATATCCAAATTTACCATTGCATCATTTTCATGGAGGAGGTGGCACAGACTGAACACAGGTTTGAGATGTATAACCTGAGCACACTGAAAAGATGCTATATAAAACTTGTATCATGAATTCCTAGTTTCTTTGCAAAATATAACAGTTCTAAAAGGCTAGTTTATGTGTAGAAATTAATTACTGGGAAATCCTCATATTCCTATACAAATATGCACATTAATTTCATGATTGTTCTATTCAGATTCATAAGGCAATATGACAGAAGAAAAATGTAACAGACCTCATCTGTGTCTCCCAAAAACTCCATTAAACTTGCAAATTTCAATGGGGTGTAGGGAGGCATTTGATCTGTTTTCTGCAATTTGTCATTCTATAGTAGATATTTATAATTAATTATTTAAAATGTGTTTTTTGGGATAGATAGATAGATAGATAGATAGATAGATAGATAGATAGCCACCCTGTGCCTCTGAGGAAGAGCAGGATATAAATTAAATCAGTAGATAAACTAGAATATTGAAAAAAGCATCTATTCTTCATTCACTGTCGAATGCAATGTTGACAGGCAAGCTCAGTGAACTTTTTGTCTAGTTTCATTGTGCTTCATTTAAGCTGAATATATTTCAAATCCAATTGTATTTTATCCCAGTATACCATTGTTGTTGTCATGTACCTTCAGTTTTTTTTCCAATTTATGGTGACCCTAAGGTGACCCTGTCATAGGGTTTTCTTGACAAGATTTGTTTGCCATTGCCTTCCTCTGAGGCTGAGAAAGTGTGACTTGCCCAAGGTCACCCAGTGAGTGTGAAGTCGAAGGCTTTCATGGCTGGCATCCATAGATTTTCCTTGGGGCTTTTTTCCAGACTGTGAGGCCGTGTTCTGGAAGAGTTTCACCTGCATCTGTGGCTGGCATCTGACATTTCGCCTGCATCTGTGGCTGTGGCACACCCAGTGAGTTTCCGTGGTTTAGCAGGGTTACCATAGGGAGACATTTAGGTGCAAAGATGTTACTGTCGTTTTGGTATTCATTGTCCTTGATCCTCCACATAACTTGAGTGTTAGGACTTTGTCAAAACTTTGGGAAAAGAGCATCTGAAAATATGGACTAGTATGATACATTTCCAGTGAAAGACATGTAATCAAGACTTCTCTGTCTCTCTTTCCCTTTATCCTCTTTCTGTGTACCGTATATATACATGCTTTCATTACCCAGCATGTCTTTTTAACTGTGGGAGACATAAGTAGCTTTCTTATTTCTGTTCTGAACTGTAGGGAAGGTGGACAGAGGTGGATTTCATTTGTTCTTTACTATCCCCAGAGCCTTTTTATTGCTATTTCCAAATAGCTATGCACTTTACAATGCATATAGGCTTTGAAACTAGCTGAACTAGTCTTTTCAGAATAAATTGGTTAAGATCCACAGGATTTTGCTTAGAAAGAATGAAATTATATTATTTAGGCTAAAATCCTATGTCCTACTACCTGGGAGTAAGCCTCGTGGAAATTAACAACATTTACTTCGAAGAGGGCTCTATTGGGTTATACTTTTAACTTGATGATTCAATGATGGTAGCAATAACTTCTTAGTTTCCAGAGTGAAGTGGTAGATAATACATTTTCTTTCCCCCAAAATATTTGTGCTGAGACAGAAAAGCCAGACACCATGTTATGGGTTAAATGGGATGGTCACAACTTTAATACAAATACAACAATTACCAATCAGCTACATTCATATCATATATATATATATATATATATATATATATTGGCATGGGAGACCCTACCAGTGGCTATTATGCCACCGCCAGCATAGCTCAAAACATCAATAGGGTACGCAAGCCTCTCTCCCACGACAAGGGGGCGAAGGGTCTGACAAAGAGCATCAAAGGGCAGGATGGGCTCTCTAGCCTTGTGCCAACCGTCCTAGGAGAAGGAAAACTCCAATCCCAAACCCGGGCAGATGGTGCTCGTCCAACCCTGTAAGGTCAACCATCTAAGAGAAGGAAACTCTAATCAAACCTACAGCCCGAGGACCTCACTGCCACGTCCATGCTTGCAAGGCCACGGCAGATGAATCTCTGGTTTAAAGGGTGAGGCCAGTTCTGTGCACGCTGCGCTCCACCAGAAAAATCCATTGCACAGGCTCGAATATATTGACAATGTGTAGGCAAAGTAAGTTTGAGAGGACACAGGGCCCAATGGTTTCCAGACCAGCAAATGCTCAACCAGAGCATCAAGCTACGGATGTCTGGTAAACATCTTGTAGGCCTTGTCATATCAGCCAATCTGTGGAACACGTTCCCCAGAGGTGAGGTCACCTGCATCCACCCAGACTACATGTTCCCCCCTTTTCTGTCCATCTAGCCACACCAGGGCTTTCCTCCCCCAAATTTAACTTATCCCCAATGCCCCCTCTTCCCTCCATATCTGCCACAGGAGGGGGCCAGTCCAGCTTGGCACCCCCTCCCTCCACTCCATGTCCTTTGAATCTATTTCCATAGCTGATGGATCACAGAGTCGAAGTAGAGATCACAGTGCTTTGGAGAAAAATGTATGCTGTTGCCTCTGTTTAGGTAAGCCAAGTCCACACATATGCCTGTGTGGGTGATAGGAGCTATCCAGATGAGGTTATGAGTCATGTCCCAATTAGCATAACACTGTGCTGCACTGATTGTGGCGTTACTACAAGTACCCTGCTGTACCCATCTTGGTAACGTCTTTGTCTGGAAATAGGTGTTGGATGTTATGGGGATCTATTATAACCATGCCAAGTTGGAGCCGAGGTATCTTAAGTAGATTGTTCTCATCCAAATGAAGGAGAATGACATCAAGATGTGTTGCAGCAAGTTTGATGATCTGGGGGAGTAGATCCCCCCCACTGCATACCTCGTCAACACCACCAACTGATAATGGCCAGATGTGACATGCCAAGATCCCTGCCCCTGCCCAAGTAGACTATGTGTTGTTCAGCCCAGAAAATGAGGCTGTGTCCTACTATCCCTACTATTATTGGAGGACCTTCTCAAGAAACACACACACACACACAAAGGGAGTCTGAAGGTGTGCAGCCAGCTGCTTTCCAGCTTCACTCCTAACATAGGGTCAGAAAGACATAGACCACTAGTGTCCCACCTTCTGAATTCTAGAGCTAGGCAAACCATGCCCAGCTGCAGCTATAGCAGCTCCTATGCAAAAGGAATGGGTAGAAAATTCATGCCGGAAGGCTGAGCATCAAGATGGCTTGTCTAAGGACATATTGGAATTGATATTGAGTAAGAGGGATGTCTCAAGTATGTAAGAAAAATATCCCTGGAACATGCGAACATAAATTTAAGTAGTCCAGCATAGACTGCATAGGGCAAATTTATCCTGCCAGGGCCTTCTCCAAGGGGATAATCTCCCTGCCTTGCTGATCTGTCTTTAGAGCATCTGAAATGGATATACAAATCCTGTTGGTTGAAATGAAGGTCTGACAGTTATAGGGATCAACCAGAAGGGTCTTGTCTGGATCTAGGGAGGAGTTCACTAATCTGTGTGGCTGCAAAGAATGCCAGTGTGAAAACAGCCTAGAAAAGCATAATCTCATCATTAGTCATGCAGACTGTCAGGAGGTGTGGAAGGATAACATCAGATATGGGTAGATGAACACTGAGAGCAGGGATTCCCTAGCTCAGCCCTTCAGGAACCAACAGGAAGAGAAGTTGGCCATGGGGTCTGGGAAATCCAGGCACTTTGGAATCAAAGGACAGTTCTGCAAGGTGACCCCAGATGGTTTGAGTAGACAAGCCCTCCCCCCTTAGGTGGACAGTGAACTGTGGCACTGTCTCATCTCTCACTGTCCAACTGGCTGGCTCACCCATCATGTTAAGAAAGCTGCAGAAGATGTGCAAGCTGACCTGGTAAGCCTTGTGAATCCAAGGGACTAAAAACAGGAGGATGGCACATTCAGCTTCTATCTACTAAAGTTCCAAAAGTGTGCAGGCACCTCCAAAGGTTGCAGGGAACCCTGTCGGGACAGCTCCCAGAATCTGCAGAAGTGAAAATGGAAAAGAAAATCTGCTGGGATTTGTTGGATCCTGGGGAGATGTCATGCTTGGAAGAGTATGTTGTCCTGTAAGCACTGCAGGATGAAGCAATTTCATGACCAGTTTCATGGCACAGGATGACTTGGAGCTTTGAGTGTTGACAATCTGAACTACTGGGGAGTTATCACATCCAAATAAGATAGATTTTTTTGCAAAATCTTGTGTTTAAATGTGGACAGCTACCACTATGGAGAAGAGTTAAATGAAAATTAAATTTCTGAAGTCCACTACTTACCCATTCAGCCAGCCAGGGCTCTGCACACCATTGGCCCTGCAAAAATAGGCCTAAATCAGATTAGCCTACTGCATCAGAATGCATCTGAAGATCTACCCAGAGGTGTAGGGTGCTCCTCCAGAATGACACCTCATTGTATCGCTAGAGAAAATGCCTCCATATCCCCAAATCCTCCCTAATCTCCTTGGTGATCCTGATGTAATGATGAGGGACATAACCCTTCTGATGGCCTTGTTCAGCAAGTGCTGAACACTCAGCCTGGTACAGTGACACTGCATGCAAAGTTCAGATGATCAGTAAGGTCTTGGAAGTCATGGAATGTAGTTTTTTTTCTCGCTCCTCATGGATAGCTTCAAGTAGCTGCTGAAGGATAGCTGCTGAAGGATAGCTTCAAGTTTCTCAATCAGGAGATGTTAAATGCCCTGGAATGTGTCTAGCTCGATACCAAGAAAGGTGAATTTGGTGGAAGAACATTCCATCTTCTTGTGAGCAAGGAGAACCCTGAGCTCCTGGTTGAGGGTCTGAAAAGCGCTGAGAGTATCCCAGCAAGCTGAGGAAAACGGCTACCAGCAAATAAGTGTCAGAAGTTAAGAGACTGAACTCCATTATAAAATGGCTAAACAAGCTGCAGAGTTATGCTGAGTTAAAATGGCTGACTCCATGAACTGCCTAGTCTTCCTTAGCTATAGAAGGAGGGTTCTAACTGGTGTGTAAGATTGTGTGATTGAGTAAGCCAGTGCCCTGTGACTGTGTATATGGGATGGATTGGAACAAAGCTCACCCTTCTTCCTGTGAATGCTGAGGCCTGGTGAAGCAGTTTCTCTTTGAATTGTAAATATTTGTACATATTGCAACTGTTTGAATTTGAAGCTAAAAGTGCCTCCTACTTATTTGGACGTCAAACACTCTATGTGTGAGTATTATTGGGAGTGGGTTGCTACTGAGTCTACTGAGACAGTTTTTGGGCTTCTGCTGGATTGAGTGTCCTATCATCCCCTGACAGTGGTTATGGGTCCAGATGATTGATCTCTGATCAGATAAGGAACACCCAGAAAACTTCCCAGAAACTCTTTTGTTTTGAGTGTTTTTGGCTAGTTCGCTGAGAAACAGTTAAGTTTCAGCCAGGCCCTGTAAAGTCTTCGAGCAACCTTGAAGTGCTGCCAGCTGCCAGCTGCTTGTGTTTCATCGATGGAGAATTGTTGACTCAAGCAGCAGAATGGCAGACAATAGTCTCATCCACTTTGAAAATCTGGCTGATAGAAATTATTCAGCATGGAGTTTATGCATGGAGGCTTTATTTATTAAGGACAATTTGTGGCACGTTTTGGAGAATGAAAGTGTGATCCCAGAGGGTTCAGAAGATGAAATAGCAGCGGTCAGACTAGCAGAGCAGAAGGCTAGAGCTGCAATTCTCTTATCACTCAGCCCCTCCCAGTTAATACATGCGGCCCCAGCAAAGACAGCCTTTCAGCTTTGGAGAGCTTTGAAAACAGTTCCTCAGAATTTGTCCTGCCTCTCAAAAATGATATGCACTAAGAGACTTTATAACACAAAGCTGGCTACTGGAGGCTGTGTGAAAGCCCATTTGGAGGAAATGAGGCAGCTTTCTCAAGAGGTGACCAATAGAGGGGTGGACATTCTAGAAGCCCAGTTTGCCAAAGGAATGGGATTTCCTAATGTACAGTCTGCAAACAACCAGGGAGATTGATTTGTCTATAGATCTATAGGTCCAATGCAAGCAATTTGATTCCCGGATGGAGGGGAATAAACAGCCACAAATTACCAGACACAATCAGGAGAGCACTGAAACAGAGGCACCTGTGGAGGAGGGAGCTTGAAGCTACATAAAACGCTGTTTCAGATGCAAAAAGCCTGGATATTTTCAGAAGGACTGTAAAATGCCTGCATCAGATAGGGGGTGTGTGCATCCTCTCAGGCTGCAAGCCATGCCTTTGTAGCACAGCACCATCCTGATAGTACTGAGGAAAGAATTTGGTTACTTGATAGTGGGGCCACACACAATATGGTTAATGATTTACAGTCATTAAGCAATGTTAAAAATGCTTCAATAACCAATATTACCCTTGCAGATGGTGCTCCCAGCAAGGTGCAGAAAATGGGCACTGCATATGTGCCATCTTTTGATAAACATTTTGAAAATATGTTATGCGTTAACAAACCAGAGAATTGTATATTAAGTGTGACCCAAATGACTACTGATGGTTATAAAGTGATATTTGAGGGAGAACACTGTACAGTAACAGAAAGGCATAACATGAATAATGTATGTGCAAAAGGGATAAAGAAACATTGGTTATATTATATGTTGTCTAAAGGAAAAGTAGCAAGTATGAACCCTGCAGACAATGTGCCCCAACATGATAAGTGTGTTCATTACTACCACAGGCTAATGGGCCATGCTAGTTACAAAGGGTTAAAGGAGCTAACAAAAGTGTGCCCTGGTTTAAGCATGAAACACAGTCCAAGGTTCTTAGAATGTGCAGTGTGCAGGAAAGTTAAGGTGAAGGTTTTCCCTATTGCCAAAAAGACCCAATGTGTCACCAACAGACCCTTTGAAGCTGTCCACGCTGATTTAGCAGGCTCCTATAAGCCCACTGAAGGGGGTAACTGCTATTTATTTGTGATAGTGGACAGACACACTAGGTACATCTATGTATACTTACTGAAGGAGAAAAATCAGGCTGCAGACAGGTTCTGTGAGTGGGTGAACACAGTGGAACGTGAATTTCCTTCTCATAAGGTTTCCAGTCTAGTGATGGATGGGAAGGGGAATTCTTATCAAACAGTCTGCAGACCTTGAAGCGTAGGAGGGGCATTAGACACAAGACCACAAACCCAGCATCTCCAGGGGAGGATGGGCTTGCAGAAAGGAAAATTGAGATGTTGAAGTGCATGATGGAGTGCATGATGAATATGTACAAGCCGCAGCTGGGCTGTGGGGGGGGGGAATGAAGACTGCTGCTTACCATTTAAATAGACGGTGGACGTCAACCAGACCCCATAGTGTCTATTGTATGGTAGAGCAACAAACCTCAAGCACCTGGGTTTTTTTGGACAATATGCAAATGTACTGATTCACCTGAGCCTAAGGAAGCCTGGTCAGCCTAAAACCACGAGGCTACATTTCCTAGGCTATGAGGGTTATAAGTATGTATTTTTTCTCCATCCTGGAAAGGTTGCATTCTCCAGGAGTTCAAACTTTGAAATGCACTCAGGGTGGGACAGATTGCATTGCAATCAGGAGGTGTTTGTTCCCTTGGGGAGGGATGTGACAACAACTCCCCAAAGTCCCACACATAGAGGGGTGGCAATGCCTGATGATGAAGGGGAGGCAGAGGAAGAAAAGCCTGACACTTCACATGCCACTCCAACACACACACACCACCACAAAAAGCATTGAGCCTGACACAAGGAGAGATAGCAGCAGCAGTGCAAGTGAGGATGAGTCAGGAAGAACTAGGGTGCTCATCCCCAGAAGGTCAATGAGGGTCAGAAAGGCTCCTGACAGATTTGTTGTTCAGGAAGCCAGGCTATGAAATGTCATGGCAGAGGAGCCTGCAAGTTTTCAAGATCTCCTAAAACTTCCCCAGGAAGAGCAGGAGAAGTGGAACATAGCCATGGACTCTGAGTTCGAGTCACTAGTTGAGAGGAAAGTGTTCCAGGTAGTTGAGAGACCCAAAGACCAAAAGTTGTTGGTTGCAGGTTGGTATACAAGCTGAAGGACATGTCTGATGGGACACAAAAGTGTAAGGCACATTTAGTTGCGAAAGGCTTTTCACAGGAGCGCTACACCAATTTTGACAAAACCTTTTCACCCACAGCAAAGCCAGAAAGTCTTAGGTTAGTGTTACCTGTAGCATCCAAGAGGCAGATGGTTGTGCAACACTTTGACTTTGAACCAGCATACCTAAATGCTGATCTTGAAGAGATAGTGTTGATGGAACAGGTCCCTGGGTATGACAGTGCAGGTGAGAACAAGGTGTACTTGTTATGCAAACCATTCTACCACTTGAAACAAAGCGTACATTGCTGGAACAAGTGCATACACCAAGTTTTTGTGTCACTAGGTAACTCAAGGAGCATCGCAGATGCCTGCGTGCACACCGAGGGGGCAAGTGATAGTGCTGTCATGCTAGTCATCTATGTGGAATACCTTTCTGTGGTGGCAAAGAGTGTCAGTGATGTCAAGAAAGAGCAGGTGGAGTTAGAAAACTGGTTCAAGTTGAAGGACTTAGGCAGCCTGAGATGTTATTTAGGCATAGAGGTAGAAAGAACCTGACATCAGTTTTGCAGTTGGAGTGCTCAGCAGAAGAGTCTCCAAGCCAAGGAGGGCAGATTGGGAAGTCCTGAAGAGGGTAATTAGATTTCTCAGGGGGACCAGGGACATAAGTTTGAGGCTGACAGGAAATCAGGTGACCCTGGAGTGCTATGTGGACAGCTCTTTTGCTGCTGAGACTTCAGACAGGAAGTTAGTGACTGGGTTGGTGGTCAGGAATGCAGAGTGTGGAGATCAAGAAAGCAGAACTGTGTGGCCATTATTACCACTGAAGCTGAATTCACAACCTTGTCTGAGATGGCTAGTGAGGTACAATGGGTAGGGCAGATGCTTGCGGACCTTGGGGAGCTGTGCCAAATGCCTTTTGAGGTACACAAGGACTCACAAGCCTGCATAGCTATGGCAGAAGCAGAAAATCTGAAATGCAGGACCAAATACGCTTCAGTATGTTACCAAAATGTGAGGTAGTTAATACAGGAAGGTGTCCTGTGTCTGAGGTACTGTCCTTCAGAGGACAATGTTGCAGACCTGCTCACAAAAGCCCTTCCAGCAGGAAGCCATGATGAGTTGGCCTTATCACTAGTGTGTAAAGTGAAAGGTGTCAAAAGGGAAGGTCAACCGACAGATAAATGATTTCTAACAATGTATGTTGATAATGTTGTGTTGTAATGATAACATGTGTCTTGTGCAGTAGTTTGACTATTTTGGAGGGGATTGTCAGGAGTTAGAGACTGAACTCCATTATAAAATGGCCGAACAAACAGCAGAGTCATGCTGAGTCAAAATGGCTGACTCCATGAACTGCCTAGTCTTCCTTAGGTACAGAAAGAGGGTTCTTATTGGTGTATAAGATCATGTGATTGAGTAAGCCAATGCCCTGTGACTGTGTATATGGGAGGGCTCAGTACAGAGCTCACCCAGCATCCTGTGAATGCTGAGACCTGGTGAAGCAGTTTCTCCTTTAATTGTAAATATTTGTATATATTGCAACTGTTTGAGTTTGAATATAAAAGTGCCTCCTGCTTATTTGGACATCAAACACTCTATGTGTGAGTATTCTTGGGAGCAGGTTGCTACTGAGTCTACTGAGACAGTTTTTGGGCTTCTGCTGGATTGAGTGTCCTATCATCCCCTGACAATAAGAAATGGTCAAGATAGCATACTATTGCTGGGTTCCTGCACCTCTTGATAGCACAACACTCAAGGAATGTGCTGAAATGTACCAAGACATAGCACAATATAGAGCATCTCATTGGCACAGGCTTATCATAATAGTAGGCTCCATGAAAGTGGAAGCCCAGGAGATTGAAATCTTCAAAGTGAACTGGCAGTAGATGAAATGCAGATTTAAGGCTGCATTTTGCCAGTAGCACCCTGAGGCCTAGAGCCTGAATCATAGCAACCACTTTGTCAAAGTACACATATTGTATTTAACAGAACATAGGACTGGCTCAATGGCATCATTAACAAATGACTGCTTGGGGAAAGAAAAGTTGTATATAAGCTGATATTCACCCAGGATCTTCTTAGGGACAATTCCCAATGGTGATAGCCACAGATTAGGAAGAGGCGTTTCCATGTAAGGACCTGCAAGCAGTTCCTTAATGAGTTATTCCCTCACAATGTTGTGTAGGTTGGTGACAGGCTGAGAGTTAGGTACAAAACTATATGAGTGCTTACCTGTATAGGGAATCCTAAAGCCATCTGTGAAACCATCCAAAATGTAGCTGGTGCTGGCACTCTTAGGATAAAGTGCCAACCATAAAGCGAGAACTGCAAGCTTAATTGATGTTGTGGCCTTTGCTTCCTTGCTGAACACCATGGGTGGAACTTGAGTTAGACCCATTGTGCCCCCCCCCCATGCTTACCTCAGACTCAGGACATGCTGGGATGCAGATCCCTCCACATCTCCCACATTTGTGATCATATTTGCATGCCTGTCTCTTGGATGTACCTGCACTGAAGTCCCAGCAAACTGCGGAACCTTTCCTATCAGTTTGAAGCAGGTCTCGCATGTGTGCCTTTTGACTTATTGCCCATTGGCACAAAATAGTTGCTGCAATGATTGGAAGGGGAGAACTAAAAATGGACCATAATGTCAGGCCACAATTCTAGATTATGCACCTGCTCAATGTATTACAACCAAGTAGATCCCTTGGAATCAGTGTAGGAGTATGATGCCCTGGTACTTAAGCAGAGCAGAGCACCTTAAGCAGAGGGGCTGTGTCTCGAATACCAAACCCATGTAGATGGTCCAACCTGCCAGCCAATTGATAAAGTTTCTTTCAACCTTGGGGCACTTAAATTGTTCCAATTCCCTTGGAAAATTCAAAAGAACACTGTCCTTTATTAAAACCCTAAGTTCTGGATTGTGAAAGAGCAGGGGAAAACCTCCCTATATTCACCCTTCCTTGGTGGCAGGTAGAAAGTGCCCCCCCCCCCCGTGGCAAAGACCCAGACCCATATAGATTGCATTGAGAAGACCGCTCAGGAAGAGAGGGAGGCAGTGAAGAGTTGGGAGAGGGAGGTAGTCAAGGCAACTAAAGGGTAGTTGTCAATTTGAGAATGCATGCATCATCCCCTTACTTCAGCAACAACAAGGCAGTTAACTACTCTTATAAGTGCCACAGTGACTGCTAGTGATCAGATGTTTTCCTTGCATTCAGTCTGAACCATTTTCAAAGAGGTAGCTGTGTTAATCTGTTTCAGAATAAAAGGATGGGGAAAAAGGAAGAAAAGATAGAGTGGGGTGCCAGTTACACGACAGAAATTGTCACGGTGCTTACTGTGATTTTGTGAGCACGAATCCGTCCCTCGCTGTTTATACGATTTATGTCACTGATCTGGATATCCCAGGTGGTCCCATTACACGTCCAAAGTTCCGTTTTTTTTTTTTTTTAGGTTGTAGGGTTGTTGTTGTCGTTTTTTTGGCTGTCAATCAAGTATGCGATTACTCGTGTTTTCACAACCTCAGTGACGCACTTCTTTTAAAGTTCTGTGCCACGAGCGATGCTATTGGCTGGCTGGGGGGGGGGAGACAGGGAGGTAGAGGTTTGGTATTCCCCTCGCTTCTTTAAAATGTTAACCCTTTCAGAAGAGGCAGAGGCACTTTTCAAAAACCTCAGACGGAGGAACAATTAAACCATCTCCTTATCTTTTGAAAGCAAGCTGAGTAGAGGCTTGGAATTGCTTTCGCTTTAAGCAGAGGCATTTTGAAAGACCCAGACTGAGATCTTTCGCTCAGACGCAGGGAGATCAAGCCATGGGGGGGGGTTGGGTTTCCCCTTGCCTCTTTAAAATGTTAACCCTTACAGCAAGCCAGCGACAGGCATTTTGAAAGGCACAGACACAGAGGGGGAATTAAAGGGTGTTCATTCGCTCAGAGGCTGGAATACCAGGGAGGTGATCAAGGCAGGGGATGAATGGGCGACCCTCTGCCCACCGCGATCTCTCTGTAACATGCAGTTGAGGAAGAGGTTAAAGCTGAAGGGTTTGCAGTGTAGAAATCCATTTAAAAAGGTGATTGAGTACACGCGCGCGCACACACACACATCAACTTTCGTGCAGCTGGAAGGGATGCCTTTATTTTCCGCTGGTGAGGCTGGCTCTGTTGAACGGGTGACTGACCCCTCCTTTTCTGGTCCCTGATCTCTAAGCCCGCCCCCAGTCACCATTTCCGGCCATCCCAGTACCGAGACATTTTGTCCCAGGCTGTTTACATTTCCGATTTTCCGAATCCTCCACTGACTTTTTTAAAAACCGGCACAAACCGCAGGACTGGAAGTCCCGCAGGTTGAGTGATAAAAGGTGGCCCCCCTTCTGAAAATCACGTACCCAACCCGATGTATGTGTAAACTGCCAGGGATCAACACAAATTCTTCCCAGGACATTTTCATCGTGTAAACAGCACCTGGGAAAATTTGAAACTAATTGATTTCTTTTAACACAGGCTTTCATGGATTTCAATCCACCTTTTCAGATGCACTGATGGAGTGCAATATTAAAGCCACAAGTATTTAAGAATGATTATTTAGCTGTGAGGGGTGGGAACAGAGTGTAATTGGATACAGAAAGGTGTAACTTGTGAACCTGGTACTAAACCTTCAAAGGGTTCTGTGAGATGATACAAGCCTGTCAAACAAGTTGACAGTGTGAAAATCTTGATTCTTTAGTACTGAAGTCTCTCTCTCTGGCTTTTCTTCACAAAAGAAGATTCAGGAAGGGTATGAAAACAATAAATTACGTTTACCTGACAGTCAGTTATTTTGTGGTGCGAAAAGTTTCTGAAATAATAATGTTGTTATGTATGTAACCTGTGGTGTAAATACATCTCTCTGGCTTTTCTTCACAAACGAAGATTCAGGAAGGACTCATCCCGTGCTTTCTGCAAGCGCGCTGATGACTAAAAAGGCCAATCCGAGATAAACAAGTCCGGTTGCAAAAAGCACAGCAGAAGGTCTCCTTGGGTGATGTTTTTGGGTTGTGATTCTTTCTGCGTTGTCGTTTCTCTTCAAGACTTGTTCGTTGTGAGTTCTCAAATAAGGCTGCAGCATTGTGGATAGTGTGTCTCCATGCCTCCCGATGTGAGGCCAGGGCGGACCACTGTTGGTGATCAGTTTGGCCGAGCCTGAGATGTTGTTTCAGGGAGTCTTTGTATCGCTTTTTTGGAGCACCCCTCTTACGCTGACCCGTGGCGAGTTCACCGTAGAGTAGTATTTTTGGGAGGCGATGGTCCTCCATCCTAGAAATGTGCCCTGCCCAGCGCAGCTGTGTTCTCAATATCATGGCCTCAATACTGGTGATCCCTGCTTGCTCAAGGACAGCAACATTCGTCACATAGTCAATCCAGTGTATATTTAGGATTGTGCGTAGACAGCGCTGATGAAAGCGCTCGAGGAGTTGTAGGTGGTGGCGATAGGTGACCCATGTTTCAGATCCATAAAGGAGGATAGACAGTACGATGGCTCTATACACACTGATTTTTGTGCTTTGCCTCAGGTGTTTATTGCTCCAGACTCTTTTGTGAAGTCTTCCAAATGCACTATATGGCTTTGCTAATCTGTGATCGATCTCTTTGTCAATCTTGGCATCTGAGGAAATGATGCTTCCCAGGTAGGTGAACTGCTGAACAGACTTGAGCACAGATTTGCCGATGGCAATGTGGGGATGGTGGTTTTTGTCCTGTGGTGCAGGCTGGTAAAGAACTTGTTTTCTTCAGGTTGACTTCTAGCCCAAACAGCTCTGCAGCTGTTGCAAAGCAGGACGTTAGGCGCTGCAGAGCTGCTTCTGTGTGGGCAACAAGGGCAGCATCATTGGCGAAGAGCAGCTCATGGACTAGATAGTTTAGAGTCTTAGTGTGAGCCCTCAGACGGCTTAAGTTAAACAAGCTACCATCAGTACGGTAACATATATAGATGCCGTCGTCTTCTTCAAGCTCTGCCATAGCCCTTTGGAGCATCGTGCTAAAGAAGATTGTAAATAAAGTTGGTGCAAGAACACAACCTTGCTTCATTCCATTATTAATACATATAGCATGCCAAGAAACCACTGTCTCCTTTTCACACCTGTACTAAAGAATTGGAATTTGTGACTATATCCCAATTCAACTGTTTCTCTTTCCCATTATTATTTTATTTTATTTTGTTCCAAAACAGAAACTTGAACGTTATTGGTTGTATATCCAGGAAGATAAATCATATTTTTTCAGACATTGATAAGTTAAACTGTGGATACTTAAACCGTGGATGCAGGAGGTTGACTTGCATTACACTAGCCATTGACATGTTGGTTAATGTCACAGCTCCAGGGTTAGAGATTATAGTTAGAAGGAAGAACTTTTTCATTTCTGTTTTTAAATGTCACTACATCTACACTATTTAGTTGCTGTTAACAGTGAACTGCTGAATGTTGCTGCACCATAAAACCACCCTATCTATCCATCCATCCATCCATCCATCCTTCTCTTTCCCATTTTCCATGGACTGCTCTTGAAGACATCACATCTTGCTTATTCCACCAGTTCTCCTGACTGCCCTGGTTCCCTACCATGTATTTTCCATTGGTGCTTTGAACAGAAAAATTCTGGGCTAAACTGAATGAGTATGACTGGATTATCAATCTTTAAAAGTTGGTTTTAAAAAACTCAGTTGTTAGTAGAAATTATGTACGCACATTCATTTTCTGTAATGGGTCAAACAGCACCCTGGGGCAAAACTCTTCACTAAATTTTTAAAAAATGTAAATGAAGCAGGAGATTATTTCCCCCAACTTACTCAGTACTTTAATACAGACCCAAAATTCTTCTCACAGATTTATTTTTTAAAAATCAAAATACAAAGAAAAAGGAGATTGGATCACAAAATGTTGTCTCTAGTTTCACTAAAGAACTGAAAACTCCTTGATCTGGCAATCTCTCTAAAAAATTGTAGAGTCCTGTATAACCTCTCTTTGTAGCTGATTATGTCAATTAATCTGTTAGGGTTTGGAAAAACAATATTGGGATTGGATTTAGTTTTCTGGTGGTTTGATCAAAATCTTAAATTACGTAATATTAATTGTGAACATGTTGAGTTTTCTCCTTAGAGTCCAAAGATTTTATAGAAGGATCACCACTGGATTGTTATAATTTCATATCTTCATTTGCTTCTAAAGCTTGTGGTGTATAAAACTGAGATATTCATTGATTGTCTGAGTTGAAGCAGAGGAAAATATGTTACAAAAATATGAAGGTTTCTCATGTGACCAGACTGTAATTTATGTATTTTTTTTAAAAAAAAAGCAACCTAAAATTTATAATTTTCCCCATGAAGATACATTTTGTCTTCCCTAAGTGTGTTTTCTTATTCTGTTAACACAATATCATGATTAGTTCCTTTTAATGAGATTTTCTATTCAAAAAAATGCATTTATTTGTCTATTGCAATGTTGCTATATATAACAGGTTGGATCTAAGCTGTGATAGTCCTGATTTGCCCCACTGATACAAGTGGGATGAAAAATTGATTAACCTAGTGCCGTTCTAATTCAATATGTATTACTTTTCTGCAACCATGCTGACATTGTTATAGATGGCAGAGCTTATAGAACACACACCAAGATATTGGAGTTTGCCAGTACTGTTTAATATAAAAACATACATACACTGAAAATACTGTATTTTTGGACAATTAGGAGGTATCCAGACTTTTTTTTAAGGTGACACGTGGAAAAATATATTGTTAAATTTGAAGATAGTGATCCGAAAATGTACAGCCTTCTTTTAATATGCTTGCTACTAAAGCCAGTTTAGAGATGCATATAGATTTACTTTCAGTTGGCTTTTAAAGAAAGAAGACTTCTAAGTATGCTTTGCTAGTTCTAGCCAGCTGATGTTACCCTATTTCCAGATGTAATTCCAGACACTGATAAACTAATAACTTGTGTATCTCTCTACATTTTATTTCAAAATATTACTTAAACATAAATGCGGATGAATGTGCATTTCTGTATTTAAGGGTTATTAACTGATGCAATAGCTTAACTCCTGCTTAATTTATGCATGCCTTCAGTTTCATTAGTCATAATCCATTCAGGTTTTTTTCTGCAGATCCCTTAAAATACTGGGAATTTTATAACAATATTGCTTGGTGATTATGACAAACAAAAATGATCATGTGACCAGGGAAAGATAAATTGCTCCTCTAGAAATCAACTCTTATAATGCAAAAAGGACAGTATCCAGGGATATGATAATAATATCATGTTTACCTAATTTTTCACAGAATTATCTGGGATGAATTAAATGTATTTAGAAAAGATAATATTTTAACCAAAATATTAACAAAAGCAACATTTTTATATTGCTTATGCTATATATAAGGTACATCCTTGCACATGTGGCTTTAAATATGGAGCAGGTAATAGCTAGATAGATAGGGCTTGATTAAGGCTACAGTTTATCATTTTCTTTAAAAAATAAAAAAAATACATACATTGAAAGTTTCCCTCCCACAAGTAATTTATTTGTACTGCTGTAAAGAATACCATCTATATAATTTCTAATTATGAAAAGCTTGACAAATATTTACCCCAATTCTCATGTCTAGTGGAATATTGAAACCTGTTTTGCTCAGCTAATTGAGAGATACCACAGAAGTATACCACATGCTGGCAATAAAAGAAAAACAAATTAAATGCAGCAATTGTCTTTTAAGTTGTTTACATACATAATAATATTCACTCTGCAGTTAAGTCTCCAGTATTTGTCTTTAATGGAACAATTTTAACAGGCAACAGGTATTTATAGCAGAAATCTATTTGTGCATCTATTTGTAATTTCCAAGCTGTATTACAGATCGTTCGTAAATACATCGGAAAGAGGATGGCTGAATTTCCCAATACTGTACGGGATTACTGAACAGGCTCACTCCTGAATAAGAAGCTTTCTTGGTGTTGTATCCAGGAGGACAAAAATCATTGGGGCCAACAGCAGCAATTTTGTTGTTGTGCAGGTAGACCACCTGAAAGTTACAAAAACAGCACAAATGAAACAATCAGATTATTTGGCAGTACAAGACAAAGACATTTGTCAGTATGTCAGACATTGATTTTCCAGAGGTTTGAATACAAACCCAAATGACACACTCACTAAACACTAGGGGTGTCTTCTGGGAGCTTGGGAGCATTTTGCCATGTTTTTAGGCTTATGAGCCATGTTTTCTGGTTCATTTCCTATTTTTAAAAAGGCATCTCTTACAAAGAAATTATCCTGGGGTGTGTGTGGCAAAAACATGGCAAAAAATACCAGCCACACCCACCCCTGAATTAAGATAATGCAGATATCTGCAATAAATAAATAAGTAAATAAATAACTTACTTCACCATAACAATTATATTTCAAAAATAACCTAACAAGTACAAATACTACAGTTTTTTTTCCACTTGTAAAGGCTAATGTAAGATAGTTTTAAAAGTTATGCTTAACGTTCGTTTTATGTATTTTTGGAGAGGAATTGGTCAAGGGTTATGTTATTCCCTCTTAATCCAACATGTTTGAAGGGTGAGTGAACAGTATGCATATTGCTAGGAACAGGGTTAGGAAGAAGCAATAAGATGCAGTAAATCAGTGGCAAATTTAATTGTGCAGGTTGTTAGATATCACGCTTACAAAACAGCCTCCTCATAACCTCCCATTGTTCAGATGTGTTCATCTACAGATACCATCATCCCCAAGCCAGCAATTGGATTGTGAGATGCACAGACACTTGGAAAGTGCCAGATTGGAGAAGGCAATTTTAATGTCCCAAACCACATTGCTGAAAGAGCTGAATGAAAAAAGTGTCACTGCTGTAAAAAAAAGGAAAAAAAAAGTAGCATATGCCATTTGCTCTGTCAGTTCTACACTTCTTAACATCAATGACTCGTTTAAAAAAAATCACCCAACTTTACCATAAATGGATTAGATTTTTTGAGCTTATAAATGGTTATCAAATGTATGAATGTAGAATGTAGTAGATTCTACTGTAAGACCAGGAAATAAGGCTTTTTCTCATAGCTTACTCTCTAAGTACTTTGTACATTTCCAAGGAAATTATCAGATGCTTTTAAAAAACCCAAGGAGCTTGTGAGAATGACATCACTGTACTGCCAAAGGGTCACATGCACCATCCTCTTGGCATGCTTCCTCCATTCTCCTTCTGTGCTGGAGTGACAAAAAAGGCATCACTTTTCATTAGTGGAAGTTTCTGCTAATGAAACGTGGCACCTTTTTCATTGCCTCAGAATGGAGGGAGGATGGAGGAAGCACAAGAGGAGGATGGCATTGTGTGATAGCAGAACCCTTTGGTGATACAGTGATGCCATCCTTGCAAGCTCCTTGGGTTTTTTTTTAAGCACCCGATAATCTTCCAAGGGATATATAAGACCCTTCAGGAATTTGCATACAGAATGTTTGTAGAAGAGATGGGAATGAGTGTTCTTTAGGACTGGATAGAATATTTGAAAATATTTGAAAAATGGTTGAAAAATGTTTCTTGACTTTGGGAAACTGAGATCAGAAGCATCCTGGGCTGATAGTAATCTTTGCAGTTTGGACTTATCCTGTGCAAAATTCATATGTCATATTCACATGTGGTATTTTTGCATAGAAAACAACATTCTCTGCACAGGAAATAATATTTCTGCATAGAAATATCATCTTTTCCACAGAAAGTGTTGATTCTTTGCAGAAAATGCTATGCAGAAAATGTTGTTTTCTGTACACACACATACAGACACACACACAAAACCCATCCCACATTTTGTGCAGAATAAGAGCCCAACTACAGCATTTTCTGAGCAGGAAACAGCATTTTCATCCACAAAAAAAAAAAAAATACTGCTCCCTTTGCAGAAAATGCAGTTTTCTGAGCAAAAATACCATGTGCAAATTTTGCACAGAATAAGTCTAAACCAGCACAGTTTTCAAAAACTTTCTTATAATAAGAAGAAACTTGCTCAAATTACTCATTGCTTCAAAATTAGCAAATAATTGGAAAAGAATGACATTCCTAGTGTTCTGGCCTTGCCCTCCACCCTTCCTCTCCTCATTAAAATAGCTTTTCATCCCTCAAAGTACAATTACTATATGTAGCATAGTTAAAAGAGAATTTCTTCAATATGAATATAAACTGAAGCTATGGAATGTATAAAGATACAGACACAGTAGAGCCAGTGTGGTGTGGTTTACGTGCTGGACTAGGAATCTGGGAGACTATGGTCAAATCCCCACATGGCCATGGAAAGCCATAGGGTGACGTTGGACAAGTCACACTCTCTCATTCCCAGAGGAAGGCAATGGCAAACCTCCTCTGAAGAAATCTTGCCAAGAAAAGCCCGTGATAGGTTTGCCTTAGGGTCCCCATAAGTTGGAAATGACTTGAGGGCACAAAACAACAAGACACAGTGAATCGGGGGTAAAAATTCCACCATCTAGTGCCATTTAGATCCCCACAAATTATGGTTAGTTATAATTACCATTGCCAATACTTTATATTATCTGAGTCAAACATGTCTTAACTTATTTTACATCCAAGTCCTTATGGCATACTTTACCTGTATGTATTTGTGCTCTCCCAGTCCAGGAGGTACTTTAGAAAGTTCATTGTTGTTTAAATGGAGTTCTCTCAAATGTGGCACATTGGATAAAGAACCGTTATCCACACTAGCAATGTTATTGAAACTGAGGCCAAGCCTACAAGGAGAAAAATAATTTTACAAGCTGTAGTGATATAACTTTTCCCTCAGAGAATAGTTTTTAGTACATTTTTAACAACTTGTAATTTAGTCTGATTTTTCTTGGAGTCATTCTGTATTATATGTACTCTTTAGCACTGCCACAAAACATGACAATGTATTTTATTCACAGTTCATTGGCAGTTCTTCTACATGGGCAATTCCTATGCTGTTTGGTGGATTATGGGATATTTAGTCCCCATAAAAAATAAGTTTTCCAAGCTTTGCACTGCACTTACATAAGCTTATTATAAAGGTGATTCCACATTATATGTTATTAATAATTATGTAGCCAATCCATCAGGTTAGTGACTGGGTATTTGAAGAATCTGAACCTGATTTATCTAATACCAGTAGTACCCAATTAAACTGTGTGAATTTTAATCCAAGGGCACAGCAACACACAGTTTTCTTATAAATTGGTAGATTTCTGCCATTTCAAGATCCAGGGATTTGCAGTGTCCACTGCCAAGCTCTTTCTGAAACCTGTGACTGAAATAAGAATTTTCAAAACCTTCTACCAAGGAAGTACAAGCCCCAGATACCCTTGATTGGCAGAGTTTACCACTCCCCAAATAAGACAATGTGAAACTCAACCAGTGGACAGACTGAACAGGGCTTGTTCATGCAGCACATCTGTCCTGCTTCTCTGCTATCAGAAGTGGTCTCAAGATGGGAATCACAAAAGAATGGAGAAATAGTCACAATGAACTGTTTTAATTTGATTTAAATTGTGATATCGTTTAACATATTTTTAAATTTTAAATTAGCGTGTATATATTCAAAAACTTAAAATTGTTTCAATTTAATTTTACTGTATGCTACCCTGAGATCTTTTGACATTGGGCAGGATATAAATATTTGAAATAAAGAAATAAACAATCAGTTTAGAAGCCACAATTCCCCAACTAAAACTCAGGCCTACATCAAAAACAACAACATTACCCTCCCCAATGCAATCTGGCAATGTCAATTAAACATGAAACATTTAATGAAGTATCCAGTAGATCAGCATGTACACTCTTTAATATTATTTCCTGTCCTGTCCCATAAACCATTGTTTATTCTGTTTTGTTTTGTCTGCCAAATATTCATTAGCCTTCTAATACAAAATAGTAGCATGAGCATCTGTGGCAATGCCCAGCTGCCACTGCTTGACTAAAAAATGTTTTTTAAATTAGAAAGAAAGGATGCTGTACTGAGCAGCATCTACCCTGGGAAGCCCTGGCATACCGGTGATGGTCTAGGTGCTGATGCTGGGCAGGTTGCCAGCCGATTGTGGGAATAATGAGACCACACACATGAAATGGGGTGAAATAAAGTATTTTATTAAATTCAACCTATTTAATACCCTCTAAGATCTTCAGCAGAGGGAGGCAACCTGGTGAGGGACCAGCTGAGGCAGTAGGTCTATGCTAGACCACACCCCTTAGCCTTCCTGGGTGAACACCTGGGTCCCGGAGAGGAACCTCAGTTGCCTGGGGTTGCTCACCAGCCAACCCACATCTGGAAGGTCAACCCAAAAGTCCCTTACCAAAGCCGCATGGATTGGGGTGAAGGATTATCCTTTAGGCCAACCCCAAGGTGGGTCTCCTTCTGTCCCCTTAGGCCACACGACCTGAAGTGGCCCTTCCAGAGACCCTACCTTCACCAAAATGGGTGCCAAGGTGCTCATTGAAACTATGCCTCCCCCTTCCCCGCCATAATAAGAGGAAATTAACCTATTTAGATGCCACCCTAGCCAATTTCCCAAATGCCGCTATCCTAGTATGGGGTAGGCGAAAAAAAACCCCGAGAAAAGAGGGGAAAAATTCCTACCTGGCTCCGAAGCAACGAATTATCACACTATTCTAGTGGCAGGAGGGTGGGTCGACGATTGCTGGCTGAAAAGGAGGAGTCGAGTGGCAGCAGGGCCTTATATGGCCTCTGGCCCCACCCCACCCCTCTCCTCCCATCACAAGCGACACTGCCTGCAACATTCTGAGGGGTCTCTAACCCTCCTTGGTGGCAAATGTGGCTCCCTCCCAAAACAGCTCTGCTGATGCAGGAGGAGCTGGATTGTCCCTCATCATCTGCTGTTCTCTGCATGTCGGATCTCTGCTGTTCTCTGTCTGTCGGGTCTGTAAGATGCAGCGCCCAGATTTTGTTCAGAGGCTCAATCCCTAGCTAGCTAGTGTTATACTTTGAATGATGCTGTATCAGTAAGTTAATACAGTGGGGGGAAAGTTAGTTAAGCATCATATAGAATTGGAAGGTGATATTTGAATTTTACTCATTTCAGTTGTTGACAGTATTTTCTAAGGCTGATTTAAGAATAGAAAAAAGTTTCAAAACTCATTGCTACTGCACTTTCAACATCTTAAATTTCATCCTAGACAAAGTATTCTCCTTAACCAGTTAGATGGCGGTATGCCTTACAAATGATCTGTCTTAATCTTGTTGGCTGAATTATACTTACATCATTCAAGATTTGTCCCAGAAACTGAATTAAAATGTAGGTAAATAGCTTTTTCCATAAAGGTTCAATTTACACGATTATATAATAATGATTTGTTTTACTTTTAGCTGCTTTTGGCTGTAACCATTAAAATGATTTGTTTTAGTACCATATTATATTTAAAATTAGACAGTAGTACTAGATAAAATTGTAATATCTGTACTTTTTGTTGCAGCTAGAGGGACCTATTTAACCAGAATACTAAAATAAGGGTGGATGAGGTGGCTTTGTGTAGAACAGCATAAAATAATATGCACATTTGTGGGAAAACTCAGTAGGAACAGTGAAATGTATGTGCCTGGTTGTTTTTACTGTTATGCTTTGAGTACTTATAGAACTCTAATGAATATATACCCAGTCCTAACCTAGTCCTTAACTAAGCAATTGTAGAGAGAGCCAAGTAAAAATATGTTGTTTCTCTATTTATTTTTAATTTGGCTGTGAAAACATAAAGTATATAAAGCTAGAAATAAGTTAATTTGGTAACAGACTTTTCTGATTTCTGCATACTTAATACTGTTTCTTTTCAGCATATCTTCTGCCAAATTCACCATGAAATTGATTCAAAGATCCTGAAGCCCATTAGAGAATGAGCTCTGCCTAAAGATGTTGTTGTGCAGAATACTGGGAACCTGTGTAAAAGCATAATTACTTAGCCAAATTGGCGAGTCCATTTAGACTATCTGCATCAACTTTGCTGATTTTGTTGCCATCAAGATGAAGTTCTGTCAGAGAGGTAGGCAGACCTGCAATAAAAGATACCATAAACAAACTGTTTTCATTGCATATGACAAGACAGGACTATCTGTCCCATTATATTCACTGGGGGGGGGGTCAGTCTAAGTTTGCTTATCTCTAAGACTTAACCCCACTACACAACTGACAAATGTTAGCTGTACTGTTTGGTAAGGGTTGAAAGAATATTAGACAACATTTGAAAAATGGTTAAAAATTGTGTTTCTTGAGCATTGGGAAACTTTGATGAGAAGAATCCTGGACTGATGGAAATGAATCTTTATGAGAAGAATCCTGGACTGATGTGAATCTTCACAGTTCAGAACTTATTCTGCATAAAAAAACATGCATGGACTTTTGGCATAGGAAATAGCATTTTCTCAGCAGGCAACACCATTTTCTACTTTTTCCTATGCAACAAAAATGTGTGAATTTTGCACAAAATAAGCCCTAAACTCTGATAAGTTTTCAAAAACTGCAGTTTTTGAATTTTACCAATTTTCTTCCAATTTTGAACTGCAGTTTTTGAAGACTTTTTCAAAATGGGAAGAAAATTGATAAATTATTTGTTGCTTGCTTCAAGAACAAAATTAGCAAAAAGCTAGATCAGATGGAATTATTATTTAGCCCACCATCATGTTCCCCACAGTAATCAACAAGATACCTATAGGCAAACCCACAAGGTAGACATGAATATAGCAACATCTTCCCATTTATGTTATCCCTGTTGAGTTCCCAGCATCCTGGCAGTAGCATATAGCTGTCATAGTTAGTAGCCAGCTAGCCTTATCCTTTAAGAATGTATCACATCCTGAGGTCCTAATTCCAATCCTGACTCCTGAGAGATAGGATATGCTAGGGAATGAATTTGAAACATTCTCCCTGTCCTCTACTTGTGGGCTCTGACTCATGAACTATTCTTGCAGTGGGAACATTTTTGTGAATAAATTTCTGAAAAGACAGAAAAAATGTTTTTTTAATTTTTTTTTAACAATTGTTTTGGTTTTTTTAAAAAACAAATTATTGTTAGGTTTTAATTGATTCTTTTTGTGAATCTCCTTGGGTTCCACTCCAGGAGAAAGGAGGAATATACATGAAATAAAATAAATAAATAAAAAGGTTTATTAAAAATGTATCTCCCTTTATTAATTTCAGCCTTGCATGGCAAACAACATAAAATATGCATGTTTTTATTCAGTAGCAAAATGTATGTCACCATGATGACTGGAGTATATGTGGACTGAAGGCATGTATATTGCAAGGCCTCTTGGGATGTGCAATGTACACAAACACACATTGCATTTAATCCTCCGTTTTAAATTGAGTCATCCCATTTTAGGGGCAAGGGAGCAAGTTAAGCTGTACAATTAATGCCTTTTCAGCTCCTTTCCCCCAATAAAAGTGAATGATAATCATTTTTTAAATTCTTTGTTGGACTACAGGTCCCAGAATACCCTAGCCAGAGTGGATTGAACACATACTAATTCAAAAAAGGCAAGTTTCAAGCTCTGGTGTGCTCTTGAGTCCTGTTATGTACATATGTGCAGTAAAGGAGAACAAAATTATAGTAGTTATAGTATCTAAAACAGTGTCCTTACCTTTGGGGATGCTAGTTATATTAGTATCTGAAATTCGGATGTAGGAGAGTCTCTTCATTCCCTGAAAGGCTCCATTTTCTATACCTGAGCTTTTTAATGGGTTGGTACCTAGTTCTAAAAATAAAAAAAGCAAATAAAAAGATGCATGAGTTGTATAGTCAGTAATTCTGATGGTTGTTAACAACAGATGAATATTTCTCCTGTACCAAATGCCTAACTGTGTTGTTCTCCTTGAGCTATGTTTTGCAAAGTTTACAGTTTTACATCAAGGACTGTTAACTCGATTGTTGTTGTGGTATCTCTGTGAAGATTATTTCTTACAAATAATGAGTTAAGAATCAGAAATATTCAGTCAATAGAAATTGTTTGGAGATTTCTTTTAGCATTTTAGTACTTTACTGACCTCTGCATGAACCATGACACATACAATTACATTTCCTGTCATATTTACACTGAATCACCCATTCTTTCACCATCCCTTGGGAGTGTTTACATCAGCAGTCCAACTAAGATGATCTTCCATCATCTGGATTTTGTTAAATTACACTGACATTTTGAATTTAGCTATCTTTACACTAATATTCCCTTTTTATGTACTTTCTTTGTATGCAGTGACACATACCTACAACAATCACATTATTTAGTCCACTGAAGACAACTTTCCTTAGTTTACTGATTTCATTTTCATGAGCCCTCAGCTCCTGCAAACTTTTGGGCATGTTTTCTGGAAGTTCCTTCAAGTTGTTTTTGGAAAGGTAAAGTCTCTCCAGTTTCTTGAGTGGAGCAAAAGCTCCAGGGCTGATTTTATTGATTTTGTTGTTCACAAGGATCAAAGCCTGTAAAACAGGAAAGAGTAAAAATGTGAACATTTGGTTAATATCACATAAATGTGTGACAGAGGGAGGACACAGGTGTTTAGAGGAAGATTAATTCTGCATGGCTTGGTTTCTACTATCCCTTTCATGGGGTTGTCATCACAAGTCCACCATGCCAGTTTTATCTTTCATCTCAGGGGCATGTTCAATGTGCTTTGCCAGTATGTGGATTATACTTTTAGGGAAGTAAGGCTTTAGGCCTTTGTCCTGTGGCAGTCCCAATAAGATTATATCTTTCGTTGTCATACATAGAAACGCACAGCTTTGCTGTTGGAAATTGGGCAGGGGAACTCCTATTGGTCCTATAATACTAAGAAATATGGTATTTACCATGACAGGTGTGAAATGTTAGTAAAAGGGGAAAATCTGAGAACACCATCATAAGCTCCAAATAGCAACCAATTAACCTTCCTGATAAGATTGAATAAGAGCCACTGAAACTGAATCAGCCCATCTCTATAGAACACGAATATGCCTATGCTGGCTGGTATTTCTTGGAATGTAATGTATATGACAAAACCCTAAGAACAGGCCAAGAGAAAGATTTATATAACTTGTTTCAGAATAATAACTTTTTTTAAAAAAAATCATGAATCAAAGTGTCTAGGCTGTTTAGGTTAAATTTCAGATTAACTAAATAATCAATGCCACTGCAACTATTCAGCTCACACAAAGATAGAATTATTATTTACTATATTTCTCTATTCTCATAAACCCCACAAACCTCAGAGTAATCCACATGCAGAAATTATCTGTATGTAGAATAAAAATCCATCTCAAATAACAGAGGAAGTTATGTTCTACCCAAATATCAGGTAGTCCTATAATCTATTTTCAATACTGGGAATGCAATTCTTTGCCAAAGAAGCAACAAGTAATTTTAGTCATTTTCTTATTGCTAAAAGAAAGGATTCAAAGACTATTCAAAGGACTCAAAGACTAAAGAAGCCAGCCATAGATGCAGGTGAAACATCAGAAAGAAACTACTCCAGAACATGGCCTCATAGCCCAGAAAAAACCAAGGAAAATCTATAGATTCAAAGACTATTCATAGTTCGAAATTTATTTATTCTGTGAAAAAAGGCACATGCTTGTTTTGCATTTTATGAGCTGAATTAAGTTGCATTTCTGTGCAGATCTGGCTATGCAGGAAAAAATTCTGTATAGAAAAAGGCTGCTTTCTTTCTTTCTTTCTTTCTTTCTTTCTTTCTTTCTTTTTTAAACAACCACTTGAAAATTTTGTATAGAATAAGTCCTGAACTGTGAAGATTGTCATCACTCCGGAGTCTTCTAGTCAGGATTTCTTGACAAGAAACACATTTTTTAAAAAATATTTTCCAACTGTTTATCTGTAATTCTTCCAATCCTTAGTCTACATGTTTCAGTATCAAAAGTGCATACTGCCTGGTGCAGAGTGTTATCCCCTTGACCTCACACTCTTGGGATCATATTCTTCCTTACTTTAAATGCATGTTCACATTTATGTGGCCCTTGTACTGATGTATATTCTGATTTGGTTCATCTTCATGAAGTGAATAGGAAAATACCTTTTTTCTTTCTTTCTGATATTACCAACTACAAGATTATGGAGTGTAGGGGTGTTGGTTGGTTTATGAGAAAATTTGTACATTTTTTGGTCAGTTTTCTGCATTTCTATAAAATGTGCAGTACTTGAACTGTGACAACTGTTCTATTCTTATATGAATTAGAAAAAATACTAGCATTAAGATGGATTATTTATATCTTTGTAATCAATCAGCCTGTCCTATTGTGCTTGGTGTATGTGCTGTACTAAACTTCAACAAAAACTCCAAGACATACAGAACAAGTGGTGGATCAATATAGCAGAAAAGACACAATGCTGTGCTGATCTGGGTGATCTTAGAGGATTTTATGAAACTCTTAAAGCAGTGTTTGGACCTACTTATCAGGTCCAAAGCTCCTTATGCAGTACAGATGGTCAAACATTAATTACTGATAAAGCCTCCATCCTGAATCGATGGGCTGAATGCTTTCAAAGTCTCTTTAGTGCCAACCGAGTAGTCCAAGGCTCATTTATCCAACATATGATACAAAAACCGATGAAAAATGAATTGTACATAGCTTCCACTTTGGAAGAGCCATAAGGCCATACAGCAGTTGAAAAATGGCAAGGCAGCTGGGATTGATGGAATCCCACCAGAAGTTTGGAAACACGGAGGTCATGTACTCCATGATAAATTCCACAAACTCCTTGTGAATTGCTGGGAAAAAGGGGAACTGCCATCAGATCTCTGAGATGCAGTCATCATCACCCTGTACAAGAAAAAAGTAGCAAAATCTGATTGCTCAAACTGTCGAGGCATAACACTGCTCTCTATTGCTGTAAAAATCCTTGCAAGGATACTCCTGAACAGATTAGTTCCTGCTATTGCAGAAGAACTTCTTCCTGATAGCCAATGTGGCTTCAGAGCCAATAGGAGATATGGTATTTGCCCTTAGATATGGTATTTGCCCTAGACAACTGCAAGAGAAATGTAGAGAGCAGAACAAGGGACTCCATGTAACATTTCTTGACCTCACCAAAGCCTTCGACACTGTGAGTAGGAAAGGTCTGTGGCAGATCCTGGAAAGACTAGGATGTCCCCCAAATTCCTTAAAATGATTATCTTGCTACGCGAGGGCCAGTGCGGTCAAGTCAGATATGTCGATGCTTTTTCAGAGCCCTTTCTAATAACGAATGGAGTGAAGCAAGGTTGTGTTCTTGCGCCAACTTTATTTACAATCTTCTTCAGCATGATGCTCCAAAGGGCTACAGCAGAACTTGAAGAAGATAAAGGAATCTATATACGTTACCATACTGATGGTAGGTTGTTTAACTTAAGCCATCTGAGGGCTCGCACTAAGACTCTAAACTATCTATTCAATGAGTTGCTCTTTGCTGATTATGCTGCCCTTGTTGCCCACACAGAAGCAGCTCTGCAGCACCTAACATCCTGCCTTGCAACACCTGCAGAGCTGTTTGGGCTGGAAGTCAACCCAGGGCCGGTTTAACCTGTCTGCCAAATCAGCATTGGCAGGGGGCCCCGAGGTCAAGAGGGGCCCCCGAGGTCAAGAGAGGGCCCCATGTTGGCCTCCTTAATCTGACAAAGGAGACAGCCAGGAAACAGCTGGGAGGAGCCCCCTCTTACCCTCCTCCTCCAAAAAGCTCCTGCTGGCTTTTTAAAAAAACAAAAACAAAACATCCTCTCCAAATCTAAAGAGAAAGAGAAAGAGAAAGAAACAGCAGCCCTCCATGGCAGAAGCTGGAGGGAGAGGCATGTTTGAGAGGGTGAGTGTGTGTGTGAGAGAGAGACAGGGAATTTGAGGGTTGTCTCCCTCAGAAAGGGCTTCTTTCTTTCTTTCTTTCTTTCTTTCTTTCTTTCTTTCCCATGTGCCTTCAAGTCATATGGGGGCCCCAAAGTAAAGCATTGCAGGGGGCCCCAAAATTCCTTAAACCGGCCCTGAGTCAACCTGAAGAAAACGGAAGTTCTTTACCAGCCTGCACCACAGGACGAACACCACCATTGCCACATTGCCGTCAGCAACTCTGTGCTTAAGTCCGTTCAACAGTTCACCTACCTGGGAAACATCCTCTCCTCAGATGCCAAGATTGACAAAGAGATCGATCACAGATTAGCAAAGGCACATAGCGCATTTGGAAGACTTTACAAAAGAGTCTGGAGTAATAAACACCTTAGGCGAAACACAAAAATCAGTGTGTATAGAGCCATTGTACTGGCTATTCTCCTTTATGGGTCTGAAACATGGGTCACCTATCGCCACCACTTACGACTCCTCGAACGCTTCCATCAACACTGTTTATGCACAATCCTAAATATACACTGGACTGACTATGTTATGAATCTTGCTATTATTCAGCAAGCAGGGATCACCAACATTGAAGCCATAATATTGAGAACACGGCTGCGGTGGGCAGGGCATGTTTCTAGGATGGAGGACCATTGCCTCCCCAAAATAGTATTCTACAGTGAACTCGCCACGTGTCAGCATAAGAGGGGTGCTCCAAAAAAGCGATACAAGGACTGCCTGAAACAACACCTCAGGCTCGGCCAAATTGATCACCAACAATGGTCCGCCCTGGCCTCACATTGGGAGGCATGGAGACACACTATCCACAATGCTGCAGCCTTATTTGAGAACTCACGCTGAACAAGTCTTGAAGAGAAACAACAATGCAGAAAAAAATCACAACCCGGAAACATCACCCAAGGAAACCTTCTGCTGTGCTTTCTGCAACCGGACTTGTTTATCTCCGATTGGCCTTTTTAGTCATCAGCGTGCTTGCAGAAAGTGCGGGATGAGTCCTTCCTGAATCTTCGTTTGCCAAGAGAAGCCAGAGATATGTGCTTTGTACTGATTTCCACAAAGGGAAAATATTCTTTGTTGTTAGAATCATAGAATTGTAGAGTTGGAAGAGACCACCAGGGCCATCCAGTCCAACCTCCTGCCAGACAGGAATCACGATCAAAGCATCCCTGACAGATGGCCATCCAGCCTCTGTTTAAAGACCTCCAATGTAGGAGATCCCACCATGCTCTGAGGGAGTGTGTTCCACTGCCGAACAGCTCCTACTGTCAGAAAGTTCCTCCTAATGGTGAGGTGGAATCTCTGTTCCGTGAGCTTGCATCTATTGCTCCATGTTCTTGTCTCTGGAGCAGCAGAAAACAAGCTTTCTCCATCCTCAATGTGACATGCCTTCAAATACTTAAACAGGGACATCATATTGCCCCTTAACCATCTTTTTATCAGGCTAAACATACCCAGCTCCCTAAGTCTTTCCTCATAAGGCATCGTTTCCAGACCTTTCACCATTTTAGTCGCCCTTGCAGTTGTTTTGTCTTGAAGTTGTTTCCAACTTATGGCAACCCAAAAGTGAACCTATTTGCAGGGTTTTATGAGGGCTGAGAGTGTGCGACTTGCCCAAGGTCACACAATGGGTTTTCATGGCTAAGCGGGAATTTGAACCCTGGTCTCCAGGGTCATAGTCCAACAGTCAAACCACTATCCCACACTAGTTCAAAAGACATTTTAAACACAAATTATATTTCTTGCAATAAAATTCATGGAACAAATTGATGTTGCAGCAGAGATAAGACATATTGAGGGAGTTGCTAGATGCTCTCAGTGCAGTCTTACCACACTAAGTTAATAAGATTTGTGTAAATCTTGAGAGGAACAACAAGAACAACAACAACAAATCATATCCCTAGACCCAGGGCACATGGCAAGATTCCCATGAAGGCATTGACTGTTGAGCACCCTCCTCAGTGATTATGTAGTGACTCCTCTACCTTTGTCATTGTATGCATTCAAAAAACAATCCTGTTTCAAAAAAGTATGCTGTACATCCCTCTTGTAGCAGTTGTGCCTACATGTGCATTACCTCCCGCAAGTTCTCTGATGGTTCATGATTTTTCCCCACCTCAAGGCTATAATATTAATAAGGGCTTCAGCACCGTTCCCTGCATAACCCTCTTTTCAAGTACAAAACTTGTGTTGAGAGGAAGAAACATCTCAAAATCATCCTTAACAACAAAACATCCTTAACATTTGTGAGCAAGAGATTTACCTGGACAGAACAGAACGGTCTTAGACAGGGACCACACAGAGGAACTGGTTGGGGAGGAGAGGGTCACTTCACAGACACAGGAGGTAGACAGCTGGAGGAATGTCACACACAGAACAAGAAAATCCAGGGATTCTTCGAGAAGCTTGCAGCTACAGAATCGATTCGAAGCCCTATTCCTTATCCAGGACAATGAGGAAGAACAGCATGGACAGACTTCAGGGGCAGAGCAGGGGACCCTGAGAGGACCACAGCAAGGAACAGCAGCTGCGAAGCCTCGGGGGAGGCATGTGGTGGTGGTGGGGGACTCCTTGCTGTGGGGTACAGAAGCAGTGCTTTGTGGGCCTGACAAGATGTCTCGGGAGGTGTGTTGTCTCCCTGGGACAAAGATCTGTGATGTGACTGAGAGGCTGACAAGTCTCGTCAAGCCTATGGATCATTGCCCCTTCCTTTTGGTCCATGTGGGAACCAGTGATACTGCAAGGCCCAGCTTTCCAAAGATCAGAAGAGATTATGAGGCTCTGGGGAGGAAGCTGAAAGAAATGGACGCACAGGTTGTCATCTCATCTCTTCTGCCAATTGAAGGGCATGGTCCAGGAAGGGAGAGGAAAATAGCTGACGTAAACAACTGACTCCGTAGATGGTGTCGCCGAGAACAATTTGGATTCTTGGATCATGTTTTTTATTTTATTTTTTTATTTAGTTATTTATACACCACTCTTCAGCCACAAGGCTATCAGAGCGGCTTACAAATTGTTTTTTAAGCAATAGCTATATACACGTCTACACTGCATTAAACAGTTTCCAATGTGTGTTAGCTAATTGCCCCCACAAGCTGGGTACTCAATTTACCGACCTACGAAAGGATGGAAGGCTGAGTGAACCTTGGAGCCCGCTGGAATCAAACTTGCAACGTGGTGGCTTGCAGTACTGGCATTTAACCACTGCGCCACCAGGGCTGCACTTCCATGAGGGGGGGACTTCTGGCAAGAGATGGGGTGCATCTCACAACAGTTGGCAGAAACATTTTTGCCTATAGTCTCAAGAATTTGATCAGGAGGGCTTTAAACTGAGTCATATGGGGGAGGGAGACAGTATTCTGGAAGGCAAAAGGGCTGGAGAAAATAGTCAAACTGTCATAGAGGGAACAAGGCAAGCAGTGCAAGGACCCAGCAGTGGGAGGCCAAAAAACCTGCACAGGCAGCAAGTAAAGGGAACACATGGTCTTAGATGTCTCTACACTAATGCACAGAGCATGGGAAATAAGCAAGATGAACTCGAACTCCTAGCACTACAAAACAAATATGATATAATAGGCATTACTGAAACCTGGTGGGATGAGTCGCATGATTGGAATGTAGGAATAGAGAGGTATAACCTTTATAAGAGAAACAGACCATAGGCCAAACAGGAAAGGAGGAGGAATGGCATTATATGCCAGGGATATATATACCAGTGAAGAGATCCATGACATTAATACTGGAAGCCAGGTGGAGAGCATCTGGCTAAAAATTAAAGGGTAGGGAAACAACAGGGATGTTATTATGGGACTCTACTACAGACCCTCAAGTCAGATGGAGGAATTGGATGATGCCTTTCTAGAACTGATGACCACACACGCAGAAATAAGAGATGTAGTAGTGATGGGTGACTTCATTTTCTGGCACTCTAAGTCAACCAAAACTTCAAGGTCTAGCAAATTCCTTACCTGCCTGGAAGACAATTTCATGGTCCAAAAGGTGGAAGAGGCAACAAGGGGGTCAGCTATTTTAGATCTGATCCTAAGCAACAGGGATGACCTGGTTAATGGGGTGCAAGTGGTGGGATCCTTAGGTGAGAGTGATCATGATCTCCTGGAGTTTGTTATGCAATGGAAAGGAGAAGCCAGGCATAGTCAGGAACGCATTCTCGACTTTAGGAGAGCTGATTTCAATAAACTCAGGGAAACACTGGGGATAGTCCCATGGTCAGGAATACTAAAAGAGAAGAGACCTCAAGATGGATGGGACTTTCTCAAAAGGGAGATACTGAAGGCACAAGTTCAAACAGTACCACTGAGGAAGAAAAATGGGAGGTGTCTCAAAAAACCAGGATGGATGACTAAAGAACTTTCAACAGAGTTAATTTTAAACGGAACATGTATAGGAAATGGGAAAAGGGGGAAATCTCCAGATAGCAAACACGTGTAGGAGTAAAGTCAGAAAAGCTAAAGCGCAGAATGAGCTCAGGCTTGCTAGAGAGGTTAAGAACAATAAAAAAGGGTGGGTTGGGTATGTCCGCAGTAAAAGGAGGAAGAAGGAAATGGTAGGGCCACTACACAGAGAAGATGGCAAAATGCTAACGGGACAGAGAAAAGGCAGAATTACTCAACACCTTCTTTGCCTCAGTGTTTTCAGAAAAGGAAAAGGGTGACCCACCTGAGGATAAGGAACAGAGGACACAATAGGGGAAATCCAGCACAGAATAAGCAAAGAGGTAGTACAGGAATACCTTCTTAATCTAAATGAATTTAAATCTCCAGGACCAGATGAACTACATCCAAGAGTATTAAAAGAGCTGGCAAATGTAATCTCAGAGCCACTGGCAATAATCTTTGAGAACTCACGGAGAACAGGAGAAGTCCCAGCAGACTGGAGGAGGGCAAACGTCTCCATTTTTTAAAAGGGGGAAAAAGAGGATCCCAACAATTATTGTCCAGTTAGTCTGACATCAATACCAGGGAAGATTCTAGAGGAGATCATTAAACAGAGAGTCTGTGAACATTTAGAAGGTAATGCCATAATCACAAAAAGTCAACATGGGTTTCAGAGAAACAAGTCATGCCAGACTAATCTGATCTCTTTTTTTGATAAAATTACCAGCCTGGTAGATGAAAGGAACGCTGTGGATATCGCATACCTTGATTTCAGTAAGGCCTTTAACAAGGTTCCCCATGACATTCTTGCAAACAAGCTTGGAAAATGTGGGCTAGACAAGTTAACTGTTCAATGGATTTGTAATTGGTTGACTGGTCGAACCCAAAGGGTGCTCAGCAGTGGCTCCTCTTCGTCTTGGAAAGATGTGACCAGTGGGGTGCCACAGGGTTCTGTCCTGGGCCCAGTGCTATTCAACATCTTTATCAATGACTTGGATGACGGAATTACCAAATTTGCAGATGACACCAAACAAGGAGGAGTAGCTAATACCCTAGAGGACAGGATCAGAATTCAAAATGACCTGGATAGACTGGAGAGCTTGGCCAAAGCTAACAAAATGAAATTCAATACGGAGAAATGTAAGGTATGAAATTCAATACAGAAAAATGAAATGCATAGATATAGGATGGGGGAGACCTGGCTGAATGAGACTACATGTGAAAGGGATCCAGGAGTCCTAGTAGACCACAAGTTGAACATGAGTCAACAGTGTGATGTGGCAGCTAAAAAGGCCAATGCGATTTTGGACTGCATCAATAGAAGTATAGTGTCTAGATCAAGGGAAGTAATAGTGCTGCTATATTCTGCCTTGGTGAGACCTCACCTGGAATACTGTGTCCAGTTCTGGGCACCACAATTAAAAAAGGATATGGACAAATTGGAGCGTGTCCAGAGAAGGGTGACTAAAATGGTGAAAGGTCTGGAAATGATGCCTTATGAGGAGAGACTTAGGGAGCTGGGTATGTTTAACCTGGAAAAAACACGGTTAAGAGGCGATATGATAACCCTGTTTATGTATTTGAAGGGGTGTCACATTGAGAATGGAGCAGACTTGTTTTCTGCTGCTCCAGAGACTGGAACACAGAGCAATGGATGCAAGCTCCAGGAACAGAGATTCCACTTCACCATTAGGAGGAACTTTTTGACAGTAAGAGCTGTTCGGCAGTGGAACACACTCCCTCGGAGTGTTGTGGGGTCTCCTTCCTTGGAGATATTCAAACAGAGGCTGGATGGCCATCTCTTGGGGATGCTTTGATCATGATTTCCTGCGTGGCAGGGGGTTGGACTGGATGGCCCTTGTGGTCTCTTCCAACTCTGCAATTCTATGATTCTATGAGTCTATGAACAGATGGAAAGACTGAATCCCCAAATTTGACTTCAGGCTTCAAGAGTCAAAGTGAAAGACACTGGCAGATGAGTTCTTCTTCCTGTATCTGGGTTGCTTCGCAGGAATTTTTATTGCCCATCTTGTTCTCCCCGGCAGCTGAAGGATGGAGAAAAGTGAAGGGTAGTAGTCATTCACACCAGTGGTCCATGCTTCAAGCAGAGGGGGAGCATTTCATCCACTATTGTCAAGTAAAGCATCCACCACTCTGGCCATGGGACACCACTGTGGGAAGCAACACCACTGATTTAGGGAAAACACATAGGAAAGTAACATATAAACTTTAAAGGGAGATTTTTAGCAAATGCCCTCTTCTGTACTCAGAGAGATACCAAACTAATCATTTCACCAGAGAGATTAATCATTCCATTTCTTTTTTCTCTGTCTCTCTCCCTGCTTGCACCCCATCACATGCACTGTTCTTGTAAGTTTCACAATTATAACCATAACATAATATAATAGCAGTTCTTAACCTTTTCTTTACCATGGACCCCCTTTAAATATATTTTGTTGCTGTGCCACCAAGACTTAGTTCAAGATTTAAAGGGCCTTATCACACTACACTGTTATAGCACTATTAGTCCAGTTTAACTGCTATGGCTGCCTCCTATGGAATCCTGTGGTTTGCAGCTTATGGAGGGACATTTAGCATTCTCATCCAGAGAACTCTTAGGCTTCACTAAACTACAAATCTCAGAATTCCACAGGAAGCAGCCATAGCAGTTAAAGTGGAATAATAGTGCTATAACAGCATAGTGTGATAAGGCTCTTAAAATCCTAAAGTGCATTAAATATTTATTCAAAGTTGCTCATCAAGGTCTTCAAAATTGGAGAGAAGGCATAAATAAATAAATGCACACATTCCTATTATAATATTTTTCTTGAAGGGCCTGCTCCTTACATTTGAAAAACAATCAGTGCCCTTTGTGGCATGGTCTTTGTATTTAGTATTTTGACAGTTCCATGGCCTTATTGGACAATACATTGTAACATAACACACACTGTGGTAGTTGCTTGTCTTCTGGGCTTGGACATGTGAAGTCAATTGACAGATATCCCTTGCTATAATTGCAGCACTTGTTAAGATGACAAGAAGAAGCTTCATTTTGCTTTGAACAGGATGCACTCTCATCAACATCATCAGTACCGTACTTTTACATTTCATATTCATCCAGCAATCTATCCTGAGGCTTCACCATAATAACTTTGAAAAATAACTTTAACCAACAATAACTAAATACTTTTACTTGAAGAAATCTAAGAAGAAACATGATCATTTTCAATAATCTACAGTTATAATTCCAAAGTCCATCTGAGCACTCACTCATACTGACTGACTTCAACTCTTTCTTCCCACAAACACCTTTTACACATGGATTTATTTGAGAACATTCTTGACACAGCTACAGAATTCTGGAAAGTGATAGACATTCTGAGAATGTGGTAGCACAACCTGGACAACACTAGAGTTTGGTGAAGCTGTGGAGGCAGCTTCTGGCTGTATATGCAGTAGCAAGAAATGTCAACGTCATTCACTTGCATGTTTTCACCACATCCAGAAGTAGCAAATGCTGAGTAGATTTTTTTTTTGCTACCCAACATTTATTTTCAGAAATTTGAACAGTTTGAGATATTGTAATGAAACTTTGTACAAATGATGTCTATCAGTGGCAAAAGACCTCTGTTCTTTGAAATCAATATATGACAATCCATCTTTCTTTCTTTCTTTCTTTTGTTCTATTTTAACTGTAAAAGCTCGTAACATGTTGTCAGCCTTCACAGATTAACTACAAGGTCATTGTGCCCCCCTCTTGGGATTCCACACACAAACCACATGTTAAGAAATGCTATAATACAGCTTATAGAATGCATTCACATCACACAGAACAGAATGGTGGGTGAAAAAGCCATTAACAATCAAATTCGAGCAATGCCTTTATAGGTCTATTAAAATTTCATTAAGAAACCACATTTTTGAATTCTTCAGAACTGTTACTCAAAATTATAATTAAAAAATTTGGGGTGGGAAGTAGAAAGAATAAGATCAAAAAATTGCCCTGGCCAGATGTTACAGCCATAGGCTCTGTAGTTAGATTGAAATTCCAGAATTGAGACTGAAGGTTTGAAGAGTCAGATTAAGGTACTGGGGTGGATGTCAGGTTAACCTGAAGAGATACTGAATAAATTATCTTCACTGAACTCCCGTGTTGCCTTAGAGCAGAAGTCCTGGGTAACATGGTAATCCCCAAGGAAAACTGGAGACTATATTTAGGTGGTGCATGATTGAACTCATGTCTATTGGCCAAGCCTCTAGCCTTCTAGCCTCTATTGCCCAAGCCTCTAGCCACCTATACTGTCATGTGAATTTACTGTCATGTGAACTTACTACCTTCTTTCTTTCTCCATGTCTCCCTGTTTCTTCTTCAAGCTTACTAAATAGTATGAGATTAAATACATTTCTGTTTGAAATGTGCTTCAAGATGTTTGGGCAGCAATATTTTTTTCAGGGTTAAAGCCTCCTTATTTATTATTTCAAGCCAGCAAAGCACAGCTGTAGAGCATTTTTGGTCACTGAATGTATCATCTTGCTTGCAGAGGGAAAACAGATGGCTCATCTCTCTATGCTTTGATTTCCAGCCATTCTAAATCTTTTCATAATTAAACTGTTGCCAATTACCTTTAAAACTGAACATTGACAAAGATCAGAAAATATATAAACAGCTGCAGGGAGAGAAAGCATGGAAGGAAACATGACAGAAACGCAAAAAAGGGAGAAATGATCATTTTGAACAGTTTATGTATTGTATATTTTCTCCCCAGAGCATTTGATTTCCTGCTCATCATCAGTAAAACAGGAGGTATGTGTTGCAGATGGTTCCACTGTGCATACAATATATGTGTATGGTTTCAATTTTGTATACTAGCCAACAGTGGCCAGATTTGTGAGAAGAAGGGTTCACTCACAGTTCACCAGCACTAACAAGAACCCTCCCACCCACCCTCCCCACCCTGGCCAAACATTCCCTGTTCCTTTAGAAGCAGTGGGTGTATTTTTCCACTCTTTAGATAAAATGCTACAAGAACTGACACTGACAGGTTAGCAGGCTCTAATATCAATCTTTGAGTGCTGCTGATACTGAATACACCCCAGCACAAGCCAAGACTGCCAAGCAACAGGTTACCTCTTTAGCTTCCTATGACATCCCCACACAATCTGAAATCCATACTATTCTTTATATGATAGGCTGGTAACTAGATTAGTCAGCAGGCCAATCCCCTACTACATATCATATAATCATACAAAATGAATGTTCTAACTTTCTCTTTTGTGTTAACAACCACTATCTTATCCATCCAGTTGCCTTTGGACTATTCCTAAAGAACTATCAGTTTTCTTTATCTCACATCCACCATGAGGAATAGATTTCACTTGTGTCTTCCAAAAAACAACCCTTAAAGCCTTTGAAATAATAACTAGAAACAGGTTTTCCACTGAAATAGCACCTCAGGTGGGAACTACTTGCTTTCAGAGGCAGAGCATGAAAGGAATGCAGACAGTTTCACCATGATGCTCTGTGATACACTCCCTAGGCAACAAATATTTCAAATGACAAGGGGCCTATTCAAGATAATCATAGCATCTAGTATAACAGATTAACTGTTTTGTCAGAATGTGTGCAAACTATCACCCTCAAGAGTAGATGAGTATGCAAATTATGGATTTGTAAAAAAATTTTACTATGGGAGAGCATTTTTCTCAAATGGACAACTCTCCCTCTGGTTACTTTTCCTTATCCTAAAAGAAAAAAGTGTTTGTATGTTCAGCTACCTTATGATAACAGCCCCTGAGCTGATATCATGGAATGTATTAGACCTCTGCTATAAGAAATATAGCTTCTCCTAAACCACAGTCTTAATTCATAGCCCAGTTAAATGGTGGAACAGAAGTACTGATATTTATGCCAGCCAGCCAAACACAGGCCTTAATCCAGCTGATTAGTCCTAACTAGAGTACACCCATTGAATCAATTGCTGAATGGTAGGTAGATCCCATTGATTCAATGGGGGCTGTTCTGATTAGGACTAACAACAGGATTCAGGCCATAGTGCCAAAGTCTCTTAGGAAACATAATGTATAAATGTGGTTGTGGGTTGTGGGCTTTTTGTGTGCATGAGAGAGAGAGAGAGAGAGAGAGAGAGGTTAGCAAGATATGTCTAGCCCAGTTATATTTTTCCATCCCTTTTCCCCCATTCTAAGGGCTTGTCTAGACAGGCAATTTACCCTGGTTTCCCCCTTTCTTGGAGCCCTGCAGTCCACATAACATAGGGCTCTTGCCCCATTTTAACTCTGGACAGTCCTGACGACATCTGAGGCAAAGCTGGGGGAAGCCAGGGTAAAGCCCTTTAACACTTTTTAAATAAACCCCGGGAAAACCCATGTTATGCAGGAAAACCCACAGGGTTTCCTGCACAGGAACACAGGAGTCTATACCTGCATGACAGGCTCCATTGCTGGACGCCACCACTGGAGTCGCCCTGCAGCTGGAAAGGAAGCCCCTAGCCTCTGATCAAGGCCCCCTGTATGTGACCAGTCTTGATCACATGCTGAGGGTCTCCTTCCTGGCTTCAGGCAGTATAAAGTGTGACAGCAGGGGAGGCACCCACCAATACTGGCCAGCATGTGTGTGCAAACTCTTGCCTGTGTCCTTCTGCTAATGGCCAGGGGGAGAGAAATGGGTCAGCTCAAGGGCCAGAATATGCCAGCCAGAAACTGGCATATTTTGGCAGGTGTAGACTAGCCCCAAGCCATTCCTACTATCCCAACACTCCCTCCTTTCCCCTTCTTGACAGAACTTCTCACCTCTTTAATATATCACACTCCTTCATTTGGATGAGACAGAGAGAGAAAGAGAGAGAGAGAGAATTCCCTTTCGACCATGACTAACATGGAGCCTGTCTTTCACTTACATGCAGATCTTTCATATTCTTGAAGTCTCCATCCTTTATTTCAGTGATTTTATTGTTCTGCAGGTCCAGTAGAGTAGTGTCTGGGGGAAGATCTTTTGGAACTTGGGTCAGTCCTTAATAGAAAAAAGCAAGGAAAAAGCTATTACATATGAAAGCATAAATATAGTTAAAAGGAAGTCAAGAGTTATCTATATTTCCCCTTCAGTGGAGCATCTAATTTCTAGACCACTAAAGGAGTAATAACTAAAATTTAAAATGTCATAAGGCAAATGGTTCATCCAACTTGGAACTCTGGCTTAGATAATAGGCATTACTCCTGGCAAAAGCTTATTTGGTGAGTGGGGGGGCAAAAGTTTCCAGAATATGTTAATGTGAATTCTAGCCAAAACTGGTTCCTTTTAGAGCAAAATATATAGAAATCTTAACCTTTTCCAAGATATCTCCAAAACAGTAGAGAACTTGCGTCCAAAGTCTTACTAAAGCCTTTGTTTTGGCCTCATTAGATAGTGCACCCAGTTTGGTGACTCAGGGATGAAGCATATGGTTTTGTTTACCATGACAGTCAAACATTTAAAATTATAGCATAGATTACTTTCATCAACCTTGAATGCCACCTTTGGAAGAAACACAAGATATAAATTGAATGAAGACAGGACTTTAGTCAAGGGGGGATGTATTCAAGCAATTTAATATAAAACATGCAAAATGAGTGAAGAAGGGGATAGACCTCACCCTGTTTAAACAAAACAATTACAACAATGTAACCAGACACAGATCAAATGTAGTATAGGGAGGATGTCCACAGATGGTTTTTATAAATATGCACTTCCCAGTGTATATGGGCAGTAGAAGAATCATACCAACAAATGTAAAACTAAAATCAGTATGTGTGTATTTTGCTACCACATGTCTTCAAGCACTAGTAATGGCCCCATACTCCAGTGATCAATCTATGGAGATTATCACACGTACCAATTATACCAGCATAGGGATGACAGGAGATTGTTAGAAGTCCTTTCCCCCCCCAGACGTTCTCATCCCCACCGTGTCACTGTTCCATTCTGTTCATGTTCCCCCCACTTCCTCTTGTTAACAGCTTAAGCTGTTAATAAGTTGCCCATTCTGTCTCTGTAACAGAATCACGGGTGTCTGAACCTGTGCCCAGTTATGCTGGTACGATGCCAGCGGTGGTGGGAGGTCCCTGCCAGGCAGTTCCAGGTGCAATTGGAACGAGGAGGTGTCACCCTTTCCCCCCCCCTCGGGTTACTTGTAATTTTAAAGGTGTGTTTGGGGGCTTGGTTTTTGTTTTTGTTTTTTACTTTTATTTTGAAATTTCCTGTGTGATCATTCTCTCGTGAGAATGGGCGGGATTTGCTTTATGGGGTGTGAATGCAGCTTTACAACAGCTGCATTCACTCCCGGATGGCTGAGGGGAGGGGGAGCAGTTTCTATATTGGAATAAGGTAAGTGTCTGATTTTTTAATTTATTTATTTAAGTGTTACAGGGACGGGAGTGGGGTGGGAATGGGTTGGGTGGGAGTGGCAGGACAGAGACGCTAGCAAGGGGCCCATCTGATAATCTCCTAAATCTCACAAAAGTCAAATTCTGGCCAGTACTAATTTCAAAATTCAAGATCAGGGTAATATCTTTGTTAGGCCAATTCCACAGTCACTGAAAATGTGCAGGCTTTTGTAATCTCCAGATCTTTTCATCAGGGAAGAGATGGCAAAAAGGAGATGGTGGGAAGAGGAGTAGAGGGAATGAAGCTGAGAGCAAAGTAATGAGAACTGCATAGTCAAGAGTCTTATGATGAAATGTGAGAGAATTGTGCCCATTTGGGCTCCACTGTATTATTGGATAGCTTAAGGTTGTTCCTGGACTACGACTAGAACTTCTAGGATGAACAAGCAAGCAAACAATAATTTTGTAATTCCCATGTTGGTCCTTTGTCTTGGCAACAGTCCCTATCAGTGGGGTCTATAATCTACAAAAGGAATTGTTTATATTATAATTTTTCTGGCATCCATTATTATATTATGGAAATATTAAGAAACCAACCCAACTTAATTTCCCCCTGCCATCTCATTGATGGGATCAGTCACATCATAATCCATTTTCCCTTCTCCATCTATTCAAACAAGCAGCTCCTTTAGACAATGGCAAGGCAAGTTTTAAGTGCATCTACTCATATTTGAAGTCTTCCATGTTCTAATTATGGTTAGTTAGACTAGCAGTTAGACTATAATTCTGTATGACAGTCAGGGGCCCAGTCTTGGAAAGTTTCCAAATACCAAGTTCTGCTGACTTCAGCAAATAAGTGCACAAAGAAAGGCCATGTTTGAATTCAGTTTCTTTTCGTGCATCTGAAGAGAGTAAATTGTATATAATCAGTGTAGACAGACCAAAAACATGCCTAATTTGATTTGTATCCTTCTTCCCCTAAAGAAAATAGCTAAATTATCACTGATTGTAACAACTAGAACATCAAAGTACACTTAAAGAAAATGCCTAGCATGATTTTAAATTTCAGACTTTTCAGCATACCGGTGCTCTCATATTTATCCTCATTTAAAATGTTCAGAATAATGGATTTATAAAATTAGAGAACATTTCTAAATGACATTACATTGTCAAATTCCATCTTTTTACTTATTTTTGATACTGAAACACTATTGAGAGTGGGGTTTCTTTCTGCTTTACTGTGAAACCTGAAAATCATCAGACAGCTTGATTAAAACTGCTTATAAAACTATTGTCAGATAAGTAAGTCAATGAAACAATAGAATTTAAATGATTTAGCATTAAGGATGACCAGTTAGCTGCACCCTTATTTGCTTTTGTTTTGTAATTCTGTCCATCCAAAATAATTTGCGTATCTTGGCTTGGCTCCAGAATCCAAACTACTAGCCACACTTTAGTCCCCTTGAAGTCAATGTGGCAAATTAGTAATGATTATTGATTGTCCAATTCAAGTTTTAATTGAAGCCACATATGAGCTTATGTAAAGATACGGACTGATTAATTCAATTGGACTAAATAATAATTACCTTAGTCTAGATCAACCGCTGTGGATTTTTGTTCTTGAATGAAATTGATCCTGTTTTTAACAGAGCTGAAAATTCTGGCTAGAGTTTACAAGCATAGTGAGGACAATTTTTTACAAAAAGGCCTTTTGAGGTTGAATACAACTATCAGATGTCCCCAAATATACATACCCCTGCCCCAAGTCACTATCAATTCTCAGCTTTCCCATTTTTAGACAGAGGTTTTCCCCACTCTAAAAGACAGGGGGGTTGCCTACATGATGAAAAAAATCCTCAAAGATTTCGCTAAGAATGCCATTGGTCCTCATGGACAATGGCCCATATTCGCCATATTCAAAAGGAGGGGGGCTGAAAACTCCACATAGTTGCGATAATTGCTTTTGCTATTTTTCATAATCTTTTTGAAAAAGTGTGTGAAAATGTGCACAGTAGGTCATCTGTACAACCAATTCACAAAATGGCTCGCAAGATAGGGCTTGCAATGCCAGAGCTGCCATTGTTGTTTTGCTGCTGGCCTGGGCCAAGTCCTTGATGGCACCTGGGCAATGCTAAAGCCACCTCTCTTGGCCAGTTTGTTGTGCCTCTGGGCAGACTTCACCCCATCCAGGGAATGAGCTGCTTTGGGACTCTTATGAGCAATGCGACCATGTCACTGGGGGCCATTGTGCCTTTGGCCCACACCCCCATACACACTGCTCTGCTCTCAACCAGCAAGTCTGTCACTGGTTTCTTCAGGTGGTGCAGCCACCTCACCGCAGGGCCTGTGGGCCTTTGGCCTGGCTCCCATGCACTGTGGACTCCGGCACTAGAGGCTTTTTGAGCTGATTGGGCACTGCATCGGATGTTCAGTGGAGCAAAGAATAGGCATCATTTACCGTCTGCTTACACACACACACATCCAAAGTGTCACTCACATTTCCCTGTCTGCAGAAGACCAGGGGTTGATTTCCCTTCCCTGTCAGGTTGCAGTCAGTGAGTCAGGACAAGGGACCCCGGTGTTTTGGGTGTTTGGGGGGAAAGGAGGTAAAGGGGAGGATGGTGTGTCATCCCCATTGAATTCTCACTCCCCTCCATTCCTGCCTCCAAGATGAGGATTGTGTAAATGGTCATGACACAGAGCTCCACACTGAACTGGGGAGGGAGCCACAGGAGGTGTGCCTGGTTAAGGAAAAGGCACTGTGTGTGTGTGTGTGTGTGTGTGTGTGTAGGGGGGAGTATTTATTTATTTATGAGTGTATTTGGAAGGGAGGCTCCTATGTGGAGTCCTTCCTCCCAGGCCAGGCTTTCACTTCCTAATGCCTTCCCCTTCTTGGAAAATCCTCCAGCCTTCCCTGTTTTTTTGTTTTTTTTGTTTTTTTTTGTTTTTTGTTTTTTGCTAGTGATGGCTTTCTCCAGGGCTGGGGTTGAAAGATTCAGGGACCACGTTTCAGAACTACTGCATTGGAGGGGTGAGGGTGGCTTTGCAAAGGGGTTCTGTGGGCCTTTACCACCACCACCCCCGTGCCACAGACACTAGCCCTAGAGGCCTTGGGAGTGGTGTGGACACATTGCTGTGGGGCCATTGGGCCTTTGGCCATGCACCCCCCCACTGCGCCATGGAGTTCAGCCCGAGAGGCCTTGGGCCTCCTCCACTGCTGGGTTTTTGGGCGATCGCCAGGCCATGAACTGATCCCCCCACCCACCCCAGCTGTGTGAACTGCAAAATCACTACTTCTCCGCTTCAACCAGTTTTGAACAAAATCATGGGCACAATTGGGTACTGGAGCAAAAGGGAGGTAAGGTGATATTTTCCAGACTTAATTATCCCATCTAGCTGATCCCCTAGCATATGGTGGAGAAGACAGAACAGGCCAATGGAGAAAAGTGAGGAGGAGACATCTTGTGGCTTTTCCTCCTAATTTATCTTCCAACCAACAAACTTCTAACTGCTCTAGCAGGACACTACTGATTCAAAAGTGCTGCTGCTTAATGCCAGGTTAATGACTGGAAACAGCTGTTTGAAAAACCAGATTCTCTGCTTGAGTGGGCAAGAGGATGCAAACAACGATGACTTAAGCTTATTCATGAGAGCAATTAATTTAAACAATCACTTAATTTACAGAAAATAAGTAGGGAATCAGTTCTTTGAGATAAAGTCATAATATACCAGAAAATATAGAAAAATCAATACATTCAGAGAAAATACAACACAATATTAAAAAAAAACTTGCACTAAATAAACAGGTGATGATGCCTACATAATTTATAACATGCAAAATATGCCACAGATAACTATTTATAAAACATCTAATCTTTCATCAGCCCTATGTTTCCATTTGCTTTGCAGTTTGGCCTTAAGATTCAGGAGCATTTATAAGTAGCTATTCAAAGAAATAGGTTTGTGGAGACTCAAATGAAGACCAAGCATGATTAATATTGGCCCAGAAGAATCCAGATATTCCAAGTAGAAATGATGGGAGTGGGGGACATGGAAACATTAAGCAGTGAAACCTGAGCTTTACTGGAGAAAATAATAACAAATAAAAGAAGTTAAGCTGTGCAAGAATCTTTTGATGATTCTATGCTCGAAAAGTTAACCCATTGTAAAAACTGAAACTTTTCTCAAAATCTGAACAAAAATACAAGCTAAGGCCCCAGGGCTCTATGACTGATTCATTCTACTGATGAAATCAGTAGGAGGCAAAATTACACAAGAAACAGAACAAGAAAAAGAAGGGAGCTCCTGTTTAGGGATGCAGCTGTTCTTTCTTCTGATTTGTCTCTTTTCCTTCATAACTAAGGGGCTTACCATACTCCAAAGTAGAGCAGCAGGAAAGCAGGAAGGTTCCATCTTCTATACTGCCTTACCACATGACATTGTAGTTCTTCTGGTGTTTTTGTTCTGGTCCTGAGGGAGACCGAGGTAAAACCACATCTTTTTCCTAACAGGTTTTTCCAGTCAGGAAAAAGACACGATTCTACCTCGGTCCCCCATGGGCCTGGGACAAAAGAACAGTGTCATGTGGTAAGGCAGCGAGGAAGCGGGAACATTCCTGCTGCACTGCCACTTTTCTTTGGAGTACAGTAAGCCCCTGAAATTCAATCCTATATTGGTAGATGACAAGTCATTGCTTTTCTCTATAGCTCAGAGACATTATTCCTTTGTTGGTACAAATAATGTGATCCTTTGATCTTATCATGCACACTCTGTGCACAAAGTCATTAAAAAAGTGAAGGTTTCCAGTCTGGTAGTTTTTCCACATTTTCCCACCAACTTGGGATGGAAAGAATATTAAAAAATGGTCCCAAAAATGATAAAAAATATGTTTCTCAAATATTTTGAAAACCTGACAAAGAGAAATCTGCATCTACACTGCAGAAATAATCCAGTTTGACATTGTTTTAACTGCCATGGCTCAATGCTATGGAATCCTGGGATCTGTAGTTTGTTGTGGCACCAGAGAAGCCTAAATATTTCACAAAAATGCCATTTTCTTTACAAAAATAAAACTTTGTGCATTTTTTTCCACAGAAAAATACAGTTGTCCCTTCATATTCGCTGGGGTTTGGTTCCAAGACCCCCCATGAATACCCAAATCCGTGAATACTCAAGTCCCATTATATGCAATGGCTTAGAAAAATGGTGTCCTTTATATAAGATGGCAAAATCAAGGTTTGCTATTAGGATTATTATTTTTTAAAGAATATTTTCTAGCCGTGAATACTCAAATCCGTGAATGTCAAATCCGTGAATGTGGAGGGACAACTGTAGTCCTAAACTGCAAATAGTCTTTGAAAATAGATTTTCCTTGGGCACTTTTCCGGGCTGTGAGGCTGTGTTCTGGAAAAGTTTATTTCTGACATTTTGCCTGCATCTGTGGCTGGTAGGCTTTCTCTCATTAGGAATGAAATTGCTAAAAGTACTCATTGTTTCCTTCAAGAACAAAATTAGCAAAGCATTATATCCCTTCCATCATATTGTCTGCTAAGTCCTTGTCACTACAGAAACTATTTACCCTTCTTTTTGCTTGTTTCAGAGTCCAAAAGTTCCAGGCTGCAAAATTTCTGCCCTCTCTTCCAACATAAACCAGTCATGCTACATACTGTATGAAACAAACCAAAGATTCCCCCCCCCCTCATCATTCTATTTCATAGGTTCGTAGACCTGGTTTCCAGTATCCCATATCCCCAAAATGGGACACAAGTAACACTGTTAGATTCTAGATGAACAAACAGTCCTAGCTCATGTGGCTCAAACATGGTTAACTTGAACCAGTTTTGCCCACTGAAAATGAGATTCTCTATTTCTTTCAGTAGGCTAGAGAGCATAGTAAGAGATGACTGCAAAGATCCAATGGGCAGGGAGGTGGTGCTGCAGAGATATATTATAAATCTACCCCATCACCATTGAGGTACCCTCTACTCTGTCTACTAATCTCCAGGGTTTGAGTTAATATACTTGGTGATGGGGCAATGATACAGGATATGTACATATTTTTAAAAAATCTTTTATATTTGTAAGGGTGAACATCTCATACTTTCTTTCCACTCCTTTTACAGTATACTCTTCATACCCATGGTCAATATAGTAGTACCATCCACACTATTGTTCTTTCTGTGCTTTCTAAAAGTCTGCCAAAATCTTTTGTCAAGTTCTGGGAGGTCATTTTCATCCAGAATTATAGCTGGAAAACATAAAAGATTTTTTCCCCCTCTGCCATGGGATGTAAACCTATGGAATAGGTTCCATAAAATTCTTCCCACTGTGGGAGAATATGAAGATCTCTGTGCTGCGTTCTCCCTATATTCACAGTTGAGTATCATCATCATCATCATGATGTGTAGAAACATATTTAGGTTTTCTGCAGAAAGCTCGCATTTTTTATTTTTTACACGAAGTACACTGTCCCCTGCATGGGAAACAGGTGAAGGTGTGCAGAATTCTATTCCCTGGTTGGTGCTGCACTCTGGCTTAGGAACGCTATTTGCAGAGGGGGTAGGAAAGGAGAGAGATACATAAGTGACTCAACATGCCATCATGCAACATATTGAAGAGGAGCCAGAGCTATTTAACCATGGTTCTTTTCCTGTTCAGATCTCTTTCTCTGCAGCAACTCCCCTCCCATCCCCACCCCCAATTCTGTGCAAGATTAGCTGGTCATCCTTGGAGACCAAGTAGGAATTTTTGGCTCATTTGTGCTTTGCACAGTTTTGTTTCTTCTTGTTGTTGTTTGCCTACATTGCACAGGTTAATCAGTGGTTGGCTTACATTCTGTTGGGTGCTGCTCTGCTTGTAAATAGGTTAATTGGTTACCATTTGTCAGGGCTGTGCAAGTAGTTGAGATTAGGAACATGTTGGTGAGCTTCTTTTCAGAGATTGGCTTTATGTCTGACTGGAGTAGTGGAGTGGGGGTGTTGCTTCACTCCTTTCCCTAGGCTGGGAGTATTCACCCTAATCTAAGAGGCTTTAGTCCTTTAGCTTGGGGTCAGTTGCCACTGCATAACAGTTTCCCTTTGCTGATCATCCTCACTGGAGTCAATAAGTTGTGGCCATAGATCAACCATGTGTCTGCCTCTTTTTTTCCTATCTCTCTCTGGAAAAAAAATACGTTCTTTTGTATAGAAGAATTCACCTAATGATATTGCAAAGTGGATGGAATCTTCTACTATTTTTTTCAGAGGGTTCTTAAGCATTGGGAAACCCATTATCTACAAGAAAACCAATCATGATGAACATTATTTCAGTTCCTATGCTATATATCAACTCTGTCAAGACCATTTCCAGAGATACAATTTATTTCATGTAGACCATGTGATTTCCCCCTGCATTTGCTTCCTGTCTAATCACAAATGTCTTATCTTTACTTCCAAGCAAAGCTCTCATATAATTTATGGAGTCAAAATATGACTCTAGCATTAGCTTGCTATTATAAATTTCTTCCAGATAGAGTTCCCTAATGCATTTTTTAATGATATATTTTGATTTACTTATTGCACTTAACATTTAAAGCTCCTTGTCACTACAAGTCTGTATAAAATCCCCATTTGGTAATAGAACTTGTTTCAGTCAAAACTTGAATAAACATGTATGATTCCTTTCCCTCCAGATTTTTAGCAAATTAAAATATATGAAACAGATCCAGCAACAGAAAGTGATATGGCAGTAACTGATTTTCTGGAAGACTTCTTGTTGATACCATGACTCAATCAAGCATTGCACTTACGAACGCCTTCTTTCTTTCTTTCTTTCTTTCTTTCTTTCTTTCTTTCTTTCTTTGGAATGGCTTTATTAAATTTAATGTACATGTAAGTGGGGAAATTGCCATTGAAGTTCAGGATGCTTACATTTAACTGCATAAGATGAAACTTTGCAAAAATGAGGAGACTGATGAAATGGAATTTGAAAGGTAAAAGTAAAATCAAAATGGGCAGATCACTCAAAACTTCAGCAGTGGAATCTCAGGCCAAGGAGCAGTGATGTACCTCTGAATACAGTGATACACCTCGTTACCAAATGTAAGAAAAATTGGAGATTGCCCTATCTGACACTCACAAAAGGTGTATCAAAGAAGGCAGTGAAATAAGTTGCATGAAACAATAAAGATTGTAAGAGCTAGTTTTAAGTATCTGCCATGTGCCTTGTAGGCCCCTTAGGATGATAAATGAAATAGGTTTCTGTGTGTCTTGAACTTTGTGAACTTCCCTTGTCCAGCCCTCCAGCATCTTGCTCAACCAGAACTCATTAGCAGAATCAGCATAACTCTGCAACTTAGTTCAAAAGGCCATAGTAGGCCTCAGCTGAATTACTTTACAGATTCTTTTGCCCTTACTTCACCTGGGAAGACTCTACATACTTTGTTACAGCTATTCCTGGTTTTTATTGCCAAAGACAACTCCATAGCCCTCAAGGCCTCACTCCACCAGGACTCAGTAGCCACAGTCCTGCTGAAATCTGTTCTGATACTGGCTGGACAATCAGAGCCAACTGATGAAACTGCTTCATCTGATTGTGAACAATTGCTTACCCCAGTTGTATGTCTCACAGTGAACAAGACATTATATTGGAGACTTCTAACTGTGAAGGCTTTGCCCAGATACATGGCGTGAGAAGATTTAGAGATGAGCAAATTAATGAGACTGACCAGGGTCATATTGTAACCAAGAATGGACTGAAAAATTGGGAATTCAGCAGCCCACAACCAAACTGTCAGCACATTTGGAAAAATTCCAAGAGCTGCCCCACATGCCTGTCACCAAAACAAACTGACACCATTTCCCTGTAAAGCTTTTCCTCCATCCCAACTGCCACTGTCCTGGCTTCAGAGGGAAAGAAGAAGAGGCAGTAACTGCAAGACTCCCCTCCACCCCTGCTGCCATCCCCCTTTCCTTTTGTTTCATGTCTTAATTAGATTGTAAGCCTGAGGGCATGGAACTGTTTTGTTGTTCTTGTAAATTGCCATGTACAGTGATGATGCTATATAAATAAATAAATGATGATGATGATGATGATTTAGTTAGTTAGTTATACCCCACTCTTCAGCCACAAGGCTATCAGAGTGGCTTACAAATTGTTTTTAAACAATAGCAATTTGCACATCTACACTGCATTAAGCAGTTTCCAATGTGTGTTAACTAATTGCTCCCACAAGCCGGGTCCTCATTTTACCAACCCACAAAAGGATGGAAGGCTGAGTAAACCTTGGAGCCCTCTGGAATCAAACTTGCAATGTGGTGACTTGCAGTACTGGCATTTAACCACTGCGCCACTGACGATGATGATGATGATGATGTAGATGTAGTAAGAAGATATATGAAGGTCTTTTGAAGTTGCCATTTTATATTCAACATCCTCCCTCCAGAATGACACTCCATTAAAGTGGAGTAGAAACTCACTCTAAAACTTGATGTTTCCCTTTGCCTCAGCTATAACTCTAAGTCTTTGGTGGAGTTTGTGCAACCCCAGTCTTGCATCATGAAAACAATGCAGGAAGGCTCCACCAGGTGCCTGCAAAATTATGATGACCAACTAGCTCCTGCATCTCATGTAGAATGACTTTCCTTATTCCTACAATATGCCTTTTGAGGAATGGCAACGTTGTTAAATGATACCAGCATACACTGGTAACCTCTTGTCTAGATTTCTGCAATGCGCTCTACATGGGGCTACCCTCGTGCTTGGTCCGGAAACTTCAGTTGGTACAAAATATGTCAGCCAGTGTAGTCTCAGGAACATCTCGGAGAGACCATATAACTCCAGTATTGAAATCTCTCCACTGGCTGTCTATCAGTTTCCGGGCCCAGTATAAGGTGTTGGTTATTACTTTTAAAGCCCTAAATGGCTTGGGTCCAACTTATCTTCGGAACCGCCTCCTCCCATACAATCCTCCCCGCGCACTCCGGTCCTCTGGGAGGAATTTGCTTCAGCCACAACAATCTAGGCTGTCTGCAACCTCCCAGAGGTCCTCTGCAGTAATCATCCTCAAATTATGGAATGGCCTGCTGAATGAGATCCGTCAGATGATGAGCTTGAGTAGCTTTAAAAAAGCACTAAAGACGGATCTCTTTCAGCAGGCTTTTCCTGATTAGATCCCACCCTCGGGAGCTGCGTCTTCTGGCCTTTTTAAATCTAGTGTATACTTGTTTTTAATGTGATTTTAGTTAGATGGTTTTAATTTTATATTGTTTAATGTCTTTTTATGGGGGAGGGTGGGGTGGGTGGTGCTTTTAGTTGTTATTACAATGTTTTAATTGTTGGAAGCTGCCCCGATTGTTTTATGCAGAGGGGTGGGGTATAAATCATCATCATCATCATCATCATCATCATCAGTTTGTAAGCAGGTAAGGTAGGTGAATGGTGCACTCTACTTTTCTTCCAAAAGCAGAACATGAGGCCAAACACCCACACAACCACCCACACCCCATTGTGGTCCCTGGTCCATGTAGAAGCTGCCATCCAGTTACAAGCCCAGTAGTTCAAAATATTTGGTGTCAACTAGGAGAAAGCAGTTCTGCCTCTACGCCACAGTGTCTGATAATCTGAATAGCTGTGATTAAGAAGGAATAGAAAACCTAGCAATGTTCCTACAGGATGGTGTAATTTACTAAACTTCCCTTTGGGTAAGACAAATGATGAGTAGGTCTAAATTCACCAGGAGTCTTCTTGAGCCAATACCTAATGGAGAAACTCTCAAACGGGGAACCAGAAGAACAAGAAAGGGACCTACCACTCTTCCCTCATGAACCTCCTTGTCAATCAGCTATCTAACTATAGATTCCAGATGCTTAACTGAATTCAAATTGCCATAAACAAAAAGGGGTGATGTGGAAAATCTGCAAAGGAATAGTAAAGCTGGACTTAAAACTATGACATGTATTATGGGCATCTGGAACTTCCTGATAGATCTCTCTCTCTCTCTCTGGCTTTTCTTTACAAATGAAGATTTAGGAAAGACTCATCCCGCACTTTCTGAAAGTGTGCTAATGACTAAAAAGGCCAATCTGAGATAAACAAGTCCGGTTGCAGAAAGCACAGCAGAAGGTTTCCTTGGGTGATGTTTCCAGGTTGTGATTCTTTCTGTGTTGTCATTTCTCTGCAAGACTTGTTCGGTGTGAGCTCTCAAATAAGGCTGCAGCATTGTGGATAGTGCATCTCCGTGCCTCCCGATGTGAGGCCATGGCAGACCACTGTTGGTGATCAATTTGGCCAAGCCTGAGATGTTGCTTCAGGGAGGCCTTGTATCGCTTTTTTGGAGCGCCCCTCTTACACTGACCGTGGCGAGTTCACCATAGAGTACTATTTTTGGAAGGCGATGGTCCTCCATCCTAGAAACATGCCCTGCCCAGCACAGCTGTGTTCTCAATAGCATGGCCTCAATGCTGGTGATCCCTGCTTGCTAAAGGACAGCAACATTCATCACATAGTCAGTCCAGTGTATATTTAGGATTGTGCATATACAGTGCTGATGAAACCATTCGAGGAGTCGTAAGTGGTGGCGATAGGTGAACCATGTTTCAGACCCATAAAGGAGAATAGACAGTACAATGGCTCTATACACATTGAGTTTTGTGCTTCGCCTCAGGTGTTTATTACTCCAGACTCTTTTGTAAAGTCTTCCAAATGCGCAATATGCCTTTGCTAATCTGTGATCGATCTCTTTGTCAATCTTGGCATCTGAGGAGATGATGCTTCCCAGGTAGGTGAACTGCTGAACGGATTTAAGCACAGATTTGCTGACGGCAATGTGGGGATGGTGGTGTTCGTCCTGTGGTGCAGGCTGGTAAAGAACTTCTGTTTTCTTCAGGTTGACTTCCAGTCCAAGTAGCTCTGCAGCTTTTTCGAAGCAGGATGTTAGGCGCTGCAGAGCTGCTTCTGTGTGGGCAATAAGTGCAGCATAATCAGCGAAGAGCAGCTCATGCACTAGATAGTTTAGAGTCTTAGTGCGAGCCCTCAGATGGCTTAAGTTAAAAAAAAGCTAATGTATACTCTGGCGTATAAGACGATTGGGCGTCTAAGACCCCCCCCCCCAATTTTTAAGTTACCATATGGAGTTTGAGATAAGACTACCCCTCCTTCTCTTATACGGTGTGTATATCCCAAACTCCCCTCTCAAGAAAATGTCAAAAAAATAATTGTTAAGAGAAACTGGAAGATAATGACATCAAATATTTTTAATGTACATTTTTCTGTATTTACATCATTATATTCCATCTTCCAAGCTGATGCACATAAGGGGAAAAAAAACTGCTCTAGGCCAAGCACATTCTGTTAAAACTGTGGGGGGTGCTGAAGCTGGTAGGCATAAGATATTAATTAATAATGTCATAATAGGATACCTTGCATATTCCCTTGTCAAAACACAGTGGGCAGATTTACGTTTCAACAACTGAGGGGGGTGTTTGGAAATTGTAGAGGTGGGGGTGTCCCAGGCAGTGCCTGTGGAAAAGTCACCCTAAAATGCTGGGGATTTTCTAGGCCTAAATGACTCGGCTCCTCGGCACCAAGTTGAGCAAGTCTGAGCCTGGAGCAATATGTTATAGCCGAGCTGGAATGGAGGCGGTGGCGATGATGACAGAAGCAGCAGCTGAAGCAGCGGGAGGGGTGGGCTTCCAGGCTGGGACCCGCCACCCTTCTTCGCCTTCACCCTTCCTGGATCCTTCAACACCACAGGGCCCAAGAGCAAGCAGTCGGTCGGTCGGTTGAGTGGCCTAGGCTGGCAGCAGCACCACCGGCCTCTCCCTTCCACATTTCCCTGGGTCTCTCTTGGGCAGTGACGTGCTGATGACGGACAGGGCCAGAGAGCTTGGGTGATTCCACTCAGCTCCGCACATGGGTGCTCCTGCCTGCCCCACCACAGTGACATTACTACCGAGCATGGCCCGGAGACGTGGAGGAAGGCTGCCGAGAGTCCCCTGCTGTCCCGCCCGATAAGCCGCCACTGACAGGTGCGAGCTAGGCCCCAGCCCCAGTGTGGAACCCCAGTGTCCACTGCCATGCAGGCCCCGAGAAGGCCACACCTAGGCTGCACCAGGGCTCCCTGGGCCGGGCCAAGAGAGTGTAGGGCTTCCTAGGTCGGGAGCGAAGACTCAGGAGATGGATGGCAGCCGAGGCAAAGCACTAAGATCCTCTGCCTTCGATTGCTCCCAAAGGGGGTGAAGGCAGAGTAGAGGGCAGAATGTACTAACTTTGCCTCACCCCTGCCTGGTCTCCTGTGTCTTCGTTCCCTTTGTGAAGGGAACGAAGACACAGGAGATGGGTGGCGGCCGAGGCAAAGCACTACGATTGCCTCTCTCCTCCACCTTCAATTGCTTTCCAAAGGGGGTGAAGGCAGAGGAGAGGGGAGAATGTACCTGTACACACTTTGCCTCATCCCCCCTGCTCAATCTCCTGCGTCTTTGCTCCCATTGTGAAGGGAGCGAAGAGGCAGGAGATGGGGTGGCGAGTGAGCAAACGGTATACCCAGTGTTATAAAACCCCCAACTTTCAAGGCTATTTTTCAGGGTTTAAAAGTCATCTAATATGCCAGAATATACTGTACCATCAGTACGGTAACGTATATAGATGCCGTCATCTTCTTCGAGCTCTGCTGTAGCCCTTTGGAGCATCATGCTGAAGAAGATTGTAAATAAAGTTGGAGCAAGAACACAACCTTGCTTCACTCCATTAGTTATTAGAAAGGGTTCTGAAAGAGCATTGCCATATCTGACTTGACCGTGCTGGCCCTTGTGTAGCAAGATAATCATTTTAAGGAATTTGGGGGGACATCCTAGTCTTTTCAGGATCTGCCACAGACCTTTTCTACTCACGGTGTCAAAGGCTTTGGTGAGGTCGACAAATGTTACATAGAGACCTTTGTTCTTTTCTCTACATTTCTCTTGCAATTGTCTAAGGGCAAATACCATATCTGTAGTACTCCTATTGACTCTGAAGCCATATTGGCTGTCAGGAAGAAGTTCTTTTGCAATAGCAGGAACTAATCTGTTCAGGAGTATCCTTGCAAGGATTTTCCAGCAATAGAGAGCAGTGTTATGCCTCGATAGTTTGAGCAATCGGATTTTGCTCCTTTTTTCTTGTACAGGGTGATGATGACTGCATCTCGGAGATCTGATGGCAGTTCTCCTTTTTCCCCAGCAATTCACAAGGAGTTTGTGGAATTTATCGTGGAGTACATGACCTCTGTGTTTCCAAACTTCAGGTGGGATTCCATCAACCCCAGCTGCCTTGCCATTTTTCATCTGCTGTATGGCCTTAAGGGTCTCTTCCAAAGTGGGAGCTATGTCCAATTCATTTTTCATCGATTTTTGTATCATATGTTGGATAGCTGAGCCTTGGACTACTCGGCTGGCACTAAAGAGACTTTGAAAATGTTCAGCCCATTGATTCAGGATGGAGGCTTTATCAGTAATTAATGTTTGACCGTCTGTACTGCATAAGGAGCTTTGGACCTGATAAGTAGGTCCAAACACTGCTTTACGAGTTTCATAAAATCCTCTAAGATCACCCAGATCAGCACAGCATTGTGTCTTTTCTGCTATATTGATCCACCACTTGTTTTGCATGTCTTGGAGTTTTTGTTGAAGTTTACTACATGTGAGACGGAAAGCTGTTTTTCTTACATGGCAAGTTGGCTAGACGAGGTATGCATGGTGAGCAGTTCTCTTCTTTGCCAACAGCTTCTGGATCTCTTGGTTGTTTTCACCAAACCAGTCTTGATTTTTCTTGTGGGAGAACCCAGGGGATTCTTCCGCAGACTGGAGGATACTATTTTTTATATGTTGCCAGAGCACTTTAGGAGAAGGATCTTTAGGATGGTCTTCAAGTTTTGTTTGCAGATTTGCCTGGAAGTTGTCTCTCATGGTAGCTTGTTGAAGATTGTTGACCTGGAGTCTCTTCTTTAAGATGCCACCCCTCTTAGGTTTGAACTTAAGATGAAGATTTAGTGTACATCTTACGAGGCGATGATCTGTTTAGCATTCTGCACTGGGCATCACTCGAGTATGACGGACATCACAAATGTTTCTCTGGCAGACTAGAACATAGTCAATGAGGTGCCAATGTTTGGATCGGGGATGCATCCAGGTTGTCTTCAAGCTATCTTTCTACTGAAAGATAGTGTTTGTAATAGTCAGCTGTTGTTCTGCACAGAACTCTAGCAAGAGGTGTCCGTTATCATTGCAATCTACAACACCATGCTTGCCTAAGACACCTTTCGAGGCTTCGGAGTTCTTTCCTACTCTGGCATTGAAGTCACCAAGGATAATAATTTTATCTTCAACAGGGACTTTTTTTATGAGGTGGCTTAAGTCTGTGTAGAATTTGTCTTTCTCTACAGGGTTGGCTTGCATAGTTGGAGCATATATACTAAAGAGAACAACATGTGGGAGGCGTAAGGAAATAATGCGATCAGAGTGTCCTGTTGGCAAGGTTTCAAGTTTGGAGGCAATGGAATTTTTAATCATAAAGCCTACTCCTGAAAGATGTTTTTCGGTTTTGGGTTTCCAGACCAGTAAAGTGTGTAGCCGGTGCCGTGTTCTTTAAGGCTGCCTTCCTCATGGAGATGAACTTCACAAAGAGCAGTGATGTCAATATTAAGTCATGATAGTTCATGGGCTATTAGAGCAGAACGACGCTCAGGCCGTCCACTATCTGGAGAGTCTTGCATGGTTCTGATGTTTCAGCATGCAAGCGTCAGTTTATTTACACCTTTGGAGGCTGGTGTATGCCTTTGTTTCTTTGCCTTGGTTTGATTGCATCAGAAAATGCCCGTTGGCTGCGGCTAGCCAACCAGATAGATGGCGATGAGCTTTTGTTAGGCCACCTTTTCTAGGCCCCTCTCCATATGGAGCAAGCAGTGCTCTCCTTTAAAAAGGCTGCTTGATCATTCAGGATGCTGCTGAACAAGACTGCCATCTCCCGGGTCAGCCTCAAGCAACCAAAGTCCTAAACTGCCTGCATGCAGGGTTGGGTCTGCAGCTTCCAGTGCATCTTTACACCTGCCGTTTTGTCCCTCGCCTATTGCTACAGGGCTTTTTCAGAATTGGATTTGTCCTTCGAGCTTGTGCAATGGATTTTTCTGGTGGAGCGCAGGGTGCATAGAACTGGCCTCACCCTTTAAACCAAAGGTTCATCTGCTGCGGCCTTGCAAGCATGGACGGTAGCAGAGAGGTCCTCAGGTCGTAGGTTTAATTAGAGTGTCCTTCTCTTAGATGGTTGACCTTAGAGGGTTGGACGAGCACCATCTGCCCGGGGTTGGGATTAGAGTTTTCCTTCTCCTAAGGTGGTTGCCATAAGGCTAGAGATCCCATCCTGCCCTTTTTATGCTCTTTGTCAGACCCTTCGGTTTTGACCTGTCTGGCATGGGAGACCCTACCGGTGGCTATTATGCCACCGCCAGCATAGCTCAAAAGATCATTAGGGTAGGCAAGCCTCTCTCCCATGACAAGGGTGCATCAATGGAGTTGTCCTGATAGATATGCACCTTGGAATTAGGATGTCTAACCAAATTAGACCTGGCACATTTAGGAAGTGGCTATCAAGCTTCTTGCACCCTAAGTACTGCTTCCTGCTGTTAGCTCACTGGGCCTTTCTTTGCTGGCAATTCCAAAAGGAATGAGGGCCACTACAGTTGGAGCACTCATGCCTTAATTTGTGTGGGCAATGTGAACAGAAGCCTCTGTGAACCAAATTGCCAATACAGAAGGAGCTGTTGTGAAATCTGTATAGGCTTCCCAGCCTGCCTGGCTGATATCAAGGTCCTATTAACTATATGTCCACTGTGAGAAGCATCATCTTGCATGTACTTAGCTGGGTAACAGTCTGTGTACATAACTGGGCTTGCAGCAAATCCCCAAAAAGGGAGGAACTGATTACAGCCTTATATTAAATGATTCATCATAAAAGGCTACACAGATCCCATGAAGTCTACATTGGTGGTAAATAATGTCAATGTACTAACTTGGTGATAAGACATGCCAACTTTGCACTCTAACTATGACCACAGCATAAATATGAAAACCTGGGAGCCAGTTTTTGGCCCAGGTCATATCCACCTGCTCTTTCATACATTTCCCTCTTTCTAATCATTGAGCTCTTCTCCTATGTTTTTCTCTCATTCCCTGTAGAGCAGTTGAAAGACAGTTGCTGACCAAGCCATAACAGTTTGCAGTCCTGCTGTTCTGTTGATACAATCCAATAAGTAATTGTTTCCCTTCCTGTCCGGGAAGTCCCAAGTTAACCCTATATTCTCCCCAAAACCATGCTTCTAAGTCCTATTGATTATAAGCAGCATTGCCAGAGCCACTTGATCCATGCTGTCCTGCTTGGGAGCTTTAAGAAAGCTTTACTGGGCTAACTAGGCCCTTACCTCCTCCTAAACATTGTTTATGGTAGCATCAGTCTTTGGTACCACGTCAATTGTTCCTTAAGAGCTGCCAACAGTCAAGAATCTCATTAGTAACCCATACCCTGTGTGTTTGTGTGCATCCCAGATGTCAGCCCTACATATCTACTTCTACGTGCATGAACACATGTTGCGCTCTCTCTCTCTCTCTCACACACACACACACCTACCCCTGAACAAGCCCACTAAACTGCCACTGATGCTGCCATTGTGTTGATGTTGTTGTTGTTGGCGGTGGTGGAGGAGGAGGGGCAAACCAAAGGCAGCAGTCTATGAAACCTAAGCTAGAGATTTCTTTCGCTCAGTCTCAAAGGTGCTACAGGATTCCTTCAGGTCTTTTTATGCTGACATAGACTAAGGGATCAGCGAAATAGGAGAATTAATTGTGGAAAATAGCACATTAATTCACCATCACAGCAGTGTTCATTTGTCTCCATGATACATTCATAAGCTTGCTGGCATGGGAAGCTATCCATGTTTGAACTTCACACAGAGCATGCCTGCAAGGAAAGCTGGTGGACGTGAGTGAATTACATGTGTTATTATTTCCCCAGTGATCCCTACATTCCCCACCCCTTGTTAAATCAGAGATGTGGAAGAGTGATCTTCCGCTTAATTTTTTTTTAATTTTTTTTTTTTGCTCTGCTGTTCAAAAATAGTGCACAATCGCTTCTATGAAAAACAACAATGGCAGCTCCAGCCACTTTGTTGACAGCAAGCCTGCTCCCACACACATCCACCCAATCAAACTTTGACTTCTGGGATGTGCCCCATTTCAAATTGGTTGTTCAAATGGGCTGAAATGTGCATATATATATTTTTAAAAACTTTGTAATAAACAGCAAAGGCTGTTATCACAAAGTACTTGGAATTTTTGCCCCCCCCTCTTTCAAATATGGCAAATCACTGCGGGAGCTCATCTGAACAAAAGGTATTCCCCTCACATTCCAAGATGATTTTTTCACCATCTAGATAATACCAAATATGGCTATGTCCTTGAATACAACTAAAATCCTGAATTTGTAAAGCTACCTACAAAAGAGAATGAGATGGAGAGGGTATGTGTGTGCTCACTGCTAATGCTCAGTACAAAGGCCAGAGATAACCTAGCCCAAGGAAGTCTGTAACCTAGCAAGCAGGGCTTAGCCTGCAGTTTGAAAATGAGGCCTCCACCAATCTATGCAATGGAACACCTAGGAACTACTGTTGGTACACCAGGATACCAGTCAGCAGGGGTGTGACTGCACCTCCTCCCTCAGAGCCATGCAGCTCACCACAAATTCAAATTAAAACAACAATGGAAATAAACTACAGGTACCTGATTCCCATATCACATCTTCACAAAAGAAGTGGTCTGACCAAGGCTAGAACTGGCCGAATTGTCAGCAAATTTCCTGCAGTGTTATTCAGGTGTGTGTGTGTGTGTGGGGGGGGGATTTAAATCCAAACCACCCAAATCCTGAAGGCAGATGGCAGGCCTGAGTCACATTTGAGCCAATACCACCCCAACTTGCCCCAAATGGTGCTAAGATGGCTTGACTAGGGTTCAGGATCCAGCTCCCTCCCAAAGCCTCTGCTATTCAGCCTTCCTTTCTCCCTGTTCCCCATCTACTTGTGTGTGTGGGGGTGAGGCCAGCAGGTTTTGTTCCCTTCAAACTTCGCTGCTTCTAAGCTCTTGCTGCCACTTTCACTGCTGCTAAGGCCTTCAGAGTAGGGAAATGCTGACAAGGCCGTTACCATGTTTGAAACATCATCCAAAGAGGAAGCGAAAGGTGGTGGATGGAATTTAAAAACACCTTAGCTCCTCTCCTAAATGCCTGGAGTCACAGTGCATTGTGCCTAATGCCATCAACACTTGGCCTCTCCTCAATTAGAGGCCAAAATAAATTGATCCACTCCCACAGCGCCTAACATTGCATGGGTTCAGATTCATATTCTCTTCCCCCCTCCATCCCACTCCAGCTCTTTGTAGCATCCAAAACCTGCTCCACAGGGATCCCCAATCCTGTGGACCATGATTTTTAGGGTAACAATCTCTGCCAGAAGCAGTAGGCTTCAGCAGAAGTACACCAGTGGATCCTGGCCTTAGTTAGACCATATCCCACAGATAAGGAAAGGTACCACTAAGTCCCAGATCCACCATCATAAGCCAGAAGCAGCAGAGGACCCATTTGAGAAAAGAAAGCTTCATTCAGAAAAAGGAGGTCTTGCCCAAATAAATAGAACAAAAAACGAACAATAATTTGCACAAGAAATTCAAGTGGGCAGTAAGAGATTAAAAGAAAAAGGATTTTGAGAATTTTACTTAGACACACAATAAAAACTTTTACATCCTTAGCTTAAGAGGGAGTTGAACTGTTGAATGATAAGATGTATAAACAAGTACTACAGGAGGAACTGGAAATTGCCAAGAAGCAAAATGTCTGCCTTCACTGCAGAAGGTGTAGGATAAAATGACCCTGCTTGAACAAGTATTTTCTAGGATGATCACAAGATCATAACAGAGGCCATCAGTCTGGATGCCCTTATTAAGCAAGTATAAGGCTATCAAATTTCTTCCCGTCACTGCTGCAGAAAAAGGATGGGAGGCTGCCTGTGTCTTCTTGGCTGCTATGCAGATGGATTGCTGGATTAGATAGGCCTTCAATCAGCAAGGTTCTTATGGCTTATCCTTAAAATGTGTTGCACATAATTAGACCCTTGATCATAATGTTTGGCAATATCCTTCCTGTAGTTCAAGTTCCTGGAAAATGAAAAATGAATTCACTTTTAAACCTACTCCACTGAAGACATTTTGGAAACTTTTTATCCAGAATTCACATCCCAGTACTTCTCCTTCCCTCCTTCTGCTTCTCCCTGCTTTCTGACAGTTTCCTAGCCACCTCTACAGTGTCACCAGTCCAGCCTTGCCCACAATTCCTGGAATCTCTCTCAAACATCATTTCTGCCATGATGTTTTCTTCTGTGCACCAGCACCCTGTTGTTCAAGCAGTTGAGAGCACCTCATCACTGCATGATGGGCCATCGGGGAGCTGGTACTTCTGTGCCACTTTTCCCTTCAGTATTTCCATTGTGATGTGTGTGGTGGTGATGAGAAAGGCCTCTTGCACTGCCAGAAGAGAGAAATATCCTTTGAACTGTCAACCCACCCCCGCACCCCCAGTATTTGAAATGTCATGGACTACGTAAGGCTCTTAGGCCACAATACATCACTTTTCCTCTCAGCCATTTTTATTGATTTTCTGTACAAATCTGCACTATCAGATCACTCAGTGACAAAAGTCTTTTCCAAAAATGTTTTATCCAAATCATGGTAAAGGCTATTTTATTTTCCTTGAAAGGATATTATGCTCAGATTCATCACCATGAAGGCTAGAGATTATTTCTTATTAAGTATGATGTATCTAGTTGATAAGTATCTAGTAAAATAACAAAAGGATTTATTGAAACATTAGCTACAGGGGAGCAATTATTAACCCAACTGTAGATTTTAAAGATAAATCAGGAAAAACAACTTCATAATATGAGGCTATCACATTGAATAATACCTTACCTTTTTAGAAAATTGAGGCTGCTTCATTATTATGTTTACTGACAAAAGAAGGTAAGGGAGATTCAGAGTTTAGATTGAAATGTGTTTTTTCCCCCTGAAGTTTTTCACAGTGGTTTAAAGCAATAGCATACTGTATAGCAAAAGCCTAATTTAATGATTAGCCAGTACTCAACTCATTCGGGTATCAGATATATTGCCTAAGCTGCCACTCTAAGAAAGTGTAGGGCTGTTGTACATCATCACCACTATGTTGAAATTAGATGATAGCTAAATGTTAGTGATTTTTCCCTTCTAAAGTGATGGATTGGCTATGGGCCTATATATATTTATACTCTGGAGGATTTTTCTCATTTTATTTTGGAAATAATGCTATGCAAAGTATACCTGGAAGAAGTAAAGATAGTTCTTTATTTTGCTCTGAGGCCCTTTCACACTACACAGTTATAGCACTATGATTGGACATTAACTGCCATGGGTGATCTCAGAGAATCTTGGGAATTGCAGCTTAGGGATGAGTATTTAGAATGATCAGCCAGAGAGCTTTCGTGGCTCCCCCAGCTACAAACTCCAAACAGTACAGCCCTGTTAGTTGTTGTTGTTGTTATTTTTATTTCTATAGCACCATCAATGTGCATGGCACTTTACAAGAAAAAGAACAAAAAAACAGTTCTCTGCCCTCAAGCTTACAATCTAATGTTGCGTAGTGTGAAAAGATTTAAATATTACTAGATGAAGAACTTTTTCAAACTGGGGGAAAACTCCCCAAGGAGTTCGGGATAAGAACAGGGCTGTTGCGCTTACAGAGCCCCGTTTCAGACAGCCCCATCTCTCTCTGTCCTCCTCACAACCTCCTCCTGACCTTCCACATTCTGCGGGTGCCACTTTTTCTTGACAGAGGTTTTCCATCAATAAAAAGTGGCACCCGCAGCACAGGGGAAGGTCGGGAGGAGGTCAGGCGGAGGACGGAGGAGGACTGTGTCATCTGAAATGGGGCTCTGTAAGCGCAACAGCCCCATTCTTCTCCCAACCTCCTCAGGGTTTTTTTCCCCCATCTGAAAAAGTCTGAAGATTGTGATGCAATATCTTCTGTTCCGATGTATCACAATTCTTTTCTGAGCAGGGTTTAAAAATGGAAGGAGAAAGCTGTCAATTGCCTACTATGCTGACCTATCACAACCCACTGGAACAGAATTCAAAGACATAGATGTGTGAGTCTGGATCAGTATGCAAAGGGATCTTGTAGCTCCTTTGACACTAAGTGAGGCTGTGTCCACATGGACCAAAAATGCCATACCCACCCCAAATCCAGCGCTGGCAGTCCTCATGATGTACAGCTACTTCCAAGAAGGTGACACATTTTTTATCCCTTAACCCTACTTTGCCCCACAATAAGCAAAGTCAGGGAATGTCAGTGTTTTCCAGAAACTTTAGAGTAGCTCTGGGTTCTTTTGGCATCTGGACATCTGGATTGGGTCTGATTTGGTGGAGTTAGTTGTCCATATGCCAAAAGCCAGCTCAGGGAAAGAAGATGGCCTGCCTTCAGAGCTGCTGCTGCAACCTCTCTGGAAAGCCTGTCTGGTGCACCGCTGCTTCTGCTAAGGGCCTGTACTCTGCTATAGAGTACAGAAGCCCACATGGGGTGTGTCTATACAATCATTAAAAAATCTGTTTAGGGGGTAAAAAATACGAATAGGCTGTCATTCGTATGCATACGAGCCGCCCACATGATTTTTTATCCCCCTAAACTCCGTACGACTCCCTCTTCCCCAAGCTGGCTGGAGCGAGCAAGCCAAGCACTTAAAAAAAAAAAAAAAAGGTTCCTGCTTTGTGGACAGTTGGTTTTCCCTATTTACAATATAAAATAAAAATAAATAAATGTATAATTCACGGACTTACCGGACTCTTGCTAGCCGGGAATCCAACATGGCGGCCGCTCCCAATTCCCCTCCGTGCTAGCCCCACCCCCTCTACTCGGCCAGCCAATCAGATTACACAGCCTGTTCGTAAGTGTGCGTGCATACAGACCCATCAGCCATCCGAATGGTGTAGGGATTTCTCATCATGATCCGCTTTCCCTCCTGAATGCTGCGTGTGTGTATTTCAGGGTGGAAAACCGCCCCCCTCTTTTGCATGCATGTGCATCCGAACAGCTGTGTGTACCGAAGCGCGAACTTCCGCACGCCATATGTATTACTTAAATTGTGTAGACGGGACCATGAAATGACCCTCCTGCAGCAATACTAGACCTGAAAGCATAATGACTTCATAATTCACAATCCTACAGCATGGACATGGCAGTTCAGGGCACTTGCCTTGCCATCAGGCTCCACCCTCTGCACACACCTGACCAATCAGCTTTCCACTTCTGCTCTTATCAGAATATGCATTAAAGTGAATTGGTTGTCCCAACATGTGGGAGCGTGCATTTCACTCAGAGCTTTTTTTTTTTTTTTTTTTTTAAAGGGCAAATCCACAAAGGCTTTTCCACAGAGTATTTGGCATTTTTGCCCCCCCTCCTTCTGAATATGGCAGATTGATGCAGGATCCCATTTAGATGAATAATATTCTCCTCAAATTGTATGAGGAGTATTTTCACCATACAGACAACCCCTAAGCCCCCACTGAATGCTTAGGACCGGAATCACTAATCTGCCGGTAGTTTCATCTCATCTCAGCCTCCAGGGGTGGAACATCTTGGACTGGCATCACGTGAGCCCTCTGTTAAACTACAGTCACCACCAAAGTGCAACAAGAAGAAGGTTTAGATCCCTGGGATCCATAGGATTAGAAATGTCCCTACATGGTCCATTTCCACCCCCTACAAATTGGTTCAAAATGTTGTGTGACCTTTCTGTGAACTGCATCCATTGCTGTAGACAATTAAAGCTTTTGAGGCCTGGAAAGGTTCCCTAGCTAACAAAAAAGAATCCACTAGCCTTAATATGTTCTGAGGAGAGAAAATGCAGGTTCGAACATCCCTTTGGGATCTGAGTATATCCACCTGTTTCAACTGTATTCTATGCAGTCTGTCCCCATGTTGACTCTGGTATATTACAGGACCTAATAATTTTATCAACAACATTAGAGAGTCACATGCTTGCTCATCTTTCAAAGTGATATATGCCATCAATTGCCAGCAATGCCCTACTGGATTTTACACAGGGCAAATCCACCAGTCTCTATGGAAAATACTAAATTGAGACATATATGGTATAAGAAATGATAGTCTTCAAAAGTCTCTCAGCATGCTTCCCCCCCCCACAAATTGTCCCCAAACTGCATCTTTCATTATCCTAACATACTCTTATCTGACCCCCACAACTGTATAACTGCTAATATACCTGAGATTTGAGGTTAAGTCCATCAGACTCCTCCTTTTCCCCTTCCCTTTTTAATTTTTATGCCGTGACAAACTAACATGGCTGCCTGTTTAGGTACTGAAGAATTTCAACTTGAATAGGGATAAAAAAGGCTTTCTATTTCATTACAGGGCTAGCAGAAAATGAAAGTGACACCATCTGGCTTCTACTGCCACACTTTGCCTTTTACAATTCCCAAATTTATCTCCAGACTGAGTAGAGAGGCTTCCTAAGAGACTTGCTCACTTCTGCCTCTACCACATAAGATAAACAGACCCAAATCTCAAAAGGATGTACTTTATTAATGAACAAGTAAAATTTTAATTGTGTTTTTAATGTCTTTCATTCTCAGCCATCTCATGGCCATAGGAGGTGTGGCCAACTTATCTGTCTATATGAAACCTCCCTTGATAGTACCTCAAGCAACATGCAGGCCTCTGACTGTAACATCATCACTTTTCTTCTTCTGTATGATTTTTTTAAAACTGCATTTGCCTGATGAAGAAGGCAATGGGCTTTGAAAGCTAGTATGATAATTTTGATTGGGTTAATAAAGGCAATATTCAAGGTATGACCCAAATTATCGCCCAACTTTTGTTTGTTTAAGGAATTATCTCTGCCTATTATTTTGGCACTTTATGCCCTCTGGCTCTTTTGATTACAATCTCCCATTCACAAGAGCCCAGACATTATATTCTGTCTCTTTTATTTGGATTGGACAAAGGCTTTCCATCAGCATACATGTGTTATTGTATTACTCTGTGCTAGGATACTCCTAACTCTCACTGCTTAAGTGTTGCTTGTTAAATGACCACCAATGTCATTTAACAAAATATCATAAATGTTTGTACCTTTTGCAGTTGACTTACTTCACATCCCTGAGCACCCTAATACGTGTAGAAACACCTGCCGACAGAAGTAACCTTCCTTGCATCTAATCAAGTGGCTACAGTCCAAGAATGTTTATGCCAACTAAAACTTGTGATCCTTAAACACTACAAGACTGTTGTTTTTGCATAAATACTAGATCAACAAAGAAGAGAACCAGTTGTTTTACTCTGATTTACAGAGGTACCTGCCCTAACACACAATGTTTCAAATTTGTGTGACTCTAAATCATAAAGTAAGAATTAACCTAAATCATATAAAAAATAAAGATCTTATGATTTTAGCTGCATTTCAACCAGATTCTTCCAATTCAAAGCTTTTGATTCAAAACACATTAATGTGATGCCCAAGAATAAATAAAAAAAAACACTGAAAACTCCATTTCCAAATTGTTAAGTGTTTAAGTAGATATGACTTGGCTATCAAACTCAGTCAACTAAACTATCCAAAGACTCCCTCCCCCGCTCTCACAATTGAACATTCAGACCAGATGGAATTTAAACATAAATAAGTGGTATTAAGGCAATATTATCTTGTTCCACCCTTGCACAACAGGGAAGAGGAAGTCTGGACAAAAGACAAGTAGAGTTGTTACAGCATGACATAATTAAATCAGTCAGAATTGTGAGTCTCCAGGCACTGGCATAAATCACTAGTTCCTAGTGTAGGAATTCACAGGGGATGACATTTCTGTTTAGTCCCTTTAGTGATTTAAAATTAAGCAACATTGTTCTGAGTGTAGTAGTGCATGTGATATGCCAGAGATATAAAATAAATTGCTGATATAATTATTATCTTCATATGAGCATCATTCATTTGTCGAACTCCAACTAAACAGAGTGTGAAGTCACTTGACATTGTCTTCTCTGAGCAGAATGTTTTGGATCACTTAGCAGTGAAATCCTATGTACACACACACACACAGACACACACATTGAGGGGTGAATTTGTTCTTGCAATGTGATAAAGATCTGTAATTGGAATATCTGGAGGGAAATATGAAATAGAGAGCTTCATTTCAGAATTGTTTTTGAAGCTTTTGAGAAGATTTAATTTCCTGTTTTGTTTGCAAGATTTTAGGGGGGGTTGGTAGAAAAAGTGAAGGGTAAGGAAAAAGAGATCTATATTTTAATGCTGGAAAAGGTCAGCCATAGATGCAAGATTTGCAAACTCTTGAAAAGGTTCTGGGAGCCTCATACATCTATCTCTTCCCCTTTACCATAAAGTCTTTTTCTAACTGACTCTGATCCATTACTAAAGCTTAATATGGATGGCTACTTACACACGGTCAATTGTCTGTGAGTGCACCAGCATTGAGCCCATGATATTGAGAACACAGCTGCACTGGGAAGGACATGTTTCTAGGATGGAGGACCATCGCCTCCCAAAACTAGTACTCTATGGTGAACTCGCCACGTGTCAGTGTAAGAGGGGCACTCCAAAAAAGCGATACAAGGACTCCCTGAAACAACATTCAGCCAAATTGATCGCCAACAATGGTCCACCTGGGCCTCACATCGGGAGGCATGGAGACACACTATCCACAATGCTGCAGCCTTATTTGAGAACTCACGCCAAACAAGTCTTGAAGAGAAACAACAACGCAGAAAGAATTACAACCCGGAAACATCACCCAAGGAGACCTTCTGCTGTGTTTTCTGCAACCAGACTTGTTTATCTCAGATTGGCCTTTTTAGTCATCAGCGCGCTTGCAGAAAGCGTGGGATGAGTCCTTCCTGAATCTTCGTTTGCGAAGAAAAGCCAGAGATATGACTAAAGGTTGCTGTAATATTAATAGATATTAAGAAAAAGTAAAAGAAGATATATGTATTATAAACTTATTTCAGAAGGAACTTGTTTTTTAGAAGTTTAATCTGTTAAAATGTAATCTTTATAAAGTATCTTGCATGTATCTCAGATATTCACATATTTCCATGTACTGTCTGCACTACTAGAAAGTCATAGCCACAAGATCAATACATGCTATGAGAAATACCAGAAAAGTAGTAAACAAATACTCACTTAAGATAAAGGAATACAACAGAAAAGATTCAGAAAAAGCAAATCTTTACTAGTAAATTTCCAGGCCAACTAAGCACCATTAATAAATTTCCACATTTCATTCTCACATCATTATAAAATAATTAAAATAAAAATAATTAAGGATAGTACTTTTAGTGGTATGGATGTAGCTTATGAAGCAAGACTGGAAAAACCATAAACGTCAGTTCATGACCCAGTGTGACCCATATTTTTTTCTGTCATTTACAGGTTAGTTTTTAACTATACTAATAAACTTAAAAAATTGTATCATGAAACTCGTTATATACATTTACAGTATGAAGATAATGATTCTTTACTGGTAAAGTTGGGAAAATGAAATGAAATTTCATCCTACTGGCCTTAAGAATATCAATATTTGTCAATCTTCTGGCAACTGCATGATTCCTATCTTTTCTACCCACCATATCTTTTCTAGGGAGATTACTAGCTTTTCGCTGAGAGAGGACAGAGGAAGATGTCTCAATTGAAAACAAAGGTTTAGAGACATACTGTGATGTGTCAGGTGTCAACCATGAGAACGTTGAGAAGTGACTTCTTATTCAGTTGAAGAAAATGTTGGTGCTGGTATCTGAGGAACCTAAGAAGCAGTTTGGTATTGGTTCTGGAATTAGCTGAAGGCTGAATTAGCTTGGGGTGTGTTCTTATTCTTCCTCCCTCCCCTCTGCCTGGGGATCTGATTTAGGGCAGCAACTCCACTGCCTGCCAGAAATGTTCATGTTTCTTGTCTCACATCATACTCAACTTGCATATTTGTGAATAAAACAAGTATTACAAACACACAATAAATAACCATCACTCTTTCTTCCAAAGGAAATTGCACCTACTCATACTGTCCCTGGAATTTCTTACTACTCAGGGAAGTAAGTAGGGAAAGGGGAAACTAAAGCTTAATGGGTGGAGCTATAGTACTGGTTTTAATTGGTTAAATATAGAATCTGTCCTTTGCCCTGGGGTTTTAGGGGTTTATCAAAGTGTAATAAATAAATAATAAATAATACCTTTTCACTTTAATCTCCTATAAGGCAGCTGTTCATTGTAGCAATTCACATCCCCTTCCCTCTTTTATAGCCATGGGTATTTAGCAGAGATGTAAAAAAGATGCCATTTTGGTTTTTTTAAAATATGCTGAATTTTTAATCTATGCAGCTGAAAAATATCAGTAGGTCTCTAGCTATAGCTCAGAGAGCCAGTGTGGTATAGGGATTTGAGTGTTGGACTAGGGCACTGGCAGACCAGGGTTCAAATCCCCACTCAGCTATGGAAACCCACCCTCTCTCAGCCTCAGAGGAAGGCAAGGGCAACCCCCCTCTGAACAAATTCTGCCAAAAAAGCCCACAAACAAACCCATGATAAGTTTGCCTTAGAATCGCCATAAGTCCAAAATGAGTTGAAAGCACACAAAAACAACTACAAAACTATAGCATGGGCACAATGTCACTGATTATGGAGATAACAGCTTATATAAACTGTAGAGACAAATACTTAACATAAGCACTGAAATACCATAGGATGGGTAGGATTAATAACCCTTTAGCAAAAATCCCTGCAAACCAAACACAGAGTACTAAATTTGTCAACTACTCAGAAAAAAAAGTCTCATCTAATAAATCTTAGGTTAGATGATGGGCAGGGAGGGAGGGCTTCCTCTTTCCCTTTAACAGCTATTCCTTATTGCTTGTACACTACTCTAAACAGTTGAGATTTTGCACAAAATAAACTTCTCTTTGCAAGAAAAAAAAACACATTTTTTTCTCCCTCAAAAAATGTCCCTTTCTCATTTGAGACAAGAAAATGTGTAAGTATTCTTTACAAACATACTCTAGCCACATCCAAATATGCGTGCCCATGAAACAAGCCAAATGTAATGCTCCCTTAAGACTGGACTCTAGATTAACATTGCTTCCTGGGACTGGCTCCAGGAAAGGATAAATATTCTCCTGTTGCAGCAAGACATTCCCTTCATGCACCACTAGCAGAAGTCACCCTAACTCCTGATCTGTCTCTGCATCACAGTGAAAAAGGACTGTGGAATTATTTATCTTTTTTACAGGATTTATATCCTCCTCCCTGACTTGGATGTCTGATCTCTGCTTCATTTTCCTGTCTAGAAAGTATTTTTATTTTATTTTATTGTAACCTGTCTCTCTGCTTGCACAAGTCTCAAGACCTAAATATGTATAGGTATTGAAGAATAAAATCTTGCAATTTAGATAAAATTGGAATCATTCATAGCATTACTAATCAGCCCAAACTGACTCACATATAAGAAATATCAAAACATAGTGTTCACATGTTCAGTGGTCTACATTAACAGCGTCAGCAACCACTCGGCATCCTACTCATTGGGTCCTTTTAACATACAGTCGTCCCTTCACATTCATGGGGGTTAGGGCCCCCAGCCCCCCACAAATGAGGAAAAAACATGAATAACAATCGCCTCTCTCCTGGGCCTTCGCTTCCCCCACAAAAGGAGCGAAGGCCCAACAGAGAGGTGATTTAAGAGGGTTTGCCTCACCCCCGCGCTTGCCTGCGTCTCTGCTCCCTTTATAAAGGGAAGCAAAGACCCAGGAGAGTGGTGGCGGGTGAGGCAAACCCCTAAAATCGCCCCTCTGCTGGGCTTTCGCTCTCCCCACAAAGGGAGTGAAGGACCAGCAGAGGGGCGATTTAAGAGGCTTTGCCTCACCCCCCCCCCCGCGCGTGGCTGGGCCTTCGCTCCCTTTGTGAAGGGAAGCGAAGGCCCAGGTGAGGGGCAGTGGGGGAGGAAAAACCTGAATACTCAAAACCATGAATGTAAAAGCCACAAATGTGAAGGGACAACTGTATATGTATTATTTTTCAAAAAACACCTCTGACATATAACAACATGATGGAATTATGACTAGCAGATTGTGATCCACAAAATGTAGAATTTATCTCTGTGTTTAATACCAGTCTATGTATGTAGCCTCACCATATTTCATTCATGTCTGTTAATGAATTATGAAAAATGTCCAGAGTCATGAATGAATGGTAAGATAAAATCCATGAAAAGCAAATGCCATATTTTCCATGGTCTCCCCTGACAAAGGGAGACTTATGCATAGTTTCATGGTATCCCACTGTGTAATTCTCTCTCCTTAAATTTGTTTGTTGACAAGATTATTATACAGATGGCATTATAGCAACAACAAACTTATGCATGGCAGGGCAACACAGTAAATATGTCAGTGTAGATGCTCTAAAATAACTCAGCTTTCATTGTAAACCAGCATAAGGAGACATTTTATTAAGCAATATTTCATTGTGCTTACCTAAATCAGAGCACTGCACAACCCGAAGATGACACTGACAACGGAATGGGCATACTGCCATTGGAGGATATCCTGGAGGTCCTGTAGGTTCAGGTGTTCCAGAACCTGCTTCATCTTCAAGCATAAAATCAAATAAGCCTTTTTGATGGAATGGTTTGGCCAAGCATAGTGGCAGGAGTAGAAGGAAGAAGACAGCCAATTTCATGGTTCAGTTCATCTATTCAAGGGAGCAGCAGTGAATCTAGAAAACAATTCCATGGTGTACACATTAACAGTGTGCTGGTGCTCAGATCTATTACACTTGTTAATTGTCATCAAGTCAGTTTCAACTTATGGCAACCCTATGAAGGAGAGACCTCCAGGACACCCTATCATCAACAGCCCTACTCAAGACCTGCAAACTCAGGGCTGTGGCTTCCTTGATTGAATCTATCCACATGTAATAGTCTCTCTCTTTTCCTACTTCCTTCTACTTTATCAAACATTATTGTCTTTTTCCAGTGAGTCATCTCATGATATATCTGAAATAAGATAGATTCTTTCTGGTCATTTTGGCTTCTAGATAGAATTTAGGCTTGATTTGCTTTAGGACCCACTTTGGCAGTCCATAGTATCTGTAATACTCTTCATGTTTGAAATGATTTGATTCTCTTCCTGTCAGCATTTTTCACTTTCTGGCTTTTACTGCCAGACACAGAAACTGGAAATACAAAGGTATTTTACATTTGACTTTCATGGCCTAAATTTTATTCTTAGTCCCTGCTGGAGTAGAGGCATTGAATCAATTGGATTTAAATACATGTTGACTCACTATTAAACAATTGATTCAATGAGTCTACTCTAGTTGGGGCTAGCCAACAGAATTCCTGCTCCTATCTTTTACATATTTGCTATTTAAACAGTTTTGGTGTATCAGTACTATAGCTTGTTGAAAAAATAATGAAATCAATGCATTTATATAATTTATGCAGGAAACAAATAGGTGTTTCTAACACAGAAATTCACAAAGTAGCATTGGAGACAATTGTAGACACATTGGTTTGGACGCTTTGATTTTACTTTCATATATTAGTAACATCCTGACATGTTAGAATTCTTCAGAATGATGAAGGGAAGAAACCACATTTGTTATTTGCCAGTTCTTGGTCAATACAGAAACTGGGTTGAATTATACTCTTCCCACATTTTTTCATTGCTGTGGTTAACCAGAGGTCCTGAAAAATTCTTTCTTCTTTCTTTCCTTTGTTCCTTTCTTTCTTTCTTTTTGCCTTAAAAAAAAAAAATCTGCCAGGCTGGCAAAGTCATGTGAAAGGAACTTTTAGCTGCTCAAAGCAAATCTGATATTTTTAATAGAAAAAGTTCCATTTCAGACTGGTTAGTCTTGGCTTCCTTGACAAATGAATCAACATTTGACCCACTCTTCAGTGGTCTGCAACAACACTGCAGGTAACCGTCAAGCAGATAAAAAAAGACAGCAAACCCCCTTCCATCTAAATTAGACATTCAGGAAGCTTGTCTTGACCTGAAATTTCAGATGTTCTAAGAAGCATAGAGCAAGAGGAGATGTGGGAGGAGCCAGGAGGGTTGCAATACACGTAGTTGCTGGTGGCTTCCATCTCAGTGAGGAGGAAAACTCTGTCTCCAAAGTAGATAGTTCATTTGAAGTTCAGACTTAAAACCCAGAATGGATTCACTCTGCTCTACTGACATTGAAGCTGTTAGCCACCACTGCATAAAAACTGTAAAACTCTGCTGCCTTTGCAAAAGCAAAGCGTACAAAAGACTGTGCTCTTTTTACAGTTTTACAAGCATATATAGTCAATTTTCACTCATGTTTCTTGTTCAACTTTAGTTTATTTTTAAAGTTGACAATATAGCCCCACGAATGTATTTATGTTCTTGTCAGAACCAATAAGATTAATTCATGTGTTGCCATGAAAAAAAATCTCATGTTCCCATCCTGTAGCAGCAACATCTGTCAACAGAAACCACATGGGATGACTGAATAACAGTTATTTCCCATACAAGTATTGCCTGTGTGGCACTGGTATGGAAAGAAACCACGTCACCCCTTGCTTGTTTATAAATGTTACTTGTGGCACGAGACTCTGCAATATGGAAGCTGTCTCATGCTGCAGCAGCAATATAGAATATAAACCCAATAGAAACAGCCAGAGTAGTAAAGCCTCTGTATTGAAGGCTATTACAACAGCTTGGGAAACAATGCATTTTAATGTATGTAATATATTTAATATCAAAGATTTTGCTAAACTGCATTCCACTGTGCCTCCCGACAGAACAGAACTGATTGAATGTAGATTGGAGGAGGCATCTTCCTATCTCCTAAGTAGTATCTTTTTATTTGGCCAAGTCAGCTAAATGAAATCTAGTAAAGGTCCACAATCCCATTATATTTTTGTGAACTGCCTCAAACGGAGTGAGGGGAGAAGAATATTTAATATAAACCAATCCAATAGTCCTGTTTCCTTTTTATTATTCTAAAGTCGGAGTTGAGAAGCTGCATGTGGTGCACTGAAGGGTTTTTTAGGCATTTTACAAAACCTCACCCACAAAAAAAAAATGATGGGAAAAATTGGTGACTGGACATTCATCAGTCATCACTACTGGAGGCCTCCAGGATACCTTCAAAATGCCATCCAACCCCCGCCCCCCACACACACAATGAAGAAAATCAGGTGAAAATGAAGGAAAATGGAAACTGGAAGTTACTCTTGGTTTCATTTTCTGTCTGTCTGGGTTTTTTTCTTTTTTCTTTCTTTCTTTTTTTTTTTTTTTTTTTGCAGGGGGGGATGGTGGTACATCCCATCACAAAGGCAAACATTGGGCTTTGCACCCTCCACAGTTGTCCATCCCATGCTAAGCGCTTCCATGGAGCGAGTATCATTTTCTTTCTTTTCTTCACTCCAACTGCCTATGAATTCAGGTATGAGATTATGTAATTATAGTCTCCTTCCAAAAAAAAAAAAAAAGAAAAAGAAAGAAAGAAAGAAAAAATCTGGGTGCTATAAGCAGCTTGGTTTCAGAGTATCTCCTGAATAAGGCTGCTTGAGGCTTGGGATCTTTAAGGGGGAGGGCTTTTTCTGTGTCCCACTACCATCACAGAAGAGGACATAGGAGACACCCTTCTCCATGGCTGCTCTCATGCTGTAGAATTTCCCTCCAATGGAAGGCTAGGTTGACCCCTCCCCTTTTTAATCTCTTTTTGCCATTGGGCAAAGGACTTTTTATTTAATCAAGCTTTCACTTTTTAACTAGGTGTGGCAGAAGTGTCTTTTAATGGGGTGTGCTGTACTTTTATCTCTGTTATTTTAAAATGTAGTTTAAATGGTTTTAAATATTTTAATAGGTGATGGTGTGCTTTCAAATCATTTCTGAGTTATGATGATTGTAAGTTGAACCTATTATGGGGTTTTCTTGGCAATATTTCTACAGAGGGGGTTTGCTTTTGCCTTCCTCTGAGACTGAGTGTGTGTGACTTGCTCAAGGTCACCCAGTGGGTTTCCATGGCTGAGTAGGGATTTGAACACTGGTCCAATTCTAAAAACCCCTATACCATTTGGCTCTCATTTTAATGGGATTGTTTATTTAATAGCTGTTTAAAAACTTTTGCATTGGAAATTGATTTTACTTGCAAGCCTCCTATTGGGACAAATGTGGAATATGAAACATGTACACACAAAATAACCTGATGAAGGATAATTAGGCTAAGAGATAGAAAGTGGTCTAAGGCTGACCACTGAGTTCCAGCACTGACTTGGAACCTGGACCTAGGCCTTCTTATTTAACACCAGCACTCTAGGAATGCACTACACCTCACAGGCTCTCAGTTAAGAACTTGCAATATGCTTCTGAATTAATTTGTGATGGATAAATCTGTACGATTATCATGTAACTGCACAAGTCTTCAGGGTCAGTGGACAGTAGCTTCAGTAAGCTTTATTGTCACAGAAGAAATTAAAGAGCAATAGTATACAATATTGCTGCTTCCAATGAAGCACAAAGAGAAAGCAGCAAAATAAAAAAGTGCTTACAATCAGCCAGATCTGGCAGGCAAGTCATTCATTGGTTACTCATTATTCAACCTCCCTGTTCTCACTTAGCATAAGTTGTGCCTATTGTCCACTCATAGCCCTGGCAGCTGCAAGGTCATTAAAACCATATTTTCATGATGGAACTCATGCTCCCACAGCTGTTCTCAGCACCTCAGCTTGGTAACATTTCAAAAGAATGGCAAACATCAAACAGTCAAATAAGAAAGTACACAGCAACAACAGCACACAGAATTAATGGCAGGAAAAGGTTGCTTTATGGCCTGATCCTGACAATGACTAATAACACAGTGTTGGGGAAGCAGCTTAGGCCCTCTGGATGCTGTTGGGCTACAACACCATCAAACCTGATACCTGGCCATGCTGACTGAGGCTAGGTGTCAAAGTCCTGCAGCATTTGGAGGACTACAGTTTCCCTCCCTCTGCAGGAGACTTTCTAGTCAAAAGTCATATTACATAAATATAAGCTGTGGGGGATCCAAAGCAGAAACATAAAATTACATCATTGTACTAATCATTTCCTCTTTTAGCCAATCAGGCACCCTTTCATACTACACAGTTATAGTACTATGATTCCACTTTAAGTGCCATCCCTTAGAATTTTGGGATTTGTAGAAGTAGAAGGGCCATGAATCATTCTGTGAGTTTGGAGCTATACAATCAATTCAAAGCTCTCTCCCCTGTTAGTGGTGATAAGCAATAAGAGCAACCTGTCACTTCTCAGAGAACATGCAGGTGACCTTGGATGATACTGCACAAGAAATGCCTGTCAAACCCCAGAGAGCAGGAATCCCTGCAGAAAAAAACAATATGCTATGGTTGAGGACCTGACAAGATGTCTCAAGAGGTTTGCTGTCTTGCTGGGGCAAAAATCTGTGATGTAACAGAGAGGCTGATGAGACTCATCAAGTCCACGGACCATTACCCCTTCCTTTTTGTCCATGTGGGAACCAATGACACTGCGAGGCATAGACTTCAGTATATCACAAGGGATTACAGGCTCTGGGCAGAAAGGTGAAGGATCTTGATGCACAAGTTGTCATTTCATCTCTCCTACCAGTTGAAGGACATGGCCTAGGAAGGGAGAGAATAGTGGAGGTGAACAACTGGTTCTGCAGATGGTGCCACCAGGAACAATTTGGCTTCTTGGACTATGGTTTGAGGTTTCATAAAAATGGATTTCTGGCAAGTGATGGTTTGCATCTCACAACAGTTGGCAGGAATGTTTTTGCTAAGAATCTCACAAATCTGATAAGGAGGGCTTTAAACTGTGCTATGTGGGGGCAGGAGACAGTATTTTTGAGGACAGGAGTTGATCAAGTGCTGGAGATAATAGCCCAATGGTTATAGAGAGAACTGGGTAAATAGTACAAGAATCCAACAGTGGGAGGGAAAAAAACTTAAATAAGCAACTAGCTGGAATGGCCCATGATCTTAGATGTCTCTATGCTATTGCACATAGCATGGGAAATAAACAAGATGAACTTGAACTCTTAACAAAGTAAAGCAAATATGATATAAAAGCCATCACTGAAACCTGGTGAGATAAGTCTCATGATTGGAATTTAGTAGTAGAGGGGTATAACCTATTTCAGATAATTAGATCAAACAGGGAAGGAGGAGGAGTAGCATTATATGTCAAGGATGCTTACTCCTGTTAAGAGATCATGACTTGAATCCTGGAAGCCAGATTGAGAGCATTTGGATAAAAAAATAAGGGAAAGAGAAACAACAGTGATGTCATTGTGGGGGGTCTACTACAGACCCGCAAGCCCAGACTGAGGACTTGGATGATGACTTTCTGGAACAGATGACTACACATTCAGAAAGGAGATCTGTAGTAGTCTGTGGGATTTGAACTATCCTGATATTTGTTGTAAGTCAAATTCTGCTAGAATATAAGGTCCAACAAAATCCTCACTTTTCTTGCAGACAATTTCATTTTCTAAAAGGTGAAAGAAGCAACAAGGGATCAGCTATTTTAGATCTAATCCTAACCAATAATGATGACCTGGTTAATGGGATGAAAGTGGCAAGATCCTTTGGTGGGAGTGACCATGTTCACCTGGAGTTTGTTATACAGTGAAAAGGGGTAGTCCAAGCATAGTCAGACACCCATTCTAGACTCTAAGAAAGCTGATTTCGGTAAACTTAAGGAAATACTGAGTGCAACCCCATGGTCAGGAATACTAAAAGAGAAGGGAGTTCATGATGGATGGGAGTTTCTTAACAGTGAGATGTTGAAGGCACATTTTCAGACACTTCAAATGAGGAAGAAAAATGGGAGGTGTCTAAAGAAATTTCAACTGAGCTAAGATTTAAAAGGGACATGTACAAGAAAAGGAAAGGGGAAATCACCAAAGAGGAATGCAAACATCCAGTATGTGTAGGGAGAAAGTCAGAAAAGATGAAACACAGAATGAGCTCAGGATTGCTAGAGAGGTTAAAAACAATAAAAAGGGCTTTTTGGTTACGTCCATAGTAAAAGGAAGAAAAAGGAAATGGTAGGGCCACTGCATGGAGAAGATAGCAAAATGCTAACAGGGGAGAGAGAAAAGGAAGAACTACTCAACACCTTATTTGCCTCAGTCTTCTCCCAAAAAGAAAACAGTGTTTAACCTGGGAAAAATGGAGTAGGGGAAATGCAGCACAAAATAAGTAAAGATGTAGTACAGGAATACTTGGCTATTCTAAATGAATTCAAGTCTCCAGGACCAGATGAACTACATCCAAGAGTATTAAAAGAAAAGGCAGAAGTAATGTCAGAACCACTGCCAATAATATTTGAAAATTTCTGAAGAACAGGAGAAGTCACAGCAGATTGGAGGAGGGCAAATCTTGTCCCCATCTTCAAAAAGGGAAAAAGAGAACCCAAACAATTACCACCCAGTCAGCCTGACATCAATAAGAGGAAAATTTCTAGAGCAGATTACTAAACAGACAGTCTGTAAGCACTTAGAAAGGCATGCTGTAATCACTAAAAGTCTACATAGGTATCTCAAAAACAAGTCATTCCAGACTAATTATATCTTTTATTTTGATAGAGTTACAAGCTTGGTTGATGAAGAGAATACTGTGGATGTAGCACATCTTTATTTCAATAGGATCTCTAACCAGTTTTCCCTATGATTTTCCTTTGGGTTTTTTCGGGCTGTGAGGCCATGTTCTGGAGTAGTTTCTTTCTGACATTTCACCAGCATCTGTGGCTGGCATCCTCAGAGAATGGTTGGGTACATGTGTGTGTGGAGTTTATATGCTGTGAACCCCTGTTGGAGAGTATATGTATTTGAATGGTTAGTTTCTGGGTATAGAAATGCAAGGCTCATTAGTGTCTGTTTGGCTAATGGTTGGTTGATGGGCCATTATCTGCTGGGAATCCTTCTGTCCCTGGGTAGAATTCTTTTCTAAGTGTTGAGTTTTGATTCTATTGTATTTCAAAACTGGGAACCAGATTTTGTTTACTTTGAGGGTTTCTTCTTTCCTGTTGAAGTTGTCCAAGTGTTTGTGGATTTCAATACCTTCTCTGTGCATTTTGACATGATAGTTGTTGGCCTGGTCTAGAATTTCTGTGTTTTAAAATAGCATTTTGTGTCCAGGTTGGTTTATCACATGTTCTGCTACTGCTGATTTTTCTGGTTGGCCCAGTCTGCAGTGTCTCTCATGTTCCTTGATTCGTGTTTGCACACTGCGTTTAGTGGTCCCTATGTAAACTTGTCTACAGCTGCATGGTAAGTGGTAGAAGGGCCATGTATGATATGTGGTAGAACTCAGGCACCTAATCTGGGCCCTACAGGCTAATAGTTACTCCAGATCAGACATCACAAGAGCAGCCAGACCCAGAAAAAACCACAGGAATGAAGAAGAAAAACAGCCACCCAAAGGGAAGGTATTTTTACCATACATCAAAGGAGTCACAGACAGAACAGGGAAACTGATGAGGAAACAAAACCTCCCAGCAATCTACAGACCAACCAGAAAAATCCAAGAAATGCTACGCTCAGTGAAGGACAAAAGAGACCCTCTCACAGCTGCATGAGTTTACCACATACCATGCAGCTGTGGACAAGTTTACATAGGTACCACTAAACGCAGTGTGCAAACACAAATCAAGGAACATGAGAGACACTACAGACTGGGCCAGCCAGAAAAGCTGTAGCAGGACATGTTATAAACCAACCTGGACACAAAATGCAATTTGAAAACACAGAGATTCTAGACCAGGCGAACAACTATCATGTCAGAATGCACAGAGAAGCTATTGAAATCCACAAACACCTGGACAACTTCAACAGGAAAGAAGAAACCCTCAAAGTAAACAAAATCTGGCTTCCAGTTTTGACCTACAATAGAATCAAAACTCAACACTTACAAAAGAATTCCTCCCAGGGACAGGAGGATTCCCAGCAGATACTGGTCCATCAACCAGCCATTAGCCAAACAGATACTAACGAGCCTTGCATTTCTATACCCAGAAACTAACCATTCAATTACACAAAATTACATATACTCTCCAACAGGAGTTCACAGCATATATACTCCACACACACACCTACCCAACCATTCTCTGAGGATGCTAGCCACAGATGCAGATGAAACATCAGAAAGAAACTATTCCAGAACACGGCCTCACAGCCTGAAAAAAAAAAACCCAAAGAAAAATCTATGGGTGCCGGCCATGAAAGCCTTCGACTTCACGATCCCCTATGATATTCTTGCAAACAAGGTAGTAAAATATGGGCTAGACAATGCTAGAGTTAGGTGGATTTGTAATTGGTTGACTGACTGAACATAGGATGCTCGCCAATGGCTCCTCTTCATCCTGGAGAGAAGTGACTAGGGGGGTGCCACAGAGTTCTGTCCTGGACCCAGTACTATTTAACATCTTTATAAATGACTTGGATGATGGAATAGAGGACATACTTATCAAATTTGTAGATGACACAAAATTAGGAGGGGGGTAGCTAACACTCCAGGGGACAGGATCAGAATTCAAGGTGACCTTAACAGATTAGAGAGCCGGGCCAAAACTAACAAAATGAATTTCAAGGTACTACACTTAGGCAGAATAAAAAATGAAATGCACATATATAGGATGGGTAACACCTGGCTTGACAATAGTACATGTGAACAGGATCTAGGAGTCTTAGTAGAGCACAAGTTGAACATGAGTTAACAGTGTGATGTGGCAGCTAAAAAAGCTGCACCAATAGGAGTATAGTGTCTAGATCAAGGGAAATAATAGTGCCATTCTATTCTGCTTTGGTCAGCCCTCACCTGGAATACTGTGTCCAGTTCTGGGCACCACCATTCAAGAAGGATATTGACAGGCTGGAATATGTCCAGAGGAGGGCAACCAAAATGGTGAAAGGTCTGGAAAACATGCCCTCTGAAGAGTGGGTTAGGGAGCTGGGTATGTTTAGCCTGGAGAAGAGAAAGTTAAGAGTTGACATGATAGCCATGTTTAGATGTTTGAAAGGATATCAAGGAGCAAGCTTGTTTTCTGCTGTCCAGAGACTAGGACATGGAGCAATGGATTCAAACTACAAGAAAAGAGATTCTACTTAAACATTAGGAAAAACTTCCTGATAATAAGAGCTGTTCAACTGTGCAATATTTTGACTCAGAGTGTGGTGGATTCTCCTTCTTTGGAGGTTTTTAAACAGAGGCTGGATGGCCATCTGCCAGGTGTGCTTTTATTGTGTATTCCTGCATGGTAGGGAGTTGGACTGGATGGCCCTTGTGGTATCTTCCAGCTCTATGATTCTGTGCATAGTGCATTTGTTGAGGCACTAGAGCTCTCTAGCTGATCATGCTAAATAACCCTTTGCAAACCACAGGACTCACAGGATACAGCCATGGCAGTAAAAGTAGACTCATAGCACTCTAATTTTATAGTGTGAAAAAGCTCCAAGTTATAATTAATGACCTAAGGAGGATTTATATGACCTCCCATTTTTGTAGTGCTATCATGTTACAATTGTGTGAAACATTTCTGTACCCTATATTATCAGAAACTATAATAAAACTTCAATAAAATTTAAAGTAGAAATGTTGTATTTGTTGGTAACAATCAATCTGAACCTTAGAATTTGCTGTTGGGAAACAATTTATTTCATTATAAACATACCTAGGTATAAGCACTTCATATGCATTTACACTGATTTCCGAAGCTGAAGGAAAATCTACCACAAAGGCACATCCTTTATTTTCTCAACTATCTTGTGTTCCCACAGTAAAGAGCAGCAAAATTTTAAGTACCACTGAAATAAAATACTGTATGTCAAACTCTCTGTGGCTGACAGCTAACAATGGGCCTTACCCTTCAATAACTGCAATATCCTCCAATAACCATGATACCCTTTCAACAGCTTCTCTATGGCTCCAATCTTAGGCAAATATAGTAGGGAATAAAGTCCACGAATTCCTCAGAAAATGGCCATAGTTTTGTGCTCCATATTAATTTGATTGGTTTGGTCAGAGTTTTATAGTGTGTGTGAGGAGAGGATGGTGGTGGTACACTTATTGTTTAGCATATGAATTCACAATGGGAAAAGTTGCATCCACCCAAAGTAAATAAATCAGTAAATGCAGCTAGAAGAAAGATATATATACTGCAACCTATAAATATGTTGCCATTATAAAGCATAGAAGGAAAAGCATTGTATTGTATGGTGATTCATATATGTTACACACTGAGTGCACGGAACTGGGCTGTGTGTGGTTCAATTCCATATTGAATTATGTTAAAGCATTTTTATCCAAAAATTTAAATCTCAGCCTTATCCATGAATCAGTTAAGCCAGAGTCCTTGGACTGAATGCCTGGCTTAATTGGTATCCCACAACAATTCATCATGCCTTTAGAAAATGTAGACAGTATCAAGGACTTTTACTAGAAAGAGAGGAATCCCCAGCACTAAAACTCACTCCAGGAAAGGGCAGAGTTGTTTTTGCAAGTCTTCAACCACTACTAGCATATTAGATTTTACTTTCCTAAAAATAATAATAATAATAATAATAACAGTATCCTGCAAGGTACAAAGAACTGAGGAGATAAACCTTCTTCTGAACACATTCCAGATTTCTGAAATGCATTCATTTCCATTTTCAAAGAGCATGAATGTCTCCTTATGCAGTTTGTAACCTTTTACCACAGGGTAGCTCTGTTTGTTTACCTTCAACTCTTTCACTCAAGAATCCTGTTGTCTGAAATATGTAATCACTGTTTACATATGTAATATATCATTTCCCAATGTTTAGAAAAATGTCTGCTATCCTGGGCATAACATCTCCCCTCTCCACACCCCCTTGCACACAGACTAACTTAAAATAAAAAATGCCGTCCACTTTTCAAGCTGCAAAATATCTATTCAATGTTGGTTTCTCTCACAGCATCATCTGCTTTAAACTTTTCATTAGAACAAAAAAGTGCACCACTGTAACTGCAAAACATTTTAAGGATAATGATAATCCTTTATGAAAGTACAAATGAATAACTCTAAATGGAAAAGACTGCAACAAAACATCCACAGCTCTCATGAACGATCACAAATAACACAGAGGAACCATATTAACACTTTTGGTAAAAAAAAAAAACCCTTCTTTCAGATTTCTTGTTCCCTTTAGCTTTTACTGAAGGTTTGCTGTACTGTGGCAGAGTTCAAGATAATTATTGAAAACCGTACCTTTTAATCCAGGGATTTGCAACAGGCGCCCTCCAAGATGAAATGCAATTAAAAGAAAGCTTTAAGCCAGGCAGAAGACCTTGCAGGTGTGGAATGGAGGAGGGGTAGGCTACTGCTCAGTGACTGTCACTTGGTGGAAAACCCTCCTGCTTCTTCTGTTCCAAAAGCTCAGTTAAAAACCTTAGGTTTCCTTCAATGAACAGAATCCAGTCTGCTAACACCCACTGTAGATCATATGGTAATGATATGTCTCCTGTATGGTAGCCAGAAACTTTATCAGCCTTCTCTTTTCCCTTTTGCCTTATTTCTTTTTCATGTGTTCAGGTTCCTAAGTGCTTTTACAGACTAGCACAGATGCTTGATGGCTTTCCCCCTCTTTATTTCCATCATTTTCTTCAAAAATCACATATTTAATTGCAGGGCTCTCTAACTTTGAAGCATTTTTTTTAGTGAAAGAAAAAGAGCTAGAAAGCTTTCTTATTTACGTTATATATTAGACCCAAGGAATAATATCTCAAAGTGAACAAAAAATATACAGTCTTATAGTAGAAAATAAATGAGCCACCTTAGAGTAAAATATTTCAGTGAATAATGTTTTCATTTTTCTATTTTTACAAGTCTGAAGGACTGGAACTTGTAGTCTGTATCTTACAGTTTAATTGTCTTAGGATACAATGAAAGTGAGTCTTAGGATACAGTAGGAATTTGCTGCACAGGTATACACAGAAATGTGTCATATAGACAATTCTGAAAGTACAGTAATTGGAATCTTGGAGGTGAAATTAGTAAGAACAAACTTCTTAAAAATCATGTTTTTTGTTAAAAAAACAAATAGAATCACAAATGCATGCACTCTAGTTTTGCTTATTTTGTAATTGTTTATTATAGATGCTATGACAATTGTGTAGAGATGTTGCATTGTACTTTTGCAAATCTGACAGAATCTTACCATGGTTTCTCAGGAAGTAATCTACAAAAATTGGTATTTGAATCCATATCATGGAGAAGGGCCCATTGAACACAGTCTGGCTCACTTCCATGCAAACACACCACATAGAACTGGGATGTAAGAGTCAATGAGCACATGTAACTTTCCTTTACTCTCATCTTTCTTGGTGTAGGTTTGTGACTGTGTGTTCAAACTTGTACCGTTCTCCCTGCCCTCAGGCTGCAACCAGGTGCACATCTAAAGTCAGCGACAGGAGCTTTTCAGGAGAGATATACATTATTATAGACTCACAACAACTCTTTAAGGATTTATCCACTTCATTTTCCTGATTCTAACAGCAGGCATTTGGAAATTATTATGTTTGTTCCCATTCCCCATAAATGTGGGGTTTAAGAAAATGTACTTTGAGTGCAACTGATTGCTAAGCAAGGGAGCTCTGTGAAAGAAAGCATGATATCCATCTTCCTCAAAATAATCCTTGTCCCAGATTACCAGAGACCCTTCCTTCTAAGCTGTGACTACAGAGCTAGGGTGTGGAGAGCTTGGCTCAGCCATAGCTAGAGCTTTAATGATTATTATTATTATTATTATTATTCCTTCTTTCCAGCAGCTGCACCCCTGTACAGAACCTCAGAATGCCTACCTATGCACCAGACAATCAGATGCTTTGACTAGCTTTCGGGGCAGAACTCAGGTTTCAGCTGAGTCCATTGCTTGGGGATGAATATGAGAACCAATAGCGCTTTAGCCTCTTCAGGCCTTGGGCTCCCTCCCCACCATTCCTCCAGCTTCTTTGAATTGATTCATTCAAACATTTCAGTCATTGCCCTGACCTTCGGTAGCAGCCAGTTGATGGGACAGGGTGGAATTTTACCTGTGGGTCAAATGACTTTCTTATCTGGACGATTTTCACCTCCCTGGCAAATTGTTTTTGCCTCATGTATGTTGTTAATGCTGTATATGCCTTTGCTAATCTGTGATCGATCTCTTTTTCAATCTTGGCATCTGAGGAGATGATGCTTCCCAGATAGGTGAACTGCTGAACGGACTTGAGCACAGATTTGCTGACAGCAATGTGGGGATGGTGGTGTTCATCCTGTGGTGCAGGCTGGTAAAGAACTTCAGTTTTCTTCAAGTTGACTTCCAGCCCAAACAGCTCTGCAGGTGTTGCAAAGCAGGATGTTAGGCGCTGCAGAGCTGCTTCTGTGTGGGCAACAAGGACAGCATCATCAGCGAAGAGCAGCTCATGGACTAGATAGTTTAGAGTCTTAGTGTGAGCCCTCAGACGGCTTAAGTTAAACAAGTTACCATCAGTACGGTAACGTATATAGATGCCGTCGTCTTCTTCAAGCTCTGCCATAGCCCTTTGAAGCATCATGCTAAAGAAGATTGTAAATAAAGTTGGTGCAAGAACACAACCTTGCTTCACTCCATTAGTTATTAGAAAGGGCTCTGAAAGAGCATCGCCATATCTGACTTGACCATGCTGGCCCTCGTGTAGGAAGATAATCATTTTAAGGAATTTGGGGGGACATCCTAGTCTTTCCAGGATCTGTCACAGACCTTTTCTACTCACAGTGTCGAAGGCTTTGGTGAGGTCGACAAATGTTACATAGAGACCCTTGTTCTGCTCCCTACATTTTTCTTGCAGTTGTCTAAGGGAAAATACCATATCTGCAGTACTCCTATTGGCTCTGAAGTCACATTGGCTTTCAGGGAGAAGTTCTTCTGCAATAGCAGGAACTAATCTGTTCAGGAGTATCCTTGCAAGGATTTTTCCAGCAATAGAGAGCATTGTTATGCCTCGATAGTTTGAGCAATCAGATTTTGCTCCTTTTTTCTTGTACAGGGTGATGATGACTGCATCTCAGAGGTCTGATGGCAGTTCCCCTTTTTCCCAGCAATTCACAAGGAATTTGTGGAATTTTTCGTGGAGTGCATGACCTCCTTGTTTCCAAACTTCAGGTGGGATTCCATCAATCCCAGCTGCCTTGCCGTTTGTCATCTGCTGTATGGCCTTAAGGGTCTCTTCCAAAGTGGGAGCTATGTCGAATTCATTTTTCATCAGTTTTTGTATCATATGTTGGATAGCTGAGCCTTGGACTACTCAGTTGGCACTAAAGAGACTTTGAAAATGTTCAGCCCATCAATTCAGGATGGAGGCTTTATCAGTAATTAATGTTTGACCATCTGTACTCTATAAGGAGCTTTGGACCTGATAAGTAGGTCCAAACACTGCTTTAAGAGCTTCATAAAATCCTCTATGATCACCCAGATCTACACAGCATTGTGTCTTTTCTGCTATATTGATCCACCAGTCTGGAGCAAGAAACACCTGAGGCAAAGCACAAAAATCAGTGTGTATAGAGCCATTGTATTGTCTATCCTCCTTTATGGATCTAAAACGTGGGTCACCTATCGCCACCACCTATGACTCCTCGAGCGCTTTCATCAGCGCTGTCTACGCACAATCCTAAATATTACACTGGACTGACTATGTGACGAATGTTGCTGTCCTTGAGCAAGCAGGGATCACCAGTATTGAGGCCATGATATTGAGAATGAAGCTGCGCTGGGCAGGGCACGTTTCTAGGATGGAGGACCATTGCCTCCCAAAAATAGTACTCTATGGTGAACTCGCCATGGGTCAGCGTAAGAGGGGCACTCCAAAAAAGTGATACAAAGACTCCCTGAAACAACATCTCAGGCTCAGCCAAATTGATCACCAAGAATGGTCCGCCCTGGCCTCACATCGGGAGGCATGGAGACGCACTATCCACAATGCTGCAATCTTATTTGAGAACTCACGCCGAACAAGTCTTGAAGAGAAATGACAACACAGAAAGAATCACAACCCAAAAACATCACCCAAGGAGACCTTCTGCTGTGCTTTCTGCAACCGGACTTGTTTATCTCGGATTGGCCTTTTTAATCATCAGCGCGCTTGCAGAAAGCGCGGGATGAGTCCTTCCTGAATCTTTGTTTGCGAAGAAAAGCCAGAGGAGGATGTTGTTAATGTATTCAATTCCTTGTCAGAGCTTTATTTGTGGACATTATTGGCACCCACTCTTTGGGAAGAAGGTTGGCTTATACAGCTCCCCACACACACAAAAAATGTGTGTAGTGTCTTCAAGGATCTTGGGGGTAGGGTCCACAGGTTCCAGTCCTTGCAGGCTGGCAAGCTAGTCTTACTATCAGGTGAAGGTGGGGGACTCACAGAGCAGTTCACTTTGCAGTGGGACCTTCTCCTAGTACTTCCCTTGGTCTTCATAGTGGACAGGTTGGGATAGGCATTGCTCGGCAGGTGGACCAATCAATGTATTGAATCCATGCCCCATGAAACACCAAAATTCAGTTTGAGTTGTAACCAGTAAAGATGTGACATTTTCACAGAACACAGTATGTTTGAAACCCCACTTTTGCCACAAATGTATGACTGCTGGGGTAAAATTCTCTTTCAGAAACATAACAAAAATGATTGATCCATCTTTTAGAAACTTTGGGTCCATGCAGAAACTATGGGATACTGATACTGGAAATGATAATAGGCAATTCTTTCCAATGAAGCATTGAGGTGCCCATAGGTATGTATGACCCCCACCAAGCTCTGGCTTGTCAAGGTCCCCATTTTTTCAGTACCAGCTTTATTCCATTTTGGGCTTGCAGCGCACTTGCAGAAAGCGTGCTGTGAGCCTTTCCCTCCCTGAATGGAAAATCATACAAATTCCTGTATGCACTTTTAAAAATTACATATTTGGGACATTTTCCAAGTGGTGCATTGCTATATGCACTTTTCCATTGACTAAAGTGTGTGTGTGTATTTTCCTTTGGCTCCAATTTTTTTCACCCAGGTGAATTGTCTGGAATGAATCTTTTGTTTTTTTGTTTTGTGAGTCACATCACAAACTCAGAAATGTATGGATTTCTACCTGCAAATTGCAATTGGGCTCTTGTGTGATTCTATGAGGTGCAAACCAATCTCAAATTAAAAGCAAACTTCTCACTAGTCCCTAGGTATGCATGATTGCTTGTGCTCTTGGTTTTCAAAGCACTGAGCAGAAGCTAATCCTATTTAAAGGAGTCTTTATTTGGTTCACTGACACTGTAATGGCTCCTTAGCAATTTCAGGTATTCAAATCCAGGTCACTTGCCATGTTTGCTACTTAAATATTTGAAGTTTAACTCCTGATGAGCAGAAGGTCAGACAGTGGTTCAGTTTTGAACCTCTTCTACTGTCACTTTTCTTTCAAACTATTTTTGATATCTTTCAGCAAAATAGCTAAAATAACTATGTCACACATGCAAATGGTTCTCTAATTTAATAGATAAAAAGATGAAATGAACGTTCTTTATCCCTCCTACTTTGATCATATTCATATCCATTTAAACAAAGAATTTGGAAAGATCCTCAACTGTGCTTGAACTGGAAGCAGGATTTTGCTATTTTGAAAGAAACTTCCCTGATTTGCATTCACTGAATTAAACCATGGATGAGAACAGAACAATCTTTTAGTGTTTGCACTTCTCTGATTTTTGCATGCAAGTTTTAGCTCAAACATGACACCAAAATGGATAGAACAATATGAATTTTAGGGTTTAGCTTCATAAACAAAAATATATTTTCTGAAATGCAATAAAAAAGAAAATCTTTGAAGTAGGGATATTGGGGAAAAGATTACAGTACAGTAATCTGAACAGGTTTATAGGAAAAATAAAAATCAAAAAAAGTATAGATTTCCTTTATATCCAAGGAAGAAGGATTAGAAGAACTATTGGATTATCTGGTGTAAAATAGTATTATGGTCAAAAGCACACACCCATGCTTTATGATCTCCTTTGGAGGCATTACCTGTATTTATTGGTCTGCCACTAAGTTCTATAAGCCTAAAGTGGGTACTAGATGCAGGACTTCTCAGTGGCAGCTGTCTCCTACGGGATTCTTTTCCATCTATCTGCTTTTAAAAGATGCTTGTTTTCTCTGACTTTCAAATGAAGATATTTAATGATATGTTCTGCAGCTGGATCAGAGATACATACTACAACACCCATCATCTCCCACAAATGGGTATCCTGGCTAACAAAGATGGGAGCTGCAGTCCAACACTATTTAGAAGGCCACATATTCTTCATCCCTGTGTTATATTTTTGGCATGGAATATTATTTCAACTATTTTATCTTAAAATTGCTTGAATTTAAGGTTTTTTTTATAATTTAATACTTCATTTGATTGTTCTATATTGTAAGCACTGAAAAAGATAAGAAATAAAATGGTCAAGGTCAGAATTCCTCCACTGGTAAATCCCAATTCTGGTGTCAGTGAGTACTAAATGGATCAAGTACTAAGTGATTTTGTCTAACACCAGTATACCTAGATAGTAGGTTTGAATAGTTAAACATGGGATGGTCTCCTGTAGCTTTAATCATTAGCAGATCTTGATTCAGGAAGGGGTACCATAAAATTCCATCAGGCAGAACCACAGTAGATCTCTTCCTTCACCCACTTTTTACCTGCCAAAGCATGCCTTCTCCCAACACAGCTGTTTACTGGTTGGTGAAGCAGTGGGAGGGGGTGGAGAAGTATCCATCTCTTCTAATAGCTGAACATATAGCATTTATGTCACTTTCAGTGCTGTGCAACCAGATACAGGAACAGAACAGGATTCTTCACACACAGTTGCTCTCCACCAGCCAGTAAATGAATGGGTGTGTGTGTGAATTTGCAGCTGTCAAAAGGTGGGTTTGGTGGGTGAAGGAGGGGATGTGCCATAGTTCCACTTGATGGAAGTTTATACTTTTTCTCATCCAAGATCTGTTAACAATTAAAGCCACAGAAGTCCTGTTCTATATTCAGCCTGACAACCTTAGTGCTTGTTTGTAGTACAGAGACTAGAATACTGGATATAATCTATGTCATAGACTAGGATGACCTGTGGTTAGAACTCTGCTTAACCCAGTGGTTGCTGGGAAACTGGGGCTAGTTAACATCTCTTTCTAACCCACTTAATAGGACTGTAGATTATCAGACATGTGGGAATGTGCCAAAAAATTGCATTCCCAACTGTGCCAGAAGATCGCTAGAAGAACAGAAAGAGCAACCTTACCAGATGCCCCGCATCTTTCAGCTATTCCGGGGTTGTAGTGCTGCTGCGGACGAGGCTCCATTTTCCTGTTGACAGGGACAATTGACAACTAATAGAAAGGGATTATTTACTCATAGCTGCACTACACCCCCAGGACACTGGAGGATGTCGTCGTCTGATAATCTTGCCCCTTCTTGTCCTCCTAGCGATCTTCTGATGCAGTTTTTGCCATGTTTGATAATCTCCATTGTGAGGATTAAGGGATGAATCATGTATACTCCTCTGAGCTTCCTGAAAAAACAACAGAATAAAAATGCAATTAACAATAGAAATAAGAATGTCCTATCACAGATATAGCCATTGTGATGTCTTTATAGTCATTGTGATGTATATAGCAAATCAAGAGACACATTCTTACTGTCTATTCTCTGGCCTCATTTTATTTTGTTTCTTGGTTCTTTTACAAAAGGAAGTAACCTTTTAAATAAGACATTTTTTCCCCTCTAGCAGTCTTTCCAAAATCCTTAAGAAGCATTTTAAAGAAAGTAAAAGTATTGGTGCTAACATAGTAAAGTGTGTATAAAACATTTCAACTAAATATGCTGGAAACAGCAAAAAGGTTCTGTATTAACTAACAGATTTTTTGGACCTCAAAGGGAAGGTTCAGTCTGTCTGGAAACATTTTTATGGCTTCTTCTGTGAAATTATATCTGTAAAGCTCTTAAACAAAAATGAGACTACAACGTGAACTTGTGTTTATAATTAAAGCACTGATGACCATTAAACGCAACTGTCTTGTGTTTCAGGTCTAACTTTTGTTCTAATACTTCTTTTCAAAAAGGGGAAAAATGAAATTAGGTTATTTCTTTATAATAAAGCTTTGAACAACTTTGATTTCTATAGCTCGAGGACACATTAATCTAAGGCTTGTGTGGTCTTGTGCCTGAAAGAAGATTCTGTCATGTAAGAATTCTATTTGCATTATTGAGAAATAAGTTTTTTCAAGCTCCTCATCTTCCCTCCCTGTCCTGAAGAAAGGAATTTCCCATGTTACTCCATAAAATTAAAACATACATTAGATTAGCCATGGAACAGTACAGATGCATGTGTTTGCTAATGGAGCTTATTAAGAAATCACTTTAAAGAAATCAACTGGTAACCACTAGGCAACATTCATGAGAAATCTTTACTTTAGAGGCTGCCTCCTCTCATAAATACCTGTTTTGAACATTGGCCTCTGAAGCCCTACTCTTTGTCCTATCTGTACAAGTGGGCACAACAGACAGAGCCTATATCATGGTAACTTTGATACTGTAGAACTTTCTTTAGATGGTTGTTAAACATCTTTAGATGGCCATTAAAGCCTTACTCAAGGATCTATAATAGGGTTAAACTCAGAACTTCGAAAAGTTATGTTTTGGGTTACAACTTCCAGAGCTCCCAGCAGCCAAGGTCATTGTCCATGCTGGCACAGGGGTTCTGGGAGCTGTGGTTTAAAAAAGCATTTCCCCTTCTAAGAGTCTGGAACACATGAGGTTTTCAAAGGTTCTGTTTCCAACGGGCAGGATTACAGTAAGTTTTGTGGGGGAAAACATTTTACAAAGCAAAGGATGTGCTTTTCAGAAAAGAGTTCTGCCAACTCAGAAAAGAGTTGTGCAAAAGCCATGGTTTGGGTGCAAATGAGTTTTTCACAAGAAAAGTTCTGGTATATGAAACAGCTTGTGGTGTTTGACTGTTTTCTCATGTATTGAGACACCCTTTCCTGTTGAAGATGATAAAATTTGTGAGTACAGTATTTATGACATCCTTCATAAGCAATGGCCCTGTTTTACAGCCACTTGCCTCATATAGGTTTGTTTGTTTTTTAACAGATAAAAATGGCTAAGACAAAAACTGTTCCAACAAATCTACTCCCTTTTGACAGTCGAGTGTGTTTTTATCAAACCAATGTGAAGACTGCTGTTATGGGGAGCAATTCAAAACATCCTCTGTTTGGAAGCTCTTTCATGTATGCTAGCCTTTCAAAGGCACAAAACAGGTAGACATTATAATGACATTGGAAAATTTCAGTTTCTTTGCCTTTTGGCCAACTATATGAAAGCAGGGATGAAGCACTGGGGATCTTGGGGTGAGGTAAAATGCACTTTACCAGGGTGTAAAGTTCCACATGGGCCAGCTCAGGGTGCAACTCCATTTTCCTGATGGCAAAGTGATGCAAAAGTGTATTTCAAATGTGAGGATATTTATGGGTACTTATTTCCCTGTTTCTACATACAAGGACTCCCTGAAACAATATCTCAGGCTCAGCCAAATTGATCACCAACAATGGTCTGCCCTGGCCTCACATCGGGAGTCATGGAGATGCACTATCCACAATGCTGCAGCCTTATTTGAGAACTCACGCCGAACAAGTCTTGAAGAGACCTTCTGCTGTGCTCTCTGCAACCGGACTTGTTTATCTCAGATTGGCCTTTATAGTCCTCAGTGCGCTTGCAGAAAGCGCAGGATGAGTCCTTCTTGAATCTTCGTTTGCGAAGAAAAGCCAGAGAGAATGACATATCTATTATTTAGGTCTTGTGAGATTTGTTGGAGCCAAGCCTCAAACAATGAGCAGAAAAGAACATTTTGAACAAGGCTATCATCTGGAAGAGAGAGTGTGCTTATCTGGTTGAATTAAGACTTGTATTTTGAAACCTTTGTGCTTCTCTATGTGGCATGCTATCTTAAGAATTACCAGTCTGGGAATGCTTTGTGCATAGGCAGGATGAAAAGACTGCTGGCAGGAGAGACACATCTCATAACTATTAGAGATGATGGTCCCAAGAATACTGGCTGGTGATAGAATTTAGAGACTCAGAATATGTGTTAGTAGTACATACATGAGACACAAATGACAAAAGATCTGGTTAAGCTACTGCACCATCTTGTCTAGTGTGAACTGTTGGGCTAAGTTGCTTTTGGAGACAATTCTTGATTTTGTAAAGAAATAGCCAATAAAAATAAAGTTTAAATGGATTTGCCAGTGTTTCCATTTATATCATCTGTTCATCATTGACAGGTTAATACCTTTATTAGAAACAAGCAAAACCAAACAAAATTATCAGCTTTGTAAGGCTGGATGTTACAATAAACAAATGTAGCAGCTACTTATTCATTCATTCATTCAAGTTAGACCCAGCCTTTCTCCAAAAGTTCAGATCAAGTCACCCCACAGTGCAGACCTAAAACAAAATATAGTTACAAATGTTTTAAAAAATGATTAGACAATCATATTTTAAATAGCTTAAAATACATATACAACATGATAAGAGTATAGCTCACCCTTTTAAAAGACCCTTCTGCTCCACCTAGTTAGAAACCAAGCCTGCCAGACCAAAAAAAAACAAAACACAAAAAACAAACAAACAAAAAAAAAAAACACAACCCAAGAGATCAAAGAGGGAGACAGTCGAGCCTCCCAGGGAAGGAATTCTACAATGTGGAAGCAGCCATGGAGAAGACATTCTCTTATGTCTTCTCCAATTTTACCTGTAATGATGGTGGAACAGAGAAAGTGGGGGATGTTTTGTGGCATAGTAGAAAAACCCTGTTAAGGGCCAACATATAACTTCCAAAATGCTGAAAATTTAATTTCAGAATTATTACAGAGCTTTTATTCTTGGCTCATGTGATTATATGACCTGGACCCAACTGGGTCTTTGGGCTAAGAAAAGAAGACCATTGGTGGATCTCAGAGAAGGGAAATTCCTCCTTTCTGCAATGATTTCTTAACATTTCACTTTTCCTAGATATAGATGCATTTTTTTAAAAAACTTGGATTATAACAGGGACATACTCTAGCCTCCAGCTCCTGATTTGGGAGCCCTGGGCTTGGGAGATATTTATGTTTAAGGCATGCCTTGATTTACTAAGCCTGACAGAATAGCCTTCACCTTATATTTTTGCAGTGTGCCATTCTGTTGCTCCTTGCCAGGACAAAGACCTTAAAAGAGAAGTTACTTTCCAGTGGATTGAGCTCTTCATCAGCTAGGAGTTGCTTATGTGATACAGCTCTTCCACTAAGACTAAGATACAGACTGTCTGGACTAGAATGTTTTAAAAAAAGCATTTGTATATTACATCTTCCTTCCCCAGGCTTACAATATAGTTGGATGTTTTACAGCCTTCTGAAAATAAATAATCTGGAAGCAATTTTCTCTTCAGACAGCAAGAGCATAGTGATCAGCAAACAAACATGTCTAAATAATTTTTCAGTGGTCCATGGTATGGATGGTTGGTTCTGAAGACTGAACAATTTGTAAACTTGTTTTCAGGCAAATGTAAATGAATTTATCCAAATATCTGAAGGCCTAAAGAAACACAGAAGCCAACAAGATGCTTAATGGCACCCCAGGGGCTACAACACAGATGCTGATGACTGCAGCAAGCTGGACCAGCCACCTTGAACATGACCAGCAAAAATCAAGAAAAGTTACAGAAGAGATCCATCTTTGACCAATAATTTCCAGAAACCTTCCAGCTGACTCTGCTTGAAGGGTTTTGTGAAATCCACAAGCACGAGGTAAAAAAATCCAGACCAGGATTTTGTAGGTTTTTTCCCCAGATACTTCTTGTAAATACTCTGTTACTGGAAGTTGGTTAGTAACAGCAAAATTGTTGATATAATCCTGCAAGGATCTTTGCAGCAGTGATGACTATCCACGACATTTCCTTTCCAGTTACTGTCTACACATTTATTCTGTGTTTGTTTGCAGTGTTTTGCACCACAGTACTTTCACATCTACAGCTAAAAATATGTACCCTTTAAATGACAAGGATACAGAGATTACCAGATGTCTGAATTCATTTGACCCAGCCAAAAATGAGAAAAGTAAAATTTATTTTAGGGCCATGGTTAAATGAATGCATTGTGTTTTTTATTGCTTCTGTTATAGTCTTCTGTCCATATATACTTTTAAAATGTATTAGTTACTTGTGGTCTTCCAAGCCAAATGCAACCCACCAGCCAAGCATGACAGGGCTTGATAAATCTCCTAGTGCTGCTACTCCTCCTGGCACTGCAGAAACATAGCTAGTCAGGTCCCAAATACTTTTGGAAGTCTGATATTTTAAGGTGGATCACATGGCCCCTTCTCCATTGAGAGGAAATGGCCATCTTTTTTTCCAAATGACTTTCTTATCCCCTGTTGCATGGAAAAAATCAGGATTAGAATGAACTCTGCCACCAAGTGATAAAGAAACTATGGAGTTGCAGAATGAGGGACCGCCTGTACGTTGCAAAAGAAAATTCTTCATACATTCTAACTCACAATAGGGAGACTGTGTGATCAGTAATCAAGGCCAAAGGGTTTTCCCCACTGATTTCTTGGCAGTGGTAGACCAAAAAAATTGTCAATACCTCTGTTTCTCTACTGGAGTATGACCCTTTCAGGGCAGCAGTTTTCAGCTTTCACAGAGTGTAGCATGTTTCTCAAATTATTGGACCAGTGCAGCCTCTGTCTTTGTGGCTCAAGAATCCATTTAGACTGTGAAGAGTTAATGTGGAAGCCAGGGCTCTTCCAAAGTTTTTCTTTCACAGCCATGAAGGCGCATGACATGGCAGTAGTCTCCCATCAAGAGTTCCTCTTAGTGTGGAAAAATGCTCAGCCCACCCTCCTGTTACCCTCTATGGTCAGAGGTCTTAAAGACCCTCAAAATATCAACATTGATAGGTTTTCTGGTTCTGTATATCTTGTGGCCTAACCGTAGGATTGTTTTGCGGATGACTGGGACATCCAAGAATGGCAATATTCCTTCCTTTTCTTTTTCCATTCAGAATTGGAAGTAGCTTGTGGTGAGGCAATGTTTGAACAGGGCTGTGATGTCCTCTGGAAAACCTATGGATGCCCACTGTGAAAACCTTCGATTTCATATCAACATTGATTTGGGGAATTAACGTACTTGGCTAGGCTATGCAAGAGGGAGCAACAGATAGCAGATCTTTGACCTTTGTATACTGGTAATCAGGAGGAGATGTTAAGCTAGACAGAACAATAAGTTAATCTATATTTGGGGAACACAATAATAACATTCACACACATATTCAGGCTTCAAGCATTCATGCAAGACTAGTTAATAAAATGGGGAATGTGAGATAGAGAAGGGAATTTCCAGTGGGTGATACGACACCTGTCCAGCAGAGTGGGGGCCCAGTCTGGGAATGGCTGCACAGTCTGACATGGAGTAGGTAGTAAGATGAACTGTGAGTGCTTGAGTGGAGTTTTGGGAGGGTTTCATAGTCAATAATTCCCTCAAGGGTATGGAATAGTAGGAGACAATGCTTCTTGGAGTTGCTCACCTGAGACAAAGGCACTCCAGATATACTAATGGCATCTTAATACGCAGATACTTTGTGACTGAAAGGGAGGAAGCAACTTCCTTTATTTAGGAGAGGATGAAGGAATGAGTGTCATTTACAGGTCTGCATTTCCCAGTCTTTGCTGGTAGAATCAGCCAGGTGTATGTACCTTCTGCTAAAAGCTCTATAAAGAAGCTCTATAAAGAAGCCAGCCACACCCTGTTTAATCCTAATTACAGAGCCTTTTTTCATCCTTAACATATTCATTATCCCACTCCCCCACCAGGGTTCTCCATAGTGTTACAATGAGTTTCCCTAAGTCTACAAATAATTCTTGGGTGAACAAATACAGATGTCTTGGTTGACAGCAGTTTCAGCCACCATTGTTAGGCAAGGCATGCATATTATGAGATTAGGTTACTTGAGCTCCTGGCATCTTTTAATATTCCTCGGGAAAAGATTCTAAATAGGTAAAATGGGTTCCCTCTGCACCGTCTTACTACCTCCCTAGCCCTGAGCCATGTGAATTGTACAGTTAGACTGACACCTTTCCTTCTGATACTCTAGATCAAGGGGAAAATGGTGCCACTCTATTCTGCTTTAGTCAGACCTTACCTGGAATACTGTGTCTAGTTCTAGGCACCACAATTCAGGAAGGCTATTGAGAAGCTGGAACATGTCCAGAGGAGGCGACCAAGATGGTGGGAGGTCTGGAAGCCATGCCCTATGAGGAGAGGCTTAGGGAGCTGGGCATGTTTAGTCTGGAGAAGAGAAGAATGAGAGGTGACATCATAGCCATGTTTAAATATTTGAAGGGATGTCATACTGAGGATGGAGCAAGCTTGTTTTCTGCTGCTCCAGAGACTAGGACATGGAGCAGTAGTTTCAATTGATGGGAAAAGAGATTCCACCTAAACATTAGGAAGAACTTCCTGCCAGTAAGAGCTGTTCGGAAGTGGAATATACTGCCTCGTAGTGTGGTGGAGTCTCCTTCTTTGGAGGTTTTTAAACAGAGGCTGGATGGCCATCTGTCAGGAATGATTTGATTGTGTATTCCTGCATGGCAGGGGGCTGGGCTAGATGACCCTTGTGGTCTCTTCCAACTCTGGTTCTATGAGTCTATGATACAATAGACAAGTTACGTTGGGTAGTCTTCATGCCTTCCTAAACAATTGTCCATTGAGCTTCTTCCTTGAGGAACACACGAAGTGAAGGATTATTTCTGTTTGTATTTTCCTTTCTAAGACAGTTATGTCAGTGTGGGGTGCAAAACTGTAATAACTGAATGAACAAAAGTGAGATGATTTCAATTAATAACCTCTGACACATATTCATTAGAGGATGTTTGCTTTTCAGATCACTAAAGTACTTCTATAATGACATCATGTTTTGATTATTTTCTGTTTTAATTGCACCTTTTTTGCTTTGGTTTCATCTAGTTAAATCTCAAGTCATTAACTTTAGCTTTCAGTATGTTGACAATTGGTCCCAAGAAAGACTAAACTGTAGGTTACAATCTAGCAAACACTGTTCTCTCATGCAAGCCCATTTGGAATTGACTGTGGCTATAGAACTGAAATCCCTGATTCATCACACTCTTCTGTAATGGTTGCTCCATGATACCACTTCCAAAGGCTTGATCTAATTCCGCTTGTGTGGACTGTGTAATTGTCATATGGCAAAGGCTCTTCCCAATTTAGGAATGCAAGTCTTAATATATTTCATTCTCACATGCAAGAATGAAAATTTTCAGCATTTGTTTCCCTGCTGAACAAGAATGCAAGGTTTCTCTGCAGTTTTCAACTGCTATCAGCACTTTGGGAAGTTGTCAGAAAAATTAAATTTGCACAGAATAACATGTGTTTTCTGTGCAGAAGATGTAGTTTTCATGGAGGAAGCAATATGTTTTGTTCAAATCACACTGGCCAGAATTCACTTAGGTAGTTACAAATACATAAACTAGAGTTACACATTAGTGACTGGTTCATATATATGATCCCTGCATATTCACTGCTTAAGAGAATAGATAGGGATAGTGAAGGTCCCCCAATGCCCACTTACTGGGCAGCAGCCACTGCAAGCAATGGGAATCTGTTCTCCTGTTGATTGGGAAGCAGCTCATTGGCATTTCCAGTCCGCCCCTTGTGTGAGCAATTTCTGATGTGAGGGAGAATTATGAGAGGGATGTTGTTTCTGACTGTTGTAACAGAGATTGCTCAGGGCTGCTTCCCTATTGACAGGAGAGGAGACCCCCATTACTCCCAGCAGCTGCTGCCAGTGAGTGAAGGTTGGAGGGGTGGCCCAGTTGTTCTCAACCAGTGGGTTCCCAGATGTTGTTGGACATCTGTTGTTGGAGTACAGTTCCCAGAAACTCCAGACAGCAAAGCCAATAGTGAGGGATTCTGGGAACTGTAGTCCAACAACATATGGGGACCCACAGGTTGTGAACCACTGCACCTAGAGAAACTGTTCAGTTACATAACTATGGTGGTTATGAAGCTAAGTAGCTGATAGAGGTTTCCAGTCTCCATTCCCTGTGGAAAAAATCAAGTTCTTTTGACTGTTCCCCATTTTCTCAATGGGATATCTCGAGGACACTATTTAATTTAAAGGCGCTATGACACTGAATATCATTTAACAAGGGGCAACAGCAGGGAAACTTTATTACCTTTATGCTGTGCTGATAAACTTCCTCAAATCATCTGCCTGGGCACTGCAAGAAGTGAGAAACTGAATTAGATGGTGATTTGATTTGATTCGATATATGTTTAATGCATACCATTTCTTGAAGTTCATTCCAAAGTTACATGATTACGCTGAAATATAAATGATTCAAGTTACCATGTGAGTACCTTCACTGAGCTCTCTACTATTTTGTATCTCCAAAAGTCACTATTTATCTGGTTATGGTAGGAGTCCATTCAAGCATCATTTACATCATGAGCAGGCCATGAGATAAAATAGTATAGATAGAGCAGGCAGGTGCAAAATACAGCAAAAATGTTGCATGATCCCCCAACCCACCCGGTTAGCTTATAGAACTCTAGCGGCTAGAAATCTGAGGGCAATGTTTGCTGCTTTACAGCAGTACACAACCATTACAAAATATTCAAGAAAGGGATGTTAATATGGCAGCTAAAATATTGCAGGCAAACTGTATATTTCTATTTTGCCTAAGTATAGCCTAATCTCTCAATATCTTAGTGTTGGTCGAGGGGAAGATAGCATCCAAAGAGTAGCAAAAGCTGTTTTTGGAAGGCAAACAATGGAGAGGATGATTGATAAAAGCATAGAAAGAACCTGTCATTAACTGACCACTGACACTGACATCTTTATACAGAAGCTGGCTTTCATGTTCTTGATGACCATAGTACAAAACAGTTGGCTTAAATTAGAAACTTAATGTTAAGGACCAGATTTAGCTGTAGAAGCACACAGAGAAGTGTGCAACATTTGGCCCTTAGAAAAGTTCTTATGCTTCAAAAAATGCACAAATGAATTCATAATGTGGCTCCTGAGCTGTTGGAGCAGACCTTGGGATGACATATCATGGGACTACCTCAGGCCTCAATTCTGCACTGTTTAAAAAAAAGCCTTACATGGCATATTCCTTTCATTGTACATAGCAGAGGGCTTCCATGGGACACCTAACTGTTGCTGGACCAGGCTGTATGATAGACTGACTGTGTACACACTCCTGTGCATAACAGTGATATGTGTGTGTGGGGGAATATTTTTGGTTCTCCATTCCTTTTTATTTTAAAAGTTTCTCCAGTTTTGTTTCCCATTTATTTGAATTACATTCCATTCATTTCCATTTGTTTGAATTGCATTTGGTTCCATTTTCCCACTTGTTGTCATTTTCCCATTGATTTCAACAGGACACCCCCCACTGAACTTCTGTGTTTTTCACCCAGAGGGGATCTCTTTTTAAGGAATTCCAGCATCCCTCCCACCCTGTACCAAGCCTGCCAAGTGTAAGAAAGGTAGGTTAAGGGACCTCCATTTTGCAAACCTCTCTCCATATTTGTTCATTTCTCTCCCACTTCCTTTAAGCTTTCTCTGGCCTGCATAGCTTACTGTAGATAGTTCCTATTTTTCATCCTGGTATGAACAAATGAAAAATAAATCAAATGGATGAAAAACACATGAATTTCATTCAGAAAATGCACATTTGAATTTTCATTTGTTTTTATAACAAAAATGATTGAAATAAATGGGGCCCATTCACTTCATTTTCCATTTGCAGTCAAAGCAAATGCTCGTCCCTAAGAGATCCATGTGTCACCTGGAATTTGAATTGGAGCCTTCTGGGCTGTGCCCTGGTGCTGCTTTTTGTGACCCATGTGATACAGAACAACATAAACACTGCAGCCATATTTATGTATCTGTCAATATATACAGAAAGACATCTCTTCCACCAGAGTTTCCAAATTGTGGTTTATAGGCTCTGATTTATCAAGTAAAGTTAAACGGCTTTAACATTTTTATTTTATGTTGGTGAAAGCAGGCTGATCATTTTTCCACCCTAGGCATGTAGGCGGATCCAATGAAAGAGGGGCAATTGGCCAGTGTCATGCTGTGGCAGGAGGCTTGCTAGTAAGAAATGCCCTTTCCTATCCCAAATGCTGTGGAACACAAGTACATACCATGTTTATGTGATTCTTATATGCAATTGGCTGGCCACTCTTCATTTCTATGGCAGCCTTCTCTCCATTCCTTGCTCATTTCTTCCCTTCCCAGTGCCAGTGACAAATGTACAAGGTACCTCCTTCTACCAACTTATCATTAACCAGCCATGAGCTTTCCTGCTGTCTGAATCAAGAAGTGAAACACAGCTATCCAACTGCCATGCTGCCTACTCTCTGGGATTGGAAAAGTACAAATGGTTCAGTCATGCACTCAACTGTAGCTGCTGCTGGAAAGAAAGAGAAGGGACTAGGAGGTTGCCACTAGGAATGAAAAAGAAGCGGCGGTAGGTATAGCAGCTTGCACATTCACCACCAGTGGGTGCTGGAAAGAGCTGCAGCAGGGAAACTATTCTACATACACTAAACTACCTGAGTGGTTGAGAAACCACCTTGAGTTATAAAATCTATTAAATCCGCAGACCTAGTCTGAAGAGAGAAGTAATGGGCTAGCACCATTCAAGTATACCCACTGAGCTGATGGAACTTCCATTGAGTCAAGGTCTGCTCTAGTTCAGGTTAGCAGTTGTATTTATCCCACTGGTTTATTTAAACAAAAATATTAGTGGACAAATTGGTTTAATAAAGACATGTGTTCTTTGTAAAAGAGTGCAAAAAGCTTCTCTTGACCCTTTTCTTTCATTAGTTCTGCTCCCCAGTTTTGTATATGTGTATGCATGTAAGGAAAAAAGAAACACACTTTAGAAAAGAGAGTGCTGCTGATCCATATGGGAAAACATTTCTAAGGTTTATGGAATAAGAAAGTAAATTTTCTCCAGACTCTGTTTGTCAAAACATTAAACCAGCAAAGTCAATTAGGAAGAGAAAAAGAACACATTCAAGATTACTTAACAGATCACATTTCCTTTTATATACTTCCTTTTTGTACTCCATATTTGGGCAGTTAAAGTGTATTTCCACTAATTTAATTAATGGATTGAATCCATATTTGGGCATACTTAGGACTTTATTAGACTTGTCAAATAAGGCATCATAAAGACGCCTAATGATTGCAAAAGGGTGTGCGTACCAGATGATGTTGCCCATTCACGATCATATATTGTTTAAAAACTGTACTTTTTTATTGATGGCTCAAGCTGTCAATTGATCCCCCCCTAGCGATTTTCTGCTGGCATTGCCAGAGTCTGAATCCGCATGCCATTGTACTCATGTGAATGCAGCGTCAATGGGCAAATACTTCTGGGTGTGATTGGGACAGCCAGGTAGGGTACGCTCTTTTTGTCACACACACACACACCATTTACTTGGAACTTTTAAAATGTGTTTTGGTGCTTTCCTGAACTTTTTGTGTGTTTATTTTGTGTATGTTTTTTAAATTTCTTGTGCTAGCTTCTTCTCACGAGATTAGGTGAAATTTGAAACCAGAAAGTGAATGGAAATCTGTTCACTCCCTGTTAGTGCCTGGAAAGCCTCTATAATGGGAACATGGTAAGGGCTGGTGGGGGCAGTTCTTTTACCAGCACAAAAATGGAACAATTTATGCCAGGAAAAGAACTTTTATGGAGGCTGGTCTGATAAAGTCCTTAGAATGGACCCATTATTTCAAAAGGTCTGCTCTAAGTGTGACTGAGGGCTTGTTTACATGAGCAAGGATACACTGGCTCCTCACCAGTGTATCTTCCCTGTGAATCAGGCCTGTTCCTCACCTGTTACCTGGATGAAATGGGCTGGAAACCAGATGAGCACATTGGACCATCCCTGCAACTGCTGTTACCACCATCTGCACCTCACTCTCCATATCCAGGCAGGAGACCCACAGCACATGAGCAAGGCCCTTGAATGTTACCAGACTGGTCACATGCTATGGCCCCTCCTTCCTGGATCCAGAAGACAGAGGCAACTGACAGCTACAGTGACAGGTCAGTGTGCTGGTACAGGCTCCTGTGGTCACGTGGGGCCTGATCCATTTTATTTTGGCTGGAATGCATTCTTAACATGTTTTATCAAGCCCTACCCAATCCCCCCCATCTTAGCCCCATGGTTTTGAGGATCGCCCAGGAACAAAACAGGGCAAAAGCCCTGCGTCATCAAGAATGCAGGGCTCCAAGATGGGGGAAAGACAGGGTAAATTGCCCATGTAGACAAGACCTAAGTCTAGATCTAACTAATTTTTTTATATAAAGTGTGTATTGTACCCCATATTAGCAATCCTACCTTCCACAGTATAGAATCTAGGAATCACAGAATTTCAGCTTGATTAAGAAACTTGCTGAAAAGTGTAGCCTATACCAAGTGCTCTTCTTGCCTACAAAATGTCGGCTCAGTTATCTTGCATCATCATGATATCTTCACATTGTGCACTAATAGCTTTCTTTTTGTCTTGCACCACAATGTTTAAAGGAAAAGGAAAATTTGGAGACATTAAAAGTGGAGTTTGGGACTCTTGTGGTTACCTTACTTACAGGGTAGTCCAGGAGCATGGTTGGGTGGCCTGTCTTTCATTGTACAACCATCACTCTGACCTGAAGTCTTGCCACAATTTCCCATACTGCAGCTGGGTATAAAACTGTCCCAACCAGCCCTGGTACAAGGTTTTTCGGGAAGGATGAATATAAGCATCTACATTACAATCACCCCTCAAAATTTAATTGTTTGGAAAGCCTGGGGAAATTTTAGGAATTGCATGGGATAATCCATTGTGAAGGGTGAAAAATGACGGCCAGGCTATTAACACAGTTGATACTAATGTCACATGCAGTGGCAGCACAAAACCAAAAACTCATAGGAAAAAAAGAAAGGAACCATGCTACTGTCACTACTAATAGTAAAGCCTGAGAAATTGTCAGAAAGTTTCTTCTCTCTCCAGAAATATTTGGTGAGCAGGTCCTCCCCATGCCTGTTTTTCTATTAGTGAACAGGACGGAGACTTTTAAAAGCTATTTCTGCACTACTATAATTGCCTCTCCCCAAATGTTACTGACTTGTTTACAACCGTAAACCTTTTCCCCAATTTAAGGAGGGACTGGAAACAAAGATGAAGTATTAACACAGTGGCAATCATAGGGGTCCGTTACACAGCAGAATAAAGTGTGAAAAATTCCAGCTTACCTTCCTTTCACACCAGTGCTGCATAGTTTACATGATTTAGTGCAAAACTGGTTGATCTGGTGAGTTTTTGGCTTTGTAGTTCGCACAGACAAAGGTGGGGGGATGTGACTTCCCAAGCACAGGGTGGTTGTCTGACTGTCATTAAAGGCCAGGCAGGAGGCAGGGAGGGAGCGAGGAGGGATGTTGTCCACCTCTTCCATGCCAGTGTTCTGCCTGATGGTGAGGGTGCCCATGCTTCACGTGCCGCAGAGGGCATCTGGGGGGAGAAAAGATGCTGGGAAGCTGAGAGGGAGGGAGGGAGAGGGTGGGAGGGAAAGAGAGAGAGCATGCTGGTACCTTTCCCCCTCTTCTTTCCAGGGTGAGAAGGGTGGTAAGGGAGGGAAGGAGGGAGGCTGGGCAGCCACCAGAGTTGGGCGTCAGTGCTCAGGCTCCGCATGCTCCTCTCAGTGGTGTGGCTGCCACATTAACTTGCCTGCTGCTGCTACCCTCGAGGGGGTGGCCATGCCTGCTATTACCGAGCCAGGGAAAAGAACTACCACTGAGGCAGCCATTCCTCCACCTCCTCCGCCCCCATCCCTCCGCCTCCTCCTTTTGCCAGAGTGGAGTAAATCAAGCAAAGGAAGGGGAAACTTTGCTAGGGGAGCGACTGCACTGAGAGGAGTCTCTGATGGTCGGTTGCCCCCTCGGTGGTTGGTGGCTGGCGGCTGCTGTCGCGACCATCACTGGCATGGGAGGCGAGTCCACATGGCAACATTGCCTCATTCCCTCCACTCTTTCACCACAACGTCTTTCTTTGTGAGGAGCCAGGCACCACCTTGACACAAGGTGTCCGAGCTCCCTTCTCCAACCAATGGAGGGTACTTCTGGCTGGATCTTTTCATTTGAGACTCTTCGCATCTCTTGCAAGTCCTCCCCCTCTGTGGTCGGTCCAACCAATCACGGCTCAGCTCTGCTGTGGCTGTTTCAGGAAGATTGCTGGTAGTTCCCACAGCCTTTTGTGCATTGGTAGTTCACACAACCAATTGTGTGCATTTTCGTTAACTTTATCAAAAAAGTTAGGGAAAATAGCAAAAGTTGATATCATACGGCTTATAGGATTTTTTGCCCCCTCCTTCTGAATACGGCAACTTTTATCCGAAAGACATGGGAACTATTAGGACTCTGCAAAGTCTTAATGGATTTATTTTGCTGTGTAACTGACCCCATACTATCTACTGCCATTGGTTTCACTGTTTATTCACATGTGGCTCCCACATCCTTTTTTGTAGTTTAGCATGCCCTCAAGCCCCCATATGTCCTCCCCAGCACCAAAACATATTAGATAAAATTGGTATATTTATTCACACTCCTGGTGGCTGCCAGGACTATATTTTTGGGAGTTTACCTTTCAAGGAGTGTCAAGCCCTCCAAGGGCCATGAAATGAAAAATCAAAACTAGAGGTGTGTATCTTATCACTTCTATTTTTAATTTCCCCCTTCCCCCTTTCCATTTTCCTCCTTTTCAGGCCCATGATGAGGGAGAAAAATATGGCCCCTAGCTCCATGAAGCTTGCCTACTCTTTCAGTACAGAAATGTCAACAAACACTGCCATCCATTCCATTAGTTATGATTATGTTGTTCTATTAGTTTCATTGGGATTCAAGTCCCTGTGCATGTTGTATGAAAAAAAAAACTTTGCACTTTGAAGAGCTATGGCTGCATTTGCTTTGTCCCATTCAAGATATCCACATCCACACCAGGATACTGAGAATACGAAGAGAAATAATATCAGGGGCAAGACCAAGAGCACAGACTTATTAATATTATTTATTCACTTATATCCTGCCTTTCCTCAAAAAATGAGACTCAAGGTGGCTTAACAAATACAGATAAAAACACAGTTAAAACATTTAAAAAGTTTTTGTTAAAATAAGGTTAACCAGCTATAGAATTAACCCATCCAAACAAGGGGGTTGGACTGGATGGCCCTTGTGGTCTCTTCCAACTCTACAATTCTATGATTCTATGAAATCCATTGAGAAGCAAATCAATAAAACAACACACTGTTAAAAGTCCTTGCGGTGAGTTCCTTAAAGCCCATTGGACAAGAAATATTTTCACCTCTTGACAGAAGGACAGCCAAGAGCAGGGATGTAAATACTCAACTATTCTGTCCCCTGCATGCAAGGATGAATGTTTACTGTAGTTTTCTTCCCACTGTGGGGAAAAATGAATATTTCTGTACACTTTTCTTCTGCTATTCAAACATCTTGAAGCATTCTGGAGGATTTTTTTAATTCAGAAAAACACATAGTTTCTTGTGCAAAAAAATGCATTTTCTGCATAGAAAGCGTTTCCTATGCAGAAAAGAAAAACATTTTCTGAACAGAAAAATTGCGGGGGGGGGGGCGGCGGTAGAGTTGCCTACACCAAAAAGTGTCTTTCTGTGCAGAAGAATGCTTTGAGACATTTTGGAGCATTTGGATTCAGATAAAACTGCACAAAAGTCTTCCTACTTTATTATTCTCTCCAACAGGGTTTCCTGACTACCAGGGGGGAAAAAAACTACAGTTGTCCGTTCACATTCGCTGGGGTTTGGTTCCAGGACCCCCCGTGAATACCCAAATCCGTGAATACTCAAGTCCCATTATATGTAATGGCAGAGCAAAATGGTGTCCCTTATATAAGATGGCAAAATCAAGGTTTGCTATTAGGATTGTTATTTTTTTAAGAATATTTTTCAAGCCGTGAATACTCAAATCCGTGAATGTCAAATCCGTGAATGTGGAGGGACAACTGTATTTCTGACTGGTAAATGAGTAATAGAGAATATTAGTTCCATCCCTAGCAAAGAGGGAGTTCCAGTTCCTAGGAAAAGCCACCAAAAAGGTCCCCTTTCTGTCAAACGTTTCTGCAAATGTGTGGGGCCAAATGAAGGGCCTAACCTAAGGTTCTTAGAGCTCAGGCAGGTTTATATGGGAAAACACAGTACTGCAAATAGCATAGACACAGACTATATAGAATTTTTTAGGTTACAATCAGCACTTTGAATTGTGCCCCTTAATCTCATGGAGTATATCTCACACATATAAGGTGTGCATAGTCTTCATAATTGTACTTGTGATGGGATCCCAGATTTGAATGATTAACAGGACAAACCTATGCATTCTACACAAAGCCTATATCACAGAATGGAAATTCAGTTGCATTTGTGATGGGCAATATAACCATTGAATAATTGGCAATATAACTCTTGAATGCTTAGATATGTATAACTTGCACAAATGGGGTGTAATATGAAGTCTTTTGACTTCAGGACTGTTATAAATACTAGTTGCCTAGCTTGTGCCTAGAACATGTGCTGTATTCAAGCTCTCTATTGGCTTCAAGTCAAGCTTGAAGAAAATACAAGCTAGAAGAAACTGCAATTGTGGCTTTACCTGACCCTACTGGGAAGGGCAAGATTCCATCACTCCTCTCATTTGCCCCTGCTGAGTTAGTTGAATTCAAACTACTTTGCACTGTGAACTGTTTGCAACAATTGAAGTAAGCTGAGGACAAAGGGAAAGTGGGAGTGGGGGAGAAACTGGGACATTTTGAAACTGGCTGAAAAAGTGGTTTGCCAGAGGATTAATCAAGACTTTTATCTGCCAAATCAAGACAGATGAAAGGTATGGGGGAGATGCATTTATGTGCCCAGACGTTGCCATTTAAAATGTTGCAAATATCAAACAAACCATGAAAAAACAGGATTCCGAAGAACATGAACTGATTTCCTGAAACTAGTGCATTAAAACTATTAGATATTTTTTGCTGTATTTTATTTTGATCTCACATGGGCTGGAATGATTGATGGTTACCAAAGTAGAAGTCCATTTGCCTGACAATTGCAGCTTTGGTTAAACTCTTGGCATCATTAGCTAGTGTTTTTTGTAAATCAACTAGAGCCTTGAGTATTATTAGAAACAATTACTTTGCAAAGTACAGTATTTTGTACAGTACAAAACATGCACAGAAGCATGCAGTAGATTCTAGTGGGAAGCTAAACCATATATAGACTTCCACTGAAATGTTAGGACACAAGCTGCCAGGAACCTAAAGCTGATCCTCTTGCCCTTTTGTTTGTGCTTCTACAGTAATTCACATCAAGTGAAAGCTATACAGCAAGAAAATTGTAGCTAATGAAAACCCAGTACTATATAAATGAAACCTTTCAGCCACTTCAGAAAGAAATGAATTTTTTTTAATGAACTCAAGCTTACAAGAACGAATAGTTGTAGGGCAACTTTCTTCCAATATTATTTGATATCTCTTGCATTCTTGGTGAAACTGTAGACCTAAAGTGAACTGTAGAATAAAGGCACCTGACTCACCGTTGGGCCTAGAGCACTTCTGCTTGCAAAACATAAAACACAAGAGAATTGTACACCTCAAGGCTAGTAAATGCAGAATTGATGTGTCTCATGAAAATTTTCACCTCAGGCTAGAAAGTCTTGAGTAGTGTAATGTTCTGGCTAACTCCACTTCAGCCAACACAGTCTGTCAGAAGATTCAGAAGAATGTGAAGTCCAAGGTTTTCACGGCCGGCATCCATACATTTTCCTTGGTTGTTTTTTTTTTCCCCCAGGCTGTGAGGCCATGTTCTAGAATAGTTTCTTTGTGACGTTCAGGGGTTCACAGCATATAAACTCCACACACACTCCTACCCAACCATTATCTGCCAGCCACAGATGCAGGCGAAACGTCAGAAAGAAACTATTCCAGAACACGGCTTCACAGCCTGGAAAAAACCCAAGGAAAATCTATGATTCAGAAGAACTTTATTTAGCGAGCAGAGTTGATCAAAGTACACAGTTGTTGTCAGGACTGAATGTTTTTTTCTATTTATACAGTATACGTAAAGCCCACACAGTTCAACCATTACAAAAGCTTTCATCCCATTTGTCAGCAACTCAAACCATGCAGTCTTCCAAGAATTTACCCCTCCTTCTTCCCCCCTGTGCCAGGATTCCCACTAGAGCAACCTTGGGTGCTGGCATCTCCTAATTCCTTCCCACATATCTGCTCAGTGTCCTAGACCAAGGATGATACACAATCTTTTACCTACCAGCACCCTCCAGCTGTATAACATGTCCCATCATCCTTCATTATCAAACATATGCCAAGTATGGCAGGACCATGATCCTGAAAAGTAGAGATGGGGAAATTAGTCAGAGTTATTTCTCTCACATTCAAATTTCTTTAAATCTCCAATTCTTTCCTTCCTGAATATGAAAAAAAATATAAACCTTGGTAAATACTTCAAAAACAAACTGAATGGAAGATATCTCCCATATGTTTCAGCCAAAATAGAATCATAGAGTTGGAATGGGCCCCATAGTCCATTGGGTCCAACCTCTTGCTCAGTACAGGATCTACAGCTAGTGCATCCCCAGAAGGTAGCTGTCCAGCTCTTTTGGAAGACATCCAGAGAAGAAGACCCTTCCACCTCTCTAGGCAATTGGTTCCATTGCCAAACCACTCTCACTGTCAAGAAGATCCTTCTAAATGTTCAGTTGACATCTATTGTTACTCCCAGCATAGAAGGAATCATGTAACTGACTGGTATATAGCTGCAGAAAAACCTCTTAGGGGAAAAAGAAGTCAGAACTCAAATTCAACCCTAACATGGGTGGACTCAAAGTGAGGCTTTAAATACCTAAGCCACCAAAGGCCTGGCTGGGCCTGTACGCTTGTTTTTTCTCCCACTTTTGATATTGGTTTTAAATCTCAATGACTTTCTAACCAAATATGAAGCTAATTTGGAGGGGAGTGCACATTTGGAAGTGATTTTTTAAAAATAAAACTCTTTGAAAGCTATATTAACAGCAGGAGTTGTTTATGGTGGGAAAAAGTGGGATACAAACAAATGATGATGGTGGTGGTGATGATGATGATGATGGTGATGATATGCAAAGAGATCTTGTAGCACCTTTGAGACTGAGAGAAAGAAGTTGGAAGCATAAGCTTTCATAGACTTCTTTCTCTCAGTTAGTCTCAAAGGTGCTACAAGATCCCTTTGCATATTGATATTCCAGACTAATTTAGATATGTATTTGAATTCTACCATGATGATGATGATGATGATGATGATGTTTTTCCTTTTCCTTTTTGTGTTGTTGCCATAGATGATAGATGGAGTATTATTCCAGCAATATTCAAGTGTGTAGCTGTGCTGTTTTTATATTTTAAATTCATGTTCCAGGAGGTGCAAGTGGAATATTTCACTTAGGTTGCCAATAAATTGGCAGTTTTCTATTTTTTTAAAAAAAAGCCAACACATTTTTCAGAGAGAATTCAAGAGAAGTACCAGGAGCAGCCAATGAGGTGATATTCTAGGATGTAAGAGGAGTGAAGAGACTACCAAGGATCTGGGGAAACTGATGACGTCCTTACTAGAAGAAGGGGCAAGATGCCAACAGAGGCAAAGGGTGCCTGGAGTCTGCATCATAGCAGCATACGGCTTCTATTGTCAACACTGTTGCTGTTGCTGTTGTCAACACTGGAACTGAATATTCCAAGTAGCTAAATACCTGCACAGTGCTTTGTCTGGTTGTTCTCTCTTCCTTCACTGCCACTCACATCACCTGCTGATTTAGGTAGCCCCTTCCTTTTTTTTTTTTTTTTACCAGTGACTCCCAGTGCACACCATTCTTGGGTTGCCAAAGCTTGGAACATTTAATTTATTCAGACTGCACCCAGAAATTATCTTGTAAATGTAACATAAAAATAGGTTTTGGGTTTTTTTCCAGGTTGTGAGGCCGTGTTCTAGAAGAGTTTATTCCTGACGTTTCTCCTGCATCTGTGGCTGGCATCTTTAGAGAATGCAGATTTTAACATTGCATACCAGCATGGAACTCTTGTTCTCAGAAGATGCCAGCCACAGATGCAGGCAAAATGTCAGTAATAAATTCTTCTAGAACAAAGCCTCACAGCCTGGGAAAAAACCCCATGGAAAACCTATGGATGCCAGCCATGAAAGCCTTTGGCTTAACAAAGAAATGCTGGTTTTGTCCTGGATCTATTAGCCTTCTGTCTTCTTATTAATTGTATAAAATGATAGGCTCCCAATAACCACATAATTAAAGGGGGGAACTAGTTAACTTAGTTTTTAAAAACTGACTTTTCAGAGAACAAATGTGTCTGTGGTATTCATTCTGGATTCACACAATTCTTTACAATCTGTTCGTCGTGTATTTAGACTTCCTCTGTACAAACTTCAAAGAATCAGACACATTCTCTTAAGTGGTAATTCAATCTATGTTAAGGTATCAAGAATTGAATTGCCACTTAAGAGAATAAGTCTGATTCCTTGAAAATCATCAACAGTCCTGCTCAGTCCCAGTTATCAACAGCCTTGCTCAGGTCTTGCAGACTCAGGGCTGTGGCTTCCTTGATGGAATCCATCCATCCATATGGGGTCTTCTCTTTTTCCACTGCCATCACATTTCCCAACATCATTGTCTTTTCCAGTGAGTCATCTCATCTCATGATCTATTTAAAGTATGATAGCTTCAATTTAGTCATCTTGGCTTCTAGTGAGAGTTCTGGCTTGATTTACCCTAGGACCCATTTATTTGTCTTTTTGGCATTGCATAGTATGCACATAACCTTCCTCCTGAATTACATTTTGAATTACTTGATTCTCTTCCTGTTTGCTTTCTTCACTAACAAGCTTTTACTACTGCACATAGAATGTGAAAAACTATGGCATCGATGATTCTAACTTTGGTATTTAAAGCTGTATCTTTAAACATAAGAATCTTACCTGGTTCCATCATACCTGCTTTTTCTAGGCCATTGCCTTTTCTGCTTTCTTGACTGCAGTCTCCATTTTTATTAACAACTGAGCCAAGATATAGAAAATATTTGACTATTTCTATGGGATTATCTACACAGGCTAAATGGCCCAGCTTGTCCCCATTCCAGAGGCCTGCAGTCCATATCATGCAGGCCTTTTGCCATGATCTGCTCCCAGGCAGTCCTCACCACCCCTGAGGCAGATACGGGGCTCAAACAGGGGCAAGCCAGGATAAGGCCATTTACAATATTGTAAAATAATACTTGGTTTACTCCATTACCTCCGGGATAGAACGAATGGGCTCCGCATGTCCACAGGAACTTATCCTGGCATACCATTTCTCACTGCCACCACCATCTCCCTGGCTCTCCTGAAAGCCAGGTAGGGGTCCCTCAGCATGTGATCAAGGCTGGTCACATGTTAAAGTAGCCAGGTGGACCCTAATGTCTATTTGCTGAATGTTGTCACCTTGCAATTACTAATTCAGAGGTCAGACTGGATGGTCTTTGGATCTTTGCTAAATTCTCTTTTCTCTCTCTCTTCAGTCAGGTTTAGTTAATGTTCCTTACTAATTAAACTCTATGTTCCATAAACATGTGATATGCTGTTACATTGTTCTGTAAACAAGTCTTCTCTAATAGGTCAAAGTGTATCCAAGCTATCTGTCTTGTACTTCCTGAACTGTCAACATTTGTCGCAAACACCAGAGAGGGAGGAGGGATTGCTCTTTGCATATGTGTCATAATACTCTATAAAAGATAGCTCATTAGCTTAGTTCAACACTCTGACACTTTGGAAAGGATTCCTGCCAGGCCCGCTTTTAATAAACAAAACTCCTTTTCCAATCCGTGGGTCTCCTGTTCCTGATTTCTGCAACAATGTGGCAGACTTCAGTCACAGGTTGTGCCCCCCCCCCCTTCTCCACTTCAGATTCAGCAGAGAAAATAGAAGCAGTGGTGGCAGCAGCAATGGACCAGCATTCTTTTAGGACTCCAGCCAGTTCCATGCTACGGGGGAAGAACAGGCCAGATCTGGAACCAGGATATGCAGGGGTGGTGGGAACCTGGTGCATCTGGTGTAGATAAGCCCTATGTCTTTATCACCTACTTTAGAGTTATGCAAATCATTTGTAGTCATTATTTTTGTCATCTTAAAATCCAACTGTAAACTGTAATTATGAGGCCAGGTTAGGAATTGTTTGGAAAACCTTTTTCCAAAGAAAGCTCAACTTCTCTGAATTAGCCGCCCATAACTTAGCAGTAGTAGCCCAATGCTTTGTGTCCCAGACCATCACTGCGCAGTTACAGATAACTTCAGCATGACAGTGTATTAATTTATCTTAAATGTAAGTGTCCAAGTTCTGCTGTTACTTCTTGTATTCAAGCTCTTCCAGTGCTTTCAATATAAGACTGAGGTGGCCAGGAGTGGATTTAGGTTCAGTGAACCACAGACCAGGTCTTGTCCTATAAACCTGTCACAAAACCCAGTGAGTTAAAGTTTTATATTCAGCTAAGGACATACGAAAGGCCATGCTTTGGGGGCAATACCAAACAGATACCTATGGAAGCTCACAAGCAGCGTGTGAGTGCAATAGCACCACCACCACCACCCAACACACACATCAAGAGCAAGAAGGACTCATAAGATTATTGTTACAACTGCTCAGTTATGGATAGCCCTACCATGTCATTATATCCATTCTTTTGAGGAATAACTTTCTAAGCACTACATGTGGCTTATAATATGGTTCTTCTCCATTGCTCCTGCCCACCACAACATTAAGAGATATCCTTTCTCCCTTCTCAAGGGCAAGGCTGTTTTCTTAAAAGCTGGTATCTGATAGGAGAGAGGGGCAAACTTATTTGTATGCCCTACTACCGCTTGCCCACGATATCTCATAACTGGAAATACTTTTTGGGATCAGGTTGGCTGGGGTTAACAAAAGGTCACTTTGAGGTCACAATGACCTGGGATGTATCTAGAAATATAATGAAAAGAAAACCCAAGTTAGGATTATGCAGAAAGCCCCTTATTAAACACAGTCATTAAGGAGGTATGTGCTAATCCTTTCTTCCACCCCTGGGCATTTCAGCAATGATTCAGTCAAGCAATTAAGTGACCATTCCTCAATCTATTTCTACAGAAATCTTTCCTATACCCCCTCCTGTCCAACCAGGTTGTCACAAGCCCATCAATTTCTATCTCCCAGCAATTAAAGCAATCAGTTGAGTTTCAATTCCATTTGTCTATCCCGTAGGAAAGCCATCTAGGCTTTGTCATAACCAGAGTACTCCTTCAGGATATGAAATAGGGTATAAATATTAGTCCCCCAACAATAGTAAAGTGTGCCACAGACAGACACTGACACTCTGTCAGATTCTCTGTGCCACCTACAGACAGCAGTCTGAGCACAGAACTCTTGTCTTCAAGACTGGTAAGTATAACCATATATTCCCGGACTTCTTTCTATCCAACCTCCCTGCCTTTATTTCTAATAGCCTTGTATGGTTCTTAAGAGTGTGTGTTTGGTATGCTAGCATACCCCTGTGTTATTTCCAATAAAAAATATTTATTTTAGTTTAACAAGAGTGCTCTCTACATTTACTACTGGTATACATAGGTGTAAAGATCCCTGAAGTTACCCTCCTCTTGCACACTTCCGTTTGAGCTAATATTTTCCCCAGATAATAATAGAGATTTTGGTACCATAGGTGGGGCTCTAAAGCAACCCCACACCTCTTAGGGTAACACACTCCTCCCTTCCTTTTTTCTGTGGCTTCCCCCAAAGAAATAACTGAGTGTGTTCTTTTTCTTTTTGCATTCCTTAAGGAAGAAATTATCAAATTCTAAACTGTGCTGAAGGAGGTGCATTACGGGTATGCAATATCAAAATCTTTATTCAGATGTTTCATTTACTGCATTTTAGCTCCATCATATATTAAAAGAATACTGTAGAAGCTTATTGCCTAGTTTAGGGGGCCAAGCCAAGAATAGTTATTGTTTTTGCCCCCAGCCTCCTACAGCCTAGAGGTGGAACCAGAATGAGGAATGGGGCGCTTAGAGCTTCTGGTGCTGGCTTTTTTTTGGGGGGGGGGGATAAAACAAGGGCTGGAGAGAGGGGGAAATGAAATGATGGGGGAAGGAGAATGTTGAGGGGAAACTATTCTTAACTTACACAGAAGGAGGAATATTATAATCTTTTAGGGGGGAAAAGATAGTGAAGGGAATGGTGGCTGAGTGAAGCTCTAAATCCAACTGCTAGTCCCAGATAGATTATATCTACTGAATCAACTGCTGAATGATATGTCAACACTTATTTAAATCCTATTGATTTAGTGGGCTTTGGTAGAAGCACTAGGATTTAAGTCGCAGGCTCATGTATGGACTGCAGAGTTCAACTGTGTAAGAAACTGCCCTTTGAAGCCATCAGGAACTAGGAAGCCATTAAGTCTAGTGCTTGGGATATTGGCTCCTCTCTCTCTCTCTCTCTCTCTCTCTCTCTCTCTCTCTGTGTGTGTGTGTGTGTGAGAGAGAGAGAGAGAGAGAGAGAGAGAGAGAGAGAGTGACTGTGGGAGCTGTTCTGTTATTGGAAACTGAACTGAAACAGTCAAGGTAGTAAAATGGTGTGATTTATTTAGGTTAGGCTTGGTGATTGGTTAACTGCAGCATATTTCCAAATAAAGAATTGATAGACCAATCAGTCTTGATTTAAATATCATTTCCAAATGCTTTATAATATAAGAGAACATATATTAAGAAATGTGAAATTTGAGATACAATTATTATTGAAATGCAAAAAATACATATTTAAATGCATCCATAATTCAGATGGAAATTCATAACTTTTTCATAATTCAGATGGAAATTCAAATATGATGGGACAAATTTATGGTTGGACGTGTGTGGAACTTACATTGACTAGATCACCCATTCCCACCTTACGGTATTCAGAAATCTCAAAACTGTACATATAAAGTTGGCTACTGTACATTACATATAACCTGAAATACATATGCTCCTTATGAGTGTAAAGTGTATTACATTGAGGTAATTTGTTTTTAATAAAGTTTCAAACCTAATACTGAAACTAGAAGGGATAGGAGGCAGAAAAAACTGTTCTATGGTGGTTATTCTAATCAGTGGGAAGGTTTCCCAGAGACAACCTATTCCTTGTAAGAAAGGAAAGTTATAGCACTTACAGGTTATTGATATCTGACATGGGCTTTCCCCATATTTCCAAGAGGGCAGTGCTGCTTTCACAGAATTTTTGTCTAATCTTTTTGACCCCCAGAACCGAGATCTTTCTGTAGCACCATTCTTATCACATTGGCTGCTTCATTAATCTAAAAATAAAAGTTGAGGTTCCTACGGAACAGTTAAAGGAACAACAGAGGAGAACTCAGTATAAGCTATTTTGTTTATTGAGTAAAATAGCTTATACTGAGTTATACTCTGTTGTTCCTTTAACTGTTTCATTAGTCTAGCATTGCTTTTATCCTGCATTTGCCTGGAGTTGGCACCAAAAGAATGCCACAAATGTAGGTGTTAAAAATGCATGCAGAGTCCTTTTAAGGAAACATAAGTGTGTGATCCCTTTTTCAAGATCCAATTTAAATAAGGCACATTTTCCAGAGAGTTCCTTATTGTGAAACTGGCTGTGTCAAGCTGCGGTTTACTGGATTTCTTTAACGTTATAGAACTCATTCACATTTCTGTTGAACATTAGTCAGAAATGAAATTTGCTCTTTATGCAGGAATCCAACCCACTCATTCAAAGGAAAACTTGTCATAGAAAGCCAAGAAATGAACATTGTCCCTCTTTAATTGAAACAGTCACACTTCCAATGCAAGAGTCTGCATGTCTCCTGCAAGAAGTCTGTTTTATGCAGAGGAATGGGAAGTGAGTCAAGTGACTTGTGTTACAGATTTGTCCAGTGGGTTACTAAGTGCAATGTGGAATATGCATACTATAGAGAACTTTGCAAATAGCTATCTTTCAGTTGCCATAACCTCTCTCTACCTGCTTCCAATGACCTCATACAAGCCCTGTTCAGGAACTCATATGGATGTGTGTGTCTTAAACTATGAGGGTGGGGCCATCTGATTTGGTCACATACGTATCTTCCTGTGCATGTATCCCCCACTGGTGAACCTTGATCCTATTACCTCACGGGGGGGGGTTAGATTTGAAAATATCTCAACTATATTCAGTTTGATTTATTTTTGTTATATGAAGAAATCCTGAACTTAAAGGAAACCAAGACATGATGCAGATTGCTTTGCTTAAAATATTTGAAACAATAATGTGGACACATCTGAATACATTAACCACATTTTGAAATATGCATGCCTTTGTGCAAATATGTATTATAAAGATTTTCCCAAGTAGCAATTCAAAGTGTTGCCAAGTGCTTTTGCCATGTGACCTGTTGCTATCAAAACCAAATCTGAGTCATGATTAATTTTGTTGATTTCTCCCACCAACTACCACCTCCCACTTTTCTGTTGGCACTTCAGATAAGTTTATAAAAGTGTTCAGGGTTCATTTGTTGCTGAATCAGTTGGTATTTGTACAACAGGAACACTAATAAATATTCTGGCATAATGCTATGGAACAACAAGGTAATCGAAAGCAGCCTTATTGGCAACAGCTCCTAATCAAATTAAAAAACATTGGCTGTTTTTTGCTAGTAAGGAGGAAAGTCATAGGTAACATAAAAAGCAGTCCATCACAAAAATCTTAATTACACAACCTAAATAATTTCTGCAGTATTTTGAATGGAGCAGCAATGATTTATGATCTCAGTTCAGTATTTATTTGTTGGAGGTCTTTAAGGGCACACATATGCAGTAGAAATAATGCAGTTTAACACCACTTTAAGTGTTTTGGCTCCATCCTATGAAATCCTGGGATTTGTAGTTTTACAAGGTCTTTAGCCTTCTCTGCCAAAAAGTGCTGGTGCCTCACAAAACTACAAATCCCAGGATTCTGTAGGATGGAGCCACAGCAGTTAAAGTGGTGTTAAACTGCATTATTTCTACAGTGTAGATACACTCTAGATTTATGGTTGAAGTAATTACCATCCCCCCTTTTCTTTTTTTATAAATACCGTATATTTATGGGTATATTGTCAAACGGGCTCAAAGTACCATCCAACTTAAATACTTGTTATATTGAAGAGGGAGGAGGCTTGTTTTTGGCTGCACCAGACACTAGTACCCAAAGCAATGGACTTAAGCTACAGGAAAAGAGATTCCATCTAAACATTAGGAAGAACATCCTGATGGTAAGAGCTGTTTAACAGTGGAGTACACTGCATCAGAGTGTTGTGGAGTCTCCTTCTTTGGAGGTTTTAAATGGAGGCTGGATGGCCATCTGTCAGGGATGCTTTGATTCGGTATTCCTGCAGGGCAGACCTGGTCTCTTCCAACTCTAGGATTCAATGGTTCTAGGATTCTATGAACTAAGGAAAGTCCTATGACTTAAGGTGGTTTGTCAATGATGTGGTCTAATATAAACATCTATGGTACTTTGGAAGAGGATCTTCAGTTGTGGGGAGATGCTTGCATTTGTATTCCCTTTGTGAATGCAGAACTTATGTGTATCAGAGTTCCTTACATGTATCAGAAACTCCCCCTCCCTATATACATCCAAGACATTGTATAGTGGTAATTAAGCTGAACGACACTGTTTCAAAATAAAATAAACACTTAATTTTATCTGTTTATGACTCAGAGTGAGGTTACTGTGATGCTCCTGCCACTTTATATGAGCTTGACAAGATCAAGGTAGTCAAGAGCAAACCTCAAACGCCAGCCCCACTTTACCTTGTGGGTTAGCCTGGCTGCCTTTGTCCTCTGTTCCTCCCACCTTTACTTTATACGGTTCCCTTAGTTCCACCTTCGAACCAGGGTTACTACTTTTATTTAAATGTGGTGTGTGTGTTTTGGTAGCTTGCCTTTACATGTCTGTAATAGATAGAAATGGATGGAGTTTGTATGTGAATTAACAACAAGGATAACTTTATTGAAGGGAATGAATCACAGTAACATAGGATCTTATTTAGAAAAGTGCTTAAACCTTTATAATGTTATTTCCTTATTCCTCAGACTGATTCACTCTTTGTCCACTCACTCCTTTAATTCAAACTATTAACCTCTGCACACAATTTTACCACATCCAAACCTCTCTCATACAGCACACACGGAGCTCTCTGCTCCAGATAGCTATCATCAACTGACCTCCATTCTTAACTGAACTTCACTCAAACTGTCATACAAATGTTAAACACACAGAAGCCCCTCCTATTTCAGCTTCCAGCCATAGGATTGACTCCTAGAACACACTTCTCCCTTGCTCATCCATCCATCCATCATAGTTACCACTTCATATAAAATATGAGCTATAAAATAGAATAGTTATATATGTATATCAGTTTGAGTAAGTTATTGATCACCATGCGTGATAAATCCTTGAGTGCCTATTTTTCACTAATAAGAACTTTCTGGGGACATGTGGGCACTATGACTTCAACATGTGATAGCATGCATGTGCCTAGAATATAAAAGGATGGTCAGGTCATGCCAGTTTTGCATGGTCTTGAAGAGAAAAGACAACACAGAAAGAATCATAACCCGGACACATCACCCAAGGAGACCTTCTGCTGTGCTTTCCGCAACCGGACTTGTTTATCTAGGATTGGCCTTTTCAGTCATCAGCGCCCTTGCAGAAAGCAATGAATGAGTCTTTCCTGAATCTTCGTTTGCGAAGAAAAGCCAGAGAGAGAGAAAGAGAGAGAAAGTCCTAAATCCACTCCATCCTGTTTTCTGTAAATTTAAAGAAAAATGTGATGAAGTTTCACATTCAAATTAGTCTGTATTTCTGAAATATGTATATTTCTGTATACATTTTTCTAAATTATGCATTTTTTGCATGCATTTCCCCTAAAATATGTGTTTGTTCTTTGACAACAATCAGAGTACACTTGAATTTGAAGAAAAATTGCAGGAAGTGTGAATGAGGTTGGTTTACTTATAATTTTGACCAAGTGAAACTTAACAATAACCCTATGAGTTCATGTGATGGTCCACGTAGAAGTGGTAGCAATGTAGGAAAACCTTGTGTAAAGTAGTTAGAAGAGGTTTATAGGTTCTGTTGCCATATGTGACTCTCTGATAGTGTTCTATGCTCTTTAGTTTCAGAGTTCCAACAGCATATGGTATAGTATGGTATTGCTTGAAATGCATCCTGCCTTTTCCACAAGGAGGGAAGTTTAAGACAAAACAAGGAAGAAATAGAAGTAAAAACACATATGATTAAAAACATGCAAAAGCTTTTCAGAAATGCCATCATTCATTATAGGAGAAAACTTCTAACCATTTGAGCATTTGAATTTGAGATGTCTCATGCACAAAGGTGAAGACAAAAAACCATCTCTCTTCTTTTTGTGGTTTAGAAGGTGGATGATGGAAAATTTTGAGGAATCAATTCACCAAAATAATGTCATTGACCATTTTCTTCCCTCCATAATGCCATGTTCAAAGGTTATTGGATGGAGAGGAGGGATAGTGACAATCTCACCAAGGGTGACAAGTAGAGGCCACTTTTTACATGACAAACATACCTTTCCTTCTCTCAGAATAGACCTGTCTGACAGGAAAAAATGTCAGCCACCAGTTGCTCATAGCTACAAGAAGTTCCAGGGAGCACCTCCCCCCAGTCCTGTGTCCCCCATTGCCAAGATTATCCCCATCTTTGTGGCTTGAAAATAGGACTGCAGAAAGGGTGAGGCATCTAAGCCCACATGTAAGTCTACTTTGACAAAGTTGGCTACATGTGGTGAACTGACTGCTACAATGAGAATACTTCACAAGCCATGACAGAATGCTGTAGTAAGGTCTGTCAGTTTGATAAATTACTTTTAAAAGGTTTCTTGCAGAGAAATGAATCTCTTAAGCAAGTCCCTTCTTTCCTACATCTCTCTCTCTCTCTCTCTCTCTCCCTTCCTACATTTCTCTTTGTGTATTCAAAAACATCTGGTTGAGCTCTTATTACAAATTCAACTACACTGAGCACAAAAAGAACTGAGCAGTTCTTCACTGCTTGTGTTACTCACGTTCTTGCATTTTGGTTGTGATTTTCCATTTTTTAAATACAAAGGAAAAAATAAGCTCCAGAAAATATTATGAAATAGGTTATATAAAGTTCAAATAGATGAAGAAAACAGCTGTTGCTGTCAACCTTTAAAGAACAAACTGGTTCATACTTCTATACCAGCATATGCACTGAGGCTAATGATATGATCTAAAACACCATGAAATGTAAAACTGCATTCTAAATCAGCTCATTGGATTTTCTTTCATAATCCAAGCCTTCGTTTGCCTTTAGTGACCTTCTATTCTTTTCTCCCTGCCATAGTATTTCTATGTAATGTAATTTGCAACTCTCCATTGCTAGGAGACATGAGTCAACTCTCTTACATTGCTTGTATTCTCTTGCACAATGTTTCTTCAACTTTTAGAAGACTAAAAATTACTGGGAACCACAAGTCACAATGCGCTGGAGGAAAAAAGTGAAGTTGGGCACAATAACTTGACAATTATTAACATTGTTTTCTATTGCTATTGTTAAAATGTTTGCTTTTTGTCTCTTATCTCAGTTTTGGAATTCCTCTAATGACTTGTGGCTCTCCAGGCTTTTCCCCTCAAGGCAGAGAGACCTCACTCCCTGTATCCTGAACTTCTCTGTATCCTGGGTGCCTTTATTTGGTTCTACATCCTGTACTTCGCCACCCATGCAAGAACACACACATACACTGCTTATTTGCCAATGCTAGCTCATTCTTAGGAACAGTAGGGGCCACTCACTCTCAGGAGAAGTTCCATGGTTCTGCATGAAGTAGAGCAAGACAGAAGAAGAAATGGAGTGAGTGTTTATTTGTGAAGAAAAAGGGCCTCCCTCTTTCTTTTTACCCCTTCCCCTTCCATTCCTGTTCTTTGTCTTCCTTATCTCTCACACTCAGCAGATCAGTCTGGACTATGTACAGTCTATCTTCCCTTTCCTTCTATTTCTTTCTCTGCCTAGCCTCCAACTCTTCATGCTACAATATCATTCTCTCATCCACTCCCATTCCAAAATGTGCCTCTTCGCTGTGCAGGTAGGAAATTGCTGGTGCTAGCATCGCTCCCAGCAAAAAAAGGCTATGTCACAACAGCTAGACAGAATAGTGCAGTGTATGGTGGATAGGGCCCATTGATCATCCCCCAAACCATAGATAAATGCTGCTTCTGTTCAGTTCTGCCTAAAGTGGAGGGTGGGGAACCTATCCAGTGATCTTCCCTTGTTCAATGTATCACCAAGTTCTATTCAGATAGTTCATGCCAGGGATTGTAGAGCTGCTTGGAGGATCACTTCAGAGTTGCTGTCTCTGTTTGAGAGACACTATATATGTATACTGGCCTCTGGTAAAGAAGGGATTTCTCAGTCTTTTCTGGATCTGTCTTGCCAATTAACATCTGCAAACAGTTGGACTTCATTCTTTCAGTGGAATGTTACTGTGCCTCAGTTTGTTTCACCCAGCAACTGCCAATACACAATAAATATTAACTATGTGGTAATAATGGTGGGTGGGTAGGGGGGCTATGATAGAGCATGAATGACATTGTGGACAAGAAAATGAGGGACCAAAACTGATTCCAATCAGGGTAATGGTGGTTATTTCATGGATGGATTTTTCTTTTTTAAAAAAATACTGTAGGTATTGTCTCTCTGGCTTTTCTTCGCAAACGAAGATTCAGGAAGGACTCATCCCGCACTTTCTGCAAGCCCACTGATGACTAAAAAGACCAATCCGAGATAAACAAGTCCGGTTGCAGGAAGCACAGCAGAAGGCCTCCTTGGGTGATGTTTCCCAGTTGTGACTCTGTCTGTGTTGTTGTTTCTCTTCAAGACTTGTTCAGCGTGAGTTCTCAAATAAGGCTGCAGCATTGTGGATGGTGCGTCTCCATGCCTCCCAATGTGAGGCCAGGGCAGACCATTGTTGGTGATCAATTTGGCCAAGCCTGAGGTGTTGCTTCAGGGAGTCCTTGTATCGCTTTTGTGGAGTGCCCCTCTTACACTGACCTGTGGTGAGTTCACTGTAGAGTACTATTTTTTGGGAGGCGATGGTCCTCCATCCTAGAAATGTGCCCTGCCCAGCGCAGCTGTGTTCTCAATATCATGGCCTCAGTGCTGGTGACCCCTGCTTGCTCAAGGACAGCAACATTTGTCACATAGACAGTCCCGTGTATATTTAGGATTGTGCGTATACAGCGCTGATGAAAGTGTTCGAGGAGTCATAGGTGGTGGCGTGTTTCAGATCCATAAAGGAGAATGTTTCAGATCCATAAAGGAGAATAGACAGTACAATGTTCACTTTGGTTTTCAGTTCAGAAAACAGCCCAATTTTGTTCAGACTGAATCATAGAATTATGGAGTTGAAAGAGACCTCAAGGGCCTTCCAGTCCAACCCCCTGCCATGCAGGAATACACAATCAAAGAATTCACGACAAGTGGCCATCCAGCCTCTGTTTTAAAACCTCTAAAGAAGGAGACTCCACCACACTATGAGGCAGTGTATTTCATTTCCAAACAGGTCTTACCATCACGAAGTTCTTCCTAATGTTTAGGTGGAATCTCTTTTCCTGTAATTTGAACCCATTGCTCCACGTCCTAGTCTCTGGAGCAGCAGAAAAAAAGCCTGCTCCATCCTCTGTATGACATCCCTTCAAATATTTAAAAACAGCTATCATGTCCCCTCTCAACCTTCTCTTCTCCAGACTAAACATGCCCAGCTCCCTATGTCACTCTTCATATGCATGGCTTCCAGACCTCCCACCATCCTGGTCGCCCTCCTCTGGACATGTTCCAGCTTGTCAATATCCTTCCTGAATTGTGATGCCCAGAACTGGACACAGTATTCCAGGTAAGGTCTGACCAAAGCAGAATACAGTGGCATTATTGCTTCCCTTGATCTTGACAGTATACTCCTATTAATGCAGCCTAGAATTGCATTGGCTTTTTTAGCTGCTGCATCACACTGCTGACTCATGTTCAACTGACTTGAAGGCTATCGGATTCCATTTATTTATTTAATTTATTTCCTGCCAAAGTGGCTCACATCAAGTTAAAAATATAGCACCCTAAACAAACAAAACAGCTGCTTGATACAAAAATTAAAAGAAATAAACACTAAATAGCAACTGTTAAAAACACATTAAAACATGGGAAAATGTAAAAAGGATTAAAACATAATAAAACCCCATTGAAAATATCCTTCTGCCACAGTAATGTGAAAGACAAATATAATAAAACATAATTTAAAAACTCTATTTAAAATATACTTATGCCACAGTAACGTGAAAGACAAAGTCCTGCCTAATGAAAAAGTCTTTCCCTGCCAGCAAAATGAGAGCAGGCAAGGCAACAACATAGCCTCCAATGGAAGGAACCCCACAAGTTGGAAGCAACCACTGAGGAGGCTCTCTTCCTTGTAGGGCTGCCAGGTGAAGTGAGAGACATGGCTCCTGTACCTTAATAGCTGTGCAGAAGAGAGAATTTCAGCAGATGCTGCTTGCCTCACAAGACCTACTTGCTGAAATCCCCTCTTCTGCACAACCATTAAAGGAGCCCTGTCCATTCTTTCCCCTGGCAATCCTACTCCCTCAGCCTCACCAAATGCACATGTGCTGGGGGTGGGACAGAGTGAAAACCTTTTCTTGATTGTCTTAAAAGTCGGGAAGGCTCAACTTGGGCCTGAATCTGAATTCAGAAATCATACCTTTATGCATTCCATTTTCCAGAGCTGCCACTGACCCCATCTTTTAGTCTCAGTTTTGTTATATTTTGTCAAGTCATGCCTACATGTGAGGTTTGTCTATTAAATAACAAAACAATGCAATAATTCATCTTATTTATATGTATCACAATTCTAATGCTTGTCCCCTTCAGTATAATCCATGTTCCCACTCACACGCCAATGCAGTCTTGTTTTCCACTGGTCAAAGTTCCACTGGAACAGATCAGTTTCTGTCAGCTGTGTCAACACATCTGCCATTTTCTTTGTACTATATTAATTGACTCAAAACATGTTCCTTTAAGCACCAATTTCACTTTAGGGAAAAGAAAAAAGTCACATAGTGACAAATCTGGTGAATATGGAGGATATTCAAGTGTAGTAATGCAGGCACATTGTCTTGATGAAAAATAAAACAATTTCCCACAGTTCTGGCCTTTGTTTTTCCTGACTCTTTCTCTCAGCTTTGTCAAAATTCCTTATAATAATGCTGGTGCACTGTTTTCCTTTCTGGAACCCATTCTGCCAAAATTATGCCTTTAATGTAAAACAAACAGTGAGCATGGCTTTGAATGTGGACTTGTTTTGACATGCTTTTTTTCATTCTTGGTGATGATGGTGTTTTCTAGTGCATTGACTGTCATTTTGTCTCAGGATCATACTGGAAGATCCTGGTTTCATCACAAGTGATAGTATTTTTGAAAAAGGTTTTGGTCTGCCTCAAGTTGCTGCAACATGTCACGTTGCTCAACTTTTAAACTTAGCACTTTTCCAGCACACAATGACAATACAGCTGCTTTAAACAATAACTGACAATTAACTGAACAGCCAAGAGTGTCGATGTTTGTCATGCAGGTTCAGAAATGTTCACGGTCACCACTCAAGCATTCACGATTAGTTCTTCCTGATTTGTCTGAAAGGTAGAAATACAGTCTTGTTATTTAATGACAGACCTCATATTCTTTCCATTCTTCTGTTCCCTCTCAGGTTGTGAGACTCTGTTTTTTCCCCACACAGAATTTTGGGCATTTTTTATTTACACAGTCTTACTGTACACATTCCTATGCTTCAAACCTACAGCCCCTCTGTGTAGTAGAAAATCTGCATGCAGGCCTATGCTACACTGAACTGTATATCCCCACCACCACCCAAATTTACTGAAAATCCTCTGAAGTCATTCTATACAGCCATTCTGTGCTCCACAGCATGTAGGCAGGCTCAGAGAAGCATCTGGCTATGTCCCTATGTCTGTGCTTTCAAGTCACCTGTTGACTTATGACAACCCCATGTATTTCATAGGGTTTTCATAGGCAAGGAATACTCAAAGGTGGTTTGGACAGTGCCTTCCTCTTAAATATAGCCTACACCATGTGGTATTCATTAGTAGTCACCCATCCAGGTACTATCCAGAACTGACCTATAGCCAGACTCAAAATTATGGTATCACCTCTGGGATCCACCTGGGTCCTTCAAAGGTCTCAGTGCTGGTGTGATCATTTTGCATCCTGTGGGGATGTAGCCAAATGCTTCTCTGAGCCTGCCTGCTCACTGAAAAGCACAAAATGGTTGTGCTTCAAGGGCTTATCAGTAAGTTGGAGGGGCCTTTTGGCACTGTGGAGGGAAGAACAGAATACCAACCACTGCAGCATCCAAAAACAGATATCTACATGCATCAGGGAAACTTATGCATGTAAATGTCCCTAACAGAGGCTACTGCAAACACACTTCAGTCAACGGGGAAAACGTCTGCATTAAGAATTCGGTAGAAATAATGCAGTTTGACACTGCTTTAACTGCCATTGCTCAATGCTATGGAATTCGGGGATTTGTAGTTTTGTGAGATATTTCACCTTCTCTGTCAGAGAGCTCAGGTGCCACAACAAAATACAAAGCCCAGGATTCCATAGGATGAAGCCATGATGGCTGAAGTGGCATCAAACTGATTTATTTCTTAAGTGTGGAAGCAGCCAGAATTCTAGCTTTAATTTGCAAATTTCCCCCATTGACTGAAGTGTGTTTGCATGGATTTTCACACATACACACTAGATGGGTACATTTGCTTGCATACAACTGGGGTGGTGGGTGGTGGGGGGGAGAGAATGCTTATGGCTTCTTTCACGAAACCAAAATATTGATTGGTATTTGTACAGATTACAAATCTGATGCATTCGTTTTAAAAAAAATCTATTTATATGAATGTATTTCCCATCCCTAGTGGTGATAAATGCAGTACTGCCTTTGAGTTATGGATATATGTCTTTCCTTATTTCACTGTGATGTGCAAGACTCAGATTGGTATAATGGTTTGAGCACTGGACTAAGACTCTGGGGGACCGGGGTTCAAATCCCTGCTCAGTCACTGAAACACACTGGGTGACCTTGGGCAAGTCATACTCTCTCAGCCTCAGAGGAAGGCAATGATAAACCTCTTCTGAACAAATCTTGCTGTGAAAGCTTTATGATAGTTTCACTTAAGTATTGCCATTTGAAGGAGCACCATAACAACAATGATTCAAGGGCATGCGATCTCAGCAATATTCTCCTTTTTCTGCAGGGATATAAGAGGCTTTGAGCAATTTTTGAGTACTATTTGTACTTCAGGTCTTTGTTAAGGAAAAATACTTTATAATACACACACACACAAACACGTAGTTTGGAGTAACACATACAAGATACAAATAGTTTGGAGTAAACTAATTTTCTCTAATAAAGTCCCAAAGTGTGAAGAATCTCTCAGCTCTTCTGCCTTTCTTCATGGAGTACTTCAATTCTTTATTGTTTTATTTTTTATCAAAGGTGTAAATATTCTCCTTATCGCTGCTACAAGCAACCAACATGACTCCTAATGGAGACTGGTTGTTAGGTAGCAATCAGTACTAATGGAATGTCCCTTGTGGATACATAAATAAATATTGCATTTTTGTCTTTAGCTGTTCTTTCTCTACACAAGCAGCATGTACCTTTACAATGGTACATTTTGCTCCACCCATCCACTTTATGGTACACTATAATGTGTCTGATATGAACAGTTCCATGGGGATATTAAAAGCATCCTTCTTCAGTTGACAACTTTTTGGCTAGCAGTAGTATTTGAACTGCATATACCCATGAGGCAGATAAGTGTAACTTTGGTTAACTTTGAATACTAGATTTGATGGTTGGCTCCTTCCAATAACATTAAAATCAATTAGCTCCTTCTAATAATGTTGAACTTAAATGTAAAACTAAGGCTTCAATCTTCAAGCATATCCTTGGTGATATGTTTCATTTAAACTTAGTGGGCCTTCTGGATAAACATGCATAGGACTCAGCTCTGAATTCCATGGGTTGTAGAGGGCAAAACTTTGTAATCACTTCAGCGTTCTAAGCCAACTTAAAATATTTGATTGAGGCTCAAGCTCTGTTGAATTCTCTGACAGCTAAATAAACATGCAGTTCTGTATCACTAAAAGGGTTATTGGCAGAAAAAGAACAATGCGTGGGCTGACGTGTCAGGAGAGCTGTCTGACAGAAAACATGCTTTAAATATCCTGTTAGCAAAGTGGTGGAACTCTGTAACTTATCAAAAGTATAGCAAAGTTCAAGAGGGAAAGATATGAGAACAAGGCTTTTAAATACTTTTAGTTTACTTATAATTATTTGAAGCATTGAATAATATCACTAATCTTTACATCAGTGGTTCTTAACTTGTGGTCTGTGGATCACCAGGGGGCCGCAATGTCCTCACAGGGGGTCTGCAAAGGCTTGAAGGTTGCTTGGCTCAACTTTTCCCTGAATGGAGTGGCCACGTGACAAGAGCCAAGGCAAAGCCTGGCTGGCTTAGACTGCACATTGCCATTCAATCCACTCCAGCCACAAACTTACAGGAAGAAGCAGGAGAAAAGTCTTCATTCCCCCTCCAGTGCCTCTGAGGGAAAGTTTAATAGATGGTGTAATTGTGTTATTTAATAGATGATGTAAGTGTGTTGTTGTTGTTGTTGTTATCAGGTATTATTATTATTACGGTTTAAATCTTGAACTAAGACTTGAGGGTCCACGGCATCAAAAGATATTTAAAGAGGGTCCCTGGTAAAGAAAAGGTTAAGAGCCCCTACTTTATGTGATTCTTAGGGAAGAATCAAATTGTGTAGAATCATGTCTTTAATAACATAAATGGAATATAAGTACAGACTATGGAAGAGAAAACAAATAAAGGCAACAATGGCTGGTATACTGTATTGCAGTTACAGATTTGTAACCTAGAGATATGGATTTGTGACTGCTCTGAATTCAGTAAAACAGCATAAGGCTTGTCTAGATGAGAAGATATAATATGGATTGCTGCACATTTTTGCATATTTGCAGCAGTGTTCCTTTATCTTGATTGTCCTTTGGCAAAATTGCTGGTATGCGAAGCTATCCATGTTTGAAGTGCACATGCACCCATGCTTACAAATGAAGATGGTGGCCAAGAGTGAATTATTTGTGTTATTCTCCGCATATTGTCACGGCTGCACAATATATATATATATATATATATATATATATATATATATATACTGTAAATCAAAGGTGCACAAATGTGACTTTCTGCTTTAAAAAGATGTTTGGTCACCTGAGTGCAGCAAAAAAGCTCATGCCTGATCATGCAAAACTCCAAAATGGTGCTTCCAGCCACTTCATTGATGGCAAGCCCGCCTGCCCCCCATGCACATCCGACTAACCAGCTTTCCACTTCCACCCTCGCCAAGACTGTGCTGCAATGCAAATCAGATATCCAAACGAGTGGCAATGCACATTTCCTCAGATTATTTTAAAAAAAAACCTCAGTAAACTCTGGTTTTTGGAGTTTTTTGCCCCCCCCCTCTTCTGAATACAGTGAATCTCAGTCAGATCTCATTGGGACAAAAGGTATTCTTTGTGAATTCTATTAGGATTATTTTCGCTGTCTAGAGAACCCCATCATCTTACTGTGAGACTACATAAATGGCCCTACCAGCCCACCTTAACTCCCAGCAGCTGCATTAAGTGAAGGAGGTCTATTCAGTTGTCAATTGGGGTGAAGGAGGATCACATTTCCATCCTGCTCCCACCACCAAGAGAGGCTGTGACAATTAGAAGGAGGACCCTGTCACAATTCTTCCTGGCAACCTCACTTGCTGGTGTAATGGGATTAGAAATGTAATTCTCCTTGAATTAGGGTTTTTGTTTTTTTAAAAAAAATAGCATCAAACTTGGCCACTGAATTTAGACATGGCAGAATTCACAGCAGGGGTGGGGATTAGGAGCTCATATAGGATTTTGTCCCATTAAGTATTTCAACTATTTTATGAAACTGAAACATTGTAGTCAATATAATAAGATGGGGAGGGTAATTCCTAGAATACATTGATTCCCCGTCTTTTCATAACCCAAGTGTTCTCAGTGCTGTAACTTTTTGTTTGTTAACTTTATTGTCTCTGGCTTTTCTTCGCAAACGAAGATTCAGGAAGGCCTCATCCCACGCTTTCTGCAAGCGTGCTGATGACTAAAAAGGCCAATCCGAGATAGGCAAGTTCGGTTGCAAAAAGCACAGCAGAAGGTCTCCTTGGGTGATGTTTTTGGGTTGTGATTCTTTCTGCGTTGTCGTTTCTCTTCAAGACTTGTTCGGCGTGAGTACTCAAATAAGGCTGCAGCATTGTGGATAGTGCGTCTCCATGCCTCCCGATGTGAGGCCAGGGCGGACCACTGTTGGTGATCAATTTGGCCGAGCCTGAGATGTTGTTTCAGGGAGTCTTTGTATCGCTTTTTTGGAGCGCCCCTCTTATGCTGACCCGTAATTTTATTGTACCATTAATATAATTACATCTCTCATTACATTATCCTTCTAATCTGCCTCCAAACAAAGAAGATCTGAGTCTGGGAAAGGAAGATGTGCCCATGAAGATTCTTCATGAGTAGATCTGTGTGTCCATTTACACTACATACTGTGCACAGAGGTCTCCATTTTTTACTGCTATGCAAAATGTACTCCAAGCTGCGGTCTTAAACTGTCTCCCAGTATCTTGGTATCTAGGATAGCTGTCTGAGGACTTTTTATATCCACATCAGTCTTCACAATATGAATTTACATAGTATAGTGAGTGTGTCTTGGAGGCAAAATATGTGAAGGAATGCATTCCATTGGAAGTAATTCTATCATTGCACCACGCGAGTAAGAATGAATCTAATGTTGGTAAGTGCCATAAAGTTCCACACAGAACATTTTTGTTAGTTTTGGAAGTCAATGAAAGGGTACATATTCCATTTCATTCCATTCTTTCACCTTAAAAGTTCTACCACATTTCAAAGAGATGTCTGTAATATATAAAAAAAGTTTGCACTTTTAACACAATCTTCCACCCATTCCTGTAGTTTGCCTGCTTCCTTTTGCATTCACATAGATATAAAGGGGAAGTAGGGATAAATGTGTGAAATGTAAGATTGTGTACCACTGTCTTTGTGTGTGTTTGTAATACAACATCAACAAAACAATTTAAAAATGACAGAAATACATACTTTATTAGCATAAAATATATATAGTCACAAAAAATAAAAAAAAGTAGAATTAGTCAAAATATTTTGGTATTTTGTTAATTCTGCATCCACTTATGTGAGGTTGGATTTGTGTCTGTTCATTTATCACAGAGTATTATGATTTTGCCTGACAGAAAAAGGATATTAGTGCTATTTCCTGAAATTATGGAACACTGTTGTGTGGAACTGAGTAGTTTTATTTTGTCATGTTATCGATGAAGGACTGCACCACTACCAATGTAATGTGCTGCTTACCTATTTTAAAAACTAAATGAGAAAAATGTGGAGAAACTGGCTGTTGTAGGAAGGGGTATACACTACTCACTAAGTGACACTATAAAGTTTTTTTTTAAAAAAATTTAAACAACTAAGGTGTATTGTTACTCAAATTGCTTGAGGTCCATGGGGACCCTCTAATGTCCTAATACTAATTTGGGGAATTTAACTAATTCAACTTGGCATACGAGAGGCCAGGCAACAATGGGATCTTTTAACCTATGTATACTTGTAATAACAGAGGAGATTCTAAGCCAAAAGACACAATTAAGTGATCTTTATTGGAAATTAATATCAACACCATTAATGCAAACACTAAAGCTTCAGACACTCATGCAAGGCTATTGAAAGTAGTTGGAAGTTTTTGGACAGAGGAATAGAGTAAGGGGATAGCAATCCCACAGAGCTGAGATTGTGAAGTAAACTGACAGCAAAAAGGTCTGGACGATAGACTGGTGACATGAACTAACATGAAATCAGCAAGCAGGGGATGTGTGCACACTTGGGTGGTGTTTTAGGGTGATATTTATATGAAATAATTTCCCTGAAGGGATAGGATTTTGAGTGGAGGTTCCCATGACTAGACAATGGGTGCTCTGGAAGAGTTAATAATTGTTAATGGGTGCTGTATTGGAATTAAATAAGAGCAGGTAAGGTATTTGGTTGGAAGGGGATGAGGGAAGGAGAGACCCATTTTACAAGTATCAAGGACTCTGCTATCTTTGAGTGGATTAATGAATGACTCACCTCCAGGTGTTAAGTTCTGACCTGAGTATTTGGCTTTGGGGAATTTCCAAAGGCTCCTTCCTTGGTCATACATGAATCCAGCCTTGGTATTGGGGGGTATTGGTTTACCTGCTAACCATGTGGCTGGCCCCATTAAGGCAAATGATTAAATATCTATTATTTGATATTCCATGATGGGTCTATCAGGGTAGGTAATAGTATCCATTTGCACAACTATTGTGGTTTGATACCACCTAAATTGCCATGGGTCCCTCCTATGGACTCCTGGGATTATACTTCAGTGTGCTGGAGTTCTCTGGCAGCAAATCCTAAGTACCACACAAAACTACAAATCCCAGGACTGCATAGAATGAAGCCATGTTATTAAAGCACTTAATTGTGTTGTATGGATACACTCATAAAGGCAACATGGAAGCTGCATGGAGCTACAAAAGTAGACATTAGCTAATGTGTTTGTTCCAGTTGAACACCTTTCTTCCAATTAGAATTGTGCATGAATGGGCTTTCAAATTTTTCTGTCCTACAGAAATTGGAGATGGGGAAGCAGGGGATTTCACTGAATTTCTCTAGTCAGAGTTTTCACGGGTTTGTTTGTTTCTGACTGTCTCTCAGATGCTGGAATTACAAACAGCAGTGAGCATAGCACAACTTTTTAAAAAAACATTTCTTATAAGAATTTGGGTTTTTTAAATGTTGATGCAACAGTTGGGTTGGCAGCTTGGCCACAATTTTGTATTTTCCATGATGCTCCAGACCTGGTGTCATTTAAAGGCATTGTGTATTGTGCACTGAGGGTTGTCATAATAAAAATGCCACAGTAAAAATTCCTGTATAAGACTGAGGAGCTCTGTGTCTCTACTAGTGTCTGTCCCACCATCTCTAGCAGTGGTTGGTTCAAATAAGATATTCCTTCATTTGTCTTCATTTGGTATAACATTGTAATTACTCTAAAGCCACATTATGCATTTTGATTATTATCCCTCAGTTGTAGGTAGTATTCATATTACCTCATCTCTAAAAACATAAAGAACTGCGGGAGGGTATGATTCCATCCCCTCCACTCAAAACAATGAAAATTCATATTCAGCTGAAGGCATTATGCTTCAAATTATATTTTGTTAAAAAAAATTAGATGGCAAAACTGTGAAATAATACTTTCCAGATTGAGATGGTATGAAACATACTTTTTTACCCTCCCCAGTCAAGTGTGTGACAAGAAAGCTTCAAGTAGCCTTTGGAACATTTCTGTGGTTTCTTGGATAAATACCTATAATTCAATATTTTATGCTCTTAAATTTTAAGTATGTACTATTTGGAAAAGCATTAAAACAAATATAGTTCAACAGGGAAAAGATAAAATTTCATTCATATAACAGTAGAGAAGTTTTTTAAAAAAATTAAAAAAAGAAAAGAAAAGAAAAGAAAAGAAAAGAAAATCTGAAGTCTCCTGAAAGTACCAGGCTAGAAACTGTATAGTGATGGGGATAGAACCACTATGTCCAACACCCAATCCTAGCTGAACTTTCAAACATTATGCTAGGATCAATTCAGAGAAGAGCTAAAGCTGTTACATACTTAGGGTGCATTCACATTACACAAATAATGCAGTTTGAAATGGGATTACTTGCCATGACTACTTCCTGTGGAATCCTGGGATTTGTAGTTTGGTGAGGCACTAGCGCTCCTTAGCAGAGAAGGCTATAACACCTTGTAAAACTAAAAATCCCATGATTCAGTAGGAAGAAGCCATGGCAAATAATCAAGTTTCCTTTTTACTTTTTCTTTTTTACAAGTGGAAGATGTTTTTATATGATTTTATTCACATAAAATTACACATAACATATAACATACATATATCATACATAACAATCAACCTTCATCCTCTAACATCTAACGTCTAACATCTAATCCCTATCCAAACATAACATAACTTAATATTCTACATAACATAACATCCTACATCACATCACATCCTACTTCCCCTACCTTCACCCATTGTGGTGTTAAATAGATTTGCATCATCCCTTCTTAACTCATCTCCAGATTTAGTTATCTGCCTTTTTCTATCCTACATGTAAAAAGTATAGTCACAGTTCACATTTTCGTTTTCCAATTTTACATAGGATACTTATTCATTATATTCAATTCTCCATACTTCTCTCTGCTAATTTCCCCCATTTATCTTTCCATAAGGGAAGGATGCTTTTCTAAGACAAATTGAAAGCAAATAACCCAATTGAACTGCATTATTTGTGTAGTGTGGATTAGGCCTTATTTGTGAACAACAACAGCAACAAATATATAAATATTTTACGTTAAGGCTCTTACCGTAATGTCTGGACCTACAAACAGTAAAGAGAATTTTGCTTATTTAAACCTAAGATCCTCTAAACAGGCTGTGGAGGATTGAATCTATGTTCTCCAGCATTGTCTGCCGTGGTTTGTGTCTCCAGACAAGGAGGGTTGTTTTTCTGTGAGAAAGGAGATAATTCAGGGTAGGAGAAGAAGAGTATAAGATGGGGTGAGGAGGACTATGTGGGTGGGTGAAGCACCAGATCCTTGCAACAGTTTGAAAACAAAAAGTGTTTCTGGAATTGGTGCTATACAAACTGACTCAGGAGATTATCAGACATACCAATTACAGCATCATAACAACGCCACAAAAATGCAAAAGGATGCACATACCACATGATGTTTCCCTTTTGTGTTTATGTCTTGTAAAAATCCTGTCATATTTTATTGACAGCTAAAGCCGTCAATAGATCCCCCGTGGCGCTTTAGTGCTAGCATTGCCACCATTTGAAACTTTGAGCCATTGTACTCAAGTGAATGCAGCATGAATGGCCGGGCTGGCCAGAACACTTCTGGATGAGATTGCAACCTCCAGGTAGGTGATGTACTTTTTCTGACCCTCTGCAGTATACTTTTAAGTTTTTAAGTGTGTTTATGTGCTTTTTAAAACTTTTACTTTGTTATTTTTGATTTTTTTTAAAAAAAAATCCCGCACTATGTATTCTCGTGCGAATACACTGAATTTTGAAGCTCCATTCACTTTCTCTTTCATTGCTGGGGAAGCCTTGGACAGGAGGGAAGGTAAGTGTAGCATGGGGAATTCTTTTGCCAGCATAAAAACAGCAATGTTATGCTGGCAAAAGAATGGGGTTTGGGGGGCTGGTCTGATAAAGTCCTCAGAGTAAAGCACTGAAAAGTTAATGGAAAATAATTAACTCATTGAGTAACTCATATATCTTCCTACTTACAGATGGAAGCCAGGACACGTGTGACCAACAACATTAGGGTATGGTAAGATGGCAAAAGTTATTTATGAAGAAGAGCACACAAACTAGGAGAGGATGCAGCCGTTTCTTTTTCTCTCAATTTACAGTGAAGGGCAAGACTCCACCCCCTCCTGTCTTCCCAGCTGCTGAGTTAATTGAGTGCAAACTACATTTGTACTCTGAAGTCAGTTTGCAGAAATTCATATAACTTGAGGGCAAAGGAGAAGTGGAAGACAGAGAAACTGGAACATTATAAAAACAGATGAAAAGTGGGTGATAGAGAATTAATTAGGACTGTCCCTGCCAGATTGGGACAGTTGGGGGATACATACTCATTTAGAAGCTTTAAAACTAATTCAAGCTGCATTTACATTGTCAGGATGATGTTTTTAATAATGAGGTTACAGTAATTTTAAATTGGTGTCTCAATTTATATTATCAGAATAAAAAGCGGGGTGGGGGGAATCCATTATTCCCCCAGCCACCCTTTTTTAAAATGAAATTCTCTTGTGCTTTTGTCAGGTGAAACGGATACAGCGTCTGCCACCAGATAGAGGGTTGTTAAGGCTCTTGTCAGCACCATGGCCAAGCATTAACAGCCATCAAATGGAATGAAAGGTTTATTTTGTGTCCAATAGGCCCTGTTGGATAGTTTTGTTTTAGCCTAGCAGTTCAAGAATATAGATGTGGCTGGGAAGAGATTGGGTGGGTAAACTTTCATGGTAGCAATTTCTTGGCCTCAGGATAATCTGAGTAGAATTTAGTGTTTATAGGCCAAGTTCTACCACCTGCTGGAACCCATCAGCTAAAGGACTCATGCCTTCTCTGCTATAGACCACCTGCTGTGTCTAGTTACCACCAATAACACTTATATTATAGCAGCGATGTGTGTCAGTGTTAGTTTCCAAATGAAATCTTGAGGAGGCCTGGAATTGTGTCCAGTTGTAGCTCAGCACTTTGGGAAAAGTAATTTGTAATAATTGCTTCTAACATGTTATTTCCAAGCCTCTGCTTAAATCCAGCTGAAAATTCCTAAAAGGGGCTAGAAAATTGTGACCTATGGCCACATACACCCTTTGAGTCCAATCCCCTGCCATGCAGGAATACATAATCGATGCACTCCCAACAGATAGCCATCCGGCCTCTGCTTTAAAAACCTCCAAAGAAGGAGATTGTACCACACTCCGAGGTAGTGTATTCCACTGTCAAACAGCTCTTAAAGTCAGGAAATTCTTACTAATGTTTAGGTGGAATCTCTTTTCTTGTAGTTTGAATCCATTGCTCTGAGTCCTAGTCTCTGGAGCAGCAGAAAACAAGCTTGTTCAATCTTCGATATGACATCCCTTCAAATATTTAAACATGGCTATCATGTCACCTCTTAATCTTTTTTTCCCCAGGCTAAACATACTCAGCTCTCTAAGCTGCTCCTCATAGGGCATGGCTTCCAGTCCTTTCACTATTTTGGTCACCCTCCTCTGGACATGTTCCAGCTTGTCAACATCCATCTTGAATTGTGGTGCCCAGAACTGGATACAGTATTCCAGGTGACGTCTGACTAAAGCATAGTAGAGTGGCACTATTACTTCCCTCAATCGAGACGCTGTGCACCTATTGATGCAGCCTAGAATTGCATTGGCTTTCTTAGCTGTCACATCTGATGCCTGCCAGGGGTCCCCTGGATCAAAGCAATCAAAGAAATCTCCTGCCCCCAGTGGGGCAGTGGTGTGGTATTCCTCTTAGCAATTTATCACCTCACTTTGGCAGCAAGCTGGTAGAAGAGCCAGCTGGCATCTTAAAGCACTTCATCCACCCTCCCTTCCATTTTATTACCCCCTTAGAAAAGAAGCTTTCGCCTTTTTCTTCCTCATTCCTTCCTATCAAAGGGGTTTTCCTTTCACAAGCAAGGGCAAAGATAGTACCAACAACGGCTGCATCTGCCCTGCAGAAATAATCCAGTTTGACACTGCTTTAACTGCCATGGCTCAATGCTTTGGAATTCTGGGATTTGTAGTTTTGTGAGCTATTTAGCCTTCTCTGTTAGAGAGCTCTAGTGCCACAACAAGCTACGCATCCCAGGATTCCATAGCATTGAGCCATGGCAGTTAAACAGTGTCAAACTGGATTATTTCTGCAGTGCAGATGCAGCCAATCCTCATCACTCCCTCCTGTTGTGGAAGTTTTGACTTTTATCTCTGTAAGGGACAAGTTTCTGCTTCAGGCAAAACTGAAGCAGACATGACTGATTGCTTTCTTTCTTCTGCAAGCACTTCATCACCCCAACTTCAGTTGTACCAGAAAACAAAAAGGTGCTTCTTGCTGAAAAGACAAATGAAAGTGGTCCAAGGCTGTAAATCCTGTTGTTATTCCCAGCCAGAATAGACCCATTGAATTTATCTATTTATTTATATTTATGTATTTAACGTATATTCCAACTTTCTCATTGCACCAAGGCAGCCTATTAATTCAGTGAGCCGACATAAAGAGCCAGAATGAAGCAGTTGTTTTGAGTGTTGGACTATGACTCTGGAGACCAGGGTTTGAATCCCCTGTTAGCCATGAAAACCCACTGGGTGATCTTGGGCAAGTCACACTCTCTCAGCCTCAGAGGAAGGCAGAGGCAAACCCCCTCTGAAAAAATCTTGCCAAGAAAACCCCATGATAGGTTTACTTTAGGGTCACCATAAGTCGGAAATGACTTGAAGGCACACAACAACAACAACAATAACAACAGCAGCAGCAGCAAAAACTACTTGGTACTTGGTAGCTGTTGCATATGTAGGCTGCTTATGAGATTCCCAGACTCCTCCAAAAAAGCCATTGAACCAGGTAGGCCTATGGAGTGATCCAGCACAGCTTTTCTTATGTTTTGATGACTAACAATTGTTAGTGCTTTGAAAATACAAAAGTTTCTTTTCGACAAGCAACTAGTAGTCAAAACAACCTCCAATAGTATCAACATGCATGAAGAATAGCCTAAACATCTTAATCCTAAATATAATAATCATTTTATTGCTGTTACTTCTTAAAATTGACTGTGTGCAAAACCTTCAAGCAGGATGGAGTGACTTCCTCTTCAATGCAGATAGCAGCATTCAGATATGGAACCATAATTGCTTTTTCATTTGGAAACCCCATCTAACATTTGCCAATTAGAAAATGCTGGCAAGCCAACAAAGTACAGTCAGAGGCCTTGACAAACAGGCAACAATTATTCCAAACCTAATCCAATTACTTTTTTCCCTCCGCAAATATATCAACAAAATAAAGCAACATGAGATGTTTCAGAATAGGCCAGTGCTCAAGGCACAAAAGTAGGATATATTGGCAGTCATTAGAACAAAAGAATAAATAAAAAAATGAGACCACCTAGACAGACAGATTGCTGTGTTTATAATTCTACAGGCAGAACTAATGTGAAAGAAGAAACATTATTAGATTTGGAAAAGGAAACAAATTGACAAATGACACTATCTGATTATATGGAACATTTTCAAAGAAGGTATTAGAAGCAGGGATGGTGGTATCTGTTAGATTTATTTTGTCAGCATTCAACTTTTTAAACTTTAAATTCTTCCCATCCTGAATGTGGGACCTGCAAACTTTGGGGAAATCACCAGAAAAGAACTGAAATCAAATAATCCCTCCTCATTTTCATTAGCCAAATTCAATAGTTATAGCTATTTTCAGCCTGGAGAGGACCATGCTATACCTTTGGTGTTTTGTGCCTTCAAGTTGTTTCTAACTTATGGTGACCTTATCACCGGGTTTTTCTTGGCAAGATTTTTTCAGAGGGGGTTTACCATTGCTATCGTTGGGGGCTGAGAGAGTCTGACTTGCCCAAGGTCACACAGTGGGTTTCCATGGCTGAGTAAGGATTTGAACCATTGTCTGAAATGTCATACTCCAATGTTCAAACCACTATAACACACTGGATCTGGATCTATATCTGCCTTCCATATAGGTCTCAATGATAAACCAATCGGAACAAAGTGGTGGTAGCTCTAATTCAGAAAAGGGACTCAAATCCAGACTTTTAATAGTTTGAAGCCTTCAGAATCTTGGACCTGGATGAGCTAATCTTCTGTTTCAATTTCTTCTGCATTCAGAAGAAATGTTTGTTTGTTTTTAAAAAATCTCTCAAATTCTTTCCATCATAAATGTGAAGAAACTTGAGAATGTTGGTAGAAACTTCAAAAGCAAATTCCATTGAAATCATCATCTAATCCCAAATCAGAAGGGATGTGTAGAAGAGGGAAGGAGATATCTCATCCTCCAAATTACACTCTGATCAAGTGCCTTGGACACACTTTAAAACACAATGTAATTGCTACACTAACAGGAGCTTCCGTTCACTTCAATGAAAGAGGCTGTATCACATGTACTGAAAGACGTAAGCGAGAATACAATTTGTCTATCAGATATCCTGTACCTGCCACAAGTCCCTAAAAGACTTGAATGCCACCCTGAGATCTTGTGTATAGGATGGGATATAAATGTTTAATTTATAATGTTTTTAAAAGTTTACCTTTTAAGATTGCCATTGTTAGATCATGGTTGGAGTTATGTATTTTGTTGTCTATATTTTCCCCAACTCATTTTAAAGAATATATGAAGATCAGATTATATTGTTACTGCATATTGTCTTCACAAGAGACCTGTCAGAGAGGTTTAGAAGAAAAATGATAAGTTGTTAAGGATGCTGAAAGAGTTTCAAAGTTACTGTAATGTGGATCCATCTAAATGCATTCTGAACCTAGCATTCTACCCCAATTGCTGTTCAGTGTCCAATCTAAACCAGTCTTAAAGTAATCCTTGGCTTAAGCACACAGTGTTTCAAAAACACTGCATAAAAGAAAACACTGATTTGCTTTGTATTGAGGCTGGTCTAGACAAGGGACTAAAATGTGGATTGGTGTGAACCTATGCCAATTCACAGCAGCTTTCATCTGTCTCAACAATATTTTTGCAAGGTTGCTAGTGTGCGAAGCTGTCTTTGGTGTTCACACGGAGGCATGCCAGTGATTCAAGATGGGTGTGAGTGAATTACTTCTGGTTCTATATTCCCCAATTTGCCTCCGCCAAACAGTTTTTTTTAAAAAAACAACACTAAATCCAAGGTGCAGAAGAGTGATCTTCCACTGAATTAACAAAAGAAGAAGAAGAAGAAGAAGAAGCCGTTTTGTCACTTCAGTGCACGATCGATACAGCAACAATCCAACATGGTGGTTCCAGGCACTGCCTTCTTAGCAAGCTCCACCCCTGCACATGTCTGACAAATCAGCTATCCTCTTCAGCAATTCACCACAATGCAATGTGGTTGTCTTAACAAGCAGGAGTGCACATTTTCTCCACAGTTTTTAAAAAACTTGGGAAAAACCCCAAAGGCTCCCCCTATAGTTTCCCCAAATTTTGCTCCCCCTCCCTCTACAGGATCCCATTTGGACAGGCAGGATTCTCCGTAGATTCCTGACGATTTACTTTACCATCTGGACTACCCCTTAGTTTTCCCAGAATGGACTGTTCATGGTGGGAATGGGAAGTAACTGGGGAAAACTGAAGCTGATCATGTTGTAGCATTAGATCCTTGCAGATATTGTGCTGTTGTGGGAAAATGACACCCCAAAAATAGTCCAAGGGGGTACTTTAGTCATTCCTTGCAAGGGAGGCAGAACCTTCAGACAATAATGGCAATTTTGATCTGTTTAGTGATCATGAATTAACTGAAACTTAGAAAAAAGTATGCACCACCTGAAAACAGAGCTCAGGTAAACTCTTTAAACTGAATAATCTTTTCAAAGCATGGAAAATCTACTTCCTCACTCCACAATGAAGCCAGTAGTGACAAAAGTCCATCTGAAGCGAAATCACTACTGCCCCTTGTTTTCCAAATGGCAGCTGGTAAAAAATAAAACTTAATTTCTTTTGCAGGGTCAATTATTCTAAGTTTCCACTCTATTATGCTGAAAACAGCCATGTGGTATACTGGTGGCTTTGCTAAAATCACCCTTTTACACATTAATCTTTTTTTAAAAAAAACTTTAACCACAGCAAGGAAAGAGGATGATTGCAGAGCCACAAAAGCTCAGCCTAGAAGAACAGTGACAGCATATGGCTGTAAAAAGATGAAATTCATTCTGCATAGGCAGAAATGCTGCTGCACAGAGCAAACATTTTAAAACTTTTTAAAATTTTGTGTTGTTAATTCTTCTGTTAGCATGCCCTACTACCCCTCCTCATAATATCTCAAAATTGGAAACAGTGGACACTTTGAAGGGGTCAAGTAGAATGGGATGGTCCAAGATGAGTTCAGGTAGAGGTCACAAGGACCTGGAAAGGTGTCTTAGAAATATTTTAGCAAGCAAGCCCAAACTAGGATTGAGCAGAAGCCCCTTGGTAAACAAAACCATTAAAGACGTATGTGCTAATTCCTTCTTGGGCCCGTCAGCGGTGAGTCACACAACCTAAACAATCAAGTTACCATTCCAGCCCCAAGCCCCAGGAAATATCCCTTGGAATCCCCTCTTGACCTGCAATGCGAGGTTGTCATAAACCCACCAATTCTTTTCTCCCAACTATAACCTGCAATCAGCTAAGTTTTGGTTTCCTTTGTCTATTGGGGGGAAACCAATATAAGCTTTGTTCGCAACTGAAATACCCCCTTCAGGATATGAAGCAAAGTATGAATATTAGCCCCTAACAATAGAAAGATGTGCCACTGTGGACAAGACAGCCACTCTCTTTCTCAGTGCGACCCTGGATCAGAACTTACAGTGCCACTTCTGTCGGAGTATTTCGAGACACTGCTTTTCAGGACTGGTAACTATCACCCTATTTCCTGCATCAACCTCTCTATCCCACCTTTCTGCTAAATTCATCGATAGCCTTGTGTGATCCTTGTGAGTGTGTTGTGCATGTTAATGCTTTTGAATTATTTCCAATAAAACATTTTATTTCATTTTAATTTGGAGTCCTCTGCAGTTAGTACTGGTATATGTAGCTGAATGTTACCTGCATCTCACAGCCTTCCATTTCAGCTAATAATAATAACAATGCCTCCAAATATTGATATAGTCTTTTGTGTCATGAGGGGGACTCTAAAACACCCACACCTCTTTGGTAACACTTCCATGTTTCTTTGTCTATCATATTACTTTCTGTCTCCACACTGAATCATATGCTGAGATTGATCTATGTCAGGGCCTGATCTGGAAATATAGTGGGCCCTTGGTATCTGATGGAGCTTGGTTCCAAAATCCCCCATGGATACAAAAATCTGTGGATGCTCAAGTTCCATTATATACAATGGTGTAGTGAAATGGTGCCCCTTATATAAAATGGCAAAATCAAGGTTTGCTTTTTGGAATTTTTTTGGGGGGGAGGGTAATATTTTCAAATCATGGATGAAGGAATTCATGGATGCAGAATCCATGAATATGGAGGTCCAACTGTATGTGTATGTATATTTGTCCCTTAAAGTCTCCTGTCTCCTAGACTATGGAACTTCCTCCTAGGGGAGACTCAGTTGGCTCTCTCTCTACTCTCCTTTTGCCAGCAGGCAAAGCCTTTCAGCCTTTATCCAGCTGGGGTAAAGTGATGTGCTATGTGTGTACTGTTTTTTTAAAATATATACATGTTGTATTTATTTGTTGTTGTTTTAAATTAATGTTTTAAAAATAATGTTTTAAATTGATTGTTTGTTTGTTTTTTACTTTTTACACATATTGTTTTAGCTATTTTTTGGTAACATATATCCTAAGCTTCTTTTGGTCCCATAGTGGGAGAAAAGCAGGATAAAAATCACATAACTAAACCAATAAAAATCAGTCCATGAACTATCTGGGAACGGATGGACGGGTTGGGGTGATGCATTTGGCCCCATAGATCCTGGAGGACAGTACCCAACCCATACCTTTAATATGTTTTCCATGTGTGTTTTTTTTTTTTCTGGGCTGTAAGGCTGTGTTCTGGAAGAGTTTATTCCTGACGTTTCACTTGCATCTGTGGCTGGCATCTTCAGAGAATGGTTGGGTAGGAGTACCTTTAATGTTTGCTTGTTAGCTCCTCACAGTCTTTTTTGCCCTCCAAATAGCCAAGAGCACTGCTAGCTCCTGGAATATCACTGGCCATTTGGACCATCTTTTCCCCTTTGGCCTGTTTTATGGGTGTTGAGCTTTTCGTCAAAACTGGAAGTATTCAAACAGCCGGAGGGTGCTGCAAAAACAACTTTTGGGAGCCTGTATATATGCACAGGTGGGAAGTGACAATATTAACTACAAACTTTGTCATTAGGTATAGTCATTCAAACTGTGCTTAGAGAACCCAGTGCCTTTTGGCACTCTCTAGTTCTGTACTTCCAAGTACATTTTAAACACATTCACAAAAGCACTATGGACTGCTGTTTTTCTTAGGTCATCACATGGGACAGGTATAACATTCAAATACCTGCAACTGTGTGGATGGGTCTTTGGTATGCAATGATTGTCTTGATCCTAACCAGGTATTGGCTTTGATTCTAACCAGGGATTGTCCTTTCAGTCCTTTAAATCAGGCTATCTGATATGAGGGACCAGAAATTATATTCTTCCAATGTGCAAGGGATTGACACCATGTTAATGTCCTTTGGCACAATTGTTTCTTTTGTTACCTGAAGTGGTGATGGGGGGTCCACAGGAGCCCACCCATGATGCCAAAAATATCAGTAAATAATTAGGGAAATTGTTAGCTCAAATGGATGGCTGTGAGAGGTTGGGTAACATTTGGGATCTTTTCACCTATGTATATCAGTACTCACTGCAGAAAACTCCAGTAAAAGTAAAATAAATGGTTTTTATTGGAAAATAACACAGAGACTACTCACACACACAAAACACACTCACAAGAACCACACAAGGCTAACAAAAGTTTTAAGGCAGATAGGTTAGATGGTGGAATACATTCGGGATATAGGGTAATAATTATTAGTCCAAAGAGGAGAACAAAGTACACAGGGGAAAATATGAGGGTGGCACTGAAGTCCAATCCAGGAGCATGCTGACCGAAAGAGTGTCAGTGTCATCCGGAGGAGTACAGTGGCACACATTGGTATTGTTTGGGCACTAATATGTTTACCATATTTCACGTCCTTAAGGGGGTTGGGGGCTTAGGATGAAGCATAGATGGGTTTCCCACCGTTAAAACAAAAGAAACCGAAACTTAGCTGATTGCTGTTTATGGCTAAGAGACAAGAATTGGTTGGTTTATGACAACCTCTGTATTGTAGGATAGAACTACAATATTGTAGATATTTCCCAGGGGTAATAGTTGTTTTGGCCACTTGTTTGTGATATGACTCGTCACCAAGGGGGCCCATCATAAGGTCGTATGATCAGCACATCCAACCTTAATTGCTCTGATAACTAGGGGCTTTATTTAATCCTACCTTGGGCATGTCTGCTGGTAGTTTTCCCTAACACATTCTTTACATCTTGGTGACTTCTGTTTCACCTCACCTATCTGGCCCACCCTGGCCTACTAGATCCTGTGAAGTGTCTTAATATTGCTAACTGTAAAATATTATAGGGAGTGGGGGTGTAAGGCATGGTAACACTTTATTTCCTGGAAACTTACCAGGGACCAACAGCCAATGGCTCCAGTCTGGGGACCACCAGTTTGAGTAGCACTGCTTTAAATAGTCCACTAGCACCAAAAGTAGACTGGCAACTTAAAGGCATGTGCATGCAAACACATGCACACACACGCACACACACACACACACACTATGAGATGAACACATGCACCTAGTATTATAACATTTCCAAGACACCTTACCTGACGACAGAGCCAGGACATATTATCCAAGGTTCTCCCCCCGCCCCACCAATTTACTCCAGCCTCTAATTCAGCTTCCCTTGCTTGAGTAAACCCATCTGAACTGATTTAAGAGACTGTTGTGCTAGAAAAACATGTTACATCAATGAGCTCCAAAAAGAGTCAGACTTCAACTGCCAAGAAGGTTTTCTCTCTCCATTATAGCTAGGATGAAAGAAAGGAAAGGAGTTGGGTTGGTCCATCTTAATTTGTCAGCAGAGACTTTTAAAGGAAGAATTTAATTTTTACAGAATTTTAGAGTTTTTCTTTCCTAGGAAACCAGATGGGAGACATGCACAGTATATTTCATAAGCCACTAAACAATAACTATATGGGATCAGTTTTCATATACTTTTGACATAGTTATATTTGAACAAGTAATCTGAAGTCTGCACAGTCGTTATGTTTCCCCTGAGCCATCTATTCTCCTAAGTGGTTACCCTTGGATGCAATCTGATGTTGCAATGAACAGCAAAATATGGGTGTTCCAAAGCCAGGATGAATGGTTTACAGCCATTTTACTTCACATGGTTCCAAGCAGATCTCTGTGTAATGGCCTTTGTGGCTTTTGCTGCCATTCTCTGTTGGGCCTTTTGCAATTTGCTTACAATCATCCTTCATCCTTATCATTAAAAGCAGCTGGTATTGAAGGATTTTCAACCCATTTCATAACACTCTACATTATTAAGACTCAAAACAACAATCTTCTGTTGAGAAGTGAAACTAGCAAGATAATTCTGTACAGAGACTCCAGATTTGGGATAGTAGGAGGAGAGGTTGAAAATTGTTATGTTTATCTCCCTTTTAGCCTTGTGTTTCTATGCATGGTTTGGGTGATTTGCATTAGCAGAAACAAATGAGTATCTATGCTACTTGTATTGCAGCCAGGACGTTATACAACAGTAAGTGCTGCTTACACTCAGTGGTGTAGTGCCAGGTGTTTCTGTAGCTAAGCCACCAAGAAGGGGGCAAAAATGCAGATAGTTCTGTTGATCCACATCAGCAAACCAGTTCTGCAGTTTCCATTTCCACCTCAACTTTTGTAAGACTAAAGTTTCTTAATTACCAGTTTAAGACCAAGCTACCTGTTTATCTCGGATTGGCCTTTTCAGTCATCAGCGTGCTTGCAGAAAGCGTGGGATGAGTCCTTCCTGAATCTTCGTTTGCCAAGAAAAGCCAGAGAGAGAGAAACTTCCAAATGCTTTGCATTGTAACAGAAATAGCTCAAAACAATATATTGATTGTAGGAAAAATCAAAATAGATGCCCTGACAATTCACTAAGAGCAGGACCAGTTTAAGGAATTGGGGGGGGGGCTGCAATGCTTTATTTTGGGGGGCCCATATGTTTATCTCAGGTCAATGTAACCTAACTCAACCTAAGATATTCACAGTACAGGATATTCAGATTATTACTAATAATGTTTTTGCAGGAGGAGGGTTACTACAGCCCCCTCACACAATGATGGGGCCCCCTGCAGATGCTGACATGGCTAGTGCTTTAAACCGGCCCTGACTATGAGGACTGCAGTAGTCTCAAAGGGTAGAAGGAAGCCAGTGGTGAGTGGCAGATGATAACCTTATCCCTGGTTACTTCAGTCCTGGTTACTTCAATCCTGTGTGCCCTACCTCCACTACACCACTGCCTACACTAGGTTGGTGTCTATTTTGAGCTATTAAGGAGCACAGTCTACTGAGAGATCTGTGTCCCCCCCTCCACTCTTTAAAAAAAAAAAAGCCTGGAAGTACTGGAACTGAATCTCAGATTGAATCAATGATGGGACTGAATTCTGTCCAAAGTCTGTACTTACTACTGATTTATGGGTCCTCCTTTCAAAATAAAACCCAGGAAGGCTTTAGCTAAATACCCCTTCCTCCTTCTTAGTTTGTTGTTGTTGTGTGCCTTCAAGTAATTTCTAACTTATGGCAGTTCTGAGGCAAACCTTTCACAGGTTTTTTTTTTTTTACAAGATTTGTTTGGTTGTGGGGGCTTTGCCTCCTTCTGACACTGAGACAGTGTGACTTACCTAAGGTTACCCAGTGGGTTTCCATGGCTGAGCAGGGATTCAAACTCTGGTTTCCTAGAGTCCTAGTCCAACACTCAAACCACTATGTCACACTGGCTCTCTCCTTCCCAGTTTAGTAAAGTGCAATATATTGCTAAAGTATATTGCTGGAAGCAAAAATATTGTTCATTTTTATTCAGTAAAGAGATGCTCACCCTCTCCCCAGCTTCCAGTTATATCTGATGTGGGAAAAGATACAGTTTCTTTGCCCTTACAACTTAGCAGTGACAGGATGTTGAGACAAAGCATTTGGGACCAGCAAATCTTAAGACTGGGACTTTGATAGATTGCAGCTGGCTGATAACCTTGTTGAAATTCTGTATTAATTAGATGAGAGTGATGCAAAACGGCACATTTTAAAAAGGCTTTTGAGGCAAATCACCATATCTTTTAACTTCATTTTCCCAAGCAAAGTAATGAAAAATAAGCCACGCACAGAATCCATAAGGAATGTTGTCTCATTAGCAACAGAGAAAAGTTTCTTTTTCAGACTTTGGAAATAAACTGGCATCTCTGCCTCACAGCAACACACACAGTAATGTAAGACTCAGCAATGTCCCTAGTGATGTTTACAGCTCTGGCCTGGTCTGTGGAAATGTAGAAAATCAGATGGTGGGTCCGCCTGGCTCCCCTGGCTCTGAGACAGAGAAGGAAAAAGACAGACTACACAAGCGCCACCTGACTTTCAAAGGGGTAATAGCAGCCACTTTTGCTTTAAGCATTTCCTTGTCATCATCATGGTTCCAAACTGTGTGTTTTATTATTACTATTACAAGTACTTGCAAACATTGTGTTGTTGTTTCTTCTTCTTCTTCTTTTTTACTGAATACCTTGTTAGTGTTTTATGAAGAGACAGTAAGCAAGAAAATGCGAGCAAGCCAGTCTCACTTCAAATCAGTCTCCTTAAACCAGCTCCTAGCGGGTTCAGGGAGAACTGCCTTTCCCAGTCAATTCATTGTCATCAGCATTTCTTGCTTTTATTACTGTTCTTCCAGTCCACTTCACTCAATGGAATTTATAGAGGTGGTGAGAATCACAGAATGATGACATCAGATCACATGTTTTGCATTATTAGACATTACTGTGGAAGGAGGGGAAATAAAATGCAGGCCTCCTGTTGAAACTGCCATAACATCTAGTAATAGTTGGGATGTAAAGAAGATTAGCCATTTTGTTATCCTCATCAATGAAAAAGGATGTCTTGACACCCTGAGACACCCCACTGAGAATATGGTCAACCACATGAGGAATTTTTGGGTTCTGTGTTGTCTTGTTTCACAACTTTTCATGGAAAATTTGATGCAAAAAAGCATTGAATTCCAGTTTTAAAAATTGCACAAAGACTCTGGCTGAAATCTTGTCTGTCCTTCCTTTCAACATAAATTTATGTGCACATAACAAAATAACAGAAGCGCTAAGAAACCTGGTTACTTAATTGTGAAAATGTTTAATGATGTGCATCAAAAGTGCCCAACGCACACAGGGGGGCCCTCATCAGTATCCCATTGCAAATTTGTCCCTTTGAAGGCTCTGCTAAATAGTTATGAAGCAGCAGCCTTCTATGGAATACAGACATTCTATCTTCCAAATACGCAACTCCACTTATGAGCATGCAACACCTCCACAGGCTCCCAGCCTGTGGTGTCACGAAGGCTGGTGTCACCCTTCCCCCTGATGGTGTCACCTAGTGTTGTTTGGCTTCTCTGCACCCCCTAGTGCCACCAGTGATTCCAGCCACAGTTTTCTCTGTAAAGATGCTACATTTTGTACAAAACATAAGCCAGAATCTTAGATCAGCTTCTTAGTTATGTTTGTGTAACTAAGTAACATCCCTGGCCTGACCACCACAGGCCACCTTAAAAGCTAGCAGCTGCCCTGAGAGTCAGAAGTTAATTCTGCTGTTGATTGGGGTACAAGGAGGATGGCATTTCCACCCCTCACCCACTTGAGAGTGAACCTGAATCAAGGAATAAGTGAGCTGTGTTGTGAGAGATTTCATTTCTTTGCACTGGTTTGCAAGATCACTGAATGTATACAATGCCCATATTAATTCAAAATAGATATTTAATGGTAAAGATTTCCCTCATTCATGGTAATTTCCCAACAATCTCTCGCACCCTATTCCACATTGCTCAGGAGTCCTCAGAAGCAGGAGGGGGGGAGGGATAGATGGTTGCAAAGTAGAGTAGGGACAAGAAACTTTTCTTGCTCCATAATACCTAAAGCCAATGGTGAAAAAGCTTTCCATAGGAGTGGCATACCATGGGCAGTAGATGAAAATGTCCTCTACCTGTTATTTTTATTTATTTACTAAAATATTTACACCCCACCCTACATCATGAGGTTTCAGACAGTATACAAGTAAAATCAATATTAAAAGATTAAAACAATATAATCAGTTAATTGTAAAACAAATTAAAACATCTCTTTCTGGCTTCTTGCACAACAGTTTTGGTTTATTGCTATTTCAGCATATTTTCCTTCTGAATAGGCAGAAAGATTGTCGAAAAGCATAAAGTTGTAAAGCTGTTTTCATCTCCCCTTTTTTTAAAAAAAAAAATTTCTATTAACATAGAAAGTTTTCATAATATAAAACAATCTATTGGGAAAAACTACTACAACAACAAAACACAAATACAAACACAACAACTAAACTAAAAAGGGAAATAACAAGTGACTTCCACCTTTCCAGCTAGTACTTATAGTTATCCACTTATCCTATACTTCCTCTAAATCAATAGCTTAGTAAACTTCTGTATAATATTTGATTCTACTATTCTTTAAACCATACTCTTGATAATGTCCCTTAGTAATCTCTCAGAAAAACGATTATCAATCAAGCTAAACAATTTAACCATCTCAACACAGTCCAGGTTATCATATCCCTCCATTTTTGTACCTATCAATATCTGGCAGCTATATTAAAACTGCTAGATGATTCTACTCAAATCTAAATAAATAATTTGTCTACCTTAATTACAATTACATTAAGCAATCTACCTACAGCAAGATAACCATATCTGCACTTAGATAGAACAGAGGGGCATCCATAATCATCTGTCACATTATTCTCCCACTCTCCTTATAATTAATCCTCTATGTTTTTTTAAAAAAATGTTTACAAATCTTACTTCAAACCTTAATCTCACACCTCAAATCATATAAAATCCTCTTTAGCAGTTCTTTGACTCTTCAAGCTAAACACCACTTCTCCATATTAGAGGTGTTACTTTGCATAGATTCCTACGGTTCTCCGTCCTCCCGTTCAATGCTAATTCCTTTCTGCCCCTGCAAGTTTTCCCAAGACTTTTTTTCCAGCTGCTTCTCCTTTACAGTTCTTCCACTTGCCAAACCAGTTGCCACTTCTCTCACTATGAATATTGTTGCTTTGTATGAACTTCTTTGGCCCTTCGCTCTTCCATCCAGGGCTAGTTCTTTCTATCCCAATAGGTTCCAAGGTCATCTGGATCAGAGACTGCTTTATCTGCTTAACATTTTCCTTAAACTCAGCCATCAAGATTTTTCTTAGTTCCATTTTCAGAGTTTGCTTTAAATCAAATCTCATCTGTTTCATATGAAATCTCATCTGTCTTAGTTCCTCCAAAATTAGATGGTTTAGATCAATTTGAACCATCTATGCAAAAACAGCAATCTTGCACAACAAAACTATATGTGTTTTTGTGAATGATTGTGCGGACTTTTGTGAGGTTTCTGTTGTGCAGGATTGCTGGATATGTTGCATAGAAAACAGCAGTTTTTCACACACCAACACTCACATGTACCTTTCTTGAAATAATGGGTATTTTGTGCAAAACCCCACAATCCTATCACACATATGCACACAAACTATGTCATATTTCCATGCAGAAGAATTTCCTGAAATACTTTGGGATATATGAATACTGGATCAAACCAGTGCAGAATTTTCACCACTGTATTATTCTTCCCAGTTGAGCTTCACAAATGTGGAAAAATCCATTTGTTGCCAAGGAAACAAATAATGGCAAATATTATTTGAATCCCTAATCATGAGCATGTTCTTCTTAATTAAAATTAAAATAAAGCTGATTAAAATAGAAATGAATTCTGCTGTATAAAATCAGAACCAAACCAATAGCATATAGTCCTAAAAGATATAAGTTATTACTATGTCTTTACAATAGAGTGAAACACAATGACACCACCAAAATATTGCTTCTTTTTGAGCAATATTAAACAATCTCTGCATGTGTAGAAATTAGGAAAGTAATTCTTCATCCCCACCCAAGGATGAACCAGTAATTTTAGCAATTTTCTTCCCACAACACACAATTTTAGAAGACTATTCACAATCGAGACTCATTCTGCGCAAATTTTCAGGTGGCTGTTTTGCTGAGTATTCCTGCATAGAAATACTGGTACTATTTTCTGCGCAGAAACTGCTGTTTCCTGCATAGAAAATACTGCTTTCTATGCAAATCACTCACATGCAAATTTTGTGCTAAATAACTCCCCAATTACAGTTTTCTGTTCAGGAAATACTATTCCTGCATAGAAATGTCATTTTCTCCCCAGAAAATGCTGTTTCCGATGCAGAAAATACAAAACAACCTCATGTGAATTTTCTGCAGAATAAGTCCTGAACTGCAATGATTCTCATTAGGATAGGATGGTTTTCTTCAGGGTTTCTCAACTTTCAAAAAACATGTTTTCAACAACAACAAAATGTTAATGTTTTTGAATCTTCTTTCCATTTCTAAATCTGCCAATCATCTTTGTCAGAGATGCTACATTATTCAGCTGTGGATGGAGCCCAAAACGAATGTTCATGAAAACTACCTTTGCATATAAAAAAAATCAGACTCAAGCGGAAAAGAAATAAGGATTGCTAGATGGGAAGGCGGCAAGGCTTGTATGGTATGTGCCCTGGAGTCTAAAGCAATGTGAAAAACAATCAGAGCAGAATGGAAGAACAAGAGTGTATCTGCTTGATACTACTTTAACTATCATGGCTGTAGTTTGCTGAGATACTTAGAATTCTCTGCTAGAAAGCTCTAGCTCCGTTCTCAGAACTGTAGCCATAACCAAGTAATGGATAGAACTTGCTGATTTCCTTATGTATGGAGGAAGGAATAATTAGAAAACCAAAGCTAGCCCTTAAGTATGCTTAAGGTGTGCTGTTCTTCTCATCCTGTGTCAGGATTTAGTGCTGTGCCAAGTTTTCTTTAAAAAAAAAACATTTTCATTCAACCTGAATAGAGACATTTTTTGTGAAATTCTCATACACTGGATGCAAAGTGTTTTCCTTGTACAATCATCTCTCCTCCCAGCTCCCCACAGCTCAATTAAAGCCAAGGAGAAAAGGTTTTTCAGAAAGGAGGAAACTGTAGAAAATAGCATCTTTGGCTATCTCACAATAAGGCAAACACACCACCATCAAAGAGAGAGGGGGAGGGAGGGGGAAGAGAGAGAGAGAGATTGAGAGAGTGGGGAGAAGAATTCAAAAAGATTGTGGATGAGTTGGAAACAGAAGCCTCTATAAAAGAAGAAAACTCTTAGGAAATGTGAATATTTTGACCAGCACCAGTCAGAAGAAGTGATAGGAAGATCTATGCAAAGTAACACTTCCTAATATGGAGAAGTGGTGTTTAGCCTGAAGAGTCAAACAATTGCAAAAGGAGATCTGCCTGATGGTGGGCAGACCACTCAGGGAGGACATAGAAGAAAAGATACATTGTTTAAGACCATTGAGATAATACATGCACCTTAAGACTTTAGGTCTTGGTGCAAAAACTTTTCCTATCTTGTGCAAAAGTTGAAATTTGGTGAGGGAGACTTATATGAAACTTAAATAATTGTAACTGTTAAAATGTTGGTTGTTATATATATATATATATATATATATATATACATACACACGCAGTCACTAGTTTTTTTAAAAAAAACACAATTGATTTCCTGTTTCTAAAAAGTAATTAAAATTGTTACTTTAAACAACAAGAACTTTGGGGTTGCTATAAGCTGCTGATTTGTGGTGTAAAACATTCTCCATTCTTTCACATTTTCATGACTATAAATCTCTCTCTCTCTCTCTCTCTCTCTCTCTCTCTGGCTTTTCTTCGCAAACGAAGATTCAGGAAGGACTCATCCCGCGCTTTCTGCAAGCGCGCTGATGACATACACAGTAACTAAAAGCCAACATGGTTTAGTGGTTTGGGTCTTGGACTAGGACTCTGGAGATCAGGGTTCAAATCCCCACTTAGCCATGGAAACCGACTGGGCCACACTGTCTTAGCCTGACAGGAAGGCAAAGACAAACCTCCTCTGAAGAAATTTTGCCAAGAAAACCCCATGATAGCTTCACCTTAGGGTTGCCATAAGTCAGAAGTGACTTGAAGGCACACTACAACATACAGTAAGTAACTACATGAAGGGACTTGGAACTATAACTGCAACTAATTCCTTTAAAAATAACTTTCTAAATTATCTTCCAATATTGGTAGTTCAGCAAGTCAGCATTCTAGTGAGCTGAAACAACTAAAATCATTAGATTCTAGTCTACAAATCATGGGGAATCTTGTCAGAGATGTAATGCCCAGTCACTTTTTTTTATCTTTTAAAGGAAATCATTCAGTGCTTGCCTCAGATTAATTATGAAAACAGAATTTCATTAGTTCAGAAGGCTATGGAATGCAAAATAATTGAAAAATTCCCCTCACCACCCAAGATCCATCCACCACCCACTCTTCTGTTCTTAAGATGCTTCCATAGCATCCAGTTGGGGGAAAGCCCACCCATGCTGCTTTCTGAGTGGGCCATCCATTTTGTGAAAGTGATGAGCCAGTGAAAATGGAAAGCACCTGAAAACCAGATGAGGATATAAACATCAGAGAGAGCTGGGCAAAACCTAACAAAATGAAATTCAATACGGAGACATGTAAGGTACTACACTTAGGGCGGGAAAATGAAATGCATAGATATAGGATGGGGGTGATTTGGCTGAATGAGACTACGTGCGAAGGGATCTAGGAGTCCTAGTAGACCACAAGTTGAACATGAGTCAACAGTGTGATGCGGCAGCTAAAAAGGCCAATGTGATTTTGGGCTGCATCAATAGAAGTATAGTGTCTAGATCAAGGGAAGTAATAGGGCCGCTCTATTCTGCATTGGTCAGACCTCACCTGGAATACTGTGTCCAGTTCTGGGCACCACAGTTCAAAAACGATATGGAGAAATTGTAGCATGTCCAGAGATGGGTGACTGAAATGGTGAACGGTTTGGAAACCATGCCTTATGAGGAGAGACTTAGGGAGCTGGGTATGTTTAACCTGGAAAAAAAGATGGTTAAGAGGCAATATGATAGCCCTGTTTAAGTATTTGAAGGGGTGTCACGTTGAGGATGGAGCAGGCTTGTTTTCTGCTGCTCCAGAGACTGGAACACAGAGCAATGGATGCAAGCTCCAGGAACAGAGATTCCACCTCAACATTAGGAAGAACTTTTTGACAGTAAGAGCTGTTTGGCAGTGGAACACACTCCCTCGGAGCATGGTGGGGTCTCCTTCCTTGGAGGTCTTTAAATAGAGACTGGATGGCCATCTGTTGGGGATGCTTTGATCGTGATTTTCTTCGTGGCAGGGGGTTGGACTGGATGGCCCTTGTGGTCTCTTCCAACTCTATAATTCTATGATTCTATAGGTGGATGTTTAATTAGGGTTCTGAATCACCATTCATGCTTCTGCTATACATTGCATGAAAATAGTTGCAGTATGACTATTCTTTTGGTAATGAGCTGGGCTTCTAAAAGGATGGTCCTAGAGGATCATAAGGCTATCTTGGTGCAGTGGTGGTGGTGAGAGCATTCAGCAGACTTCATGTACATGGTTAACTTACTTCTTCATTTAAAGTTCACAGCCTGTCTATCATCTCTCAGATGTTTACTGTGCATTCTTGCAAAATAGTGCAAAGAACAGAAATACATAACCAGCTGAATATCTGTAACTAACAGCTTTTCCCTGTTTCCAATAGCATGATCTTCTAGTCTCAAGAATGTACACACTCCAGCTTATATATGATGGCATGCTTCTTTTAAAATGTACAAGAGGGGAAATGTTTTCTCTTTCTTCTTTTTTCCTGAATGACTTCCTCTTAGTGCACTTATGTAGCATGAATACATTTTTTTATAACTGGGAATGAGTAAGTATTCAAAGAAAATGCATATATATCTTTATTATTTTATTATTTTATTACAGAAGTATAAGGACTGTGATTCATTGTGGTCTGGATGAGTTGGGAAGAGGAAAAGGGGAGAATTTGATTCAGTTCACATTTTAGCCAAGACCTATCAAATTTGCATTGTCCAAATCAATATGCAAAACCCTTGACCGAAGAACGATAAACTCCTTCTATCTGAGATGGTTGTCCTCTTCCACTGAGCGTGCAGCTTCGGGAGAGATGTACATGGAGCGGTGAGGGAGGAAGGGGACTGAATACCAGTTTCTGGGAAGCATGAAAATGTTCACTAAGCTGTTGATCTCACAGTTTGCTTCCCATAAGTACAGTAGTCAGCCCTCTTTATCTACGGATTCTTTATCTACGCATTCAACTAAACACGGCTTGAATATTTTTTTTAAAAAAATATTCCCAGCAGCAAACCTTGCTGTTCACCATTTTATATAAGGGACTCCATTTTACTATGTCAAGGCCAATCCGAGATAAACAAGTCCGGTTGCAAAAAGCACAGCAGAGGGTCTCCTTGGGTGATGTTTCCGGGTTGTGATTCTTTCTGCATTGTCATTTCTCTTCAAGACTTGTTCGGCGTGAGTTCTCAAATAAAGCTGCAGCATTGTGGATAGTGCATCTCCATGCCTCCTGATGTGAAGCCAGGGCGGATCATTGTTGGTGATCAATTTGGCCAAGCCTCAGATGTTGTTTCAGGGAATCCTTGTATCGCTTTTTTGGAGCATCCCTCTTACGCTGACCTGTGGCGAGTTCACCGCAGAGTACTATTTTTGGGAAGCAATGGTCCTCATCCTAGAAACGTGCCCTGCCCCGCACAGCTGTGTTCTTGATATCATGGCCTCAATGCTGGTGAGGATGAGTCTTGCCTGAATCTTCATTCGCGAAGAAAAGCCAGAGAGAGAGATAATGGGACTTGAGCATCCATGGATTTTGGTATCCATGGGGGATCCTGGAACCCAACCCCAGTGGATACAGAGGGCCAACTGTATCTGTTTGGCCAAATAAGAAAGGGAATGCTGGGCTATATAGAACTTTGATCTGATCCAGCAGTGCTCTTCTTGAGTTCTTAAATGTTAGCTGTATGTAACATTTAGCATATTGATGACACACAAGCCCAAATCACTGAATGACCTCTCTCAGCAGTTTCACAAGGCATTGGAGAGAAGATGGAGACCTGCAGTACCTCAAAACTCTGAAGGCCATGGGACAAGGGAATTGTCTTCTTGCACAAACCTTCCAGTAGGAATGGGTAAGAATTTTATTATTATTATTATTATTATTAATAATAATAATAATAATAATAATTTTATTTTTAACCCGCCCCTCTGCGCAGCAACCGGGGCAGCGTACAACAGGATTAAAACAGCAGCAAGTTAAGACAATCCTTCCCAATCCCAACCCTCCCACCCCTAAAAACTAAATTAAACCAGTACAAAATTAAAACAAAGATAAAATACAATAAAATATACAAAAAAATTGTAATAGTAGCAGGGGGGCGGGTAAGCAATCAACTCCACTTGAGCCGGGAAGTTATTCTTGAAAGGCCTGCCAGATTCGTCTTTAGCACTTTCTTGAAGCTATCAAGAGTAGTGATAAGATGGATCTCGTCCGGCAGGCCATTCCAAAGTCTGGGAGCCATAGAAGAGAAGGCCCTCTGGGAGGTCTGCAACAGCCTAGTTTTCATAGGCTGCAGCAGGTTCCTCCCAGAGGACTGAAGTGCACGGGGGGGATCATATGGGATGAGGCAGTCCCAGAGATAAGATGGACCCAAGCCATGTAGGGCTTTAAAGGTTAAAACCAACACCTTGTACTGTTCCCCGGAAATTGATCGGCAGCCAGTGGAGAGATTTAAGCACAGATGTTATATGCTCTCTCCTAGATGTACCCGTAATTAACCTGGCTGCCATATTTTGTACCAGTTGAAGTTTCTGGGTTAGGCACAAGGGTAGCCCCATGTACAGTGCGTTATAGTAATCCAAATGTGAGGTTACCAAAGCATGTACCACAGTTTCCAGATCCCTTGTATCCAGGTAAGGGCACAGCGGGTGTTTCACCCGAAGCTAACAGGCACTCCTGACCATTGTACTCACCTGACTAGTCATGTGAAGCGACGAATCTAGGAGTACCCCCAGACTGCGAACACAGTCCTTAGAGGAGAGTGTGACTCCTCCAGGACTGGAAGTTGTATCCCCTAACCTGGTTTCGGGCCTGTGACTGTCAGTACCTCCATTTTGTCTGGATTTAGTCTCAATCTGTTTTTCCTCATCCAATCCATTACTACTCTAAGACAGTCATTGAGAGGAGAGACGCCATCTGGAGTCTGAGCCAAAGATCTGGTCATGGAGAAGTATATCTGAGTGCCATCAGCATACTGATAACACCGAGCTCCATGCCTCCAGATGATCTCTCCCAGCAGCTTCATATAAATGTTAAATAGCGTCGGGGACAGGATGGCACCATGAGGGATGCCACAATTAAGCTCAATTCTAGAAGAGCCGAACATCACCCTCTGGGATCTGCCTGAGAGAAAGGAATGGAGCCACAGTAGAGCAGTGCCTCCAATTCCTAACTCTCTCAGGCGATCCAAGAGGTTGGAATGATCTATAGTGTCAAAGGCCACTGAGAGGTCCAAGAGCACCAGCAGGGTCACACTACCCCTGTCGAAGTTCAGGCAGAGGTTGTCAGTTAGATAGACCATTACAGTCTCAATTCCATATCCTGTCCTGAAGCTGGTTTGAAATGGATTAAGAAAATCGGTTTCATCCAAGACAGCTTGGAGTTGGGAAGCAACTGCCCTCTCGACCATCTTGCTTAAAAAAGGTAGCAAGGACACTGGTCTGTAGTCGTTCCTGTCCAGGGGGTCCAGGGAAGGTTTTTTCAGGAGTGGCTTAACTGCCGCCTCCTTTAAACAAAATGGAACAATACTTTCCCTGAAGGATGCATTGATTGTGTCCCGTAGGAATACTCTCAATGCGTCCCTCCCCCAGATGACCAGCCAAGATGCACAGGGATCAAGAAGGCAAGTCGTCTTCCTCACTCTTCGAAGGAGCTTGTCCACATCATCGGTACTCACCGATTGAAACTGATCCAGTAAAATGCCATCAACTGAGTTGTTGGACACCTCATCTATGGATTCTCTCAGAACATTGGCATCCAGGTTGGCTCTTATCCAAGAGATTTTATGTGCAAAGTGGATGCTAAACGCATCGCAGCAGTCTGCTGTCGGGTTAAGTAGGGGGTTTGGCGCAGGAGGAGACTGCATCAACTCCCCCACCACCTTAAACAACTCTGCTGGATGGGACTCTGCAGACGCAATACGTGCAGAGCAGTAGGATCTCTGGGCTGCACGTATTGCCTCCCAACAGGAATCAAGATGCTTCCTATGGCGTGTTTTGTTGGATAAGATTCGAGTTTTCCGCCACTTGCACTCTAGCCATTGTCCAGTTTGCTTCATCCTCCTAAGCTCCTCTGTGTACCAGGGCTTATGATTAGAGGGGGCTCAAAAGGACGCTTGGGAGCGATTGTGTTGATAGCCTTAGTAAGATCAGTGTTCCAGATGCTGACCAAAGCCTCGACAGAATCACCAGTGTTACCAACTATTAAACCCTCTAGGGTTTTCTGGAAACCAATTGGTTCCATTAGCCTTCGAGGGCAGACCGTTCTAATGGGTCCACCACCCCTGGAAGGGCAGACAGTGGCTTTATTTCTAAAAGACAGTGGCTTTATTTCTTTTGCTGATTAGAACTTGCCAGAGATTACAAATTTCTTCACAAAATCAGTGCAAAGAATTTGACAAGAAGAAAAGATACTAATTTGGAAGAAAACAAAACTGGCAGATTCACCAGTCCAGAAAGAGACTTTTGAATACTTAGCTTTTACATGTGCCATTGACTTCTTCTGTATTCAGCCATATTTCTGGCACTGAATTCAAATTGCTACCTCTTTTGTTTTCCTGATAAGCACCTTATATCTTGCAGGTACACAAAGCTCTTAAAGCAGTGTTTGGACCTACTTATCAGGTCCAAAACTCCTTATACAATACAGATGGGCAAACACTAAGTACTGATAAAGCCTCCATCCTGAATTAATGGACTGAACATTTTCAAAGTCTCTTCAGTGCCAGCTGAGTACTCCAAGGCTCAGCTATCCAACATATGATAAAAAAAGATGAAAAATGAACTGGACATACCTCCCACTCTGGAAGAGACCCTTAAGACCATACAGCAGATGAAAAATGGCAAGGCAGCTGGAATTGATGGAATACCACCTGAAGTTTGGAAACACTGAAGTCATGTACTCCATGATAAATTCCACAAACTCCTTGTGAATTGCTGGGAAAAAGGGGAACTGCTATCAGATCTCCGAGATGCAGTCATCATCACCTTGTACAAGAAAGAATGTGCAAAATCCGATTGCTCAAACTATCGAGGCATAACACTGTTCTCTATTGCTGGGAAAATCCTTGCAGGGATACTCCTGCACAGATTAGTTCCTGCTATTGCAGAAGATCTTCTTCCTGAAAGCCAATGTGGCTTAGAGCCAACAGGAGTACTACAGATATGGTATTTGCCCTTAGACAACTGCAAGAGAAATGTAGAGAGCAGAGCAAGGGACTCTATGTAACATTTGTCGACCTCACCAAAGCCTCCAACACTGTGAGTAGAAAAGGTCTGTGGAAGATCCTGGAAAGACTAGAATGTCCCCTCAAATTCCTTAAAATGATTATCTTGCTACACAAGGGCCAGCATGGTCAAGTCAGATATGGCAATGCTCTTTCAGAGCCCTTTCTAATAACTAATGGAGTGAAGCAAGGTTGTGTTCTTACTCCAACTTTATTTATAATCTTCTTCAGTATGATGCTCCAAAGGGCTACGGTAGAGCTCAAAGAAGAAGACGGCATCTATATACGTTACCGTATTGATGGTAGCTTGTTTAACTTAAGCCATCTGAGGGCTCGCACTAAGACTCTAAACTATCTTGTCCATGAGCTGCTCTTCACTTATGATGCTGCCCTTGTTGCCCACACAGAAGCAGCTCTGCAGTGTCTAACATCCTGCTTCACAACACCTGCAGAGCTGTTTGGGCTGGAAGTCAACCTGAAGAAAATGGAAGTTCTCTATCAGCCTGCACCACAGGACGAACACCACCATTCCCACATTGCCGTAGGCAAATCTGTGTTTAAGTCCGTTCAGCAGTTCACCTACCTGGGAAGAATCATCTCCTCAGATGCCAAGATTGACAAAAAGATCGATCACAGATTAGCAAAGGCATATCGCCCATTTGGAAGACTTTACAAAAGAGTCTGGAGTAACAAACACCTGAGTCGAAGCAGAAAAATCAGTGTGCATAGAGCCATTGTACTGTCTATTCTACTTTTCGGGTCTGAAACATGGGTCACCTATCACCAACAATTACGACTCCTCAAACGTTTTCATCAGCGCTGTATACAATCCTAAATATACACTGGACTGACTATGTGACGAATGTAGCTGTTCTTGAGCAAGCAGGGATCACCAGCACCGAGGCCATGATATTGAGAACACAGCTGCGCTGGGCAGGGCACATTTCTAGGATGGAGGACCATCGCCTTCCAAAAATAGTACTCTACGGTGAACTCGCCACAGGTCAGTGTAAGAGGGGCACTCCAAAAAAGTGATACAAGGCCTCCCTGAAATAACATCTCAGGCTTGGCCAAATTGATCACCAACAATGATCCGCCCTGGCTTCACATCAGGAGGCATGGAGATGCACTATCCACAATGCTGAAGCTTTATTTGAGAACTCACGCCGAACAAGTCTTGAAGAGAAACGACAATGCAGAAAGAATCACAACCCAGAAACATCACCCAAGGAAACCCTCTGCTTTGTTTTCTGCAACCAGACTTGTTTATCTCAGATAAACCTTTTCAGTCATCAGCGTGCTTGCAGAAAGCGCGAGATGATTCCATCCTGAATCTTCGTTTGGGAAGAAAAAACAGAGAGAGTGAGAGAGAGACTGCAATCAGAGACAAAACAACCCCCTCTGAACAAACTATACCTATTGAATTTGGTGAGTGCTGATTACCAAGAATTTTTTAAAAATACCAAAATTTGCACATTTTTTCATAAGGAGTCAATTTTAACAAACTCAAATATAGGAATAAATTTAAACTGACAGATTTGTCCATTCTGCTTCTTGGAATGTTCCAGCAGGATGACAGGAGTTTAAAACCCAATTGGATGTGATCTAATTAAACAGTTTATTTATTTTTTCAAATGTGGAGCTAATTTGCCACCACATTCAAATATGCAGATATTTCTGTATATCGTATCAGATACTCTGAAAGTAAATCTTAACCACAAAACATGTAGTATGTGACCATTCCAAAAGCAACGTTAGCACTGAAACTTAAATGTGATGACTATTGATGGTATTCTGGAATACAGCTGAGTTGAAAATTACTCACACATTTGTGATTTCATTTTTGCTTACTTTGAAAAAGGCTAGCTTTTTCCCCCCTTGGATTTTTTTTTTAGTTTTTTTTTTACACCTACATGAAATTTTCATTCACTTTCATTTGATTTGTACAGTACAGTGCTTGTGCTTCAGTAACATCATCACATCTACCCTCAGGGAATAAGTCTCTCCCAAATGATTTCTTCTACTGAAGGTCAGTGGTATTCTCACAGTATCATCTTGTCCTATTTGTTAAATTAGAGCTTGAAAAGAATGCATTAAAGTAACAACACTACTCCTTTGAGTAATGAAGGACAATGCCATTACTTTTAATTGTCTTTAAGATTAATGACACTATCATTGTTTGTTTGTTTGTTTGTTTGTTTGTTTAGTGATGTTCATGTGCTACTTCAAAATGTCATTGGGGAATGGGGGGCTGTTTGTACTTTCAAATGATTTTGTAAAATTAAATTACGAAGAACATATCATATCAAAAAGCAAAGTTTCGGTCATTTGTAAGCAGGATAGAATGGCGTAGAAGAAGGTTTGCCAAAGCACTGCAAAGACAATTATCAGGAAATGACTGTACAGACTTGGACTCTTGAAAAATAATTGTTCAAGAATAAGTAATTTATGTATTGTCTTGAACTCAGATCCACCTCACAAAAAAATTCCCCTTTCTAATGTGTGTAGCTTTTGGAAGAACTTACCACACTTGCTAATCACATGCATATGCACACGTATACACACAAACACACAGTGAAATAAAAATGGTTGCACTGATTAGAATGAACATGAACACACATACCCCCACACCTTTATTAACCATCCAAAACAATTTGAAATAATAATCTTTTTTTAAAAAAATAACCAAGTTTATTGGTTTTTGGTATTTTAATTGTTTCAAAACTTCCTGATTTGTTAGTTTCACATTTTAACATTTAATATGTATGGTCCTACTATCCTAAATGTTTCAAAAATTACTGGTGTTGATTTGCTCAAAAATCTTTGGTATTTCTTTGCTTCAGTGAAGTATTTCTGTTTTGGCTGAGGATGTCAAATAAGGTAAATAGATTCAGAGATCAGAGGTTAATGTAGGGTTAACATTCCTTCTTAATTGCATTCCTCCTCCTGCAGCACTAAAGTAAAATAAAATAAAATAAAAAACCTATGTGCACCCCAGTTCAGCATATATGTTTAATAGAAGTGGACAGCTAGAAAACCTTTTAGGTCTAGAATGTGTAATCATGTCAGGCTTATTAGTAAGTTCTAAATGACAAGACCAAGATGTCTCTCAATGTTGTGATGCTCCTGAAACATGTCAACTGATTGCCACAGAGAAGAAAGACCTAGATATTATACTGAATACTCTAGACAAGTGTTCCTTGACCCTCCCGATGTATTGGATTTTAACTCCCATTAGTCCCAGCAGGCAAGGTCAACAATTCACAATCCTGGAAATTGTTACCTTAAACATCTGAGGGCTTACCAGATCAGTGATGATGTAGATCAGTGTTTCTTAACCTATCTCATGTGAGGGACTAGCAGGGTTTCCCCCCCCCCTCAATGTTCCAGGAACTGGCACTATATTTATGCCCAACAGAACAGCTGTTTCTTTCTTTATTGGAAATTTGCCATGGACCAGCCCCCAATGGCTTGCAGACTGGCACTAGTCCACGGACCACCATTTTTCATAGCAGTTGTACAGGTGGCTATCATAAATAAGCATGGATGCATAATATCATTTAAATAGGGAGGTTTTTTTAGCATTACCTAGTCATGATTCTGCTCTAAACTATATGTGGAATTGTACGCAACTTTATAGACTTTGGTGGGTATAACGGTTTCTCCGTTGTAAATCCGCCTAGGGTCCCGTGGGCATATTAGCAGTCTGTGAGTTTATGAATCATTTTTCAACAATACTAAAACTATTTTGCCTTAACTATCTCCTCTGCAAATATGTTCAATATTTAATGTGAGTAAATGATAGTTTTCCTGCAAATTTTATCAGTTAAGAAAATAAGCATGTTGTTAAAGTGACACTGACTAGAAAAGCACAGGGAAGATGTGATAAACTGAAGAGATGTGTCAAAATTGCTCAGTGGTTTGAAACATACTTCAGACATTAAAGGCACAACAAAGGGAGCTTGGCACTAAGGTATGGATCACACTAATATTTGTTACTATTCATTTTCTGGTAGAATGATGACCCTTGTAAAAGCCCTGCTGACAATGATACAGCAGCAATGAAGATACTTTGCACATTGCAATTTTTTAAGGAATTATTCTGGGCATAAATATGCATTATTTTTCTGTTTTATCTATTTGTACCTCTTCTGCATAGAAAACATGTTTCCTGTTCAGGGCACAGTGTGCTTCGTGCTAAACAGATGTTTTATTTTTTATAAAATGTTTGAAAAATGTTTTAAAAATTGTTTTTGAGCAGAAAAATAATATATATTTCCATGCAGTCTAATATACAAAAAGACTGCACAGTGGCAACGCCTCATGAGAATTACACAGAAATGAAAGGCACATAGGGAAAGCATTATCATGACAATGATTTGATGACAACATTGTGCCCAGTAAAAAGAAAGCAAACATAGAAGGAAATCCAAGATTTAAAAACTCTTTATAAATGAATTGTAGGTGATATCTTTTTAAAAATAAGGGCTGGAATCTTGTACACTTAGGAGATTTTCAGACACAATTTTCGGCAGGATATATTGCAAAACAGCTCCGTTGCTGCTGCGCGGCAGGGGATCTGTTTCGGACGACGCCGTCCCTCTGCCGAAACTCTCCGTGTCACTTCCATGACAGAATGGAGGAAACCGCATCATATTTCATTTACGATTGTTGCCCGTGAGTGAAATACGATGCGGTTTCCTCCATTCTGTCATGGAAGTGACATGGAGGGTTTCGGCAGAGGGACGGTGTCATCCAAAACAGCTCCCCTGCCGCGCGGCAGCAACGGAGCTGTTTTGCAATATATCCTGCCGAAAATTGTGTCTTAGGGTGGTAGTGCTACATGTAATTTCTTTACAGAGGAGGGGTCTCCATCAAGTTCAAGTTCACAGAGACCCCCTTTTTCTGACCTTGTTTCACAGGGGAGGGGACAGTCATCAAGAGGGTGGAGCTTGACCAATACTCCTCCCCTCCATGTGGTGAGGTATTGTGGTGACCAACAGTAGTTCCATTGACTAACAGCAGGTTGGTTGATGATGGGATCTGGACACATGCGATTTGTGCCAACCATTTACAGCTATTACCAAAGTTGTGGCCTTTTATTGTCAATACAAAATATATCTTTTCTACACATTACTCATCATTATATACTCAATATAATTTTGTGAAGAAACATTGTGTCTGTGTCTTTGTTATATGGGAGAAGAGGGGAATGTCCAGTCTGGGTTCGCAAGTGATTTACTCAAAATTTTAAGTTTGCCACTGCCATTTAAAAAAAAACACAAAAAAAAGAAAACCAAAACTGTTTCCCAGGATGTGCACAAGCAACACTTCATATTTACAAATATAGAAATAAAAAAAGAGTATGAGATCACTGTTTGATTGACTTACTGGACCCTTGCTTAGCCAAAAATCCAACATGGGGGCTGAAGCTCTTTGCTAGCCCCACCCCTGTGCTTGTCCAGCCAATCATATTGCACTATCTGTTCATATCTGTGTGAATGTGAGTGTTCAAACAGTTGCACATCTGGAAGCCATATATAGCTTTTCAGAAAATCCGTATGAAGCCCCAGATGCAATGCACACAGACTTTGTGGTGGATTTGGCTGCCCCCCTTCTGAAAGGCACGTATTTGTGCAAACGGCCATTTGAATGGATTGCTGATCTTTTGCATCGTGTTCATATTGTTTTGACCATATAGACCAGACCCCAGTCACCTGCAGAATGTATCTTCTTCTTCCCATGGAGCTGATGTCTACTAAAATAGGTGGGGAAGTGGGTTGCAATCATGACTAAGTAGCAATTCTAAATACAAAACAGTTACAGATGAGTAACTTTGGTAACTGTTTTCTATTCACATTCACTAATTAGTCATGATTGTGACACTATTCCATGGTTGTAATTCCACCCCAAACCTATCTGCTGCATGGAAAGAGGGAGGTCCATTCTGCACTGGTAAATGATGTTTCCATCAGCTGTGAGGGGTTCGGACAGGAAGAGGTTACTTAATTAACTAAGTAGCAGATACAAGAATATAGACAAGTTTTATTCAATACAGTCAACCCTCTGTATCCGCAGATTCTTCATCCATGGATTCAACCATCCATGGCTCGAAAATATTTCAAAAGAAACATAAAAAAAAAAAACCAAACAAACCTTGGTCCCATCTAAATGCTGAAAATACCCCTAACGGAATTTGCTAGGAATCCTACCAGACTAAACAGGATCCAGTGCCAATCCACACTATTCGGAAGAAAGGGGGCCCAAAACGGCAACAACAACAGGGTAAAAACCTTCACAGATTTCCCTGGGGGTCGTTTACACGGGCAAATATTCCCCTAAATATACTGCTAAGATAGCTCATAGTTCCCACGGATCGCAGCACAGCATCGCCTCATTCAGAAGGGGGGAAGGTAAAACACCCAAATATAGCATGGCAGGGCATGTCGCTATTTTTGCAGGAATATTTGCAATGTAGTGCTTTATTGGCAGTGTAAACTAGCATTCCTCTAAGGGTTAAAGCACAGCTGCATTGTGATTGGTTGATGATGCAGGGGTGGGCTTAAAAGAGGGGCAGGGAGGAGGCAAAGACAGTAGCCATTAGAGAAGAAACTTGCAAAAATCCCGTCTGCTATTTTGCAAGCCAGTTTGCCAAAAAAAAAAAAAAAAAAAAAGATTCCCAACAACTTTCAGGGAGCATTCCTTCTCATCCTCTCTGCTGTTTTGAAAGTATGTAAAGCTCGTTCATCACTTTTATCCTGTGCACGGGGAGGGAGAGAAACCATTTCACAAAGGGCTGTAGCAAGCTGAACTGCTATTTTCCCTCTCTCTCTCTCTCTGCTTGGGGGAAGGAGGGAGGGGGAAAGAGAGAGAGAGAGAGAGCAGCTGGAAAAACTTGCGATCCACGGCATGGCAGCATGGTCTTTTAGCAGAGAGATTACTCTCCCTCTGCTTTATGGAGTGAGTTCATTTACAGGCAGATTTACAGAGACACACAGAGCCACACCCCCCACACTTATTCAAGTCTGAACTTCAAAGCGACATAATTAGAAAAAAAAAACCTGACTGGCACAGCTGCGGAAAATAATTAAACCGCAAGTTGCCGCAATAAATCTGCTGTGTAAACCGGCCCCTGAACTTTTTCACAATCCACAAGGCAGGTACGCATTTTTGCTCATTTGGACTATAGAACAATAAAAAAAAGTGAACGGAAGCACAAAGCTGATTTGCCAGGTGAGAGCGGGGGCGGGACTTGCTAGGAGGGCAAGCACCTGATGCCACCATGATAGATTTTCGCCTTAGTGATCACTCGCTAAGGCGATAAAAAGGATCAATGTTTTCTTTTTTGCTTTGGAGAATCGCTCTATCACACCAGCACACATTGGGATGACTTTAAAAAAAAAAAAAACACCCAGCAGCAGTGAAGAACTAATGTGAGTAAATCACTCGTGGCCACCATCAGTAATGTGAGGCTTATGGGGGCTTCTGAGGCCAGCAAAACCATCTGGACATGTCACTGCTGCTGCGAGATACCAATACTATGAGGTGTTTGGGATTTTTCCCCCTCGTGTAGATGGGCCACTTGAGTTTGCTATGCCATTGTATAGAATGGGACTTAAGCAAAACCCAGTGGATACTGTACATCTAAAATTACATTAAAAAATTAAAAATAAAAAACACTAACAGAAACATGAAAACATTGTTCCAATTTAGCTATGTTAAACTGCAGACTGAGAAGGGAACCTGAAAGTAGTGTTCAAGCAATTAAAAAAAATGGAAAACTCTTGCTAAAAGGTCTATATCCCAGTGCCAAACAAGTTACATAGAAGGATGTTCTTGCCCTGAATGGTACTAACTTCCAAGTGAGAGGCTTAGGTTCATGACTGTAGGCTATAATGCAGTACACTGTTACACATGTTTCGGTCCCATAGGGTTCACTGTCTCTTAAGTGTGACTGGAAATCATTAAAGACATTTGCTGTGCCTACTATGCAGCAGAAAGACAGACCAACACAAATCATATTACATCACTACAATTGCAACCTCACCTTCCCACCCAGTAGGATGTCTCAAGTGGTGAGGAATCTTTTGGGTACAGGCCCAGAGAGTTCAGGTATACAAACCGTGGCCACCTGTTGTGAAAAATTTGCCAGCTACTTTGGAGGAAAATGTTTCTCACATTCACTCAGAACTTGATACCACACTTGTTACAGAGCCTAGAGAGGGGTCCAGTGCACCATCTGGTCAGTGTTCATGGGATCAGTTTCAGTTACTGGGGCCTGATGATGTGAAGCACTTCAGCCCACCACATGTAAGCTTGACTCTTGACCCTTGGGGAAGTCATAAGGGGGGATGGAGTGGGGTAGCATTAGTATGCTGATGACACTTGGCTCTATTTGTCCTTGTCAGAGTCGGCTGGGACTGTGCAGGTGCTGGATGAGGGCCAATAAACTGAAGCTGAATCCCAATAAGACAGAAGCTCTGTGGATTAGTGGTTCTTGGGTCAGGAACTGAGTAAACAGCCTGCCCTGGATGGGGTTACTATTAAATCTGTTGGAATGTGTTCTTTTGTTAAGATAAGTGAGTGGAATATCTAGTCACAGAGAAATTATTTTATGACTTGACATGATAGGATGCTGTGTTACTACAGTGAGCCACCATTTTCTCATAATTTCCGAAGTACTGCATGAATGAAGTCTTGCAGATTTAATTATTTCTGATTGTTTATATAAGTTATGGACGTCAAAGTTGCCTTCATTTTTTCATAGCATATTCTTCAAAGCTGCCATCCAGAACTCTTGAAAGATTTGGAAGACAGACAACAAATCTAAAACATAAGCATAAATCAATTTTATACTTATTTAATTGTTGTGACTTCCATAAAAGATCCTGGGAATTGTGGCTGAGTGAAAGTTTTGAAAATTGTCAAGAGTGTGCTAGCATCCTTCACAGAACTACAGTTCCCACAATTCCCCAGGGAGAAAGAACTGCTATTAAACCTCTTTAAATCTATGCTGCAGATATGTTCAAAGAATATATATTCAGTTTTTTGCTGGGTGGCGTTTTTTTGCAGCTGACTGCTAAGAAAATGATCAGCAGCTGTGGTGTAATAAAATATAACATCTTTGCCCTTTTTAGTAGATTTCCAGTACTGATCACTTACTTTTTTTTTTCTCCAGCACTTGATTTCTCTTGTCTTCCTTTGCTTCTGATGTTAGTGCTAATAATAATAACATACTTCCTGCAGAAAGTATTTTGGCTCCAAGATATCACATATCAGGTACATGTCTCTCTCTCTCTCTTAAAAATGAATGGTTCCTACTCCTTTTGTGTAGTCCAGTCCTATGTATGCTTACTCAGCAAAAGTGAAATAAGTATGCCCAGGATTGCAGCTTTAGATCTATCTTCCCAAGCGGAGATTTAAGCAATGCAACTATTTTTAAACATGACAGCAAGTCATTATTGCAGTCTATAATTTGAAATTATAGCATGTGATGATGTCTTAAATCAAAAAGAAGCTTTATTACATGGAGCAACATGAAGCTACACACAGCCACGTTCTGCCCACTTTTTGCATTGCTTGTATTGATTCAAATTCAAATTCTTTCTTTTACTGGACTTTGATTACTTCAACTTTCTGCCTAGTAATGAAAGAACCTGATGTTATCTAGTGCACAAAAGTGTTCCTACATTCTTTTGAGCATCCTGTGTATTCCCAACATAAAGAAAAGAACCAGAACAGCTTGGATATTTAGGCACTGTTGTGTTTGCTACCTGGTTATGCTGACATCCCCAAATTTCTGAATTAGCATCTACCTATCTATATATATAATTCTCTTGGGTATGTTGCCATTTCCAGTGTGCGGATTGGCTGCTTAGGGACCTGACCAACCAATCACAGGTCTGTTGGGCAGCCAATCAGCACACTGGGGATGGGACCATGTAGATTCCAAACATGGCCACTGGAGAGGGAGAGGGAGTACCATGTGGGTGGATGTGGTGTGTGCTGGAGTGCAGGGGTGGGGGCCAAAGGGAAGAATGAGTGGAGGGGGGTGGCAGGGGGAAGAACAAGTAGAGGGGTGGTGGCAGGGGGCAGAACAAGCAGATGGGGGTGGCAGGGAGCAGAACAAGCAGAGAGGCGGTGGCAGGGGGCAGAACAAGTGGAGGGGGTGGCATGGGGGAAGAACAAGCAGAGGGGGTTGCAGGGGGCAGAGGTTTTTTTAATGGTGTATGGTATGCCAGGTCCAGCTAGTGTGTGTGTGTGTGTGTGTATACATACATATACATACATACAATTCTTTTGGGTATGTTGCTGTTTTCAATGTGCTGATTGGCTGCTTAGATATCACGATTTGTCTCTCCTCACAGGACTAGACTCCTGGCTGCAGCAGCCAGCACAGCCTCTTTGTAGACTCAGGCCCTGACTGTGGGAGCCTTGGAAGAACCAGGGCCAAGCTATCAAATACAGCCGGCTGCAATCATTCAGCACACCTGAAGCAGCCAGGGGAACTGCTATTTAAGAGCGGCATTTGGGCCTCAGGCTTTGCCAACACAACATTGTCTTCTGTGCTGTCTGTGGTTGGGCCTTAGATATCTGGTATGTGCTCTGCACTTGGGCTGGTTTTGTAGTATCTTTGACCCTGCCTGGACTTTGGGTTCTGTCTCTTTTGTTCCTGACTCAGCTCTGGTGTCTCTGCTCTTAGAACCTGCTGCCCACACTCTGGACCCTGATAGTAGGAAACTTCCCAACCAATCAAAGCTTCCTGTTGGGCAGCCAATAAGCATATGGGGGGTGGAAACTTGTAGAAAACGTTAAGTCCTTTCTAAACATGGTGGTGAAGGGGATCTCACATCCTGAGGTGTAAGGGGTATGTAGCATGGTTTATGTATGTGTAGTGTGTGTGTCGGTGTATGTGTGTGGCATGGTGGTGCATGTAGCATAGGGGATGTAGTATGGGGGGTATAGCATGGTATGTGTGTGTCTTTGTGTGCAGTTGCATGGCAGTAGCTGAGGGGTGCTCATGTCCTGTTACATGTGATGTGTGTGTATGTGTGGTTCCATGGCAGCAGAGGGGCTCTCACATCCTGGTGTGTGTCTCTATATATGTGTGGTTGCATGGTGCTGGTGGTGGGTTCTTGGCATGAAGCTAGCCATTATAGATGATTTGAAAGGTTATATATTCATGCATTTAAATTATCATATTCTTGACATGTTTCCTAAGTGGCCAATCAGTAGAGTGGAAATGAAAATATACTGAAGCATTTTATATCTGTAGATAACGGTGTATGTTACACCAATTATAGCTAATTGAATGTATTCTAAAACTCATTTGTGCCCTGCCCAGCGCAGCTGTGTTCTCAATATCATGGCCTCAGTGCTGGTGATCCCTGCTTGCTCAAGGACAGCAACATTCGTCACATAGTCAGTCCAGTGTATATTTAGGATTGTGCGTAGACAGTGCTGATGAAAGCGCTCGAGGAGTCGTAGGTGGTGGCGATAGGTGACCCATGTTTCAGATCCATAAAGGAGGATACATCGCCTCCCAAAAATACTACTCTACGGTGAACTCGCCACGGGTCAGCGTAAGAGGGGCACTCCAAAAAAGCGATACAAAGACTCCCTGAAACAACATCTCAGGCTTGGCCAAATTGATCACCAACAGTGGTCCGCCCTGGCCTCACATCGGGAGGCATGGAGACGCACTATCCACAATGCTGCAGCCTTATTTGAGAACTCACGATGAACAAGTCTTGAAGAAAAACGACAACGCAGAAAGAATCACAACCCAAAAACATCACCCAAGGAGACCTTCTGCTGTGCTGTTTGCAACCGGACTTGTTTATCTCGGATTGGCCTTTTTAGTCATCAGCGCGCTTGCAGAAAGCGCAGGATGAGTCCTTCCTGAATCTTCGTTTGCGAAGAAAAGCCAGAGAGAGAAAACTCATTTGTCAGAAGGTCCCTTACAAAATACTTTAAACCTGATGTGAGTTGCATCTAATCCACTTAGCGCAGGGAAGGCAACCAAGTTGGTTGATAAATGAGTACCTACAATGCCAACCCCATCTCCCTGCCCTGTGATAAGACAGATGATGGTAGGGTCCATGACTCCTGATATTGCTGACTATACCATCAAAGCAGACTCTCAAGCTTTCCTAGACAGTGCATGGAATCAACTTCACTCATTCTTCACTATCCCAGTGCAGGGACTGTGGAACAGGTTTTGTTTTGTTTTGTTTTTTGGTGGGGGGTCAACACTGGCAGGCAGGTCATTAATTTGCCTTCTTGGGGGTATACAAAACAATGAAAACATGCATTATGTTGTATTGAAATGATAACAACAACAATAATACATATACGTATACCAACTGCATCAGGTAACAAATTGACTACCATGAAAACAATGGCAAAATAATAAATGAAATATTACAAAACTGAGTAATTTTGCTTTTACAGTCATATTTTACTCATGATCGCTGATCGTGAGTAAAATATGATGGTAGAAAGCAAAAATATCACGTTCAAATATCCCAGCGGTACTGCAACAGTACCGCTGGGAAGGAGCGTCGTACGAAACTGACGCCCTCTAGTGCTGCAGCGTTGCAACCTGGCGACGCTGCTTCCGTTATTTTTACATTGTCCAAAAAAGTCCTTAAAGGGACAATCTGAAATAAACAAGTCCGGTTGCAGAAAGCACAGCAGAAGGTCTCCTTGGGTGATGTTTCTGGGTTGTGATTCTTTCTGCGTTGTCATTTCTCTTCAAGACTTGTTCAGCGTGAGTTCTCAAATAAGGCTGCAGCATTGTGGATAGTGCGTCTCCATGCCTCCCAATGTGAGGCCATGGCGGACCATTGTTGGTGATCAATTTGGCTGAGCCTGAGATGTTGTTTCAGGGTGTCCCTGTCTCACTTTTTTGGAGCTCCCCTCTTACACTGACCCATGGCGAGTTCATCGTAGAGTACTGTTTTGGGGAAGTGATGGTCCTCCATCCTAGAAACGTGCCCTGCCCAGCACAGCTGTGTTCTCAATATCATGGCCTCACAATGTGTAATTAGAAAACCCTAATATGTGTTCAGTGTACATACCATACTCCCAAATAAGTGTGTATAAGAGATTGCTTGTCAGCCTCTGAAGACCCCATGATAGGTTGCCTTAGGATCAACATGAGTCAGAAATGACTTGAAGGCACACAACAGCTACTCCTAGGAGCGCAACTATAATAATTGTCTTAATAGTGTGTGTGTGCATGCATGTGTGTGTGCACACCACTTCTGACTGATAATTCTGAACTACACAGCAGTCTTTCATCATTTTGTTTGTGGGGAGGGGGTCAGCCCCACCAGCTTAGACTTAGATTGGGCTCAATGCCAACTTCCCTAATCATTCCAAGGTCTATGTCCCACTGCCAAAATAGGAAGTGACATCAGTTATATCAGCTGATGCTTCAGGAACTGGCTGAGTCCCAACCTTACTTGACTGTTCCAGTCTTGGGACTCAGTTCACATTTAAAGTACTGGCTGACTGAATGTTGTTCCCACTCAACTTTTCCATTTAGAGAAACTGAGCAGGTAAAGAATCCAATTATAGCTCCTGTTCGAGAAAACTCTTGCTGCAACATGCCTCTGAGGCAGGGAGAGCCCCTGGGAATCATAGAATCATAGAATTGCAGAGTTGGAAGAGACCACGAGGGCCATCCAGTCCAACCCCCCTGCCACGCAGGAAATCACAATCAAAGCATCCCCGACAGATGGCCATCCAGCCTCTGTTTAAAGACCTCCAAGGAAGGAGACCCCACCACGCTCCAAGGGAGTGTGTTCCACTGCCGAACAGCTCTTACTGTCAAAAAGTTCCTCCTCATGTTGAGGTGGAATCTCTGTTCCTGGAGCTTGCACCCATTGCTCCGTGTTCCAGTCTCTGGAGCAGCAGAAAACAAGCCTGCTCCATCCTCAGCGTGACATCCCTTCAAATACTTAAACAGGGCTATCATATCGCCTCTAAACCGTCTTTTTTCCAGGCTAAACATACCCAGCTCCCTAAGTCTCTCCTCATAAGGCATTGTTTCCAGACCTTTCACCATTTTAGTTGCCCTTCTCTGGACACGCTCCAATTTGTCAATATCCTTTCTGAATTGTGGTGCCCAGAACTGGACACAGTATTCTAAGTGAGGTCTGACCAAGGCAGAATAGAGTGGCACTATTACTTCCCTTGATCTAGACACTATACTTCTATTGATACAGCCCAAAATCGCATTGGCCTTTTTAGCTGCCGCATCACACTGTTGGCTCATGTTCAACTTGTGGTCTACTAGGACTCCTAGATCCCTTTCGCACGTAGTCTCATTCAGCCAGGTCTCTCCCATCCTATATTTATGCATTTCATTTTTCCGCCCTAAATGCAGTACTTTACATTTCTCCGTATTGAATTTCATTTTGTTAGCTTTGGCCCAGCTCTCCAGTCTATCCAGGTCATTCTGAATTTTGATCCTGTCCTCTAGGGTATTAGCTACTCCTCCCAATTTGGTGTCATCTGCAAATTGGATAAGTATGCCCCTAATTCCCTCATCTAAGTCATTGATAAAGATGTTGAATAGCACTGGGCCCAGGACAGAACCCTGTGGCACCCCACTGGTCACATCTTTCCAAGACGAAGAGGAGCCACTGCTGAGCACCCTTTGGGTTCGGCCGGTCAACCAATTACAAATCCATTGAACAGTTAACTTGTCTAGCCCACATTCTACAAGCTTGTTTGCAAGAATGTCATGGGGAACCTTGTCAAAGGCCTTACTGAAATCAAGGTATGCAATGTCCACAGCATTCCCTTCATCTACCAAGCTGGTAACTTTATCAAAAAAAGAGATCAGATTAGTCTGGCATGACTTGTTTCTCTGAAACCCATGCTGACTTTTTGTGATTATGGCATTGCCTTCTAAATGTTCACAGACTCTCTGTTTAATGATCTGTTCTAGAATCTTCCCTGGTATTGATGTCAGACTAACTGGACGATAGTTGTTGGGATCCTCTTTTTTCCCCTTTTTGAAGATGGGGACAATGTTTGCCCTCCTCCAGTCTGCTGGGACTTCTCCTGTTCTCCAGGAGTTCTCAAATATTATTGCCAATGGCTCTGAGATTATATTTGCCAGCTCTTTTAATACTCTTGGATGTAGTTCATCTGGTCCTGGAGATTTAAATTCATTTAGATTAAGAAGGTATTTCTGTACTACCTCTTTACTTATTTTGAGCTGGATTTCCCCTATTGTGTCCTCTGTTCCATTCTCCTCAGGTTGGTCCTCCTTTTCCTTTTCTGAAAACACTGAGGCAAAGAAGGTGTTGAGTAATTCTGCCTTTTCTCTGTCCCCTGTTAGCATTTTGCCATCTTCTCCACGTAGCGGCCCTATCATTTCCTTCTTCCTCCTTTTGCTGCGGACATACCCAAAAAAACCCTTTTTATTGTTCTTAACCTCCCTAGCAAGCCTGAGCTCATTCTGCGCTTTAGCTTTTCTGACTTTACTCCTACACGTGTTCGCTATCTGTTTGAATTCTTCTTTGGTGATTTCCCCCCTTTTCCATTTCCTATACATGTTCCGTTTAAAACTTAGCTCCATTGAAAGTTCTTTAGTCATCCATCCTGGTTTCTTGAGACACCTCCCATTTTTCTTCCTCAATGGTACTGTTTGAAATTGTGCCTTCAGTATCTCCCTTTTGAGAAAGTCCCATCCGTCTTGAGGTCCCTTTTCTTTTAGTATTCTTGACCATGGGATCATCCCCAGTATTTCCCTGAGTTTATTGAAATCAGCTCTCCTAAAGTCAAGAATGCGTGTCTGACTATGCCTGGCTACTCCTTTCCATTGTATAACAAACTCCAGGAGAACATGATCACTCTCACCTAAGGATCCCACCACTTGCACCCCATTAACCAGATCGTCTCTGTTGGTTAGGATCAGATCTAAAATAGCTGACCCCCTTGTTGCCTCTTCCACCTTTTGGACCATGAAATTGTCTTCCAGGCATGTAAGGAATTTGCTAGACCTTGTAGTTTTGGCTGAGTTAGATTGCCAGCAAATATCAGGATAGTTGAAGTCACCCATCACTACTACATCTCTCCTTTCTGCATGTATGTTCATCTGTTCTAGAAAGGCAACATCCAATTCCTCCGTCTGATTTGGGGGTCTGTAGTAGAGTCCCACAATAACATCCCTGTTGTTTCCCTCCCCTTTAATTTTTATCCAGATGCTCTCCACCTGGCTTCCAGTATTGATGTCATGGATCACTTCACTGGTGTAAATATCCCTGACATATAATGCTATTCCTCCTCCTTTCCTGTTTGGCCTGTTTCTCCTATAAAGGTTATACCCCTCTATTCCTCCATTCCAATCATGAGACTCGTCCCACCAGGTTTCAGTAACGCCTATTACTGAAGGTAACAGGATAATCAGGAAATCTTGATGAACAGGACTGGGGACTGCAGTAGAATGGCTTCAGTTCATGGGCCAGGGGGTTCCTCTCTTTTGCCTTCCTTGTTTTGCCATATCTCCAGGTAGAATTGACCTATTGTTTTTTCCCAACCTGCTTGTAATGCAGGACTGTACATGTACAGCTTGACCAAAAGTCTACGATAGGCCTGATAAGGCAACTATTGTCTGCTTCTTTTCTTAGTAGTTGATTGGATGAGTGTCAAAAGTCAATTAACTGCTTTCACTAAATTCATGATAGTGTTAATGGAACTACCTCATCCATTACTTTTTTCTTTAAAAAAAATTGGTTTTTGTTGCATAACAAAGAGTCCCTTATTCTTTTCCATATAACTTTGTTCTGAAATGAAAAAGAGAGAGAAGGCAATGATACTTTCCTGTCCTCAAAATGTTTTCTTCCAGGTGGTTAAGCTTAAATTTTTACTCTAGTCTTTTCCTTCTGAACACTTGAACTATCCAAATTCCCCTCTAGGGATCATAATTTTTATGATTTCTCCATACATCATTTTTATAATCATGCCTATTGCCAATGGCTGACGTTTACAGAGTGAGGTATATGCCTCGGCACATTTTGCAGCTTTCACTGCACCGTAGGCAAAATTCTTCCGTTATTACTGCTATTTTTTCTATTTTATGTGCCAGAACTATACACCTGGAAAAGATAATGAATACTGAATATAATTGTATGACTAGTGCAGATTAAAATGGCATTAAACAATGAAAAGTGTCTCAGCCTATCATGTTGGGGCTAATTTTGACTAAATATGGCTTTCCATGTTTTGAATACAAGTTCCCTTAATTGAGATTCTTATCTTTTAGCCTATGACCAACACAAGAAATACTAGGAACACAGGACCTATGGAGTGACACCATTGATAGATCTCACCCTGAATTACTGAAGGTGACTGATAACAGCTGCCCACTGTTTTGAGCAGGAGACTTTCCTGTCTTACTTGAACATGCCATCTTATCTAAACCTGGGATCTTTCATGTCTCTAAAATATCTAATCTACCACTCAGCTACACTGTGTTTTATGTGATGTACCTGATAGAGGTTTCTCCCAATGCCTCAATAGGACAATGTAGCCCTTTTACACTGTTAAAATACAGTACTATGGCTCCCCTTTAACTACCATATATCTATATGATACAGACATGGCAGTTAATGTAGAATTAAAGTGCTGTAATTGTGTGGTATGAAAAGGACCTGCCACACAGATTGAGATTGATGACCTCAGCATAACTACAGTCCTTTCTTAGGACCCCCATATCCACTGATTCATTAACCACTCATTCAGTTATCCACAGTTGGTGAGGGGCAATAGTGAACAGTAAAGGAGTCAAATACAGTGCAGTGTAAAATGGAGAAAATATGAAAATCCTTACATTACTGTGTTTAAAATAAGCATGCTGTACTGGGGGGGACTAAAATCGCTGCTGCAAACCATGCTGTAAGCTCCACCCAGCCCTTTCCTGTTTGTGCAATACAGAGAATGAGAAGGAAGTACAGAAGGGAAGTACAGAAGTACAGAAGGGAAGGCTTTCAGTGGCGGTGAGGGTGTAGTCTGAGAGGTGTCTTTGTTCCTCTTTGAATGAAGTTTGGGGGTGTGGGGATCTTTGACCCATAGCTCCTTTAGTTAGCTTGGGAGGCATGGGGAAGGTGGGTTGAGTACACAGATGCCACCTGGGGATGGTGTGCCAGGGCAAGGGCAGTTGGTGCTGCCACCGGGTACAGCCCCCCAAAAGGCAGCTGGCCTACTCTGAAATTTCCCCAATAGCATTTCCTACTATCTGCAGATTTCAGTATTGGGGGGGTGGGAGAGGAACCAATCCCCCATGAATACGGGGGTCCTACTGTACTTGAGTCTGTGTATCAGATTTTTGACCACCCCAGACCAAGTTTTTTTTCTTTAAAATTATCTCAGTTTTTGTTTCTTTTAATATCTGAGCTGTGCAAACTGAAGGTTGCAAAATTAATCCTCTTATCTCCCCCTCCACCTCTCTCTTAAACTTTTGTAGGTTCCAGAGTTTAAAAATGCATTCCAAATTGTACCACAGTACCACCCAAATACAGCTGGTTCATTCATCCCCTGAAGAACTTTAGCATTAACATACTGTTTTAAAAAACAGAACTAGCTGTGGAGCAAAATAATTCAGTTATGTATTGTTTGTGTTCCATATTTTCTGGGGTGGTGTGGCAGTTTCAAAGGGAAGGGGACAATGCTTATCCTGGACTGGCTTCCTTTGGATGCAGTGATCACTGGAGACATAAAGGTATTTCTATGATAGTCAAGTAGGACCACAAAAGTACAAATTGACTGCAGGTGGCGGTACAATATAACTCCTACAGTCAGGAAATTTATTTTATTTATTTGTATTTATTTAGTGGATTTATATCCCACCTTTCCCCCAATTCCACTGCCCCACATCAGAACTCCAGAAAAATCACCGTTAAGATGGATTTCCTGGAACTCACAACTAGAACTCTGCCTCCCCCATCCTGCCTCTGTCTAAAAGTCCTAATCTATGTCTTTTCAGGTACACAGACCTTGAATACATTATGACAGAACTCAGAGGCAACAAGTTACAAATAATAGCCTCAGTTCTGTATCACCTACTTAGCTATGTAATCACATCACTTAGGTAGCTAAATTGTATCTACTGGTCTGTTCTGCCCACCCACATGACAACCACACTTACTTGGCAGCAGCTACTGCAAGTGACAGGGGTCAGTGCCCCATCAGTCAGAAGCAGCTAGGCTGACATTCCCAGCCTTTCCTGTGAGCAATCTTTGGTGCAACAGTCAGAAGCAGGGTCCCTGTTGCAATCCCCCTTACTCTGGAGATCACTCATGGTGGGTGGGAACATCAGTCAGTTGCTTCCCGATCGACAGTGGAACAGATCTCTGTTGCTTACAGTGGCTGCGGCCTGTTAAGTGGGTACTGAGGGACTGTCTCAGTCCCTACGTATTCCCTAAATTAGTGAATACATAGGGAGCATGAGACAAACTGGTCTTAGTGAATTCTAGCCAATATACTTACCTGTAATGAGTAACTCGCTTCATTTGCAACAAGATAAGACAATGTTGTGTTTCCAAAAAAAAGATATAATAATGAGCCTGAAGTAACTATATTGGTGTGCAGAGTGACATTTTCTACCTACTTTTAAAAATGCCAATGTAATGGCATGTATATAGTTTATTTATTAAATTTTTAAAGAAGAAGCATACAAATTTTACACACAACCTACCAAACAAATATACTCAATAACATAAAAGTGATTCCCCCCACCCAGGGACTTCCCTTTACATTCATCTCCCTTTCCAAAATGCCATTGTTTCCAACTCAGGTTTGCTTCCTCTCCCCTTTATTAATGGCATGTTGGGGTCATCATTAGGGTACAGTGACAGGAATTCTTCAAGTTTTAGGCCATTCTATCCTCAGTTGAGAAGTGTATCCTTTTCAAAAAGTAACAAATAGAAAACAATGCTAGAGGTAATATAAATAATGATCTTTAAAACATTATATTGTGTATCACATGTGTAGAGCGTAACACTGCCCATGCAGTTCTGTACCCTTTATGCTCTCAGATATTTTACGTGTATTTCACCAATAGGTTACTAGGCAATAAACATGTTTTTGGCACTATCTTGAAAAATGCATATAAATTGCTGGGGTGGGGCTTTCCAGACTCTGCATCAGCCTTAGCTGGGACAGAGGAAGAAGACCCCAAGTTGGAGCAGTCTACTGACTAGTTCCCAACTTCAAGCTCCCTAACAAAAGGACAGCATTGGCATTTTTAGATGGAAGGTTTGACCAGTGTGGAACTTTAATCACTACTTATGGCCCTGTTCATCCTTTTCTGTGCAAATGCCAGAGTCCATAGGTAAAACAAAAAACATTTTTTTTTAAAAAAATTGACAAATGACAAAATTGTAAAACCAGAAAAAATACAAGTTTTCTTACATAAAAGCCTGATTAGTACACACATCTGTCCCTAGTTTATGAATACTAAACTATCTACTGCTATAAAATTCAATATGATGTCTAACAGTGATATGTTTGTTTATAATCATTTCTAAATGACATTAGCAACATGTTTTTCCAAAATAAAAACTAAAGCCAGGAAGAACTGGGATGCTTATTCCCTGTTTATAAATTTCCACTGGTCTTTTTCTCAAGAGCTGTTTAGCAACTCTATCTTTCAGCAGGCCTGAAAGCAATTTTACCCACTGGTTGTGGAAAAGAAGATGTTTATGGGTAGAGGGGCTGATACATAATATAAGGAAGGAAAGTATGCGTCTGTAAAATAGTATTGCCATGTCTTTAAGGGATAATGTATTTGTTTGGGCCTAAAGAATAGTGGGCACTGATAGGGCCCATCTACATGGTAAAAAAATTACGTATGCCATTCGGAAGATCGATCTTCCACACACACGGCCATTTGGATTCATATGTGTCATTTGGAAGGGGGGCTAGCGAACCCCCCATAAACTACATGGATTCGACATTCAGAAGGATTAGCGGATCTCGTCCTAAAATCCATACAGCCGTTTGAATGGTTGATAGTCTGTACTCCCCGTTCGCACTGATATGAACAGGCTGTGTAACCTGATTGGCTGGCCGAGTAGAGGGGGTGGGGCTAGCAAGGAGGGGAATTGGGAGTGGCCGCCATGTTGGATTCCTGGCTAAGCAAGAGTCCGGTAAGCCCATGAATTTTATATATATTTATTTTTATTTTACATTGTAAATAGGAAAAACTGACTGTCTGCAAAGCAGGCACCTTTTTAAATTAAAAAAAGCGGTGGGAGATTTAAAATCACTGTTTAGCTTGCTCGCTCCAGCCAGCTGGGGAAGGGGAGTCATACGGAGTTTAGGGGGGTAAAAAATCATGTAGGTGGATCGTAGGTATTTGAACTACTGCCTATTTGTATTTTTTTACCTCCCAAACTGATTTTTTTTAATCATATAGACGGGCTGATAGTGTAAAATGGTGGAAGGAAGGGAGAGAAAGAAAAAAAATGGCAGCACCTTTAAGACTAACTGGCTTTTATTTTAACATGAGCTTTCATGGATACAAACCCATTCCTTCAGGTGCCGCGCCGAGTGGTATTAAGGTCTCCAGTCTTTATACAGTTGTGGGAGTGGAACAGAATGTAATAGGATCCAGAAAGATGCAGATCATGTCCCTAAATTTCAAAAGGGCTGGGTAAGGCATTAGAGATCTTTCAAATCTTTATAGCAGTCAGTCAGTATTGATGTGTAAATCCAATTAATCTGCTTACCAAGTCAGTTTCCTGGGTTCAAAGCTCTCTCTAAGAAGATTCCTTTTCCCCCTTCCTCTCTTTATCCTCTAGACCTGACTGGGGGTGGGGACGGGAAAGAGAGGGAGAATTTTCTCCTTCCCCACTTCCCACCTATAACCAAAAAGAAACAAACAAAAATAAAAGAAAGCCCGAGATGTGTGGGGAGATTAAAATAAGCAGCGAGTGATTATAATAAGTTCCCAACTGCCTTAAAACAGATGGGCAAAGGGAAAAAGCTAGCATGAGCTCCTGGGAGAAAGGGGGGATCTGACTGCCCAAGTTGCAATGACTAGATGGGAAATGTGAGCTTTTTTTCTTTCTCTTCATTTATTATTTCAGAAGACAAAAGACTTTATCAGATGAGCCTCTTACAGCATTCTTTTGCTGGCATAAAAAAATCAATTTTTTATGACTGCAAAAGAACTCAAAAGAATGTTCCTCACCACACTTACCCTGCTTTCCCAGCAAAGGCTTTCCTGGCAATGAAAGAGTAAGTGAACAGACCTCCATTCACTTCCTCATTCAAAATCCCTTGGATTCTCACAAGAAGACACTTGTGTGGAAAATTCAAAACAAAACAAAAAGAACACACAGAGACACACAAGAAGATTACACCAAGCACCTAATACACTAAAAATCTTCCAAGTAATCCATGGGGGCGTCATAAAAAGTGTGTCACTTACCTGTTTATCATAAATGCAAAAGGGCGATGTGTGGTATGTGCACCCTTTTGCGTTTATATGGCATCATTATGATGTGATATTTATTGCATCCAATAAAGTCCGTAGACAAAGAATAGTGAGATAGGCAGAAGGACTGAGGGATGCACAAAGATGGTGCTTCTTTCCCCCTCCCCAGTTAAATTCTATATTTCTCCACTTCAAGTAATTGCTTTTTTTTCAGGCAGCCCACTGCAGACTGACTTATGAGAAAGGATGCTGCATTGAATCCTCTGCTTCAATCAGTGGCAAAATGGCCATAGTGCTCAAAGAATGGTGTTGAACTGTCCGCTCCACTCTATTGGCCACACTGACATGGCTGCAATCAACTGGCCCTGACCAACCAGCAACACTGAAACAGCTGAACTGAAACAGCCATGATGAATTGTAATACACCCGTTGTTGTCTGCCTTCCAGTTGTTCCTGGCATATGGTACCCTAAGTTGAACCTATCATGGAATTTTCTTGGCAAGATTTATTCAGAGGGGACTTTCTATTGCCCCCATAGGAGAAAGAGACACTCTGACCTATCCAAGGTCACCCAGTGGTGTTTCCTGATGGATCAGGAATTTAAACCTTAGTCTTCCAGAGTCATAGTCCAACATTCAAACCACAACACCACACTGGCTCTCAAAATGGGATTATAAAATTACCTGTTGTGAGATGAGAATCCCATATTCCACCTCCATCTGCTACCATTTCATGACTAATTGTGTTCCATGCTATGATGTTGTGACTGCGATTGTTGTTCCTCCACCACTCCTCTGTCCTTTACTTCAAATTGTGATTGCTTTCCCCTGCCTACTATGAATATAAAATATGTACAGTTCAAATTCCTTAAACATTGTCCTACCTCATTATTTAAAAGGCCAGGGGTTGGATTTTTCTGCCAAAATGGTTAGACACAAACTAACACTGCAGTATTATTATTAATCCTGCCTCACCACACTCCTTACATATGATTTACATTTGTCAACGTTTGCATATAGTATCCATTGAAATTAAAAACCTGTTCCGTAAATTCAAACAATGGTTAAAGATGCAGTGGGATGAAATGGCTACGGGCACAATGAGAGTGGGGGATTGACATAGGAATTTATTTAAACAGACAGCATTACCTTTCTGATCCCTGTGCTGCTTAAGAACTCTTTCTGTGGTGTGAAAGACGGGTTTCTCTGCTGTCCTCCTTACGTGCCACGCACCACTCCTTACGCTAATGTAACAGAGCATTGCACCAGAAAAAGTCAGCCAGAGGATTCCAGTGAAGACTCTAGACTTTAGCCTGCTACTCTACAACTGGAAGCCATCCAGATCCAAAGCAGCAGTGAAGCTAGAAATACTAGCCACAGCTTAGGATACCACACCATATTCATATAGTCTGAGGGCTTGTTGACATTGACCAAATGCCCCAGCTTCCCGTGTTCCATGAGCCCTGTAGTCCAAATGACACAGGGCATTTACCCTGACCTGCCCCCAGGCAGTCCAAACAACCCCCAGGGTAGATATGGGGCTGGAATTGAGGCAAGCCAGGGTAGGGCCCTTTACTCAGCTTTAAGAAAATACCTGGTTTAATCTGTTTCTGCCAAATCAGCCCAGTGTGTCCATGGGGGCCCATCCCAGAATGCTGTTCCTCACAGCCACCACAAGCTCCCTGGCTCTCCTGAAACCAGGCAGGGATCAGCATGTGACCAAGGCTGGTCACATGCAGGGGGCCTACAGTCACATGTTGCAGGCCCCCTGCCTGGCTTCCATGTTAGTGAGAAAATGGTGGTCATGGCTTCAGCAATGGGCTGATGTCCTATTTGGACCCTGGCCTGTTTTCTGCAGGTAACAAGGAGAAAACAGGCCAACTCTGGAAGCAAGATATGCTGGAAGGGAGCTGGCATATCCAGCCCTAGTGTAAATGAGCCCTAAGTGGCACATCTGTTAAGGACATGGCCCTTAACACCTGCAATTTCCAGGCATTTTTGGAGATTGACTAAAAGTAGAAAGCACTTAAAGCAACATGTTAAAGTTTTTTAAAAAATAAAATTAGTAGGCAAATACAGCTTCCAAATCCTATGCTAATATGTGAAGGCAACTTTCACTACTGACTGTTTTATTTTCAATGCACATTTGACACCTGTGGTTAAAAGAGAGAGAGATCAGGAGAGAGGACAGGAAACTACACAATTCAGTCAGAGAAGCTGTTTTGAGAATGGGAAGGAAAGGAGTGTGAGTTAAGCTTACAGATCTTTGAAATCCATCCAGTGTATGCCACAGATCCTCTGTCAACCATGTAACAAGGATATAATTCTTCACTAAGGGGCCAGTTCCACAACAGGAAAAAGTTCGCAAGATTGCAGATTACTGTTCTTTTGCATCAGGAGCGCGTAAATCACATGAATTCTAGCTTATTTGGAAGATGGAGCCAGTTTTGGTTTTCCTTAGTTTACACAGGCAAAGGTGGGGGGGTCACTTCCAGATGATTAAAGCCAGGCAGGAGGTGGGGAGGGAACAAGGAGGGGGTCATGGAGACCATAAATAATGAGAGGGAAGAAAAGCACAAATAAACAAAAGATCAAAATCCATCAACTTCCCTGTCTTCCCCTGCCCAGGCTTGAATAAAGAAAGGAGTGAATGAAAGCGCGAACAAGCAAAAGCATGGTGGAGCGATCTCCTTCCCTTCCCGCACGCACACACAAACACACAGCACACAAGCAGGGGCTAGCCCCATTCCTGATCATCTTCCCTGCCTCCAAAGCCTTGAATAAAGGCAAGTGAAGGGAAGGACAAACAAACAAAAGGACGAACATGTGATTGGCTGTTTCCCCGCACACACGGATGCACACACAGACACACAGACACACCAGCGAAGCAGGGGCTAGTCCCGATCGTCTTCCCAACCCCCTTTGAAGCAGACAGGAAGGGCTCAGAGCAGATTTCTCAAAGTGGGCTGCAAGCAGAAGAAGGGTGGATTTCTTCTCTCCAACCCCTCAGTCTATTCGGATAAGGGACAATGGTCACTCCAACCAATCAGGATTCATCTCTGCTCACAGTAATTCAAAAAGGTAGATGCCAGTTTACACAATGGTTAGTTCCCATGGCCAATTATGTGCATTTTCGCAAACTTAATCAAAAAAGTCTGGAAAACTAGCGAAAGCTGATACTGCGCGACTTATGGGTTTTTTGCACCCCCTCCTTCTGAAAAGGGCACTGTTGCTTCGAAATGCATGGAAACTATCAGGCTTCTTGTCGTATTCTTTGAGGATTTATTTTGCCATGTAAACGACCCCTAAGATTCTTCTAATAGGAACCAAGGAGTAATTTTAAAATAGTTTTCTTCCCACTATGAGAAAATCTTCAAAAATCACACAGTTTTTGAAGAATATTCACAATTCAGGCCATTCTGTGCAAAATCTGCATGTAGTTGTTCGGCACAGAAAGCAGCATTTTCTGGTGGTGGGCATTCTGTAATATTCTTTTTCTGTGCAGAAAGTGCTGTTTTCTGTGCAAAACAAATACATGCTATTTTTTGCATAATGTCCTGAGTTGTTTCCTGCACAGAAACAGCCACCACCTCCCCGGAGCAGCATGAATGTTGAACCGGGGGAGGTGTTTTAAAGATCACATGGAAGAGAGCACAGGAGTGGCCATGGTGTGGCTATGCCATGGCTGGGAGGAGGCAGAGGCAGAAAATGTTGTTTTCTATATAAATCAACCACCCATGAATTATCCTAAGAATAAATCCCCAATTAAAGCATTTTCTGTAGAGGAAACAACATTTTCTGTGTAGGAAATAATATTTCTGTGTTGAAATAGCACTTTCTGTGCAGAAAATGCTATTTTCTGTATGAAACAACCATGTATGAATTTTGCACAGAATAAATCCCTAATTTCAGTGATTCTTGTCAACCCAGGATTCTTCTCCTCAGGATTTCTCTACAGTTGAAAAACATGGGTTTTTTTTCTGCCAATATTTGAATATTTTTGAATATTCTTTCCATCCCTAGCATGTAAATACAATAGAATGTAGATACAAATAAATGTGTATACCTTTATTATATAAATACATCTGTTAAATGTGATAAATGTGTTACCAGACAAATATGAGAAGTTATTTAATCATTTACATTTTAGCACTAATTGGTGGTATTATAATAATTACTAGTGTCCAGAGAATAAAATATATTTATGGTGTGATTAAAAACAAACTTTTATGGATTAAAATAAACATTTTGGGAATTGATACTATATTCCTTTTCTCAAGCCTTTCTCTCCATTCAGTCCCATTACTGTCTAATTTTCCTTCCTTGTTTTACACACATCAGGGTTAGCCTTACCAACAAGACTACATGAGTTGCCTGTCTGAAGCCATAATTTTTGTGTTTCATCAATTTGTTTCATTTTTTAAACTTATTTAATATTATTATTGCATTTTTATTGCCAGGAAGGAGGAGAGTTGCCTGTGAAATCTTCTGCATCACCTTCCCAAATAACTCAGCTGGTATTGTTTTCTCTGCACCTTGATTTTGGCAACTATTCATTGCTGTACCTGAGACACACACACAGCTCCACTATCAAATGCTATTCAGTGTGGTATCACCTCAGACTTATTTGCAACTATATAAGCTGTGCTTGGGTGAGCTACATAAACAACGTAGTTGTACAAGGGAAAGAGAACTGCTGATGAAAAAAGACTTGTGAAACATGACTCCAAACAGAATTATGTCACTTCATATACTAGTATTGTAATACTATTTGTATCCGTTACAGGTCATGAAAGATGAACCAATTAAGTACCATTTTGCATAATCAAATATAAGATGCACATTTTAAAAACCCATAATTGAACCTCCAAATTTTGCAAACAAATTATTTGAAATGTAGCTTATTTTGATATACAAAAAAATATATTTAGTATCGGATTCTAGGAACACTCAGCATTGCATAATTTAAAGAGAATATCCATATTCTAAGGGTTAACCAAAATGCAGGAAGATAGCTGCATGGAAAAGCTTTTCTATTCCAAAGTGCTTTCAGAATTTCCAGCCTCTTTGCCAGCAAAACAACATTGTATTGCAATTTGTGAATCCTGGAAGAGTCCCTGAAACTGAGAAAAATGTCACGCTTCCAAAAAGGACATGCCTTTTCCATTACTTGAGTGAGGTTTCAATGACAGATATAATCCTCAACTTTTATATCTGTATTTCTAGAAATGGATTCTCCACAATATCTCTTTTTCCGAAGGAACATTCTTCTCTCATTTCTAAATGTTAGCTTTGCAACTTGGTGAGATTTCTGTGACCAAATTGTGCTCTATTTAGGATTTTATTTCCACCCACCAATAAATTCACTAGTGACTTGAATATTTTCCATCTTTTCTTCCACACCAGACTTTATCATCCTGAGAAATAATGTTTGAGTAAATTGTTTTTAGATGAATTGTTACCTGAATCACTGAAGGATTCCATTTTGTGTGTGTTCTTGCCTTATATATAACTGCTTGCTTATAGGACCATTAATCTCCTGGATTTTAGAATGCCAGTCTTTCCTTATTTTTCTGACTCATCACCAAACCATCTAACTTCTTCTATAGTTCATTATGTTCATCTGGTTTTGTTGCATCTAGGAATAATATTTTTAAAATAGTAAAACAAAAATGCTTCTTGAGTGTCAAGAAACCCTCATGAGAAGACTCCTAGGCTGGGGGCTTGTCTAGACCTGTCAGAATATGTTGGATTCCTGCTGGTGTATCCTGTCCCCAGACCAGGCATATTTCCCCCCATTAACTTAATGAAACAGGAGGAAGTCTGCACAGACATGCCAACCCATACCTGCAGCCACGTCTGCTGCTGTCCATTTTGCTCCCTCTGAAGCCAGGAAGGAGGCTTGCAGCATGGGATCAAGGATGGTCACATGCAGGGGGGCTTGAACATGTGCTGTGGGCCTCCTTCCTGGCTTCAGAGAGTGACACAGATGGCAGTGGCAGTGGCTGCAGATATGGGAAGGCATGCAGGTATGGACTTCTGCATTCCCACAGGGCCCAATCTTTTTTGTTTTTCAAATAAAAAACATGTTAAAATGTATGTTAATTTTTTTTTAAACAAGGTTTACCCTATCTTCCCCATCTTTGCCCTGGGCATTGTCAGGACTGCCATGCATCATATGGACTTCAGGACTCCCAGATGTGGACAAGCCCTATCTCTGCCTATACAAGAATCCTCACATTTCAGGACTTACTCTATTTGCCCAATGTTGTTCTGCACCTAAAACAGTGTTTTCTGTGCAGGAATCAGCTTTTTCTGTACTGAAAATAATTCCTGCTGTGCCAAAAATAGAAAATACTGCTTCCTCCACAGAAAATGTTGTTTTTTTGCACAAACTATAGCTGATGTGAATTTTGCACAGACTAAGTCCTGGACTGTGAATAGGCTTCAAAAACTGTCCAGCTTTTAAAATATTTTCTCACAGCAAGAAGAAAATGTCTACATTACTCATTGCTTTATTTATTAGAAAATAAGGGAAAATTACAACCCTGTTTGGCTTACCAAAAAAAGGAAAGTTAGTATTACTTCTCTCATCCAACAAACCAGAGAGTTCTGGTCTGTCAGATTTTTCAATACCCCCATTTTATCTCCAAGGCTTGCTGAAGTCAAGAAAGATGTCCTTAAAGGTAGCATAAAACATCTTGGGATAAAGATGTGAATTGACAACTTTCTGAGGGATGATGATGAAAACTTTTCAGTTCTTGATGAAGTTACAGGGGGCCCAATGGAAGATATTTTTCAGGTTTTATGTGGCCTAAAATTTCATGATACTTGTTCTCAATGCTGGAAATATATGCTGCTTCAGCAATTACTAAAGATGAAAAACTAGCTCATCAAATCCTTCAAAACTGCAAAAATTGACCAATTGATTGATATACTGCTCAAATAAGACATGGGTTATTATCTCAATATTAGACATCAAGAGCACATATTTTCCTATTTATTGAAATGTATATTATGGTATTGGACTGAAATTTGTATTTGCAGATATTATCAATAGCAGTAACAATAATCGCATGAATCACTATCCTGATTATTTAAAGAATTGTGCATGCACAAATAAACACACACACGTACATAATCTAAACCATGGAAAAGTTAGAGTTTGAAAGATGGAACAGTTATCATATTATAGTTTCTGTGTTAAGTTTTAGGTATTATTATCTAAACATTTATTATGGAGTGATGGTTACACACACACACACACACACACACACACACACACACTTAACAGTGGCAGGTAAATGAATTGTGAATTTCTAAATGGCAGCCAAAGCGTTTGGCTGCTAACTCTTTACTGTTGGCTTCAAACAGACTTATGGAAAACTGAAATCTTTGGACTGGATGATGGATCCTTTAAAAAAAAAAAAAAGCATTGTTAGCTACATGGAAAAAGAACACCGGAGTTGAAAGCATGTTGTGTCATGTTTGTCAAAGTATTATTCATTATTTATTAATAATAATGCTTGTGTTGTATTGTTCTCATCCTCTATGCCTGTTTGTGTTCTTGTTAAAATCCCAGACATGTGAAGACATTTCCAAGATGGCTTAACTGAGAAAGTTTGTGCTAGACAGTCTGTCTGTTCTGTTTTATGCTTTACAGCTTCACAGGCAGAACAAAAATGATATAAACAAGGACAGATGATGGGAACAATCCAGAAAAGCTAGGCGCATTGACTTTCATTGGGAAAGCACATGGTCCAATCCCTTTTGTGCCCATAGGTTCAGTTTGACTTGGATATGCCAAAATTTCTGTGCATTGCACTGAAGATGGTTTAACAAGTGCGTTTGTTTTGTTATCTGATTATCTTAGACAGTGTCTTTTTTTTTTTAAGAGGTGAATATTTTCAATTTGTGGATGGTTGAATCTGTGGATGCAGAATCTGTGGATACAGAAGACTAAATAACAAATTTAATTTGTTGGTGTTGTTATTGTGTCTTTATAATTGTACAACTTGACTTGGGAATGGGATTATGTTTTGCTGCTCCACCGCAGGGAGCAAAATGTCAGAACCCTTCAAAATGTAGAATATGTCTGCATACAATTGCACACAGACAGGATTTCTTCAGACCTTTGGCTAAATATACAAAACTCATGGGTAGGTACAGAAGGTGCAATTCCTCTTCATACATTCTCTGTGTGTGAGATGTCTGATAGAGCTATGGACTTGGCAGAAACCAGCTATGTGTTTAAATCATCACTGAGATCCTGCTTTACTTCAACAAACTGTAAATATCCACTGACAGAGTTAGACTATATTTGCATTTTGCAGCCATTACTAAATACAACATAGTGCAATATTTGTAGATCAATGGACAATGGGCATGGCTGACAATCTATTATACAATTATAATTCTAATGTGCAGAGGCATTGTACACAGGCAATACACATTTGCACATGTGTCTGAGTACTTTAACACACTACCATATGCACAATAGTCTTGCATGCACAACTCTGCTTATGCCACCATCGAATGGATACAAATGTTATACTTTGTTAAATAATAATAATGATAACAACAACAACCACCCAACTGCCAATGCACCCACTAACAAGATGCTAGCCAATATAATTTAACTTTGGCTTCTTTAAAGATTAGACTACAACCCAGAACAGATGGGCTGTTCAAGTGATGTGGAATTCATCAGCTGGCTTTGAATCACATTCTCTTGTCTGTTAACATTTGTCATTCTTACCTGCCTTTAGCCTCATTGTGCAAAACATTTCTCTGCCCCACCCACCTCCACACACCATAACCACTTAATAAGTCATCATATGAATTTGACAATGTAAACTGTAACCCAGGAAAGCTTGTGCCAGAAAAGCTTCTACATGCTGCTCTTAGAGGTTTTAGACATCACAGCCAATAGCTAGGTAACAACCTTCAACAGCCAGTTTTTAGCCTACTTATTGTGCACTTATTTACAGTATTGTGTAGTTACTTATAAATGAACATCTGAAAGCAAGGGCTCATCTACACAAGCCAAGCTATGTCAGCTCCCCTCCCGCAGTGTATCCTGGCTGTGGATCTGGCCCATTGCCCCTTGTTCCCTCACAGAATGGGCATGCCAGCCTGTTGCTGTAGTCACCACTACCACTGCCATTTTCTTCACTGAGCTGACTCTGAAGGCAGGAAGGGGGCCTGCAATATGTGATCAAGATGCATGTGACCAGCCTTAGTCACATGCTGTGGGACTCCTTCCTTCCTTCTGGGAGAGCCAGGGAGACCATAGCAGCAGTGAGGGCTGGCCTGCATGGATGAGCTCCTGTGGATACGTAAACCAAGTATTATTATAAAATGGTCTATCAGACCCTACTTTGCCTTACCCCAGTCTCAGACCCTTACTTGCTCTGGGGGGGTAATGAGGACTGTCCAGGGGGGAAGAATGGGGCAAAATCCCTGCACCGTATGGACTATAGGGCTCTGGGGAGGGTGAGATGGAGTATTTAGCCCATGTAGGCAAACCCCAAGTCTTCTAGAACAGTGTCTCTTAAGCTTCTGATGTTGGGGGTTGGCAGGATTTCTTTTTCCCCTTCTCCTGGTATATTTTTTGCCCATTGACTACAGCTCGTTCTTTCCTGGAAATTCTTCAGGATACAGCTGTGGAGACCATGTAATGGACAGCTGATAGAATGTTGTAAAGTGAATGGGAAGAAAGCATGAAGGAGCCAATCCTATGACAGGAAACTGGTATGGGAGGGGTCTCCTAGTGTGAGAGGACTGGATGACAGTTGAGAAGGGAGACAGATGACAGTTGAAAGAGAGAGTGAAAGAATATGATGTGATGAAGAGAGGTTGGAGTGTGTGCATGGCTGTGAGTGGAGCTAAGAGAATGTATGGCCAGTGAGAATAAGTGATAAGAAGAATAGAGGCTGATTGGAAACAATGTTCCAAACATTTCGGTTATTGTGTTCAACCAATAACTCAATTTTTATGTTTGTTTAACATATCCAGTCTCCTCATGAGTTCTTTTCCCTTACTAATTTAATTGGCACTCTAACCCTGTAAAACACCCACACACAAATTCAAGTACTATCCATCTAACTGTGGAACTGTGGAACTGCAGTCTCCACAGAGTGGTGGGATGTGAAAGGCCCCAGCATCACAAAAGTGGTGGCAGCACAAGTGACAAGGTGGCCAGGCTGAATGGTGACGTAAATCCAGGTGTGTCTGATCATCACACCAGCAACCAATGGCACAGAGGAGATTTTCAGACAGGGGAAATAACCCCACGGAGGTCGGGAGAGAAACGGGGATGTTCCACTTCCAGCGCTGCATTTCACACACACCCGTCCTCCCAATCTCCATTTGTTCTCCCTCCGTCCTGCTTTCATTTTCCATCCACTATTGTTTACTAAAAGAAGTTTCCATTAGTAAAATAATAGGAGAAAATAGCAGAAGGAAAATGAAAGCAGGATGGAGGGAGAACAAATAGAGATCGGGAGGAGGATGGGGGGGGGTGAAACGCAGTGCTGGAAGCGGAACAGCCCCGTTTCTCTCCCAACCTCAGTGGGGGTTATTTCCCCCGTCTGAAAATCTCCAGAGAGTGGCACAGGTCCAGGATCACCATTTTGAGTAGTACTGCTTTAGAAGACATTAAAATGAAAAAAGAAGTTCAACAGCAAAGTGGGGATTTTTCAGACATTTGCCATAGATACAGCTGTATGTCTGTTGTTTTTGATGCAGGTATTCATTATAATGGGAACTACTCTATTATACCAATATCATTACTGTGCATATACATGCCCATCAACAAGATCCTATATCCATAGATATTTCGAATGACTTGTTGATTTTCTCCCAAAAGAATCAGATACAAACTATTCATGGCAATTGACATAAATATTTCACAGGAGCTGATAAAAGATCACAGATTTTTAAAAAAATGTTTACCAAATCAACAACACTGTTATTCAAAAATGGTGACATTAATCTGGAAAAGGGGAAAAGTAACCTCAGTTGAAAATGTTAATGTAGATATAAAGACAATTGAGGAATTCAGCTTTATGACTTCTGATATGAGATGATCTGTACCTCCTGGATAACCAAAGAACTGGAACTAAAACCTAAATCCAATTGTTAGGGCTTTTAGGGTAAACGTAATGAATCAATGGAACTTACATATTTGTTGGCATACCAAGTTTCCACTGATTAACCAAATAGATTTCCTAGAGTTGGCAGTTAGATTTAGGCCCATGATATCTTCTAGGGGGTCGTTTACACGGGCAAATATTCCTCTAAATATACCGCTAAGATAGCTCATAGTTCCCACGGATTGCAGCACAGCATTGCCTCATTCAGAACGGGGGGAAGGTAAAACACCCAAATATAGTGTGCCAGGGGATGTCGCTACTTTTGCCGGTATATTTGCAATGTAGCACTTTATTGGCAGTGTAAACTACCATTCCGTTAAGAGCTTCTGTAGATCTTTACTGTGATTGGTTGCTATGATGTAAGGGGTGGGCTTAAAAGAGAGGGACTGTGTTCAGTAGCGATCAGGAAACTTTGAAAAATCCTCTCTGGTATTTTGCAGAAGGTCTGCCAAGAAAAAGGATTCCCAAGACCTTTCAGTCATAAAGTTCCCATCTGTCAGCTCTGCTTGTGGGAGGGAGAGAGAGAGGGGGGGGGAGGGGGGACTGAGGGACGGAGAGTCAAAAATCTTCTGCTATTTTGCAAGTCTGTGAACCCTGACTAAACAAATCGTGCTGGAAAAATTTGTGATAGGTTCACCTTAGGATCCACGGCATGGCAGCAAGGTCTTTCCCTCTGCTTCAGGGAGTGGGTTCATTTACAGGCAGATTTACAGAGACACAGAGACACTTCTTTGATCTTCCCCCCTGCTATTTTGGCAGTCTGTGAGTCTTTAGCTCGGAAATGCAAGGCTTCAAAGGAGGGTCTATGTCCTTCCTCATAAAGCCTTTGTCTGCTTGGGAAGCCCCCCCCCCCACTTTTTCAAGTCTGAATGAAAAAGCGGCATAATTAGAAAAAAAACCTGACTGGCACAGATGCGGAAAAGAAAGCGCAAGTTGCTGCAATAAATCAGCTGTGCAAACCAGCCCTAGGTTTTGCTGTTTCCTAGTACCATAATATAATTTTCTGCTCAAAAATACATTGAGATAACTTTACTAAATGCATATACTGGAGCCACTCATTTGTACAAAATTCATTGAAAAATAATTCTTTGGACACATAATTAAATGTGAATTTTCACCTTTTTTTTAAAAAAATGACAGATTATTGAGGAATCAAGATGGAACAGGCTTCTAGTGTATATATATCAAAGTGATATAGAACGAAGCAGCAGCAGAAGAAGAAGCAGCAGCATAGATAGATTCACTCATACCTAATTCAGTTAAGTAAAAATTAAATAAAAAATAAACACATGTTGACAGGGTAAGATTTGATTAACTTTCAAGATTTGATAAATGGGTTGTTATCAACCAAATAAGTTTAACTATACATTTTAACACAATTAACTGTGTGGACGTTTAGGCACATCCACATAAGAGCCATATCAGTTTAACTATTTTGGTTAAGAAAATTGACCCATTGCTTTAGGACGATGTGGGCATGATGTTAAAAGACTTAAACACCTTAAAGTTATGCTGATTTCTGTAAGGTAAACCTTCTTAAATATCTCCCACTGAAATTAACAGGACTTCAAAATGCATCATTGTGCACCTGAAACAAAGAGCTGGAAAATTACAGAAGAAATATGTAAGTAATACTTTATAGGCACAAAGGCACACCACCCAAGAGTAGACCTGCAAATTTCTTTTGTCTGTTTGGGAACACACTCAGGCAATAAATCAAAGACAGTTTTTCAGTCTGAGTATTAAGATTTTAATGTTGGCTCAATTTAAATCACTTGAAATGTGATCATACTTGAGCATTGACAATGTATAGGCTTGTACATATTTCCTCTTCTGCATGTTGAGGCTTTGAATATTTGGCAAAAGTTATTGCAGCTAATGTTTAAAGACTGTATGTAAAAATATAGAGAGGTTTAAAAAATGTTCCTACAGGTACACCAACATAAAATACAAGGAATGCTTTCAGCTACTTTAGATAGAACTACTAACCATATTGTCTTGGCCAAATCGAAATAATTCTTGATTTTCACAAAACCATAAGACGTTATTCAATTCTTTAAAAACAACAACAATTAAAATGTACTTTTACTATTAATCTAGATAAAGAGGGCTGAATCACATATAAAGGCTTCCTCTGTGCTTCCCCTTCCACTCCTGTGTACAACCTGAGCTGCTGGTGCTAACACAGAAGTTTAGATACAACAAATTAGGCTTATGTTAGTTAGGACTTTTTCGGACGTCTTAAATGTAACAGAAGCAGCCTCGCCATGTTGCGAGGCTGCTGCGCTGCAGGGCGTCCCTTTCGCATGACGCTTGTCCCTGCTGGTACTGTTGCAGTACCGCAGGGACATTTGAGTGTTATATTTCAGCGATTTTTACTTCCGTTACATGTAAGATGTCCGAAAAAGTCCTCTAACTGATATGCACACCCACATACTCTTCAAGTCCATGAAGTCAAAATGTCCCCCTTTTTTTCCAATCAACTGAGCAGGATTGTACCTGGGATCCCCCTCCCCACCTGGCACTAATTTGTGTGGGGTGTGTAGGTGTGTCCTGGCACTGTCAACTAAGGTTATTTATGGGAGGGGAGAGTTATTCACAAGGAGGTATTAGATATTGCCTTTTTGTATGATATATACTGATGTAACAGTATGTTACTTCCAAAGCCACTTGTGTGGGGGAACCAGCAGTTACATTTTTTCTCTGTGCCAGGGACCAGCACCATATCTGTGCCCTATAATGATTTATTTCTTTCCTGGAAATTCACCAGGAACTAGGGCACTGGTGACAGCCCACATGCCACCACTTTGAGTAGCAGTGGGTTACACCAGTGTATCTCATGAACAGGATGCTGCCCTAAAAGTCCTCTTCCCTGGTTGATGAAAACTTAATACCTTCCCTGCATCCAGACAGCTGAACAACCTTTAGGAACAGGGCATTTTCACACATTGAAAGCACTTTTGAGCATGTCTTATGCCATTTCTGTGTGGGAGAGAAATTAGGGCAGCTATTTTAAAATCAAACATAACCCCTGCCTCATGATTGTTGTATATCTGCTTTTAAAGATGTAATTGGTATCAAGGTAATATGCACATCATCTAACATGGGTGTCTCAAGTACTTAGAATGCTTACAAAAGGACTTTATTTCTAGGTGTGCATTTAAGAACATAGTAGCATATGTACCAGTAGATGTCTCGCACCAGGTCATATCCATTTAGCCCAGGTTTGTCTTCATTAACTGGAAGGGAATCTATAGGCTTGCACAGGTGTCCTATCACCTGCTACTGTCTTCTCCTTCCAACTGGATTGAACCTAGGTCATTCTGCTTGCAAATATGTGCTCTATCATTTTTCTAAGCTCTGCTCATAACATTTCCAGAAGTGAGCACCCAAGTGTCTTTGTGTGCATATACACTGTAGAAATAATGCAGTTAAACACCATTGTAGGATTGATTGCTCCATCCTACAGAATTCTGGGATTTGTAGTTTTGTCAGGAACCAGTACTCTGTGGCAGAGAAGGCTAAATACCTTGTAAAACTACAAATCCCAGGATTCCATAGGAGGGAGCTTACAATGGTGTCAAACTGCATTATTTCTACAGTGTAGATGCACTCTTTGGCAACTAACAACAGAACATGAAGGTGACTGTTTCCACTGTTGTTTGACCTCAGGACTCAATATTCAGATCTATGTTGCCTGCAAGCCTTACCACACTCTGAGGAAAAGCAGCAAAGGAGCAGGAACATTCTGTCTTTCCTGCTGTCTTACTGCATGGCGACGTCATTTTTTCATTTGGGTCCCATAAGGGACCGAGGTAAAACCGTGCCTTCTTGCTAACCAAAAAAAAAAAAAAACCCATTTGTAAAAAGGTGCAGTTTTAGCTCAGTCCCCCACAGTACCAGAATGAAAGGACACTGGAAGGATGCCGACATCATGTGGGAAGGCAGCAGGAAAGACAGAATGTTCCTGCTGCTTTGCTGCTTTTCCTCAGAGTGTGGTAAGGCTCTACATATTCAGAAGTTCTAATCAACAGTTGTGGCTAGCAACTAAAGACAGACCTCCCCTTCATGGAATTTGTCTAATATATTTTCAGATTTCACTAAGCTTGTGGCCATCATCACATCATTTTGACAGTAAGAGCTGTTCGGCAGTGGAACAGACTCCCTCGGAGTATGGTGGGGTCTCCTTCCTTGGAGGTCTTTAAACAGAGGCTGGATAGCCATCTGTCGGGGATGCTTTGATCGTGATTTCCTGTGTGGCAGGGGGTGGCCCTCGTGGTCTCTTCCAACTCTACAATTCTATGATTCTATGATCATGTCGGTGTGATCTGTGAAGTACTTGCAGGTGTCTTTTCTCCTATGAAATTCTGGTGAGTTTTGCAACTCATTGAATCCATCCCTTGCAAAAGCTGTCCAATAAATGCTCTCATCATATTCCCCAGGTTGCTTCCTTCACATAAAATAATCTGATTATGTGCGCCTGTGCGATGCAATTTGGGAAGCCCTAGAGGAAATGTATATCCTTTAGGTCTGCCAAATGTGCTTTATTATTTAGAAGCCTGTCTCTTCCACCCACATTTCTGATAAAGTGACATTACAATTTTAGTATCCTCTTCCTCATTCTCATCTTCCCCCTCCTTTCTTTGTCACTGGAACTGTACAAATGCTATGAACTACACCTTATATATAAAAAATTAAATATACTTCCTTTAGGTTTTTCACTCTATGCAGTAGGTATACCTAAACTGGATTACAGGAAAGGTGCACATCTCTATGTGTATAATAAGGCTATTCAGACATTAAAACACATTTCCTGTTTACTTTCTCTAGCAGATCTCTCCCCACCTTCCTTGCAAAATGTGCACACATAAATGTGCTCAGCAATAAAAACTTGTCATAGTTCATGCTGATTCTCTAGTTCAACTTCTGGATTTGCTTTTCCAAGATGTTCCCAGCCCTTCAATTTCCAGCCTGTTACAGATATATCATTTTAGGAACAGCAGACATCACCTGAAAGCATGATCACTATAATATAGAACTCTCTCTTTCAGTTATGACATCACCTTCAATAAACTCTTCCCACCACAGGTCATTGGACTTTTAATCTCAAAGGGGATTGGTGCTACCCAGCCACTGTGGGGCTGCTTCCAAGCTGCATTTCCCACCTGCATATCTTCGGTATCCAGTCATCTGTCATATGCTTTCAGGGGCATTGCTGTCTCCTACCTTGCAAATATATATATATATATATATATATATATATATATCTCCAAGTTTCCCACTCCCTTTTGCAGGGGCCATTTTCAGATTATTATTCATAGCCAGTTAGACTCAAACGTTCCACAATTAGCGTGTGGCACAAGCACTTGACTTTTCTCTTCCTTCCTTCAGCATGATAGGGAGTTCATCCATTGTTAGGAGAATCACTTCAGATCAAGTGTAGGAAACTGATGCGAATGGAGCTCCACTTATGAGATTTTTCACGTTTGTATGATCCATACCTCCTAGAAAAGTGAATTCTTCATCCCATCTGTTCATAAGTTGAGTGCCCTCCTCCTTTTAAAAAAAGTGTGTGTGTGTGTGTGTGTGTGTGTGTGTGTTGTGTTGTGTTGTTTGGTATGACACAGGAATATTATGAGGTCCTTTTTTTGAAATTTAGAATCATAGAATCATAGTGTTGGAAGAGACCACAAGGGCCATCCAGTCCAACCCCCTGCCATGCAGGAATACACAATCAACTCATTCCCAACAGATAGCCATCCAGCCTCTGTTTAAAAACCTCCAAAGAAGGAGACGCCACCACACTCTGAGGCAGTGTATTCCACTTCTGAACAGCTCTTACTGTCCGGAAGTTCTTCCTAATGTTTAGGTGGAATCTCTTTTCCTGTAGTTTGAACCCATTGCTCCATGTCCTAGTCTCTGGAGCAGCAGAAAACAAGCTTGTCCAAGCCTCAGTATGACATCCTTTCAAATATTTAAACATGGCTATCATGTCCCCTCTTAACTTTCTCTTCCCCAGGCTAAATATACCAGCTCCCTAAGCTGCTCCTCATATGCATGGCTTCCAGACCTCCCACCATTAGTTCAGAGGGAGCAGAATGTCAATTTCATGGGTGTCTGAAAGCTGAAATGAATTACTGTTTATGATTGTTTAATATACTATTGAGATTTTTGTCCACTGAAAGAAAACACTTGCTGTAGTGTTTACGAAATCACCCAATCCACTGTGGTTTCCCAATGGACTTGCAAATTCCCCTTTATTATCAGTGTAAATCTTGATATTGATTCAGTGGAGAAGAGACTGTCTTTCTTTGTCAGTGTCAATGTGTGAAGCTGCCTCACTCAGGCCATTGGTCCATCTAGCTTACTTTAATATTTAGGTCAAATTTGGCCTTCCACACAGTGTGACCATTAAAACTGGAAAATTCCAACAAATTCTAAATACCAGCAGTCAGACTCAGTCAGGTACACACTTGGGGGGCCAACCCAAATTCTAAAGAAATGTTAATTTGCAAGGCAACTCGTATCAGCCAAGGCTGGGTCACTCAAACCTGTAAACGATCCCCATACTTTGTCCTTCCATCAAGCAAAAGAGGTTGCTTCCTCTATTCAATCACAAAGTATCCACACATTAACATATCCAGAGTGCTTTTGTCTCACTTTCAGCAGCTTTGAGAAACACTGTCTTCCACTCTAAATCCCATCCCCAGAAGACAGTAATTGACTATAAAAACCCTTCCAAAACTCTGCTTAAGTGCACACAGTTCATCTTCCTCTCGACTCTATGTCAGACTGTGTAGCCTGGCTCATGGAACCCCTTCCTGTGGACACTCCATCTGTCTGTGCAGCCGTTCCTGTTCTGGACCCCCACTCTGCTAGTTTCTTTCATGACCTCATCTCTACAGGACAGGTGTCATATCTCCCACAAGCAACTCCCTTCTCTTTTCCCCTATCCTAATATTCCCTGTTTTATTCACTAGTCTTGTGTGAATGCCTGAAGCCTGAATGTGTGTGTGAATATTGTTATTATTGCTTTTCTCAAGTAAAGATCAACTCTGCAATTCTATGATTCTATGATTGTACTATCTAGCTTAATGTCTCCTCCTTAGTACCAATAAACATAGGACAAAAAATTCTACTATCTGTTGCCCCCTCTCACATAACCAAGCTGAGTACATTAATTTCCCAAATTAATGTTGGCATTTTGACGGTCCTTAAAACCCCTAAGCATATAGGGTAACATTATGGTCATTTAAAATCCATATAAGGGCTTTCCAGGGTCTCAGACTGTGTCTTTGACAGTCCTGCCTGGAGATGCCAAGAGTTCAACATGAGATCCTCTTCAATACAAAGCATGTGTTCTACCCCAGTAGCTTATGGGCTTGTACTAAATCCTCATAGATGGAAAGAGCCTTTAAAACCACAATTCAAGAAACTAAGTGGAAGATATGGCTGCCCCAGCTCCATTTTCAAGCAGATGAAGGAGAGGTTCTTCCATTTCATTAAGAAAAAGTCCCACTGAACTCAACAAGACTAAAACATCTCTAAGCACTTCAGCTGAACTCTGGTAAAATGTCTTACAAATTAAGTTAATTGGCAAACAGGAGGCAGGGATCTCATGCTTTCCTTACTTAAAAATCTTTTCCACTATGTTACATCTGTGGGAGAAAACTGAAAACACAATTCAAAAGTCATAGCAGACACATAGAGAAGTTTGTTATAAAGCTAGGACTACCATCTAGTGTTCAAAGATTGAATCTGCATCCAGGTTCTCAAAAAAAAAAATGTTTATGAACCTTTTGTAAATCCCTCTCTCCCTTTCCTCACATTATTTTGGAATTATGAAGCCACATCATGAAGAAATATATTATGAAGCAACATTAAGCTGCCTGATTTGGCTGTATATCTCTCATATTACTGGAAGTAGTAGGTAAGGCTCAATAATATAATATTTCCAAATAAATGACCTTTTTGGTAGAATAAAGGGAGAATTTTAGCAGATGGTTTAAATAGAACTGAGCATGACTTGCTATTAAAATAATACTAATGATTTTTAAAATATATTGTATACTGTGTATTTGTATATTTATATTGTATTATTATATGCTGTTTTTAGGACTGTTGTGTTCAACCATTTACTGCCTCATGGTCTGTTGACTGCAATAAAGACATTGATTGATTGTTGCATATCTGAAGGATTTGATGGACATCTCTTCCTTCCCCACTTTTTCTCCTTCATGTGACCCTTCAGTTCTGGGTTGACCCTATCCTTAGGCAGAGTGAAGCAACTTCATCAGGCAGCTGAACACGGAACAATGGATGCAAGCTCCAGGAACAGAGATTCCACCTCAACATTAGGAGGAACTTTTTGACAGTAAGAGCTGTTTGGCAGTGGAACACACTCCCTCGGAGTGTGGTGGAGTCTCCTTTTTTGGAGGTTTTTAAACAGACGCTGGATGGCTATCTGTTGGGAATGAGTTGATTGTGTATTCCTGCATGAGAGGGGGTTGGACTGGATGGCCCTTGTGGTCTCTTCCAACTCTACAATTCTATGATTCTATTGCATTTATACTGCTCCATCAGGATTAGCAGACACTTCTAGGATTTGTTGCCTCACCTGTCAATCTAATATGACTGGCTTTGTGTGTACTAACTAAACTGTGCGCCTTGACATCAAAAAGAGTGATGTGTGTGTGTGTCTCAATTTGCCACTTCATGTGAGTAAACATTTGCCCTGTGGTGGTCCTGTATAAACTGGAAATTACAAATATTAAACTGAAAATTTTATGGTTGCAAAACAGAGGTGGTACACCACAAGCCCTCCTTCATCTAATGTCAACACATTGTATTTGCATGACCAGGCTGAATGTTTTCCCCTTCCCCCTTTCCCCCAAATAATGACAGACAGATTATATATATTTGGAAAGATATATCGGTAAATGATAATGTATATATATCGGCAGTAAAGACCACAACATTATTGATAACAGCAGCAATGGTTGGCTAACATTGCATGGGGTCTGGATCCAGCCACAACCAAGCCAAATGCTGGTCAATGATATCACTGTAGGTTAGCCACCAACACCACCACTAATGAAGGGGGAGGAGTCCTGGCCATGCTCTGCATGCCCGACGACCCCTCACCCTCCTCTTATGCCACCAGCTGCTGAGAAAGGGGATCTCCATGAACTTGAACTTGATGGAGACCCCCCCTTCCCATTACCGATTACCTCAGATCAGGACCCATACCAACCACCACTCCCAAACTTGTGACAGAAACAAAGAATACATACTACGATTAACCTACAAGCCTACAACAGAAATAAAGGGAGGGAGGGTAGGTTTCGGCTCCCAAAGAGCCACTGACCAGTACAGCATGGAGGCCAGGATATATACCCAACCTCTGTGCCGTAAAGCTGCAGTCGCAAAAGACTGCTGAAAAAGGCAGCAATGTCCCACCTCCTTCCTGAGCAACCAATAAGGGCAGGGATGACCTGCCTGATTGGTGCTCACTTTTGCACCCCTTCCCAGCTTGCGTAGCAGGCTGAGAAGGGGGAGGCAACAATGGTGGACTCCATGCCACCTGCCGCGTGGGCCGCAAGAGGAAGAGGGAGCTGACCAGGCTACAAAGGAGCCGCTGGATGGGCCAGGTTAGTCTGGCAGCTCAATTCCATTCTCTCATTTAAAAAGTTGCATAATTTTGAAGTTGCAAAAGCCATCATTACGGTGAATGTCAGATAAAACTTGACTGCTATATTTTGTGTGGAACTATTAATTAAATTTCTTCAATCCATGTATGGCAAGAAATTGTTGGGAGCATCATGGTTCCAAAGGGGTATTATAATTCATCCCACCAATACACACATATATGAGCGAGTGAGTGAGAATTAATTTATACTGCGTATACAAAACTGGGGGGAACAACCATGACACCAAGTAGCCATTGGGATTAGCTCTCAGATGGAACCCAGTTTTTGTCCTTTTTGAAGTTATGACACATTGTTTTTTGGGGGAGGGGGAAATCACCCATAATTTGCATTGAATATCTACATATAAGATGGCAGTATATTTTAAGAGTGCAACTGAACATTTATGGGAAAAGGTGAAGAAAAGATTTTGTGTTCTTGTTTTGTTCATTGTTCAGGCAGTGTTTATTCATGTATTTCTCCTGTTATTCTATCTCAGCAAAATCCAATTAGTACAACTGATGCCTTGGCATCTCTTGCTATTATTACTCATCAAGAGCCAACACATTTTACTACACTATACAGATGCACATTTTTAAGATAGCTACACAGACAGACATCCTCCAGGTAAAGCAATATGGTGGAACTATTTAAGAGCTGTCACATTTTTGTTTTACCAAAACAACCAGTATTTTAAAAAAACACCCTGCATAACAACTGCATCATCAGTCAATGAGGTTGACATATAGGCACCCCAGCTCAGTGGACAACAGCTACAACAGTACAATGCTGACAAGACTGGCTGCTATATTTTTTGCTTGATAATATTTATATAAGAAGTTGGCAACATGCAGCCCATATGCAGCTCCCCAGCTATTTTTGCAGCTCTGTTATGTTGCCATACTGTGCTACCATTAAAATCACTGCTACTATAATAAAACCGTATTTCAAGCAAATTTGGCATCTGCCCTTGAATGTCCATTACAGAAGCAAATCTAGCAGCAATGCAGCTACCTGTGGATTCTGTGGGGCTTCATATGACCCCTGATCCCGGTAGTTTACCCAACCCTGATTTATACCTTTGAAGAGGCTTTGTGCACAAGCATGGGACAAAAACATAGGGAGGGTCTCCATGTTTCAGTTGTACTTAGGGTCCTTTCACACTACAGAGTTACAGCACTATGATTCTATTTTAACTGCCATCGTTCTATTCTATAGAATTCTGGGATTTGCAGTTTAGGAGGGCGGCATTTAGAATTCTCAGCCAGACTTCTCTCCAGTGCTTCACCAAACTACAAGGGCCAGGATTCCATTGGGTGCAGACACTGCAGTTAAAAGTGGAATCATAGTGCTATAATTGCCAAGTGTGAAAGGGACCCTGGGCAGTTATCATTTATCAAGAAAAACACCTTCCCGTCCCCTACCTTAGAATTAAAAATATGGGTTGGGAAAGCTGGCAGAGGCCTGAGGTATGGAAGGAGGGCTTGTGGTGAGCCAGAGGTTCATGTTCCATGGCTCCATTATTTTTCTCAAGAAATCTGTCAAGATTGCCTTCTCTCTCTCTCTCTCTCTCTCTCTCTCTCTCTCTCTCTCTGGCTTTTCTTCACAAACGAAGATTCAGGAAGGACTCATCCCATGCTTTCTGCAAGCGCGCTGATGACTAAAAAGGCCAATCCAAGATAAACAAGTCCTGGAGCCCTGGTGGCGCAGTGGTTAAATGCCAGTACTGCAAGCCACCACGTTGCAAGTTCGATTCCAGCAGGCTCCAAGGTTCACTCAGCCTTCCATCCTTTCGTAGGTCGGTAAATTGAGTACCTAGCTTGTGGGGGGCAATTAGCTAACACACATTGGAAACTGTTTAATGCAGTGTAGATGTGTAAATAGCTATTGCTTAAAACAATTTGTAAGCCACTCTGATAGCCTTGTGGCTGAAGAGCGGGGTATAAATAACTAAATAATTTTTTTTTAAAAGTCCGGTTGCAGAAAGCACAGCAGAAGGTCTCCTTGGGTGATGTTTCCGGGTTGTGATTCTTTCTGCGTTGTCGTTTCTCTTCAAGACTTGTTCGGCATGAGCTCTCAAATAAGGCTGCAGCATTGTGGATAGTGCGTCTCCATGCCTCCCGATGTGAAGCCAGGGCGGACCATTGTTGGTGGTCAATTTGGCTGAGCCTGAGATGTTATTTCAGGGAGTCCTTGTATCGCTTTTTTGGAGCGCCCCTCTTATGCTGGCCCGTGGCGAGTTCACCATAGAATACTATTTTTGGGAGGCAGTGGTCCTCCATCCTAGAAACGTGCCCTGCCCGTGGCAGCTGTGTTCTCAATATACACAAGTATGATAATAAGTCCCTTGGTACGTTTGGTGCTTTGCTGCAGATACGGTAGCTACAATAAGTATGAAATGTGGAATTTCCTGAAACTTGTACAGCAGTCATTTGAAAATTTATTTTTGCTTAGGCAGGGCTTTGACTGCAGCTCTGATTTTCAATTTTAGTTTTTTCTTTGTTTTGTGATCGTTTCCCACCCCTTTTATTATGGATTTTGTTTATTTCCTTTTTTTTTTCTGTATGAGGGCAGTTACCTTAAATCCTTCACTTGGAGAAGAAACACAGAGTAGAAGTCTTAAAATTAACAAATGGATAGGTTAATAATGTAAATATTCTGAGGCAAATTCTTTTCAACTGTCTTTGTGCACTGCTTCTAAATGAAGGTTTAATTTTAAACCAGGATTAGCTGTTTCCTCAAAAATCAGAAAGCTGTGATAATACTTTGAAAGATCTAATCATCATGCCAACATAACAGCTCAATGAACTTCCCTAGAATAACATTTGTTTCTATAGCAAATAAAATATCACTGATAACAAGAAGCAGTTTTTGGAGCTGAAAATTTAATACCAGATATGCATAGGAAAGATCAGGGGCTCACTGAGATTTTAGAAATCAAGAGGCCTTCAGAGAAATCATATGTGAGTGAAGGGTAGATCTGAAGCAGAAAGAAGCCGCTTGGACACTTGACATACATTAGTTTATAGAGGATGAAAGACCTAATTATTACAAGCACTGATTATAGTAAAGAGATATATGAAGTAGAATTCAAAGACATTCCATGTTAATCTGGATCTATATGCAAGGGAATCTTGTAGCACCATTGAGACTGAGAGAAAGTAGTTGGTAGCCTAAGCTTTTATAGGCTGCTGCCACACTGTAGAAATAATGCAGTTTGACACCATTTTAACTATCATGGCTCCATCCTATGGAATCCTGGGATTTGTAGTTTGTTGTGGCACCAGAGCTCTCTGACCCAGGAGGCTAAATATCTCACAAAACTACAAATCTCAGAATCCCATAGCATTGAGACATGGTAGTTAAAGCAGTGTCAAACTGCATTATTTCTGCAGTGTGGCAGCAGCCATAGACTTAAGTCTACTTCATCAGAAGTATATGATGTGTAACTGGTTTATGGACTTAAAAGAAAGCCCTGAAGTTGATGTACTTAAGCAATAACACTGATACAGAATCACCTGGTATTGCTCAGTGGTGGTGGTATTATTGTTGCTATTATTATTGTTATTTATAGAGCTATCAGTGTACATGGCCAGTTTACAATGACCAGTTTACAATTGTTAATTTTGACAGCTGTATGTTCCTACCAAGCAAAATATAGCTAATTTGCCACATAGGACTGCCCAGCAGATGCTCAGTAATCATGATTTTACTGCAAGAATGAGACTATGAAAATATAGTGATAGTAAAGAACATGGCAGGACACATCAAATAGTCTTCATTTGACTTGAAGTGCCAGTGATTCAAATCCTTCCTTTTAATTTTAAAGCATAAAGGCTAGCATCCAGTTCAGGGCCAATCTACCATTAAAATAAGTGAAGTGAGTGTTTCAAATAGCAGATGCTGGAAGGCAGCAGAGGTAGCCAGTTCTTTTCAGGAATTCTCAATCTGTTCCCTTCTGATAGAGGAAAGTGTTGTATGGCACCAACCACATGTCATCAGTTGTGGCTGGTGACTTCATTATCATGGGGACAATGATGTGCTCCAGGATTTAGTCTAACATTACAAGGTGCTACTGAAGGCACTGAACCTTAACCCCCAAATAGGTTCAGCATCTTGAGCAACACTAATATATGGACTAAAACACAGAGTGCCTCAATCACTCCATTTATATGGGAGCCACCAGTTGCCACTAGATGTGATCCCATATGGAGACATACCAGCCAGCCAAGTCAGTTTTCTATATTGTCTGAGAGGGGGCATCATCTTATCCTCCACCTCAGCCAAAAGTTCTGGACCCTCACCAGGTTTCAGAGACACCAGTTCATGCACAGAAAATGCTTCCATGTACATATAAAGGTGGCCAGATTTCCTTTGGGTAGCATCCCCTTTTGCACCATCATGGAATAATCCTCTGGAGAGCCCCTTCATTTTTTGGGGGAGGGGGGAGAGGAGAGGGTATAAGAGGCTGCAAGAAAGTCCCATGTACATATGGAAAAGAAATGTAAATCTTCACTTTTTTCCCCCTTCTAGGCAACACCAAAGGATCGAAACAGTTATTTCCCTACTGGGCAACATTAGACAATTTTTGCATGTATGTTAGTTTAGTATTTGAAGAGTTTATTGGGAAAAGCTCATTGCATAGAAAACTGGCTTTTATGCAAAGCCATATTATTGTGCAAAAATCATGTGTGTGTGTGTGTGTGTATGTGTGTGTGCACGTGCAATGAATTTTTCACAAGTAAGTCCTGAAATGCCAAAAGTCATTGTAATCGGGCAGCACTTACAATGCGAACTGCCACAGAGGCATGTGTGGTGACTGAGGCTGTCTCCCCATCCAAGCACTGTGTTGTTCCTAGCCGGGGTAGCACTTCAAAAGTCTGAGCCCCAAACAAGTGGAGGAGGAAGAGAAAGATGGGAGAGGAACAGACAAGAGCCAAAATGGGTGACTTAGAGAGCAGCAAAGCTGACCGCTGCTTAGAAGACAGAACAACTATGTTGACAGCATTTTTAAGAGGGGAGCTTCCTCTGAATTTGTCCTGTTATGGGAGGAGCATCCTCCCTTCCCAGGGTAAAGTAAATCAAGATATGCCTACTGAGGCAACCCAACCCCAAGCTGGGCTGGTGGGCAGGAGGTGAGTAGTTTCGATTGGCTCCATTACAGCTCCATTCACTCCTGGGCTACCTGAATGACAGGCGTGGAGGTAAGTGTGATGGGGAGGGTGACTGTGGCATGACAGGGATGGGACAGGGGTGGGAGTGGAGATTGTGGGACAAGAACACTTTTTGTGTTCCTGTCTGATAATCTCCATAGTTTTTTCAACATTTATTTATTGACTGACTGACTGACTGACTGACTGACTGACTGAAGTTCTTCATTTGGACCAAAGACACACACACACAAAATCTGTTACTGGCCTTGGTCTAACTTACTAAAATAGATTGCTCTGTAGAATATAGTATAAGATAGCACTGACCAAAAAATTAAGAAAGGTAGAGTTCTGTGACACCCATTCAGTACCCTATATATTTTCCAACCATTTAAAACAAAATAAAACACAATTCCTAAACAATGTGCAATACACCTTTGAAAAAAAGGCATAGTATGAAGAAAGCAGCCTCCTGTATATATTATCACTCCAATAATTGGAATGGATACCTTTCAGAGGTTATTAAAACTCATGTCATAATAACTATGTTAGGCTTTAAGGTGCCACCAGACTCTGTGGAATATGGATATTTTCAGACACGTCTTACCATGCTAGAAGCTTGCAGGAGAGCTTCGGCGCTGCCGCGCAGCAGGAACTCCATTTCAGACACCACCATCCCTCTGGTGAAATTGTCTGTGTCACTTCCGTGTAGGATTGAAGCTGGCCACACCATATTTCGCCAGATTTTATTCACAAAAGTTGTCCGTGAATAAAATATGGCGCGGCTGGCTTCAATCCTACACAGAATTGATACAGATGATTTCGCCAGAGGGACGGCGTTGTCTGAAATGGGCTCCCTGCCACATGACAGTGCCAAAGCTTTCCCGCAAGCTTCTAGCATGGTAAGACATGTCTGAAAATGTCCTACATGTAAAGACAGAATTTGTATTTAGAGTCCAATAGATGAAAATTATCCCACTGCTGCCAGAGATCCAAAATATGCAGAATACGGTGACTAAATAGAGCTATCCCAGGATTAATTTATAAGCACAAATGAAATAGCAATCTGCACCATAACTAGTGAACAATGTAATTAGCTGGGAAATGTGGGTATTTTAAGCCAAATGTCTGTCAAAAAAAACCCAGCCTGACTCACCTGTTTGATCTGCTGGCAATTTATAAGAATCACTTGTATCTCAGTTAGCCAAATAATTTTTTTCTCTCTCTCCTGGGATTGCTTTGGGCAAGCTTTTTCCATGTGGGAGGAAATGAGTTAGAAAAACATCAGTGAAACTTCAAAGCTGCAGCTTAAGGTGATCTTTCACTTTCTTGAACTACAGGCTGTCTCTGCAGTTTAAGAACATGCTGTGTTCTTCTCATATAATTTGCCTTTTAGTCTTAGAACAAGGTCAAAAAATGGAAATCATACTGGAAGAGGGTAAAATGTTATGACAGGAAAAATGTAGTTAGGAATTAACCTGGCTCATACACAGTCTGAAGACTCTCTTTCATATTCAACTTCAATATTACCATGTACAGGCTTGTGAAATTGAATAAGAACTCATGGTTTATATGTGCAGGGAACCTTTCATTTGTTATATTATATCTAGCAAATTAATTTTTAAAAGTAATTAGTTGCCACTATAGTTCTTAGGAGGGGAAAGATGATCATTGAGAGTTCCCATTTTGCAGGAGTTACTAAAATGTTTCCAAATTCAATCCCAGGCATGTAGCATAGAGGCCAAAAACCTTAATTATGATTTCAATAATCCTTAATTTGAATTTCAGCTTTGCTATGGATCCTTTAGGTGTCCTTAGCCCAGCCACTGTCTCTTAGCCTCAATTCCCCAATCTGCATTGTGAGGATAGTAATATTGATCCACCTTTCAGAATTGCTATGAGAACTGTAACTGGATAATATACGCAATGGACTTGCATACTTAGGACAATTAAGTATGTTGTCCTAAATTCAACTCTTTAGTTCCAACTGTACATTGTTTCATTAAGAACTCAGTACAGTAAGTTCCATTGATTTGAATTATCTGCTCGAGCTGGGACTTACAATCCAATTTAGACAGTTACGGTAAGTTGTTGCTTTTGTCGTCATCTTCTTCATTCTCATCATCATCCCCTCCAGTTGAAGGGATCAGACAGCAGGTGATGGGAATGACTTCTTCCTAGGCCCTGGACAGCCACTGCCAGTTGAAGGAAACAATGCTATCTAGATTAGGGTTACCTGATCTCAGGGCCTGGTCTCTCTTCTCTGGTCCTTAGGATGGGAGGAAGGACTCCCAATGCTATATGAACACTTTGGAAGAATCTCATATTTTCATCTTTGGTGATGTGCAAGGTTTGGCAAGATATCAGCATCATAGATGTCACACTGTGGCTGAATCCACACAAGGGCTATATCACCACCCTGGTTTGACTCCGTTAAAAATGCACCCATTTTAATCCAAACTCAAATTGGTCTTGAAATCCACACATTTCCCCTACTGAAAGTCGACTTGGTACAAAAGGGCACTTCTGGCATGTCCGTACGTTCACTGTGTCAGATTATTTTAGGTCACCTGACTTCAGTGACTGTGCTTTTTTTTCCTTCTAGGCATGCATGGAAACGTATGTATATCTGCATATCAACACCAAACAATAACTGTTCTTGTTTTCTTGTCAATATTACCACCTACCTGCATTCTCATTGGATGGCTCCCCACATCCTCTTCCCTACTCCTGACCCAGTGAGGGAGGAGGGAGGGAGGGTAATTTAAATGCTGCAGCCTATACGTCTAGAGGTTTAGTATGCTATAGGGAAATGAAAAGGGATGGAGGCAGCCATACCTCTGAAAGCTGTCTAACCATAAGAGGGAATATGTTGAGGAGGATGAGAGTTGGGGAGCAGAAGAGCTGTGTAATCAAATAGCTTCTTCTCATGTGGGGGAGGGCCTGGGGAGACTTTCTTGTCTGGCCACTAGCTGGGTAAGATCACATCAAATCAGATCCCAAAGAGTATTATAGGGCAGCTCAGCTTCTCCCAAACCGTGAGAAGGTGTTTAATTCTCCCAACAGTCAGACACACACACATGCACATACACACAAACAGAGACTGGGTGGTTCATGGATTTTCAGGGTGGACAGAGAGAGCAGGATGTGGGGAAGGAACAAGTAGAGAGCCGGAGCAGGCGATATGGTGTTGGCAGCAGGAAGAGGGTAAGGACATTCTCCCCCTTCATTTGTCTCCCCAGAAACAAAAATGGTTGTGCCTACACCAACCTACACCAACCTGCTTCCTCCAACTCAGGAAGTTCATTTGAAATCTTTATATTGTTTTAGATAGCCAACAATATGTTCGTTTAACAAATCTTATCTGTTGTGGACTCATCATCATTTGCTGAATCCAGGGAAGACAAACTTTATGCATCCTTACTAAATGTCCAGCAGGCAGCCAAGACTGAGCGTTGGTCCTTAAAACCATGCTTGGTATTGGGGTCTCTTTTAGCGATGTCCTTTTTGCAACTTAAAAAAAAACACATAGTTTTAATATGTTTTTAATTAATGCCTTTACCTGTTGGGCATTGCCTCGGGTGGTCTGAGAGATGATAATGAAATAGTTTTGATACTAAATGGAGAAATAAAGATTATCTTATCTATACATTTGCATAGGAAACCAAAACCACATGGAAAGGCTGAAGAATAGTGAAAGTCTTAGGACTTTTTCGGACACAAAGAAAGTAATGCAAGCAGCCTCGTCAGCTTGCGAGGCTGCTGCGCTGCAGAGCGTCCCTTTCGTATGACGCTCGCCCCTGCCGGTACTGTTGCGGTACTGTGGGGAGAGTTGAGCATCATATTTTGTCATTTTTTACTCACGATCAACTTTCGTGAGTAAAAAACGATGAAATATGACGCTCAACTCTCCCCGCGGTACCGCAACAGTACCGGCAGGGGCGAACGTCATACGAAAGGGACGCTTTGCAGCGCAGCAGCCTCGCAAGCTGACGAGGCTTCTTGCGTTATTTTTCAGCGTCCGAAAAAGTCCTTAATATATGAGAAATCATTGCAGTGAACTTGGTGAAGGGCATCTCTTAGTCTATGCAGGACAAACTCAGTGGCCAGAAAGGAAGGAGTGGGGGTGTAATTCTATTCTGAAGTTATTCTAATCTAGTCTAAAGTTCTATTACTGTTAGCAACCTTTACATGCCTATACTCACTAATTCCTAGGTCACATGTTATTCTCTAACAATTCAGGCATCTCATTCATATATATGTATATATGTATGTATATATGTATGTATATGTATATGTATATATATATATATATATATATATATATATATATTGGTTTTTTGCTTTACCACACCTCTCTTCCTGCAACACTCTAACCTGAAGCAATTTTCTCTTCCCTTTCTCTCTGCTATTAGACTATGTATTTGTTTATGCACAATTAATGTGTAAGTAAAGCTACTTTTCTGTGTTTACAAAGAAGATTAAACTTATTCTCATTCTCTGCTTAGACTTTGGACTTTTTCAAACGCCTCTTACTGCATAAGCAGCCTCCGGAGCTGTAACGAGGCTGCTGCGCAGCAAGGGGTCCATTTTGGACGACGGCGTTTCTCTCTCGGCGTTGTCCGGGACTGTTGTGGCTAGCATTGAAGGCGGCCGTACTATTTTTCACTCACGGAAGTTTCCTTGAGTAAAAAATAGCGCGGCCGCCTTCAATGCTAGCCACAACTTTCATGGACGACACCGAGAGAGAAACGGTGTCGTCCAAAATGGACCCCTTGCTGCACAACAGCCTCATTACTGCTCCAGAGGCTACTTGCGAGGTAAGAGGGGTCTGAAAAAGACCTTTGTATGGGGAAGGACTGGCTGTTGTTCAGCTTTTGCTTTATTAGTTTGATTGCTCTCTTTGGGAGATCCACTATTGTCTCTCACATTTCCCAACAAGTACAACAATAGGTTATTCAGTTCATGCTTTCCAGATCAATACACAAAGTGGAATACAATTATCTTTCAGCTTTTGAATTTTGCAGCAAAGTATTCTGAACAAAAAGAAAATCCCTGTATTGTGAAAAAATCCATGTTCAGGTTGACCCCTGTATCCACGGATTCTCTATCCATGGTTTCACTTATCTATATCTGAATAAATATGTTCTCTCTAAGCATTTCTTGGTCCTCCAGTGTGATTCTATGTGATTCTATGGTCAACTTTCAGCATTCATCTCACTGGAAATAATAGGGGTCAACCTGTATTCATGAGGGGAAAAATACAACACAGCATTATATTCAGTAAAACTCACAAGGATGCCTAGATTAGGCAGACTTGACAAAAATGGATATGTTAGGAAGAACATGTACAACATGCATCATTTTTTTTCATGCAGACATTTTTAAAAAACTGCAGACTGATGCAAGAAGGGGGTAGAGCAAACTTAAGATGGGAACAGCAATAAACATGAGAAATCATTATTTGTGCTTCTTTAGTAACCATTGTCTTACTTCCTTGGAGGAGTCAGAATTCTCCCTGAAACTGTCAAGCCTGATCTGAGAATAGGCAGAATGAAATAATGTGTAACACAAACAACCCATAAACAATTCCCCAATGATTATTTTTGAACTCCTTGGAAATATACCAGCTTCCCCCTCACTCGTATAAAATTATCAGTGTGGGGGAAAATATCCATTGCACTCACCATATGAAGAGTTTGGGGTTATTTATCAATGATCTATTAAAATGTAGTTGAGTGCTCAGGCCGTAATGTTGGGTGACCCAATTTCAAAACCTAATTTAATCATGACATTTGCAAAATGGCTTTAGGGAAGTTACTATCCGCCAGTCAAACCAACTTTTTTTAAAAAAAATACATTATCTGTATAGAACAGACTTCACATTTAGACAAAACATTGTCTTGCTGAAAACAGTAAAACTCTAAACCAGATTCCTCCAGACCAATAGCTGATCTCTTAACTGAACTACTTTGAAAAGCTGCATGTCATATGCCTTATAAACAAGGATTTCCAAAAGAATCCCTATTGCCAACAATTTTCAAACAATGTATGTTTTGAGTCAGTTTTTCTATCAGTGCCAATTCTAGGTATTGCCTAATCTTTTGCTCATTATGAGTCTGCCATGTTCTTTCCAATGTATACTAAGTTCAGTTCTAATTGCTGCTGAACACTAATTAGAATACATATGTAATAGGCGTTCATGGACTCAAAAAAAAAACCCCAAAAACATTAGAGGGGGTTTTCTATTATGAATAAGCTAATTCATTATTTGGGATATTTTATGCAGCACTTGATTCCTGAATTTAAAAAATACCAGACATACAGTCCATATATGAATGGTTTCCTTCTTCAATGCACCCAGATCAGCAATTTGGTGATGGTATTCATTTAAACCAATGGTTCTTAAGAGAGCCACTTATTCATCATTTTGAAGTAGATTTCTTTATATTGTACTATTACATTTCTAACGGTGGAAAATGCCTCATCTTAAGGGAAAACATTTCTCCCCCTCAATCAACCCTTTTAATCAACATAAAAGAGACTTCTGTCCTTTTATGTTTTTATGCATTTATTGTTTGAGTGGAGATGTTCAAACAAGGTAAGAGAGCACAGGCTACTCTCCTAATAAACAGAATGTTGGCAAATTACCAAAATTGTCCCTTTTTGAAACCACACAGTTGGCAGATTTTGCAGCTTTGCCACTAAAGTGGCCTGACCCATAGACTTATCTGTAGAATCAAGCTATCCAGTACAGAGGACACCTTGTTTTCTCCATCACTAATACAGTAGGATCACCGTATCCACAGGGGATTGGTTCCAGGCCCCCCTGTGGATACCAAAAACTGTGGATAACAGTGAATGCCATTGAAAATAGTGGGACTTCCTGTTTAAAATACCATAGTATTGCCTTGGATGACCTAGAAAACATATAGAGTAGATGCCTCTCTAAGCATTCTCTAGGAAAACTCTATGGTAGGTGTGCTGTTTTGTGTCCTTTGGATAACCGAATCAGTGGATAATGAATCAGTGGATATGGGGGTCCTACTCTATTGCATTACCTAACTTCCCAAAGGAAGAACAGTCCAGGAGAAGGAATAAAGAGAGGATCTAAAAAATTTCACCCAGGGTTATTCCAACTGACAGTACTTAAGCAAAAAGGACTAGATACACGTTTCTAGAATCTATTAGAATCATAGAATTGCAGAGTTGGAAGAGACCACAAGGGCCATTCAGTCCAACCCCTTGCCAAGCAGGAAATCACGATCATAGCATCCCCGATAGACGGCCATCCAGCCTCTGTTTGAAGACCTCCAAGGAAGGAGACCCCACCACGCTCCAAGGGAATGTGTTCCACTGCCGAACAGCTGTTACTGTCAAAACGTTCCTCCCATTGTTGAGGTGGAATCTCTGTTCCTGGAGCTTGCATCCATTGCTCCGTGTTCCAGTCTCTGGAGCAGCAGAAAACAAGTTTGCTCCATCCTCAACGTGACACCCCTTCAAATACTTAAACAGCGCTATCATATCACCGCTTAACCATCTTTTCCCCAGGCTATTAGGCTATTAGAAAACATTAAAAATGGAACGATAAACTGATACTGTAAAGGTTCCCATAAAAGAGAATAGACAGTACAATGGCTCTATACACACTGATTTTTGTGCTTCGCCTCAGGTTTTTATTACTCCAAACTCTTTTGTAAAGTCTTCCAAATGTGCTATATGCCTTTGCTATTCTTTGACCGATCTCTGTCAATCTTGGCATCTGAGGAGATGATGCGTCCCAGGTAGGTGACCTGCTGAACGGACTTAAGCACAGATTTGCCAATGACAATGTGGTCCTGTGCTGGTAAAGAACTTCCATTTCTATCACCACCACTTATGACTCCTCAAACGCTTTCATCAGCACTGTATGTGCACAGTCCTAAATATACACTGGACTGACTATGTGACAAATGTTGCTGTCCTTGAGCAAGCAGGGATCACCAGCATTGAGGCCATGATATTGAGAACACAGCTGTGCTGGGCAGGGCACATTTCTAGGAAGGAGAACCATTGCCTCCCAAAAATACTACTCTACGGTGAACTCGCCACGGGTCAGCATAAGAGGGGCGCTCCAAAAAAGCGATACAACGACTCCCTGAAGCAACATCTCAGGCTCGGCCAAATTGATCACCAACAATGGTCCACCCTGGCCTCACATTGGGAGGCATGGAGACGCACTATCCACAATGCTGCAGCCTTATTTGAGAACTCACGCCAAGCAAGTCTTGAAGAGAAATGACAACGCAGAAAGAATCACAACCCGGAAACATCACCCAAGGAGACCTTCTGCAACCGGACTTCTTTATCTTGGATTGGCCTTTTTAGTCATCAGCGTGCTTGCAGAAAGCATGGGATGAGTCCTTCCTGAATCTTCATTTGCGAAGAAAAGCCAGAGAGAAAGGTTCCACCTACATCCAAGCAGTCAAAGTACCACTTCCAAATTATAAACTCATAGAACCATCAACTTGAAAAGTACTGCAGGGTCCAATCCCTTGCCATGTAGGAATATATAGCTAAAGGAGCCTGAGCCATGTTTAAATGCAATGCTCTGCCATGTTTTGCCTGATGCAATACTAAGGAGCATTTGGAAAATTAAAACAATATGGAAGATAATACTTTTGACAAAACATAAAACAAAATCCACAAAAGTGCAATGCCTTTATTGACCAACCAAAATGCACAAAACACATCGTGTACGCTTTCAAAACTGCACCGGCTTCTTCATCAGGTAAAAGGTGTTAAAAAAGAAAATACAGGAGAAGAAAAGTGATAGTGTTAAAATCACAGGCCAACACTTTGTATCAGGTGTCTCTGGCCCCATCTAAACTATTGAAAAAAACCAACCCTCCCCCCCCCTAAAATCTGACCCGATAAGGTCACACTACGTGCAGCATTATCCCTGAATCTGGTACAATAAGACTACACATCGCATGGTCCAGACTGTATAGCCTAAAACCCACCCTAATCTAGGTTTTAAAAACTCACACTTCCAGAGTTTGCCTGAAACTCCAGGGAACACTGTAGCATAAACAGTGCATCTACCCTATATTTGTTTGGTGGAAGGAGGCAGGACACGCTCTGCCTGACAAACACCACCATTTTCCCCCTCCTTGTCACTACTTCCAATATTGACTGGGAAGACATAGCCCTGGCTCTAGTTACTATTTCTGAAGTCCGAATGAGTGGCCAGCCTCACAATCATGTGATTAGCTGCCTCATTCTGACCTCAATTGGAATTGCCCCTAGTGTAGACTTGCCCTCTCTTGTCATTCAGTTGATATAGAGGGATCTCACTGTAGGCAGAGGCCACTCCCCTTCTTGGTTATGTAGGGACGAAGACAAAGGACAGTAAAAATTAAACTCCATTAGCAGCAGTAAAGTAATTCCTTTTGGGATTCAAGGTGTTTCTGTCTTTTGTGAAGCCACAAGCCTCTTTCTTAGGTAGAGAACATTGAATTTATCAAGAAGACTCTGTACTGTTACATCTGGAAAAACTTTTAGTTGCTCTATAGGTAAAACTCAGGCAATTATATTCCAAAACAAAAAGTTTTTATCTTTATTGAACATAGAAATCTCAAAGGAGATTATCAGACAGGAACACAAAAAGCATTCATGTCCCACAATCTCCAGACCCATCCCTGTCCCGACACAATAACCCTCCCCATCAGACTTACCTTATCTTGCAAAGGCAGCCCAGGAATTAGGGCTCCGTTCACTTCCTGGACTGAAATCCTGCCCATTCTCATGAGAAGACACAAGCACAGGAAATTCAAAAAGAAAAAGAAAAATACACACACACAAAGTTAACAAAAGCACATGCACACACCAAAATAACAACAACAACAACAACAACAACAACAACAAGAAGTAACCCAGGGAGGGTACAAAAAAGAGGATAGCCTACCTGGTTCTTGTGATCCCACCTGCAAGTGTTCTGGCAGGACCATCCATTTATGCTGGAATCATGAGTCAAAAATGGTGCAAGGTTTCAGACGTCAGCAATGCTGGCACCAAAACGGGATGGGTGATCCATTTACTACTCCAGCCCATCAATAAAAAGAAATGCCAGAATGATGACAGCGGAACACAAAAGGACAATATTGTGCAATATTGGTGTCCTTTTGCATTCTGCTTTTGTTATTCTGGCACCATATTAGCCACATCTGATAATCTCCAAAGAGTTAAGTCCCAGTTCTTAGTTCACTCTTGTTTAGAATTCCCCTGTTGTGGCTGAATTCAGTATCTTCAAATTTTTTAAAAAAAACAAAAAACCATATTCAGGGGTAGCTGTTTTGGCCATATGTGAACGTAAAACAAATTCCAAAACCCACAGAAGAGCTATACCTTTATTGGCCAACCAAAATGCACAAAACCCAACTTGCAAGCTTTCAAAACTCCACCAACTTCTTTATCAGGCAAAAGATATTTAAAAATCCAAGTGAAGAAAAATGAGTGTTATAAATTATTCTGCCTAAATAGAAATGGGTTAAGTTTTGACAATGCCTGTAGTTCTTACTATCCATGAAGTGCATGTCTGGCCCATGCTATAATGCAGTCCAGCATAATCATAACATAAAGTGTGTGGCTGTTTATTGAATGTGAATACATAAATCATTCAGTTTAACTTTAAGAAAAAATACAGCTCCAGGTTATTTTTGACACTATATGAGAAATTTGACAGTTATCACTAATTTGTTGAAGTTTTCTGAGTAGGGAAAATAGGCTCTGAAACACTTAGCACAACAGTGTGTGACATATTCTGTGCCCTAAATGAAAAGTGGCTCTGTGTGTGTGCATGTGTGTGTGTTTATGCATGTTGTGCTTCTTCTTGCTCTCCCTCTCCTCCTTTTTCTCATTTCTGTGTAAGAGCAAGTGTTGTAATCTACAGCTGTGAGGACTTTAACCCTGAAGCAGCCCCAAAACCGTAGCATATGGCACCACTCACAGAGCTGATTGACTGAAGTGCATGTAATCTAATGTGATGGATGTGTGCCAATATGATGTGACACATCTACTCAGGCTGTAATATGGGAAAGTATTTTGGTAGATGGTTTAATTGGAAAGATTAGATCCTTGGTAGGTTCGTCCTATATGCCCATTACCTTAGTGATAGTCACACCAGCATAGCACAGTGGCATTTGCCATTAGTAAACCCAAATATTATGAATAGCTTGAGTTGCAAACCCTAATGAGTAACCTCAATAAGCCACTCCCACAGTGTCCATGGCAATTGCACTGTCCCCATGATCCTTGCCAGAGATGGCATCAGAACAATTATGCATAGGAGGCATTGGAGCATCTGAAAGACATCCTGGAACTCACATTATGCCTTCTCTGCAGTGTAGCCACGATGGCGGGGGGGGGGGATGAAAGCATTGATCCTGAAAATAAGAATTCTACCCCCCAATGAAATTTTCCTTCAGTACCCACATTTCTAATATTGCAGTAACTTCAGTTGAGCATTTAGAACTACAGTTTAGATATCCAAAGAAAGGGGCAGGCAAAGCAGAGCAAATATAAGAGTTCGAGGTGTGAGCTATTTTTAGTGTTTCACTCTGTGCAATGTTTTGGGTGCAGAATTCTTATTGGGGCATAGCTTTCATTGTCACCCCCATCCCCAATAAGTACACAACATATGCCAGTACCTTGATAGGAAGCACCCCAGTTCCTCCCCAATAGTTTCCTTTGACACATACATTTTCCTGTCTGTTGTGCAGCTGGCTTCTTTTGTGTTCCCAAAGAAGCCGTAAGTGGAACTATAGCTTATTGCAGCTGTGGGGCACTGAGTGGCCTACAGACCACATGAATCCTGCCAAAGCTCCCAATGCAGATGCTTCTCATCTTGAATAGAGCAGCTAAGTAAATGGCTAATAGAATGAAGAGAAGGCTCAGAGGAACATAGGTGCTTGGCATCAGGAGTAGGGAGTATCCTCCATCTTGAATTAAAATACAAACCATGGAATTATTACTATGCTTATGATGACTAGATCTATCTATCTATCTATCTATCTATCTATCTATCTATCATTTGTTTGTTTTCATTTATGTCCTGCTTATCTTCCTAAGAGCTAAGGGCTAACAATCTTGCATAAAATCACACAGTGAAAGTCATAAATTATGGAGTCATAACACTCATTAAGGCAAGCACTCTAAGCTCCCAAGCCAGAAAGTTTATCTTTGGGCAACATCTTTCAGCCTATATGCACATGAGACAGAGTGACTGCTGCATTAACTGATGGCTTCTCTTGAGGTAACTGCCTTGCTCATTCATGTTGTTGGACACTTATTTTGCCCAGTTCCCTTCTTCGCTTTTGCTCTCCTGCCAGCAGGCAAAGGCAGGCTGTTGACAATTAACTGGTTATTGCAGAAAAGTATTTTAATGGGCTGTGCATATTGTTATGCTGTAAATGCTTTTCAACTGTTTTAAATTAGACTTGTTTTAAAAAGGATAGTTTACTTAACTGTTTGGACAGCTTTTTATTTTTTTAAAAATAGGTGTATTTTGTTTTAATCCATGTTGTGAAACACCTTGGGTCCCCCATTGGGAGAAATGTGGGGTCGTTAATTTGTTCATTTATTCATCCATCCATTCTTTGCATCACTCAAGAACTTTCCCGTTTGGGTTGTTTCCAAACTATAAAACTGCCTAAGTTTTGTATCTCTGAGGAAAGGCTTTCTCTTGATTCCACCAGCCTCACAAGCATCCTAGATGGGGAAACAAAATAATGCCTTCTCAGTGGCTGCTTCCAGTCTGTGGGATTCCTTTCTGTGAGAGGCCAGGCTGGCCCCCTTTCTCTTCACCTTCCATCTCAAGAAAAAAAAGGTTTTTTCCCCTCAAGGCAGGCTGTTGGCCACTAACTGGTTGTTGCAAAAGTGTCTTTGATTGGGGGATGCAGTGCTTCTTTTTCCTCTCTTGTGTTTTTAATTGTTTTTGCACTATTTAAATTCAGGGCATGGTTTAATATGCTAGCTTTTCAAATAGTTTTTCATTGTACTCTACTGTTAAAACTGATCGGCTTTAGCTGTATTTTGTTTTGATTGCTGTTGCAAGCTGCCTTGAGTCTTATACTGAGAGAAATATAGGAATTTACTGTAAGAAATATATATAAACATGGCCTGATATGTCATAGAAGTCTAAACCACTTGCACTTAGAGGCGTGGTGGTTTAAGGGAACCCTTCTGATAAACTGGACTAAAATGTCATTGATTTTGTGGTAATATGTGCATGTTTTCTGAGGGGAAATTTTTTATATTAACTATCAAAGTGAATTGCTGGAAAACTAACCACATTTTTCCTGCTTTTCATCAAAGTCTTGGACCATAAAACTCTCCAAAGTCCATTTCTAAGGCTCTGGGTAACTGTTTAATCCAGCTCCTATGGGAGCTGTAACTCCTTGATCCAAGCTTTGAACATCTCTCAAATTAAACTACAGTTGTCCTTTCACATTCGCTGGGGTTTGGTTCCAGGACACCCCCCCCCCATGAATACCCAAGTCCGTGAATACTCAAGTCCCATTATATGCTCTCTCTCTCTCTCTGGCTTTTCTTCGCAAACGAAGATTCAGGAAGGACTCATCCCGCGCCTTCTGCAAGCGCGCTGATGACTAAAAAGGCCAATCCGAGATAAACAAGTCCGGTTGCAAAAAGCACAGCAGAAGGTCTCCTTGGGTGATGTTTTTGGGTTGTGATTCTTTCTGCGTTGTCGTTTCTCTTCAAGACTTGTTCGTCGTGAGTTCTCAAATAAGGCTGCAGCATTGTGGATATTGCGTCTCCATGCCTCCCGATGTGAGGCCAGGGCGGACCACTGTTGGTGATGGCATAGCAAAATGGTGTCCTTTATATAAGATGGCAAAATCAAGGTTTGCTTTTTGGATTATTATTTTTTTAAGAATATTTTCAAGCTGTGAATACTTAAATTCATGAATGTCAAATTTGTGAATATGGAGGGACAAATGTATAAGTAGTCTGTTTCCATAAGCACTTCCCTAGTCTATGTGGCTATAGCATGGATTGAGGACTGGATCATCCAACAGTCCCCCTACCATTTTAGTGAAAGAACTGGAGGAGTTTCCCTATGACTAAGTGGAGTTTGGGGCAGATAGGGCTACAGGAGGTGTGATAACTGCCTGATGTGAATTCACACTATATAAATATAACCATTTGAGTCTACTTTAATTGTTTAAACTGCTTTTATCCATGTGCTTTTTATTAGAATTTTCTGCCAGAGAGTTCTAATCCTGAAATTCAGGAGAGAGTACTAGAGTATTCTAAGTACCTCACTAAATCATAAGTCCCAGGATTCTATAGGATGGAACCATGGCAGTTAAAGGGGAATCAAACTGCTTCAGTTATTCTGTGTAGATTCATCCTTGATGGGCACATGTCAGCACAGAAGAAGCAAATCGTCATTGTATGGGATGAAGAACTATACACTGTGTTCCAGATTTGGATGTTGTACCTATGTAGGGAAGAACCATACCCCATGTTTTCACCATCTGTCAAAAGTGCTGGAATCACTTTCAGCTATAGTGCTTTGGGGCAACATTTTAATTTGTTCACATCTACAGACAAAGGAGAAAATTCTGGATCCCAGTTTAAAACCTCAAAGCAAATAATTCCAAATGGACTCCTTCTTGCCCTTCTGCCTATGCCTGTTAATCTCTTCTGCATCTGATGTTTTAATCTTGGAAATTCTCTTCTCTCTCTCCCTCTCTCTCTCCCCAATTGGTTTGCTCAGCAGTGATGATTATGCAGGAGAGAAATGATAAAGGGGGTCAGGCAGCAAATGAATGAGGAGTGAAATCTCAAAAGATGCTAGATTAATATTTATGCAGCACAATCTCCACTCTCACATCATGGTACATAATGGGATCAGCAAAAGCTAACAGAATTCATGCTGGGTGAGCTGATTCTGTGAAAACTTCATTTAATCTGTATATTAGGCTGACAATCCATGAGCAAAGAGAACGCCTTTGCCAGCATGTGAAATATTTCTAAAACTTCCCAATTTTGAAGCATATCCATGTCCTGATCAGAAACAGGAAGGGGAGGGAAGCATATATGTTGACCGTAGTCTAAAGAAAATGAAGCAAAGTTAATTCTGGAAGGATATATGATGCCTGAATGAGGATTTATTACATGCCACTGAACTGTTTTAAAGGAAAATTACATAGTTTAGCAGTTAAAATGTGTCAGCCTATGTCTCCATGCTGAGTAGTACTGCCAAGAGTAAAGAGCAAATAAAGACATGAGAGATGGTACAGTTGCTGGATAAGGAAGGTGGTATTGTGCTGGAAGCCCGGGTTCTGTACTCAAAAAAGATCAGAACTAATAGGCATCTTTGTTGACAAAATCAGCCCCTAGTTTCACCTGGATGGCATAGGTTTCATACTTAGCAGGTGTGTCTGGATCAGTATTTCTTAAGTGTTCCCCAGATAGTAAATTCAGAGCATCTCTGCCTTCTAGATTACATTCATTGTGAGATGATCCTACATGTTTTGATTCAAAGGCAGTGGTATAACAGTCCAACCATCCTGCAGATGGTGTTGGCCTTGGTGTGAGAATAGTGTCTGGGGGAGGGGCAGGTGATTAACATGCTGCTGTTTCCCGTTAGCTATTGAAAGACTGGAAGGTGTGCATTCAGTTTCCTCACAGTAATGAAGCTGATTTAAGCCCAAAGTCAATGACCCAGTTGAAACTATCAAGAGGCCTCTCCACATGTTGCCATGACACTTACCTGTTTCAGTTCTCATGAATGTCCTTCCTTTGCAAGTTGACATGCAACAAGCAGGACCAGCCTGACATTAGCCAGCATGAGGAGGCTACCTTGGACAAGAGATCCTGAGTGCATGAAATGACAGCACATTCCTAGTCATCTATGATCAGGGCCAGTTTAAGGAATGTTTGGGCCCCCTGCAACGCTTTATTTTGGGGGACCATATGTTTATCTCAGGTCAATGTAACATAACCTAACCTATTCACTGTACAGGATATTCAGATTATTACTAATAATGCTTTTGCAGGAGGAGGATTACGACGCATGCCCTCCCCACAATGATGGGGCCCCCTGTGGCTGCAGGGCCCTTAAATTGGTCCTGTCTATGATTGCATTCTTACTGCCACTATCTGGGATAAGAAATTAGAAAACTTGCTGCCTTGTGAGCTAAAATAATTTGACTGGCTTTGCATACTATACACCTTGACATAGGTGAGTGGAGGCTGTGATGTGCTTTTCTGCTTCAGGCAGCCAAATATCTTTGGCTGATAGTGGGATGTCTGACATGCTGTGCAGTACTGTGAAAATCATATAACCCAAACACTTTCCAAATGACAGGGCATTGCTTCCTGTTGAGACAACAAAAATTTACCATAACAACAAGAACATATTGGGCTGAGACTATTCCTTCCAATATAGGCCTGGGTGACCCAGAATTTTCTCCTCCAGCATCCTAATATTATCATATTATCAGTAAAGCTTATGCCTCACTAGAAATCCGGATTACCAGCTCTATATTCAATGCATGGGTAGATTTTATATGTGCAAACTGTTACTTGAATATATAGGTGTACAAAGATAAATTCTAAGTTCTCTGGAAGTGTCAGTGGCTGACATCTCCATGAAGTAGAGGACCATACACCCAGGCTCATGTTCATTGGCTTTAAAGATTCATTGGCTCCAAATTCTTGGAGGATAAGGGTATCAATGTTTGGTCATTACTCAAGATGGCTATGTATCACCACCAGTAAACAACAGTTTGAATAGGTTTTCTGTGGGTTTTTTCCGGGCTGTGAGGCTGTGTTCTGGAAGAGTTTATTCCTGCCATTTTGCCTGCCATCTTCTGGGCCAGCCAGAAAAAGCAGTAGCATAGCATATTATAAACCAACCTGGACAAAAAATGTTATTTAAAAACACTGAAATTCTGGACCAGGCCAGCAACTATCATGTCAGAATGCACAGAGAAGCTATTGAAATCCACAAACACCTGGACAACTTCAACAGGAAAGAAGAAACTCTTATAGTAAACAAAGTTTGGCTACCAGTCCTGAAAAACACCAAAAGCAAAACTCATCACATGCAAATGAACTACACCCAGGGACAGGGTGATTTCCATAGAACACAGCCTCACAGCCCAGAAAAAAAAACCCACAGAAAACCTATGGATGCCAGCCGTGAAAGCCTTTGACTTCACAAGGGTTTGAATCTATGTTCAGCCATAGAAACCCACTGTGTGACCTTGGACAAATCACATTCACTCACCGTAAGAGGAAGGCAATGACTATCCTCCTCCAAATAAATCTTGCCAAAAAACAAAACAAAACACTAGAACAGGGTTGGCATAAGTTGGAGTCAACTTGAAGGGACACAATAACCACCACAAATCAGAAGCAGTACCCTATCAACAGTAATTGCTGAAGATGAGCATAAAGGTGCATAAAGGTATCATGCTTGAGGGCTTCCCAGAGCAATCTGTGTACTCACTGTAAAAAAAGAGGATGTTGGCTTAGATAACCCTATGGCCTGATCCCACAGGCTCCCTTTTAGTTTTATATGTTTTCAGATTTTTAACTCAAAGATTGTAGTGGAGAGAAGCCAGTAGTGTAGAAATAGTCTGAGGGTAGAAATGAGGTCCCTTCATCCTGCAACTGGTACTATCTATCTATCTATCTATCTATCTGCAAAACTAGGCCGTGTTCAAACAAAGGAGATTATCCTTATAACTATACTGTTATAGTACTATTATTCTATGTTAACTGCTATGGCTGTCTCCTGTGGAATCCTGGGATTTGCAGTTTCAGGATGGGCATTTAGCATTCTCAGCCAGTGAACTCTTAGACCTCACTAAACTACAAACCCCAGGATTCCACATGAGGCAGCCATAGCAGTTAAAGTGGAACAATGGCACTGTAACAGTGTAGTGTGATAAAGTCCTAATAGCATTTTAGCCACTTTCTCATGGTATAGGCATCTCCAGTAATGCTAAATCTATAAACTCTTATTTTAAAGGACCTTTAAAATAAGAGGATATTTAGAATTCCCTACCAAAGAGCAGATATGCCTTATTTCAGATTAATCTCTTCCCACGGAACAGAATGTATATTTCTTATCAGACTCCCACAGTTCCAGATTTTCTGTTGCTTCTGGCATTTTTATTAAGCTACACTGTTTCGTTCAAATATGCTTAACTTTAAGAGCAAGTGCTCTCTCACACACATGTACTTGCTTTTTTACACTCTCACAGTCACTCTTTTTCTCTTTGTGTGTATATAGACATATATCTACATGTACAATGAATTCAAAAATAATATGCTTTCCCAAATAGGGTTGGGAACTGGCTACCTGATTGTATCACAAGCAACACCTAATGAAATTCCCACTTCTACACAACCGTTAATTCCCACATTAATCCTCTCCAGTTTTCACAATGGGAGCCTCATTTCCCCAACAGGGGAGATTATCAAAAAGGAATGAAAAAAGTGTTCCTGTCCCAGAATCTCCACTATTGCCCCTGTCCTGTCCCCAACCCACCACAATCACCCTCCCCACTGCACTTACCTCCTCTCCCATCGACAGGGCAGCCCAGGAGTGAAAGGAGCTCTAATGGAACTCCGTTCACTTCCTGAACTGAAATCCTGCAAATTCTCGTGAGAAGACGCGAGTGCAGGAAATTCAAAACTAAAAATAAAAGTAACATTAAAAACAGACAGCAAACACAAAAACACACTTTAAAATGTGCAAGTAACCTGGGGACGGTCATAAAAAGTGTGTCACTTACCTGGTTGTCCTGATCTCACCCAGAAGTGTTCTGGCTGGGACCTCCCATTGACGCTGGGATCTCGCCAGCATAACAGGGCACCTTGTTGCACACAGGCAAATCAGGAACACAAACGGAACAGGGGAATCTACTGATGGCTTCTCACATCAATAAAAAGCAGTGCTGGCAGAACAGCAGCATAACAAGGGGGGAACAATGTCGTCTGATAAGGGAGACCTTTTGTGATCTGCTGGTGTTGCTGTAACACCACTTTTTGACGCGTCTAATAATCTCCAGGGTCCTGCTAAGATTAGAACATGTTTGTCATTTTCCTAAATGCTCAAACAAGCAAATCTTGTCTTTGACTGGATCCACCTAACATTTTAAGTTTTGGTTCACCTTTATAGAGACAATTTAAAACATGGTGTACTAGTACCCAATTCTTGTGGCTTCAAAAGGAAAATGCACTTTTGATGAAGCCCTGATGTTGTTGTTGTTATTGTTCTTTTAAAAAATCATCCCTGTTTGACTTTAAATGTTTTAGGCACCATTTTAGTAGTTTTTTTTAAAAGTATTTATAAACAAGTATGATTCCAGATGTATATATCAAACAGATATGGTGTGTCTATGAAATTAAAACATAACACACACACACATCTATATTCTAACCTCTATGAAGTTTCCTATTGAGGATCAGTTAGCTTGCTTTTTTTTCCCCCATTGCTTGCAATTTTCTTTGAAAAATTACATTTCTGGCTCTTTTCCTTTGCTAAAAATGACCGACAAAGGTCTCTCTAACTCTCATTATACTCAAAGGCTAAGATGCTTTTACAAAACACAAGGAACTATTTGCTTATATTCTGCTGACGTTCATTTTTCCTATCTTTCATTGTGAAACTGTCTGTGCCTGTGGGCATGTGTGTTTGGGCATGCTAAAAATAGAGCGTGCAGCCTAACAACTGGCATCTGATTGGCTAACAGCAAAATCTGCCTAGCCTATGGGAGCTGCAGAGAACAAAAGCAATTCAGCCCATGCATGTGTGTGTGAAGTGCTTTATATACGTCAAAGGGCTCCAGCCTGTACTCCAATTATTTTGGCTGTGGTTTACCAAAGTAATAAGGCAGCTCAGCCTTCTAAGCAGGCTGAGGACAAAGCCAAAGGAGGAGTTACTACAAAACATAAGTGTTTACCTATGGAGGGCTGAATTCTTCATCGTTCCAAGGAGAAGAGGCATGCATTCAAAGGATTTTACAAAATTCATTAACAAACAAAGGCGTCCTGCTAATTTTTGGAAAATTCTTTCTTCAGAGTTCTTCAGTTTCAAGAAGTTGGAAAGAAGTATTTTCAAATTTATATTACAATACTAGTGATATTGGGCCATGTTGTGGCATGCTCTATAATGACAAATAAAAAGGAAAAATTACATTAGTGACTGTGGTACTGTGAAGAGAGTTCATTTGATTTGCATATGGCATAAATGTCAAGTGCATTCCCCCTATTGTTTCACTAGAGGCCACTGTTACCCGGCACAAAATGTCCAATTCGTTATCCTGAATCAGAAGAGAAATACTACAACTGCCAGACTATTGTCTCAATGGCTTGTGTATGTTCTTAGATGAGTTATGCAAAAGAACTAAGATTCCTTATGCTCATCTCAACAATTCCCACAGAGTTGTTGCCAGCACCAGATTTAACAACTGCTTTAAAAAACAAAATCATTGGGAAAGATTAATATGATTGTGAACTGGGATTTCCCCCCCCCCATCTTCTATATGCAAAGCAGATCCTATCAACAAAGGAGTGTCACATGTTTTCCAGTCCTGGCCACAAAACCTGTCAGACTACTAGATGATCTTTAGGCTGTCTGATTTCTCAGGGCACTTGCTGAATGAGATGGGCCAAAACAATCCTATTTTTAAATGAGATTGGTCAAAACAACCAAAGTCTAAAAAGTTGCAGTAACAGAGACATAATCCATAGAGGGTGAATTAACTGAAAATGGGGCTAGGGACCAGGAGGGGTCAGCCATGGGTATTCCATGACCTTTTTCATGTACCTCTTTGCCCTCTGTTAAATACTTCAAGCCAGAACTCTCAGCCTCTCTAATGGAACTTCTGTCCCTTTAAAAGTTGCCTCCAGGAGTTACAGTTCTGTCATTACCACCTCTGTCATTTCAATTTCTTTTTCTTCTGATGGGGTGAAGAGTGCAACCTCTTCTAACTAGAGACTGGAGAAAGTGGCAATGGATCTAGGGAGGCTGAAATTGGAAAGGGGAAGAAAGGTTCGTCAGCATATTACCAATGCATACTGGAGTTTATTTTGTGATTTCCCCCATTAGGCTTATGGAGCTTAAATTAGTGGGATATTGAGGATAAAAGTGGCAACAACTCAGTAATGCCTGTCTGTCAAAGTTGATAATCAATGCAGATGTTGCTCCCTCCCTTTGGGCAAATGCCCTCTCCCCTCCTCAGTACATCTCCTTAAAAGGCTCTGTTATTCATTGGCTGCAGAAAAAGCTTTTAAAGAGAGATAAAGTAGTTCTTACATGGTGAGAATTCCCTAACACAGTTTTGTTACAGACTTGGTGGAATAGAATTGTAATCACTGTTTGATGGAAGAACTGTGGCTTCCTAGCAATAATTTGGAAAATGTGCAGTAACTCTAGCTGATACCTTCACAAACTAATTGGTGCTTATTCTGTAGAAGATTTGCACATGGAGTATTTTTATGCAGAAAACAGAATTTTCTGAGCAGGAAACAGCATTTTCTGTGCAGAAAATATGTCTGCACAGAAATATTATTTTCCATGCACCAAAAAAAAAAAAGGAAAAGAAAAGAAAGGAAAGGAAAGGAAAGTTAAAATTCTTGCACAGAAAATTTTGAGCAGAATTACTCTTGAACTGCAAATAGTTTTCAAAAACTGTGCTTCAATTTATTTTAGCATTTTAGCAAGTCTTCACACTTTCTTACAATGGGAAGAAAATTGCAAAACCAAGGGCTTGTTGCTTCCTTTGAGAGCAAGATAATCATAGTAATAAACTGATATAAACTATGTTAGTTTACTGCTATGATTTAGTAGATGTAGATAAAGGCCATCCATTCCAGTTTAGATTAGGTTTTCCCAAGCTCTTTGGAGAATTCTTAGAAATGATCCATCTCTTTCGTGGGATTCTCCAAAACCATCTGAGGAACTCCTCCACTGTCCTCAGATCTCACACCTGTTTATATCCCCCTGTCTCTTGTTCTGTCCCCTATAGCAGGAGCAGGAAAGTAAATGTCAGATGATGGCCTCCCAAACCAAGGACTTTCCCAGTTTTTCCTGCTGTTTGTGATGTATACTTCTGAGCTGGCTTTGGGCTTAATTATACTGGGTGATTTCCCCTGGCAAGCCCCCATTCCAGAGCCCTGCATTCCAAATGGCACAGGGCATTTACCCTGATCTGCCCCCAAGCAGGCCTTACCACCACCAGGACAGATACAGGGCTGGAATAGGGGAAAGCTGGAATAGGGGCTGATAAACTACCATAGGGGAAAAAAAATACCCTCTGTTTAATCTGGTACGACCTGACCAGGCCCCACACATCCGTGGGATCCTGTCTTAGCACGCCATCCCTTGCTGCCACTGCCAGCTACCTGACACTCCTGGAAGCCAGGTGGGGTCCTAAAGCATGTGACCAGGCTAGTCACATACAGGAGGCCTACAGTCACAGGTTGTGCCCCCCCCCTTCCTAGCTTCTGTCATAGCTGAGACAATGGCAGTGGTGGTGGCAGCTGCAGCAATGAGCCAGTGTCCTGTTTAGACTCCAGCCCATTTTCTCCAGGTGATGAAGGGGGGGGGGGTAACAGGCCAGCTCCAAAGTCAGGATACACCAGCAGGGAGTAGTGTAGATAAGCACCTGTCTCTTCATTTTCCTTAGGAACCTTGGGAAGTGTAGTCATTTTATTGCTCCTGATCAGTGAATTAACAGGGGCTTTGTTTTTGTTTTGTTTTTTAAACACTTCCCAGAGTTCACATCTAAGGAACAGCTTAGGAACAGTGTTGTTTTACCCTGAGATACTTTTTTTCATCTCTCCTTATCTAAACTTGACACCTCTGTGAAAGATTGAGAGAAGAGAAATTGAAAGGTAGGAAGGTTGGTATTTCTGCTCCCCTTTCTGACACTTTTCACCAACACTCATTTATACTACCACCAGGAAACCTTACAGCTGCTTTAAGATACTGAATCACCTGGAGCTTCTTCTGTGTTGTGCCATAAACCACCCCTTCATAAAGAGAAAATTGACTTTCTCAGAATACATGGTCTGAGATCCAAAAGTAAAGCTGGTGATGCACAAAGCTTTGTGACCCTTATAATTCTGGGCTTCCATGTTTCTCAGCTGAGCAACACAGCTCAATGGTGTCAGGTTGAATCCCACAGCCAATTATTGGCTAAGGTTGCATGGTGCTGCTTAGAGACCATCCAGCTATGACTGGGCATCTTGGAGAAAAGAAGAACCACCATTCACCCTCAACTGTAAGTGTTGTATTGAAGGTCCAGGAGGGCAAGAGATGTCTTTTTTGCCTGGTTGCCCAAGTATAGCTGGATGGTGTCCAGGCACCTCCCCACCCCTGGCCACTAATTGGTCATGGTGGTGCATCCTGGCTCTGTCTCAAGCAACATTGTACTGGAGAGGGTGGCATTTCCCAAAGAGGTAATGGATACCTCCCTGCACAATATCTACCAAAGCACCTACACTGGTGTAACTGAGGTACATTAGTAGATTGGCATGTGTCACCAATAAGATCATGACCATTGCATTTGGGACATATTGGTAGGGTTGTAGCCCCAGATACATTTTGGAATTGTTTAAAGATTTGTGTTTGTGTGTATGTGCCTTCAAGTTGTCCATCGACTTATGGATTTCATAGGGTTTTCTCAGGTGAGGAATACTCAGAAATGATTTTGGTAATTCTTTCCGCTGACATATAGCCCACAACACCTGGGATTCATTCCCATTCAAATACTAAGCAGGGCTGACCCTGCTTAGCTTCCAAGATCAGACAGGATATGGTGCCTTTAGGGTATTTAGGCCTTAAAGATTTGTATCACACGCTATTTCACAACAGCGTTGAGTGGAGTACAGACAATAAAATAATTATGAAATGACGTAAAGCAATTCAACAAGACAATGTATAGAAAGTCACAATCCAGTAGATCAGAATCACCCATTGGTCACTGGGTCTGGAAGGCTTGGCTGAAATACAGAATCAGTATCACTTGGGCCACGAATGGGAGGGGCCACCAGTATTTCTCACATATTCATGTCTTATAATAATGCATATCATTAATAGTAAACAAATATGGTATACATTTAATAACCAAGAAGAAAATTTACAAATATAAAACTCTCCAATCATCTGCCTGATAAACAAAAACAAAAAGACCCAGTAAACATGTTTTTCTCCTGTCTGTATGTGATAGTGTGACAATATAGTTGTTAGAAATTCTGATGGAATATTATGTGTAAATACCAATGATGGGATCAAGCATTCAGGATTAAACTTTCTACATTTGTTCAATCAAAAATGCTAAGCTTTTAATACATCACGGATACGCACAATTAAATTGTGCCTTTGATATTATGTAACTGAGCTCATGTGCAAAACAAGGAAGACTGACATTTAGAAGCAACATTGGAGAGAGAAATCATCCAACCTTGGTTGAGTAAAATATTTAAGAAGAAGCATACTGTGCTGAACAGAGGTCTAGAATTCTGTTATGGAACACTTACTTATTTCAGTGGAATATGTAGCCGAAGAGCTTAGGCAGTGCATGAAGAGAGATGCATTTTATCACTGAATTCCACACATTTGTAAGAACTTCTGGGAATGTAGCTTTACTGAGTGAAATCAGATTAGTACTCTGAAATTTAAGTTGTGAATTTTGTTGAACATATGCTTTCTGGGCATTTGTTTTTTAAAAAACTATGTTACTCAATTTTTTTTTGCTTCTAATAGAATGTGTATCTGCCTTTACCCACTAAAACCTTACTCCTAGAAACTGTTTCTGAACTCAGTAATATAATTCATCTCCAAGGTTATATTCAGGAACACCAAACCAAGGTACAGCAGACAGTAAAAATACTAACCTATATTTAATTTTAATAGGAAGCCGGTGAAAGTGGGTTAAATCCAGTCTGAGCATCTATCAGCCTTGTTGAAATCAATAAGACTTAACCTACTTATAACTACCTTGACCCATTGACTGTAGTGAGACATGGTTTCAATCAGATACTCATATATTCAGATTTACTATATTCCAGCTACACAACAGAGAGAAAATCTTTTGGTCTTTTTCTACTGGCACTGTCTCAGAGTTTTTGAGAGCAACTTAATATAGTAGTTCCAACTATTACCATGCTAAGATAAATTTCAGTTGTTTAATTTCTAAATATTGAATTGCAAAGGATAGAAAGACAACTAAAAACACAGCAATATTATTTAGCACTTTCTAATGTAATATAGGTGGCATACGTATTTGTACATACAACCTTTTTCTGCTTTAACATAACATTTTTCCAGTTTTTTTCTGTGTCCCAGATGAAAACAATGTCCAATAAAAATTCCATAGATTTCAAAATATCAGTTTGTGGCAACAGATAGCAAACCTCCTCTGAATAAATACTGCCTAGAAAACTCTATTATAGGGTTGCCATAAGTCAGAGTTGATTTGAAGGCACATAACAGCAAGCATTTAATTAAAACATTGTTGTCATGTGCCTTCAATCAACACTGACTTATGACAACCCTATCAGAGGGTTTCCTTGGCAATATTTGTTCATAGGAGGGTTGTTATTGCTTTCCTCAGAGGCTGAGAGGGTGCAAGATTGATTAGTGTCTGTTTGGTCAACCATAAGAAAACAGAAGTTCTTTACCAGCCTGCACCACAGGACAAACACCACCATCCCCATATCGCTGTCGGCAAATCTGTGCTCAAGTCTGTTCAGCAGTTCACCTACCTGAAAAGCATCATCTCCTCAGACGCCAAGATTGACAAAGAGATGGATCACAGATTAGCAAAGTCATATAGTGCATTTGGAAGACTTTACAAAAGAGTCTGGAGTAATAAACACCTGAGGCAAAGCACAAAAATCAGTGTGTATAGATCCATTGTACTGTCTATTCTACTTTATGGGTCTGAAACATGGGTCACCTATTGCCAACACTTACGACTCGTCAAACACATTCATCAGTGCTGTATACACACAATCCTAAATATACACTGGACTGACTATGTGATGAATGTTGCTGTCCTTTAGCAAGCAGGGATCACCAGCATTGAGGCCATGATATTGAGAACACAGCTGCGCTGGGCAGGGCACATTTCTAGGATGGAGGACCATCGCCTCCCAAAAATAGTACTCTATGGTGAACTTGCCACGGGTCAGCATAAGAGGGGCGCTCCAAAAAAGTGATACAAGGACTCCCTGAAACAACATCTCAGGCTCGGTCAAATTGACAACTGACAATGGTCCGCCCTGGCCTCACGTCGGGAGGCATGGAGATGCACTATCCACAATGCTGCAGCCTTATTTGAGAACTCACGCCGAACAAGTCTTGAAGAGAAACGACAACGCAGAAAGAATCACAACCTGGTAACATTACCCAAGGAGACCTTCTGCTGTGCTTTCTGCAACCGGACTTGTTTATCTCGGATTGGCCTTTTTAGTCATCAGTGCGCTTGCAGAAATTGCGGGATGAGTCCTTCCTCAATCTTCATTTGTGAAGAAAAGCCAGAGAGAGGTTAATGGGCCATTATCTGCTGGAAATCAAAGAACATGAGAGACACTGCAGACTGGGCCAGCCAGAAAAATCAGCAGTAGTAGAACATGTTTGTCATGATGGTCTGGCCTGACCAGCCCATCATGGGGCATTCAACTTAAAACCTATAGGCACAACAGTGGAAAATTACAGTCCCTGGATTCCATATCATCAGGTATGGCTAAGGGGCTGGGAACCTCATTTCCTAAAAAATGACATCACATCACCTGACTGGAGAGCCAAAGAGAAATTGGCAATAATAATAATTATAATAATAATAATAATAAAATTTATTTATACCCCACCCCTCTGTTAAAACAATGCAGACCCAATCACAGATGACCACACAAGAATTTAAAAAGTTCTGACCTCCCTTTGTTCAGAGAGACCACATGCTTGTGACTCTGGGTTAGCCATCTGCATGGAAGCAGATGGAGAGATGGAGTAGCCAACAAAATGCAAAACTGTGATATCAGAGGTTGGGGGAGCCAATCTTTCTCAAGGGCTGGATAACATCAAGGCCCTAAAATGATATCTGAAGCCCAGGAGGAGACGTCTATCCCAAAAAGGACTCTGAATTCCATCTCCAGAGACTAAGAAGGGGCCGGCTAGGGTGAGCCTGGCCCCATATCCTCTTGGGGATAGAACGGATGATGATGGACAGCCTAAATTGTAAGTTATCAATAACCTTAGCTTAGGGACCGTCTAGCTAGTTTGCGTCAGTTTTATGATTTTATTTTAGTGCTCTGGTTTGAATGTATACTCTGTAAATCCTAAGCTGAAGCCTTGGGGGAATGCTTTTCCTTCCTGTTAACTTTGAGCCTTGGAACTAAAATTAAAGTCTATTTACTTTTCTCTCTATAAGCTTGCCTCACATGTCTTCCCCAGTCAGCTATCTAAACTTCTCTGGGATAGAGAAAAGGGTTATTATTGATATTTTAACACATCCTGTCTTGTTTCTTGCTTAACCAGACATGAAAGGGTTAACTCAATGAGTGGTGGCAAAACGAAGAGAAATCCCTCAGGTTTGGGATTGAAAAAAGGGCCAACCCTGCCTGGACATCAAGCAGCAGAAACTCTAGGGTTGGCCATCAAATGGTGGCAGTGCATCTTGAACTTAGGGCAAGCAAAATTTTTATTTATTTATTTATTTTATTTATTTATACCCTTCTCTTCAGCCACAAGGCTATCAGAGCGGCTTACAAATTGTTTTTAAGCAATAGCAATTTACACATCTACACTGTATTAAGCAGTTACCAATGTGTGTTAGCTAATTGCCCCCACAAGCTGGGTACAAAATGTTATTTAAAAACACTGAAATTCTGGACCAGGCCAACAACTGTCATTTCAGAATGCACAGAGAAGCTATTGAAATCCACAAACAACTTCAACAAGAAAGAAGAAACCCTAAAAGTAAACAAAATCTGGCTCCCAGTTTTGAAAAACAATAGAATCAAAACTCAACACTTACAAAGGAATTCCACCCAGGGACAAGGGGATTTCCAGCAGATACTGGCCCATCAACCAACCATTAGCTAAACAGACACTAATCATCCTTGCATTTCTATACGCAGAAACTAACCATTCAATTACACAAATTTACATATATTCCCCAACAGGGGTTCACAGCATATAAACTCCACACACACTCCTACTCAACCATACTTTGAAGATGCCAGCCACGGATGCAGGCAAAATGTCAGAAAGAAACTATTCCAGAACACGGCCTCAGAGCCCAGAAAAAAACAAGGAAAATCTATGGATGCTGGCTGTGAAACCCTTCAACTTCACATGTTGATGTAAGGCCCACACAAGAAGGCTTTCTGCTGCCCCTCACAGAGTTTGGTTCATCTGCATAGGTCAGGATATACCTCTGGCTGTGGATCAGCTAGGATGCCAGCCTTCAACATATAACCAAGCTCCCCTGCATGTGACCAGCCTTGGTCACATGCTGCAGGAGCCCTTCCCGCTTTGGAGAGGGTGAAGCAAGCCAACAGCTGCAGCGACAGGCTGGCTTGCTGGGACAGGCTCCTGCGGTTTTGTGGGACCCGATCCATTTCTTCTCGGCAGGAATGAATTAAAGCAAGTTTGGTATATCAAGCACATGAAGTGGCCTCTGGTAAGACTTGAAGGATGAGGGTGATGGTTGTAGGAGATTCCCTGCTGTGAGGAACAGAAGCAGTAGTTTGCAGGCCTGACAAAATGTCTCAGGAAGTATGATGTCACACTGGGGCAAAAATTCAAGATGTAACAGAAAGGCTGACAAGACTCATCAAGCGTTCTGACCATTATCCATTCCTTTTGGTCCATGTGGAAACCTATGACACTGCAAGGCATAGCCTCCAGAAGATCACAAGGGATTATGATGCTTTCGGTAGGAAGCTGAAGAACCTGGATGCACAGATAGTCATTTCATCTGTCCTTCCAGTGGAAGGGCATGGGCCAGGAAGGGAGAGAAGAATAGTGGAGGTTAACAATTGGCGACACAGATGGTGCCACCAGGAACAATTTGGTTTCCTGGACCATGGGATGCAGTTTCAGGGAGGTGGACTTCTGGCAAGGGATAGGTTGCACCTCACAGCAGCTGGCAGGAATGTTTTTGCTAAGAGTCTGAAAGATCTTATCAGGAGTGCTAACTTAAATGTATGGTGGAGGGAGACAGTAGTCTTGAAGGCAGGGGTTCATCAAGTGCTAGAGACAATAGCCAAAATGTTATACAGAGAACAAGGCAAACAGCACAACAACCCAACAATGGAAGGAATAAACCCTTTAAAAGGCAGATAGGGGAAATGGCCCATGGTCTCAGATGTGTCTATACAAATACACAAAGCATGGGAAATAAACAGGATGAACTTGAACTCTTAGCACAGCAAAACAAATATGATATAATAGGCATCACTGAAACTGGGTGGGATGAGTCTCATGATTGGAATGTAGGAATAGAGGGGTATAGCCTATTTCAGAAAAATAGACCAAACAGGAAGGGTGGTGGAGTAGCATTATACATTAAGGATGTGTACACCTGTGAACAGATCCATGCCTTAAATCCTGGAAGCCATGTTGAGAGCATCTGGGTAAAAATCAAGGGGGAGAAAAACAGCAGGGAGGTCATTGTAGGGGTCTACTATAGACCTCCAAGCCAAACTGAGGACTTGGATGATGCCCTCCTGGAATAGATGACTGCACATTCAGAAAGGAGAGATGTAGTAGTAATGGGGGATTTCAACTATCCTGATAGTTGTTGGAAGTCCAATTCTGCCAAGAATTTAAGGTCCAACAAATTCCTCACTTGCCTTGCAGACAATTTCATTGTCCAGAAGGTGGAAGAGGCAACAGGGGGGTCAGCTATTTTAGATCTGATCCTAACCAATGGGGATGGCCTGGTTAATGGTGTGGAAGTGGTGGGATCCTTAGAGGGGAGTGACAATGTTCTCCTTGACTTTGTTATACAGAGGAAAAGGGAAGCCAAGCACAGTCAGACATGCCTTCTAGATTTTATGGAAGCTGATTTCAGAAAACTTAGGGAATTACTGGGGGTGATTCCATGGTCAGGAATACTAAAAAATAAAGGAGCTCATGATAGATGGGAGTTTCTTAAAAGTGAGATACTGAAGGCACAACTTCAAACAGTTCCAATAAGGAGGGAAAATGGCAGGTGTCTGAAGAAACCAGGATGGACGTCGAAAGGACTCTCAACTGAGCTAAAACTTAAAAAGGACATGTACAAGAAATGGAAAAAGGGAGAAATCACCAAAGAATTCAAACAAATAGCTAGCTCATGTAAGGGGGTGGGTGGGTTCAGAACAGCTAAAGCACAGATGGAGCTCAAGCTTGCTAGAGAGATTAAAACAATAAAAGGCTTTTTTGCTTATGTCCTTAGCAAAAGGAAGAACAAGGAAATGGTAGGGCCACTGTGTGGAGAAGATGGTGAAAGGCTAACAGGGCACAGAGAAAAGGCAGAACTACTTACTACCTTCTTTGATTCAGTCTTCTCCCAAAGGAGGAACAATGCTCAACCTGGGAAAAATGAAGCAGATGATGCAGTAGGGGAAATACAGCACAGAATTGGTAAAGAGGTACTTCAGGAATATCTGGCCAGTATAAATGAATTCAAGTCTCCAGGGCCAGATGAACTTCATCCAAGAGTATTAAAAGAACTGGAAGAAGTAATCTTAGAACCACTGTCAATAATCTTTCAGAACTCCTAGAGAACAGGAGAGGTCCCAGTAGACTGGAAGAGGGCAAATGTTGTCCCCATATCTAAAAAGAGGAAAAAAGAAGACCCAAATAATTATTGTCCAGTCCACCTGACATCCATACTAGGAAATATTCTAGAACAGATCATTAAACAAACAGTCTCTAAGCACTTAGAAAGGAGTGCTGTGATCACTAAAAGTCAGCATAGGTTGCTCAAAAACAAGTCATGCCAGACTAATCTTATGTCTTTTTTTGATAGAGTTAAAAACTTGATAGATGAAAGGAATGCTGTGGATGTAGTGTATCTTGATTTCAGTAAGGATTTTGATAAGGTCCCCCATGATATTCTTGCAAAAAAGTTAGTAACCTGTGGGCTAGACAATGCAACTGTTAGGTGAATTTGTAATTGGTTGACTGACCAAAACCAAAGGGTAGTCACCAATGGTTCCTCTTCATCCTGGAGAGAAATGCCTAGTGAGGTGCCACAGGGTCCAGTCCTGGGTCCAGTGGTATTCAACATATTTATTAATGACTTGGATGAGGAAATAGAGGACATGCTTATCTAGTTTGCAGATTACATCAAATTAGGAGGGGTAGCTAAATACCCCATAGGATTAAATCAGAATTTAAAATGACAGAACAGTTTAGAAAGCTGGACCAAAACTAATAAAATGAATTTCAACAGGGAGAAGTGTAGGATACTACACTCGGGCAGTCAAAATGACATGCACAGATATAGGATGGGTGACACCTGGCAGTACATGCAAAAGGGATCTAGGAGTCTTAGTGTACCACAAACTGAACATGAGTCAGCAGTGTGATGCAGCAGCTAAAAAGGCCATTTCGATTCTAGGCTGCATTTATAGGAGTATAGTTTTTAGATCAAGGGAAGTGTAATAGTGCCACTCTGTTCTGCTTTGGTCAGACCTCACCTGGAATACTGTGTCCAGTTCTGGGCACCACAGTTCAGGAAGGATATTGACAAGCTGGAATGTGTCCAGAGGAGGGCAACCAGGATGGTGGGAGGTCTGGAAGCCATGCCCTCTGCGGAGCAGCTTAGGGTGCTGGGTATGTTTAGTCTGGAGAAGAGAAGGTTGAGAAGTGACATGATAGCCATGCTTAAATATTTGAAGGGATGTCATACTGAGGATGGAGCAAGCTTGTTTTCTGCTGGTTCAGAAACTAGGACATAGAGCAATCGGTTCAAACTACAGGAAAAGAGATTCTACATAAGCATTTGGAAGAACTTCCTGACAGTAAGAGCTGTTTGGAAGTGTCCAGTAGTGTGGTGGGGTCTCCTTCTTTGGGGGTTTTAAGCAGAGGGTGGATGGCCATCTGTTAGGAATGATTTGATTGTGTATTCCTGTATGGCAGGGGATTGGACTGGATGGCCCTTGTGGTCTCTTCCAACTCTATGATTCTATGAAACCAGTGTGATGTTGGCCCCACCAGGCTGGCCCATCAGTTCCTAACCCTGGTTGCTTGTCACTCTCACCTTGCCCTAGAATCCTCCATTATAAATGCCGGTCTGATCTACATGATGAAAAATCGTGTATTTGAAAGAGCGGCGATCTGTACAGACCACCATTCAAATAAATGCATGTCATTCTGGGGAGGGGCAAAACTCACATTCTAGTCCATGTCCGGTGGATCAAGGACTTCCTCCGGATCTCAGGGATAAATCCGTGTGGCTTCTGAATGATTGGCTGTTTGTACACTCCTGTTCACACGCATACAAACAGGAGTGCAATCTGATTGGGTGGCTTAGTAGAGGGGGCGGGACTAACAGGGAGAGAGATCAGTTGCGGTTGCCATGTTTTGTAAGCCAGAAGCAGCAGAAGCCAGGGCTCAGGGGAAACACACAACAGCAAAGAGCCTAAACGCTAAAGCCTGGAAAAAGAGTTTTAGACTGGACAGATCTGCAAGGCACTCACCCAAAGTCAGTGGCTCAAAGTCAAAGCCCCCTGCAAAGCTCAGCAGAAGAGAAACCAGAGACCACCTCAGGATGAGGAGCTCGAGCAGGCAGCCCCAGCCTCCATAGAGAAGAAGGGACTTTTTTGGATGAACTCTCAAACAATTCCCTTCTTTTTGGCTAGCTCCCATTCCTCCCCTTCCAGAGGAGGAGGGAAAGGAGGAGCTGAAGGGAGAAGGAGGCTCAAGGCTGGGCTGGAGAGAATTGTGCTTCCTACTGTGCTCTCCTCTCTTCAAAAAAGAGTCCAAAATATGAGACTGGGAGGGGGCAATCTCCCACTTGCACCTGATGAACAAAAGATGGGAGAAATCAGGAGTGGTTGGGGGGGGTGGCACGAGTTTTTAATCGGAAAAAGCCCCTTCTTCCTATGGAGGCTGGGGCTGCCTGCTTGAGCTCCTCATCCCATGGCAGTCTCTGGTTCCTCTGCTGCTAAGCTTTGCAGGGGGCTTTGACTTTGACTCCGCAGACTCTTCCTAAAACAGTCAGTGTCTCCCTACTGACACCCTTTTTGCCCCTTGAAAACTTCCCCTCCCTCCAGCCAGATCCTAAAATTCCAGTCTCTGACTTTGGATGAGTGCCTCACAGATCTGTCCAGCCTGGAACTCTTTTTCTACCCTTGAGAGTTTAGGCTCTTTGTTGCTGTGCGTTCCCCCCCTTCTTCTTTTTTCCCTCCTCCTCTATGGCAGGAAGGGAGATTGCTTGCGAGTCACTGCCCCTCAGAGCACCCACCTGCCAGAGTACTCTTCTCCCCCCAGCCACCACCACCTTTTTGTCCCTTTCCAAGCGGGTTCCCTGTATGTTCCCTGGAGACCTCCATTTCTTTCCCAATCCCAGCCTTCCTTCACCAGCAGCCAGGTGGCTAGGGGTCATGTGGAGTTTAGTGGGGGGGACTTCAACTCATGTAGGGAGTTCGTATGCTTGTGAACACCTACCTTTTCGGAGTATATTTACCCTGTATGGATTTTTTTAACCCTCGTGTAGACATACACCCCTTTCTGGATTGGGGTCCTGAGCCTCTAGGTGACATTTTTGTGGACAAGTTTGGCTAAAAGTGTTCTTTCTGATGGTAAGCATAACCAACCCTTATTCCAAGATGAATAAAGCCAGCCTGAGTCAGTGTGAACAATTTAACAAACCAGTCCAAATTATTTATTATAACCAAGCTTTAACAACTTACTGGAGTTGATATTACCTATATATTCATATGTCAAACAAATGGTATCATACCTTGCCTCCACTCAGTTCATACACCCAGTAATATTCACTCCCCAATGACTCTCACAACTGACACATCCAACTGACTCTTCACCAGTCAACTCTCAACTGTCACTCCCAACTGATAGTCTCATAGACTCTGGAGATTTTCACACACCGAAAATATCGCTGCCAGAAACCGGGACAGAAATATTTCTGTCCCGGAAGCAGCGCTGCAGTTCGCACGCTCACCTCCCTCTCCCGTTGTTCCGTCGTCCTCGCTTTGGGTTTTTTCCTCTCTCTTCCGAAATATTTTATTAACGGCAAACTCCCGTTAGTAAAATATTCCAGAAGAGGGAGGAAAAAACCCAAAGCAAGGACGACGGAACAACGGGAGAGGGAGGTGAGCGTGCGAACCGCGGCGCTGCTTCCGGGACAGAAATATTTCTGTCCCGGTTTCTGGCAGCGATATTTTCGGTGTGTGAAAATCTCCTCTCTCACTCCCAGAGACCCCTCCCTCCCATCACAGCATTCTGTGCTGGGATTGGCTTGCCTCTGTCCTTCCAAGCACTGATTCACACCCATTCATCTAAGCACTCCTCAGCCACATAGTTGCAAGGTGGCTTTTGACAAGCAGGTATTTTAATGTAATGGTTTATCAGGTCCTACCTCATCTCCCCCCCCCCCATCTTAGCCCCATATTTTCCCCAGGAGTCATGAGGACTGCCTCTGGGTAGAACACGGCAAAAACCCTGGGTCATCAGGACTGCAGGGTTCTAAGATGAGGGGGGGGGCAAGCTGGTATATTGACCATGTAGACAAGCCTCAAGATCCTACATCAATATACTGTAAATATCCATTAACAGTTACAGTATGCAACCCCTATATTGAATACCCAAGCAGCACAAATTATGTGGATAAACGCTCAAAGTATATGGCTGACAACCCATTGTACAATTGCAGTATGCAATAAGTACCAGCAACACATACAGGCAATGCACATTCACACACTTTTATGTGTACTTGAATGCACCACCACATGTGCAATGGTCCCAGTTGTACAACACTGTTTACAGTGCTGTCAGCTGATACAATCATTGTGCATGGTCCAAAAATGTCACTCCGCATGCATAGTACAACTTATACCTGTGTGTGTCACTAAAAGGATGCCAGCCTCTATGTGTTAATCTTGTCAGTCATAAAAAAATGAAACAAGTTAACTCCCATCATCTGCACTTCTCTTGATCCTCTATAGTCACTGTAAAACACTCGTAGAATCATAGAATCACAGAGTTGGAAGAGACCACAAGGGCCATCCAGTCCAGCCCCCTGCCATGCAGGAATAAACAATCAAAGCATTGGTTTTCTGTGGTGTTTCTTTCAGGGCTTTAAACTCTTCCAGAACACAACCTCACAGCCCGGAAAAATCCACAGAAAACCTATGGATGCTGGCCGTGAAAGCCTTCGACTTCACAAATCAAAGCATTCCCAAATATGTCCATCCAGCCTCTTCTTAAAAACCTCAGTATGGCATCCCTTCAAATATTTAAACATGGCTATCATGTCACCTCTTAACCTTCTCTTCCACAGACTAAACACACCCAGCTTCCTAAACCGCTCCTCATAGGACATAGCATCCAGCACTCCTACCATTTTGGTCACCCTGCTCTGAACATGTTCCAGCTTGTCCATATCCTCCCTAAATTGTGGTGCCCAGAACTGGACACAGTATTCCAGGTGAGATCGGACTAAAGCAGAACAGAGTGGCACTATTACTTCCCTTGATCTAGACACTATACTCCTATTGATGCAGCCTTTTTAAGCTGCCACATCACACTGCTAAATCATGTTCAGTTTGTGGTCCACTAGACTCCTAGATCCCTTTCACATGTACTGCAATTAAACCAGTATATAGTTCCATGTCAGTATAATCCTATATAATTAGTGTTTTTGTTATTTCTGATTAGACAGAAGTCTTAGGAGATTTTCACACGGGCTATATATCCTGTGGCAGAAACAGAACAGGGTCGGGAAAGGTTTTCCCTTTCAGACGACATTGACCCCATTCTGTCCTGCATCCATCCTGCTCCCATGACTGTTCTGGAACAATGTAATCATGATTTTTCATCGTGAATAGACCTCCCATTCCGTCGCTATCATGCAATCATGGGTGTGCAAACAGGACCCCCGTTTCTGTTCTGAAATGACAGCCACGGAGGGGAGGTCCGTTCTTAGCACTTCCTGGTACGATCTGGACATCCAGGTAAGTGGCACCTTTAATTTTACCCTCCCTGTTTTGATTGTGTGATTTAAAGTGTGTTTTTGTGCTTGATGACCTGATTTTATGTTTGGGGGAGTTTTATTTTTTAAATTTACCACCTGGCCGTTATCACACAATAACGTGATAACGTTTCAGACGGCCAGTCGTAAAAGCAGCCTTACGACAGCTGCATTTACGGCCGGCCAGCAAGGGGAGGGGGAGCCCATTCCTGCTGAGGAATTAAGGTAAGTGTGTGAAAGATTTACGTTATTCCATGGCAGGAACGGGAGAGGAGGTGGTGGGGCAGTAACGGGGCATTTTGGCCCTGTGTGAAAATTGCCTAACTACTTCTTTATAAGTATTAATATGGTGCTCCAAATATTTGCTGCCATTGCCATCCACCACATCTGTACATTTCTATGTAAATATATTCCCAAGGGTTACATAAGGCCATGTTGTCCAAAGCTACCCATGATTTTCTTTCTTGTCATAAAGGTAGCTATTCTTTTTATTTCAAACCAATATTATATGCTGTAACTTTCAACTCAGTATTTTTGCTTGTAGGCTGTTTTGCTCAAGGCCATCATTATCTAGTTGTCTCCAAACAATTGCCTACTTAAGTGTTTTCATTTTTATTCCATATAGAGGTAATTATAATTGGGCCACTGAAAATGTGCAGCATCTGAAATATGCGGAAATAAAAGTATTACAAGGAATGTACTAGAAATACGAATTGATTTGGTGGAGTGGAGGTTGGCCTGATGTCTGAAAGTAAAATTAATAGGAGGAATTCAATTTATCTTAACCTCACTTCTGGAGTGTTTTGCTTTTGCTTATGAGATGTTAGTTATGCTAATAAAAAGAAACTCTAACACAGAAAATGGGAAAGAATTAGAAGTTATTATGTATCTTCTATTAAGTAGATACAAATAAAGGGTCTCAATCTTAAATATATTCATGTTTATTTTATTTTTAGACTACAGGCAGAAATTCTATAAGGTAGGGAATATCACTGAGACAAGAGCTTTACTGTCTTTCTCCAAGAACAACAGAATAGCAACAGGTAATCTGTTACTTCAACCAGTTGGAATTATGTCCAATGCTCTCTAGTGATGAAAATATATAAATGTCACTATCCACAAAGTCTCTCCCCAGAATGGAGTTGGGAACACACAAAAGGTAAGATATGAAGCAACCTACAAAAAAGATAATTTCCACTGGTTCCCCACCCTCTCCATTAAATAGCTTCATTGTAACACATGGAGACTAGGGTTCGAATCCCCACTTAGCCATGAAAACCCACTAGGTGACCTTGGGCACGTCATACACTCTCAGCCTAAAAAAAAACCCCATGATTGGTTCACCTTAGAGTTGCTGTAAGTCAGAAATGCCAACAACAAGATGGCAATGAGGAAAAATCTGTTATCCATACTTCCTGATCTAATAGGGAATCTGAAACACAATTCTTCTTCTATTCCCACCTCACTTCTCTGAATTTTGTGATGTGTTCTCTGATTTTTAAAAATGTGTAAAACTAGGGGAAGTATCACAAATGTGCATATATTCCTGAAAACAACATTAGCTATATCAGGGAAAACTGCAAAAACATGTACGCTAAGCAGAAATGCTCACCAAAATTATGTATGTTAGAAGAAATGTGCACAAATGTATAAAAATGTTCATGTGATTTTATTTTATTTTTTTAAAATGGAGCAATGCAGAAATGGGACAGAATACATATAAGACTGAAGAAAAAAGTAAAATTGATAGAGACAACAACAACAACAACAAAATTTGCCTATCCTAGCATGGAAGAAACATTTTCCTCCCCATTTGAGTAGGATGCATAAGTGTAGAAAGATGTATAAAAGGCATGCACTTCTCCAAAATAATGGCTTAGGTAGGATACGAAGGACACAGAAAACATAGAGGTATTATGAAGGGTAATATGACGATAGCAGCTTCTTCCTTATCTTTCACTGACCCACCTTTCTCACAAAATCCTCATATACAAATCTTGCTTGAATTGCAATAAGCAATTTAGAGGCCATCCTTAGAACTGATCTAAGACAAATACAGCCTGTTGTTGAGGTTTCCTCGTGGCTGTTGATATGAATGTAAACACACATATGGATAAGCCCCAGCTTCAACATCCTATTTCAGCCAGAATTTGGCAGAAGTGTTAATAGCTCTGCAGGAATCAAGGTCCCAAACAAGACTGGGAGTCTGATGGAATCAATGATATCTTCCTAGCAGTTAGACCAAACAAACAAACACCAAAGAAACTGAAACCAAGTGGTTTCTTTTCTTTTCTTTTCTTTTCCTTTCTTTTCTTTCTTTCTTTTTTTTTGGGGGGGGTCAGGGGTCAGGGTTTATATTTCAGTGTGTATTAGGGCTCTGTCACCTCCCTCCTCCCAACAACACAACCACCATTCATGAACATCTACAGGGATAGGAAAGCAACTTATATCCATCAGATTTTTATTTTATTTTATTTTATTTTGAAGGGAGCAAATCAAGAGGTGATATGGCCACAAGAAAGGCCACGACTTGACTTCCCTTCTCTTTATCTGGTTGGTTGATTTTTTTCCATCTGTTGTTCATGTGTACCCAATTGTAAATATGAGAATGCACTTAAACAAGCAGTTTTGATATGTGTGTGCCTTGTATCCCTTCTGAATGTTTGAATCAACTCACATACTGACTGTACTGGCAAGGTAAAATTTTTGAAGTGGTAGTTGCAGTGGGCTTAATATAATAGGGCCAATGTTTGCAAGGATGGGCTCTGGGTTCAAGTAGCCCCCAGTGTTATTTTTCTGGCCACTAGGATCTACTGGGGACTCTTTCTTTCCCCCAAATAAATGTTAATTTAATAAGCATTCAAAAATGTTTTTTCTCCAAATGCCTACAAATTGCCTTTGGGGGCATGGGGGCCATTTTCATTACATTCTGGAAGTTAAAAAGCAAGGGCCACCTCCCCAAGTCATTTCCTGTTGCAAAGAGGATCTCATCCAAGCCTAAAATTGCTCAAAGGCAAAAATGTGGCCAGAATTCCCCGATACCATCAAAAGGTATCTGGGGACATTTTGGGGTACAAGAGGAGGCCCTCCAAGGTCTCCCTACCATATGCCAGTTGCCCACCCCATTCTAGAATCTTCTAGAAAGACATTACTTCAGACACCCTTTACACTAGTTTGCTTTATCCTTTGTTGCCAAATTAAAAGGCAGACTCTTTATATATGAGCATTCATTGGCACTGGGAGTTATTAGATAATTCCTTAGTGGTTCAGGATAATCAGCACCTCTGAAACCCATATCACCTGATAATAAAATCCAAAGCGTGTTTTCAAGATAGAGATAGATAGATAGATAGATAGACAGACAGGAGGGGGGATCACACCGTTCTACCACAAAAGAAAAGGGTGGGGGGCACACAGAAAAAAAGAAAGACTATAAATATGTATTGGTGCACTGAGACTTCAGAGTGCTCTTTTTTATGATTTATTAGTGTCTCCTGAGCATGATTATATATCAAGAAACACTTGAAAAAGATGTTCCATCCAAATGTAATTCTAACAAGTCCTTAAGAGTCATCCACTAGGGCAGCAATAGGAATGCATACTTCTCATTTTAATCACCCACTAAGGAACTAAATTCAAAGAATGTGGCTGCTCTTCCTGAGCACAGGATCAAAACGAATGAAGCTGGTAAAAATATCATCCATACTTGAATGCACAGAACTGTGAAAAAGAGCGATTGCATACTTGCATTTTTAACACGTTAATACAGTTATAGTCATGTTATATTCACATACACTGAAAGTGGGCCAACTCCATGTTAAGCTTGCAATGCTTTTTAAAAGATTTTAACTTCAAATTCTATTTTTAATCACCCTCAAAGCAAGATTTATAAATACTGTTCATTCTGGGGATTGTTTGTTTGTGTGTGTGTGTGTGTGTGTGCATGCATTTCACCAGAATACACAAATTAAATTTGTATTGTCACTAGAAATTGGATGTTATTAATTCCTTTTGGTATTGATCTAAAAGTAATAGTTTACATAAGCAGCATTAAAAAATACAAATAAAAAACCTGTTATAGAAGCAGTTTATATATTTTTTAAAACCTTGCTTCATTATTTCTGATTTTGTTATAGGAATTGATGAACAAAACTAAAATATTTATAAAGATAAGGATCAGAGTAGTGTATAGCTGTGATATTGGGCTTTCCCATTAAAGGGCAGGAACAGAAGTTAAGTGCCTGAGTAACTTCCTACTCAGTTTCTGAGTCATGTGGGATATAATAAGTGGGTGGTGACATCTAGATGATCTTCAGGGACCCCCTCTCCTAGTCAAGATCAGGAGCAGGGCCATTACATGGTGTTAGGAGTCAGCAGACACATGCACATTCTGCAGCCACTCTTCTCAGAGGAGACACCAGGAGAAACAACACAGGAAACAGCTCAGTAGCCACTCAGTTCTCTCGCCAGTGGGAAGATAGTCCCTCTCACACACAGAGTGTTGCTTTTTGGAAAAGCTTGATACCAGCCAGCAAAGAATATATAAACAGCGAATATCGCAGAAGGTTGCCAGCTTTTAATGAGCACACTGGAATGCAAACATAGTCCAGAAAGTCAAAGGCTTATGACAGGCAGCATGGGTCTAAACCAGTCCGTGAGACAGTAGGAAACAGGCAGCAGAATAACCAGGGAAAGTCTGAGGTCGAGGTACAAGTTCAAAGCAGCAGAGCAATCAGGAACAGTCTGGGGTCAAGGCACGAGTCAAAGCAGCAAGGATCAAGGCAATGAGGTCAGCAGGAAGCTTTCTCCAGGAAGACCAGTTGATTTCTGACAAAGCCTTCATTGCCTCTCACAGCATATATAAAACAATTAAGACTTTGTTGGGTGTTTCTTAATGAGCAGGTTTTTCCTCATAAAGTCTCAGAGATTCCTTTCAGCTTACTTTTGAGTTTGCTGCTGGGTATACAATGGTGGAGGTAAGTCCCTCTCTTCTTCTTCATACTTATCTGAATTGGCAGGACTCTCTGCTGGGTCTGATGCCAACCCACTCGGACCAGGCTCTTCCTCTGCTTGAATCTCTACGTTGGCAGGGTTCCCTTCTGGCAGAGGTGTAGATAAAACTGTGCCTGGGTCCCTAGGGACATTCCCTGCCATGTCCTCCTCCTCCTCCTCTGATTCCATACCCTAATCAGGCTGATGGGATATGGCAGTCTTCACCAGCCACTCTTCTACCACCCACTGATTTTACACACATAATTCATTAACTCATTGTAAAGTTACTGAGGGCTCAGTTACACGGGAGAATTAAATGCAGAAAATATTGCCTTACCTCCCTTTTGCACCAGTGGCCATTTGTTCCTATGATTTTCTCCAAAAGTGGTTGTAGCAAAGAAGTTGTGATTTTGTAGTTCACACAACCACGCCGCTCCTGAGGCCCCTGCCTGATTGCGCAGAGCCTTGTGTCACCACTCCTGTGTCCCTGCCAGAGGAGGATCATGTTGGGGCCCGTGCTTTCCTTTGCGTGTCCTTCCCGAGCCGCACAAAGGGCTGTGTTGCCTCCCTTGTGCCCTTGCCATCTTCAGGCCGCATGGCACCCCTGCCAACCTCTGTCCACATTGCTGATCGATTGTTCCTTTGTGCCCCACTGGGAGGCCCAACAACAGCCTCATGAAACAGCGCAATGCTGTTCTTGTTGTTGGGCCTCTGCCACCCCCCATGCTGTGGATACTAATCCTAGAGGTCTCAGGAGCAGCACAGTGGTTCTCAAAGCCATGCCGCTCCTGGGGCCTCTAGGGTCAGTGTCTATGCAACAGGGGGAAGTGGTTGAGGCCCAGTGACAACAACAGCACTGCACTGCGCCTGAGGCTGTCATTGGGCCTCCCAGTGGAGCACAAAGGGACATCAATCAGCCATGTAGGCTGAGGTTGTAGGGGCAGCACATGGCCGGAAGATGGCAAGGGCACATTGGAGGTGACATAGCCCTCTGCAAAGATGGCAAGGGTGTGGGGGAGGTGACACAACCCTCTGTGAAGATGACAAGGGGAAGGGGGAGTCCATAGCACAGTGGGGGAGGGTGAGACCCCACAGCAAGGCAGCCGTGCCCCTTCCCTCCCACAGGCAGCACTGCAAACTCCTCCTTCTTGCCACTGCAAATTTTGCCCTTTTGCAAAATGATAGTTTACATGACCTCTTGCGAATTTGGTGTTCATGTGTCCTGTTGTGCACATTTTTTCTAAATATATCACTGCTTTCGAAAAAGATCGGAAAAACTAGTGAAAGCTGTTATCGCACTATTTATGGGTATTTTTGCCCCCCTCCTTCTAAATATACTTAGGCCTGAAATGTGTGTGAACCATTAGGATTCTGGGCAAATAAGTTGAGGATTTTTATTTTTATTTTATTTGGCCATGTAAATGAGACCTGAGGCTTATCCTGCACTTTTCTACCTCTGACTCTGCAGAGACTTTCCATTGCCTTCCTATGGGAGATGAGAATCCTATACACATATGCACCGAGCAAAGGTATGTGAAGAGAGTGTGGGAAAGAGGAGGTCTTTAAGGGAAAGCTTTTAATCTAAGCAAGCAAAAAAGTATCTTTTATACAAAGACACCTTCCTTCAGGCATTACTTAGGAGCAGTTACAAAGTTACGAACTCACCCTAGGTCCTATTCAGCCAAGGTTAAAACAAGTAAGCCCTAACGTGACTAGCTGAACAGTCCTAGTTTACGCACAATACAAATGGTGTTCTGGGTCTTGGATGTTCATGGAAAGCTGGGAGTCTAGATGGCTTTGTCCACCCTGCCACCAGACAGGCAGCCTCAGTCCCAAAGTCCCAGTCTCTTTGTCTCTCTTTGTTTCTCTCTGTGCCTCCTGGCACTCTGATATTTTATAAACTCACTGGGAAGCCTCTCCAAGCTTTCACACTCTTCCCAAACTTGTCATCACCATTGGGCAATTTTCTCTTGTGATCTCTGTTGCTCCACATATGTTTACCTGGAGGGGAGACTATACTCCTCAGCTGTGTTGTCCAGATAACAGGAGAGCCCATTATCACAATAGCTTATTTTTTAAAAAAAATCTGGTCATTTATCTAATAAATGTTATCTAATGGTGTCTGATACTATCTAGGCTAGCCTATTCCTTTTATCTGTGTCTGCTATTTGAATAACAATGTATTAAAAACTCTATGCAAACCTCTAAGGCTCAATCTTAAGTTCAGATACACTTTCAGATATGGAAAAATCTAACACAACCCCATTTAGGCTTAATACTCAAATACCTACAACTTACTACCATGATAAAATCATCCTGTGGTTTCCACATTTGCATTTTTAACCAATCCAGGTTTTTTTTCCAGTCCTCATTAAACTGCCATCATTATCAGAGTTCCACAAACATGTCACAAATAATTTAAAGCCTGTTGAAAGACAATTTGAAATGAATTATTGATCAGGACCCTGTCTCCTCAAAAGCAGGCTATCATTTTCATGGCAATGAGAAGACACATTCATTTGATGAAGACTACTGCTTGGCCTTAGTCCAGCTATTGATATTTTTACATGATTAAATCTGACCTCAGTGTTGTCTGCCACACCAAGAGCTCCTATTACATGTGCCAGCTTTAAGTAGTGTCATTGGCTTTGCCAACTGCCTGCCTTTGATCCACAGAGTTTGCTGCTTTTAACTGAAACACTGTACAGCTTATACACATGCAATACTGGGATCAATTTGTCTAATGAAGAGGGGGATGTTTTCAAAAGGTCCTGGCTTCTCCAAAGAAACTTTCCCAGCCTTTGTCACAATTTTTTTTTTGTGTGTGTGAGGAAAACAGAGTCACTTCAGGCCTTTCAGAAAAGTTGCAAGGGAAAAAGGATGAGTTAGTTGTATTTCATCTCCTCAAGCTTCTTGGCCACATATGAAAGAGGGAAAGAACATGTCATCCTAATACATGAGGACACAATTTGCTTTCAGATGAAATCGGAAGTACTTGGAAGCTTGTGTCAAACATCTTTGTTGTCTCTAAGATTATTATTTTTAAAAAATTTTGGGTGATAAAGTAATCATTAACTATTATTCAAATGGTCCCATAATGTTAACAGTTATTAAAGAAGATAAAACTGTTGATAGAATGTTATGGTTTTGAATGTGTAACCCTTGGAGATTTATGTCATAAAGAGATACCATATATTCCATTTATCTGTAGAGGACAAATCTGAAGGTTAAACAGCTATGTAGTACAGTAGTCAGCTGATGTTTTTCTGCCCACTTATCTCTGTATGACTAATAGAAGGGAGATAACATGATAGGGATGATGTCAGATGATGTCACCAGTCACCAATTGAATGAAGGGGAGTTGCTAGAACTTGCTAGAACAGCTAGGAAACCCTGTATAAGTCATGGTGCAAGGCAGCCCGCTTCACTTCTTCAACTGACTTCTTTGACTGACTGCTAACTGTAAGCTTAGCTATTAGAGCAATGATTTTGTCTGTAGTTTAGGATGTAAACAATAAAGACTGTTAGTTTTTAGACACTAAGTGTGTCCATCTACTCACTGAACATTGAACATGCTGGAAGCATCTGGACCAAGCTTTTGCTCCTCTGCTAACCTAATTGCTGGCTGGACTCCTGAGCATAGACAGATTCCAGTAAGCTGTATCGCAACACAGAATTCTCTTAAATGGGATAATAAAACAATTTCAGCCCATTCAGGATCAAGTCAGATTTGACAATTGGAGACTTATGATTGTATCTCTTTGTATACTACCTATATGTTTTACCTTACATGAAAAATAATTGGCCTGCAGGGTAGGGGATTGGATTAGATGGCCCTTGTGGTCTCTTCCAACTCTACAGAGATTATAGATTTGCCTTGGGATTTTTTTCTGGGCTGTGAGGCTGTGTTCTGGAAGAGTTTCCTTCTGACGTTTCACCTGCATCTGTGGCTGCCATCTTCAGAGAATGGTTGGGTAGGAGTGTGTGTGGAGTTTATAAATTATGAACCTCTGTGTAAATTTGTGTCATTGAATGGTTAGTTTCTGGGTATAGAAATGCAAGAATGATTGATGTCTGTTTGGCTAATGGTTGGTTAATGGCCCATTATCTGCTGGAAATCAAGGAACATGAGAGACACTGCAGACTGGGCCAGCCAGAAAAATCAGCAGTAGCATAACATGTTATGAACCAACCTGGACATAAAATGTTATTTTAAAACACAGAAATTCTGGACAAGGCCAACAACTATCATGTCAGAATGCACAGAGAAGCTATTGAAATCCACAAACACCTGGACTTCAACACGAAAGAAGAAACCCTGAAAGTAAACAAAATCTGGTTCCCAGTTTTGAAAAACAATAGAATCACAACTCAACACTTACAAAGGAATTCCACCCAGGGACATGGGGATTCCCAGCAGATAATGGCCCATCAACCAACTAAACAGACACTAACCATCCTTGCATTTCTATACCCAGAAACTAACCATTCAATGACACAAATTTACATATACTCCCCAACAGGGATGACAGTATATAAACTCCACACACACTCCTACCCAACCATTCTCTGAAGATGCCAGACACAGATGCAGGTGAAACATCAGAAAGAAACTATTCCAGAACACGGCCTCACAGCCCGGAAAAAAGGAAAATCTATGGATGCCGGCCGTGAAAGCCTCTGACTCTATGGAGGTTATCAGATGCTGTAAATATGGCTTGACATCAATGCGTGGAGATTGCTAAAGGGCTTGAATTTCAGACGTTGTCATCCCTGAGTTGTCATGCCCCCATATTGCTTCCGTTTCCCCCATGCTCCTTTTTATTCACGGGCTAAGCTGTGAATAGAATGCCTGTTCCATTTCTGTAATGGAACAACGGGAGAGTGAAAAGGTGCCCTGTTATGCTGGCACAATGCTAGCATCAGTGGGAGGTCCATGCCAAACACTTCCGGGTGCAATCGGGACACTGAGGTAAGTGACCTCCCTGGGTTACTTGGGTTTTTTAAAGTGGTTTTTGTGCTTGCAGTCACTTTTTGACTTTTAGTTTTTTTCTTTTTGAATTTTCCACACACTCGTCCTCTCACAAGAACAGCCGGGATTTCCATTCCAGGAAGTGAATGGGGCTCCGTTCGAGCTCCATTCACTCCTGGGCTGCTGGGGGGGGGGAGGAAAAGGCACGCTATAAGGTAGGTCTGAAACTTTTTGTTAGTATGCCAGGATGGGGACAGGAACATGTTGTTCTTGTTGTTTTTATGTGCCTTCAGGTCATTTTCAACTTCTGGTGACCCTAACATAAATGTATAATGGGGGTTTTCTTGGGAAGATTTGTTCCAAGGAGGTTTGCCATTGCTTCTCTCTGAGGTCAAGAGAGCATGACTTGCCCAAGGTCACCTAATGGGTCTCCATGTCTGAGCAGGGATTTGAACTCTGGTCTCCAGAGACTTAGTCCAAAGCCCAAACCACTGGGCCATGCTGGAGGGTGGACAAGATGGAAAACGTTATTAATTAGAAAGAGCATACAAGCTAGAACAAGCTCCTTTTCCCTGAGCCCACTGGGAAGGGCAAGATTCTCCCCCTTGAAAGTCAGGCAAAGAGCTCCAACATCAGACCTCCCATGTCCCATGGAAATGTCTGGAGCCAGCACCTTTCCAGCATCATAGCTTGATGTCAGGAGAACTGAAAAGTAAAAGACTGGAACAATTGTCTTACACAGAAAGCACAGAAGCCTCTCTTCCCCACCCCTACCCCCAGAAATCTTAACCAGGCCATTTAAACATTGGCTCTCTTACTAGGGTAAACCAGGGTGAACATTTAAATGAACCCTGGATATGGTTTCTCTCCCACTGGAAAGAGTAAAACAACAAAACTTAGAAGACAATAGGTGAACAGCACTCCTCTTTCCCTCCCATCTGCCAACTGTATACTAGTAGGGATTTGGATGCATCAGATATTAAAGTTCTGGAGTAAAGATGGAAATAATATTCAAATTATATTTGAAAAATAGTCAAATTGTGTTTCTCAAATCACTCCTGCTGGGAGTCTTGGACTCATGAGAGTCTTTGCTGTTTTGGACATAAACTGCATAAAATTTGCATGTGGTATTTTTGCACAGGAAAAAAAAAAAGCATTTTCTGTGTGGAAATATTTTCTTATGGGGGAAGAAAATTAATTGTTGCCTCATTTGAGAATGAAATTAACAAAGAACTAAATTCTTTCTTTGGAGTTTTATAGTTTGAAGTTTTATAGTACTATCCATAGGATTGCTGTGTGATACCGCTTGCTAGAGGACTGACATACATATTAAGTGGTGTATGGATGAGATTTTGTGATACTATGGAAGTAAAGCAGCTAGTTGGTCTAGAGATGAAATGAGCATTTGAAATGTAGGTCTCAAAAAGGCCAAACACACTTCTCAAATATTGTAGCTGCATTTCAAGATGGCACCAGGCCCTTTAAAAACCAGACCCAATGCTGAATTAGGTTTATATCCACTCCCAGCTGTTCGCTGTCTTCTTTGACTATCTCTCTCCTTTGAAGAAGGAGAGAGGATAGGAGGCAGTGAGAAAAACGGAGTGAGTCAAAAGAGGCACTGTGAAACCTGGCTTGCTTACCTGTCACCTCACCAAATCCTTGCAGAGAAGGTGCAGGGATTTGAGAAGGTGAAACTTTGGGGAAGAATTGTGCTGTTTGAGGGATCAAGAGCAGTGTTTGAAAAAGTCACCATGGTTTTATGAGTGTTTGACTTGAACACTCAAAAGGCCAATGAATTCATGTCCTTGCCCAATCTCTTGCAGTATGTTTTGCCCTGGGGAGAAACATTGCACTGGTACTTGCCCTGTTTCTAATGTAATAAAAACAAAATTGATTAAGGATACATTTGACATAGGAGGGAAACTAAGTTTTAGTATGCAGTGAAAGGGCCTTTGTCTCATCCTTTGAACTTCATTTGTAACAGATAAAGGTGATGCCTGAACTATGATTGTACTGGTAGAGGGGAAGGCACAACATATTTTATTTACTGTTCTTTAAGGCTATATTTTAGAGGAAGGTACTGAAAATACCACCTCTGTGTATCCCTTGCCTAAGAAACCACTATGCAATTAATGGAGTCACCCTATGTTGACAGGCGACTTCAAGGCACACACACACACACACACACACACACGCAAGGGCAGGGCTGCTCAGCACTTGCATAAAGAAAACAGATGGCCCAAGTCAACAGCACTGTGTGGCTGCCAAAAGCTCTGGAAACAATGAGCATCCAGGAAACTACAACCCTGGCTTTTATTTGTTTGAGCAAGGAGGGTTATAAGAGTCTAGAGATTTGAATGATATGATTTGAACAAGAACACCATGGCTCTGCCATTAAACCATGGGCTAAACTTAGACATCTAAATGCTTCAACACTCATCCTACAGTGTAGAATTGCCATCTGACCTTATTCACTTGTTTATTGCAGGGTATCCATATAAATGGTGTTACCATCTGTTGATATCTGGTGTTTGATGCATCTCTCTTCTTTGTCTCACACCCCTGCCCAGACCTCATTCATTGTGATTTTTTGGGAAGGGGAACAAAGTGAAGTTGCTACCACAGTCTGTCCAAGTGAACATCTGTCCAAAGTGCTATTCAGACTTTTCAGGCCTTAATGAAGTACAAAAACAAAGAATATATAACTAGCTAATGACTTGCTGATCATAACTTGAAGTGGAATAATGTACAAAGAGGCTGTTCAAGGGGAAATTACCAAGTAACCCAGAACTGTAATCAGTTGAGAGAAACAACATGAGCTCAACCTGAAGGTACTAGACCTTAAATTCAGTTTTTCCTTGGTTTTATTCCGGGCTGTGAGGCCGTGTTCTGGAATAGTTTCTTTCTGATGTTTAGATGCCAACCACAGATGCAGGTGAAATGTCAGAAAGAAACTATTCCAGAACACAGCCTCACAGCCCGGAAAAAAAACAAGGAAAATCTATGGATGCCGGCCACGAAAGTCTTTGACTTCACATTGAATCCAGTTGTTAGTCCCAACTAGAGTACACCCATTGAATCAATACAACATATTGATTTACCAGGTTTCTATTGATTTAACTGGTTAATTCTAGTTAGAACTTGCAGCTGGATTTTGCCCCATATATTTATTTGATCTTTGCCAGAGACATTTGCTAGAATGAGTGCAAGCAAATGTGAGCACATATTATTGAAAGAACTTTGTCACAAGGAAGACTATCAATCTCTCTCTCTCTGGCTTTTCTTCACAAACGAAGATTCAGGAAGGACTCATCCCACACTTTCTGCAAGCGCACTGATGACTAAAAAGGCCAATCTGAGATAAACAAGTTCATTGCAGAAAGCACAGCAGAAGGTCTCCTTGGGTGATGCTTCTGGGTTGTGATTCTTTCTTGTCGTTTCTCTTCAAGACTTGTTTGGCATGAGTTCTCAAATGAGGCTGCAGCATTGTGGATAGTGCATCTCCATGCATCCCAATGTGAGGCCAGGGCGGACCATTGTTGGTGATCAATTTGGCCGAGCCTGAGATGTTGTTTCAGGGGGTCCTTGTATCGCTTTTTTGGAGCTCCCCTCTTACGCTGACCTGTGGTAAGTTCACCGTAGAGTACTATTTTGGGGAGGCGATGGCACTCCATCCTAGAAACTTGCCCTGCCCAGCACAGCTGTGTTCTCAATATCATGGCCTCAATGCTGGTGATCCCTGCTTGTTCAATATATTAATATAATAAATAATATTACATCCTATGGAGAACCTCAGTTTTAAATTTAGTATCAGCTGATTGTAGTAAGAGAGCCAAAATGGTGCAGTGGTTTGAGCATTGGACTAGGACTCTGGAGACCAGCATTTGAATCCTCACTCAGCCATTGAAACCCATTGGGTGACTTTGGGCAAGTCACACTCTCTCAGCCTCAGAGGAAGATAAAGATCTGAACAAATCCTTCCAAGAAAAACCCTTGATAGGGTTCACCTTCATCTTAGGGTTGTCATAAGTTGGAAATAACTTGAAGGCACACAACAACAATTGTAGCAAAGTAGTACCTGAGTAGTGCAGAAAGACTCAGATTGATTCACCTTTGCTTTAGCCTCTGCAATGCAGACCAATTTTTTTTTTTTTTTTTAAAGGCCAAATCAGGACCCTCTCAATGTGTCTGTTCCATATCTCCATATCTTCAGTGCCTCATGCCTGGTTAATCATCATACTGTGGATGCTTCTTGGGCAGTTGCTGTTTATGCCTCTTTTCTTTTCTTCATGCCTCTTTTCAAGTGGTTATTGGGAGTTATTTTGGAGCTTGCTGTGAGCTGTGATTCAACTGCTGCTGTTGCTGAATAACCTTCTTTGGTGAACTCATAGTGATAAGGTGAATTTCAGCCTAAAGGTAACCATATGCTACTGCTGTAAATATCATCATCTGGAGAGGAGGGCAATAGGATGTTGCTACTAATCTTTAATCACATTCTCTTTCAAAGTAACATTTCAATGCCTTCCCATGATTTTTTCCTACTTCAGACACAGAGGAAACTCTAATCTTCAGCCTCTTATAGCTATGAATAGGTAAGGAATATTCCTTTTTTTTTGCTTGACCTCTGTGAAAAAAAGTGCCTTGACACAATGAAAAATGAACAACTGTGGAATTTTTTATTTTATTTTTTGGTCAATTCAGGACTTTTCATGAAAAATAGATTTACAAGAAAGCTGTTTTTGGTATAAAACCCAATGATTTTGTTCCTTTGGTGGACGTTTTCTACCGAAAAGTATTTTTTCTTTTGTACATCAAACACACAGAAAGGTCCAAAATGCAAAAATGTAATCAGATGATGCACAAAACCTCTTTTGAAATTCTACTTTTAAGAACAAAATAAGCAATTATTTGCATTCCCATTTATGGTACATCAGTGCAATGTCAGGTCTACCATTTGTCAGAATGAGACAAACATGGCAGGTTACCTCACAATGGTACAGGACTGTTCCAACAAGGCACTAGGCAGTTCCAACAACACTGGCCTGTTCCAGCAAGAGCCCCCTGACAATTATACCCCCTTAGAAGACAAGTCTGTTCCTTGTGGCCTATCCCTTGTTGATCCTGATACCTGAAACTGACCTGCTGCCCTCAGGCATGATGAAGGATGCTATTTCATGGCTAATACTGACTTAAGATTCAAATAAGAGTCCCACTAGTTTCTCTTCATGAAATGGGCTGGGAGGAAAGGAGAACCATCTTGTCCTTTGTTTCAGGAAGCAAAATGCTTTCAGAAGACCCTGCATTAAAATTCCTTTGCAGCAGCTCCTTTAGACCTGCTAAATATGTTGAGCTTTGTCAACCTTGAGAAGAAACATCTAAGCAGAAGTAGGAAACTTTGAACAGTCCAGGGGCCAATTTTTGGCCTCTAGGTCACTCTATGGGCCACATTGACTTATAATAAAGACATTTTTAAAAAATGGAAGTGATTGGAAGTCCACTTTTAGTTTGTTCATCCCCCCAGCCCCAGGTTTTGGGTTTTGGCAAGTGCTTGCAACATCTTTCAATGCATGTTGGCCAGGAGCCTTGCTTTGCCCTTCTATCGTGTTGAATAGGACAAATGATTTCAGGTCATGAGTGTAATTTAACTCAGAATGCAGTGTGTCTGCACTGGATCTTCAAGACCAAGGATTCAGTGCCATCTGCCAGCCACAGATGTCCCCAACAGGGATGCAAAATGAGAGCATTGCCTGCCCCCAAATAAGTTGCCAAGGGATAGTGAACACATCCAATACAAGAAGTATGAATGCTTTTCGATGTCTCACTCTCTGCCATGGTGAAGGAAAAGTTCATTTGGAGGGACAGAACTCTTATTTGAGGGCAATGGCCATGTTTTGCCCTGCATAGCTACACCCCTGGGCAGAAGATCCACTTTTACAGTCACACAAAGCCACCTGGCAGTCCCTCCAGCTACCTGAAACCCACACCAACAATTTTGAACTTGTTTCAGACCAGTTTTAAGATGATATTTTTTGTCTCTTAAAATGTCAAAAAATGCCCAGAAATGCAGCAGTTTAGCTATCTAAGACCCTCAGAATCCCCCAAGCCCTCCAGCCCCAAGTTTTGTGTTTTGTTTTTTTTTTTACCCAGAAACCAGCTGAAGATGATCCTGCAGCAATGTAACCAATGGAACGAGAACAGATGCAAACACTGCCCTCCTCCCACCACTGTGCATTTGCGCATCCCTTTTCTAGGGACTCTGAAAAGGCTACAGCATGTTGGACATGTAGGAGATTTTCACATGGGAAAAGAAATCTCCAGGGAGATCGGGAGAGAAACGGGGCTGTTCTGGTAGCAGAGCTCTGTTTCACACGCCCCCTTCCTTCTCCCGATCTCCCTTTGTCCTCCCTCTGTGCTGCTTCCATTTCCCTCCCACTATGTTTTACTAACGAAAGTTCTTCATTAGTAAAAAAATTGTGGAACATAGGAGGGAAATGGAAGCAGCACGAAGGGAGGACAATGGGAGTTCGGGAGAAGGAAGGGGGCGTGTGAAATGGGGCACTGCTACTGGAACAGCCCCGTTTCTCTCCCAGTCTCTCCAGGGATTACTCTCCCTGTGTGAAAATCTCCATAGACTCTCCCTGTTATCTTGGCCAGATGACTTCTCTGCAGTACAAAGGAACACAAAATCTGCATTGCACATTCCACAGCATTTGTCTATGTGTGCAGGTTCCAGCATTTATTACATTTACATCACATTTTCAAGTTTATTTCTCTAACTACAAAATCTAAATAAATAAATATTTGTTTCAAATGGAAGATTAGTTTAATTATAATAATTATAACAAAACCACTAAGGAACGGCCAAAAAGCTCACACTGGGTAGCATCAGTAATTACTCTTAATATGGTGCTGTCTTACTGATGCACATATCCAGGATGCTACTGACAACTTGCCAAAACTCATCAAGAACACAGATCAGTACCCCTTTCTCCTTAATCATGTGGGCACCAGTGACACAGTCAAGAACACTTCTGAGCAGATCACCTTTGACTCTGAAGTTTTGGGCAGGAAGCTGAAGGGGTTTGAGGCACAAGTGGTATTCTTGTCAATTCTACCAGTGATAGACAGAAGACTGCACAGGGACATGAAGATACTATGAGTGAATGATGGGCTGTATAGATAGTGTAGATGTGAGAAGTTTGTCTTTTCACTTCTTAGAGAGAGGACTACTGGCAATAGATGGGCTGCATTTCATGAAGACGGGGAAGAAGAATGTCTTTCATAGTAGCATGGCAAGTTTGATCAAGAGACCTGGAGGGATGACTCCCATGATTGGAATATTACAACTGAGGAATATTATACATTCAAAAAGCATAAATGTGGCAGAAAAAGAATGGGGCAGCATTATATGTCACAGAAAAATTCAATTGTACAGAAGTCCATGAGAGTGATCAGAGTGGACCAGTTCAGAGCACTTGGGTAAAAATAGAAATAAATGAATGCAAAATTGCAGTAGGAGTTTACTACAGATCTTCTAACCAAGAAGAGGTGGTGGATAATGTTTTTGAAAAACAAATCTCAAAATCTCAAATATGGAACAATTAGTAGTTATGGGGGACTTCAATTATCATGATATCTGCTGGGACACTAACTCTGCTAAGTATAGGCTTTTCAACAAATTCCTGATGTACCTTGCAGACAATTTCCTCCTTCAAAAGGTAGAGAAAACAACAGGGGGATCAGCAATCCTGGACTTGATCCTAACCAACAAGGAAGAATTTGGTCATGGGAATAAAAGCATTTGGCACTTTAAGAGGAAGTGACCATGTGATGCTAGAATTCATGATTGTGGGACAGGCCAAAGAAGAATATAGTCAAACATGGACATTAGATTTCAGGAAAGCTGATTTTAACAAGTTCAGGGAATTACTGGGTTGAATCCCATGACTAGACCTGCTAAAGGAAAAAGACACACAGCAAGGGTGAGAGTTCTTGAAAAAGGAGTTGCAAAAAGGACAATCACAGACAATCCCATGGAAGAAGAAAAATGGGAAACCTCTGAAAAAGCCAGTGTGGCTGCACAGCAAACTCAAGGAGGCAGTGAAAAGAAAACAGAGCATGTATATAGCATGGAAAGAAGGACAAATCAACAAGACAGAGTACAGATGTATAGCCCAAGCTTGCAGGAATAGTACAGTGGGCCCTTGGTACCTGATGGGGTTTGGTTCCAGGACCCCTATAGATACCAAAATCTGTGGGTGTTCAAGGACTTTTTCAAATGGAGAAAAAAACCCATCGAGGTCAGGAGGAGGACAGCGCTGTCTCACTTATAGCGCTCTGTTTCATATGAGTCCTTCCTCCTCCCGACCCTCCCCCATGCTTCCACCATGCTGGAGAAGAGAGAAATGCACCGCTTTTTATTGACAGGGGTTCTCTGAAAAAAAGCAGCATGTTTCTCACACCCTCAGCACGGGGAAAGGTCAGCAGAAGCTTAGGAGGAGGACAGCATCTATGAAATGGAGCACAGTAAGTGAGACAGCGTCGTCCTCCTCCCGACCTCAATGGGGGTTTTATTCATTTGAAAAAGTCCAAAGTCTCATTATATACAGTACAATGGCATAGTACAATGGTGTCCCTTATATAAAATGTTGAACAGCAAGGTTTGCTTTTTGGAATATTTTAATAAAAAAATATTTTCAAGCTGTGATTGTTTGAATCTGTGGATAAAGAATCCGTGGATAAGGTTGCCCAACTGTATAAGGAAACCTAAAGCTCAAAATGAGCTAAGACTGACTAGGTAAGTAAGGAGCAACAAAAAAGGCCCTCCCTCTCCAGGCCTTCGCGGGGCCTTCCTAGGCCCCGCGGAGGCCTCCCCGGCCCTCCCTCCCTCCCTCTCCAGGCCTTCGCAGGGCCTTCCTAGGCCCCGCGGAGGTCTCCCCGGCCCTCCCTCCCTCCCTCTCCAGGCCTTCGCGGGGCCTTCCTAGGCCCCGCGGAGGTCTCCCCAGCCCTCCCTCCCTCCCTCTCCAGGCCTTCGCGGGGCCTTGCTAGGCCCCGCGGAGGTCTCCCCGGCCCTCCCTCCCCCCCTCCCCAGGCCTTCGCGGGGCCTTGCTAGGCCCCGCGGAGGTCTCCCCAGCCCTCCCTCCCTCCCTCCCCAGGCCTTTGCGGGGCCTTGCTAGGCCCCGCGGAGGTCTCCCCGGCCCTCCCTCCCCCCCTCCCCAGGCCTTTGCGGGGCCTTGCTAGGCCCCGCGGAGGTCTCCCCGGCCCTCCCTCCCCCCCTCCCCAGGCCTTCGCGGGGCCTTGCTAGGCCCCGCGGAGGTCTCCCCAGCCCTCCCTCCCTCCCTCCCCAGGCCTTTGCGGGGCCTTGCTAGGCCCCGCGGAGGTCTCCCCGGCCCTCCCTCCCCCCCTCCCCAGGCCTTTGCGGGGCCTTGCTAGGCCCCGCGGAGGTCTCCCTGGCCCTCCCTCCCCCCTCCCCAGGCCTTCGCGGGGCCTTGCTAGGCCCCGCGGAGGTCTCCGCAGCCCTCCCTCCCTCTCCAGGCCTTCGCGGGGCCTTCCTAGGCCCCGCGGAGGTCTCCCCGGCCCTCCCTCCCCCCTCCCCAGGCCTTCGCGGGGCCTTCCTAGGCCCCGCGGAGGTCTCCCCAGCCCTCCCTCCCTCCCTCTCCAGGCCTTTGCGGGGCCTTCCTAGGCCCCGCGGAGGTCTCCCCGGCCCTCCCTCCCTCTCCAGGCCTTCGCGGGGCCTTGCTAGGCCCCGCAGAGGTCTCCCCGGCCCTCCCTCCCTCCCCAGGCCTTCGCGGGGCCTCCGGAGGGCCTCCGGGGATCCTTCGAAGGCCTCCCCACCCCTCCTCAGGCCTTCGCGGGGCCTCCGGAGGGCCTCTGGGCATCCCGCGAAGGCCTCCCCACCCCTCCCCAAGCCTTCGTGGGGCCTCCGGAGGGCCTCCGGGGGACCCGCGAAGGCCTCCCCACTCCTCCCCAGGCCTTCATGGGGCCTCCGGAGCGCCTCCGGGGGCCCCGTGGAGGCCTCCCTGGGCCTCCCCGCTCCCTCCAGGTCTTTTCACGGGGCCTCTGGAGGCCCTGTGTCGCGGTTTTGGGGGGGGCCGGGGGGGGCCTCCCAAAACCGCGAATAACCAAAACCGCGAATGTGGAGGGACAACTGTACATACTTTGATGCAACAGCAAAGACCTTGGCAAGGGATCTGGATTGCAAGTCAAGATTGATAGGGAGTTGTTCATATTTCTTAGGTGATTCCTGACTGAGTTCAAATCTTGAGGATCAGACATACATCTTCAGGGTGCATCCCAAGGTACTAAAGGAACTTGCTGATGTACCCTCTGCACCACTTGTTATCATTTTTGAGAAATTTTCGAGAACTGATGAGGTGCCAAAGGACTGACGAAGTCCATCTCTTCAGAAAAGGCAAAATCATCATCATCATCATCATCATCATCCAGGAAACTACAGACCAGTCAGCCTAACTTCAATACCAGGAAAAAATATAAGAACAGATTATACAGGTGTCTGTCTGCAAGGATCCTGATGACAATGCAGTGATCCATAGGAGCCAGCATGGATTTATCAAGAACAAATACTCCTTATATCTTTTTTTTTTTATCAGATCACTAGTTTAGTAGATGGTAGAAATGCTGTGTATGTCATCTATCTGGATTTCAGCAAAGCATTTATAAAGGTCCCCCATAATATTTTGATTAGCAAACTGATTAAATATGGAATAGATGGGAAAACTATCACATGGATCCATAATTGGTTGGGAAACTCTGCTCAAAGAGTCATCATCAATGGCTGTGTTTCAAACTGGAAGGAGGTGTCAAGTGGATTGCCTCAGGGTTCTATCCCAAAACCATTACTCTTCAAATTTTTTATCCATTATTTAGATAGGGGGATCCTTATCAAGTTTACAGATGACAAAAAACTGGGAGGGGTGGCTAACACATTGGAGATTTTCACAAAGGAGCCAAATGCCCCATATCTGCTCCGCAAGCCCCTCTCCCATCCCTGCTACAGGATTAAGGAAAATGTTCGCACACTTACCTTTACCCCACTGCAGGAACATCCTCCCTCTCCCCTTGGCTTCACTGCTGTAAATGCAGCTGCCATAAAGCTGCTTTTACAGCAGTGAAGCCAAATCCCGCTCATTCTCACAAGAGAATGGACAGGATGGAAATTCAAAAATACCCCCCCAACATCAAAACAGTACACAAAGCATGAAAACACATACAAAAACATAAAGGTAACCCGGGGGGGAGGATGCCACTTACCTGGGTGTCTCATTCCTGCCCGGAAGTGTCCAGAAAGGACCTCCTCCGCCCCCACAGCTGTCATCATGGGATAGGAACAGGACACCTTTCAGACCACCCGTGATTCCGTGACAGAAACAGAACAGGTGGTCATTAACGACATCTCCCCATGATTAAAATATCATGGGGAGACAACAGAACAGTCACGTTGAGGGCACGGAATCGGGTGATGTCATCTCAAAGAAAAATCTTTCAGCAACTCTGTTCCGTGCCTGCAATGGAATATATTGCTGGTGTGAAAATTTCCATTGGAAGATAAGATTCAAAATTCCAAAGGACCTTTATAAACTAGAAAATTGGCTAGAAATTAATAAAGTAAAATTCGATAAAGACAAATGCAAAATTCTACATTTAGGCCACAAAAACAAAATGCACAGGTGGGGGATACATGGCCCAAGAAGTATGAGATGTGAACGGGACTTTGGCATTATTGTTGATCATAAGTTGAACATGAGTCAGCAGTGTGATGCTGCAACAAAGAAGGTGAATGATATTTTAGCTGGCATTAATAGAACCACAGTTTACAAGTTGAGGGAAATAATAGTCCAACTATATTCTGCGCTGGTCAGGTCTCATCTCCAGTATTGTGTTCAGTTCTGGGTGCCTCATTTTAAGAAGGATTGTTGGAGTTGGAGTGGGTTCAGAGAAGGGCAAGGAGGATGATAAGAGGTATGGAGAACAAAATATATGAGGAAAGATTGAAGGAACTAGGAATGGTCACCTTGGTAAGAGAGGCCTTAGAGGTGACATGATTTCATTCTTTTAAATACATCAGGGTTGTCTCAAAAAGGAGGGTGCAGGTTTGTTCTTTGCTGCCCCATACCAAGTCTAATGGTTTTAAGTTACATGAGAGTAGATTTCAATTGAACATTGTAAGAAACTTCTTGACAGTAAGAGTGGTTTGGCAATGGAACCAAGAGTGGTGGTGGGGTATCCTTCTCTGGACATCTTCAAAAAGAGGCAGGAAAGCTACCTGATGAGGATGCTTTAGCTAGAGATTCTGCATAGAGCAGGGGATTGGACTCAATGGTCCATGAGGCCCTTTCCAAGTCTATGATTCTATGACTCTGTGACGCTATATATTATTAATGTAAGTAGAAACTCAGATGTGAATTCTTGTAACAATCACACAAATAAGAGACATTGTTGTTTTTAAAAGCCCTCTATGAAAGATCAAGTGCAAAAGGCCTCATGATCATCACCTTGTTAATCCTCACAACAACCAGGTGAGATGAGACACCATGATTCCATTGTTGCAGAAGAAAAATGGAGTCAAATTCTGCTTGACCAAACCATCTAATTTGGACCTCAAATTAGATCTGCACAAAATGAGTAAATTATTTTCAGTCACTCTTGGGTTACAAGGAGTTATCATAGTGGGCAGCAATATTGCTCACTTAAAGATAAGCATTCAACTTTCACTAAGCTTCTTTAACTAGAACATGCTTCTTCAGATGGTCCTCAACCCCCTGCAGTAGGCTTTGAGGACCAAAAAAGGCTGCCTTGAGTGAGCAGATTAGTAATACTAGAGTATCCTGCCTGGTGCAGGCAGAAATTGCAAGGATGAGAATCTGCTGTGGCTTTCCAGGTGTTGTATGAGCCAGCAAGTGTGGGAAGTGTTGGGGAAGTGTGATCTGGAGATATGCTATCTGACCAGGAGACTGAATGCTAAGGAAGAGTCACACAACAGATCTATAATTCAGAAGGGGAATGTGCTATGAAACACCAGCAGCTCCACTGAGAGAGCAATATGTATATGTCTTTTCTTGACTCAGTGAGCCCCATTTTCCCTAGCCTTTTCTTAATACATGCTAAATCCAAAATATCGCCAGTGCTTTCTGTTTTACAGTTATTTTAAAGGATTTAACAGGGGGTTCTCATTCATATGGGACCATATGCTCACTAACCTATGTACTGGAGAAGGAGACTGGAAAAGGGGGAAAGAATGCATAACAGCAACTTGTATCATGCTTTGAGAACGTTAGGAGAAAGAGAACAATGTGTCTGAAGCTTATTAAATCGCAGAACTGTTTCTCCCTCAGCAATCAAGGCAGCACATGGAAGCAAATGAGACACTTACATAATGCTATTATACTTGAAGTGTGACAAAAAGCTAGAATTACTAAGTTACTGTTCAAGAGGTTGGCACTGTTTTGACTTCTTTCTTAAAGCAAAACTCCCTTAACACAATCCGCTTAAAACAGACAATTCTGAAGTTGCTCAAAAGCAAGTGTGTCTGCACAGAGGAGACAAAAGCTCACCAACTGGCATTTTTAGTCCTGTTAGCAGTAACTGAAATGAATGAGCATTGCCTCTAAATTTCACTTCAGTTTCACAGCCTGGATTTTAGTCTAATCTGAGCTGGGCATAACTGTACTCCAATGGATTTCAAGCTGCACTGTGCATTGCCTTACTCAGTAGGATTTCTAGCCAACCTATTGATGCGAAGGCAATTTCTGTTTTCAGTGTGCATCATTTGGAACAAAAGTCACACTCCTGTGCACCGTAGCACTGTTTTGTTCCATTTCTTAGCACAGTGATGAAACATAAGTTTTGCATTGGAAAATGGTCCCGCCAACTGCTATGTGGCTGGTAACTCCTGCTAATGTCAGTGGGATGATGAATCCACTCTGGGTTTTAGTCTGTACTTGATATGATCTATCTGAGATTCTGAAAGCAAATAGTTTCATCACCTTGGATAGTTCCTTCAGAGTTTGAACTGGATCCTAGGGTAAATTCAATATCCCACCAACACAGGAGCTAAGATTTGAGATAAACTAGGAATGAGTGAGAAGTTCAGTTCAGTTGCTTTCTGGACAAAAATTATTCAAATTCTCATCTTTCTTAACATTTGGGATCAAAGGATAAGATTCAAGAAATTCAAATGTGGAAGTAACTGAAACTAAGAGCTCTATCCATCCATGTGCAGGATTTTGTGTTTGTAACCCTTAAAGTCTAGATTAAACGCCAATGTAATCAACTGGATACTTCTGATTTATTGCATCCTTTGTGAGGGTGGGATGGGGGAGAGGATGTTTCCTCATTTTAAAAACCTATATGGAATGCAGGTAAAACATGGTCATCTCCATTCTGGGAATACCTGTTGATTTGGCTAATGAAAATGGGGGGCAATTTTATTTCAGCTTATTTTTGAAGAATGTAAAGATTTGCCAATTTCGTCATATTGAAAGAATATGGGGCTTTAAAACTTTGAATGTGAAAATAAAACAGATTGATTTTCCCATTCCAAGGGATAACCAGCCCTTCTCCCCACCCATCCAACCCCAGTCTGGTTGAAAACAGCCTGTGGACATGAGGTTCCAAGTCTTTGCTGAACTTTGAATCTTACTGGATGGAGAGAAGTCATGAAGTAGATCCAAAAACTGAGATCCATTTTCTGACTTAGGGCTTGAGTCTCAATGTTTACTAGGAACAAGACCACCTTTTATTTTAATTGGGCTGTAACCAATTGCTGCTTTTCCACAGATGGAAACAAGGGTGACCTATAGATCCACAGTCATGGGTGTAGTGAATCCACTCTTCATTTTACCATCACTCTTCTCACAGCTGTTCCAAGTTATATGGCATCTCTCTAAGTGTTGACCTCTGAAGGACTAGGCCCAGCATCAGAATTGCCTGCATATAACTCAGAGCAGCTGTGCGGGAAGTGGTGGCTAAAAGCAAGAGTGGATTTGCTGCCCTGTTGCAATGGATCCACCAGCTTTGATCCTGCCAAGCCATCCATTAGGAAATGAAGGAGAGAAGCGATTCTTACTTATGCCCCTAAATCACCTCCGACACTTTTGTGAAGGGTCACCTTAAGCAATTTGTGGACTGCAAAGGGGGTATGGAGTGGAGAGGGAATCAGTGAAGGACATTTCCATTTGGAAGTCCCCTCTGGTTCAAAGAAACTTCCATCCACAAAGGGATATCACTTGGATACCAACCCAAAGTTTAATTATTTATGTAGAATCATCACCGTACAAAACACTTTACTGTGTGTTGGTCTTCTTGCTATACTGAAGTATTATCACTTTTATTATGGAGAGAGCCTTGACAACTTATTTGCATGCAGAGGACTGTGATACTACCATGAAGAATATTTCTGGCAAGATACGTTGTTTAATTGTCAGGATAACCATCCAAGAAATATTCATTCATCCTTTCTTCCTGCCTTGTCCCAGATATTTCCATTTTCCTCACACCTTTCACATTGCCATGAGAAGGGAATCCTTTTCTTTTCTTTTTCTTTTTACACAATGTCCCATTCTGATTACCATCTCCATCTCACAAATGAAAGTTTATAACAAGAGAAATTGGTATTATGGTGCTGCTATAATTCATTCCCATGACAAAGATAGAAATGAGAAATGACAACGGCATAAAATAAACCCATTCCTGTACCAGTGTTTCAGATTGCAATAGAAACCAGAAGATAGCAGAATGTTAACTCATTCATATTGTGACAGAAATGAGAAGCGGTTCAAGGAAAAGCCATCTCCGTATTTCAGCAATACTTGCACTATAAATATATGCAGCCTGGCTAAGCTGGTACTTTAATACTGCCAAAGAATCACATGTGTTTTCAAGAAAGAAAAAGGGAAACAGCCACACTTTAACAAGGCCCAAAGCTGTAATGTTCTGGTGCAGAACATGTTTATATGCACATACAGTGACAACCAATAAAAAAGAGCAAGGCTTATCAGTTACCTTTTATTCAGCAGCTGCATAGGAGCAAAAATGCTTATTTTGTGTAGCTGGTAACATAGTTAAGTCTAGTCTATACAATCACACCTTTCTCACCACACCACTTTACTGAATCGAAACTGTATATTGAATCAGAGAAAAGAAGTCTGTCTTTGCCATGACAAATGCTAATGTGGTTTAGTTTGTATATATGTTTCTTTAGAAGTAAGTCCCAGTGAGTTCAATAGTGCTTGCTCTCAGGTGAGTGTGTATGGGATTACAGCCAACAGTACCTGCTTTAGACCTAGGGAGTATCAGGATCAGTCCCATCTCAATGTCTGTAGGTAATGAGAGCAGTAACAGTCTGTTTTAAAGAATTGCAAAGTGATCTGCATTCTTTCGTTTGTTGACTGCGACCTATAAAGTGCTATATGGCTTAGGTCCAGGCTATATGATAGACTATGGAGATTATCAGACGCAGCAAATGTGGTGCGATCACAACGCCAGCAGAACACAAAAGGATGCAAATATTGGGTTGCCAAAGGGTGGTATATTATTATTATTGTTGTTGTTATTATTATTATTATTATTATTATTATTAAATATCAGATGATGTCATCCTTTTGAATTCCGTTGGCGTTTATGCTAACATACCTTTTTATTGACTGCTGAAGCCATCAATAGATCACCCATCCCATTTTGGTGCCAGCACTGCCAGTGTGCAAAACCTCAGGCCATTTAAATCTCGTCTCTGCAGTGAGAATAGCCCGTCCGGCACCAATATTTCTAGGTGAGATTGGGACATCCAGGTACATTTCACTCTTGTTATGACCCTCCCCAAGTTACTTGGGACTTCTAAAGTGTGTTGTTAAAACTTTTAATGTGTTAGTTTTGTTTTTATTTTTGAATTTCCCATGAAACCAAGTCTCACAGGATTTCAAATGAGGAAGAGAACAGGGCTGTGTTCACTTCCACTTTATTGTCAGGGCTGCCTTTGCTGGGAAAGGGAGGTAAGTGTGGGAGGAGTGTTTTTTTTGCCAGGATAAAAATGGTTTTTTTAATGCCAGCAAAATAAGATTTTAAAGAGGGTGATCTGATAATCTCCTATATCCCCCTTTACCCTTATAAGCATGCCTGGTCCTGAGATCCCCAGGAGAGGCAATTTTTTTAGTCCCACACCTGCACAGGTACAGTTGCTATGGTCATAAGGTAGGACCTTCTCACTGGCTACCCCATGACTTTGGAGTTCCCTCCCTAGGGAGGCTAGAATTGGTCCCTCTTTCCTGTCCTTCTATCAGCAGGCAAAGATTTGTTTTATTATTATTCCAACAGGCTTTTAGAATTGAAGGTTTTTAAGAAAACTGCTTTCAAGAGAGGGCTGTGGTATTTTAAACTCTACTGTTTTTAAGTGGCTTTTTAATCCTTTTAAAGTGTATACTTGGTTTAATATTGTTAATACAGTCGTCCCTTCACATTCGCAGGGGTTAGGTTCCACAGACCCCCGCAAATGTGAAAATTCTGTGAATAATGACTGCCCTCCCCCTTCCCCGCCAAAGTGACCACGGGGCCTCCGGAGGCCCCATAGTCGCTTCCCCCCACCTCCCCCTGCCTTCCAAGGCCTTCACAGGGCCTCCGGAGACCCTCCCAAGGCCCCCTGGATGCCTCCCCAGCCCTCTCCTCTCCCTCCCAAGGCCTTTGTGGGGTCTTTGGAGGGTCTCCAAAGGCCCCATTGAGGCCTCCCTGGCCCTCCCCCTCCCACCCAAGGCCTTCGCGGGGCCTCCGGAGGCCTTGTGTCGCTGCTTTTGGGAGGGTGGGGGGCCCTCCCAAAACCGTGAATATGCAAAACTGTGAATGCTAAGTTTGCAAATGTGGAGGGGCAACTGTAGTTGATTTCTGTTTGAATGTTGACTTTTAAAATGTTTTTAACTGTATTGTAATCTGTAAGCCACCTTCTGTCCCGATCTTGGGAAAAATACAGGGGGTAAAGTTAAATAATAAAAATGGCCAAGATTCTGCATCACAGACATAGGAGATTATCAGACATGCCAAATATCCCAGGGCAGGAACAGAACAGGGGTGAGAAAGGGGCTCAGTTTCAGACGACGTCGAGCCCCTCCGTGATGCTTCCGTTCTGCCCCTGTTCTGCTCCCAGGGTATTCTATTCATAGTGAAAAATCATGAATAGAATTCCTCTTCATTTTCTTCCATGCCTGTAACAGAAACAGGGATGTGGGAAATGGATCCCTATCCCTGTTCCATGATGATAGCCATGGGGGAGGAGCTCCATGGCTCCATGCCACGACCTGGACAGGCAGGTAAGTGGGACCCTTCCCCCCCAGGTTGCTTGTTTATTTTTTTAAAAAAATTCCTTTTATTTTTTGATTTGACAGCTGGGGGTTAAAGTTTAAATTTCCCTCCCGTTCATTCTCTCACCAGAACGAGCGGGATTTTCCCCGGCCAGTCAAAAAAGCAGTCTTACAACGGCTGCATTTACAGCCGGCTGGGCAAGGAGGAAGGGAGCCCGTTCCTGAAGTGGAATGGAGGTAAGTGTGTGAACATTTACCTCCATTCCATTGCAGGAATAGGATAGGAGGTGGTGGGGCAGTAACGGGACATTTTGGCCCTGTCTGATAATGTCCATAGCTGCAAATCCATAACTGCATATCATCTGCTGACCCAACTCCACAAACCTAATTTAACTGTCCACTAATTTAACTAAATGGAACTCTGTTCTGGTAGCAACTAGCGCATAGAAAGATGATGTTTCCAGCCCCATCAAGCCTCTTGTGGTGTGACAAGGAGTTGAAAAGGGGTACTGCTTTTGATTCTTGCAACAGAGTTCACTGGTGGGAAGGGGCAGGATATGAAATCCTGCAGTGTCTCCATCTCATGTAGAACAGACCTCTGTTGCTCGGTGCAGTCTCTGGCTGTTAAAGTAGGTTGAAAGAGACATATGTGTTTGTGGCAATAGCATCATGATGATAAATATGAATACTGAATTTTACAAATGTGTAAGTCTAACTTACACATTTGTAACTGCTCAACAAGATGCTAGCCAATGCAGCAGCAGCAATGATGCAATGTGAAATAAATTACTAGTATTCATGTCCTATGTTGAGAAACTGAAAGAAACCCAAGTTTACATCAACACTGACAGTTTGTACTACAATTGGGACCCACTGACAACATGTTGCATTTTATTCCTTTCCTGGTATAAACCCTGATTTAATCCATATTTTCCAGACCTCATTAATAATATTTTTAAAATAAGTGATTATCTTGTTGTATACCCTCATTTTTGTTTTTGATTAGCTTCAATATTGTGAGGTGGTGCCTTTTTCCCCCACAGCATTTTCCTTTTCCATATTTCCACCAAGAATTCTCTGGCTCTCCAAGCAGCATGTCCCCCTTAAATTTCTTCCCTCTTCTCTTTTATCTCCATTGCTGTAGCTGCGTCTTGCCAGCTGTTATAATATTCTTTTTTAATATTTAAAAGGACCAATGGCAAATGTGAGCCTCCCTTTCTATACATGTGCATAAGGACAGCCAGTACAATCATGGCAAAAATGTAATTGTGGAACTACAACGAAAACTACATCAACTGTCACAATAGACACAGTGTCCACTTCTCTTCCAGGAGAGACAATAGCTAGAATCGATGACATACATTAAGAGTGCGTTATGTAAATGGCATAAGTAATTTTTCTAACATTGTGCCTACTTTTGCAACACTTTCCCCCAACAGCTTGCAGAAAATATCCTGGCACAGTTTTACCCACCAAGCAAAATAGCACTGATAGTCCAAGGAGTGCACCAGGGGAGCTCCCTCATGCTGTCACCCACTAGCAGCCTTAACCCTTGTAGACATCTTGTCTAGGTGCTCTAATGGAAATTTGTGCTCCACCATCATCAAATAGGTGCTTGGCCAAAAAACGTTTGTGTCATCCTTGTGTGCAATAAAATCTCAAGAATTTATGGCGTTACTGTTTCCATGTATGCTTTTAGTTAGGGAATGCATTGAATGCTCACAACTTTCTTGACAAGAAAAAAGGTTTTGCTACATCAAGTCATCTTGTGTGTGGGGGGGATCAATGATCAGTTAACACAAGATTTTTCACATTTTGGAACTTTTTTTGTTAAAATTTCATTTATGCAAAAGAACAGTGTTTCTGCAGCAATGAATGTTTTGTATTCATGTTTCACAATTTACATTCATATTTATATTTATATGCCCCCCCAAAAACCTCAAACATGTGCAAACATGTAGTCTCAGTCAGCAGAAAGAAAACTTCATCCTTGCATATGAGAATGAAATAAGCCAATATTTTACATCCCTTCTATGGGTAGTGATTGTTGTGCAGCCTAAACGGACATTACCATGCCATACTAATTGAGCTCTAGCATAGCTCCCACTCTAAAAAGCATGGGCTTGCCAATCACCCTTGGATTAAAATGAGGTCTCTGGTTGTTTCTCCACACTACCCACTGGTCAGATGAATTACATTTCTGGAAAGACTGGATACAATATAAATTCCAGAACTCCCAGCTTTCCATTGTTGAACAAAGAGTGATCTTTGAAGGTGCTTGTTATGTACTGAATTGATTAAGAGAAGGAAAGGTTGATGCAAAAGAATAAATTGGAATAAAATTGTATGGAAACTGCAGCAGGTCCAAAATGCTGCAGCCTAACTGTTGACTGTGTCTGGTTACAGGAAACATATTCATTGCAAGACAGAATTCAAAGTAATGGTCATGACCTTGGAAGTCTTCTACATCTTGGGTTCAGACGATCTCAAGTAAGAGCAGGCCTGAGTTTTAAGATAATCAGAGAAGAGCATTCTCTCAGTCACACCACCATCGCAGGCACATTTGGTGAGAACATGGGAGAGAGCCTTCTTGGTGCCTACTATGCTGTGCGATTCCCTTCCTTGTGAGGCATGGTTGGCCCCCTTTCTCCTCATTCAGCTAACAGGCAAATAACTTTTTGTATACCCAAGCCTTTCATAGCTATCAGGTTTTTGCTGAACATCTTTTAACTGAAGTGTGTTGTAAGGTTGATTTTTTTAAAATCATCATTATGATGTCCAGCATTGCTGTTGTGTGTTTTCAAGCTGTTTCCAACTTAAGGTGACCCTGAGGGAAACCCATCACAGGGATTTCTTGGCAAGGCTTGTTCAGAGAGGGTTTGCCTTTGACTTCTTCTGAGGCTGAGAGAGTATAATTTGTCCAAGGTCACCCAGTGGGTTTCCATTGCTGAATGAGGATTTCAACCCTGATCTCAAGAGTCGTAGTTCAATGCTCAGACCACTACATCATGCTGCATCCTGGTCATGAATGATGATGGCATAAATCTGACTCATGGCATCACAATTCACTTTTATGGCTGTTGCAGAGGTTTGACATTTCTTCGAACTACCCAATGGCCAAAGGTCCCCCCAAAATGTGCCTTTTAAAACATGCAGCTTCCTGTTGTTAGAAAGAGAAGGGAGAAGAGAAGTGATATGTTCAGCTTTTTTCTCATAGCTGGATACACTGTGCCAAGCATCTGCAGAGACAAGCCTGAAGATGGATGCCATTGGGAGATATACCTACAGAGATACATGATATTGGCCAGTGCTTTAACTGCTTTTTAAATTATTGTAAATTAATGTTTTTCATATAATGGTTTATTTACTTGTGTGATTTTTTACTTTGAATTCTGCCTTGGTTTCCAGATTGGAAGATAAATGGGATATAAATAAAATAAAATAATAAAGAAAAGATGGCAATTTCATATTAATCACACTGGGACAACCTTTCCATGGAACATTAACCTAATTTCCCTCCCCATCTTCAGGAATAAAATTTGCCTGTGTCAAGCATTATATTGTTGCAAATTGAACATTTTTATTCCTCAAAAAAATATGTTTATAACATTGGCTCTGTGTGTGTGTGTGTGTGTTTAAGCATAACAGTAAGCATTTTACCTCTGTAAAACTAAGAAATCATGCCCCTGTTAACATGCTGTCAAAGTATCAAGAGCAAATCAGTGCCTGGCATTTGTCCAAAGGTCTGTGTCTCCTAGTTGTATTGTCACTGAAAAAGGGAGTACTGAAAGATGGCCAGTTGATAGATGAGCAAGGTTTCCCCACATCAGCTGAGCCTGCCAGTGACCAACTTGCTTAGGAGATAATGATAACATTAAAACAATTTCTGGTGCTCAGTGGGACTGACTGTTTCAATCTGTCATTCTGAAGGCCTGTAAAATATGTTCTAGAACCACAGCATGAAAAACTCTCAACCAGGCACAAACTGTAAGAAAGAAGTCATATTTCAATGGAGCTCAGCTTTAGGAGAAAGCAGCTTCTGGCACATTAAAGCATAGAAGAGCCTTCTAGCCACAAGAAAGCAACAAAAAATAAATAAATCAGCAAGTGTTCCATATCATGTCAGCACATAAAAACAGCTGGGAACAAAAGGAACAGAAATTGTCTAATGATGCTTTAATATGCCTTGTAATACCAAGAGAAATATCTACCAACATAGATGTCCCAAAGTAATTTAACAAAAGAAAACAATTCCTGCATTGCAGGGGTGTGGAGTGGATGGTCCTTACAGTTCCTTCCAACTCTATGGCCCCGTTTACACGGCAAAATAAGTCGTGTAATAATTCGGCAAGACTCCTGATAGTTCCCACGTGTTTCGATGCAGTATCGCCCTTTTCAGAAGGAGGAGGTGAAAAAAACCCGTAAGTGGCGCAACTTTTGACAGCGCTGATTTACTGCTCTTTTTAAAAAAAATCCGCAGTATTGCGCATTATCGATGTTGTGAACTATCCGACATCTACTTTCACTACTTTTTCAACAACCGGAAATTAGGCGGATCCTGGGAGTGGCCCACTATAGCATCCCTCCCACCAAACAAAAACATCTGTAAAGATTGCTTTATCCCTTTTTGTAATGGCGGAGCAGAGAACAAAGAAAGGTAGAAGGGACATTGCATGGAGCCATGCAGAGACTTGATTTGCTGGATCTTTGGGGGGAAGAAAAAGTACAAGAACAGCTTAGAACATGTCATAGAAATATCGTTCTTGTTCTATGAAGGATCACAGCTGCCTACATCTATTCCTTCTTCTAATAAACCTTCTGCGTCGAAAAAACCTGCATGCATCCTGAAATGCAGAAATTGTGGCTATGATCCTGAACATCAACAAGAAACAGCAAGAAATAGTTGCAAGAGTCTCAATCTTTAAATAGATTAGCTAGGGATAACCTATCGATGGTGGGCGAACGATGAGGTGCAGCAGGTATAGGTGTGCCCAATCAGATTTCTCGGAGCAGGAAAGTTTAATAGAAGCTGTCAACCAATAGGATTAAGAGTGATGGGAGCACAAAAAGGAAGTTAAGCTTTAAGTAGTGACGTATGCCGCTGATTGACAGCTACGGTAATAGCTAAAATGCGAAATGTCGATACTGTGGGAACTAAAAAAAAAAACGAAATCGAAAAATTCGTAACTTATTTAATTGCGCAGAAGTACATCATGTGAACTCTGTTTGCGGAGTACTACAAAAAGTAAACAAAAATCGTGTACACTATTCGACGCTAAATCGAAAGTGCGATATTGCGATACATTGCGGAGAAAATAGTGCCGTGTAACCGGCCCCTATAATTCTGTAAGAAAGAAATGCATAATCAGCATCATCCACAATCATAGGAGATTTTCAGACAGAGGGGAAAAAACCTGTGGAGATCGGGAGAGAAACGGGGCTGTTCTGCTGCCAGCGCTCCATTTCACATGCCCCCATCCTCCTCCCGACCTCAGTTTGTTCTCCCTCTGTCCTACTTTCATTTTCCTTCTGCTGTTTTTTACTAACAGAAGTTCTTCATTAGTAAAAGATACCTCTGTGTCCTAGTCTCTGGAGCAGCAGAAAACAAACTTGCTCCCTCTTCAATATGACATCTTTTCAGGTATTTAAACATGGCTATCATGTAACCTCCCAACCTTCTTTTCTCCAGACTCAACATACCTAGCTCCCTAAGCTACTCCTCATAGGACATGGCTGTCAGACCTTTCATCATTTCAGTTGCCCTCCTATGGACATGTTCCAACTTGTCAATATATTTCTTGAATTCTGGTGTCCAGAACTGGACATGGTATTACAGGTGAAATCTGATCAAAGCAGAATAGATTGGAACTGTGAAGTCGAAGGCTTGCACGGCTGGCATCCATAGGTTTTCCTTGGTTGTTTTTTTTCCAGGCTGTGAGGCCATGTTCTAGAAGAGTTTACTTCTGACATTTCACCTGCATCTGTGGCTGGCATCTTCAGAGAATGGTTGGGTAGGAGTGTGTGTGGAGTTTATATGCTGTGAACCCCTGTTAAGGAGTATATGTAAATTTGTGTATTTGAATGGTTAGTTTCTGGGTATAGAAATGCAAGGAGCATTAGTGTCTGTTTGGCTAATGGTTGGTTAATGGCCCATTATCTACTGGAAATCCTCCTGTCCCTGGGTGGAATTCCTTTGTAAGTGTTCAGTTTTGATTCTATTGTTTTTCAAAACTGGAAGCCAGATTTTGTTTACTTTTAGGGTTTCTTCTTTCCTGTTGAGGTTGTCCAGGTGTTTGTAGATTTCAGTAGCTTCTCTGTGCATTCTGACATGATAGTTGTTGGCCTGGTCCAGAATTTCTGTGTTTTTAAATAACATTTTGTGTCCACCTACTGCTGATTTTTCTGGCTGGCCCATTCTGCAGTGTCTCTCATGTGTCTTGATTCGTGTTTGCACACTGTGTTTAGTCGTCCCTATGTAAATTTGTCCACAGCTGCATGGTATACGGTAAACTCCTGCAGCTGTGAGAGGGTCTCTTTTGTCCTTCGCTGAGCATAGCATTTCTTGGATTTTCTTGGTTGGTCTGTAGATTGTTTGGAGGTTGTGTTTCCTTATCAGTTTCCCTATTCTGTCTGTAACTCCTTTGATGTATGGTAAAAATACCTTCCCTTTGGGTGGCTGTTTTTTTTCATTCCTGTTGCTTTTTTCTGGGTCTGGCTGCTCTTGTGATGTCTGATCTGGAGTAACCATTAGCATGTAGGGCCCAGTTTAGGTGCCTCAGTTCATCCTCCAGGTAGTGGGGTTCACAGATCCTTTTTGCATGATCTACTTTCAACTTTCAAAAGAAGAAACATCTAGCCTATCCAAAGGAGGCAATTTTGCAGTTACCACCACCAGAATCCCTCTATTGTAGATTTCAATAGCTTCTCTGTGCATTCTGACATGATAGTTGTTGGCCTGGTCCAGAATTTCTGTGTTTTTAAATAACATTTTGTGTCCAGGTTGGTTTAGAACATGTTCTGCTACTGCTGATTTTTCTGGCTGGCCCAGTCTGCAGTGTCTCTCATATTCCTTGATTCATGTTTACACGCATGCATGTAGAAAGGGATGAATGTAGGAAGACTACTCCTAGTACAATAGTGTAGAGATCAGAGCTTAGAAAAATTACTTTTTGAACTATAATTCCCAGAATCATGCAGGTGGCATGACTAGTTTTTGTCTCTGGTAGGAACACATAGTTTGTGAAAGAAAAGTCACAAACATGAAACTATACATGAGAAGTTGCTTTTGTTTACTTAATTGAATGGCAAAGATCCTTCTGACTGAACTAATCCCATATCTGCAACTTGCTCTTAGTTGTGTAGCTTTTAGCCTTCTTGGAAAATTCTAGAATCACCCCTTGCCTTGACGTGGAGTTTTGGCCTGACAGTTTGCATGTTATGCAGACTGGCAGGAGATATGGCTGATCTGAGGTGCCTTTTATACATCACTTTCAAGAACGGATTTTGCGACATTTCAATCATCCTTCCAGCTTTATGGTGCCATGCTTTGAGGCCATTCTAAATCTGGGGCGAGGAACGAGTGAGCTTTGTCATCTGACTTTCAGGGTGTGCTCCTGCCACTCTCCAGATCAACCCTAGAAATAGCTTTCTCATCTGCTTTATATCTATGTGTGTGTGCATAAGGTGGGGGACAGAAGCAGGTACAGAAGTGATAGAGCAGCACAGAGAAATAAAAGAACCGTGCAGTGTTACCTACTCTTCCCAATTTTGTTCTGTCTTCAGCCACCATCAGCAGTGACTAGGTACACTACCAGCTATGCTGCTTCCTCTATGCTATTGACTTCTTTCATGGCTTAATAGCACTTCATAAGAAAGGGCCCCCCACCTCTGTTCTAGTTGAGTAGGATAGTATTTAAAACAGGAGTGAGGAAAACCCAGGAGTCCAGAAGTCAATTTCCTGCCCTGGGCTTCACTGGAATTAAAAAAAAAAACAAAAACACCAAGGTTTCATGGGCAATGGTGATTGTTAAAACAAGCACATGTAGGCCCTGCACAATTTTTTTAAAAAAAATCCTTGCTCTTTGAGGCTTCCAGGAACACAAATTGGGTGGGAGGTAGTTATCTTTTCAGGGGAGTACTGGGGGTTGCATGCAGCTTGTCCACACCAATATAAAATATTGAAGGCATAAGATCAGTCTAGCCTTGACCCCCCCCTCCCTTCCATTACAAAGATATACTAATCTACCTTTAGAAGATAGCTGCATTCAATCCGAATAAGTCTCGAGGTTAGGATTTGCTTAATTAATGATAGATCTCTGCCTCACCCCATATAGTTCCGGCATTTACAGTTTTATAAAGAGGTAAAAATACAGTTTAGTTTTAAGAAAATATATTACAAACCCACAACAATAAGGTGACTGAACTCAAGGTAAATAAAACATTTAAAAGCTTGGGAATTAAAATGATTCCTTCCATTGCATGCAAAGAAGAGACATTTGGTCAATTTTACATGAATCTGCAGGCAAGAGACTTCAATATATTCAGTTTCTTGTATTAGTAATACATGACTTTGTCCATTTTTAATATGCTACACAATTTTACCTGGTGTTATTACATTTGTATCTATGTATTTGATCTTTGTTATGATCCATGGTCAAGACAATACATATTAATTCCTTCAACTTTTTAAATAGCATCTTTAATCTAGCAACTCTTCTTGTCTCTAATTGCCTTCTCCATAATTTAGAAAATCACCTTCATCCAAGAGATAAAGTGTTTTGTACCCTTAGAAATCAGAACAAAAGGTAAGTGATACAATATATATGAGTCAGTTAAGAAGGAAAGATGTAGGTCAGTCACCGTATCAAGAGGTGGCTTCCTCCAACAAGATTAGAAAGCTCGGGAATGCTGACCAAGATTCTACATCATGGATTACATTTCACCACTTTATAGCTGTGTTGCAGAAGTGCAGCACAGCCCTGTTAGTGATTTGTGAAGATGTGCATGTGGTCACCAACAAAAGTGTTCCAAAGTACATCAGGTGCTCCTGATGACTACCAGGTCCTTCTGATGTGCATCGGGCATTTTTGATGCACATCAGGCACTTCTCATGCTCATTGGACATTTATGGTGTGCATGCGGGGACTTCTGATGTGTACTAGACACTTGTAATGTGCATTGGCATTTCTGATGTACATAAGGCACTCCCGTTGTGCTTCAGAACATCTCAGCTCGTGTCCAGATGCACATCAGGACCATGGCACATTGTCATATCATTGGCCTCTGTTAGTGGGATAGTTAATCTATTCTAGATTTGAGTCTGTATTTGTCTCAGGTGCCTAAGCCTATCCCCAAAATAGGTTCAGCATTTTGAATAGCTCCTTTAAAGTCCACACTAAAACATAGAGTGGATTCACTGCCCATTAACACAGGAGCCACAAGCCACCACAGCATTCAATCAACTGTTGCATGGTGCATTATATAGATTTGACTGAGTCACTGTTTCTGCTCTAATGGCAGCTAACAATTAGATTTGGGCCCAAGGTTTTAGATGGTGTAATTTGTAGGCAGCTATCTTATTCCTCGTGATCAGGGTTTAGTTAAAAGAAAAGAATGCATGAAGTTAAATTTAAAACATGCCAATCAGAATGATTTGTGTAATTGATTCATTCCAATTCAAAGAATTCTCTTACCCACTAATGCATTGATGAGTACAGAACTATTCCACATGTAAGAATGCCCTCATTAATTTCCGCCTAGGAGCTTTGTCCACAGAGACATTTCTCTGAAATTTATTTTAGCTTTTTACAAACTGTTCTGAATTTCTTCTAAACAAATTTTTATTCTCTACTGTTTGTGCTTTATGCTGTATTATGTTTACTGCTTTAATGCCACTGAGGGTTCTTAGAATATGCTTTCTTGTAATGTTATAAACCAGTCAGAGAATTTGTTAGGATGTGGCCTGTAAACTGTATAAATAAATATCCGGCGTATAAGATGACTAGGCTTATAAGATGACCCCCCCCCCCAATTTTTAAGTTAAAATATAGAGTTTAGGATATACTTACCATGTAAGATGACCCTTCCTTCTCTTATATGGTGAATATAGTTGTCCCTTCACATTCACTGTGGTTTGGTTCCAGGACCCCTGTGAATAACCAAATCTGTGAATACTCAAGTTCCATTATATGAAATGGCATAGCAAAATGGTGTCCCTTATATAAGACGGCAAAATCAAGCTTTGATTTTTGGAATATTATTTTTTAAAGAATATTTTCAAGCTGAAAATACTTAAATCCGAGAATACTCAAGTTCCATTATATGCAATGGCATAGCAAAATGGTGTCCTTTATATAAGATGGCAAAATCAAGGTTTGCTTTTTTTATTGTTATTTTTTAAACAATATTTTCAAGTCAAGAATACTTAAATTGGTGAATGCCAAATCCAAATATGGAGGGACAACAGTATATCCCAAATTCCCCCCTCCAGCCACCACCCATCCACCCTTCCCAAAGACGCAATAGGAACCCCGATCGTGACTTTGGGAAGGGCGGGTGCTGGCTGTAAAGCCTCCCCCTCCAGCCACCACCCAGCCACCCTTCCTAAAGGAATGGAAGGTGGAGGAGAGGGGAAAATGTGAAGATGGCTTGAGGGGGGGCTTTCCAGCCAGCCCACCTCCTTCCCAAGGCTGCGATGGGGAGCCCGATACTGGCTTCAGAGAGGGTGGAAGGGTGGCTCGAGGGGGAGGGCTTTTTAGCCAGCCCACCCCCTCCCCGAGGCCATGATGGGGAGCCCGATTGCGGCATTGGGGAGGGTGGAAGGGTGTCTCAAGGGGGGCTTTCCAGCCAGCCAGCCCCCTCCCTGAGGCCACGATGGGGAGCCCAATCCCAGAATCAGGGAGGGTGGGTGGAAGGATGGCTGGGGGGGGGGCTTTCCAGCCAGCCCACCCCCTCCACGAGGCCACGATGGGGAGCCCGATCCCAGTGTCAGGGAGGGTGGAAGGGTGGCCGGGGGGGCTTTCCAGCCACCCCACCCCCCCACAAGCCCACGATGGGGGGGCAATCCCAGCATTGGGGATAGTGGAAGGGGGCTCGGGGGGGCTTTCCAGGCAGCCCACCCCCTCTCCGAGGCCATGATGGGGAGCCTGATCCCAGCATCAGGGAGGGTGGAAGGGTGGCTCGAGGGGGGGGCTTTCCAGGCAGCCCACCCCCTCCCCGAGGCCACGATGGGGAGCCCAATCCTGATGTCGGGGAGGGTGGAAGGGTGGTTCAAGGAATGAAGATGGACCATGGGATTCGCCCCTTTCTTCCACCTTCCAGGAAGGTGGAGGAAAGGGGCGAAAATACCCGGTTTGCCTCATCCTCCCCCCTCCTTCTGTCTTCATTCTCTTTGGAAGGGAATGAAGACAGGGAAGCGGGGGCAGCCATTGCAAACTGCAAGATTTTCCCCTTTCTTCCATCTTCCAGGAAGGTGGAAGAAAGGGGCGAACATACCCGGTTTACTTCAGCCACTGCTGGTTCTCCTGTGTTTTTGTTCCCTTTGGGGAACGAACACACAGGAGATCTAGCAGCGGCCACGGCAAACCACAATGTTCACCCCCCTCCTCTGTCTTCGGTTGCTCCCCAAAGGGGGAGAAGGCAGAGAAGGGCAGAGAATGAACCAGTAAACACTTTGCCTCAACCTCCCACCCGATCTCCTGCCTCTTTGCTTCATTTGCGAAGGTGTATCTATCTGGCGTATAAGACGACCCCCAATTTTGGAGGATATTTTTCAGGGCTCAAAGGTCATCTTATATATGGGAATATACAGTAAGTCAATGGGAGAATTATTGTGTACATATAATTCCTTTGATTACCTGGGCACACTTATCCTTGCATTGGGGTGCTTAATTGTGAAAGCTTGCCAGAGAACTGGAAATTTCAAACACCAAATTTTAGCATCCTGTTGTATTCAGAAATAATGGTAGGGAAGTTGCTAAAGATTTTTTTATATCAAACTGAAGCGATCAATGAAGAACCTTCAAGGAAGCCTTTCGTTTTGCCTTCAGCACTACCTAAACTTAGCAGACTCAGAAAGAGGATTAGAATAATGAGAGGATAAAGGGGGAATTAGTATGATTCAGCAATGATTCCCTCCAAATGGAAAGAGTTATCAGTTTTCCCCAATATTTATTTAAAGGTTTCGAGGGTTTTTATTATTATTATTATTTTGTCTTCTACAACCAGAGCTATAGAGAGAGTGAGGTGGAGGAGGGAAGAGAATTAACTGTTTCTTCCTTAATCCAACTGTGGCTTTTTTAAAAAAAAATGGTAGTGAAGGGAGTCCCTTTTGCTTTCCCCTTCTGTTCATTTTCTGATTTGACACAAAACTTCTGGTGATATTTTAATATATATCAGAACTCATCCAGGGAAGCAGCTTACTTACCATATTGATAGCCTTAGGCTCTTGCTGATTCCTTACTAACCAATGCATAAAATTATGTTTAAAGCAGAGTGCAGTGTTAAACAAATATTAGATGTAAAATCTAGGTCACCCTTCATCCTGAAGGGTGTATTAAAGAGATGCCTTCAGTTTTTAAGATAAAGACCATTTGTACCAGACATCATTGTTTGAACTAGTAAAGATGTTCCCATTCTAGTGATATAATGTTTTTTGTAATAATCAAGAATGATTAGTCAGCTCAAGATCAGTATATCTTAAATTTTTAAGATTTGGACACATGAGACATTTGAACACATGAGACATTCTGATCCTTGGGTTGTTATTGTTCTAGTCTTACTGTCCTTAAAACATTTAAATGAAGTACAAGCTAGTGAATATGCTTCTTGTTATCCAGGAGTGTCTATTGTGTCTATTTCCTATAATAAATACAGTTGTCCCTCCATATCCACGGATCTGGTATTCACAGATTTAAGTATTCACAGCTTGAAAATATTCTTTAAAAGAATAATCCAAAAAGCAAACCTTGATTTTGCCATCTTATATAAGGGACACCATTTTGCTATGCCATTGCATATAATGGGACATGAGTATTCAGGGATTTTGGTATCCACGGTAGGGTCCTGGAAACAAACCCCAGCAAATATGAAGGGACAACTGTAGTGAGATATGACTTCATTACCAAAACTTCAGGTCTAGCACCAAAACTTCAAGGTCTAGCAGATTCCTTACTTGCCTGGAAGACAATTTCATTGTCCAAAAGGTGGAAGAGGCAACAAAGGGGTCAGCTATTTTAGACCTGATCCTTACCAACAGGGATGACCTGGTTAATGGGGTGCAAGTAGTGGGATCCTTAGGTGAGAGTGATCATGTTCTCCTGGAATTTGTTACAGAATGGGAAGGAGAAGCCAGGCATAGTCAGACACACATTCTCGACTTTAGGAGAGCTGATTTCAATAAACTCAGGGAAATACTGGGTGTGATCCCATGGTCAGGAATACTAAAAGAGAAGAGACCTCAAGATGGATGGGACTTTCTCAAAAGGGAGATACTGAAGGCACAATTTCAAACAGTACCATTGAGGAAGAAAAATGGGAGGTGTCTCAAGAAACCAGGATGGATGACTAAAGAAATTTCAACAGAGCTAAGTTTTAAACAGAACATGTATAGGAAATGGAGAAAGGGGGAAATCACCAAAGAAGAATTCAAACAGATAGCGAACACGTGTAGGAGTAAAGTCAGAAAAGCTAAAGTGCAGAATGAGCTCAGACTTGCTAGAGAAGTTAAGAACAATAAAAGGGTTTTTTGGGGGGTATGTCCGTAGCAAAAGGAAGAAGAAGGAAATGGTAGTGCCACTACGCGGAGAAGATGGCAAAATGCTAACAGGGGACAGAAAAAAGGCAGAATTACTCAACACCTTCTTTGCCTCAGTGTTTTCAGAAAAGGAAAAGGGTGAGCAACCTGAGGAGAATGGAACAGAGGACACAATAGGGGAAATCCAGCACAGAATAATCAAAGAGATAGTACAGGAATACTTTCTTAATCTAAATGAATTTAAATCTCCAGGGCCAGATGAACTACATCCAAGAGTATTAAAAGAGCTGGCAAATGTAATCTCAGAGGCATTGGCAATAATCTTTGAGAACTCCTGGAGAACAGGAGAAGTCCCAGCAGACTGGAGGAGGGCAAACGTTGTCCCCATCTTCAAAAAGGGGGGAAAAGAGGATCCCAACAATTATCGTCCAGGTAGTCTGACATCAATACCAGGGAAGATTCTAGAGCAGATCATTAAACAGAGAGTCTGTGAACATTTATAAGGCAATGCCATAATCACAAAAAGTCAACATGGGTTTCAGAGAAACAAGTCATGCCAGACTAATGTGATCTCTTTTTTTGATAAAATTACCAGCTTGGTAGATGAAGGGAACGCTGTGGACATCACATACCTTGATTTCAGTAAGGCCTTTGACAAGGTTCCCCATGACATTCTTGCAAACAAGCTTGTAAAATGTGGGCTAGACAAGTTAACTGTTCAATGGATTTGTAATTGGTTGACCGGCCGAACCCAAAGGGTGCTCGGCAATGGCTCCTCTTCGTCTTGGAAAGATGTGACCAGTGGGGTGCCACAGGGTTCTGTCCTGGGCCCAATGCTATTCAACATCTTTATCAATGACTTGGATGAGAGAATTAGGGGCATACTTATCAAATTTGCAGATGACACCAAATTAGGAGGAGTAGCTAATACCCTGGAGGACAGGATCAAAATTCAAGATGACCTGGATAGACTGGAGAGCTGGGCCAAAGCTAACAAAATGAAATTCAATATGGAGATATGTAAGGTACTGCACTTAGGGCGAAAAAATGAAATGCATAGATATAGGATGGGAGAGACCTGGCTGAATGAGACTACGTGCAAAAGGGATCTAGGAGTCCTAGTAGACCACAAGTTGAACATGAGTCAACAGTGTGATGCGGCAGCTAAAAAGGCCAATGCGATTTTGGGCTGCATCAATAGAAGTATAGTGTCCAGATCAAGGGAAGTAATAGTGCCGCTCTATTCTGCCTTGGTCAGACCTCACCTAGAATACTGTGTCCAGTTCTGGGCACCACAATTCAAAAAAGATATTGACAAATTGGAGTGTGTCCAGAGAAGGGCAACTAAAATGCTGAAAGGTCTGGAAACCATGCCTTATGAGGAAAGACTTAGGGAGATGGGTATGTTTAGCCTGGAAAAAAGATGGTTAAGAGGCGATATGATAGCCCTGTTTAAGTATTTGAAGGGGTGTCACGCTGAGGATGGAGCAGGCTTGTTTTCTGCTGCTCCAGAGACTGGAACACGGAGCAATGGATGCAAGCTCCAGGAACAGAGATTCCACCTCAACATTAGGAGGAACTTTTTGACAGTAAGAGCTGTTCGGCAGTGGAACACACTCCCTCGGAGCGTGGTGGGGTCTCCTTCCTTGGAGGTCTTTAAACAGAGGCTGGATGGCCATCTGTCAGGGATGCTTTGATCGTGATTTCCTGCATGGCAGGGGGTTGGACTGGATGGCCCTCGTGGTCTCTTCCAACTCTGCAATTCTATGATTCTATGATTCTGTATTGAAAGGTCAGACCTCAGCTGGAATACTCTGTCCATTTCTGGGCACCACAATTCAAGAAAGTTATTGTCAAGCTGGAATGTGGCCAGAGGAGGGCAACCAAAATGATGGCAGGTCAGGACACCATGCCCTATGAGGATTCTACGATTCTATGAGTAGAGAAGAATGAGCAAATGAATGGCTTTCCCTCCATCCTACCTGCTACTGCCCTAGTACTGGAGTGAAAGAAAAAGAGGCAGGTACAGCTCCATCGTGCCTAGGCCCAGAAGCAGATGCAAGACCCTCCCTCCAGCCCAACTGCCACTGCTGTGGCCTCATCTGCTGGACATAATCCCTTCCCACACTGCCTTCCCCTTTTCTTTTTGTGGCATGTCTTAATTAGATTGTAAGCCTGAGGCCAGGGAATTTTTTGTTGTTCTTTTACTTGCAAAGTGTTGTGTGCAGTAATAGTGCTGTAATGGTAACAACAACAACAACAACAATAATGTGGTAGAACTGAAAACAGTGTAGAAAGGGATAGCTGAAATGTTCTGGGCCTTAGAACAATCATCTGAGGAAAAGTTATTATATTTGAGGCTGTTTAGCTCAGAAAAAGAAGACAAAAAAGTGAAGGAACATGATAGAAATTTATAAAATCCTGCATTTTGTGATAAATGTGGAGAATGAGACATTTTTCTTTTCCTTCTTTCAAGCTACTAGATCTTGAGGTGATCCAGTGAAGAAGAGTGGTGGGAGATTTGGGAGAAATAAAAATTAGTATGTCTTCTAAGAGAACCAAATTAAACTATAGAATTTGCTGTCACACAAAGTAAAGATGGCTGCCAAATTGGACAACTCATGAACAATGAATGCTATCAATGAGTACTAGTCATGATGTATATATATTCCCTCCAGCATTAGAGAAAACATGCCTCTGTATTACAGTAGCAATGTTCCTAGGGATAGACATTTTAGTCTGTTTCAGTATAAAAAAAGAAAAGAAAGGGGGGGGGGAAGGAGTCTTGTACCATCTTAAGACTAAACAATGCATTTCAGTAGACGCTTTCAAGAACTACATCCCATACCTTTAGGTATTGCTTAGCCCCAACCAGATATTGGACATTATCAGACACACACACCCCCAGAATAGTTCTTTTGCCAGCATAAATTGTGGCAATTTTATGCAGGTGAAAGAAACCCACCACCACCACACTTACCTTTATTGATGATAAAGAGGCTTCTCCAGCAGTAACGGAGCTCAAACGGGTTGAAATTTCCCAGATTCTCGTGACAAGACGCTTGTGTGGGAATTTTTTAAAAAAACACACAAGAAGTTCAGGAAAGCACAAAAAAACAATTTAAAAGTCCCAAGTACCTGGGGAGAGTGGTCATGAAAAGAGTGTACCCTACCTGGTTGTCGTGATCTTACCCGGAAGCGTTTGCCCATTGATGCTTCATTCACGTGAGTTCAATGGTGCATGGATTCAAACTCCGGCAATGCCAGCAACAAATCTCTAGGGGATCAATTGACAGCTTGGGCTGTTAATAAACTCGGATGTTTTTTTAACCAGATATGATCACGAAAAGTGATGTCATCTGGTACACACGGCCTTTTGCAATCATTAGGTGTCTTTATGGTACTGTATTTGCTGTGTCTGATAAAGTCCATTGAATCAATTTTTGAATGGTGAGTCAAGACGTAAAACAGGAGGGGAAGGTATAAGAGCACCCTGACTCCCCTCCTAAGCTAGGATTACCCATTTCTTGGTGTCTTTCTGTCATCAGACAAAGGATTTTATCAGATGGGGCCTGATAATTATTACAGAATTACAGAATGCAGAATTACAGCACGACGGTACCACAAATGGGTTCCCATTATTGCACAACATCATTGTCCTCCCATGGTCAATGTGTGCTCCACCCATTAATGGCTCATCACTTTTTATTGACAGGAAAATCCATGAATAGCCCTCAATACAATTCTTTTCACTTTATTGACAAGCATGCAAAATCATGGCCCACTGTAATTACATGATTACAGCATGAATGGGTGGTCATTTCGCCCTTCCCTTTTCCCAGTGAGAACACTGGGTGATCCTGTGATCGCCTACTCTTGCCTCAAGAAAGAGAGGTGGATAATACCTGAATACAACTATGATGCACTGCAGATCCCATGCTCATTCTGATCCCAAACTGCAGAAGAACTGCTTTGACAAGCCAAAGTACCAAGATATACAAGCTGTGTTGTGAAGACAAGCTGACTGACAACACACACACACAAGTAAAGCAAGAAAAAGAACAGAATTGTTCAGTCATTTTGTATTTAAAAGTCAAGACTGCCTTATCACCAAGAATTCTTCAAACCTTCCTCAAGATACCTTCAACTGGAAGGGTCATTTCTTTCTCTCTTCTGTATGAAATGAAGTGGGGACTAATAGTTCAGCCTAGCACTAATAAAGTTATAATGTCTATTCAACATGAACTGGTAGAGGGAAGAAATCTTCCCACCTTTCTCGGTACTGTCATTTTTGTAAAGTAGTTAATGGCAGTGACTGGAATTGGGGGGGGGGGGGTTTAAATCATTTTTTTTTATAATTAACACCACAGGGCTAGAATGTTATGGCACTATAACACTCTAATGCTGTAATGCATGATTACAACAAGATTTTTTTTTAAAAAAAAAAAAAATCTGATTACTACCGTTTTGCAGAATAGCTAATGGCGCTGTCTGGAAAGGTTGTGATTATCTTAAATATTGTCATTATAATATGAAGGCTAGAACATTCTTTTATTTCATTTTTTTATACACACACACACAGAGAGAGAGAGAGAGAGAGAGAGAGAGAGAACTGCAAACAAATTTTAGCAGTAAAATATTTAAAAGATAAGTGTAATTTTTTTAAAAAAAATAATAGAATAGCTCCCACAGCAAAGATTATATTGACAGTGTGCTGAGCTGTGACACATTCATTCACCTGGCTGATGGCTCACTACCCATGTCAAAAATCTTTTGAAAAATGGAAAAATAGTGCTAAGGAGATTGACAGGGACTGCAAAATTCATATTGTGATAATACCTTTAGTTGACCAAGCAAAAAGAAATGGCAGAAAAATCCGTGTAAGCTTTCAAAGCTGCAGATCTCAAGACAAACAAGTTAAGATATATGCAGTCTTGAAAACACTGTTAACAGGATGCTCTGTTAAAAGTGTGTGCCCAAAAGCCACCTGAAATGATTACAGTTGGAGCACTTGGACCTAGTCTTGAATAATGTAGAAAATAATGAATGTTGATTTCATTGAGAGCACCTCAGTTCCTTTGGCTTCCAGGAAAATGAAACATTAGATCCAATCGTCATGTTCCAGTAAATGTACCAGAATAATAGTTTAACTCATCATTCTTAACATAGTGATCCCCTACACACAGCCCAATGTACTATATTCTTTTAAAACATAGGAATCATCACCTATAAGAATGACAGTTGAATTCTTTAGAATATGGTAAAATTCTATAATATTCAGCAGACTGTGGAGAAATCGTCACCATACAAAAATAATGTACAAAAATAATATTATATATGAACTACTTGAACAAAATTCAGAATCCTATGGCCTTTCTGGACCATCCTAACTCTGGCACCATTAGTCAGACCTTCACTGACATATATGGTATAACAAAGGAGGTACAACATTTATTTGTATGTAGAGCAGCTGAATAAGTCTTGAAGAGAAATGACAAAGCAGAAAGAATCACAACCCAGAAACATCACCCAAGGAAACCTTCTGCTGTGTTTTCTGCAACCAGACTTGTTTATCTCGGATTGGCCTTTTCAGTCATCAGCGCGCTTGCAGAAAGCAAGGGATGAGTCCTTCCTGAATCTTCATTTGTGAAGAAAAGCCAGAGAGAGCAGAGCAGAAAAGATTAATTGCATTCCCTTCTCTCTCTGTGTGTGTGTGTGTGTGCACATGCACACACACATGCTGCAATGCACAAAGCCTTCCTTCTGCACATACTTTATTGTAATAATGAGGATTTTGCTAACATTTTTGCTGACTTCTAGAGCTTTGATGTTCTGGATTCCAAATTCAAGTTGATCCAGTTGCAACCCTGTAGTAATGTATGCAGTTGGTGAACTACCCCCACAGAGTACTTTTTAGTAGCAGAGCTTGCTAGACTTAACAAAATTATATATAAAATTGCCTAAAAACACAATAAGCTAAAGCTGCCTAAACAGCAGTGAGTTAAACACAATTAACACAATGCAATGACCAATTTTTTTTTAGGCAAAATATAAAGAGAGTGTTAAATGTCCTTGTAGCACTATATCTGTATTTTTAATTAACTCATTGGAAAAAAATGATAAATTGAGAGACACTTTTTGCAATGCCTGTGCCACTGCCCCACAGAACATTGTTTAAAAGGCAAAGATGTAATGGGCCAATTAAAATTGAAGTGGATGCCTATGGCCTTCCCCAGTGTCTCTCCAAGAAAGCAAATGCTAGCTATGCATTTTTATTTCAAAGATCTTTGGCACAGAGTTGTAGTTCAATGCTTTCATGCCCTACACTCTGGCAACAAGGTCCTACATGTGTTTACTTTTGGTTCCTGCTGAGTTCAGTAGGACTTACTCCTAGGTGAACATGCTTAAGGCCACAGTACAAATGAATGAAAATTGAAAATTCATCATGCAAACATTAAACAGCTGAATTAGCATACAGAGATAGAACTGTGTTGCAAGGACTTATGGAAAGATGTGTAATAATGAATGGCTACTAACTAGTAGAGAATTTCTTTTTTCTCTTTGTAGTAATGATTAAGAAAGAATTTCATAGGGCCATTCTGGAGAGGGAAGAGGATTGCATTAGCACTTTTCATATTAGTTCCCTCAAATAATCATCCTTAGTGCCATAGATAAGGAAAACAAGGCCCTGGAGATGTTATTAGAATACAGTTCATCATTGACAATGTTGTCTAGGGCTGAGAGGAGTTACAGGCTGTGGCAGTTTAGCCACCACCATCCCAGTGTGCACTCTCTCACACACACATGCCTGAGTATCAGTATATTTTAACTGATAATATATGACACTCTACTCTGGTGGAAGCACAACACAATCGGAATTTCTTCTGTTAAAAAAAAAACCAGGAAAATATACCAATAATAGTGCTGTGAGAAGCTCTGTGGCAAACAGACTGATATTGGAAGTGACACTGCCCAACTTTGTTCTACTAACAGATATCTTTAAAATTCACATTAAAAATTTTAGTGGTAAGAAAATTTCAATTTATCACATTTCAGATTATTACGAATTACATAGAGAGATTCCCTCATCAGCATGTCTGTTCTATATATCTGATGGAATTCACCTTGAAATGAAAAAGATTCCTTACTTTAGATTCAGAGCCAGCCTTCCATTAAATGATTGGAACTGTGAAGAATGTTGGCCTTGCTAAAGAGTGGATAACTATCTGGCACCTCTCCTCCTTATGACAACTTCTCGGATTTTTCTGGGTCAGAGTGAGCCGCCCCGATTGTTTTAACAGAGGGGCGGGGTATAAATAAATTTTATTATTATTATTATTATTATTATTATTATTAACTTGAACAGGTTTAGCAGGTGGCTTCAGGATACTCTGTGGCTGTCTAAATGGTGAAAGTAGTCCTATGGGATGCAAGGAGAATCCTACCTGTCTTAATGGGATCCTGCATTGTTATGCAGTATTCAGATGGAGAAGGGCCAAAAATATCAAAAACTCTGAAGGAAAAGCTTTTCCCAGAGTTTGTTTTTTTAAAAAAAATATGCAAGTGGAGGTACACATTCCTGCTCGTTGGGACAAGTGATTAGCTTTGAATTGCTTCCCATATGAAGCAAAAGCTGATTGGCCGGAGGACAAGTGCAGGGTCAGGGCTTGCTAACAAGGCAAGCGGCCGGAGCCACCATGTTGGATTTTCACCTTAGGGAATGAGTGCTAAAATAGGGCATTTCTTTTCTTTCTAGTAAAAGTGAACTATAGCTCTATCACACATAGGAAATATTTTTTAAAAAAGTTTTGCAATGGCAAATTCGGGTAAGTTAAAATGTGAGTAATTCACTCATGGCCACCATCTTGACTGGTGGCCATGCAAAGCTTTTGGGGTCAAAAAAGTATTAAGACAAATCACAGCTGCTGCAACTTGCCATTACACAGAACAATGGGGGGGGTTGCTTCACATGGACAGGCCCTCTGAGAAATCACCTGCAGTTGATATGGGGTCAGAGAACATGGAAAGGCAACACATATTGTGGGCAAATACTGACAGTTTGAGGTGGGGAAGAAAAGGAAGCAAATCAGAAAGTGAAGACTTAAAGAATCTACAAAAGAGCAGCCATGTATCCCAGCAACACAAGAAAGAGTCTTCTGGCACTTTTAAGACTAACAGGTTTATTTTGACATTGTTTTGCAAGGGGCTCATCTACACAGGCCAGAATACACTGGCTCCCCACTAGTGCATTCTGCCTGCAGATCAGGCCCATTCCTCTCCTGGTACTCCTGCAAAATGGGAATCCAGATCACCATGACAGTCCGCAGCTGCAGGTGCTGTTATCCACATTCCACTCTCCGGATCCAGGCAGGAGGCCTGTAGCATGTGAGCAAGACCCCTGCATGTGATCAGCCTGGCCACATGCTATGGGCCTGCTTCCTAGATCCAGAAGAGTGACAACAGACAGCAGCTGCAGTGATGGGCCAGCATGCTGAAATGGGCTCCTGCTGTCACATGGGGCCTGATCTGTTTTTTACCAGTAAATCAGATTTTACCAGGTATTTTACCAGGTATTTTATTAAAATGGTGTACAGGTCTTGCCTTGGCTCTGTCTTTCCCTCAGGGTTCATGAGGACTGCCTGGGGGTGGGTGGAAATGGAACAAAAACCCTTCATTGTCTGGACTTCAGGCTTCTAAGATGGGAGCAAGATGGGCTAAATAGACCATCTAGACAAGCCCAGCAATTACAATCCATAGAGACAGAGGCATGGAGTACATTATGAGAGCCTCAATTAAACATGCACAGCGTACATGGCCAAGGATAGGGCAACATTCAAACTGCCAATCATATTTTTCCTTGGTTTTTTTTCCTCGACCAGGCCAACAACAATCATGTCAGAATGCACAAAGAAGCTATTGAAATCCAAAAACACCTGGACAACTTCAACAGGAAAGAAGAAACCCTTAAAGTAAACAAAATCTGGCTCCCAGTCCTGAAGAACACTAAAATCAGAACTCAACACTTGCAAATGAACTCCACCCAGGGACAGGGGGATTTCCAGCAGATAATGGACCATTAACCAACCATTAGCCAAACAGACACTAATCCTCCTTGCATATTTTCCCCCAGGAACTGCCCATTCAAATACACAAATTTACATAACCTCTCCAACAAGGGCTCACAATATATAACCCCCCCACGCACTACACACTACCATTCTCTGAAGATGCCAGCCACAGACGCAGGCGAAACATCAGAAAGAAACTCTTCCAGAACACGGCCTCACAGCCCGGAAAAAAAACAAGGAAAATCTATGGATGCTGGCCATGAAAGCCTTCAACTTCACATGCAATCATATTATTCATGCTTACAATAAACATTTAACAAAAACTTCTGAGGAAGCAGAAGTAATCCATTAAAGCTCATGTTAAATCTATTAGTCTTAAAGAATGAATTTAGTAAACAGCAAAGCCATAAACTGACACATAGTAAGGTGTGCTTATGTCCATTTCAGCGCCATGAATTATCCATTCCTTTCTGCTCCAGCAGGAACTCTTGGTTGTTATTCTTGAAGCCTTTCTTTCCAAACTTATTTACCATTATATATCTGTCAATGACCTCCAGTTCTATGAGACTCAACTATCCAAAGGTCCTCCTTCTTTTAAACGACTTCCCCCATTTTTATCACCTATGTTTGGAACAGCCTTCCTTAGCACTAACATGATCTCAGGGATGGGTCTCAAATGGCCCTCCCAGCCAATTTTCCCATGGGTTCTGGAGTTCTGAACAACTGATCTTGTTACTCAGCTGGCAATATTAAGAGCACAATCTTATAGATGTTGACTTAGAAATAAGTCCCATTGAATTTTCTACTCTCAAGTAACTAGATATAAAATGGCAGCCTAAGAATAGTCCAATGTTCTATTCTTTTATTTCTGCAGGAAAAGCAGTCTGCTGCATTACATGTAGTGACCACTGAATGCCTATACTCACCAAGTGCTAGTTTGCATATTTCTTTGCTTTACCATACCCTCTATCTTCCTGCACCACTCTAACTCTGCAGCTATTTTCTCTTCTTTCCCTCTCTCCTTCCTCCATCAAAACATGTCTTTGATTATGCCAAAGTTTTAGTGAATAAAGCTACTGTTATATGCTTTGCAAAAAAAAAAAAAAAAGACTAAGCTTACTTTTTTCTCTTCTAGACCTGGGGACGGGTGTCATGAGACTGGTTGTTGTTCAGCTTCTTGCTCAATCTGCTTGAGAGACACCATACTATCTCTTACATTTCCCAACATGCTGTTGACCATTAGGGTGAGCTTTTCTGTCAGTTTTGTCCCTTTCCCTGCCCCAGAACCTTAGCATGAACTGCTGACTTAGAAGGTGACTGGCTCTTTCTTGGAGGGGGGACATTTTATGAGACACTGGTTTTGCCTTTAGAAAAGGGGAAGATTACATTTGGGTTTTCCTTCTGTGTTTGTTTTCAATATATTGTTAATATATTGCTTTTTTGTAATTGTTGTAAGTTCTCTGTGGTTGCTCCCAAGGTATGGAACTGCCTACCAACAAGTGCTAAGCTGGCCACCTCTCTGCTTTCCTTCCATCAGCAAACAAGGAACTTGTTCTTCAGGTAGGGCTTTTTTCCCCCACCAAAAATACTGCATTCAGACTAGAATCATTTCTCATTTTAGAAGAGATGAATTCTTGTTACAGTACTGGGGATTAACAGCAGAATCTGTCTTTTGCTTTGTATCTTATCTGAGACAGCATTTCTGGAGGAGAAGGTGAAAATTAAGGATAGAGTGAACTCATAGAACAGTGATTTGCTTGTCCCTAGTTAATACTGCCAATAATAATGATAACAATTGCAATTATTTATTGGTAATTTTGCAAAGTTGTTTCTCAATTCAATTCAGGGCAGGATGATTCATTTTCTCTCTAATTATGAGGAAAGGCACAGTTCCACCATGCAATTGTTGTCTTTATTACCTCTGATCTTTATTTCCTCTGTCTCCCAAGAATATTTTCTTATTGTGTTTTATGTCTTTGTGCCTCACTCTTAGTTACCACATTCATAAGATGTCTTACAATGAGTAAGTTTAATTTTTCATTATGATTTTATCATTCCTTTCCTCCAAACTGTCAAGATGGCATACATGAATTTTTGGCACATTTTGTCTCCATAACAAACTAGTTGAGTAGGTTCAGAAGAGATTACAGGTAATGTTTGCTTAAGGTCACCTACTGAGCTTAACAAAATGAATATCAGTCCTTGCAGGGCTAGTTCAGCACTGTGACCAGTGCATTACATTGGCTCTCAGTATAGGACTCAGTATCTGAAAATTTTATCACTGATCATTGGGGACCACAGCTCAGCAGCAGAGTATCTTCCTTGCATTCAAAATGTACAGGCTCAATATCTGACATTTCTAGTGAAAAGTAGCATTTAATAGCAATAGTATTTATATTTCTATACTGCTTATCAGTGCAAAGCACCCCCTTAGCAGTTTACAATGTGTTAGCTGATTTCCCCCAACAAGCTGGTTACTCATTTTACTGACCTATGGAAGAATGTAAGGCCGAGTAAAACATGGAGGATTGAACTCACAATGTTGTGGCTGAAGTACCGGCATTTAACCACTGTGCCACCAGGGCTCCTTAGAAGGTGCAGGTATCAGATGACATGAAGGTTATCTTCTGAAAGTGAAGGTTATCTTCTGAAAGTCTCAGAGAGCCACCACCATTCACAGCAGATAACACTGGAATTTATGGATTGTTAATCTGACTCAGTATAAAGCAGGTTGTTGTGTGGTCATGTGGAATGAATTATCTGCTCACATAGTGCCACATAGCAATGACAGGGCTCAGAATGCTCCAGGGGTGCCACATAGCAATGACAGGGCTCAGAATGCTCCAGGGGTAACACTAAGATTATGCATATATGGATTGGCCATGAAGATCACTAGTACAATGGTATCATAGTGGGATCTAATGGCTAAAGTTCCCACTCTTCTTTCACTTTCATAATGCTGCTAATACATGGCCAGGGGTGGAAACATATTGCCCTCCAGATGCTGTTGGGCTGTAGTTCCAATCAATCCCACCCATAACAACCAATGAGAAAACAATGATGAAAATTGTAGTATGACAACACTTGGAGAGTCACATGTTTCTCATCCTTGATGTAAGAGACAGGGGTACAGAGTAGCTTCTGTTTATATGTTCAGTGTGTGTGAGAGAGATGCATGTACAGTGTGTGTACATATGATAATCTGTGTTTTGGAGACTGTGCATCTCAATAGCCCACAGTACAGTACTTCATTGGCTCTCTGTAGGGCACACATTCAGATGTTTCCTTCTTGTATATTGAGATTGGTGGGAGATGGACTGGGCCTTCCTTTCTGCTTTGCCTCCACCACCATTCCCAGTTCCTGGAAAATGCTTATGTACAAACTCATTTGCTTTCATGAGCTGCTCTTATGAATTCAGAATTCAGAACTATATGTCAGCAGGAATGAAGGTTTAGCAGCCTGAGTGAGGCATGTGTATTTGAACCTGAAGGTGACAGGAGAATAATTTGAAATGACTTAATCTAGCTTCTGTATTATAAAGTAGGAATGTAATATAAAGCACTGAGGTAAAAATGGCTAGCCAGCTGAGCCTGGTATTTTAAAGTAATAGAGGGTATGCACCAGAGCGACAAGAGTCTAAGTCAGGTTAATGGTGATGGCAGGGAATAGACTGCAATTGAGGTATGAATGATTGGCCAATGTGAATAAGAACGTGATTTGGAGGAATAAAAAGGTACGTATCCACAGTCATTTTTTCCATGCTAATAATAAATGCTATTGCTATTAACTGTCTTGGACTGGGCATTTTACTGAATGATAATGACCAGGATCTTCTCTTAGGCACCCCATTCCCTAACTAATAAATATCCCCTGAACTTCACCATTGTAGTTCAATAAGAAATATTTACTTAAGAAGCAAAATCCACCCTGCCACCACTCTGGTATACAGATGGCTTTTGAGTTAAATTGGTTTTAAGTATCAACTACTAAAGTATGATTGAAAACTGTGCAGATTTTCCATGTCATGTTGTCAAGGTCCGAGTTTCCAAACTAGATGATAATATTTTATTCTATTTGTTTTGTTTTACAGGGCCTTGGAAAGGAAGATTTCCAGTTTCAAAAATAAATTACTTTCTCCTAAGGGATAAATCACTTCATCCTTCTATTTCACACATTTCTTCCCAAAACTTGTCAGAATCCTTGTTCCCCATCTTCAGTGCAGTAACTTCACTGATGAGTTTTTGCTGTATTTGGTTAGTCCTCCACTAAAATTGGTGTACAGAACACTTTCCCCAGTTTGCTGAAGCTAAGAAGGCTTAAAGGATCGAGCATGCTCAAGGGTGGCCACTGTTGCCCTGAAGAAATGTGGTCCTCCCAATCCAGGTCTGCACCCCATGGCTGTTTCCTGTTTAAAGCTGTTCTCAGTGCAATTTGCCCCCAAAGTGATGTTAACTGTAAAACAGCCAGATGGATAGAATAATACCAGGGAACAGTGCAAATAATTGATTTAGCAATGGAGTGTAGGCTCAGTGGTTAGCAATTCTGATAAGAAGTAAAATCCCAATGGCTAAAGAAACAAACCAAGGCTTTCTTGTAAAAACTCTGTTAGAAACACTAAGGGTTCTAAACTAAGACAGAGCTAAGCTACTTTCACTTTTAATAGGAGTGAGTTAATAAGGGGGCAGGAAGAAAGGTTAGGCTAGGTGGATGAGATTGGAAGACATATTGTCACTGAAGACTGCTTAACCCTGTCACTGCTGCTCTCTCTATCTTAAAAGCTGAGCAGTGTTGCAGCACCAAGATTAAGAAAACAAGATGAGCTGGGATCACAAATGTCCATTTGATTACAGTCAGTTTTCTCACAAGGTTCCCCCATGATATTCTAGCAGGCAAGCTGGTGATCTGTGAGCTAGACAGTGCTGTTAGATGGATTGGTAATTGGTCGACAGACCGAATAGCACTCACCAATATTTTTGTTCTGGACTCAGTGTTTTTTGACACCTTTGTAAATGGATTAGAAGATGGAAAGAGGGCACACTGATCAAATTTTCAGATGACACAAAATTGGGTGTGGGCAGGTAGCTATAACCCATACAGGATCAGATTTCAAAGTGAGCTTGACAAATTGGAGAGCTGGGCCAAAACTAACAAAATAAATATCAGCAGGGTTAAATGTAAGGCACTACATCTAGGCAGGAAAAATGGAATGCACAAATATAGGATGGGTGGCACCTGGCTTGAAAGCAGTATATGTGAAAAGGGTCTAGGGGGTCTTAGTAGGTCACACGCTAAACATGAGTCAACAGTGTGATGTAGTAGACAAAAAGGCCAATTCAATTCTAGGCTGCATCAAATGAAGCATAGTATCCAGATCAATAGAAGTAGTAGTGCTACTCTATTCTGTTTTGGTTAGACCCCCATGTGGAATATTGTGTCTAGTTCTGGGAATCACAGTTCAAGAAGGAAGGAGGTGGAGGGGAGGAAGAAATGTGGCAACACCTTTAACACTAGCTGGTTTTTATTTTTGCATTAGCTTTCATGGATATAAACCACCTTCTGAGGAAGTATTGACAAAGTGGAATGTGTGGAAGGGCAACTAAGATGATCAAAGGTCTTGAAATTAAGCTTTATGAGGAACAACTTAGGGAGGAGGGTATATTTAGTGTGCAGAAGAGAAGACTGAGAGGTGCTATGATAGCCATATTTAAATACCAGAAGGGGTGTCATGTAGAAAAGCTTCTTTTCTGCTGCTCCAAAGGCTAGAACACCAACCAATGGATACAAATTACAAGAAAAAAATCCACCTAAACATTAGGAAGATCTTTTTTACTGTAAGAACTGTTTGAAAGTGGAATAGACTGCCTCAGAGGGTGGGGGACACCTCTTCTTCCGAGAGATTGGATGAGCATTTTTCAGGCGTGCTTTACTTGTGTATTCCTGTATGGCAGATAGTTGGATCAGATGATCCTTCTGGTTGGACTAGATGATCCTTCAACTCTAAGGACTTTATCAGATGCAACCCCTTTAAACGTACTTTTGCTGGCATAAAAAAAAAATGCCTGCAAAAGAACATCCCTCCCCCGCACTGACCTAATCCTGGCAAAGACTCCCGGCAATAAAGATGAAGAGAACAGAGCCCCATTTACTTCCTTGCTTGAAATCTCATGCAATTTCGTCATGTGGGAATTTATAAATAAAAATAAAAATAAACATCAAAAAGTGAAGCAAAGTACATACACACAATTTAAAAGTCCCAAGTAACCCAGGTAGGATCATAAAAAGAGTTAAACTTACCTGGATGTCCCAATCTCAACCGGAAGTGTTTGCGCCAGAGTGGCCATTGTTTGGGTAAGTATGTGATTTAAATGGCCCGAGGTTTCACACACCAGAAATGCTGGCAAAAAAGCAGCAGGGAGATCTATTGATGGCTTAAGCTGTCAATTAAAAAGTATGGGACTTGCACTGTTTTTAACTGCAAAAGGGCAACATCATCTGATCCACGCGCCCTTTCACGGTTATGTGGCATCATTATGATGCCTTATTTTCCGTGTCTGATAAAGTCCTAAGATTCTATGATTCTATGTCCAGTTTTCCTGCAAAATAAAAGTGAACAATTTAAGCTTTTCAGTTTTTTAAAAAAAATATTTGGGTAGCACTTAATTTGTCCCTTAGTACCTTCAGTCTGTTGTATGTTTTCCCACTCTCTACAGTCACTACTAGTCCAACTGATCAGTTCCTGAGGAAAGGCCAACAGTACAGTTAGGCACTGACCTGTTCAATATGCTGCTGGACATGTGAGTTGCAAGAAAAGACCTACTGTACAAGTATATACTCATCTATAAGTAAAAAAAAATGCCAAAAATTGACCAAAAAACCTGGGTTGACATATACATGGGTCAATATGGTAATCCTGCTCAAAAACTGGTGACAGTGGATCTTTGGGATTTCTCTGCTGTGGTGGGGACAGTAGAGGGGATCCTAAAAGAAACCTTAACACACACCCTCTGCAGATAAATACCAAAGATTTCCTGCTAAGGCAGGGAGGGGGAGAGTGGAGCTTCTTTTACAAGAGTCTCTCCCTGGATGGTCGATGACAAGAACTTTGTCTGTGGAGATCCTCCTGTAAAAGAAGCGCCAATCCTCCTCCTCTTCCCACAATGGCAGTGGCTCTTGATGCTTGCCCATCAGGGCAGGCAGATTAGAAGGAGCCACGAAGAAGCCCTGATTACCTCCACTCTCCCACACCATGGTGGTGGCTCTTTGGTTCTTGCTCACAGCATGGAGAGATTAGAAACAGTCAAGAGAACCTGAAAAAAGTCTCCTCTGCTCTTTCTCCAGTGGCTCTTTGGGGGGTTTTATGCCACGGTAGAGAGAGCAGAGAGGGTGGGTGCATCTTGCAGGTTCTCTCAGCATGGACTAAGCTACAAGAGTCTGAAGGAAGCAATGACCCCTCTGCTCTCTCTGGTGGCTCTTTTGCGGTTTCTCCGCCACAGTGGAGACAAGAGGGGGAAGATGCTTCTTGTCTAAGAGAGACTAAGCTCTGAAAGTTCTATTATTATTATTATTATTATTATTATTATTTCTTACCCACCTCTCCCCATGGCTCCAGTCTGTGCCAAGAACATACTGTGTCAGAAAATGACAGCCCCCTCTGCTCCCTCTCTCTGGTGTCTCTTTTGGGGCTTTCCTGCCACAGGGGACAGAGGCTGATTCTCTACGGCACCAGGGAAGCAAAAAAGCCACTGTCCCTTAGTACCTTCAGTTTATTGTATGTTTTTTCCATTCTCTTCAGTCACTACTACTCCAACTGATCAGTTCCTGAGGCAAGGCCATCAGTACTTTTGGGCCAAAGAGCCACTGTCACCATCATTTTTCCACCAGGCATTTCAAAAGGCCACAGAAGAGAATAGAGGGGGTGGGTGCTTCTTCTAGAGTGATAGAATGGGAGGAAGTCTTTTTGAATGCCAGGGGAGGCTGGCCCCCTGGGGTGGTGCTGGTACTTTTTCCTCTCCACTGTATGGATCTGAGGAGCTCCATTCTGACCCCCAAAGTTTTACCCTTGACTTATCCATGGCTGATATAAAAATCCATAGTTTTGGCCTCCAAAACCTGTCCTCGGCTTATACATGAGGTTGACTTATACACAAGCATATAAGGTCCATAATTCTCTTCTGCCTGTCTTTGACCCATTGTCAGCCACACAAAAAAGGCACATAGGCAGGCACTCATATGCATTGCAGGACTTTCATAGCCTACCTCTTAAGAAGCCAGTGGGTTAAGGTATGTCACAACATTGTTCCATCACACCAGGCTTCTCTGATACCAGATATTACAGGGGAGAGGGGGAAAGGAAGAAAGGTAGGGTTTCTGCTTTTGGTGAATGTTGTGCTAAAAATCTAATGTTTAGTCCTGGCAGGGAGATCACTGTATAAAAAGCCTCTACAGGTTGATTATCACTTATGTGAAATGCTTGGGACCAGAAGTGTTTTGGATTTCAGAATTTTTTTATTATTTTGGAATACCTTTATTTGCATATATGTACATAATGAGATATCTTGGGAAATGGGACCCACAAAGCATGAAATTCATTTATGTTTCATATACAACTCATACACATAGTCCAAAAGTAATTTTATACAATATTTTTAAAATAAGTGTGTGCATGAAACAAAGTTTGTGTACATTGAACCTCTAGAAAGCAAAGGTGTCACTATCTTAGTCACCCATGTAGTCCATTTTGGATTATTTCAGATTTTAGAATTCCATATAAGGGATGCTCAACCTTTAGTGATACTTCTGTAAAGGCAGTAAAATTTCTTAACTGATATCTCAAAAGTGATTTTTTTTTTCTGACACTGTATATTCAAGCCTCATTCCAACTGTTAGTCCCAGAGCCATTGAATCAATGGTATTTATGCAAGAGTTAATTTACAAATTAGCTATTGAGTCAGTGGGTATATTTTAGTTGGAACTAGCAGTTTGATTTAGGCCTTCAAATCAAATGGTGTTTTCTTTCTTTAACATATTAGTTAAATAAAACATTTCTAAGTTGAAAGCCTTGCAAATAGTCACTCTCACAGTTTGCTAAAGTTAATTATTGTAGTGCAAGTTTTTCATGTTCTTATCCCTTGTTCATTTCACATTATTATGTGGTGCAGTAAGGCAAACTATGAATGACAGAAAATACGTTCAGTTTGGAAATATTTCTGCTCCATCATACACAAGGTCAAACAAGACAAGAATAATTTGCAACTATTAAATTGCTTGATGTAATACTTTGGTGTGATAATCTTTAAAAGGAAGCTTTACATAAGTCAAAGGTCTTTAGAGCAATATGCAAATCAAATCCTACCACTTTCCTAAATCCTTTTAATCCAGCACTTAATCTCAATAATGACCTAGTTCTTGGAACCTTTACTGAGCTCAGCCTCTTAATCACATTACCCAGCTTGCCCTTAGCAAACTTTGAAAGGAGATAGATAATGGAACATATTAAAAAAAAACCTTAATAAACAAACTAATTAACTTGGTTGGGCAGGATATTCTAATGGGGTAAGATTCTTTAGACCCTCATCCACGATGTAGTGAACTTTTAATGTATTAATGTATTTCTACCCCCCTCCCCCTTATACTTAACCCCCCCCCCCAAGTTCTGAAGTAATCTTGATATTAGATAATTGAATTAGTGGAAAGAACTACAGGCTGCAGTCACCACCACCGAAAACAAACGTGCCTAGGATTGTTTGAGTGAAAACTGGAAAGGGCTCCTGTACCTTCAAAGGTGGTATAGAAGAGGAGATTTCAGCTGCTGAAATTCCTTCTTCTACACAACCATTAAAGCTACAGGAACTTTCAATCTGGAAACCTTATATGTCTATTTCTTCACCTCCCCCTACTCACTATTTAATAGTATGAATATGTTTTGAGTTGAGAGGATTCGTGGCATCTCCCATTCCACATCAGTGGTTGCTCTTTGTAAAGAATGCATAATGCAAAGTTTTTATGCCAGATATTCTGCATTACAGGGCTTGTGGGGGGCGGGGGGAGGGAGCAGGCTTTCAGATTTCAATGACAGCCACTAATCATAGAATCATAGAACTGTAGAGTTGGAAGAGACCACAAGGGCTATCCAGTCCATGCCATGCCATGCAGGAAATCACGATCAAAGCATCCCTGACAGATGGCCATCCAGCCTCTGTTTAAAGACCTCCAAGGAAGGAGACCCCACCACGCTCCGAGGGAGTGTGTTCCACTGCCGAACAGCTCTTACTGTCAAAAAGTTCCTCCTAATGTTGAGGTGGAATCTCTGTTCCTGGAGCTTGCATAAATTGTTCTGTGTTCTAGTCTCTGGAGCAGCAGAAAACAAGCCTGCTCCATCCTCCACGTGACACCCCTTCAAATACTTAAACAGGGCTATCATATCGCCCCTTAACCATCTTTTTTCCAGGCTAAACATACCCAACTCCATAAGTATTTCCTCATAAGGCATGGTTTCCAGACCTTTCACCATTTTGGTCGCCCTCCTCTGGACATGCTCCAATTTGTCAATATCCTTTTTGAATTGTGGTACCCAGAACTGGACACAGTATCTAGGTGAGGCCTGACCAAGGCAGAATAGAGTGGCACTATTCCTTCCCTTGATCTAGACACTATACTTCTATTGATGCAGCCCAAAATTGCATTGGCCTTTTTAGCTGCCGCATCACACTGTTGACTCATGTTCAACTTGTGGTCTACTAGGACTCCTAGATCCCTTTCGCACGTAGTCTCATTCAGCCAGGTCTCCCCCATCCTATATCTATGCATTTCGTTTTTCCGCCCTAAGTGCAGTTCCTTACATTTCTCCATATTGAATTTCATTTTGTTAGTTTTGTCCCAGCTCTCCAGTCTATAATAAGCACAATGTCTAGTTGCATTGTGAAAGCCACATAATTCCGTATCATATATATATATATATATATATATATATATAACTGTTGGGTATGTTGCCTTTTCCAGTGTGCTGATTGGCTGTTCAGGAAGCACACCCAACCAATCACCACATATATGCAAATTCCCTCTCCACCTCACAATCCACTCCTAACACTCAGTCTATGGCCCAGATTTCTGCCACTCAATCTGTGGCCCAGACTGGGACACAGAGAGTCAACTGGTGGCCACAGCAACAGCGGGAGCCCACTGCTGCCACTGCAACAGGACCCAGACAGTTGATGCAACAGGACCCAGACAGTCAACTGGTGGTGATAGCGGGCCACCTGTGACAGGACCCAGGCAGTCAACTGGCAGTGACCACAGCTGGTCGCTCAGCACCCTCAGCAATTCTGGGGAAAGTGTGGAATGCTGAGAAAAGGGTGGAAGATTTTAAAAATCCACTGGCCTACCTTACAGGGCTGTCATGAGGTCTACTGGCCATTTTGGGGGAGTTTTAAATGGCATATGTTATGCTGGATACAGCTAGCTAAATAATACACCTTTATTTTAAAAATACAGTAGGGCTCCCTTATCCACCGGTTCATTATCTACTGATTCAATTATCCCCAGGACACAAAACAGCACACCTAAAATGTTCCTCTCTAGCAATTTTCTAGGTCCTCCAAGGCAACTCTATGGTATTTTAAACCAGAAGTCCCATTATTTGCAATGGTGTTCCGTATTATCCATGATTTTCAATATCCACGGGGGGGGGGGCAGAACCAGTCCCCAGCAGATATGGGGGTCCTACTGTATTTGCATTTGCTTGCACTAACATTAAGGACCAGAGCAAAGTTCAAGCATTCCATTCCTGCGTGGACCAAACCATGGCAAGTCCCACCATAGGACATGAGTGCAATATCAGTTTCCTCAGTAAGTGCTGTTCAGAACAGTGTTACCACTGATAGTGGAGATAATGCATAGCTGTCATGACTAGTAGCCACAATTCTGCATTGGGAAATGGGCAAGCCATTGATAGTCTTTTCCTCCATGAATTTGTGTTATTTTCTTTTAAAGTCACCAAAGCTGCTGGCCTACTCTACCACTTGTGGCAGTGGATTCATTTATGTTCTACACACACACACAAAAAGAGTGTCTGATAGCTGTCCTGAATATCTCATCACTCAGACTCAGCATAACTCTTCTAAAATTAGGAAAGGGAGAAAGAGGAATAACAACAATAACTCCTACTCCTCCATCTCTAAACCCTGCATAATTTTATACCCTACCTTCTGCAGTGGTGGGATTGCATGCTCCTGTGAGGAAAGAAGCTATGCTTATGGCACTAGTGCTGCTGGTAGGGTCTTCCATGTCAGGCAGGCTTTTGCTGATGAGACAGGCTAAATGTGCCAAGCAGCTACTGGACAGCAGCAGTAGTGGGGGGTGGCACTGGTGGGGGATCTCTCAGAGACAACAGCAGGGGCACCATAGCTAATGCTTGTTAGTACTGTGCAGAAGGTGGCATGGTAAATGCCCTTTTGAATGTCTTTTACCACCAAAAACCCTATGATGAGGCAATCCAAAAGGAAACAAGAGATAGTGCTAGGAGATGAAATTCCCAGATCAGATGGTACTCAATGAGCTAGTGGGGTACCGCAGAAGACAACTTCAAGTAGAGCTGTGGCTAATGACAAAACTGGACTCAAGCCAAAAGGGTGTTCCGCTTTTGATGTGCTCAGAGGCAAAAGGAAATGTTGAAGCTGCACAACACATATTATAGGGACATGGAATGTAAGAAGCATGAGTCAGGGGAAGCTAGACAAAGAAAAACAAGAAACAGAATGTATAAACATTGCAATACTTGGGGTTAATGAGCGAAAGTGGACAGGAACAGGACATTTTGAGTCAGATGTTTTATGCAGGAAATGAAAATCTAATAAGAAATGGAGTGGCATTAATAGTGAGGATAGATGTAGCAAAAGCAAAGGATATAATGCAAAGTCTGACTGAATCATGTCAATAAGATTTCATGTCAATAAGATGATGCAGGTTATACCTGCACAGAACCCATTGCTTAACCCAACAACGGCCTGCTGTGATGCATTTAACAACTACTTTGCAGATAAAATCTCTCAGATAAGAGCCGACTTAGATGCCAGTATTTTGACAGAAACAGAAACAATTGACGAGGTGTCCAGAAACTCCATTGATGTAAGTTTACTGGATCAATTTCAATCCGTGAGTACCAAGGACGTGGATAAGCTACTTGGTAGAGTGAGGAAGACGACCTGCCCTCTTGATCCTTGCCCTTCATGATTGGCCATCCGGGGGGTGTGTGTGCCTTGATGGTGTTCCTTAAGGACATCATCAATGCATCCCTCAGGGAAGGGTGTGTTCCATCCTGTTTAAAGGAAGCGGCGGTTAGGCTGCTCCTGAAGAAACCTTCCCTGGACCCCCTGGACATGAACAACTATAGGCCGATTTCTATGTTACCATTCTTGAGCAAAGTGATCGAGAGGGCAGTTGCTCTTGAACTCCAAGTGGTCTTGGATGAAACTAATTATCTAGACCCATTTCAAACTGGCTTCAGGATGGGATTTGGAGTTGAGACTGCCATGGTTGCCTTGACTGATGATCTGCATCTAAGCATCGGCAGGGGTAATGTGTCCCTGTTGGTGCTTCTAGACCTCTCAGCGGCTTTTGATACAATAGATCATAGCATCCTCTTGGATCTCCTGAGTGGGTTAGGAATCGGAGGCACTGCACTCCAGTGGTTCTGGTCCTTCCTCTTGGGCAGGTCCCAGAGGGTGCTGCTCAGGGACAGCTGCTCCAGCAGAAAGGAGCTTACTTGTGACCTTCCACAGGGCAGCTGTCCCCGATGCTGTTTAACATCTATATGAAGCCGCTGGGTGAGATTATTCGGAGTTATGGGGCTGGGTGTTATCAGTATGCTGATGACACCCAGATCTATTTCTCCTTGTCCTGATTTTCGGCCTTGAATTCCAATGGCGTCTCTCCTCTTAATGACTGTCTTAAAGCAGTAATGGGCTGGATGAGGAAAAACAGATTGAGATTAAATCCGGACAAAATGGAGGTGTTCACGGTAGTGGCCCCGAAACCAGGAGTTGGGATGCAACCTCTAGTCCTGGACAGGGTCATGCTCTCCATTAAGGACTGTGTTCACAGTCTGGGGGTGCTCCTTGATTCATCGCTTCAGATGACGAGTCAGGTGAATGTGATGGTCAGGAGTGCTTGTTCTCAGCTTCGGCTGATAAGCCAGCTGCGCCCTTTCTTGGAAATAAGGGACCTCGAGACTGTGGTGCACGTGCCGGTAACTTCTCATCTAGATTTCTGCAATGCGTTCTACATTGGGCTACCCTCGCACTTGGTCCGGAAACTTCAGCTGGTACAAAATATGGCAGCCAGAGTTGTCTCGGGAACATCTCGGAGAGACCATATAACTCCCGTATTGAAATCTCTCCACTGGCTGCCTATCAGTTTCTGGGCCCTTTACAAGGTGTTGGTTACCTTTAAAGCCCTAAATGGCTTGGGTCCAACTTATCTTCAGAACCGCCTCCTCCCATACAATCCTCCCCATGCATTCTGGTCCTCTGGGAGGAATTTGCTTCAGCCACAAAAATCTAGGCTGTCTGCAACCTCCCAGAGGGCCTTTTCAGTAATTGCCCCCAATTTATGGAATGGCCTGCTGAACGAGATCTGTCAGATGATGAGCTTAAGTAGCTTTTAAAAAGCACTAAAGATGGATCTCTTTTGGCAGGCCTTTCCTGATTAGATCCCGGCCTCAGGAGCTGCATCTCCTGGCCTTTTTAAATCTTGTATATATTTGTTTTTAATATGATTTTAGTTAGATGGTTTTAATTTCATATTGTTTAATGTCTTTTTATGGGGGAGGGTGGGGTGGGTGGTGCTTTTAGTCCTTATGACAACATTTTAATTGTTGGAAGCTGCCCCGATTGTTTTTAGCAGAGGGGCGGGGTATAAATAAATGTATTATTATTATTATTATTATTATTATTTTGGGAAAACCCATCATAGAATCATAGTGTCTAGGATCAAGAAATGAAGTAGGAGAGAATTGAATTTGGGGAAGCCAACAGTTTGTCCATCTCACATTCCTCAAGCAATCCAAGAGGAGACTGTATACATGGGCATCACCTGAAGGCCAATATACAAATCAAAAGACTACATGATTGGAAGCAAAAGATGGAGAAGCTCCATTCTTTCAGCAAAAACTCAATCAAGGAATCTGCAGCCCTAAGCCTCCAAGACCCAAGGAGGGCTGTTGATGAGATGACTTGGTGGCCTCTCATTCATGGGGTTGCCATAAGTTGAAGTCTACTTGACCCAACAGTTAACAAGTCCTGAATTAGGGCTGCTGCTCCCCACCCCCCAAGATGCTCCTTATCTTTTCCACATATATGGCAGACAGTTACAACATAGTTCTTCTCCATGCTGGGAATAGCTGTACCTACTGAATTCAGGTGGTGCCAATGGGAAAGGCTTTTATTTAATTGTGGTTTTTTTTAAGAATTTACAAGTATTGACAATTTTTTTCATATCTTGGAAAGAAAGGGCATGAGGTTTAAAAAAAACTGAATGTGGAAGATAGCAGAACTGATAGATTTCCCTACCTTTTTCAAGATATCCTTAGGGAGAAGGCCCCATACCATAGATGCCACCCAACTCAATTCTGAAATTCATCAAGAGCTGAGCCTGCACAGAAAATCCATACAACTGGGATGGCTCATAATAAAATGGAACTGGGCACCTCTCTTGAAAACCCTTTCCAGATACAAGGGCTCCAGTCCTACAGGAGGCTGACAGAGTGTAATCCTCTGCCAGCATACTTCCACCCCCTTCTTTTTCTGCTGTAGCACAATGCCAGAGCATGCCCCCATGGCAAATTCATGGGTGGGAGCACTGGGCAGTAACCAGCTGTGGTTCAGCAGATGGGTAAAAGAAAGAAGTTGCCACCCCCCTGGATATCCAGTGAATATGTGGGTAGGTTGGAGATGGCCTCTTCTTCAGCCTGCAGAAGCACACCCAGATGCTGCTCAGACATCTCCCACCCCAGCCACAATTGGCCATGGCCATTGAAGAAGTCAGTTGTACTCAGTGAAAGGAAGTACTAAATGACCTTAAAAGCACATAGGCTTGTAGGCACACTGGCGTAAACATGAGTGTATGTCACCAATAGGATCTCAGCCCAGGGTTGTCCAAAGGAATAACTGGGGCAATGTCTCCCCACAAATAAAGAACCCCCTTTCTCAACTCATTGGATCTTTCCCAAAACCTCAACAGAGCCTCCCCACATACATGGTCCCTATAGGGGAAAGAGACATGGTCTCCATGAACAGATCTGCCCTGAGCACTCTGGGCAGCCCTGGGGTGGGAGAAGACATAGGGCAGTTTCTCTTTTCAGTACAACACAGTAGGTGCAATTTTGCCACTTGTATTCACTATTTAAAAGGCAGATCCAATGTGTTAAGATGCAAGACCAAAAAGGCCAGGCTAAACAACATTCTCTGATCTTTCTCTACCAAGTGTTTTCTACTCATTTCATTCCATTCTTCCAGTTCCCTTGGGTTGTCAAACTGAGAAACAGCTGGGGAGAAAAATGTGAGGATTGGAACAAATTCATTTATCACCTATTCAAGTGCCAATGGTGAGAATGTACATTTCCACCCTTGTGACTCCATTTTTCTCTGAGTACTCTTATTTCTTTGTGAACTGTAAGTAACAGAAAGAAACATAAGGTAGCCAATTTTCCCCCATTCAGCAGAGTGCTATGTGTGTTTTTATGATCTTTTAAACAACGCTGAAAAATAGACCACCCACCCACTCAAAAAGCACATTCTTTCTCAGAGCTAGAAAAAATAACATTTTTTGGACTACAGCTCCAGAATCTATCAGCCAGCATGGCCATAGGTTATGCTGACTTGGGGATTCTGGGGCTTGTAGTTCAAAAAGTAAGTTTTACAAGCTCTATGTTTCTGCCCAGCAATAATCATAGGTATCTATGGATGGAAACATGCCTTGCAGGGGTAAAATACATGGCTGGCAAAGCAGGTGTCAGCTCACTATTAATCAATAACATGAAGTTGGCTATTGTGTGGTTCTAAGAGCCTCTCTGGAAATGAGACATGTGCACTTCAGGTTGTAATTCAGACAGATATAATTCAGGCACTGAAAAGGGGGGGGAATCAATACTGGGAAATCTCATCTGTGGTTGCCATCTGCACGAGCCCTGAAGACTGTGCTTTCTGTAACTTGAAACATTAATCTTGATAGTGCATGGATGGGTGAGTGCCTGTATTAGCTAGGAAGGCAACATGCAAGCAAACCTGCACAACAGAGTGTGCAAACAATTCAGCCAAATCCTGAAAAACCAAGTAGATAAGCTTGATTTGGTCCCATTTGGATGACTCCTTCATCAGAACAGGAGGTCCCAAATCAGGTCCAAAGCAGAATGGACAGAGTCAAAAGTGGTTTGGATTGAGACAGTAATAAAAAAATAAGTGGGGAAACCTTGATAATGTATATCTAAAATGACCACATCAAGATAGTATGATGCAGGGGAGGGGGAGTTCAGATTTTCTCATTGGCATCTCTATCGTGCAGTCTGGGGCACAAATCTCACCAGTACACTCCAAACACAGTACTTATGGTGAAAGGTTTTTTGAGATCTTAAAGTTATATAATCAGTCATATCTTCATTTCAAGTTAGACACAGATTGTGAAAGAGCTCTAAAGGGTGCATATCTGTTAACTATCATCTGAGCTGGTCTTGCTGAGCCTTTCAATATCTTTTTGTTTTGTTGAATAACATCACTTAATATTCTGCTTGTGTTTCTTTATTAATTTCCCCAATAAATCAGACTGTGTGTGTTTTAGGTGGCAAAATGCATTCTTCTTCCTACAACAGCTGCCCCTACTGTTGTTGTTTTTCAGTTTCAGAATGGAAGGCAGGCCCTCTCAGCCACTTAAGAAATGGCAGAGCATTGTTTGGGACCATTTTGAGGCAGAAGCAGATCTCAGGATTTCTGTTTGCCCTCGCTGTAAGATCAATCAGTCTCATACAACGTAGTGTCCAGTAGCCAGGATCAAGATAGATAGGCAAGAACAGAGGATGATGGAACTAGGAATTCTCAGTCTCTCTTTTGCCCCTTCCCCACTTCCAAATGAGCTTAGGCAGGCAACTTTGGAAGAGATGGAGTGAGAGAGTATGGGACAATGAGACGAAGTTTCCAAAACTAGCTGAGATTCTCAACTACTTAGGGGGATTTCATGAGTTTGGACTCCTAATAATAAGGCATGTTCTAATCAAACCTATTACTTCCTTATGCTTCTTCACTGAATTTCTCCAGCCGATTTTCTGGCAAAAGAAAAGAACCAAAGCAACCTCTTTTTAACTGCACTGTCTTTTTTTTTTTTTCTCATCATTATGTATGAGTCTTAGCTGACTGGTGTGATGTAGGTCAAGTGTGCCCCATGGTCCACATTTGCAGTCCACCAGATCCATCACTATGGCTGGGCAGCCTCTGGAGACCTCCCCACAAGAAGGTTCAGAACCATCAGAGCACAAACTATGTTGGTATTGTCTGTTAGGGTCCAAGTGGACAGTGCTACAACAAAACAAGCATGAAATGAATGAAACCAGCATGAAATGTTCTTTTTTTCTGCAGCAGGCAAAGACCTTTTAATTTACATGCCTTTGTCTTTTAATTGGTGATGGCAGAAAGGTTTTTTAATGAGGTGTGCTGTATTTTTATCTTTTTATTTTTATCTTTCCAACCCTGCCATATCTAGCAAAGAAAATGTTATGTCTAGTGGCTGGGACTGAATCGTTTTTGGTAAAAATATTTAAAGCAGTAACAGCAACAGCAAACTTGAATGCCCCTCCCCAGCACCTATGTTCATGCTATCCAACGTAATTAAAATCTAAGTGTGGCTTGTGCTACTGGTCTGGGACTCAGAAGATAGATAAAAGCTCTTAGTATTAGCCAGAATGCTGACATAGGTGTGAGTGATTCATTACAAGATCAAACAAAATTGTGCAGAGTGGGTGTATCTGCTAATTAAACAAAACAGTGATGCAATGTGCCATTAATTCTGACCTATTAGTAATGCTTTACCCCCACCACAAATAAATTTAAGAATGATATTTGAAATGGAACATTTGTTCTAATACAATCTGTGATGTCACTAAGGCTGGTGTCACCCCTCCCCTGATGGTGCCACCTGGTGTGGTTCGGCCTCTCCGCACCCCCTAATGCCACCACTGGGTATATATTTTTACATGTTATCCTATCAAGTGCTGAAGGGTTATTTTCTCCTGGGATCAGCGCTGTTTCACATATCCACATGTAGTGCACAAGAAGTCATTGGATGCTCTGGGGGCAAATATGGATCATATGAAATGAATATCTATTTTCCTTTCAAACCAAACCAGAAAAATAGATCTTGCGGAAGTTTTCATCTTCTCAATGCCATTGGCAGAAAATATCTTGGGTCATAATTATAATGTGGGCAAATCACCTTGGGTAATCAGAACACGGAATAAAAGCAGAGCTTGGAGAAAGTTATTCCATCCAAAATATCCATCCAAAATATCCAAAAGACCACAACGAGAACAGGAAGGGGTCAGATTATCAGACTGTCAGGGGCTCAAACCTGAGTTCCCTTCCCAGGAGCTCCAGGTTAGCCCTCTCTCTGTAGGGTTAGTCCTGAGTGTCCTCACCCCAGGATCCTCCTACAAACCCCAAAAACCATCGAACTGCCACCACCCACTGGGTTTCAACTTTGGGGGGCTTATTTCTCCCTTGGGACCCCCCTTTTTCACGCACAACGCAGTGGGAAGTTGTGCGTAGTCTATGTTAATCAGTGGCACTCCTTGCCACTATAGAATCAACTAACTCCCTCCTCCTAACCCCAGAGGAGGTTCACAGTAGCATAGTCAAGAGTAAGGCTTGACGTGGTCAGCATCAGCATAGGAAGATAGAAGTTTACTTTATTCAAGAGAAGTAGTCATGCAGTCTCACATGAGGCAGGATTCTCCCCTACCTCAGGCAGGCAGGCTTAAAGTGATAGCAATACAGAGTATCAAGATCAAAGCATTACATTACTCAGGTTACATTCAGTTACTAATTTAGCTACATTCAACCAAAGTAAAGAAACTAAAAAGAATTCCCTAACGCAACTAAACAGGCCCTAACCTCTACTAAATACTTGCAGTTTGTTGCCTTGAGATCTTGTCCAGGCAGCTGGGAGCAAAAGCCAGAGATGGAATGGCTGTGCTCTACCAGCATAGCAGTCTTTGTTTTTCACATTTTCCAGAACCTCTTTCCAAGTCCCACTCATCTCACTCACATCTCATTCACACTGGTCTCAAAACAAAAGCAATTAAATCCTCTCCAGATTTCCCCGGGCTTAAAGCTGTAATTGGTCAGTCCAGTCACATGGTGTTATGCTAATGATGTCCTCTCATTAGCTCTGTGAAGGTGGTGCTTGGGCCCCTTCCCATTAACCCTTTTCTTACCTGATACTATGCTGGCAAGACAATCTGTTTACAAACAAAGAGAGTTATAGTTCTCTAGCAGAATGATGGGAGTTGCACCTTGTGGCAACATGATGGAACTCCATCATGACACAGACAACATCATCTTCCAGCATTCTTGGGGTTGTAGCACGGCCATGAGTAAGGCATCCCTTTTTATTAGTGGCTTGTCCCCGTCAATAAAAAAGGGAAACCTAGTCTGCAGCAGCACTACACCCCTGGAATGGCAGAAGGACATGGACATCTGGTAAGGTCGTCTTTTCTTTTCTTCTAGTGATCTTGTGAAATTGTTGGGAACACAATTTTTGGCACGTCCCCCCATGCCTGATAATCTCCTGTGTTTCAAGCCTTTTTCTTTCTTTTGAAGAAAAACTGTCTCTAGAGAAAGTATCTCAGTGCAGATTTAAATATGATATGGGACCACAAAATACCATTTTTCTTCTTATTGAAATGGGTTTTCCAGGCTATAGACTATAGAACAGGGATCCTCTTTTCTTCTAGCACAATTCCATGTATATTTGATGCTGTATCTTAGGCAAGGTACCTTCACTTTCCCTTTTTCCTTTTCTCAGACCCTTTCTTTCTTTCTTTCCTTCCTTCCTTCCTCTTCTTCCTTCCATCAGCATGAAAGATCTGATCTGGCAAGTTTTGATTACAATAAAGTTTATCTGAGAGGCATTTTAAAACAGTTTTCTGGGAGAGAGATACATAACATTAGTAAATGTTAGCAAATGGACAGGTTCCATTTGTATGCATGTCATTGAAGACACTTGACACTGTTTATTGGCATAATACAGAGCACCAGGCATCCTAATAACTGCCAGCTAGGCCCTTATTATGTGGTCAATCCTGGCAGATAATTAAAGAGTCCTGTGCAACTCTCAAATTGTATTGTCAATCACAAATATTCAGTATGGGTGGTTAGCAAAAAATGGACCATTCCTCAGTCTAAACAAAACCATGCACTTAGAACAGAAGAAAACCCATATTGAAACTGTTTGTAATGAGAGAGAGAGAGAGAGAGAGAGAGTTTTCTCCATCTCCATTTGGAGTAAGCTTGTGTGTTCTAAAGCTTTCCAGAGAATTTTTGCTTTAACAAAGTTAAGTAGTTTTTTTAAAATACGTTTTATTATAAAGTCAGTAACCATGCAACATATAATAAAACAAACACACATATAAGAAAACAAACATCCATACACTATTACATATGTAATATTACATTTTCAGTTATGTTATCTATTATGCAATTTTATCAAACAATACAACATGCAACATTGTAAACTTCATCTCTGACAAAACTACAGTTTGGTATGTTCATCATTCCTTAAGAATCCCTTAGTCAATAACAGATCATCAGTTTAGTTTTTAGAATATAGTAAACCTATATATAAAAAATGGGAATTCAAAAAAGTTGAGTAGTTTTGCAAGTCCTCTGAGTTAGTGGGGAAAAACTAGCCTTTTCAATATGCTTTCCTGAGAACCCTTCACTATCTTCTGCCCTCCAGTGCCTCTAGAAGCTACATCCCCCAACCCCAGCTTGTGGACTTTCTCCAAAATATACCTTCAACACTCACAGCACAATAGAGGAAGACTGCTTCATTATAAACTGCCATTAGCCAGGGTTTCTGGGTACTTACTGTGGGAAGTGTTTTATTTCCCTTTATGGTCTCTGTAACCCACACAATTGGGACTTGCAGCTGACTTCCACATTCCAAAAATGATTAGGTTTTTATAACAATCCCATCACCTTGGTAGGTATGTTCCAAGAACTCCCAGTATGTCTCCCTCAGATCCTTTTTATCCACCTTGACAGAAGTAGGTTGGTAAAATGAGTACCTGGCTTGTGGGGGCAATTAGCTAACACACATTGTAAACCACTTAGAGAGTGTCTAGCATGCTATAAAGCAGTGTAGATGTGTAAAGTGCTATTGCTAAACAATTTGTAAGTCACTCTGAGATCCTTTGTGGGTGAAGAGCAGGGTATAAATATTCAAACAAATAAAAAATAAAGTGAGGAGTATTTCTCTTGCTTCCAAGATTATCAGTCTTAATCTGAGTAGCATTTTTCCTTTTCATGTTTTGTTTCAACTTCTCCTGCTTCAACTTTTGATTCAGGTTATCATTTCTCATCTTCCTTTTCTTCCCCTTCAGGCTTCACTAGTGTGTAAGTTTGCCATTTTCAGTCCCATTAGCTGCAGGGTGTCCATCTGATTAGCATTAAGTCTCAAAAGCATTTTTGAGAAGTGCAGGAGGGAATAGCCCTGTCAAGAAGATACTCATAAGTACCACTGGTGTTTAGTCAAAGACATATTGTGGACACTTGCTCCGCCTGCTAAGGGTTTGTGGAGCAAGGTCATTGGAACAAAGACCTTCATATTTGACTGGCTACCTTCAAAGCTGCTGATCCGGATGTTTATAACACGCCTTCTACGTCAAAGGATACAGATCTTGAAGTTGACCTCACTTTTTGTGTAGATGGGATCATTAACATCTTTGATGCTAGTTACTTAACTTTAATACCAACAGTTTTGACATTGTTAGGACAGGACAGGACGTTGATAGGCATGGAAAGTAAGCAATTGGTGCACAAAGCTAGTAAAATAAACAGCTCCCTAATTCTCCTCAACATTGCAAAGTGCTTAGGACTAAACTTGCTCAATGTGTTTACCACCTCCACTCTGGGGCATGTACTTTCCGTCAGAAAGGGAAGCAACAAGAATACTCTTCTCCTCATAGAGAGAAGAAAAGATAAGTTATTATGTTATGATTCTCCAGTGAGAGATTTTTCAGTGAGAGAACGTTTTGCTCAGTGAGAGCAAAAAGTCAAAGGGCTTGTCTAGAAAGGCAATATGTCCCATCTTACCCCTGTCTTAGAGACCTGCAGTCCTGACAATGGAAGGCATTTGCCCCATTTCTGCCCCCGGGCAGTCCTCACCACCTCCATGGTAGATACAGGGCTCAGACAGGAGAAAGATAGGGTAGGGCCCAATGCACTGTTTCAAAATAATACCTCAAATAATACTCTTCTCCTGGGGTCAGCACATATATCCATAAGTAGTACCCACAGAAGCCATTGGATACTCAAGGGGCAAATACAGGTCCTATGAACTGAATATTTATTTTTCTTTCAAACCAAACCAGAAAAATGGACCTTGCTGGAGCTTTCATATTTGATTAGTATATTCCACAAGTAAAAACACTGGCAAGCTTTGATTACAATAAAGTTTATCTGAGAGGTGTTTTAAAAAGTTTGCTGGGTGAGAGATACATAACATTAGTAAATGTTAGCAAAGGGACAGGTTCCATTTGGATGCAAAAATCTTTCAGTATCTTCATTTGCAACCATTTGGATGGAAAAGCCAGTGGATGAGAGCAAAAGGACAAAGGGCTTGTGTAGATAGGCAATATACCCCATCTTAGAGCCTGACAGTCCTGTTTCAGAATAATACCTATTTTACTCCATTTCATCTTGAAGGAAACAGATTGGGCCCTGCATGTCTGAAGGAGCCTGTACTAGCAAGCCAGCCCTCACTGCAGCTGCTAATATCTCTGGCTCTCCCAGAAGGCAGGAAGGAGTCCCACAGCATGTGACCAAGTCTGGTCACATAAAGGGTGCTTTGGTCATATGTTATGACCTGGCTTCCTGACTTCTGAGACAGCCAGGGAAATGGCAGCAGCAGCTGCAGTGATGAGCTGGCCTGCCCACCTGAACTCTGGTGACAGTAACCGGGAGAAACGGGTCTGATCTGCAGCCAAAATAGATCAGCAGGGAGCCAGCGTATCCTGGCTCATGTAGATGAGCCCTGAGAAAGACTGCTATTACTACTGGGTAACAGCTCCCTGTGGTTCAATAAGAAGAAAAATGGTATTTTGTGGTCCCATACCATATTTAAATGTGCACTGAGATACTTTCTCCAGAGACAGTTTTTCTTCAAAAGAAAGAAAAAGGCTTGAAACACAGGAGATTATCAGACGTGGGGGAATGTGCCAAAAATTGTGTTCCCAACAATTTCACAAGATCACTAGAAGAACAGAAAAGACGACCTTACCAGATGTCTGTGTCCTTCTGCCATTCCAGGGGTGTAGTGCTGCCGCAGACTAGGTTTCCCTTTTTTATTGACGGGAACAAGCCACTAATAAAAAGGGATGCCTTACTCATGGCCGCGCTACACCCCCAAGAATGCTGGAAGATGATGTTGCACATGGACCCATTCACATGCAGTCTTTCAGTACTTCCAGTCATGAAAATCAGCTCCATCTTTCTCTTTTCTAGAACAAAATCAACTCTTCAAGATAATCTGAAAGATTTAAGCCATGATTCAGCAAGGTAATTTGTTTTCTTTCAAAAGAGTGAGTCACCCAGCATTGATGAATTGAGGATTTAGTAGAGCTTTGCCTATGGATTCGAGCAAAAGTGATGTCAATAGCAATTTGTCCCATTTATTTCAATGAACCTGGCTTTGGGTCCTGGATCTTAAGCTGCTTGCATGAACAAAACTAAAACACACTTTCATTCTGTGGTAGAAGAAGTCTCTGCAGGTAAAAATAAACAAAATAAAAATAAGCAAAAATAAACTCTCACCTCTGTATAATCTATGCACAATAATCATTTCAACAACTACAACAAAAAGAGAGTGTGAACAAAGTCATCTTTCTAAACTCATGGTCTTCTTTTACTGCTTTTACTGCAGTGCTTTCTGATGCACAGTTCATTAAAGCTATCTATCCAAATTTGCTAGTTTGTACCACCACCGCCCCCGCTCCAGGAGATTTAATATTTCAGCAGCACATTTCTTTGCATGTTTACTCAAAAGTAAATCCCAGCATGTTCTATAGGAATTACCGAGCAGGGCTTTTAAAAATTTACAGTCCCAAGAGACCTTTACTGAAGGCACTTCAGAAAGCTCCAAAGTTTGATATGTGAGTTTCCCAAGCTTTATTTAGGGCAGATTCAGCTAACATGCAACTTTTAATAGTCAGAACAGGGATAATTAAGTGGATTCTAAAATTATGCAACAGTGGTGGAAAACATTCTGCCCTTCAGATATTTTGGACTACAATTCTCATCATTCTATATCATGAACCAGGTTGGCTGTGGCTTCTGAGAGCTGAAGTTCAAAGCGGCATGAGATCCAAAGATTCACCACTTATCTTTTTCCCCATGTCTTCTTCCTGTCTCTTTTTCTAATGGGACAAAGCTCTCTAGTATTTTATTGAATCATCTCAATCCTGGCATAAATCAAAATTGCTTCCAGCCATGATAGGAGAAGAAAGAAATATTACAGAAACCAGTAACTGTGAGAAAAATATTTAGAAAGAGGGTGTGTGATTGTACACTGCCATTCTAAGTATTTTTACATAGTCTAACCCCATGTTCAATGAGTCTCATGCCTTAATAAGAGGTTCACCCAAGGCTGTAATCCTGCACACACTTCCCTGGGAGTAATCCTCATAGAACAAGGATGGAGAAAGCTTGGCCCATGGGCGACATATAGCCCCAACATGTTTTCAATCTTCAAATCCCTCCTGAGATCCTACAAGCCCATGCAGACACCCCCAATTTAAAAGCCTTATGGGTGGAAAAATCACCCATAAGTACTGCCTGGAATGACATTTTTAATGTCCCCCTGACCCACACATGCACCCCACACAAATCCAGAGATCACTTGAAAATCCAAGAAGTGAAACCAGGAACTAGAAGCTTTCTTGTCATTTCTGGCTGCATTTTCAGCTGATTTCCAGTGCAAAACATACCTCTGTGACTCACTGCAGGGACAGGGGGAAAACATGGAACCCCACCAATTGTCCACTCAGGTCTAACATCTGAGTAGACGTACATAGGCTCATCCTGTTAGAGCCATACAGTAAATAAAACACAGATATGAATTCCTGTCCTAGAATCATAGAAGCAGCCATAGAATCACCCTGTCAGCCATATCATGTTCATTTATTTAATTTATATGCCATCTTTTACCCAATATGGGGCTCAAGTCAGGTCCACAAAATGAATCCTCTGCAACACTCTGCAAACACCAGGACTAAATTGGACAAAATTCTCACTGGTTTATTTTTCTTCTGAACAGGGTTTCCCAATTGTCAGAAAACCCATTTTCAAGCCAGGAACAAAACATTATAGTTGGACCCCTGTATGCACAGAACCAATATCTGTGGTTTCAGTTATCTGTGGGGCACAGAATAGGGGACACATACCATAGAGTTATGATGGAAAATGCCTAGAGAGGCATCCTCTGTAGGCACCTTCTAGGTCCTCCAATGCAACTCTATAGTTTTGTTTTGTTTTTTACTGGAAGTTTTCATTTTAATAGGGTTCGCAGTTATCCACTGCCTCCAGTATCCAAGGTAAGTCTGGGAACAAAACCCCCATGGTTATGGGGGTCCAACTGTACAAATATTATTTTCTTCCCTAATAAAATGTGCTTTTTACAGTTGCATCGGAGAAGGAATTTCAGCAGAACACTTGCTGAAACTCCCTCTTCTACACAGACATTAAAGGTACAGGACACCTGTTTAATTTTTCATGCAACCACCCCATCCAGGGATGTTCTACACACTACATTTTAAGGCCTTCCCATCCCTTTCACCACACTTTACCCCCAATTTTATTCATCATGAAAACCCTCCTTTGTAACAGTTAATATTGCCGCCTTCCCTCTCAGTGGGTGGTATTCTTTATGAATTATACCCTATCAGTCTGTGGGCAGCTGTCAAGGTGCATTTGGAATGCCATACATAGAAATATACCTCAAAAAAGAAAAGGCAGTTATGCCCAGATTGTATCAAGCCCCTGGCTGGGTTACCATGACAATTATGAGTTGTACAAGCCTTTGTAAAACCTAGCTCTATCTTTCTTCCTTTCTCTTACAGGTCTGATACAAATAATGCATGATTTATGAGGGCAGCCCAGTTAAAATTGAATGCCGAATTGAATTCATTTCTTAATTCAATTTCACGAGCATGTAGATAAATGACAAAAACACAATAACATGTCAAAAAGCAAGGCGAAAATAAAAATAATCAAGAAAGGTAAAAAGGTGTAATATATCTCCTCTAACTAACTCTGCTGTTATTTAAAAGGGAAGAAACAGTGCTGATGAAAAGCCAGGGTATCTGAAAATTCTTGATTTGACAGTCATGTGCCAAATAAGTTTGGGAGGGAAAGGACGTTGCTGTCCGGGTGTACCAACTAGGCTGTAAACAAAGTATCCAGTTTTTCCTCCATAACTACAACCTGTTTCAGTTGCCAGATGGAGACCAGCCATGTTCAGAACCAGAACAGAGGGCCCACCCTCCTTCTAGGGATGCTTGTGGAAGCAGAACCTGCAAATTCTGATATGAACTGACCTGATCCACATCTTTTACTCTAACGTGTTGATAGGAATAGGAATCTAATAGCCCTTGGATTTCAAGCCTCCAAATGTTGTGATGCAGTTCTCCGTTGTAAAACATATCATAGAATCATAGAATTGTAGAGTGGAAGAGACCACAAGGGCCATCCAGTCCAACCCCCTGCCATGCCGGAAATCACAATCAAAGCATCCCCGACAGATGGCCATCCAGCCTCTGTTTAAAGAACTCCAAAGAAGGAGACCCCACCACGCTCCGAGGGAGTGTGTTCCACTGCCGAACAGCTCTTACTGTCAGAAAGTTCCTCTTAATGTTGAGGTGGAATCTCTGTTCCTGGAGCTTGCATCCGTTGCTCCGTGTTCTGGTCTCTGGAGCAGCAGAAAACAAGCCTGCTCCATCCTCAATGTGACACCCCTTCGAATACTTAAACAGGGCTATCATATTGCCCCTTAACTGTCTTTTTCCAGGCTAAACATACCCAGCTCCCTAAGTCTCTCCTCATAAGGCATGATTTCCAGACCTTTCACCATTTTAATTGCCCTTCTCTGGACATGCTCCAATTTGTCAATATCCTTTTTTAATTGTGGTACCCAGAATTGGACACAGTATTCTAGGTGAGGTCTGACCAAGGCAGAATAGAGCAGCACTATCACTTCCTTTGATAGTGCTTCCCTATACTTCTATTGATGCAGCCCAAAATTGCATTGGCCTTTTTAGCTGCCGTATCACACTGTTGACTCATGTTCAACTTGTGGTCTACTAGGACTCCTAGATCCCTTTCACATGAAGTCTCGTTTGGCCAAGTCTCCCCCATCCTACATCTATGCATTTCATTTTCCCACCCTAAGTGCAGTACCTTACATTTCTCCATATTGAATTTCATTTTATTAGCTTTGGCCCAGCTCTCCAGTCTATCCAGGTTAATTTGAATTTTGATCCTGACCTTTAGGGTATTAGCTACTCCTCCGAATTTGGTCTGCAAATTTGATAAGTATGCCCCTAATTCCCTCATCCAAGTCATTGATAAAGATGTTGAATAGAACTGGGCCCAGGACAGAACCCTGTGGCACCCCACTGGTCACATCTTTCCAAGACAAAGAGGAGCCACTGCTGAGCACCCTTTGGGTTCGGAAGGTCAACCAATTACAAACCCATTTAACAGTTAACTTGTCTGGCCCACATTTTACAAGCTTGTTTGCAAGAATATCATGGGGAACCTTATCAAAGGCCTTACTGAAATCAAGGTATGTGATATCCACAGTATTCCCTTCATCTACCAAGCTGGTAACTTATCAAAAAAGCAGATCAGATTAGTCTGGCATGATTTGTTTCTCTGAAACCCATGTTCACTTTTTGTGATTATGGCATTGCCTTCTAAATGTTCACAGACTCTCTGTTTAATAATCTGCTCTAGAATCTTCCCTGGTACTGATGTCAGACTAACTGGACGATAATTGTTGGGATCCTCTTTTCCCCCTTTTTGAAGATGGGGACAACGTTTGCCCTCCTCCAGTCTGCTGGGACTTTCCCTGTTCTCCAGGAGTTCTCAAAGTTTATTGCCAATGCCTCTGAGATTACATTTGCCAGCTCTTTTAATACTCTTGGATGTAGTTCATCTGGCCCTGGAGATTTAAATTCATTTAGATTAAGAAGGTATTCCTGTACTACCTCTTTGCTTATTCTGTGCTGGATTTCCCCTAATGTGTCCTCTGTTCCATTATCCTCAGGCTGATCATCCTTTTCCTTTTCTGAAAACACTGAGGGAAAGAAGGTGTTGAGCAATTCTGCCTTTTCTCTGTCTCCTGTTAGCATTTTGCCATCTTCTCCGCGTAGTGGCCCTACCATTTCCTTCTTCCTCCATTTGCTGCAGACATATCCAAAAAAAACCCTTTTTATTGTTCTTAACCTCTCTAGCAAGCCTGAGCTCATTCTGCACTTTAGCTTTTCTGACTTTACTCCTACACGTGTTCGCTATCTGTTTGAATTCTTCTTTGGTGATTTCCCCCTTTTTCCATTTCCTATACATGCTCCATTTAAAACTTAGCTCCGTTGAAAGTTCTTTAGTCATCCATCTTGGTTTCTTGAGACACCTCCCATTTTTCTTCCTCAATGGTACTGTTTGAAATTGTGCCTTCAGTATCTCCCTTTTGAGAAAGTCCCATCCATCTTGAGGTCTCTTCTCTTTTTTAGTATTCCTAGCCATTTCCCTGAGTTTATTAAAATCAGCTCTCCTAAACTCAGGAATGCATGTCTGACTATGCCTGGCTTCTCCTTTCCATTGTATAACAAACTCCAGGAGAACATAATTACTGTCACCTAAGGATCCCACCACTTGCACCTCATTAACTAGGTCATCCCTGTTGGTTAGGATCAGATCTAAAATAGCTGACCCCCTTGTTGCCTCTTCCACCTTTTGGACTATGAAATTGTCTTCCAGGCAAGTAAGGAATTTGCTAGACCTTGAAGTTTTGGTTGAGTTAGAGTGCCAGCAAATATCAGGATAGTTGAAGTCACCTATCACTACTACATCTCTCCTTTCTGTGTGTGTGTTCATCTGTTCTAGAAAGCATCATCCAATTCTTCTGTCTGACTTGGGGGCAGGGCCGGTTTTTGGGGGCCCCATATGTTTATTTCAGGTCAATGTAACCTAACTCAAGCTAAGCTATTCACAGTACAGGATATTCAGATTATTACTAATAATGTTTTTGCAGGAGAAGGGTTACAACTGGGCCCCCCACAATGACGGAGCCCCTGCGGCTGCAGCTGCTGCAGGGCCCTTCAACTGTCCCTGCTGTGAGGGGCATTTTCACCATGTGGCCAACCCCACCATCTCTTGAACAACCCCTAGCCACCTCTTTGGGGTAACCCTATGGTTCCAGGGACCCTGGGTTGGGAAGCCCTGCGGAGTTCACCGGGCAAGGGTGGTAGGGCTGGTTCAAGGGCCCTGCAGCACATGCAGCCGCAGGGGCCCTCATCATTGTAGGGCCCCCCCTTGTAACCCTCCTCCTGCAAAAACATTATTAGTAATAAAGTAGGACCCCCATATCCCCTAGGTATTGGTTCTGGGGAGGCCACAGATACCAAAAACCGTGGATAATACTGAACGCCATTTTAAAATATGGGACTTCCAGTTTAAAATATCCTCGAGTTGCCTTGGAGAACCTAGAAAATGGCTGGAGAGGACACATTTTCTAGGAAGACTCTATGGTAGGTATGCTGTTTTGTGTCCCGTGGATAATTGAATTGGTGGATAATGAAACAGTGGATACGGGGGTCCTACCTTAATCTGAATATCCTGTACTGTGCTGTGTCGCTGGCTCCTCCTCCAGGCGCTCTTCCAGGGTGCTCAGCTCCCACCAGAGCTCCTCCAGCTGCCCCCCCAACTCACCAGCAACAACACACACACACACACACACACGGCCCAACCTGTGATCAAAAAGCGGCGGCGGCGGCAGGAAGCAGGGCGGGAGAGGAGTGCCAAGAGAGAGAGACTCTTTGGGGTGAGGAGTTTCTCGTCCCTTCACCTTGCTCCACAGCTGGCGCTCAGTACTGCTTCGGGGGCAGCCAGCCCGGGCCAGGCCTCGCCTCCTCTTTCTCTTTCTGCTCTTTCTCTGGCCTAGCTGCCCTCCCCCATATCAAATGCATTAGGAATGTATGTTTTGCAATAAAACACGCCATACATTTAGAAATAAAACACGTCATACATTTGTGGATTAAGACAGGAAACAGTGGCTCGATAGACCAGTTAAGTGCATATTTAAATGCATTTCATGTGGAATTTTAAAACCTTGGTGGCAATTCTGAACCAGGATGGAAAAGAGTTATGAACAGTTCTACTAAACCTTGGTAAATTATTCTTTATTGTGTTTAAAAACAAATACTGTTGCTCATTGTAGTGATGAAAACAAGGAATATCACATTACTTGTTGCACTACTCACTGCTTGCCCATTACTTTCTTTTAGTTCATTGAGGAGGAAAATTGATCTAATATTGGAATAAAATGTAGAATCTCTCTCTCTCTCTGGCTTTACTTCGCAAACGAAGATTCAGGAAGAATATTCCTATCAAAATGCATATAAAATGTCCTTTAAAAGTAACTTTTCAGAGTAACTATAAACTGTTTCACATTATAGCAGTAAACTATATTTAATCTTAACTATTACATTATTTGGCTTTACTGTACTCAGGAAAGAGGTCACCATTCTCTCTTCTATCTCAGACTCCAGAATGTCTTGGGCAAGGCCTACTTACAAGTGAGAAAATGCAAAAGTGACATGATTAGAAACAGACTAATCCATCCATCTCCAATTTGCAACAGCCAGGTCCAAAATTGCCTGTAGTGCAAATATGGAACAGAGATGGCTAAGCAATGTATGTGTGAGGCACAACTTAATCCTTGCTGTTGCCATAACCACATACTACTTGTATTGGGAATAGTAAATCTGTGGCCCTCCAGATTATAGCACCCAGTATCTCTGACCATCAGCCACATTGGATAGGGTTTATAGGATTTGGAATCCAACAACTTCTGCAAGGCCATTGGTTCCTATCCCTGAAATACATAAGCTCTGTTCACAGGCACTCAGTGAACATGTGTTCTCCACACATTAGCAGGGGATGCATTACCTTTGACCCTCCACTGTTGCTTTCAACATGTGAAAGTGACTTGCCTGAACAGGAGAGACTTTAGTATACATGGAGGCTGGATTATGCATGATCCAGAACCTCATTTTTTTTCTGTGTCTGGATACTCTTCACAAGGAGAGTATCCACTGGCACAACAGGCTCTCCTCTTCAAACATATCACTTTCACATGTGAACAGAGGGAAAGAATTACCCAGGAGTGTAGCTACAGGAGGAGAAAGGCAAAATGAGGGCATTGCCCCACCAAATAAAAATTTTAACCCAATGAAATTTTCCTTCATTGCCTAAATTTCTAACATTGCATTAACTTAAAATACAGTTTAGACATCCAGTGAAAAGGGCTAGACAAAGTTACCAGGGGAATGAAAACAAAGCCAGTATGAGTTCTATATGAATGATTTCAATGTCTCATTGCACACAGAGTTGGAGAAATAAAGAGACCACACGCAGAATATGGGGTGAAATAAATGGTTTTTATTTATCACCCTACTTATTTAAATCCCTAAATCTTCAGCAGGGGGAGGCAACCTAGTGAGGGAGCAGCTGGGGCGGATCGTCCCTTCTGGACTTATGCCCCCAGCTTCCCCTGGCGAACACCTGAGCCCTGTTGAGCAACCTCAGTACTTGGGGTTGCTCTTCAGCCGACCTGTGTCTGGAAGGTCAACCCGAAAGTCCCCCACCCAATCCATACAGATTAAGGTGAGGGATTATCCTTCAGGCCAACCCCAAGGTAGGTCTCCTTCTGTTCTCCCAGATCATACAATCTAAGGAGACCCTTCCAGAGACCGTCCCTTCACCGAAATCGGTGCCCTAGGTGTACACCATGATCTACGCCTCCCCCTTTCCCGCTACACTGGGTGATAATTTAACCTAATTAGGCGCCACCCTAGCCAATTTTCCCATATTGCCGCTTTCCTAGTATGGGGTAGGCGAAAAAAACCCTTTTGAAAAAGGGGGAAAAAATTCCTACCCGGCTCCGAAGCAACCATTATCACACTATTCCAGCGGCGGGAGGCTGGGTCGCCGGATTGAAAGAGAGGCCGAGGAGAGGGGCGGGCTGCCCTTTATATCACTGGCCCCGCCCCTCTCATCGCGTCGCCAGCCCTTGCCGGTGACGCGGCGGGTCTCCCCTCCTCCCTCTGTGCAAAAGGAGCTCCCCGGCCACCAGCTCCGCGGCGGCCAGGGGAGCTGCATTGCACACAGAGTCGGAGAAATAAAGAGACCACACGCAGAATATGGGGTGAAATAAATGGTTTTTATTTATCACCCTACTTATTTAAATCCCTAAATCTTCAGCGGGGGGAGGCAACCTAGTGAGGGAGCAGCTGGGGCGGATCGTCCCTTCTGGACTTATGCCCCCAGCTTCCCCTGGCGAACACCTGAGCCCTGTTGAGCAACCTCAGTACTTGGGGTTGCTCTTCAGCCGGCCCGTGTCTGAAAGGTCAACCCGAAAGTCCCCCACCCAATCCATACAGATTAAGGTGAGGGATTATCCTTCAGGCCAACCCCAAGGTAGGTCTCCTTCTGTTCTCCCAGATCATACAATCTAAGGAGACCCTTCCAGAGACTGTCCCTTCACCGAAATCGGTGCCCTAGGTGTACACCATTATCTACGCCTCCCCCTTTCCCGCCATGGATAAGGGGCAAGCGTCCGCTTAGTCCCTTAATCCCCCACCAGCTTGAGCCAACAAGTCCCTCAACCCCCGCTGAAGATCACCCAAAAATAACATATTTCCCATATCCGAGAGATGTACCCCATCAGCCCTGTAGAGCTCGGGCCTCTCGAAGACAAAAACTTCCCCATTTGCCTGTTGACTTTGTGCCGTGCTCTGTCAATCAAGCGGGGGTTCCCCTCCCCTCTCCATAACTGTCTAGGCAGTATAGCCGACCACATGATAGTGGTCTCAGGCCATGTAGACTTAATCACCCCCAGGTCATGTGATGCCTGAATCACCAGGGCCTTACCTTTAAGCAAGCCCAAATCATTTCCCCCCAGATGTATAATCAGAACATCAGGCGGTGGCCTAACATGTTCCTCAAACAATAATGGCATGAGCCCATGCCAACGAAGGCCCCTTTTCCCCAACCATTCTATCACCCCCATGTCTTCCAAGCTCAGGTGAGGTCCAAAATAACTTAATCGGGCCTGTCGGGCCGCCCAGTAGACCATACTGTGGCCACAGATCAGCACCCGACGTCTCACCGGCTGAGTTCTAAAATCTGGAAGACAAAAGGGGAAGAAAATAGTTAGTATGGTAAAGGACGGATGTACCTCCGGTAGGAGGATGACCGCCACCTCCCAATACCCTGTATGGTCCTTGCGGGCAACCCCATTGCAGCCGCCGTAGAGGCAGCCCCTATCCGGAAGGAATGTGTTGCGAACTTAACACCTTCCAGCCCCATCCGCTGCAAGGCCTTGGATGTCACAGTCCAAAACTGATACCTAGTCAAGGGAGAAGAATCAGCATGAATAAACAGCAATCCTGGGCACTGACCCCTTACCTGAAGATAGTCCTGTAGAGCGAGCACCGGACATAATGCATCATCACTACAGCGTCGGAGCTTAACAATTTTACCCCGACCTAGCTGGTCCGTTTTCGAGAACCGCAGCGTGAAACTCACCTGCTCGTCCATCACCTTTATATCCCTCAATTCTAATGCCCTCCCTGACATATCACACTTAGAAAGCGCCACAAGCTCGCTGATTCTCAAGGCGCCAAAAAAGGCCATCAGAGAGGCTGCATGAAAAAGCGATGCCTCATAGGGTGAGGAACAGACCCCAGCCCATACCTGGCATAAACCCTTTAATATAACTGGTGAAAGGGGGACCCGTAAATCCCTCTTTCTGCCTCTCTCCCGAGCCCATCCCTCCAATGTCTTTCATATCCTAAAGTCACCCGTATTATCCAGGGCCCCCTGAACCTTCAACCAAAAAGCTAAGGCTGCCAGCCTGCCCCTAATAGATTGAGGGGCCAAACCCTTTTTATAAAGATGCACACAAAATTGCAAGAGGTGTGTAACTGGGACCTTAACACCTTGCTGAAACCCCTTTCGCTTTCTAAACTGCTGAAATTCCTGAACTGCTCTAGCGTAACCCCTTCTCGTGCTGACAGCAACTGACATACCTAGGGCCCTCCAAATTTCGGACTCCCAATCTGCCATAGACCCATCGTCACCCTCGGGCTCGGCATCCGGAGCCAACTGTCTGAAACGCTCCATCTGCATGCGGGAAAGAGCGTCAGCAATCTCATTGTTAACGCCCGCCACATGCCGTGCCATAAACAAGATGTTATATTTAAGGCACTGCAACGTAAAGCACCTAACCAATCTCATGACCCGGGGAGACTTAGATGTAAGGGAGTTTATCACCTGGACAGTTGCCGAATTGTCACACCAAAAATGTACTGACGAATTCGCCAACTCACCAGGCCAAATGAAAGAAGCCACAAGAATCGGAAAAAATTCCAGAAAAGTAAGATCTAACGTAATGTCCGTCCCGCACCAATCTGCAGGCCACCGGCTTGCACACCACCGGCCAACGAAGTAAACTCCGAAGCCTATAGATCCTGCTGCATCAGATGAAATCTGTAATGCACCTTGCAGATTCCTTTCCTCACGCCAGAATGAAACTCCATTAAAGTGCCCCAGAAAGTCCTGCCAAACCTGCAGATCATCCTGCATGTCCCTGGTTAGCCTGATCATGTGAAATGGCTTTTTTACACCATTAATGGAGTCACACAAACGCCGGAGGAAAGCCCTCCCTGGGGCGACCACCTTGCAAGCAAAGTTCAGGTGTCCAATAAGAACCTGAACCTCCCTCAAGGTGGCCTTGCGTCTGCCCCTAAATTGACTGACCCTAACCCTCAAATCCTGAATTTTCGATTCAGCAAGCCGGCATTGCTGTTTGATCGTGTCAATTTCGATGCCTAAAAAAGTTAACTGTTGTGACGGACCTTCTGTTTTCTCTGGGGCAAGGGGAACCCCAAGTTCCTCTGCCATTAATTCAAATTGACGCAACAGAAACCCACAATTTGCAGTACCATATTCCCCAATAAATAAAAAATCATCTAAATAATGGACCACACCATGCATACCCATTTTGATCTTGAGGGCCCATTCCAAAAAGGTACTAAAGGTTTCAAAAGCATTACAGGATACTGAACACCCCATTGGTAATGCTCGGTCCAAATAGAAAGACCCCTCAAAATGAAAACCTAACAACTCAAAATCACTAGGATGAACCGGGAGAAGGCGAAATGCTGACTTAATGTCGCATTTCGCCATTTCAGCTCCACTACCATGTCGTCTGACCTCCCGTATGGCCGCGTCAAAAGAAGTATACTTAACTGAACATAATTCAGGGGGGATAGCGTCATTTACTGACTCACCCCTGGGGTAGGACAAGTGATGAATAAGCCTAAACTCACCCTGAGCCTTTTTGGGTACTATACCCAATGGGGATACCCTCAAATTAGGCACCGGTGATCAAACAAATGGGCCAATTACCCTCCCTTCCATTACCTCTTTCCGTATCTTATCCCTAACAATGTGTTCCATCCCCTGGATTGATTTCAAATTACGTGCCCGAAAGGGGCGCCTGGGCCCCTGGTACGGAATTCTAAAACCAAAATGAAAACCCTCAAACAAATAATTGGCCGACCGCCTATCCGGGTAAACGGCAAGCCAGGCATCCAAAATATCTAATTTAATTGGGCTGGGGCCCTTTAGGAGGAGGGGCTGGGGAGCCACCTCCTCTACCCATACTTTGCCCCCCTCTGGAGCCTCTAAACTGGCTTCTTCCTCTTGGGCAGTTCCGAAAGGAATGCGAGGCTCCGCAAATGGAGCACTCATGGCTAAACCTACAAGGCTTCCTGGAACATTGCCCGTGTGAGCTAAATTCCCAACAAAGCATCTTTTGCCCCGCCTGAGATGATTAAGCCATAGAAGCTGATTTATTACCTGAGCCGGCCGTTGGCCGTAACAGGTGACCACTATGCGTTCGTTCCCCCTGTATGGGACGTGCTGGGGTCATGAGCTGCATCCACAATTGGGGATGCATCATGTCCCAGCGAAGAGATGGATAAATAGCCACTCGCATGCGGAAAGCCTCATCATATAATAACCAAGCAGGGCCAGCGAAATCTACGTAAGCCCTATGAATGATATCTATATATTGAAATAGAGCCCCAGCCCATTGCGGCTGAGCCTTCACCATTACCCCAGCCAAAATCAAAAATCCAGATAGCCAATTGGACCATGTCCTCTCGACCTTTCGCTTTTTCAATTTCTCCTTCTCCTTCTCATCCAAATCCTCTCTATCCTTTTTTTCCATTTCACGATATAAAAGTGAAAAAACATCAACATATTCACCCTTCAAAATTTTATCTCGGGTGGACTGGAGCAGATGATCACCAAGAGGGAGAGACATCTCCCCAAAGGGGACCGCCGGATACGCCACCGTATCGTATCCTGGGGTCTGCGATAAACCAGCGGAAGGTACATTGCACCCACCAAAGGCAAATGGACCCCATGGATACCATTGGGGCCCACCCCACCCGAATGCCTGTTGGGGCATGGCTCCTGTGCCTTGTGCTAACTGGGTATCACTCTGTGTCCCATTATTAACCGTGGGAGTATGCCAATTAGCCCATGGCCACCCTGTGTAAGATTGTGCATTGTAATTATTGAGTAACTCACCAGCATGCCTCGGCGCAACCACAGATTCATGTTCCAAACCGGTTCCCAATGGCACATAAGAGGGCCTTTCCGTCTGCTGCGATCCCGAAGCATCATCTCCATGGATCCTCTTCTCTAATTCATCTAAACGTGCAAGAATTTGGTTAGAAATTTTTCCTTTGTTCATTGAGCTTTTTGTATTGACAGATTCAACCTCCCCTATTCCTTGAATCCTTTCCAATTGTTGGATACGTTGCAGTATGGCCTGCCACGGTATCTCATCCTCGTCGTCACTGTGTTGGGAAGGAGGGGGAGTGGGTGCCGGCCGTTTTGGTGCCGGCCCTTTGCCCTTTGCTCCCCCTTTTCCTTTTTTGGGAGCCATTAAAGCAGATGTGTTTAAGTGCCACTCAATATTATTATTATTATTATTATTATTATTATTGTATCAACTCTTGATCAAATATTATTATTATTATTATTATTATTATTAACTCTAATTCAGGCAACAATACCAGCAACAGCATAAACAACAAAAGGAAACAACAGTATTCCAACAGGGAACCAAATTGGGTGTCTAATCCCCAGTCTCAGTAAGCAGCAAAATTAAGGCCTTAAACAACAAAATGGAGGCTTTATCCCCAGCCTGATAACACTTTCCTAAAATGGCCCCCAACCAACACCACTTCTCAGGGGAAACCTCTGTTGGCCCGCCTGCGTCACTGCAGGCTTTTGGGCAGGCTTATGCTGTCAAACCTGGCCCCCTGGTCGCCCACCAAAACAACACCAACTGGCAACACGCAAAGCCAAGACAACCTACTGCCTGGCCCCCTGGTGGCCTGCCAAAACAACCCTCTGCCTGGCCCCCTGGTGGCCCACCAAGACAACCTTTCTTCCCCTGTCGTCCTTGCCAAGGGCCAGCAACAAAACCCAGGTTGGTCGCAGCCGCAATCGACCCCCACTGTATCGGGCAGCCGCCCTGATGAATGCCCCAGGGATAGGATGCCCCTAATTGCCAGGCTGCCGCCCCAAACACACCCAGGCAGAGGGCGCACTCGCTCGCTTCCCAAGCCTGAGCTACCACCCCGTTAGCCTGTCCTCCTGATCGCAGCCGCGACCCGAGGTGCCAAGGAGGGCAGAGCGACCCCGGCTTGATGAAATCAAGCAGGGAGACCCTGGCAAATCCGCCCCCTGGCAAATCCCGCTCCTGATCTCCAAACCACTGGGGGGAAACCCCCCCCCGAGAATCCTCCATGCTCTCCTCCGATCCTCCGCTGTTTCCTGCTACTGCCGGATCCTGCTACCGCCGGATTGAAAGAGAGGCCGAGGAGAGGGGCGGGCTGCCCTTTATATCACTGGCCCCGCCCCTCTCCTCGTGTCGCCGGCCCTTGCCGGTGACGCGGCGGGTCTCCCCTCCTCCCTCTGCGCAAAAGGAGCTCCCCGGCCACCAGCTCCGCGGTGGCCATGGGAGCTGCATTATCTGCAATGCTAGAAATTTGGGGACTGAAGGTAAATTTTATTTAGGGGGGAAGAATTCTTATTTGGGAGACAATGCCCTCATTTTGCCCCTGTCCAATAGCTATAGCTCTGCATGCCTGGATAGGATTACAGTTTGCTAAAAGTCTTGGAACCAAAAACAGGAGCATGGATATGTCAGTGGAACTCAAAGAACTCTGTCCTTCTGAAAGAGAGGAAAAGGGGAATCATTTTTATGCCTTCTTCTTCCTTTCACTTGACAAAATGAAACATGGTAGAGTGGGAAGCACTGAGAAAGCCGTGATGTCAAAAAAGCAGAATTCTCCAACGTCCAAGCAAGCTAGGAATATTTCATCAAAAGGCTATTTTATTAAGCCTTTATTACCAATTTCCATTCACACATTACTTTTAAAGCAGACAGTTAGATATGCATAAACTAAACATTGCTGCTGGGTTTTTTTAAAAAAAACCTTTATAGCTTGGAAGAGATACAAATTTAAATGGTGTTACTGAAAGAAGCTGGGTGCCCATTGTCCAGGTACCTCATCTTCATCCAAACAGAGGAGAGGGAAGGAAAGAAAAGGATATCCAGGTATCTGCCCCAGAAGTTCTCTGACACATGAGCCATTAAGCTCAGTTGTCCTAGTGGGTGGGTCCTTCACAAGCCATCAAATATTGCAGCCATATGAACATAGTGATTCTTCTGACTGCTTCCCCTCCCTATCTTCCTTTGTCTTCTGCTTGCTATGGACTGCTATTGATCATCAGGAGGCTGAGGAGAAATTTTACCCTCCAACTGACTAGTCTTGCTGAGACGTTTGTTTGTTTGTTTTTTACTTTCCTCTTAGCAAGCAGGTTTCTTCTTCTAATTATTGTTGCCTATTTTTAAGGTTCCATACTACTGCTCCCCCCATATATTATTTATTTCAGTCATGCCATCACAATCCTGGGGGTGAGCTGGAGACATTGTGCAGGATCCATTTCAGGAGTGAGTGTGGAGACATTGGCTTGTAGGTTATTCAGCCAACCTCACACTCAAGTACTGGGTTGGTTCTATGTGATTGATGCACTGCTCAGTAGGTCCATAAACTTGGAATCCCCATTTTCTTTTTTCACATCCATCCACCCACCCACCCCACATATAACCTGATGAATAAAGGATACATGAATCATCAGTAGCCTGGCCATTTCAGGATCATTGCCTTATGCCATGTTAAATTCATAGAATCATAGAGCTGGAAGAGATCACAAGGGCCATCTAGTCCAACCCCCTACCATGCAGGAGTACCCAATCAAAGCATTCCTAACAGATGGCCATCCAGCCTCTGTTTAAAAACCTCCAAAGAAGGAGACTCCGCCACACTCTGAGGCAGTGTATTCTGCTGCTGACCAGCTCTTACTGTCAGGAAGTTCCTCCTAATGTTTGTGTTTGTGTCGTGTGTTCATGCTCTAGCCAAAAAAAATGGTAAAGCCAGTTTTTACCTATACAGTTGACCCTCCACATTCACTGGAGTTGGGGTGCAGGAATCTTGCAAAAGTGGGGAAAGCACAAATATCTCCAGGTGGGAATTAAATATCTCCAGGTGGGAATTAATATTTTTGAATAGAATTATAGTAAAGAATCTATGTTAACTTTTGAAATTCGTTAATAGAAAAATTGCGATGTTTATAGTAATTTTATGTGTTATACTAACTAAGTATTGATTGGATAATATAATGTATGATTACAAAATTAATAAAAATATATAAAAATAATAAAAAAACAAATATCTCCAGGGGTGCAGCCATATTTAACACATGAAAAAAGTACAATCTCTGGATTCAGCCCACTGCGGATGCCTTTGCAAGGCAGAGGCAGATGGCTGGTGGGGCTTGCCACTGCCTCCACTGCTGCCCTACACCATTTCTAATAGGGACTTACAAGCCTCATCACATGTTTGCAGTCTCTCTCAGTCTCACAAGGGTGCAGTCCCTGTTAAATATGTCATAGGGCAGCAGTGGAGGTGGCAGCAAATAATCTGCAAATAATCAAATCTGCAAAAGTTAAGCCTGCAAATGTGGAGGGCTGACTATAAATGCAAATTCTTGAGTGATTATTTCTCCTCTTTCTGGCTGCTGCCACACTACAGAAATAATGCCGTTTGATACCATTTAACTATCATGGCACTATGCTATGGAATCCTGGGATTTGTAGTTTGTTGTGGCACCAGAGTTCTCTGACAGAGGCTAAATATCTTGCAAAATTACAAATCCCAGAATTCCATAGCATTGAGCCATGGTAGTTAAAGCAAATTTCAAACTCAATTATTTTTGCAGTGTAGCAGCAGCCTCTGTCTCTCCTTTCCCCCCTCAGTACTTCAAGAGCAAATATGTGTGTGTGTGTGTTTGTGTGTGTGCCTTCAAGTTGCTTGTTACATAAGTTAACATCGAGGTTTCTCTCAAAGTAGAGGGGACATGATTACTGGAAGGCCAGGACTGTTTACCTTATGAGTCCAATTGTATCTTAGAACTAACACTAATATCCTTTCATCTGACTCGTAATTTAGTTATAGCCTATCACAGTTCCCTCCTACCAAGAGTCATAGAGAGACTTAATTATCTAGATTACATTTATCTGAAAGAGGGAGGATGATCAAGGGTTGCCACTGATCTGTGGAGAGTGGCTAACCATACATAGGATACATGTGTCATTTATTAAGCAAATCATTTCTTTCTAGTTCCAGTAAAAAAGCACTGGCAAAACTAGTGTATGAATTGAAAGAAACTCTCATTTATGTATTGGCTCACAGAAAATACATTTTTGTTGATGTGGAATCTTTCTTTCAGCTATCTCTCAGATGTGGATAGGCATGGCAATATAGACTTGCAAGATGATTACAAGATGGGCAGTTTGGGGACAGGAGAAAATATAGGGACTGGAAATTCATATAATTAAGCGTTCTGAAGACTATTTTATTCTCTCAGTGTGTAATCTTCAGTTGTGAGCCCTGTCTAGGGCTCAATTTGAGCTGAATCTGCTTATCAAAATTATTCTATTTTTTTTTTTATGTGAGGTTGTTGGCTTGGGGGAGCAGCTTCAGAAGTCACAAAAGTGACATCCAGGACTGCATGCACCTGTAGGCCACACTATGCCCATTCCTGCTATAAAGTCAGAAGGAAGATGTTAGAAGAACCAGTTCTCTGAACCATGGGGTATTAGACTAAATGGAATAACAGAAGAAGTAATTTGTAATGCCACAATAGACAACTCTAAATTATACTCTGTATAATACACTTTCCCCATTTAGCCACTTTAGCTAAGAAACTTAGATCTAGTCATTTTCTCAAAATCTCTGTAAAAATTCTATAATAATTTTTAAATGATGTATTATGGCATGTCTGGTGCTTACATTTTCTTCATTTCCAGAAATGATATAAACAGGGGTGTGTTTGAAAACCAGGGGACCACCATATATGCCCTCTAGGTTACATGTTGTTTAGGCTTAGAGTCTTGTTTGTTGGATATTAATTTTAATTTTTTTCCACATCGTGGTAAAGAATATGAGAATCAGATGAGAGAAAGCAGTATGAAAATCTGTGAGCCTTATTTTTATTGCATTTTTCATCATCCCACTGGCATTCACATCCTGTCTCAGTTCTGTATGATGTTGGTTCTTCCCCATAACCCCTTACACAGAGGAAATCTGTGTATATATTTTTGCAAAACATACATTTTTCATACATATTTTTCCTAAGTAACCCACACATTTTATACATACCTTTTCCACTGACTAAAGCATGTTTGTGCATGTTTCTTTCAGATACATATGATTAACCTCACACACATTTTTTTAAAGATATGCATTTGTACTTCATTAAAATGCATTGAAGCCACTGAAAATGTATGTTTCCCACTGCCAGTCTTAGAATGCACAGAATATGCATTTTTATAGGAAAACAGCACACCCAGTGATTTTTTTCCTACCCTCAAGATGAGACAAACAATCCCAGTAAGGCAAAGTATGGGGCTAGAAAATAGTCACAGAGGGATTATTGGGAAGTTGCATAAGAAGCATATATAAAAGGCATGTATGGTTGTCTGGTGAGAAGACTTGGTTTGGTGTGATACCTTCTGGTCCATCCATGGGGAATGGGGTATCAAAGCCCTCACTCTCCATGGTTCACCAATAAGGCACACCCACAAATTTCATTCCAGAGACATTTATTGGTCCCAAACCATTACAGAGCTCTCAAAGGTCCAGCCTTCTCACCTCTTCATTCATTCACAGGATCAAAATAGAAGTGTGTCTTTCCAAACTCTCTCCATGCAGGACTGGAACTCTTTAGGTTGTGTCAGCTGCTGGAAGGAATATAATTCCAGGCAGGATCAGTTCCTCCCCTGTTCTCAAGTACCAGAGGCAGATCCTGTCTACCACAGATTGAAAGGTCCCCAGCTGTTCAGAACTCCAACTATAAGTCTTTAGGTTATGTTAAGATGAACTGCCAAGAAGAGGGTAGTTCATGGCAGGATTATGTTCCCAAGTCACTACATGGTCCAGCCTGAGGAAGAGGGTGAATTGGTACAGAATCAGGACCTAGAGAGCCATTGTCTACAGTTGGAATAGCCCAACAGGCACCCCTGGACTGCAAAGTGTTTACTGGTGCCAGAGGCAGCTCCCTTATACCACAGATTAGACACTCCTACAGCTCTTCAAAATGGCTCTGGAGGGTAAAGGAGCTAGGCAAGCTAGGGCTCATGAAGGGAGAAGCCAAACCCTGGGGAAAGACTATTGAAGGGCTCTTCCTCATCTCCCTGCCTCTTGCCCTGAAGGTGGGTTGCTGGCTTATTCTTCTGTTCTTCCCTTCTTGACACCCCTCACACCTGGGCCATGTGTTTAGCTGATGAGCTTGTACAACAGCATGGTGGAGAAGCAGCCCAAGCAATGCAATGTGGACAAAGTATAAGGCAAGGCCTACACATAATCAGTAAATTATTCAGAGGTCTGGCTTGGACAACTCCTTCCTTCTTTCCTTCCTTCCTTCCTTCCTTCCTTCTTTTGCCTTTTTCTCAATATGGGACCAAAAGCAGTTCACAACATATATTACAACAAAATACAACAGAAAAGCAACTATCATAATACAAATAAATAAATAAAAACACTTCAATGAGCTTTTCTTTTACACACAGCACTAAACAAAGTCATATGGAAAGAGAGTGAAAAGAAGGCAATTTTTTAAGGAAAGATTTTATTCTAAGCAAGCAATCTTACATTAGCAAATGGTATCGTGTACATAAGGTAGCTTCCTACAGGGGTTACTTAGGAGTGGTTACAAAGTTACAAAACAGTATTCAATCATATTCCATTGAGGTTAGAAAGAAAATAAAAGTCCTAATGGAACCACCTAAACATTCCTATTCCACTCACAGTACAGAAGGTATTCTAAGCCTTTGGCTACTCACAGGAAGTTGGGAGTCTTGACGTCCTTGTCCAGTCTATGACCAGGCTTCCCTAGGGGTGGTGAGGTAGGCAGCTGTCATGCCCTCTGAACCTAATGAGGGTATGGAGTCTGAGGAAGAGGACATGGCAGAGGATGGTCCTAGGGACCCTGGCACAGGTTATCTACACCTGTGCCAGCAGGGAACTCTGCCAATGTAGAGTCCCAAGCAGAGGAAGAGCCTGGTCCTAGTGGGTTGGCACCAGTCACAGCAGTGAGCCCTGCCAGCTCAGATAAGGAGGAGGAAGAGGAGACAGACTTACCCATACCATCCTTCAGCCAACAGAGATCTCAAAAGGAAGCCAGGAAGAGATCGATGAGGCTTTATCTGAAACACTGGCTCATTAAGAAGCACCTGGAATAGCCCTGATTGCTATATATATGCCTTGTGGGAGCTATGGAGCCTTCGTCAGAGATCAACTGATCATCCTAGCAAAAGCTTCCTGTTGGTTATCTTTGACTCCGTGTTCATGCTGTCTTGATTCCTGTTTAGACCTTGGACTGATTCTGACTATGCTGTTGTCTGTTCCTGTTGACATACAGACTTGCTTCTGGACCTATGCTGACTTCTGTAAGCCTCTGACTTTTTACTGGACTATTCTTTGCATCTCCCCATTTGCTTCTGCCAACTCTTATCAGGACTTTGTTTCAACTGCATTGCTATTATTAAGAGTTGGCCATTTTCCCAAACATTGTTTTATCAACTTCTAAGCTGTTCGTTGATACTTTTGCCATCATGCTGCTGTCCAGGCTGCTTTCCTGGACAGCAGCACCTTCCCCACTCCAATAGCTCAACTTTAAAACAGTTTAAAAGTATTTTAAATGCAAACATAAAAACTAAAGTGCAGCGGCTCCTCCCCTTAAAAGACCTTCCCACAGCAACCAGTTAATAGCCCAGCATCTCATAGTATAGCTCTCCTCTCAAAGAAACCATAGATCCTAAGAATGTTTGTTGCTTATATTTAGAACCTTGATACCATTTGAGAGTAGATCTCAAAGCCCAGGGAATTAATGTACCTCTTATGTATTTTGTGACAAAGATATGTATGAGCATTACTTCTTTCTATCCATTTTCTCTCCTTATCAAACACCCTGATTTAGCTATCCACGTTTTTTACTTTAAAAAAAAATTGTCTGCCTCCCTGACTTATTTCTGCATTTCACAAATATTGTTTCTAAGTTTAAGCAAGAGTAGAAGGATGTAGGTTGGACCCATCTTTTGTCTTGCTTGGTATATAACTAACTATTGTGATTATTGTAGAGAAGGATAATGTTAACATTGATCCAGCATGATGTAGTGGTTTGAGTGCTGGACTAGGATTCCAGGAGACCAGGGTTCAAATTACTGCTCACACATAGAACCCACAAGATGACCATGGGCAAGTCACACACTCTCAACCTCAGAAAAAGGCAAAGAGTTTTTGGAAATAGTTTTTTTAACATGCTAATTTTTGTACATTGTCAGTACATTTCATTGTGTATGAAATGTGGATCACCTTGTAATTATGCCCATTTCTCAATTTGGTTCCCTATTGTTTTTGAATTAAGCCAACATAGAGTAGTGTGAGCATTGGACTGTCACTCTGGAAAACCTGAGTTTGAATCCCTGCTCAGCCATGGAAACCTACTAGGTGACCTCAGGCAAGTCACACACTCCCACCCTCAAGAGGAAGGCAATGGCAAACCCCCTCTGAACAAATCTTGCCAAGAAAACCCCATGATAGGTTCACCTTAGGGTCACCATAGATCAGAAGGCACACAGCAGCAGCCAATAATGTTCACTCTGTCCAAGTGCTATGAAAGTAGGTGAAATAAACACATCAGGATTAGGAGTACTTTAGCCCTGTTCCCCACCTCATCTGGAGAGCAACTTTGTGGAGAGAAAAATCTCCACTACCATGGATACTCTCCATGAGATCTAGAATGTTGATTTTTCAGAGTTCTGGATCACACAGATACCCTTCATGGATATAGCAGGCTCTCCTCTTCATAAAGTTGCTCTTCACATGTGGGTAATGGTGGAAGTGATGTCAGAAAGGATGGTGCTATAGCACTTCCTTTCCTCATATGTTTATATATACATGCTTATACGTTTATATATTTATGTCTGCCTTATACTCTGTCTATAACATTGAAACAAACAATATGCAAACCTGCAACTTGTGACTACAACGTCATTTTCCCCATGCATTAACTCTGTACTATCTTTTCCTGATGAAGAATCTAGTGAGAAGAATTTGAAAGTGTAGTTTTGTATAGTTTTGTTTTGTTTTGTTTTTGTACCTTCTGGACAAATAAGGTATCACCAATGTGCATTTTGGAATGTGGGCCTAATTTTCCTAACTCCTGAACTCTCCTGGCTTGTAACTCATTCTTATTCATTGTTTCATCAGATTTCTGAAATATTCATTTAGTATCTGGCACTCTTAACAACTTGCCCATCTGGACTTTCAAGCTTCTGATATATAAAAACAAAATCTATGAATTTTACCCCTCTGAAAATATCCTTTTCTATTTGATTTTTAAATTATTTTTTAACTATAGGAGGAAGTAAGATGAGGGGGTGGGGGAGACAAAAGTGGACATAAAGGCACACATGCATTCATGCGCACATGCACATGCCCACCCCCACCAAAAAGAAGAGCATGAATACTTTTTGAATAGTTTTCTAGGCAGGCATGATCTATTTGTTAGCTGCAAGAATGAGTAATATAAAAGGTAATTAGTGTGATAACACATTAGCATAATGTTCCATATGGTGTTATCCTTGCATTTGAATATGACAATTATTTAGACTTTAATAAGTTAACTGTGACTAGCCTGTTGTCTGGTTCCAAAAATGTTGAAAATGCATTATTCTTGAACATATCGAGGATTATTACATAGAATGACGTTTGTTTTTGTAGCTTGATGGATATTTGACATCACAGATGCATTTGATGTACTGTTAAACCATTTGATGCAGCCTTAAACCATTGTACATGCCTGGTGTGAACATGCTCTTTTCTTCTCTGTGATGATCACAAAAAGTACACAACCAGAATACATCTTCGAGGCCCTGCATTAAGGCCATTTAATCTTCTATCAAAATGGGATTTTCACATAGGAGATTATCAGATGCTCAAAATATCCCAGGACAGGGATGACAGGAGATCGCTATCATGCTCCCTTTTCAGATGCTGTTGTCCCTCTCCTGTGACGTTTCCATTCTGCTCCTGTTCCTCTCCCAGTTCCTCTTATTCATGGCTTAAGCCATCAATAAGAAGCCTGTTCCATTATAATAATGGAATGACGGGTTAGTGAACAGATGACCTGTTCTAATGGCGAGATGACATCATAAGGTGATGTCAGCAGGAGGTCCGTGCCAAAGACTTCTGGGTACGATTGGGACAGCCAAGTAAGTGCCACCCCTTTTTCCCCCTCCCCAGGTTGCTTTTTAAGTGTACAGTATGTTTTTGTGCTTGCTGTCACTTTTTTTTTTTTTGTATTTTTCTTTTTATTCTTAAAATACCCACCTCCCGTTCTCTTGTGAGAATGTGCAGGATTTGCCTTCTGGGGCATGAAAGGAGCTTTGTGACAGCTCCATTCATGCTCAGACTGCTGAGGGGAGGGGGAGCACTATAGATCTCACAGCAAGGTAAGTGTCTGAACATTTTTTTTCTTCTTTTGTTACAGAGACAGGAGTTGGGTGGGAGTATAGCAGTGGGGAGATAGCGGGACAGTCCCAGTTTCTATGGTACATTTGATAATCTCCTTACTGTTTCTTTTTAATCAGGAAAGACCCCCAGATAGTCATTTTACACATGGCTAGGGTTTGTTGTTGTTGTTGTTTGAGCTTAACATTAAGAAAGTGATTTTTTTAAAAAAGCAATCTCTCAGTAGCAACTGCAATTCCAACTGAAATTAATGGGTTTGGAAGAAATTTGGGCCTGAAAAAGTAAAATTTTGATAAACCACCAGACCATTGACACATCTAAATGTACCAGCCATTAGCCTCCTAGATTTCAACATGGTAGCACACAGACATGTTACGTAGGTTACATTTCTCATCAATAGGGATATAATTATTAGCTACTTTTCTTCTCAAAGGGAGCAGTGAGTAATTTTAGCAACTTTTGACTTGCTGCAAGACAGTCTGAAAACTGCAAAGTTCAGGACTTGTTTTACACAAAATTCACATGTGCTATTTGGTATTTTCTGTGCAGAAAAACAATAGTTCTGTGTAGAAAAACAGCAGGAAATACTGTTTTCTAGGCAAAATAAATGTGTACAAATTTTATCTAGAAACTGCAAAGTTTCCCATCTTTCCAGGATTCTTCTAGACAGGGTTTCTCCACACTTGAGAAAAACATTGGTGTTTTGTTTTGGGTTTTTGTTTTTTTTTGTTTTTGCCATTTTTCAAATATTTTTTCAAACAATCTTCTGTCCCTACCCATCCAATGCAGACAGCATTTGGAGAGTACCACATTGGTGATGGCTGACAAATGACACTAAACCATTGTACCCTACCACTGTTATGTATGCATTGCAAATTTTAACTTTAAATTTAAAGACCATGAACAGCTTTTGGGCAGGGGAAGTGAAAGCAAACTGTTCCATGTTGAAATCTGACATGGCATATCTGAACAACAAGTGTGTCTGTACTTTTAACCTATGATGTAAAAGAAGCTGCAAGACACCCTTTTCTCTGTATTCCTCTGAGGTGGAGCCACTACCTCTCCCATTTTTAATAACATTTATGTTCTGGGTATAGAAGAATACTGGTATACCCAACCATGCTAGTATGGCTGATTCACAGATGAATCCAACTCTTGGCCTAGACTGTAGAAGTCAAATCCATTTTCAAATTCAACATATTTATCCATGTCGCATGCAGGGAAAAGTTCAGAAATAGCCCATTGCTTTTCAAATAAATGAAATAAACAAGCTATTTAGGACATAAACTGGTTAGGATACTAGGGCCTCATTTACACATCTAGAATATGCTGGCTTCCCACTGGGATATTCTGGCCCTGGATCAGGCCTGTTGCCCCTTCGTTACCTACATGAAATGGGATGGAGTCTGCAAGGACACAATGGCCTGTCTCTGCAGCTACTGCTGCTGCCGTCCAAATCACACTCTCTGAAGCCAGGCAGGAGACCCACAGCATCAAGTACCCCTGCATGTGACCAGCCTTGGTCACGTCCTGTGGGCCTCCTTCCTAGCTACAGAGAGTGCAATGCTGATGACAGCAGCGGCAGCTGCAGAGATGCGGTGGCATGTTGGTATGGACTCCTGTGGTCCCACGGAGCCCAATCCATTTTTCCTCAATGAGGCAATTTTCCACAAGTAATTTGCTGAAATGGTTTAACAGGCTTTACCCCATCTTCCCCTTATCTTTGCCCCAGGTGTCATGACAACTGCCCAGGGACAAAACAGGACAAATGCCCTGCATTGTTTGGACTGCAGGGCTCTAAGATGAGGTCAAGATGGGGAAAAAACAGCCTGTCTAGACAAGCTCTTAGAATAACTCACTGAACCAACTCTCAGATTAAGGAGACCACTAGGACTCCCAATATAGTTTGAAACTGACCTTTCCTCTTCACTGTTCCCGTGAAAACAAAGGGAATTTCCTTTACAACCAAAGATACTCCTTAAGAAAGGTCTACACAGTTTGGAGAGAAGGGGATTCAAGCTGATCAATCAATAACCTTGGATGACCTGGTCATACACACTGCAACTATTTTTTGTGAATCTGAGTCAGTCAGAAATGTGCCTCAAAAGGCAAACGGGTCTAGAGCTGCCCGGTCTTTTAAATACCTTTTCAAAAAGAAGAGAGATTGTTTGCAGCAACCATGGAATAGAACGTAGATTGGTTTTCCATGACGGGTAATATAGAGCATGCCCTGGGTGCCTCTTCAAAAGGTCCAGGCAGCAACAAATGGTAGCAGAGTATTTGTTCCTTCAGACATAAGTATAAAGGCACAGACACAAGCTTGTGTATAAAATAAACTTCTCTTTACTTGGGCAGCAGCCTAAGTGGATTCAAATAGGCCAGCACTAGAGCTTGCAAAAGTTATTTGAATATACTACAGCTCCCAGAGTCTTCCAGCCAGTATGGCCAGTGTGGGATTCTTCAGGAGCAAATGGTGAAGATTAGGAAAGGCTGTCAGTGTTGATCTCACATTTTCCAGAAATATTGAGTTACCGTAGGTACTTTCTACATTTGTGGCAATATTTAATTAGTGGATCTTAGACTTCTCAGTATTTCTCTAGGAAGGCACAAGATGTGAGATACCCTTCGATCATGTCTTTGACCTAGCTTTTTCTGTCTGCCTTGCTGTCACCACCAATCCAATTTTAATAACCAATCTAGTAATTTGTCCCTTTCCAGGTGGCTTGAAACCTCAGCTAAAAACTCTCCTGGTGATTATTATACATTCCTTTTCCAGAATGCTTTCTCACACTTCAGTGACTGCAAGACATCTTGTTAACACAACTTTTAAAACTTTAGAAGAAAGATGTTGAAAGGAGTGGAGCTGGAATACATTTATTGCTATGTGCTGAAAGGGAAAAGTGAAGGTTTTATTTGCTAAACCTGCTTAGAGAACAAGGAAAAGGTATTTGCCTCACTGTGGAAGTAAAATAAGGTCTGTTGTGCACTGATTCTTAAAACCCTTTAATCTCTTTGGGTTTCTCACCACGTCATCTTTTTGGTGGTATTTCCCTCAAGGTTTCCAGTTTTATACTACTGACATATAAGACCTAATGTATGGTAGCAGCAAAATATACGGGACTTCCACAATAGATGGAAAGCCAACATTTGGTTCGCACTTAATAAGGAAAACTTAGAATGGATTATGATGAGAGTTGCCAGTAAGGTACATGTGCTAGTGGTGATCCTGGATTCCTTGACATTTTGACCTTGCCTTCCTAGCTTCCCCATGACAGCTTGTCAATGTTTGTACAATATGCAAGAGTGACAATAATGTAAGGTGCCACATAGGAGCAGAACTTGGGAGGCCTTGAATACCAAGCAATTGCTTTCAGAGCTAAGGTATAACTACAACAGCAGCTCACGGTCCAAGCAGGGTAGGTGAGTGGGGGACACCACCTCACCACCAATTTCACAGTGATGTGCTCCCCTGCTTGGACTATTAGCCACTGCTATGTTCATAAATTAATGAGTGGTGATTTGCAATTATTTCCTTTTTCCTTAAGAAGGGTCATATTAAAATTCTGTCAACAGGGATAACACCATTCCTTTTGATGTGTAACTAATGTTTACATTCCAGGTATCAGGATATGACCTCAATAAATGCCAAAGAACTAATATCACATGATTCAGTGCTGGCTTATACTGTGGAGATTATCAGACATGGCTAATGTGGTACCATAATGATGCCAGAGGAACGCAAAAGGACACCAATATCAGATGACAATGTCCTTTTGCACGCCATTGGTGTCATTTGGCGTTTCTTTTTATTGATAAGCTGAGCTGTCAATAGATCGCCCATCCCATTTTTGTCCCAGCATTGCTGGCATGTGAAACCTCAGGCCATTTAACTCATGTGAATGCAGCATCAATGGGTGGTCCTGACAGAACACTTCTGGGTGATATCACAACATCCAGGTAAGTGACACACTTTTTATGACCCTCCCCAGGTTACTTGTAAGTTTTAAAGTGTGTATTCTGTGCTCAGTGTAACTTTTTTTTGGGGGGGGTATTTTACTTTTTATTTTTCAATTCCCTATGCTCATGTCTTCTCACAAGAATGGGTAGGATTTCAGTCCAGGAAGTGAACAGAGCTCCATTAGAGCTCCGTTCATCCCTGGGCTGCCTGTCAATGGGAGGGAAGGTAAGTGCGGTGGGGAGGGTTATTGTGCCAGGGTAGGGGTGGAATTGGAGATTTTGGGACAGGAAGGCTTTTTGCATTCCTGTCTAATAATGTCCGGTGTCTTATACTGCTGCCTTTTGCTCTGTTTGTATTGTGAGTGTTCAGGCAACATTGACAAGAGTGGGTAAGAGTATGTTTTGTACCATAGACCAGCATCTTGGAGTATTCAAAGGTTTTCAAGTAACAAAAATTAACTATTTTAATTACTAAACATAATTACTAAATTATTAAAATCAATGATTAAATTTAATTACTTAAATTAACTATTTTAATTACAGGGAAGTAAAGAGGTTAATTTTATATAATATAGAAGTAACATGTTACTGTTCAGCCTCAGGAGTAAAACTATAACTAATTACTTTCCACAGTCTTTGCTTTGGGTTGAGGGACATATCATGTGAAAAGGTGGGATTACATACTATATTACTGAATTGCTGCTGAGTCTAATGACAGGGCACATTGACTGATATCTGGGATAGTGAGAGGGAGTATGTGGTGATGTTTAATCGAAGAAAAGCATGGCTTACAAATAGTGTTAACTAGACTGTGAGAAGGATCCCACATTATAATTAAAGGCCTTTAAAAAGAAGAAAGTAGAAAAAAGCAGAAATGTGCTGTTTGGGACATTACATTGATACATCAATTACTGAGTTTAAGCTAATTAGCAATAATGTCAGATTCTACCCAACCAGAATTTAGTCTGAATCTTTGGAGTTTGGACAGCTTACCAGTCTGATGTTTAAAAGATCCAACACAAGATGTAAAAGCATAGGAAAATGAAAAGGTTACTGCCATGGGGAAGCCATATTCCTTCAGGTATCAAGGTTCTAAGCCATAAAATGATTTTAAAGTGAAAAGCTGCAGTTTGATTTGAGCTCAAAAACAAACTGGGAGTCAGTGAAGATAACATAATTCTAGGGTAATATATTTGTAATGACTAGTTCCAATTATAGCAATATTACAGCCCTATTCTGGACTGAGGATTTAATGCATATTTGTAAATTTTCTCATTCTTGCTATAAAAAAAAAGAGTCTCATTTTGAAAATGGCCAACTGCCATGACATATTTTATAATGTGAGACTTTTTTTGTGAAAAAAAATGTTTTTACACAGAAAACAGTGTATTTTGTACAAACTACAGTTTTCTGCACACAAATGTTTTTTGCAGAAAAATTATCACAGTTTCTCTAGTAAGAATTTGCTAACAGAGAGAGGGAATGGTGTAAAATAGTAAAGAAAGGAAAGGAAAAGGAAAAAAAGGCTGCATACTGACCAGACTAACACATCTACAGTATGTCTTTGAATACATCACAGGACCTAATCACATCACTCACAATATCTGAGGTACTTTCACTTGCTCATCTTCTAATGTGATATATGCCATCCTCTGTCAACAATGTCCTTCAGCTCTCTCTATATTGGGCAAACAAGCCAGTCTCTGCACCAGAGGATAAATGGACATAAACCAGACATTAGGCATGGGAACACACAAAAAACAGTTGGAGAACACTTCAATCTTCCTGGGCATTCCATCTTGGACCTCAGAACAGAACAAAAAATACAAAGGAAGACTATAAAGAGTAACAGCAGAATTGGAATATATCCACAAACTCCAGTCCATTGACAGTGGACTGAATAGAGAAAATGGTTTCCTGGTGCACTACAGATATTATAACACTAGGAAATACCCCAACCTCATGGGGTTTCTCTTGGCTAGTTTATCACATCTCCTTTCAGTTTCTCAGACAACATCACACTACATTTCAATAACTCCCTCCACCATTTATATGCCTATCTACTCACCTTGGCTTTAGGCAACATCTTTTCTCCTGCCTTTGTCCCCCAACAATCACCATTAAAACTGAACTTGTCACCTCATCATCATACCCACAAGTTTTGCATTTCTATTGCTATTCACACATACCCCCTGCTCATTAACATCTAAGCACTTCACTCCATGCATCTGATGAAGTAGACTTAAGTCTATGAAAGTTTGTTACCAACTTCTTTCTCTCAGTTAGTCTCAAAAGTGCTACAAGATTCCTTTGTGTACTGATCCAGACTAATACATATAAATTATGTTGCTTATGTTGACATAAGCATAGAATGTTTTGATGTTTTTCCTATCTCTGGGCATGGTCTGAGAGAGTGAGCATGGCATCCAAACTATGCTGGCCTAAACAAGTGTGTATTTGAGTTCAACCTGGGATGGGAATCATGCCTACTTGTATACATTGCATTCATGAGGGAAAGGTAAGGTATAAACAAAAACATTATTGGAGAAACCAATAAGCATAGCAATCAAACAGCAGCGAATTAACACTGGCAAGTATCCTGTTGATTAGTCCCAACTACAATTTTTTTTTCTTTGAATCAACTGTTAAATGGTGAATGAACACACAGGTAAATCCAACTATTTTGGAAGGCCTGCTCTGGTTAAGACTACAAAGAGGATTTATGCCAATATTTTATGTGTAGCAAAAAAAAAAAGAGCCCCGTTACCTGGAGGACAAACTGAGGCACCTAAACTGGGCAATACAGGCTAATGGTTACTCCAGATCAGACATCACAAGAGCAGCCAGAGACAGAAAAAACCACAGGAATGAAGAAGAAAAACAGCCACCCAAAGGGAAGGTATTTTTACCATACATCAAAGGAGTCACAGACAGAATAGGGAAAATGATGAGGAAACACAACCTCCAAACGATCTACAGACCAACTAAGAAAATCCAAGAAATGCTACACTCAGCAAAGGACAAAAGAGACCCTCTCACAGCTGCAGGAGTTTACTGCATACCATGCAGCTTTGGACAATTTTACATTGGGACAACTAAACACAGTGTGCAAACACCAATCAAGGAACATGAGAGACACTGCAGACTGGGCCAGCCAGAAAAATCAGCAGTAGCAGAACATGTTATAAACCAGCCTGGACACAAAATCCTATTTAAAAACACAGAAATTCTAGACCAGGACAACAATTATCATGTCAGAATGCACAGAGAAGCTATGGAAATCCACAAACACCGGGACAACTTCAACAGGAAAGAAGAAATCTTAAAAGTAAACAAAATCTGGGTCTCTGTTTTGAAGAACAATAGAATCAAAATTCAACACTTACAAAGGAATTCCACCCAGGAACAGGGGGATTCCCAGCAGATAATGACCCATCAACCAACCATTAGCCAGACACTAACGAGCCTTGCATTTCTATACCCAGAAACTAACCATTCAATTACACAAATGTAATTGAATGGTTAGTTCATATAAACTCCACATACACTCCTACCCAACCATTCTCTGAACATGCCAGCCACAGATGCAGGTGAAACGTCGGAAAGAAACTATTCCAGAACATAGCCTCACAGCCCAGAAAAAAGGAAAATCTATGGATGCTGGCTGTGAAAGCCTTCGACTTCACATCAAATGAGACAGTTGGCCTCATACCCTTGGCTGCATTAGCATGTTCCCTCCATAGAAACACGACAACAAATAAATGATAATAATTCCTAACAAATAATTATTTTCTTCATGTGCTTCACTTAAATTATATATTAAAAAATTGTGTCTCCAGTTATGCAGTGGCTGCATTTAACAATACTATGTAATTTATAGTTTCACATAAATATAAACATTCAAAGAACAAGCCCTTGAGATGAATCTTACAGTTTTCCCCCACAGTGTTGATATCTTCTATGGTCCTCTTGAATGGCTGTAATTCAGCACAACCCTCTGTATCAGTGGTACCTGTGGTTTTAGTTACACATGTCCAAAAAGATATGTTCTCTCTAGGCATTTTCTAGGTCCTCCAGAGCAATTCTATGGTAAACTTTTAATTAGATATTTTATACTCCGCCCTTCAGCCACAATGACTATCAGACCAGCTTACAAAGTGTTTTAAGCAATAGCAATTTACACAAATACACTGTATTAAGCAGTTTCCAATGTGTATTAGCTAATTGCCTCCACAAGCAAGGTACTCATTTTACCAACCTACGAAAGGATGGAAGTCTGAGTGAACCTTGGAGCCCTCTAGAATCAAACTTGCAATGTGGTGGCTTGCAGTACTTGCATTTAACCACTGCACCACCAGGGCTCCCCTACTTTCGGCAGAGGTTGGCCATAAATTTGCACTGGAGGACCTCCACATGCCTAGAGAGAACACCCCTCTAGGCATTTGGAGATTCTCCAGCATGATTCTGTGGTATATTTCCATTGGAAACACAGGGTTCACTACTATACAAAATTGTCGGTATCCACAGTAAGTCAGAGAATAAATTCCCCATGATTTGTACTATATCTAAAAACAGACCAGTTCTACTTGTCTCAGGAGCAGCCCTCTACTGACAAGCCGTCCAAGAGAAAAATGCAGAAGCACCCGCATATATAAGATAATAACACATATTTACAATATTACTAAACAATTAACATATCTAATGGAGCTTTACAACAAATTGTCTTTATTTAAAGATCTAATTTTAATTTCTTATATCAGTAATACCTTGTTGCCCTACCAGTAATCAATGTCTTCTGCATAAAGTTATTACTTACACAGACCTGTAATATTTAAAACAGATCAGTTCTATTCCACTCAGCAGCCCTTAGGTCCCTGTTGACAAGCTTTCTGAGGACAAAACAGTCTCCTGGGCATGCTCTGTTTGCAGTTACTGAGGAGAAAAAGGTGGGTTACACCAGGTCCAGGGCTCATGTGCACACACACACACACACATTTACATATCTGAGGACTGGGAACTATCCACAAGATGTCTTCTGATCTATTCCCCTTTCACCTTTACTGATGTTAGAACTATGATACAGAAGGGGAGTTGGAAGGAAGCATCCCAAATCAGAATTTCTTTTCAGAAGAGAAGCTCTCTTTCTCCTCTCTGAGAGGACAAGATCCAATCTATCATCTGGGGGTTATCTAGATGGTGAAAATACTCCTCATAGAATCTCAGAGAATCCCAATGTGCTGTGTAGGAGATTTGCCATATTCAGAGGGAGGGGCAAAAAAAATACTGTGTGTAAGGGGACTATGTGGTTTTCTACAAATATATCTATATCTATATCTATATCTATATCTATCTATATATATATATATATCCTGTGTAGTGCTGCGTGTTATTGGTCATCTGAACAACCAATTCACAGTGCCGCACAGTCTGGGCCAGGAGTGTCAGGAAATTACACGGATGTGACCAGAAGATGGAGCTGTAAGCTTAGAAATGAAAGTGGTTGAGCTCCAGTGGCAGGTGTGTGTGTTAGCATTTGGGAGTATGCACACCTGAGATGCCTGATATAACAGGCATTGTTTAACTGCCTATAAAGAGGAGATGGGAATTGTCTCCAGTGTGAGTTTGTTGTGGATAGTGGTTGGTGAAGCAGTTTGTCAGTTTAAGAGAGATTGTCATATACTCTGTATATATACTGTAAATATACTGCAGACAAAGATTAAAGCCCTCAAGTTAAGTGAAGGCTGGCCTTGTTGCTGTTGCTGTTGGCAAGCCAGAGCTCAAGCAGTGTGCTGGGGGTGAAGGAATTTTTCCTTCTCAGCCTGAAGTCTTTTGCAGAAGTCTCTCCAGAAACCTTCTCCTTGGCATCCTGTCGACGTAGAACAACTCTGCAGGTGGTCGTGGTGGACACAGTGCATCTTTCTATGCCCCAACAAGGAGGACATTGACAGCTCATTGTCCTGTGAAAGCGGGGTTGGGCTTGCTTATAACTCAGTCCAGAAGCACCATTTTGGCCTTCTAGAGAACTGAGTGTGTGCTGCAGCACTGAACAGAGCATGGGGAATAATAGTGCCACATGACCATGGCCACCATTTTGATTTGCACAGACAACTTTTTGTTTGAAAAATCATAGAATCATAGAATCATAGAATCATAGAATTGCAGAGTTGGAAGAGACCACGAGGGCCATCCAGTCCAACCCCCCTGCCACGCAGGAAATCTTGATCAAAGCATCCCTGACAGATGGCCATCCAGCCTCTGTTTAAAGACCTCCAAGGAAGGAGACCCCACCACGCTCCGAGGGAGTGTGTTCCACTGCTGAACAGCTCTTACTGTCAAAAAGTTCCTCCTCATGTTGAGGTGGAATCTCTGTTCCTGGAGCTTGCACCCATTGCTCCGTGTTCCAGTCTCTGGAGCAGCAGAAAACAAGCCTGCTCCATCCTCAGCGTGACATCCCTTCAAATACTTAAACAGGGCTATCATATCCCCTCTTAACCGTCTTTTTTCCAGGCTAAACATACCCAGCTCCCTAAGTCTCTCCTCATAAGGCATCGTTTCCAGACCTTTCACCATTTTAGTCACCCTTCTCTGGACACGCTCCAATTTGTCAATATCCTTTCTGAATTGTGGTGCCCAGAACTGGACACAGTATTCTAGGTGAGGTCTGACCAAGGCAGAATAGAGTGGCACTATTACTTCCCTTGATCTAGACACTATACTTCTATTGATACAGCCCAAAATCGCATTGGCCTTTTTAGCTGCCGCATCACACTGTTGGCTCATGTTCAACTTGTGGTCTACTAGGACTCCTAGATCCCTTTCGCACGTAGTCTCATTCAGCCAGGTCTCTCCCATCCTATATTTATGCATTTCATTTTTCCGCCCTAAATGCAGTACTTTACATTTCTCCGTATTGAATTTCATTTTGTTAGCTTTGGCCCAGCTCTCCAGTCTATCCAGGTCATTCTGAATTTTGATCCTGTCCTCTAGGGTATTAGCTACTCCTCCCAATTTGGTGTCATCTGCAAATTTGATAAGTATACCCCCAATTCCCTCATCTAAGTCATTGATAAAGATGTTGAATAGCACTGGGCCCAGGACAGAACCCTGTGGCACCCCACTGGTCACATCTTTCCAAGACAAAGAGGAGCCACTGCTGAGCACCCTTTGGGTTCGGCCGGTCAACCAATTACAAATCCATTGAACAGTTAACTTGTCTAGCCCACATTTTACAAGCTTGTTTGCAAGAATGTCATGGGGAACCTTGTCAAAGGCCTTACTGAAATCAAGGTATGCAATGTCCACAGCATTCCCTTCATCTACCAAGCTGGTAACTTTATCAAAAAAAGAGATCAGATTAGTCTGGCATGACTTGTTTCTCTGAAACCCATGTTGACTTTTTGTGATTATGGCATTGCCTTCTAAATGTTCACAGACTCTCTGTTTAATGATCTGTTCTAGAATCTTCCCTGGTATTGATGTCAGACTAACTGGACGATAATTGTTGGGATCCTCTTTTTTCCCCTTTTTGAAGATGGGAACAACGTTTGCCCTCCTCCAGTCTGCTGGGACTTCTCCTGTTCTCCAGGAGTTCTCAAATATTATTGCCAATGGCTCTGAGATTATATTTGCCAGCTCTTTTAATACTCTTGGATGTAGTTCATCTGGTCCTGGAGATTTAAATTCATTTAGATTAGAAGGTATTCCTGTACTACCTCTTTACTTATTTTGAGCTGGATTTCCCCTATTGTGTCCTCTGTTCCATTCTCCTCAGGTTGGTCCTCCTTTTCCTTTTCTGAAAACACTGAGGCAAAGAAGGTGTTGAGTAATTCTGCCTTTTCTCTGTCCCCTGTTAGCAACCAGTTAGCAACCAGGAGCTGCTGCAAAGGTGAGCTAATGTACACCCCTCCCCATTATTTTCTCCTGTCTATTAAAGCCCCTGGTCTGTGGGAAAGCATCTCAGGGACCATAGGAAAGCAACTTTTCACCCTGTGGTGGGTTCTGTATCATTAGTGGGGCAGTGAATCCTCTCTTAGTTTTGGTTGGATCTTCAAAGGAGCTCTTTCAGTTGCTGAAAAATATCCCCCAAATAGGTGCAGCTCCTTTAAAGAGCAGATTAAACAACCGAATGGATTCACGGCCCCACTAACATGGGAACCACCAGCCACAGCTACCTTAATCTAAAGGAGAGAAAAAATAGAACATGTACAGTTTATCCAAAAAAAAAAAAAACATTTATTTACATGTAATCATAATGTTGGAAGTAAAAAACAACCCTGCCATTAATCTAAACATTTTTAAATCTGGCTAAGGATGACATTTAGCATTTGTTAGCACACACAGTGAAATATGTACAGAAGATCTATGAAAATATTATAGTTGGCAGCTCTGTGTATTTTAGCCTGTAGATAATAACAAGAGATGAAAGGACACACCATGGCAGTCACTGAAAATTGAAACAAGGCCTGAACCTCTTCAGGGCATGTTATTGATATTTTGTAAGGATTACATAAAGAGAATCATGAAGGAGAAACGAGAGAGGAGAGAATGCAAAATTGGTGCAGAACAATAAACCCTTTGGGACCCAATGGAAGCAGCAGTTTGGATATGGCAAAGACAATATGATCTGTAGCAATTCAGTAATTAGCTAAGTGAAAGCAAGAGATGCCCCCATGATTACATTTGGGAGGCAGTGAGAGAAATGATTGCTTATCATGACTGATAAAGATTTTCATTGTCTCTCAGTCACAAAACTATTGCTCAGTTTTATTTCTACAGTCTAGTCGCTAGTCAACATTATGAAGCAGAAGGGCAAATCTGTTTACAGGGTCTCATATTAATGAATCCCTTAAAAGGCTAACGAGCAAGCAAATAAAGGAGACAGGATTCCCAGATTCCAGTTCCAGTATCAGTTCTCTTATCAATGGGATAGAAACAGCAGCAACAGCATATTTTGAGGGATCTCAAAGTAAATCAAAATGTATGCTATGCACCCAGTTATCCACCACAGTCAGAATGAATCTCCTTGTGGAACATCATGCAAGTCATAAAGGTTCTGAATAAATACTGGATGTTTTGGAGTTCTACTCATGATGCCAGTTGATTCAGAATATAATGAGCCATACTCGTGAAGTTAATTACTTTGGAAGGGTGAATTATTGACTGCTTTTTAGCTTAGTTGTTCTTATTCAGAATGAAGTACTGGCATATTTAAAGCATGATGAATTTCTCAAATTTCAGAAGACCTTAAACTGGACAGTTTCAGCTCCCATGACGCCCAAATGGGTGTGTGTTTTTACAAGGGCTCACTACTTTGTAGCAAGAGCAGCAGAAGAGCACATACCTGGCATATGTAACGTACCTGCTTCAATACCAATCTTAGAAAAGTTACCCTTTGGGACTACAACTCCCATTGTCCCCCAAGCAGCATGACCCGTAACTTTTTGACTCCATCCCAAGAATCACTAAAGGATAAAATCAAACACACAGCTTCTCCCAGTATTTCTTACACCTCAAATGTGATGGGCATTTGAAAAGGAGGGAGTGGAAGTCTACAGCTTTGTGGTGCAGTGTGAATGTGTGGGGAAGAACCTACAGTGTGAGTGTGTGAGAGGTGGGGGGACATGAGTGGACAGAGAAAGACAGGAGGGAATGAACATGGAGACTGATAGAGAATTTACAGGCTGAGGTTTTATATATTTATTTTTATTATTAAAATAGACAAACCAACATAGTACACAGACATAAAAACGGAAACAATAGACACAGAAACAAAACAAAATCTAAACTAAACTAAAGCTAGACAAAAACAAAAAACAACTACATACATAAAATTGACTTCCCACTTCTCTCGGATTGTTTTATACGTTATAGATTATTCACCCTCTCTTGTATCACTAACTAAGTAAAGCATTCTTTATACACTAATAATAATCAACACTATAATCCTTATAATACAAACCCTAAAGTTCCAATATCTCCATTATGTTGCCTTATAAATACTATAAAAGGTTCCCAATTCTTGGTTAATTTCTCATTTGACTTATTTCTCATTAAGTTTGTGAGTTTATCCATAGACACAAATTCTATTACTTTTCCCATCCATTAAGCATATGTTGGCATATCATTCGTTTTCCATTTCCTTGCGTAGACCAATCTGGCAACTGTTACTAAATAGCATATTAAAGTTCTATATTTTTTCTCCTTCTCTTTTTCCAGATTTATCATATTCAATAGATATAGTTCGGATTTCTGTTCCAATTTGAATTTTAGTATTTCTTCCATCCATTTGTTAATTTTGACCCAGAATTTTTTTGCTTTTCTGCATTTCCACCATATGTGGTAAAATGTTCCTATCTGATTTTGACATTTCCAACATTTATTTGAATTTCCTTTATATATTTTTGCTAATTTTTGTGGGGTTAAATACCATTTGAACATCATTTTGTAAAAATTTTCTTTAATACTATATGAATGTGTAAATTTCAATCTTCTCTTCCATATTTCTTCCCATCGTTCTAATAGTATACCATATCCAAAATTCTGTGCCCAATCTATCATGCATTGTTTTACCTGTTCTTCCTCAGTATTAAATCTTAGTAGTAATTTGTACATTTTTCTTTATCAGATGGTTTTCCTCTGAACATAATAATTTTGCGAATTCTGATTTCTCTCCCTCATATTGGAACTGTCTCAGGTCTTCTCTAGTTCTTTCTCGTAATTGATAATAATTCAACCATGGTAATTTTATTCCCTCCTCTTCTAATTGTTGCTTATCTTTAATTATCCAATTTCCCTCTTTTTCCCCCCAATATGTCTCTATATCTCAACCATTTCTCTGTCCTTAATTCCCTTTTACAGAAAGCTTCTTGTGGTGACAACCAGCCTGGCATATTTATACATAACCTCTTTTTATATTTATTCCAAATCCTGATTAATGATTTTCTGACAATACGATTCTCAAATTCTGTATTAATTTTGACTTTTTCATACCAGAGATATCCATGCCATCCCATCCTTATCTCATGTCCCTCTAAATATAAATCTCTTCTATTTTCTAAAGTTATCCATTGTCTTATCCATGTCAAGCATGTTGCTTCATACTAAGTCTTTAGGTCTGGTAGACCTAGGCCACCCCTTTCTCTTATATCAATCAATAGTTTCCATTTTATCCTAGGTTTTCTTCCATTCCATATAAATTCTGATATTTCCTTTTGCCATTTTGTAAATATTTCATTTGACATTACAATTGGTATGGTTTGAAATAAATATATTAATCATGGTAAAACATTCATTTTTATCACAGAGATTTTTCCCATCATAGACAAATTTATATCTTTCCATTTAATTAAGTCTTGACTAATTTCTTTCCATATTCTTTCATAGTTATTAACAAATAACTGTTGTGTTTTATCCGTAATATTTATACCCAGATATCTAACCATCTTCACAATTTCAAAACCTGTTTTTCTATTTAATTCCTCTTTCTCTTTTTTATCCATATTCTTTGTTAATATTTTTGTTTTTTCTTATTTATTTTAAATCCTGCAAATTTTCCAAATTGTTCTAATTTTTTTCTATCAAGGGATCAATACTTTTTACGGAGTCTTCTAACATTATAACTACCTCATCGGCAAATGCTTTCAATTTATATTCTTCTTTTCTGATTTTAATTCCTCTAATACTCTCCTCTCTTCTTATATTTATATTTAAGATTTCTAACGCTAGTATAAATAATAATGGAGATAATGGGCATCCCTGTCTTGTACCTTTTTCTATTTTAATTATTTCCGTGGAGCTTTCATTTATTATTATTTTAGCCTTTTGATTTGAATATATTGCCTGTATCCATTTACAGAAATTTTCTCCTAATTCTATCTCATTTGTTACTTCTAGTAAAAACTGCCAATTTAACTTATCAAATGCTTTCACCGCATCTAAAAAAATTAATGCTCCCTTAATTTCATCGTGGTAATTTAGATATTCCAACACATTCAAAACTGCCCTAGTGTTGTCTCTTATTTGCCTTTTTGGCAGAAAGCCATTCTGGTCTTTATATATATAATTCTGTAATATTAACTTAAGTCTATTTGCCTGTATAGTTGCAAATATTTTGTAGTCTTCATTCAAAAGGGAGATTGGTCTATAATTTTCTAATAATTTTGGGTCTTTATTTTCTTTATGGATTAATACTATATTTGCTTCCTTCCAACTATTTGGTATCTGTTCCTTTTGTAATATATCATTCATTACTTTCTTTAGAGGTTTTATCAATTCCATTTCAAATTTCTTATAATATATAGCTGTTAACCCATCAGGTCCTGGAGCTTTTCCTCATTTCAAATTTTTAATCGCTTCCCTTATTTCATCTTCTGATATATTTTTATTTAATATTTCCTTTTGTTTTTCTGTCAGTTTTTTAATTTTACAATTTCGTAAATATTCTTCCATTGTTTCCTGGAGTATTATTTGTTTTTGATATATTGTTTCAAAGTAATTTCTAAATACTTTTTTAATTTCAACTTCATTTGTTATCTCTCTATCACCCACTTTTAATTTCAATATCATTCTTTTTTTTCTTTCTTTCCTTAATGTGTAGGCCAACCATTTCCCTGGTTTATTGGCATTTTCAAAGAAATTTTGTTTTACAAAATCTAATTTTCTTTTCATTTCCTCCATCATTACCATTTCTAATTGCTTTTGTAGCAAATTTATTTGGCTTTTGATTTTTTTTATCCATTGGAGTTTCTGCTAATTTTTGTTCCTCTCTTTTAATTTCTTCCATAAGTCTTTTTGTTGTTTCTGCTCTTTCTTTTTCCATATATTATTCACCTTGATAAACAGGCCCCTAATCACAGCTTTACTTGCATCCCATACCATACTGCTTTCTACTTCTCCATTAAAGGTCATCTCAAAGTATTCCTTTAATTTTTTTTTACTTTCTATTATTGTCTCTTCTCTTTCTAACAACAATTCATTCAGTCTCCATCTTCTTTCATAATTATTATTTTTAAGTATTGCTAATACTGGATTATGATCTGAGATTGGTTTAGCTAAAATTTCTACTTTTTTGACATTATTGATTATATTATTTGAAATTCATATCATATCTATTCTAGATGTAGAATTATGGGTATCTGAGTAAAAAGTATATTCTTTTTTATTTCCCTCTTCATCTCTCCAGGTATCCCTTAGTTGTAATTCTTCTACTAATTCAAAAAATTCTTTTGTCACTTTACCTTGATTTTTCTTGATCTCTTTTGTTTCTGAATATCTGTCTAGCTGTGGTTCCACCACTCCATTAAAGTCTCTCAGTACTATCCAATTCTCATAGTTTAGCTGTGTTATTTTGTTTTTTTAGCTCTTTATAAAAAGTATATTTTTCTTTATTTGGTGCATATATCCCAATTACTAATATTTTTATTGTTTATATTAACCTCTACTGCAACAAATCTGCCTTTATCATAAGATATAATCAAATTTGGGTCTAATTTTTTTTAATGTAAATCACAACCCCATTTTTCTTTTTTTGTTCTAGTGATAGGAATTCGTCTCCTAAATTTGTTTGTTTTAGTAAGTGAGCTTGTTTTTTTCCTAATTCGAAGTTCTTGTAGGCATATAATGTCCAGAGTAGTCTTTTTAAGGAAATGGAACACTAATTTTCTCTTTTTCCCAGCATTTAGCCCTTTTATATTCCAGGTAAGGATTCTTTTTTCTGCCATTAACAGTTTCTATCTATTACCCTATCTTTTATTATTAATTTTAGTAATATTCTTTATTATTCCTTCTTTCTTTTCTTTCTCTTCCCCCCCTCTCCTCCTCCCCCCTCTTCCCTCCCCTTCCCCCTCTTCTCCTTTGTTTACTTTTCTCTAGTTTCTTCACTCGGAGATACTTCAGTCCAAAAAACTCTGGTTTCCTTCTTTTTTCTTTCTTTCTCTCTCCTCCTTCCTTCCTTTCTTCTTTCTTGGACTACATTAGTTTCTTCTTCTTCTGAGTCACTATCTTCTGTTTTTTGTGTAGGCTCTTCTTTGCTTGTTTTTTTCTCCCTATTCTTGTCTCTTACCATTCCAAAGTCCCTTTTATTCTTTTTGATAAAGTCCTTGGCTTTTTCAACAGTGTCAATTTTATATTTCTCTTTTTTATATGTAAAGTTTACGCCCTCCAATTTGTCCCAACTAAAATTGATCTTTTCTTTTTTGAGGATTTCCACCAGAAAACTGTACTCCTTCCTTTTTCTTAAGATTCTTGATGGTATTTCTTTCATAAATATCAAGGCCTTCCCTTCATGGTATATTCCTTTATTATAATGTACCTCTAAGATATGATCTCTTAGTAATTTCTTTGTACATTGAATAATTATGTCCCTTGGGAGATTTTTTTTCTTTTTCTTTTTTTTCTTTTTCTTTTTTTTGGCAAAAGTTGAGTTCAATCTGTACACTCTGTCCAACCCTTCTTCTAGTTGTTTTTCCTTCCATTCTAAATTCCTGGCTAATAATTCTATGATTTTAACTCTAATATTTTAATTTTCTGTTCCTTCAATCCTCTTACATGAATCCAAGATTCCTTCTCCCTCTGTTCCATTAATGCCATTTGATCTCTTTGTCTTTCCAGTTCTGCATTTAAGTCTTCATTTTCTTTCTTTAATATCTGAATATTTGTTCTTTTACTTCATTTTTAACTTGTAAAAACAAGGAGTGCAATGTGTTAAATTTTGTATTCATATCTTCAAAATGGGTTCCTGTTTCTTTTCTAAATTGTCTTATCTCCTCCATAAACTTTTGCATGTACTGAGGGACTCCTTCTTCTGTGGATCCTCTTCTACTTAAAGGGTTTGGGGGCTCATATGCTCTATTTTTATTTCTTGTATCTGAAGCCATCTTCTTCTTTCTCTCTTCTCCTCTCTCTTCCTTGCAACTTTCCTTCTGCTCCTTCTCTATTCCTCCTCTATTTCCAACTCTTAACCCTCTTAATCCTTCTCTCTTTCTTTTAATTCTGGTAGCTTTCAATTTTTCACTCTTTTTCCTCTTTATCTCTCCTTCAATTCAATATTTTCTTTCACCTCCTCTTCCTCTTCCACTTCTCTCAACTTTCTTCAACTTTCACTTACCCTCTTCAACTTTCATGTGGTTTCGTCTTTCACTATTTTGCCACTTTCTCAATCTTTCTTCAGCTTTCTTCAACTTTACTTCAATTTCAATTTATTTCATTCTTCCTTCCACTCCAATAATAGTAGGAGGGAGTAGGAGAAGAGGAGAGGGAAGGAAAAAAAACCTAAAAAATCCAGTTCTCCTCCTCTCCAAATGGAGGAAAAAGGAAAAAAAGAAAAGAAACCACTAAAAAAGAGGACACACAAAAAAGAGAAAGCACAGAAAAAATAAGATTCCAAACAATGATCTTATTTGCCTTAAAAAGAAAAGAAAAAGTGAAAAAGAAAAAAAAATCCCAAACAGGTTTTAATTTTTAATTATCCAATAATAAAAGTCAGCAGTAAGGAAAAAAGGAAAAAATAAAAAAGGAAAAAATATACTGTATAAATTTAAAAGTGGAAAAAGAAAAAAAGAAAGTCCACACTTAAATATCTGCAATAACCAAGAAGGGGGGCGGGGAAGGAAGCCAAGATATCAGAACAAAAATCCAAAGTCCAAAAGCAAAAAACAAAATCTAGGTAATAAGAAAAATAAGAATAAAATTGAAGAATGTAATTAGAAGAAAGAAAGAAAAGGGGGGGAGAAGAGGGAACAACAGAGTTATTAGAGTTAATTTTATTTATTTATAACAGAGGGCTTTTTCCCGGATGCAATGGCCGCTCTCTGCTGGTGTTACTTCACCAGATGGCGATTTCAAGGACAGTCCCTTATCTTAGTTCAAAACAAAACACACTCTGTATTCACTCTCTCCAATCCTTTCCTCAAACAGTCAAACAGAAAAAAAAAGAAAAGGAAGTAATAGTCCCTTAATCTTTTAGTAAAAAAACACAAAGTATAATGAGATATCTAAAAGAAAAGAAAAATACTCAAAGGAAAAAAGATATAAGCTCTGAAAAAATAACCAAAAGAAGAAATGTTTACAATTGCTGAGGGAATAAACTAAACAATCAGGGAGCACATTTCTCAATTTTCCAAATCACCTTACTTTCTCTTCATTCTTGAGAGGTTCAGCGGCTTGTTGACAGGGCGGGTGGAAGTGCCTCCATTCCACCTTTAGCTTTTTAAATGGCCGCTATAGCCGCCATGCCGCCCGGAGTGTCTTCACTAGGCTTGTTCTAAGCCTTTGCGCTCGCAGCGAAGCCTTTCACTCTGGTTTGGTGGCGATCGTGGTAGCGCCTGGGCTCCCCTCGATCTCGGGGATCACCCAGGGGGGTTTCTCTGCTGTTTATCCCCCGGACACTGTTCAAATCAATTTTTGGAGCCGGAGCTCCTTTCTTTTGCCCTCCGTCTGCTTCGCACTGAAACTGGAAGTCCCCGCATGCTGAGGTTTTAGATTAGAATCTGAATCACTGAAGGTCCAAAACTCTAGTCAGTAATAAGGGTGGAATGAGTATTTGACAATTTCTGAAGCAGTGTCAAGATCTGGAGTACCTGACTCCTAGGGAACATTTGCAGGAAGAACAATTGTACCTGGAAAGCTCCTGCAACCTTGAAAGTACTTTTTGTTGTTCTCAACAGAACAAAACCTTGAGAAACTGCACAACTTTCCAAGAAAATGAAAGTTTACCTTGTTTTTTGCTATATGTGTTGCCTTATTTGAGAACTCACACCAAACAAGTCTTGAAGAGAAACGACAACGCAGAAAGAATCACAACCCAAAAACATCACCCAAGGAGACCTTCTGCTGTGCTTTTTGCAGCTGGACTTGTTTATCTCGGATTGGCCTTTTTAGTCATCAGTGCACTTGCAGAAAGCACGGAATGAGTCCTTCCTGAATCTTCGTTTGCGAAGAAAAGCCAGAAAGAGAGAGAAATTGGGAAAACTGCACAAAATACAGGAAAAAAACCTATGCAAACATAAAATTATATATTAAAATGATGTCTCTGTTTGTTTGTCTGTTTGTTCTGTGGACAAAATACTGTTTCTTACACTTTGGGGGCTGTAGCTTCCTTTCCCATTTTAAAGTTATGAAACCTTTAAAGCTATGCCACATTCTGTTTTGTGGGGGATTTTTTCTCCATCTTTTTGGAAAGCTCTATAGCTTTTGAAGCTGCTCATCATTCTATTTTATGGTTTTTTCTGTCTTTGTGGGGGGTATGAGTTTTTGTAAAGCTCTGTAGTTTTTGAAGCTATGCATCATTATGTTTTGTGCTTTCCCACCCACCTTTTAGGAGGAAAGGGTTTTCAAAGCTGTGCCATAATTAAAGTTGTCTAATTTTAAGTTGTGCAACATTCTCTTTTGTGCTTTTTATTCCTCCATCTTTTGGAAGAGCTCTGTAGCTTCCACCGTAAAGCTCTGAGAGAAGCTCCATAACTTTTTGGGTGCATGGGGGAGTTATGGAGTTGCCCATCATTGCAGGGGGGGGGAATTCCTGGGTGTCTCAGTGGTGCGAGAAGAAAAAAATTATTGCTTTCCCCCAACATACATCAAGAATGGGAAAATCGAGAATTACCATTCATAGTCAATAACACCTGGTAGATAGACCAAGAAAATGATGATGATGATGATGAAGAAGAAGTTGTTGAAAGACTACTACCCATATCTATTAATATTTTGAAAGGTGCTGTCTATGTAAGACCCAAGATACTAAAAATTATAAAAAAAATTCAGAGGGTTGAAAATATCCATTATAGCATCAATAACTGCAGTGCAAATGCACTAGGGAGGTACAAATAAACAAATATAACGTTATTTTGCTAAATAGTTGTTGTCAGATGGGGAGTGAGTCCCTTATACGAAGAAAACACATTACACTTTCTTTGTTTTGTATCTTATTTAAAAATCAAGTGTCAATAGGAACCTGCATTTGTCTCAGAGATGTCCTCTGCTGTAAGCTCTGAAGCCAATAGTGCAATCTGTTTCAATTAGTTTTGATCTGTGTGGTCTGAGATCCGTAGCATATGAGGAACAGTTTCAACAAGCAGTCATAGAAGCAGTGAGTAGCACTGCAGCTGGAGCTTATGAATAAATTAATTCACAGTGATAGAAAGCCTGGAATCAATACTATCAAACCAGAAACATGTTGTGTCCTCTATTTTTTGTTATAATTATTTATTTCCAAATTGTGTGTGGTGAGAGGAGCTGTCTAAGAAAAGGAGCAAGAATCATTTTGATGAAATAGGGAAGGAAGGCATAGCAAATTCTGTCAATATCTCTTCCAAAAAAACAAGGAATAACGGTTCTCTTTTTATGTTACAAATTTTGTGGATAGTAATGACGAGCTGTTGGCCTAAATACCCCAAAGAGATCAGATCTCCTCTGATCTTAGAAGCTAAGCAGGGCCAGCCCTGGTTAGTACTTAGATGGGAGACTGCCAATCAATACTAGGTGCTGTGGACACTATTTTAGAGGAAAGTACTGGTAAAATCACCTCTGAGGATTCCTTCCTGAAGAAAATCCTATGAAATCCATGGGGTCACCATAGGACATACCCCACATGGACAGGCAACTTGAAGGTACGTACACACACAAACTGAAGAACCATGCTTACCCCATTGTAAATTTTCTGCATATGCTCAGATGACAGAAGGAGGGGGCATTTTAAGGGGGAAAATACACTACTGAGAAATCTACAAAAGGGTACAAATGGGTACTTCAGGCAGCACAGAATTACAAGATTACAAAGGTTGAAAGGTGATCCTAGTTATTTTATTTTCTATTTCTTAATCTTTTTTGCATCTATTTGAGTCAAGAAAAAAACTTGTTCCTTATTAAAGCCTACATTGCCAATTGCACATAAACTTATTTCCTACCCCACATTTTATTTTCCTACTGCATAAAGTGTGTCCAGATACATATTAGAATAATGCCTGCTCCAACCTACACTTTGGGGCTATGATTCCCAGACTCCCTCAGGTGAGCATGGCCACATTCTGTAAACTTATTCAGCTGTTAGGCAGAGAACATGTACAAAACAGGGAAACATACGAGGCCTGCCCTCTCTACTCACCTCCTAGATCAGGGGTGGGCAAAATGTGGCCCCTCTGTGATGTTTTCATGGCCCTCCACACCCCTAGAGTCCCCAGACCAAGCTTTTTATCTCCAAATGAAAAAAACAAACAAACAGTGAATTGATCTTTCTTTAAACCTTTCATGCTATGCAGTTATAACACTATGATACCAGTTTAACTGCCATGGTTCCATCCTATGGAATTCTGGAATTTTCACTTTAGGGAGGAGTACCATATTTAGAATTCTTAGCCAGAAAGCTCTAGCATCTCCCCAAACTACAAACCCTAGGTTTCCATAGGATGGAGACATGACAATTAAAATGTAATCATAGTACTATAATTGTGCAGTGTGAAAGAGCCACTGGAAGCCTCTAGATACAACAATTCGCTTTTTAAAGGGTTTGCAAGTCCTCCCTGTATTGTTTAACATCAAAGAATATCCATTTTTGAGAACCAGAAATGGATTTCTGGCTACTTTAGGGGAATTTTGTTTTATTTTTGATGCTCCATATGGTCCCCAGACAGTCCTAGAGCATAAAAGTAGCCCCAGGCCTGCTATCCTTGCCAACCATTGCTCTACATGTGCAGGACTATGGAAGCAATGACAACGAGGTAGATTATGCCCATTTCTCTTTGTGTGATTATTCTATCCACCCAAATAGAGTTAGTAGAACTGGGATGGTCAATTGTGGGTCTCCAGTTCAACTGTAATTTCCATTAGCCCTAAACATCAGACCCAATAGTGTGGGATCATGGAAATTATACTCTAAAGGCACCTGGAATGCTACAGTTGCTGACCTTGGTGCAGAGAAGTGGTTCTTAACCTGTGGTCTGCGGACCCCCAGGGGGCCAAATGTCCTCACAGAGGGTCTACAAAGGCTTAAAGGCTGCTCAGCCCACATGTCAGGAGCTAAGGCAAGGCTGGCTGGCTTGGCCTACTCTTTGCTGTTCAATCTATTTCAGCCACAAAGTTTCAGGAAGAAGCAGGATAAAAGTCTTCCCTCCCTCCAGTGCCTGTGAGGGAAGGGTTAATGGATGGTGTAATTGAGTTGTTGTTATTTATTGTTAGGGTTTTAAATCTTGAGTTAAGTCTTGGGGGTCCGCAGCAACAGAAGATATTTAAAGGGGGTCCCTGGTAAAGAAAAGTCTAAGATCCATGGGTGTAGAGCTATCACATGGAGAAACAGGAGTTGAATCACCACTGGATTGCTACTGGATTCTCCTGCTCAGACCATAAACAGTATCTTAACAAAGCTGTAGAGTTGCTCTGCACTCAGGCTGTAGTAGAAGCTGAAGGCCAAGGAAGAGAAGCCATTCTGTACATTGCCACCAATTGTAAAACTCATTATCCATAAGGAAATACAAGAAGGCTTTGACAAGGCATAAATAGATGCCCATACATGGTCAATTCAAACAAAACCTTTCAAATATAACATCTGGTTTGCTGTACATTTCTAAAAAACTGGCTATGATATGGTTCTAAGGAAAGTACAGTGCAGGAAATGTCTTTTGAAATAAATTAATGACTCAATATGAACATTCATTCTGCTACCAAATGGAAATACAGTTGTCCCTCTGTATCCACGGATTTGGTATCCATGGATTTAAGTATCCATGGCTTGAAAATATTCTTAAACTATAATAATCCAAAAAGCAAACCTTGATTCTGCCATCGTATATAAGGGACACCATTTTGCTATGCCATTACATATAATGGGACTTAAGTATTCACAGATTTTGGTATCCATGGGGGGTCCTGGAACCAAACCCCAGTGAATATGAAGGGGCAACTGTAATCAGATTTCATCCTACAGAAGAACAATGGCTGGTCAACAAAATCTTGTGTATTTTTACTATTGTATATGTCACCATTCTACTATCCAGAAACATTAAAATTTGATAATCCACTGTGAACATCGGGGTTTCCAGGAATACCAAAGGTACTGGACTGTGTCCCAGCATGTGTGTATGACTGTGAGTTTGTGTGTGTATTTTCCTCTACAGAAATTTTAAAGACCAGACAGGACCAAAAGGTAATTAACCCTAAGTAGTTTGGTACATGGTAGGAACAAGCATACGGTATGCCATCTTTCACAGAGGGTCTCTGTAGTAACATGGGATGAAAGTGCCCAGTGTGGTGTGTTGTGGTGTGGTGTGGTGTGTGTGGGGATTTCCTGCATTCTAGAGAAATTCAGGATGCATTTTCAAGTTTTTAGACCTCAGTGTGCAGGGGTGCACAACCCAGTCTCTGGGCCATTGGTTGTGAGTTCACCTGTCACAGGCGAAATCATCCACTCAAAGATTTAACAAATAATACAAAGAGTTTATGTTCACTTGCATAACTGGCCACATGTATGACAAATGTTATGTTAATGTTCTTTTTTTGTGGAGAAATAACACCAGTGTCTGCTGTGCATATGAATCTTATTCTGATATCACTGACACCAAAAAATGCTTTAAATATAATGGGGGGGGCAGGAACCAAAGACCAAACCCACAATAATACAGTGGGGATTTTTTTTCCTGGTTTTGTTGTTGTTAACAAAAAGAAAGTGGCAATTTTAAACAAAAATGGTTCAAGTGCATAGATTCATTTTTCAGAAATCTCCTACAATTTTCTGGATCATTGTTTAATACTGTGGAACTTTTTCCACTTTATTAGAACTACATTTTTTCCTTGATTCCTCTAGAAAGTTGTCAGCCATTTTTATTTTTAAAATGTACATTGAATATGTACATTGGACATTCTCCATTCAATGTTCTTTGTTTTTACACTAGCAATTAAGTAAGAAGGTAAGTTTAGTTGGTATTGATACCAGAACACTGTCTACTTGACAATCCGGCTCCCCTCCTTTCGGCTGAGCCATTAGGGTGGGGGAGCCACCTTTGCCACTGCACTTGTGGGGCTGAGACCACTCTCCTTGTCGCAGGCAGCGTCGCCTGCGATGGAGGATGAAGGGCAGGGCCAGAGGCTATATAAAGCCCTGCCGCCCTTCACCTCCCTCTACTCAGTTCAGAGCGATCATTGATCGCTGACTCTTGCTGGTCTCAGGCTGAGGAGGTGGATTGTCAGAGAAGCAGAGTTTGGCTGCTCTTTCTGCTCACAGCTGTGCCTCGCAGTAGGAGGCAGGAATGTGTCGGGCTTTTTGCCCATGATCAGCCGGTCGGTCGGCTGGGCTGCCTTTGCTGGGTAGGAGGCAGGATTTTTTCCAGTGTGGGTGGCCAGTTTGGCTTGTGTCCGCTCGCTGGTTTGGATGGGGAAGTTGACAGACATTGATCCTTGAACATTGGGTGCCTGTCAGGCTTCTTTCTTGGCCAGCTCTCCCTCCATTGCGCTCTCCCAGTCGTAGCTGCGACCAACAGGGTAGTGGGTTTTTTTTTCTTTCTGGGTGTCTGCTTGTTTCTCTGCAGCTACTCATTGAAGAGGGTGAGGACCTCTGTGCAGCAGTCAGCCGTTGCTATTCTCAGAGAGTATTGAAGTGGGAAGGGGATCTGGGTGCTCTTTTTAACCACTTTTGAATCTTATTTGTTCTACTTCTGATGTAATTTGGTGGGCCACCAGGGGGCTACTGTTGTTGGGGTTTCTGTTTCATCAGATCCATTGGCGGGCCTCCAGGGGGCTATTAGTGCTCTGTTCACTTGCTGGGGAAATTTGGCAGGCCACCAGGGGGCTAGTGTTGCTGGGTCTCTCCTTTTTTCCTCAGTGCCACTGCTGGGCCTCCAGAGGGCTATTAGTGGTAGTTCTGCCTGAGAATGTCATGGTCAGTCAGGACTCTGAGGGCTCAGAAGGCGAGGAGGCTGAGCCAGTAGCAGAAGAGCTGGCTGAGTCTGAGTCTAGCCCTGAAGAACCCAGGGCTCAGCAGCCTAGCCCTCCCCCAGCTCAGGGTCCAAGCCTGGGAGACATAGTAGAGCAAGAGCAAGAGGTAGAAGAGCAGGTACCTACCTTTAGCGAAAGGACAGCAGAGAAGGCATGGCTTCGTCGTTCCCAGAGATTAAGAGACAGAAGCTCATCAATCACCCCGCAGCTGGGAGTGGGAGCTGGGCCAACATAAGCAGCTGGGGGAGGCTGAGTTCCTTGTTTCAAGCAGTCTGTGTTACCTGGAGGAAGCCTCTGCCTGTGACTCTTCTGGAACCTTGCTATTTTGAGACTTTGGATATCTTGACCTTGGACTGCCTTCGTTGACCCACCTGCCGGAACCCTTTTGACCTTGGACTGCCTCTTCATTCTGCACTCTCTCTCTGTGTGTACTTCTGACCCTGTAGGACTGCTACTGACAACACCAGGTACTGTGCTTTTCAACTGGGTTGTTGCCGAGCCGGGCTCCTTATCAGCTATTGAGTTGGCTTCACGACAGAGAAGCCATTTTAGGGGCCTCTCTGGAAGGGTAGCCATTTTGTCAGTGGGTGGATAGCCATTTATAGACATTTGTTTATTATTGTTGTTATTGTTCTTTATCTTAATATCACATTTGATTGTTATCACTTTGAGGTTGCTGCCATATATTATTGTTGTTGATACTCATAAATAACAACAACAACAACAACAATCTAACGGCAGATATAGTAATACCTGACTATATTTCTGACTTACAATTAATTGGGACATCAATGGCTCCCGAAAGGGTAAAGGTTGTTCAAAGGGCAAGGGGCGGGCTGCTAAACAACCACCCCTAGTTCTGGTGGAACCTGATCCTTGGTCATCTAGTGATGAGGAGGAGCAGATTCCTTGGAAAGCCATATTGGCAAGGATTCAGCATTTGGAAAAGCTACAGAGTGTGCAGGAAGAGGAAACAACTAAACCTAGTCACCAGGTCAAGGAAAGGAGAATTGCTGACAATATTCTTTCTCACCTAGATGCTTTGAAAAGGAACATGCATCTGGATGGAGCATGAGGATCAAAAGTTGTTGATGATCTGAGCGAGGACCTGCCGGCTGTACCTTCTCAAGACCCGTCGTCATCTGAGAATGTAATCTCGGGGAGTTCAGGTGAGTCACCTGGTGTGGCAACTACTCAGTCTGAAGTGATGGTGTGGCCGTGGGGTCCATGGCCTAATGTTCCTCAACACATGGGATACACTGGTTTAGGCACACAGCCAGCGTAGGCTTCCTGGCCAGTTCACCAGCAAACACTGAATTGGGTTACACCGCAATGGTCCCCATGGTCACCTTATGGGTCTGGATCATTGATTAGCCCTCCTGGGTTTGGCCAGGGATTGTCTGGTACTTCTCAGGTGGGAAGGAGGGAGGGAATACTGCTCCCCAGAGTGGCCAAAAAGGATATACACTTAAGGGAAACTTATATCTGCTCTCTGTGTATACTTTGGCTATGATTCAGTGGCTTACTCTGCCATTCCCTTTGGTGAAATGTTGCTCCCATTGGGTGACCACTTACTTCAATCCACCAGGGACAAGATAGTAAAAGAAGAATATGTGGATTTATTTTCTCTACTTTATAGAGAAGTGGACAAAAAAGACAAAGACGAAATGGACGAGAAGGAGAAAGAAAAATTGAAGAAGAAGGTAGAGAGGAACTGGACCAATTGGCTTTCCGGATTTCTCATTTATACAGGGGTTGTGGTTAAGGCACATCCTCATCGTGTGGCGGCCCTGTTTCAGTACTTGGATATAATGCACAGGGCAAACGGTGATTTTGCATGTCCGGCATGGCTCCTGTATGATGAGGCCTTTAGGATGAGGGCTGCAATTTACCCTTCATTGAGATGGGATATGATGCATCCTCACTTATGGATGCAGCTCATTACCCCGGCTCACCCAATCCAAGGGGAAAGGACACATAGTGGACACCTGGTTAAGTCATTCAGTAGTCCTGCAGTTCGTTCCCCCACTAGCATGGCTTTGACCACTAAACAGGTGTGTTGGGAATTTAGCTCTCATGGGTATTGCAACAAGAAACCTTGCAGATATAGCCACTAGTGCTCCATCTGTGGTGCAGGGCATTCCTTTCGGAATTGCCCCAGAGGCAAAACACCTGCCCGTGGTAGAGATAATCAAGGAGGGAGGGGTGGTGGTTCCACTCCTCCCCCTCAAAAAAGGGCCCAGCCCAATCAACAATGAAGTTTTGAGGCAATGGCTTAAAGTCTATCCTGACAGGAAGGCTGCCAAATATCTGCTTGAGGGTTTCCAGTGTGGTTTTAGGATTCCGTTTCAGGGTGTTAGGCGGCCATTTTGGGCCTGCAATTTAAAATCAGTTTTGGGTATGGAACATGTTGTTAGAGAAAAAATTAATAAAGAAGTTAATGAGGGATGGGTTTGGGGTCCTTTTTCTAGTCCTCCGGTTCCCAACTTAAGAGTTTCGCCTCTGGGTGTCATGCCCAAAAAGGCTCCTGGGGAATTTAGACTCATTCACCATTTATCATACCCTAAAGGGGATTCGGTGAATGACTCTATTCCACATGAATTGTGCACTGTAAGGTACACTTCCTTTGATGCGGCCATCAGGGCGGTTCGACGGCAGGGTTGGAGAGCAGAGCTGGCAGATGTGACATAAAATCTGCATTTCACCTTCTGCCAGTTCATCCGGATGACTTTGAGTTGTTAGGTTTTCAGTTTGAAGGGCAGTTTTATATGGATCAGGCCCTCCCCATGGGCTGTTCTGTTTTGTGCAATGTGTTTGAAACCTTCAGCACCTTCTTAGAATGGGCTCTTAGGGCCAAGACCGGCTTGCACAGTGTAGTACACTATTTGGATGATTTTCTGAGGATAGGTCCGTATCAATCCAGACAGTGTAAGTATCTGTTGCAGCAGTTTGAAGTGTTGACAGGTGAACTGGGGGTCCCCTGGCACCTGAAAAAAACAGAAGGTCTGGGCCGGGTGTTGACCTTTAAGGTGTAGAAATTGATACAGTGAACCAGCAGTGTAGACTATCGGAAGTTAAGGTTACGGAGCTAAAAGATAGGGTTTCACAGTTTTTAACTAGGCATAAAGCTTCCCTTCATGAATTTCAGGTCCTTATTGGACATTTGAACTTTGCGTGTAAGGTGGTAGCTCCCGGTAAGGCTTTCCTTCACTGACTATGCGACACTATTAAAGGGGTACAACAGCCCTATTACCTAATCTGAGTAACTAGGGAAATACGGGCAGACTTGCTTGTGAGGCAACAGTTCTTGCAACAGTTTAATGGCATCTCTTTTTGGTGTGAGGAACACAAGCTTCAGGGTAATCTGCAAATAGCCTCAGATGTGGCCGGATCTACAGGGTTTGGGGTTTATTTTGGTGGATGGTGGTGCGCGAGTAGGTGGCCTCATGATTGGACAGCCTCTGATATTGTAGCTCATTTGACTTTTCTCGAATTCTTCCCAATCTTGGTGGCGGCCACTATCTGGGCCGAGGAGTTGGCAAATTCATCTGTGCACTTTTGGTGTGATAAGATGGCTACTGTCCAGGTAATAAACTCCCTCACCTCGAAGTCCCCTCAGGTGATGGTGCTCATTAGGGCCTTTACGTTACAGTGTTTGAAGTTTAATATTCTATTTGTCGCTCAGCATGTGGCGGGCATTGACAATGGTATTGCTGATGCTCTTTCCCGCATGCAGATGGAGCGCTTCAGAGAGTTGGCCCCCAACGCATCACCCGTGGGTGATCCAATGCCAGCAAGCCTGTGGAGGCTTAGGAGACTGAACTCCTGAGGGCATTAGGTATGTCCATGGCACCCAGCACTAGAAAGGGATACACCAGGTCCTTACATGAGTTTTTTCAATTTAGGGAGCAGTCGGGTTTTAAACAGGGTGTTCCCGTGCCATTTGAACATCTTTTTCAGTTTTGCGTCTTCTTCTATCATAAGGGTTTATCCCCGCAATCCATAAAAATTAGACTCTCAGCGATTGCCTTCTGGCTTAAAGCCCAAGGGGTTCGAGATAGTACTAGGGATTTCTGCATTCAGAAAGCCCTGGAATGGTGGTCCAGAGAGCAGGGGTGTAAGGCTGACAGTAGGGTCCCAATTTTTCCCACTATTTTAAAAGGGTTAGCGAAGGTTTGGTCAGACATTTGTATGTCTCACTATGAGGCGCTGCTTTTTCATGCAGCGGCATTGACAGCCTTCTTTGGTGCTTTACGCATCAGTGAGCTTGTGCTGGCATCTAAGAAGGATTTGTCTCATAGAGCTCTAGAGCTGAGGGATGTTAACATGGAAGGTCGCCAGATCACTCTAACGCTGTGTTTTTCCAAGATAGACAAGTGCAGGAAGGGCAAACAATGTTGTTTGTTGCCATGCAGTGATCCAGAATTGTGCCCAGTCAGTGCTTTGCAATGATTTTTGGCAGTTCGTGGCCCACAACCGGGCCCACTTTTTGTGCATGCATATTTTTTCCCACTGACTAAATATTAATTCTGGGCATTGCTGTCTAAAGCATTGGGTAAGTTGGGTCTTCATGGGGTCTGTTTTGCCACCCATTCCTTTCGCATAGGAGCTGCTTCTATGGCCTCTGCAATGGGCATGCCGACAGCAGCAATCCAAGGGGTTGGCCAATGGAGGTCCTCCTCCTATCGGTGTTATGTGCGTCCACTCACCTACTAACTTGTCTTCCTCTTTTGTTTTTCAGATTCTAGGCCAATGGTGGTGAGGCTGTGTGCTGATGGTGGTGAGGCTGCGGGTGCTGACCCAGTATGGTGTACTGGGCAGCCCGACAGACCCGGCTGTGTCACTTTGGGCCTCACCTAAGTCTGGGGGAAAGGGCAACAGTTGAGTGGTTGTGGAGAAGGGGTTTACTTTGGCGTGGCCTGTTGCCATTGCTTTTGGAGGAGCGCCAAGGGCCTCCTCCTAATATCCTTGTTCTACACTTATGGGGGAATGATTTGGGGCTGTTAAAGGGGAAGGCACTGGTCCGTCAGGTAATCCATGACATGCAAGTAATCAGATCGCGGTGGCCTGAGGTTACCGTCATGCGTTCTGCCATGCTGCCAAGACAGCACTGGAGAGGGGAAGGTGATCCCCACTCATTGGACAAAGCCTGGAGGGGAGCTAACCTGGAAATTAAGAATGCCATGTATAAGGGGTTGGGATACTATCTACCACACCCTAACATTGTGTCCAAGAGTCCCGAGCTCTATAGAGCAGATGGGGTTCACCTCTCGGACACTGGAAATTTGATTTTCTTGAGTGATCTTCAGCAGGGGTTGAGGAACCTTTTGGACGAGCTGGTGGAAGGGGGCTAATCATATGCTTGCCCCTTTCTGTGGTGGGGAAGGGGGAGGAGTAGCTTCAGTGGGCTCCTTGGCACCAATTTTCGGTGAAGGTAGGGTCTCTGGAAGGGCAACTTCAGGTCGTGGGGCCTAAGTGGACAGAAGGAGACCCACCTTGAGGTTGGCCTAAAGGATAATCTCTCACCCCAATCCATGGGGTTCACCAGATGCAGGCCGCTGGCGAACAACCCCAGGCAACTGGGACTCCTCTCCAGAACCCAGGTGTTTGCCAGGGAAGGCTGAGGGGTGTCGTCCAGTTTAGACCTGCTTCCTCAGCTGGTCCCTCACCAGGTTGCCTCCCCCTACTGAAGATCTTAGAGGGGATTTAAATAGGTTGATTTAAATAAAAACACTTTATTTCACTCTCTTCCTTGTGTGTGGTCTCTTTATTCCGCAATCGGTTGGCAATTACCTTAAAACAGTTATGACAATATTCACAGTGTATGGATTGTACCGCTGCTCTAACAATCACTGTAACTCATTAGAAAAACCAAAATTGTACTAGCTAAGGAATATCAGATGAACAGAAAACTTGAATCTGAATCTGAGCCATACAAACATGAAATAATATGTTGCTGCAACAGAGGCAATTACACAGAATATGTGTTCCTGTACTTACTGAATGAGCGATGTCTACTGTTAATCACTTTGCTTAGCTTAGCTTACCTTTGCAGTGGGCAGTTTATGTACAATCACTGAAGAAAAAACATCTTATTCATCAAAAAACAGGTCTCCAAATTCTGTCTGAAGACATTCAGCCCAGTTCTATTCAACATAACTCAAAATTGTATCCCACTAAGGGCTTGTCTACACAGGTGAAAATATCTGCTTCAAATCACATTTTCCTGGTCTATAGTGACCCCCACACACACCTTGTTAATGCCACACACAGTGTGTTAAAGTGAAGCAAGAGTGGCATTGCCAGCCACATATTTCCCCTAGGCAAGTGCACTTTTGTGTAAAAGGGTGGTCCTGCTCTGATCATGTGTCCTATACTTTGCATTATTTTTGGCCACATGGCTATGGCTACTCTGCTATTTTTTTCCCATCATGCACGTGAATATGTGAACATGTGAATATGCGAATAGAAAGAGGTGTGATAATAATGATTTGCAAGAATCCTCACAAATGTTCCTTCAAAAAAATAATAGTGAAAAAAATGTAAATACAAACAGAGGAAGATGCTGTACCTGGAAGAAATGATCAAGTGACCCAACCCCCCTCCTCCCAACTCCACCCCAAAGCTAACTCAGAGGAAAGTGTGGGTTAAAAGGCAAGGTTTTAAAAATTGGATTAAAACACCCAGACGTCTCAAAGAATCACATTCTGAGAGAATCAACAAGAACATCGTGTCATGATCACAGCTTCTATGACGTGAGCATGATATTTTTTTTGGCAGTATAGACACCTTAAATTTAAATACTTATTCTCTAGCAAATGAACATGGGCTCACACCTCATGGCCCATCCATAATTATGGATCCTCATTCAACCATCAAATCAAATTCATTAATAAAGTGCCCACTACAGAGTGGCTTTACTGAAATGATATCACAGAAGCATCTAAAAATGCTGTAACTCCACAACTGAGGAAAGCAGAAACATAGTGGCATGATTACAGTAATTATCACCCATCACCATAATTGTGCAACACTACTGCTAATGGAAGATGGCATGACCACTTACTAGCATTTTAAGAATGGGATTGAAACCATTAACAGTTTTAATTTCTTAAAGAATTATTGGTAAAAGAAATATACATTGGGAGTATATTTTGGATTTTTGAGTACCACAGTTGTTAATACCATGAAAAGAGCACTATTTGCAGCTATTCAGAGCTTTTGCCTGTGAATGAAAAGTTACATGTATTTAACGATTGGAGTACACACAGAACACGGGAGAACAATGATGTGGTGTGATAATGGGAAGCCATTTGTGCTGCTATCCCACTGTAATTTTGCAATTTTGGCCTCGTGTGATAAACTCCAATGACAAATTATTTGTGTTAGTCATTTTTCTTTTTGTGAAAATTCAGTGACATCAAGTGATATCAAGTAGTTTAGTTTGGTGATGTTTTATTAAGTAATGGAGCCATTCTTGGCTAAGGAAAACACACTGCAACAAGATCGAATGACTGGGACTGAAGTGACAATTAAAATATTCCAGGGATGGCAAAGAAGAAGCCAGCTTCAGTCTCTGAGTACTATAGATTGACTTGGGAGTAGGTGTTTCTTCTGAGGGGTTTTGTTATGATCAAGACTGTTTTTCTGTGCTTTCAAGACCTGTGAGTCATCTTGTGTCTTAATATTTTTTTTAAGTGGGTAAATGTCAGCGGAACACATCATTCTAGAACTTACTAGCATTTTTTGGCAATCACAAATAACACACTGCTATTAGAAGGTAGTTATTTAGAACTGTAGGCAGCAAGGAGCAATGAGAATGTTCTGTCACTGAATGACATAGATTGATCTATATTAAGCAAGTTAGTCGACCCTGTTGACTGCTATTCTCCTTAATGCAAGTCCATCTTGTTTGTGACTTTAGAAAGGCATTAACTGTCCTGTAAAGGATAAAAGGTGACAGCGAAGTTTTCATCTGACATTTAGGAAAAAGTCGATTAAAGTGAAGAAAAAGGCACTCTCACCTCCCCAAAAAAGCAAGTCTGTATCTTCTATAAAATTAAAGCTAGAGCTTAGAAAAATTGTGAAGTCGAAGGCTGTCAGAGCCAGCATCCATAGATTTTCCTTGGGTTTTTTCTGGGCTGTAAGGCCGTGTTCTGGAATAGTTTCTTTCTGACATTAGTCTGTTTGGGTAATGGTTGGGTAATGGCCCATTATCTACTGGAAATCCCTCTGTCCCTGGATGGAATTCCTTTGTAAGTCTTCAGTTTTGATTCTATTGTTTTTCAAAACTGGAAGCCAGATTTTGTTTACTTTTAGGGTTTCTTCTTTCCTGTTGAAGTTGTCCAGGGGTTTGTAGATTTCAATAGCTTCTCTGTGCATTCTGACATGATAGTTGTTGGCCTTGTCCAGAATTTCTGTGTTTTTAAATAACATTTTGTGTCCAGGTTGGTTTATAACATGTTCTGCTACTGCTGATTTTTCTGGCTAGGCCATTCTGCAGTGTCTCTCATGTGTCTTGATTCGTGTTTGCACACTGTGTTTAGTGGTACCTATGTAAATTTGTCCACAGCTGTACGGTATGCAGTAAACTCCTGCAGCTGTGAGAGGGTCTCTTTTGTCCTTCGCTGAGTGTAGCATTTCTTGGATTTTCTTGGTTGGTCTGTAGATTGTTTGGAGATTGTGTTTCCTCATCAGTTTCCCTATTCTGTTTAAACAGACACTAGTAATCCTTGCATTTCTATACCCTGAAACTAACCATTCAATTACACAATTGTACATATAATCCCCAACAGGGTTCACAATATATAAACTCCACACACATTCCTACCCAACCACTGTCTGAAGATGCCAGCCACAGATGCAGGCAAAATGTCAGAAAGAAACTAATCCAGAACACGGCCTCACAGCCTGGAAAAATCCCAAGGAAAATCTTAGAAAAATTGCTTGGCTCCAAGATTTAGAGAGCTATTATCTTAAAAAGTAACTTTTTAAAGTTCTGCATAAAACTAATGAATTCTGATCATGTGAATCATGGGGAAAAAACTCTGTTCAGGTAAAGGGAATGGTTCTTTTCTCCTCTCCAAAGTGATACCTTTTCTCATGCTTACTCAAGAACAAACTTTGTAACTTAAATACAGTATAGAAGGATATTTGAGGAAATGATGTGGGTGAGTTTGCCTGCAGTTGTGGTTGCCTGGTTACATGTGCCCATTTCCTGCCAACAGTATTTGTTTCTTCTCCTTGGGTGTCAAGCTTTAGATTTATTAATACCTAATCCTGTCTCATTCCCTATAGCCTTGGTTCCTCTAATCTCCCCAGGCCAATCTGCATGTTGTTCCTGTCGTCCTTGTGCATGACTAGCACTTCAGTTTGGATAAGACCTGCAGATATGTTCCCTGCTAAATTTGAAGCCTTGACGTATAAACAGCATGGTGGGGTGTAACAGCAGAGCTCAGAAAATTTGGGGAAGTGGGAGGAGTTGGACTACAGTTCTCAGAATGCCTCAGCCAGCTGGACAAAGAAGTTGTAATTTAAAAACTCTGTGTTAGGGGCATTTCGCCTACAACTCCTATCCTCCCTACCAGGCATAGCCAATGGTGAGAGATTCTGGAAGTTTTAGTCCAATAATATCTTGAGGGCCACAGCTGTAAACACCCCTGCTTTAGGATATTAGAATATTTTCTAAGCTTCAGGAGCTAGGAAGCATTTCTTTTCAGAATGAGGACAATTCCAAGATGTGAAATGGAATCTCTGGATGGATCTCATTACCCCCTTCTGTCCAGCCATGTGGTTAGGTGAACTGTCATACTTCCAGCAGCTGCTTTGATATTGGAGAGAAAGTGTATTTGCATGGTAGGGATGGGTTACAATAACCAAATCAGGATTCAGATTTGAAGGGGAGGGGCTTAGCAATGCACCCTTGGTGGGCCCCCTCTTCTATAGATGAGCATTGGTGGGACTACTTTGATTACCTTGGGCCATAGCACTACCTGAGATGGCACTGGGCAATCTCAAATAGTGGTCCTGCATTCGGGAAATTGGAATGGTGACTCCCGGCTGCTGAGTCCTGACTACAGCGGTGGGGGGGAGCCCATAGTAAATACCAGGGTTCAGTCTTCCCATTGTGCTGGGTTCCTGGAAACCTAGCTAATTTCTGCTGAAAGCCCTTATAGCAACAGTTCACTGTTTTACCAGCTTTCCATGTGGTTGATATGGTTGGGTGAAAATTCTGTTTGGTTCATTTTTTGATACGAACTTCCCCAAATTTGAAGATTTCTTCATAAAAAAATATAAACATGAGAGAACCTGAGATTGAAATAGCTTCAAATGTGAGATGAAACAAGACTGATGGATACAAAATCCAGGCAAAGGGCTTTGAGAGTTTAAGTCTTAAAAGACTACCTTTGAATCCCTGTGTGCTTCTGATGATGAATTAGGATTACCCCCCCCTTTTTTTTTTTGTAAAGTCCCTTACAGGAACATGTTAGGCAGGTAAAACAGTATGGTTCTCTCTGTGGTAGGAAAAAATGGTTGAGTATTTAATTCAGTTCCTTTTTTTATATATACTAATATACAAAAATTCAAATTTTTTCATTCTCTCTCTCTCTCTGGCTTTTCTTCGCAAACGAAGATTCAGGAAGGACTCATCCCACGTTTTCTGCAAGCACGCTGATGACTGAAAAGGCCAATCCGAGATAAACAAGTCCAGTTGCAGAAAGCACAGCAGAAGGTCTCCTTGGGTGACGTTTCTAGGTTGTGATTATTTCTGTGTTGTCGTTTCTATTCAAGACTTGTTCGACGTGAGTTCTCAAATAAGGCTGCAGCACTGTGGATAGTGCGTCTCCATGCCTCCCGATGTGAGGCCATGGCGGACCATTGTTGGTGATCAATTTGGCTGAGCCTGAAATGTTGTTTCAGGGAGTCCTTGTATTTTTTTTAATTTTTAAAAAAATTTTTGGAGTGCCCCTCTTATGCTGACCCATGGCAAGTTCACCATAGAGTACTATTTTTGGGAGGCGATGGTCCTCCATCCTAGAAATGTGCCCTGCCCAGCGCAGCTGTGTTCTCAATATCATGGCCTCAATGCTGGTGATCCCTGCTTGCTCAAGGACAGCAACATTCATCACATAGTCAGTCCAGTGTATATTTAGGATTGTGCATATACAGCGCTGATGGGATAAAAAGGACTATCCCAGATATGGAGACCCTACCAATCACGTAGTATGTGCTGATAATTTCATGATCAATGTATTGTAATGCACATTATGTGGGGCTGCCCTTGTCCCTGGTTCCCAACCTCAGTCTAGTGGAGAATGGAACTGCTGGCTGCTACTGTAGCAGTTAGCCATATACAAATTGTCCTTGATGCACTGTCTCATAGCTACTGAAATGCACAGATATAGGATGGGTGACACCTGGCTTGAGGACAGTACATGCAAAAGGGATCTAGGAGTCTTAGTAGACCACAAGCTGAACATGAGTCAGCAGTGTGATGCAACAGCTAAAAAAGCCAATGCAATTCTAGGCTGCATTAATAGGAGTATAGTGTCTAGATCATGGGAAGTAATAGTGCCACTGTATTCTGCTTTGGTCAGACCTCACTTGGAATACTGTGTCCAGTTCTGGGCACCACAAAGGATCAAAAAGGATATTGAGAAGCTGGAACGTGTTCAGAGGAGGGTGACCAGGATGGTGAGTGTTCTGGAAGCCATGCCCTATGAGGAGCAGCTTAGAGAGCTGGGCATATTTAGTCTGGAGAAGAGAAGGTTGAGAGGGGACATGATGGCCATGTTTAAATATTTGAAGGGATGTCATACTGAGGATTGAGCAAGCTTTGTTTTCTGCTGCTCCAGAGACTAGGACACAGCGCCATGGGTTCAAACTATAGTAAAAGATATTCCATCTAAACATTAGGAAGAACTTCCTGACAGTAAGAGCTGTTTGGAAGTGGAATACACTGCCTTGGAGTGTGATGGAGTCTCCTTCTTTGGAGGTTTTTAAGCAGAGGCTGGATGGCCATCCGTTGGGAATGATTTGATTGTGTATTCCTGCATGGCAGGGGGCTGGACTGGATGGCCCTTGAGGTCTCTTCTAATTCTATGATTCTATGATTCTACTGAGCCAAACTCATGGCTCTGTTGATGAGATAATCTGGCAGGCTGCATTTCCTAACATTCAGTAGTTTACCTTCAAGATCTTCAGACAACTTTCACAGGATGTTCCATGACCAGATAATAATTCAAAATCAGAGTTTCTTCTCGATCTTGCCAGATTAAGCTGCTGGAGTTGTACCTAAGGTTGCTGAGATGGGTAGTGACTGGTAAGGTGTTAGGGATTTCATTCCATTTTACTTCATGTACAGTTAGTGTGCAATGTTTTATTTTCCTTGTCTTTGATAATACATGTTTATATTCTGCCCTTTGGTGAGAAGGGCCTTATAAATAAATGTTGTTGTTGTAGTGGTGGTGGTGGCAGAGGTGGTAAGCATCCTCCAGAACATGTACAATATCAGAAATGGAGACTGTGGTGAGTTTCATGTATCTGCTGAAAGTGTACCTGTTTATACAGACTTCTCATACCTCTATGAGGTTCTATTTAATTGATAGTTCTCTTTTTATTATTCTGATATTGTTTTTATTGTGTGTTCTACTTATGATTTTATAGTCCATTTTCTATAGATCATTTAGTTATTTTATTAAATATGAAGTAAAGATATTTTTAAAATTCAGATTTGAGAAAAGCAGAATTATCCCTTTCATTCATCTCTATCAGAGGAAAAATACAGAATATATTCAAGCGGACATCAGCCAGGAAATAGATGTGTACTTTTTTTTTTCCTCACCATCCTCCATCTTCTGGGGAAATTGTTAATTTTTAAAATAAATAAATAAATATTAATTGTACAGCATGTAAAACTTTAAAGTTTTTATTTTTTTGTATTTTGTCTTAAAACTTTGCATAACTAATTAAAGCCTACAGTGCCTTGAGCTTTTTGAGATGCCTGGAAAGACCATGAATAAAATGACAACTAATTTAAATGTAATTAATTTAATTTAAATGTAAATGCATTGCCAAACCTTAATGAAAACACCTTTTGAAGCTACAGAGGAGAGTTTATACTCAAGTGTGAAATAACTCAATATAGTATTATCAGTCACCTTTCGACTTACACTAGAAGGAAAGATGCATCAAGAGTTCCTGTCTCCAGAATTTGCATTTGTTGATGGGCCCACATAGTGGCAAAGTGATAAATTTTAAAGTGCACATAATCCTCACAATAGTCTTCACAAAGCAAAGAGCAGTAGTATATAACATAATACCAAGTATATTCTGGCAGGCCTATCCAAATGATTTTAAATTATGAATTTTTAAATTGTGCATGTATTGTTTTAAAATGTCTTAGTTTTACTTGTTCTTTTAAAATGAAATATGTTTTTAACTGATATGTGTTTTTAACCAACATTATGTATCTATATTAATTTGTTGTTCCCTTTCTCAATCCATAGGGAGAGGCAGGTAAGAAATTGTTGTTGTTGTTGTTGTTGTTGTTCTCTGGAAATCATGGACCAGCTGACAAAGGGCAGTGTAGAGAGATGGCAAGGGGGGGTGGCAGATGATATCATCTCCCCTGCTTATCAAAAATTCCATTGTGACCACCTTGTGACTCCTGGCCCCACTATAACACGGGGTCCATAGCTCCCATAATGCCTCAGCCAATTTAGCTGTAACTTCCTCAAGCTCTAGCCAATGATTCTCTACCCCTGTTTAATCAAAGCAGTTAGCATATAGTCGGTGGAAAAAAACTCAGTTTTCTCCCTGGATTTTATGGATGTGAGGATGGAAGTCTACCTCTGAATATCTCCTCTACACAGAATGAATTATGTTCAATACATCTTAATTATAAGGATAATTGATGTGTCTTTTGCTTAAAACCAGGAGGACTGAACCATCATCCAACGATTCTACACATACACTTTGGCTCATATGATTTCATCATAAACTTGCTTCTGTTGTTCAGATTCCATGTATAAGTGACATGGAATACTATAGCATTCAATTTAATATGGGAAAATGTCAGACTTTACTTGCCTTATCACAAAGTCCATATTTCTGTTGTAAACAAACCAAAGTTAGGCATGTGAAAGTCAACAGAGGTGGTTTTTCTGCCTGAAGGACTTCCTGACTCTTGCCTGTTTCTGTGAGATCATGACTGTGATCTCAATGCTTCTGCAGACTGTGAATTGAATTTTCTTTTAATTTGAACATCTCATATATTCATTTGTGGTTTCTCTGTCTTCATCAATCAATCCATTAGCCTAAGCAACTTCCTCTGCTTCTAGAAGATATCCCTGGATTATGTCATGATTCAATTCCCCACTGTCCTCACTAAGCTAATGTGTTTTTTCACATGTGAGAAGGATCATTTACCCAGAGGAGTGAGATTCTGTTTGGAAGATATGACTTCCATCTGCTATAAGGCTGATTCCATTTGCAGAAATCAATCTCTTGCTGGATGGTTTTGAAGCCACAGTGCATGTGATAGCTGGAGCAATGCAGAGGGCACTGATTTTCTGTCAGGATAAACAGGGAGAACACATTTCTCCCTGTGATTAGAGAGTCAAGGTGACTTTCCTCTTTGATTCTACATAATATGAAGTGGGGAAAACAGAGGGAGTCAAATTCCATATGACAAACTGGTGTAATTAGTTGATAGCTATTCTCATTAACACTAAGGATAATGCTGCTATATACTACAACTATTAAAACTACCACAACTACAGAGGCGGGAAAACTTTGGCTCTCCAAATCTTTTGGGTTTCAATTCCTATCAGTTCTACCCAGCACATTCAATGACAGGGGACGGTGGAAGTTAAAATCCCTAACATCTGGAGGACCAAATGTTCCCCAACCCTAAAATCATCCTCCTCCTCTTTCTCCTCCTCTGTGTATCACCTTGTTACTAAAAAAAAAAAAAAAAAGTAGGACTACTATGGTGTACAAACCAGGTTTGGGCATTCTGGAGTCAGAGTGTAATCAGTGGTTTGGGTTTTTTTTTTTTTTCAGTATTTACACAGGAAGACATATAGGGCTTGTCACCTAAATGGAAGGCAAATGTCTTTAGGGGTGTAAATCTGTGCTTATTCTTTGTTCTGGGAGAATACTAGTGCTTCTGTGCAATTTTTGAGCACTGTTTGTGCTTTGGGACTTCATTGGACACAATTCATTTGCACAAGAGTGCACATGGTTGCCATAATTTACCTGGGGAACTAAGAAGCCATGCAGTTGATTAGCAGTCCAGAAGTTGAGAGCCAGGATATCAGTCAGAAACTGGGGAACCCAAACCAACAGGGGAAGGCATGCAGAAGAGTAGTTTGGATTCCAGAACAAGGGCACAGTCTCTGAGTTGGCTTGGATGTCTCTCAGAGTGGGCAACCAACAAGTTTTTTCAGTAGCCAGAGAGCATTTGCTGCCTGCCTTATCTAGGCTGATTGTTCAGTGCAAACAGCTGGGGCTGCATTAACTGAGCTGCAGGTGTACCAAGCCTCTCCCTAGACACTCCAGTCCTGCTAGTATTTCTGAGGGAGATCCAATGTTTTTTTTTCCTGTGCAGATATCAGGGGGGTTGAAAAGGCATCTTTTGTGCCAAGTACACTGATTCCTGCATCAAATTATAGGGTTTTGTACAGAAAATGCATACAGCAAATCTACATGGCAGTTTGCACAGAAATCCATGCATTTACCCCAGCTGAATAAATGGTATCCAATCTGCAAGAAAGTTCTGCAATTTGTGTATGCACATAAATTGCTGTGTAGTTTTCTCCAGGTATTTTGTGTGCAAAAATAAAACCAGTATTCTACAAGGATGCAGATATGGACAAATATTCTCCATATCTCTAGAAATCTTGCATCTTTAAATCATACCTAGGCTTAGGCTATTTATCTATCAAGTGGTCTTAGAATCCCTTCCCAGCAATTCAAGTGCCTCTATGATTTTGGAACACCTTCATTAAGGAATGGGGAAAAGAGGTAGTTGGCATGGTAGAAGCTATGGATCTACAGCTCACCTGAACTCCAGATTCACTCTACAAATCCTGTTCAACACCATTTCTCTCTTGTTGGTTTAAAGGGAATGGAGTTGGTAAACACACACACACACACAAGTGGCCAAAAAGGGAAGAAAGCATTGGAAGGAATACTCTTCCCTTACTCTGCCAGCGTGACCCTGACAGGACTTTGAATATCTTCCAAAGATCCAATGCCAGACCTCTCTGAGATTTGGACTGACTTGTCCAAGCAGCCTACAATGTAGAGATGAGAGGTGAAGTTCTTTTGAGTTGCATTTGAATACGAACAAACCTAGTTTGCACTTCTTGAAGCAATATAAAAACCAGAACAAAATTATCCTTTGGGTTTTGCACTTTGCCCAAATTTTGCAATGGACTTCTCCAGTCAAACAGTATGTACTAAAATGTGTATAGTTGGAAAGTTACAAATAAGGAATGTATGGCTGAGATCCTTCATATGGAGATGAATCACAAAGTTCTGTCCAGGTGGAACTATGATACATCTCCTCTCTCCCCTCCCACTGGACTCTCCTACCTCCTGTGCCCCTCTCTAAGGCCATTTTGTTGCTGATGGGAGAAGTTCCTGGGTATGTTCCTATACAGATAATGTCATCCTCTGAGACCACCAGAGGATCCCTGGGAGATCCTAGATGATATCTTTGTTGTTCTGTATGAAAATGCAGGCAACAGCAACATAGCCAGATTCTTCTGCACTATATCCTATGGCTCATCTACACTGGTCAGAATATGACAGCTTCCCTCCAGCATATTCTGGCCCTGGATCAGTCCCATTGCCCCTCCATTACCTGTACAAAATGTGATGGAGTCCATACAGACACAGTGACCTGTCTCTGAAGCCGCCACCACTGCTGTCCATGTTGCATTCTCTGAAGCCAGGAAGGATGCCCACAGCATATGATCAAGGCCCTCTGCATGTGACCATCCTTGGTCACATGCTGAGGGGGCATTCCTGGCTTCAGAGAGTGCAATACAGATGGCAGTGGTGGAAGCTGGAGAGATGGGCTGGCATGCCAGTATGGACTCCTGCAGTTCTGTAGGGCTTGATCCATACATTTTCCTAAATGAGGCAGTTTTTCCCAGGTAGTTTGGTGAAACAGTTTAATGGGCTTTACACTGTCTTCCTCCCATCTTTGCCCAGGCATCATCAGGACTGCCTGGGGGGACAAATGATGTAAGTGTCCTGCATCATTTAGACTGCACATCTCCAAGATAGGGGAGCAAGACAGAGTAAATAGCCAATCTAGACAAGCCCCTACTCTCCACTAACCACTAAATGGCCATGGAGGGGTGGCCCCTGAAGCTAGGGTGGTGATCATTGCACAAGAGAAGTAGTGAATTCCTGCCTCTACAGTGATCAAAAAAGGCATACTCTGGTGTAGGCTTGATTTATACCTGCATGTATCACTAATAGCTGCATATAAAAATTCACATTAGTTTTCAAGTGCATGAAGACATGTATGAATTTTTGTTGTAATAAAAGTGAAAATTGAGAAACAGAATGAAATAAACTTGTGCTTGAGAAAGTGCAACTGTTTCAGAAGGCATAACACATTTGCCCAATTTTTCTTGAATGGTGGATTTTACACAAGGTTGACTCCAGCTATGTTCCTGGCTTATTAACCATAGTTTATTAAACCAAGAATGAGATATAGGACCATGTCTCCTGCACCAACCTCCTTGTTTCCTTCCATCACTCATTTGATTTGTAGTCCCTACAAATGAAACAAGTAATTGCGGTTTGCATTACTAATCAGGATGTCACACACGAGTTTGATTCTGGTTTGAGATTCTGGTCATCAAGCTAGTATTAAACCATTGTTGCTTGTTTTGGAGTCACACTGGATGCAAGAAAGCTTTCTTGGTGGCCACTTCTAGGATCTAGAACTCCCTGCCATGAGAGGCTAGAAAGGACCCTTCTCTGTCATCCTCCTGCCAGTAGACAAGGATGCTCCAAACACATCCTTCAGCAACACACAAACCCTTTAATATCTAAGCTGTATTATAGGAGATTATCAGATGTGGCAAAAACTGTGTCAGAAGATCGCTAGAAGAACAGGAAGTGGCAACATTACCAGACGACATCATCATCCAGAGTTCTGGGGTATAGCGTGGGTATCAGTAAGGCATCCCTTTTGATTAGCGGTTTCTCCTCATCAATGAAAAAGGGAAGTCTTGGCAGCAGTGGCACTACCGCCCTGGAACAGATGAAGGACACAGTGTCTTGTAAGGTCTCTCTTTCTGTTCTTTTAGTGATCTGACGCAGTTGGGAACACAATTCTTGGTGTGTTCCCCCGCATCTGTTAATTTCCATAGTTAAAGAATCTTGTTCCTTCTTATTATTGATATGCTTTTAATTAAAATTTTAATTTGTTTTATGCTTCAGTTGTGTTTGTTTTTATTGGAATATTATTGTTCTCAAGCATATTGAGAGCTATCATTTCTTTCTTTGTTTCCAGAAAGGCAGGATATAAATTTAATGAATACAAATTATGTAACCAAATGATAAAGAACTGTGGTTTATTGTAACCAGGAGCTGACGTGCAACAAGAAGAGGTCAAAAGAGCCTCCCAGGCTTGATGGCCATTGCCAGATTCTTAAACCATGTTTTAGGAACTCAGGTTTGTGACATCCAAAAAAGGCCCAAATATGTAGATTACATATTAGTGATGTATGAATTAAGCCTCAGCACCTGTTAATTTCCAGATTTACTACAGCTATTGGTAATGCAATAATGATTCCTGTGGTCAACAACTATTTGGGGAGCAATACTTACAATAATATTTTAATTGTAATTACCCTCCAAGGTGTACACCACTCCATCTTCACTCCAACTGTGTATTGTACATGTGATATTACAGTACTATTTCATGCTCTAAAGGCTTTAGACAGCTCAGTCTGGATTACTGAAGAATTTACTAAAAGTTCTGTTTACTTAAGATTGACTGAAAAGTGGATTATTATAGAGAAGCCTCATTGGTCAATAATATGTCTTCTAAGAAGTTATATATTTATTTTTCTAAACACGCACACTCTCTGGAAAACCACATGTGAAACAAGTTTTTTAAAAGGTAATGAAACTGAATTGATGGAATCTCATTAAGCACAACAAAAATCATTCTGAATCAATTAACCACAGTGTATCATTACTTTAATTTTCTGATAGTGCTACAGTCAAAAGAGCAGCCATTTGCATGGCTTTTTATATTAATAAGTGCAACTACATTTGTTTATAGCACTGAAATACATAATTTTAGATACCTTAATTAAATCTATTCAGTCTTCCTCTGCAAGCATTAAACTAAAGCTGCCAAATTGGATGAGTGCAACAACAAAACTCATTTTGCTCTTAATCTTTTTAATTCCCTTGCTTTTAAAAGAGAATATTGAAGGCAGGAAAGAGGGTGGAAGGAAGCAATACACAGAAGAGCAACATTATTAGCAATAAATATTCATGTCTTGAAATAGAACACAAGTGTATAAGCCAAAAAGTTCATCCAGCTTCTGATGAAGATTGCTGTTTCTGTTTCCTACTGTTTCTGATCACAAGCAACAAAAGGCATTAAATCAGATCTGAAAATATCTATTATTTCATCCATTCTAGCCATTTGCTTTTACTTTTATTAATTTGTCCTACAGGGTACCTGAATTGCAGCCAGGAATGTAGCTATTGGTGGTGGGGGGAGGGTTGAAGGCATTTCCACACCAATAAAAAATCTGCCTGCCCAAATTAAGTTTTTTCTTCATTCCACAAAATTCTAGTTGAGCATTTAAAAATAAGAGTTTAGATATCCAAAGCCATGGGGCAGTTAATGTTACCAAGGGGATGTGAACACAACACATGAGAGTTCTAGGTGTGAATGGTTTTCAATGACTGTGAATGTTAGAAATTTGGGGACTAAAGGAAAATTTCATTTAGGAACAGAATTCTCATTTTAAGGGGCAATGCCCCCGCCACTGTGCTGATATACAACACGTTATATCATATGGAATCTAAATATCAGGGCAGCCAAGCAAAAGTGAGATGTAATTTGGAAACATTCTGCCCTTACCACTTTCCTTTAGAAGTATAACCAACTGCTTTCTATGGTCTCATCCACTGCTCAATCTAGCTCCACTCTCTTCTGACTTCATCCTTCCTATGATCACTATTTGACTCCCACCCCAACAGATTACTTGTAATTTGAGAAAACGCATCTGTCAAGAAAAAAAGGTACCCCACCTACACTGTAACCAGGTTATTTGCCAAATGACCAGTATAGGCTGGTGAACCACTGTCCAAGAATCAGAGCTACTTTCTTTTGCATTTCAAAAAGAGTACGGACAGAATGTTGTCCATTAGGAATGGTCCTCAGAACAATGTAGAATATATTGATACAACAGCAAAAAGAAGATGAGAGCAAGTGCTCAAAACATGGGAAGAGAGGAAGGTCCAACTTATAACTATAAAACCTTCTAAAAAATAGTAGTTTAGGGTGCTATTTGTATTGCTCCTCAAGTGTTGATCAGGGCCACCACAATTAATGATGATCAACAGTCAATGATGATCAAGGGGAGACAACACTACTGGTACAAAAAAAAAAAGAGTTGTTGGTGAACAGGTGTTGCATAGCCATCATCACTCTGTACACAGTACAGGGTCCTCAGTCCACAAAGACTTTGCCCGGAGACCAACATATTTCTCAAGCATGGGTGTATATTTCCTCACCTTGAGAATAAGCTAATGGTGTGACTGAAGGCCGGGACATATATGGGATGCCAAAAAGAATAATAAAGCAGTGCAGGGTATTATAACAATAACAATAACAATAACAATAACAATATCTTGCCCTCTTACACTAAGAGGTGGGGATGCTTTAGAGACCCACCCGTGATATCAAAATCTAGATGGGGGAATTATTAGCTCAAATAGTATGCCTGCAAGAGGAGGGTAACTGTGGGCGTCTTTTCACCTATGTATACCAGTACAAACTGCAGAGAACTCCAGGTTAAAGTGAAATAAAGTATTTGTATTGGAAATAACACAAAAAGCATTCACACACTCAACACACATTCCTAAGAACCACACAGGTCTATCAAGGAGTAAGGCAGAAAAAAAGGATAGAGGAAGAGATTTGGGAAAATAAGGTGATCGTTACCAGTCTTGAAGAGCAAAGTTTCAAGTTTCAAGCTAACACACATTGGAAACTGCTTAATGCAGTGTAGATGTGTAAATTGCTATTGCTTAAAAACAATTTGTAAGCCGCTCTGATAGCCTTGTGGCTGAAGAGTAGAGTATAAATAAATAATTAATAATAATAATAACAACAAGTCTGAGGGTAGCACTGGAGGTTCTGATCTGAAGGCATGGCAAGAAAGAGGGTGGCTGGGTTCGTCTACCATGGCACACATTTCTATTGTTGGGGGGCTAATATTTATACCCTGCTTCATATCCTGAAGGGGTACATTGGTTAGGACAAGGCCTGGATGGTTTTCCCACTGGGTAAACAAAGGAAACTGAAATGTAACTGATTGCGTTACTGGCTGGGAGATAGGAATAGGACAGGAGGAGGTTACAAGGTGAGATTTCCTTAGGATTGGATTTCTTGACTGCACTTTCCATTATGATTAATGACTGAGCCATGGTATGGAAAATCTTTATTTATTATTTGATCATTTTTATTTATTCTTTATTTCCTTTCCTTAAGAATTCTTCTTTAATCTGATTGACATACCCAGGGAAAGTGCAATGATAGCCAGGGCATTAAATAGTAGTAAAGATATGCAAATATATCCCTAAATATGATCTGCTTGGAACATGACATTAATCTAGTCATGGTCAAATAAACACTACCTAATATGGATAATTAATCAGCAAATTAGCAGTTGTAATTGACGAATTAGCAGAAGATTCTCGAAATTAAAAGGACCCTCATCTAGGGGCAGAATCTGGCCACCTAATATCAACATCAAATTATACACAACCCTTGGGAGCATCACAAAGTCAACCTTTGTGGGTTGTGTTCCAAGTTCATCAACAATATCCTGATGGAGTACTTTCTGTAGTGTGGGTAGATTATTCTGCTTTTCTATACACATGGCCGACGCAATGTGAGATACTGGAATGTCACCAGATTGGCTACCAAACTAATCAATATTGTACTGCAGCAATTCATACATCCAACTCACATATTCAAATAAGTAGAATAAGCTGGAAGATGAATAAATAAATTGTCAATCCAAGGTCCAGCTCAAGAAATCTTGCCAATAATTTAGAAAGGAATTAAGTATCTTGTGATATGACAAATGAAATATGGGCACTTTTTCTATGCTTGTCAGAACTTGAAGAGGGAATGACTCAGAGCAAAGCTAGCAATTTATATATGGAAACTCATGTTCCTGATACTTACTTGGAAAGTTTTAAAACAGAGGTGGGCAATTTCTGAGGGTTAAGGGTCATGTTGGTTCTCTTAGAGGCTAACAGGGTCACATCCACCTGATGACAAACCTGCCACCAATATTTCTGCCATGATTTCTTGTGCCACAAAAGTTACAATTTCTGCACGGAATGATAGCACACAGAGGGTACACTGACAGGGTAATTCAGCTGTAAAACAACATACATGTTCCCTTTGCACCATGTTTTCCAGTATAATTAAACTGGATTTTACAGTAGGAGTCTGGTATGGAGCTGAAGGGGTGACATGCAGACATGCTGCATGTGGCCTGTCCCTTTTATAGGTAGAAAGCCCAAAATCTAAGGAAACATGTAGCTCATGCTTTACATTCAAGAAGGCTTGGGATTTGTGTTTCTTGATTAATGGCAAACATGTTTTGAAATTGCGTGCCCAGGCAGGATGTGCCTCCCTTCACCCCTATTACCAAATAAAGAGAGACACAATATATGTTTGAAAGAATATATTGAATATATGAAGAATATATATAGGCAATAAAGGCCACAACTGTATTGATGGCAACTGCAATTAGTTGGTTACCACACATGGGTTCAGATCCAGACATAGACCAACCTATCTGCTCGTCAATGAGACCGCTGTTGGCCCACTTGCCGACGACACCATTCAGGAGAGAGAAGGAGTCTGGGCAGGCCCCTGAATGCTTGCCATTCCCATCACTCCACCCCTCCCTCCTCTGTGAGCCAGATACCAAATGGGGGGGGGATTCCATGCTTGCATGCCCTAGCTGACATGCACCCTTGACCCTTGACCCCTGCTCCTGGGATCTCTGTGACCTTTACATTGACCTTGACTGTGAACTTGATGGAGACCCCATTACTGATGACCTTGGATTGGAACCCATACCAACCGCCAACAAAGGTGGGCCAACCCTGGCCTGACTTTCACCAACCTGAAGCAGCTGCCACCAACAAAGCTGACTTGAGCCCTTGAACCCAGACCTGATGTTGCCAGCAGTGGGACAGCCATGCCCTGAATGAAGGGAGACCATGGTGTCAGACCTCAAGACTTGTGAATGGATAAGTCCAGCTGGATATGCCCAACAAATGCCCTGGAATGCCATCTGCCCAGACACTTAATAGTCTCTGCAGGCAGCCCCCCCCCCATCGCAGCTGTGGTAGCCACACCAATCCAGAAGGAATGTCCGCTGAACTCGGCTGCAGGTAAGCCCAGCTGCCTCAGAGCAGCCCTGAACACACTGAAGAACTGGAATCATGTGAGTAGAAACACGTCACTGTGGATGAAAAGAAGGCCTGGTCCTGTGAGGCACCTTGCCAAGAATCTGTGCATAATATGCACCAGGCAGGGAGACGAATCTACCAGGCTCTATAAATGCACAGAGGCCCCTTTGCCCAACTGATCACACTTGGAGTGCAGTACCATGACCCACAGAGCAGATGCATCAAACAAGAGATCCTTCAAGCGCAGCACTCAACTGGATGTGTCCCTCTTGGACTTACATACCAACTCACTAATTTGTAGGGCAGAAAAAAACGCAGTTGTGAAGGCCATGCCAAACAGGAGCGCCTCATATTCTGGACCAGCAGACTTTCCTTAGGCTGGCCACCGGCCTACACAGGATTCTGAAGGAGACTGGTCTGCGGGCATCTGTCCTTTGATGACCCATCTTCCACCAGCCCTCCAAGGCCCTCCAAATGTGAAAGGTGGCACATGGGTCTCTGAATTCTGCCGCCTTGCTGAAGAAGGGAATACCAGCCAGGTGTAGGGACATGGAACAAGGAGCCAGGACTTGCTCCTTCAAGGAGGTTAAGTAATGTAACACATCTCGTTCTGAAATAGGCCAGGAGCTCCCATATCCATTCCTCTGTCTGAAGGCAAAGAACTAGCAAACTGCTCTTTCGTAGCTCAACTGTGTCGGTGGTACCAATGAGTTGAGAACTCCTTGAATCACGACTCCTTCCAAGTTGCTGCAGTTTCTCTGGAACAGTCGCTGGAACAGAGTCCACATCTGGGGCCAAAGCACAAAACCGGGTGTCCTGAAATTGAGATAATGCATCTGCAATATCGTTATCCATGCTGTGTCAGGTGGAGAAGCTGATGTTCGAAGTCAGGCACACTAGTACAAACTTCTGCACAAGTTTCATGACTCTTTCGGATTTAGAAGACTACCTGTTGATAATCTGCACCACCACCTGATTATCGCACCAGAAGCACACCTTTTGTCTCTGAATTCATTCCTCCAGAAAACAACTGCCACTAAAATTGGAACAAACTCAAGGAATGTTAGGTCACATGCCATAGCAGTCTCCTCCCACTCAGGCAGCCAGTGCTGTGCACCAGTGACCATTGCAGAATACCACAACCCTTGGCTCTCTGCTGCATCAGAATGAACCTGCAGTTCCATCCCCAGCATCTTTTGTTCCTGCCACAAAGTGATATCATTGTAACCTTCCAAAAATTGTAACCAGACCCTAAGATCCTCCTTCATGCCCTTGGTGAGTCTAGTGCAGTGATGAGGTGCTCTGATGCCTTTCATGGTTCCCACCAACCTGGCACAAAATGCCCTCCCCTGTGCCACCACCCTGCATGCAAAATTGAGATGACCCAGTAAGGACTGCACCTCCTTGAGAGAGGCCTTGTTGCATGATAAGAGGTCCCACAAGCAATCCTGATCCCAGCCAGTTTTTCTGGTGGTAGACAAGATACCCCTTCCACCAAGTCCAACATGATCCCCAGGTAAACTAGTGATGTAGAAGGACCAACCGTCTTCTTTGGCACCAGGGGTACGCCAACTTCTTGCACCAAAACCTGGAAGGAGTGAAGCAAAGACCCACAATCCAGCCCACCAGCCAAGCCGATCATAAGGAAATCATCCAGGTAGTGAGTGACAAATGGTGACCCAATCCTGTGCCTTAAAGCTCATTTGAGGAATATGCTGAAAGTCTTGAATGCAACACAACTGATGGTACAACCCATGGGCAAGGCCATGTCATAATACCATTGACTCTGAAATTTGAATCCAAGTAAGCAGTGGTCCTCAGGATGAACTGGGAGCAACCAGAAAGCAGATTGGATGTCACATTTAGCCATAAGGGCCCCAGGAACACACATCCATATCAATTTCATAGTATGGTCAAAGGACACATATTTGACAGAGCACAGCTCTGGTGGAATGGCATCATTGACTGAAGACCCTTGGGATAAGAAAGGTGGTGAATGAGTCTGTACTCACCTGGTATTTTCTTACGATCCATACCCAAGGGTGAAACCCTCAGGTCTGCCATGAGATGACCTGAAAAGGGGCCCGTGGTCCTCCCTGCCTAATCTTAATTGACAATTTTGCGCACCACCTCCTCAGGTAACTCGGATGCAGATTTGAGGTTGCCTGAATCAGACGCTACCCACCAGGATTCTGAAACCTTTTGAAAAGCCATCCGTTAAAAATGCAGCTGCTTCTCTTTTGGGGGTAAAGGGCCAAAAGGGGGAGCAAAGACTGGAGCCTTACTGGTGTGACTGCCATGCACCCTTTCATCCCCTTCGCTGCCCCAATTGTGCTTTGAACCTCCTTGGCTGGCATTGTTTCCTGACCCTGCTTCCTTTTTTGTGCCGGAGGCAGCAGGGCAACCACTCCAAAAAGAACTAGTGTCCTGAAGTGGAATGGGAGTAATTGATTCTGGGGTGCATGCCAAAGCAAGTCTCACAACTGTGCTCAAATTTGCATCAAGCACGGAAGCACTTACTTTGATTGAACTCCCTGCATACCAAATGGTGCAGGTCCTTCTTCCATAGTGTTCCCCCCACACACCTTGCCCTTTACGTGGGGCCCCACTGTGACAAGCAACAGTTTATCATTGATGAGGTCACACTTGGTCCCCTCATTGTGGGAAGCTCGCTTGTGGAAGGCAGTGTTATACTCTACAGCTGCCACATCTCCCGCCAGCGCCCTGGCTTTGAAGACATTCCCTTGATGGTTGGCAAGGTGCCAGCATCATTCAGGATATACCATCTGCACCACTCCCATGAAAACCATGTACCCTGCCAGCCAATTGTTGGAGGAACATGCAAGAGGATCCCCTTTGTTTTTGTCTGAGCTTTTCTTATCTGCTTTGGGCACGCTCCTTTCCTTCCCTTCAGGTTTGAGGAGAGTGAAGATATAGATATAATATCCCTTGAGGATCTTATCTTGAGTCTTCTTGTACAAGTGGATCCCTGGGGGGGGGGTTCTCATGGTCCTTGAACAGAGGGCAGTGGGAGAATCCACTTCCCTTTTCCATGCCTGTGTGGGTCCAGGGGTATGCTGCTCCTCTTGCATGCACACCTTGAGTGCCCAGTAAGGGAGACCCATCTCCAATGTAGGTAACCTCCAGTACTTGGACCTCTCCATGCCCTCCTCCCCCAATGACTCACCTCCCATCACTGTCTGAATCGGTCCATCTCCTGTGCCTGGAGCACCTCTTCCTCTTCCCTTTCCTGTGATCTGCCTTCCTCCTGCTCCTGCTGCTCGCCCTCTGGTCACTTTCTAGGGAGGAGTAGTCAGAAGAAATGTTGCTGGTCTCGCTGGGTGAAGGTGAACATTGTCTCTGCGTTCGCCTCACCATCTGTGCCAGTCGGTCCCCATCCAGTCCTGGTTCGTCACTCTCAGCAGAGTTCAGTGGTGTAGTGGGGTCCCAAGAGCTGGTGGACCCTCGAGCCTTCAGCTTGACTGCCTTCTCTGCTATGAAAGTGACTGCCTCTGACAGCCCCTCTAGTGTGATGCATGTGCCACTAGCCTGACCTAAGTTGCCTGTCTCCTTTTGTGTTGTGCCGTCTTCTTTGGCTGCCCAGGACCTATTGGGTTGTCCCACATGGCCCCTCATATGGGGCCTGGCAGGCTGTGCCACCTTCTTGGGCAGCATTGTCTGCACGGTCAGCAAAAAACCCTTGACCAAAGTCCTGAGAAGCCCCATCCAAGAGACAAAGAGGGGAAAATATGCTTGCCCTTTGCAGTGGATCAAATGAAACTTTTTTTTTTTTTTGGTGGGGATTTCAGCTCTTGCCCTGCTTCTAATGCAGCCACCGGACCAATGAAGTGATTTCAGCTCTTGATGTGGTGATATCAGCTCTTGCCCTGCCAATGATTGCTGCCCCCTGCAGAGGCCCTCACCCAGCCGCTCCCCACCAGCCTTGCCCTGCTGGTGCTGACAAGGGAATCCTGGCTTCTGACCCCACCCCTTTTGATGCCCATGATGGTTGTTGTGGATGTGGGCTGGTACTGTCCCATTGATGCTGCCCCCCCTTGGCCCACACATCCCAACCAATTGCCATCCAGCTGCCACTGCCCACCAGTTCCATTTCCCCAAGCCTCCCCTCATGGCTTGATGATGTGCTCGTGGATGTCAAGCCCCCCTTTTGCCAACACCTCCCAGCTAACCAAGCCCAGGTGCCTCTACCGTCTGGTACTCTTTTACCCCCCCAGCCACTTGTTGTGACCCTTTGAAGTGCTGGAGCTGCTCAGTGGCACTCCAGGCTGCAGCCAGCTGCTACTGCTTCTGTTTGCCATCCCCCCACCACCTCCAACTGAGGCTCATCATCCTCCACCAGCTCCTGCCACCTTCATCCACCATGCTCAATGCACCGTCCTTGGTGCACCACTCAGCCACTGTGTTTCAGCTGCCAATCCTCTGCCACCGCCGGACTCCTGCCACATTGATCACTGCTGGCCTCTGGTTTGCTGAGGCATCTCTTCTCTATTGGGGCTCTTCTGGGAGTTCTTTCTTTAGGAAGGTCTTCTCTCTTCAGCTTCTGAAGAGCCACTGCCTCTGCCGGTGCGGCAGTCAGGAATTTATACCTGGCCACCTGACTGGAGTGAAACCTGCTGGAAAAGCAGCATAGTCCCACCTCCCAGTCAATCAGCCTGCAGGGCCATGGGTTGTTCCTGATTGGCTGGGAGCCATTTGAGTCAACCAATCAGGGCAAAGCTTGCTTTACCCTGATTGGTTACTCCTCTGTCCTCCTCACAGCCAGCAAAGCCAGCCAGGAAGAAGACGAACCAGCATGGCGGCATCCATGCCACCTCCTCTCCACCATGTGGGAGGGGGTGAAGATGAGAGGCTCCCTCCGGACTGCAACCACCCCACCGGGTAAGTCTGACAGGTTCTTTTAAGGTGAGTTTTTTTAAAAAAAAATAATTATAGAATGTTCATCTGTAGTGCAAAGGGGGTATCTGTGGTAGACAGAAAGGTTTAAAATGCATTGGTGGGGACTCTGGGCATTACTAGCCTTAGGAGATACAGAAGTCAAAAGCAAGAGTTCCTCTTTGCTGCTGATGGAGTGTAAGTTCCCAGCAGCATATTTATGCAGGAAGCCCAGAAGGCAATAATTGCCAGCCAGGCTAAATTATGAGGGAATTCTTCAGGCACTGCCCTGTACAGTCAATAGCCATTTGAGTCAGAGGAAGGAGCTGTGACTAGGTGACTTCTGAGAGAGCACTATCCTACCCCTGTGCAGTTGTAGATCAGTTTTATTATTATTGTGTGCCTTCAAATCATTTCCAACTCATGGCAACCCTAAGACAAACCTATCACAGGTTTTCTTGACAAGATGCACTCACAGGGGGGTTGCCTTTGCGTTCCTTTGAGGCCGAGAGACTGATTTGCCTAAGGTCACACAGTGGGTTTCCGTGGCTAAGTAGGGATTCAGTCTCTGGTCACCAGAGTCATAATCCAACATTGAAATCATTATACCTCACAGGCTCCCACACATTCATTATATTAATTCAAGCTCTGTTCCTTTTCTATTACCAATACCCCAAAGCCCTTTAGAGTCATTATATTCTGCAGAGCCAATCAAGTATGATCTTGTTTCTTAAATTAATACAACTAATGTTTCCATTCACATTCATATATCTAGGTGCTGAGCACAAAGGTGAGGCAAACATCAACATGAGTATGCCAATGTAATTTTTTACAAAAACAATAACTGTGCACCATAATTTTTGTCATGGACAGAACAAAAAACACGGATGAATTACTGAAACACAAGCAGTTGACCCAGTTCTAATTATTCCATTTATATAAGTGTTAGTTATGGATTATTTCTGAATAAAGGAAGATACTTCTGACAATGATACTGGGGAATGGGTCCCATGGAGAAATTAGCAATATTCTCCAGAAAGGCAACAATCTTGACAGCAGTGTTGTATAACCATTATGATGGAAGATAATGCCAATCTAAAACTTATGAGCAACATGTCAGAAATAATGGAATCCCTCTAGGGGAAAAATAACAAAGAGAAAATTGTTAGATGGCTTTGATAGCCTGTGATGGGCAGCCTTTGCTACCTTATTATTTTCCCTCAGTCATGTTTAATATAAACATGGCAATTAAACATCTTGATAAACAAATGTCAGGAGTGCTCTATCTGCTAATTGTTTGCTACAGAGCTGCTTCTAATCCACAAAAGCACACACTTGCCTCAGTCACTGGGCAGGACTGCCTTGTTAAATGTGTGCCATTCCCCTATGGTCTCCTGGAGCAACAACAAAAAAAGGAATCAAAATACTGTGAATATTTTACTGTGAAAATTGACAATCAGTGGAACTTGTTAATATTTTCAGACTATTAGGACTGAGAGGAAATGCCTGAAAATTCTGTTACTGACTGGTACATTCTGACATTGATTGGTAAATGTCACCATGAACTGAATGCCTTTCACTGTGCTCAAATTTCATCTCTGTTTCTATAATTCTCTAGTAAATTATACCTTTCAGCTTGGCAGGTGGATAAAGTCCAAAATGGGATTTGTGACACAAGCCTTTCAGACTCATTGCTGAGTACTGGGGTTGGGATGGGAGAGGTAGCATAGTTATATGTGGAACTCTTACTCTCTGTTTAAGCATGTAGGATCTCAGAGTTCCACATATAACTATGCTACCTCTCCCATCCCAACCCCAGTACTCAGCAATGTGCTGGGATAGACTCCTTCCTGTGGCCTTTCCATTGCTAGTGGGGAGTAGAGGGGATAGGAAGAGCCTCACACTATTTCCTTTGCTGACTGAGAACATCTTCCACTGAATTCTACTGGGGTCCTCATCTCAGCAGATGATGTCATAGGTCTATGTCTGGCCATAGGGGCAAAGAGATTTTCTGATCCCCTCTTCTTTCCACCTGTTATGGAATAGTCATAGGGAGTGGGCTATTGCAGTGCCATGGTGAGTCTTGGGTCAGGGGCTCTGGATATTCCAGAGGGTGGAAGAGAATACCAACCTCTGCAATGACTAGGAGAAAAAAGACATACTCAGGCATAAGGTGGACTTATGGCTGCATTTGTAGTTAACTGTATGCCAGACTCTGGTGCATGTCAGGCATAGTAGTCCAGTGATGCATCAGCAGTGTGTCTCGTGTGGCCAAGTGTCTATCTCAAATTCTCTATCCAGCTCCTGACAGTCTTAAGTTCAAAAGACTGCAAGCAAAAAGGATGAAAGGAGTTTTGTCAGAAGTAATACTTGCAACAAAATGTTGTAGAGTGAAGGTCTCCTTTTCAGCATTCCACCCAGCTGTCTGAACACTCCTGAGCATGATATACCCAGTGATTTTAGACCCTTTACACAATGGTGTTACAAAGGTCAGGGAAAGGGCTTTAGAGAGCCATCTTGTGTTCCTTCACTTATCAAGCACATAGATAACATTCCTCTTTCTCAATAACATAAAGGTACATTGATTTTCAATTGGGTCAGTATTCCAGATAAACCAGAGAGCAAAGCCCTGTTTGTCAGCCCTGATAAAATAAGAAGTACTCTGAATCTGTCCAGGCTTGCATTTTGAATTCAGTTCAACCATAGTGTTGTAATCCATCATGACTACAGGAATAGCATGGAGCTTACTTCTATCTACCAGACAAGAGTTTTGCTTGGCAATAACCTGCCAAAAGGGACAGCAACGATGATGATGATGGCGGCAGTAGTAGACTTTATTTATACCCTGCCTTTCCTCCAAAATTATGACTCAAAGCAGCTTATTAATTAAAATATTATACAGTCAAAACATACATACAATCAACATTACAATATAATTAACTACTAACAAAACTTTAAAACAATTTAAAACATACCGTTAAAGTGATAAAAAGCAGTTTAAAAGGACAATACAGGTAAAACAATAAAAACAGTACAGCACATTCCTAAAAACCTTTATTTTAAAAACTTTCAATTCTAAAAAGTCTGTTGGGATTTTTAAAAAGTATTTACCTACCAATGGCAGGACTACAAAGAAGGGTCCATTCTCTCCTCCCTAGGTAGGGAGATCTAGACTCTGGACATTGTCAGATGCGGCAAAATTCATGGGATTATGACATCAGGGTAGTGCAAATGGGCCCTGCTATCCCACGACATCATTGTCTTCATGTTCTTACACTGTTCTCCAGCCATGAAAAAGGCATTATTTACAATTCACAGGACAAGCCATCAATAGATCATCAACAGCACTTTTTCATGCTATTGATGGCAAGCAAAATATGCCCTGTTGTATTTGCAAGATTACTTCATGAATGGGCAGTCCTTTTTCCCCCCTCCCCATACCCGGTGAGAAAACATCTGGGTGAGAACATGAAAATGAAGCATGGGATGCTCTTTTTATGAACTGTTCATTTAGTTTACATATTTGTAGGTTTGCATCAGTGTTTGTGTGTTCATTCACTTTGTTAATTAAGGGTTTTTTGGAGTTTTAAGTGCACTTGCATCTTCTCATGAGAACCGCCAAAATCTCACCCATGCCAAATCATGGAGTAAATTCCCATTCTTAAAGCACTAGTGGTCATTTTGTGATAATTCCATGGTGGTTCTTTCAAATGATTACAACTACATGCAATAAGTGTTATAATGCCATGATGTTCCCACTGTCTTCATTTGTGGAATTACAGTGTTTTTAGATGCTAATCTGATAATGTCCTCTGTGGACAGCCACTGAAAAAGGGCCTCTCCAACAGTTGCGCCTGTGAAGGTGGTAAGATAGAGAGAAGGGCCTCTTCTGGGGAGTCTCGAGAACTGGGCAGGCTTGTATGTGGAGATATGGGGCATGTCTACATGGGCTATTTACTCCATCATGCCCCCATCTTAGAACCCTGCAATCCAGACAATGCAGGTTTTTTCCCTCTGTTTTGCCCCCAAGTAGTTCTCACAATGCCTGGGGCAAAGACAAGGGGAAGACAGGCCCATTAAACTGTTTCAGCAAAATACCCAGGAATAAGCACCTCATCTAGGAAGAAATGGACAAGGCCCTGTGGGACTACAGGAGGCCATACCACCACAGTGAATTGTCTCTGCAGCCGCCATCTGTTTCACACTCTCCAAAGCAGGAAGTAGTCCCACAGCATGTGTCCAAAGGTGGTCACATGCAGGGGGGCTTGATCACATGCTGTGGGCCTCCTGCCTGGCTTCAGAGAGAGCAAGGCAGACGGCTGTGGCAATGGCTGCAGAGATGAGCCACTGTGGCCATGTAGACTCTCTCCCATTTTGTGCAGGTGACAGAGTGGCGATGGTCTGATCTGGGGCCACAATATGCCTATGGGACGCTGACATATTATGGCCCATGTAGATGAGCCCATGCTCTGTCAAATAACCAGGGCCTAAGTTACAGCTCATAACCGGCATTTATTTATTTAATGATTCATGTATGTTTCCAAACTAAAAAAAAATAAAAAAAATAAGCACCTGTGGCCATATAATCACATCCAGCTTTCCCTTCTCTTCATGCTCTAAAAATGTCTCTCAGTATGAGAAGAAAGTAGCCTTGGTGTGCTCTGGTATTCCCATGCCTGCCTAGGAGTAGATGTTAGGGCACTGGGGGCTACATCCATCGTCTGCTACTCTTTAAGTAACCATTAAGAGGTGAGGTGAGGCTATGTGCCCTGGACTTTGGCCCCAGGTCCAGCCCTACCTGAACCACTGGCTCTAAGAAATTCAATTCTATCTCTTCTTTCCAGTTTCCCATTTCTTTTTTCCTACAGCACACTACAGCATTCTGTGGCACCTTTCAATATATACTTTGTCTTCCCTTGGACAGTTTGGGGCTGAGTCGTCTTTAGTTGCATCTGTGTTGGTACTTCAATAAAACTTTTCCCCAGCTTGCTAATACCTCCTCTTCTGTGTGAATGATGCCGTTTTGTCAGTTTCTTTATCTGAATCTGGTGCACATCCCTAAGAATAGAATCATCAGTGTTACCAGTAGCTTGGCCTTTCAATCTGGCCATATATGAAGAGAACTGAGTTTTACACATATCAGAGGTTTCATTCCTAAGAACATATTTGGAATGCACATGGGAACTTTAATTGAAGAATGTATTTCTTAGAAGCAATAACCAGAAGTCGCCAACTTACATTTATTTATTTGTTCTTTATCATTGGAGTTAACATTCATATGTTCTCCTTCATCCAGGCACTGCACAGACCCAGACCTCCAGAGCTTCAGAAGGCATGCTGCATTGGCCTTCAATCTGCAGCCTTTCTCATATGGCTGTTGCAAGATGAAGGCCTCTTGGAATTCATGGGAAGAAAAGATGTTATTGAGGAGTGCTGTAGGAATCAAGAGGAGATCACATCAGAGGCTCTACTACGCATGACCAAACTATAAGGAACATGTTTGCATAATGTTAAGTTAGATATATATTGGTATATTATTAACCAAGTCACACACTGCACAGCTTAATCCCTTTAACCAAAAAAAAATCAAAATCCAGGGTGATATGCAAATACTGACCTGAAATTATCCACTCAATTTTGGAGTACAAAAAATGAGGGGATCCTACTTCCTCAGAAAGGGCAAGAAATTCTTCAACAATTCACTCCCCACCCCTGAGTTAATTGAGTACAAACTATTTTTGCACATTGAGTTCAGTTTACAGCAATTGAAGTAAGTTGAGGACAAAAGAAGAAAGTGGGAGAAGTAGAAAGAAACTGGGATATTTTAAAATCAACTGAAAAAGAAGGATGACAGAGAATTAATTGTGGCTGTCCCTGCCAAATTGGAAGACAGTTGGAGGATATTCAGTTCCATTATTCCTCTACTGCACCTTTTCCCTAAGTAATTGTGTTGGCAGTATGCCCACCATTTTGTAACCTCTGTCATGTCTTGGGCCTAATGTCATTCTCCAGGAGAAATGGCAGCCAGCCCATATACATGGACAGGTGGATAATATTCATCAAAATGGTCTTCTTTTTCTAAGGCCATGAGAAAAAAAATGACAGATGTGTTCTCGGAAAAATAAAATAAATGCCGATTAGTTTTAGCTCAATGCTACCAAAGTATTGTAAATTATTGTGCTATTGTTGTACCATTGAACCCTTTTTGCACAGAAAGGTTTTGCCAGATTGAGCTTCAGATGAGCAATGTTCACTCCTGCTTCTCAGGAGTGTTTCAAAGCTGAGCCTGCAAGGGGAGGGAGTAGAGTCTTTGGTGAGTGTTTGTGTGAGAGAGAACTGGCATTACTCCAAGAAGGTCATCTAAATAAATCATTGCTAATGAGGCTTCTGCCATTAAAAATAAAATATCATTGCCTTATCACTGTGTAATTTCTTACTAAATTAGTTTTCACATATGGCATCAGCTCCAATCTCTTCCTATCATTGTTGATGCATTGTGATAATTAAAAAAAAAAAGGAGGCTATGAAAACAGTCTGAGCATCTGTAATAAGTAGGTGCCTAACATTCACAAGGCTAAGTTCAGACCCTGATTTCACAGTTTTGAAAATAGTCCAACCTGATATGGATTGCTTTGGGTCTGGAGGCCGTCACCCTGAGTCCCAACACTGAGTCGGGGTTTGGACAAAGTTTTATGCCTTCAATTGACTATCATTGGGGTTTTTACAAGCTATAAAGATAGTTTTCCTTTTTGTTAGCCAGAACTGAATGAAACTGAAGAAACAGCATCCTATTAGCAGGGTGTCATGTACTAACTGATTCAAAACAAGATTTCAGTAATTCACAAACTGAGCAGATCATGGTACACCATTTATTGACAGGACTAAAGAATCTCCAACCAAACCACATACTAAGAGTATCCAGCATCACAGATAATTCTCTCAGGCTTTCTTTTCACTGGCCATATAACCAAAGCAACCTGCCTTCCTGGGCTGAGCCTTCCCTTCCTCTGTGCCAGGCTTGCCCACAAGAATGACCTTGATATTTTACAGTCTGTTATACTCTCCCAGACATCTGCTTGTTAGCCCAAACATTAAAAGATAAACAGTTTTCATTACGCAGTCACATTACCCAGTACTATACTATACTATACTATACTCCTATTAATGCAGCCTAGAATTGCATTGGCTTTTTTTGCTGCTGCATCACACTGCTGACTCATGTTCAGCTTGTGTTCCACTCTTTCTTTTCTTTGAGGAAATCTACACCATTATGTTAATTGCTAATAAACAAAAAAAAATTACGTTTGTGCCTATAATATAGTTTTCTAAACTTAATTACAGTCGTCCCTCCACATTCGCAGGTGTTAGGGCACAAGAACCCCGTTAATGTGAAAAAAACATGAATAAAATACACCCTCCCTCACCCACCCATAACCCACCCCCCGCCCTTCCAAAGTGGTGACCGGGCTTTTGAAGCCTCATAGCCACTTCTCAGCTGCCACTCCCACCCTCCCAACGCTGCTCTCCACCCCAAACAGCCAAGCCCGGGGAGAGTGGGGAGAGTGGGTCTAAACCGCCCCTCCTCCTTGCTCTCTTGGGGCTTGGCTCTCTATTTCAAATGGAGGCAAGCCCCAGGGGAGCAGAGAGGAGGCACCTTGGCTCCCCACTCCAAACAGATTGAAGCCCCTCAGGTAGATGGAGTTCCCTCCAGGGGAGGGGGAGAAGAAGGAGGAGAAACCACAAATACTCAAAACTGCGAATGTCAAAGCAGCAAATGTGGAGGGACAACTGTATTGGTGGCAAATTATGTCATAATTTGAACACCCTGTACTGTGAATAGGCTAGGTTACATTGACCTGAGATAACTATATGGGGGCCCCCAAATAAAGCATTGCAGGGGCACCCAAAATTCCTTAAACCCCCCCTATGATGCATGTCAAAGGAAAGAGTTTCCAGGTGATAGAGATGTTATATATGGGTATTATAAAACTCTTTGGAGATTTTCAGACAACACTGTTGTAGTGTTACTATTCCACTTTATTTGCTATGGCTGCCTCCTCTAGAATCCTGGGATTTGCAGTTTAGTGAGGGGCATTTACAACTCTCAATCAGAGAGATCTTAGGCCTCACTAAACTACAAGCCTCAGAATTCCACAGGAGGAAGCCAGAGCAGTTAAAGTGGAATAGTAACACTATAACAGTGTAGTGTGAAAATCTCCTCTCTCTTTTGGGGGGAGGGTACAGCAGCAAAAAATCTGCCTATACATGCAGCCCTTTTTTGAACAAGGAACTAGGAAGTGTTCACCAAATTAAGCATTATAAAAACACCTAAGACTTTGATAACTGCAAGATGGTCCCATATTTTCCCACTATTGCAGTACAGCTCTTGACACACACAGCCCAAATCAAATCAGATTCAGTCTTCTTCAGCTCATTTGATACCATTTTGGGTGCTATAGCTTGGGTACTATGCACAAAACTAAGAATTTCTAAAGATACAATAAACTTAAGTGAGTGACTGTAGGAAGAGCTCTCTGAACTAAAGCAAATGAGGTGCAATTTGTCAGACTGAGAAAACTTTCGGACAGGGACAAAAATAGCATCCCTGTCTCACTATCTCCTCTACCACCACCATCCCATTCCTGTCCCAGCACAGGAACAAAAACATTCACATTTATCTTATAGTGCGATCCTCCCCTCCTCTCCCCTCGGAAGCCCAGGAGTGAAAATAGCCCTCACAAAGCTGCATTCACTTCCTGGTTTGAAATCCTGGGCTGTTCTTGCAAGAGGACAAGTGCGCAGGAAATTCAAACCTTAAATGAAAAATGTACTTTAAAAACTCAAATCAAGCACCTAAATATACTTTTAAAAAATCAAGTAACCTGGGGAGGGTACAAAAAAGTGTGTCATTTTCCTGGATCTGCCGATCGCATCCGGAAGTGTTTGGCACAGACCTCCCACTAAAGCTGGCATTGGGCCAGCATAACAGGGCATAGTTTCAGATGCCTGTCATTCTGTTACAGAAATGGAACAGGCAATCTATTCACAGCTTAGCCCATGAGTTAAATAGAATGATGATGGAACGGGACCAGCATGGGAGCATGACACAATGTCGTCTGAAAATCAAGCCCTTTTGTGATCTCCTGGCATCATTATTATGCCATATTTAGTGTGTCTGATAATCTGCTGAAATGTCAGGAAACAGATAGCAAGGAATGTCTGCAAAAACTCCAAAGGAACAAGTGTGGGACAGATATTCTATGAAAAGCTCTAGGAAGTGCTTTATGCCCAAGCTAGATGTGTAGAAGACCCATGACTCAGTTTGAATTCCTTCCTTGGATCTGCTGTTAGATATATCAGGAAAAAGGAGGCACATTACTACCCATTTTGTACTATTTCACAAGGGAGGGATTTAAACTGGCAAAATGTAATATCAAGGGAAAGGGGTTCATTAATAGCCTCCCTCCCCACATGCCACACCTCTCCTAATCCAATTGCCCCCCACATCTGGATATTTTAAGTGTGAAAAATGACTGAAAATATATCAGTCCTCTATATCACATATAATTTGACCCTTTGGGGGCAGAGACGAAGCCAGGGAAATCAATGGATTAATTACACTTGAGCTGCAGTTCTACACAGCAAGATGTACAAATTGTGCCCTATAGATTCCAACAACCATCACCTGTAGAGAATAGTAAGGAATGATGGGAGTTGGAATCCAACACCATCTAAAGTGCCACAGGTTCCACACTATACACATACCTGGAAATAAATCAAGTGGGACTTAATATCCGAGTAGACTTATATGAACGTACGCTGTTAAAACTTCCCTGGGAACCATGTTGTGGTCAAAAGACAGAGAAGTATCATGTGTAAATAAAGTAACAACATCAGTAAGAAGAAAGAAATAGGAAGGCATTGATTCTTCCATGCAGAAATCATTGATCTAGGCTTTCAGGGCTTCTAATAGAAATGCAAAAAAGTAGAAAATAATGTCTCAGAGTTTGAGGTAAAGATCTCTCCACCCTTGGGTGAAATGGCACAAACTTTTCAATTTCACAGAGCTGTTCCCCCCCCCCCCGACACACACACACACCTTTACTTTCCCCCCAGGGGAAAAAAAAAAGATTCATCTTCATTACACTTTTTCCTCTTCTGGAATCAGCTTGGCAACCCAAAATCAATAAGAAATGACAACCACTCCAGACAACTTTGAAAGTTTAGTCTTGCTTTTTCTGTGACTTTAAACCCCATACGTCCTGTTTCCAGAAGCAGCAGGTGCCAGTGAAATCTCTAACAGTGAGGCAGTCACTGGTGAGTCAGGCCAGTCCAGGCTATGAACATGTAGTCCTGATACTATGTGAAAATGAAGGGAGGCAGAATAGTGAGGACTCAAGCATTCGAAAGAGGCTCACAGGAAGGAAGCAGCCACAGGAAGCAAAGCCAAAGGGAGGAGACAACAAGGTGTAGAAATTAAGACCAGCCCAGGAGTCAGGAATCCAAGTAGTCCAAAAAGAACATACACTAGCTTAATGGATGGTTGTCTACAACAATAATCCCTCTCTCAATGGAAGATTTATAGCCACTTGAGCTTGACATGTCAGGTGGTTAATTACTTGGTATTTCCTATTTAAGTCTTTGCTCCTTCTACATTCCTGTTTGGCTCAACCATTCTCTGCAAACAAAGGTGGCCTTTCCTCAGAGTCCATCTGCTCTGGCTGAGGGGGGAGGTTCATTGTGCAAAGGGTCTGCACCAGCTGTGACTGCTTGTGACTGCCCAGCTTTAGGAACCTGAGACCTCTCCTCTGAGTCTGATTTCTCAGAGTGAGGTCTGTTAGCATACACCTCCAACCTGGGCACACCTTAGTCCAACACTTTATGATCTTTTTCTCTTTTCCAGTTTGGGGAAAGACCATTCTGAGCCACAAAGTTTCATCAGAGTCGTGTCAGCCTGATGTTACTATGTATGGAAGAAGCTAAAAATAGAACTAAGCACTTCTATTCCCACACTAGCACAAGGAAGAACCTCCCCATCTCCCTCCCCTCCATTTTTGCTGCATTCATGACCCACTCCTAGTTTGATATTGGCATTGCCATCAACACAGATCCTGGAACATTTGGGGGAAAGTCTTTGTGGCATAGAATGAGTTTTGTCAGGAAACAACACAGGCAGTGTTACTATGCCCTACACCACCTCCCATGTAATATCTCATAAACTGGCAATATTAAGACACTTCATGGGGTCTAGTAGACTGGGGTATATACCTAAAGGTGAGGCCAAATGGAGATCACAAGGATCTAGGAAAGTGTCATGGAAAAATACTAGCAGACACACCCCTGATAGGGTTAAGTGACAGTAAGAGCTGTTTGGAAGTGGAATACACTGCCTCAGAGAGTGGTGGAGTCTCCTTCTTTGGAGATTTTTAAACAAAGGCTGGATGGCTATCTGTCGGGAATAATTTGATTGTGTATTCCTGCATGGCAGGGGGTTGGACTGGATGGCCCTTGTGGGTCTCTTCCAACTGTATGATCTATGATTCTATGAAGCCCCTAGTAAACAACGCCATTAAGGTGGGATGTGCTAATCCTCTCTTGGGCACCCTCAGTGATGAGTCACACATCACAAACAAACAAGTGACTAAAACAACACTTATTCCATGAAATATCCCTCATCACCTCTCCCTGTCCTACAGTGCAAGGTTGTCATAAACTCATCAATTCCTATCTCTCAGCCATAATCAGCAATCAGCAGAGTCCAATAGAATGCTTAAAAGTCAATCAGGTTCGGTTTTATGATCCCACTGCTGGCAGGCAAAGGCAAATATAAGTGAGGACAGTGTTTTTTGCGGCAATTACACTGTCAACCCCACCAACCAGAGGCTGTGAATGAGATAAAATCACAGTATTGTGCAACTAATCAGATTTTGCTACATTATGGCATCATTGGAATTTTAATAAGTCACTTGAGACAGAGGGAAATTATTTTTGCATAGATGAAGACTTAGAAGAAATCATTAGATTTCCCCAAGTGGTTGTGATGGGGAGTGATTTTGATAAGACTGAAAATTTCCACAACAGTTAGTACCGTACTTTTAATCCGCCTAAATATTTCCCCACAACTGCCAGGAATGAATCTTTCAGAAGGGACAGTTTATTAGCTGAAAAGCTAGATACATCTATTAAACTATTAGACTAAACCTCACTGATAAGTAATTATAAAAGTGCATCGCGGGATGAAGGATACTTTGTAGAGATGAGAACATCAGAGTTTAATCTGATTCTTCCATTTGCTTTTCTCTGTCATGAGGCTAATGAGAATCATTAAAATGTGGGGGAAGGGACAAAATGAAAAGAAAAAAAATAACCTCCCGACTGACCCAGAACTAGCTAAATAAAATTCTCAGAATCAGTTTAATGTGAATCCAGCCATGCAGTTCTAGGAACTGGCCTGTATAGGTATGCAGATCATGGGAATATTGGCATTGATTTTTCCTCCTGACTCTTTCGTTTTTTACTTGAGCTTCAATATGATAAATTGCAGGTTCATTATTGTTCAAAATAAATTAACAAAATCAATACCTGACTTAATTTCAAGGTTGAAAAACTTTAGGCATTGCCAAATTGTAGAAATCCATGAAATATTGGGAAGATGAGATTGAATGTTGGTGTTGTTTGTGTAAATTTAAAACTTGGGTCTACTTTGAATAATTGCAAGCATTCAAAAACAGACAAGCTGCACTTTTGCAAATCAATGTGTGTTTCTACACACACGTGTGTGTACACAGTGGATTTATGTTGACCTAGAACATCAAGTGCACTGCTGATTCTAATATTCCTTTACAGTCCTCTGATAACTTTCATCTTCATCCTTGGTTAGCTTTTTTTTTTTCTTTCAGAAATAACTATAGTGTGAAATAAATATTGGATAATTTTAAGGGAGGTCAAAGTAATATAAAAAACCAGAAGAATATGGCCACTTTTATAAGAATCAGTTAATAACCACAAAATTAATTAAAACTTGAGTGTCCTTCAGGAAGCCACAGGAAGTTCACCCACCATGGCCATCTGTGATGTGCATAATAATACTGTCATTTCCCACAGGATTTTTAGTTATTTTTTACTTGAGTTGTTATTCAGATACTGTGTATTGGGGGGGGGGAGTGCTATATAAAATAAATAGAGAAAAATAAATAAATAGAGAAAAATAGAGAAAAATAAATCTTAAGTAGTATTTTTGTTTGCATGAAATAACTGTGATCAGGCATTTTCAGTAACAGTCCTTTGGGTCTGAAATTCTCGCTGTGGACAGAGAGACGCACTAGCCAGCCTCTCTGGTTTCTGTTTTATTTTTTAAAAAATACACTTTAGAAATAAGACAAAGAAGAATCTTTCCTTATGAGGACAGAAACACACCTCAGTGCTTGCTAGCTTGCTAGCTTTTTAGATTGCTGCTGTTGGGAATATTTATAATGTTTACAGAGGACTATAGTCCACAAAAGCTTATGCTGCAATAAATTGTGTTAGTCCTTAAATACTGTGGGCAACCTCTGGGGTTCATGGGACCACTTTTCTGGGTCATGGACCCACTGGCAATTGCATCAGCCCCTCCCAGTGAAAGCAGAAGTGACCAGAAGGTCACCTCCATTTTCAAAAATCCCAGGTTTTATGTCTGGCTTCCTGTTCGTGACATATACCAGCCTAACATTGGTGTACACTTTTCTTTTTTTCTTTTTCGGTCATTGCAGAGGAAGGAATTCTCTATCTCCCTCACATAATGATCCCCGACCCCATTAAAACCCACCTGTCCCATGTTGCCCACCCCATGACTATGTGGTGACTGGTGGAGAACTGAAAATGGAAGAGAAGGCTCTGGTACTGTGTCTATACCCAGGTGCACAACAATGAAGGCTTCTTCTGGTACCACCTCTGGAGTTTTCAGAGGATGATCCCATCATTCTGCATTTGATTATAGGCACCTAGCCAGACACTATTTCCTGCCCCCGCTGTCCACCAGCTACTATGATAGTAGAAGAGGGACTACAGAAGCAAATATATAAAGTGTTATATATTTCAATATTTTAATGTTTATGATTTTAACTGCGTAAATTGTTTAATTTGGTTTAAAACTTGATATTTATAATAATTTGTCTTGCTTTTAATGTTGATTGTTTTAAACTCATTGTTAGCCACCTTGAGTTGGGAGAAAGGTGGGATACAAATAAAATAAAATAAAATAGAGAGGTGTGCTGTAGAATAGAAGAAAGGAGAGGGTAAAAGAGGTATTGATCTTCCTGGGTAGAACTTTACACTATGTCTCAGGGTCATAACCTTTGTTTATTTGCTAAAGAAAATTGTTTGTAAAGGGTTTTTTGTAAGTATTCCCCCCCCCCAAATATTGGAGAACTATGCTTTGAGGGGGTGTCAAAGCATAGTTCTTCAATATTTGAAAAAAATGGATGGGGAAAAATGGCCTGGGAGTTCTGGGGGCTGAAAAAAAAAGATTTGGGAGACCCATGGGCTCCATGGTTCTCACAGCTACCTCAAAGCGACCCCCCCCAAATTAACACTGTTATTGTTTCATACTGTAATTCCCTTTTGTGCAGAGAATGCCACTCATGTTAACTAATCATATATATAATGTGATTATAAAATAAAGATATATAATATAATATAGTATCATATGACTAATATAAACTTTTCTTGGGTCTTTTCAAAAACTATAAGCAGATTCCATGCTCCCACCCAAAGCAGGTGACCACTGGTTTAGGGTTGAATGCAAGTTCCCAAACATGAGTCTGCAATCCCAGTCCAGCAAAGACCTGTATATGTGGAGTCAGTAACAGTTCATGGACAGCCAACCAGCTTCTCCTCTTGAGTGTCATTGAATATGGAAGGGAGGCTTAATAATTTTTACTGGATTTTACTACAGCAGTGACACTCAGTCACAATGCAAAAAGGATACTTTGCATTGTCCTGAACCAATCCAAGATATTTTGCTGCCTAAAATGGCATTAGAAACAGCCCCCTCCTACAAGCTAAACCACAAAGTACACAAAGTAAATATGGATTTGTAGAGCCATCGTACTGTCTATCCTCCTTTATGGATCTGAAACATGGGTCACCTATCGCCATCACTTACGACTCCTCGAACGCTTCCACCAGTGCTGTTTACGCACAATCCTAAACATACACTGGACTGACTATGTGACGAATGTTGCTGTCCTTGAGCAAGCAGGGATCACCAGCATTGAGACCATGATATTGAGAACACAGCTGCGCTGGGCAGGGCATGTGTCTAGGATGGAGGACCATCGCCTCCCAAAAATACTACTCTATGGTGAACTCGCCACGGGTCAGCGTAAGAGGGGCGCTCCAAAAAAGCGATACAAGGACTCCCTGAAACAAAATCTCAGGCTCGGCCAAATTGATCACCAACAATGGTCCACCCTGGCCTCACATCGGGAGGCATGGAGACACACTATCCACAATGCTGCAGCCTTATTTGAGAACTCAACGCCAAACAAGCCTTGAAGAGAAACGACAACGCAGAAAGAATCACAACCCGGTAACATCACCCGAGGAAACCTTCTGCTGTGCTTTCTGCAACCGGACTTGTCTATCTCGGATTGGCCTTTTTAGTCATCAGCGCGCTTGCAGAAAACGCAGGATGAGTCCTTCCTGAATCTTCGTTTGCGAAGAAAAGCCAGAGAGAGAGAGATGCATCCCACAATTGCCAAAGCCATTTCTTATCATCATTATTATTACTGCAAGTTTTCTCATGTGGTAATAATTATGTAGTATTTCTTTCCTAAAAACAACAGGCAGTTTGAAGGCACGTACACACACACAATGTAATTTACTTTCAGGACTTCTCCAGTGGCAACAGGACATATAAAAACAACGCAGAAGTTTTTGTTGTTAAGTATTAACTGGACCGTGTTGACCAAAAGCATTTTATTACCTCACAGCTCCAACACATATGATAGAAATTTCCCTTTGGGTAAACTCTGAAATTGAGTAAAGCATTGTATTGCTAAACCCTGTTCAAAAGTTATGGTCTTTTCCCAGTCAGCTGTTTGCTCTCTCTCTCTCTCTCTCTCTCTCCCCACCCTTGGCCTAGTTCTATGCATGTATTGCATCTTTTATCAATTAATCAGCCAGATTGCCCTACTCAGTCATCTGGCAGGATTTATAATCTTGGTTTCCTAAATGAAAAAAGAAGAAGAAGCCCTTAGCGGTTCATTTTTCTTCATAACCAGAAAACAGCATTCAAAATGAGCTTCAGATGGCTTGGAATAATTAAGGCCAGGCTTCAATTTTACAAATGCTAAAATTACTCTAATGATTTATACATTTAAATTAAAATTAAGTGCAGAACGTTGACCAGTTGAGACACACCCAAAGTGAACGTTCCTCTCAAATACTTTTTTTAAATGCCATTTATACTCTACTTGTCATTTATACCCTACTTATCTCTATAGGTTTGTCTTACTAATAAGCTATTAGAAAATTCAAAATGATCAAGGACACAAGGGAGAATATAGCAAAAGGTTTTAATAGTGAGGAAGGATATAAAAAGTGAGACATTGGGAAGATTATTTGTACTCTAAGCACATATAAGCACTTATATATATAAGAAACTGAGGTCATTCAATGCAAATATTGGGAAGGATGTTCTGACACATATATGAAGGCTGCAACTATTGGCAAAGTACACACAGGTACAAAGTACTGTGCTATAACTTTATGATAGCTCTGGCAAATCATGTAATCTTCTTTTGCCAAAGCTTACATGCTGTAAGAATTATAAATCTGCCAGTTCAAATTTGCACGTACAAATTAGAATCTATTGGTGCCTTAGACTGCCACCACTCATGTGGTTGCGTAAGCAATTGTGCTTTTTAGGATTTTCTGTAAGTGTGGTATCCCAATCAGTATTGCACAATTCATGTTTATGCTATCCTAACATTTGCACAAGTAGTTGTAATTTGCAGGACACTACACAAGGGCAGCTGCAAAATTGACAAGGAACCCACAACTACAGTCCTTGTCATATTTTTGCTCAATAGTGTGATCCAGCATAACCAGCATAGCTATTCTGATATGATTTTGTGCTATTTACTTTGATGGGTACAGGATCTTGACCACAATCTTAGCCAGTCCTCCTGTGTATTGGAAACTGGAATAGGAGATGTGTCCACCAAGTACTATTGTTGTGTGATTGTGCAGATGACAGTGACTTCTACTGCTGTGGTTGCTGCTCATGCTGCTACTGCATGCCAAAGGGTAGGTTTGGAATGATGCATTCATAACAGGAGTGCCTGAAGGTTTCCATATCAAGGATGTAGTGTATATATTCTGGTTTTCATTTCAGATGTTGAACAAGCTATCTAAGGTGCTGAACCCATTTAGGGGACAGGATTCACAACCTTGGATAGTTCCTTTAAATTCTAAAGTAGAACCAGGGCAGATTCATTGCACTCCTAAAATGCAATCCATGAAGCACTCTGACTCATGATCTTAAACATTTGGTTTACTTTCCTCCTGGAACAGGAGTATGTGTCTGCGTAAATTGTTTTTCCTGCTGCTGTTGCTGCTGCTACACTTGTAATTATTTGTCAAAACTGAAAAATATATTATCCCTTTTCCTAGTTGAATTTGAGTTGAAAAGTTAGAAATTTTAATCACCTGTTAAATGTAATTGGATACTGATGTATATTCAAGCTATATTAGTGTTGGGGGTGTATTTTGCATAGTGTTTTGCTCCAAACAATGGCTGCCACTATTTTCAGCCCGCAAGAGCAAAACGCTCTTCACTCATAAATGGTGAGCATTGTTAAAAGAAACTTCTCAGATGCATTACACACTCTCCCTTGTCTCATCTGCTGTAGCTGATTGGAATTTCAATAATAATATTTCTACTGCTCTGAAATAAATTATATGACCGTGTGTTTGTGCATCCTCCATTTATGCCTAATTAATCATTCTGGGACACCAAGTTCTAGAAGCGGCAAAGTCAACCTCATCTGTGAGGAGCACTAAAAGCAAGGCACATTTATTATGCTTAACTGCTTAAATTATAAAAAGGGCACGTTTACAGCTCAATGGGAATTTGTCTGTTATGTTTGCAAGTAAGTGCTTCTCTGATTGACTATGGAACCATCTTAAGTTCTTTAAAGGATAACAGGTTTCTGTTGCTGAGTCACTCTCATTAAAAATGTTAATTAAGCTTTTGACCTGATGTACTGCTTCCTAGTTAAAAGAGGGAAGGTGTTGCTTAACTTCTTGTGGAAAACAGAAATGTTGCTTCTGTTTTAACTCAACAGACTTTCTTAGCTGATTAACACAACCCTTCCATCTAGGGTAAAATAGCTCCCATCTATTATTTTGCATCCCCAAGCCCCGAGAATTAAAATGGCAGGCCTTAGTTTAGTGGTTCTAATACAAAATGGCTGCAACTAAACAGTTATTAAACTAAAATGAATGGTCAATCCTAGGCACAACATCTCAGCAAATTAAAAATAACCAGTACTTCATTTATAATGTCTATAGAAAAATGCTTTTAAATGTCTATTTATTAACTGATTTGGTGTCTGCTTGGCTACTATTGTATGCACTGACTTAAATCGGAGCATCAGCTTTTCTCTTTGGGCAATTTACGTAAATTTAAATTATTTTTGCAACGCCAGTACACAGGGGGGGGGGCTTCAATTAAAAAAAAAATGGAAGCCCTGGGATACAGAGGGCTCTTCCTGGCTAATATTATCTTCCATCATCTTTTCCATTTAGAGTTGTGCGTCCAAATGCATATGTGTGTGGTTTCCATGCAGAGTAATTTAAAGTAGCTGCCTACTAGCTACAATAAGGACTTTATCAGACGAGCCCCTTAAAGCGTTGTTTTTCTGGCATAAAAAATCAATTTTTATGCCAGCACAAAAAACACCCCCCACACTTACCTCTAATCCTGACAAAGGCAGCTCCAGCAATGAAAGAGGAAATGAATGGAGCTCCGTTCACTTCCTCCTTTGAAATCCCATGAAATATTGCAAGACTACATAGCACAGGGAATTTAAAAGAAAAACACTTTAAAAGTTTTTTAAAGCACAAAAACACACTTTAAAACTTAGGGTAAGCCACGGAGGGTCATAAAAAGGGTCACTTACCTGAATGTTGCAATCTCACCCTGAAGTGTTCATGCCAGACCAGCCACTGATGGGGTAAGCATGGAAGGCGGGGGAGACGCAATATTTCACATGCTGGCTATGTCAGTTTAAAAAAAACAAAAAAAAATGGCAGGGGGGATCAATTGATGGCTTAAGCCATGAATTAAAAAGTACGGGTTTTGACAGGGACATAACCATGAAAGGCCAATGTTGTATGATATGCGTGCCCTTTCGTAGTTATGTGGCATTGTTATGACACCATATTTGATGCGCCTGATAAAGTCCTAAGCAGGCAGTGCCAAGGGGGAAGACAGAGCATGGAATATGAAGAGAGATCATAAAATTCTAAACAAAAAGGCCATGTCTACAAGAAGCCTAGTTATAAAAGAAGAGTCCTACACAATGTCACATTATCTATGTTCCCAAAGAAAGCTCAAAAGTAGCTAGTCACAAATGATGAGCTACTTTTAATTCATTCCTTCTCTTGATATCTAAAGTACAACTGCATCACCTTAGAACTGAGACTTTATCAAGAGATAACTTCACTCCTTTTGAAATGTACTTGTAACATTTTAAATTACCTCTGTATTTACAGGGTCTGGTTTCACTTCCGATAGTGTAGGAGGAATTTCACATGGTAGAGATGCTGGCTCATGCTGTACCTTATGCTAGTGAATGAAGGACTTTACAATTTTCTAAAAAAAAAATTGATTACTTTATAAACTTTTAATTAGTAACTATTTAAACTACTTTTATGAAATGAGAAGCTAAATGTTACTTTTTAAAACTCATACTCTATCAGTAGAATTTCTAAGGATTTGGAATCCTTAGAAATGTAACTATAACATTGCTTTCCAAAAATAACTTTCCAAACTCTGAGAATGACTGAAGAGTTCTGTGTTGCAAATATGACTGAGTGCAGTCATTTGAAAGAGCAGGCAAAAATGTTTCAAAGTTTTCCCATATCAAAAGGTGTCTTTATTATGTTCTCCTGTCTCTTAGGGAACATTGGTTGTACTCAAGAATTTATCTGCTGAATTTCATATCTGAATGAAATTGTAATTTCAATTGTTTTGGCACCGTAGTTTTGGTGTCTTAGTAAAGATCCATAGAACTTCAGAATATGGGAGAATATCATTTCCAGCATTTTGATTACTGCCCAGGTCTGAAGTATGCATTTTATACAAGTCTTTCTCAACCTGCCTGTCTCAAGATCTGTTTGCCATTCCTGAGGAAGGCTGAAGTCTCTCAACAATGACTAGCATTCAATATTGTAGTTACAGTTTCGTAACCTAGAATTATGGATCTGTAACTGTTCTGCATTCAGTAAGACTATATAGTCTTACTGTAAGACTGTGCAAATGCCACCCCAGCCCACCTTAATAGCTAGCTGCCAAATTGGGCAAAGGTGGTCCATTCAGCTTCCAATTGGGGCACATGCAGGATGATGTTTCTGCCACCCTCCCACCAGTTAGTGAGGATGCAACAATCAGAAGAAGGACCCCAGTTGCAAGTCCTTGTCAAAGCCCCACTTGCTGGTGGGAAGGTGATGTAAACGGCACCATCCTTGCACCACAATCAGAAACTGAACAGACCTCCTTCATCCTATCTGGCTCCTAGCTTTTAAGGTAGGCTGGGAGGGTTGGGCCAGGAGAAGTTACTTAGTTATGTGTATGTACATAGCTAGTGTAGAATATATGTGGATATCTTTAGAACTTGAACTGAATGCCTCTCTTTCTTTTTAATTGCACATATATTGTAGGTGCATCAATTGACCATGTGAGGAATTGAAACAATTGCACAACACTCTCACAATCTCTTCTCCTATCCTGCTGTAAACTGTTCCTTAGATATGGAGGGTGGGGAGAGGACAAGTTCAAAACAATACCTATCTTTTCTCACCCCTTCATGGGTCATATGTGCTTGGAAGGAGCAATTGAAGGGGAGAGGAAAGCAATTTAATGACTATCAGATGCATAAAATACAGCATCATAACAATGCCACATAACCGCGAAAAGGCATGCATATCAGACATCACCCTTTTACAGTTATATCCCCACCAAAACCCATAGTTCTTTTATTCATGGCTGAAGCCATCAATTGATCCCCCATGGTGCTTTTGTGCCAGCATTGATGGCATGTGAAACCTCATGCCATTGTACTCATGTCAATGCAGCATCAATGGCCGGTCCAACACGAACACTTCCAGGTGAGATTGCAACAGCCAGGTAAGTGATACACTTTTTATGACCCTCTCTGGGTTACTTGGAAGTGTGTTTAGGTACTTGGTGTAACTTTTTTAGTGTTATTTTTTGTTTTGTTTTTTTAATTTCCCACGCTATGTATTCTCACAAGAATACATGGGATTTTGAAAGAGGAAGTGAACAGAGCTCCGCTCACTTCCTCTTTCATTGCCGGGGAAGCCAGGATTAGAGGTAAGTGTGGTGGGAGGTGTTCTTTTGCTTGCATAAAATTGATTTTTTTATGCCAGCAAAAGAATGCTTTTAAGGGCTTGTCTGATAAAATCCTAAGACAAAGGAAAACTGGCTGTAACCAGCTACAACTGCCTTGATACTTAAATCCTATGCAGATTTTTTTAGTGAAAGAAAAAAAACCTATTCATCGAGTCCTCTCCACATGATCTCAAACTCTGGTTTTTCAGTGTTCTGCTCACATAAAGAACCTTCATGCATAGTAGAAGTTCTCTCTTTCACACCAATGCTTAATACTGTAAGAAAGAAACAATGGAATGGCTGGAGATAGCCTGTTACCTATGCTCATGGATTTATTTCAACTCCTTTTTGAACTTCTGGATAGGGCTGAAGGAAATCCAGCTTAAGAATCCAACCAGGTAATTCCCACATCACCTGTAGTTTGATTCTTAATGCTTGAATATTTAGATGGGAAGTTGGTAGATTCTGCCCCACTGAAGTTAAATCATTCATGTATTATTACTTTAATAATCATGTCTCCAATAAGGGTACATGAGGAATCTGCTCCAGCAAATCTTTTTTTCAGACTGACCAGTCTGTATTGCTTAAACTGTTGATGGGCAAGGCATAATTTGTACTCTGCAATCCACTTAAATGCCATTTAAACATGTTTTAGTCAATGGGAGAACTAGTTCAGTCACTGTATACAATGGGAAACATGTCCACAAATATTCACACATGTGGGGATGGAGAGCAAATAAATAATAAATACAAAGCAAATAAGTGATAGAAGAGAGTATGTTGTGGAAGGGATGAAGGAAGGAAATCCACCAATGCAGACTTGATAGATGTGTACATCCATGGTTTCTGATATTCTTCCTCATGATTATTGCAGTTATGGCTTCAGATTCTATAAAGAGAATATGGGATCAGATAGGTGAACTTTGACATTGAATAGAATATATAAACATTAGAAACCATCCACTGAGCACAGAAGATGCCCATTTGTATTCATTTCCATGGGGTCCTGCAGGGCAAAGATGTTTGAGTACCAGCAGTGCCCTGTGGTTGCATCAATGGTCTGGACTCATTAAGAATGATATTGTGTGATGGCAGTAGTGACAGAAAGTGTCTTCTAGTTGACTGAGTCTTTGTAGGTCAGTTCTCTTCAAATTAGCTCTCTTCCTCAAGGACCATTATCTTAAACTTCAGGTGATATAACCAGCATTGCCAGCAACTAGGCCACAATTAAATAATCCAATTTTTTATATTGTACAGGATTTAATATCCTAAAAATCATAGTCCAAGAGACATAAAATGAAAGAAACAAATTGTGTACACTTCCCCCAATCACAAGTACTCGTGTTCATCTTTCTCATGTTCCTAATATTCCTTCTTCTCCATTAAGATTACTTCTTAAACACTATAGTATAATAGCAAGAGACATATGGGTCGCCTTGTTTAACATTTTAAATATATCTTTATGGCTACCTTTCCTCAGAATTTGGAAACAGAAGCCACCGTCTGAAGTAATCACAGAAATATTAAACAGTCACAGGGCTTCCATGTGGTTTAGGAGTATGAACCTCTTTGCTCTTTTCAATGGCAGTTTGTAAGTCCACATCAGGTGAATCCACTCTGAACTCTAGTCTAGTACCTATGCAAGGTACCAAACCAATATGGGAAACAGACTGCAAAACTTTGGATTGCTCCTTCAGAGTTCAGACCTAACTACCCCAGATCAGGCAAAGGAGGCTTGTTCAGCTGCCAATCAGGACACAAGGAGGGTGAGGGTGGTAAGGAGGGTGGTAATCAGAAGTGGGGCCCCATTGCAATTCCTTGTCCCATGGTGGGAGGGGGTTGGAAATGTCATCCTCCTTGCACCCCAATCAGAAGCTGAACAGACTTCCTTCACCCAATCTGGCTGCTAGCTGTTAAAGTAGGTTGAAGGGTTCAGGCCGAGAAACATTACCTAGTTATGCATACAGTGGGCCCTTGTTATCTACTGGGGTTTGGTTCCAGAACCCCCCATGGATACCAAAATCCATGGTTGCTCCAGTCCCATTCTATACAATAGTGTAGTAAAATGCTATCCCTTATATAAAATGGCAAATGGCAAAATCAAGGTTTGCTTTGGGGGTGGGGATTGAATATTTTCAAGTCATGGATGGTTGTATCTATGGATAAAGAATCTGTGGATACGGAGGGCCAACTGTACTTCACTAAGTAGCAGATGTACAATATGGTTGTTGTTGCTGCTGCTGCTGCTGTTGCAGTTTAATGTAATGTTTTCATGTTTTATCCTTCTATGATTTTATATAGCCCCCAAAGAAGTCCTTATGAACACCCACATGCCATAACATGTTGGGATTTTTGATTAGTAAACAGACCATTTTTTGAACATCTTGAGACATATGTCTTGTACCTCTTGTGAATTTCATTGGAGGCTCCCCAGTCTGTGCTCCTAATACTAAAAAAAAACCTTGATTTTTTGAAATGGTTAAATGAGTTTGTTAATACAGATTACTAATTGTGATGGGTTTCCTTTCAGCATTTATTATTCCTAGTAATCACAGCACATTCAAATGAACTTGGGAGACTGGATCTTAACCTCTGAAGGTATTCAAACAAAAGCAAATAAAAGTACAAGAGTCATGGAAATTAAAAAGTGTGCTCAGAATTACACAGAGACTCAGCAGGAGTACCCGAAGAGTTTCTTATTCAGTTTTCATGAGGAATACCTTATTCACAGCAATGATTAGTTTAAAAGTTTTCTTTTAAAAAGTCGTTATTTTACTGATTTATTGGAAATTTTAGTTTTATTCAGTAGAATCTAGATGGTTTCATGTTTTATCAGTAATTATTGCGCTAACCAACATTCAACGTCAGGCATTTCTTTTATTTACTGAGTTTTGCTGCTAGCAAAAACAGGGAAAAGATATCTCTTCTTTAACCACCTCCACTCCCAGAGTACCTTGAAACAACTCATGTGGAGTATTCTGGAGATTCAGCCACCAGGAGTGGTCAAAGATAAGTTTCATTTTCATTGGTAAAAATAAGTGGGAAAAGGTATGGCATGTGGTGTTTCCATTACCACTGCAAAAAATAAATGCCTCCACTTGAATGGAGTGAAAAGGCACAAATTATATTCCCAAACAGATTCCTCTGTGTGCATTTTAGGTCATATGGCCTGGCATCCTGTTAGTAAGTTGTGATGCTGTATGTTAGACCTACAGCCATAAGTGTCTCCTATTCAAACTTAATAATGGTATAATTGCCACAATTATAAATGTCCCCGAAATCTACCTTTACATCCAGCCAGCTGCACTGAGGGACAGAGTTCTGTGGTGCTGGCAAGCAAGTCACTGAAGATGGATGTGTCCGGCCCCCTCTTGCCAGCAACCAGCAGTGCACTGAATTGTGAGAGGACCCCATAGGGGTCTTAGCTTCTGCCCAATGCACTGCTGATTGCTAGTGGGAGGGGACTGGATGTGTCATCTTTAGCACCCTGTTCATCAGCACCACAGAACTTTAGAGTGGTTACAACAAACAAAATAATGTACTGTAAAATATACATTCAATGCAGCTGGCTGAATTTTAAGATGGTTTTGTGGGTCAGATCAGGAAACAGATCATAGCTTTGGCATTGTTGCTATATATCTGATGCAGGATCTGGCTATTGAAACTGGGCTGAATGGGCCCCATTCACTTCATTTCCCCAGCCATCTTGAAATAAAGGCACATACTTAATTTATAGTATATTTTATTTGTTATACCCATTCTGAAGTTCCCTTCAGGCAGCAGTATGAGAACAATTTCATTAGCATAGAATTCCACACTGCAGAGCCATTAGTGTGATCATGTGAGTAGAGAAAATGAACTGCAGTTGGTCAAATGCACACAGTCTCACTTTTTACATGCAGGAACCTGCAGAATATGATCACACTTTGTCTTACAAGGTACACATGAAGATGACCTCAGACAGCTTCTGTCAAGTACCAATAGATGCTACTTTCTACATACCCATGTGCAAAGGCAAATCTCATTTGCAAAACCATTCATTTGCTTGCCTCTGCTAAAACCTGAAAATATATATTTCTCAAATGACTTTCTATAGCAGGCTTTAAAAAAATACCGTACAAGGAATTTAATAAAATGAACCTTGGAAGGAAAAGATGTTCGTTGGTGGCATTTCATTCTCAGGGTCAAAGTCTTCCAAAACAAAACCTCTTGGAGCCAGGGATTGAGCAATTTCATGCACATGCAGTGTATTTTCAGGTATAAGCCTTTAGGCCATCAAATTTCTGTGGTGTTTGTTTTGATTTGTTCCACTTCCCTTTACTGTCACAGGATTTATGAGAAAAACTTTGCATTTATGTGGTACGATGCAGGTACCCTTGACTTTCCACTCTCCTCTTGACACAATGCTTTTGACAAAGTAGTTCACATAGCTGAGGTCCTGGCTCCCCATTACATGGAGAGGGGTATAGACCATGATAGTACTACAGTAACGCTGCTAGTGTATATATTCCCTTCAGGTGGTAATAAAAGGCAAAGTAACTGATATAGAGAGAGGTACACAGAGAGGTATTTACTGAAACTATGACTGACATCATGTTACTGAGTTACAATAGTGTAATTCCAACTTACACTATCATAACCCATTTTTTGGTCATTGTGGCCTTTTATTTTATTTTATTTTATTTTATTTTATTTTATGTCACCCTTCTCCCAGAATGGGACACAAGGCAGCTCAAAAAAACATAAAATGCAACATACAATTTAAAATATTACAATTAAAAGTTAAAAACAATTAAAATAATCACAATTTAAAATTATATAAAACATAAATGTTAAAAAATAAAAATTAAAACACACCCCAATAAAAAGTGTCTCCGTGCACAGCTGCGTATTAAAAGCCTGCTTGAATAAAAACTTCTTTGCCACCAGGCAAAAGGAAATCAGGGAGGGGGCCAGCCTAGCCTCCTGAGGAAGGGAGTTCCAGAGGGTGGGAGCAGCCACCGAGAAGGCTCTCTGTCACATCCTCACCAAGCGACCCTGTGATGATGGCAGAACCAAGAGAAAGCCTTCCCCTGAGGATTGTGAAGTTCTGGCAGATTCATACTGGAAGATATGGTCTTTCAAACAGGAAAATAACTGAACATACCCCACCAAATCCCCTGCTCTCCAATGGCACTGAAATGGTTGTGTCTGTGGGGGCTGCATCTCTTAAATGGTGGGTCAAGGTTACCACTGGGAGATGTAGCTACAGAGACATAGATGTGTAATAGTCATATGTCTCCTAATGGAGGATCTCACACTTCCTTTTAGAAATCTATTTGATATACATTCTAGAATCAGGTCAGTTGGTAAGTGGACATTGCAATAATGACATAGGAAATTGCTTCTGTCACACACTACTCTCTCTCTCTCTCTCTCTCTGTGTGTGTGTGTGTGTGTGAAGGGCAAAGCATCATCACAGAGGGTCTTGGGAAAGGCCTTGCCTATTGATTTTTCACTGTTCATTTAAAATATAGTACAATGGGCCCTCTTGATCTGTGGGCTTCATACTCATGATTTCGGGTGACTGCAGATTGTCACCTCCTTATACTTAAAACGGCAGTGATGTGAACACAGACGCACTGAAATGTCCCTGCACATGTCACCTCCATTTAATAATATTGGACTCAATCACCTGTAATTTGTCATTCACAAGCGGCCCTGGTACCAAACAGATCCAGAGGGCCCACTGTATCTAGAACAGGTGTAGACCACTTTTCAGACTGGGCAAATGCCTGAGGGCCATCTATGCAACAGGCTGTCACTTCACCTCTGCCAATAAAAAGAAAAACCTAAAGTACTATTTAGAACCCCAAGTATGTATGCGCTTTGTTTCAATTTGAGTTTTAATGTAGTTCTCAATGAGTTCATAAAACTCTGGATTTTTACTAAGATTTTCCCACACCCTATCCCACACACAAAAGAGTTCCCTTTATGAATAAAATGTACCCATGATGCAGTGCAGAATATGCCTGCAAAATTTATCTGGAGATTCAGCTTTAGAGTTCCCATTAACTTTAACATGACAACCCATTAACATTATATGAGCTTGATGTATTACAGTCAGTCTTGCCATGGGATTATTACAGGAAGCTGCATGTACTAACTAATGCAAAGATGGCTTCAGGCAGACTTCCATAACTATGTGGAGAACCTGGGAATAGTAAGAATAGGAGCAGAAACTGGAAACACTATAGCCCAAGGATGCATATCTCAAATTCCCTATGATCCTTTTTTTGGGGGGGGGGTTTCCATCATTTCCATCACGTGCCTGAATAATAGTCTCATCTACTATGCCATCAGTCTCTGATTATTTTAAGAACTGGTATAAGATCTGCTGAGGCTTTTTAACTTAATCACTGTTTATACAACCTTTTGCACTAGGATTTAAATGTCTAAAATCATGGTGGGCCTTGTGGTAAGTGAGGGTTTGGGAGTGTTCTGGGAGGGATAATGATAAAAGTAGTGGCTTCATGTATGTAGCTTTAAATGAAGAAAACTGCAGTATCAGGATTTTTGCAAATACAGTCCATATGTTTTGAAACTGTCTGAGATTGCACGCTTGGTTAGAGGTTGAAAGCAATGATGCTCTATGTTATAGGAGCATCATTCAAATTGTTCAATCTGAGTATGCTAACTATAGATCTCCTTCCTATTAATTTGGAGAATCTGGCATTCTAGATTCATAACCAGGGCCAACATCAAATTTCAACATAGTTCAACACATTACAAGGTCCTGGGGTTCATTCAGGAAGGCCCATCACCAACGCTGTCACCACCATTCCCACTACCACCATCTGAGACACTTTGAGACCCCAGTTCCAAAAATCCCTCAGCAAGTATGGCTGATGACTGAATAATTTTGGGAGTTGTAGTGCAAAGTAATAACTTTCCCAAGCTCTGCAGGTAGGCAGACAGGCAGGCGCTCGCTCACTTCACATCCCCAGATGTGTTTATCCAGCAGCAGAAGGGACAGGAGTTGAGCTGGAACTTGGCATTCTGAAAAGTGGCAGGGAACCAACCTCTTGGACTCCTCTCAAATGCAGTGTTCACTGCTTAAGACACTGTCCATATTTAAATCAGCAGTAAAGACCTGTCTCTTCCAGCAGGCCTATCCAAGTTATTTTTAAATTATGTTTTTTAAAGTATTTATTGATGGATTCTAATATGTACTGGTATTATATGGTCTTTTAACTGATGTTATGTGTTGTGTTATTTGTTCTTCCTTGCCTTGATCCACAGGGAGAGGTGGTTAAGAATCATGATGATGACTGATGATGATGATGATCTTTCACTGTCAATAGGCAAAGTGACAGACAGGATGGCTGGTGGTAGCAATATTTGGCAAAGCCAAGGCTTAGACTAGTTACTTTTTGGATTATAGTGGCATCCTGGCTAAGGGATACAGGAAGGGATAATCCAAAAATGATTTTTTTTTCTAGGCTCTGAACAGGACCAATAAAATGGTAACACCAATAAAAGACACCAATACATGGTAACACCAATAAAAGACACCATGGTGCACTTGGGAGAACACAAATCAGTGGTGAGCAGGACCACACTGGCAGTACTATGGTGAAGGTCACTAAAATTGGGCCTCAGACTAGTTCACATCTCAAAAGCAGGCTAGAAATCATTTGATTGCTGGGAATTACTTTTTGGTGGGTTGAGATCCCAGACAGGCTGATGGATGCACAGCCCACTTCTGGCTTGGAAAGATGAAATGCTATTGGTAGAACTCTGGTAATCATTATTTTGTTTGTAAGCTTTGCTAGCGAGCAAATCAGACACAGATGAACACTTAGACATGAGGACTGTCTGCCTTTGTCTAAAGAATATCCTTGAGCTTTGGATTGTATTTTGTAATTTTAATACAAACCCACCCAGATACAGATCTTAGTTCAAGGCAGAGGTCAGAATAATTTATGTGCATTCCATAGTTACTGTTAGAATCAGTGACCTGCCTGGCCGGCAGTTATCTTGTGGAAATCAATCTGTACCGAAAAATTTCCTGTATGTGTGGAGGAACACCACACACAGCTTTACTGGTATGAAAAGTAGGTGGGAAGAAAAACATTGGCAAGGAATGAGCCTTGCTTTGTAAGAGTTGTCTGAAGGAGGAAAGGTTTGCATTGCTCACTCCAACCTCGCCCAAGCCCTATTTTCCCCCTCAAGTACAGGGTGGAGTACAGTACAAACTGCAAAGTTTGAGAAATAACTTCAAAGGTTGCCCCCAAAGGATTTTCCACTTACACAATGGAGAAATATGAATGACAATTCATCCTGTTTTTCTGCCTGACATACTCTATCATTGTGCTCCTCTCAACAAGGGATTGAGAGAAAGAGAGAGAGAGATTGTATCAACAAACATTCATTCCCCCCATATCCCGGTGTCTGTCCTGGTTTGGTTTGGTTTGATTTGGTTTGGTTTATTTGTTGTTTATTTGCCTCCCGCCCCCCCTGCACATTTCATTTTATATCCCTCATGTTTTAATATTTTTCTTTAAAGAGAGAAAAAATCATATATTTAAGCAACTATAAAATCAAAGAAATGCAACAAGTATGCCAAGCTCATTGAATCATTGACCTTGACTATTTTTACTGTTTATCCTATTGTGAATCTAGGGAAATCCACACTTACTGGAGTTTATTAAAGCATTTAAAAATTTATATAACTTAACCTAAGTGAAAGTTATGTAGTACTCTTTGTAATTAACTTCAGAATGCTGCTCATGCAACTTAATCAACACACACACACTATACAAATATGTCTCCCAATATTAAACAATGAATTGTTTAATATCTTTTGTATCCGGCTGCTAAACTGCACATCTCACACTAGCATGCTTCATTGAAATGTATTTCAAAATGCCTGTCTCATAGTTAAAAGAAAGAAAGATAATGGTGTTTTTAGATCCTGTAATATGTTGTGCACAACAACTGTATATGAAAGCCAGTCTTCACAAAAGCACACTCTTTGAATATGCTTCAAATGCTCTGAGGACTAGTTGGAGATTATATTTATGGGCATCAAAGGACCTTCTTCTTCAGTAACTCAATCATCATGAAAGGATTCAAGAGCACACAGCAATGAGAACCAGCATGTTCTCCTGGTAATTATATCACCACTATAAATGATCAAATGTTGCAAATGCATGCATTTACATTCTCTTTCATTATTAAATTGGAATCAGTGTCTGGCTGCAATCCACAATAATAAAAGCATCCTCTTTTAATAACATAAAGAAAACCATAGTGCTGGGGTACATGCATGTATCGTTAGCAAAGACAAAACAATTTTTAAAATCCTCTCTTGTTTAGTTCTACTCCAGGTTTTGTACATCTGTATTTTTAGCTTGGATTCCAGATTTTAATTTGCCAGGGTGGAATCTGGTTTGGGGTCCAATTCTAGAGGGATCATTTTGAATTTTTTGAGAGGTTTTTGTAGATGCAACATTGTACAGCACTGCAATTGTAAAATTAGTCAGTAGCACACTTGCAATCAATGGGGAAAGAAAAGGTATGCAATCCCCCAAGTACCCAAAGGATCCCCATTGTGACTTACTTCCCCTCTCCATCCCACACTTTCCTCACTCCAATGAACTATTGTTAGGTTTCAGCCTCTTTCCATCAACCATCACTCAGATGACATCATCACCCTTCTGGGAAAACTTTAAAACCGTATCTATAAATGTAGAATGCTTTCTATTTTTCCACCTGTAACAAAATGTACAGGCACAGAATTCCACCTCATAACTTTTGAAATCCACATTTCCTACCCAAATTAAAGTGTGAGGGGGGGACCTAGACATTTGTAACCAAGAACCATTGCAAAGCAAAACTGTTCTGTGCTATTTTTCCTTACCCTTAACAGATGTACAAAAGAGAGAGAGAGATCTGAACCAAATTATAATGGGATTCATTTCTCACAGCAGAAGACAGACTTTCAGATTACACGAAGTTCTCTGTTCTGGCCAAATTGAGCAACAAACTCATAGTGGGGGGAAAATGCAACTCACCAAGTGTTCATCTCCAGTCCTTCACAAAATATTTGTCAGCAGAGAAGTGCACTGGAGATGCTGTCCATGGTGTAAAACATTTATTCAAAGAGATAAAAGATAATGTAGTGTATATACTACTGTGGGTTGTTTGACACTTGCTTCCTATACTGCTGCTAATTGTCTCCTCTAGAATAGATTCAGTGCCTAGTAGTGTAAAGAAGGATGATCCACTAGGGATGTGTGCACAATGATGGTCTACTTTTCTTCTTGTCATGAAGCACATGTGCAGCACTTCCTGCTTCAGGCAAGGATGAGGATGGATGGGTCCAGAGAGCAACAGCATGGTATCTCAAGATCTAATAGAATGAGTTCAAATAGAATGTGGGATATACAGGCAAGGGCAAATTCAAAGGCAGGATCAAAAAACAATCCAGGATGAAAAACTGGGATGGACAAAGTGCAGTCTTTCAGAAGGGGCTGAGCTAAAACTTCCTGCATTTGTCACCATTAGCTAAGCTGGCTAGGGCTAATGGGAATAGCAGTCCAACATCATCTGTAGGAGTCCAGCATCATCACCTGGATGGCCACTTTTTGATCAGCCCTGCTCTAACTCAAAGGGATTATAGTACATCATGATCTACGTAGTATAGGACAATATAATCATACCCAAAATATGATTATGATGATGATGATAATCATGATGATATTTATTTCTTACCCACCTCTCCCTATGGATCAAGGTGGGGAACAATAAATTAACACATAAGCATAACATTGGTTAAAAACACATATCAATTGAAAACATATAGAGTCATAGAATCATAGAGTTGGAAGAGACTGCAAGGGCCATCCAGTTCAACTCCCTGCCATGCAGGAATACACAATCAAATCATTCCCAACAGATGGCCATCCAGCCTCTGCTTAAAAACCCCGAAGGAGACCCCACCACACTACTGGGCAGTGTATTGCACTTCCAGACAGCTCTTACTGTCAGAAAGTTCTTCCTGATGTTTATGTAGAATCTTTTTTCCTGTACTTTGAACTGTTTGCTCTATGTCCTAGTCTCTGGAGCAGCAGAAACCAAGCTTGCTCAATCCTCAGTATGACATCCCTTCAAATATTTAAACATGGCTATCATGTCCCCTCTTAACTCTCTCTTCTCCAAACTAAATATGTCCAGCTTCCTAAGCCACTCCTCATAGGACAGGGCTTCCAGCACTCCCACCATCCTGGTTGCCCTCCTCTGGACACGTTCCAGTTTCTCAATATCCTTCCTGAATTGTGGTGCTCAGAACTGGACACAGTATTCCAGGTGAGGTCTGACCAAAGCAGAATAGAGTGGCACTATTACTTCCCTTGGTCTAAAAACTATACTCCTATTAATACAGCCTAAAAAAAGCATTGGCTTTTTTAACTGCTGCATCACACTGCTGAATCATGTTTGGTTTGTGGTCCACTAAGACTCCAAGATCCCTTTCGCATGTACTGCCATCCAGGCAGGTGTCACCCATCCTATATCTCTGCATTTCATTTTTACTGCCCAAGTGTAGTAGTATTCTACATTTCTCCCTGTTGAAATTCATTTTGTTAGTTTTGGCCCAGCTTTCTAATCTGTTCAGGTCATTTTGGATTCTGATCCTGTCTTCTGGGGTATTAGCTACCCCTCCTAATTTGGTGTCATCTGCAAATTTGATAAGCATACCCTCTATTCTCTCATCCAAGTTACTGATAATAAACTTGTAAGACCAAGACATTTTAAAACAATCAATACATAATTTAAAATCCATACTTTGTAATCATATGAATAGGCCTGCCAGAAGAGGCTGGTCTTTAATGCCGCTTTGAATTCAGGCAGTGTGTTCAGCTGTTGAGTCTCTTCTGGCAGGCCGTTCCAGAGTCTAGGGGCAGCTGAAGAAAAACTCTGGGTGACTGGAGCGAATGTCCCCCAAAGGACCTGAGTGTATGGGGTGGGTTATACAGGAGAAGGTGATCCCGTAGGTAAACTGGACCCAAACCATGTAGGACTTTAAAGGTTATAATCAACACTTTTTAACTTGCTCAGAAACTAATTGGCAGCTAGTGGAGTGATTTTAATTTGGGTGTGATATGATCACCCCTGGATGTATCAGTGACTATCTAGAATATGAATTTGAATACCAGATGCTTTTCTAGGAATTCTTGCCTAACTGAGACTTATAAGCTTGAGCTTCTAGGCATCACTCAGGGCTCAAGCCTATCCCAGGCCCCAAGATATCCCAGAGATATCAGAGTCCAAACCTTAAGCCTAAGAAGGACCCCTTGTGGTTGCAGTGGTGATGTCCAAGTGGCAGCCCTTGACAATGTCATTAAGCATATTATATTAAGCATCAATCACAATTGTGTTGTGTATGCTTCTCAAACAAAAAAAAAAAAAACCCACACCAAATCTAACAAATGAGGGATAGATTAGATTAGATTAGATTAGATAGATTTTACACTTTTGAAAACAGTAGTCCCACCTTGGGATTCTTCCACATTCCCTTAAGGGAAGAAGAAGGGCCAGGTCCTGAGATTTGCTAAGCCTAGATGGGAATCATGCAACCTTCTAGAAGATGCTGTTGGACTGCAACTGCAACTCATAAAGCATCTTCTGCAAATGGACACATTTTAGCCAGGGTATTTAGGCACCTGTGCTTTCTGATGCTAGCAGTTGGTTTAGCATTCCTGTCTGACTCAGGAGGGGAGGGGAGCACTACACCTCTCAGGAGAGAGAAGGATTCTGCATCCATCCTCTCCAAGTACATGGGGTCTTCTTGCACAAGCTGTGGGTCCCTCAGCCTGGCCTACCATCCCATGCTTCTGCACTGGGAATCTCCTAGAGGTCCTTCAAAGATTTTCTTTGGGGATTTTTCTGGTCTGTGAGGCTGTGTTCTGGAATAGCTTCTTTCTGATGTTTTGTCTGCATCTGTGGCTGGTATCCTCAGAGGATTCTCTGAGGATGCCAGCCACAGATGCAGGCAAAACGGCAGAAAGAACCTATTCCAGAACACGGTGTCACAGCCCGGAAAAAAACCAAAGAAAATCTATGGATGCCGCTGTGAAAGCCTTTGACTTCACCTTCAAAGATTATTCCTCCAGCAGAGACATGACAAATACAGTGCATCCCTTTGGGTTATTTGCCAAGTGTGGATGTGGAGGGGCGAGAATCATGCTTCTATGATTCTTTTAAAGTGGTTGATGTCACTATAAAGAGGTCACCTATAGTAATGGCAGTTGGTGGTTCCCATGTTAGAGATCCAAGGTGAAAACTTTAGCCTTTGTATAAACTAAACCTCAGAGTAGATTCACTGTTCCACTGACACTGATATCAGCAGCCACCATTGGCATACATCCCTGTGTCCAGACCTCTCAGAAAAGCACTCATCAACAGAAGGAGAAAAGGCAAATACTTTAAGCCCTGTGCATTAAGCTCTGCAAAGATCTCCAAAATTGTGCCATTGTATGGGTTCAGATGGAAAGCCTCAACAAAAGAGCTTCAGCTATCCTAGAACAGATATACTTCCAAAAGAATTGAGATTTGGATCATTCATAATGAAAAATATAGAAAAAAAATATGAAGATCAAAAAGCTCTCATTCACTAACAGTGAAAAACATCTGCAGTAGAAATTCAAAAGGGAACCAGACAGGGATGTCCTCTTTCACCTTTGCTTTTCATTGTAGTTTTGGAAATTCTAATGGATATAATTAGGAAAACAAAAGCAATTGAAGGATTGAAGATCAAAAATCAAGAATACAAAGTCATGACATTTGCAGATGATTTAGCTATCATTCTAGAGGATCCGGTAGAAAATATATCTATATTAATGGAAACCATATTGAAATTTGGAAAATACTCAGGTTTTAAGATCAATATGGGAAAAAACAATAATCTTGACTAAAAACATCTCCAAGAAAGAGGAAGATAAATTAAGAAAAAAATCAGTATGTAAAATTGAAAGAAGAGTTAAGTACCTGGGAACGTGGATTACAAATAGAAACTTAGATCTTTATGACAATAATTATATATAAAAAATTGGAGTTTAGTAAGAGGACTTAAAATAGGAAAAAATTGTATCTATCTTTATTGGGTAAAATTGCGGCAAGAAACATGTCAATTCTTCCAAAAATATTACCATGTGTTCTGACGTATAAGACTGCTTTTTAACATTGGAAAATCTCCTCAAAAGTGGGGGGGTCGTCTTATACGCCCAGGAGATCTTTTCCTCTGCTGTGAGAATGACTGCCTTGCCTTTGAAGTGTTAAATTGCCCTCCATTTAGCTTAGGAGAGAAGAAAAGCAGTCTGTTTAAAATGATGTTAGCCTAAAATAAGAATTTCTGGATTCAAACTAATCATTTTGCATCAAGTTTTGTCTATGGTGAAATTCTCTTATCTGAATACAAGCTTCTGGCAGAGTTAAATCATTCTTTAATTGCAAGGTATTTATTATGGCATTGTATTTTGGTAAACTTGCCAGGAAGATTCCCATTTGCATAGCTTTGGGGATTTCCTCTCCAGGGGTTTGCAGGTCTGCCAATGTGGCTCTAAAATCATTAATGTGCTCATTCAAAAAATTGGGATTTGATAGCTTCATATTAACCAACTTAATTATTAATGCAACCTTACTTTCCAAAGATTGAGATTTTTCAAAGTATCCCATGCTTTTTTTTAGCTTCTCAGTCCTTTAATTTCACAGACTATTCCATCATCTACAGCCACTGAGCTGGCTGGCTTGTGAGGGGCAGGCTTTCCAGCTGAGTGGCTGGCTGGATGGGGGTGGGGGCAAACTCTATATTTTAACTTTAAATGTGGGGGTGTCTTATACGCCCAGTCATCTTATACGCTGGAATATATGTATTTTTATTCCAAAACTTACCAATTCTGATAAATGAAAAACCATTTAAAATTTGGAAGCAGGACTTAACAGTCTTTATTTGGAATGGTCAATGAGCCAGAATTAAGTGGCAAACTCTAATTGAACAGTCGGATAAAGGAGGAGCATCTTTACCAGATTTAAAATTGCACTATAAAGCCTGCAGCTTTGTTTGTATGAGCAAATGGATTAAATTAAAAAACATACGATTGTTAACATTGGAAGGAGCAGGTTTAAGACTGAGATGCATATATTGGATATAATAAAGCAGCAATACATAAGGATTTTAACAATCATATAATAATAAAGGCTTTATTGAAAAATTGGCAAAAAAATCAAATACCAATATTATCCAAAATTACCCAGATGGATGTCACCCCAGGAAGCTTTTTTTGGCAGATGAGAAAGAACAGAAAAAGCGGATTCTATATAAAGATCTGTATGAAAGGGACAAGGCAGGTTCCTTTAACATTAAATCAAAAGAAACTCTGGTGAAGGAAGGATGGAAGGTGAAATGGTTTTCCTACAAGCAATTATATGATAGGTTTAAACAAGATAAAAAAGACTTTGGTTTTGAAGATGAGGAGATAGATTTGGATAAAATAATCTGGGATGATAAAAAGAAAACTGCAAAATTTTACAGTATCTTTTTAACCAGAGAGTTGGAAACAGAAGTAGTAAAAAAGTCAATGATCAAATGGGCAAGGGATCTGGGAGAGACCATAGATCTAGAGGAGTGGGAAACGGCATGGAAAAAAACAAAACTTTACCGCTTGTCAAAGTATGAAAGAATATTTTTTGAAGATTAGCAACAGATGGTATCTAACTCCTTTAAAATTAAACAAAACTTTTGGAACAAAAGAAAAATCATGTTGGAAATGTGAGAAGAAGACTGATTCTTTGATGCACATGTGGTGGAACTGCCCGTTTATCAAAAAATATTGGTTAAAAATACACAAATTGATCCAAAGAATATTTGACATTCAATTTGCTTGCAATCCCAAATTATACTTGTTAAACATCACATCAATATTAGAGAAAAATGATGAGAAAAAATACTGAAGAATAATATTGTACTTATGTACCACAGCACGTATGAATTTGGCAGCTAAGTGGAGAAATAAAGAATGCCCCCAAATAGCAGATTGGTTGTATAAAGTTTTAGAAATGAAAGGCAATGATAAATTAATGTATATATTGAACAAAAAAAATCTGAAATAGTTGAAAAAGAATGGACTCCAGTAACGAACTATTGCAAAAAAAAGATGGAATACAAATATAGATTTTTAAAAGATTATATAAATTTCAGAAACAGGGGGAGTAAACGGTGGAAGGGGAAAATTTTCAATTAAGATGAACAGCGATTAAAGGAATTAACTTTATTAAGAAATGACACTTTTCATTAGTATTAATATCATATGGGGAATATGATTATAAAAATAAGAAGATGAAACTAAAAAGCAAGGAAAATAAAAATTCTTTGAATAGGTATACCGAGGAAGTCAGTATTTTATTATTTATTTAAGTATACATTATGCATTATGTGTCATGTAACAGAAAATGTAATGAAGCTGTACAAATTGTATAAGTAATAAAAAGTTATATATTATTTTTTTTTAAAAAAAAGAACAGATATACTTCCCACTATTTGAGACCACAGTCTATAGGAATGTTCAAGCCCATCTGTCACACAGCCTCTGGCAGTATTTACCAGCACATTTGAAAATGTTGCACACCAAAACGTAGTCAAAAGGAGCAATGTATGAATATCCATATGGAAACCATGTGTTTACAACGTGGGGTCTGAAGACTGAAGAAGAGCTGTGAAGGCATGAATTTTATTTTGAAAGCTGGCAAACCTCATTTTGACAAATACATAGCAACTACTTTATAGATTTGGAACAAACGTGTGGAAGTTGTATTTGTCTGGCCTTTGTCAGAAATAATATACCAAGATGGAGCCTTAGCCATCATTCCCTTCAAGTGTCCTGCCACCTCAGTTTTCCGGATCCTTGTTGTATACCACAGAAACACATTTCTGGAACCTTGTGTGGTAAAAGCAACTTGTTTGTATTGGAAGGGAGACAAACTCAGAGGGAAAGACAACAAGAGACAGGCTTAAGTCTCCTGTCCTATCTATCCCTCCTTGCTGACTTCTTTGTCTGTGAGGGCTTTAGAATTAAGGGCTTAAAGGTGGGAAGGAGTCCTGCAGCACATGACCGAGGCTGGTCACATGCAGGGGTCTTCGGTCACATATTGCGGATTCCCTTCCAAGCCTTCCAAGATAGTGAGGGAAATGGTATTGGTGGTGGCTTCAGCGATAGATCGGAGTGCCTGTCTGGACTCCGGCCCACTTGTACAGGTAACAGGGGAGAAACGGGCCTGATTCCATAGCCAGGATATGCTGGTGGGGAGTTCTAAGAGTACAAACCTTAATTGCTATGTTTGTCTTCAAGACATATGATTTCTGAAAAGATAGGAAGCTGCCTTATACCAAATTAGATGAGAAGTCTATCTTGCTTGATACCGACAGATGTCCATGGTTATCCGAGTCCCTATCGATGCTTTGGACTATATCTTCCATAATCTCTGACCACTGGCAATGTTGACTTGGCCTTATGAGACCTGTAGGACTTTATCAGACCATCCCCTGTGAAAGTTCTTTTGCCAGCATAAATTCTGGCATTTTTATGCCAGCAAAAGAACTCCCCCCACCAAACCTTACCTTGTTCTTGTAAAAGAGGCTTCCCAGGCACTAATGGGGAGTGAACGGAGCTCCATTCACTTCCTAGTTTCAAATCTCACCTAATCTCGTGAAAAGATGCTAGCACGGGAAATTAAATAAATAAATAGACAAAAAGTTCAGGAAAGCACTAAAACACACTTTTAAAGTTCCAAGTAAATGGGGGGGGGGTTATAAAAGGAGCATCCCCTACTTGGCTGTCCCAATTGCACTCAGAAGTGTTTGCCAATTGATGCTGCATTCACGTGAATACAATGGTGCGCAGATTCAAATGCCAGCAATGCCGGCAGAAAATCATTACAGGGGATCTATTGACGGCTTGAGCCATCAATAAAAAAGTACATTTTTAAAACAATGTATGATCACGAAAGGGTGACGTAATCTGGTATGTGCGCCCTTTCACGATCATTAGGCATCTTAATGACACCTTATTTGACTGGTCTGATAAAGGCCATAGTCTAAAACCTCTTCAGGGATGTGATACAGCAATGCCTCTCTGCCCTCTCAGTCCAACTTGTGGGAGAAAACACTCCATTTCCTCCCCTTTTTTTCCAAGCACTCTGCCTGAGAACAACCCCAATCCATAGTCTTCAGCTGCCCCTCTTTCCGTCCACCCCCTCTGCCCTCTACCCAGAGACGAGGAAATGACAGAGAGCACAAGAAAAGCCATGGATGCTTTTCCAGCTTACAAGCGGATGCAAGTCCACAACACTGCCACCATGTGATACAGCCTTGCCTCAGTGCACGCTCATGTGCATGCATCTGAGGACTCTGCTGCCTTTGTGAGATGCAATCTTGGGGTTCCTCTGCCTGGGAATTCCCTTAATTGTGCCTCCTTTTATCTAACTGCTATGACCCTTTGAATTTTACACCCTCTTACAACACAGTCCAAAGGGAGACTGTGGGGTTTCCTTCTCTACTCCCTGCCACTTGCAGAGATGTTACCTCCCCTTTCCTTTGTCCTAAAGAAGAGAGAAACAACTGAGAAAACAAGGCCCATGTACACATCAGCTGAAGAAAGATTAGAAAAACCTTGTTTATCGCAAGCAGAGTTCACAACATGCAGATAATTCTCATGGAAAGGCACCTCCCTCCCAGGTACATTCATAGAAGTTACAGATATAGTTAACATTCAGCCAAGTGGGAAAAATAAATATAATTCCCTAACACAATTTATGTAATACATTTCCTGATCTACTTACTGACCATGAAGTTCAGTCTGTTGAATTCAGATGTGGCTGTGAGCCAGGGCTGTCCAGCCCAGCTCCAACAGCCTTGCTCCAGCAGCCTGAGGTTCTCACCCCAGGATGCTTCTTTTTTGTCTCTCCACCTGAGATGAGATGTTCCCCATCCCAGTGTCTCTTTGTCTCTCCTCCCCATGGTCCCTGAGGCAGTATTTATCATCGCTTCTTTGAAGCATCTCAAAGGTTTGCCACTCTGGAATCTTTGACCTATGCCATCAGTGATCATGTTAACCCTAAAGCTGTTACCTTTCTCCAGACCCTAGTTAAACCTTTGTTACCTGATTGCTGAGCTGGCAGATAATGGGAAATGGGGTCTTCCCATTGTCACAAGGGATCATAGAATACAAGAATCTCAAGGCTCATCTACATGAGCCAGGATATGTCAGCTCCCCACTGGCATTTCCTGGCTGCAGATCAGGGCTGTGGTTCCCACGTTCCCTCCACAGAATATGAGGAAGTATTAACAGGCATGCTGGCCCATCACTGCAGCTGCCACCACCATCATTTCTCTCACTGTCTCTGAAGGAAGGAAGGGGGCCCACAACATGTGACCAAGGCCCTCACATGCTGTGGGACTCCTTCCGGGAGAGCCTCAGCAAGGGCTGGCCCACTGGGACAGGCTCCTGTGGACACATGGGTCCTGATCTATTTCTTCCCAGCAGAAACAGAGTAAACCAGGTATTATTTTATAACACTGTATCAGGCCCTACCCTGTCTTCTCCCATCTCAGTTCTATATCTTCCCCAGGATAGTGAGGACTGCTTGGGGGCAAAACAGGGCAAGTGCCCTGCCTCATCAGGACTGGAGGGCTCTGACACAGGGCAAAATGGGGTATATTGCCTCTGTAGACAAGCCCTCAGTCATGTCTATTTTTATTCACTTTTCTATGATGCAAGTTTCTGTTGGGTCAGCAGCTTATGGGTACAGAGGACTGGATCTGTGTTGTCAGATTTAGACTCCAACTCCCCCTATTGCTCTTGCCTCCACCAATTTTTCTGGCTGTGCCTACCGTGAGCTGCCACTACTTTCACTACCAGCAGCCACAATGGCCACCAGCTACCACTGGACTGCCGTGTAAGCTGTTATTTGCCTATGCTAGGATTTCACAGCCATTGCCAAGAAGCATGAATTGACTGACAGACATTTCCTTCTTTTTTTTTTTTTCCTGCTAGCAATGTTCCTTTCTTCACGGAAGTGTGCTCCCACAAACACGTGGAATTTAATACACTTGTGAGTCCCAATTAGAGTGGAGCCATTAAATCAACAGGATTTCTCAGTAGCTTCCCCTAACATCTGGAATTCCCTTCTCAGGGATGTTCCCCTCCTTGCTGTCCTTCTGTCAGTAAGGAAAGACTTCTTTATCCTGACAGACTTTTAGAATTGGAGATTTTAAAAGAAAGATCTTATGCATGAGAGCTGTTTTAAGTGTGCCATTTCAATGGCTTTTTATTATTTTTAACAGTATGTTTTACAGTGTTTTAATATTGTGAATAGTTTAGTTCTGTTTTAATGTTGATCTTTTGTATGTTTCAGCTCTATTGCATTTGTTTTAATTTGTAAGCTAGCTTGAGTTTTGGGGAAAGGCAGTGTATAAATAAAGATAAAAATACATAGGTGTCAAGTTACCATTTAGCAAGGGATTTGCTGGGTCTGCTTTAGATGGGACTAGCAATTGGATTTAACCCAAGAATGTATGGGAGCACAATACTGAAGGACTAGTAATTTGATTTATTCTTTGGCTATAATACAGTCTTCCTGAATATGATGCCATCCAGATGTTATGAGCTACATCCCCCAAGATCCACAGCTCATGTGAAGGGCATGAGGATAGGGCAAAGTACTTTAATGGACCTCTGAAATTAAAATTCTTTATTTTGCATTGGTTGTTATTTGGAGCTATCTATCTTGTAATTGTGTGGAATAGGTGACAGCTATATTTGGTATGTCAAATGTGTTGCCTCTGAAGTGTTTTGTCCCCTGTGCCACCTCTCCATGCACACATGGCCATAAATCATTGCCCTGCTCACATAAAGACTGCATTATTACATGCTGACGTGGCTTCATTATTTAATAGCCTCATGCTGTGCTTGTTGGCAGCCATAATAGCCAGTTACTGTGTACCGAGCTAAACAAGGCACATGATGCTGGTTTTCTCATGCACTGCCATGGAAATGGAAGTAGCTCAGGTGACCATGTGAGGTGGACACCTGCCAAGCAATTATATTTAACAAGAGCTGGAGGGATAAAGGGAGCACATGCTTTGAGTGAAGCACTTCAAGGACAGGCATGTGCATGCACCCAGCCCTTTACTCCCCCTTGTGATATATGCTGTTTTCCTTATGAGGGATTTATACTTTTGTATCTCATTCAGCATATTTCAGTCAACAGCCAAGTTAGGCAATCCATCCTAGGAGATTAAAATGCAATCAAGTAAATGATTGAGACAAAACTTTAAGTTGCAGGAGTTCTCCAACTATGTCACAGCTTGCCTCCCATATTAAAGCAAACATTCTTTGAACCTTATCAGAAGTAACAAACAGGTGCTATCACATGACAGCTTTCCATGAGTTTATAAAGCACAGAACTTTATAAATGGGCTGGGAAACCCCCACAAGGAGTGAGAAGGTGGTGAGGAGGGGAGCACATCTCTTCCTGGGAAAGCCATGCACTGAAATCTAGAAGCTTGCTAGACCACCAATGTTCAGTCAATATTTTTCTCAAAACAGACTGATGTACTGGCTGGAAAGGAAACAAAAACTGGGCTGACCCAGTTTTAAATTGTCATTCAGTTATGAAATTCACTGAGATAACTTGGGCTAATCATTACCTTTCATTTTAATATACCTCACAAGATTAATGTAAGAGTGAAATGGCAGGGAGGGAACCATGTGTTCCCTGGAAGAAAGGCAGGACACAAGTGTAATAACAGATAAAAAAAAAAATACCTCCTACACACACACACACACACACACACACACACCTAACATATGTGAAACACCAAACATCCATGCTAACATAGCTCTGCTAGCATCATAGGTGCATGTTACTTTTTTGAACTACCTGGTTGTACAGTGGGCCCTTCTTATCCGCTGGGGTTTGGTTCCAGGACACACACACACCCGTGGATACCAAAATCCAGGGAAGCTCATCCCATTATATACAATGGCACAGTAAAATGATGTCCCTTATAAAAAATGGCAAAATCAAGGTTTGCTGCTTGGAATTTATTTTTTTAAAAATTTCAAGACGTGGATAGTAAAATCCATGGATGCCAAATCCATAGATACAGACAGCCAACTGTACTGGTTGGAATTCCTGGGATTGGTAGTCCAAAAAGTAAGCTTTTCAAGATCTGAAGTCCATACTTTAGAGGCGCACCAGATTCCAGGACTGGGGGAAGGGACTTTCGCAGTATTCTAAAATATTATAGTCTAGAAAATATTGTAGATGTATTCATTTCCACAACATTCAAGGGAGATGCAGTCTTTGAATTTTTCCAGGCCCGACCTAACTCTCTTTAGAGTTATTAAACACACATTTGTTAAACCCAGACAAAGGGAAGTCACTCATAGCTGCCTGTGCTAGTAACATATGGCAAGGCAGCAGGACTGTGAGGGCCCTTCAATGTGCTATGAAGTCATTGGAGGAGGGATATTTGCAAACAAAGGAAGTTGGTTTTGATTCCTGGTAGTGGCTGCTCTTGTCACTGTAACACTGTGAGGTGGGGGGAAGGTGCAGCTGCAGAACTTCTCCTTTCCTTTCAGATGAATAGTGGGCAGATATGCTGGTTAAGGCTCATGGCATTGCAATCCAACAACATGTGGAGAGCTACAAGCTGCAGACACTTGTTCTAGAGGAATGGACACTCCAGAAACATAAACTGTACATAAAGTTTGCCAGTAGGAGGGAATAGCAATGTTCTCTGGTTCTAGAAAATACAGTTGCAACCAGGTCATTGGACTAGGACTCTGGACACCTGGATTTGAATTCCCACTTGGTCATGAAAACCCACTGGGTGACCATGGGCAAGTCACACTCTCTCAGCCTCAAAAGAAGGCACTGCCAAACCCCCTGTGAACAAACCTTGCCAAGAAAACCTCATTACAGGTTTGTCTTAGGGTTGCCATAAGTTGGAAATGACTGGAGAGAACACAACAACAGTGACACCTAGTTACTTGCAATTAATTCATTTCCCCTAACAACTGTGGAATCAGTACAGTACATTACATTATGATTGTAACTTAATACAGGAACAAAATGTAGGGAGCAGAACAAGGGTCTCTATGTAACATTTGTTGCATTTGTAAGCATTTGGAAGACTTCAGAAAAGAGTCTGGAGCAATAAACACCTGAGGCAAAGCACAAAAATCAGTGTGTATAGAGCCATTGTACTGTCTATCCTCCTTTATGGATCTGAAACATGGGTCACCTATCGCCACCACCTACGTCTCCTTGAGCGCTTTCATCAGCGCTGTCTATGCACAATCCTAAATATACACTGGACTGACTATGTGACGAATGTTGCTATCCTTGAGCAAGCAGGGATCACCAGTATTGAGGCCATGATATTGAAAATGCAGCTGCGCTGGGCAAGTCACATTTCTAGGATGGAGGACCATCGCCTCCCAAAAATACTACTTTACGGTGCACTCGCCATGGGTCAGCGTAAGAGGGGCGCTCCAAAAAAGTGATACAAAGACTCCCTGAAACAACATCTCAGGCTCGGCCAAATTGATCACCAACAGTGGTCCGCCCTGGCCTCACATCGGGAGGCATGGAGACGCACCATCCACAATGCTGAAGCCTTATTGAGAACTCACGCCAAACAAGTCTTGAAGAGAAACGACAACGCAGAAAGGATCACAACCCAAAAACCTCACCCAAGGAGACCTTCTGCTGTGTTTTCTGCAACCGGACTTGTTTATCTCGGATTGGCCTTTTTAGTCATCAGCGCGCTTGCAGAAAGCGCGGGATGAGTCCTTCTTGAATCTTCGTTTGCGAAGAAAAGCCAGAGAGAGAATACAGGAACATTGGATTTAGGCCATAGACCTATTTTGAACAACCAATGTTCTTGAATGTGCTGCTATCTGGCAACAAATTTACCTGAATTTGGATGCATAATTGGAATGCATAATGCTTCAAAATGAGCTTTCCTTGCTGTTTGTTTTAATTATTATGATTTACATAGATCCATTAAAATGTGAGCCAGACTGCAACAAACCAGTCAAATTAAGCAATCAAGCTGCTTTTGATTGCTTCTGTCTTCTAAAGATCTGTGTTTACAATATAAGCCCATTACAATATCAGTTAATCTGTTGGCAACATAACTTATAGCTGCTTTAGGTCAGTTGATAAGAATCTAGGGATCTTAAATTTAGGAATTTGGAACTGGAGTCACTGTGTCTGCTCTGCACATATTGATGTAAGGCTGCCCCAGGTTAAAAAAAAAGTGTTATACACTTTATGTGACCTGTGGATCAAAAGACAGTCATTACAATTTTATGACCCATAAACTAAACTACTCTGGAACTTGAAAAACAGGCTTTTGTGACATGTCTGTGACAAATGGCTGATCTCAATTTTTATACACACCTAAACTGAGTCTTCTGAATAAATTCACTTAGTTGCGTTATAAGATCTACAGCAGCCTTTCCCTACAGTTTCCAGAGTACCTGACCATCAGCCATGCTGCCTGGGGATGATGGGAGCTGAAGTGACTTCAGTGAAGTCCAAGATATTTGGATGGCACCAGCTGGTAGAAAATTGTACTAGGGTCTCTCGGTAGCATCATATGAGCAAAGTTTTGCTCGCAGAAATGGTGGCACCAGCTTTGTGAGAAAGAAAGGGATTAGGTTTACCTGATGCTGCTCCCCTATCACTGCAGCCCTTCTCCAAAAGTTGGCCAAAAGTCTGGAAGGATGCAGGTCCCCAACCACAATAGGTGACATAGACCAGTAGTTCTCCATCTTGGACACTTCTTTGTTTTGAACTTCAATTCCCAGAATCCCTCACCATTGGTCATGCTGGCTGGGGCTTTTGGGAACTGAAGTCCAAAGCATCTGGAGGGTCAAAGGTTGTGAACCACTGTACTAGATCATAAATACATGAGCATTCGCCCACAGCCCCCATGATTGTTAGTCACATGTGTGCTTTGGTATGGAGCTGTCCATATCCTAGAAACAGTAAGCTTCTTTGAGGGATGAGGGTGGTATCCAACTAAGTAGCCATTCAATTAACTGATCTCATATTCAGAAAAGCAGGGGAGAGAAAAGTGAGAGAATCATTTATTTATGCTGTTCATGCTAGGGCCATCATTTATTCATATTGTTGATATAGCTCTTTTATCAGCTGCTTATTGTGGTTGGCTGTACTTCCAAACAGTATTTCAGTCAGAACACCACAAAGAACCCAAACCCAATACCCCAAATCTACATTTTTTAGAGCAGTTGTGAAAAGATACACATATGCATGGACAGATACACATATATACAGACAGAAAATGGCATTTCAACCCTCCTGAGACAAGAAAAGGAAACATTGTGCATAATTCAGCATTATAATCTATCTGTGTGCTTTGCATAGCAATTGAATGCAATACAAGGTGAACTGAAAGTATGGGACAGAAAAACAAGTAATGGAATTGTAGGCCTTGAATATATATTAGTCTCTCAGTATCCACTGGGGTTTGGTTCCAGGACCCCCTGTGAATACCAAAATCTGTGGATGCTCAAGTCCTATTATATACAATGGTGTAGTAAAATGTCGTCTCTTATATAGAATGGCAAAAATAAGGTTTGCTTTTTGGATTTTATACTTTTAAAAAATATATTTTGAAACTGTGGATGGTTGAATCTGTGGATGCAAAATCCATGGATACAGAGGGCTGAGTATATAACATACAAATAATAATAATAATAATAATAATTCTAGGGGGTCTTAAGCAGAAATCCAAACAAAGTGTACCTTACTGGGGGGGGGGTGCAATTCACACTACACCCCAGAGTTCCATAGGATGGAACCATGGGAGTTAAAATGGAATATTAGCACTATAACTGTGTAGTGTGAAAGGGCCCTAGATGTGCTTGTAGAATAGGGGAGAGAAAGTAGGTTAAGATCTAATGATAGATACTTGTGAGTTCGGAGTGAGCAGCAAAAATCTTGATTATTCATTCTTTAACAATAGCAGCCAAAAAAGATTCCCCAGCTAGAACCTAAACAGCTGGAGTGAAGAAAGCTTGGTGTAACTAGGAATGTATTCCCAGGATTAGGAAGTCTATGACCACCATTCCCTTCTGATTGTCAAAACAAATTCCTGGGCTCAGAATTCTTTAGTTCTATATGAATAATTTTTGTGCCAGACTCTTGCCTGTAATTCCCAAAGGCCTAGTGAGAGAGGGATCAAAGAGTTGGGAAATGTGAAAGAAAGTACTGGATCTCTCTAGCAGGGTAATCAATTGGCAAGGCAGAAGCTGAACAACAAACAGTACCACACGCACTCATATAGATACAGATTCTAGCAGAGTAAGGAACAAGGTCAAACTTGTTTGTAAAACATATAAAAGTAGCTTTACTTACAATACATTGTTCATAACCAAACATAAGGTCTTATGGAGGAAAGAGTGGCATCTGTGCCTTGTGGGCAGGATCAGAGAAGCACTTGGCTATGTCCCAATAGCCAGACACAAAATGATTGCAGCATTGCTGAGCTCCACTGAGGTTCTGCAGAAGGAGGAAGGGAATACCAAACTCTGCCGCACCCGAAAAAGGTTGCACGCTTGCATAAGGGAAATGTACATGTGCATCTGTCCCTAACAGAATGATGAGTTGAGTGCAAAATACTTTTCTGCTTTGGGCTCAGTTTGCACAGTTGAAGTAAGCTTGAGAATGAAGGGGGAAAGTGGAAGTTGGAAAAAGAAACTAGGACATTTAAAAGCAGCTGAAAAAGTGGTATGACAAAGGATTAACCAGGACTGGCCCTTCCAAATCAGGACAGTTGGCGGGCACATGGTATAAACCAAATCCAACTACTAGATATTTGAAATGGTCATTCTTGTTCATGAACTGATTATTTTAAAGATTATACTGTAGCAAGATGGATACTAACTGGCCAAGGTAGCCAAGGACCAGCTGATCTGATGCTAGGGCAACCAAAGCTGAGCCAAAATCTTCTCAGCCTAGAGATCTTGGAAATTACTTAGGATTGCCTTCACTTTGGCTTAAATTTGTGCTAGGATTGTGGCTCTGGCTGTGAGCTGGAGAGGATATTGGGGTGTGGTGTAACTAGGATCCTCCCATCCTTTTTTGTTGTTGTATTTTCTGCTAGCAGATTTTAACCAGCAGAGTCATTTTGTTTATAGATTGCTCTGTTGGAAGATCTCTGAAATCTGCTAGCAGAAGAGGTTACAAAGGCTACAGCATGTTTCTAGGTGTGTCTTCAGGGCTGGGGCTTATATGCATACTAATCCCCTATACATTATTTTAGCCATTTTGCATTCAATACAAACAGCTAAGAGTGGAGTGTGTGACAGTTAAGATTGTTTTCATATGGTTAAGAATTGGATTGGTAGTATTATATTGATGATAAAGGGTAACAGCAACCATACATCAGCGGTGGAGCAGCTGCAAGAAGGGGTCAATTTTTGCCCCTACAACTCCGGCAGGACTCTCTGCTGCAGTTTTGGAATAGATCCATTGAATCAATCAGGGATCCCCCTCCCCACCTCCACCTTATTTTGCCATACAATTATTCTTTGACAATTAATCTTTGACAATTAATTTGTCCCTGAGCAAGCAGGGATCACCAGCATTGAGGCCATGATATTGAGAACACAGCTGCGCTGGGCAGGGCACATTTCTAGGATGGAGGACCATTGACTCCCAAAAATAGTACTCTACGTTGAACTCACCACAGGTCAGCGTAAGAGGGGTGCTCCAAAAAAAGCGATACAAGGACTCCCTGAAACAACATCTCAGGCTCGGCCAAATTGATCACCAACAATGGTCCGCCCTAGCATCACATCGGGAGGCATGGAGACGCACTATCCACAATGCTGCAGCCTTATTTGAGAACTCACGCTGAACAAGTCTTGAAGAGAAACGACAACGCAGAAAGAACCACAACCCGGAAACATCACCCAAAGAGACCGTATGCTATGCATTCTGCAACCGGACTTGTTTATCTCGGATTGGCCTTTTCAGTCATCAGCTCACTTGCAGAAAGCGTGGGATGAGTCCTTCCTGAATCTTCATTTGCAAAGAAAAGCCAGAGAGAGAGAGAGAGAGAGAATCTTTGATAGTTTCTTGTCTGGGTCTATTCCAGTTTGGACTAGCAATTCAATTAGGTCTAGATATTTAGTCTGGATAGCAGTTAGATATGATCTCAGTCCATTTAATTTCTAGATATTTTGCTACCTCAGGTGAAGCAACAAATGTCTTCCACCAACCCAAAGACCACAGTATCCAAATCCAGATGAATTATTTTGGCACATAAAACAGAAAATCCAACAACCATATCTCCACATCCCTAGAATAAAAAAAAATACAACAATAATAAAAAATTAAATTACATTTGCAAACTAAGTAACCTCTCCTACCCCCCCCCCCGCAATCTATTTTACCAGGCAGCAGCTATACCAAGGGAGAGGATGTCCATTCTGCTGGCAATTGAGGAACAAGTGGATGATGCTTCCACTCCCTACTGCCAGTGAGTGAGGCTGTGACGCAGAAGTGTGACAAGAGTCCTGCTTCGGATTGTGGCAGCCTCACTTGTTGACAGTAGGAGGTGGACATGTCATCCACCTATGCCCCAATCACTAGCAGAATGGGCATCCTCTCAATGTGGCTGATGTCTCATAAAGTAGGGTGGAGAGCAATTATGATCATGGCAACAATGCCGTGTTCATGACTACATAGCAGCTTACCACACTCTGAAGAAAAGCAGCAATGCAGCAAGAACATTCCATCTTTCTTACTGCCTTACTGCATGGCGTCAGTGTCATTCCCTGCTTCCAGAACTTGGAAATGAACTCTGACTCAGAGACTGAAGCAGTGGACATGCCAAGACATTCTCAGACACAGAGAATAGTGCAGTACAGTCCTGACAGTGGGCCATGCTCCTTCAGATACAGAGGACAACTTACCTATACCTACCTTCACAGTACAGAAACAACAAAAGGAGGGCTTGAGGTGGTCTCAGTGTATTTATAGGAAGCAACAATTAGATAAGCAGCAGCTGTATTAGCTGCTGCTCTATAAATACGCAGCACTGCCCTACAGGGGTTGTTGGAGATTATGTGACCTACCTGAGTACCTGTTGTGTTTCTGCTCACTGTGTTTGACCTGGACTGTGTTTGTTTACTCTGGACTCTGTTTGCCTGACCTGGATACTGTTTGCCAGACCTGGACCTTGTGTATTGGACTTTGCTTGTGGACTTGTGCTTTGCATGCTAGTAAAGTGTCTGACTTTATACTGCCTTGATGCCTTTGCCTGTAAGAAGCTTGACTGTGCTGTGCCTCTGCTCTCAGCTGTGTGGTAATCAGCCTTTGATTGGTTGCCCAGACATTGTTTGGACAGTTAACATTCTTCTGGTGTTCTTTCATTCTGGTCCTGTGGGGGGACTGAGGTAAAACCATGTCTTTTTACAAATAGATTTTTCTGGTTAGCAAAAAAGATGTGGTTTTACCTCAGTCCCCCACAGGACTGGAATGAAATAATGCCGATGTCATAAGGTAAGGCAATAGGAGAGGCAGAATGTTCCTGATGCTTTGCCACTTTTCTTCTGAGTGTGGTAAGGCCCATAGAGATCATAAATACAGATCAGTTACAGATGTGTAACTCCAGGTTACACATCAGTATGTATGAAACTGAATTATGGCCAAAGTCAGTAAATAACCATTTTAAGGCCCTTCATGACACCCAAAAGCTGCTACCTGAAGCAGCTGACACACTCTCCCTAATGGTGAAGAGCACTACCTCCAGGTAGACTGATTTTGTGTTTTAAAAATCATCTATAAAATGGAGAGCTATGACCTATCTATAATTGGGTGGTTCATAGCTTTGAAAATGGTGCTAGATTTCCAGAAAAATGTATGCTATTTCAATAGGGGAAAAATTGGATGCAAAAAAAGAAAGAAAGAAAGAAAAAAGAAAAAGAGAAAAAAGGGGGGCTGGCTGGGTTTCCATTGATATCAGTGGCAAGCAAAAGAAAAGTGGATTTCTTGAAAGAAATGAATTTATTCCAAAAGCATTAATGAAGAGTTTTCCAAGTAGAGTATTTGATAGAAACACTCAAAATTCCCACTTTAAGTCCCCTTTTTTCTGCTACCCTGCCTTCCTGAGAGATGACTACATTCAATCAGTAGCCCCAGCTATATTAAGCCCATGGGATTTACATAGGGTGCTGATTTAACATTCAGAAATTGATTCAATGGGTAAACTGGAGGGATTTGAAGAATTCTCACAAAGTTTGATATTCTCAACCAGACAGGCTATCTCATCAAGATGAGAAGGGCTTCAAGAAATGTCCATTTTGAGATTTTTCTTTTCCTCACTGAGATTTCTGCAGCTTGCATAAAATATCCCTGTCCCTTTGTAAACCAAAGCACAGACACAGCAAACAAAGGACTGGCTGATTGTCATAAAGAACAAACTATTTGATGCCTCTAAATTCTAAAAGTCCATGCAACAAGTGAAGAGAAAGGTCATAGGTTCACCAGAAGACCAAAGTCAGGTAGCACCATGCTGAAGGAATAGCAGATTAAGCATTACTATAACACTAGCTGGACCTGATGCAATATACATCAGTGATACATCGAGCTGCCCCTTTTGCCACTGCCACTGCTGCCAATTGATTTCATGGGTTCTGTTGGAGTGGCAGCAGCGGCCTCCTGCTGCCACTGCCAGTTGACTGTGTGGGTTGACTGTGTGGGCAGTGGCGGCACCACCAGTGGAGGTCAACAGAGCAACTCACTGTCAATGCACCACCAATGTATGTTATGTCGGGTAGAGCTAGTTGGAGCAGCAGGAGGGGTGTCCCTACACCACCTCCATTCCCACTTCCGCTGTCAAGGCCACTCATCAGCAGGAGGGCCTTGACCTCCCCCCCATTTGGCTTGGGAAGGCTGGAGCTTGCCAGTAGTGGGACCCTGAGCTCTCCCACCCATTTGGCATGGGAAGGCCGGAGCTTGGCAGCAGGACCCTGACCTGCCTCCCGTTTGTCCTGGGAAGAGCGGAGCTCGGCGGCAGTGGGGCAATGACCTCACCTCCTCTTCCGCCAGGCAAGGCCGTAGCTCGGCAATGACTGTAGGCTGAGGAGGTGCTGCTGAGAGCTGATTGGCTGGTGAAGGAGCACCTAACCAGCCAATCAGTACACTGAAAAATGCAACTTACCCAAGAGAATTAGATAGATAGATAGATAGATAGATAGATGGATTATGATCCTGTCATCATCAAAACCACTATGAATGGCAGTGGCATCACTCTGGAGCAGCAGAAAACAAACTCTGACACCCTTTCAAGTATTTAAACATGGCTACCATGTCACCTCTTAACATTGTCTTCTTCAGGCTAAACATACCCAGCTCCCTAAGCTGCGCATCATAGGGCATAGCTTTCAGACCTTACAGTATATGATATGGCAACATGAGATCACTCTAGGCAAGTTGGTCCCCTGCACACATGTGAAAAGAGGACCTCAAAAAGTTCTATCTCTACCCATGTTTTATATAGTAAACTGGAACATGTATATAGAGAGGCAGTGTGCAACATATCTAGTGTATTTATTTTGTAAAAACTGAATTTCTCTTAATTTGCATATTTGTGTTTTCTATTTCTGGTTCATGGTGCTAGTGTTTTCTCTGTACTTGCATTCTCTTTCTTTCTCTACAAAGGTACATTTTATACATGGAAGATGTTGGGTAAAACATCTATTTAACAAAGTGTGCAGTGATAATTTAATTTACCATCTTTTTACTTCAGTAGCAGTTTCCTTTTGTTCATACATTACATTATGTGAGAGAGGAGGCTGAATGAACATTGGTTCAGCCTTTTAGAAGTGTGCCTTTCATAAGAGCAAATGCCCATTCTCCTTATTTCACTCTGAATCACACAGTTATTGTAGCTGACAGATTTGAGCTCACCCTATAGTTATGTTTCAGAAACTTTTTATCATTCATATTCAGACAGAATGTTTGAGTGAAGATACTTAATAAAGTAAATAAAATATAAATATCAATTTGTGTGTTTTTGAGCTAGGCAGAATGGGAGCTGTAGTTCAGAGTAGCCTTTTCAAGTTCTGAAAGGATCTTTTACACACACACACACACACACACACACCAATTTACTTCGAGGTATTTTTTTTTCTTGAGCGTGATTGCTGCTTCTGTTTCATGAAGGTTATTTGTTAGGCAGTTTGTTAAACTTGCCACAGTACAAAAACAAAAGAAATGACAAATTCTGCTGAAGAAGCAGATGATTCTCTGGACTGCCATAAGATATACAACATATTAAATACTCACAGGATGTCTGAATGAGAAAACATCTTATATCTCAGACAATTTCGTGAAAAAATGCCCACCACTTTTTGGACTAGGTTACTTACTCAGTGAAAGTTGTTCATGATTCTTGGAGAGGACAATATTTTCCCAATACTGCTCCCTCTTGAAATGTGAATATAATCTCAAAGCATTGCCTCTTTCTCCATCTTGAATGTAGTGTCTAGTGTGTCAGGAGGATTTTTCTTCCTTTAGAGCCTTTGAGGAAGGAGCCTTGGTCTTCAATATGATGCTCAACTTAATGTTCTCAACAGTGAATGTCATTGTTGGGAGCAGAAGATGCAAATCTGGATTAGGATGGGGAAAAGTTGAGGAGCATTTTCCATCCCATGTCCTTTCCCTCTCCTGTCTACCTGATGGGCCTTTGGCCAGCAATAAATGTTGTGGATCACTTTACCAGCTCTTTCCAAAGTGTAGACTAATGCAGCAGTAGGAAATCATTTGCCCTGTGCAGGTGTATTTAAAAACAAAACAAAACCTCAAGTAGAACATATTAGATCATAATAGACCTCCCCAACCCCAGAGAGTCTTTTGGGAGAGCTTGTTGGATTAAGGCTGTTGTGTCTGTTGAGTCTGTTGGGGTAGGACTGTTTGTTTGTGCGAGCTGGGGGAAGCTCTCTCTTTCATCAGTGATGACAAGGAGCAAGAACAAGAGCAACTGTGTCAGCCGTCAGAGGACGTGCAGGTGACAATGGAAGATTTAACACATGGAGTGCTGCCTGTCAGTCCCCAGAGGTGTGTGATGGAGGTAGGGGACTCCCTGCTGGGGAAACTGAAGAAGTGGTTTGTGGGCCTGACAGGATGACTCAAGAAGTGTCCTTTCTCCCTGGGGTAAAAACTCATGTTGTAACAGAGAGGCTGATAAGACTCATCAAGCCAACTGACCTTTACTCCTTCCTCTTGGTCCACATGAGAACCAATGACACTGCAAAGTATAGCCTTCAGGATATCACAAGAGAATACAAGGCTCTGGACAGGAAGCTAAAGGACCTTGATGCACAGGCTGTCATTTCATCTCTCCTCCCAGTTGAAGGACATGACCCAGGAAAGGAGAGAAGAATAGTGTAGATGAATAACTGGTTCCATGGATGGTGCTGCTGAGAACAATTTGGCTTCTTGAACCATGGTCTGCACTTTCATGAAGGTGAACTTCTGGAAAGTAATGAATTGCATTTCACAAGAGTTGGCAGTAATGTTTTTACTAGGAGTCTCATAAACCTAACCAGGAGGACTTTAAACTGAGCTATGTGGGGGTTGGAGACAATATTCTTGAGGCTAGCAGTTCATCACATTCTGGAGATAGTAGACCAAATGTTAAAGAGAGAACTGGGCAAATAGTACAATAACCCAAGAGTGGGAGGAAAAAACCTTAAAGAAGGACCTGGTGGGATGACCCATGGTCTTAGATGTCTCTACACTAATTCACAGAGCATGTGGAATAAACAACATGAACTTAAACTCTTAACACAGCAAAGCAAATCTGACATAATAGGCTTTGCTGAAACCTGGTGGGATGAGTGTCATGATTGGAATGTAGTAATAGGGAGGTATAACCTGTTTCAGAGGACTAAAAAAGAAAGGAGGAGGAATAGCATTATGTGTCAAGAGCGTTTACACCTGTGAATAGATCTATGACCAGACAACAGGTTGAGAGCATCTGGGTAAAAATTAAGGATGAGGGAAAGAACAATGATGTCAGTGTGGGGTTGTCTACTGCAGACCCCCAAACTAGACTGAGGACTTGGATGATGCCATCTTGGAACAGATAGCCACGCATTCAGAAAAGAGAGAGATGGTAGTAATGGGAGATTTCAACTATCCCAATATTTGCTGGAAGTCAAACTCTGTCAAGAATATAAGGTCCAACAAATTCCTCATTTGTCTTGCAGATAATTTTATTGCCCAAAAGGTGGACAATAAAAGGTGGAATGAGGAAATGGAAGAGGCAACAAGGGAATCAGCTATTGTAGATCTGATTCTAACCAACAGTGATGTCCTGGTTAATGGGTGGGAAGTGGCAGAATCCTGAGGTGGGAGTGACCACATTCTCCTGGATTTTGTTATATAGTGGAAAGGGAAAGCCAAGTATAGTCAGAAACATATCTAGACTTTTAAAAAGCTGAGTTCAGTAAAATTAGGGAAGTACTGGCTGTGATCAGGAATACTAAAAGAGAAGTGAGTTCATGATATACTGGAATATCTTAAAAGTGAGCAAGCTTGTTTTCTGCTGCTCCAGGGAGTAGGACACAGAGCATAGATTCAAACTACAGAAAAAGACATTCCACTTAAACATTAGAAAGAATTTCCTGGCAGTGAGAGCTATTCAACAGCGGAATATGCTGGCTCAAAGTGTGGTGGAGTCTCCTTTGCGGTTTTAAAACAGAGGCTGGGTGGTCATCTGTCAGGGGTGCTTTGAATGTGTATTCCTGTGTGGCAGGGGGTTGGACTGGATGGCCCTTGTGGTCTCTTCCAACTCTGATTCTAAGATTCTATGATTCTATGATAATTCTAGAAAATGTGCCACAGGTGATATTTTAATAATGAAAACAAATGGAGCAACAAAGCAATCCCCTTTCCCCCCCAGGCACACTTATTTTTACCAGTGTTTCATAATGTGAGGCTTCTGCTCTATGTTTGCCTTTCTGAGATATTAGGACTTTATGGTTCTGTGAAACATCCTCTGATCTGCACATCTACTCCATTTTCTGGTACATTCTGTGGCAGGGTCATGGAGCATCCTGTTTCACTTGCAGATGGAATGAATGTTTGTCTCTCACATCTTTGTTTTTCATATTAACAACAGCAATAGTAACCCTGTGAAGTACACACTGTCCTTGCAGCTGGGGCCATAAGCAGACAGAAAGGCCTTTGCCCAAAATCAAAGTGCTCCTGTCCTTGATTCTGTTTTCTTGATATTCTTTCTTGGCTTTGCAGTTCTTCATGTGGGTTTGCTGCTTTTGTCCAGGGAGGAGAAGTGGGAGAAAGGTCACTCAATTTACAGCCCCAAGGAACAATCTGACCTAACACATTTCTGCCAACTGATGTTTTATGAACAGATACAGAAATATTGTTTGGCACTGGTGAAGCCTGAGAAGGCTAATTCACCCTCACAGAATAATAGGGCAAATTTGTTAAGAGTATATTTTATTTTATTTATTTGTTTATAGGTATTTATACCCTGCTCTTCAGTCACGAAGGCTATCAGAGTGGCTTGCAAATTGTTAAGCAACAGCACTTTCACATCTACACCACTTTTATAGTGTGCTAGGCACTCTCCAAGCAGTTTCCAATGTGTGTTAGCAATGTGTGTTAGCTAATTGACCCCACAAGCTGGGTATTCATTCTACCGACCTATGAAAGAATGGAAGGCTGAGTGAACCTTGGAGCCCTTGGGATCAAACTTGCAACATTGTGGCTTGCAGTACCAACATTTAATCACTGTGCCACCAGGGCTTCCTATAAGAGTAAGTAGATTGACTGCACCATCTCTTTCCTAAGTATGATTGATGATATGAAAATTGTCCATTGCAGTGTGATAAATAGGAAGTTGTTGTTTTTGTCATTGATATAAGCAGAGCTTTAGTTGACTTCATACATTGGAATATATTGGTATCTGCAAACATAGGGTTGGATCCAAAATCATGCTTAGCAATGTTCTGCTCATGATGGAGGAAGGGATGGGAGAATCTTCATTGTGCCTTCTTCACCATCTGAAAAGTTGGTATAGATTGCAAAGGACAGAGCCTGAACTAATATTTGTTCAAATTTGTTAGACATTGTTACACTTACTTATGTTACTCGTGTGTTGTTGACTTGTTATCAAGTCAGCTTCAACTTATTGTGATCCTGTGAATGAGAGACCTCAGAGGGCTCCAGTCATTAACAGCCCAGCCCAGCTCAGCTCTTGCAGACTCAGGGCTGTGGCTTCCTTAATTGACTCAATCCACCAGTGATGCAGTCTTTCTCTTCTATCACCTTCCACGTTACCAAGCATGCTTGCCTTTTCCAATGAGTCTCAACTTCTCATAACATGTCTGAAGTACAACAGCCTCAGTTTAGCCATTTTCACTTCTAGGACTTCTGTACAACCCATTCATTTGTCTTTTTTGGCAGTACGCAGCATCCCAAAGGGCTTGTCTAGATGGGCTATTTACCCTACCTTGACATCATCTTAGAACCCTGTGGTCCAGATGACACAGGGCTTTTGCCCCATTTTTCTCCTAAGTAGGCCTCACGATGCCTGGGGCAAAAACAGGGGGAAGCCAGGGGAAAGATGTGGAGGGGGGATCCAATAAAATGTTTCAGCAAAATACCCAGGAAAAAATTATTCATTCCAGAACAAAATGGACCGTGCCATGTGGGTCCACAAGAGGCCATACCACCATGCCAGTCTATTTCTGCAGCTGCTGCTGTTTCTGTTTGTGTCACATTCTCTGAAGCCAAGAAGCAGGCTTCCAGAATGTGACTGAGGTTAACCACATACAGGAGGTCTTGATCACGTGCTGTGGGCCCCCTTCTTGGATTCAGAGCATGTGATGTGGATGGAAGTGATGGAAGCTGCAAAGACAGGCCAGCATGTCCATGCAGATTCCTGCCCATTTCATTCAGATAACAAGGGAGCAATGGGCCTGACCCAGAGCTTAAAACTCTCATCCAGCACCACATTTTGATGATTTGATTTTTCCCCCTGTCAAATTTCTTCATTGTTCAGTTTTCAGAATCATACATAAAAACTGTAAATACTATGACATGGATGATTCTGACATTGGTGTTCAATGATATTGCTTTACACTTGAGGATCTTATCTAGTTCCTTCATAGCTGCCCTTCCAGGTTTTAGTCTTCAGAGCTTTTGACTACACTCTTCATTTTGATTGGTGACCGAGACAAGGTATAAAAAGTCTTTAAATTATTTGATGTCTTCATTGTCCACTTTTAAGGTATGAAAATAATCTGTGGTTATTTTTTGTTTCTTAATATTCAGCTGTAACTCTGATTTTGCACTTTCTTCTTAACTTTCCTAAGTAATCATTCTGTACATGCTCTGCATATACATTAAACAGATAGGGTGATAAGAGGCAGACTTGTACGTCCGCCTTGTCAATTGGAAACTATTCTGTTTCTCCATATTCTGTCCTAAGACTGGCCTCTTGTCCAGAATATAGGTTACACATCAGGACAATCAAGTATTATGGCACACCCGTTTCTTTTACAGTGATCCATAGTTGTTTGTGATCTACACAATTAAAGGTTTTGCTAAAGCAAAAGCTTATTTTCTTCTGGAATCCATTGATGTGCTCCATTAGCTCCATTGTATTAATATATGTAATGTGCCATGAAGCCATTGTCTTTGTTCATACCTCTGCTAATGGATTAGAATTTGTGAATATAATTCAACTCAGCAGTTTCTCTTTCTAGTCTTCCTTTGTACTCTTTCTTCCTTTGAAAGAAAAACTGCTGAATTGAATTATATTCACAAATTCCAGTCCATTAGCGGAGATATGAACAAAGACAATGGCTTCATGGTACACTACATATACTAATATAAGATTCCTCACTATTGCACATACAACAAATGTAATCTTCTCAGAGAGTTTTGAACCCTGGGAAACTTGAATTTTCGTAAGCAAATTTATTGCATTCAAACATCAAAACTAACTGACCACTGTAAAGATTGGAAAGACCTCAATCACATTACGCAGCACTTTGAAAATTTAGGGCAAGGGTCATGATTTGCATCTTTCTGGATCCCACTAGTAATCTCTCTCTGGCTTTTCTTCACAAATGAAGATTCAGGAAGGACTCATCCTGCACTTTCTGCAAGCGCACTGATGACTAAAAAGGCCAATCCGAGATAAACAAGTCTGGTTGAAGAAAGCACAGCAGAAGGTCTCCTTGGGTGACTTTTCCGGGTTGTGATTCTTTCTGTGTTTTCATTTCTCTTCAAGACTTGTTTGGCGTGAATTCTCAAATAAGGCTGCAGCATTGTGGATAGTGCGTCTCCATGCCTTTTGATTTCAATTAGCCACAGTTTCACATTGCATCTGAATTGTCAAGAGGAGTGGAGAATTACAAGGCACCTAGAATCTTGTTCATACTGATAAACGTTGACATATTCTTTAGTTTGCAATAAAGTCTCTCTCTCTCTGGCTTTTCTTCGCAAACAAAGATTCAGGAAGGACTCATCCCATGCTTTCTGCAAGCATGCTGATGACTAAAAAGGCCAATCTGAAATAAATAAGTCCGATTGCAGAAAGCACAGCAGAAGGTCTCCTTGGGTGATGTTTCCAGGGTGTGATTCTTTCTGCGTTGTTGTTTCTCTTCAAGACTTGTTCAGTGTGAATTCTCAAATAAGGCTGCAGCACTGTGGATAGTGTGTCTCCATGCCTCCCAATGTGAGGCCAGAGCGGACCATTGTTGGTGATCAATTTGGCTGAGCCTAAGATGTTGTTTCAGGGGGTCCTTGTATCACCTTTTTGGAGCGCTCCTATTGCGCTGACCCATGGCAAGTTTACCATAGAGTACTATTTTTGGGAGGCGATGGTCCTCCATCCTAGAAATGTGCCCTGCCCAGCACAGCTGTGTTCTCAATATCATGGCCTCAATGCTGGTGATCCCTGCTTGCTCAAGGACAGCAACATTTGTCACCTAGTCAGTCCAGTGTATAATTAGGATTGTGCGTATACAGTGCCGATGAAAGCATTCAAGGAGTTGTAAGTGTTGGCAATAGGTGACCACTACAACTGCATCTGAAGAAGTGGATTTATAGCCATGAACGCTCATGGGAAAATAAAAACCAGTTCGTCTTAAAAGTGCTGCCACGTTTTCCACTCCCCCTTCCTCCTTCCTTTTTATGCTGCAACAGTCTAACATGGTTACTTCTTTTCTCCCTCACAGAACCATAGAATTGGAAGGAACCCCATGGGTCATCAGGTCCAATCCTTCGCTCAGTGCAGGACCTCCAGCTAGAGCAACCCTAGAAAGTCCAGCCTCTTTTTGAAGACATCCAGAGAAGGAGACATTGCCATCTCTCTAGGCAATCAGTTCCATTGCTGAACCACTCTTACTGTACAGAAGGTCGTTCTAATGTTCAATTGAAATCTGCCTTTCCGTAACATAAACCTATTAGACTTAATTCTACCCTCTGAGGTGGCAGGGAACAAGTCTTCACCCTCCTCTTTGTGACAGTCATTGAAGTATTTAAACACTGTGATCATATCACCCTTCAGTCTTCTCTTCATCAAGCTAAACATACCCAGCTCCTTCAGCCTTTCCTCATATATTTTATTTTCCATACCTCTTATCATCTTTGTTGCCCTTCTTTGAACTCACAGCAACTTGTTTTTATCCTTTGTAAAATTGCTCATTTCACCTCCAAAACATTGATGACATATTTCATGGAGGGAACTCCTGTTTTGTCCCAAAGTAATATGTTATATTATTTGTAACACACTAATTTCAAGCTCTGGCAGGGACCCTCCAGAGCAATATGAAAAGGAGCACAGTGGACTCCAGGAGGAAGGAGATATTGGTGCAGATCTCCATCCTTCCAGCAGGATGCTTCCACTGCATACAAGGTCTGTCTATTAAATAATGAGACTATGGAGATTTTTGGACGCCTCTTTCCACCTCTTGCTGCGCAAGCAGCCTCCAGTGCAGTAACGAGGCTGCCGCGTGGCAAGGGGTCCATTTTGGACGAAGCCGTTTGTCTCTTGGCATCGTCCGTGACTGTTGCGACTAGCATTGGAGGCGGTCATGCTATTTTTCAGTCACGGAAGTTGTCTGTGAGTGAAAAACAGTGTGGCCGCCTCCAATGCTAGCCGCAACAGTCACGGATGACAACCGAGAGAGAAACAGCGTCATCCAAAATGGACCCCTTGCCACGCAGCATCCTCGTTACTGCACCGGAGGCTGCTTGTGTGGCAAGAGGCTGAAAGAGGTGTCCGAAAATCTCCTGTGTTTCTACCTCTCAGACAAATCAGGAAGAACTAATTATGAACACTTGATTGGTGACCTTGAACATGTCTGAACCTTCATGACAAGCATCAGCACTCTCGGCTATTCAGTTAATTGTCAGTCATTGTTTAAGGCAGCTGTGTTGCCTGTTGTGTGTCAGAAAAATGCTAAGTTTAAAAGTTGAGGAATGTGATATTCTGCAGTAAATTGAGGTGGACCCAAACCTTTTTCAAAACAACTTGTGATGAAACCTGGATCTTCCAGTATGATCCCGAGGCAAAACGACAGTCAATGCAGTGGAAAACACCATCATCATCAAGAATGAAAAAAAGCATTCACATTCAAAGCAAGTCCACATTCAAAGCCATGTTCACTGTTTTGTTTTGGGTTTTTTGACATCAAGGGCATAATTTTGGCAGAACGGGTTCCAAAGGGCATAACAGTGAACCAGCATTATTATAAGGAAGTTTTGACAAAGCTGAGAGAGAGTCGGGGGGGTGGGGAAGCCAGAACTGTGGGAAAATGGTTTCAGTCTTCATCAAGATTATGTGCCTACTCACACAGCACTTTCTTTAGTTTATAAACACATTACCACACTTGAACATCCTCCATATTCCCCAGATTTGGCACCGTCCAACATTTTTCTTTTCCCTAAAGTGAAATCGGTGCTTAAAGGAACACATTTTGAGTCAATTGATGCAGTACAAAAGAAAATGGCAGATGTATTGAAACAGCTGACAGAAACTGATCTGCTCCACACCTTCAACCAGTGGAAAAAAAGACTGAATTAATGTGTAAGCGTGAATGGGGAATATATTGAAGAGGAAAAGCATTAGAATTGTAATACGTATAAATAAAAATGGGTTATTCTATCAGTCTCATTATTTAATAGACATACCTCATTCCTGTGTCTTCCAAATGACAAGGAGCCATTACACAAACTGAATAGCCAAATTATATCCAGCCCATTATGTGGAATCCATCTTATAACAGACAATTAAAATCTTAGCCAACCTTTAAGAGCACTAATTGATTAAAAATAGTTTTTTTCCACTATAAAAGTCAGTTTGCACTGCCAGTGAAACCTTTACATTGCAGTCATTTTTAAAAGTCCCATACCCTGCAATGTTTCCTTTTGCAAACAATTGCTAAGCAAACACTTCTGTTGCAATTGATTGTGTAGCTGGTTCTCATGCTATTCTTCCTATGCATTATATTGTTTGGAGAGAATCCAGGGGTCAGTTCCTACGTTTTTCCATTCCCAGAATGATTATTTGTTTTGTTTTATTTTACAGTTGCATGAAGCGCTTTTTAATGATTTGTTCAACTGGAGACCAAAGTATATGAATGGTATGGAGGCCTGTGTAATTTTCTCCAACTTTTTACAAAGTTGCAAAGCCATAGCTTTGAAGAGTTGCTCTTTTGGAGCATAGTAGCCATGTTTGTTGGGGTTTTTTAAGCCCTGATAAAAACAGCTAATTGTTGTTATGTCTTGGAACAGAGAAAGAACAGCTGAAGAAGAATGTGATTAACTCCCCCTTTTAAACTCAGCTGTTCCCCACACCTTCCCCTAAACTTTCCCAAAGGGGGAAAAAACAGCTTGAATTGATGAATCTGAAAAATGGCTAACAGGAAAGTATTAAGCATTTGTTTTTCACCCACCTACCTTTCTGCTCCTGGCTGCTGCCTCCAGTAGTTGCTTTTCATTTAATAGCTTTTAAAAAAAGATATCAAGGAAATTAATCATGACTCTTCCTAACTTTGTTTATCCTTCAGAGTTGCAAGTTAGAAGACTTTTTGTCTGGAACCTCTTCATGAACTGAAAAACGTATCTGTGCAAATGCCAACTGTTGAGTAATGTTCTGGCATATTGACATCACAATTGCTTACCTGAAGTTATAAAGACACCATGCAGAACACATAGTACTTACTTATTAAACCTATTGATAAGGAGATTTTTTTTTTCTGACCATACTTGTGGCAAATTATTAACTTTGATACAATAAAGGAAAACTTACTGGTGGCACTAGAGGGTTGTGGAGAGGATGAAACGCACCAGGTGACACCATCAGGGGGTGGGTGGGTGACACCAGCCTTAGTGATACCATAGAAAAAACTAGTGCCTTCTAGTGACAGCTGTGGTTAAAGGTAAATTTGATGTCCAAGAATGACATCACAATGTCCATGAGAATATGTAACAAGAATACCACAAATTGCTTGGATATATGCTAAGTATATTTCATATATCATATATCATTTTCAATGGGATGAAAGCCAGAAATTGACCATAGAATCATTGGAGGACCTAGGAATACTTGGAGAGAACATATGTTTTCAGATGTGGGTAAGTGAAACTATGGAGATTTTCACACAGGCTATATATCCCGTGGCAGGAACAGAACAGGGTCAGGAAAGGTTTTCCCTTTTGGACGATGTTGACCCCGTTCTGTCCTTCATTCATCCTGCTCCCGTGACTGTTCTGGAACAATGTAATCATGATTTTTCATCGTGAATAGACCTCCCATTCCGTCGCTATCATGCAATCACGGGTGTGCAAACAGGAGCCCCGTTTCTGTTCTGAAATAACAGCCACGGAGGGGAGGTCCATTCTGAGCACTTCCTGGTATGATCTGGACATCCAGGTAAGTGGCACCCTTTATTTTACCCTCCCTGTTTTAATTGTGTGATTTAAAGTGTGTTTTTGTGCTTGGTGAACTGATTTTATGTTTGGGGGAGTCTTATTTTTTAATTTACCACCCAGCCATTATCACGCAATAACGGCCGGGATTTCAGATGGCCAGTCATAAAAGTAACCTTACAATGGCTACATTTACGGCCGGCCAGTGAGGGGAGGGGGAGCCCGTTTCTGCTGCAGCATTAAGGTAAGTGTGTGAAAGATTTACATTATTCCATGGCAGGAATGGGAGAGGAGGTGGCGGGGCAGTAACGGGGCATTTTGGCCCCATGTGAAAATCTCCTATGGATACCGATCCATGAATATGGGCATCGAGCTGTATTGCCCATTCCACAGCTGAAAAAAACTCTCAGAGATGCTTACAAATCAATAAACCAATAGAAGACAATATGATCTTGGTCCTGTGGTTTATAGTATAAAAGGATATGACACAAAAGGAAAAAAAAGAGAAGGAAGGGGAAATAAAACTGAGACACAAGTTCATTACATAAGGTTCCTCAAGCAGATGGAATTCTTGCATATTTTCCATGTAACAGAAATTACAGCCCAACTGCCACCACCCTTCCTTGGAGGAAGAGAAGAACCAGCAGTATCTGCTGGATTTATCTCTACCTGCACTGCCATTCCCTTTTCCTTATGTGTCGTGTCTTATTTAGATTGTAAGCCTGAGGGCAGGGAACTGTTAAATTGACCATTTGTAAGCCACTCTGATAGCCTTTGTGGCTGAAGAGCGGGGTATAAATAAATAAATAATAAATAAATAAATAAAAAAGAAAAGAAATTGATATTTACATACCTATCCTTTATTATGAATGGCTGCAGCCCTTACCCAATGTTGATGCATTTGGAACATACATATTGAGAGATGGCTCTGTGGTGTCAAGCTTCTTCCTTGACCTGTGTGAGGAGTTGTGTGTTGGGACTCTTGTTACATATTCTCATGGACATTCATGGGGTGGAGGAGGACACCTCTAATGTGATGTATCTCCTATCACTCTACTGCACTTATAGAACATCCGAAACTTGCTGAACATCCGAAAAGTGACTTTGCAGCTTGGCTAATTCTTGACTATTGACAAAATCATGCCCTGCTTCAACCACTTCTATGCATTTTTCTCATATCATAAAGAATCCTATAGCTTTCATCCCAGAGTCTACGTCGTTTTCTTTTTAATGGGTGTTTAATATTGCAAATGCTTGAATAGAGCATACATTTTGGGAACCCAGATTCGCATGTGAATGTCTGCTTTAAGCAAATGTTTGCTTTTCAAATCAACCTTTCTCATCCCCAAAAGTATAATATCTAGTATGGGCTCCTAAGAATCATTGTTGCATGTTCTTATTACTATAAAATATGCAGTCAGAATAGCAATGAAAGACTTGTAGCTCAGCAAGAGGTATTTGGGGTCATTTGCATGCATTAAGATACACCATTACATGTCCCAGTTTTAATGCTGATGGTACTGCCATCATGCTCTGTGCATGAAAATGACTATTCTCCACAGTCAGTTGAGTTATCATGATTTTGTTATATTGTTTTGTTGGTTGTGAGGGTAAGATGTTATTAAATGAAAGAACTTGGTTGGGTGCATTTTAAAGACAAGACAAAGGAAAACAGTTGCTACCTTACTAAAGATCACAGATGATAGGAAGAGGAACAAAATGAATCCATTTCCAGAGAGGTGACTGAGTTAGTCAGTTGTGGCAAAATCAACACAGAGATTTATGACACCTTAAAGACTAACACTATTACAGAGGCAGCTTTGAGACTTTGTGCTTCTTGAGAGAGAGAAACTCCATATACAGAAGTCAACTGGAGTGGCAGTTGAATTTGGTGCTGGAGGACAATGTCCTTCACCACACCTGAAAGTAGCAGGTTAGTTTGCAGTGTGTAGGTTAGGGTGTGTAAAACATGCCTCTCTCTACTCACAAGAGAAGGGAGTGGAGAAGGGATTAAAGAGGTGGTGGTAGACACTGGTGAACTCCAACATCTGCCTCCTTCTGCAGGTTCCTCACTCTTTCTAATGCTAAGGCTGCAGTGAACAACTGTAGTAGAGACCAGTTTACACCTCTGTTTACCCTCACCCACCCATTCAAACTGCAGGCCACCCCACTGCATTTTCAGCTGGGGTGAAAGACAGTAGGCTGAAAGTCTACTTCCAGTTTTTATTTCCTGAATTTGGGAGCAATTTTGAGCCAGTTTGTAAGGTGTTATTTGCTTGTTTGTTTTTTGTTTTGGTTTGTGGGTCAGAGCAAGCCACTACTCCAAGAGTAGTAATGTACCATGCTGGGGCATTTCAACCCTTCTTTTTTAACAACAACAAAAAGAAAAAGGTTCTGAGAACTTTAGGGGTGTTGAGGGGCTTGGAGTGCTATCAAAAGAAGAGTTGGGTATTCTTAAAGCATTATCATCAACTGTCTGGTATGTTATGCACATAGTACAGGGATAGGGGAATGTCAAAAATACAGTCTGTGACAATTACATGAAAGCTGACACCAACCCCCCCCCCAAAAAAGCATTGTGAACACTGGCAATAGCTGTAACTGATTATTATAGACACAGAACACCCCCCCCCCGCCAAACCCTATTCTCTTGCTGGCATAACTTTCTATTTTTATGATGGGAAAAGAACTCTGCATGCCACACTTACCTTCCCTCCTGTTGAAAGGCTTCCCCGGCAATCAAAGAGGAAGTGAACGGAGCTCCACTCACTTCCTCATTCAAAATGCTGCATATTTTGTGAGAATACATAGTGTGGGCAATTCAAAAACAAAAAGAACACAGAAAAAGTTTTAAAAAGCACAGGAACACACTTAAAGTCCTAAGTAAATTGGGGCGGGTCAGAAAAAGTGTGTCACCTTCCTGGAGGTCGCAATCTCACCTTAAAGTGTTCTGGCTGGACAGGCCATTGATGCTGTATTTGCATGAGTTAAATGGCCCATGGGCTTAGATGTCCCTATACGAATGCACAGAGCATAGAAAATGAACAGGATGAACTTGAACTCTTAGCACAGCAAAGCAAATGCGATTTAATAGGAATCACTGAAACTTGGTGGGATGAATCTCATGAATACTAAAAGAGAAGGGGGTACATGATGGATGGGAGTTTCTAAAAAGTGAGATATTGAAGTCACAACTTCAAACAGTTCCAATAAGGAGGGAAAATGGCAGGTGGCTAAAGAAATCAGTATGGATATCTAAAGAACTTTCAACTGAGCTAAGACTTAAGAGGAATGTATACAAGAAATGAAAAAAAGGAGAAATCACCAAAGAAGAATTCAAACAAATAGCCAGCTCATGTAGGGGGAAAATCAGGAAAGCACAGGTGTAATTCAGGCTTGCTAGAGAGGTTAAAAACAATAACAAGGGATTTTTGTTGTTGTTATTATGTCCATAGCAAAAGAAAGAACAAGGAAGTGGTAGGACCACTGTGTGGATAAGGTGGCAAAATGCTAACAGGGGACAGAGAAAAGGCAGAGCTACTCAACACCTTCTTTGTCTCAGTCTTCTCCCAAAAGGAGAACAGTGCTCAACCTGGAGAAAATGGAGGAGATGATGCAGTAGGGAAAATGCAGCATAGAAAAAGCAAAGAGGTTGTTCAGGAATTCCTGGCCAGTATAAATGAATTCATGTCTCCAGATGAACTACATCCAAGGGTATTAAAAGAACTGGCAGAAGTAATCTCAGAACCACTAGCAATAATCTTTGAGAAATCCTAGAGAACAGGGGAGGTTCCAGAAGACTGGAGGAGGGCAAATATTATTCCTATCTTTAAAAAAGGGGGAAAGACCTCACCTGGAATACTGTGTCCAGTTCTGGGCATCACAATTCCATAAGGATATGGACAAGCTGGAGCATGTTCAGAGGAGGGTGACCAAAATAGTTAAGGGTCTGGAAGCCATGCCCTATGAGATATGAGCTGGGTTTGTTTAACCTGGGGAAGACAGTTTAAGAGGGGACAGGGTAGCTATGTTTAAATATTTCAAGGGATGTCATACTGAGGATGGGGCAAGCTTGTTTTCTGAGGCTCCAGAGACTAGGAGACATACCAATGGACTCAAACTACAGGAAAGGAGATTTCATCTAGACATTAGGAAGAACTTTCTGACAGTAAAAGCTTTTCGACAGTAGAATGTACTGCCTTGGAGTGTAGTGGGATCTCCTTCTTTGGAGGTTTTTAAGCTGAGGCTTGATGACCATCTGTTGGGAAAGCTTTGATTGTTTATTCTGGCATGACAGGGGGTTGGACTAGATGGCCCTTGTGGTTTCTTCCAAGTCTATGATTCTACGATTCTATAAACATGAAAGGGTGACATCATCTGATATGTATGCCCTTTCGCTTTTGTGTGGCATCAGTATGACACTGTATTTGATGTGTCCAATAATATCCACAGTCTAGTATTGCAAGGTTTATAAACGCTTGCAGTGTAATGAAAAACTATTGTTATGGTGAAAAAAAATTGAATTGCTTGATAGGCTACAGTTCAGCAGTATGCATTTTTAAGTTAAAGAATTTGTTTGGGGAGATTAAGAACTTCAATATCCTCTCTCTTTCAAAGAACAGGCTAGACTTTTTAAAATAAAAGAATCCCTGAATGCCGAGGGTACTTCAGTCTTTTCTGTTTTGCTGTGTTAAACCTGCCAGATCTCCAGTGGAGATATACTTTGTTTTCATTTTTGCTTGATATTTCCACCCAGGTATTCTCACTTTTCTCTTTTTAAAACCATTTAACACTATCAATGCATGACGGTTCCACAGTGGTAGCAACAGGAAGTGCCAGAGAACATTGTGTTCTTGCAGCTGGCTAAATAAAACATGTTCTTGCTACAGCTTCAAAGAATTTGTCATTTGCAAAAGCAATGAAAAGATAGCTTCTCCTCACTAATAACACAACCATCCTTTTAACAAGGAGAATCTTGCTGCTTTATTTTGTCCACCACCTTGTACTTGTAAAATTCTCCCACTTTGAAAGAACTGGATCGCAGAACCTCTAATAATCAGGTCAAACCAATGACATATGCTTCTGCCATCTATATCGAGAAGCATGCATGCGTGTGTGTGTGTGTGTGTGTGTGTGTGTTTATGTTTATCTCTTTCTCTTTCAGTTCAAATGTAACAATCTTATAAAGAAAAAAACAAAGTTTCAAGACTGGGACCAAATCCACATCACACAAATAATCCAGGTTTAAATTGCATTATTTGCCATGGCTCCTTCCTATGGAATCCTGGAATTTGTAGTTTTACAAGGTATTTAGCCTTCTCTGCCAAGGAGTGCTGGTGCCTCATCAAACTACAAATCCCAGGATTCTGTAGGAAGGAACCATGGTAAATAATCCAGTTGCAATCTGGATTATTTGTGTAGTGTGGATTCAGCCTAGACCTCTTCCTCTCTTGTTCTCTTTCTTTGTACCACACTCTCTTCTTCACTACACAAGTTTTAAAAATAGCAAATGTAATATCTGCCATTTGTTCAGCATTAAAATTTGTAAGCAAATATTTCATGTTTCCAGCTCACATGTTGACATCTTGCTTACTTAGGCCCAAATCTTATTGGTAGTCACAATCACAGAGTAGACCCACTGAATGAAGAGCTGGGTGCTACAGGAAGCAAGGAGGCGATTGGAGAAAGAAAGATCATGTGAGAGATTAAAAATTGGAATTCTGTACCCCTCCAGGACCACAACTCCCAGCCCTATCTAGCATAGCCATTGGTAGGGAATGCTGTGAACTTCAGTGCAACCAGATCCAGAAGGGTGCATGATTCCTAATTCCAGAATGATGGGAAGAGAAGCTCAAATTACATAGATACTTGTTATCAAAAGTGGTTTGAAATAATAAAGAAACAATGAAGTCCAAACACTTCAACTGTCCTGATTTGACAAGGACAGTCCCAATTAATCCTCTGTCATCCCATTTTTTCAGCTGCTTCTAAAATGTCCCAGCTTCTTCTCTCTGCTCCTTCCACTTCCCCCTTTGTCCTCAGCTTACTTCAGTTGCTGCAAACTGAGTTCAAAGTGCAAAAGTAGTTTACATTCAATTAATTCAGCCAAGAGAGAATGGAGGGGGCAGGATCTTGCTCTTCTCTGAGCTCAGGCAAAAGCTAAATGTTGCAGCCTCTCCTAGCTTGTCTGTTCTTCCTAGTTAATAACTTCTGCCCTCTTGATCACCTTCTGATGTTGCCTGGCCACACGTGTTCTGGCTTTCATCTGTAAAATGTGGGAGAGTATGGAAGTCCTTTCATAAACACTATCTGCACATTTTCTTCTTTGGGGTATATGGTATGGGCCTTTGAATTATTTATTCAAACCCATGTTCAACTTAAATAGATGGGTCTTACCCCTAATAAATGTGAACAGGAGATTTATATATTTGTGTTTATTAGGAACCATCCCATTCCATACTGTAATGTAACCTGTAGCTTGCAAACAAAACAGCAGGTATGGGTAGATGGGTGTTTGGGGATGTGGAGGAAATTTATATCCTACAGAAATAGAACTAAATCATGGGTGGTAAAGGTGAAAATGAAAAACCAGGTGTACCACATCATATTGGTACTTGAAATATATGGGTTTGTTTTTTTTCTTATACTATGGAACACTTTTCAAAGTTTCCAGGGAGGTAGCTATATATAGCAAACATGACCCAACTGGCACCTTGAAGACCAAGTTATTTATTTGGCATAAGCTTTTGTGGCTAGCTGCAAGCAGAGTTCTCCTACTGCCTGAGGCAAAAGAATTCCACTACTGCATCCATCTTGGAGATGTCTGTCAGCTGCTGCCCACAACTTCCTTGTTCTTTTAAAAGGTGCTTTCCTGTTTCTTCCCAGTTTATGCAGGCAGTGGTAGCAAGAAAGAGCACCATAATAATAAGGTACACCAGAACTATTTGAAGTTAATGCTCCAAGAGACAAAGGGCTCATCTACATCACTGTCTGGGAAGGCAGGATGGGCCCCACAACATGTGACCAATCCCCCCTTGCACATGACGAGCCTTGGTCACATACTGCAGGACTCCTTCCTGCCTTCCCCAGGAGACCCAGGGAGACTGCAGCAGCAGTGAGGGCCTGCCTGCTGGGTAGACTCCTGTGGACACACAGGGCCCGTTTTGTTTCCTCCCAGAGGAAATGGATTAAAACAGGTATTTTTAAAGACATTATATCAGGCCCTACCCCATCTCCCCACCCATCTGAGCCCTGTATCTGCCCTGAGGGTGGTGAGGACTGCCTGGAGGCAGAATGAAACAGATGCCCTGCAGGGCTCTGAGACCGGGGCAAGATGTGATATATTGCCCATCTAGACAAGGCCAAAAACCAAGATCCAGCAGTAGATGATGTATTATAAAGTTCTGTAATGGCAGAACTACACCCCACACACACTTTCCTGCAGGATTCATCTTCCTCCTTACCCCATACCCTACCCCCCACCCATGGTGACCAGTGGGGAGCAGGGGATGGTTGAGAAGCATCCGGCCATGTTACTATTGCCAGATACAAAATGACAATGAGCATTATCAGACGTGGCAAAATCATGGATTACAACATCAGGGTAGCACTAACGTGCCCCTGCTATTGCACTACATCGTTGTCTTCACGTTCTTACACAATTCTCCAGCCATAAAAAAGGTGTTATTTACAATTTACAGGACAAGCAATCAATAGATCTTCAATAGTGCTTTTTTCACACTATTGATATTGAGCAAAACCACATCCCATTGCAATCGTGAGATTACAGCATGAATGGGTAGTCCTATTTCCTCCCTCCCTGTTCCCAGCAAGAAAACATCCAGGTGAGAATGAAAAAATGAAGCACAGTATGCTCTTTTTATGAACTATCCCATTTAGTTTGCACATTTTTAGGTTTGTTTCAGTGCTTGTGTGTTTATTTACTATGTTAATTAAGGGGGGGTTTCATGAAAACTGCCAAAATCTCACCCATGCCAAATCATGGAAGTAAACTCTCATTCTTAAATCACAAGTGGTCATTGTGCAATAATTCCATGGCATTTTTTTCACGTGATTATAGCTATGTGCACTAATAGGTATTACAATGCTATGATGTTCCCGCTATCTTCATTTGTGGAATTACAGCATTTTAGACACTAGTCTGATAATGTCCAATGTCATCTTCCAGAATGTCTGGAAGATACTCCAAGAAAGAAGGTAGGTTCTCAGGACATTTTGGTCATTGCATAAAGGAGGGACAGAATTCCAATTTCTGCAATGACCAACACAAAGACATACACAGAGCTAAGTTGGATGTGTATGGTATTACTAAGGTGGCAGCCAAACACTTTCATACATACATAAGAACACAGAAAGCTGACTGATACTAAGTCAGCGCATCAGCCCAGTCATCATGTTTATGCCTATTTTCAGTTAGATTTTAGTTGGGCATTTGGGGTGTCCATACAGATGTTATGCCAGCCTTTGCAAATGCTGGCCAGTATTATAAGTACTATCCTTCTGTTTACCACCCTCTGAGGAACATGAGTAGAAGAGTGCTATCACACACTTGTCTGCATGTGCTCCTCCCATAGGCTCCTGTTTGGCATGAACAGAATGTTGTATGTGAAAGGCCTTTCAGTCTGATCTAATTCAGCTCTTCTTGTATTCTTATTGCTTCTTTTACATGAATATGCTATTAAAACAGGGAACACAGCAGATTTATTTTAACGTCATTACACAGGAAATAAGAATTCCTCTTCCATTGGATAAAATAAATCTGTGGCAGGACATAGTTTGTCTGTGACAGGAGAAATTTACATTTGTAATTTTTAGGGTCTGTCTTTTGAAGAAGAAAAATAATCTTATGTTGAACAGATCAGTGGAAAACAACATCAATCTGAACAAGATGTATGGAAAGATACTGACTAAATTTAACCACAGCTAGTGGCAGTATTTCTCTTTAAAAGAACAAAAGCAATTACATCCTTGTTACCTTTCCCTCCAGCAGTACAGCAATAATTCTTTGGGGTTTACTTTTCCCAAACAGTGCGTTAACTACATATTTATAAACTATCTGCTTACAATCACTAGTGATACAGTAAAAGAAAACTTCTACATTTGGCAAGTAAATGGAGTTGTGGTGGGGAGAAGCAGAATACCTTATAGTTTTGTTGTAATGTCCATTAACTTAACTTCCTAGACTTTATTAAATTTCTTGTTGAACATTTAATGCCTTTGGCAGTCATCCTGATGAAAGCCATGATGAATCCCTCAGATCTATTTGTCCTCATCCAATATATGCATTAATAAATTCCATGGCTTCCATTAAAACCCTTGACCTTATTAGAAGTCAATCATTTCATAGAGTCCAAAGTAAACCAACAGGCGCCTTTTCCACCTCAACCTGCTGAGGGTCAACTACTCCCTACATGACACCCAGAGTTGTACCAACAACATACCCACAAGCTTCGTGTGACTTCGGTATCCACTTTTGTGGTGCCAGAATCCCCACCACCATTCCCCCAAAGACCAAACCCATTAAAATGCTGCAGTTTTCAAGGAAATATTTCCCCAAAATGAGACAGAAAGCCCAAAATACATATGTGAAAACACATGAAAATACACCCACAGGTTCCCTAGAACCTCATGCTGCCTTCACATACCTCTGTTTCCCTCTGCAGTCTCTCTCAAAATGGCAACAGGAAGTGACATGACATCATTTCCTATTGCCATTGTGAGAGGAACTGCATCGTGAGAGGAAAAGATATTTGTGCTTGCTGGAGGGTACAGCCTGCAAGGTATACTTGGGCAGGGGTAATTGGTCCTTGGTCCCACACAGTTGGCCACCTCTGGCTTAGAAGAAACTCAGGTTGAGGAATAATTCTTCCCCTATTGAGACTCTGGAAAAGTCACCTTTTTTGGACAACTCTCAGAATCTGACAGCTAGCATATCCTGTAACTGTCCCATGTCTATAGACTTTCCTTGGGTTTTTTCCAGGCTGTGAGGCTGTGTTCTGGAAGAGTTTATTTCTGACGTTTTGCCTGCATCTGTGTACTGGCATCTACGGAGAATGGTTGGGTAGAAGTGTGTGTGTGGTTTATATGCTGTGAACCCCTGTTGGGGAGGAAACAGGAAAGAAGAAACCCTAAAAGTAAACAAAATCTGGCTGCCAGTCCTGAAAAACACTAAAATCAGAACTCAACACTTGCAAATGAACTCCACCCAGGGACAGGGGGATTTCCGGCAGATAATGGACCATTAACCAACCATTAACCAAACAGACACTAATCCCTCCTTGCATTTGATCTTGTAACTGCCAGTGATCTACTTTTACATTTGTTAACAACAGAACGTGACCCCCCCAAACCAAATTTTTCAGCCTGGGAGTACTCCAGTTCAATGGTTTCTGCAGCGCTGCAGATCAGGGTGCTGGGGCCATCTACATTGAGACTAGCAGTTGTGTCAGGACCACAAAGAATATCTCAAGCTGTTCTAGACATGCCCGATGACTGGGATAAGGCTCCTGATATTGTTTCCCATCACCTGCAATGCCTCAGATCCCCTTCAGCTAGGGTGATGCCAGGCTGAAAAGACAGGTTTTGGTGAGGTAGCATCGTCAGATTTAACCATGGGCTTGTTTAGATGCAATGGTATACTGTGAGTGGGTGGGCATTTTTGACCATTCCCAGTGACACTGTTTTTGTCTCCACCATTTTTTCATCTATTCTTATCTGTTCACATCGATTTGAATGGAGCACCACCCCCTCTGATGAAGGGCAATAGAGCGAAAATGTACAGTAATGTGAATTTGTGTGGCCACATGTGCGAAAATGCACATCTATGCACATTTTCCAGAAAACTTTGGGGGAAACTACAAATACTTTTACTGCAGCATTTGTGGAGGTTTTTTAGCCCCCTCCTTCCAAATACCATGAATCTCATTCAGATTGTGTTGGGACACATCATATTCTCTGTGAATTCTAAGAGTATTTTCATCATCTGGACAAGCCCTTAAACAACAGAGCTCCATCATTAGTCATTATATCTGATTATTTAGGATCTTGGGCACTATTTTTAACTCTGTATGATGTAAAAAAAAATAGCTGTGTTTGTATGATGTAAAAAAAAAGCTGTAAAAGGTTGTGAGAGATGATGATGATGATGATGATGCAAATTAGTGGACAAATCTTCAGCTAACAGTCCTATGCAATGTAAAAGATAGTGAAAATGATTCTTCCTCAGTGTTTACAAGCAAAGCAACATTTGCAGAGCAAGGGGATTGCTCCAAGAACATCTCTTGCAAATAATTCCAGAGACTTTAAGCATTAGACACCAATTATGCAGAATAGGCAAGCTCTGGCAGGTAGTGGTGATAATTATAAGATGGAACTAATTTAAAATGCTGAATCCTGAGGGATATGGTTTTGTGATAGAGCATAATTATACTTCCTTCACATGAAAGTGCAGTATTCATTTCCCAGGGCACTCAGCCAAACATAAATACCCTTACAAAGTCTGATCTAGTGTTCAGTGAAATCCACAGACAAGTTCTATAATACTAAGAAGCATAGGCTAAAAATCCCAGCCCCTGCAAAAAGGGCTCCTCTTCCAGTGCCATGAAGGAGAAAGCATGGATAGGAGATGGGGGCATGTGGTTCTGGAGTTTTCAACAGGACTGGAACCAAGTTCAGTTGAGTGTGATTGTAATGGTCTGTGCAAAATTGATCACACAGAGCTAGTGAAACCATGGAGGATACACCTCAATGAAGACACCGTGTCTTATAGACATCCCCTTGTCAACATGGGTCAGAACTTAGAAAAGATGTTTTTTCATTACAGCTAACAGAATTCCCCAGCCACATGGACATGATGGCTAGGGGAGCCTTTGATTGGTATTTTTTTAAAAATAACTTTTCCATGCTTTTACACAGGAAGGTCAAGGTGAAGGAGGCAGGGCTAATACATGCAACCCTATCTTACCTCCACGTTTCCTATTTTATCATGCCAGAAGAGGACAATCATTAACAATGTCACCTATATGCTGTTATTTAAATCATTATAACTGAGGCACAGACAAAACTTTACCCTATTTAAGAACAGAACCATATTGAAACATCTCCAGGGAGTCTCTTGGATGCCTTTAGAAAGCATACAACTATAATCTGTAAGCAGTAGCCCTTGTTGTTGTTTTTGTGTGTCTAAAAGGCAAACCTATCACAGGGTTTTCTTGACAAGATTTGTTCAGAGGGGGTTTGCCTTTGCCTTCCTCTGAGGTTGAGAGAGTGTGACTTGCCCAAGGTCACCCAGGGGGTTCCATGGCTGAGTGGGGATTAAAACCATGGTCTCTGGAGTTGTAGTCCATTGCTCAAAGCACTACACCATGCTGGTTCTTCAGTGGGTTCCCTGAATGCCTGTAGCAAGCTGGTAAAAATCATACAACTATAGTCTGAAAGGAATGGCCCTTCCCAATGATATATAGCCAAACTTAGATTCTGGATGTATTGTTTTCTAGATTGCAGAGATATCTGCAATAAAATTTTGGAGATCTGCTACCAGTCAAATTTGAAAACACTGGACCAGATGGACCAATGCTCTGTATCAGGAAGCTTCCTCCATTCCTATACAATAGAAGGGGGAAATTGTCTAAAATGAGCAACTGCATAGAAGGGGGACATGTACTAGGGGTACTTCTCTTCATTAACACAGCAATATAGTGGCCAAGGGAGCACAGAGAGCCACCAAGGATACATGGTCATGTTGGGAGGGTGCACAGGGGTTGAGAATCATTTAGTTATGTATTGATAGCTAGACACATAGCAACACCCTTCAGTTCTCAGAGAATGACTGCATTGTCATTATTATTATTATTATTATTCATTTATATCCCGCCTTTCTCCCACCAGTGGGACTCAGAGCAGCTAACAACCTGTTTGAAACCATACAAGCTAAAAACAGTACAAAGTTAAAATCACATTATAAATATAAACTTTTTAAAAAGAATTAAACAATTTACAAGTTAAAAACATTACAGTAAAAATTAAAATGCCTTTAAAACCCTTTAAAAAATGTAAAAGCACACCCACAGCCTCACTAGCCCAGACCTTTTTAGTTCATAAAAACCTGGCAGCATAAAATGTCTTAACCTGCTGCCGGAAGGAGAGTGAAGATGGGGCCATCACGGCTTCTCTGGGGAAGGAGTTCCAAAGTCTGGGAGCAGCCACCAAGAAGGCCCTTTCCCTTGTTCCCACCAAATGAGCCTGAGAAGCTGGTGGGACAGAAAGAAGGATTTCTCCAGATGATCTTAAAGCTCTACTGGGCTCATACAGGGAGAAGCAGTCCTTCAAATAACCTGGACCCATGCTGTATATACACTGGTTATCTGAATTTGGCTAGTTGCAGCCTTGACTGCCCCTTCCCTAAACTGCAAATCCCAGGATTCCATACTATTTTGCCATGGCAGTTAGTGTGCAATCATAATACTACAATTATGTAGTGTGGTATCACACACAGTACAGTGAAATCATGCTCTGAGATGACTGCATCTTGTGTAATGAACATACAGATGCATGTATGCCTCTCTCTCTCTCTCTCTCTCTCTCTCTCTCTCTCTCTCTGCATTTTTCATAGTGTAACATCAACATTTCCTAATGAGGTGGAGTTGTGCAATTGCCATGTAACTCTGTGAGTGTAAAATTGCATTCCATCTTTTTAATGTAGGTTCTTAGTCAATGAGTTGGATTCAAATTTAGTAGCACATTTAGAGTATTCCTATTATAATCAATACGTTGCTCATTACACTATTATATCTGGATCCTGCTCAATGTTTTTAAAATAATCTTTAATTTTGCTCCAATATAATGCATTCTATGTGTGAGAGACAGCTTAGAAAAGTTACTTTTTTGGACAACAGCTCCCAAAATCTCTCTGCCAGTATGGTCAGCTCCTATATTCTTGGAAATGTAGCCCCCAAAAGTAAATTACAAACTCTGCTTTATGTGCGTGATAGATAATCATTCCACTGCTATAAACAATGATGGCATATAGTCAACTTGCATTTGAGTACAACATTAATCTTTTTTGATGTACTGCTATGTAGAATTATATCCTATCTTTCTATTTTATTTGTTACCTGTATCAGGCACCTGGTGAGATAAAGATTTTTCTTTAAAAGAACATAATTGAAAATTCCCAGATACCACAGGAAATGAAAGGGGGGAAGTACATATTTCCAGACAGAAAGGCCTACAATTCAGCTTTTGTGTCATTCCTTTTCTTTTTGGCAAGGAATCCACTTTCCCATCTGAACAAAGTACATTCAAACAATACATTACTCCCTATCTGCCATTTTTATGTAAACAAGCACACACCTATTTTTGGAATTGGAAAAGTCATTGTTCAGATGCTATAATCATCTGTTCAACTAAAACAATGCACCTCATAAGCATGACAGAAAATGGAAATAAATACTCTTTACTGTCATTTTCAATTTCACTATGACTTGGCACTGCATTTCCTCCTTTGATTCTCCTGGACCCCAACTCTTACAAAAATAGAAAAAGTAAATTTCAAAACAGCCATTAATTACTACCCTCAGCCCATTTTGGATCTGCTACATGAAATGAACGTTCTCTGTTCCTGTTATGTTTATGCATACAGAACATAATTGGGATCTACAGAACCCATCCTATGAAGTATCGCTGAGTCATACTACTGAAAACAGACAATTTATTTTAGGACATCTCTTTCTAGGAAAGTTAAACCAGAGACTTGACAGCCAATAAGGAGAATGTCTGGTTTTAGTATGATGGGTTTTTGAAAGTCCTATTCAGTTGTTATTTCCTCCATACTTGGTTTTTTTTGGGGGGGAATGGGGGTGGTGGTGATAACATTTAGTAATGAACTTATGGATCCATAACCTAGGTTTATGGATCTGTAACTGTCCTGCATTCATTAAAACTACATAGTCTTAAGAATTTTTCAGATGTCGATTTACCATGGAAGAAGGCTCGTAACACTCGCAAGGCTGCTACGCGGCAGAGGGCCCATTTTGTATGACGCCATTCCCCTGCCGAAATCAACTGTTTCAGTTCTGGGAGAGATTGGAGGCAGCTGCATCATATTTGGCCATTTTTTATTCACGGGCAACTTCTGTGAGTAAAAAATGGCCAAATATGGTGTGACTGCCTCCAATCTCTTGTGGAAGGGGGACGGCGTCATACGAAATGGGCCCCTGCCGCGCAGCAGCCTCGCAAGTGTTATGAGCCTTCTTCCGCGGTAAATCAACATCCAAAAAAGTCCTTACTGTAATACAATGTAATGCCATTCCCGACCAGTTTAAGAGCCAGCAGCCGGATCAAGTTTCCAGTCTGAGTGGGAGGAAGAGGAAGAGGAAGAGGAGGAGGAGGAGGAGGAGGAGGAGGAGGAGGAGGATATTTCCACCTCCCTCCCACCCGCATGCAAGTCTGCAAGAATCAGAAGCATTGTTGCACGTCTTTGTCACAGTCTCATTTGCTGGTGGGGGGGAATAACATCATCCTTGTCCCCCAGTTTAAAGCTAAATGGACTTCTTTTGCCTGATTTAGCAGCTGGCTCTTAAGGTGGGCTGGTGGCCGGGGTGGAGGGACCAGGCCAGGAGACATTACTTAGGACTTTTTCACACTACTCTGTTATAGTGCTATTATTCAACTTTAACTGCTGTAGCTGCATCCTGTGGAATTCTGGGGTTTGTTGTTTAGTGAGGCCTAAGAGCTCTCTGGCTGAGAATTCTAAATGCCCCTCCCTAAACTGCAAATCCCAGGATTCCACAGGAGGTAGCCAGAGCACTTAAAGTGGAACAATAGCACTATAATAGTTTAGTGTGATAAAGTCCGTAGTTACATCTCTGTAATTAAGTAGCCAATGTAGAATATGGGCTGCTAATAACAATAACATAACAATAACAATACCCTCGCAGCTGGTGGTTCCCATGTCAGTGAGTTGACAAATCTGTTCCAAGTTTTAGCCTGAACTAAAAAGGAGAAATCCAAAGTGTTGAACCCAGCTCAATGGATAATTCCTTTGAAGTTCAGATTCACTTGTTGAGTAGATTCACCACCACCATGGATACAGAAGGCACAAATTGCCACTGACTCTATAGGATGAAATCTAAGGAGAAAAGGAAAAGATGGTGAGAGCATCATTTAAATTCATTGTTGATAAGAATTTGTCATTTGCTTCTTCATATTCAGGATTGGGGAGAAACGAGCTCTTTAAAAAAAAATCTGAAAGTAGAAGAAACCCAAATCTATATATTTGTCTTTCCAGACAAAGGGCTTTGAGTGTGTAACTCATAAAAGTCTAGTTTTCAAGTCTTCAAACACATTTGTGGAGCTGAATTAGGGTTTCCAAGCCCCCCTCCTTTTTTCCTAATAAATCTATTTTTCAGATACTCTCCATGCCAAGAAAAGATGAACCTACTGAATATGGCTAGTTTAAATGATGGAGAATTTTGTTTCAGAGTTTTGGGGATCTGTTGCTGTTGTTGTTTTAAGAATGTACTTTTGTTGTTGGGTTGTTTTTTAAGAATGTACTGAAATTCACAAACTTCATGTTTGGGCCAGGAAAAAAAAAACATGAGGCTTAGAAAAATCAAATCTGTAAGAAAGCAACACTGACAAATCTGTGGAAAAGCAAAACTTTAAAGGGGTATGCACAACCCCTCTTCCCACTGCAATGCTGCCCACACACTCTGGCACATCTCTGCATTGGAGAAGCTTGCCAAAGGTACACAGGATCATGCCAATGGTGTGTGAATCCACTCTGGTCATCTAAAATTTAAAGGGGTTCTCCAAGGTGCTGAAACCTAGCCCCAAAATAGGTCCAGCACCATGGATCATTCTTTAAAATTTCAGAGTTAGACCTGGAATTAATTCACTGCCCTACTAATATATTTACAGTAGCACTCCCATATTCACTGATTTGCCAACTGCAGATTTGATTATCCGCAGATGGAAACAATGGGGTGGGTAGATGGGGGAGGGAGGGGAGGAGGCTTCCGGATGGCTTCCGTGGCAGAAATGGCAATGGGGAGAGAAGGGAGGGGAGGGGAGGTCTCACTTCCCTTCTCCCTTTACGCAGCATGCTCCAGTGCCTGAAATGGCAACGCAGGGAGAAGGGAAGGAAGGGAAGATCTCACCTCCCTTCTCCCTTCACCCCACAGGATGGCTCTGGTGGCTGCAATGGCAATGAGGGGGCAAAAGGAGGGGGGGTCTCACCTCCCTTCTCCCTTCACCTCATGGAATGGCTCCAGTGGCTGCAATGGTGACAGGGGGTGAAAGGAGAAGGGAGGTCTTACCTTCCCTTCTCCCTTCGCCCCCAGATAGCTTCCACGTCGGCAAAGGTGACGGAGGGTATTCACTATCATCCATGGAATTCATTATCCACGGGGGGCCCTGGAAGCAATCCCCCATGGATATGGGGGTCCTACTGTATTATTCCTCCTTCCTTCCTATTTATTTATTTATTAAACTATTTATATCCTGACCTCCATCTAAAGATCTCAGGGCAGCATAGAATATTGATTCATGTATTTACTTTATACACTCCCTCTTCTGCCAGCACAAGACTCAAGGTGGCTTACAACAATAATGGCAATTTGACCAATTTAAATAATGTAAACAGTAAATATGATTTCTTTCCAAAAACTAAAAACATATTAAGTGATTTGACAAGTGAAAAGAATGCATATTAAAACTGATTGAAATAGTTTCAAACACTTTAAAATCATGCAATGGTTGGATTTGTGTAAGACCAATTAGGCCCTGACTGCTTTAGTAAACAGCTATAAATGGTAACATCTTGAGTTCCAATTAGGCCTCTAATGTGAGAGTAGGAACCACCAGCCACCACTATACAGGTAAAATGCAACTGAAAAGACTTTGAATATATTCAGGATATCATCATCAGTGAAGATAATCCTTAGCATTTAGACCTCGTTTCATAGAATCATAGAAATGTAGAGTCGGAAGAGACCACGAGGGCCATCCAGTCCAACCCCCTGCCACGCAGGAAATCACGATCAAAGCATCCCTGACAGATGGCCATCCAGCCTCTGTTTAAAGACCTCCAAGGAAGGAGACCCCACCACGCTCCGAGGGAGTGTGTTCCACTGCCGAACAGCTCTTACTGTCAAAAAGTTCCTCCTAATGTTGAGGTGGAATCTCTGTTCCTGGAGATTGCATCCATTGCTCCGTGTTCCAGTCTCTGGAGCAGCAGAAAACAAGCCTGCTCCATCCTCAGCGTGACACCCCTTCAAATACTTAAACAGGGCTATCATATCGCCCCTTAACCGACTTTTTTCCAGGCTAAACATACTCAGCTCCCTAACTCTCCTCATAAGGCATGGTTTCCAGGTCTTTCACCATTTTAGTGGCCCTTCTCTGGACACGCTCCAATTTATCAATATCCTTTTTGAATTGTGGTGCCCAGAACTGGACACAATATTCTAGGTGAGGTCTGACCAAGGCAGAATAGAGTGGCATTATTACTTCTCTTGATCTAGACACTATGCTTCTATTAATGCAGCCCAAAATCGCATTGGCCTTCTTAGCTACCGCTTCACACTGTTGACTCATGTTCAACTTGTGGTCTACTAGGACTCCTAGACCCCTTTCGCACATAGTCTCGTTCAGCCAGGTCTTCCCCATCCTATATCTATGCATTTCATTTTTCTGCCCTAAGTGCAGTACCTTACATTTCTCCGTATTGAATTTCATTTTGTTAGCTTTGGCCCAGCTCTCCAGTCTATCCAGGTCATTTTGAATTTTGATCCTGTCCTCTAGGGTATTAGCTACTCCTCCTAATTTGGTATCATCTGCAAATTTGATAAGTATGCCCTAATTCCCTCATCCAAGTCATTGATAAAGAAGTTGAATAGAAGTGGGCCCAGGACAAAACTCTGTGGCACCCCACTGGTCACATCTTTCCAAGATGAAGAGGAGCCACTGCTGAGCACCCTTTGGATTCGGCCGGTCAACCAATTACAAATCCATTTAACAGTTAACTTGTCTAGCCTACATTTTACAAGCTTGTTTGCAAGAATATCATGGGGAAACTTGTCAAAGGCCTTACTGAAATCAAGGTATACAATATCCAAAGCATTCCTTTAATCTACCAAGCTGGTAATTTTATCAAAAAAAGAGATCAGATTAGTCTGGCATGACTTGTTTCTCTGAAACCCATGTTGACTTTTTGTGATTATGGCATTACCTTCTAAATGTTCACAGACTGTCTGTTTAATGATCTGCTCTAGAATCTTCCCTGGTATTGGTGTCAGACTACCTGGACGATAATTGTTGGGATCCTCTTTTCCCCCCTTTTTGAAGATGGGGACAACGTTTGCCCTCCTCCAGTCTGCTGGGACTTCTCCTGTTCTCCAGGAGTTCTCAAAGATTATTGCCAATGCCTCTGAGATTACATTTGCCAGCTCTTTTAATACTCTTGGATGTAGTTCATCTGGCCCTGGAGATTTAAATTCATTTAGATTAAGAAGGTATTCCTGTACTATCTCTTTGATTATTCTGTGCTGCATTTCCCCTATTGTGTCCTCTGTTCCATTCTCCTCAGGTTGCTCACCCTTTTCCTTTTCTGAAAACACTGAGGCAAAGAAGGTGTTGAGTAATTCTGCCTTTTTTCTGTCCCCTGTTAGCATTTTGCCATCTTCTCCGCGTAGTGGCACTACCATTTCCTTCTTCTTCCTTTTGCTACGGACATACCCCCCAAAAAAACCCTTTTATTGTTCTTAACTTCTCTAGCAAGCCTGAGCTCATTCTGCACTTTAGCTTTTCTGACTTTACTCCTACACATGTTCGCTATCTGTTTGAATTCTTCTTTGCTGATTTCCCCCTTTTTCCATTTCCTATACATACTCTGTTTAAGGAGATTTTCAGATGTGATTTTTGGCAGTATATATTCCAAAACAGCTCCGTTGCTGCCGTGTGGCAGGGGAGCAGTTTTGGACGATGCCTTTCCTCTGCCGAAACCTTCCGTGTCACTTCCGTGACAGAATGGAGGAAGCCGGGTCATATTTGATTCACGATTGTTGCCCTTGAGTGAAATATGACACGGCTTCCTCCATTCTGCCATGGAAGTGACACGGAGGGGTTCGTCAGAGGAACAGTGTCGTCCAAAACTGCTCCCCTGCTGCGCGGCAGCAACAGAGCTGTTTTGGAATATATACTGCTGAAAATCCCATCTGAAAATCTCCTAAAACTTAGCTCTGTTGAAAGTTCTTTAGTCATCCATCCTGGTTTCTTGAGACACCTCCCATTTTTCTTCCTCAATGGCACTGTTTGAAATTGTGCCTTCAGTATCTCCCTTTTGAGAAAGTTCCATCCATCTTGAGGTCTCTTCTCTTTTAGGATTCCTGACCATGGGATCACCCCCAGTATTTCCCTGAGTTTATTGAAATCAGCCCTCCTAAAGTCAAGAATGGGTGTCTGACAATGCCTGGCTTCTCCTTTCCATTGTATAACAAACTTCAGGAGAACATGATCACTCTCACCTAAGGATCCCACCACTTGTACCCCATTAACCAGGTCATCCCTGTTGGTTAGGATCAGATCTAAAATAGCTGACCCCCTTGTTGCCTCTTCCACCTTTTGGACCATGAAATTGTCTTCCAGGCAAGTAAGGAATTTGCTAGATCTTGAAGTTTGGGTTGAGTTAGATTTCCAGTAAATATCAGGATAGTTGAAGTCACCCATCACTACTACTACTATTAAAAGTGTTTGATGTGCTTCACACCCTCTGTGTCAATAACATTTACAGCTGCCTGTATGGGGAATCACCAGAATGGAAAAGTGGTGTTGGGTGATCTGAGTGTGAGGAGCTGTGGTTTGCCTGAGCCATCCTGATGATTATATGATGAGTTGACAACTGAATGCAGCCTATGGTAATGTGCATGGCAGGAGGTTGGACTGGATGGCCCTTGAGGTCTCTTCTAACTCTATGATTCTATGATTCTATATCAGCAAAGACTGTGACAAACACTGAAGACAGGGGATTATACTGCTGTTACCCAAATCACAGAGGGTTTGTGGGAACCCCATGCATATCCAGATATTAATATGGGGAATTTTAATTAGCTCAATATAGCAGCAAGAGGCCAGGTAATGACGGGATCTCTTGACCTATGTATACCAGTACTCACTGATGAGACTCATGACTAGGAAATAAAATAAAAATGTTTTTTATTTAAAAAATAATAATCTTGGAAGTATTCACACCAACACTCAGGGTTCAAGCACTCACACAAGGCTAGTGAACAAAGTAGAAACCTTGGGATAGAGGAATAGAGTTCAGGAATATTGGCTATACTGTACCTATCCAAAGAGCAGAGATTCGTGTAGCAGAAGATACTCAGAATGCAGCTGAGAGGGTCATGCAGCAAACTGGCAGAATAAAGAGGTGGGAGAAACAGGGAACATGGTGACACAGACTGACAGATTGATTGGCTGAAGGAAGATGTGCACACTTTGACTGTGTTTTGGGGTGATATTTATAGTCTGTACTCCCTCTGAAGGAGTGTTATGAGTGTCATACTATGTCTGCCAGAGTTTCCAGGGGTTAAACAATGGATTCTCTGGATGTGTTAATGATCGCTAATGACTGAATCATTGGTCCTGATGGGTCTCAGACAAACTCTATTGTTTAAGGACTGGTGTGAGGGAAACCAGTTTTGCAAGGCAAAGAGTGTCCAGCTACCTTGATTGAATTAGTGAATGACTCATTTCCATGCACGCCCAGGAGAATTAGCCTATTTCCACACTAACTTCCCAGTCCGGGGGGGGCGGGGTTGAATAATTACTAGCCAGGTATGTCCTTTAGGAATTTGGGATGGCTTCTTCCTTAGGTTTTCTGAGCACACCTTGAGTCCATGCATTTGGGAGGCCCTGATTTACTACCAACCACATGGAGTGCCAATAATAAGATAATTTATGAGATGTAGTCAATTGATGAAATATGGAAAGGGAGAAGGTATCAGGGCAGGTAACATGGTTGAACTAAAGTCTTTTCCCTCTTCTCCTTTACAGGATGGTGAAATATGGAGGATAACTCTCCCTGAGAGCATGTAGCAGCATCTGACATGTAGTCAGAAACAATTGTAATACCAAGGCTTAGACAGGAAGAATGAGGGAGAGAAATAGGAGTTTCAGAGCTAGCAACCGTGTGTGTGGGAGTTCAGACTTCAGGGGACTGGGAAAGAATCTTTCAATAGCTTCTTTGGGAACAAAACCTTTTCTCACAGAACACAGCAATACAATGTTTATAGCTTCACTATATTAAAAATGTTTTTGTAGGCTGTGTCATTAAAATGATAAATGTCTAAAATAAATACATCCAACACACGTATTCTTCTACAAGTTTAATGAAATGCTAATGTAATGGTTATAAATACATGGAATTATAAATGACAGATCTTAGATAATAGTTTCCAACTGCTACACCCTGTCACATAAACTTTGATGAAGCACCTTAATAATGAGCCTGCCTTCCTATTAGATTACAAAGCCCCTTTCATTGCTTATGTCACTTCAGTAGTGTCCCCAAAGATCAATAAATATCTTCTATGACAAGCATAAGCATTTTATAAGTACCAAGTGCAAAGCCAGTGGGTCAGATTACAGATCCCCTGGTTTGGAGGGGGAAGTTTGGAGATCAAATTCAGAGAAAACAGAGCTTATAAAAACCACTTAAAGATATTGTGGCTTCCTTATGCAATTTAAAATAGCATTTTTCAAAGGTTATCCTACTGCAACACATTATGAAATTTAATTATTTGTTTGTCAGATTACCTTTTCTCCAATGAGCTGATGGTGGGGTACATGGCCCTCTTTCTCCCAATTTTATCCTCAGAACAGACATGTGAGGCATGTTAGCCTGAGACAGAATGACTGGTTCAAGGTCACTCAAGTAGTTCAGTGGCAACTAGACTCTCCCAAGGCCTAGTCCAACACTAGGGAGATTTTCACATGGGGTAAATAACCCCTGGGAAGATTGGGAGAGAAACGGGGCTTTTCCAGTTGCAGCGCTCCATTTCACATGCCCCCTTCCTTCACCTGATCTCCCATCATCCTCCCTCCATCCTGCTTCCATTTCCCTCCTGCTATTTTTTACTAACAAAAGTTCTTCATTAGTAAAAAATTGCAGAACATACTGAGAGGGAAATGGAAACAGGATGGAGGGAGGACGACAGGAGATTGGGAGAAGGAAGGGGCCATGCAAAATGGAGCGCTGCAACCAGAACAGCCCCGTTTCTCTTCTGATCTCCCCAAGGGTTATTTCCCCCATGTGAAAATCTCCTATAACCACTACATAATATTGTCAATATAGACACTATAAATATGACCAGCAGTGGCTCTACCATTATGGGGGTGTTTGATGGAGAGGACTGGAGTCCACTCTTTTGTGGTTCTGCTAATATTAAACAGAATGATGTGAGGGATTCAACTAATGAGATAAGCTGAAATTTTGTAAGGGGAGGCTGGAGTGAAGTAAGAAAAACAGGAAAACTATTTGCCATTTACAAGACAGCTAGCTGGAGATCTGGGTAATAGCTGTTAAGGAACTAGCCATCTCAGAGAAGAGTGCTAATAGTTAATTAGCCAGCCAGGAAGACAGAGGTGAGAGAGAGTATAGTATGGAATTTCAGGGGAAGGTTAGGAAAGTATACAAATGTAACTAAGTGAACTGCAAAGAACTACCCTGGCAATGTTATTTGAGATAAAGCCTTTTTCTTTTTCATGTTGATCCACTGCATGAGCCTATTTTGTTGGGAAATGTACTAGATCCCAGCCACATATCTATACAGATACAGAGATACACATGCCAATGTAGTTATAATCATGTTATTGCTCTTGAGACAACCTATGGGTGGGTTCTAAAGGAGGATTAAGGCAGGGCAACAGCTCCAGGGTAAAGAAGAAGAAGAAGTAATCTTGCCTCCAACACAAGCTGATTGATCTTCCATACAAGTTCAAGAGCAGAAATGTCTACAGTTAAAGAACATTTGATTATTTGCTTGGTTCTTCACCTAAGCATTGGCACAAACTCAGGCAGAAGAAATGCAACCATGTAGAATGAATCACATGATGAATTATGAATAATGTTACATCTTTAGCTCTTTGGAATAAAACTCACCAAGTCCGTCCTATGTGCAGAAACCTTTGTAGCTAGACTCATACTTGTATCCTTTTCAGTGTGGTTGAAGAATTCATTTTTTTTTTCCTCATTTGAAACCAAAATGCTAATATTTCTACATGTTTTGTATGTTTGATGTATTTGCCACTTTTGAGAATGACAGTGAATATGTATGTACTCCTACTGAAAAGACATGATTTAAAATACATATGCCATGCAGGGATGTAAATTATTTCATTTTCATAGACAAAGGTTAACAATTTCAGGGGGGTTTCTCCCCTGCTGGGAGAGATTGTGAGATTTTTGTGCATATTTTGATAGTAATTTGTATTTTGGAGCTTTTTGTGAACAATTCATTCCTGAAAAACACCATCAAGAGATCCTGAAAAACACCATCAAGAGATTTTTCACATACACACACACATCATTTTTACCTGTTTATTTGGGTTTTTTTTAATAGTCCCAAAATGTGAAAGTTGACCATTTTTTCAATGAGGTGTCCCAGTCTATAAACCCATCCTTTCTTGTCAACTGAGGGGAAAAACTTCAAGTATTTTTCCCATTCATAACTCTCTGTCAGATTTTAAATTGTAAATGAGAGGGGCTGGAGCTCAGCTTTATTTGAAAGCTATAATTTCCCATATCCATGAATGTGTGTAGAGAACAGTATCTTGTTTAGTAGGAAAACCACAGCACTTTCTACATGTATAAAGGTACTCTTTCCTTTAATAAATGCTGTATAGATCATATCATGGGGAAGATTTAAGTAAAAACCTGCTGACCCATCCATTCAGAAAATCATTAGCCACCACCAGATCTGTCTGAACAATTGTGAGTGGGGAGACAGTAGCAAAGTTCAGTTACATAAATACAGTTCATATCAATTGCAACATAATGCCTGATCATGCACTAACCACTTCTAAACTGTTACTCATTCACAATATAACTTAAAAAGAATCAATGGCAAAAGTCACTTTTATGATTAAAGCAAGGATAGACAACTTCCATGGGGCTGAGGGCCACATTTGTGGCTGGGCAAATGTTCAAGGGTCACATACCCAAGGGAAATGATACTAAGAGATTTTCAGACCCTCTAAATATGGCATTATAAGGATGCCAGGAGGTCGCTAATGGGTTTGCATTTCAGATGATGTTGTTGCCCACTTGCAATGCACCCGTTCGGCTATCATTCATCCGGCGCTTCTTTTTATTGATGGGCTGAGCTGTCAGTGGATCCCCCATTCTGTTTCTGTCACGGAATGATGTGCAACTGAAAAGATGCCCCATCATGCTGGTGCAATGGCAGTGTTAGTGGGAGGTCCATGCCAGAACACTTCCAGGTGCGATCAGGACATCAAGGTAAGTAAGGACTTTTTCAGACGTCTCTTATACAGCGCAAGCAGCCTCGTTGCGTTGCAAGGCTGCTGCGCTGCAGGGCGTCCCTTTCATATGACGCTCTCCCCTGCCGGTACTGTTGCAGTACCGCAGGGACATTTGAGCATTATATTTGGCCATATTTTAATCACGAAAGTTGATCCTGATTAAAATATGGCCAAATATAATGCTCAAATGTCCCTGCGGTACTGCAACAGTACCGGCAGGGGAGAGCGTCATACAAAAGGGATGCCCTGCAGCGCAGCAGCCTCGCAACGCAACGAGGCTGCTTGCGCTGTATAAGAGACATCCGAGAAAGTCCTAAGACACTTTTTTGCACTCTCCCCAGGTTACTTATTTTTTTTAAGTGTGTTTTTGTGCTTGCTGTCACTTTTTTCCTTTTATTTGCCTTTTAATTTTTGAATTTCCTGTGTTCTCCATCTTCTCGCGAGAATGGCTGGGATTTCAAATCAGGAAGTGAATGCAGCTCTGTTTGAGCTCTGATCACTCCTGGGCATGCATGGACACACGAGAAAGGTAGATCTGAAACTTTTTTTTACCATGGCATGACAGTGACGGGAGACGGGCAGGAAAGGAGATTGCAGGACATGAACGCTTTTTTCGTTCCCTTCTGAAAATCTCCTAAGAGAATAAAAAATTAAAATGCATAAAATATTTTAAAAGAGAAAATCACTTCCCCAGTCCATTCCAAGACTTCATATTTTCCCAGCCTCAGTCTGCCAAGCCAAATTAAAAAGCATCTAATAAAGTTACTAAATACAAATTAACTCTTTCTATGCCACTGACCAGTTGTTAACACTTGGCCATGAACCTAACAGGAGCTCTCAAATCCATTTGTCTGGTAGCAAAGGCCAAATTCACTGCACTTACAACATCACAGCACAAGAATGAATGTGGATATACATTTGTACATTAAATAAAATATGTACATCGTACAGATCTCTGCTTTAAAAAAAAAGAAAGAAAAGAACGGGGGGGGACCAAAACCCAGCAAATGTTTCTAACTCAAATTGTGCTGGGATGTCTGCCAGGGATTGCATTAGCAGGGGGCACTATACAGGGAGAAAATATGGAAGAGAACACACAGCACTTACTACTCTTCTCAGCCTACAGCTACAAGAGGAACGATGACCATACTGCATATGCCCAATTTGTCATTATAAGGAATAGGTTCAGGCTCTACTACACATAATATTGCATCCAGGATATTTGATTACAACACAGAAGCTCTAACACAGAGCTTATGTTCCAAATGAGGATATACTAATGGGGGGAAATCACACACTATACTAAGGAAACCTATCAGGCCAGTGAATCAGAAGTACCAAAACCTAGTCTAGACCGGTGTGCTAAGAAGTGCCAAAACCTAAGAAATAGCTAAAGACACATAAAAATGAGGAATTTCCTTCACTGCTTGAGTCCAGTGGTTTGGACTCTGGAGCTGAATACATAATTGCTCTCAGCCTGCTGTGAAATGGTTCAGTGCAGAATCTCTCCTCCAACCCTCTCTTACTCCATATGTAATCAATTTCATGGGTCACGAGCAGATATACCATTAGAATCCATTTTGTTGTCTTGTTTGCCAAAACATGGTGAATTGTAGAGGAAGGGTGGTTTAAACCTTTAAACAGGATTGTTGTTGGACTTGAACTCCCATTGGCCTTATCTAGCATTGCCAATGGTAAGATGGTGGCAATACAGCAACATCTAGAAAGCCACATGCTACCAATCTCTCCTTGAAACACAAAACTTTGAGAAAAGATGGGATTACAGTACAAGGGGAAAGTCTGCAGGACACATGCTTGGTATGCAGAAGGCTCCATGTTCAGTCATGAGCATATCTAGCTAAAAGAACAAGATACATCAATTATTTAAGGTCGTATATCAATATAAGGTAGATTCATATGTTGACTTTCAGGTGGTTTCCTGGAATTTCTCTTCACTAGTTGGTGCAGGTGAAAACTGAAGTCCAAAATATGTAGACAGCACTAATTTGGGAAAGGTTGCCATAAAAGAAAGGCTTCACAATTCCAGTTTCTGCCCACCAAACCAAAAAACTAGTGAGAGCAGTCAGAATATTTCAATGTGTTGAAGGGACTCTCTTGCCTTCCATGTGGAAATGTCAGGACCAAAGAGGGCAATGTTTTATACATGAAAAAGGAGAGTTGATGTGTTGGTTGACCAGTTCTGGCTCCAGGTTCAAAGGTTTCCTTTGAAAAGTAGTGCTGCCACACAACCCTGTTGGTGGCATTTGGTGGGCTTTCCTTGAAGTATCTGCTGGGCTCCACCTTTTCTGCATCTTAACAATGACCATACTGGCTGGTACTTGTGTGTTGATGTGTTGCTGGGGCACTTAGCAGAACATTCTTTCAGCACAGAGGAGGGCAAAAGTCTAGCAATGTGGAAACTGTCTCTACCACTGCACTATTCTCACATCCTTTATTTCATAGAATCATAGAATCTTTTTCTTTAATCTGTTAATTTTAATAACAAATGCAACAGTTGTTTACAAACAGTTTGTTGTGGCACAGCAGTAAAAAAATCATAGAATTGGGAGGGGTCACATGGGCCAACTAGCCTAACCCCCTGTCATGCAGGCATACACAACTGCAGCATTTCTGAGAGATGGCCATCCAACCTCTATTTAAAGACCACCAAAGCAGGAGAGTTCTCTCCCACAGGCAGTCACAATTTGTGACTTGATTGTTGTTGTTTTTTTGTGGGTTTTTTTGTTTGTTTGTTTTTATTTTCGTTTTTCTTCCCACATGGAAATTCCAGATCTCAGAAAAGGTACTGGACATGCTGGTTGGGGAATTCTAGGGGCTGTCATTCAAAACAGTTACTTTTCTGAGCTTTTCATACACATTTTTCATTCATACACATTTGTATATACCTTTTCCTGATATGTGTATTTTTGGTATGCCTTTATCATAACGTACTCATTTTGTAAACATTTCCCCCAACTTGTTAAGTTTGCTTGCCTGTATTTTTCAATTGTACACCTTTTCAGCTATTTGCCTTTTTAAAAAAATGTCAGTGTGATTTTGTGCATATTTTATTTCTCAGAATAGTGTTCTCTGATTGACTGGAGAGGATCATTTGAGGCTCAAGACAAGGGTAGCATGGGGGACATCTTCCAGGTGCCATGAACTTTCACCTTCTCAGATGTCCATAGGGTTTGCATGGGCTTTGGGAAGCTTGGGGGAAAACAACAAATTGAGCAGGGCCAGGTAGACTGGCAAGCAGGACTTTTGTGTGTGTGTGGGGGGGTGTTAGGAAAAGTTGCACTCCAATCTATTTGCTAGTATTGTAACCCAGATCCAGTGCTCCATTTATCAGTCAGAGCTTCATTAGAAATGCATCATTTCTTTGCAACTTTTGCAAATATATGAATTTCCAAGGCAGGGCATGTGTCACCTCAGAAGAGGCAAGAATCTAAATTCCAAATATATTCAATCCTTGCCACCACCACCCCCAAAAAAAGAGGCCTCTTTAGGAGCAATTTGTTACTGATTTAAATTTGTTGAACATTTTGCAATGCATATTTTGTTAATATGTTTTGTAAGTCTCCACTGAACACTTTGAGTTTGCCTACCTAAAGCGAACCTGGAAAGGAAAGTTAGTTGAGATATTAGTCATGGACAGTGAGAAGAATAAGAGTACAGTTGGCCCTCCACATTGGTGGGGGCTAGGGGAGCAGAACCCCATGAAAGTGAGGAAAAAACACAAATACGTGCAGTGGAGGTGGAGGCAGGTCTCCAAGGGCTTCCAAAGCAGGAAGTTGTGTGGCTCACTGGAGGGAGAAAGTACAAAAAATGTGCCAGGCCCCTCAGCTGCTGCCCTGCCTCTGCCCTGATGCTGCTGTGCTAGTTCTTGGGGAAAGTGGAGCAATAGAGATCCCTGTCACCAAGCGCCTCTGAAAGCCCACAGATCAGCAAGCTTCAGAGGCTCTAGGCAACAGAGATCACTGGGGGCCTGCCTTCTTCAAGCCCCACACTGCTGTGCTAGTGCATGCAGAAGACAAAGCTGCAGAGATCTTGGTTGCCAAATGTCTCCCAAAGCCTGCAGAGCAGCTGGCTTCAGAGAGATTTGGCAATGGAGTTCACTGGTGCTTTGCCTTCTCCAAACACCACACTGCTCTGCTAGTGCTTGCGGAAGGCAAAGCAGCAGAGATCCTGGTCTCCAAGCATCTCCCAAAGCTTGCAGAGCAGCTGGCTTCAGAAACGCTTGACAATGGAGTCCACTAGTGCTTTGTCTTCTCCAAGCACCATGCTGCTGTGCTAGTGCTTGAGGAAGGCGCAGCAGCAGAGATCTCAGTCTCCAAGCATCTCCCAAAGCCTGCAGAGCAGCCAGGTTCAGAGATGCTTGGTAATGGGATTCACTGGGGCTCTGCCTTCTCCCAGCACCACCCTGCTCTGTCAGAGCTTGGGGAAGGTGGAGCAGCAGAGATCTTGGTCTCCAAGCATCTTCCAAAACCTGCAGAGCAGCTGGCTTCAGATATGGTTGGCAGTGGAGTTTGCTAGTGTTTTGCCTTTTCTAAGCCCCATGCGGGCTCCAAGGTTCACTCAGCCTTCCATCCTTTCGTAGGTCGGTAAACTGAGTACCCAGCTTGTGGGGGCAATTAGCTAACACACATTGGAAACTGTTTAATGCAGTGTAGATGGGTAAATAGCTATTGCTTAAAATAATTTGTAAGCCGCTCTGATAGCCTTGTGGCTGAAGAGCGGGGTATAAATAAATAAATAAATAAATAGTAGCAAAAATTTCAGTCTCCAAGCACCTCCCAAAGCCTGCAGAGCAGTCAGCTTCAGAGATGTTTGGCAATGAAGTTTGTTGGTGCTTTGCCTTCTGAAAGCCCCACACTGCTCTGTTAGTGCTTGGGGAAGATGGAGCAGCAGAGTTCTTAGTTGCCAAGTGCCTCCCAAAGCCTCCAGTGTAGCCAGCTTCAGGGATGCTTGGCTATGGAGACAGCTGGTGCTCCACTTTATCCAAGCCCCATGCTGCTGTGCTAGTGCTTGGGGAAGGTGGAGCATCAGAGATCCCCATCATCAAAAGCCTCCCAAACCCCACAGAGCAGCCAGATTTGGAAGGCAGTTGGCAGCAGCCATGGAGATCACTGGTGCTCCCACCTCCTGAATCCTGATAGGATAAAAGAGGAACATAGTAAATATCTCAGAAATCCAAAATTAGGGGCCACGTTTCACTCAGCAATTTGCAAGAAGAAGAAAAGGGGTGTAGCATTATATGTCAACCAGAGATATGAAGCGACTGAAGTATTCAAAGATACCGGAGGACAATATATAGGGGTAGTAATCCTGATTACTTTCTCTTTCAATTTCTTAGATTCATCTGTTACTTTATCTATGGTTAATCACTGAAAGTCTATATTGTGTCAGCATATGAGCTGAAGTCGAGAATCAATTTTCAAACACAGCTATAGGTTCACCAAAGGTGAATCCTGCAGCATGCAAAGTGTACGTACATGGAAAGGCTTCCTTGTACATGTACAATGTTTTCATAAGTTTGTGAAGTGTTAATGTTGGGGTTTTGTGGGATTCTACCATAACCTTTTTTGGGTTGCCAAAGCTCTACTTCTAAATGCTCAATTGATATTTTAAGCTATTGCAATGCCAGACATTTGGGGACTGGAGGAACATTTGTTTGGGGAGCAAAATTCTAATTTGGGGAACTGTGGCCTCATTCCTCATCCCACCCCCATTGCTACACACTTGGAGAAACCTCAAAATCATTCTGGGATGGAAAATTTGTTTTCAGCTTCAAATATGAGTGATGTGCTTCCTTCACACGCTTCCAAAAATATACTAAGAGTTTGCTTTAATTTTGGCAGGTGACAACTGACTTATAATATAGGAGTGCAACTATTCTGGCCAGAAGGGAATGTTAAAAAATTAAATATAATTCCTCTTTGGTGTATTGGAACTTATTACTTTTACAGTGTAGAGCGCTCCAGTTCTAAACATGGTTGTGGCTGTTCTCATACACATAAGTCATATCAGTTTCAGATAGAGATGGAAAAGAAATGTGGATGGCTAAGAATGAAAACAATTGAAAAATAGGAGCTGCAATGCTACAGGAGATTATCAGATGCAGCAAAAAGTACCTTATGAGAATGCCAGGACAACATTCCTGTCCCACAAACAGGTCTTGGTTTCACACCTCATTGTGCTCATCAGATTCTGCTCTGTGCTTCAGCAGTTAGTAAAGCAGCACTTTTCACTGATGGGAGCTGAAGCACAGGAACAGAATGTGATGAGCACAGGGATGTGTGAAACCAGGTCCCGTTCGTGGGACAGGAATGTCATCTTGGTGTTCTTGTAAGGTACTTTTTGGATGCATCTGATAATCTCCTTAGACAACGTGGAAAATAAAGCATAAATGTATGCATGTGAAAAGTTCATATAAAAGGTCTATTTAAAAAAAAAAAGCAAACACAAAGAAATTACATAAAATTGCCATGAAAGAAGAAAAGCAAGGTCTTGCAATCCCATTTGCTCCAAGCATGGGATGAGAATGCAGTCTGGGTTTTGAGAAATGCATTGAAATTCAGATTGCAGATCTTGCAGATACTTCCTCTATAAGGAAAAGAAAAAGTATGTAACTACATTGCAGATTTATAATGCTTTGATGCCATTTTAACTATCACAGTTCTGTCCTGTGGAATTCTGGGATTTGTAGTTTGGGGAGGGACTTTGAATTCTCTGCCAGAGAGTTCTAATGCTGCAGGTGCTCACCAAACTACAAAAATTGCACAAATAACCATGCTGACTGTTAAACAAAATCCAAAATGCACATTGTGATATTTTTAGGGGGCCAAACACAAGGTACAAAAACATTCTACTAATTTTCAAAGCTCAAGGACTTCATCATCAGGCAAAGGTAGTTTAAAAAATCATCATGCAGGAAAAATTAAAGGTGAATTATGTAGGAGGTATGAGTCTAAAAATAAAAATGTATTTAAAAAATCCAGGAATCTAGCCCTTTTAAAAAGAAATAAAAATATCTTCTTTAAAAAGTAAAAATCACTTCACTTTCAAAGTCATGCAGAGTGCCACTTAAGAATGCAGACATGCTCAATTAACATTTAAAAGTGTATTCTGAGGTCTGTGGTCTGATCACCCAGATTCTAATTAGACTCATTACAAAAACAAAGGAGTCAGTTTAAAAATGCATATCAAAAGTTTACTGAAGGTATATGAATCTTAATCTACATAGTAAAACAAACTTTAAAAAAAAGAAAGGTTCCTAACCAACTAGGAGGATTTAGGGTAGAATGACTCACCCAGCCTTTAGCAGTAGAGGCTGCATGGTGAACATCATGGCATAGCATCATAGCAAGGCTTCATAGCAGCATGGCTACATAACATGGCTACAGCCGCATGGAGACTCTACCTTAAAAGAGAACTTGCACAAAGAGCAATAAAATTTAAATTAGGTCATGTGTTGAATGACCCAGCACTCCAGTTGGCTGGAATTGCCTAGTGAAATAAGAGAAAGGGAGTTTGGGAGAACAGAAGCATGCAGGGAAACTTCTTAGACTCATCTTAATATGTGAATGGGATACACAAGATTGTTTTACATTACAATAATTATTTCCCCACATACTACACAATATTGGCATCCCAGAGGCCTGTAGCTCTGCATCTTTTGCATTTGGGTGTTATAAAAGATTTGTACTTGTTGAAAATGAGGACTGGGTCATTGCCCTTCACTTTGAAAAAGACTGTAGGATCAACATCAAAATTGTAATCAGTACACTGGGGGATGAGAGACAAGAAACTCTCTGCTTCTCCAACCGAATGGCTATAAAAAGGGAATGAAGATTTGCCATTCTCTTTCACCCTATTCCAGTGAAGCTGAACTGGTAACATTCCAAGGGGAAAAAATAAACCATGCTTGACCTCAAGGTAAGAAGTAAGCATTATATTCTCATATACACACTGCTGGAATGAGATGACAAGAAGCAGCAACAGTGTGGAAACAACACCAGATTAAATATTTGGAAAGAGGATAAACAAGAAACCCAGCAAGACCACCCAGTTTCACTCAAAAATAAAATCATAAATCCTGCTCATACACATGAAATGGGGGAAGATGTGCCTGTAAAAGAATAGAGGAGGATTTTTTGTACTTTGAAACACTTGAACCATTAAGAAATGGCTATCCTAGCAACTTACATAATATCTTTTTTAAAATCCTGTAATGCAGCATTTCAGTTTCCTATAATGTGTTTTTATTTGTAAATCAAACCCAGTTTGGCTGTTGAGACACTCAGAAAAGATATGCTGATGATTCCAATTCACCCATTATCTAGTATTCTTCCATTTAATTTGACAAAGAGCACTGATAACACCAGGGTGGCCCTTACACATTACAATCACTGCTGAACTCTGGACGTGCTTCTTCAAAACATTTAGAAAGCCTCTTTTATTTATATTCTTGATTTTCAAATGTATCCAGTGCCTAAAGGCTTCTTTGGATGTATATGCAATAAAAATGAAAAAGACCTTTAAAGCCCCCCCTAGAAAATGAAAAAAATATATAAAAAACCAAACAGACTTAAATTAGCAAAGACTGAGTCCTCAAACCAAAAAGCAAACAATAGTAATGTCGACACAGATGTCTGAAGACCTAACAGAAGTCTTGTGCTTTGTAAAATGGTCCAGGTACAAGAGTAGAATGAACTGTGATGGCAACTATGCAGTTTAGGATGTTGTTGTTGTTCCTTCAAGTCATTTCCAACTTATGGTGAAACCAAGGTGAACCTACCATGCAATTTTCTTGGCAAAATTTGTTCAGAGCAGGTTTGCTTTTGCCTTCCTCTGAGGCTGAGAGTGTGACTTGCCCAAGGTTACCCAGTGGTTTTATTCCATGGCTGAGCAGGAATTCAAACCCTGGTCTCCAAAGTTCAATGCTCGAACAACAACACTGGCTCATCCTCAGTTAAGAATGAACATATCTATAAAGCCAGCATCTTATATGTAGTAGAATAGCAGACTATCCAAAGTGAAGCTCCAAATGTTTTCTCAGAAGTAAGCTCTGATGTCTTCAGTGGAGTTCAGTTCCAGAAAAGCATATACAGGGCTCAGCTTGAGCTGTGCCAGAGTGCCTTCAGAACCACAGTGCTCAGAGTTCCAGCTGATGGGAACTATATTCTCCACCTCAACGAGTAGAAGGTAATGAATCACATGACGAAAGAGGAGCTGTGCCTATTCCCTTAATGTGCCTAAATAATTTAATAGGATTCTTACTACTTTACTGTGAAATTGAATTATTTCATTGACCCAATTAAAAAATAATAATTATGCACATCACAATCATGGCTACTACAGGAATTTATTCTGAGATGAAATGAATGTGATTGAGTCAAAAAGCTCAATGTTGATTGTCAGAGCATATTTCATGATACAATAACATTCTATACTAAAGTGTTTGTTATGCTATACCAGTCCATATGCCTGAACACAGACAGCATCACCAAACTTGTTATGTTATCTAACAGGACCAACATGGAAGCAGTAGTAAAATGTTGGTTGCAATCTATCAGCTATCCCCTAAACAAACACTTTGGATTTCTGTATTTCCAGAATGTGCATTTATGAATGGATTTTGGTTAGAGTTAATATTTACCCTTAGGGCAACAACCCAAACTTTTTACTGCAGGTTTGAGACTGAACAATCTTGCAGACAAGTCTGGCAAGCTTTGAGTTTGGGGGAATTGGGTGGTTTCACATAAAACCTGATACAAAACTATTATTTTAATTCTAGGCATTACTAGTCAGACATTTGTTTCTTTCAAATAATAAACAAAATCCACATCCTCAACTAGGCAATAACTGGTAAAGCCCCCTCCATCATCTCAGGAAGTAAACCAAGGCCTTGTCTAGACAGACTGTTTACCCTGTCTTGGTCACGTCTTGAACACCTGCAGTTCTAATGATGCAGGACTTTTGCCCCTTTTTGCCCCTGGACAGTCCTCATGATGTTCAGGGCTAAGATGGAGGAAGAGGGGATAAAGCCCATTATACCATTCTGTTAAAATACCCAGGGAAAACCGCTTCAGCTTGGGGAAAATGGATTGCTTCAGCTGGGGAAAAACATGACCACAGGAGGCCATACCTCCATGTTGGCCCATCACTAAAGCTACCATCCACAGCACTCTCTCCACAGCCAGGAAGCAGGCCTACAGGATGTTACTAGGTCTGGTCACATGCCGGGGGTCTTGAACATGTACTGGGGGCCACCTGCCTGGCATCAGAGAGTGTGACATGGATGGCAGCAGGGGTGGCTGCAGAGACAGGCCAGCATGCCTGTCTGGACTCTATCCTGTTTTGTTCAGGTAATGGCAGAGGAATGGGCCAGATTCATAGACAGAATATGCCGGCAAGGAGCTGGCATATTCTGGCCAGTATAGACCCGAGTCTATGAAAGTTTATGCTAGAACTTCTTTCTCTCAGTCTCTAAGGTGCTAGTGGAACCACATACTGATATTCCAGACTAATATAGCTATGTGAAGTCGAAGGCTTTCACTGCCGGCATCCATAGATTTTCCTTGGTTTTTTTCCGGGCTGTGAGGCTGTGCTCCAGAACACAGCCTCACAGCCTGGAAAAAAACCAAGGAAAATCTATAATACAGCTATGTCTTTGAATGGTATATTTTATAGTTTCTATAACATCCAGGTAGCATTCCTCAGAAAAATATTTGGCATATTCTACATTAATATCAGGACTGAATTAGTATCTTATCTTTTGAAATAATCCCAATGAGAATTGTCCTCCCACCCACCTCAAGCTGCAAAGGGGATTTTCACTATGGTTCTCCCCTAATATTCAGAACTAAATTCTGTAAAGCTGATCTGTTGTTTAAGCAGACAGGGAATAATATCAGTTGTTGTCCCAGGCATCTATTTTAAGTATATAGCATAGGTCTTTGTAGCCTTGCTACAAATGTTTTATCTCACCAAGGTTGAGTCCAGCCAAAGCTCTTATTGTGCAACTGTTCTGTCTTGTTTTGGGAATTTTACAGGAAGTTCAGAAAACATCTTCAGTCTACAGTCCTCCTGTCTTCTTCCACTCCTTTTTTGTGTTATGAAGGAAATGTGACAATAACTGTACAATATACAGGAGCCTATACTATTCACCTGGAAGCACCCAAAATGCTTTGTTTGCACGTCTTAAAAATGTTGACCACTCTGCTAAAAATGTTGATATTTTCATCATGTTAACATGAAATTTCTATGTATGCATTTCCAAGCTTGACAGTGAGGAAAGCCGGCAGGAAGAAAATCACATTTCAAATGTGATGCTGGAGTTCTTTGGATACCACGGACTGCTAAAAAAAAAAAAAAAAAAAAAAAAAAAGGCCTGAACTCTCACTAGAAACCAAGGTATTGTCTAGATTGTGAAAATATTCCTTGTAGAATGTGAGGAGAATATGATCTGTCCCAATACGCTGTGAAGAAGATTCGTGGTACTCAGAAGGAGGAGACGAAAAACACCACTAAAAACACTCCATTCGAATAGATGCACACACATGCAAATTGGAAAAAAAATGGTGGAAACAAAATACTGTCACTGTGAATGGGCAAAAATGTGCACCCACTCACAGTATGCCATCACGTCTAGACTGGCCCAAGAGTACCAAAGTGACTCTAGTATTCAAAGACATAGCCGTGTTAGTCTGTATCAGTATGCAAAAGGATCTTGTATCACCTTTGACACTAACTGAGAGAAATAAGTTGGTAGCATAAGCTTTCATAGACCAAGGCCTTGACTACACCAGGAAAAAAAAAAACCCATACCTACCACAATTCTGGTTCAATGGGAACACACGACATAGGAGCATTTAAGTAGTGAAAGTGCTTCTTGTAGGCTTTAGTGCAATTTTTTAAAACTCACTTCTTGCTCCACAGTTTCTAGGAAAACCCTGTCTATTTTAGTGTGTCCATCTTCATCGGGGTGGTAGCAGGATAGAATCTTCCAGGGAGAGGTCATGTTTGGTTCGTTGCCACAAAAACAACAATAGAGTCTTTTCTCTAATTTTTGGAATGAAAAAAAATTCTTTTGAAATATATTTATCTGGATTGCAGCCCACTTCTCTTCTTCCTAACTTGCCATTCAATGTGCCGTCCCTGTTAAAAAATAACAATAAAAAGTTTCTTTCTTCTCAGGGCCATGCCACTGCCTTCCCAGCCAAGCATCTGCCCAGCAGAGCCCCACTGGTAAAGTTGCTTCCTCTGAGGGCAGAAAAAGGTACCCCAGCCATGAGATCAATGATGCAGGGGTTGATTGGGCTCCCTCCTCATTGTTGACCTCATGGCTAGGCACATCTGGGGTGGTGCTTGGCCAGGAAGGCAGTGGTGGTGGCCCCAAGGAGAAGAAGAAAAAAAGTGGGCCAATTTAATTTGCGCAGGGATGTGTGGACATCAAGTGCAGTATATTTAGGTGTGGGGCTAATGGGTGAATTCAGAACAGTTCCGGGGCAGAATACTTTAAATTGCTGCTGGATTATTATTTTTTTTCTTGTGTAGACAAGCCCTAAGTCTATAGAGATTTTCAGACGGGCTAAATATGGTGTTATGATGATATCAGGAAATTGTTAAAGGGCTTCCCTTTCAGACAATGTCGTTCCTGTGTTGTCATGCTCCCATTTGGCTGTCGTTATGCTGGGGCTTCTTTTTATTCACAGGTTAAGCGGTGAATGGATCCCCCATTCTGTTTCTGTAACAAAATGTCTTGCAAGTGAAAAGGTGCCCCATTATGCTGGTGCAATGCCAACATCAGTGGGAGGTCCGTGCCAGAACACTTCTGGGTGAGATTGGGACATCCAGGTAAGTGACACACTTTTTTGTACCCTCCCCAGGTTATTTGTTATGTTTTAAGTGTGTTTTTGTGCTTGCTATCACTTTTCCCCTTTTATTTTGCTTTTAAAATTTGAATTTCCCGCACTCTTGTCCTCTTGCAAGAACAGCCAGGATTTCAAACCAGGAAGTGAATAGAGCTCTGTTCGAGCTCCATTCACTCCTGGGCAGCAACAAAAATGCTACCAAGGTAGGTCTGAAACTTTAGTTGATTGTGGTATGCAGGGATGGGAGAGGGACAGGAAAGAAGATTGCAGGATGGGGATGCTTTTTTTGTTCCCGTCTGAAAATCTCCTATGAACTTTGGTGATTGGCATTCTTTTTCTGATCCAAAGACCACAGATGACTGGCCTTGTGAGATGGGGTAATAGCACTTCTTTGCAAGGTGCTGAGATAATGCCAAGGTAGCTCCAGTTCCTTAGAGCGAAATAGTAGTGGGAGGAGGATCCCTGCCTAGGTTTCTTCTCAGTTATTACTCTATTACTCTATTGCTTTAGTTCACAGAATTAAAATAATATCCAAACTTTATTAAGATCTCATAAACTTATGGTATAATATTCTTAACAATAAATGTCACTAAAATTACTGCCAGATTAAACCATTTCTAGTTTCATTAAAAGTTTCCATAGCTTGCCAGCATACATTTATGAAATTCATTTTTTTCCTTATTAAAATTCAGCATCTAGTATGAAATAAAGTCATTATCACTTTCTGCTCAGGCTGTAGTGTTTAGTTAATTAATCAGCTAGATTAATCAATTTAAAACATTATGTGTGATTACAAAGGTCCCCTGATTAATTGGGCAACAGATTATTTTTTTAAAAAAAGCAATTATTTTAAAGCAAGTACTTACAAAAACTGCAGATGGCAAACTTCATCTTAAAAGAGGGATTCTCTCTTGTGTACGGGAGGATGGGAAAGGATGGTCATGCTGGCCGGGGGATTCTAGGAGCTATAGTTTAAAAAAAAAAAAAACTTCTGCATTTGGGCATCTTAAAAAGAAAAGTGATGCTTCTTTGCCTTAGCAACTGAAATCAACTAAACAATTTGTCTGAATTTGACAAACTGATAGATTACATAAAACAAAATCTGGCATGGTTAAGTATCAAAGATTGCTTCACTAAGGGCTTATCTACACGAGCAATTTACCTGTCTTACCCCATCTTAGAGCCCTGGAGCCCTGATGACACAGGGCTTTTGCCCCATTCTGACCCCAGGCAGTCCTTACCACCCCTGAGGCAGATATGGGGCTCAGACAAGGGGAAGACAGGGTAGGGCCTTCTACTGCATTTAAAAAAAAATACTTGGAAAATTCCATTCTCATTGGAAAGGAGTCTGCAGGAACCTGTCCTTGTAGGGCAGAAGACCACTGTAGGTGCCAGTCAACCTCGGTCTTTCCGAAGCAGGAAGGAGTCCTACAGCATGTGAACAAAGCTGGTCATGTACAGGGGGGCTTGGTCACATGTGGCAGGCCACCTTCCTGCCTTCAGAGAAAGTCAGGGAGATGGTGATGGGCCAGAGCGCCTGTCTGGACTCCGGCCCATTTCATAGAGGTAATGGGATGAACAGGCCTGATCCATAGCCAGGATATGCTGGTGGGGAGCCAGCGTATCCTGGCTCATGTTGATGAGCCCTAAGAGTACGAACCTTAATTGCTATATTTGTCTTCAAGACATATGATTTCTGAAAAGATAGGAAGCTCCATTATACCAAGTTAGATCAGAGGTCTATTTTGCAAAATACCATCTGTAGTCCAGGGTTCTCCAATCTCAGTTCCTATAGATGCTTTGGACTACATTTCTCCTGATCTCTAACCACTAACCATGTTGACTTGGTCTGATGAGAGCTGTAGTCTAAAACTTCTCCAGGGATCTTATTGGGGAAGGCTGGATTATACTGACAGGCAGCAGCTTGTAAGCAAGGGTTTTTCCCCTGCTCAATCTGGAGATGCTAGGAATTGAACCTGGAACCTTCTGCATGAAAAGCACATGTTCTACCCTTTTCCCTGAAGTTTACCTTGCATGAACTCTCATGCTCCCTGATTATTGCAAGCAAATTATTCATCAGGGGAAGATGGGCGAGAAAAGAACCTTGCTGCTTGGCCAGCGAGAAAATGAAATTCACTCTGACATTGCCAAGTGCTTGGGAGAAACTAATCAGTTCCACAGCTGCCTCGTGCAGGGCAGACTTCAGCTGGTCAGCAATTTCCCATCATGTACATACACGGGATTACATGAAACCCCAGGCTTCAAATGATAAATCTGCAGGAAGGATTTGAGTTAACTCTTCCATATCACAGCACCAAGACATTGATGTAGTATTAATCTACACATTTGGTCTAAAAATGTTTTCTTCCAATCTCCCTCAGATTAAAATGGCTGCAAAATTTGCAAACTCAAAGAGGCTGAAAGGCTGAACTAGGAAAAGGGAAACTGGGGGTTTCTCACCCCCACCCCAAATATAATGATGGCCATGGTTGAAGAAAACAATTGTAGAAGGATAGATTTTGCTTAAAAAATGCAATAAAATGATTGAACAGATAATTTTTGCTTTAACATTTCATATGCAATGGGCTGATTTTTCATGACTGAGCCTGAAAGAAGAGATTGGCACACAATGATTTCTTGGTACATCTGTAGCTGTCTATTATGCATCTAATTTGTTCCTCACCACAATCCATAGAAAGAGGTAGGTAAGAAATTGTTATTGTTGTGTTGAGGATCCATTAACACATCGTTCCTCGAATAGTGCGTAGCTGTTCGGAAACTTTAGTGGATCCAGAATGCTGCGACCAGAATTCTGACCCAGGTTAGCTATAGGGATCATATAACCCCTGTGTTAAAACAGCTTCACTGGCTACCAGTTCATTTCCAAGCACAATTCAAAGTACTGGTTGTGACCTGTAAAGCCCTATATGGCTTGGGTCCCAACTATCTGAAAGACCGTATCTCCCGATATGAACCTGCCAGAATTTAAAGATCCTCAGGGGAAGGCTTTCTCTCGATCACCATCATCCCAGGCTCCCTTGGTAAGGACACAAGAGAGAGCCTTCTCAGTGGCTGCTCCTACTCTCTGGAACACCCTTCCTCAGGAGGCTAGGCTGGCCCCCTCTCTGCTTTCCTTTCACCAGCAGGCAAAAACGGTTTTATTTCAGCAAGCTTTTAATTTGTAGCTGCGGACACAAGCTTTATTGGGGTGTGCTTTCATGTGCTTTTACTGTATATGTTTTAAAAATAATTTTAATTGTTACTTTTTAATTGTTTTATTTTTATTTGTCTTTATGTCAGAAACCACTTAGGGAGAGGTTTGGCACTAATAAGTGGTATAGAAATGTATATAATAAAATAAATATAAATAAATAAATAACAGCATCACATTAAACATAGATTTATATTAAGCTGTATTGCATGGTTCACATAGTGCTGCTAATAGGTCTGGCCTGTCATAGGATAATAGCTAGGTGGTGGCAGAACCAGAACTTAGGAAAGTCTACAACTCTTAGAGCTTTCCAACCAGCAAGTTGGCTGTTGTTGCAGACAAGCAACTGATGGGAGGAACCTCATGTACATCACACCACCTGCTAGGTGGCAGTGATAATGAAAAAGGGAGTGACTGGGGGGGGGTCTTCATTGGAGAATGTGTGCTACAGTGGCTGCATCAATGTGGCTGCTTTAGCAAATCTGGTGCTCTAAATCTACACTAGCACTTTGTGTAATCTGAGGCTGTCACATAGGAGCAGACATATAACAAAAATTTAGGGATGGCTATGTTGGCCAGAAGACAAATTCTAAAGATGGTATTGTGGTAACACCTTGATTAGACCAACCAAAAAACCCCAGAACAACCCCTGTGCAAACATGTAGGATAAAAGGAGTAGGGGGAGGGGAAAATGATGATGTTGACTCCAGTACATCATAAAGGCACCTGTACTGTGCAGGGCACTTTACCCATCCCTCCTCCACCCCTATGGGCAGCGTCCATTAAGTGGTGGTTGTCAGCACTTTGCACATGCATGCACACACACACACGTGTGTGCACACACATCACCAGTGTCCTCTGCTGTTCTAGAAATCAGAACATGAACCAATGAATTCAAATTACAAGATAAGAGATTCTCTTTAGCAAGAACCTGATGGTAAGAGCTCTTTGAAGGTAGAATAGGGGTGCATCTCCACTGGCTGTTAAATCCAGAGGCCTGGATCAACCACAGTGGTGGCCACATGCACCAGGCCAAATCCAGTGCAACTGCTGTCATTGTCCACACAGGCCAGCCAGACCAACATCGCATCTACCCCACTGACCCATCCCCTGTTTATGGAGCTGCTGAGGTCAGAACTGGTGCCCAGATATGTGATCAACAAGGAGGGGGGGGTCACTTTAACCTCTCCTCATTGATTTTATGGGTGCCCCATTTTGACCTCAGCAGAAGCAATGTCATGCTGGGCAGGCCTTCCACAGAGCTCCTTGGCCAATGAGGAAGTGGCGGCAGCGTCTCTGATGGGGAGCCATCCCCATTCCTGCACTGGTCAGCACAGGGTAATGAAGATGGCACTGTATTTACATGTGGACAACAACACTGGGTCAAATCAGACCCAGTCCAGCTGTCCAGACAGCAAAAGACCCTGAGGTCACTCCGAAGGTTCCAGGTAACCCCAGGGTATTCCCCAACTTTGCTTAGTTCAGAACAAAGTCAGGTTAAAGGCCAAAAAATGTGGAACTTCTCTGGAAGCAGCTGTACTGCTAGCACTGGATTTGAGATTAGTCCATTTTTTTTGCCAGTGTAGACAAACTTTATGCTTTGGAGGATGATGGACTTTCCTTCTTTGGCTATCTTTAAACAGAGGTTGGATTGCCATCTCTTGGGGGTGTTTTAGTTGTGAATTCCTGCATGAAATCTCCTCCTATCACCTCAGATGATATGCTTCTCAGTGGAGTGAGCTCATACATAAGGTGCCAGTTATTGAAGGTATGCTAGCTGATTGTGTGTGAACTGAGTCACAAGAAGTTCAGGAAATGCTATGTTGCATACCCTACCATGAAGGAGTTAACTATCTCTTGACATAAGTGATTTTACAGGCCACATGATAAACACAGTTTTGCCACCTTGTAGAATTTATTCCTCACCTTTAAAAAAAAACATCAACAAAAGTAAAATCCAGATCATATGAAAAGTAAGTAGGTCATAAAAATGCCTAGAAACCCACTCTGGCAGCTTAGCAACCTTGAGATATACAAGGATAGCACCATATCTTTGGCATTCGGAAGCTTATGTTTCAGCTGACCCACCTCAGGGGAGGACCTGTCATGAGGGTCCTTCACTTGGAAATATGGCAAAGTAGTCAAAATGGGATTTGCAGAAATAGCTAATATCATAAATTGCTTCAGGGAGAGAAGTTTGCATTACAAGTATGACTTTCATACACTAAGCTTTTGGATTTACTGTATATCAAATCTATATGCACATCATTAGAATAGGTGATTTTTATTCTTTTAGGCCAAATCCACACTACACAAATAATCCAGTCTGAAACTGTATTATTTGCCATGGTCCCTTCCTATGGAATCCTGGGATTTGTAGTTTTACAAGGTATTTAGCCTTCTTTGCCAAAGAGTGCTGGTACCTCACCAAACTACCAAATCCAAGATTCCATAGGAAGGAGCCATGGCAAATCATGCAGTTTCAAACTGCATTAATTCTGTAGTATGGATTTGGCCATGGATTTCACATGTGGCTTTAATGAACTGCATCCATCACAGGAGGGCAACACAGTTCTAGGTTACTTACTGCTGGGGCAGAACTTGAATGGACTGGGAGGGCATGGCCCCTAGGCCACCAGCCACATAGGACCACTGCAGGCTGTCTGTCCCACACATACACACCATTCATATCCCTGCCATGGATGGCAATTAGAAAAATTGCCTCTGTTGGGGTACAGAATATTTTCTCAGCTCCCTCTCTCATAATGTCTCTAGTCCTGGCCCAGGCTCTATGTATTCTGTCAATAACAACCTTCTCTAATAACATATATAGCTTTGCTATATCCTTTGGCAAATCTTGCTAGAACAAGGTCAAAACATTATACTACTACCAATATGCACTTTACCCTAAAACCAAAACAAATTCGAGAAAACCAAAACAAATTTGAGAACACTACCTTAGTTGGAGATTTTTTTGTATAAGATCTTTATCTATTCAACTATTTATTTATTTATAATATTTATGGTACCAGGAAGGTCAAAATGTTTAAAACCTCGCAATAATACCACAGGTAACTAGGTCAACAAAAAAGGTTGAGGACACATTTTTCAATAGACAATTATACTACCTGGCTTCATAAACTAGCTTAGTACGCCTGGGCAAATCTGTCACCAAAACAAATATAATGCTAGCGCCAGTCATATCTCCATGGAGATGTTCCATGGTGGGAGTTCTACAGTATACTGTTGGCTTCAAGAACTTTCCATGAAGATTTAAGGCACTTAAGGCCAATACAGTTCATCTCTCGATGAACACTAGCATTTTAATTTGGGTCCCCAATAGGCAGCTACTGCAGGTGTTGCCTTATCACATGAGGCAGTAAATCACAATTGGAGCAGGATTATTTGGTTGGGGCTTATCACATGAGGTCAGCCCTCTTATGTTGTCCTCAGTGGGAGAATGTTTGGAAAGCATGTCTTTTCATTACTGCAAATCTCTGTTAATGACCTCCTTTCCTACAACTGTTCTGCTACCATTTGCACTACAATAATTCAATTCTGTTTTAATGCTAATTTTGGATGGTCAGTGGGCAGGCTTTAGGTGTGGCTTAGGTGCCCTTATCAGGAACTGGGGGAAAAGAGAAGAGGTGGACATTTTCATTTGATTTCCTTTTACTTTTAAACTTTTTTTTCCCTTTATAGAAAAATCCAATGGCAAATTATCCCCAAGCCTCAACTGGGGCTTATCAGAGAAGCTGAAAAGGGAAAACTTGGTTCACTCCCCCCCCTTTTTTTAACAGCAGAATAGCCCAGTTCATGTGTGTGTGTGACACACACACAGGCTTTACCTAGACAGGAAATTTACCCTGGCTTGCCCATATCTGAGAGCCCTGCAGTTCATACAACACAGGGCATTTGCCCCATTCTGTACCTGGGCAGTCTTTATGACCCCCAAGGCAGAAACAGGGCTCAGGCAGGGTCAAGCTGGGGTACAGTCCAATAAAGCATTATAAAATACCTGGTTTATTCCACTGCTACTGGGGGGGAAATGGAGCAGGCCCCATGTGTCTGCAGGAGTCCGTCCCGGAAGGCCAACCTATTGCTCCAGCTGTCAGTCACCCTTACCCTTCTGGGTCCAGAAGGGGGTCCCACAGTATGTGACCAAAGCTGGTCACATACAGGGCGCCTTTGGTCACATGTTGCAGCCAGCCTCCTCAATGTCTGGAGGGTAAGGAATATGGCGGATATGGCTGCAGCAATGGGCCGGCATTCCTGTCTGGACTCCAACCCTTTTTGCTGAGGTAATTGGGGAGGTATGGGCCTGATCCAGGAGCTGGGATATCCTGGCTTGTATACATGAGCCCTCAGACACACATATGCACACACACGCTTGGAGATGTGAGCAAAAAAAAAGAGAGAAAGAGAGAATTACAGTTAAAACATCATTTATTTCATTATTCTGCATGTTCCTGACTAAGCAAATTTGATCAATTGTTGGCAGATTAATCACTACTTTAGCTGATCTCTTTCATCTGCCAAGGATTAATCAAGTCTATCCCAAATAGGAAGTTTACACACACACACACACACACACACACACATATGCCAAGTTGGCGGGGGGGAGCCTTTATAAATATAAGACTGCTTTTAATTTACATTTTTGGAAGGGAGATCTGTGTGTGTGAGAGAGAGCCAAACTAGAAAAAGGGATGGTACTGGGTGGTACTGGGTGGGTAGTGTCAAATGCTGCGTGTGATAATATTTTAGCGCAAATAGAGGCTGCAATGCCAGAAAAATTAGGAAGGTGAGATAGGGAAGAGAACAGTCCTGACTGCATAGCACTTTTTTGGGGGGGGGGTGTACTGTTTTAATGAGAGAAAAAGCTTGTGTGATAAAGTTGTAGGTGTGACCTGACTCCATCTGGCCATATCAGTTACAATCCTGGCTACTCTATTCTGCACTAGCTGAAGCTTTCAGATCATATTGACGAGTAACCCAGGGTCGGTTTAAGGCACCAGTGGCATCAGCATCTGCAGGGGGGCCCATCATTCTGAAGGGGGGGGGCGTAGTAACCCTCTTCCTGCAAAAACATTATTAGTAATAATCTGAATATCCTGTACTGTGAATAGCTTAGATTGCATAAGGTTACATTGACCTGAGATAAACATATGGGGGCCCCAAAATAAAACATTGTAGGGGCACCCCAAATTCCTTAAACCAGTCCTGGGGTAACCCACATACAGTGCATTATAATACTGTACTCCATATGGCAGATTAACAGAACATAAACCCCTATGAATAGTTTAACCCTATCCAGAAAATGTTGCAGGAATAAACTAGACAAAGTTGGCAAAATAGATCCATACCTGCTGAGACCCTCAATGGCCAAGGATGAATCCATGCTTCTTTCCTGTCACCTGCCATCCCATAATTTTAACTAGAGGGAAGCATTGGCGGGGGGAGACAACTTTGCTCATACTTGTGGCCATACTTCTTTTATATACAAACTGGACTGCAATTATTCTTCAGTATCCATCATTCTCAGAATTTTAAGATAGGTTTCTCCAAATAAATAGCATTGACAAAAATGTATGTATTAATAGGATGGGAATATCTTAAGATCATTATGTAAGTCCAGTGAAATATGAAATGGTTTGCAGGATTTTTTTATTTATTTATTTTTTTTTTAAGTAATGGCAATTTTCAGTTTTCGGTGTCGACACTTTTGCCCTTTCTCCTCAAATTACTTTGTGAATTTGCTTGTGAATATGGTCTTTCCTCAGGTTCTGAAAATGGTTATTGTATTCATAGGCAAATATATTCAACAACAACACAAGACTCAGTGAAAGGAAATTTTGTGTGGGAGAAATTAGAAATACTCCTTAAATACTACCCACCAGTTCGGTTTTCACTGGGAAACTGGTAAAGTCATGTAAGGATAAAAGTGTCATAATAGCAATGTTGTCCAGTGGTGAAGCTATATTTAATCCTTGGGGAGAATTGAGTTTCTCTTTCCCTCCTGCAATATTTCTGTTTATCTGCAGGGATGTGTAAGATCAACTAATGTTTATCTCCCTGATTGCTTTTAAAGCAGCATGCTGATCAAAAGCATATTTTTTAAAAAAAAACTGTTCAAAACTTTTCATCTGTATCTTTAAGAAACTTCAGTTCAGAAACTTTTTTTAAAAAAAAAGCCCTCCTGAAACCAATCTTCTGAGGCTCTGCTGTGTGTGTTGAGTGACTAACGTTATTTTACTTTTATTTATACTTGTGTATTAATATGGGTTTTGGATTTGAAAAGTCTTATTTTGAAAGTATTTTTCAGAATTTCATTGGCATTCTATAAATGTTCTTTGAAACAAAATCAAAATATTATCAAATGAACTCTGGTACAGTAGAATAAATAGAGCTTCAGTATGGTTTAGTTTTAATGAGAGGCCAATACCTGTTATCTTTCCTGTGCTGCTATGGACTTTATCAGACCACGTTCCTTTTCTGTTCTTTTGCTGGCATAATTTGTTATGTTTTTATGCTAATTCCATCCCATGAAAAGGCAGCCCCGGAGATGATGGAGGAGTGAACGGAGCTCCGCTCACTTCCTCAAATGAAATTTCAGGGATTCTCACAAGAAGACGGGAACATGGGAAAATCAAAAATAAAAACATATATAACACACAAAAAGTTACAAAAAGTGCATAAACACACTTTAAAATTATAAGTAAACCAGGGAGGTTCATAAAAAGAGCATCACCTACCTGGATGTTGTGATCTCACCCAGAAATGTTCTGGCCAGACTGGCCATTGACACTGTATTTATGAGGAAAAAAATGTGTGAGGTTTCAAACTCTGGCAATGCTGGCAAAAAAAGCGCCACAGCCAATCTATTGATGGGTTGGCCCATTAATAAAATAGAACACCTTATTGCCAATACATAAATGCAAAAGGATGACATTGTCAGATATACGCACACTTTCATGTGTATGTAACATTGTCATGATGTCGTATTTGGTGCGTCTGATAAAGTCCTAAGATTCCTTAAGCATTATCCTATGAGTTGTATCAGCAGAGTGGTCCATACTATTACAGTGCATTTCTACACTCACTCTCAAGTCATTCTGATTATAGTGAATAGAGTTGACTCCCAAGTATTTGTGTATAAGAGTGCACCCTTGTGTGCCTGTTGACTTGTGGAAATCCCATTAAATTCATTGGGCTTTCTTAGGGTTGTCTAGATTGGCCAGAATACACCACCTTCCAGCCAGTGTATTCTGGTCCCAGATCTGGGCTGTTACCCCCCCCCATTACCTAGGACTTTACCAGACACATCAAATACAGTGTCATACCGATGCCACATAAACATGAAAGGGAGCGCATACTAGATTATGTCGTCCTTTTGTGTTGATGTACTATCCAAAAAGTGTTTTATTTTATTGATGAGACAAGCCATCAATAGATCAGTTGTGGTGATGTTTTGCTGGCATTGCCAGCATTTGAAACCCCACTCCTTTTATACTTTATTCCAGCGTCAATGGCCGGTCTGGCCAGAACACTTCCAAGTGATATCACAACATCCAGGTAGGTGATGTTCTTTTTATGACCCTCCCCAGTTTACTTGGAAGTTTTTCAGTGTGTTTATGTGCTTTTGTGAACTTTTTGGTGTTATTTTTGCTTTTATTTTTGAATTTCCTATGCTCGCATATTCTTGTGAGAATCCGCAGGATTTCATTCCAGGAAGTGAACGGAGCTCCGTTCACTCCTCAGTCATTGCTGGAGCTACCTTTGGATGGGATGCAAGGTAAGTGTGGTAAAGGGGGTTGTTTTGCCAACATAAAAACATCACAAATTATGCCTGCAAAAAACAGAAAATGGGGGATAAAGTCCCTAGACAAAAAGGGATACAATCTGCATAGACATGCTGGCCAGCATTGGTGGATGCCTCCTCCACTGTCATGCATTGCTCCCTCTGAAGCCAGTAAGGAGGCCCGCAGAATGAGATCAAGGCTGGTCACATGCAAGGGGTCTTGATTATATGCTGGTGGCCTCCTTTCCAGCTGCAGGGTGACTCCAGTGGTGGCGGCAGCCAGCTATATGGACCCTGAGTTCCCATGCTGGCCTGATAAGGGTTTTTCTGCATGAAGCAGGTTTTCCTGGGTGTCTATTTAAAATATTTTGGATGGGTTTACCCCGGCTTCCCCGTGGCTTAGCCTCAGGCATCATCAGGACAATCTGGAGGCAAAACAGGGCAAGAGCCCTGCATTGTTTGGACTACAGGGATCCAAATAGTGGGGAAGCCAAGGTAAATAGCTTGTCTAGACAAGCCCGTTATTTCCTCAAAGGATGAAAAAAGTATGTGTATGTGTGAGCGCACAGTCATTTATGTGTGTTTTAAAGCCATTGGCTATGGTCCAGTAAGGCAGTTGAGGGTCTTTCCCTTAGCCAGCTGAAAGAATGAAAGAAACCCCATATTACTGAAAAACTCCAGTTATCGCAATTGGCTGTATACACTTGGAATGCTGGACCATGGGCATTGATACCAAGGTAGAGACCGAGGAGATCATTGGTGCCAGCTTTTCAGCCTTTATCAGAGCCAAATGAAGGGGTGGGGGGTCAGATGGTTTGGGTAAATAGTGTAATATGATCTAGAGTAGGATTGTAAGAATATAGTTAACTCATTCTTGAAGGACTTTTACTAAATTCCTCCAATGGAAAACACATCTTTTCCTTAACATTATCCTGTCCTCTTAATTCCACCACTGCTGACTATGGTAATATGATGCACTCTCATTAGAACGTTAATAGTTTGATGTGAGTTTTTAGTGCTCTAGGCCACATGAAAGTCACATTGCAAGTTGCATCTATCAGTTAATTATGTCCCCTTTAGCCACACTGAAAGCCTTCCTTTAGTTTATCTTATCCATGTACAGTATAGTTCAGTTCATTCCAATCAGGCAAAGAATTTTCAGTATTCAAAATCTAATTTAATGACTGCAGTGCCTGTAAAGGCAGAATACTAGTTTAAGATTACTGTATGGATGGCTTTGGTGCTATCTGACCTGCTTTTTCAAACTTGAGCTAAAAATTGAATCCTACTAATGAATATGCTTCTTTGTATAATCAGAACATGATAATTTATAAATGGGCATGGTGAGATTTCTTTAAACAGCTTGTTTAACATAAAACTATCCTACTGTAAGTCCCACAGAGGCCTTGAAAAACCCAGCAGTTAATGTGCTAGCTAACACAAAAAAACTGGGACACGGCTTAGGGACAGGCAAAACCCCTTGTAATAGTATTGCTCTAGTATTTAAACAATTTAACAGAGAACATTTGGGGGAAAGGGGGACTATTTGGTGGCCAGCTGGTCTCAGGTTGGAATATTGGTGTATGAATATGCTATTGCTCCCATAGGCATGAGCATAATCCTATTTCCTGCTGAGAATTGTAGTTCTGTTTCCCCTGATCATCCACTGACTGCACTCCACAAACATGGCTTGTCTAAATGGTGAAAATATGCCTCATAGAATTTGAGGAGAAAACCTTTTGTCCAGTGGGATCCTGTGGCAATTTGCCATATTCAGAAGGAGAGGGGCCAAAAATGCCACATGCTGTGCCGGAAAAGTCTTTGCAGCTTTTCCCAAAGTTTTTTTTAAAGTGAGAGGGAGATGCACAGTTCTGCTCATTGGAACAATCAATTTGATTTGCTGTGCAGTCAAGACAGGGCAAGAGATCTGATTGGTTTGAACATGCAAAGGTGGTAGGCTTGCTGTCAAGCACCAGGAAGCACTTCTCGCACTAGTGATCATGCACTTCCTCCCTCCCTTCCCATTACCCTTTGATCTGTACAGTATAGAAGACTATTCTTCATGGTGAAGGGAACCTGGCAGCCCCCGGAGAAAACCAGGAGGGCAGCCACCACAAGATACAGGAGGAGTGACCGGGGCCACCATCTCTTCACCCATCCTGCCAGCAGCTAAATCTGGCTGAAATTAAAGGGATGAGAGGAGCTGCCTAGCCAGCCACTGGTTGCAGAGAAGGAAAAGGAGGGCGACTCTTTGATGCTCCGGCTTCATCTCCCCTTCCTGGGCTGGGCTGCTCCTTCTCTAATGCTGTCTCATGCCTGCCAAACTTGATGTCAGCAGGCTTTGGCAGGCACAGGACAGGCATGAGAGAAGGAGCAGCCCAGCCCGGAAAAGTGAGATGAAGCTGGAGTATTGAACAGTCACCCTCCTCTTCCTTCTTTGCAACCATTGGCTGGCCAGGTAGCTCCTCCAATGCCTGCTGGATTTGGATGCCACTACCACCACAATGGGTGAAGGGCTGGTGGCTCCAGTGTCTTCTCCTGTTCCTCATGGTGGCCACCCTCCTCATCGTCTCTGGGTGCTGCTGGGTTCCCCCAATCACCCCTGACAGAAAAAAAAACTTTGCAGTTGTGGGAGCACATAACATGGCAGCCATCTTGATTCGTGTGCATTTGAACATCAAGTGCAGTGAGCTTTACAACCTATCATTTTTGTGGAAAGACCATGGAAACAAAAGGATGCTGCTGCAAATTTGCTGTAATGAGCATTATTTCTTCTCGTCTAGACAAGTCCACGGTATTAGCCATGAACAAGAAAGGGTTCTGGATGAGGAACAGCCATGGCTCAAAACTGTTTAGTGTTTAGAGTCTTCAAGCAAATATTGATCCATGTTAAGCCAATGGACATTCAAAAAAGCTGGTGTGTTGAATTGTCAATGGTTGTGCACTTTTCCCCCCAAAAAACCTATTACAGTAACTTCTTATCAATTATACCTTTCACTAATGAAGGAACAAGGGTGAAGCAGCCAAGTGTCACACTGTTTTCCTTTTGACATTGCATACTACCCACATATCTATTCTCCAACTACATTTTTTTTGCCTGAACTTTTAGAATTTATTGTATAATGCAATTGTTAAGACGCACAAATGACTTTGCCAACAAACATAGTCAAACTAATTGTTTCAGTCTGATAGCAGCACATCTTTATCTTTGTTGTACACACTGGCTGGCATCCACTAGGCACTGTTGAGTTATTATGACTCGAGAAAGGTCTCATAATAATTTGGAAGAGCCCTTTGTTATTCAGGATGTGCATACTTTATAATTAACTGGACAATTTGTGCCAGAAATAGCTACCCACCGGCTAAAACGTTGTTTTTAGTTCAACCTGTGGTTTACTTGTTCTCTCAAAATTCAACAAAGTATATCATTGTGTTCTTTTCCCTTTTGCTTTTGCTTTTCTTTCTCAAAATATAAAAGAAAAAGAATGCTCAAATAAGATGTCTTATCTAGCACTGATCGTTTCCTCATTAAAACATCCTGACACATCTGCAGAAGAGCATCTTGCATGTAGTTTCAGCAACTCATGCAACATAATCTGTTGCATTTAGGGATGGAAAAAATATTAGAAAATATGCCCAAAAATGGTTGAAAAACATGTTCCTCAAGTGTCAGAAAAGCTTGACAAAAGAACCCTGGACTGATGGGAATGTTCGCAGTTTGGCAATTATTCTACCAAAAAAAAAAAATGTACATGTGGGGTGGGGGGTTATGCAGAAAAAAGATTATTCTGCACAAAATTCACATGGTAGTTTTCTTGCCTGTGAATGTGAAAAAAATGTGAATTTTGCCCAGAATAAGTTCCAAACTGCTAACAGTCTTAGAAAACTAAACAGTTTTTGAAAATTTTCTTGTGATCAGGAAAAAAACATTAATATTGTTCATGCTTCCTTTGAGAATGGGATTAGTAAAGAATCACATCATTCATTGCACCCAAAGAAATCATAGAATAATAGAGTCATAGAGTTGGAAGAGACCACAAGGGCCTTCCATTCCAAACCCCTGCCATGCAGGAATACACAATCAAATCATTCCCGACAGATGGCCATCCAGCCGCTGTTTAAAAACCTCCAAAGAAGGAGACTCTGCCACACTCCCAGGCAGTGCATTCCACTGTCAAACAGCTCTTACTGTCAGGAAGTTCTTCCTAATGTTTAGGTGGAATCTCTTTTCCTGTAGTTTGAATCCATTGCTCTGTGTCCTAGTCTCTGGAGCAGCAGAAAACAAGCTTGCTCCATCCTCAGTGTAAATAAAAAGTATGGCACAAGAAATGGACTTAACTAGGGCCATATTTCATGAATTACCATTAAACCAGAATCTGCCAAAGAGTGCTGTGTGGGAATCCCCATTCTGACAACAAGCCCAAATAAACAACAGAGTGAGTCCACCCAGATCTAGAGAAGGGGGACATCCAATGAACACCCCCTTCCTAGGTTTCTATGTGTTACCCAAATTGTGTGGGGTCTGTGGGCATCCTCTAATGTCCAAATATTAAAATGGGGAATACAGCAGCGAGAGGAGGGGCAACAGCAGGACCTTTTAACCTATGTATACAAGCACTAAGGAGGAGACTCTAAGCCAAAAGGTACAATTAAATTATTTTTATTGGAAAATAATAACACCAGGCTTAGACACTCACACAAGGCTAATGAAAATAGGAAGTATTTGGACAGAGGAATGGAGTAAGGGGGGTAGTGGGTTATACTGTACTGATCCTTCAGAGTGGAGATCATGAAGTAAACGAGCAGCAAGGCAGTCTGGGCAATAGAATGCCTACACAGTGTGATGTGGAGTCAAAAAGAAGTGGAAGTGTGCACAATTTGGTGGTGTTTTGGGGTGATATTTATATGAAATAATTCCCCCAAAGGGATGGGAGTTTGATTGAAATACAATGGTTCTCGGAGGTTCCCAGACCAAAACAATGGGTACTCCAGAAGAGTTAATGATCATTAATGGTTGATACTTCTGGAATTAATTAGGAAAACAAGCAAGATCTTTTGTTGGAAGGGAGCAGGAGAGGAAGCTCCTGTTTCATAAGCAATAAGGTCTCTTGCTATCACTGAGCAGATTAGTGATTGACTCACCTCCAGGTGTTCAGCCTTCTTTGAATGTTTTGTTTTGGGATTTTTTGGGGGGTGTGTGGAATTTCCACAGGACCTTCTCTTGATCTTGCATGAATCCCATCTTGGTATTAGGGGGTCCCTGGTTTACCTGTATGTGGGTGGCCACCTTAGCCAAATTATTAAATATAGCCAGTTATTTGATATTCCAAGATTAGGGCTATCAGGGTAAGTAACATATGGACACCATACCCAACCCAAACAGCTAGGTTAAAATAACAGATGTGTACATTTCCAGGAGGCCAAATAATAAAAAATAGTAGTCAAAAAGAGGGGAAAGGTGCGAAGTGAAGACAAGGCAAGGTGGTTAGATCTCAGTTGCCCCACCTTCATCCCCTGAAGCAACATGCATGGACACTCTTTTACAATTATATCACCTCTGCCTGCTTCATGTGTGCAATCTTTGCCTGCCAACCAGGGGTTCCTGGCAGGGAAGCATTCTAGTGATTCAAAAAAGGAGCAGAAAGGGGAAGAAATAATCAGAGAATTGGAACTGATGGCAGCCTCTGCAGAATCAGACAAAACTCTCTTCCCAGGAAATTTGAGATTTATTTTACCCCTAGTGTTTTGATGTGATCCATGCAATAAGTAGAAGGGTCTTTCCATTAAAAAAAAAAAAAAACCGAGAGAGAAAGGAACAGAACTAATTTCCAAAGAAATTCAAACCTATTTGCTGTGATCTCCAGCCATTTATGACAGGAATTATAGCATTTATAAGATAAATATTTTGAGTAACTAAAAAAATCTAAATAAAATTATTTACGATCCAAGCCTGAAGGCATCTCTGTTTAATTTGTATTTCAAAGGCAAAGGATTTGTGAGCAGAAATCACTGTAAGTATTATTACTACTGAGTCCCAATTCAAGATACCTAGCAATCCTACGAAAAGTGCATGAAAATTGTTTTGTGGAGGCTCTAGTTGGATTAACTCTCGTATTGTCTCTAGTGATGCAAGTAGCCATTTATTTCCTATCACCTGTCCATTTTTTCTCCAGTGACTCCTCCATAGACACCAACTAAGCCTTTCCACGACAACATTGTTTCAGTCATAAGTTGTCTGTGTCGATGGCAGCTGGGGTTCCCATGTTAATGGAGTGCTGAATATAATCTGGATTTGAAAGGGTATCTGCAAGATGCTGAACCTTCTCCTCAAAATAAGTTCTGCATCTGGATAACTCTTTTTAATGCTATCCAAAACCTGGAGTGGATTAACCATCCACTGACATGAGAGACAGTAACCACCATTGGTCTGTGTGTACAGTCTTACACTGCTGAATCTAACTATGGATAATATAGATGGCATGCCCATTGGAAGTCATACCTGGGGAATTGTGTAGCACCATTGCTATTCATCATGCCTGGCTAATAACTGCTGGTGGTGGGCAGTAGGACAGGGAAGGGCTTCATGATGCCCCATCAGCAGAAACAAGCAAACTGACTGACAGGGATGTAAGCAACCTGGAAATAATCACCAGAAAGTTACTGGCTAATTAATTAATTAATTAATATCCTGACTTTCTCCCAACATGGGATCCAAGGTGATGAGCATAGAAGAGGCAGAGCAGACTACACAGAAAAGAAAAGAAAACCCTGTCCTCCAGCACAGAAGAATGATTGCGAAGATGCTGTTTGGTCCCCTCCGCACCACTACCGACTCTGCCTAATGGTAGCAACAGGCTTGGCTACTGTAACAGGAAGGCAGTGGAGCCTGCTGCTGTGGCATCTGGTGCCTTTGATACCAGTGGGCCAATAAATCCATTCCACTGAGCTCTAACCCCCCCCCACACACACACACATGCCCTAAATAGCTATATGTTGGATAGCTCTTTGGTCTGAGAACTGGCACAGATTCCCTGCCTCATTGACACAGAAGACACCAGCCCTCACTGGCCTGCTAGTAAATCTACAGACTAGTAAGCAGGGAGTTACCTTTTAACTCTAGCAACAGTCTAGGGTTGGATTTATTTTTTCTTTCACACAAGTGTTTGTTCTGTATTTTATTATTTATTTATTTATTTATTTAGGTATTTATACAATGCTCTTCATCCATGAAGGCTCTCGAAGCGGCTTACAGATTGTTAAGCAATAGCACATACACACCTACACTGCTTTTATAGCACACTAGGCACTCTCCAGGCAATTTCCAGTGTGTGTTAGCTAACTGTCCCAACAAGCTGGGTACTCATTTTACTGACCTGTGAAGGGATGGAAGGCTGAGTGAACCTTGGAGCCCTTGGGATCGAACTTGCAATGTGGTGACGTGCAGTACTGGCATCTAACCACTGTGTCACCAGGGCTTCTTATTCCCTCTATTCCCTTTGCTTTAATAATACAGACTATCTCAGTACTCTAGAAAATTGTTTGAAGCGTTAGATTAAGGGGTGGAGAATATAGCTCCAGAGATCCCACGATTCCTAGCATACATTTTCTATGCTCCATTATGAATTGGTCTGGATTTTGGGTGGGAAGAGAACTGATAGATTTGGCACAAATCTTGTCACTGTCAATCTCCATGTAATTCTGATCCTATACACCAAATCTGATGGCTACTCTCCATTCTCCAAGGGAAATAAAATGCCACCAGGATTAGCCCTTATGAAATCTTTCCCAGATAAAAGGTCAGGGGAGAAAAGTCAAGGCATAGTTGGTTACACACAATTTTTCTGACTCATGAAAGGACTATGCCTTTTAAACGCCCTCCTTTTATCTCTGCCTTGTGACCCTGTATTTTGTGAAAGCCTCAGAATCTCTCAGCTCATTTCATCCCTTTATCCCTCCATCTTCATGCCTTTCAGTTGCCTGTGCAAAGAAATTACATAAAGAGACCTTCTTCGGGCAGCAATGTTGAACTTCTTTGAACAATGAAATTTCAATCTGCCGCACAATACCAGATGCTTCCTCCCTTAAACCACCACCACCACTTGCCAAACCCCACCCCGGTGTCCTGGTGGAAGAAGAATAGCAACTGCCTGATCAGAACAATAGAATACTTCCCTGTTCTAGGTGATTGGCTGTCTCATTATACAGTTGTGAATAACAAGAATCCCTGGCAGTCTCATGGGTGACATTTCTCATTCCTTATCATACACAACAGAGCTTGATAACGCCATCCAAATAAAGAGAATAACTCCCACCAAGCTGTCTGTGTAAAGGTAATAAGTATCAGTGTGTGGTTGGGACAGATCAGTCAGTCTGTTTTTGATTTTAAAAAAAAAATTCTACAAAACACATTTCTCTGCTATAGCCTTGTGGTCCAACCCTTTGGGTTATTGCAAAGGCCGTGGGTACAGCTCATGTGATGAGGCACTGATGGCTTTCAACTGGCAGGTGATGTCTATCTGTTGTACCATACAAGTACAACGCTATTCAAGCTGAAGCAGGGAGAAGAAGAAAGATGGATGGTCCCTTCTGCGGGAACAGCCATACAATTAGGCAGAGGAAGGAAGCTGCCTCAGACAGCTAATTTGGGATGTCATAAAAAGGCAGGAGATTGTTCTTTATTTAGTATGTTATTATCTGACTTGTACTGTTAAGCAAGATGGGGAGAGATGCTTGAGGGATTTTCTGTCTTCTCAAAGTAACCCCCTGGCTTTGGCTAATATGCATTTTGACCTTGGAAGGGGATGGAAAACAAGAGTGGCTACTGTAATCTTAGGTCTCAAAATGTCATAGGCCAGCCTTACACTTCCAGATTTTACCTGCAGCATTCCATGGGCTTTGGTACATCATACAAGCCACAAAAATGCAGGTCTTTATGAACTGCCCATTTAGTTTGTAAGCTTACCATGTACTTAAGCACTCAAAGCCCTGGAACTGGATGGATAAATCTGTTGCTTTTGGTTTCATTGACATGGAAGCCCCCAGTTGCCATCTTTGCTACTGCTTTCTAGTCCAAATGCTAACCAGGACACCTTTACAACTTGTGCCCTTTTAAAAAGCTTGCTTTTATTTATTTTTATTTATTTTCTTAATAGATTGAAGCAAGAGAAGCAACTAAACCAGCTTTTGTACAACTATAATTTCACCCCAACTGAGCAGGGCAGTACAAAATGATGATTGAATTAGATACTGTTGAGTCAGAAAATAGAGAGGCCTTAATGAAAGCATGAAGATCCATTTGTATACCCCAGGGATTCTACCCAAGCAGAAATGTGTTTCCCTATATTTAGCATTAAAAAATTGAGTGATTGGGATCTTCAAAAATAGTAAAGTCAAATACAAGGATAACTGGGGGGTCATTAGTATTAATGTACTGGCACTTAGGGTTCCCAAATCTGAGTTTTAGAGCCTGGCCTCTTTTATCTGATCCTCACCATGAAGGGGAGGAATCTCAGGGTGACAGTGCTGCCTTGAAAAATGTGTTTGTGTGTGTGTGTGTGTATATATATATATATATATATCCTCTTTTCTTGGGTTTGCCTTTTTTAATTGAATGATATAGTCAGATGGGGTTGAGGCTTAAGTTTTAATGCTTAATTTCAATACCAATGTTATCTCTGTGACATGATCAGGGACCACCCCAGGTCCCAGATTTGGACCCTAAAATCTCAGTACCTTAGATAGTATTAACCTGGCAACCCTATCAGCCATGAAGTAGTATGTTTGTCATATTCTCTATTTGTCCATAACATCACAGTAAAGAAGCCATTATAACAATGCTTTGGTTCACTCATCAATACCCAAATCATTTAGTGTGACACCACTAACCCCACACCAAACCTTATTATCAAATAAGGTTTAATAATGTGAGTAGCTTGTGTTCTTTAGGGTTACACTCCCACGGCCATGCTGAATAGGAGGTTCTGGGACCTGTAGTCCAAATTCCCAAAGCTCTAGGTTTCTTCTGCAGAAAAATACTTGATAGACACACACACACACACACATATAGTAGGAGGGAATTCTCTACTTTTTTAAACAAGGAAGGGCAGAATGAAATTCATTTGACTTTAAACAGGGTGAAAATTGCAACAATGATTTTGCAGTCATTGGAGGAAAAATGTTCATCGAACAAGTTTCTGTAAAAGAAAAGGCCTTAGAACAGATGGAAATAGCTTTCCTGTGTTTTTGATCCTCTATGTCATACTTAAGGTTCAAAGTATTGTTTTGTAGTTATACAGATCTTAGACAGAAGTGGAGTCAGAGTGAATTAGTTGTACAAAATGCAGAATTCTGAACATACTCCACAAATTATATTTTCGAATGCAATTCCTTGCCCACTAATGCAGATCTGCTCATGTGTTACTTTCATCTTTTTCATCTGCAGTTCTTGTAACAGTTGTATACAGGGTAATTGGACAATGAGAATGGCCCAGGGCATAAGACTAAGGACTTTATCAGACAAGCCCCTACAAACGTTCTTTTGCCACTGTATTTTGCAACATTTTTCTGCTGGCAAAAGAACTGCATTTATCAGACCTACCTGTAATAGCATAAAAAGGCAACCCCAGCAGTACAGGAGCATGAACACTAGCACTGTATACTTCTGGGTTCATGATATTGGTGGTTCCCATGAGAAGACACAAGTATAGTTTAATTTTTAAATACAGCAAAAGAAACACCAAAAACACCAAACACCAACACACAAGCACAGAAACACACTCACAAAGTCCCAAGTAAACAGGGGAGCTTCATAAAAAGAGCATCCCATTCCTGGGTTTCTCGGTCTCAACCAGAAGTGTTCTGCCCATTGACAATGTAATCACAAGAGGGAAATGGCACATGGTTTCAGACAAAGGCAATACTGGCACAAAAAACACCACAGCAAATCTATTGACAGCTTGGCCTGTCAATAAAAAAACAATGCCTTTTTTTCTACCCATAATCACAAAAGCACAACATCATCTGGTACGTGCACCCTTTCACGTTCTTTAGACATCGTTATGATGCCATATTTGCCACGTCTGATAACTGTGTTTGCAATTTGCATACATGTGAGGAGGAAAAAGATACAGCAGCAGTGTGAATGAATGGTATGGGTCAATGAGGCTGTGCAGGTTGAGAGACATACAATGCAATCCTGCACATGTCTACTAAAAACTAAGGCCACTGAATTCCATGGTGTTTCCTCCTAGGTGGGGTGTATAGTAAGAATGAGGGGCCTCGGACATATAGGCCAAATCTGACTAACAGGAATTCTCCGTTCAGCTTAGAAGTGGGAAAACTGCAACCCTGGAACCTCATATGCCCCCCACCTCAACCAGCCTGTTTTTGCAGCTTTCAACTCTTCCATACTCCAGGGATTGCCATTTTTTTTTCTGACTAGGAAAAAAGGGCCAGTTGCCTCTCCTTGCCAAACACCTTTTAGCTAGGTCACAGAGTCTCTCTCTCTCTTTCTGGCTTTTCTTCGCAAACGAAGATTCAGGAAGGACTCATCCCGCGCTTTCTGCAAGCATGCTGATAACTAACAAGGCCAATCTGAGATAAACAAGTCCGGTTGCAGAAAGCACAGCAGAAGGTCTCCTTGGGTGATGTTTTTGGGTTGTGATTCTTTCTGCATTGTCGTTTCTCTTCAAGACTTGTTCGGCGTGAGTTCTCAAATAAGGCTGCAGCATTGTGGATAGTGAGTCTCCATGCCTCCCGATGTGAGGCCAGGGCGGACCACTGTTGGTGATCAATTTGGCCAAGCCTGAGATGTTGTTTCAGGGAGTCCTTGTATCGCTTTTTTGGAGCACCCCTCTTACGCTGACCCGTGGCGAGTTCACCATAGAGTACTATTTTGGGGAGGCGATGGTCCTCCATCCTAGAAACGTGCCCTGCCCAGCATAGCTGTGTTCTCAATATCATGGCCTCAATACTGGTGATCCCTGCTTGCTCAAGGAAAGCAACATTCGTCACATAGTCAGTCCAGTGTATATTTAGGATTGTGCATAGACAGTGCTGATGAAAGTGCGCTCAAGGAGTCGTAGGTGGTGGTGATAGGTGACCCATGTTTCAGATCCATAAAGGAGGATAGACAGTACAATGGCTCTATACACACTGATTTTTGTGCTTTGCCTCAGGTGTTTATTGCTCCAGACTCTTTTGTGAAGTCTTCCAAATGTACTATATGCCTTTGCTAATCTGTGATCAATCTCTTTGTCAATCTTGGCATCTGAGGAGATGATGCTTCCCAGGTAGGTGAACTGCTGAACAGACTTGAGCACAGAGTCTCACTTCACTGTTTAACACAGGGGTGGGCAAAGGGTGGACTGCAGGCCACATGTGGTTCTCTGGGCCCCAAAGTGCAATCTCTGAAGACCCTCACAGCTCCTGAACCTATTTTTGAAAGAAAGAAAGAAAGAAAGAAAGAAAGAAAATCCAATGATTTTTTTCATTCACCATCAGCCCCCAAAAAGGATCAAAACTGGTGCAAAGATACAGAAGCTTTGTCCCTACAATCCCCAACCCCCTCCCCACACACACATAGCCCCAAAACTTTTTAAAATTTAAAAACAGCCAAAAATTGAACAAAATGACTTTGTTACTTCTGGTTATATCAGGTCCACTAGTGTGGACTGCAGAGGATGCAGGGGTGAAAAAAAAAACCCCTCCCCCAACATTTGCCCGCCTCTGGTTTAAGGTAAAAAAAACTGGAACTCCTATCACTTCCAGACTGGAGGAGGGGGTGGCATTTTTGGCATTCCATATGGGCCCCAGAGAGCTCCCCTTCCTACCACAGTTACCCACCTGATCTTAGAATCATAGAATCATAGAATTGCAGAGTTGGAAGAGACCATGAGGGCCATCCAGTCCAACCCCCTGCTAGGCAGGAAATCACGATCAAAGCATCCCCAACAGATGGCCATCCAGCCTCTGTTTAAAGGAGACCCCACCACGCTCCGAGGGAGTGTGTTCCACTGCCGAAAAGCTCTTACTGTCAAAAAGTTCCTCCTAATGTTGAGGTGGAATCACTGTTCCTGGAGCTTGCATCCATTGCTCCGTGTTCCAGTCTCTGGAGCAGCAGAAAACAAGTCTGCTCCATCTTCAATGTGACACCCCTTCTAATACTTAAACAGGGCTATCATATCGCCTCTTAACAGTCTTTTTTCCAGGCTAAACATACCCAGCTCCCTAAGTCTCTCCTCATAAGGCATGGTTTCCAGACCTTTCACCATTTTAGTCACCCTCCTCTGGACACGCTCCAATTTGTCAATATCCTTTTTGAATTGTGGTGCCCAGAACTTGTGCATAGGAATTCATCTTGTGCATAGGAATTCATTTCCAAGACTCACCTCTTCTCCCAGTGTTAGGGAAAGTCTGCCTTTCCATAGTTTCTCTCTGGTTTTTCTTTGCAAATGAAGATTCAGGAAGGACTCATCGTGCGCTTTCTGCAAGCATGCTGATGACTAAAAAGGCCAATCTGAGATAAACAAGTCTGGTTGCAGAAAGCACAGACTTTCCATAGTACTTAAAGAGGAAAGCCACTGTTATCTCCAGTCATTGACTGAAGGCGATCTGCTTTGATTCAGACATCTCCTGAAATTGCCCAAGTGAAGCTGACTGAGCTTTGCATTTGGATATCTAACCACCCTACTAGTTATAGTCTAGTAGTAGTGCTATAACAATGTAGTACGATAAAGTCCAAAGGCCACAGAACAGTGGTAGAGAACTATACTGTTTTCGAAAGGTCTGAGTTCAGTCCTCTATATCTTCACACAGAGTATCCCAAATGGCCAGATTCAGAAAGACTTCTGGTTGACAATCACTACCAAGTCACAGCAGCCAAAATTTATTTTTATTTATTTATTTATTTATTTATACCCTGCTCTTCAGCCACAAGGCTATCAAAGCAGCTTACAAATTGTTTTAAGCAATAGCAAATTTACACATCTACACTGCATTAAGCAGTTTTCAATGTGTGGTAGCTAATTGCCCCAAGAACCATCTCTATAGCAGGTAATTTAGTGAGTTCAAGAGTTGAAAACCTCTTCAAAAACATAATAATACAACTGGCAATTTAATCATTAAAGAGGTGGCAAAGTGAGTTGTACTATGAAAAAGAAGAAAATCCCTGACAAGTTGAGCTAAAACTGTTGTTTATATACAGACAGGGTTTTATTATTATTATTATATATCAAGAATTCAGGAGGTGATTTAGGAGATTATCAGACAGCAACAAAAAAAAAGTGTTACCATCCCACAATCTCCTCTCCCACCCCTCTCCCAGCACAATAATGTCAACTTTCAGACCTACCTTGTTTGTGCGTGGTGGGCTGCCTAGGAATGAATGGAGGTCAAACAGAGCTCCATTCACTTACTGGAAGGAAATCCTGCCGGTTCTTGCAAGAAGACGAGAGCATGGAAAATTCAAAAATGAAAAGCAAAATAATACATTAAAAGTGACAGCAAGCACAAAAGTACACTTAAAACTTAGCTAGTAACCTGGAGAGGGTACAAAAAAAGTGTGTCACTTACCTGGATGTCCCGATCTCACCCGGAAGTGTTCTGGCACAGACCTCCCATTGACGCTGGGATCATGCCAGCATAACAGGGCACCTTTTCACTTGCAGTACATTCCATTACAGAAACAGAATGGGGAATCCATTCATGGCTTAGCCCATCAATAAAAAGCAGTGCCAGAGTAACAACAGCTGAACAGGAGCATGACGATACAGGAGTGACATTATCTGAAAGGGAAGCCCTTTATCGCTCTCCTGGTGTTGTGATAATGCCATATTTAGCACATCTGATAATCTCCCCAGTCTTTTTTTCCCCTTTAGGGAATGGGCAAAAGCCAGGCAAGTCACTTACCCAGCCAGCCAGAGTCTGGGAAACATTACTTGTTTGGACTTTATTTTCCAGAATTGTCCAACTGGTATGGCCTGTGTCCAACTCTGGGGACTACAGTCCCAAAAGGTTTTTTTCCCCAAGCTGTGTACCCAAAACAAATATTTCTTGTTCCTAACTAAACCCTAATATTAGGAGAGTTCTACTTGCTATACCCAGAAGTCTACTCAACCAATATCCTGTTTCTTACAATGGCCAATCAGATGTTTGAGGGAAACCCATAAGCAAGTCTTGAAGGCAACTGACCTTTTCCAGTGTTCTCTTGCATGGAACTGTTGGTTCCACACAGGCATCATAACTGGAAGTCTATCCTCAGTTAATCTGGCACTCAATCCATCTAAACTACTGGCCATCACTACATCTACTGGCAGTGAATTGCATATATTAGTTATGTGAGAAGTGGTTAGATGAACATGAACAGAACAAATGTTTGTACCTTCAGGATGATGCCAGACTTGTGTATTTACTATTTTGGATGCCTTTCTCCTGCTGCCATTGCCACAGGAAGCCAGAACTAGGGAGATTAGATCTCAAAAGCCATATAGTGTGACCATTTAAAAAAAAAAAAACACCACTATAAACAACATGACAAATTCACCACCTGAAGCAGAACATTTAGCTTCATTCATCAATGGGGCGGCTTTACATTTCCAGTTCCTGATTCAAGTGCCAAAAATGAATTATGGGAACTTCCAGACTGACCAGCTGATAGACTCTGGTTCTTTTCATGATGCTGTATGACAGTCTGAGCAATAAAAGAAAAAGAAAAAGAAAATTCCTCTGTCTGTGGTCTTGTAAATATTTAGTCAATATGTTAATTTATAGCCATGTGGGTCAGGATAGAATAATTAACCCTAAAATGTATACATAAACATAGCATCATCAAAGATAATCAGAGGGCAAAATGACTGTTTACTTGGCTATTCACAACTGAAAATTATAGTCAGTCCATACACTGATTATAATACACTGGTAAGTTGCTGGAGTGTCTTCATTTTATGTTCAGAAAATTTGAATATCCTGGTTCTTTGGTTTTTCATCTTTGCATTGGCAAAGTTTCTAAGAGAGTTGATAACTCATGGATGCATATTGTGGGGGAAAAAGGCCTGATCTGGAATGGGAATCATGTGATACTCCACATGTTGCTGGATTGCACCTCCAAGTATTTCTCACCATTGTCTGTGATGGTTGGGGCTGCTAGGACTTCCAGCCCAACATTCACACACCTGGACTAGAGTTGATGATAAATGATTTCTAGTGAGGTCCTTCCTGACTTCCATCCCAGAATTCCTCAATTAGAGATGTGAAGGCCCAGGAAAAACACTGGGATTTTTTTTAAAAAACCCTTTTTGTTCTGTTCTGTTTTCTAAAGCCTTGTTTCCTCTGGAAAAATTAGAGAAATGGGGGGGGGGGTAATGATTTAAAAATATTTTCTTCTAGAATGATGAACAAAATCTTTAGAACAAGTTGTTCATATTGACTTTCCCAAACTATTTTCAGAAAACAATATAACAGGTAGACTTTTATTTCAGATATTGTACAGTTTCTGCTCATTACAATTCCTGGTTCTGGTATCCTTTTCTCAGTTCTTTTTATGGGAATGAATGCTTTATGTCTCCCTGACATGACAGAAGACTACAGGAAATAAAATAATACTAGGTGGACTCGGTGTACCCTACACCGTTTAAAAACTCCCCCCAAAACGCCCGGTAGACCTCACGACAACCCTGTAAGGTCAGCCAGTGGATTTAAATTCCTCCTTTCCCTTCTCAGCATTCCACCCTTTTCCTGGAATTGCTGAGGGTGACTCTCTCTGTTGCCCTGCCACTGCTGCCACTGCCACCACCAACAGTTGACTGACTGGGTCCCAATCTAGGTCATGGATTGAGTGACAGGAGTGCATTGTGAGGTGGAGAGGGAATTTGCATATGGCTGGTGATTGGTTGGGTATGGGTTGGGTGTGTTTTCCAGCACACTGGAAAAGACAACATATCCAAGAGAATTATATAGAGAGAGATTCTCCTTTTTATTTACATTGATTTTTCCTGTTTTTCTTGGTTTTGATTTTGCCTGCTCCTAATAAAGTTGCAAAAACAAGGAGACTCTTGACACTGCCAGACTGTATAGCTCCATTTGTAACCAAAATGTAAACATTTTACAAAGGGAATTCAGTTTGTAACTATTGTCTGACTAAACTGTACTTTTAAAATAACAAATAATTGTATGCCAAAATTGCATAATTGCATCATATTAATTAATGTATAGAATACATTTTCTGTTCCTAAAGTAACAAAGTGGTTTTCATTCTGCAGAGGATGCCAATATATATTTATTTCCCCCCACAAAAAATGTTTTCATTACCTCCATGATTTCAGAATTTCCTGAAAGTTTATATCTCAATCCTCAGTGAAAGATGTTTCAGTTTCCTCCATATAGTGGCCAGGCTACTGAAACCAAAAGATATTGTTGTATCATGATTCAACTTTCCCCTAAAAAATTCATAAGACTTTTTTTTTGTCAAAAAGTTACATTATCGGGGAGAATGTCTCCCAACTGGAAAAAAAGCAATAGATTTACTGGGAACACTTTTCTCCCAGATGTGTTTTTGCTTGTTAAATGATTAGTTTCTTTGTTTGTTTTTTTTACAAAAAATACACTGTACATGGCAAGTACATGAAATCTGGAGGATTTGATCTTCTTAGGTGACAATGCCACAGAATACTTACATTCCTGGTCTAGTTCTTTGTAGATTCTGCAACAAAATGTGACCATGGGGGACTAAAATATCCTATACTGATACATGAGGGCTAATTCCGTTGTGTTGTTGTTGTTGCTGTTGTTGTTGTGTGCCTTCAGTTTAACTCTGACTACTCAGAGGAGGTTTGCCATTGCCATCCCCTTAGGCTGAGAGAGTAGGTCTCCATGGCTGAGTGGGGCTTCAAACTCTAGTCTTCCAGAGCCCTCATCCAACACTCAAATCACTACACTACACTGGCTCTCAGTTCTGTTCCATGGCCTGATTTCTTCATTACCTCAGTACAAGGGATGGGTGACAATCTCATTTCAGCATGCATATACAAATGAGAAAGCACCATAATTCGCAAAGTGCTTCCTATCTGGTATGTAAAGAATTTGATTTTTTAAAAATGGGAGAAACCAAAATTGAAAGTTTCATAGAATCATAGAATCATAGAATTGTAGAGTTGGAAGAGACCTGCCACGCAGGAAATCTTGATCAAAGCATCCCCAACAGATGGCAATCCAGCCTCTGTTTAAAGACCTCCAAGGAAGGAGACCCCACCACGCTCCAAGGGAGTGCGTTCCACTGCCAAACAGTTCTTATTGTCAAAATGTTCCTCCTAATGTTGAGGTGGAATCTCTGTTCCTGGAGCTTGCATCCATTGCTCCGTGTTCTAGTCTCTGGAGCAGCAGAAAACAAGCCTGCTCCATCCTCAGCATGACACCCCTTCAAATACTTAAACAGGGCTATCATATCGCCTCTTAACTGTCTTTTTTCCAGGCTAAACATACCCAGCTCCCTGAGTCTCTCCTCATAAGGCATGGTTTCCAGACCTTTGACCATTTTAGTTGCCCTTCTCTGGACATGCTCCAATTTGTCAATATCCTTTTTGAATTGTGGTGCCCAGAACTCGACACAGTATTCTAGGTGAGGTCTGTCCAAGGTTTGGTCCACTCTGGCACAGGGCTTTGAGTGCTTATGTCTTAAAAATCTGGCTTTAAAGCCATGTATCTTCTACCATGTCTACGCTGTCAGGGATGATGGGAGTTGTAGCTCTTCACCTCTGGCTCAAACTCACCACCTTATTATGCAGCAGAGCCGACCAGCTTAGATCAGTGGTTAATGCTTTCCTCCAAAGCAGCAGAGTTTCAGAGAATAGGCTGAAGATCCTGACAAACTCTCCAAGCCTTCTCACTCTTCTCCAGGTGTCTCCAAAACGTCTCCAGGATTCACTCAGGCAACTCAGTAGTTTTATATAAAACCTACTTTATTCTTCTATATAAATATACTATATGGTCAACAAATCACAATCTCTATACACTACACCACCTCTACTCCTCACTTCTGCATCTCTACTCACCCACAAATACATTGGCAAACATTGCAATTTTATAGCCATTGTTTATCACCACCCACTAATTAGTTTCCACCCAGTGGGTGTGTACTTCCATTCAGATTGGTCCACATAGTTCCATCCATGCTTAAGACCAACCCATGTATTTCAACATTTCACCTTGTACACTTAATGATTCTCAGGTGTTTCCATTCTGCACTCAGTACCTCTGTCCTTGGCTCTCAGGCCTTCTAGATTACATTAGCAGTTTCACCTGTGTAGCTTCATAATTGCTCTTGCTTAGTCATTGTGACTTTCACATACATATTTTATTTCTTTCACTGTATGTCCCATGTTGCATTTTCCTTAACAATCCCCTCCGAAATAAAATATTGTATGTGTCTTACAATGTCATTCCAACCATTTGTGTCAGCCTTTCATGTTTTTCTGCTGTCAATGCTTTTGTGAACAAATCTGCTATGTTGTGTTGTGTTTCTATATATCTCAATTCTATTTCACCCTTCTGAACCATGTCTCGCACATTTTGATATCTTACACCAACATATTTTGTTCTGTTCTTCAAACTTTCAGTTTCAGCCATTGCTATGCATGACTGTGAATCTTCCAGAATTTCCACTGGTATCTTGTAACTTTCATTTAAATCATTTAGCAATTGCTTAATCCACTGTACCTCATTTACTATCTCATTCAAAGCAGCAAATTCTGCTTCTGTTGTGCTTAACGCTACATTAGTTTGTTTTCTACTTCTCCAAACTATTGGACTTTCACTATATTTAATTATCATTCCTGTAACTGACTTCTTGTCTCCTAATTCTGATGCAAATGAACTGTCTACATAACAATCTAGATCTGAACTATTGTTTCTTATTATCAATTTCCTATCTAAGGTTCCTTTCAAATATCTCAATAAATGTTTTACCGCTGTCCCGTCTTCAATTTTTGGATCATTAACCCTTCTAGACAATACATTTACAGCATAAGAAATGTCTGGTCTGGTGTGGCAAGATATGAATTGTAAAGATCCTATTATACTTCTGAAGAAAGTCTTGTCCTCAAACGCTCTAGTTGTTTCCTCAGACACAAAACCAGTTGTCATTGGAGCTCTTACTATTTTTGCATTCTGTAATCCACACTTTTCAATCAATCTTTCAATTTTATTTCTCTGACTTAATAAACAATGTCCTTCTTCTGTCCATTCAACGCAAATACCTAAATAAGACTTCAATACACCTAAGTCCTTCAAAACAAACTTCTTAGACAATTCTCTTTTTACTGACTCAATTTCCTGTTTTGACTTTGCTGCTACGCACAAATCATCTACATAAATCACTAATACTATGTCTCCTTTTGTATAAACACAAGCATCTGCAATGCTCCTCTTGTAACCTAGCTTAACTAGCTCATCATTGATGCACAGATTCCACGCTCTGGCACTTTGTTTTAAACCATACAACGCTTTCTTTAATTTATATACTCTCTGACTACCATTTTCTTCGAAACCTTGTGGCTGTTCCATAAATATTTCTTCATTCAAAACCGCATTTAAGTAAGCTGTCTCAAAATCAAAATGTTCTACAACTAAATTCCTTTTTACTGCTACAGCTAGAACCATTCTCAGACTTTCTGGCTTTGCAGTTGGAGAATATGTCTTATCATAGTTCTCATACTGCTGTTGTGAAAAACCCTTAGCCACTAACCTAGCTTTATATTTGATACTTCCATCTGGCATTTCTTTCCTTTTGTATACCCATTTACAACCAATTACTTTCTTGTCTTTAGGTCTGTCAACAATTTCAAAAACATCTTTATTTACCAGGCAACCAAACTCATTATCCATTGCATCAAACCATCTTTCCTGTTCTTCACTAGAATAACTTTCCAATTCTTCAAAACTTTCAGGCTCTTCTACTGCTAAACAAGCTCTTGCCTTTGTCACAACAAACCTATCTGGAGGCTTTCTAACTCTATGACTACGCCTGGGAATAAAATCTGCTGTTCTGTCTCTTTCATCCTCACTTTCTCTACTAGGAGTTGTAGTTCTATGACTAAATCTCTTGTCTTCAGTCATTCGAGTAGTAGTAGGCCTAGATGCTATCTCATCATCATCAGAACTACCACTGCTGCTAGGTGATGCTTCCTGCTTAACTGAAACCCCTCCGTTTCCTGAGGTTGGTTCAGTTTGTGCTTCTGGCTCATTTGAACTCCCTAATCTCAAAAACACTTCTTTATTGGCATGCAGTTTGTCCCAACCAGCATGTCTCTCGAAATTTGCAGACCTAGAATACTGCACTTGTTTTCCTCCCAAATGAAACTTGTAGCTATTTCCAGAATACCCCAAAAACCTAAGCCTTTTGCTTTTGGGTTCTCCTTTCCTCCTGAAACAAGCAGGTGTGTAAACATGAGCAAATTGTCCAAAAACCCTTAAGTACTTGTAATTTGGCATTCTCCCATACAATACCCTGTAGGGAATGTCTTCAATTTCTGAATGGTACAATCTGTTACTGATATGTACTGCAGTCAAAGTTGCTTCTGCCCAAAAACTATCTTTCACCCCTGCATCTGCCATCATACAAGCAGTAATTCTTTTTATATCTTGTATTTTCTTCTCTGCTAACCCATCCTCACTAGGACAAGCAGGGTTTGTAGTTTCATGCTTTATTCCCACCTTTTGAAACCAGTTAAACAATTGCTTATTTAAAAATTCTCCTCCTCTATCAGTAATGATGGTGCCTACTCTGCTATCAAATTGTCTTTCCACCATTCTTACCCATGCTTTTAAACTTTGCCCAGCGTCAGATTTGTTTTTCATTATTCTCACAAATGCAAACCTTGTATACCTATCAACAATTACTAGGAAATACTTGCTTCCCCCTAAGGACAAGCAATTAGCTTGGGCGACATCTGCATGTACATACTGAAATGGTCTTTGAGCAATTCTTTTTGTTTTCTTAGCTACTGGAAAAGCTCTGACCTTTACCTGTTGACACACTGTACAATCTAAGTGGTTTTTGCATTCAGCAACTTTTAAATCTGGACACATACTGATTAAATTCTTTAAACATTTGAAGCTCGCATGGCCGAATTTTCTGTGGAGCTCGTGTATGCAGTCTTTGTGGATTGGAATATTTTCTATGTTATTAGCTTCTTCAACCCTGTAGCTATCAATATTGTCCTCCAAATAATAAAGTTTGTCCTTTTTCAAACCTATGCCACGCAATTCCCCATTCAGTTTTATCTTACACATGTTCTTTTCAAAGATGACTGTGTAGTCTCTTTCTGTTAATCTGCTTACTGATAACAAATTATTTTCTAACTCCTTTACATGTAAGACATCATTAAAATTCTCTTTTAGCCCTGGAATGTACACAGTACCCATTTGATTTACAGTACTTAGCTCTTTCCCATCAGCCAAAACTACAGCATTTACATTAGCTGATTTTCTATTACTTATCAAATTTATATCATTACACATCAAAGATGTGGCTCCTGAATCAACTAGCCATTTAGAATTTGCATTTTGTTTTTCCTTAATCATGGTTGCAACCCCCTTTTTATTACCACTGTCCCTCAAAAATTGAGGTCTGGACTGTTTTTGATACTGCCGCGGCTGCCATCTGCTCTCTGCTTGCTTGCGTCTCTCAGCTGCAAAATGTTTACAATGTCTCTGCAGATGACCAATCTTCTTACAATAAAAGCACCTCCGTTGCTCCCTTGTAGAGGCTGCTTCCTCCTGCGTTCGCCAGTCAGGAGTTGTTCGTTGTTTTGGCACAGTCTTTAAACTTGCTGAGTCACCCTGCTCAGACATTCTTCTCTGGTTCTCTTCCAGTATTCTGGCCACAATTAAGTCTCTATTAAGCTCAGTTTCTGACAGGTTTTGCAGGCTGTTCGTTATATTGTCCCACGAAGAGTCTAGCGATTCTATTAAAATGTAGCATTGCTGCTCTTTGCTAATTTGCACTCCCCTCAGTTCAGCTTGCACAAACAAATCTTGCATTATTTTTAAATGTTCTATCACACACTGCCCTTTAGCCATCTTTTGCCTGTATATTCTTTTAGACCATAGCATTTTTGCAAAAGCAGTTGAAGGAGTGTGTAATCTCTGCAAGGTATCCCACACATCCTTGGCAGACGTTTTATCTCTGACGTCATTAATTAAGTCTTCTTGAAGCATGAGATAAAGACAGGCTTTTGCTTTACTGTCTCTCTCTTGAGTGGCTTCATCAGCATCAGCTGCCAGCCCTGTTTCAACTGTTGACCACAGACCTTCCTTTACTAGTAGAGACTGGGCATAAATCTTCCAGGTAGAGTAGTTGTTTCTATTCAATTTACTAAACTTTAGAAATTCCATCTTGATTTGTGCAGTGACTCAATTTGACACAGTCCTTCTGAGTATGCACAGCCAACCCGTCTGGGCTTAAGCAAAACACAAAATGATTTACTCACGAGGCTTATCAGTGCAGCACAAACAGCTTGCTCTGATCTGTCGTCCACAAAGCTTTCTTCCACTCTCTGGAAATTTCAGCTTCTGTGGATGCTGGGTGCTCTAGTAACTGGGCCCATAACCCTTGTCAGGGATGATGGGAGTTGTAGCTCTTCACCTCTGGCTCAAACTCACCACCTTATTATGCAGCAGAGCCGACCAGCTTAGATCAGTGGTTAATGCTTTCCTCCAAAGCAGCAGAGTTTCAGAGAATAGGCTGAAGATCCTGACAAACTCTCCAAGCCTTCTCACTCTTCTCCAGGTGTCTCCAAAACATCTCCAGGATTCACTCAGGCAACTCAGTAGTTTTATATAAAACCTACTTTATTCTTCTATATAAATATACTATATGGTCAACAAATCACAATCTCTATACACTACACCACCTCTACTCCTCACTTCTGCATCTCTACTCACCCACAAATACATTGGCAAACATTGCAATTTTATAGCCATTGTTTATCACCACCCACTAATTAGTTTCCACCCAGTGGGTGTGTACTTCCATTCAGATTGGTCCACATAGTTCCATCCATGCTTAAGACCAACCCATGTATTTCAACATTTCACCTTGTACACTTAATGATTCTCAGGTGTTTCCATTCTGCACTCAGTACCTCTGTCCTTGGCTCTCAGGCCTTCTAGATTACATTAGCAGTTTCACCTGTGTAGCTTCATAATTGCTCTTGCTTAGTCATTGTGACTTTCACATACATATTTTATTTCTTTCACTGTATGTCCCATGTTGCATTTTCCTTAACATACGCTGCTGAATTATGGCCTCTGTCTTTTGGGCAGTTCTTCATATTTAAGGTACATGACAGACAGGTATAACTCATTTCTCTCCAAGCTGGGAATGAATCAAGATTTGGTCAGTGCAAATGGGTGAGAAATAATTTCCAGTCACTTGGGGTTTAAGCTTTTAACAAAATCCACAAATTTTTTCATATCTGAGGTAGAAAGAACTAGAGATTTTTTAAAAAATGAATTGGGGGGGGGAACAAAACAAAAGGTTTTCCCATCCCTACTCAGGAGATTATCACATGCAGCAAAAAGTACTTTACCAGAATGCCAGGATGATGCTTCTGTCCTGCGAATGGGATCTGGTTTCACATGATGTCATCCTTGTGCATGCTGCTCCTGTGCTGCGCTGCAGCAGTTAGTAAGGCAGCATTTTTCATTGACAATACCTCCCCATCAATGAAGAGTTCTGCCATACTAACTGCTGCAGCACAGGAGCAGAACACAATGAGGACAAGGACGTTTAAAACCAGGTCCCATCATGGGACAGAAACATCGTCCTGGTGTTCTGGTAAGGTACTTTTTGGACACATCTGATAATCTCAGTAATCACCAGCTAGGAACCTGGGCTTTTTATGTGAATCCAAGAAAACGGGAAGCTCTGGAACAGTGCATACTATTGTCATACCAATTCTTCCTTAACAGGAGTGTATCCTTTTATCAGTGTTGACAGGGTACCCTCTATATGTGGCTCTTTAGAAAGAGCCTTGAGGAGGTACTCTCAGTCTTACCTTATCAGCTGTCCACTTAGCATACAGTGGATTCACTTCTGGACTACATAGCCAGAGACCCTTAGCAACTTGTAGAAAATGAAGATTAAAATGTTCTCTGCAAATTGGTGGGAAACATTCTTAAGGATAAAATTGCCCAGCACATAGAAGGGCAAGCCCTGCTGAAGAAAAATCAACATGGCTTCTGCATTGGTAAACCCTGTCTAATTAACCTTTCAGAGTTCCTTTAAGTGATCCAGTTAGACATTTTTTACTTGGACTTTCAAAAGGCTTATGATAGAGTCCCACACTAAAGACCCATGTGCAAGCTTGGCAATCTTGGGAAAAGAGAAGAGTCATCTTATGCAATGAAGTAACCTTATGGATTGAAAGCTGTTTAAAGAGCATGAAGAACAGAGTAAGAATAAATGGCCAATTCTCACAATGGATGGATGAGAATAGTGGGGCCTCTTAGGGATCTTTATTAGGACTGGTGCTTTTTAACATGTTCATAAACAACCTGAAGGTAAGGGTGAATAGCGAGGTTGTCAAGTTTGCTGATAACACTAAATTAATCAGGTGGTAAGAACAAAAACCGATTATGAAGACTCCAAAGGATTTCTTGAAACTGGGAGAATGGACAGTAAAATGGGAAATAAAGTTCATTATAAACAAGTTTAAAGTGATGCACATTGGAACAAAACAAATAAATAAATAAATCCCAGCTTTACCGCAGTAACCAATCAGGAAAGGGATCTTGAGAGTGTAGTGGGTAGTCCAATCACGATATTATCTCAATGTGCAGTTACCTGTTTTGCTTTATTTAAAAAAAAGGTGAATTGCATGTTTGCTGTAATTAGAAAGGAAAATGACAATAAATCTACCACTATCATACCAAAATCACATAAATCTGTAGTTCATCCATAGCTGCAATTGTGTACTCTTTTGATCACTGCCACCTGCAAATTATGTGTAGAACTGGAAAAAGTGCAAAAATGGACAACCAAAATGATCAAGGTAGCAAATCACCTCCCCCATAAGAAGAGGATATAAGATTTGGGCCTGTTGAGCTCATTAAAAAAGGAGACATTAATGAGATACATATAAGAAAGTAGACAGGGAGACACTTATGTCTTCTTCATGATACTAGAAGTTGGGGTCCTCACTGAGACCAAATGGTGGGAGATTCAGGACAGTACTTAACAGAAAGTACTTCTTCACATATATACTTAACCTGTGGAATTAACTACCCCAAGATGTAGTGATGGCTGCCAAGCTGGACAGCTCTAGAAAGGGCTGGATAAATTTATGAAGGATATTTTCAGGTCAAGATAGCTACATGTGTCAGGATCAGATCTGTTGGCTCCTGTTCCTAATACTTTTGCTTATTTTCCTGAGGCCTTGGTGTAATGGGTATAGCAGTTTGTGTCAGGAGTGTATGTGTAACTGTTTGGATTTGGCTTGGGAAAGGAGAAATAATGATGCAGCTGCAATTAATGGTTTTCTAAAGTCTGGGAAGAAGGTGGTTTCAGGTTAAGTAATGCTTGTGTCAGTGGATGATGGATAACCAATGATCTTGTAGCCTGTCAAATTTTGGTGACTGTAAAATGTTTTTAATTTACAGTTTATCCATTAGGCTCCCATTCACAACAACTTTCTATTGTATGCTTCTTGAATTTCTAGCAATAAAATTTTCTGGTGGGCTCTGAAATGTGTGGTCTATGAGTTTGGGAAAGGTTATACCTGACAACATGTCACCTCCAGTGTTAAAGGCAATATGCTGGTGTGTATCAGTTGGTAGGGATCCAGAGATGGCATGTATAGTTGGCCACTGTATGAACTGAATGTTGGACTTGATAGGCCGTTTGTGTGATCCAATATGTCTTTACCCTACATTCTTATATGTATAAATCAATACATGAAGTTAAAAAACAAGAACAACCAGTGTTGCCCTGATTGGTGTAGTCATTGTTTCTATCCTTGTATAATCCACAGATATTGGAAGTCAGAGCTAAGCTATGATTAGACCTGAAAGTCACTTAATTACACTGTCTAGCAGGGTTTCATGTCAGATAAAGCAAGATGAAAACTCTGAAAGCTCTGCATTAACAGGGAAATTCCTTATTGCTGCATTTAATGCTCTAATGTCACATATTGCTTTCCCTGAACAGAGATGTTTCAGCTTTCCCAGCAAGTGGAGGAAATGATCTGCAGAGAAAATAAGGTTAAGCTATATTCCTTCAGACAAAGTAGACATTCCATACAATTGCTTGTAACAGGGTTCCAACAGCAGTTTTCTTGATAGAAGAGTGGCTTCAGGAAGGTGATGGAGAAGGCAATGTTTAGAACAAAGAAAAGGTGATGAGAGGAGGTGCTTTGCTCATTCACCTGCCAGATATTTTTAACCATTCAGCTCCTCCCCAAGCTACTCTCTCTCCTATCCCAGGATTCCATAATGGTACCTGCTAGGGTAAATAAACATGCATTTGGAACCTTTCAGGCAGTGAAACTTGGTGGCTTCCTTGTCAGTGAATTTCATTCTGAACATTAAAGAAGCTATCCACAGGGCTTAACTCTATTCCCAAAATAAATTTAGCACCTTAAACGGCTCCTTTAAAGTTCAGAATAAAATACAGAGCAGATTCACTGCCCACTGACATGAAAAACACTATTCCCCCCCCCTCCACTTATGGCAGGAGTGAGCAAACTGGGGCTCATTGGCTGCATACAATCCCCAAGGCTGCTTTCATGGCCTCCAGGGTCCCTAGGGTCTTTGGACTTTATCAGACATGGCATAAATCACACGATTATGATGCTACGATAGCATGAATGGGTCCCACTATCACATGATGTCATAGTCCTCCAGTGCTTGCAGTGTGCTCCAGCTGTGAATAAAATGTCACTTTCCATTAATGGGAGAAGCCATCAATAGCCCTTAATATTGCTCTTTTCTCAGTACTGAAGAACATGCAAAAACACATCCCTGCTGTAATCACGAGATTTCAGTGTGAATAGGCAGTCCTCTTCCCACCTCCATGCCCAGCGAGAAAACTTCCAGGTGAGAATGTGAAAACTATCCACAGGATGCTCTTTGTATGTATTGTCCCATTTTGTTTGCATGTTTTAGGTGTGTTTAAGTGTTTATGTGTTGATTTACTTTGTTAACAAAGGGGGTTTTTTTGGTGTTTTTAAGCATGCTTGTGTCTTCTCGCGAGAACTGCCAAAATCTTGCCCATGCTAAATCACAGAAGTAAACTCCCATTCCTGAAGTGCTAATGGTCATCATGCAATAATTCTGTGGCAGTTCTTTCATGTGATTACTGCGGTATGCGATAAGTGTAATGATGCCATTATGTTTCCACTTTCCTCATTTGCAGAATTATAGCATTATTAGCCACTAGTCTGATAAAGTCCTTTGTCAAAAAAATGTTGCTCCGAAATGACATTTGGAGTTGTGGGAGTAGTTTCACAGCACATTTGGCCCTGTCAGGCCATTTTAGGCCCAGATGAGACCTTTTTAAAACAGGAAGTGAACTGGATGTGACTTCTAGGTCCTGGCCCAGTGGAATGTGGTGAAAATGCACCTCACACCCCAGGCAGGCATTCAGGGCCACTGAGGAGATATTTTGATTTTTTTTTCAGGGGAGTGCAGGGGATGCACCCCTCCAAGGTCCACCCTAACTTACAGGGATTGGGTACTTCAGGTTTTGATAATGGTTAAAACTCATTCCCTCCCACAAGGAACTTTTCTTTAAAGAAAAATCAGTAGTACATGGGCATCTCGTTATTAAAGGAATTGCAGTGCTCAGGGCGGCTTACAAATCATTAATTTAACAGTTCTCTGTCCTCAGGGTTACAATCGAAATCTAACACAAAACATAAGGGAAAAAGAATGGCAATGGAGAAGGGGATTAAGTCTGGCAGATACTGCCTGTTCTTCTCTCCCTCCAAGGTCATAGCAGCAGCACTTGGAATGGAAGGCAGGGCCTTTCATCTGCAGCTGGGGCTGGGGCAGTGCCTGCCTCTTCTCCTGATAGAGCAGTGCCTGCCTCTTCTCCTCTCCCTCCAAGGCCACAGCAGTGGCAGTTGGAATGGAAGGAAATGCACATTAATCTGTAAATCTGCGGCATAAGAGAGTTGACTTCTGGCTCCCAGTGGTTGCATCCCTGACTGTTTACATTACTGTGGAATAGAGATGTAAATCTCCATAAATTTTGTTCTCGAATGAAAGAATAAATAATTTTAGCATTTCTCACTGTGAGAAAGCCATCAAAAAATTTAGAAGACTATTCATAGTTTGGAACTTATTTTGTGTACAAAAAACAACAACGGGTGAGAGTTTTTTGAGTGAGCAGAAAGTTGCATTTTCTGTGAAGAAAACAACATTTTTAGAGGATACCTCTGGGTGTCACTTTAAGCCATGCAGGGTGATTTTGGGGGTGTAGAGCCCCCTCCACAAAATAGCATGTAGCAGTTACACAAAGGGGTGTCGTAATTCAAATGAGAGAGGTTTGGCTGTAAAAATACCATTTTTGCTGGAAAATTGTGCAGGGAATTGATGCCCTGGGGAAGTCAGGGAGATCATTGGGGGTCCTGGGTTCAAGGGCCAATATGGTTCATGGGCCAAGTAATTTCCATCCCTGTCTTGGTTATTCTAGCCTCATACTGGCTGTTGCAATTGGTGTTAACTTTCTAAGGTTTCAGGTTGAGATCTTTTCCAGCTATATGAAATCTTGAAACTGGAGATACTTAGGTATTCTACACACAAAGCATGAACTCTTAATGTGGACATATGGCAGAAGAGACTTATGAGTGAAAACATATGATTGGCATTAAAATGGGCACAGAAGAAACTGAGTGAACTATTTGTTCCTTCTGCTTCTCTAAGCTGAAAATAATATGGACTGCACCCCCAGAAACATGAGGCCCCCACACACATACAATCAGTTCTGTCCAGTAGTGTCCATGATCTAGTGAACTTGGAAAAAGACTGTCTGGGGGCAGCAACTGATAGAATCCTCCATTTAACATGATCAGACATTTTCCAAGCTCTGCTAATCTATCATATATATATATATATATCTGTGTTTACACACAGACTAAAATACAGTTTAGACCCTCAGATTGTGAGGCAGTTCCTAAATACCATAAGCACAGATTTCCATCTGCTCTTGGAAGCTAAGCAGGGTCAGCTCTGGTTAGTATTTGCATGGAAGACCACCAGCAAATACCAGGTGCTGCAGGCTATATTTCAAAGGAAGGAACTGACAAAACCACTTCTGAGAATTCCTTGCTTAAGAAAACCCTATGAAATTCATGGAGTCACCATAAGTTGATGGGTGAAGACACAGGCTGCTGCCACCCTGCAGAAATAATGCAGTTTGACAATGCCTTAGCTATCATGGTTCCATCCTATGGAATTCAGGGATTTGTAGTTTGTTGTGGCACCAGGGCTATCTCACAACACTACAAAACCCAGAATCCCATAGCATTGAACCATGGCAGTTAAAGCAGTATCAAACTGCATTTTTTTCTGCAGTGTAGCAGCAACTATAGACTCTCTCTCTCTCTCTCTCTCTCTCTCTCTCTCTCTGTGTGTGTGTGTGTGTGTGTATATATATATATATCTGGCTTTTCTTCGCAAACGAAGATTCAGGAAGGACTCATCCCGCGCTTTCTGCAAGCGCGCTGATGACTAAAAAGGCCAATCCGAGATAAACAATTCCGGTTGCAGAAAGCACAGCAGAAGGTCTCCTTGGGTGATGTTTTTGGGTTGTGATTCTTTCTGCGTTGTCGTTTCTCTTCAAGACTTGTTCGTCGTGAGTTCTCAAATAAGGCTGCAGCATTGTGGATAGTGCGTCTCCATGCCTCCCGATGTGAGGCCAGGACGGACCACTGTTGGTGATCAATTTGGCCGAGCCTGAGCCTGAGATGTTGTTTCAGGGAGTCTTATACATATGCACAATTTTAAAAGCTAAATTCTACATATATGCATGGGGGTAGTCCTATGGAATCTCATAGAATACAGCCTAGGGCCTTGGCATGTCTTAAACCCTCCCTGATCTTCTTCATAACCAATCTCTATCTGTATTTTTGCATTCACAGAACTATATCTGTAATTTGTTTTGCTGAAAGCACTTTCTTGGTGAAGAATTTGGTTTCTATGTCCCAAAAGTCTCCCAGTGTCAGATGCAAAAATACAAAAGACAGAAACAGCTGGTGCCAAGATTCTTCTGCTGAAATGTAAGCTATATAAAATCTTTACTATAATGATTATCTTGAGAGCAGCATTCACTTTAAACACTCTCTCATAAAACTTACTAATGCTCTTCATTTGATTATCTTTTAAAGTCTAAACAGTGTGTGAGGCACAAACAACTGGAAAGAATAACACATATTTGCATAATGTCACCAATTTTCTTTTCAAATAATCTAGGTTATCTCAATTGCAGAATACTTTTAACCTTTTATAGATCATCATAACCCATTGAAGACACTTTTCTTTTCATATGAGGCATTCACTGCATAGCCCACCACTCCCGTTAAGAAACCTACATTTGTGCTTAATTAAAAAAATAAAAACTACATTTTTGCTTACTTGTGATCTGATCTTGTGGTTATCTGCCAGAATGAGATACCTTTCAAAGCTCACAGTTCTAGGTTACAAAAACATCTGTAAATAAAATATGGCTATATACTCATTCCAGGTCAGGTTTATACCATGTTGTATATATCGATATGATGCAACCCAGGAATAAATTCAATTTAAAACATTCCACTGGGGGCTATATCACTTTTGAACAGAGGTGTAATGATACATGCAGGCACACTCACACACAAACAAAAGATGTGGAGGGGACTGACTGAACTTATTCTTTGGGACTATGAACATTTCTCCATAAATAGCATGGATAGCCTATGAAGTCCCTAAAGCTCTTTCCAGATGACAGTTATGAGGATCCCATTTCATTGCATTTCTCTTAATCCCATCTGCATCTTCATTCACATTCCATATTTTGCCCATATTCAGTTGCAAGACTTGGGGCTCAGATTCACGGTAGAATTTATTGTGTAAAATAGTGCATTAAGTCACTATTGCAGCAGTGTTTATTTGTTTCCACAATGGATTTTCCTTGGTTTCTTTCTGGCTGTGATGTAGTGTTCTGGAATAGTTTCTTTCTGACATTTCGTCTGCATCTGTGCCTGGCATCTTCAGAGAATGGTTGGATAGGAGTGTATGTGGAGTTTATATGCTGTGAGCCGCTGTTGGGGAGTATATGTAAATTTGTGTAATTAAATTCAAAATGACCTGGATAGACTGGAGAGCTGGGCCAAAGCTAACAAAATGAAATTAAATACGGAGAAATGTAAGGTACTGCACTTAGGGCAGAAAAATGAAATGCATAGATACAGGATGGGGGAGACCTAGCTGATCGAGACTACATGCAAAAGGGATCTAGGAGGCCTAGTAGACCACAAGTTGAACATGAGTCAACAGTGTGATGAGGCAGCTAAAAAGGCCAATGCAATTTGGAGCAGCATCAATAGAAGTATAGTGTCTAGATCAAGGGAAGTAATTAGTGCCACTCTATTCTGCCTTGGTCAGACCTCACCTAGAATACTGTGTCCAGTTCTGGGCACCACAGTTCAAAAAGGTTAGTGACAAATTGGAATGTGTCCAGAGAAGAGCGACTAAAATGGTGAAAGGTCTGGAAACCATGCCTTATGAGGAGAGATTTAGGGAGCTGGGCATGTTTAGCCTGGAAAAAAGATGGTTAAGGGGCAATATGATAGCCCTGTTTAAGTATTTGAAAGGGTGTCACATTGAGGATGGAGCAAGCTTGTTTTCTGCTGCTCCAGAGACTAGAACACGGAGCAATGGATGCAAGCTCCAGGAACAGAGATTCCACCTCAACATTAGGAGGAACTTTCTGACAGTAAGAGCTGTTTGGCAGTGGAACACACTCCCTCAGAGCATGGTGGGGTCTCTTCCTTGGAGGTCTTTAAACAGAGGCTGGGTGGCCATCTGTCGGGGATGCTTTGATCATGATTTCCTGCATGGCAGGGGGTTGGACTGGATGGCCCTTGTGGTCTCTTCCAACTCTACAACTCTATGATTCTATGAAATGCAAGGCTTGTTAGTTCCTGTTTGGCTAATGGTTGGTTGATGGCCCATTATCTGCTGGAACTCCCCCTGTTCCTGGATGGAATTCCTTTGTAAGTGTTGAGTTTTGATTCTATTGTTCTTCAAAACTGGGAGCCAGATTTTGTTTACTTTTAAGGTTTCTTCTTTCCTGTTGATGTTGTCCAGGTGTTTGTGTATTTCAATAGCTTCTCTGTGCAGTCTGACATGATAGTTGTTGGCCTGGTCCAGAATTTCTGTGTTTTTAAGTGCATTTTCACAATGCATTTGCAATATCACTGGCATTGGGAGCTATCTGAGTTTGAAGTTCACATGGAGCATGCCCATTGAGAAAAGATGGTGGCCGTGAGTGAATTATGTGCCCCAAAAGCTCCCTCCATTCCCCCCCCTTTTTTCCCCCTTGTTAAATGAGACACTCAGAAGAGCGATCATATGCTTAAACAAAATGTGTGGTTTTTTGCTCTGCCAGTTGAAAATAGTGCACAATTGCTTCCATGAAAAGCAATAATGGTGGCTCCAGCTGCTTTGTTGCTGGCAAGCCCACCCCTACACATGTCCAACCAATCAGGTTAAACAGAGGCTGGGTGGCCATCTGTCAGGGATGCTTTGATCATGATTTCCTGTGTGGCAGGGGAGAAGGGGGAGGCAGCCAAGAACAAGGATGCCAACGTGCAGACTAAACGTGAGTTGGTGGATGCCAAGTCCAAGGAGGACCCAACAGGTAGTCACTTGGTTAGGAAGGTGCACTCCAAGATCTTGAGGGGTTATTATGTGGATGTTTTTTCACTGGCTCTTCCCTTGGGTGAGGAGTCCAGGCCATAGAAAGGGGACAAAAAAGAAGGGGAGAAAATGAAATAGGAAGTGGAGTGCACCTTCTCCAAGTGGCTAGGGGGCGCTGTGTTGAGGGGAGGAGCCAAGCTTCAATGGCGTAGGAAGCAATTCCCAGGACGGGTGCTCAAGGTAATGGAATTAAATGAATAATTTCCCCTCAAAAAGGCATGAGGAGAGCTTTTGAGGGAAGATTTATGGCTGTGAATCACTAAGGAATCTTAATAGAAGAGAAAACTGCAGTTCAAAGAAGCCTAAAGTAAACAAATAGTTACTTTTGGTTTTGCCCGATATTGGAGCTGCCTCCAACATAACTAAAAAGAACATTCTGCTAATAAATCACTAAGGCTGGAGAAAGCAGCGAACAATTGTAGGCAAATGAAAAGGATGATTTAACAGGAGAAGGAATAATTGATCTAACTGGAGAATAAGTGGAAAGATTTTTTAAAAATAAGTGGTGGAGGAAGGAGGGGCCATGCACAGAAGGGGAGGAATGAAAGTTTGGAGTGTTTTGATTTTCTTATGTCTAAAAAAGAAGAAATATTGCAGGAAAAAGTTGGTTGAGGCCACAAACATTAGATAAACCATCGGATAGATCTCATAAGAGATTAGAAAGAATATCTCCGGAAGTACAGAATAACAAGGGTGAACCAGAAGGACTAAGCATGGAAAAAGAAACTAGCCCTCCTTTAGCTGCCTCAGCCCCAGATCCTCTACCCCCAAGGGGGAGGGAAAGAAGGGGAGAAAGCACAGAGGATATTAAAACTCATATGGATTCTCTCTTTACAAAAATGATGACAGAATTTAGAGAAGATAAAAAGAGAATGTTTTCAGAGTTTGCAAGCATAAGAGAAGAAATGCAGAAGGAGAGGAAGAGATCTGAAGAAAGATTTGTGGAAATGAGTACAAAAATACAAGGAATACAAGGAGATATTCTTAATATAGTAAAAGAGAACAAAGAAATAATTAAAACCCAAACACTTCAAAGCAGTCAGATCCAGGACAATATGAAGAAAATCACAGATATGGGGGGAAATTGATATACATGCAAGATTATCAACGCAGGAATAATTTTAGAATAAGGTTCCTGCCAGAATCAGTGGGGAAAGATCAAGGATTTAATCTGAAATCTGAAGTGTTGAAATGGCTACAACAAGTGACCCCAGCTGTGAAATGGAGAGACGAGGACATTGAGCGGATCCATAGAGAACTGACAGGAAGGAAAAGTATTTTGCCAAGAGATGTTATTGTTAGAGTTATTAATTACAATAACAAGGAGGAATTGATGAGAACAGTCAAGAAACATCCAGAGAGACTGAAGTATGGAGATGTAAGGGTGGAATTATATAATGACTACTGTCCACAAAGAGTAATTTGGAGAAAACTGATGAAGCCTTATATTGCTACTCTTTTGAAAGCTGATATAAAATATGCTTGGGGATACCCAGTGTTTTTAAAATTTGAATGGACAGGAAAAAGATATAGAATGGAAACACCAGAAGAAGGACTGTGACTGTTGGAGGAGTTGGGAGTACATAAGAAGGAATATGGAGCTGATGGAAGAGCAGACAGTGGAGGAGGAAAAGTTTAGACAGATGATGAAAGCAGAAGGAAGGAGAAAAAAATTACAGGGGGGAAAAAAAGAGGGGAAATGTTTTTATTTTTTTATTTTTATGAGCACTCAGGGGGAGGGAGTTGTTCTGGGTCATTGGATAATCTCTTCGCCACTCCTCACCTGGAAAATCTAGGGGGGTCATGAGCAGGGCATTTTGCCTTGGGAAGACAAGGTGGGGAGGTAAAAAAGGGAAAGGGGGAAGGGAATGGGGAAGAATTGGGAAGGGGTGGGTATGGGGAAGGGAGGTCACTTTTTGGAGCCAGAAGATCTTATAGAAAATGTAATAAGGAATCTAATGGTTAATAAATTAAAGATATCAACCTTAAATGTTCATGGCCTTGGCACGGTAATAAAATGAAAAATGATTGAAGCATTATTGAAGAAGGATCAAGCGGATATAATATTTTTGCAAGAGACACATCAAAAAAGGGAAGGAGTAAATGAATTGAAATTGAATTGGGTAAGAGTTTATGAAAAAGCATATGGGAAATCAAAAGCTAGAGGGGTAGCAATATTAATAGCGAAAATGTAATTTTGTCATTAAAAAGGTGAAAAAAGATGAAAATGGTAGATACATTATAATGCAAGGTGAAATGGGAGAAGATAAATATGTTCTAATGAATGTATATGCTCCAAATGAAAAACAAGAGGAATTTTATGAGAAAGTATTTAAAGAAATGGAGAATATGCAAGAACAAAATATTGTTGTAGCAGGAGATTTTAACATGCAAATGGAAAGAATAAAAGATAAATCAAATTATTCATTAAGGGATAAATATGATAATATTACAAATTTAAATAAAATAATAAAAAGAAAGGGATTGAAAGATGTGTGGGGATTGGTAAAGGGAGATGAAAGGAAATATACATACTTTTCAATGGTACATAAGAGTTATTCAAGAATTGATTATATTTTTGTATCAAAAAAATTGATTGATAAAATCATACATTCAGAGATAGAAAATATAAAAGTAACAGACCATGCCTTGGTCAATGTGGAGTTCCTAATGAAGAGAGATTATGAACAGGTGAAAAGGTGGAGGTTGAATACAAAGATTTTAAATTACAGAGAAATAGTAGAAAAATAGTAGAAAAAAATGAGCATGAGTGGCAAGAATTATGGGAATTAAATGATAAAGAAGTATCAAAAGGAATTTTGTGGGATACTATGAAAGCTGTGACAAGGGGGATATGCATAAAAGAAACCTTTAACTTAAAAAAAAGGCAAGAAGGAAGAAAAGGGAAATTAGAAAGGGAAATAGAATTATTGGAAAATAAATATATATTAGACAAGGAAAAACAAACTTATATTGAGTTACGAGCAAAGAGGGAGGAATGGGATAAAATGGAAGTAGATCAAGTACAGGAAAATTTAATTTATTTGAGAAGGGAGTATTTTGAATTTAGTAATAAAAATTCAAAAATGTTGGCTAGATCTACACAGAAGAAGACAATGGAAAATGTGATAAATGGGATTAGAGATAAAACAGGTAAAATGTGTAGAACAATGAAAGAAAAACTAACAATTTTTGAGGAGTTTTATAAAGACCTGTACCAGTCAGGGAATAAATCAGTGGAACAAATAGAAAAATACGTAGGGGAAAATTGGAAGATTAAAATAGAAGAGGAAGATAGGGATTTATTAGAAAAACCAATTACGAAAGTGGAAGTAGAGGAAGCAATAAATAATTTAAAAAGTGGGAAAGCTCCAGGAATGGATGGGTTAGGACCAGATTATTATAAAGTATTTAAAAAGAAGTTAATACCTTAATTATTAGAATTATATAATAATATAATAACGGGAGACAAAGTCCCTCCATCATGGCAACAATCATTGATAATATTGATACCAAAGCCAGATAAGGATTTGTTGGACCCTGGATCATACAGGCCTATATCATTGATAAATCAAGATGCAAAGTTATTATCAGCAATAATGGCAAAGAGAATGAATAGTTGTATGTATAAATATATATTAAAAGACCAATGTGGATTTGTGAAAGGAAGACAAATGTCAACTTTTATAGGAAGGGCATTAAATAAAATACATATAACCAGCAAAACAAAAGTAAAAGCAGGGATATTAGCATTAGATATATTTAAAGCATTTGACTGTGTGGAATGGCCAACATTAAAAATAATTTTAAAAAAATATTGAATGAGTTTGGAATGGGGAAGAGGTTTAGAGGATTAATAGATCAATTGTATTCCCATAACACAGCTATAGTGTTGGTTAATGATGGAATAACAAGAGAAATAAAAATAACGAGAGGAACAAGACAAGGTTTCCCACTTTCTCCAATATTGTTTGCAATGGTAATAGAAATTCTAGCAAATGTGATAAGAAATGATAATAGTATAGAAGGAATTGGAGTAGAAACAAAAGATAAGATAAGCTTGTTTGCTGACGATACATTGCTAACAATTAAGGAATTGATTAACGGAATAGAAAAAAATAAAGAACATTTAAAAGTATTTGGGGAGATGACAGGCTTACAGGATAATTGGAACAAATCAGATATGATGTTGTTTAACTATACTAAGGAAGAAGAAAATATATTCGTAAAAGAGAAAGAAATAGAAGTAAGATTAAAAAGTAATATTAAGTATTTAGGAATAAATATTACAAAAGATTTAAAAGAACTAGAAGAGAAAAATATTATGGTACTAAGGAAAGAAATGGAAAAGAATTTGGAAGAATATAAAAATATTCAACTATCATGGTTTGGAAGAGTAGCTTTAGTTAAAATGAAAATATTACCTAAACTAATTTTTTTGTTTAGAATGTTACCAATAAAAATATCAGAAGTAGAACTGAAAAAATGCCAAAATATGTTGAAAAAATATTGTAATGGAGGGAAAAGGACAAGATTAAATACATTATTTTGGTATATATCACAGAAGGAGGGAAGACTTGGTCTTCCCAAAATAAAAGGATATTATGAAGCTAATCAATTGAGATATGTTATAGAAGGAATTGTAGGATGGGGGGGGTTAGAATGGTTAGAGATAGAAATAGGGAGAATAGAAAAGAGAATATGGAACATATTTTTTGATAATTTTACAAAAAAGGAAATTAAAGGAATTGAGAACCCATTTCTGCAAAATATATGGGAAATATGGTATAAATATAAGGGAGAATTTTTTCCTATTGATTCAGTATTAACACAGGTTATAATGGGAAAAAAATTCCCAAATCATTTGAAGGAAAAAATGGGAAAGTAATTAAAGAAAAGAGGACTAGACAAAATAGAGGGATTGATAGGATGGATGAATGAGAAAGGGAGTATAAGAGAGAAATTATGTGGAATGAAAATTTCATGGTTTAATTGTATACAGTTAGAACAATGGATTAAAAATTGGAAAAAGAATCATAAAGAAACAAGGGAATTTACAAAATTTGAAAATTTGGTAAAAAAAGGTGAAAAGAGGGTAATGAAATGATAATGAAAGTTTGAAAGGTATTACAAGTGAATTATATAAAATAGTGATAAAAAAATAAGGATAAAAAAGACAAAGGGGAATATTTAAGGAGAATATGGGAGGAAGATTTGAAACAAAAAATTGGATATCATGAATGGGATAAGATATGGAAACAAAGACATCTAAAAATATGTCAATACGGATAAAAGAAAATTATTATAAAATAATATGGAGATGGTATTTGACACCAGCAAGTGCATAATATAGATAAGAATAACTCTAAATATTGTTGGAGAGGTTGTCAAGAAATAGGTACATATATGCATATGTGGTGGAATTGTAAATTTGTACAGCAGTTTTGGGAAATGTTATTTATAGAAATAGAGAATATTCTGAATAAAAATATAGAAAGGAAACCGAGCATAGCATTGATGTCAATTTATAATGGAGAGAATGGGAACCAAGCAGAAAAGGATTTAATAACAAATTTATTAACGGCAGCAAGATTAATTATAGCAAGACATTGGAAAATGCAAATAAATGTACAAGTGGAGGAGTGGTATAAAGAAGATTGGAAAATGGCAATAAACGATAAATTAACATGTAGAATTAAAGTAAGAAGAGGAAGTTGGAAAGAAAGTGATTTTGATAAAATTTGGAAAATATTTATTAAAAAAGTATTACAGACAAAAGATGGGAGGTTACCTCCACGAGAAGAAATGAGATTCTGGAAAGATTGGGTAAAGGATAATGGCCCTGGTAAGGGGGGGCACTGAGGTGGGGGGGGTAGGGGAATTACTATTTTTGAATAGAATTATAGTAAAGAATCTATGTTAACTTTTGAAATTAGTTAATAGAAAAATTGTGATGTTTATCGTAATGTTATGTGTTATACTAACTAAGTATTGATTGGATAATATAATGTATGTTTATAAAATTAATAAAAATATATTTTGAAAAAGACAAGAGGGGGATGCTGTGTTCATGGGGGGGTGGCAATGGTGTTCCCGGAGCATGGTTGGCATCTGATCAACCACACACGTCAGGTTTTGAAGATCAGGGCAATGGCAGGGGACGCTGCGGCCAACCCGTACAACAAGGAATGCAAGAAGAAGGCATCCAGATCGGCCATTCACTGGTGAGACATGATTGACAGTGGGATCTGGCTGGTCACAGCAGGTCCAAAAAGAGGGGGAAAGGGGAGGTCACCAGGGAACCTAGGAAAAAGGAAGGGAAGAGAATGGTCTGCTGGGAGTACAACAGAGCTAAGTGTACCAGGTATCGCTGTCGTTTTGAGCATACCTGTGAATTGGGGGGGGGGGTCGCACCCAAATGTATCATGCTCCAGGCACCCGGGGGAAGCCAGTCCTTTGGGAGCTCCCGTCCTTCCTCAACCAGTGCTAAGAAAGAGGCTGGGTCGGGATCCAATACCAGTCAGGTCGTTGCCAAGTGAAGGAGGTAAAAATAGGGCTGGGGGTGGTTGCATGGCCTACACACCTGTGAGGCTGGAGGCCATGCACCCTCTTCTCAAAGCCTACCCAAACAAGAAGGCAGCAGAGTACTTAGCCGAGAGTAGGGCTGCCTGTTGATAGCTGGGTAATGGTTAGTGGAAGGTGGATCCCATGGGGATCGCCTTTTGTGGAGGATGGCATGGGCCCCAATCCGGGTAAGCGGGGAAAAGGGGGGACTCCATCAAGTTCAAGTTCAAGTTTAAGTTCAAGTTCATGGAGACTCCCCCGTTCCTGATTAACAGCTTGTTTGCAGGGGAGGGGAGAGAGTCGAGCTGGATGGTTCGGCCATGAGCTCTCCGCTCCAGGAGGAGTTGGTGGCAGCCAACAAAGTGTTGGGCAATGAAGGGATCCAGACCCATGCAATAGTGCCAACCATTTGCAGCCTCTAGCAAGTTGTGGCCATTATCACCAATTAGCATTTCTATACATTATCCAATCATTATCTTTATACTAACCTGTTCCTAATTCTTTTATGGTTATATTGTATTCAGTACAATTTGTTAATAAAACTTGTAGTTGTGTGTGGATGTATTGTGGGATGGGAGCAGGGAATACAGCCTGGATCTGTAAGGGGGCTTACCGGCTAGGTGGTCGGGCCTCTTTGTGGCCCGGCCGGTGCTCCCGTGGTCTCATTCCTCCCCCCCCCATTTCTGGGTGGCCACCCTGCAACCGCATGGCCAGCGAGGGGGCTGCCATGCTGGTCCATCTCCTTCCCGTACGCCCCCGCAGCCGGGAGAGCACGGGAATGGATGGGCCAATTGGAGCAGGCTCACCTCGCCCCAATTGGCCTGTGGAGCCAGAGTGGGGAGGGACATCCGTCCGCATTTTTGGCATGACCAGATGATGCACAGGCCTGCAACAGAGCCGGTATATAAGCCGGTTCCCCCATCGCAGGCTGCACAGTGGCTCCAAGGAGCTGAAGACCCACCCACCCTCCCTGTTATGAATGCTTAGGTTATATCTTTGTTGCAATTTGCGAGGTGGGTGGCATGGGCCCCAATCCAGGTAAGTGGGGGAAAGGGGGGGTCTCTGTCAAGTTCAAATTTAAGTTCAAGTTCACAGAGACTCCCCCGTTCATGGTTAACAGCTTGTTTGCAGGGGAGGGGAGATTGTCGAGCAGGACGGCTCAGCTATGAGCTCTCCCCTCCAGGAGGAGTCGGTGGCAGCCAACAGCGAGCCATTGCCCAACAAAGGGTTGGGCAATGAAGGGATCCAGAGCCATGCAATAGTGCCAACCATTTGCAGCCTCTAGCAAGTTGTGGCCATTATCGCCAATTAGTATTTCTATACATTATCAAATCATTATCTTTATACTAACCTGTACCTAATTTTTTTATGGTTATATTGTACTCAGTACAATTTGTTAATGAAACTTGTAGTTGTACGTGGATTTATTGGGGGGATGGGAGCAGGTAGTACTGCCTGGGTCCGCAATTAGGTTTGGATGCCAGCTGGGAATGAGAGGTCAAGTGCTTTTTTGCCAGAATAAAGATGACTGAGAGAGGTGCAAGGCCCAGGAACTTTGCAGATGTGGTGGAGGAGGCATAGTTCAAATGCAGGGAAGGGAGGAACAGGCAATGCTGTTGGCTGGAATGGAGGAAGAGAAGGCAGAGGATAAGGACAAGGATGGTGGGGGTGGGGGTGGAGCCAGCCTTCCTGCCAGAGTGGAGAGAGGTGGAGGATCTTTGCAAATCTTGCAGAATCATGGTGGTGCAAAGATGGGAGGAGAAGCATGACAAGGTGTTGCAATAACAAATTCTGTACTGTAGAGGTAATCCAGCAGTAGCTACAAACCACAAATACTCAAAACAGAGAATGTGAAACCCGCAAATGTAAAGGGACAACTGTAGATTAGATGTACTTTTGTGTAGTATGCCATACTTCCTTGTGTTTATAGTGTTAATGTTTGCTTTATGTTTACATTTATAAAGAAAAGTAAGCTACAAATACAAAGCAACAAAAACCTGCTTTCCAAAAAAAAAAATGTCCCCACACTCCCCTCCTCTGAGAAATTCTGCATAAGGGTCACCTCAATTCTTCTGCCTGGAAATAAGTTGGAGAATGTTCCAAAGGCCATTTCCAGCAGGGCTTTCAGCTGAAGTGGCAGGGTTCATCGTGTGCAGATAGCAATCTTTTCAGCTTGCCTGGAAATGGTTAACCCCAAACAAAAGAGGATTTGTGATTTCACAAGTAAGGGTCTGAGGAAAGACAGCAGGAGTGAAATGCAGCAGTTCCTTATTTTAAAAGCAGACAGGAGAACTTCTGAGAATTTTAACTGCAAAGTTATTTGTAGGCTCCGCCCTGCTCAAAGATAAGGGCAGGATGATTTTTAGGTGACACTCTTTTTGGTGGACTATGGAGTACTTAGATACTGGCCTCCTACCCTTCCTTACAAGATGAACTTGAGTCCTACATGTATACATCACAATCAGGCCCTCTATTGCATTTGAATGAAATTATTCTCAGCATTTTCTATTGAAAACAAATTGCACAGAATTTATGTGTTATGCAAGGCACCTTTGTGAAACATCTGTTTGCATGAATTATTTATGGTGCAGTGGTCAAATATGAAGTGCAGACACTCATCAGGACAGTCCATAGAATCCAAACATGGAGACAGCTATGTTAACCTTATCAACAACCAGTTCTGAGTGTTTCATTTCCTGCTATCATCTTTTTTGTAGAGCCAATTCCCCAACCCTACTTCAAGGGAAGTCTAACTCTAGTCAGGGAATCTCCCTATCAATGGTACCTCTCACTCATCTGGACTTCGCTTCAGTTTATTGGCCCTTATACTTGTTGTTGTGTGCTTTCATGTTGCTTCTGACTTATGGTGACCCAAAGGCAAACCCATCACAGGGTTTTCTGAGTCTGAGTATGTGTGACTTGTCCAAGGTCACCCAATGGGTTTTCATGTCTGAGTGGGGATTCAAATTCTAGTCTCCAGGGTCATAGTTCAATACTCAAACCACCACCCATTGCCAGTTCCAGCCACCTCTTTGGCTCATCTCCCACATAACCTGACTCTGATGAAAATGAGAAGTCAAATAGCATACTGATAAACCCCAAGGGCTTTTTCACATTGCACAATTACAGCACTATGATTCTATTTAAACTGCTTATGGAATCCTGGGATTATCAGTTTAGAGAGAGGTATTTTCAATCTGAAAATTCTAGTGCCTCACCAAACTAGGATTCCATAGGATGCAGGTGGGGGAGTTAAAGTGGAGGAATCATAATACTCTTATTATATAGTGGAAAAGGGCCCAGCAAACAATCTCACAAGAGTTTCATGCAGATTCTAGACAGCATGGTGAGGAAGCAGGGGCTGAGGAACTCCACAACATTAATGCCATAGAATAAAGTGATCCATTCTTATCTTCTTGAACTTCCCCTTCAGTTATAATAACAAGAAACAAAAGATGGTGCTTTAATCTATAGAGGTGCTGACACCTACTGAAAGATCCAGGATAACAAATAGCCTTCTCCCTCTCCCACAACTTGTCATCAGTCAAAGAAACTGAAGCAACTTCTGAACTGAACTCTGATTGGAAGCCAGATTAAAATAGATCCAGACAATCAGTATAAACCAGAAACAGCTGAAGAAAAATGGTCACAACCAGCTTTTAAAAGTTGCTGAAGAAAGGAAGATTTGCAACTGAACACCACTTAGAACAGTTGCTAGAATCCAAGAATCCAGTTCCTTCAATGTAATCAGGTTGTCTAAATGGCAAAAATACTCCTCATAGAATTCGAGGAGAATACAATTTGTTTAAATGGTATCCCACATCAATCTGCCATATTCAGAAGGAAGGGCATCAAAACTGCCAAAAACTCTGCAGGAAAATCCTTCATGGCTTTCACCATGTTTTTTTTTAAAAGCTCAGTGGCAAATGCACCTTCCTGCTCATTGGGACAACCAATTTGCTTTGATGCGCATTCCCCATAACAGTGGAAGTGGAAAGCTGATTGGTCAGATATGCACAGGGACTGGAGCTTACTAACAAGGCAAGCACCCAGAACTGCCAATGCTGGATTTCACCACAGCAATCATGTGCTGAGGCAACAAAACAGCTTTTTTTTTCTATTTATTTCGGTGGAATGTTGCCCTTTTGCAACCTAGGTATGCTTTAAAAAAAATACTATTCAGCAGAGGCAATAAAAACACTCCCTCCCACCAACTTGATTGAAAGGCATGCCCAGTGAAACACCAAAGCAGATAGTTTTGTAGGCCTGCAATCTTGCCCCAAACCCCATTAAGACAAATAGAAGCTGCTGCAAATTGGCATTAGTGCACATCAATCCACACCTTTTCCCTTGTATAGACAAGCCTCTAGGTTGTTCTTCTCAGTGACACTCAGTGGTATTTATGAACTCCTGTACTGAAGTACTCTCTCTCCAAGCAGATGTTATCAGACACAAAGGGTGAAGTCTGAACAGACAAAGGGTTGTACATACATTGTAAGGCTTCATCTAATGGAAACACATAGCACAGCAGCCATCAAACACAGAAAACTGGTTTTAATGTGGCACATCAAGGCAAACTTCCTAATCTTTGTGAACCATATGGATGCTGGTTTATTATAGTGTCTGAATTTGGGAGTTTGAGTTTCTCAATCTATATTTCAGTTGGCCAAAGTTCCAAGATGTAAAAATGTCATATCACAATAAATTAGTTAGCCCAATATTACTTAATGTGGCAATAAAATATAGCTAAGAATATCATGTAGTATAACTGTCTTTAATCAAATCACTCATTTAAAAAAACAAAACTCAACAGTGCTAATGGCAGTTTGATCAAACAAGCGGGGGGGGGAGTGGTAAATCTTCTTCTAAAAAAACAAACAACTTCTGTAAAGCACACTGGGTAAAGAGCAGCAAAATTAACCACTGTGAAAATAACAAGATGTTATTGACACTAAAAAGAGTGTGAGAGGCACACCATATCACAACCATAGAGGTAGATAATGTTATGAGTACATGATGAACCTTTACCCAGCTGTCAGTAAGTCACATTTTGTACTTGCTGACAGATTATTTATAAAATCCTAACAGAACTCAGGGTAGTGACTAAGCAAGTACAGCAAAGACTTTTCACCTTGCAAACAGGATTGTGTTCATGCATGCAACAAATACTCTTCCATGCTAATTCCCTGTGTTCTTCAGATCCATTCAGCTCTGCTCTCTAGGACAGGATTTGGGAACATGTGGTGCATAGCTTCAAGGTATTGCTGGTCTCCAACATCCATCAGCCCCAGAAAGCATGACTGATGGTTATGGATAATGGGAGCTAAATAGTCTAACAACACTATGACGCACAAAATGTGTGTGTGTAGGGGTACCAACATCATAGCTCAGGACAACTTTCTTATAGTTGCCAGGAAAATGAAGCATAACCTCCAGATTTTTCTGAAGACAGCAAACTAAGGCTGAGCAAAGTGCAGCCCTTCAGACGTTATTAGACAGCAATTCCCATTAGCCCTGTCCAGCACAGCCAGTGATGAGGAATGCTAGGAGCTGTAATGAATAACATCTGAATACCCACATTTGCCCACTCCTGCAGTTGATACAGACCAAATTTAGCCTATCAAGGACTGAGATTGATCCACCAGCTTAGGTCACAGCTCAGGTATATAAAAGTTATTTTCAGAACTGAGGATGGGAGAGTACAGTCCCCTGGGAAGCAATGGTGAAAAAAGTTGTGTAACCGCCCAAACTCTGAATGGAAAGCAATGTATAGCATCAATATAGTATGAAATACAAAGGCCCATACATAAGAAATCCTTCCATGGGAGGAAAGCAACTCTTTAATCCCATTGATTAAAACCTATTAATCAATCCATGCAGTTTTACTCATGCAGAATTTTTAAATGTATGTGTGGTTTTGTGCATATTATTCCCTTCCAGAATGTGCCACAAGATTACTGAGACATGATACACTCCATTCTGTTGCCAGTCTCAAGAAATGCAAAATGGATATTTCCAATGGCATTTTTCTTTTCCATATATAAAGGGTTCCTAGTAAATTATTTTGAAATCCTTGTCTTAAAATGGCCGTACTCAGGTTTTGCCCCACTAAGCCAAACACCAATGGAATCTGGCAACTTAGGGATGATTTAGGGGCAGGGAGAGGGAGAATGTTTTTGCTACCTCTCTGCCGCAGTGAAAGTGAAAGGTACAAGACTCTGATGGACCAGGATGCATAACTAGAAGTTGGGTAAACTGCTTTACAAGTTTCTACATTTTGTATTTCATGTGGCATTTTGTATTTCATGGCCACAAGCTAGTGGTAGAACAAACCAAAGCCAGCACTAACTACCCCGTCTCTCTTTCTCTGTCTCTCACTCTCTCATATCCCGTCTCTCTTTCTCTTTATGACATCCCTTCTCTCTATCTCTCTATCTCTCTCTCTGATCAAACAGCTGCTGTGCGAAGGAGAGACTTCCCCACCAGAGGTCTGGACTCATTGATAGTAGGGGTTAATTGAGATTAAACTAAGAGAACCACATACCATTGCACTGAGGACTACACCCTGGGGTGACCATGAGTTGAACTTCACACACAACCTGTCTGGCTTTTCTTCGCAAATGAAGATTCAGGAAGGACTCATCCCGCACTTTCTGCAAGCACGCTAGTGACTAAAAAGGCCAATCCCAGATAAACAAGTCTGGTTGCAGAAAGCCCAGCAGAAGGTCTCCTTCGGTGATGTTTCCGGGTTGTGGTTCTTTCTGCGTTGTCATTTCTCTTCAAGACTTGTTTGGCGTGAGTTCTCAAATAAGGCTGCAGCATTGTGGATAGTGCATCTCCATGCCTCCCGATGTGAGGCCAGGGCAGACCATTGTTGGTGATCAATTTGGCTAAGCCTGAGATGTTGTTTCAGGGAGTCCTTGTATCGCTTTTTTGGAGTGCCCCTCTTACTCTGACCCATGCCAAGTTCACCGTAGAGTACTATTTTTGGTCCTCTATCCTAGAAACATGCCCTGCCCAATGCAGCTGTGTTCTCAATATCGTGGCCTCAATGCTGGTGATTCCTGCTTGCTCAAGGACACCAACATTTGTCACATAGTCAGTCCAGTGTATATTTAGGATTGTACATATACAGCGCTGATGAAAGCGTTCGAGGAGTCGTAAGTGTTGGCAATAGGTGACCCATGTTTCAGACCCATAAAGGAGAATAGACAGTAGAATGGCTCTATACACACTGATTTTTGTGCTTCACCTCAGGTGTTTATTACTCCAGATTCTTTTATAAAGTCTTCCAAATGCACTATATGCCTTTGCTAATCTGTGATCGATCTCTTTGTCAATCTTGGCATTTGAGGAGATGATGTTTCCCAGGTAGGTGAACTGCTGAACGGACTTAAGCACAGATTTGCTGATGGCAATGTGAGGATGGTGGTGTTCGTCCTGTGGTGCAGGCTGGTAAGGAACTTCTGTTTTCTTCAGGTTGACTTCCAGCTCTGCAGCTGTTGCGAAGCAGGATGTTAGGCACTGCAGAGCTGCTTCTATGTGGGCAACAAGGGCAGCAGCATCAGCAAAGAGCAGCTCATGGACTAGATAGTTAGGAGTCTTAGTGCAAGCCCTCAGATGGCTTAACACACAACATTCCTCTGTTTAAAGGTGAATTCACTCCAAATCCACTTTAAAGATAAACTCTGGAGTCCTACACAACCTGTTACATTACATAACTTTACCAATACATAGCTACGTAGCACAGATATCAAGAAACCCCTTTACTGGATTGCAAAGATGCATAATGGGATACCAGTTATGCAAATCAAGACAGATGCAATGTGCATTGTGACCTATGCACATCAGTCCTGTTGTATATTGGGCACCAATGCGCATCAGTCACTTTGTTGGCTCTGCTATATAGTAATGTAACAGCAGCCGTCTATTGGATATGAATGTTATGCAACCGCACAATTCTAATTCCTACATATGTAAGACCACTTACAAAGACATAAGTCCCCAACAGGATTCCAGCCAAAGAAATATAACAAGGGAGAGGAGGGCCCTTTAACCTGTTTATCAACAAACAACAGCTGGTCAACAGGGGCTCATTCACACTACAGAATTAAAGGGTTATGGTTCCATTTTAATTGCCAATGTTCCATCCTATGGAATCCTAGCATTTGTAGTTTGCTCAAGCTCTTTGGTTGAGATTTCTAAATGCCCTCCCAAAGCTGCAAATCCCAGCACTCCATAGGATTGATCCATGGCAGTGGAGTGGAATTATAGCACTGTAATTCTTTAGTGTGAATGGGCTGATGGTCATAGTCTTGCATAGTACTGTGAGAAGCTCTGTTGGAGTGAATCTGCTCTGAGTTTTAGTCCACACTAAAACTCAGAGCTATCCATGGGGTTGGGGGATCAGGTTTAGTATCTTGGATAGCTTCCTTAAGGTTTCAACAATACAGAGTAGTTTTACCACCCTACTGACACAGGCATCAACTGCTGTCACTGGTGAGTTGCATTGTATTCTGCTTATAGAAATGATTTTAAATTAATCATTAGTATATTATATTGTAATGAACTTTCTGTCCCCCTTCTTTTGATGACTGTGTCATCTTTTTTGGTGAGACATTCTATACCCACACCTGTCCTACAAGAATGAACAAAAATCACCTTTATTTTTACACCCACTTGGGGGTAAAAAAAAAAAAATCATAAGATAACTGTATAGACGAATCCAGGCCAGTTTGGCAGGAAAAGCTTGTCTCCTGCTTAAAAGATAAATGACTAATCGACAACATCCTTCATGCTCAGCTTCACACAGTTTTGTTTATCATGTATTATTTATCACAGAGCTAGGAAGATAGAATTTGAGGATGATTAACCTTTACTTAGGAAATGAGGCTTTGCCTGCCTGTGTAAAATTAACATTGGCTTGCAAAAATGCATTGTGAACAGAAATGCATTGTGAGGGTTGGCAGAGGGTGGGAAGGAGGGTTTTAAAGTACCTGATTTCTTTCAAAATATCCCAATAATTCTTATCAGGGGAAAAAAAGAGGATTACTTCAGTTATTGTGTGTCCAACTACAGTCTGGAAAAGTTACTGTTTTGGAACACAGGCCCAAGAATTCCCCAGCTAGCATTATCAGCCAATTCTGGGTGGTGTAGTCCAGAACTTAACTTTTCTGAGTGCTGCATTTTCTAATGATCTTTCTTTACAGTTCAATGAGTGAACAAGAGCAGGGTTAGAAATCAGATGGCCCTCCAGATGTTGATGGGCTGCAAGTCCCAGTGGCCCTCACTGACATACCCAACAATAAGGAATGCTGGGAGTTACAGTCCAATAACATTTGGAGGGCCGGACAATTCCCATCCATGGGCTAGAGTCACTAAGAAAATAAGACATATTTAAAATAAAATATAACACCGAATCATCTGAATAGTTAATGTGTAATTAAACAACTGTAGATCCAGGAGGCCTTTGGGTTTTGCATATTAGAACAAACAAACAAAGGCTTCACCATAAGGGTCCTCTATACCGAGGAATGGATTGCTCTGCAGTATCAGCAATTTGCAGCAGCTGCAAACTCTTAATCGTTTTACAGCCCCCATAAACTTCACATGCCCCCTAAGACAAGATGGTGGCCATGAGTGAATTGCTCATGTTTTTAAATCTGCCACTGCCAAGTTTAAAAAAAACACAAAGTGATATTTCTCATTTACAAAAGAAAAAGAGAGAAAAGAGAGGAAAAGATCACCATTTTATCACCTTACCAATTGCTCGCTAAGCTGAAAATCCAACATGGCAGCAGCGGGTGCTTGCCCTGTTTGCAAGCCCCTCCCCCCATGCTTATCTGGCCAATCAGCTTGCACTGCCTCCTATGGAAAAATGCAGCAATATGAATGTTACTGTCTCAATGAGCGGACATGTGCATCCCCTACGGAGCTTTTTTAAAAACTCTGAGAAAAGCAGCAAAGTCTCTCCAGACACAGTTTTTGGAGTTTTTCGCTGCCTCCCTTCTGAATACAGCACATCAATGTGGATTTCCATTAAGACAGATTGATTTCCAAGCGATTTCTATGAGGATTATTTTGACCGTTTAGACAATCCCTATAAGTCAGCAAAACATTGCAAACAGTGTATGGAGTATGTCAAAGTCTTAGACAGTGACCAATGGAAGAATCACATGGAACCCTTTCTGATTTCTGAACTAGGAGAAGCATTTTCTATACCAAAGATCAAGTCTCCAGTTGGCAAACAGCATGAGTGGCAGTGAAGGGTAAAATGCCAACTACAGTGAATAAAGTTATCTTAAGAGTTTGAATACTCTTAAGTATTCAAGTAAAGTATTCAAGTAAAAATAACATGTACTAAAAAAAAAATCACTTGCAAATAGCTTTTTAGCATATCAAAGGAATAAATAGTTTTATTTAAAGTAGATCATATTTGGGGGGCAAAAGCAAAACTCTCACAGAAAAAAATACTTTTTTTAGACTGTGATCCTAATGGGAACAAATAAATGCTATCATTTAAACTGAGTCATGTTGCAAATTCTGCCTTAGTGCAGGGTTCTCCTGAGAGAATGTGGTCTATACTTTGCCAGCCCCAGGCTTGATGGTTAACTAAACATGTCTCACTCTCCCCAGACATGTGTCACTCCTGGACAAATGCTATGATCTACCAGAGTATAGATACAAAGTTTGAATGTGTCACACAGAAAACTTCTCAACCAGATTTATATAGGCTGGAATTCAGTATTACAGTTATAAGTGTGTAATCTAGAATTATGGAACCATAACTTATTTGTATTCACAAAGCCTACATATTCCCAATCACAGCACTATTGCCATGGTAGCAAAAGTCCACCAGTCTTTTACTGGACCTCAGGCACTGAGAGCTATAGAGGTCTATTCTCCTGTCGATTGGGGTGCAGTTAACAGATCGCTGGCAGAAGGGATGGAAATGCCAATATGCTGTGACTCAATGGGGAAAATACCTCCATTACTTGCAGTGGCTAATGCCTGGGAAAGCAAAGTTGGCGAGAAGGGGAATTAAGCCATGAGATGTTGGTATAGTTAACTAAATGGCTGATCTGGCATTTCAAACATAATTGTTTTCCTTGTAAAAAGTCTTTGTAATATAAAACAAAATTCAACACAGAGTTTAAGAGACAAAAATTACCACTTCATACTTTTATTATAATCAGAAATCATAGCACAAGAATAAACAGAGTTACAAACATAACCTAAGTTATCCTATAAGAACAATAGCCCTTCTTACCAGGCCCTGTGGAGTTTTCCAGTTTGCTTATTTAAATACTTTTATCCTATATCAAAAGATCTCAAGGCAGCATATCAATAAAATCCATACAAACAGGTTAATGCAATTTAAAATGAGAAAAATAATTTAAATATACTAAAAACATATTACAGTAAATACATTAACAAATTAAAGCAGGTTTAAAAGATTTAAACTATTTAAAGATGTGTAGATAAGCATTTGAAGTAAATTGGTGAGGCCTAAAGGCTTTAATAAACAGCCATGTTTTTATTTAATGCCTAAATGAAACCAGTATCGGCACCATTCAGGCTCCTTAGGGGAGGGCATTCCACAATTGGAATGCCACAGCTGAGACGGCCCTCCCCCATGTCCACAATGCATTGATCTCACTGGTAGGACCTCGGTCTTCCCTCAAGTATCAAGGTCCCAATCCATTTAAGCCTATAATGTCATCACAAGCATGAGCCAGGAAAAGTCTGTTTTTTATCTATCTTTATCTGAGCCTTTATATAAGATTTTGCTATCACAAAAGTCTATTCCCCCCTCCCAAGACTTTTAATGCTGAGTGGCCCTCATTTCTTGACAGATTCTGACATTATGGCTAATAGTGTTCCTTTGTTTCATACAAGGCAATATATAAACCAGATGGTCTTTGCAACCCCAGCCAGTTGGACCTTGGTTTTCTGCCTTCTTATACCATGGTCCTGCTTGCTTAGTGTTATGTGATGATTGTGCTAAATAAGGATTTTGCTAGTCTGGCTGTCTTATCTCTCTCCTGCGTCTGTGTGTTTTGATCTTGTTCTATGACTTTCTTCTGCATTTATGTCTGTGTCAGGGTCACCAACAAGCATTTGTTCTGCACCCAGTCAGTTTGGCTGAACTGTATTTTACCTTGGCACCATTTGCCAGCTCCCTGTTCTATCATGTGTCTTAGGGTTAACTCTAGGGTTCTCTCCTCAGAGCTTCTTTGAAATTTTTGTAGACTACCGGTAAGTCTTCACTCAGAAACTCAGCTTTTAGTTTCAGAGTTTTGTAGTATGTGGGGAAATCATTATTGTAATGCAATGCAATCTTGTGTATCCCATGTTGAGCTCAGTTTAGGAATTTTCCCTGCATGCATCAGTTTCTTCCACTTCCCTTCACTTTTCACTAGGCAATTTCAGCCAACTGGAGCAATCACATGACCTAATTTAAATATTATGACACTTTGTTTAAGTTCCTTTTAAGTTAAGGCTCCATGCTGCTGTAGCCATGTTGTTTTTTTGAGTCCTTTCAAGTCACCATGTAGCCCACACCACTCAAGGCTGGGTGAGTCTTATCCTACCCTAAATCCTCTTAGTTAGTTAGGAACCTTTTAAGTTTGTTTTAATATGTAGATTAAGATTGATATATCTTCAGTAAACTTTTGATATGCATTTTTAAACTGACTTCTTTGTTGTTTTTAATGAGTCTAATTGATTGGGTGATCAGACCACACATTTAAATGTTAATTGAGCTGTGTCTGCATTCCAATGCATTACTCTGCCTGAATTTGAGAGAAAAGGTTTTTACCTTTAAAGAAGATATATTTATTTTTAAAAAAGGGCTACATCCCTGGAATTTTTAATACATTTTTTTTAATTTTAGACTCATACCTCCCTACAAGTTTGTTATCAAAGCATATGCAACATCTCTTCAATGTAGTTGTGGTTTTGTTAGCTATCTCTCCAGCTTCTTAATTGTGAAAGAAAAAATATTTTTAGCTGGTTTTTCAAAACAAAAACTTACACTTGTTAGAAAGAGGTGAGCTGGAAATCTCATTGGTCTTTCCTACCAGTGACAATATGGAAAATATTTGTTACCAGTATTTGGGGAAAGAAGTGAAACACAGAGATAAGTAAACTAGAGAAACGATGGGCTCAGCTAGATGGGAAAATTAATTGTGGCAAATAGTGCATTAACTCACTATTTCAGCAATGTTCATTTGTCCCCACAATGCATCCACAAGATCACTGGCATGGGAAGCTATCCGAATTTGAAGTTTACACAAAGCATGCCCGCGAGAAAAGACAGTGGCCACAAGTAAATTACCTGCATTATTATTCCCCCAAAGCTCCCTCCATTCCCCCCCCTTTTTAATCTTGTTAAATGAGAGATGCAGAAGAGCAATCTTATACTTAATTTTTATTTATTTATTTATTTACTTATTTATTTATTTACTTACTTACTTATTTTTTGCTCTGTCACTCAAAAATAGTGCATGATTGCTTCTGTGAAAGACAACAATGACAGCTTTGGCCACTTCATCAACAACAAGCCCGCCTCTGCACACCAATCATGTTTTGACTTCCTGGATGTGCTCCAATTCGAATAGGTTGTTCAAATGGGTTGTAATGTGCATTTTCACATTTTTTTAAAAAAAAAAAGATCGTAAGAAACTGAAAAAGCTGCTATTGCAAACTACTTGGAGTTTTTGGTCCCTCTCCTTCCAAATATGGTGAATCCCTGTGGGAACTCATCTAGACAAAGGTATTACCCTCGCATTCCTTGAGGATTTTTCCCCTGCCATCTAGACAACACCTATGAAGCCAGCATGTCCGTTCTGGAAGTGACATGTCAGCAATGGGCATAACCTGAGGAAAGTGGTGAACACCCACTCTTTACACATCAGTCTTAGGCATGCTCACTAGGAAATCAGTTCTCACTGAAATCAGTGGGATATATGTACAGTACAATGAAACATGTACAAGATCATGTTATATTGTATTGCATTATATTTATTTTAGGCATTTACACTGAAGAACCAAAATGTATGGACCCTAGGTCAGTGACATCCTATCACCCCCCAGCTTTGGCGGGGAAATGACTATCTGGTAAATTGTTGGTGGTCAGTATTTTCCCAAATCTGCTGCTGTTTCAGCCCAATCATCGTTCATCATTCCTGGGTCTTTTTCTTTCTGAGAATAACTTCATGAGTAATTACTACAGAAAATTATATAGTAATCTTACAGTAACAATGTCATGATGTCCCTGTCCAATGAAGGATCCTAGCCAATGGGATGAAATGTAGCCAGACATATTTGACTACATGGTAGTGTCACTGAGGGAAATCTGATTCATTTTGTTTAGTCCTCCAAAATTTTGCCAAAACATAGGACACTTGTTGATGCTGCTGAAACAGGCCACTAAAAGCTTTGCTTTCAGCTGGTTCTTCATGGAACCTGATGTATTTAAAAAAAAATCTTAATGATTGGGAATGAATTGATTATAAATGCTGCAATCTAGCATAGACAATCCATGTATGGATGCATGCATTTTGCACAAATCTGCTTGGAGGATTAGTTTCTGCATGAATAAGATACTACTATATATATATATATATATATATATATATATATATATATATACAATCTCTACCCTATCAGTATGTGGGAAATGATACCAGATTGGGCCTATGTGCTTGTCATCTTTCTAACAAATGCTCAATAGGTCTTTCTTTCTCCTCATTTACCTGTTTGAGCAATTCATTCCAGACCCCTTTCTTTACTCCAGAAGGTTCAGTCATTTTGGTCAAGATTTACCATACAATTTACAGCATACCAGGGTTGTGTGGAGAGGTGATGCTGAAGACATTGTTGTGCTCCATCTCTCAGTTGTCCCAGCTAGCATGGTAATAATGGTCAGGAATGTTGGGAGTTGTAGGCCACTGACATTTTGAAGGTTACATATTCACTGCAAGTTTGAAGGTTACATATTCACTGCAAATTTAGCAAATACAGTATGTGCACATGGATCATAATGCATTTGGATCATAATGCACACAACCTGCTGCTCTATTTTTAGATTTTGGTTCAGGTTTCCAAATTGCCATACTAGAGAATATCTCTGTCCATGTGCCATAAAAGTAGTAGGTTCAAATTCTTGTACTTTTTATGTCATTACTTCTACAGGCAACGTATTATTAGTAGAATTTAATTAAATCATACAGCTAGAGCATATGGTCCTTTATTGTTTAAGACATCAACCTTTTATTTTATTTTTTTAAAATGTGTCTTCTCAATTGGATTCTGTTTTTGGAGCAATTGCCTTTATTACGAATATGTGGTGCATGAGATAATCTGTTGATGACAACTGGCAAACTGGTCTAAAAAGCAAGCAATTTAAAATAAGATCTGCAGTTCAGGCCAATAATTATGAATATAGCAACTGAAAGCTGATCTGGACTAAATTACACCTCTGGAAACAGGCTTCAGCATTATTCCTGTTGCCCTAGAAGCAAATCCAACAGAAAGTCTTCTGTCTTAAATTGTTGTTTATGACCTATATAATCATGTCCTCTTTACAAAATCTGTTTTCTTTTTGAGTAATAAGCAAGGAGATTAAATGGCAGCCTTTTGCTATCTATCTGATGGCTGCAACTCCTCAGTTCCTTCCTTCCAAAGGGTAGGGGCTGTTACTGTACCAGGTATAAGGGAGAACCATGCCTAAGTCATTCTTTCAGGTCTTTCCACCTTGATGTTTGCTTTATAGATGGCCAGTTTCCAGAGATTTTCCCTGTTTTGTTTTGTTTTTGTCTCTCTGGTCCTACTTCTTCCTGTTGGAAGTAACAGAAGTCTAGCCCTTCTGTTACTTACCTTGTTTAAGAATCAAAATGCCAGCTTAAAACATCGAACACTTATTGCTTTTTTGCTTATGGCTGCATGCTTAGAAATTGCTGAGTGTTGGAAGACTGCCTCTCTTTCACTTGATGCATGGTGGAATTGTGTTTGGTCATCAAGTCTCCTCAAGAAACTCTCTTCTAAGATACGGTTATGCAATCGGCAAACAAAACTGGACACATTTTATACTGATTGGCACATGTTTATTCAATACGTGGCTGATGACATGTGTCACATCTGACCCCAAGCGCAACATAGAACACTCTGGAATTCGATGCTTCAGAACACCACATCATCCTTGCAGATCCTTGGACTGATGTCTCTGCTCAGTTATCAGTCATGCAACATCCACAAAAGACCATCTTACTCTTCCTTAATCTTCTACAATTCAAAATAAGACTTTAACCTGGGTATGGACCCTTGGGTGTTGTCAACAGATATTTCACTTTACTGCCATCCATTTATGTTATCCTTTTTATCCCCCGAAGTTGTTATTGCACAATGTTTGTTGAAATGAATAAACAATTATTTTTTGAAAAATAAAAGAAGATAACAAGCCATTGAAAAGCAGGGGCTTCCTGTACAACTCAGCTTGCACTGAAGATGTTTCCATGAGAAGGTGGGGGGCCCTCTTGGGTTTTCTAATCTGTTCTTTGTCTGCTGTAACCCATGCTTACCTTCCTTCAGCTCTAAAGTGACAAATCTTAGAGTCTTCATGTCATCTCCTCCGTTCACAGTTTCTCAGCCTCCTTCTTCGGGGACCTCTGCTGGTCCCACCACTGTCACCACTTGTGCTAACCCTCTTCTGTTTATCTAAGGTGCTGCCACTTTCTGTGAATGCCCAGCTTAAAAGGCTCTGTTACCTCTTGTAATATTCTCCTTTGTAACTCTTTTTTGTGTGGATTTGTCTCCAACTAGTCACCAAAGATAGCAACCACAATTGTATATCATCCGCATCACAGACACTGCTGTACTTGCACTTATCAATAACCTAATCTCAGCATTCATTGTTTTTATGTGCCTTCAAGTTGTTTACAACTTATGGTGACCCTAAGACCCTATCATGGGATTTTCTTGGCAAGATTTGTTCAGAGGGGAATTGCCTTTGCTTTCCTCTGAGACTGAGAGAATGACATACCCAAGCTTACCCAGTGGGTTTTCATGACTGAGCAGAAATTTGAACCCTGGTCTCCAGTGTCATAGTCCAATGCTCAAACCACTACACCACATTCAGCATCTCAAGATAGTGACCTTAAAAGGTGTGTGCGTATAAACAAAATCATTCATTTAACAAAAGATAACAATGAAACTATTTACAATTAGTTTTACAAACATGTGTAGTTACAATGCAGTGTTTTAGCTTAGTTGTTACAGAGATTATATGCTTACATGTTTATTCTAATTAGCCTTCCTCAAACACACCTCATAAATTCCATTTTCTACTCTAATTAATCGACTCCCTGACTGTACTAACTGACCTACTTTCTCTCACTCTCACAGGCTCATATCCCAAACTGGCTAACTTAATTTTGACTAAAACCAACTATTGTGACTGCTACCCCTGCTCTAACTCTACTCTGTAACTGACTGTAACTGACTATTGCACTTGCATTTTCAAAAGCACAAACTCCCAGCCAATCACCAGTCATCTCCACCCTTCCGTGTTCTCACCTCTTCTCAACAAACCACTTCCATTAATATTTCTAATATAAATAGAATACTTAACAATACTTTACCTTATATCTTCCAAAATGCATTCAATAATATATTTATAGAAGTCCAGAACTTCCAACTCTCCTTAGAAAGAAGACATTTTGTCTCTCTTTTCAGGAGTTTTGAAAGGAAGCATGGTTTTTTTCCTCGCTCTCTTACTTGGTTAACACTAGAATTTTGATTATTTTTTCCAGTCTCCGTGTATTTACTTATTAAATATTAGCTTTCCTGTTTTTCCTAATACAAAAATCTTAAGTGTGATGGCACTGCAGGAGTAAAGTGTGCTTCTTTAAACATCCTGATATTTCAGAGCTTAATTAGATTGCAACTCACTCTGCTAATATTTCCAAAGAAGCACTGGGACAAAGAAGCATCATAATAAGATGCCAAGGGAACAGTAAGAGGCATCACAGCAGATGACGACCTACTTGAGTTGTTTTGGAAGACAGTGCTGATATGGAGTGTGCTTGCCAAACCACTGAGAGGCAATGAAAGAAACACTGAAGGTTCTCTTAACCCCCAAAAAGATTATGGGGCATGAATGGTACATTATTCCACTTTACAGAGCCCATAATCTTTCTAGGGGAGACGTCACCAGTGGTTCATTCATTTTCTTTCCATTGTTTTGTAAGAATAATCTACATCCCTGCCTATGCGTCCTATTATCAAATTGATGCAAGTGAAATGCTACACATCTGTCTGATTGATATTAAAGAGCATTCAAGGTCACTTGTAGGAGAAAGCTGCACACTTCACCTCATTCTACTTCCCTCTATGTCTCTTCATTACTTTATCATCCCTCCCTTTCTTTCTTTTTCTTCCTTTCTGTGGCTCTGGCTTTGCCAAAAATGAAAAGATGCTCTGTCTCCAGATGGTTAGTCTTATCCAAAATGTTAGGAATACTGTAACACACTCTACTTGAGACTGCCTTTAGAAACTGTTTGGAAACTTCAGCAGGTCCAGAATGCTGACTGGGGCCAGCTTCACTGGCTACTGGTTTCTTTCCAGGCATAATTCACAGTGCTAGTTATGACCTGTAAACAGCTTGGGTCCAGATTATTTGAATGACCAGATCTCACAATACAATCCTGTCAGAGCCCTAAGGTCATCAGGAGGAGGCTTTCTCTCGGTGCTGCCACCATCACAAGCTCGCTTGGTGAGGACTTGAGAGAGAGCCTTCTCAGTGGCTGCTCCCACTGTCTGGAACACCCTTCCATGGGAGGCTAGGCTGGCCCCTTCTCTGATTTCTTTTCGCTGACAGGTAAAGACTTTTCTTTTTAAGCAGGCTTTTAATGTATAAGCAGCAGGGCTTGTTTTATTTTGTATCTTTTAGTTTTTAATCTATTTTATATTATGCTTTAATCTGATTTTAACTATTTTATTTTAAATATTTTAACTGTATATATGGTATTTTTTAATTTGTTTTATGGAAGCCACCTTGGGTCCCATCTAGGGAGAAAGGCAGCATAAAAATGAAATGAAACACCAGGCAATTAGGACTGCCTAACTTTTTTAGGATGCATGGGGTCAGCCCAAGACATTTTGGTGCCTGTGGCAGAATAGCAGGCAACTCACCCAAGTCATGGTGTATAGTACCCAAACCCAGCCAAATTATTTTGGCACAGGAAACAGAATATCACACTAGCATCTGCCCTCCTCCCTGGCAGTAAAACAAAACAAAGCAAATCATAGCATAGCATAGTAAATATAACTTAACAGTTTGCTCCCTTTTCATGACAGTCCATACCTGCTACTTGAGACAAATGCCTCATTCTGCCTAATGGCAGGGTCAGGCTATACAATAGCTGAAATTAAAGGGCCCAAGAGAGGTGGAAGAAGAAATCATAGGTTTAAGATTCTTGCTTAAGTAACTGAAAATGTTATTGTAACACTGTTCTTAAAGCATGAATATTATTTTATAAATGTTTGTCAATATTTTTTTCATGCCTGAGGATAGCATATATATGTGAGACATTTGATATCAAGTGGAGTGAAATAAAGTAATTAAGACTGGTGTCTTAGGACTTTTTTGGACATTTAAAAAGCAACGCAAGCAGCCTCGTCAGCTTATGAGGCTGCTGCGCTGCAAAGTGTCAGTTTCAGATGACACTGCCCCCTGGCGGTACTGTTGCGGTACCACGGGGAGAGTTGAGCGTCATATTTGCTTGATTTTTACTCACAAAAGTTGATCATGAGTAAAAATCAAGCAAATATGAAGCTCAACTCTCCCCGCGGTACCACAACAGTACCGCCAGGGTGCAGCGTCATTCGAAACTGACGCTTTGCAGCGCAGCAGCCTCGCAAGCTGACGAGGCTGCTTGCGTTGCTTTTTAAACGTCCAAAAAAGTCCTTAATAACCCTACTCATGCTCACTTTTGTAGAGAAATGGCCTAGAAGTAGGTCATAAAATCAGAACATGGACAAAACCTGGGAGATAAACAGGCTTTAATATGTCTTGCTGGTTTATCCAAAGAATAGACCCACCTTCCATTCCACCCAGGTGTTTTGGAACTATAACTTCCATAATGCTGACCACTGTCTATACTTCCCAGAGCGAATGTGAGGTAGGATTCAGCAATGACAGTGGGTTGAGGAAGGCTGCTGTACACTTTATTCTGATTGCAATGGTGGTAAATTTATAGTTGCATATCCATCCTGTATCTAGAGATCTCAAGGTTGGGTGCACACAATAAAACAACGTAGAATTTCAAAATTATCTGGAACAATTCAACAAGGCTAGACAATGTATACAACCCAGTAGGCCAGAGTCAAGCCATGGTCACTGGGTCTCAAAAGCTTGTGTAAAGAGCTAAGTTTTAACTGGGTACCAAAATGAGGCCAGTGTTGGCACTTAATAGACCTTCACGAGTATGGCATTCTACAACCAGGACATCACAGCTGAGATATATTTGTACATAATGTATTGATCCTATTGGTGGAACACAGAGAAGGGCCTTCCTCCCAGAGTGTCTAAAAGTTTTAGACAACCAGGCATGTCTTTAGGAAGGGCAAGGAGAAACTGATTGTCTCCCAGCAACTATGTGCCAGTGATGATGAACTACAAAATATTATTGTAATAGTGGGAAGTATCTGAGGCACCATTCCCACAGCATTTCCCCCTCTAATGATCTCCATTGGGGCAATTCCATGCAAATATATTGGTGGAATTATGGTGAGTTTTTTTTTTATTAAAGATTTAAACAATAGTTTAAAAATACACATACATCTTTCTCAAACATCTCTCCTAACCCATTAAACCTTTTTTCTTTCTTCTTCACATCTTAAAGATTTTTCCTCTTTCATTTTGTCCCTCTCATCCACTATATCCCTCCTTTTCATTCTTTCTAAACACTTTCTCATACCTTCTCACACACTGCTTTCCCTCTTAACTTTTTTCTTCCCATCCATACCCAACCATTCCTACACATTCATTTGATCTCCTAACCAACCGTTCCTGTATGATAATTGGTGTGTCATTGACAATCTTCTGTCCAAAGTTTCCATGATTTTCTACTACTCCAGTCCAATTTCTCCACCTCAGCATCTTGAAAATAAACATTTTATTTTCTACATGTTATCTGTTAATCTGTTTATCACTTTCCTGATTGTTTTCCTTACTTTAATCATTATGGTGATATTTTGGGGTCAAAACCTTAGACAAGGAGGTAGCCCTTGTGATGTCAGAGAGGAGGACCAGGCAAAGGTTGGAAGGAAAGTCAGATTTGCTTTTCGGCAAATTTATGGAAGAAACAGGCCTGATGGGAATCTGAATAATTGAGTCCATAGCCAAGGAAAACTCTGGCTAAGTAATATGGCAACCAAGAGACGGGGGCGGGGGGAAGCCATAATTTTTTAGTAACCTGAAATATGCCCAGCAACTGTGGTGATTGCTGTGGTGACTCACATCCTGCGTTGCCTAACATACATCACATATGACATGAGGAATTTTTCTAAGTCCTGTCTTGCTGCAGGGACTATTGGAAGGCTCAGTGTCAGCCCATGGGGAGGAGTTTTTCCCAGTCTCTGCATGGCTGGTACCAGGGCTGTGAAATAAGAAGTGAACATGACTCATGATGCCTGCACTCCAGTCCCTTCAAATGATACAGCAAGCCCAAATGCATGCCCACCATCTCTTCCCCCAGTCCACTTCAGTTACTCCTTGCGCTTTAGTGCACTGACTGTTCAACACATATGCAAGCACCTTTGCATGGGACCAAAGGGCCCTGGGACTGGCTGGAGATGGGTACCCAGGCCATCTTGCATACCACCTCACATCCAAAAATCAAACATCCTTCTCTTCCTGCCCAGACATTTGTACCCTTTCACAGATACACAGAAGCACAGCAATGTTCTTGTTATCCTAAATGCACAACAACAGATAGCAGGACCTTTTGACCTTTGTATACCGGTAATCAGGAGGAGACATTAAGCTAGATAGTATGATTATTTGATTTTTATTTGAGAAAGCAAGGCTTCAAGCATTCATGCAAGGCTATTTAATAAAGTAGGAAGTATTGGGATAGTGGAATAGCAAAGGGAGGTTATTTTGGGGTGATACTATAGCGATCTGAGGAGATGAAGTTGCGGAAGAAAGCAGTAGAGTGAGGGTCCCAAAGCTGGGACAGTTGCACCTGGCTACACAGATAGATGTAGTATCCACAAGAAGGGGATCTGTGTGCACTTGAGTGGGGTTTTGGAAGGGTTTATATAGCCAATAATTTCCTTCAGGGGATGGTATTTAGAGTGAAAGACAATGTTTCTTGGAGGTTCTCAAAGTAGGACAATGGACACTCTGGATATGCTAATGATCCTTAATGTGCAGTTACTTTGTAACTGAATAGAGGAAGCAACTCTGTTTGGGGGAAGGAAGAGGTATGAGGGATCTTTACAAACTCTAGTATCTCAGCTTAGGTTGATGGGATTCAGGCAGAGGTTAGCCAGAGGTTCAGGCACAACGTTGCCTTGCAAATTATCCTTCTTTGGAATTTGGGTTGGCCTCTCCTTAAGTGCATACTTGACTGAGTCCCAGTCAGTTCCCCAGTTTTAATGGCCGCACTACATGGAAGGCCACATTTTGCCAAATCATTAAATATTGCCAATTATTACAGATATGGGGCAGGGAGGTGTGAGGGTAGGTAACACCCTGAGACCTAGCAAGCTAGTCAAATGGTCACTTGCAGGCATGACTGGTTTAAGAGAATTTCCAGTCCAATGAGACACTAAATAAAAATAAAAAGAAGCTTTGGGGTACCACCAGGGAAACACAGAGAATAAATACACTTATGCCTTTCTTTCACCTGCATGTTTCATTTTGCCAAAGGACACTTTTTTAAAAAAAAAAAAACTACAATTTTTAAAGAGATTGTCCTGTACAAATTGATTTGCTGTTTATGGGGATGTTAACAAAGATGTTCACTTTCTTTAAACTGTTGGAAGACATGCAGATTAGAATGCTTTCATCTGTGATCAGAACAGCTGATGTAAGAAGTATGAGTCATGTAATTTCCACACAATCCCACAGAGAGGTGGTGAGCACTCCCAAAGCAGGGATAGTTCATCCCTTTGAACTCTACACTGGAGACAACAAAAGGAGGAAGCATATAGCTTTGGCTGTCTTGCACTTCCTTCTTCAATAGGGTAAAGTCTCTTTGTTTCACAGTTTAATGAAACATGATTAAGATTTAGTCAAGAACATGAAATGGTACAGTACAGTGATTCTTGATTTCTGTACATTCAAAGTGGTAGAGATGGAAATGTTTCAAAGGCCTGCTTCTCTTTTCAATACATCACAGCCTCTGATAATGTAGTTCTATGGAACAGTCTTAGCAAAACCTTAAGGAAGCACTGAGCAGTCTTCATTTCTCAGCCAAAGCTCTGACTTAATGCTTTGACTCACTCTTGCATATTGGGCCAACAGAACTATCTTCTCTGACTAAAGAAATAAAGAACAGATTGGTTCTGCCCGCCTGTCAGAGCTTCAATATAATAACCTTGGCTCTATGCCTTCCCTTTACAGCTGACAAACATGCTTCCAAATGGCTACTACTCTAAGGACAGGGGATTAGGCCCACCTGCCAGAGATTATGTGAGTCTTCATTATTTTCCCCAACTAAACAGTTGAACTTGCATCTTGTTATGTGTACTAGCTATGCAGAGCTTAGAAAAATTATGTTTTTGGATGACAGCTGCCAGAATTTACCAACCAATATGCCCATTGGGAATCTGGGAACTATAACCCATAAAACTAACTTTCCCAAGCACTGTAGCTGCCTACCAGAGTTTTTCTGAGGCAGAAGGCCATCAGCCAATGAAGCTTGCAATGGACCTACTAAGAGAAGAAACAATCAAGAGTCTGTGTGAAGTCGAAGGCTTTTCTGGGCTGTGAGGCTGTGTTCTGGAAGAGTTTATTCCTGATGTTTCACCTGCCTCACAGCCCAGGAAAAACCCACAGAAAATCAAGAGTCTACTTCAATCATTACTGAAACCTGCTGCATCAATATGCAAGGGGAGACCTGCCTGCCCCACCCCTTCTCTCCCTAATTCTGTTGCCTTCCTTTGCATGGAGGGTTACACTGAAATAAGGGCCAAATCCACACCACACAAATAATCCAGTTTCAATCGGGATTATTTGCCATGGCTCCTTCCAATGGAATCCGGGGATTTGAAGTTTGATGAGGCTCCAGCATGCTTTGGCAGAGTCAGTTAAAGCCTTTGTAAACCTAAAACCCCCAGGATTCCATAGGAAGGAGCCATGACAAATAATCCAATTTCAAACTGGAATAGTTGCGTAGTGTGGATTTAGCCAAGGTTTCCATTCACATGATCAGCCTCCACAGATAGTCCAAAGTGGAGCCCTTCAGGTGTGTATAGAGCCATCGTACTATCTATTCTCCTTTATGGATCTGAAACATGGGTCATCTATCACCAACACTTACGACTCCTCGAACGCTTTCATCAGTGCTGCATAAGCACAATCCTAAATATACACTGGACTGACTATGTGACAAATTTTGGTGTCCTTGAGCAAGCAGGGATCACCAGCATTAAGGCCATGATATTGAGAACACAGCTGCACTGGGCAGGGCACGTTTCTAGGATGGAGGACCATTGCCTCCCAAAAATAGTTCTCTACGGTGAACTCGCGATGGGTCAGCGTAATAGGGGCACCCAAAAAAGTGATACAAGGACCCCTGAAACAACATCTCAGGCTCAGCCAAATTGATCACCAACAATGGCCCTCCCTGGCCTCACATCGGGAGGCATGGAGAAACACTATCCACAATGCTGCAGCCTTATTTAAGAACTCACGCCGAACAAGTCTTGAAGAGAAATGACAACGCAGAAAGAATCACAACCCGGAAACATCACCCAAGGAGACCTTTTGCTGTGCTTTCTGCAACCGGACTTGTTTATCTCAGATTGGCCGTTTTAGTCATCAGCACGATTAAAGAAAGCATGGGATGAGTCTTTCCTGAATCTTTGTTTGCGAAGAAAAGCCAGAGATTCCTTTAAGGAAAAAGAAAAAATGTTGGAGCAAAAGAAAACAGACTAGCACAGCTGAAGTGGGATTGCTCACAGCAGTGGCTAGGCAGAAGGCTGACAATCAAACACTCCTATGTAGACAAAGCACAACATCCATTGTTTGTGGGTTGGTGTCGTGGAGAAAGAAGAGTGTTGGTGGATGTGGGAGAAACTGCTGTTGAGTTCATTAACAAGGTTTCATAGAATCATAGAACTGTATAGTTCAGCGATGGCGAACCTATGACACGCGTGTCAACACTGACAAGCGTAGCCATTTCTGATGACACGCAGCCGTAAGCCTCCTCCCCCCGCTCGCAACCTCACCACCCTCCCTAAAGTGGCAATTGGGGCTTCGAAGCCCCAGTCACCACTTTCCTCCACCCCCCCACCCTCTCTAAAGTGGTGATTGGGGCTTTGAAGCCCCGGTTGCCACTTTCCTCCACTCCCACACTCCCTAAAATGGCGATCGGGGCTTTGAAGCCCCAGTTCCACTATTTCCCCCCCACCCTCCCCAAAGCGGGAATCCTGCACGAATACATGCTGGGACTTCTCCTGTTCTCCAGGAGTTCTCATAGATTATTGCCAATTGCCAATGGCTCTGAGATTACATTTGCCAGCTCTTTTAATACCCTTTGAATGTAGTTCATCTGGTCCTGGAGATTTAAATTCATTTAGATTAAGAAGGTATTCCTATACTACCTCTTTACTTATTCTGTGCTGGATTTCCCTTATAGTGCCCTCTGTTCCATTCTCCTCAGGTTGATCACCCTTTTCCTTTTCTTGAAACACTGAGGCAAAGAAGGTGTTGAATAATTCTGCCTTTTCTCTGTCCCCTGTTAACATTTTGCCATCTTCTTCACATAGTAGCCCTACCATTTCCTTCTTCTTCCTTTTGCTGTGGACATATGTTAAAAAAAAAAACCATTTTATTGTTCTTAACCTCTCTAGCAAGCTTGAGCTCATTCTGCACTTTAGCTTTTCTGACTTTATTCCTACATATTTTCCCTATCTGTTTGAATTCTTCTTTGGTGATTTCCCCCTTTTTCCATTTCCTATACATGTTCTGTTTAAAACTTAGCTCCTCTGAAAGTTCTTTAGTCATCCATTCTGGTTTCTTGAGACACCTCCCATTTTTCTTCCTCATTGGTACTGTTTGAAATTGTGCCTTCAGTATCTCCCTTTTGAGAAAGTCCCATCCATCTTGAAGTCCCTTATTTTTTAGTATTCCTGACCATGGGATCACCCCCAGTATTTCCCTGAGTTTATTGAAATCAGCTCTCCTAAAGTCAAGAATGCATGTCTGACTATGCCTGGCTTCTCCTTTCCATTGTATAACAAACTCCAGGAGAACATGATCACTCTCACCTAAGGATCCCACCACTTGCACCCCATTAACCAGGTCATCCCTGTTGGTTAGGATCAGATCTAAAATAGCTGACCCCCTTGTTGCCTCTTCCACCTTTTGAACAATGAAATTGTCTTCCAGGCAAGTAAGGAATTTGCTAAACCTTGAAGTTTTGGTTGAGTTAGATTGCCAGCAAATATCAGGATATTTGAAGTCACCCATCACTACTACATCTCTCCTTTCTGTGTGTGTGGTCATCTGTTCTAGAAAGGCATCATCCAATTCCTCCATCTGACTTGGAGGTCTGTAGTAGAGTCCCACAATAGCATCCCTGTTCTTTCCCTCCCTATTAATTTTTATCCAGATGCTCCCCACCTGGCTTCCAGTATTGTTGTCATGGATCTCTTCACTGGTGTAAATATCCTTGACATATAATGCTATTCCTCCTCCTTTCCTGTTTGGCCTGTTTCTCTTATAAAGGTTATACCCCTCTATTCCTACATTCCAATCATGAGACTCATCCCACCAGGTTTCAGTAATGCCTATTATATCATATTTGCTTTGTTGTGCTAGGAGTTCATCTTGCTTATTTCCCATGCTCTACGCATTAGTGTAGAGACATCTAAGACCATGTGTTCCCTTTACTTGCTGCCTGTGCAAGTTTTATTGCCTCCCACTGTTGGGTCCTTTCACTGTTTGCCTTGTTCCCTTTATGACAGTTTGACTATTTTCTCCAGCCCTTTTGCCTTCCAGAATACTGTCTTCCTCCCCCATATGACTCAGTTTAAATCCCTCCTGATCAAATTCTTGAGACTGTTGGCAAAAACATTTCTGCCAGCTGTTGTGAGATACACCCCATCCCTTGCCAGAAGTTCCCCCTCATAGAACTGCAGCCCATGATCCAAGAATCCAAATCATTCTCGGTGACACCATCTATGGAGCCAGTTGTTTACATCGGCTATTTTCCTCTCCCTTCCTGGACCATGCCCTTCAACTGGCAAAAGAGACAAGATGACAACCTGTGTATCCATTTCTTTCAGCTTCCTCCCCAGAGTCTCATAATCTCTTCTGATATTTGGAAAGCTGCACCTTGCAGTATCTTTGGTTCCCACATGGACTAAAAGGAAGGGGTAACGATCAGTAGGTCTGACCAGTCTTGTCAGCCTCTCCATCACATCACAGGACAACACACCTCCCGAGATATCTTGTCAGGCCCACAAATCACTGCTTCTGTATCCCTCAGCAAGGAGTTCCCCCACCACCACCACATGCTTCCCCTGAGGCTTCGCAGCAGCTGTTCCTTGCGGCAGAACTCTCAGGGTTCCCTGCTCTGCCTCTGAAGTCTGTCCATGCTGTTCTTCCTCATTGTCTTTGATAAGGGAGAGAGCTTCAAATCGATTCTGTAGCTGCAAGCTGCCAGAACAATTCCTGGCTTTTCTACTTCTGTGTGTGACATTCCTCCAGCTGTCTACCTCCTGTGTATGTGAAGTGACCCTCTCCTCCCCAGCAACTTCCTCTGTGTGGTCCCCATCCAAGACTGTTCATTCTGTTCTGTCAAGGAAAACTTCTTGCTCATGAATATGCTGAAGTCTAGCTACCCGTGTCTCCAGCTGCTGGACTTTCTCCTCCAAGAGAGCTACCAACTTGCACTTGGTGCATGTGAAGTTCCCCACACCTGTAGACAAGATGACAAACATCCCACAAGTATTGCAGGTGACTGCAGCAGTTCCCTCAGTGTCCATGCTGAGAAGTCTTAAGTAAACAGTGAAACAGGACTGTGGGCTTCCTCCTCAAAAAATCCTCCGGTATTCACCTATCTCTGTCAGTGAACTCTTTTGACTGGGAATATAACTTTATAGAGATCTCCTGGCTACAAACTTGTTCTGAAGGCAAGTTACTGCTTCACTTCTTCTAAGCAAGAAACCCTCAAAAGTATTTTTTTAAAAAATAAAAATAAAAATTTGTAAAGGAGAACCTCTAAAACAAAGTTCATTGCTCTCCTGTTGCCTATGCTGTACTTTTGCTTGGTTGATAAAATTCCTTCTTCTCCCTGGCAGAAAACTGGCCTGGAAAGCCTCTGGGAGGAGTTATATAGAGCTAGGCTCCTAGCTCCACCCCCTAGTGACTCACAGATGTGATTCACAGAAGCTCCACCCCCTCAGCAACAAGCACACTCTCCCAAGAATTTTTTTAAAAAATTCAAACTCACCCACTCAAAATGGCTGCCCAGAAGCTGCTCTCCTTCTTCTCCCTGCCAGGATTGCTGTGTATATATTGCTTTATTTACACTGAAACTAAAGATAAAGACCTCCAGATATCTTTAGATGAACCTCTCTGCCTGTAAGTCTCTTATTGTGTGTGAAAGTGGGTCAGAGCAGTGAAATGGCTGCTAGCTGAAGCCTTTGCTTTTATTGCCCTTTCTGCTGTGGAGTTCTGCTGTTTGGCTACTCCTGGATTAGTTCATACCCAGGTTGTGCCAGGTGCCTCTCAGTGAGCCTATACTGTGTGGACACATTTATGACATTATCTGCCTCAGCTGGCAAAATAATTTGGCTACCTTTAAGTGCTATGCATTTTGAGTGTGTTTTTGTGGGGAAGGCAGGATCATGCCCTTGGCCACTTCATCTCAAGCAGCAAAATGTCTTGGGCTAGCTCTTTCTTTCTAGCCTTGGACAAAGTTCATCTGAAAATGTAGCTCGTGTGGCTAGCAAAAATATATATTTGCTAGGTTTACTATGACAAAATTGTCTTGTGCCAGTTACACAGCTATATGCAATTTCCAAAACATAATGCAGAACAGATGTCATTCTAAAACAGTTATATTAAAACTAAAGAGCAAATAACCGCCATGGGCAAACTCCTGCTTTCCAACCAACATCACAGGATACAGTTTTTCTTTCTCTGATATACATATGGCTAAACATCCCTTGGTATTCTGCCATGTTAGAAAGTGTAGTACTTCTCTGCCAGAAGATTTCCACAGAGACCCTGCAAAATTTCCCCAAGCTTGAGCTAAGCCAAATGTCCCTGAAGAGATGTATGATACAAAGTGGAAAGAAGATGAGGCAAGGGCCCTAGATATTTGCTGAAGATGTAGAAGCCCCATTTTAAACCACAATTCAGTGACTATAATACAGGAACAGACGATGACAAGGATGGGCCTCTGCCTCACCCCCACATACAGGCCAAACTACATGTAACTGAGGAACTCTCAATAGCCCACAACCAATTGCTGGTCCCAGTTAGACTAGTCTGAATCAATGGGATTTGTGGAAGTGTGGACTTAATATCCAGAAGCTGACTCCCTGGGCCCACTCTAATTGGGATTTGGGCCCTTTAGGTTTTTCTGTTACAAAGTTGGCCTTTGTGCTGATGGGTGGAGTATCCTTTCTCTTCAATTATTCCTCCACTGAATATCCCACTTCCACAAAATTGCTTGTTTGACCCATGGGGTGAGGAGTGTCCTGTGTTTTTCTAGTTGGGGCAAGTAGCAGTTTGGAAAGGTGTACTGAGAAAATAAGCAGGGTTGAATCCCTTCCCGATTCACTTTGCTATGATTCTGATCAAGATGAAGGACCTTATAGTGTTTTTGTCATTAAAAAAAAAGATTTTTATTTGTTTTGTTTATAGATGTGCCAAGGATGCATCTAATTTCAGACTAAGAATCTTTTACAGAATATTTCCCAGCTTTATATACTATAATACTTCTTCCAGGAAGGTGAATATGGTAACTTCTCAGAAGTTGGTAAGTAAACTATGCCAGAACAACACAAATTGTTTCCTTTTGGGATGCAAAGACAACTCTAATTGAAATACACACACTCCTTCTCACAAATTTGTAACAAAATTAACTAGTCAGTAATTTGTGACTTTTCCATGAGCTCACTAGGGAACTAGGGAATGCTCCCTTTTTATTTATTGGATTTATATCCCACCTTTCTCCCAAAAATGGGACTCAGGGCAGCTCGCATAATGGACCAAAGTATAATTAATTCATTAACTAATCAATTGTGTGCTGGGAGAAAGGTGGGGTGTAGATTAAATAAATAAATAAACCACAGACAAATCAAAATATTGAAATATATGGATTTAAAATTATATTTTGAAGCAACATGCTTGACTTGGTTAAAACAATGGATAGTATTGGATGCTATGAGGATAGAATTAGAAGGCCATGAACTAAGAATGTGTTGGCATGGATATCTCTGGTATGGCAAAGTGAAAATAAATGCAGAATTCAAAAATCACATTGTTAGAAGATCATTAATAAGAATTTGGCAGAAATATAAGGAAAGGATAAATTTGAAAATTCTGAGTTGGCTATCACCCCAGAAAGCCTTTTGTAAATGAGAATTAAAAAAACAATAACTGGCTAACTTATAAGGACATAATGGTGAAAAAACTGGGGAAATGGATGACTAAAGAAAAACAAGATATAGAAAAAGAAGGTATCAATCTGCAATGGTTAGCATATCAGCAATTGAAAGTGAGAAGTAAAGAAGATCTAACAATTTGGCATTATGATGGACAAATATTAGAATTGGAGAAAATTTTATATTTAGAAGAAAATCATTAATCAGTAAAATATATAGAATATTGTTAAAATTCAGTACTGAAGAAGAACAAATTAAACAATGTATGATTAAATGGGGAACAAATGTAGGGCATAATATTTATATGAATCAGTGGGAATATAATTGGAATAAAGGGCTAAAATTTACTTGTTCCTATAATTTAAAAGATTTTTTATATATAAAATGATATACGATTGGTACTTAACTCCTGAAAAATTAGCTAAAATGTTTAAAAATTGTTCAAATTTATGCTGGAAATGTAAAGGTTATGTAGGCACATGCTTTCACTTATAGTGGAAGTGTACAAAAATATAAAGATTTTGGTCCAAAATCAATTTAAAAATGGGGGAAATATTAGGATTTAGAATAAAACAAAGACTGGAACTATACTTATTAAATATGTTAGATCAGGCTAATAAAAACAAAATGAAACATGGTAAATTAATAATTTATTTAGTAACTGCAGCAAGATTGGTTTACACAAGGCAATGGAAATCCAAAAAAAGATACCAACAGGTATGGATGGGATTGAGAATGTAATGGAAGTGGCACAAATGGATAAATTAACAAACCAAATAAGAGGAAGTGCTATAGAAAACTTCATGAAAACTTGGGAGCCGTTTATAAGGTATTTAAAAGGTATACAAGGGGATACTTGTACATTAGGATTTAACAGTTAAGGAATATTGTTATTATTAGGGGTATTATTCATTTTTCCCCTGTAACTTAGGTAGGAATGTGAATTATTAATAGGTTGATAAATAGATGGATTACATGAAATAGTAGATAAAGAAGAGGTAGAAACTTAGATTATTTAAATGTAGAAGCAATTCAGGAACATGTGGGATGTCGCTTTGTTTTAAGAAGGAGGGTTTTTTGTCTAATTATATCTTATATGTTCAGGAGCTCAAGTTTAAGTTTAAGTTTCATTTGTTACTTTGTTTTGAGGTTTTTGTATTGTTTGTAAAAGGAGGTTAAATGTGTCTATGATGCATATATGTTTACTTTTATATGTCAAAAGACTTAATAAAAATGATTTTAAAATTAAAAAATAACAGGTCCAAATATTGGGGGGGGGGACCAATTAGATTAAAAATATAATTTAAAATGACTGAAAACGTATCAGTAAAGATAACCAAACCAACCATCCAGCTCCTTGTTCAGAAAAATGGAAAGTTTTCAACTATCTGCTTGAATAAAGATTGTCTTGGCCAGCCAGGGGAAAGATAGAAGGGAGCGGGCCAGCCCAACCTCCCTTGCAATGCATAACTTTGGGTATGCTTTACTTCTTTTGCCATGAGCTACTTTATCAGGTTATTATCAGACTGAAATATGCTATTTCTTTAATAGTCATGTCCACCTTGATAATACAGGTTGAGTATCCCTTACCTGAAATACTCCAAAATTCTAAATTGTCCACATGTGAGGCTGATATAGTGGCACCTTTGCTTTCTGATGGTTCATTGTACACAAACTTTGTTTCATGCACAAAATATTAAAAACATTGTGTGTATAAAATTAACTTCCAGCTAGGTGTATACCATGTATATGAAACACAAACGAATTCCATGTTTAGACTTGGGTCCCATATCCAAGATATCTCATTATGTATATGCAAGTATTAAAAAAATACAAAATACAAAATACAAAACCTTTCTGGCCCCAAACATTTTGAATCAACCTGTATATGGTGTATACTACATGACAAAGACAGGTTATTGTCATTTTTTTAAAAAATCACAATAGGATTTTGAGCAGATTATATGCAGAGCAGTACCCTCTTGCTTATTGAGATCTTGTGTAAAATAATATCACTGAGCTTCATAAGAAATACAAAAGGACTTCATATCCAGCAAAAGCAGATTCGATAACTCAAAAATGGGATTTCCTCCCCGCCCCCATCTCCTACCCCCTCAAGCCCTGGAAACAAAAATCATGAGGCAGATGGAGCCTTCCTTGATGTTTTCTGACAGGCCAACCTAAAATTAATCAGGCAAAATGATTTTCCAGACCTCAGAGATATGAATTCATGTGCAGTGATGGCAAAAGATTCTGATAATATCCATGCTATAAGCAGCCCTGAAACTGGCAATTAGTATTTTGTCTCCTTGTGGTTCATGCAGACTCCTCTAGAGCTTTTAAGCTCTGCCATCTGTATGGAAAGCTGACTTGAAATAGGTAAAATGAGATTACTAAAGTGTGCTGAATGAGTAACACAATATGGACACAATCCAGACCAAAGGAAGCACTTTTCAGTCCAATTGATTTTAAACAGGAACAATAAGCCTCTGCTTAATCTTTAAGAGTGCTTGATTTTGGCTGGATCAGGCTGAGTCCCATGTGGCTATCAGCATTATTGGCAAGGATAAATAAATATACAGATAACGTGGCAGTCATCCACCAAAACAATCAGAAACAATAAAAACAAAGAGAGAGCACATTTCAAAATTGCTAAACACAAACACACACAAAAATACTTAATTCTGATGAACCTGAATGCTTCAGCCCACTATATAGGAAATTTTCAGATGGGAACAAAAAAAAGTGTTCCCGTCTCACAATCCCCTCTCCCGCCCCTCTCCCGTCCCTGTTCTGGTACAAGAACAAAACCTTACACGCCTACCTTTGCTACAGCCCAAAAGTGAATGGAGCTCGAATGGAGCTCCATTCACTTCCTGGTATGAAATCCCAGCCGTTTTCACGAGAGGACAAGCACGCGGGAAATTCAAAAATAAAATGGAAAATTAAGTTTTAAAAGTGACAGCAAGCACAAAAACACACGGAAAACATAACAAGTAACCCGGGGAGTGTCATAAAATCTGTCTCACTTACTTTGATGTCCCAATCTCACCCAGAAGTGTCCTGGCACGGACCCCCCATTAAAGCTGGCATTGTGCCATGGAAACAGGCACCTTTTCACTTGCAGGACATTCAGTTACAGAAACAGAATGAGGGATCAATTCATGGCTTAGCCCGTTAATAAAAAGAAGTGCCAGCGTAACGACAGCTGAATGGGAGCATGATGACATGGGAACGATGTCGTCTGAAAGGCAATCCCTTTAGCAATCTCCTGGCATCGTCATAATGCCATATTTATCTGGTCTGAAAATCTCCATATTGCGGGGCCTTCCTCCTGAGCTACGAAATAAATTAGAGAATACATAAAATTAACTAAACCTGACGAATAATAAAAGAAAGGCAGAAGAATACAGATTAAATACAAATTGTCAGAAGGCCTATGCATAGTTATTATAGAATAATAGAATTGTAGAGTTTGAAGAGACCATGAGGGCCATCCAGTCCAACCCCCTGCCACGCAGGAAATCACAATCAAAGCATCCCCGACAGATGGCCATCCAGCCTCTGTTTAAAGACCTCCAAGGAAGGAGACCTAACACGCTCCAAGGGAGTGTGTTCCACTGCCAAACAGCTCTTACTGTCAAAAAGTTCCTCCTAAGGTTGAGGTGGAATCTCTGTTCCTGGAGCTTGCACCCATTGCTCCGTGTTCCAGTCTCTGGAGCAGCAGAAAACAAGCTTGCTCCATCCTCAATGTGATATACCTTCAAATACTTAAACAGGGCTATCATATCACCCCTTAACCATCTTTTCTCCAAGCTAAACATACCCAGCTCCCTAAGTCTCTCCTCATAAGGCATTGTTTCCAGACCTTTCACCATTTTAGTTGCCCTCCTCTGGACACGCTCCAATTTGTCAATATCCTTTTTTAATTGTGGTGCCCAGAACTGGACACAGTATTCTAGGTGAGGTCTGACCAAGGCAGAATAGAGCGGCACTATCACTTCCCTTGATCTAGACACTATACTTCTATTGATGCAGCCCAAAATTGCATTGGCCTTTTTAGCTGCTGCATCACACTGTTGACTCATGTTCAATTTGTGGTCTACTAGGACTCCTAGATCCCTTTCGCACGTAGTCTCGTTCAGTCAGGTCTCCCCCATCCTATATCTATACATTTCATTTTTCTGCCCTAAGTGCAGTACCTTACATTTCTCCATATTGAATTTCATTTTATTAGCTTTGGCCCAGCTCTCCAGTCTATCCAGGTCATTTTGAATTTTGATCCTGTCCTCTAGGGTATTAGCTACTCCTCCTAATTTGGTGTCATCTGCAAATTTCATAAGTATGCCCCTAATTGATCACCCTTTTCCTTTTCTGAAAACACTGAGGCAAAGAAGGTGTTGAGTAATTCTGCCTTTTCTCTGCCCCTGTTAGCATTTTGCCATCTTCTCCGTGTAGTGGCCCTACCATTTCCTTCTTCTTCCTTTTGCTGCGGACATACCCAAAAAACCCCTTTTTATTGTTCTTAACCTCTCTAGCAAGCTTGAGCTCATTCTGCACTTTAGCTTTTCTGACTTTACTCCTACATGTGTTCGCTATCTGTTTGAATTCTTCTTTGGTGATTTCCCCCTTTTTCCATTTCCTATACATGTTCCATTTAAAACTTAGCTCTGCTGAAATTTCTTTAGTCATCCATCCTGGTTTTTTGAGACACCTCCCATTTTTCTTCCTCAATGGTACTGTTTGAAATTGTGCCTTCAGTATCTCCCTTTTGAGAAAGTCCCATCCATCTTGAAGTCCCTTCTCTTTTAGTATTCCTGACCATGGGATCACCCCCAGTGTTTCCCTGAGTTTATTGAAATCAGCTCTCCTAAAGTCGAGAATGCGTGCCTGACTATGCCTGGCTTCTCCTTTCCGTTGTATAACAAACTCCAGGAGAACATGATCACTCTCATCTAAGGATCCCACCACTTGCACCCCATTAACCAGGTCATCCCTGTTGGTTAGGATCAGATCTAAAATAGCTGACCCCCTTGTTGCCTCTTCCACCTTTTGAACAATGAAATTGTCTTCCAGGCAAGTAAGGAATTTGCTAGACCTTGAAGTTTTGGTTGAGTTAGATTCCCAGCAAATATCAGGATATTTGAAGTCACCCATCACTACTACATCTCTCCTTTCTGCGTGTGTGGTCATCTGTTCTAGAAAGGCATCATCCAATTCTTCTGTCTGACTTGGAGGTCTGTCGTAGAGTCCCACAATAACATCCCTGTTGTTTCCCTCCCCTTTAATTTTTATCCAGATGCTCTCCACCTGGCTTCCAGTATTGATGTCATGGATCTCTTCACTGGTGTAAATATCCCTGATAGATAATGCTATTCCTCCTCCTTTCCTGTTTGGCCTGTTTCTCTTATAAAGGTTATACCCCTCTAATCCTACATTCCAATCATGAGACTCATCCCACGAGGTTTCAGTAATGCCTGTTATATCATACTTGCTTTGTAGTGCTAGGAGTTCAAGTTCATCCTGCTTATTTCCCATTCTCTGTGCATTAGTGTAGAGACATCTAAGATCATGTGTTCCCTTTACTTGCTGCCTGTGCAAGTTTTTTCGCCTCCAACTGTTGGGTCCTTGCGCTGTTTGCTTTGTTCCCTCTATGACAGTTTGACTATTTTCTCCAGCCCTTTTGCCTTCCAGAATACTGTCTCCCTCCCCCATTTGACTCAGTTTAAAGCCCTCCTGATCAAATTCTTGAGACTGTAGGCAAAAATGTTTCTGCCAACTGTCATGAGATGCACCCCATCCAATGGGATTAAGGTGTATATACTCCAGTGTTTCCCAAACTTGGATCCCTCAATGTTGTTTGATTTTAACTTCTAGTGGTCTCAGCCAACATGGCCAATGTTCAGATGTTCTGGGAACTAAAATCTAACATCTGAGGACCAAGGTTTGGGATGCATTGATTTACACTATACCCATTATAGTGGTTTGATATTGTTTTATCTCCCATGTGTTCATGGCATGGAATCTTTGGATTTCTAGTTTGGTGACTATTGTCTGATACTAAGCATTCTAGTTCATTCCCCTACACTACAGTTCTCCAACACATAATTCTTTCATCAAACTGCAGATCCCAGGATGATTTTAGGGTAGAGCAAAGATAGTTAAAATGGTGTCAAACTGCCATAACTGTGTGTGGTGCAGACACACTGATATCCTCCACTATGGCTTTGTGGTTAAGGGAAAGAGAGGAGGCAGCCATCTGGAGTATTCAATTGACTTCATTGAGTCTAGTGTTGTGTGGGTAAGGGTGGTCTATGAGCTTGCACTGAAATCGGTGAGGATTATTTTGGCCATAAATGTGCTACTGTTGTCTGACACACCCTAGACATGATTACTTACTCACAGTCATCACTTGAACAGACTCTTCAAATAAAGGCACATCAACACAAATACTAAGGATTTACTTTGATAGAGATTTTCAGTTCCAAGCAAGCTATTTTTTCTACCTAGCAATGCAACTCTGCAGAAGCAGAGCCATCATATATGAACATATGTAGTAGCTGATATCTTAAGAAATTGAATAACAAATAATTATGATTAAAAAAAAATTCCTCCTCACCAGCCCCCACAACCATGTGATTTAATAAACCAACACCAATAACTGAAAGATGTTCAGCTCTTTGGGTTTGAAAAATATGCCATCATCTTCTACAGATTTATCTTTTTGCATAATGAGGGATGGGCAGGCCAGTCCTATAGACATCATCTGCAAGAATAATCATGACCTTCTCCTCAACAGCAACAAAGTCAAAAGCACAAGAACTGCAGCAGAAGCAAAAAGTACTGCCTCTATCCTGAGAGCCACTGCAACAATATAGCTAATACTATCCCCTTTTCATTTCATTATTATTATTATTTCTAAATATTTCAGAACTTTTTACTGCAGGTTATTTCTATACCATGAGGTCCTAGAGTGACTAGTAGGTTATTGTTGGACTGTTCTGCTACCCTCTCCTAGATCCTCCATGGAACAAATACAGGATGAGTTACTGTGACATACTAAAAATGACCAGCGTGCTGAGCATTTAACCAATATAGGTGGCTGTGCTTGTACTCTCACCAGTAGGAGCTCACCAACATTTTGAGTAGGATGGAAAGAATATTCCAAAAAAGGCTGGGGAAAAGCCACACTTTATCAAGCAAGCAAACTGAATGATTGGTGTAAGTATTACTTTAACCAAAAAGATCAGAAGTTATTTTCTTTGAATCAAGGGCAGTACTGTGTTTTTTTCCCATGTTACCTCTGTTCTTAATTTAAGGTTTTTCTTCTCTGGAAGATGCATTATCTTTGTAAAACAAACATTGTTTTCTCTAATTTTTCTGTTAATGGTAAAGAATAGAATTAAGTTTTACTGATTTGGGGGGAGGGGGAGAAAAAATGGCTTCTTGTATGTCAGGCATCCCTAATTAGGAGAATCCTAGATAGGTACAACTCTTTGCTGTGCAGGACTTAGGCCTCATCTACATTGGCAGAATGCACTGGCTCCCTGCTGATGTATTCTGGCCTTGGATCAGAACTGTTGCTCCCCCATTACGGGCAGTAGTCCAGACCATCATGCGAGCCCATCTCTGCAGCTGCTGCCAGTTTCCTCCATATTGCGCTCTTCAAAGCCAGGAAGGGGGCCTGCATCACATGAGCAAGGCCCTCTACATGTGAACCTTAGTTACATGCTACAGAGGCCTGCCTCCTAGTTGCAGAGAGTGCGACACAGACAGCAGCTGCAGAGATGGGCCAGCATGGTCGTATTACCTCCTGCGATCATGCAGGCCCCAATCCATTTCTTCCTCAATGAAGTGGTTCTTCCTGGGTGTTTTAATGGACTTTGCCCTGTCTTCCCCCTGTCTTGGCCTCAGGGGTCATGAGGAATGCCCACTGACAAAATGGGGCAAAAGCCCTGCATCGTTTGAACTGCAGGGCTCTAAGACAGGAGCAAGATGCGGTAAATTGCCCATCTAGACAAGCACACGTGCACACACACACACCAGGGTTTTTGAGCAGAAAATGACATGGCGTAGCATAGCATAGCAATGTCATTTGCTGCACAGAAAATAATTCTTCTGGTATTCTTTGGTCATCTGAGTGCTCTGTGCTATCCTGGATTGCCAGAGGAAGAATGAAGGATGTTTGAGTCCCACTTTGAAGCCCGCTCTTTGCGCCCCCACTTTTGTTTACCTGAATGGGATGTCCTGTCTGCCTCAGTTGCGTTACCTGACAGGTGTTGGTAAGTCTGTAGGTCTTAAAACAGCGCTTTTCTAAGACTCACCCGCTTTATACATTGTTTGTCCCATTTGTGGCATATGCTGTGTTTGCAGAAAGCAGTCTTGTCATCTGTGCTCCCACCCTTACCAATGTTTCCACTTCTGTAATAAGCACAAATACAGTGTGATGTAGTTCGATACTGCACACCCCTTGATAAATGGTCTATTTTCCAAGGCTCTTTCCTGAGCCTTCCTGGTACTCTGTCTTTACTAAATCCTCAGTTAGCTAGAATCCACTGTGAGAGGTGGGGAGGAACCAATTGTCTAAAGTTTTTCCTTGATTCCAATGGGCAAGTTTTTATTTATTCTGTCTCTTTTCCAGATGCAACATTGCACTCCTCTTGGTGGAAGGAGCCATCTCTGAATGAAGGTAAGGTTGTAATGAGCTGCACCACCTGCCAAGGCTCCAATTCCAGCTCCATTTCCAATCCTGCCTGTATCAAAATATTGCTACCTGGCAGAAATCCACTGTTCCAGTAATCACCACTGCAAAGGTGATTCTTGCTGCTGATTCAGAAGGATAGAAAGCCACCATAAGAGCAAAGGCATGAGGCACAGGGAAGCAACAACCCAGCATTTCATAAATTGTGCTTTTATTTAAAAATAAATAAATAAATATAACCAAAATAAATAGCACTGCTTGAAAAGTGTTATATATGTTGCACAATCTGTTTCTAGTCATATGCTGAATGATATCCTCTTAGCAACATAGCTTGTTTTGCTCACATAGGCTCTTCAGTTTTCCTCTAAATGTAAAGTTAATGTGAACAGTTAATCTCCCTGCTCTTGAAAGGAGACATTTTCTTTAAAATTTTAATCCAAATGGAGAGAGCTTTAAATTAGCTTTTCATAGAGACATTGTTCTGTTAATGGCTGCTATAACCCCAAAAAGGGATTCATCATTTCTTCCAAGAAATGATCAGGATCCTAAGCAGAATTATTTAGCGGTGTTCTATTGTGGTCAATGGATCTTGCTTCTGGGTAGGATTGCTTCCAGACAGTGCTATCAATAAAAAGACACTGGCAGATGGTAGAACCAAACTGACTTAGGGCAATGAATATGCTCCAGATTATGCTCTGAACTTCAAAGGAGCTATCCTAGGTGTTGAACGCAACCCCAAACATAAGTTTAGCACATTAATAGGTTTGATAAAATTTGGACTAAGACACTGATATGGGATCTACCACCTCTTCTGCCTTTCTATCTTTGATATTCTGTAGAATGAAAAGAGAAGGAAGTAGTAATGAGGACAGCATGAGTGGTGTCTGAATGAAAGACATGATCATCTGCAGCCCCATCCCGCAATAAAATCCCAGAAAAGTTTTGAAACATTTTAAAAGAGAAAAACCATTCTTCTAACCTTTTACTTCTGTCATAAAAGGCTGTTTAAACAGTACTCTCAGAGATGCTCTTAATGATTATGGGATAGGTATTTTCTGAGATATGAGCCCAATACAAGCTATGGTGTGGAAGTCTTTAAAAGTAAGGAAGTGTCATCCTACATTAGACCTAGACATGGATGGTTAATGAGGTGGCTGAGAAATGAGTTTAACATGCTCCCCTCTCTTGGTACAGCTAGAACCAAGGCCATTCTAGGTCAAATACAAAGCAATGTAGGTGGAAACGGAGAAGAAATCTGGGTAACTTTAGATAAGTTATTGCCACATCAGTCATTTCAGTCTGTACAGCTTGTTGCTCACCTTAAGCCTCAAGTAGCCAGCAAAACAAGGACATCATACATGGCCATTGGGCACGTTTCAGTTTGGTGAATCAGAAGTCAGCTACATTGGAGGAAAAAGTACAATTTATCACCCAGAAAGCTCAGTACCGCCCACTAGAAACCATGTATGATTCCCCAGCAGGGGCGGAGTAAGTCTTTCTGTTTTGTTATCTGACCAAGAGTTCACTTATGTAACCCTTGGGGATTGTATTGTAATCATGGCAACGAGAACTTTAAGTTTTGTACAATGATGCTCATTTGACAGGAATTTCTGTGTAAAAGGCCTGACTTGCCCAGCTCACAACAGTTCTTAATTTTTCTAGTCCTTCTCCTGGGCAATCATTTAAAAAGCCTTTTTGTTATTAGTCAGATTCATCCTTTCGAAAGCTCCAGCAGTGGGCGTTTGGCCTTCTCAGCTCTAGCTATTACTTTACCCTTGTTTCTGTGCAGTTCTTTTCAGGCAGTTGGGGAGAGATTATAAAAGCAGAACTGATTCTTTTAGAAATATCAACATTTGTGGTAAGCAGTGAGACGCAGCAGTGTTGCAACCAAAACACAGTTGCTCAACCCAACTGCACCTGCTAGTGCAATTACTTTGACACAAAATGAGTTCTTCAGGATTCTCTACAGAGGGGGGAAATCAACATGAGCCTGTTACCCAGCAAATAACAGCTGGTAACAAAATTTGTTACCTTTTTCTCAAGCCAACAAAACATAATAACAATGAATATTAACAGAATTCCAGCACAAATGCTTGTTTTTCCACTTACTGTCTAGTGCAAGTTGAGCCTAGTGACAAGATAACTTTTTAAGAAAGGATAATTCCTTACTGTCAGTATACAGTTCTCTAAAGATGGAGAAATGTCTAGCCAAAAGTGAGTTGCTAAATCCCTTACTTTTCCAATTTTTAAACTATTTGGTCTGAAAACTTTCCAGTTCTTCTGGACTGAAACAAAGGTATGTGAAATGAACAGTCCAGACTATCTCCAGGGCATCTTAGTAAGAGAGAAAAAACTAAACAGGACATCCATGAATTTATTCCATGTGAATTCATTTACTTTTGTGCACACCAGCTGCACGTGATGAAACACTTGTTGGATTCAAACTCTCACAGCACTCTTGTATTACTAGCTGGCCCTATATAAGACAAAATTTCACTTATTGTTATGTATCTTTCTCAATAGAGAACTATGAAGCCTGCAAGCCTTTTAGTTTTATTCCTACTGATGTTTGTAATAAAGGAAAACCAGTGTTCTATTTACAGACCTGTATTAGGGGGGTGGTGTGTATGTGTGTTGCACAGTCACCAACCAGTCAATATAGAAGCCAAAAAGGAAAGCTGCAGCCATTATAATTATGTATTAAGGTGTTTAACCTTGTGGGTTTTAGCTGAACAATCATCTGAATTTTTTTTTAAGAAAAAGCTTTTGTACAAATCATTTTTAAACTGTATCCTGTTTTTAAAATGCTTGTAAGCAGCTGGATATAAATATAAAGGATATAAATAGGATATAAATTAAATAAATGAATAATGCCTAAACTTAATCTTCGTTTCTTGTTCTGTCTCTGCCCATGACTTCAGTTCCTACCAGCCCCTCCTATTGAAAGCATTTATTTGCTCAGAGGCCATGCTAATTTTTTCTGTATCATTCCAATTTTAGTATATGTGCTGCCAAAGCGAGCATTTATTTGAACATCATTTGTCCATATTCTTCCCACTTAGCCCCACCCCACCCCCACTTGATTATTACCTCATTGTCTTTTTATTACAAGCTGTTTGGGTGCAAGTACAGTAATTCCAAGGCCATGCCGACTCTAACTTGATGTTAGTAACAGGTCGAACTATTGTTTAAAGACATGAAAGGGTCAACACCAGGAATCCTGGTCCTGTGTATGCATGGAGATTTCTGTGGATGAGTCATCGGGAGGCTACCCTCTTAGATGTGTCAGTCTGTATCACACTGAACAGCCAACTCAACTGAACTCCTGTGTATCATGCTACATTGGAAAATGTTTTTGACTAGTGGAAACAGCCTATCAGGGTGCCAACTTCCACTGACATACCTCTGGGATGCAACCTTTGGCTTACTAAGGATGGAAAGTATATTCAAAAATATTTGTAAAATGGTCCAAAAAACAGGTTTAATGAGTGCTGAGAAACCCTGATGAGAAGAATCCCAGACAAGACTGATGAGAATCTTTAAAGTTTGGAATTTGTTTTGTGCAAGATTTCTATGTGGCTGTTTTGCACAGAAAACAGACTTTTCTGCACAGAGAATAGTATATCTGAGCAGAAATGTTGTTTTCTGTGTAGAAAAAGCTTAATTGGGATTTATTTTACACAAAAGTTGCATGTGGTTGATTTGCAAAGAAAAGCAGCCTAACATTTCTGGTTGGTGGGGGCTAAAGAAGTTGAGGAGGGCACACCCATATGTTTGCTACTTGCATCTTCCCTGGCCCCTGTCTTCCAGTGTCCCAATCACTGTGGCTCCTGCAGCCTTTGTGTCTATTGTGGGACAGTGCTGCAGTCATAACACATTCAGAAACGCACTCTTTTTTCCCCATGCACTCTAGCAATGTCCTGTGGTGTGCCTGAATGGTGAGGTGAATGCAATGGCAGTGGCATAAGATGTCTCATGCAGCTTCTGCAGGCTAGGCAAAAGGAGCAGCAGGAATGGAGGGAAGAGGAGGATGAGGCCGGTGGCAAAGGACAGAAGCAGATGAGCAGACAGATGGTAGAAAGGAAGGAGGGATATAAATCTTTATAAATTTTATTCTCAAGGGCACCAACCAATAATTTCACCATTTTTCATCCAACTGTGAGAAAGACCTCAAAAACTGGGCAGTTTTCAAGGGCTATATAGGCAGGTCAGGATTTATTCTGTGGGGGAAAGCCATGGACAGAAAATGGCATTTTTTAAAATAAGTTTTCTGCACATGAAACTTGCTTTCTGTTCTAAGAACAACCTTTTTGTGAAGAAAAAGCCATTTCTCATGCAAAAACAACCAGATGCATTTTTCACACAAAATAATGCCCAATGTGAATTTTCTCATAGAATAGAATTGCAGAATTGGAAGAGACCACGAGGGCCATCCAGTCCAACCCCCTGCCATGCAGGAAATCTTGATCAAAGCATCCCTGACATATGGTCATCCAGCCTCTGTTTAAAGACCTCCAAGGAAGGAGACCCCACCATGCTCCAAGGAAGTGTGTTCCACTGCCGAACAGCTTACTGTCAAAAAGTTCCTCCTAACGTTGAGGTGGAATCTCTGTTCCTGGAGCTTGCATCCATTGCTCTATGTTCCAGTCTCTGGAGCAGCAGAAAACAAGCCTGCTCCATCCTCAGTGTGACACCCCTTCAAATACTTAAACAGGGCTATCATATCGCCTCTTAACCGTCTTTTTTCCAGGCTAAACATACCCAGCTCCCTAAGTCTTTCCTCATAAGGCATTGTTTCCAGACCTTTCACCATTTTAGTCACCCTCCTCTGGACACGCTCCAATTTGTCAATATCCTTTTTGAATTGTGGTGCCCAGAACTGGACACAGTATTCTAGGTGAGGCCTGACCAAGGCAGAATAGAGTGGCACTATTACTTCCCTTGATCTAGACACTATACTTCTATTGATGCAGCCCAAAATTGCATTGGCCTTTTTAGCTGCCGCTTCACACTGCTGACTCATGTTCAACTTGTGGTCTACTAGGGCTCCTAGATCCCTTTTGCATGTAATCTCATTCAGCCAGGTCTCCCCCATCCTATATCTATGCATTTCATTTTTCTGCCCTAAGTGCAGTACCTTACATTTCTCTGTATTGAATTTCATTTTGTTAGCTTTGGCCCAGCTTTCTAATCTATTTAGGTCAAGATTTGCCTTGTCAGGGTTTCCTAATCCTAGGCAGCCACATTTTCACCTGGGATTTGAATATTTATGAGGATTCTCTCCATGCCTAGTAGGGAGCCTTGACTGTAGAGAAAAGTCTGGGTAGTGCTCCCAAAAAGCTGTATCCCCAGCCCCCTTGAAGGCCCTAGCAAAAGGAGAGTCTTCACATAAAGCAACACACATACACAGAGGTAGGGGCTATGGAGCAAAGAGGGCCTGGTACCACCACTCAAGCATTAAGCTACACCACTGCTGGTTCCCCCACACACTTTCCTGCTTTTCATAATTGTCGTTCCTGGCTAGGCAATAATCCTTCCATTTCATTTTGCTGTTATGCACACAAAACAGCATTCAGCATATGGAGCTGTTCACCTGGAGTGTCCCCGCCAACCCAGTATCTCATTTAGGCACACTTACTCAGCAAGAAACCCCATTAGAACATAGTGTGACATAGCCTGTACTTTTAGATAATTGTATAAATAAATAGGGGTCTAAATACCCTAAAGGCACCAAATGCTATCTGATCTTAGAAGCTAAGCAGGGTCAGCTCTAGTTAGTACGTGGAGACTGCCAATGAATGCCAGGTGCTGTAGGCTATATTTCAGAGGAAGGAACTGGCAAAACTGTCTCTGAGGGTGCGGCTATACAATCATAAACAAATCCGTATGGGGGGCAAAAAATACGAACAGCCTGTCATTCGTATGCATATGAACCGGCTATACGATTTTTTAAACCCCCTAAACGCCGTATGACTCCCTCTTCCCGAAGCTGGCCGGAGCGAGCAAGCCAAGCGGCAGTTTTAAATCTCCCGCTGCTTTTTTTTTTAAAGGTTCCTGGTTTGTGGACAGTCGGTTTTCCGTATTTACAATATAAAATAAAAATAAATAAACATATAAATTCACGGACTTACTGGATGCTCGCTAGCCGGGAAACCAACATGGCGGCTGCTCCCAATTTCCCTCCATGCTAGCCCCACCCCCTCTACTCGGCCAGCCAATCAGATTACCCTTCCTGTTCGTATGTGTGCGAACGGACCGTACAGACCGTCAGCCATCCGAACGGCGTACGGATTTCTCTTCACGATCCGCTTTCCCTCCCGAACGCCATGTGTGCGTATTTCAGGGTGGAAAACTGCCCCCCCTCTTTTGCATTCATGTGCATCCGAACGGCCGTTTGTACCGAAGTGCAAACTTTCGCACGCCATACGTATTATTTAAATCGTGTAGACGGAACTTGAGTATCCTTGCCTAAGAAAACCCTATGAAATTTATGGGGTCACCATAAGTTGACAGGTGACTTGAAGATACATACATACATACACACACACACACACACACACAAATAAATATTACTATTGAACTCTGTATGATTATATACAAGCACATCTTCTAAATGATCAGTTGTGATACGCCATGTTCAAAGATCCTCTTAGCCCATGGATGGCAGAACATCAGTAAGATTAGGCACAGTTCTTCAGAGGATACACATTGACACAGAAATGCTGCAAAATTAACAACAGCCACATTAATACTAACACTAATATTGTGTTCAAAAGCAACATATGGTGCTTCTTTTTAACACAGAAGTAAAACATGAGAGTAGATTTCAAGTGCACTCGTATGAGTTTAAAGTAGAAAATGTTGATGCTGCCTTCAGCTGCAGTTGGAAGAGGTTTTTTCCCTCAGGCCAAATTTAGCAATCTGTTATGCCTAAAGAGAATTACATGAGAACAGAATTACATGAGGATTTAACATAAGCAGTCCTTGAACTGTGAATTTGCAATAGAGCTGGGAAGGCAGGAAGAAAGATTGTTAAAATGCATCTTTTATGAGTGAAACTGCAATCTTAGGTGCACTTACTTGAAAATAAGCCCCATCAGAACCAAATCTTACTTACTTTGGAATAAACAAAGGCTTTTGTCCAGGTTGCCCAGCTGTTATCTTATTCACACTTTGGAGTAAGACCACATCACCATGGTAGGACCTGTTTCTAAGAAAATATGCCTAGGAAAAGAGTTTAATTTGTTCCTTATGTCAAACTTTGTGGCTGGTGGTAGAAAAGTGACATGGCTAACTACCATAAGTCTATGCTGAGTGATCCTTTGCCAAGACTGTACTTCGAATGATGCCAGTTAAGTTAGGTATTAACATAATAATAACATGCTCATTACAGCTGAAGGTAATTTCAAGGACAGCACCGTCTATGGCCTGGACTCAAAATGAAATGTGACCTACATTGAGTGATATCACCAAATGTAGCCAAACATCTCTACACCTCTGAAGACAAAACACAATCCCAATAGAACTGCTCCTGGACAGGTCCCACTGAAAGCCCCATAAATAGATATGCTACCAATGAAATAGTCATTCTTGGGCAGGGAGAGGGGGATCAAATGTGATTTCTGTTTTCTAATCGAATTTTTTACCATTTTCTAGAACCTATTTTGATGGAGGATTATAGGGGAAATCCATTGCCAGCCAGCTATAGTTTACAGCCTGATTTCAAAGGAAAGCAAATACATGCTTTAAATGGGGAAGAGCTGAGGTAAAAGAACTTTTTATTAAAAATGGGCGAGGGGGGGGGAGAATCATATTCTAAGAGTAAAAAATGCATGTTTGTTTTTTAAAAGGTATGGGTGTCAGAAAGGCACACACTGTAAATGAGTCATTCTTCTTCAAAAAATTACAAAAACAGTAACTCACAATAAGTGAAGAAATGCATGTTTTAAAAGCAACATAACATAAAGTTCTAGTAAGCAATATCTTTCACACTGGGATACAAAAATATAAAAATTCCCACCTGAGAACAGCCACTGTGAAGGAGAACTATAAAAGGAAAATAGGAAGGGGAGAAAAAGAGCCATTTTAGCTATCTAGGGCCTGCAGTGGAAAATGCCTTCAGGGGAGCCAATTTGATTGCTTCACAGAAAGAGGAAATGGCTTGTTTGTGGCCAAAATAACCGAACACCTAACAATACTGTTAGAAAAACTAGCAAAGTCATTTTGTGTGAGAAGACCAATATGGAATTAGTGAATACATGTTTTTTTTTTTTATTACAGAGGATTAGGGCTTGAAAAGTTACTTTTTAAAGGTACGGTAATACATTCCCATTACAGTGTTTGAAAAGTAATCCATTGCTGGTTGTTATAGTGTTAGAAAGGTAGCTTGTTGTATTGAGGTGGGGTTTTGGTGCAGCTTATTACTTTTCTGCTACTTTGTTACTTTTTGTGGTTTAAAAAACCCTTTGGATTATTACATATGGATGGGTCGTTCCATAAAACGTGGGAATTTCCAGTTAAAATTATTCTAAAGATACATGTAAAGGTAACTCTTGACAAAAACTGTTACTCTTTACACCAATAAAGTAACTTATCTCTGTTTCATTATGTTAGTTTTGAAATGTGGCTTTCTAACACCCTTGTTATCTCCTGAAAGTAACTAGATGCAAATAACTGCATTACTTGCAATTCATTACTTCTAAGATCTACATATCATGTTTTTGTTTGAGATATTTCACCAGCATTAGTTGACCTCTTTATAGTGGGTAGAAAGTCTGAACTATCATGATTGTCAAACTGTGCTGCAACCAACTATGCTGTATTCAAGGAATCTCTCAGTGGTGATTGGTAATTTCCATATCAGTGGGGTGGCAAATTCACTCCAGGTTTTACTCTGAATTTCAAAGAGGCTGTCCACTGTGTTGAATCCTATACCCAAAATTAATTCAGCACTTTGGATGCCTCATTTAAAGTTCAGACTAAAACTGCCCCACTGACATGGAAACCACCAACTACCAGTGGAACATGTCCATGATTCCTAGCCTGAGGAACATAGACGGACGCAAAGAGTATCATACAAATACAGTTGGAGCCCCATATACATGAGGTTTGTTTCCCAGACTTACCACAGATACTGGAAATTGCAGATAACAGTGAATACCATTGAAAATAATGGGACTTCTGGTTTAAAATACCATAGAGTTACCTTGGAGGACCTAAAAATGCTTTGAGAGGATGCCTCTCTAAGCACTTTCTAGGAAGACTCTATAGTAGGTGTATTGTTTTGTGTCTGAAACTGCAGATATTGGTTCTGCAGATGTGGGAGTCTGACTGTATCTGGAGAGCTTCCATGTGAAGCTGGGGCAGGGCTTAATTTTCCTATACTTACAAATAAATATTAATTTAAAGAGCATGATCATATGCTATGCCCTCATCAATTTTCATAGAGAAATAGAACGTCTAGATAAGAGTCCCCTCCACCTGAGAAATACAATCCTGACTTTCCCAACATGCACAAAACCATTGCTGCTTGCAGCAGGTCAATGCAGAGTCACTGCAGGGATGCAGGTAATTCAAAAGGCAACTCAAACATACCTTTGGGAAACTGCAGACTCTCCGACCTGTTTCATACATTACCAAATTTAAGTACAAAACCTGTTTTATGTGGAAGAAAACTGAGTACAGTTGTCCCTTCATATTCGCTGCAGTTTGGTTCCAGGACCACCACCACCCCGGATACCAAAATCCGTGAATACTCAAGTCCCATTATATGCAATGGCCCAGCAAAATGGTGCCCCTTATATAAGATGGCAAAATCAAGGTTTGCTTTTTCGATTATTATTTTTTTAAGAATATTTTCAAGCTGTGAATACTTAAATCCATGGCTTCAGAGGGACAACTGTACTTCCTACATGTAGATTTCAAAAGATCATAAAACTGGAAGGGACCATAAGATCCATCTAGTCCAATGCCCTGCCATGCCAGAATACACAGTTAAAGAACTCCTGAAAGATGGTCATCCAGTCTCTAACCTCCAAAAGAGAGTTCTGAGGCAGTCCATTCCACTGCTGAACTGCTCTTGCCATCAAGAAGTTCTCCTTAATGTTAAGATTTTTAAAAAAAATTCTTGTAATTTGTATTCATTGGTTCATGTTCTTATCTCTGAAGCACCAGAAAGCAAGCTTGTTCCATCTTCTACATGACACCTCTCAGTCTTCTCTTCTCCCAACTAAATGCACCCAGCTCCCTAAGACATTCATCATAGGACGTGGTTTCAAGCCCTTTTATCATCTCAGTCACCCTTCTCTGGACACATTCCAGCTTGTCAATATCCTTCTTGAACTGTAGTGCACAGGACTGGACACAGTATTCCAGTTAATATCTAACCAAAGCAGAATAAAGTGGTACTATTATTTCTCTCAATCTGGGTACTACCCTTCTGCTCATGCAGCATAGAATTGCATTGTCCCTTTTTTTTCCCCTGCTACCGCATCGCATTTCATGCTTACCTCATGTTCTACCCCCTAGATCCTTTCCCCCTTTAGAGTTGTAACATTTTATGGCTATATATGGCAGAAATCATTGCATGCAAAAATGTTCTCCACTGTATTGTTGTTGTTGTGTGCCTTCAAGTCATTTCTGACTTATGGCGACCCTAAGGCAAACCTATCATGGGGGGTTCTGAGGGCTGAGAGTGTGTGACTTGCCCAAGGTCACCCTGTGGGCTTTCATCACTGAGTGGGTTGAACTCTGGTCTTCAGAGTTGTAGTTCAGCACTCAAACCACTACACCAAACTGTATCATAGTCAAATGTTATTTTCATCTACACATGAGACTGGGTGAATTCTTGCACAGAAATAACATATAAAGAGGCCCTCAACTCCTGTGGTATATTCCCTTTCTTGTTTTTCAGCTTTGTTGCTTAAACGAAATAGTTCAGAAATAGCTGTAGCTTGACACTTCCCTAACAACCCAAAAGGGGTATAGAAAGCTTAGTGCTATTTCTAATGCAAGACCCCTTGAAGATTGCCTAAGACAGGATATAGAATTCCATTCTGTACATAGTATATTGACATTCCCTCTAGATTGAACTCCTTTAATGTATACTTCTTGCATAAGTGACATACTGAATATTGCCGGCACAGAACATGCCTTTGTCCACTTTCCCAGGCAAAATTCAATTTTTTTTTCCTCTGAAGTTGTTGAGCTGTAGGAAATACATTCAACTCAGACACACCAAACTGTCAATGGGGAGTGTTTGTAATGGAACTGCAGAGATTCAAAGTGGAAACCATAACTATTTATGCTAGGAAATAGGATATGAAAGCCATATAAGATGAGAGGATGTTGACTCACTTGTAGAATTTGGCCTCCAGATGGCTAAGCATAGATTACAGTTAACTAGAACAAATATTTCTATTAGTTTCCCCCTGGTAGCTATGGCCCTGCTCTAAATAGTATAATGTTTTCCTTTCTCTCTTGTGAAAATACATCTTTGAAAAATCAAGATCTGACACTATGAGGGGTTTTTTTTTCTTTTGCTTTGAGAAGCATTTTGACAAACTTGCCTCTATCTGTCTGCCTCAATTGCAGCATGAAATGTAGCCATTTGCTAGAGAAGGGTTTCTCAGACCTTCTTCCCCCAAGGCCCTCTCACAAGAACTGAAACCAGCTGAAATATCCAGACCCAGAACAGCACTCCTGCAGTAGAGCAAGCCACAAAATGATGGCAGATGGGAGTGAAGTGTGTCCTGTTCAGCTGCACACTACTGACACTATTTTGTAAGGCTATCTAATCCTCCTGCGAAGCCTTCTGCAGTCTTTGCCAACCAAGGAAGTTCCAAACTTCAGCTTTCTGCAAGTGAAATACAAGCAAAGATACAACGGTGTACTTTGGTAGCCAGCACTAGCAGAACAGCACACCCTCCAACATTTCACAGCTGAAACTTGGGACACGTATGTCCTAGTAACATCAGAGTGTGGTCAAGATGACAAAAGTTATAGTGAGGAAGAACACACAATCTAGGAAAGACTGCAGCAAGTTGCTTTTGCCAAGCGTACTGGGAAAGGCAAGATTGCACCACCTCTTTTCCTCTCCCCCATGCTCTCCCCCATTCCCAGAGCATAAGCTACTTTTCACTTTGAATTCTGTTTTTGCCTCCATTGAAGTAAGCTGAGGACAAAGAGGGAAGTGGGAGGGGGTAAACTGGGATATTTTAAAAGCATCTAGAAAAAAACAGGAGGAAAGAGGATTAATCAGAACTGTCCTTGCCAAACTGGAGCAGCTGGAGGGTATAAAACAGGGATTTTTGTCTCCCCCCTCCCCGTCCCGATAGTTCTCTTGGACACTAAAATCTGCTCCAGAGGCTTTCCAAGTACTCCAGAGCAGGTTTTTAGGGACTACAAGGGGCTGCCAGAGGAAGGGGGAATTTCAATTCTGGCCAAAGCAGCTGAATCCAGTGGAAGTGCATCTCTAGATTCTAGCCACAGAAATCGGCTCTGTAGGCTTTATGACTCAGCCTTCCATTTTCAGACAGAATTTTCTAGTTTAGGGACTATAATCTGAGAGCATGTTGTATTTTTATTTTCTCTCCTCCCTCTATTTGCCTCTCAAAGTATTCTAACTTATCTCTCATCACTTCTTCCCCCTTCTTCTTTTAGACTTCTTTGGAATCCTAGCTTCATTTGCCAGTTTCTTACGTTGTTCCGTCCTGCCTTTACATTCACTTCTTCCTATTTCTTGCATACGTGTAATTCATACATCTTCCCTATATTATCCTCTTCCTCTTATTAGACACAGTTTGTGTTGTTGTTGAAATATTAACCTTTTATTTAATTTGGTTAGGCATTTTTTGCAATATTTTGTTTTCCTAACTTAGAATGGACTGTGTGTGAATACTGCCAAGTGCCAGGACATTTTCAGACACGTCTTACTGCGCTAGAAGCTTTCGGGAGAGCTTCAGTGCTGCCACATGGCAGGGACTCCATTTCGGATGATGCCATCCCTCTGGCGAAATTGTCCGTGTCACTTCCGTGTGGGATTGAAGGCGGCTGTGCCATATTTTATTCACGGACAACTTTCATAAATAAAATCTGGTGAAATATGGCGCGGCCACCTCCAATCCTACTAGGAAGTGACACGGATGATTTCGCCAGAGGGACGGCATAATCCGAAATGGAGTCCCTGCCGCACGGCAGCGCCAAAGCTCTCCCAAAAGCATCTAGTGTGGTAAGACGTGTCTGAAAATGTCCCCAGGAACATTTTTTACACAGCACCTACCTTTCCCCTACCTATCTCACACTAATTCTGATTATTATTAATAATAATAATAATAATAATAATAAAATTTATTTATACCCCGCCCCTCTGTTAAAATTCATTTGGGGAGGGGGGTATTATCTAGAACAAGAAAACAGAATCTGAGTTTTAATATCTCTCAGAGCATTGTTTCCAAGACCACAAAATCTGGTGTGTATACTAAGAGGATGTTTGGGGTGTGCGCCTCAGAATTATTGGCTTTTAAAATTATTGATTCATTTAAATTAGTTAAATATCTGTGCACTTGAAGCCTGCAGGACAATTTTCAGTCAATAAGTGGAAGATACTCCTAGACATTAAAGATATAAATATTTGATTATTTTATCCTTGCAGGATGACTAATTTCCAGTTTTCTCGCTCAAGGAGAAATTTATATTTCTGCATAGTTTTCATCTAGTATTCACACAACCCAAAATGTTTCAGGAAAGCTTCTGAACATAAAAATACATGTTGGGATTTTTTTTAGTACAAAAATCATATTTTTATGCAAAAATATATTACTTGTGCAAATATATATATATATATATATATATATATTCCAGAAACACGTGGGTTATTTCTGCAAAATTAGGGTATTTTGCACAACAATAACAATTTTGTTCAAAAAATCCTCACATATGTTTCTGGAATTGGCATGCGGGGGGGGGGTTGCATGAAAATTGTGCATACATGGATTTTTGTGCCAAAAAAGTTCTATAAACACATTTTTTATGCAGAATTGTTGTTTTTTATGGTAAAACCCAGGATTTCTGCCCCCCAAATTGACATGTTTTTCTGAAACAGTGTTTTTAGTGCAAAAACTCTATTTTCACCTCAAAGCATGTACTTTTCACACAGAGAAAAAACACTATTTCCAGAAACACATGGGGTGGGGTTGTGCAAAAATCATAATTTATGAGACACTTAAATAGGTGTGAATACCAGGGAGGTGTGAATACCAGGCAAGAACTGCACAAAATTCACACCTCTGAGTTTTTTTCCCCAATTTTTTTGGCCAGGAAACAAACAAACAAAAAAATCCCTACTGAATAGTATGCATGTTTACAGTCAATGCAGTAAACCTTAAAACTAGGGGTGAGTAGTCTGTCAGACAATGTCCCTCCTAAGCATGAACAGACTTTTGCATCAAGGGGCTGTAGCAACACATCATGCAAAAGGTGTGCCTGGGGGTGCCAGCAACTATGATTCACTCAGACAGAGTATGCACAATGTCTACTACAGCTCTGACAAATTTTGCTTGAAGCATCTGTGGCATCAAACTAATGGCTGTTCCAACTTGTGCAAAGCTACGTCCTTTGCTAGTTTAAACTTAAAATGTCATGACAACACATTATGTTGCTTTTCAGTATATAATATCTTTCAGAAAACAACAATTTTATTAAATTGAGGGCTATATTGCCCAAATTGGTGGGCCATTCAGCTTATGTTTTAAAGATCAAGTAGACTTTCATATCTGTTTCCCAAGTCCCCTTTAAACTTTTGTGACAGGCAAAGTTCCAAGTGACACTTCACTCTGCAGCCAACCAGTCAGATGTGACAAGGTCATTAAATTCAATAAATAAATAAATAAATAAATAAATAAATGGTTCTTTTAGTGAGAACGCTTGTGAGATTGGCTGTCTTACACTAATTTCACAGATGCAGTCATGACTGAGCAATTTTAAAAAGTTACTTCTTTGGACTACAGCTTCCAGAATGCTCCAGTCAATGTGGCCATTGGCCACACTGGCTGGATGAGTCTATGGACTTTATCAGATGGGCCCTTAAAACCTATTCCTGTTCCATTACCCTCCCACCCACCCTCCTCCCGTCCCTGTAACTGAATTTTAAAAAAATGTTCACACACTTACCTTAATCCTGGGACAGAAACTGCTCCCATGTCCTCTGGCTGTCCAGGAAGGGAATGGAGCTCTCATAGAGCCCCCTCCCCTTCCTGGAGACCAAAACCCCCTCCCCTTCCTGGAGACCAAATCGCGTGGGGAATTTAAAAATAAAAAAATCCCCCAAACCTCAAAGAAGTGCACCAAGCACCTAAATACCCTTTAAAAACCCCAAATAATGCAGGGAGGGAACAAAAAAGGCTGTCACTTACCTCTTTGTCCCAATCAAAGTAGGAAGTATTTTGCAGGGACCTCCCAGGGCCTTACAGGGAGCCCTGCATCATGCAGGGAATTTAAAAAAGAAAAGAAAACAGACATCAACAAATTAAAGCAATCACCTAAACAGCCTTTAAAAGAAACAAGTAAACAGGGATTGGGTACAAAAAAGTCTGTCACTTACCTGGATGTCCAGATCACCACCAGAAGTGTTCTCTATTTACCTTCCAGGACCTTACAGAGGCAGGCAGCCATGGGGAAATTTAAAAATAAAAATACATGCAGACTTCTAAAAAATTAAAACAAGCACCAAAACACTTTTAAAGCTTTAAAAGCAACATGGGGAGGGTACAGAAAAGGCTGTCACTCACCTGGATGTCACGATCGTACCCGGAAGTGTTTTAACATCACTCCAGCATAATGGCAAACCAGTTCACACACCCGTGATTCTGTTTCAGAAATGGAACAGGAGATCTATTGATGACTTTTCCCTGTGAATAAAACAAAACGAAAAGCACATGGGGTCAGAATGGGCTCAGAACAGATGAGGAGGGTGTCATCTGAAAAAAAAAAACCCTCTTTAGCGATCCTATGGCATTTCTGTTCCATTTCATTAAGCCCGTCTGATAAAGTCCTAAGAGATGTAGTCTAAAAAAAGGAAATTTTCTAAACTCTGCAAATTGGTATCTGAACTCTGCACAAAGGCTTGCAACAAGAAAACAGACATATCATTACAATCATTAAATACATCCTGTTATACCTACATGTTACACTTCTCACAGGGATGCTATTTATATCACTCCAATGGTAAGTTTTACACAAACTTTATCATGTAGGCAGGTCTTGTTGTGTTGTAGAGTACATATCCCTAGTACCTACTCACATACTGTCTGCGTGGACACATTTATAACACTTTACAAAGTTTGTGACAGAGGATAGGATATTTGCCATGGGATCCTAGTGTAGTGGTTAAACACAGCAAATATGTACACTTACAAAAGGGTGGGAGAAAAAGGCAAAGTCTTCAAATAAACTGGGAATCAATGAGCTGGTCTCACATGCATTTATGGAACCAGGGATATATATTTTGTGTGCCCTGTAATCATCAGAAACATTTACTGATGACGTTCTAAATGTCAGGCAGATCAAAACAATTTCAGTAAGCATTAGACACAATATTTGCACAATTTAACTTCAATGAGGAAAGACATAAAAGCTGCATTGGAAAGAATTTGAAGAACAAATTAGAGCTCCTGAATGTATTCTTTGAAGGGAAAACATCCCCCTCTTCAGCATAGCCAGTTAAGAGAATCTCAGGAAGCACAGGTGGGAAAGACTTCTAAGAACTCAGAGATTTATTAGCTGTATACTGTTATTTGTTTCCTATCAGATTTGTGTGAGTAGAACTAACAATGTGGATTGCCACGAAGCAATACCTGAACTTGGCAAAGAAGCTTTCATGGCCTGTGGTGTTCTAGTGATGTGTTTCCATGAACACTAAAGTAGAAATACTCAGACTTGATCAAGGAGCACTGGAAGCCTGTGATGTCCCAGTGATATGTCTCAATGGGAACTAAAAAAACTGTGTGATGGTAAGAAGAGGTGATCCATTCAAACTGCCCTCACTGCTCTAGGCAGGAGCAGTGCCCATGTGTGAAAAGTAGAACTGACTGCAGTTTGGGTCAGACACATAGGTAGAGAAACAGGAAGCTGAGCTATAGTTCTCCAAAAGCATGTTAGTGTACTGGCCATCTCTCCATAGATCCAACATAGGGCCAGTGACCTTTGCCTGTCTATTGGAGTGGATGAGATGGGCAACTTCAGCAGGTTAGGTGGATACTTTTGCCCTCCCTAGATCTCATCAAGGTGTACCCACGTACCCCACAGACTCTCCTTACAAAATGAAGGGATGGAAATGACCTTATATAGGCAAAGGGGGGGCAGGGTAGGCTATAAATAGCCTTTCTAGGAAATAGAAACTAAACAGTTATTTGCCTCTTTTTTTAAAAAAAAAAAAAAGTATTTTGGGGAAACAGCATATAAAATGCCAATCATGCCCCCTACAAGCCTATAGAGATTATTGGCCATTTTCACTTTTTTTATATATAGCATGGGAAGATCAGATAGATGTGGGAAATGTCAGGGAAGCACATGCAACAGGCTGTAGTCAGCCCAAACCGGTTTAAGCTATTTCTCCACCTATGTTCACATTGTATAAATACATAAATACACTACTACAAAATGCCAGTAAGCCTCCAAAGATGTCCAGTTCCAAGGAGAACCCAACCTGAATATTCATGACTACCTGGAACTTCTCAGTGCTTGGAGTGTTCATGTCCAGTGTTCAGGTGTTCAGTAGATGTAAACTCACAATGGAAAATTCCATCCTCATCCTAGTAGTATGCCAGTCAGTGGCAGTGAACTGAAAGGTAAATGGCAGGTGGTATGAGGGTGATTCACAAAGAATCCAACCACACAATTAAAGCTCAGTTCAAGATCACAGTGATCTCACCAGCCTCCAAATACTATACGATATACATAGGAGTGGACGGTACTCAAAAGATTTGGTTAGACTAAGCAACTCAGCATAGTGACTATGATGTATCACTGTATCTTTGATGATAATGCTTCTGAAACATGACATGACATGACATTATATTAAGTAAGTTGCATTGTATCTGTTGTTGCACTACTTTTATGTCTCATCATCAGCATTTACATACCAGCCCCACTAATCTATAGGCTCAGGCTGTTAAACAACACTTTGAAGTAATCCTAACGGCTTATTCTAACTCGAAGAAAGTTTGCAGAAATTCTTTATACAAACTCTTACCACTCAAACATTGATGCATTTTTAAAAGTGTGTCCATTCCCCTATCATTTAGTCATTTAGTCATAAAACTCATTTAGTCATAAAATTGTGGCTCACAAAACAAATGAAATTTTTTCCACTGTAAAATTTCTAGGGCTAAATTCAATTTTAGTCTGAACCTGAGTTGACCCATTGAAGTCAATGCAACTTATTTAAACAGTGTTCAATGTTAAAAACTAAAATAGGATTTAGTCCCTAATATAGGGGTAGACAAAGGGATGCCCATAACCAGTGTGAGCCACATAGGATGCCCTAGAAACACCAACACAAGATCTCAAGTTCCTCTACCAAAATCTTTTCCACTAGAAGAGAACCTGTACACCTTCTAGTGCCATGGAGTAGGGTAATTTTACTATATTTTCTGCCTCCCTGGCCTATTTTGGGTTTGTGGAAAACTTCTTCCCCATCCAACACCCCCCCCCAAAAAAAGGCCAGAGGTGATTAATATTTATTATAGTACCATACCAAAGAAATCATGAGCATTCTGTGAGTTTCCTAAAATCCCAGGTTAGAGAAAGGCAGGAACTACATGAGTCTTGCACACGTTGGCCTAATACATTCCCTGGCTCTCAAAAGTCTAAAAATGTGACTTCTTCCCATCCTCAGATGTCCACTATTGTGACAAAGAGCAAGCTGTTTAACATGTACTAGGACTTTTCATCTGCTTCTCATCCAGCAGGAAGTAGCCTGAAATTACGGGGTGGGTGGGCAGGAATTACCTGAATTTAATGCATTTCAGAAAAGGTTATTTTTCCGTTTCTTTTGCGTTTGTGGTATTTTATGTGCAGGTGTTTTAAAGGAACTCTGAATGATAACATTTCTGCAGGTGTTACTTCTGCTTGAATAAAAGGCAAGGAACAACAGCATCAATAGGTCACAGCCATTAATCCAGGAAGATGTTTCTTGAGGGGGAGTAGGATGCATCATGTTATAAACTGTCCAGTTAGTAAAAGTTTATTCAATGACTGCCTATATTGTATGACCAACAAAAATCTGTTTCAGAATTCAAGCTCCACAGAATATAACTGCATATGTACATGCACACATTCACTAAACACTTTATTAACGGCAGCTTTGCCAGGATATATAACCATTTTAAAATAACAGACTAAGGACTTTTTCAGACAGAGACTTTTACCCCATTCCTGGCTCACTACCCCCACTCCCATCCCTGCCACAGAATAAATAAAATGTTTTCGCACACTTACCTTCTGCTGCAACAGGCACATTCTCCCCCTCCCCTCAGCTGGCCAGGAGTAAATGCAGCCATCGTAAAGCTGCATTTACGACCCGGAAAGCAAATCCTGCCTGTTCTTGCGAGAGTACAATCGCACGGGGAATTTAAAAATAGACGTTTTTAAAAAGCTTAAAAGTATACCAAGCACAAAAATAAATTTTAAAAAATACCAAGTAACCCAGAGAGAGGGGAAGAAGGGTGCCACTTACCTTGATGTCCCAATCTCGACCAGAAGTCTCCAGCAAAGACTTCCCACCATGGCTGGCATCACGCTAGCATAACAAAACAGTAACAGGGGGCCTTTCAAACCACTCATGATTCCATGACAGAAACGGAAGGGGTGGTCTATTCATGACTTTTCATCATGAATAAAAAATTACAGAAGCAGCATGGGGGAAGCACAGGGGAAGCACGGGAGGCAGACAGCATTGTCTGAAAGGGATATCGTTCAGCAACCCTGTTCTGTGCCTGCCACGGAGTAAAAAGTCCGTCTGAAAAAGAACACAAAATATAATGTTGTTGAACAGAACAGAACAATAATGATAAGCTTTAACACCTGGTTTATTAGTGGCCATGGGTAAGAATTCAACAATCCCAACAATTTAGAAACTGAAAGAAAAACAAAATCCCAACCAAAAAGGTTGTAACACAGAAGCAGATCATTAAAGAAAAATCAACCATATTTGGCAGGATTTATGATCATCCACATAAATAGAACACATTTCCAAAACCATCTCTCTGATTACGTATTTGCCATAATTCCTGCTGAAGAATATGTTTTACATTGACCTGAGCATATGGTAGTGTGATATTTTGGAACCATTACATACATACATTTACTTACTTAGAAATGCTGCTAGCCTTCATACTTCTAAATAAACTGTACAAGCACTATTACAACGTTCAGTCCCAGCCTACATCAGCTAAAGGATTTTTTCTTCACCAAACAAACAAATATAATGGGCTCTCCTGATCTGTGGGCTCCAGATCTGTGATTTTGAGCAACTGTGGGTCATCACGTCCTATACTTTAAATGGCAGCAATGTGAATGCAGACACACTGAAGCATCTATGCACACATTGCCACCATTTAATAATATAGGACATGATCATCCACATTTTTTGTCATCAATGGGGGGTCCCAGAACCAAACCCCATGGATCCAGAGGGCCCATTGTAACAGGAATACAACTGAAAAACAAGTTGCATGTCATTTTTGTTCAGTCCCTAAATTTCTAGCATTGCAGTAACTTAAACTTTTAGTTAGAAATACAGCTTAGGTCTCCAAAGAAAAGGGGCGGGCACAGATACTGATGGATTATGAATATAGCAAATTGAAGAGTTCTGGGTATAAAGAATTTTCAGTCTCAGTTTTTGCAATGCTAGAAATTAAGCAAAATTTGTGGGGGGGGTGTGATCCACTGTTTGGATGCAGTGTCCCCATCCTTCCCCATAACTAAACCCCTGGATTACACCCAGCTTAGTTGGATGCAGATCAGTCAGCCCTTTCACTTTACACCAATCAGTAGTCAAATGCAGTGGGGCACTGAAATCAATGTTGGCATAAACTTAGGAAAACTCCTTCATATTAATCTGTTGTGAGATCTTAGTCCTTCTAAGTTGTCTGTAGCACAGGTGCAGATAACTAAAACTTTGTGTAATAAACAGCCAACAGGTCTAATAAGGATCACCAAACAGCAAATTATATTAAGCCCACAGTTGGCACTGCTCAACTTGTTTGAACTTGAATGTAGCCTAACAATAGACTTACTGTTCAAAGACTAAGTTGTGATGGCACAAAGACAAGAAATCGCTAAGCGTTGGAAACTCTGAAGGCCATTAGCACTGGAGTTTGGGTTCCAAAGGGTAAGATTTATATTATTTTTTTAAAACAAGTGACAGTACTTGATTCCTTTCACACTAGAGGTTCATTACCTATACTTCTGACTTCCTTTGCTGTGACCAGAACTTGAAAGTAACAAATTACAACAAATGTAATTGCCTGCTATGAGTGACTTTGTGGGAGGAGATGAGGATGCTATACAGGGCCTTTCTACATGTGAAGCAAAAAGTCCAAATAGATTTCTGCTCACATGCTCCCACATTCACCCTGAAGCCCTGCATATTATGATTCTCCACAGGGATGTGGGATACTTTGTCTTCATTGTCCCTGTGGAGTTTTGTCTTCTGCCGCCACCATCACTGCCACCTCGACCACAATTTAAAGCTCAGGAGCCAGTTCCTGGACAAAGAGAGAGGTTTTCTCCCTTCTCCTGGCTCAGCAGTGCTGCCTCTGCCCACTCTCCTGCTCGCCCATCACAGGAAGAGGTGCTTGAAGAAAGAGATAGGCAGGGGGAGGCTGTGCTGCCAAGCCAGGGGAAGGGAGAAAACCCCTTCCTTCAGCCAGGAATTGCCTCCTGAGCTTTCAAATGGTCATGGTGGTGGTGGTAGTGGCAGTGGTACTGGTGCATGAAAATGCAGACAAAAACCTTGGGGGTTTCCACACTAGAGAAATAATCCATGTTGAAACTGGATTATTTGCATGACTCCTTCCTATGGAACCCTGGGATTTGTAGTTTGGTGAGGCAAGAGCATTCTTTGGCAGAGGAGGCTAAAGACTTTGTAAAACTACAAATCCAAGGATTCCATAGGAAAGAGCCATGCAAATCATCCAGTTTCAACTTGGATTATTTGTGTAGAGTGGAGTCCCCCCTTGAATAATCAAAACTCCACATCTAGGTATCATATTTAACTGTTTTTATGTGTCGTGAGCCACCTCGGGTCCCATTCTGGGAGAAAGGCGGCATATAAATCAAATAAATAAAAATAAGTAAGTAAAATACCCCAAAATGCCTCAAATCTGGGTCATGCAACATGTGGCCTGATCACCCCAGATTTGAGGGAAAGGCCATACATCGTGTGGCCTGATAGTGGCAGATTTGAGGGAATTCCCAGGGTAATTCAGGGGGGTTAATAGTTTAGGCAAGCCCAAAGTTAAATTCCACAATCAAATACAAATATTTATCTTTTATTGGGATAAGAACCAACAGTTTCAAGCTACTTTTTGAAATTACTTTTTACAGCAACTTAAAAGGGCAATTTTAGGCATTTTGAGAGTAATTTTTCAAGTGTTATGTTGTTCACTTATCAGTCTTCAGGATTTATTTTTGTAACAGTAAAAAAAGAAAATAATGGTAAATAACAATAAAATAATAAAAACAAGTAGTAACCCACACAACAAAGAATGCAACAATTTACTTCCTAAACATTGCAAGGAGCAAGAAAGGCACATTACATTTGTCCCTTCATATTCCATGGGGTTTGGTTCCAGGACCCTCTGTGAACACCAAAATCCATGAATACTCAAGTCCCATTATATGCCTCTAGCTTTTCTTCACAAACGAAGATTCAGGAAGGAATCATCCCGCGCTTTCCGCAAGCGCACTGATGACTAAAAAGGCCAATCCGAGATAAACAAGTCCAGTTGCAGAAAGCACAGCAGAAGGTCTCCTTGGGTGACGTTTCTAGGTTGTGATTCTTTCTGCGTTGTCATTTCTCTTCAAGACTTGTTCGTCGTGAGTTCTCAAATAAGGCTGCAGCATTGTGGATAGTGCGTCTCCATGCCTCCCAATGTGAGGCCATGGCAGACCATTGTTGGTGATCAATTTGGCCGAGCATGAGATGTTGTTTCAGGGAGTCCTTGTATCGCTTTTTTGGAGTGCCCCTTTTATGCTGACCCATGGCGAGTTCACCGTAGAGTACTATTTTGGGGAGGCAATGGTCCTCCATCCTAGAAACGTGCCCTGCCCAGCGCAGCTGTGTTCTCAATATCACGGCCTCAATGCTGGTGATCCCTGCCCATTATATGCAATGCCCATTATATGCAATGGCATAGCAAAATGGTGTCCCTTATATAAGATGGCAGAATCAAGGTTTGCTTTTTGGATTATTATTTTTTAAAGAATATTTTCAAGCCGTGAATACTTACATCCGTGAATACCAAATCCGTACATATGGAGGGACAACTGTATTTCTAAAACACCATAACAAATAATGCCAATGAATTACTTTTTTAAAAAAGTAATTTTTGTGACCCTTCCTGTACCCATTCCTAGTCTAATATGGGATAAGCACTGACAGAGTGGCTTGAGGCAGATTACCAATCTGGGAAGTGACTTTATCAGAGGCCCCTTCACACTACACAAATACAACTCCATTTAAAATTCTACGGCTGCATTTGATGTAATCCTGGGATGTGCAACTGGGGGAACAGTTATTTAGAATTGTCAGGCAAACTGCTCCTCTACTGCCTTACCAAACCCCAGAATTGCTTTTTATACTGGGAGCAAAGGACAGATGAAGTGTTAGGTTCCCCCTCTGCCAGCCAGTTAACCTGCTGCATGCAGCTTCTTTTCCCCTGTGGCCATCAGGGGAGTGCCTGAATATAAGACTGTGGGCTTGTCTACACAAGAGAAAAAAATATGTCCCCCCCCCCAAATCTGGTGCAATAAGGCCACACAATGTACAGCCTCTTGCCTGAATCCGGTGCGATAAGAACACATGATGTATGGTCCTACCTGCATCAAACTTGGGGTATTACCACCTTAACCCAGGTTTTTAAAACTTTCAGTTCACTCCACAGTTTGCTGGAAACTCTGGTGTTTCTGTAGTCTGAACAATCTATTTACCCTGGATTTGGGAGGGGGGACAGGATAAACTGCTTCCTGGCAAGTGCTGCCATTTTCCTCAAAGTCCAGGCCAGTTCCCAGCCAAGAATGGTGAAGAAAGGTTTTTTCCTCCTTTGCTTCACCGCACCTAGCACGCAGTCACTTTCTCTGAGGCAAATGAGGTGCCAAGCCATGTGATCTGGGTGCCTCATTTTCCTCAGAGCAAGTCACTGTGCACCAGGGGTAGCAGGGCAGAGGAGGGGAAAGCCTTTCTGTCACAGTTCCAGGCCAGGAACTGGTTTGGCTATCTAGGGAAATGGTTCCTCCTGCCAAGCAGCAATCTGTCCTAGCTCTACCAGGAAACTGATTGAGAAAGGCAGCAGCAGCAGACCTGAGCAACATGCAAATGCATGGACATGTGTAGACAATCTTCCTGATGTCTCTGTGGAGTGACAGGGAACAGGGCAGCTCTGGGTCAGAAGTCCATTCAGACTTTCCCCCTAGTGTACACAAGCCCTGTGTTAGGGGATGAGGAAATGGAGGAGAGGCCATTAAGCATCTGTTATTTTCCAGCAGCCAATGGTAGAGAGACTTTAGGTTATCTTGCCCAAATTTCAAATTTAATTTAAATTATTAAACAAATAAATTCCCAAATGGCTTCCTGTCAGATATCTTACAAAGGTCGAGCATGGTGTAGTGGTTTGTCCATTGGACTATGACTCTGGAGACCAGGGGCTCAGTTACACAGCAGTTTTTATTCCAATAGTTTACGCTTTAGCACATTTTTGCATCAGTGCTCTATAGTTTACATTTAGTGCGAAATTGGTTGATCTGTTTAGTTTTCCACTTTGCAATTCACACAGACAAAGGTGGGGTGTGTGGCCTCCCAAGCACATCTGGGGGAAGATGCTGGGAAGCTGAGAGTGAGGGAGAGAATGAGACAGAGGACATTATCAGATGGGAACAAAAAAAGCATTCCTGTCCCACAATCTCCTTTCCCACTACTCTCCCACCCCTGTCCCTGCACAAGAACGAAAACTTTCACACTTACCTGAATCGTTCTTGTGCTGGGAAGCCCAGGAAGTGAAAGGAGCTCTAGAGCTCCTTTCACTTCTTGGTTTGTAATCCCGGCTGCTCTTGCAAGAAGAGGAGAGCCGGGATTTAAAGGTTCAGGCTGGTGATCGGGGGAGGGGAGGTGGAGGGCTGGCAATGGGGGGGTGATGGGCTGGCGATCGGGGGCTGGAGGGCTGGCGATCGGGGTGCAGGGAGGGGTGATCTGGGTGGCAGCAGCAGGGGCCTGTCATAAGAGAGGCATCCGGAAGTGTTTTGACACTCCGGACCTCCCCTAACGCTGGCATCCCACCAGCATAATGGGCACCTTTTCACATTCCCCTCATTCCATTACAGAAACGGAATGAGGGATCTATTGATGGCTTAAGCCATGAATTTAAAAAGACGGGGGCAGCGCTGGAGCAAAATGAGAACAGAACGGACAGGGAGAACGTCATGTGAAAAGGAGAGCTTTTCCCAATATTCTGAAGTCCCTGTTCCGCTTTATTTGGCACGTCTGATAATCTCCAGAGAGGAAAAGTGCTGGCATCTTTCCCTCCTCTGATTACCAGAGGAACGCCTGCTAGTTTTCATCCCTTAGCAGAAGTGCTCCCTCTTCTTCCCAAAGCGAGAAAGGTGGGAGAAAGGAGGCAGCCTTTCAGCTCCGAGGAGCCATCCCCCGTCAAGCCCCCCTTCCCCTCACCCATTCTCCCTCTCTCTCTCTCTCTCTCTCTCATGCACACACACACACACACACGCACACACACACACACACACACAGGGCAACAGGCTAACTGGGAATTCCTCAGCCCCAGCAGCCAAGCAAGCTGGGAGGCAGACTGGGCGATTGGGAGGGGGATAGCAGTGGCTGGATCTTTTCCGTGGCTGGAAACAACAGTGGCTGGATCTTTTCATTTGTGGCTCCTCCATCTCTTACAAGTCCACCCCCTCTGTGGTCAGTCCAACCAATCATGGCTCAGCTCTACTACTGTTGTTTTGGGAAGATTGCTGGTAGTTCACACAGCCAAAATGGTAGTTCACACAATCGATACACTAAGTTGCGCTACATTTTGAAAAAGTCGGGGAAAGTAGCAAAAGCCCTTATTATGCTATTTTTGAGTTTTTGAGCTCCCCCCTTCTGAATGGGGCGATATTGTGGCACGATGTGTTTGAACTATTAGTAATCCTAGCAAATTCTTCACAGATTTATTTTGCCGTGTAAACGGGTCCCAGGGTTCAAATCCCCACTCAGCCACGGAAACCCACAGGGTGACTTTGGGTAAGTCATACTCTCTCAGCCTTAGAGGAAGACAAAGGCAACAATCCCCCCACCCCAAACAAAACCTGTCAAGAAAATCTTAAGGTCACCATAAGTCAGAAACAACTGGAAGACACACAAAAACAATAACAATTAAAAAAAGAGTTGGAGTGTTCATCATTTGGATGTAAACTCTATTACTATTGTATGAGCGAAGGAATTGGAACAAAGTGGCTAAAGGGCCCATGCTGCTTGCTGGCAGCCCTCCCTCCCCCCCATGCACATTTCTCCCACTGTCATGACTCCTGGAGGGAAGAGATGTGTCCATTTTTCTTCCCAGTCATCCCAAAGAGTTGGAAGCATTTACTGCCCATTCCATCTTGTTCCCCAGTCAGGACCGGTTTAAGGAATTTTGGGGCCCCCTGCAATGCTTTACTTTGGGGGCCCCATATGTTTATCTCAGATCAATGTAACCTAACCTATTCACCGTACAGGATGTTCAGATTATAGTAGGACCCCCGTATCCCTGGATTCATTATCCATGGGACACAAAACAGCACACCTACCATAGAGTCTTCCTAGAAAATGTGTCTTCCCTAGCCCTTTTCTAGGCCTTCCAAGGCAACTCTATGGTATTTTAAACCAGAAATCCCATTATTTTCATATTAAGGAGGCCAACACGGGGCCCTCTCTTGACCTCGGGGCCCCCTCTTGACCTCGGGGCCCCCTGCCAATGCTGATTTGGCAGACAGGTTAAACCGGCCCTGTCCCCAGTGGTACTGTGAGTGAAGAGGAAGGTGGTGCATTGTGGCTACTGCCTCTGAGAGTCTGGTCTTGGTCATGCCAGCTGGGACAAACAGGCAAGGGGAACCCAGAGCCACCCACACCCACAGGCCTAAATAGGACTGGCTCACCCCACAGGGAGGGCTCCTCTGCTAAGCCTGATCTGCCACAATATAAAGTGAGCCCTCACCCATGTGAACAAATACAGCCTGGTTTTGGAACAGCTCTAGGGCCCCAGCCACCTTAATCCTTCCTTGTGTGAGAGATTCCCATCTCTCTGGTGGACTTATAGCTAATGAGACTTGAAAAAAGAACAGAGGAGAATCACGAGAGCTTGGCTTTTTGAGCAGACGATCAATTTTAAGGTCTGCCCAAAACATTTTCACCACATACTGCTTCGTTTGCTTCTCTAAAGCACTTGGACAGTAAAATGTGATTAATCCACTTTCTCTTTGCCTGTTCCATCCCATCTCTATTCAACCCCCAAAGAAAACCACACCGATAGCAGCCTGTCCAAAAGCTGTGTGGCAACCAGCCTCTTTTCTTTGCCCACTTCTTAAGACTGACATTGCCTGGGTGCTGAATAGCCTAATGGGAAGAGTTCAGTGCTGGGTCTGCACTTTCCCAGCCATTAGCCAGCTGCCACTGCATTTCATTATCTTAAGAGTGGGGGAGCTTGTGCATCAAAGCCATTTCCAAACAGTCTGATGGGGTGGAAGTAACCCAGCCGGGACAACATTCAAAGTTGTAAATTTTTTGGACATACACAGTGCCATCTGGAATCCAGAACCATAAAGACCAGCCGCGGGCAGGCAGGAGGAGAAACGCCTTACACACCCTGCTTTGTTCATGGGTGTAACAGTTAATCCTGATAAACAAGACGACCTTGGAGTAAGTGCCTGTTATCATGCATATCCATTGTTTTACATAAGCAGAACTGCAGAGAGCCAGGGGGAGAAACAAAGGTAGAAGGCGGGGCTTTGTGCAAAAACAAAGGAAGCAGACCATGAAAAACACCCTATGATTGGCTTCTCTGGTTTGGCTGGAACAGAAGAGTCCCCTGCACCCTGATTTTACTCCCTCACTTCTCCCCCCTGCATACAACACTAAAAAAAGCTTTCAAGCTGCCTGCAAAACAGCCTAGGTACTTGGCATGACAATGTCTAGCACTACTATTCATCTGTTTCAGTTGGCTCTGTTTCTTGTCTGATCAGTAATTCAAAATCATTCTTTTTATTCTCTCACTCCATGCTCTCTCCTGCTTGTGGTATTACAGTCATAGAGATAGTGTGGGTAAATCTAGCAGGGAGCTTATCCAGTCTGATATTCAGGCAATGGCCACACATCGCTACATATACATGGAGCCTTGCACAGAACTGAGTCAAATTCTAAAGTGACAAATTGTTTATCCAAGAAAAAGGGAAACTCATAGCCCTTAGACTGAAAATATGCAATGTATGTAAAACATAATGGCATGGTGCTTCTATATCCTCAACGATTTAACTTTTCTGATGTTATTTCCTCTGTTCATCTGTTTACAGTCATACTTCATAAAAAGTCATAAAGGAATTCAGTAACACTTTTGAGATTAACAGGTTTATTCTAGCGTAAGTTTTTGTGGACTTCAGTGAACTTCAGTGAACATGAAAGTTTATGCTAGAATAAACCAGTTAGGAGATTATCAGACGAAGCTAATGTGACGCCAGAATAATGACATCAGAACGCAAAAGGATGCCACTATCAGATGACAACATCCTTTTGTGTTCCTCTGGCATTATGCTGGCTTTTTTTTATTGACAGATGAAGCCGTCAATAGATCCCCCAACTCTGTTTTGGTGCCGGCATTGCGGCATGCGAAACCTCAGGCCATTTAAATCTCATCACCGCAGAGAGAATGGCCAGGCCAGCATGAACACTTCCAGGTGAGATTGGTACATACAGGAAAGTTTCGCATTTTTTATGACCCTCCCTGGGGTACTTGGGAATTTTAAAGTATGTTTAGGTGCTTGTGTAAATTTTTTATGCTTTATTTTTATTTTTGAATTTCTCGTGCTCACGTCTTCTCATGAGAACGGGAGGGATTTTACTCCAGGAAGTGAACAGAGCTCCATTAGCATTCCCGTTCATGCCTGGGCTGCCTCAATAGGAGAGAAGGTAAGTATGATGGGGAGATTAGTGTGCCGGGACAGGGTCGGGATTGGAGATTGTGGGGTTTTTTGCATTCCTGTCTGATAATCTCCTTAGTCTCAAAGGTGCTACCAGATTCCTTTGTGCCTTTTTATACTAAAACAAACAAGCAAAGCTATCTCTTTGAATATCTCTGTACCTCGTTTTTTGTTACTTCACATCTCGTCCCACTGCTACAAAAATGCTTCCTAAATGAACAGAACCTCAGAATGTTAATGTCCAATACAGCATGTTAATTGAGATCACATACACAAAAGAAGAACACATAATATTGATATTGGACTTCTTGTACATAATTATCTCCAGAATCTGTATAGTAGCCACATAAAGTAGGCCAAGATTATTATCCCCATATTACAGATACAAACCACAGCTTTGAGACTAGTGATAATAGTTCATCTAAAAATTCATAGCAGAACTGAGATATGAACAAGAGATCCTTTGGCTCAAAATAAAAGTACCTATTTCATTTTCTTGCACCCTTTGATTCCCCAGTTCTTGCTAAGCTGAGCTGCAATCACTGTATTAGTTAGAGAAGAAACTGATTTTTCTAGAAACAATTTATAGTTATGAGCTATTCCTGTTGTATTCCAAAGAATATTGAGGTGGCTTGGTCTTGAGCAGGCAAGACGCATTAACTTTACAAAAGACCTGCTTCTGGTGAAGGTGAAAAGTGCTAGAAACTGTTCAGATAAACAGAAAGATCAACACAGTCCCCCTACTGTCAAACAGCCTCCTGGTCTCCTTGGGGTGTTGCTGTAGGGATCATTGAAATGTACTATTACGTCACTGGTAATATATCCCCTACTCATTTTTTCCCCCTAAACTAAAAAGCCTGAAATATTGTGCCCAGTCTAAAGGGATATTGCTCAAGCTTTTTGAGTTTTCCTTTTCTGCACTATTCCCAACTCCATGGTGTGTGTGTTTTGGGGTAGGGGGTTGGAGATACCTGTACCCAGTATTCTAAGTGAGGCTGCATTTCAGATGTGTAATAAAGGCATTCTGATCCTGACAATCTTCACAGGTAAATGGAATGTTTTATATCAAAACTCATCCCACTCTCTTTTTAAAAAATACTTGGTGGTATTTATTTATTTAAGTGTTCTTTTATATAGGCTATCTAGAAAAATCAGTATAAATTCTGCAATCTCCCCCCCCGCTCCCATATAACACTACCAACAAAGATTCTGGATTATTTGTGAGCATAATCCTTGCCTATGAAAAACCTAGCACTCTTATATTTTCTGTGTTTGCATCCTCTTGGTCACTTTACCTGTCCCTTTGTTTGGATACCTAAAGTGTATTTCTAAATGTTTAACTGAAGTTTTAAGCTAAACTGTAATGCTAGAAATTTGGGAATTGAGGGAAAACATTCTTGGAGAGGGCAGAATTGAGTTTTGAGTTGAAGGAGGGGAACCTATTTGACTCTTGCACAACAGGTAAGTGAAAGATCTTGGCTGCACGACTGCAGAAACTAAGCTGGTATATATTTGCTGTTGTTGTTGCGTGCCTTCAAGTTGTTTCTGACTTATGACAACATTAAGGCAAACCTATCATGGGGTTTTCTGAGGCCGAGAGTATGTGACTTGCCCAAGGTCACCCAGTGAGTGTCCATGGCCTAGCAAGGATATGAACCCTGGTCTCCAGAGTTGTAGTCCAATGCTCAAACCATGCTGCCCTATGCTAAAAGTATATAGGATCTTAATGTCTATTTCTCATTTATGTAGCCCCACTTAGGGCTTGTCTATAAAGTGAAAATAATCCTAATGGCAATCACATGGAAGGTGATCTGTACAAATGGACATTCCCATAAATGTCTCATCCAGAAGGGGGGAAGCCAAATCCACCTTAAACTCCTTCAGGGAATCCTTCGGAGCTTTACTTGGAGTTTTTTAAAAAAACTCCATAGGACATGCAAACGTGTGATCATTTGGATGCTCGCATTCACACTGCTCCGACCGGGCAGCACAATTTGATTGGCTGGACGAGCATGGGGGCAGGGCTAGGAAACAGGGAAAGTGCCTGCTACCGCCATCTAGGGTTTTCAGCTAAGTGAGGGTCCAATACGTTGATAAAACCAGCAATCTTTTACTCTTTTTTTTTTCTTTTTACAAATATGACATTTTGCATGTACGCACTATGGTAAACTGTTTTAAAAAGTCCAGCGGCAGCAGGATATTTTTTTTCCCCCTCATATAGACGGGACCTAAATGTCAGATGCTATATGAACTGAATTCTATTGGTTAGTCACAACTAGAGTAAACCCATTGAATCAATTTTTGAAAAGTGAATCAAAGGACTCCTCTACACAGGCCAGAATACACAGACTCCCCGACAGCATATTCCACCTACAAATCTAGCCTGTTCCTCCCCCATCACTGGCACGAAATAGGGCAGAGTCCAGTGCTGACCCATCCCTGCAGCCACTACTGCTGCCCTCCATGTCGCACCCTCTGACATCAGGAAGCAGGCCTGCAGCACATGAGCAAGGCTCCCTGCATGTGACCAGCCTTGGTCACATGCTGTGGGCCCCCTTCCTGGCTACAGAAGAGAGAGACAAAGGGCAGCTGCAATGATGGGCCAACATGCCAAAAAAGGTTCATGCAGTCACATGGGGCCCAATCTGTTTTTTGCTGACTGGAATTGATTTTGTTGGGTATTTTTAAAACATGCTGTAATGGGCCCTACCCTGTATTCCCCCTGCCTTAGCCCCATCTTTGCCCCAGGGCTCGTGAGGGCTGCCCAGGGCAAAATGAGGCAAAAGCCCTGCATCATCAGAACTGCGAGGCTCCAAGACAGGATAAATTGCCCATGTAGACAACCCAAAATGTTGGTAAATCCCACTGAGTCAGTGTTTCCACTCTAGTTAGAATTAAGAACAGGATTCAAGCTGTTTCAACCACAAATGTCTGAAATAGTTCCACAGAGGGTATTCACAGGACATATAATTGCCCATCCCTCTGTTTCAATGCTCTTATATAATGTATGCACCCATCCTGAATGAAATAGGAAATATTTATTTTATTCACAGGCTCAGCAAAATTGACTTCTGTGGCTTTTCACAGTATACATATGTTCTAGCATTCAGTCATCCCACATATATTTTTCCCCATTTTATATATGGGTGTAGTGGCGCCAGGGCTCACAGGGTCAAAGTCCTGGGACTATTTGATTAGCCAAGACAATTACTTCATCTTGTTACCTGGTTGCATGACAAGCAGCACTTGCTAAAATTCCCTATTCTACACAACCATTAAAGGTACAGGAGCCCTCTCCAGTTTCCACTCTGGCAACCCTACATGTCATGGTAGATATAAAAATGGTTAGAAATGTGTTTTTAACAAACATACATATAAATAAAAAATGATCAACACATTGCCTGCATTTTTGGACTCTCCTGGGGGATGTTGGGAGCCTCTCCTAAGACTGTAAAGATGTAGACCTGTGCTTCACAATTTACCACTATACCGCTGGTTTTATAACAGATAAAATCCTACCTTGGCTAAGATAAACATGAAAGCTTCAGTAGGCCTTTGTATTTGCCGCTTAAATTCTCACTGCTTTCTATTCCCGAATGCAGTTAAGACCTGCAGCTGAATAGTTGCTTCCTGTAACATTATAGCTAGATCCCTATTGCAGATGAATTTGGAAACCATCCTCAAAAGAATAAAAAGAAATAACTGCTGGCAAATGACATTTTTAAAAATCCCTCAGGCCTTAACTAGCTTCAGTACAATAGCCATTTCCTGCTATTTTGTGAAGAGTGGTGAGAAACAGGCAGAGATATGCAGTTAAAAATAAGAGGTTTTCTGCAAAAGGGTGCAAAGGATAGGTTTGTTAAAAGCTACTGATGAAGGAGATTCACAACTAGACCTCCCAGGTGGTTACATTTTGTTTCCACTTCAAGAACAGCTGCAGAGGGGTCCAGAATTATCAAGATCGTTTCTCCTTACACCATTCTCCTAATTTAAATTTGCCATCTGAAGCTGTAAGATCCATCGGGTTCCTACATGCAGTGAAGGAAAACTGGGAAAGAATCGAGAACAATATGGTGTTAGGTTATTTTTCAAAGTGCTTCTTAATACCATTTACTGGGGAATGGGAGTAGGAGGATGCTTGTGTGTTTCCCAGGTGCATTTCTAAATACTGTACACCTCTTACGTTGTTATTGTGTGCCTTCAAGTCATTTCTGACTTATGGTGACCCTAAGGAAGATGTATTATTGGGTTTCCTGAGGCAAAGAATGTGTGAGTTGCCCAAGGTCACCCAGTGGGTTTTCATGGACGAGCAGAGATTCAAACCCTGGTCTCCAGAGTCATAGCACTCAAATCACTGCACCACTACTGGGTCGTATTTATTTACAGTTGTCCCTCCACATTCGCGAACTTGACATTCGCGGTTTCGGTTATTCGCGGTTTTGGGAGGGCCCCCCGGGCCCCCCCAAAACCGTGACACGGGGCCTCCAGAGGCCCCGTGAAAGACCTGGGGAGGGGTGGGGAGGCCTTCGCGGGACGCCCGGAGGCCCTCCGGAGGCCCCGCGAAGGCCTGGGGAGGGAGGGAGGGAGGGAGGGCCGGGGAGGCCTCCGCGGGGCCTAGGAAGGCCCCGCAAAGGCCTGGGGAGGGAGGGAGGGAGGGCCGGGGAGACCTCCGCGGGGCCTAGGAAGGCCCTGCAAAGGCCTGGGGAGGGTGGGAGGGAGGGCCGGTGAGGCCTCCGCGGGGCCTAGGAAGGCCCCGCGAAGGCCCGGGGAGGGTGGGAGGGAGGGCCGGTGAGGCCTCCGCGGGGCCTAGGAAGGCCCCGCGAAGGCCTGGGGAGGGAGGGAGGGAGGGCCGGTGAGGCCTCCACGGGGCCTAGGAAGGCCCCGCGAAGGCCTGGGGAGGGTGGGAGGGAGAGCCGGTGAGGCCTCCGCGGGGCCTAGGAAGGCCTGGGGAGGGAGGGGGAGGGGTGTAGTTATTCGCGGATTTTTCACATTCACGGGGGTCCGCGGAACGGAACCCCCGCGAATGTGAAGGGATGACTGTATTTATTTGGTGGTAATAGTCATGATGACTAGTTAATGAGAGCCTTATTTATCAGCTGCTGTCCAGGTGTAGATTGTTAGCTTCAGATCCTTTCTTTGGATTCTTTAGCTTCAAAAGAGCCTTGAACAAGTTAGCCCCCCCAAACAGAGGGCACCTTCAAATAAAGTAGGGATGGGGATCCTCAGACTTAAGGGCAAATCCAGACCTCTGGGGTTTGTCAGATGGCTACATCCCCTTACCCATGACATTTTCGGGTTTCCTAAGTATTAAGCATGGCTTTGGTGGAAAAGTTGAAACACCTATCCTAAGACTTAGGACTTTATCAGACACACCAAATACGGCATCATAATGACACCACATAAACACGAAAGGACATGCAGATCAGATGACGTCGCCCTTTCACATTTATGTCCTGTCAAAATCCTGTACCTTTTTGTTGATGGCTGAAGCTGTCAATAGATCCCCCATGGTGCTTTAGTGCTGGCATTGCCGGCGTGCAAAACCTCAGGCCATTTAAATCTCATCACTGCAGAGAGAATGGCCGGTCTGCCACAAACACTTCTGGGGAAGATCGGGACATCCAGGTAAGTTTCACTATTTTTATTACTCTCCCTGGGTTACTTGGGACTTTTAAAGTTTGTGTATGTGCCTTGTGCAACTTTTTATGTGTTAGTTTTGTTTTTGTTTTTGAATTTCCCGCATGACGAAGCCTTGCCGGATTTCAAACAAGGAAGTAAACAGGGCTCTGTTTACCTCCTCTTTATTGCTGGGGCTGTCTTTGCTGGGAGAAGAAGGTAAGTGTGGAAGGAGCATTCTTTTGCCAGCATAAAAATGTGTTTTTTAATGCCAGCAAAACAATGTTTAAAGAGGATAGTCTGATAAAGTCCTTAGTTATTCACAGGGAGAGCCTTAACTACACTAGCATTTTAGTCCGATGGTTTTGCCTTTGGCTTCACTCATCACTAGAATGCCACCCCTGAGTCAACACAGTTCTAAGTTTGTTTGATATATTTTTATTTTGTTTTTATTTATTTTTCTTTCTTAATTGTTTAAACATGTTAATGTGCTATGCTTTGATGTTGTCTGATGCATATGATCTTTTTCTGAACTCTGTGATTTATGCTATGCATCCATGACTTGTAATCTTGGGAGATTTTCAGACGCCTCTTGCCGCCTCTTGCCGCACAAGCAGCCTCCGGAGCAGTAACGAGGCTGCTGCGCGGCAAGCGGTCCATTTTGGACACGCCGTTTCTCTCTTGGCATCGTCTGTGACTGTTGCAGCTAGCATTGAAGGTGGCCGTGCTGTTTTTTACTCACGGACAACTTCCGTGAGTGAAAAACAGTGCGACCGCCTCCAATGCTAGCTGCAACAGTCACGGATGGCGCCGAGAGAGAAACGGCATCATCCAAAATGGACCCCTTGCCACGCAGCAGCCTTGTTACTGCTCTGGAGGCTGCTTGCGTGGCAAGAGGCGTCTGAAAATCTCCTTGATTTTAAAAAAGCATAATTTAAAAAAAAGGGGGGGAAGAACTTCTCTGGAAATGAATTCAGCCTTTGGAATGAAGGAGGTCTCCTACTCTTGAAACAGAGGGGTTTCCTCTGTAAAATAGGGCACTTGCGCACTCCAGAGACTGTTATGTCAGGGGTATTCTAATTTCACTGTGGTTCTTATTTCATTACTACTAACTGAAGATCCTAAGACACTGTCCATAGGTTTGCTCATGGAGGCATCTTGATCTTAACTCGTTTAGTGGGAAGTTGTTTAGCTGCTATAACTAGGGGAAATTATTGAAAGCATGACCCACGTGAAGTCTTATTTCAAAAACTGAATGAATAGGAAGAGCTTTTGTCTCCGTAACCTCATATGTTTTTTAAATTTTAACTTGTGTGACAGACTCATTTTAATGGTGAGGGCTGCTTTTAAAGAGTTTTCAGATTGCTGTTTAGGGGCTTTTTTGTCATTTGTTGTTGATAATCAGATGGTATAATGAAACTAAACTCTGATTTTTGAGATTTAGAATACCTTAAGGAGACTCACATGTCTTGCATAAAGCATATGTAATGGGAATTAACTGGACCAGCCAGTAAAAGGTGACATTTATAACACACATTATGACATCTTCATCATACCTATTGAAGGCTGGCCCAGAATGCTCCACAAACACACTTCTAGTCTGCACAATTCAGGATTTCAGTGATTTTGATGGTGTACAGATAAAAGTGAGAGGTGTTTTCTGTTTTTCTCTGTCCCTGGAGATTGAACTTCCTAATCTTCAATTGCAATAAAAAGAGTTGATCGGGAACTTTAGCCCTGTTCTACCAATTATCCATTTGAACACAACTACATAGGCCAGTCCTACATAGAATGTAAAATTTCTGGAAATTTTGAAGCCGCCAGGCAGAATAAACCAAGTTTCTCAGGGAGCAGGTACTGGATGAGAATATCTTCAGCCCCTCAGACTATTCCTTCTAAATTCCCCAGGTGTTCACTTCCATTGGAGGGCACAATCACATATGTAACATTGCCTGTCCTAAGCCCCTTAAATTAGTGTGCTGGGTTGGGGTATGGGGATGGACAGCTTTCTATCAATTTGTGTACATGGAATGGGGAGAGGTGCCATGTTATCATTTCATTCAAGCTGCAAAATGGCTTGGGCTACCCTTGAAACAAGACACTTTCTGACCTCTGCAGACACAACTGTGGCTTTGGCTTATTAGGAAAATCAGAACTGAGACCCAAGACCTTTTCTTCTAATAATACTAGCAGCAGAACATACAGAGGAGTGAGACCATCTGCCCCTGTTTTCATTTTTCTAAAAATGGTGTACCGTTCAAATTGCATCCTGCTTGATTATGCCTGAAAAATTGTGGTATGCATCCATGAGGCATCAGGGCATCAAAGGGAGAAATAATTCAGGTAAATAATTTCCTAAATGTTAAATTCGAGAAGTTTAATGACTTTTTTGAAATGGGGGAAAATACCTCTGAGGACATCAGGAAAAGAACAGGGCTGCTGCGCTTACAGAGCCCCATTTCAGATGACGCAGTCCTCCTCCATTCTCCTCTCGACATTCCCCTGCGCTCCAGGGGCCACTTCTTATTGACGGAAAACCTCCATCAATAAAAAGTGCCGCCTGCAGCACAGGTGAAGGTCGGGAGGAGGTCAGGAGCAGGATGGAGGAGAACGGGGCTGTCTGAAAAGGGGCTCTGTAAGCACGACAGCCCCATTCTTCTCCCGACCTCCTCGGGATTTTTTCTCCCCATTTGAAAAAGTCCTAAGACATAAACATTTCCTGGCAGCAGATGTGTACAATGTTTAACACTTAGGACTTTATCAGACCAGGGAAATATGGCATCATAAGGATATCTAATGATCACGAAAGGGCACGCATATCAGATAAAGACATCCTTTCATGATCATCTATTGTTAAAAAGCTGTTCCTTTTTATTGATGAGCCAAGTTGTCAATAGATCGACCGTGGCACTTTGTTGTCAGCAGTGTCGGTGTTTGAATCGTCACGCCATTGTGCTCATGTGAATGCTGCGTCATTGACAGAACACTTCCAGGTGAGATCACGACAGCCAGGTTGGGGACACTCTTTTTATGAACACACATCCCCTTCCCGCCCCCCCATGTACTTGGGACATTTTAAGTGTGTTTTTGTGCTTTGCTGCACTTCTTTATGTGTTTATTTTGCTTTTATTTTTGAATTTCCCACACTAGCATCTTCTCATGAGAATCAGTGAGATCTTGAACCAGGAAGTGAACAGAACTCTGTTCACTCTCCGTTAGTGCCTGGGCTACCTGTGAATGCTGCTAAAGGTAGATCTGATCAAGGGGGTTCTTTTGCCAGTGTAAAAACGCTTCAAAATATGCTGGCAAAAGAACTTTCACGAACGGTGGTCTGATGATGTCCTTCATGTATCATAGAAAATCAGACACAACAAGATCCCCCATTTCTAGGTGATGCAGTTTCACATGGAAGCGCTAGATAATTCCTTCAAGAGCCCTATAATGATTGCAGACAAGCTTTCCTTCAAGAGAAAGCAATCTTATCAACTTTATTGCTTTTCTTCAATGACAGTTTCTTCAGGAAAAATAAACCTATTCCACATCTCTCTCTTTATGGACATAACTGAACTACAGGTAAAGTGTGTGAGATTTGGTCTGTTGGTTCCAAACCAACACCTTAGGAGCTAATTTTGAACCTACAGGTAATGTTTCAAGAGGGACTGAACTGGTGAAATAATATGAGGTTATTTATTATATTAATAATATGATGGATTTTCCTTGGTTTTTTTCTGGGCTGTGAGGCCGTGTTCTGGAATAGTCTCTTTCTGATGTTTCGCCTGCATCTGTAGCTGGCATCTTCAGAGAATAGTTGGGTAGCAGTGTATGTGGAGTTTATATGCTGTGAACCTCTGTTGGGGAATATATGTAAATTTGTGTAATAGAATGGTTAGTTTCTGGGTATAGAAATGCAAGGCTCGTTAGTGTCTGTTTGGCTAATGGTTGGTTGATGGGCCAGCTGGAGCTCCCCCTGTCCCTGGGTGGAATTCCTTTGTGAGTGTTGAGTTTTGATTCTATTGTTCTTCAAAACTGGGAGTCAGATTTTGTTTACTTTTAAGGTTTCTTCTTTCTTGATGAAGTTGTCCAGGTGTTTGTGGACAGATACCTACACAAGAACTCCAATCATCACCCAGGACAAAAAAGAAGCACAATAAAAACATTGGTAGACCATGCAAAAAGGATATGCAAATCCCACTACCTGGAGGATGAACTGAGGCACCCAAACTGGGCCCTACAGGCTAATGGTTACTCCAGATCAGGCATCACAAGAGCAGCCAGACCCAGAAAAAAGCACAGGAATGAAGAAGAAAAACAGCCACCCAAAGGGAAGGTATTTTTACCATACATCAAAGGAGTCACAGACAGACTAGGGAAACTGATGAGGAAACACAACCTCCAAACAATCTATAGACCAACCAGAAAAATCCAAGAAATGCTACACTCAGCGAAGGACAAAAGAGACCCTCTCACAGCTGCAGGAGTATACCACATGCCATGCAGCTGTGGACAAGTTTACATAGGGACCACAAAACACAGTGTGCAAACACGAATCAAGGAACATGAGAGACACTGCAGACTGGGCCAGCCAGAAAAATCAGCAGTAGCAGAACATGTGATAAACCAACCTGGACATAAAATGCTACTTAAAAATACAGAAATTCTGGACCAGGCGAAGAACTATCATGTCAGAATGCACAGAGAAGCTATTGAAATCCACAAACACCTGGACAACTTCAACAGGAAAGAAGAAACCTTAAAAAGTAAACAAAATCTGACTCCCAGTTTTGAAGAACAATAGAATCAAAACTCAACACTCACAAAGGAATTCCACCCAGGGACAGGGGGAGTTCCAGCAGATAATGGCCCATCAACCAACCATTAGCCAAACAGACACTAACGAGCCTTGCATTTCTATACCCAGAAACTAAACATTCAATTACACAAATTTACATACACTACCCTATAGGGGTTCACAGCATATAAACCCCACATACACTCCTACCCAACCATTCTCTGAGGATGCCAGCCACAGATGCAGGCGAAACATCAGAAAGCAACTATTCCAGAACACGGCCTCACCCCGGAAAAAAAACAAGGAAAATCTATGGATGCCGGCTGTGAAAGCCTTCGATTTCACAATAATTTGATGGTTATTTGAAGTGGACTAATATTTCAGGATTCAAATCATCGCTCAGCCATGAAAACCCACTGGGTGACCTTGGGCAAGTCACACTTTCTCAGCCTCAGAGGAAGGTATGGGCAAATCTCCTGTGAACAAATTCTGCCAAGAAAACCATGTGATAGGTTTAGGGGTCTCCATAAGTCTTGAAGGCACACAACAACAAAAATATTCCAGTAAAATATTTCCCTCCTTTAAGCAGAAGTAATTAAAATTATGAGAAGAAGGAAGGAAGGAAGGAAGGAAGGAAGGAAGGAAGGAAGGAAGGAAGGAAGGAAGGAAGGTTGTTAATACTTGATGGAAACCTGGCTGGGTTCACTCCAGCTACAACAAAGGAAATGCCTCAGTCTGTGGGCCGCATCCACTTATGTTAATTAGATCAGAGGACCTGAACTTCGTAGAAAAAAAATGAGTAGCATATAAAAGAAAACAATTGAAGTTCTCCAAATACATGCATTCCCCTTGGAAATTTAAAAAAACAAAACACAAAATGATTCTTTCTATTCTTTACCAATGAATTATGTGGTGGGAGGGGGAACCCCTCACCTTCTAGTCTGGCCACTTTTCATTTTACTAGATGCCACTACAAATTCTTAATCTTTCCAGAAAAAGCACCAACAATATTAAAGGGCAAGGTCACGATTAGCGCAACACTTTTACCTTAACAATTAATGAATAAAGGCACAGAGCTGTAATAGCACAATTCAAGGAAACCAAAATAAAATGAAAGGATGTGAATTCTTTGACAAACTCACAGAATCAAGGGCGGGATATGCTGATTTCCTCAAGCAGGTTTAGTCATATGTATGCAGAGATCAGGACAAGGGCATACCTTTTTCTGTGCCAAATTTTATGCAGCAAGATCCCACGTGCACTGTGAGTTTTAGCCCCCTTTCTACCCAGTGAAAGAAATATCCTGTTCCACAGAAATCTGCTTCTGAATATTCTATTATGAAGATCCTCTACCAATAATAAGCTACTAAAAAGTCTTTGCAAACCTCAAAAAATAAAAATAAAAAACAGGGCAAGATCCAGGGTGAGTCAGTGAAACTGCTTCAGTCAGTGGAGCTGCTTCTGTCAGAAGACATGAAGAGTGGGGACAATTCTCCCTCCCCTCTGAAGCCCACAACTGCCCTCAAAACCTGACCCATGTGGCTTGGAAACCCTCTGGAACAGGTTTTGAGGCAGTATGAAAGGCTGCAGAGGAGGAGGAGAAAGTCCAGTCATGCCCACGGTTGGTTGCTACAACACTGGATTTAGTCCTTATACACATCCACATGCCATTTGGATTGAACGTTATCTGTACTGCTTGCAACCTCGTTGTGCCAAAAATGGGGTTATATCATCACTGTATCCTCTAGTGCTTGAGTCCAGGTTATCTACAAGCCTGCCTGGGCTTTGAAATTTTCCAGGTTCTCTTCATTCCACCACCCCTGCAGCAGCATCTGGCAGGGAATACAAGAGGGAATTCTTCTTGATAGCTCCTAGGCTTTGGAACTCCCAGTTAGGGATGTAATTCTTCACTATATTTCTTCTTGAAGGAAGCAACAAGTAATTTTAACAATTTTCTTCCCACTGTGAGGTGTTTGAAAACCACACCGTTTTCAAAGGCAACTTGTAATTCTGGACTTATCCTGCCTCAAATTTGTACTTGGTTGTTTTGTACATAAACAGCATTTTCTGTGAATTTGGAGCCGTATAAGTTCCAAACTGTGAAGCTTTTAATCAGTCCAGGATTCTTCTTATCGAGGTTTCCCAACACTCGAAAAACAACCATGTTGCAAATATTTTTGAATATTCTTTATATTCTTCTTCCCAATCTAGATAGGCTAGAATAGCTCCTTCCTTGCTTGTTTTCCATCGGAATGCTTTTTAAAATTCCAAGTAGACTTTTGGACACCAACAATTTATAATGAAAGAGCTTTTCATAGTGTGCTCCATACTTTTTATTCCTTGACTTCTATTGGATATTTTAAAGTATTTTTAATTCAATAGATAGTTTAACTATGTTTTAATAAGAACCTATGGCATGTTTTTAACCTGTTTGTATTATCTGTATCTGTTTCAGTTTTTGGCCATGGAAACCCACTGGTTGACCTTGAGCAAGTCACCCTCTTTCATCCTCAGAGGAACACAACCCCCCTCTGAACAAGCCCCCTCTGAACACAATCTTGCCAAAACACAACCCCCCTCTGAACAAATCTTGCCAAAAACAAAAACCAGTGATAGGTTCACCTTAGGATTGCCATAAATCAGAAACAACTCAAAAGCACACAACAACCATCCAAAGCTGCTTTTAGTCTTAGTTCTAGGACGAAAGTCAGACTATAAATAAATTAAATAAGTAAAAATGAAAACAAATAGTGATGTACTCAGTTAGGTATTCTTATTTCCCAGAGACACTTTTCACTCTCCTGATTTGCACTGCAGTGCACAAATGACATTGGCATTACACTATCATTTGGACTAGCTCATAGGATTTCTCTCCTTCCCTCCTTTTCTACACGAACACATGTAGTGCTGACAAATGGAGAGTATACATCAGTTGGCTGGGGCCAAACCCAGAGTAATTAATTTGGCAGCAGTGACAGGATCCTAGGCTCTATTGTTCCACCAACACACTCAATCTGAGCCAAAAGACAAAAGGAAAGGAGGAAAGAGTTGCCTCTCACCTTTGGCACTGCCCAGCATAAACTAGCAGGGCCTAGAAATGATGGCTGTTTCACTATGGCCTTCACCACCACAAGCATTTTGGAATTGCTTGGCCAAATTGTGTTAGATTGATGGGCGCCAGACAACAGGGCCTTTTCAGTTGTGGTCCCACATTTGTGAAATTCTTTTCCCTAGGAAGTACTTAGAGAGCCAGCATAGTACAGTGGTTTGAGCACTGGGCTCTGACCCTGGAGACCAGGGTTCACATACCCACTCAACCATGGACACCCACTGGGTGACCTTGGGCAAATTATACTCTCTCAGCCTCAGAGGAATGCAAAGGCAAAGCCACTCTGAACAATTCTTGCCAAGAAAACCCCTGTAGGGTCACCATAAGTTGGAAATGACTCGAAGGCACCCATCAACAAGGAAGTCCTTATGGCCTCATCATTGTTGGCTTTTTTAAAGAGATCTCTTAGGAAGCTTTCATTTTAAAGTATTTTTAATTCATTTGCTCTTTACCATTTTTTAAGGGAGTGTCATGACGTGTTTACTCTTATGTAAAACTACATGGAATCCTCACACACCACCTACTAAGGGCAATGTGGGATATGAAAGGTGGTTTTAAAATCTCTTTCTATAACAAATCAAACAAAAGGTACATTCTGACATGAGCATTATAGGCCAAAGACCCATCACCAGATCCATGAAGTTAACATTGTGTACATTTATACTGGAAAAATATTGTAATATATTTATACTGGAAAATCCATGTAACAATGCAGTTTTTAAAACTCTTTAATATGTCACAGAATTCTTTGTTGCTTTTAAAGCAATACATTAAAGTGATATACTAGTCTGGAATAGGAACAGCTAGCACAGAATTGGTTGAACAGCAAAAGATATAGCTGAGGAAAACAATGGTATGGCACCTTCATCTATCTGGCAATTCCAAGCTGATTCCATCTTGTACCCAAAGGGAAAAAAAATAGTTTTGTGATAGAAGAAATATTCATATTTCTCACAACTCACAACTATGACATGTTATAGGAAGTAGTGAAACTCCACATTACAAAAATAGATGATTCATAAGATGGTGGCCAAGAACAAGTCTCAACTGAATGCTTTATTCTTGTACGAGTCAACCTCCGTATCTGCAGGGGATATGTTCCAAGATACCCTGTGGATACCTGAAACTGTGGATAATAGGGAACCCTATTATTTTCAATGAAACAAACACCAGAGGTTGACCATAGAATCACATTGGAGGACCCAGATATGCCTATACTGTATTTTATCTATCTTATTTTACTTTCATAATGTTTGATGTTTATGTTAACTGTTTTGATGTTATGTTAACTGTTTTGATATGGTCAATCAGCTAATCAAATAAACTACAGTTGTCCCTTCATATTCGCAGGGGTTTGGTTCCAGGACCATCTGTGGATACCAAAATCCATGAATACTCCAATCCCAATTCTTCGCCATTGGCTATGGAAGTTCCAATTTAACAGCATCTAAAGACAACATGATTCCTGCTTATGCCTTACAACCAGGAAAAAACAGATACTGTAGTTTTGTATTAACAAAGATATTATTTAGGGATAACAAGCCTTAGCAACACTGAAGAAAGATAGAAAACTGATATAACAGAACATTAATCTAACACTGTTTCACACACGAAAACCAGGATACATGTGGCCAAGTAACATCAGAGTGTGGTCATGATAGCAAAAGTTATTAATGGTGAGTTAACTGTGTGCAAACTACTTTTGCACTTGGAACTCTGTTTGCAGCAACTGATGTAAGCTCAGGACATAGAGGAAAGTGAGAGGAGAGGAGAGGAAAACTGGGACATTTTAAAAGCGGCTGAAAAAGTGAGATAACCAAAGAATAATCAAGACTACCCCCTCCAAATTGGGACTTTTGTAAGATGTGAAGATCACGGTCTAGTATATTTTTGTCTTTCAGATTCGTTTGTACCTGTGTTTTTTTCCTTCTTGTTGTGTTTGTATGTGTTAGAAATGCAGGATATAAATATCTTAAATAAGTAAATGCAAATAAATATAGAAAACTGCAATGGCATGAAGAAAATTGTGCAGTGTAGCAAGCTACTCCACAGATAAAAGTTTTGTGGCCTGAGGCAGTCACAAGGAATAGTCTCAACATGACAACTGCTCTGAGTACTCTTAACATTTCAGACAAACTATAAAAGCATTCCTTCAACATGATCAGAGTTTCTGCAAGTCTCTGTGAAACCAAACTTAATACACCTCTTGCAACCCAAATGTCTATGAGGTCACATACAATTTTGCTCACTACAAAACTAAGCTCACTACATTTTTAAAACAAAAATACTGACATCTTCAAATATCTCAAACAACAGCAAAATCGGGAAATTGTTAATCACTATGTTATCCCAAGAACATCCCCCTCCCCCAGCCCCATAAAAAAACCAACCAAATACAGCTGGAGTATCTGAGCTCAGTCACCCAACTGCTATACAACTCTGGCTCTCGCCTTTTTAGAAAACAGGCTGCAGGATTACATCTTATTACTGGAGTCTAGCTCAATAACCTTCAGTGAGCCTATTCTGGTTGTGCGGACTGACATCTAAAAAGCACTGCCTCTGCCCTGTAAAAAGGGCAGCAGGAACCAAATTTTCATGCCATTTACTCTTAATGAGACAAAGGCAATTTAATGTACTTGAAGCTGGCACATTTTCTGCAATGTGTTCACTCTCCCTGCTTTGAGAAAAATGGTGTGCCTGTTTGCTTAGCTCTGTTGTGCAAGAATCCTCTTTAAACATTTGCTCAAGATCTGCATGGCTTTTGTCATGTACCCATTTGCCATTAGACAAAAGCACAAAGGACAAGAAGGCTTTATATGCAGTGTGTTACTGCTGCCTGCACAGCTCAGATCTTGCCTGTTTTTCAAATGGCAACAAGATTAATTCATGCCTCACAGCTCTTGATATGTTAGGCATGATTAAAAATAGATTAAATAGATCAAAAATAAAGAGTACAGAAAACCACAACTAAAAGGAAGGAAACAAGAACTTCTTCCCTCTGATGGGAGGCTTATACACTTGGATCTATGAGGCTTAGAGATATTTTGAAAAATGATGAAGCAGGGAAATTATATAGATTTATCAAATGAGGGAAAGTACAGTATTTGTTGTTGTGTGCCTGCAAGTCATTTCTGACTTATAGTGACCCTAAGGCAAACCAAACCTATCACAGAGTTTTCTGAGGCTGAGAGTAGATGACTTGCCCAAGGTCACCAAGTGGGTTTTCATGGCTGAGCAGATATTCGAACCCTGGTCTCCAGAGTCATAGTCCAACAATCACAGTCTTTGAGTTCACAGGCTCAGGCTAGCCAACAGCAAGACTACTTCCTTCAGTGCACATTTAATTCCACAGGATGTTTTGATGATTGTTACCCTACAAGACTTTTAAAAAGAAAACAAACTTCAGAGTCTAGGAAAAGGCCACCAGAAAGGCTATGTGAACTTGATAGGCCCAAGAATTCTTTCAGTTTTAAAAAATTAAAACCAAGTCAGGGATGAATTTCTCCTGTCAGTCCACTGAGAGCTTGGCAATTTTAGTTTTTGTTTTTTTACCACAACTCCCAGAATCCCCCAACCAAATAGCTACAGAACTTAGAAAATTATAGCTCCAAATCAACGTTTCCAACTTACACAGTACTCTCTCCCCTCCTTTTCTTTTCTTATGTATTTGTTTATTTCATAGACTCATAGGGTTGGAAAGGACAGCAAGAGAATCTATTCCAATCCCAATCCATGCAGGTATATCCAACTAAAGCACACCTGCAATGATCCTCCAGAGATGGAAAGTCCACCACCTTCTGAAGCAGTCTATTCTATTGTTGAACATTTCTTACAGTAAAGAAGTTGGGAATGAGACAAGGACCACCATCTTCAGACTCTCTAGAGGGAAAGAAATTATATTTCTACTGTAATGAAAATTCCCTGGGGCTTGTTCCAGTGCCATCCCTGGTGGGAAACTATACTATACTGAACCTCTTGTAGGGCCCAGTGGCACCTCCATAGGTTTCTCATCTCCAGCCCCAGTGGTACATACTTGGTCTTTGAGGCCACGGAAAGGAAAAAGGACAGGTAGCTATCACAAGCACCTAAACTGGGCATTTTCCAGTCCAACCCAGAGTTTAGAAACATGCCGTTTGGGGACATTTTCTAGCATTCAAGGTCAGCAGCCAGCAAGGTCAGCAGCCCTGTTAGTTGTGGTGTTCAGGGATTTATAATCCAAAAAAGGAATATTTCCAATTTGGGCGCTGAGATGCATTTGAGGCCAATGTGGTCCGACAAAAGGAATGCAAAGCATAAATGCAGGGGGTTGGGAATCTCATACATTGTTAGTGCACCATAAATTTCTGGTGTGATCTCAGGCAAGTGATGCTCAGATTGCAATCTGGAAAATATCAATACTATAAAGGTACCTCAAAGTTTGGGGAGGTCAAACAATTTAAGGCACATGGAAAACACCCAACAGTAGTATAGAAATAGAGAGATGATTACACTTTCTAAACTGTGGATATGGAAAATGAAATGTATAAATTGTATTTCCAGGACACCTCTATAAAACTTGCACACATGCATCTAAGGGGGTGCAGCAGTAAATGAACAGAATCAGGCTGTCTTGTTCATCAGACATATGAAATCCTGTGGCCATTAAGCAGCTATTTTTAAATCCACCCAAATCTCACCATGATGAAATGCCAAAAAATTAGCTAACTCTCACTCAGTAATAGCTATTAAGATTTCCAAAACACAACAGAATAATAAGGCTTTTGTGTGGAAGAACAAGACGCCCATGAGGAGTTGTAAAGAATACTGTAATTTAGAAGTGCTAGCTTAATGCTTTCATTTATTTTTTATGTAATTTTTGAATATTTGGACACAAATTCAATTTATTTACAATTGCATATGATGCCACGCACTGCAGCATTCTCTCACTGCTGGGTTACAGGCCCATTCTAGACTACAAATTAACAGTGTATTTCCACTTACGAGTTGTGCCAGATCACATGTAAAAGGTCTCAGATCACAGATCATGATCATTGTTTTGCTATGGATTTCGTGATACTCATATTGTTACTAGCTTCCAGATGAGGGGGAAGAGAAAGAGTATTGTTTTAATGTAACATATTGTTTTTTCATTATTTTGTAAAAACATACAGCAAGAAGTCAATATTAATAATGATCTGCCTGCCAATGTGGGGCCTTCCCTGTACTTTAAAAACAGTTCTAGCAGCCCTGTCTGAGATGGACATTTCAAACTTGAAAGCTGCTGCTTGAATTGCCAAGCATATTTATTAGTTCACCCATATGCTGCTTATGCTTCAATTTTCCTAAAAGGGTATCAAAGACAAACTCAAACCACCTGAGCTACCTCATCTCATGCAGCGGGTTTTATCTCATCTCAAGACAGAATAGACACTTCAAGGAAGTGAGCTGTTCCAAGCATTTATCCAGGTTTTAGACCAATTCACAGGACTGCTTTTGACATGGCAGAATGTGATCTAATACAATATACTGTAGTTTGGAGAACCATAGTAGTGTAAGATTAAAATAATGTAATTTGAAATCTCTCTGTATGTGCATTCAAGTTGCCTGTTGACTTATGGTGACCCCATGGATTTCATAGGGTTTTCTTAGGCCAGGAATACTCAGAAATGGTTTTGCCAGTTCCTTCCTTTGAAATGTGGTCTATAGCACCTGGTATTCATTGGCAGTCTCCCACCCAAGCACTAACCAGGGCTGACCTTGTTTAGTTTTCAAAAATCAGATGGGATCTATTTTTTTATTTATTTTTTTAGTTATTTATACCCTGCTCTTCAGCCACAAGGCTATCAGAGCAGCTTACAAATTGTTTTAAGCAATAGCTATTTACACTTCTACACTGCATTAAACAGTTTCCAATGTGTGTTAGCTAATTGCCCCCACAAGCTGGGTACTCATTTTACCGACTTACGAAAGGATGGAAGGCTGAGTGAACCTTGGAGCCCTCTGGGATCGAACTTGCAACATGGTGGCTTGCAGTACTTAACCACTGCGCCACCAGGGCTCCTTTAGGGTATTTAAGCCCTAATTTGAATCCCCTAAAGCATCATAGAAATGCTAACATCATTCTAAGGATGTTTTTAGAGTATAAGTGTATCATCATTGGCCTTTGGTTATAACAGGAGTGAAGGAAGTGAAAGTTTTTCAAAGATTTTAGATCTTCTGGGGAGGTCTAGCAGGGGGCCCATGGAGGGCCAATGCAGTCACGCTCAACCCCTGGCAGGTGTCCACCCGTGCTATAGCTAACATGAGGAAATGAAGTTGCCAGAACACCTCAGCCAGAATGGTCAGTGGCTAGGAAATTCTGGGGGTTTTCATCCAAAAAAGAAAACCCTTCACCAATGTGAATTGCAGTGAGCTTTTCATACCTGGATTTGCATGAGTGTGTGCATCCTTCTCTATTCTATCCACCCTAGTGGCTGTGACACAGCTGCACAGGTGGGGATGGGTTAGTTCTGAGCATGCCATTTTAAAGTCAAATTAAATCCATTCCCCAAGAACTTAAAGAACTGCCACAAGTCAAGATTCATAGTGATGGACTAAACTGATCCCTGGTGTAATTCAATATGGCAGCCCCTTATATCCTAAAGACTGTAAGGCTGCCACAACTCATTCTTGGCAGTAAAACAGCCTAGAAATTGACTGAATGCTAGGATTAGTTCTAGCCTATTTTTTTTATGCATATTTATTGGTGGGGGGCAAGGAGAGAATATTTGCTGAACCACCATAATGTATTATCTGTTGCCTTTCACGTTCTTTAATGCCTACAGGTTGGGTCAAGCAGTAGATGATTTTTAAAAGTATCATGGAAAACAGGTGAGCTTTTAAAAAGGCAGTAAAAGAGGGCTTCACCTCTGATTTCAACGTTCAAGAAGAAAGGAATGGTGACAGAGTTGTAGGAAAGCAACAAAATGAGAAGGAAATGTAACAAACAGTTTCCCATATTTTATAAAAACAACTCAGATGCTCAGTTATTGTGCAACAGTAATTGAAACCAAAGCCAAAGCCTTAAAAAAAAAAAGCCAAGAGAAAAAGCAAACTAGGCAGTACTTGTGGTAAGTCCAGCTCAAACCAGAGCAAACAAACATACTAAAGCTGATGCTGAGCAGCAAGAGGTCAAACAGATCACATGTATGCTAAACACAAGAGACATGAAACAGAGCTGCTATAATTTATTTGAGACCTCTAAATGGAACATAGCATTGAGAAACATTTGCTTCAGGAAATGTCAGCCTTACTCCAACTTATAGCTTACTCCACAGCAACACCCAAGATCTCCACCCAGGTCACTGCAGGTACTTCAGCAGTTCAATTCATTACATGGATCAGGTTGGCTACCACACTTCTTCAGTGAAAAAGTCAAACCATGCAAGGTAGCCAGGACATATCAAAACATAACTGTCCACATCTGAAGTTTTAGCATAGTAACCGTTCTAACAGTGACTTTGCAAAGCAATAATGATGTTGCTTTCAGGTTTTGTGGGTCTTCAGGTCCAAACTTGTCCCATTTTGTCCCTCAATATATTGAGAAGATTAAGATTGTAATGATAACATGAGGACCATAATCATGCCCTTGAACTTTGCATTTTCACTGTGCAATCACAGTCATCTTCAAAACATCTATGACTGGATGAAGGTGTTTCCACAGCAAAGTCAATGTTTCTCGTAGACAACACCATTATTTATTTATTCAGCTTATATCCTGTCTTTCTCCCAACTTCCAATCGAAAAGGTTCCAGTAAAAACACAATAAATTATACATTTTAAAATATAAATTAAAGTGATTATACTATTAGGCTTGAAGTGTCTAGGGTCAGCTTCAGCTACAACCTTTTCTGGGCAGGCATAGCTTACCCACAGTAGTCCATGCACTGGTAACATCCTGATTAGACTACTGCAAAGCACTCTACATGGGGCTGGGGCTGCCCTTAAAGACAACTTGAAAGTTACAGCAGGTGGTGAGTGGAAATTATCTGGAAACCATAAAACACCCGTATTAAAGGAATTGTGCTGTCTGTTGATACACTTCCAGTCTGAATTCAGTGTGGCTGGTCATAATATCTGAAGATGTAAATAGCTTGGGGTCTTGATACTTGAAAGAATGCCACTCTCTATATGTGCCTGCCCAAGGGTGGTCTGCTGGAGGGGCCCTCTTCTGTCCCACAATAGTGAAAGTAATATACTGTGCTGAGGACATGGAAGAGGGTCTTCTCTGCTGTGGCACCTTGTGTGTAGAATGCTGTCCCTTTAGAGGCCTGACTGGTGCCAACTTTGGCTTCATTTCAGTGACAAATTAATGCATGGTTTGTTTGTTTTTATTGAGGCCTTTGAAGGTCTAGTGATGTTTTCCAATTTGTTCTTAACCTTGGTTTTAACTGCTTCAACTTGTTTTAGTGGATTGGATAATTTTATACATTTTTAACTGTAAATTATCTTTTACTGTTTTACTTTTCAAACTGGTTTAAACTGTGTAACGAATGGTGTCCCTCACCCCCCAGTAAGGAGAGTCAGGAATCAGTAAAACCTCCTATATTGCTCCTCTCCCTGGTGTGTAACTGTTAAAATTATCGCAGGCCTGGGAAAGGGCGAGCTCTAGTGTTGTGGGCCTGGTGAGGGTGGTCTGGTTTCTGTCTTGGAAGTTGGGCGATAACACCTGATAACGTCCTTACTTCTCTTCTGACCTGACATTGCTTCAACCTTACGAATCATTTGTCCAGCACAGTGGTTCTTAAACCCGCCACCCCCGCCCGGGGTCCATGGACCTGGAGGGGTTAGCCATGTCCTCACAGGCTTGAAGGCTACTTGGCCCACCTCCTTCCTGTAGTGAAGCGGCCATGTGACAGAGGCCAAGGCAAAGGTTGGGTGGCTGGCTTGGCCTACACATTGCCATCAATCCACTCTAGCCACAAACTTGCAGGAAGAAGCAGGAAAAAAAGTCTTCCTTCCTCCTCCAAGTACCTCTGGGAAGCTTTAATGGATGGTGTAATTGTATTGTTGTTGTTGTTTTAAATCTTGAGTTAAGTCTTGGGGGTCCACAGGAACAAAAGATATTTAAAGGGGGTCCCTGGTAAAGAAAAATTAAGAACCACTGGTCTGGTAAAGTCATTTACAGAATCATGGGATTAGTTGTTGCAGGCAAGGAATGCTGATCTTTTCTGTAGGAGTAATCAGTCACACCACAAATCCATGCCATCCAGTGGTGATCCAGGTGCATAAACTTTTAAATTACTTTGTAAATTGGGGGTGGGAATAGCAGTAAGGTGCAAGTAGCAGCTGATAGCACCCATGCACCAGAGACTAAGACATGGAGCAATGGGTTCAAACAACAGGAAAAGAGATTCCACCTAAACATTAGGAAGAACTTATTGACAGTAAGAGCTGTTTGGAAGTGAAATACACTGCCTGGGAGTGTAGTGGAGTCTCCTTCTTTGGAGGGTTTTTAAACAGAGGCTGGATGGCCATCTGTCAGGAATGAGCCCCAGAGATTAGAACACGGAACAATGAATGCAAGCTCCTGGAACAGAGATTCCATCTCGACATTAGGAGGAGCTTTCTGACAGTAAGAGCTGTTTGGCTGTGGAACACACTCCCTCGGAGTTTGGTGGGGTCTCCTTCCTTGAAGGTCTTTAAACAGAGGCTGGATGACCATCTGTCGGGGATGCTTTGATCGTGATTTCCTGCATGCCAGGGGGTTGGACTGGATGGCCCTTGTGGTCTCTTCCAGCTCTACAATTCTATGATTCTATGAATGTAATTTTATACCACCTCAAGATCATGAGACATAAGGTGGAGTATCAGTATTTATTAAAATACCAGTTCAAAACGTTTAAAATCATTCATTGGTTGATTTTATGAAAACCACTCCTATACTGTAGTTCAAACACCAAAAATTCTTACCATTTTTGTGCATGCAAAACCACAACCCTTGTATATGCATATGCATATAAGATGCAGTAGGGTTTTTTTAAAAAAAATGTATTAAAAGCATTTCTGTCCTGATCTCCAGCCAAAAAAAAGATTCCCTGGGTAACTTACAAATAGCAGCAGCAAGATATACTTTGTCCCTAGGTTTGTTGTCATGGTTATGTGCCAATCCAGTCAGGCTTTGACTGATTGTGACCCTACAAATGAGAGATCTCCAAAAGCTCTGATCTTGCAAGTTCAAGGCCCCATGGTTTACAATCTAGAGTCCACAACACAGAAGGAAAGGGGGATGGAGAAGGAGAAGAGAAACAGACAAGCTCAGGCATTACTTTTTAAAGTTAAATTTCTTGCCTATACCCTTTGTTCTTTGTCAAACAGACAATCCCAAACAGATAGACACACATACATTGATATCATGGAACAGAAAGGTACCCTGTTAGGAGGCAACCATATATATGCAGGTTGCAACCATTTGCTCTGGCTGCCAGAAAATGAAGAGTCGGGCACAAAAAAATGTAGCAAGGTAAATAGAAAAGCCTCTTGCCTTCTCAAGCTTTTTGTACTATACAAGGTCTGTCTATTAAATAACAAAACTAATACAATAACCCATCTTTATCTGTTTTACAATTCTAACGCTTGTCCCCATCAAAATACTCCCCGTTCACACTCACACACCAATGCAGTCTTGTTTTCCACTGGTCAAAGGCGTTGGACAGATCAGTTTCTGTCAGCTGTTTCAACACATCTGCTGTTTTTTTCTTTACTGCATCAGTTGACTCAAATGTATTCATAGATTTTCCTTGGTTTTTTTCCGGGTTGTGAGGCTGTGTTCTGGAAGAGGTACTTCTGACGTTTCGCCTGCATCTGTGGCTGTGGTTCACTGTTCTGCCTTCTGGAACCCATTCTGCCAAAATTACTCCCTTGATGTTAAAAAAAAAACTCTAATGATCATAGCTTTGAATGTGGATTTGCTTTGATGTGCTTTTTTCATTCTTGGTGATGATGGTGTTTTCCACTGCATTGACTGTCGTTTTGTCTCAGGATCATACTGGAAGATCCAGGTTTAATCACAACTGATACTTTTTTGGAAAAGATTTGGGTCCACCTCAAGTTGCTGCAGAATGTCAGTGCAAGTTTCCTTGTGGCACTCTTTTTGCTCTGGTGTGAGAACCCTAGGGACCATCTTGGCACAAAATTTTCTTATGTTGAGATCCTCATGCAAAATTTACCACACATTGCCTTGGTCAGTGTTCATGGCTTCAGCTATCATTTGGACACTGCGTCAGCAGTCTCCTCAAGCAATCTGGCTGATTTTTTCCATAATTTCTTCTGTTCTTGAAGTGGAAGGTCATCCAGGGTGTTCATCATCTTCCACATTCGCACGCCCTTCTCTGAATCTTTTGTGCCACTCAAACACATGCACATAAGACATGCAGTCTTCCCTATAGGCCTCAGTAAGCATTTGAAGATTCCATTGGTGTTTTATTCAATTTTCTTAAAATTTTCAAATTGACACATTGCTTGACTTTTAAACTTAGCATTTTTCCAGCACACAACAGACAACACAGCTGATTTAAATGACGACTGACAATTAACTGAACAGCCGAGAGTGTTGATGTTTGTCAAGCAGGTTCAGACATGTTGAAGGTCACCACTCAAGCATTCACAATAAGTTCTCCCTGATTTGTCTGAAAGATAGAAACACAGGCCCTCTCTACAAGAGGAAAAAAATCCATATGGTGTTTGAAAGATCGATAATGTGTACACAGGGCCATTTGGATGCATACATGTCTTTCAGAAGGGGGGCTAGCGAATCCCCCGTAAAGTACGTGAAGTCAGCATTCAGGAGGAATAGTGGATCTCAGCAAAAAATCCATACAACCATTCAAATTGATCGTCTATACACCCCATTTGCACACATATGAACAGGCAGTGTAATCTGATTGGCTGGCCGAGCACAGCAGGTGGGACTAGCAAAGAGGGGAATTGGGAGCAGCCACCATGTTGGATTCCCAGCTAAGCGAGAGTCCAGTAAGTCCATGGAATGGAGATTTTTACATTTACTCATTTTTGTTTTATATTGGAAATACAGAAAACCAACTGTCCAAATAACAGGCACCTTTCTAAATTAAAAAAAAAAAGTGGTGGGGGATTTAAAACTGCTGCTTGGATTGCTTGCTCCAGTCAGCTGGGCGAGGGGGGGGTAATACGGAGTTTAGGGGGGGTAAAAAATCATGTAGGCAGATTGTACGCATTCGAACGCCTGCCTTTTCAATTTTTTTACCCCCAAAATGGATTTTTTTCCCATTGTGTAGATGGGGCCACAGTCTCTTTATTTAAAAGACAGACCTTGTATTTATCTACGTATTCTGTATTTCATATTTCTATGTACTAAACTATGATGGCCCATGGTTATAAACAATGTAGTTATAGTCACTGTTATAGTTCTTATAACAACCAGCTGGAATAGAAATAATTTAGGCACCCACATATAATGCCAGCGGCTGGGTGACAGTTGGGGACAGCCCAAGGTACCTTGTCTCCCAGCAAAGAAGATAGTACCCTAGCTTATATCTGTTGCCACTCAAGCAAACACCTCAATAGCTTTGATCAAAAGCTTTTCCCCCCCTTTACTTTGTGTGTATTTGTGAACTCAAGTATGTTAACAGACCTTTTTATTTAAACAGGCCTTTGGCTTTTAATTGGTGCTCCCAGAAGGCTCTTTTAATGGGGTGCCCTATTTTTTTTTTTACCTTTACCATGCTTTGAATGTGTTTTTAACTTTTAATTGGATTGTCTGTTATTTTTTTTAAAAAAATGCATTATATATGGTTTGAGCTATATTTCAACTTATATTTCGAGCCACCTGGATCCCACATTGGAAGGAAGCCAGATAGATAGATGATAGATCATAGAATCATAGAATTGCAGAGTTGGAAGAGACCACGAGGGCCATCCAGTCCAACCCCCCTGCCACGCAGGAAATCTTGATCAAAGCATCCCCGACAGATGGCCATCCAGCCTCTGTTTAAAGACCTCCATGGAAGGAGACCCCACCACGCTCCGAGGGAGTGTGTTCCACTGCCGAACAGCTCTTACTGTCAAAAAGTTCCTCCTCATGTTGAGGTGGAATCTCTGTTCCTGGAGCTTGCACCCATTGCTCCGTGTTCCAGTCTCTGGAGCAGCAGAAAACAAGCCTGCTCCATCCTCAGCGTGACATCCCTTCAAATACTTAAACAGGGCTATCATATCGCCTCTAAACCGTCTTTTTTCTAGGCTAAACATACCCAGCTCCCTAAGTCTCTCCTCATAAGGCATGGTTTCCAGGCCTTTCACCATTTTAGTTGCCCTTCTCTGGACACGCTCCAATTTGTCAATATCCTTTCTGAATTGTGGTGCCCAGAACTGGACACAGTATTCTAAGTGAGGTCTGACCAAGGCAGAATAGAGTGGCACTATTACTTCCCTTGATCTAGACACTATACTTCTATTGATACAGCCCAAAATTGCATTGGCCTTTTTAGCTGCCGCATCACACTGTTGACTCATGTTCAACTTGTGGTCTACTAGGACTCCTAGATCCCTTTCGCACGTAGTCTCATTCAGCCAGGTCTCTCCCATCCTATATTTATGCATTTCATTTTTCCGCCCTAAATGCAGTACTTTACATTTCTCCGTATTGAATTTCATTTTGTTAGCTTTGGCCCAGCTCTCCAGTCTATCCAGGTCATTCTGAATTTTGATCCTGTCCTCTAGGGTATTAGCTACTCCTCCCAATTTGGTGTCATCTGCAAATTTGATAAGTATGCCCCTAATTCCCTCATCCAAGTCATTGATAAAGATGTTGAATAGCACTGGGCCCAGGACAGAACCCTGTGGCACCCCACTGGTCACATCTTTCCAAGACGAAGAGGAGCCACTGCTGAGCACCCTTTGGGTTCGGCCGGTCAACCAATTACAAATCCATTGAACAGTTAACTTGTCTAGCCCACATTCTACAAGCTTGTTTGCAAGAATGTCATGGGGAACCTTGTCAAAGGCCTTACTGAAATCAAGGTAAGCAATGTCCACAGCATTCCCTTCATCTACCAAGCTGGTAACTTTATCAAAAAAAGAGATCAGATTAGTCTGGCATGACTTGTTTCTCTGAAACCCATGTTGACTTTTTGTGATTGTGGCATTGCCTTCTAAATGTTCACAGACTCTCTGTTTAAGATGATAGATAGATAGATAGATAGATAGATAGATAGATAGATAGATAGAGGTACTCCACCAATGGGTGACATTGGGCAAGTTACACAGCCTCAGAAAACCCCATGGTCACCATAAAGTTGAAAATGACTTGAAGGCACACAATGACAACTTCACAGCTGTACAGCTTCAGTAAGACTTGCATAGGTGTCCCCTGAAATAATGTTATTAGTGCCACAGAAATAAAAAGTATGGAGGACACAACAGGCTTATCATACAGAACTCTATTTTATAAATAATATCAGCTTTGTCTCCAGTTCATTCGTGTTACCCATTAGATATTTAACAGTGTGGCCACCTCAGTTACAGAAACACCAATGCTTTATATTTACAACATTCTATACTATACTTTTCTATATAGAACACACATTTTTACTCATTTTTTTCCTCTCAGATGTTAAAAATCAGGGGTGGACAAGTGCATGGGGGCCAGGGCCAACTCACCCCACAAGTTTCCCTCAGTCTTCACCCTAAGGTCGCCAAAATAAAAACTGGAGAGGGCTCTTATCCCTTCAACAGTTGTGTAGAAGACTGCATTTCAGGTGTTGCTTGTCACACAACCAGATTACAAGCAACATCTGCTGAAATTCCCTCTTCTACTCAACCATTAAGGGGACAGGAGCCCTCTCCAGTTTTCAGTCTTGCAACATACATAGAAGGGGGTGGAGGGGGGAGAACAAATCCAAATACTGTATTTCATTTTCATACACAGTAGCTCATAAAATGGTGGCAAGAAGTAACATCACACCACTTCCTGTTGCCATTTTGAGAGGAAAACTGAAGTATTTTGGGGTTAGTGTGGGGTTTACGGGTGCATGTGGAGTTGGAGGAGGGGTATTTTGCATGTTTAAATGCATTTGGGAACGCTTTCTTCATGGTTTGGGTGGGAGCAAAAATTGCTCTCCAATCATGGTGACTGTTTTTAAAAGAAAGTATTTATTTATTTATTTATTTATTTATTTATTTATTGGATTTATACCCTGCCTTTCTCCCAAGAAGGGACTCAAGGCGGCTTACAACAATTAAAAAATACAGCTAAAAATCACAATTTAAATTAAAAAAACATTAATTTCCCATAATTAAAAACACAACATGAATTAAAAACATAAAATCAATAAAAATACAACATTAAAAACAATAAAAAAACAATTGGTGGCTTGGGGGGCTGATGGGGGGCTTTAGGGACCACAAAAGCCTGTCCAAGGGCAGCATGGGGCCCACGAGCTGCACTTTGACCAGTCTTATTGTAATAAATAAGCAAGCAAGCCTACCCCTGTCTGCAGCCAGCTAAATGAGTTTGCCATCAAAATGCAGCCCTTCCCTAGATAAATGCTGTGACACATTTACTGATGGCTGAGGTAAGTGACTGATAAGAACTTCAAAAGGGAGCTGTTAAGACCTGTTGCCTAAAGGGAAGTTCAACAGATGCATTAAATTACACAAATTTAAGAAAAGAAAAGGCTCTGTACTCTGAGATTTTAGGAGTTAAATTGGGAAGAACATTTAATATATGGAAGACCAGGGCCAGGCAATAGCCAGAAATGTTGTGTTGGGCCTGTCTGACTACTGAGGGTGACAGGCATTGTTATATGAGTGTGATGCAATACCGGTACTTAGTCAGATAGCCTCTATAGCCTCTACCAGGAAATAAATATTCACACAGGCAGGGCAAGGCCAGCCCAGTGAGATCAACAGCCAGTCCATCCTTGCTCTGGGAGTGGAAATCTGAGGCATGTTTGGATGGCTAGTCCTCTCTCCCTCCCACCCTACCCCCAGGATCAAGGCTGGATTATCAAAGGTGAAATTGGAGCAAATGCTCCAGGGCCCTTAATGGATAGGGGCCCCATGCTGCTGCCCCTCACTTCTTGTACTGTGATGCTGTTAAAGAGATCAATAGTCCTGTGGAGAGGGGAGCTGTAGATCTCTAACATACTGCCCTCCCCAAGTGTCGGTAGCATTTACAACAACCACGAGTGAAGATGCAAGTGGAACATTGAGGTCACTGCTTTCAGCCAGGCCTGAAAAGAAATAGATCTGCCTCCTCTCCACCCAGCTCTGCCACAAAGCTCAATCTGTTGCTGCACACTCCTGTGAAGGCGAAGCTTACAAATGTGCACAATGGGGGCCTTTTGAGAACTGCTCTGGGACTCTTAACTGCATTAATCTGGCTACTTGTCTGGGCAAAAGCAAGGTATCCTTCTGTGAGCTCTCTCCTCCACTGGTAGCACTTGGTGGATTTAAACTGGTTAGCATCAGTTTTCTGAGAAGTGCCAGAGAGCTGTCCACCAGCCATTTTAATTTCCCACAGTACCTGTAGCGATGCTAAGACAGGGGCATTAGGACCAAGCTGCCTAGTACTTCTCAAAGCACTGTGGACACCAGCCCTGATATATGAGTATGATTGCGCATGATTTATGTACACTGCCCTACATTTGTCTGCATCTGTTCTTCCCATGAAACAACAGAGGCAGCTGCATGAACACTAAATATATTCATGCTTTTTAGTTATTAGAATGTTTGGGAGATAAGTACAATTGAGTGCACTATTACAACACAGCTTCACGGAAGAATACAGAATTAGTCAGAAATACCTGGTTGAGGATTGTAGCCCCAAAGCTCTGTGTAGTAAATTTTGCAAAGCTTTATTGTTGTCTTAGGTCAAAAAAAATGTTTCTTCCCTTATCTTGCATCTTGTATTCTGAAATGAAGGCTTTTGTGTTCTTCCCTTAGCAGTATTTCTTGCTCAATTCAAGGTAAAGATGTAGCTCTTCAGATGTCACTAGACTGCAACTCCTATCAGTCCTACCCAGTATAGTCAAGGTAAGGGATTATGGAAAATGAAGTCCAGCAACGTTTGGACAGCCACACATTTTCCATCTCAGTTTCTCTCACTTTATGAAGGAGTGCAACCAGGGGATGCTGCTGCAGTCAGGAACAATTTCAAAGATAGAACACAGATATCCAGAGAAGGTATCTACACTATGCTGTTATAGCAACTTCTTCTCACTTTAAATGTCATGGCTCTGTTTAAGGAATCTCTGCTTTTATAGTTTAGTAAAGTACTTAGAATTATTTGCTAGACAGCTCTGAACCCCCCTGAACTACAGCAGGGGATTCACCAAACTACAAATCCCAGACTCCCCAGAAACAAGCCATGAAAGTTAAAGTTGATTCAGACTGTTATAATGGCATAGTGTAGACGCATTCTTGTCTCCTAAGGTTCTAAGTCAAGTGGAAAGAAGGAACTGTGTTTTCTAATTAAGGATTCTTCAGAGTAGTCCTGTGCCCCTTGAACTCTGATATCCTAGGCAGGTGCTTCCAACTGCATGTTGTTTTCCAGACCTTTAATTACAGACTCTTTATATCATGAACGGACAGCTTTGCAGCATCACTTTGATACTACATTATACACACGCACACACATCCACAACCTTTATGAGGTATAATATAACATATACATATAACAATAGAACTTCAAGGATCATTTTTAGGCTGGTTAAGCCATATGTTTGCTGCCTCAACCAAAAAGTTAGCCATTAGTCTGGTAATATGCGGATTACGATCTTCCAATAAGAATTCCACTGATAATCTATCTGTACAGACATTCCTTTCCAATAACCTCCTTATCAACTTTCCCCTTGGAATTATATACAATGGGCAAGTCAATACAATATGATAGAGAACATCAGGGGCTTGGGCACAATGACATATACGATTCAAAAAAGGGGTCTGCAAATATCTACCCTTGGTCACATTAGAGGGATGTACATTCAACCTTGCAAGGAGAAAAGCCTTCCTTGCCACCAGCAATGAGAGAGTTTGAAAATAATTTGGGATCCCACCCTGTATGGGTGGGATACCAAGCATTGCTGGAGAACAAATCCTAGGAGGTGTTGGATAAGACAGCTGATGCTCCCTCTCGAAGAGGCAGAGCCTAATAGTTTTAAGACCTTCCTTTTCAGATAACAAAAGGAGAGAATCAAGGTTTATTCCCATAGACACTACTTTACTTTCATAAAATGTTGCCCATCTAGTGTAGTAAACGTCAGATAGAAGAAAGCATAAGAGGCCAGATCTATTGGGTTTAAAATGGATCTTAAACTACATTATACTTGTACATCTCATACCACCCCTAAAAACATGGGAAATAGAGCAAACGACAAGATCAGCTAGAGAACAGAACATTGCTAAGTAGTGACCACTAGAAGAACATGTGGGTAAGACAAGATGACTAGCCAGCACTGTGGTAACTTAGATACTAGCTATGTTATGCAGTTGCATTTTTATTTTAGCTTTAAATGTTTTAATTATTTTGTATCAGGATTTATTTTGTAAAACTTTATGGAAGTTTCATCAGAACAAACCCCATTTTTAAATTCTCCAATATGCAAAATGTGATTTTTTTTACCCTATTCATTATAAATAAAATTTGTCCCTCTGAAGGGAACAGAGGAAATGTGTGCCTTACAAAGAAGTGAAAGTTAATGATGTGAGAAAGGAGATTCCAGTTAGCCATTCATAAACATTTGTATTCATTAACACCTATTAAATTCCAGGAACCAATTAAAACCTAAGAAGAATGTTGCTTTCATTAAATACACACACACTTAAAAAAAAAAAAAAAAGCTATAAGGCTATTGCACAAACATATTATTCACAAAAATATTCTAAAGCAGTGGTCCCCTTTTTGGCACCTGGGACTTGTTTTGTGGAAGATTATTTTTCCATGGACCGGTGGGGATGGGAGAAGGGAATGGTTTGGGAATGATTCAAGCACATTACATTATGTTACATTCTCTATTAAACATTTAATCCTGTATGGATAGAAGTCTTTATGCTCTGGACATCTAGGCTCTGCCATACCTCTCTAGATGGGTGGGGTCCCCATCCCACTTCCTCGCCTCGCTGGTGTGACTGCCAAACAAACACATCCTACCCCACCCCACATGATTCTGTCCGGTGTCTTCCAGGGCAGCATGGAAAGTGGCTAGCCACTATGTGGTCACTCCTTGTGCGACCTCAGGTGGCAGAGCACCCACTATGAGAGTGCTCTGAGATGAAAATAAGACCGGCAAGAGTCAACTGGATTACCTGGGAGGGGGAAGGCTGCATGGATCTTGCCCGAGCTGGCCCTCCCTTTGCCTCCCCATGTGCTGGCTTGGCTTTTGCACCCGGGGATGTAGGCATGAGCATGAGGAGTGGTGGTTCCTCCTCCTCCTTTTTCCTACCCCAGAGACAGGGCCAGTGTGGGAACATAGCCCTAAGCTCCCCTCCCCACGCCACTGCAGCCAGCAACTCTGGCGAAAGCCCACCTTGGCTGTTGGAGTCGAAGGCGATGTGGCTGCTCCCACCCAAGGGCGTGCCAAGAACAAAGCATGAGACTAAGCTGCCATTCACATTGGGTGCTCCCTTGGAGGCACCATGCAGGCTCAGGCTAATTTTGGCCTCTCTCTCTCCTCTGTGCAGGATGCTGGGGGGGGGGTTGAACTTGGGCTGACAGGAGGCTGCCCATGTGCCCCGGGCACAGTGGAGGTGGAGAAGGCAAGCAGGCAGGCAGGCCAGCTAGGCAGGAGCCCATGGCTGCTGCCTGGCTGGCCATGAGTGCTGCCCCCAAAAAGTCATTCCGGATATGACCTAGAAGTCATATCCGGAAACTTCCATGCATTTCCACAGCCCTTAGTGGGCATTTGGGGGTGGCATTTTTCCTTCCCCCTGGAAAGTGCCACCCAAGGCATCCAATTGGATACCTCGTGCATGACCCAGTCCCTCATCACAGACCGAGACCGGTCCAAGGATTTGGGGACCCCTTTTCTAAAGTAATCCTGAAGGAGCTGTGTAGATAAAAAGAAAGCTATATTTGTACATATTCATCCATGCTAAGATGCTATTTTGAAGAAATAAATCAGAAACTTGTTGCACCTTAAAGGCTAACTAGTTTTATTTACCTAGTTTTTGTGGACTGCAGCTGAGTTCTTCAAATTAAGAAATTTTGAAGAAAGCAATAGTAGCAGCAGTAGTAAGACCGCTCTATGAATAGTGACACCAGGTCTCGGAAAGGCTACTATTTAGACTACAACTACCAGACTCCCCAGGGTATCATAGCTATTTGGATTCTGGAGTTATAATCCAAAAAACCTGGTAGAAACATGGGAGAGGGCCTTCAATGGGTTCCCCCAGACTCTGGAATTCCCTATCCAGAGAGGCTAAACTGCCAACCTCCTTACTATCTTTCCATGAACAGGTAAAAAGCTTTTTGTTCCAGCTTGCCTTTGAGAATGGATTTTTCAGAGAAACACATCTTGTACTGTATAATGTGTGGGGCTTTTATTTGTTGTTGTTTTAATTTGTTTTAACTTTTATGATGATTTTAACTGCTTTTTTCAGTTTCGTATGACATGATTTTTTTTTTAACTGTTGTAAGCCACCCTGAGACCCAAACTGGGGAAAAGCTGAATTGTATATATAAAAATAAAACAACATTCCCCAGCTTTGATTATAGCAGCTCTTCTCTAACTCTGCTTTCTCTGATCAACCTTTTTTCAATTTCTTCCCGCAATTTCCAGTTAAGACAAATAAGCCCTAGGAAAACCGAAGAGAAAGGGTGCTGCTTAGCCCAATGAGCATGCCTCTCCTATCAGAACAAACTAATCTTGTGATTATTTTTTCCCCAGACTTAGAAGACACTCTTGAACTAGAACATTTGTACTTCCTCTGATGAGTCACAACAAGTACAATGAATGTAAGAAAGGCTACTTGGGAGCACTGTGAAGGCCAGATATTTCCTGGAGCTTGCCTGGACACACCTGGCTGTGCTAATGCCAAAAAGAAGGATTACTGCAGTAGTAGCTCCATTTCTTAATCAGGCCTTTACATTCTCCATTGTTTAGTCAGGATTATATGCATAGTGCTCCAGTGTGTTTGTGTGAATGTCCACACAAAAACAATCAGTCTGCTTTATTATATCAGGAAATGAAAGCTGATTACAGCAGATCATTAATACAACAAACTGCTGAGAAACTGAAAGGCAAACAACAGAAAAACAGAATAATCAAGTGAACAAAACTTTTAAACAACAATAGGGAAAATAATCCCTATTGCAGTTGCAAAAAAGAAAAGAAAAGAGCATACAAAAACTTGCCCATTCCAAAAGACCTTTGGGAAAAGCCAGATTTTTATATGACCCCTGAAGCCAACCCTTCTCAGAACAATTGGGAATACTTCTTATGATTGGCACCTCTACAGAAAAGGCCCTGCTTCCAGTAAACACCTACATCACAATCAGTGGGATCACACTGAGCAGGGCTTCAGATGAACAACAAAGTGGACCACATCCAGGAGGAGACAGTGCTTGAGATCTTAAGGTCTAAAACTAGGAATTTAAAGGTAGGATTAGCACCTTCAAACTGATCCTGGAAACAAATATGAAACCAATGCGAATTGAACAATAGTGGAATAATATGCATTTGTCAATCAATTCCTGATAGCAACCAGGTGGCAATATTTTTCCCATCAGCTAAAATTTCCATGTAGAGCACATTACAATAGAAGCCTCCTATACGCTCCTACTATTTATTTATTTATTTATTGAATTTCTATATACCTATCAGTGCCAAAGTACTCCCCAGGCAATTTACAATGTTAAAAAAACAAGTAAAAAATAAGACAATTAAAAATAATTAGAAGTAGCAATTAAAATTATTTTTTGAAAACATATACAAGTTAAAAGCACATAAAAGCACACCCCAGTAAGCCTGTGTCCACAGCTACAGATTAAAAGCTTGCTGAAATAAAAACGTTTTTGCCTACCGGCAAAAGGAAAGCAGAGAGGGGGCCAGCCTAGCCTCCTGAGGAAGGGTGTTCCAGAGGGTGGGAGCAGCCACTGATAAGGCGCTCTCTTGTGTCCTTACCAAGTGAGCCTGGGATGATGGTGAGATCAAGAGAACGCCTTCCCCTGAGGATCTTAAAATTCTGGCAGGTTTGTTAGGTAACTAATCCTATTAACTAATCCTAAATACACTTAACTTAAACAATTGCATATCCTTTTATGCTTAACCTGCTCTACTTCCTCCATCCTTTTGTTTTCAATGCTGACATTCAGACTGCAAGGCAATGACCTGTCTTCTTACAAGCTGACAAGCACCATGCATACTGATAACAACCCATTATGAAAAGACACTCAAACTGTGGAAAAAATGTTCTTTTCCCCTTAACAATATTGGGGCATTGAAGCATACACTCCAAGACATTTAAGAGTCCTAGCCTTAAGATTTTACCCACAAGCTACCACATGGCTCTTTAAGCTTCAACACACCTCTAAGAGATTTTCTTCCCTTTTCTGACATAACCCAACATGTAAGTTTTGACCATCTTCCTAAGGAGATTGCCTATAGTTAAGGTACAAGGCAGCCAAAAGAAAACCAAATGAAAACAGAGTGGTCTGTTGGGCACAGCAAATACGGGAATTCATTACTAAAAATAGATGACAGATTTACATGGAATTTATATATGCTAATATATATGCATAGATCCAAATGTATAGATGACCATAACTGAAACAGAAGAAACATCTCGCCTCATAGAGGGCAAAACTGTGACAGGAGGACTGTGTACATGTTAAGTCTACTATCAGCAGCTAACAGCTGATGGGTTACATCAGGGGCTGTTCTTTCTTCTTAGGGTTTTTGTATTTAAACTGGGATTGAATCAGACAGCCCTCCGGACAGAGTATTTTCCCCTTACCAGCCCTTAAAATTACAAGGGGATGGGGTAGTGTCAACATTGTCTGATCTACTTTGTTTTCTCTTAGAAGCTCAAAATCCCCTGGCCAGAACCAAGTGCAAAGGATTTGTTGTGTATTTAGAATTAAAGAACAGGGCACTTTTGAGCATATTCTGAGCCTAGGCATTTGTTTTCACAGCAGAATTGAGTCTATAGTCTTTTCACACAAAAGGCCACTTCTGATTATCCCAAAATCTCTTAATCACAGAAGACTAGTGGAGATGTAAATGTTCTTCCTGCTACTCTTTTAAAAATGAGATGTCAAAAGCCCTGTTGATCTTTAGTACCCTGGAAAGTTCCTTTAAAGTTCAGACTAAAACTGAGAATGGATTCACTGCCCAACTGACAACAGACCCACCACTGATGGCTACCCTAATGAAAATCCTGCATACACCAGTTCCTTCTTGCAACTAGGTGGGCACACATACCTGCTGCTATATGCATATTTTATCTCTCGTCATCCAGTAGCAACCAGAAACTCGCATTTGTAATTGTGGCCAGCAGAAAGATTCTATGTGTACCAATGAATGTGCACAATTAGCTTGTCACAGGTCAGCAGCATACCTGTACATGTGTTCCAGGTCTCTACTATGCACCCAATGATTTTGTTCCTTACCAGACAGCAAGTTCTATTGAAAAGCAGGAGACCTTCAGGCTAATAGTGCTTTTTTTGAAACTGGGCTGAGTATTTGGACAGCCTGGTTTGCATTTGTTTACAGTAACAAATCATATCAACAGTTGCAAAAGAAATTGAATTTCATTCATTAGCTACACTTGTTAACTACAGCCAGTTTCCTAACATGTAAAACTACAATATTACATCATATTTGACTTCCAAAATTCTGATTTTGACCTTGCATACAAACCCACCTACTCTCTATGGATTTCAGCTGAGTTCTTGCTCTCTCTTCTCTTATCAGCTGAAATATGATGACCAGACATGAGTGACAGAGCCTTTTTGGTAGTGGTATGAAACTTTGGAACTCTAGACCAAGACCGTTTTCCCATCCATCTTCAGATATATGGTTAAAAATGGCTATTTCAGCATTCATTTGATCTGGATGGCAAATTAATTACACTACAGTAGCACCCCTGCATACGCTGATTCGCCATCCACGGATTCAATTATCCATGGATGGTGACAGCGGGGGGTGGAGGGGATGCAGGGAGGAGAGATCTCACCTCGCTCCTCCCTTTGCCCTCGGAATTGCTTCCCAGGATTGTTTTCAGGGCAGAAATGATGGGGCAGGGGTGAAAGGAGGGGAGGAGAGATCTGCCTTCCGCCTCCCTTTGCCCCTGGGAATAATCTTGGGGCAGAAATGGCGGCATGGGGGCAAAGGGAGGGGAGAGAACTCACCTCCCTTTGACCCCGGGATTGCTCCCGGGACAGAAATGGTGCATTTGTTATTATCCACGGATTTCGTTATCTGTGGAGCCCCTTGGAATCAATCCCCCGCAGATACAGGAGTCCTACTGTATTGGCTTTATTAGAGTCTATGCTATTTTTATTGCTTCGTATTTTTGTTTGGAATTGTGGGCCTGAATCTTACTAGTAATCCCAATAGCTATAGAACAAATGAATCAATAAAATTTAGGTAAGTGTTGACTCATCATTCAAGAATTCTTTCAGTGGGCCAAGTTGGGACTACCAATAGGATTAAGGCCCTCATCTCAATGTACTTTATTACTGGCTCATGTTAGCAGCCAGTAATTAAGTGGAATTGTGGTATTTTGACATGTTTACCTGAGATAGTTGCAAATATATTTGCTTGACTACTCCGTACTGCTAAAATAAAATAAATAAAATAAAATGGTTTCACAGAGATCTTACTACCAAGTAAACCTGTGGAAATTTGTGCTTAGAAACTAATATGGATTCAAGGCTCAGATCTGCTACAAATTCACATGGAATCACATTTCCACTCCATTGTCATTTTTCAGATTGGAACTAAAAGTAAACCTCATGAATGAATCAAATTCATCCAAGTATTATACATAGTAAGTATTCTACAGATATTATAATTTAATAAGACTAATACAGTTGTCCCTCCACATTTGCGGGAGTTAGGGCCGCAAGACCCCCCGCAAATGTGAAAAAAACACAAATAAAAAATAGGTTATGCCCCCACCCTCCCACAACCCCCCGGCCATCCCAGAAACAGTGACGGGGCTTCTAAATCCCCATTGCCACTTCTCTCCTCCTCCCCCCGCCCTTCCAGAAGTGGCGATGGGCCCCATCACCGCTTTTGGGAGGGCAGGGAGGAGGCCCTCCCAAAAACCGCAAATAATCAAAACCACGAATGTTAAAGCCGTGAATGTGGAGGGGCAACTGTATAGTAATAGAGGAACACCAAAATAAAGAAATCTAGATTCTAGCACTCCTCGAAGAAGGTTCAAAGAAAATTGAGACCATGGGCCAAATGTTAATATTTTTTGGCCATGACACCCACCTCTCCACAAAAAACAAAACAAAACAAAACAAAAACCCCAAAAGAGTACTCAAACAAGCTGAGGGATTAGAGGTCAAGTGGATGATTACTAGAAGACAGTAATCTTTTTCACAGTGTACAAACACACACAATATCCTAAGTATGTACTGCTGACAAGTCTCACCTTTTATAAAATGTAATGCTAGAAGACATTAATTAGACATTTATCATGAACAAAGGATGCCTCATGCATGGTTGAGTTGGGCATGATCATACATATACTACACAATATTGTTACAGCAATATGCTGAATACAAGTAACAAATAACGTAATGATTATCCCTCCCAAAAAAACCCCACTAAAATTGTCCCCCCCCCGAAAATGCCATACATACCACAGTATCCTTTCTGAAATGAAGAAATGTTACTTGTGTAAAAATTCTAACATTAATGTTGATGTTAAAACTACTACTTAACAAGAACCCAAGGAGCTACTAGTCATTTAATCTTCTTCTTCTTCCACATATATATATATATATATATATATATATATAAAATATTAAAATATATATTAAAAGAATTTAGTGTTGTGTAGCTACTGTCATCTTTATCCAGCCTCACAGCAAAAGACAACATTGCTGGTTTTATCAGCAATACAGCATCTGAGGCCTTAAACAGTTCCCAAACTATGTGTACACAAGACATAGTACTACTACCAATTAAAAAAAAAATCTGAACAATGTAATACCCAAATAACTTATGCCAGCTACATCCTACAACCCTTTTGCGAGTGTCATTGCTCAAATAGAGCATTAGCTGTTTAAACCCACATTTAATGCAGAACTGAGAACCCGAAATGCACCAGATCCCATCCGATCTTGGAAGCTAAGTAGGGTCAGTCCTGGTTAATATTTGGATGGGAGAATGCCAATGAATACCAGGTGCTGTAGGCTACATTTCAGAGGAGGCAACGACAAACCATCTCTGAGAATTCCTTGCCTAAGAACACCCTACACACACACACAAGGACACAAAACCAACAGGCCTGGAAGTGCCCAGTATCAACTTTTCCTAGTCAGGTTCATGTACCTGGTAACCATAATTTTTATAACATAAACCTAAACATTTTTTTCATTGTGAAAATATGCACCTATGTTTATGTTCTGGCTTTCAGGATGGAAACAGGAAATACTTACATTGGCAGAGAATTCTATTGATGTGTAATAACCATGATTCAAATACCAGTGAGAGTTTTTCTATGTTTATAAGCACTCTGCTGGTTTTATTTTAGTTTACTTTGCATGGTCTGAGCATAGCTTGGTTGGAGGTCTGTCTGCACAGAGGCAGTCTGCACAGAACTGTTTATATTTGTTCAGCTGGCATTTACATAGATGAGCCACTTTTACCAATGAACAGTGGCCCTAATGCAAGTATCCACACCAGATAGGGGCGTACACATCAACTCTGTCTTGCAGCATTTCAGACTTCCATGCATTGAGCACAAAGATTCATATATGATGCTACAACTGCATTCAGCTGCATGTGGTTAAACAAGGCACTGAATTGTAACCACAAATATGATTAAAGATCTTCATGTTCACAAATAGAGGTCTAGAAGGCTGCTGCATGTACACAAATATTTGGTAAAGGCGGGGGGAGGTATACATGTACCCACACCCTCAAATTAGCCCTACATGTGAAAAGGGCAAAAGCCCTATCCTGCCCCTCTGTTAAAAACAATCGGGGCGGCTTACAAAAATTAAAATCTCAATACAAATTAAAATCCCCAAACACCCTACACAGAAGCAGGCTAGTATCTTCCCTCACTGACAGATAAAGCTTAATGGTACCCAAAGAGCCTAATCTCCAGGGCTCATGTGTAAACAGATTTAGATTGTTGCCATTCTTTTAACAAATAGAATGCAAATCCAATTTTGTTTACCTTATTTGAAAACTACTGAGTCAACATTATGGTTTTTCAGAACTTTTATATTATTCTGGAACAATAACAGACCATAAGCTCCCAAATATTAGTGAGCACATAATGCTTGTAGCCCCATCATACATCTTTAAAATCTGTTGTTACATACAAAAAAGTAGGTAACCTTAACAATGAAGTATTTTTAAATGCTCCACCAGAGCACCCTATGTGAAAGATTCCCAATAGAAATGTGATGAGTTTCAAAGGGAGAATTTGAGTCTAGAACTCAGCTGCATACTCATCAATTACACTAACTTCGCAAGTTTGGGATTATCATCTTGTTGGTTGTTTTTAATATTACATCCATAGGAGTATTGTGATTACTGATCAGTAAATCTTGTAATTTTTGCACAGACGTCATAATAATTTGTGATAATAAATTCTTGCTGCCCATAGAAACATTCATGCTTACTTATAGCCTGAAAATAACTTTTATACCACTGCTAGTTTGTTAAAGGCCCAGTTTTATACAGGGCATATCCTGGGAAAATGGACTGCCACTTAATAAGCAAACAAAAGTCTAACAAAGCAAGAAACACTTATAGTTTGCAGTCCTGGGGCCCTTTCACAATGTGAAATTATAGCACTATGGTTCCACTCCAGCTACCATGGCTGCACCCTATGGAATCCTGTACTGTGTGGTTTGGAGAGGCACTAGAGCTCTCTGACTAAGAATTCTAAATACCACTCCCTAAAATGCAAATTGCAGAATTCCACAGTACAAAACCACGCCAGTTAAAGTGGAATCATAATGCTATAATTGTGTAGTGTGAAAGGTCCCATGGTAAACTTCTTCACATATAGCTCTTCCAGTGTACAAAAAAGCCAACCCATACAACTGTTTTTTGAGATGAGCAAGCCACTACTTAGTAACAAGTCAAAGAGAGGTCTTAGTAAAAATAGAATGCAAAATAAAATTCAATCTACACAAAGACCATTTATAAAAATGAAAAATATTTATTCTGAATTAACTCAGCTAGGGAAAAAAATGCATCTCACATCTGTTTCTATGACTACAAATCAAGATATCCATCTAGCACTTTCAGGTGACTTCTCTATCATTTGGTGTAGACTACTGATCTTTTAACATTGTCTGACCGCATTAATCCACCCAAGGTTATTATGATAGGAACAAACTGACTATTTGAGACACCTGGCACACTGAGTCCAGACACCAAAACAAAACAGAAAAGAACCCTGTAGATAAAAGGCAAAGTATTATTTTAAAGCAATACTTTCCCTAAAGTCCAGAGTATGAACTTTGTTCAAACTAAGATATAAAAGTAGACATGGTATTTCAAGGGCTGACAAACTAGAACGTATTTCAACTAAAATAAACCCAGTGCATTAATTTTAAATCACTATTGCTTTTTTCTAAGCCTAACTTTTGTTTGAACAGAGGGCTCACAATTTTGAACAACCGGAATTTAGAAACACCAGGTCTCAGTTGAAATCCTAGTTGACAAGGTTTGGTACACATACAGATATAGAAGTTCTTGTGGAAACTAATTTCTTTGTGACAGTTGCTTGAGCTTATGCACAAGTTTTAGCAGGAGGGGAATAATTTTAGCTTTAGCACTCACTACATTTGGCTGAAAGTGGTTAAGAAATATTATTTTTCCCTTCACAGTGGAATTTATAGAACTGTCACGTTTTGCCCACTAGCCACTGTGTATAAACATTTAAGACTTTGTCACCAGACAGTCTACTGTCTAAAACAAAATACTGTACATTTGTCCCTCTGTATCCACAGATTTGGTATCCACAGATTCCACCATCCACAGCTTGAAAACATTCCCAAAAAAATAAATTCCAAGAAGCAAACCTGGATTTGTAAGCCGCTCTGATAGCCTTGTGGCTGAAGAGCGGGGTATAAATAAATAAATAAATAAAAATAAAATAAAATTTTTGCCATTTTATATAAGGGACACCATTTTACTATGCCATTGTATATAATGGGATTTGAGCATTCACAGATTTTGGTATCCATTGGGGGGTGGGGGGTCCTGGAACCAAACCCCAGCAGATACCAAGGGTCCACGGTACATGTGCATTGCTGCCCTTCAAATTTTTACAAAGACTTAAGTAGTAGGTCCAAATTTAAACAAATTTGCCTGAAGTAGATTTCCTATATTTAAGACAGGCATGGGAACTGTGCAGCCCTCTAGGTATTGAAATAGAATTCTCAGTAGCCATAGCCAACATACCCAATGGTGAAGAATGCTGAGAGTTCAGCCCAACATTTGAAGGACCTCACAATTCTCACCTCCAATTTAATAAATAATCCCCATTTAGAACATAAATTAAACCAGAACAGACTTCTGGTGGCAACAGAGGGGTGATTTATTTAATAATTCATTGGTTTATTTAATTACTTATATTTGATTATCATTTTTATAACTTTTTTACTATTACTATTATTATTAATCATAGCACAATGGATTTGTTAATATTAACAATGGATTATCATAATTTAAATTTGTATGAAGCAGATGTGACAATAAAAATTGTACTTCATCGCCCTGGGTTTACCTTTTTGTCTCTTTATGTTTAAGCAGTATATGAACTGCCAAGGAGAGGGCAAAATACATGGTGCCTCACCTGTGGTCAGTTAAAGAAGCAGTGATCTCAAAAGCAGCATAATTAGAACATCTAAACTGAATGTGAACTCAATCAACAAAGTAGCAATGAGCAGAGAAGACAGAAGACCGCTACTGAATTATGACTATTAATTTGTCATTAAGACAGCAATGTTTAATCAATCAGTCAGATCACATTAGAACATATTGGTCGATTAAAAGCATGCCACCAGTTAATCAGGCAGCAATTGAATTGCCCCCTGTCCAATAACTACAGTATATCCAAAAGCTATGAAAACCACAGATGGACATGCTATGTTAGAATAAGCATGCCTTCCTGTACAAGTTCCTTTATGTCAGGAGTGGGGAAACCTTTAGCCTTCCAGATGATTTGGACTTGGAATTCCCAGAAGCCCCAGCCAGCACAGCCAATGTTAAAGGATCACTGAAACTAAAATCCAAAACATCTGGATGGCCAAAGGTTCTCCAGTCCTACCTAGTTGATACTTGTCATGTCACCTAAACACAAGTTTCTTTCCTTTAGAACCATTGTGTTTACAATTATGCATCCACAATTGATTAGGCAATCAAAACTTAAGCCATTAAATTTGTTAAGATTTCTTTAACTGGATGACAACCCTACAAGCTACACAAGGGTCAAGGTTTCACTGGCTAAAGCAGGTGGTGGCCTTAGCTCTAAATTGACAGTGGTCTTCGGCAACCAACTCTTTCCCAGCGTCAGTTCCTTCTATATATGACAGCAATTATAAACATCAGCACCTCAGGGTTTTTGTGGGAATAACCACCACAAAACAACTTTGTAAATTAAAAGTAGCTTTTGAATTAGCATTACTTTGCAAGCGGATTGGTCCTAAAACAATTTAATAATAGTAACACCAGCACTGGTAATATCTTTTGATTTGACTCAGCAAATCTTCAGTATGCAGGTATGCTGAAAACCTGTCTCAAAGCTGAACCCTCACATGACTTAATGATGCTTGATTTTACAATGTTGGAAACAGTCAAAACAAGGTGGTTAGGATTAGTTGTACTTCAGTTATATACCAAACTCTCAACTGGGAAGGGTCACAAATAAAGTCACAACAATTTTAAAAGGATTAAAAATGTCAGCTGCCTCTAGTACAGTGCTTATATCAAATTCAGTATCACATATGAACTTCCTACAGCAGGTGACAGCAGCCACTCTCTAACAGTAGGCAAACTGACCATATACTCTGATATTGCTTCTCTGACTGCTAGAACTGACATCAGGAGGGCAACAGCGTGTTACAGACTCAGATTCTTGGGTTAAAAGGAAGGAATAAACATGAGAATGTCAGATCAAGCAGAGCTGTATCTGCAGTTTTTGTGTGTGAAAAAGGAAGCTACAAACACACGTCCTGTGACAGGAAACCAGTAAATGTACCTTCAATGACTGTTTTCCTCCCTGTCTCAAGAGGTAGTACATGTTCTGCTTATGTTTGACTGCAACATTGTGATCTCTGAACTGCTGTAAATACTTTAAGTGGAACTTTTGATTTTAGAGCTAGCAGTGGCTGGAAGGTATAAAGCTGTTTACCTGAAGCAGCTGTGGATGAAGTCAGTAGCAGATGCTTAGCAGCTAAAATCCACACAACTGGGGGGAAAATGCTGAACAAAGTAATATACCATGCACAGAAAAAGGAGATCCTTTTCCATAAGAGAGCTATTACACTCTTAGTATAACTATGGTAAATAATAAGGGCTGGACCTATGATGGCTAAAAGGCCAAGTGTGGGATATAGTGTCTGCTAAATTTACTGAACAGAAAGCTCAAAATAAACCTACACCCTACTGTACTATTTTCATCTACTGGTATAATGAAATTTTAAGCAGATGGCTTAGAAAATAATAAGCACTTGCCAGCTATTAAAATCAGGACCTCAGCTTTATGAGGGATTACAATACTGGCAGTAAGAGTCATGCGGGCATTTTATTTAACACTAGTGCAAAATACAGTTGTCCCTTCATATTCGCTAGAGTTTGGTTCCAGGACTCCCTGTGGTTACCAAAATCCGTGAATACTCAAGTCCCATTATATGCAATGGCATAGCAAAATGGTGTCCCTTATATAAGATGGCAAAATCAAGGTTTGCTTTTTGGATTATTTAAGAATATTTTCAAGCCGTGAATACTTAAATCCGTGGATATGAAATCCATGGATACAGGGGGACAACTGTAATTTGTGAAATGATGGAAGCAAAACCCCTAAATGCTCATGTCAGAAATATTTCTTATGTTTCCATAGGAAGTGCTTAAGAACTTGATTTCCAATATACCACAGCCATATCAAACTGCCATTTTATGTAGCGCTTGTGAACAATACTCCTGAGTCAGGAAGCTGAGGTAAAGGATCAACTATATAGATTTGCTTACATGGGCTGGGGACAAGGCCTAAAAGTTATAGCTGCTCCTCAAAAACTTGGGACACTGCTGAAAATCTCCCTCCTTGAAATGTAAGTGTGGGGTTTGTCTCACAAAGGAAAGACCTCCAAGCGGAAGTGAACAAGTCACATGAGACAGAAAAATGGTGATCTTTCTTCACACTCTACAATCACACTTTGTTGTGGGAGGTGGGTAGGAAGTTTTTGAGAAATGCATCTGTATGTTTACAGAATCCAAGCTGTATTTCCTAATGTAAACAGCCTTGGACTTCTCACATGGACTGGAGTACCAACACTATTAGAATATTTTTATAGTTTGTGTATAAAGGCAATCCAAGATAGCTAGCCAAGCTTAGAAAGGGTCATTTGAAATTTAATGGGCAAAACATGCAATGTGATTCAACCTCACAATACCATCAAGCACTTCAGCACTGAGTGAGCCAAGCCACATATAGAACTAAATGCAGATACCTGGTAATTTTTGTAGGATTGGCTTTGCATTAAGGGTGGGCTATTTGCACAAGCAGCCAAAAACCTATTTACATGCATGCAGAATGCCACGGTCTATTTACATGTTGTGTGTTGATAAATTTGAACTTTCAGTCCAATCCTATACACTTCTAGTTAGCAGGACTCCTACTTAAGATGACTGCCTTCTGTTCCACCGGGATACCTTTTCGCACTGGGAAGGAAAAACATACATACCTTTTGCTGAATCCCATCTTACTGAACTCTCAAGAAAATCTTGCATATGAAGAAAAATAATAGGCCATCAAACTTTGCTGTGTGGTTAACCTGCTCCTGAAGGCCATGTAACATTAGTCCTAGTAAATGCCAACTGAGCAGGATATCCATCAGGTCAGAAATGAGAAGGTGGAGTTTTTAAAAACAATCTTGTGTTTTAAATGGTAGATTATATAAGCCACGTTAAATTTGCTAGATCCTTGTTCATCAGGAAACCATGTAAACATTAATCCTCTGGATTTATTCACAGCTCTTGTTTGTTGAATGTCACTTCTGCATGTTTTCCTCACTTAGATATTATTGGACCCTTGCATTACTTCCACATTTTAAAGAAATTAAAGTGATGTATGAATGTGTGGTCTGGGCTCCTCAAACATTTATACCCGAATGGTCTTCATCCACCCATAACTATCAGGCTTTCCCCTGCATCAGTGCTCCATGCTTATCCCTTTCAATGCTTATCCTTTACAATACATTAAGTCTACAAGGAGTAAAAATAGTTGAACTGATCCTATGCAAGCACGACAAGAGATTAAATTAAAATGCCAAGATAGGAAACAATTTATTATAGAGAGAAGAAAAGTTTCTCATCCAAAATATAGAAATCTGTACAACTTTGCCACAATCAATATACATGAACTGTACAAATTTACACCAGTTCATAATTTACCAAAAAGAAAAAGAAAAAAAAAAGATGACTAACAAAGTTCACAAAATAGATGGTGGTTTGTGGAAAAGACTTTTACCCAATTAAGTACAAGGAAATTACAAACCAGACCTCCACTTTCTAAAAATAAGAGGTTTACTCAATCTTAGAAAACTACAAGCTAGCAAATGTACAGATAGCTGGTTGGTAAAACACACCACAGTTCAGACAGCGTCTTTATATGGTCTCTCTCAAGCCTGCTGGCATAGCAGATCCTGTTCACTTGCTACCTTGAAAGCCAATATACAGAGATCTGACCATTTCTTCCCAGTTCATGCCCACTCAATGTGACTTTATGTACAGTTTATACATACTGTTAAGTGCTAGGTAAAAGTCTTGTCAGGTAAAATTTCCAGTACTACCATGTTCAGAACGAGACTTGTTACTGAGCTGCCAAAAATGGTAACAATTTTTTTTTCTAAAAAAATGTATAGTGCAAATTTACTCTGCCACTTTTACTGCAGAGAACAATTTTATAGCTATAGATTTCGACTGAAAGAATTGGTGCTTTTTTAAGAAGAAAAAATTAAGCAAGACATCTGGGAGAAACCTGCAGCCTTCCGGGACAACTTCACACTTTAGGAAATAAAATGATCATCTTTACTCACAGGCTATTAAATCTCTGAAAGGTACTGTCGAAACTATGGCACTGCCACTATAAAATAACGTTTACCACTCTTATGTTGTGCCAGGTCTTCACAGCTGTGACATGGTTTAAATTCCATAATCCATCCCCAGAGGAGCCCACCCAAAGTAAAAAACAAATTTATCCATCCATTATAAGATGATCCATCCATGGGTTACATATCTTAACCTGATACAGTCATCATGTTGTAGCTCTTGGAGGGACTGGTTCTGCCCAAGAGAAGTTCTTCCTTACAGCTTATTCTGCTGTCTACCATTTGCATGCTGGTGCTACTTTGGCTAGCTCCTGTTGGTGTGGCTTCATACAGCACACAGATTGAGCCATCTTCTCCAATACGATAAGATACCTCATAGGGGTCAACCCAGAGAGTGAGTTCACTTGGAAGGAGCTGGAACAGTTCCTGACTGCTGAGCCCAATCCGCTGTGCTGCCTGTCCAATCAGGGGATCCATTTTATGGTTGATCCGGATGCAACGGTAGCCTGATCCTTTGCATGGCTTTTCAGGGAACCAGTGGTGTTTATAGTGTTCTACAGAACAAAGAAAAAGCAAGAAAGATCACATTTGGCTCTTTACATAATCAATTTAGAAAAGTTTGCATTCATTTTCTTATCTCTGAATAATAAACAGATGTGTAGGCTTAAAGTCTTACAATTTCCTAGCCTGGGAAACAACAGTTAAGACTGCTAGAAACCAAACCTTTTTAGAGATATCCTTCTAGTGAAGCAAATTTATCTATCAGTGTATCTATCAATGTATGTATAACAATCAGCACTGAAACATGCCCATCCCAAAGTAAAAGGAGGAGAAACGGCAGGCAACCAGGCACCAGTACACCAGATATCAAGGTGTTAATAACTAGGGCCAAGCCGAAAAATTACTTGGAAAAGAAGACCATTGTCATACACATTTCCATACTTATGTAAAGTAGTGTTTTACAATGCAAGAATATCCTTCTAAATCTTTTTTTCAAATCCATATGTGCATCTAAAAGCAGAAAACTTACTTCCAAATGATTATATAGCACCAAAGAGATATTTGTGTCCTTTCTCTTATTACACAATACATATGTCTTCATAAACTAATAGGAATATGAATATATGAAATTTTAAACACAAGAAGCAGTGGTAAACAAAGAGGTCCTGAATCCCATACCTCTTTATTTAGTAACAACAATGTCCTTTAAAAAAAAAAAAAAAAACTACACCGAATTTCTAGCCCTTGGGGAAGGTGAATTTATCATCTTTTGGAAAGTGGATTGCTTTCTTTGCATCTTCTAACATTAACTCAGTAAAGAAGCACTATAACTCAGGTGGATGAACACAAATCTTCAAAACAAAAATCAGGTACTTACAACGTTTTGCTTCAGTTAAATGGTTTCATTCTTATACATCTACTTGTATGAATTAGGAGATTACAATTTTCTCAGAGCAGGAAAAAATTACTCTGGTATTTGCAAAGAAATTGTCAAATACTGTACTTCACTGAGATGCTACAACAGTAATAAAAATATTTCTAGAACTGATCTTAGAATATTTCCCAACAAACACTGTAAGGAGTTGTTTTTGATACTGAACCCACATGGCTGATTATTTTTAGGACAAGTGCTGAGTTGTTTTTAGACCAATGAATGGTTCCTACCATTTTTTTAAATAGTGTTTTAAGCAAAATCTAATAGGATTCATATTTTTTTCCAAACATTAAAATATGTGGAATAGTAAGAGCAATGTCACTAGTTTAATGATTACTGAAATGGTGTGTGAACTTCAACCATCATATCAGACAATCTCACAGTGTGTGAGAGTCTGTATGTGGACACACAGACCACACTGAATTACTTACAACCTCCTCATTCACAGTAGTGGCGCTTTCGCTGCTTTACTACAATGAAGGGAAAATCACCCTTAGACAAAGCAAAAATAAAATAAAAGGGCAGCTGGCTGATTGTTGGGAAAGCAGAAGCAGGAATTAGCGCGATACAACACTATTATTGCAGCTGCCACACACACAAAACCAAGGAACACTGCTATAACTCAAAGCGCAGCTGGAAAAAGAAAAATAGCAGAAAGCTTTTATATATATATATATATATATATATATATATATATAGTATATGGCTCCTCTGTGACGAATAGGGTTTACTCTGAGCTAAGTTTGCACAGAACTGCAGCCTAAGTGCCCTCCAAAGGAGATAAAAACCAAGGTAGGACTCCCTAGCTGGCAAGGAAAAGAGGGCAAAACGTAAATGCTACTGTTTGTCACAATCCCCCTCCCACTAAACAGAGGTGTACAGTTGTCCCTTCATATTCGTTGGGGTTTGGTTCCAGGACCCCCGTGGATACCAAAATCTGTGAATACTCAAGTCCCATTACATGCAATGGCAAAGCAAAATGGCAAAATCAAGGTTTGCTTTTGGGCTCATTATGTGTTTAAGAATATTTTCCAGCCGTAAATACTTAAACCCGCGGATACCAAATCCGTGGATACGGAGGGACAACTGTACAGAGAAAACCCTTCCCTCAGAAATGAGGGTAAAAGACCAGGATTCCTCACCAAGATGTCAATGAGTAATGTAGAAAAATAAGGCTATAGCAGCCTGTGTCTCCACACAAAGAGCAGGCAGGGCTGCCAACCCCCGTCCCAAGTCAATGTGGTGAGGAAGTCGCTCCAAGGACTTTGTTGAAGAAGAGAACAGGGTGAAGAGAGCAGTCCACTTACAGCCACTTGTTTTCTTCCCAGTGCAGAGGATGCAGGTGAGCAGAATCAACAAACCTTAGATGGGATTTGGCAACCATCCCCAAAGCACTCCCTTCCACTGTGTATGTATGTATTAACCATGTAATGACCAAAGAAAACCAGACCCATCATCCACATAATGGAAGAGGATTATCACAAATAACTCCCCCACCCCACCCAAAAAATACCCTGTTGGGAGTCTGGGAAGTGGGTGCTGAGGGGAAGTAAGCCTGGCCCACTCCTTTGCTTGGCAAAAAGTGCAAAGAAAACCCAAGCCAAACACATAAAGGAATCCAGTAGCACCACTGAAATGAACTGGGAGGAAAACATTTCTAGCCTATGCTTTTATGGACTCCATTCACTTCATCCGGTTAGAAATAGCTTCTTCCCAGTTGAGACCCAAAGCTGCAACTGAATTTCTTTAGGTCTTTTTAGGCTAAAACAGGGCTCTCTCTTGACTCCATAAAAGTGCAGTGAGGGAGGGGGTGTGAGTGTGTTGACTTAATCTGCAGGATGTGATCTTGCTTGGAGGAGACACTGGAGAAGAAAAGGAACTGGAAGCAGCCATGGGACTTTCCAGCCAAGAGGAAGAGCTGAGCCTTCCCCCTAAACCACCCACCCACACACACACACACACACACTGTAGGGCAGTGAAGACCGACAAATGGGCATAAAGGAAACGGAAACGAGACGTTAGAGGCTAACGAGCAGCAACGTCGTTCTCACCACCACCACACCACCCCCACCCCCGGTTGTTATTTTTTGGTGTGTGTGTGTGTGTTTTGGCGAGGGGAGAAAGAACACCAAAGGGCTGACTCGCTTCCTATCGAACTCTCTGAAGGAGTTGCCTAACGACCACCCTGAAACACACACACACCCTCAAAAAAAAAAAAACAAAAAAAACCCAAAACCCTTTGAGAACATGAAATCGCATCTGTAACGGGAATCTGTAGGGGAAAAAACAAGCGGGAGATTGGGGTGGGTGGATAGAGAAGAAAGCATTTGAGAACCTTTTTGATAAAGCCTAATCCACACGCCACACAAACCATCCAGTTTGAAGCGGGACGATTTGCCATGGCTCCTTTTCCTATGGAATCCGGGGACCTGTAGTTTTTGCCAAGATCTGTGGCAGGGCGTGCTTGGTGCCGAACTACAAATCCCAAGGTCTCTCATAGGAAGGAGCCGTGCATGATGGCAAATCATCCCGCTTCGAACTGGTTATTCGTGGCGTGTGGGCTGGAGTAGAAAGCGCTTTGGACGATGATAATAATAATAATAATAATGGGGAGAGGGCCCCCCCAGCTTTCCTCCTCTTGCCCCGTTTTCTCCTCCTCCTCCTTCCACACACACACACAGGCCCCCTCGGCCGGCCGCCCTCACCTGCCAGCAGCTCCTGGAGGCTCTGGCTGAAGGTCTGCAGCTGCCGCTCGTTCATGAGCCCCTTGGTGCGCAGGAACTTGGCGATGAAGCCCACGGCCGCGGCGATCTCGCGTATCATGTTGGCCCGGGTGTAAAGGGCGGGATGCATGGAGGCGGAGGGGGCGGAGGGCAGCCAGCTCCGGCGGTTGAGGGTGGGAGGGCACGCGGGGGCCGCCCAAGGTGGGGGCGCCAAGGAAGAAGCAAGGGAGGCGGAGGAGGAGGAGAAAAGGAAGGAGGGAGCCTGAGAGAAAGGAGGGCCGGCCGCGTCCGGGGGACTTAAGAGAGGGCCCCCCACTCCTGCTGCTCAACCGCCCCCCTCTGACGTACAACGGCGGCGGCAGCAGTGCCACAACCAAGAGCTCCCACCATCGCCTTCGGCCAGGCACGAAGGAAGTGGCGCTGCGTGCGCCGCCTTTTATAACCGCGGCCCACGGCAATGGCGGCGGAAAGGGGCCGGGAATTCGCCGCGGCCAATCAGGAGATCGCACCATTGTGACGTTGCCTTCGGAACGGAGGACGGGGGGGTGTCTGGGGAGGAGTGATGTCATCTGATTGTAAACAAATAGAACTCGGGGAAGGGAGGGGGGAGGAGAGGGTTCGAGTCGGCTCTGCGGCGCCGGATTAGAAAACAGCACCCGCAGGAGCAAGGTTGGAGGCTGGAACGTTTTTGGCCTGGAGACTTTTCCAAGAGGGACGCGGTGGCGGCAGCAGTGGCGCACTTGCCTGCTAGCTCGACCCTTAAGCCCTCGCAGACGTCTAAAAAACACACACACACACATATACACACACAACGATCTGTGCCCTAGTTTTTAATGCATTGCAGAGCAGTGACGGAGGGATTCTCAGAAAGGGAATGACAACATCTTTTATGGGGGGGGCGGAGAAGAAGCGCGGGTGGTGGAAGGAGAACTCATTTATCCTGCTCGAGCTTGACTGCACTCAAAATTCCTCCTTTTTCTTCGCCGCCACAATCACGAGTGTGATAACGCATCGGGGACAAAGGGGCTGAGGAAGGGACGTAGCAGGGATCGCTTTCTCTCCGCCGAATACTAATGGTGTGATCATCTGGCGCCTACAACTCCTGATTTCTGGAATCAACTGAAACCCGTCTCTATCGCTACGCCATAAAAAAATATAATAAATCCTGGTGCCGTAAGCGGAGGCGCGGGGACGTAGCTCCAATATACTGTATAGATGCTACAAGATTGTGATTTTGATCTCTTTGAGTCATGCTAATTTTACTATCTGTCCGCTTCCTTGTACAATGGAGACTCCATGCCTTTCTTCATGAGGAATTGGAAAACAGTCAGAAGTCAGTCGTCTGTCTTGTTCTTTCATGGCAATAGTTTGAACACCCATTTCACTCTTGCTGCTCCACAAAACTGACAGAAGGAGAGGCCTCCTTGGGTAAAAGAATACACAACAGTAGTAGAAGAAAAGAAAAGTTATCAACGTTATGAAATGTTTATTATTTTCTCATATATTTAGCCCCTCCAAATCTATTGTCATTGTAAGGTCATACAGCATGTACATCCATGTCCAGTACATCTCCAAAAAAAAAAAACCCCCAAAACACCCAGCCTTACAACAGCGTTTTGGCATTTCTGCTCCCACCTGGGACTCAAGATGCTGCATATCCAGTAAATTTGGTACAGCTGCTATGGTCAGAAATCAGGTTTTCAGAGGTTACATTTAACAACACTCAGTACTGCGTCTAGAGAAGTAGGTTTATATCCATGAAAATTCATGCAAAAATAAAAATCAATTAGTATTAAAGGTGCTGTCAGGTTTCTTTTTTTCTTTCCCCCTTCCTCATTACTCAACAACATAGGTACTCTATGTGTGCATCTGTACACAGATTCTTGATCTACACCAGTGGAGATTCTCACAAACATCTGAACATGGGCACATCCTGATTGCATTCAGAATTCCTCCTTTTTCTTTGCCGCCACAATCACACGTACAGTGTAATGTGTGAACATCCTAGTATAGGGTTTCTCAACCAGGGTTCCCTGGAACCCTAGGGTTTCCCAAGAAGTTGATAGGGGTTCCTTGAGATATTATGATTCAGAATATATATATATATATATATATATAGCTTAAATATAATATTTTTAAGGCAGGGGTTCCCTGAGACCTGAAAATTGTTTCAAGGGTTCCACCGAGGTATAAAGTTGAAAAAGGCTGTCCTAATAGTTTGACCCTGAGACTGTAGAAAGGAAAATCCCATCTGTTGGCCAAAGGACGAAAGCCCCCCCCCTCCCAGTTTCTCTTCTCTGCAACCATACCACAAAAGAGCCTGGCCCAAACTGAATATAAATTCATGCATGTAGTTTGCCATTTAGTTTTGATCCTGAAAACCTGATCCCCTTTCTCTACCTTTTCCTGCCCTTCCTTTCATGTGTCATGTCTTTTTAGTCTGTAAGCCTGAGGGCAGGGCCTGCCTTTCTTGTTTTATTACTACAAGCTGCTTTGGGAGGTAAGGATTTTTTTTAAAATACACACACACACTGTAAATCAGTCAGTCAACACAGAGTTGCCTTCTCCCTTTTCAGTTTTATGGATTTGCACTGAGGTCCAATCAAATTCTAGTGTTATGGGGCTAAATACATCTATCAACAGCATGAATGTTTTGTTATTGTTGGTGCATTGGCCTCAGAGAATTTGAGAGGTATTTATTAGTTCTTCCATTGGGCCAGCTTTTACTGGTGAGAGGCTACATATTTTCCTCAGGCAGAAAAGTTCCCGGTTATCTGCAGACAAGAGGGTGTCTAGGGCCTTATTAAAAGTCTTTCTTCATCTGCACTCTGGCTGTCAGCTGAGAGGTATTTTTGTAGCCTCTAAAAAAAAAAAGTCTGGAAGGGAAACCAGATCCGTTCAGGTTAAACTACCTCTCAAAACCTGCAGTGTCATCAGTAAGTAGAGCTGAGGCAAAATATCTCAAAATGTGGCCAACATTCTGCATTGTCAGATGGAGCTATTACAATAGAGCTCTGTCAATGTAGCTACTTCTGCGGATGGTACCCCCCCCCCAAAATCTACCTCTTAAGCCAGGCAGTCAGGACTGGTTTAAGGAATGGGGGGGGGCTGCAATGCTTTATTTTGGGGAGCCCATATGTTTATCTCAGGTCAATGTAACCTAACTTAACCTATTCACAGAACAGGATATTCAGATTATTACTAATAACGTTTTTGCAGGAGTAGGGTTATGATGGGGGGGACATAATGATGCCCCCTGCAGCTGCATATGCTTCAGGGCCCTTAAACCAGCCTTGCAGGCAGCTCCCAGCTGAAGGGTTTCTAAGGCACTGTAGATTGGGGCATTGGGATATTACATCTACAGTGCTCTCCTGGTTTGGGGGAATGTTGAGATGAGCGGCTAGTCTCGACATGCCCTGAGAATGGGAGAGTGCAACAGTCGTCATTTCCTAGCACCCCAGTCTGCAGTGTCTTGAAAAACCTTTCAGCTGAGGTGCTGCCTGGCTTAAGAGGTAGGTTTGGGGAGTCACATTTGGCAATTAACAATAATCAGCATGAATCCAAAAAGTTACAAAATAGTATGTCTAACTGAATATTGAACAGGATGCCTGCCTGTGTTTTTCTGGGGGGAAAATTCTTAAGATTTCCCTTTTTCTCAACCTCATCCAAAAAATTCTGTGAAGAGTTTTCTCTGAATACTCTAGTGGTGGTGGTGGTGGTTGTGATAGTGGGGGTAGTGGTAGATCAGCAATAGTAGAAGTGTGGGAATCAGCTTTTGTCAACCTTTTTACCCTGGAGCAACCCTTGAAATAATTTTCAGGTCTTAGGGAACCAATGCATCAGAAAACATTATATCTATAGTGAGGGGGGGGAGTTTATTTTCTTTTTTCTATCATGATCTATCACAAACCCTCTAATGATCTCTTGCGAGACCCAGGTTTCCAGGGAACCCTGATCGTGAAACCCTGATATAGATTTATAATGGTGGCTGCCACCAGTGAAAACAACCACAAGAAAAGGGAGATGTAGGGGGAAAAGAAGCAGCACTACCACTATGGGAGCAAATGATTCTCTGAGAAAATGTTGGGGAATTTCTTCTCCCATTGATTGAAGAAATTAGGTGACATAGCCCTCTAATTTCAACTTCCACAGTAGCAGAGAATATTGAGGAGCCATTTGGACAGAACTGCATGGAGATCGGCCATAAAATAAAGTCTTTCCTCAGTTGTTTTTAAAACAAGGGTTGGTTTAATTTTTTAAAAAATTGACCAGGATATTCTTTTAATTGGGGGGTGCAAATGAAAAAGCTATACTACAAATCAATGGTGTCACTAGGAGCTGTCGGGCGTACAAACCACACTGGGTGACACCCTCAAATTATTTTATAGACAGAAGAATACAGATGAATCACTTTAGGGTAATGCCTGCAAAAGTAATGGATCATGGCAATGTGGTTTCAGTAGTTACCAACTGGCTGATAAACGAAGAGGGGGTATGGTGGGGACAGGGTGCAATGGTTGGACAAGGAGAAGGAAACAGCATCAGACCTTTTCCTCGTTCAGTCTTCCTGGCTGTTTATGCAACTTTAGTGCATTTATAGCAACATAGCCTGGTGGTGATGACAAAAGCCACATCACTGCCATTAAGAAGTCTACATTAGTGGCCATACCACCATTTGCAATCTTATTTTAACATTGGTCTAGTTTGAACATTCACAATGAATGTTTACAAATAGGTGGTTCAAGGCAGACTACCTCTTTGGATGGTCAATTACAGTGTTACAGAAAGCTGAGGAACTGGTTTCATTGGAGTGTGGCCCAGGAGACCAAAAGGATCAGTTGCAAATTTGGGCAGAGACAGCTACAAAAGCCTGCTTCAGAGTTTCTAATTAGCAAAACAATCTTTGATCTTGCAATACTGGGCCTTTGCAGCAGTGCTATTATGTCAGTAGGCTAACTATGGGAGAAGCAAAATGAAGGCATTCCCCTTCATAAGAATTCTACGCCTCCCATGAAATTTTCCTTTAGTCCCCAAATTTTTAGCATTGCAATAATGTAAAACTTCAGCTGAGCTTTCAGAAATACAATTTAGGGATCAACAAAAAGTAGGAAGGCAAAGGTACCAACAGAATGTGAATGTAGCAAATGTAAGAACAACAGTTGGGGATGAGTTTCAGTGTTTTACTCTGCAATGCTTGAGATTTGGGGACTGGAGAAAATAATTCATGAGAGGGCAGAATTTGTATTTGGGGGTCAATATATTCAGTTTGCCCCCCCCCCCCGCCCCGTGTGCTTGCTAGCCTCCCACATGTTGAAGCTGAAGGTGTTATAAATGGAATGGCAACATGACAACATATAGAGGACAGTCCTTTATTTCAGGGGCTGTCAGAATGCAATATTCTATTTGAAGGTATCCTCATGGGCTGCAAGGTTACCCAGGCCAATTTTGATAATAAGATAATAAAAATATAAGCATAAGGAGAGAAGGATCATCAGCTGCCCAGTGGTTGGTAACAAAACAGTAGACTAGGCAGTTACATAATGTAGGTCAACTGCCCACAGTCTTTCTCTCTGTGGTGACCTGTATTGCATTTCTATTGAATTAGACGAATCATTTCTAAATGCACTTCTCAACATATAGACCAGCCTATGCAAACTTTTTATTTATTTGCTTATTTAATTAATTTATATCCAGTCTTTCTTCTTATAAAGATCCAAAGCAGCTTACCTCGAAATGAAAACAGAGCACAGCTAAAAAATATTCTTTGTACAAATGTTTTGAAACCATTTAAAAAATTAAATGACAATTCTGTTAAAAATACGAAAGTTAAAACAATATAAAGGACAATGAAAACATAATTTAAAAAAAAATAAAAGCACAACCCTACTAAAAGCCCTTTCTGCCACCTAAATTATAAGCCAAAGGCCTGCCTGAATAAGAAGGTCTTTCCCAGCTGGCAGAGGTAGAAGAGAGAAGGGGCCAACCAAACCTCTCAGGGGAGGGAATTCCACAACCTGGAAACAGTCAATAAGAAGACACTCTCCTGTGTCCTAACCCTAACTGGATGGCCCTTATGGTCTCTTCTAACTCTATGGTCTTGTCTATACAAGGGGGGGGGGGAATACAATCATGTCCAAAAAAGCAAGCATTTGCAGCAATGCAACCTGTCTTCACAAATCAAAAGAGCCCCCCCTAAGCTCTGCATGACCCCCTAGCCAAGATGGCTGCCACAAGTGATTTACTTGCGATTTTAAATCTGCCACCATCATTTAAAAAGAAAACAGTTTCCCATGGTACGCACAAATGATATTTACAAAGAAAGAAAGAAAGAAAGTTATAATATCACTGTGTTATCGACGTACCAGACCCTAGCTTAACCAAAAATTCAAGATGGCGGCCACTGGTGCTTTCCCACTTTGCTAGCCCCACCCCCATGCTCAGCCAGCCAATCAGATTATGCTGCCTGTTCATATCTGTGCAAATGCGAGTGTTCAAACAATCACACATTCGCATGTCATATGGAGCTTTTTTAAAAATCCGGACAAAGCCCCAGATGCAATGCACATGGACTTTGCGGTGGATTTGCCTGTCCTCCTTCCGAATGACATGTAGTTATGTGCATGTTTGTATGAATGGATCACCATACATTCACACCCCATTTGTATTATTTTGACTGTATAGACAAGACCTGTGATTCTACGAACTGCCAAGAGCCCTCTGCTGCTCTTGCTACTTGAGGCAATTGCCTCACTATGCCCAATGATACGAGTGGCCTTTCTAGAACCTTAGGAAATTCCAGCAGAACTGTGTGCTACATTCCTTCCCCCATGTATGTTAGACTTAGCAGAGAGGGCTTAATTCGCCTAGTTCTTAAAGGTCAATCTGAACCGTCTAAACAGAGTCTTCCTCACCCCACCCACCCACCCCTGGCAGTATGCCTGGTGTTATGGAGGACTCTCCTTGGGAAGATTTACCAGTCTTCAACCCTGTAGGCACTGAAGGTTTACAAGCCTTACTGTTTCGACATGCCTCTCAGAGTATGCCTTAATCCTTTGCTGCTGTGTTAACCATTTGGTCGCTGCTTGACTTTGGGTGGAGTTGAATAGGGGCTGATATTTAGATCACTTGCTTTCAGGATATTTCTTGTTTTCATTTTACAAGCTGCTTTGAACTTGTACAGGAGAAGCCAGAGCTTCTCTGATTACTTGTGATGGCACAGCCTCAGCAAGAACAGCACATGCATGAGTCAAGGAGGAAAAGAAGCATGTTTTGTGCCAGGGAAGCCTCCAGTGATGAGGTGGGGCCAAGTGGAACACAGATTATATCCTTTTCTTATTATAAGGTTAACCTTTCTACAAAGAGAGTGTGGTCATGAGAACACAATATGAAACAGGGAAGGCAAATGAAGATGGTAAAGGAGTTGGGCATAAACAAAGTAGGGTTCCCAGATCTCAGTGGCTGGCTCCTCTTCTTCAGTCCTCCAGGTATGGAGGAATAATCTCAAGGCAAGAGTGCTGTCTTGAAAATTGTCTGTGAGTGTGTGTGTATGTGTATTTGTTATTTGTTAAGACTTGCCATTTTTTACTTGAATGGTATATGTTCTGTGCAAGTGTGGCTGATAATGTTCATGCTTCATGGCATCACCACAATCTATCCCCTGTGACATTACAAGGTGTCATTCACAGGTCTCAGGTTTTGGGACTGAAATCTTAGCATCTGGGATAGTCCTGACCTAGCAATCCAACAACAAAATGGGTGCTCCCTTGCTCCCCGCTTCGGATGGGCTGATGGGAGGCATGCTCCTCATGCTCCTAATCTTAAAATAGGCTACTAGAAAGGCTATCCTTAAGGGGTGTACAAGTAAACCTGCTGTACCAAGCCCAGACCCAAAAAGGGAGCCAGGTGGTGAGCTTGGGGTTGTGGTGGTTGTTGTTTAATAAAAGTAAGTCTCAAAGCCCTGTAGAGCAAGAGATACAATGTAAAATATGCAGGGGCCATTCTAAATTATCACTTTATGAGAAATGATTCCACTCCTGCCTTTTAGGGTCTTAAGAGGGTGGATGAAGTCATAGCTGTGATTGATGTTTAGAGAAGCCATGCTATGGAGAAACATTTAGAATTACACATTAATCTATTGTCTGGGAAAAGGAGGCCTGTTTCATTTGGAACTTCTGAAATCTTTTTTCTTTTTCTTTTTCTGTGGTGTGTGTGGTTTGTCTTCCCTGATCTAGAAATAGTTGGTACTGAGAGAAAATAATTGAGCAAACCAGGATTTTAGCGTAGCTATGACTGGGCAGTAGCGTTACCATCCAAAAGTAAAACACAGGAGTCTATGGTCATTCAAACTCAGGTTCAGCTTAATACAATGTACCCTCAAACATTTCATAGATGGAAACTGGAATACATTGGACCAAGCAACATGAGAATGTGATAAAGAAGGAAAAGGTGATCAGTGAGGACTAACACATAAGCTACAAGGAAGTGCAGTAGTGTGCTTTTGCTTCAGTCTACTGAAAAGAGGAAGATTCCACTCCCTCCTCACCTCCCCCCCCCCACAACTGAGTTAATCAAATGCAAACTTCTTTTACACTTTAAATTCAGTTTGTAGCAAGTGAACTAAGCTGAGGATAAAGAGGGAAAGTGGGAGAAAGAGAGAAACTGAGACATTTTAAAAGCAGATGAAAAAAAGTAAAATAACAGAAGATTAATTGAAATTGTCCCTGCCAAATCAGGACAAATGGAGGATTTGATACAAAAAAGTATTTTTTATTTCCTGGGCTTCTATACTTTTAAAAATAAAAATTGCAAATAAAGTCCATACCAATTTGCAGAGATTGGTGAATGAGGGCATTTAAGGGCCCTTTCACACTCCACAATTATAGTACTACATGTCACTTTAACTGCCACAGTAACATCCTGTGGAATCCCTGGGTTTTGTCGTTCAGTGTGCCACTAGACCTGCCTGGTTGAGAATTCCAAATTCCTGTTCCCAAACTGCAAAAGCCAGGATTCCTTAGAGTCTTGCCACACTCCGAAGAAAAGTGGCAAAGCAGCAGGAACTTTCTATCTTTCCTCCCGCCTTACAACATGATGTTGGTGTTCTTTTGTTCTGGTCCCATGGGGACCAGAAAAATCCATTTGTAAAAAGACAGTTTTACCTCGGTCCCTTGCAGGACTGGAACAAAAGAATGCTGGAAGAATGGCGACGCCACGCAGTAAGACAGCAGGGAAGATGGAACATTCTTGCTGCTTTGCCGCTTTTCTTCAGAGTGCAGTAAGGCTCTTAGAAGATTATCAGACAGGAACGAAAAAAGTATTCCTGTCCCACAATCTCCACTCCCACTCCTGTCCCATCCCTGACCCACCACAATCACCCTTCCCATGGCACTTACCTTCTCTCCCATCACTCTGGCAGCCCAGGAGTAAACGGAGCTCTACGGGAGCTCCCTTCACTTCCTGGATCGAAACCCCAAGGATTCTCATGAGAAGACATGAGTATGGGAAATTCAAAAATAAAAAGAGAAATACACAAGAAAAAGTTACACCAAGCACCTAAACACACTAAAAACATTACAAGTAACCTGGGGAGGGTCATAAAAAGTGTGTCACTTACCTGGATATCCCGATCTCACTTGGAAGTGTTCTGGCAAGGACCTCCCATTAATGCTGGGATCTCGCCAGCATAATGGGGTACCTTTTCACTCACATTAACATTGACAACTTATCCCTTCAATAAAAAGCAGCGCCAGCAGAACGGCAGCAGAACAGGTGCATTACGTGGGGGGGACAGCATCTGAAAAGGGAGCCTTTTGCAATCTCCTGGCATTGGTGTAACACTACTTTTAATACATCTGATAATCTCCTTAGAATGGCGCCACATCAGCTAAAGTGGAATCATAGCGCTATAACTGCAGGGCATGACAGGACTGAAGGTTGAGAGAACAAGTATTTTGTCAGCACTGCAAAGTAGCCCAATGTTATTTTGCTCATACTGTATTATTAGATGGCTGAGAGAGAGCAGTGAGTAACAATTCTGCACAGTTATCCAGTGTTGTTACCCTGCATTCTGGTGTGGTGGTTTCTTTAGAAAGGAACAGTCATGGGGGCCAAGCTAATGTGGGGGGAGGTGGAGAAAGAAGTGAGTAATTGTTTTCCCACATATGGGAGATAATGCAGAATTGGTCTTGTCAAAGACTGAAAAACGTTTCTGCTCAGCAAAAGAAAAGGCTGACTGACCCAAGCTAATAGGATTGCTATAGTTAATATGTGGTTTACACAAATAACCACTACAAATGCTCTGATGATACATTGCTTGCTTTTTCATAATTTTTTCTTTAATTTATCTGAGCATGGGCAATGGAAACTTGTTTGTTGTAAATCATAATTCTCCTTTGACTCCACCCCTTCATCTCAAATACCATGCTTGGTCTGGCACTGAATGTATTGCCAACCTATGAGCCATTGCCAAAGGTCTACAGTAACATAACTGGTTTACAGCTTATGAAACCCACGTTCTTTACATGTTTAGGGCTGGAACTGCAGGCAAAATAAAATCCTTTTCCCTTTAATAGCTGTGTGGTAAACAGAAATAAACATTAAACCTTTTCTAGTATGAAAATACAATGATGGGCAAACCTTCACCTATGGACATACTGATTCTTCAACAGCTTATTACTTGTATGTGGCCCTGATTGGGTTTTTTTTTTCTTGTGGGTCATTTGCTTTTCCTAGAAAAATGGGTTTTCACCCTTGCTACTAAAGCAAGAAGGCCAAAACTGGCCATGAGATCACCTGACCATGCCCCCCTTCACACTGTACAGTTGGCCTGCCACATTCACGGGTTTCACATTCACGGTTTTGCTTATTCGCAGTTTGTAGCTGCTGCTCAACTAGCTCAAACTCCAAGACCCCATCCTCATCCTCATCCTCATCCTCCTCTCCTCCCCTCTCCTCATGTCCTGGCAACAAAACAACTCCAGCTCACTTTATTACCTTGCACCAAAACAGCACTGCCTATTTAAAACAGTAAGGTCTCTCTTTTCCCAAACGAAAGCTAAAAGTTGCAGCCGTAGCAACATCTGCCCATGGGCACACAAATCATGCCCCTCACCCACATTCGCCTGCCGCCAGCTCTCCCTCCCTCTGCCCTGCCAATGACACAACTCCAGCTTGCTTTCTTACCTTGCACCAAAACAGTGCTGGCAGTTTAAGTAAGGCCCTGTTGTTGGCAGGACAAAGGGAAGGATAGCTGAGGGGAGGCAAGTGTGGGTGAGGGGTGTGGTTTGTGCACCCGGGGGCAGGTGTTGCTACCACAGCGGCAGGTATCAGCAGTCCTGTTGGTGGGAGAGAAGTGTACAGTACTCTAGTGTAGTATGCATGTTTGGGGAGGGGCTTAACTTATTCACATTTTTTTTCACTTTTGCGGTAGTCTGGTGCCCCTAACCCCCGCGAATGTGGAGGGCTGTACGATTTTAGCCCTATGATTCCACTTTAACTCCCATGGTTCCATCCCATGAAATCCTGGGAACTGCAGTTTGGGGAGGGATATTTCAGATTCTCAGCCAGAGAGCTCTCGTTTCTCACAAAACAACAAATCCCAGGATATCATAGGATGCAGCCATGGCATTTAAAGTAGAATCATAGGGCTATAATTGTGTAGTGTGAAAAGGCAGTTGATCACAGTGACTATAGTTACATTTATTGTATATCCAGTTAAATTATTTTAATTGTTGCTCAATTAACAGATGCACATTTACGTAAATTTGGAATCATAAGTGTAGGTGTAGAAATGGATGGTGTAAACCCATTCTATGTGCTGGGCCTAGAAGATCCTGTTTATATCCCTGCTTAGGAAAAGGTACAGTTGAACTGAGTAAGTTCGTGACACAGAGAGCCAGTTCTCTGCCCTTCTGCTGTCTCTCTTTTCAAATGAGGCAGGGGAGCTGCTGCTGCCAAGGACAAATACAATGTAGAAGATGAAGGAAGCCTGCACGCTGCGTATATGTGTGCCAAAATAAAGAGAGGCCACCTTTTCTTCCCTTTCCTCAGCTGTGCTAGGAGAAACAGACATACATGACCCCACACATAGTAGACAGACGACTGGCAAATAGGGAAGTGAACTTCCCTCAGTTTTTGATGTTACTGAGTTGTGCAAATCTCACCTTCCTTTATTTCCCATCTTTTCTTTTCTTTTTTTCATATTGGGCTGTGGCACTTGTATTTTCTTCCTGCATTGACACTCATGACCATAAATTGTGTATAAATCTTACAAATGTGGAAATGCTCAAGGCAACTTGCACATTTTCTCACAGCAAGTCTCAGGAGGTGCAAAAATGCTGCTTTTCTTGAGACTGTCAAGCTCAGTGGCATTTCCTTTCATTCCTATTTCTAAAAGTAAGAACTTACTCATTCCAGTACACCACCATCTCCATCATAGTGCTGGTCCACAATCCTGCTTTGTAACAGAAATAACCAGATGCTTCCAAATGTTGACATGAAGTTCATGAAGACAACAGTCATCACCCACTGTTTCTTCCCAGCAATTGGGGTTGAGAGGCATACAGTCTCTGAACCTCGTGGATTCACCTGGCCAATGTGACTAATATGAAATTCAACAGAACTGAGCTTTACAGATGGATTGGAACCTGCTGTCATCCAGATGTCTGAAAACAGGCCACCAGTGTATTTCACAAATGCATATATACACAAAATTGGAGCCTGCCAGTCCAGTCAAAGGTAATTTAAACAGCTTTGCCATCTATTTAGCTAAGATATTTTAAGGCTGCCTTTTAGGATGAGGTCATTCTAAATCATAGAGGTTGTCTAAATGGTGAAAATAAACCTAATGGAATTTGCTGGGAATCCTACCAGTTTAAATGGGATCCCACATCCATCCACAGTATTTGGAAGGAAGGGGGACCAAAATTGCAAAAACAATGCTGGAAAAGCCTTCCTGGCTTTTTCCATAGTTTTGTTTTTTGTTTTTTTTAAGTGAGGGGAGCGCACTCCTGCTTGTTAGTATAGCTTTGAATCGCTTTTTATTTTCATGAAAACTATTATATTGGATTTTATGACCAAATACATTTCTCAGAAATAAATGTGGGGAGGGGAGAGAAAAACTCTAGTACTTTTGTTTCAATAGCTTAACTAGTCACAATAAGATGGCTCAAACACAATAGTTTTTGTTTACATACAATAATCTAAGGTATTGGAAAGCACAGCATCTATTGATTATTTAAGCTGGGACAACAGAGACTCATTCTAGCAGGCCCACACCTTATTGGTATTCCTTGCTCTTTCAACATCATTACTTTAAATCATTGCTTTAAATTTGTACCTACTTATTGACAAGAAAGCTTTAAACATGCCAGGGGGAGGGGCAAATTGTTACCAACAAGATTAGTTGAAGGACAAATGATTTGTTAATCACCAAAAATCAATTACATTAGTGGATTTGTCTCTACCTTGATTTAATTAATTGATTAACTGGTTAATACATTCCACCTCTACCTCCCCGCTTCTGTCTCCCATTTCCGTACTTTTTAGTTACTATTAATTCAGGAAGACTTTTCTTATCTGGATATATGTGTAACATTAAGGAAGCATAGCTTAAAAGCCAAAACGGTGCAACCCATTAGATATCCATCATGTTGCCCTACAGCAGTTGAATACTAGAGGTGGATGAAAGAAGTCATGCTTGCACAAGTGACTACGTGCCTACAAGGAGCAACAGAGAGAAGAGAGCATAGTGCAGGTCCCTTGTTCATTCCTTGTCTGCTTTGTTGCATCTCCACCAGTTTGTAAGTGGAGCTGACTTTACTTCCCCTTCCCCATCATCCTCAGTCAATCACTTCCTTCCTAATGATATATCTTTAGCCAACATACCCCATCTGTCTCCATTTATCAGACTTGTAATTTTCCTACTATTTTATCCTCTTTGTTTAAAAGGACCTTTGGTATTTGATTCTAGACTCCAGCTTCCAATTTTTTTTTTTTTTAAAGCCAACACTGAGGCAGTGAATACTGTCCTCCAAGTCATGAGCTGGCATGTTTGTCTCATGCAGACACAGAGATCTCTCACTTACTGAGTCCCATTTTTTCCCAGCCATTTAGAGCTCAGAGCTAAGCCCAAGGCAGTACTATAAACCTCTTTCTGTTTGCTACAGTGACATAAAAGCTGCCTCTCCTCTATAAAGTGTCCCGATGTTTATCAATTAGTGGGGTATATTCCATTCTATCGATTGCATGTCTCAGTGACAGCTGTATTGGAGACTGTGAGAAACAGCCCTTCTGTATTTTTGCTGTTTTCTGACCTTAAAAAAACAACAGCACTCAACCATGTGGTAGCTCCCATGTCTCTTCAAACAATGATCAGTTTTCTCAGCCTCTGATGTATGTATAGATGGGGAGGAGGAAGAATTGTATGAAAAACTCCTGTGAAGAAGAAAAGTGTGACTAAGCAGAATAGGGAAAATAATAATAGAATCATAGAATTGGAAGAGCCCACACAGGCCATCCAGTCCAACCCCCTGCCACGCAGGAATAAACAATCAAAGTATTCCTGACAGATGGCCATCCAGCCTCTGCTTAAAAACCTTCAAAGAAGGAGACTTCTTCATACTCAGAGGCAGTGTATTCCACTTCCAAACAGCGCTTACTGTCAGGAAGTTCTTCCTAATGTTTAGATGGAATCTCTTTTCCTGTCATTTGAGTCCATTGCTCTGTATCCTAGTCTCTGGAGCCACAGAAAACAAGCTTGCTCCATCCTCAGTATGACTTCCCTTCAAATATTTAAACATGGCTATCATGTCCCTTCTTAACTTTTTCTTCCCCAGGCTAAACATACCCAGTTCCCTATGTTGCTCCTTATAGGGCATAATGCCATCCTAGAAACAATACAAGAAAGGCTCCATTCATTTGGCAGGAAACCATGTAATGCTATTATAGGGTATTATATGAACTGTGAGCTGATTCATGCTCTTGTTCTGAAGGTGCTTCTGGATGAGGCTATCTGTTATGCATTCACCTAAAGCCAGAATCATCATCATCATCATCATCATCATCATCTTTATTTGTAGCCCACTTTTTTCCCAAGGCTGGGACTCAAAGCGTCTCACAGTTTTAAAAACACACAATTAAAATATAGAAAAAGTGCACATTAAAACAGAATTAAACCGCTTACATAATTAAAACTTCCAGATATTTAAAACAATAAAATATACTTATAAATATCAAAAACTTTAAAAAAGATTAAAAACTTATAAAAACAATGCAAAAAATGACATAGCATCTCTTGGCCTGTTCTTTAAAAAGAATTTAAGAATCTTATCGGGGAGGAAGACAAGCACCTACAGCAACTGATTGAATGGGTCTACTCTAGTTGGGACTAACCAACAAGATGCTAGTCAATGCCTTTTTAATGATCATTCATTAGCCTGAAAGTTCCCAAATTGCCAGCAGTATCCCTGAATTAGGGTGAACCACAGTCCTTCCTAGCCTTCATGTGTGTTGCTTCCGTTATGACGTATTAGGGTATTGGTATAGTAAGCATGCTTTACCTAGGTGTGTAATATTTTAACATGGCTCCCACGCAGCCAAGAATCATGACAGATGAATTGTGGAGGTTGGTTAGGGGCAAGGAAATCGTTTCATCCCACTTCCTTTTTGGTAGACCAATCCTCTGAGACCTCCCAGAAAGTGTTGGAAGATCCACAGTGCCCCACCCTCCCATTCTGGATGCCCCAAAGCCCAGGAGCAAAAGCAACAGCATAACCAGATGGAGACCCAAGACACTGCTCATCTAACAGCACATCAAATATCCTTGTACCCTACTCATAAGAGAGAAGCGTGTTTTGGATCAAGACCTGAAGGACAAGTCAGGAAGGCATGAAGCATCAACCCTGCTTAGAAAAGTGCTTATCAGAGCCTAATGACTTTATCAGATGCAGCAAATACAGCATCATAACAACCTAATTAATGCAAAATATACTGCACAACGCCATGCTATGGCGATTGCAAGGTGTGAATAGGGTGTTCCTTTTTATCTGCCGTGGCACTTTTTTCACGGTTTTGCCTGCATTTGAAACTGTGCGCCATTGTGCTCACGTGAATACAGTGTCAACGGGGAGAACACTTCCAGGTGAGATCACAAAAACCTGGTACGGGATGCTCTTTTTATGAACCTCCCTGGTTTAGTTGGAAGTTTTAAAGTGTGTTTCTGTGCTTGTGTGTACGTATGGTATCTTTATTTTGGTGTACAGTATTTTAAAATTTTACCGCGCTCATGTCTTCTCCTGGGAATCACCGAGATCACGAATGCAGAAGTAAACATTGTTTGTGCTCCATCAGTGCTGGGGCAGCCTTTTAACACTACAGAAGATAAGGCCTGATAGAAAGGATTACTTTGGCAGGACAATTATGCAGAAAAATATGGTGGGAAAGGAACGTTAATGGAGGGTTGTCTGATAAAGTCCTACCTGTTGTAGAAACACCACCTCTTTTCCTGTGCTTTATGCTGGAGTGCTAAACCAAAGTCCCATATCCTAGACACATAAGGCTATTCCTTTATATTCATAAAGTCACAAAGTGACTTTCAATCGATAAAGGGTGCTAATATAACTTTTTTTTCAATTTTACAGGAAAAAAAGTTTCCGGGGAAAAAAACTGCCGCCCCCCGAATAGCTTCAATATTTCCCGAGATTTTACATCTGTAACTACTCCTGGGAAGGCAGATTTCATGCACCTGGCAGGCATTCTGGAGCAGACCAGGGACAGGACAAGGGCAGGGCAAAAATACGCTTTTCCTTCTTCGGAGATCTGAATCTTTCACTCCACTGTATATTTTCAAGTTCACATGCTCACTCCTCTCAGCCCATACAGTGGCTTTTGTAACAGAACATTCCGTGTTTGAGCAGGACAAATAGAAATGTAACAACTTGTTGTTTTTGTCTTGAAGTATATCCATGGTCTTTAAATCACCAAAAGATAATTCAGCCTTCATAAATGGAATCTACAAAAGCTTCTCAGATGTTTGAGAAGACTGATACTGGCAGACAAGTCTCCTGGAAGACAACCTGTTTTCCATCAGTGACTGTACCTTGCAATGCACAGTGAAAGCAGAATGTTGGATATATTTTATGGAGCACTCTAAATTCATGTGGTGCAAGGTCAGAGCTTGAGAAGTTACTTTTGAAAAGCAATCTATTCCTATTGCTTCTAGTCTTTAAACAGGTAATTTACTACCATTGTTTGGCCCAGCGAAATCAATCACATTGCATTACCTCTTGTATTGCTCAATACTTTTTCTTTACTGTCTGTTAGTTTTCTGAGGGGGGAACTTCAGGATGGATAAGAGAATGGCCTGAAACTTTTTTAAAAAATCATCTGCAAATTCTTTTAAAAGGTAATGTTAACAATAATTAGAAAATGTGATTCCTTGCATGAGTGAAGGAACTGTTTTGTTTTATTTGTTTTATTACTTTTTGAAATGTAACTATGTCAGCCCACATTTTCCACATTAGCTCTCCCCACTCTGAGAGACATGCCACTTCCAAGTTCTGTTCAACATTCAGGCCTTGCCACTATTTTGCTATAACTGACTACCTAGATTCAACTCCAAGAATCCTTTGCAATACACAGGGGTTTTCCAGATCAGTGGAAATACTTTGAATTCTACTAGTATAAAAGATACACAGCACATAATTACTTTCATTCTGGACTCATATGGAAAGTGAAAGACAAACTTGTGATAGGGTTTTTCCACACATGTCTCAGGAATCCCAAGTGGGTCAATACTTTTTAAAAAGATGCCATATTGCCTACACCCACCTTGTTGACTAGACTAAACTAAACATGCCATTCTGTTCAGTGCCTCCTTCCTGTCATTTTAAAGCACTTTCTCCTTGGTGGGTAAGAAACAGTTATTTAAATAATCTGGTAAGAACTGCTCTGCAAATGCATGAAGCAATTTTTGAGAGCAAATCAGGGGATCTGTTATCTGCCTTTGCATTGCTTTCAGAACAGACCAGAATAGCTGCACACTTGATGCACTCTGACTTCCTGGCTCTGAAAGACGTTTTTGAGGAATCAGAGAATCAGTTAACAAAGACCTTCTTATCTGCTCAGATTCTGGAGTAGCTGTTTAAGTATTGCTTTGGAGCATCTCACATCTTTTAGTTTCTTCTGTGAAGCTGAATGGGCAGAAACTTCCTTGACAGTTGAATGATACTGCTACTGCTTTCACACTGCCAAAGGGGAAGCTGAAAATGAAAGGAACTCGCTTAAAAACTAATACCCAATGTTTCTGGGTGACTTCAGTTAAGACCAAGACAAAGTGAAGAACTGGTTATTAAATGTCTATACAAAACAACTTCCAAGTACTCTCTGTCTTGACTCCTCTCCTTTGGCCTTTTTCCTAGAACCCTGAACCAGCAACTTCTCTCACACAACCTGGCTATAGCAATCTCACAAAAAAATCTGCACTGACTTGGAAGTAGGGATGGAAAGAATAGTCAAAAATATTTTTGAAAGAATAGTCAAAAAGGGGTTTCTCAAGTGGTGGGAAACCCTGATGACTAGAATCCTGGACAGACAAAAATATTTGAAGCTTGGAACTTATTCTACATGGGGGGAAAAATCACATAGGGATTTGGTGTGTAGAAAATGGAATGTTTCCAATACTGAAAACAGATTTTCTGCACATAAAATAAATTTCTATGGAAGAAAAAAAAAAGGTTTCTGCACAGAAAATTCTTTTTTTCTGTGCAAGAAACTTGCTTTACACAGAATAAGTCCTAACTGCAAATAGTCTTTGGAAACTGCACAGTTTTCAGCATCTTTATCACAATGAAAAGAAAAACAGTAAAATTATTCATTCTTGCCTACATGAATGAAGTTTATGAAGAGTCACATCCCTTCTTGGTCTTCACCCCATGTCTTAACAAAAAGCAGGGCACATATACAGTACGACCCCCATATCCACTGATTAATTATTCACTGATTCAATTATCCATGATTCAATTATCCATTCACTGATTCAATTATACACCTGCCATACAGTCTTCCTAGAAAATGTGTCCTCTCTATAAATCTAGATTTTAGTTGATAATAGCTAAATCAATTAATCTTGTATGTTAATTCTAATTCCTCTCCAGATTTCATGACAAGCTTTCCCTCTTCATTTATCTTTGTAATATCCTTATATCTTAACCATTCTGTAGTTGTTTTCCACCTTGTTTGGAAGGCTTCTTGTGATGATATCCAGGATGGCAATTTGTTATAAAACATTTTTTTTATTTTTTTCCAAACTTGTAGAAGAGCTCTTCTAACAAAATGATTACTGAAATCTTTGTTTAATTTGTCTCTCTCATAAAAAAGATAAGCATGCCACCCGAAGATGAAAAGTTGGAAAATATAGAAATTGAAGAAAATGAACTAGATACAATACTGAGATCGAGAAAGAAAAAGATGTTGGGTAAGCTATATAAACTACTATTGAAAAGGAAATTAGAAATGGAAACAATTAAAGATTATATGCTCAAATGGGCAATAGATGTAGGTCACCCCATAGACCTTGAAGCTTGGGAAAAAGCAAGATATAAAACTAATAAATTTACGACTTGTCAGAAATTAAAAGAGAACTATATGAAAATAACACACAGGTGGTACTTTACACCGAGCAGACTAAATAAAATCAATAATAAGATTAGTAACAGATGTTGGAAGTGTCAGAAAAATGTGGGTACGTTGATTCATATGTGGTGGTCTTGTAAGGTTATAAAAAAAAATTTGGGCTAAGATTCACAAATTCCTAGAAGACATACTACAGATTCAATTTGAGGCAAAACCAGAACTCTTTTTGTCAAATATGACTAATATCCTTAAAAAAGAAGATGAAATAAAAAATTGGAGGATTATTCTCTATTTAATAACTGCAGCTAGAGTCACAATAGCTCAGGTATGGAAATCCTCCAAACCACTGACGATAGAAGATTGGCTGGAGAAATCAAATGAAATGCTAGAATTGGATATATTGACAGGCAAGATACATCATTTACCAAAAAGGAAGGCTATAGAAAAATGGTTGGTAGTAATAAGACAATGGGAAAAGAGGGACAGGATATATGATAAAGAACATCTTTTTTTAATGGTTTAAGGAAGTATATCAATGGTTTAAAGGTATAGATATACAGATACATAGATATGTATATACATACATGTATATATATTATAGAGATAAAAAGAGTGAACAGACAAAAGTGCATTGAGAAGAATTATCAGAGAGCGCAGCAGGAAACAGAAGGTAATAGATAGAAGATTATCAGAAGTCAAGGAAGATTGAAAAATTTTCTCTTTTTTTTCGTTCTAACAATACTAATACTAAGGAAGTCATTGTTGTTGTTTTTCTTTTTTTACGGTTATATGGAAAAAATGATTGTAAGATTGTAAGATTGATAAATTTGTTGGATGTATATCTGATCTTGTAAGCTTGAACAACACTGTAACAATAAAAATTAACTGGGAATGAAAATGTGTCCTCTCTAGCCATTTTCTAGGTCATCCAAGACAACTCTATGGTATTTTAAACCGGAAGTCCAATTATTTTCAGTGGTGTTCGCTATTGTTAAGGTCTATCTGGGTAATATAAGGAAATCTCAAGGCCAAAGTTCAATTGCAGATGGCTTTAATTGCAAGCAATGTAACACAGGGTATAAACCTCCATGCTGTGTTCCCCAAAACAAAACACACATATCTTTTTATATTAGAGAAGAACAAAACTTAAAAACTCAGGCTCTGTGCATGTGTATTATAGTAGTTACCAAACAGACTTAATTTCCCAGAAAACCTTTTTGGACCAAAAATCATTTCTCAGCTCTCTCTGTGTTTCTATTTTTTGTATCTTAGACACAGACGGCCGAACTGGGCAGTATGCCCAGAAAGGAGATAACTAAAACAACTTGAGAGCTCTTTGTTCTTCCAGGCATAAGACCTTATATCTACTAATTCTGGGATTCTCGCCAAGCTGGAGCAAATACAGTTATATCTCAGCTTTCTCTGACACAGACATATTTTGCAGACTCAGTCTTTACTTTTACAGACTCAATATAACAAACTTTTGGGAAACCAATACAGAATTATCCACAGTTTTCGGTATCCATGGGGCCCCCAGAACCAATACCCAGCAGATACAGGGGTCCTACTGTACGAAGCCAACAGTAATTATCTGTGGTTATGGTTATTAGTAATTAGCAGGTCAATGTAGTTGGATCTGTGATGGTAGAATAATACTGTATTTTTAATTAAGCTGGAAAGTGAGAGTTTGCTAAACGTGGAAGGACATGAGAATAGATTTGGCTGGCATGCCTATTTGTTCTATGAAAAAGATAAAGTAAACAGAGGATTCCTGAATCATTATGTGAGGAAAGCCCTTTTAAGGGTTTGGAAAGGAGTAAAGAAAAAATTCTACCATAAAATCCTGCTTTGGGTATCCACACAAGAGGCCTTTTTTGCAAAAGGGAAAAACACAGATAAATGAGGTATAAGGATGGGGGGGGGGAAGAAATAGCAAAACCTTTGATTTAGACTTAAGAGAAGAGTTAAAGGGGAAATATGGAATAAATTGGTTTTCATACCTCCAGTTAAAAGAAAGGTACTTAAAGGATCAAAGAGAAAGTGGATTTGAGTTAGTACATAATGAATTGGATGAACTATTATTGAGTGACCAGAAGAAAAAACAAATTAAAAGGTTTTATAAACTATTACTATCTAGGAATCTTGAATCTGAAAATATAAAAGATTTTATGTTAAAATGGGCTAAGGATTTCGGCTATTCATCAAATTTGGATGTCTGGGAAAGACCAAGGAAACGATCATATAAGTTCACAGTCTGTCAAAATTTAAAAGAAAATTACATAAAAACTTCACAAAGATGGTATTACACCCCTGCCAGGTTAAATAAGATGGACAAAACAATAAACTGCACATGTTGGAAAGCTAGCAATGGTACACTAATTCACATGTGATGGTGGTGTAGAAAAATTTTAAAAAAAATTGGTTGAAGGTTCACTCAATAATAGAATAAATTTTTACAGATTAAGATGAATTTTGTTCCTGATACGTATCTTTTGAATATGCTTAACGGGCTAGAGGAAAAAGAAATTTGGAATTATGTGAAAATTTTATTGTACGTATATGATAACATCAGAGAAAGTGATTAGCTTAAATGAGAATAATTCAAATATATATACAGTACTTTTCTCTTATATATAATAGAAGATATTTTTACAGATATAACTTATACATGGCTTAGCCTAGTTAGGAGGACTATAAAGGAAGTCGAAATAGGGATGTTGAAGATTGGAAATGGAAATAACTTATAGAGATTTATGAATATATATATATATATATATATATGAAATGTGATATTTTTCGATGTTCTTGTAATGATATCCTTGTAATGAAGCATATACTATATGTATCTAAAACAGAAAATAAACTAAAAAAAATAAAAGAATTTGCTGAGGGGAGAAAAAGAATAATGCTGTAAATTTTTTTCTCTTTTTTATTTTTCTTTTCGTTACAGTTAAGATGGGGGGGTCAGAGCCCTTCTGTTTTTTAGTTATATATCTCTTTTTTGTCTTTTCTCCCCTTTTCTTTCTTTTTTTTTTTGTTTCTTTACTTTCTGAATGTATATTACTTATATTACTTTGCTTCTGAATTAGATTGTCAGTGTTAAAATAAATAAATAAATATGGGGGAAGATCACCTGTTTTATGCATGAAGTATCATTTCCCCAGATGTTCTTTGGCTCAGAATATAAAATAAGATTCTACTCATCCATAGTCAGCATTCAGGCTGACAATGTGCTTTGTAGGTGCATCTGCAACTGTTCTTTCATGTCAGGCCTTTTTCCTCAATAAAACTTGTAATGCGTTCTGCAAACTCCAAAGCCAACAGCTTTGTAGCCATAGGCACAGGTATTCTTTAATGTTCACATCTTTATTTTTAGTGAAACTCTCACTGGTGGTTGCTTAGGATAATCTAACCAGACCACCCAACCAGTGTTTTTTTGTTTCATATGGCTTCTATCCCCAACCAGCATTAAAACTGTCTCTTCTATTTTTGTTGTTTTTTCTTTAAATGTGTACACTATATACATTTGTAGGGCAGGAGGAGGAGTTGAATTTCCATGGCTCGCAGCCAGGGTTGGTGCTGGGTACTATAATGCAAAACAGAATAGGATATGCATGTGGCAACATTATGGGTTGAGCTTTTCCCCCAGGAGCTCACTGAGGTAGGCTTCAAATAGTGCCGAGCCAATTCTGAACTGAATACCTCCCAAAGAGAAACCAGTGACATTGGGCCCCAGCCAGAGTTCTAGAGCATGCATACACATACAGCAGAGATTCTTAATAGCGTTTGTGGTTTCAGAGGCAGTAGAAAGAGTTTTACACAAATTAATTAAAAATATGGGCTGAGGTATACACACACACACACACACACACGTATGTGTATGTGTGTGTGTATGTAATTATTTCCTTTATTGAGTTCCAGACTACATAACTGCTTTTGTAATTACCAGGATAATTGTGAAATGTGCCACCAAAGAGCAAAATCATTAACTTTAGTTAGGAATATACCTGAAAAACATAGCTGCATTTTATCAGAATCCAAGAAAAATATGAAAAACCACCTCTGAGTATTCCATTCCTAAGAAAACCCAATGACGTTCTTGGGTCACTATAAGTTGATGGACGACTTGAAGGCACATACACACACATTTAGACTGAACGGAATCCAAACATCTGAACTATTCAACAACTTGCCAATATCAATCCAAACTTGAGAAAGTTAACAGCATTGGTGGGGCTTGTGTTAAATACAAAGTGGATGACCATGTTTTGAAGGCATTTTGGACCTTTTAACATTAGCAGAGTTAACCAGGTTTAAAACCAAGGATACTCACTGAGTTTTTCCAGCTTGAGAAGATTATTTGGATTGTGCACAGGTGATCAAGAAAGAGGAAGTCTCTAATGTAACCAGACCTGGGCAACAAAATGAACTGCATCTCCTTCTAATTGGGGTAATGATTAAGACTGCAAGCATTCAGGGCCTATTGGTTCAAATGAGTATTATCACATAAGTAAGCACAAATATCCCACTCAAAAATGATGCCGTTAAAGTTTGAAGACAGCATAAAGTGCTATATCCAGTGACTATATCAGCCCGAATTATTCAGACTCACAAACATAATTGCCCCTGTGGTTAAAGTTCATATATTATTACAGAGAAAGATATGGAAGGAGAACAATTAGGGAAAAAACCACTCTGGGCAAAATGCATTTCAAAGCCCAACGCACATGTGAATTCATCCATTTGTCAGTTTCAGAATGTCACAGGGAAAGCTCATTGTTCTGACCTGTTCTTATAGATTCTTAGTTTGGCAGACGTTTCCCCAAAGGCAGAATTTCATCACTGGCTCAAATACTGATGGCTGGACTTCCCTGTTTCTCCAGGTCTGCTCTGTGTACACTACCTGACCTCATTAAATCTAGCATTTCACAGACATGTGCCATGCATCCATTCCAGCAGCAGATCTTAAAAGCTGCCTACGGCCAGTTTAGGCACATGTTATTCTTTCAGCCTAATCAGTCTAGGCATTTATAGTGCACTCTTCACTGTGTTGTCTGAATGCTTCTCCAATACCTTCTTTACATATGAAGATAAAACCAACATTCCATATGCCATGCTGCTATAAACCAGAGAACCATAAAGGGCCCACAGACTATGGCTGTCTGACAGTCAGGCATACATATGTGTCCACACAGGTATGAAGCCTTCCCTACCAATACAATACTTGAAAGAGTCACTGGGTTTTCTTTTTATTATTGTGCATTCCAGTCCCATGTGTATGACAGAAAGACTAGATCCAGAGACACTATTTATCATTTTAGTTTTCAATGATCTCATCTGTCTACCCTGGAGAGAAAGGGGTGGGTGGGATTCAATTGATATCACAGCCTAAAAATATAAATAAATTTATATTTTATATGCATAACTATAACATAGCAGTGTTGCTTAGGCCTAAATCTAATAGGCATCCCAACCAGAGTATTCATGCTATCAGTGGAAACTTGGTTCATCAAAACTCATGTTTAGTTTCATTGATTCAATGTATCATGCTCTAGCTGGAACTAACAACTGGATCAAGTTTTTAGATTATTTTAATTTCTCTTTGGTAGGACTGCTAGTGTTCTAATTTAGTATATTTCTGAATTTACCAAACATACTAGTTGTCAGTCTTCCAACTGGCTGAGAGGTTCCAATTCTCATTCCCTTGGGATTCAGAATTAGTCATATTGGCTACACCCTGTCTGCACACCCACACATCTGTCACCCATATCTCTGCATCCACCTGGCCCTGCATTCACACACATCCTCCTATCTATACATCCTCCATTCACATTCCTCAATTCCATATCCTTGTCATTTACATCCATCCATTATTCCCCATTCACATCCAACTGTACACATACACACCTCCAGTTCACAGCCATACCAACAGTCCTCAAATTCCCTGTGAATTTTGTGTGTTAGTTGAACAGTTCTTATTTGGTCCAAACCTGCACTCCCTAGCCATTTTGCCATAGTGGCATTTCGGTTCTTCTTCATCCTATAGTTCACAGTGTGGTGGACAAAACTCTGCTCCTATATAGCCACAATTGTGACAAGGACACTTTAAATAGGAGGCTTAAAACTACTTTATTCAATCATTTGGAAATATTAATGTAAAGCTACATTGGTCAAACAGCTCATTCATATCACAATGTGTTTCTTTCTGCATTTCTTGTGACCAAAAGTTAACATAAAAGGAAGGGGGTGGGGAGAGAACATGTTACTTTAAGCTCCTTGTATGAAAATTCTCTACGTAAGGTTGCCAGTTTTAAACCTCACTTAAAACAGATTTTAAAAGCCTTTAGGCGAAAGCCCCCTTTTTCCTGTTTCCTTCCGTTATTTTAACCTGTTGAAAAAGAAGTAAAGCAAAACAGCATACTTGTAAATGTCAGCTGTGTGGAGGTGTGCTTTTCCAAGGAGACCAAAAAGAAAGCAACTGTATATTCAAGCAAAGCAAATATTACTGTAATCTTAAGGTTTCTAACTGTCCAGACAGAAATTCTATAAATATTCAGACATGCCTCAGTCTGTATCTTTTCCATTTCTAAACTACAAGTCTACTTTGGCTGATCAGTAACAGATCCAAATCTCACACAATAGGGTTGTCAGTTTTGGAGCCTGGCTCTTTCTCAAGGGCTACATTCACATTTTAGAAATATGCCCCCAATTTGTTGGTTGAATAAAAATTTTAAAGAAGAAAGAAATATGCCTGTTAAACCAACTGCTGGGGTTCCATTTTGAACTATCTTTACAGAGAGTACTTTTGGTTTTACTCCTACAGGTTATGACCAGGTAGAAGAAACCCATTAAATCAACTGTTAAAAGATGAGTCAACTGGTAGATACATTTTATTAATTCAAGGGGTCCTTTCTGGTTGGGGTTAATAACAAGATTTAGGCTACAGCTATCTTCCCCCCAAATGTCTTCCCCCTTCTCCCACTAAAACCCAAAATGAAAGCCTTCAGAAATTACAGTGGGCCCTCGGTATCCACTGGGGTTTTGTTCCAGGACCCTGCCCCCCAGTGGGTACCAAAATTAGTGGATGCACAAGTCCCATTATACACAATGGCGTAGTAAAATGGTGTCTGTTATATAATATGGCAAAATCAAGGTTCGTTTCTTGGAATTTATTTATTTTGGGGGGAACATTTTCAATCCGTGAATGGTGGAATCTGTGGGTGCCAAATCTGTGGATATAGCGGGCTGACTGTATTGTAGCATTGAATCAATAAGACAAGAAAGGAATGATAACAGGGAGGTATAAAACGTATTATGGATCTTTTTTAAAAAAAATCTTGTTGGGGAAAAATATATGATAACAACTTTGCCATCATGATGATGTTGTGTTTTGTTTTGTTTTTAAAAATGCACACAATGTTAATTTTCAATGCTACTTATAATGCTGCTGGGCTTTGTCCATTTTTGCTGGAGCAGATCAGAGCAGTGTTATCTGCGATGTTCATAGCTATTAGAAAATTAATGTACTTGGACAAAAGATTGAAATACTTAATGAGAATCGCACCACTGGTGACCATTTTCTCTAGCAATATAGTCCCATAAAGTTGATGATAAAATCAACTGTTTATTTCTGGTGCACATGGATAGCGCAGAAGCATGAACAAGCAATTAACAAGAAGGAAGGACAAGAATGAAAGATTTCTAAAATTACATTGGAGCTATTTAGATACTAGAAAAATGTTTGTAGCAAAATAAAGGAGAAGGAAAATACAGAAGCTCACTGAGCTTATATGGCTAGAAGTTAAGTATGACCTCAATACTTCTGGGACTGGCACTAGGTTGACAAGCTGTCCCTATATGGAAGATTAGGACACACAGAGTGGCTCATTCAGTCTGCTAGTAGCTAATAGGAGGCAGTCATTCTTTTCCTAGATGGATGCTTCACTCCTAAAGTCATTTACTCAAAAGTCAGTTTCCACTTACTTTCAGGACTGAGGTATATATATTCATGATATCTACCAAAAACACACCCCTGATTATCATATATCTAGTCTTTAGCAATTTAAAAGGAGAAGGTAAAAAGAAACGGGGGGGGGGGAGAAAATCTGCTGATAATAAGGGGCTGGAGTTTGAGAACAGGGCAATGTGCCAGTATGAACACTGCATTTTGACTCAAATCCTGACAAAAACCTGCTTGGAAAAAAAGTGAAAATTATCAGTGTAGCCAGCAACTGGTTATAAAGGACAGCTATTCTTTTGTTAATCCCTTTTCCCATTACTCGATTACACATTAAAAGAATGTGCTGGTCCTCCTCCGATTGGCTGCACAGATGCTAAAACCACAGGAGATCATCTTAATCCTTAGGTGCTTTCAGAACAATGGATTCAGTAGGTCTTATTCCAGATAAGCCACAATATGTCAATGTGCAAAACTTGAAATGTATAGAATCCTGCCTGTTCTTTACATAAACACAGATAAATGCTTTAACTTATCTGTTCCCAAAATAAGACCATTCTTTCATGGACCTTTGCCTTTTAGTACCTTTTATCCCCTCACTAAATAAAATAAGTAAGAGTTACAGAGCTATTCCATTTATTGATATAACTCACAACTATCTAAAAGCTAAGATAAACACAATGTTTAAATGCACGGAAACTTTTAGGTTGCCCAAGCTTGACTTTTTTTTCTTTAAGTAGCAGCTACTGGGGAGCATGATGGCAGGTGGAACTCTGTCCCCTCTCATCCTATGGTTCTCAACCCAGTAGCTTTTAGCCCCAGTAAAGAAGTTTTCATTGGCACCAATGGAAACTTATCTTCTCAGATCAACAGCAGCTTTGGAGTTTTCATTTGGACCGTTGTGTTGGTAAAGGGATAAAAGCACTGTACCTGCACACCATGGACCCAACCATGATTATGGAGATTATCAGATGCATCAAAAGTGGTGTTACAGCAACACCGGGAGATCGCAAAAGGGCTCACTTATCAGACAATGTTGTTCCCCCTTTGTTATGCACCCGTTATGCTGCCATTCTGCCAGCACTGCTTTTTATTGATGTGAGAAGCCATCAATAGATCCCCCATTCCATTTGTGTTCCAGATTTGCCTGTGTGCGATAAGGTGCCCCGTCATGGTGGCAAGACCCCAGGATCAATTGGAGGTCCCTGCCAGAACACTTTCGGGCGAGATCGGGACAACTAGGTAAGTAACACACTTTTTATGACCCTCCCCAGTTTACTTGCTAATTTTAAAGTGTGTTTTTGTGCTTGCTGTCACTTTTTTCAGCTTATTTTCCTTTTTATTTTTGAATTTCCTGCACTCACATCTTCTCACAAGAATCCGTGGGATTTTGATCCAGGAAATGAATGGAGCTCCATTAGAGCTCCTATCACTCCTGGGCTGCCCTGTTGATAGGAGAGGAGGTAAGTGCAGTGGGGACAGTGATTCTGGCTGCACTGGAATGGGACAGGGGTGGGAGTGGAGATTGTGAGAAGGGAATGCTTTTTTCGTTCCTGTCTGATAATCTCCTATATCTACACTGGGGAGATGATAGACTGGGACTCTGGGAGACCAGGGTTCGAATCCCCACTCAGCCATGGAAAGCCCCTGAGGAAAGCAATGGCAACCTCCTTCTGAACAAATCTTGCCAAGAGAACCCGATGATAGATTCCCATTAGAGACTCCATAACTTGGAAAAGACTAGAAGGAATACAGTGATGAGTTCCCAGCTGCCACCAAGGAGGACGTACACTTTCTTCATATATAGGTTGCTCCCCATATGCACAGGGGATACATTCCCAGAAGTACCATGGAACTGCATGTAATAACTCCATAGAATCACTTTCGGATGGAATTTACCATAGAGTTGCACTGGAGGACCTAGGAAATACCTAGAGAGACCATATTTTTTGGATGATGGATAATTAAAATTGCAGGTACTGGTCCCACACATACAAGGGGGTGACCTGTATTGGTGGTTAGATCACACATAATTGCTTATATTGTGCTATTGGATCCACAGGAACACAGACAATTATCTGAGTCATTTAGTTTATAAATTGGCGTTTCAGAAACAAAACTCTGCTTCTCCTTTAGGTGCTTGTGCTAAAAATTTCCTAAGAAAGACTACAGGTTGAATTATAGAAATGGAAGGGAATGCAAGAACCCTCTTATTCAATCCCCAGCCATGCAGGAATACACAGCTAAAGCACTCCTAAGAGATGGTTGTCTAAACATTCCAAAGAAGGAGGGTCTACTGCCCTCTGAGATAATCTACTCCACTCTTGAACAGCTCTTACAGTAAAGAAGTTCTTCCTACTATGTAGGTGCAATCTCTTTTCTTGTAATTTAAATCCATTGGTTTGTATTCTAAATGTCCGGAATACCAAAAAACAAGCTTGCCTTCCACATGACATCTTATCAGATATTCAAATATGACTGTCCTATCACTTCTTAATCTTTTCTTCTCCAAGCTAAATATACCAGTCGATGTACTTAGAATTGAATAGGAGCAGGCAAGGTCTATTGTTGAAGGGGAAGAGGAAAGGAAGAACCCATTTTGCAAACATCAACGACTCTGCTATCATTGAGTGGATTAGTGAGTGACTCACCTCTAGGGATTAACTCTGACTTGAGTATTTGTTTGGGAAATTTCCAAAGGCCCCTCCCTTGTTTATATGTGACGCCAACCTTGGTATTTGGAGGTCCTTGGTTTACTTGCTAACCATATGGAAGGTCACAGTAAGACAAATTATTAAATATTGCAAATTATGTGATATTCCAAGAGGGTTATCATGGTAGGTAACACCTTCGATTATCTCTGTCAAATTTCAATTAAAAAATTGTTCAATAATTTCTCTGTACAGGAAACAAGCTGTCAGACCCTGATATGGCAACACATTACGGAGATTTTCAGACCGCGTTTCAGCGTGCCTAGGGCGGGAGGAACTTTCGGGAGAGGGACGGCGATCTTGCGCAGCAGGGGGCATTTTCGGACGCCGTTGTCCCTCTCCCGAAACCAACCGTGTCACTTCCATGAAGCTTTGGAAGCCTCAGCGCCATATTTTAATCACGGGCAAACTCCGTGATTAAAATATGGCTCTGCGGCTTCCAAAGCTTCACGGAAGTGACACGGTTGGTTTCGGGAGAGGGACAACGGCGTCTGAAAACGCCCCCCTGCTGCGCAAGATCGCTGTCCCTCTCCCGAAAGCTCCTCCCGCCCTAGGCACACTGAAATGCGGTCTGAAAATCTCCTACTTTAGCGCTGACACTATTGTGTTAGAAGAACCCATCCCTTTCTATAACTATACTCGTGTAGGAGCCTTCCTCAACCTGGCAAGCTCCTGATATTGTGCACCAAAACCCTCATCACACCAGTTAGTGTTAGCCATGCTGGCTGTGGGTGATGTAAGTTCTAGTTCAACACATCTGGAGTGCACTGGATACAGAAGGCTGCTATATAATTGTAGAAAGTATCAGATTAAGCCTTTTATGTTGGAGCCATGGTTAGCCTTTCAGATGGTAGGCATGATTATGATATTTTATGTCATACAAAAGTAATCAAACTTTGTCTTTTGGGATGATTATGATACACTTGTGCTGTGGTTTGAGACTAGGTGAATCTAAATTTACAAGGCATGGAAGCAAGACAGAGCAGGTGAATAAATTTTGTTTTGTAGGACATCAGCCATGCCATGGGCTACCTGACTAAGTCTGCCTATTGCTTATTCTATTGGCATTACACCAAGATGTTATGTAGTCCAGACATCTAGTCTGAGATGTAGATTTAACATACTTAATATCCACTGTTGTATCACTTCTCTTTCATTAACTTGCCCTACCCCATTGGACAAGTATGGGAGCCTTTGAAGCCCTGGTAAGCAACTAAGGAGATTTTCACACTACATTGTTATAGTGTTACTATTCCACTTTAACTGCTCTGGCTGCCTCCTGTGGAATTCTAGGGTTTGTAGTTTAGTGAGGCCTAAGATCTCTCTAGCTGAGAGTTGTAAATGCCCCTCCCTAAACTGCAAATCCCAGGATTCAACAGGAGGCAGCCATAGCAAATAAAGTGGAATAGTAACACTATAACAATGTAGTGTGAAAATCAAGACATGATTTAAACATACAACAGAATTACATGGGCAATGTTAGAAGGCAGCATTACTACAGGAATACAACCTGTTCCATATGGTATATAACATACTGCCCCACTCCCTGCTTCAAGGGTCATATTTAGAACTCTGATCGTGCAAACAAGAATCAGACCTCTCTTTGTCCTATGAATCAGGCTAAGGTGTTTGCCAAAACAAATGGTGTATGCTGCTGTGGGGCTTCCACATCAGTGGAATGATGAATTTGCTAGGGAGCCGGCCTGCTGTAGTGATTTGAGTGTTGGACTACAACTCTGGAGACCATGGTTCGAATCCCCACTCAGCCATGGAAACCTTCTGGGTGAATTTGGGGAAGTCACACTCTCTCAGCCTCAGAGAGAGGCAAATGCAAACCCCCTCCCCTGCCTTATGAACAAATTGTGCCAAAAAATTCCCAGGATAGGTTTGCTTTAGTGTCACCATAAGTCAGATATGACTTGAAGGCACACAACACTAACTTAATCCAAAATTTAGTGGTGCTAAAACCTCTCCCCAACATAAGATACATCCTCTTAGATATCTGCTTTAAAGCCTGGCATACCTTTGCGTACTAAAGCCTGGTGTACATTCACCTTCCACATGCACAGAAGCTACCAGCCACCACTGAAGATGAAAATAGGAATAGTGTAGTGTAATGATAAAATACAGACAAAAAGGGTAAGAGGCTGAACTCAGAACTCAAAGGCACAATCATCCTCACACCATTCCATCTTTCAAAACCGCCAAGGCCAGCACTACTATTAAGCTATCACTCCAGTTGGCTTCTGCATGTGGAATGAGAGATGGTGCCATCTTGTCCTTTGCCTCAGGCAGTGAAATGTCTCCCTACCAGCTCAATTTACAAGTTCATCCAGAACATAATAAGCAGAGAGCAAAGAGGTATATACAGAAAGGAATGATTCAAGGAAGGTAAAGAGCCTTATCACACTACACTGTTATAGCACTATTATTCCATTTTAATCGCTAGGACAGCCTCCTGTGGAATGCTGGGATTTGCAGTTTAGGGAGGGGCATTTAGAACTCTCAGCCAGAGAGCTCTTAGTCCTCACTTAGTCCTCACTAAACTACAAACCACAGAATTCCACAGAAGGCAGCCATAGCAGTTAAAGTGGCATAATAGTGCTATAACAGTGTAGTGTAATATGGCTCTATGGGGCTTACCATACTCTGAAGAAAAGTGGCACAGCAGCAGGAAAGTTTAGTCTTCCCTGCTGCCCTACCACATGTCATCACGATTCTTCCAGCTTTCTTTCATTCCAGTCCCAAGGGGAACCAAGCTACAACTGCATCTTTTTGGAAATGGGTTTTTCTGGTAAGCAAAAAGACACAGTTCTACCTCAATCCCTCATGGGACCAGAATGAAAAAATGACACCATGTGGTAAGGCAACACAGAAGACAGAATGTTCTTGCTGCTTTGCTGCTTTTTTTTTTTTAGGAGTGCAGTAAACCCCTAAGTCATGTCAGGCCAAGATTAATTTTTACTAGGAGCTTCAGAAAGTTATTTGGGGGACTACAACTCCCAGAATCCGGCAGCTAACATGACAAGTGGTCATGCAGACTGGTGGGTTCATGGAGCTGTAGTCCCTAAAAGTAACTTTTCCAAGCTCTGGCCTTACGCTAGCTATATTAATTTAGGTGTAAACCCCACTAAATTAACTGATACTTATTCTCAAGTCACTATGCACTGGATATCTCCCTTATATGTTCACATGTAATTTGGGTTCCTGTCAGCCTGCCACACCTAAGCATTAGGATAAGGGCCATGCTAAACCACAAGCTTGGATCAGCTTTGAAAAGTTATTATTATTTTTTAACAACAGTCTCCAGACCTTGCTTCCAGCTGGCATAGCTAGTGAAGATAGTTGTTGGGCCATTCTGGGAGGCAGCCGTCCATATCCATGGACTCTGCATCCACGGATTCAACCATCCATAGCTTGAAAATATTTTTTTTTAAAATCCAAATAATCAACTTTGCTGTTTGCCATTCTATATAAAGGACACCATTTTACTACACCATTGTATATAATGGGACTTGAGCATCCACAGATTTTGGTATCTACAGGGCATCTTGGAACCAAATCCAAATGGATACCAAAGGCTCACTGTAAAAGAAAAAAAAAAGGCGGGGGAATAACATTTCAAAACTCAGAAATTTGCTTTGCAAGCAGTTTGGAGCATCATAGGTTCTTTAGATGAAGCAAATTAATTCCTTTGGATCTTATCCAAAGCATTATCTGCAGCCTTAATGTATACCTTATTTGGCCTCCAGTTCATGGATATCTGGGTAAAAAGAAGATGGATTTCTACAATTCTATCACTGATTGGTAAAACCCTCCCAAGCTCCATCCTTATACTACAACACATTGCCCACACTGAGACATCACAACAAACCATTGTTTATTCTGACAAAAACACTGCAGAGAACACTTTGGCGATTTTCGGCAGGATATATTCCAAAACAGCTCCGTTGCTGCCGTGCGGCAGGGAAGCATTCATGATTGTTGACTGTGAGTGAAATACGACGCGGTTTCCTCCATTCTGTCATGGAAGTGACACGGAGGGGTTCGGCAGAGGGACAGCATTGTCCGAAACTGCTCCCCTGCCGCACGGCAGCAATGGAGCTATTTTGGAATATATCCTGCTGAAAATCGCGTCTGAAAATGTGTGTACATGCTCGTACCCTTCCCCCTGACAAGGGACAACACTTGAAGTGTCTATCTGAAATTTGGAACAACCTGCAATTTTTTTTCACTTTATCTGGATATGGAAAATTATACAATTTATATGAATAAACTGAGATATCAAACTGATCCTCCTTTGATATTCCACTTTGTAAACTAATTATTGTTTGTTAACTAATTGTGGTTTCTATAAACCCCAGGTTTCCATCTTCAGGTGAAATGGGGAAACTGTTTTTTGTTTTTCTCCAAATTTTAAATAGCACTTCAGCTTTTCTCCTTTGAGGTGCAAAGAAGCATATGAAAACAAGGGCATTGTCCACCCCAAACCCCCAAATTTCTAGTACTGCAGAGAGTGAGACACTGAAAATTGTTCTCACCTACAACTCTTATATTTGCTGTGTTTTGTAACTTTGCCTGCCCTGTTACCTGCCATGATACCCCACTATTCTTCCAATAGTTATCAATTGACAATATCTTATAAATTGGCTTATTTGGGGCAGTACATTTGGTTGGGACGAGGGATTCCCAAATATAAGGACTCAAGGTTTGCTCAGAAAACCTAAGGAAGTAGCCAGCCCAAACTCCTAAAAGACATGCCCAGGTAGTAATTATGCAAACCTCCCCTTGGACTGGTGAGTTAGGGTAGAAATGGGCTAATTTTCCTGGACATACATAGAAGTAAGTCATTCACTAAGGACTTTATCAGACCACCCTACATAAAAGTTCTTTTGCTGGCATATTTTGAAGCATTTTTATGCTGGCAAAAGACCCCGCCCCCACCAGACCTATCTTTAGCAGCGTGAAAAGGTATCCCCAGCAGTAACAAAGCATGAACAGCTCCATTTACTTCTGGGTTCTAAATCTCTCCGATTCTTGTGAGAAGATGCAAGCATGGCAAATTCAAAAGTTAAAGCAAAAGGTATAAGATTAAAAATCTGAGAAGAAATTGAATCAATGGACCCCCAAATGAATTGGTTTAAATTCTTGCAACTTCAAAATAAATTTCGAGAAGATAGTCAAAAATATGGATTTGAAATGTCAGAAAATGAACTAGATAAGATATTTTGCCAAAACGAGAGAGGGATAATAACAAAAATATACAACCTGCTACTAGAAAGAGAGATGGTGACAGAAGCGATGACCAAATGGGCAACAGATATTAGAAACGTAATAAAATTTGAAGAATGGGGAAAAGTTTGGAAAGACACAAACGCTTTCACGGCGAACCTTGCATTGAAGGAGAACCATTTTAAGATTGTGAATCGGTGGTATATGACACCTGTAAAAATAAGTTAAATCTACAAAACTAAAGATAACCACTGCTGGAGATGTGGGAAAGAAGTGGGTTGTCTTTACCATATGTGGTGGACTTGTCCAAAGGTTAAAAGATTCTGGATAAAAATCCATAAGAAAATACAAGAAATATTCAAGAGCCAATATGAGATGTGTCCCAAGCTGTATCTGCTGAATATACTAACACCAATTGATAAAACAGTCATAAAACAATACTGGAGGACGATACTATACCTGGTAACAGCAGCAAGGTTGGTCATCGCTACAAAATGGAGAAGTAAAGAAACCCCACAAATAGCGGACTGGCTACTAAAAATTCGAGAGATGTGGGAAAATGATAAATTAACTGGCTTCCTAAGAAAAACAAATCACACAAAAATTATAGAGGAATGGAGACCAGTGCAAAAATTCTGGAAGAAGGCAAGAAGGCATAGATGAAAAACTTTGGTAAATAAAAGAATAAACTTTAATCTTTTTTTTTCTTGGAGGGAGAGAGACATTTTGATTGATTAAATAAGAATGAAAGAGAGAAAATTAGCAAACACACCGAAGAGAGGAAACAAAAGCATGACTTTGATTAAATAAAGCTGAGAACAATATACTAAATGAGACGCAAAATCTTCACAGATATTGAATATGGAATTTTGTGCATAATTCGTAAATTATATAAGTACGTACTTAATAATTGAGATAAGATTGCAAAGATTTAGATTGAGCAGAGGTAACAAGGTGAAATATGCATATTAAAATGATTCAGTCAGAGATGAATGTAAATAGGAAGTTAATGTACGAGTGTGAGAGAGGGAATTTTAGGAAAGGATGAACTATGGAATGTATGGAATGAGAAAGATTGTATAGTAAAGTAGAGGATAAAGTATGTGATTAGAAGGTTAGAGAAAGTGTTGGAAAGAATTGAAAAGGAGTGGGATTAAAATGAAAAGAGAGGGAGCAAAAGACTAGAGGAACATTTTAAGGGATTGGAGGAGAAATAAAATGAGAAGAAGGCATAAAGAAAGTGGAACATAGATAAGATAAGAGACATATAATTTTGTTTTATTTGGTTAGGATTTCATGTACATTCGCTGACATGAGATAAGCATGTATGTTAAACTGTGTAAGGTTTGGTGTGTGTATAAGAAAATGTATAAGAAAATGTACTAATAAAATATATATTAAAAAAAAGTTAAAGCAGAAGAAACACACAAAAGGTACACACAAACACAGAAACACACTTTAAAAGTTCCAAGTACACTCAGGTTGGGGGGGGTTCTTAAAAAGAGCATCCCCTATCTGGTTGTTGCAATCTCGCCCAGAAGTGTTCTGTTATTGACACTATATTCACATGAGCACAATGGTGCAAGGATACAAACACTGGCAATTCCAGCAACAAAACACCACAGCAGATCTATTGACAGCTTGGGCCAGCAATAAAATAGAACAGCTTTTTGATTTGAAATGATCACAAAAGGATGATGTCATATGATATGTGCACCCTTTTGTGATCATTAGGCGTAGTTACAACACCATATTTGCTGCATCTGATAAAATCCTAATTCAATAAAGGTAGCTGGACATTCACTATCTTGCAAAACTGTTTTTTCCTCACACCTTTCCTAAAACAATAGAGGGTTGCCTAAGACCCATCAGTTCCAATGTTTCAGCCATTAGCAATGGTTAATACATCTGGAGAATCTGGAGAAACTATTGTTTAACCCTGGGAAACTCTGGCAGACATTATATTCCACTCATAACAACCCTTCAGGGGGAATATCAAGTATAAATATGACCCCAAAACACAATGGAAGCATGCACAGCTTCCCTTCCTCCTGTCACTCTGTCAGTCTGCGTCACCACTTTCGCTTTTTCTCCCACCTCGTCACTCTGCCAGTTTGCTGTGCGACCCTCAGATTTGCATTCTGGGTATCTTCTGCTACACAAATCTCTGCTCTTCAGACAGGTATAGTATAACCCATCACCCCAAACGCTGTTCCTCTATCCCAATACTTCCTACTTTCTTTGATAGCCTTGTGTCAGTGCTGGAGCCTGAGTGCATGTATGTGTGTGTTCTCCTGATTATTTTTTTAATAAAAACCATTTTTATTTTATATCTGGCTATGAGTCTCATCAGTAAGTACCAGTACAGGTCAAAAGATCCCACTGTTACCCAGCCTCTATTTGAGCTAATTAAAATTCTCCATAGAAATATTGATTTTTGGTAGACATGTGTTGAATTCACATGGATCTCAGTAATTTGGGTAATATTCCTCTCCTTCCTTTCTTTTCCTTTCCTTTTCCTTTCTTTTTTTCTTTTGATGCCTCTATTATATTTTTAAATGCTCGACTGAAGTTTTAAGATACTGCAATGCCAGAAATTTGAGGACTGAAGGAATATATTATGGGGACAGAATTTTTATTGGAGATGTCAGTGCTCTCATTTTGCCCCCTCCCCATAGCTACCCCCCTGCGGCCCACCATGGTGTGTTCTCATCACAGCAAACTGTAGTCTGATTACTGATTACTGTATATTTAACTGTAGTCTGATCATTACCACATCTGGAGGAGGGACAATATGTGATAGGGTTTCCACAGATAAAAGAGCAACAAAAACCCAGGTTTGGCTGACATCACACATTTCTATCAGTTTAAGTGATTGTGACTAAAAGGTGCCATGAATTTGGCATTTTGAAATTAGACCAAGATAACACCCTAAAAACTGGAGAGAGATGACAATAAGGCCAATCCTGCTGATGTTTCATGTTTAAGTATTCTGAATTGTGTTGTTGTTGTTGTTGTTGTGTGCCTTCAAGTCATTTCTGGCTTATGACAACCCTAAGGCAAACCTATCATGAGATTTTCTTGGCAAGATTTGTTCAGAGGTCTTTCTCTCTCGCTCGCTTTCTCAGTCCCTCATACATACACACAGGGACATACATATGCAATACCCAGACAACAACCTATCAAAAGACATTTTGCTTTGGAACAGGAGGGCCAGGGTGTGGAAATGTTGGTTGTGACATAACAAAATCAAAGCTGTGTTTGTTGAGCAGACCAACTAGTTATGATTATTACATTAGATCTCCCAGTGCACGTGATAACAACATTTTGAGAAGTTTAAGCTCCTGCTCAGGTCTGAACTTGTTTTTTGGAGCCAAGTATCAACTTCCCATTTGCAAATTATGCTGGAAGGAGTCAGCCTGTCTGCTTGCACAGGAGGACACCTATTTGTCCTTGACCTGCATCCCTCTGTGAAATCCTAATTTCAAAAATGACTCCCTTCAAATTCTTGCACAACTTATTGGGAAGAGACAAACAATCCTGCCTTAGTTCTTTTCTCTTCAGGAAGCGACTATGTGGTAAAAGAAGAAGTTGCCTTCAGTGTTGAGATAGCTAAGAGGTGTGGCTTCAAGATAAAAATCCCCTTTGCCATAAAAGAAGAAGAAAAAACAAAGTTTTCATGATCATAACAACAGCATGACAAACAGGCCACTGTGCACACATGCATGCATGCATTCATGCACATGCGTGCGCGCACACACACACACACACAATGGCAAGAAGTGACTAACAGAATGAAGAACCAGTTTGTCACTGCTGTGAGCTTCTAGACTTCCATTTACTCTTTCCAGCAGCCCACAGTGTCTGAAAATCTGAATGTGATAATGAGAATTCTAAGAAGCTGGTTGCTGCTGTGGGTTTGTTGTGACAATCTGACCTTTCTTCTCCACAGTCCATACTAAAAAATCTATGCATAAATTCCATTATTGTATAATTCACCCCTCTCCCATGAATATAATAGGAGAAAGCTACACAGGACAACTCCTCCCGTTAATTCCCCAAATATCTTCATTCCTTATTTACAGATGGCCAGTCCCGAGAATGGTGAGTGTAACATAAAACCATAATAATAATCCAGCAAATAGCCAGTCCAAATTAAAAACACTTTGCAGGGTTTCTGGAAAAGATGCATTGGGTTAGTACACTACATCATCTTATTTTCATAGCTTAGATCTGGAGCAGCCCCTGAAATCATCTCTCCACATATCTTTTCAGTCAATACAATCTCAAAGGACCGTACCTCATGAAGTTAGATTGGTAAGTACACATAACTGGGCTTTGTCTGTGGTAGCACCCCAACTGTGGAACGCCTTAACCAAGGAAGTTAGGCTGACTCCATCTCTTTTGCACTTCCAGCAGCCAGTCAAAACAGTACTGTTCTACATGGCCTTCAATGGTTGAAATTACAGTTTTAGCTGTTTTAAAATTGTATTTTAGGACTCTTTTAAACTACTTAAAAAAAAAATCAGAGAGCACTTTAATGCATTTTTAAATGTGTTTTTTTAAATCTTTTTAGTCTTTGTATTGTTTTAATTGCTTTTATTTGTTCATCACCTTGTGACCCCTTGTGGCCTGGGATATAGTTATAGAAATATCTTCAGTAAAAAGTAAATAAACATACAAGAGGCCACACTTAATCTACCCAAGAGACTGAATGTGTAGAGCAGGGCTCTCTAATCTTTTTCCATAATGGTTGCCATTATGTCAGTGCCACAACTAACTTCCATTGCTCTGAGCACCTTCCCTCCCCTCATTCCAAAGTGACAGAGAGGGTTAAAGAACCCTCCCTGAGTCTTGAGATTTTATCAGACCATGTAAATACAGCGTCATAAGGATGCCTAATGATCGTAAAAGGGTGTGTGTACCAGACAATATCGCCCTTTCGTGATCATGTCCAGTTTAAAACCCATTCTATTTTATTGATGGCCCAAGCTATGAATTGATCCCCCCATCATTGCGCTTTTGTGCCTGCATTGCCAGCGTTTGAATCCACGTGCCATTGTACTTGCATGAATGCAGCATGAATGGCCAGAACACTTTCAGGTGAGACCCCAACATCCAGGCACACTTTTTATGACCCTCCCTGCTTTACTTGGATGTTTTTAAGTGTGTTTATGTGCTTAGTGTAACTTTTAGTGTGTTATTTTTGGGTTTTTTAAAAAAATTTCCCGCACCAGGTATTCTCGCAAGAATCCGTGGGATTTCAGACAAGGAAGTGAATGGAACTCCATTCACTCCTCGTTCATTGCTGGGGAAGCCTTTTGCCAGGATGGAAGGTAAGTGAGTTATGGGGAGTTCTTTTGCCGGCATAACTTCTGCAGCTTTTATGCCGGCAAAAGAATGTTTTTAGGGGAGTGGTCTGATAAAGTCCTTGGTGTGTCTCTTGGGTCATTGGCATGCATGACAACCCTGCACATTGGGTGATCCATTCAAAAACCTTTCCACATAAAGCCAGACTATACAGTCAATATAGCCGCACTTATAAAATGGCAGTTGGGAGTGGTTCAGGAAGCTGCTATGCCCCCACAAACATTGAGCCTGCAAAAAAACAGAAATAATTATGACTGTGCAAATAGGCCTATCATGGACTGAGCCACCTACAGATTTCTCAGAAGACAAGTAATTATAAAAGAAAATGCCAAAAAGATTGTGCCTAATGTGTTTCTCAAGGAGTTGTCCCTTTAGGCTTTAGGGCATAAATGCAGTTGACATCCTCAATATATTACTTGATGTTTGAAGGAGACAGATTGCTAAGCATGTCCTTATCTACAAATACCAGGAGATGAAAAAAAGCCGTCTGTCTTGACCTTTATTGTACAGGAGAGGGGACGGGGGGTGGGAAATAAAGAGCAATTGTTCATAGGCTTCATTTGATCACATTCAGGGCACAGATGGACAAAGCCATCTACGGCTGGGCCTTGTCAGTTTTGCACATGTTCATTCATCATTACATGCTATCCCTTTTCAGCAGTAAGCTGTGGTTTTTACATTAAAAAGTGACATGAAGTTGTGTATTTTGGAACTCATTTCCTTACAACATATGCCTTTCTGGAAGTGTTTAATGCTGAAATGCACATTTTACAAGCATTTTGGTACATGTTTTGAGCTGAAAACACTACAAAATTTGGAAACATATGGAATCCAAATGATACCTGTTTTCTAATCCACATATTTGCCCAGGGGAAGAGTGGGGATTGTGTACACGGTTTTGAAATGCAGACAAAACAAGATCCCCAAGTATTTCTTTTACAGGACAGGACTTTGTCCAGTTCCCCAAGAGAAAGCTTCAATTTTTGCCTTGAATCCCCACCCAACCCCCACACATCTGAATGAGCAGAATGTTAACATAAGATTATTGCTCTCTTAAGAATTAGAGAGACATATGCGGAACACCGTGTGGTCCCCTCATTGGCAGAGCACCAGCCTTAGAAGGCAAGCTAAGGAATATAGAGACTTCACATTGAGAGAACCCTTTCCTGAAATAGGTTTCCAGGCGTGCAGATAGGAATATTTGATAGTGCTTGGTGAAGTAGGCCTTGAACAATTTGAAACAGGTTAGCCTTTAACAAGCTCAAATGAGAAAATGTGCTTCTTAATTGTGTGGAGATTGCACTTTCTCACACTGCATTTCTTCATTTCCTGGTAGGATATCACAAATCCACCAACATTTCACAGATAAAAACCGGGATGCATCTGGACAGGCAACATCACAGTGTGGCCATGATGGCAAATGTTATTAATGGGATAGAAAAAACAAGCTATGGAACAGCTGCAGCAGTTTACTTTAGCCTGAGTCAACAGTGAAGGGAAAGATCACACCTCTCCTATCCTCTTTGCCCTGTTGAATTAACTGAGTACAAATTACTTTTACGGTTTGAGCTCAATTTGCAACAACTGAAGTAAACTAAGGATGAAAGTAGAAAGTGGGAGGCAAAGAAACTGGGACATTTTAAAGGCCACTTAAAAAGTGGGAGGATTAATCAGTACTGGGTTGTATCAAAATCCATAATTTTGGCCTCCAAACCTGCCCTTGATTTATACGTGAGGTTGTGTGTAGTGATACAACCTTGTTTTTCAGTGTCTGGAAGACTTAATCCTACAGAGTGGGAGAAGCAACTTTGAATGTTAAATGTGGGAAATGTAGTACAACAGTCTTCTGAGGAAACACCCTCACCTTGCTAGATGAATTATATCTGTAACAATCTTGATGTGAAGCCACTTTAAAATAGGTAGTACAATAGTTATGTTTATTCTTCCTGTGGAATCATGTTGATGTTTGCCTTTGAAAATTACATGAGTCCATGGAACCTATCTTAGTTAAACCACCCCCTTCAATTACACTACCATCCTTGAGAACGATCTTTCTTTGCAGGGGAAGGTTCACTTATAATAGCAAATTATTGAGCTTTGATTTAGTTTTTTTTAAAAAAACCAGTGCTCAGGCATGAGACATTTCCTGCCTGAATCACAGTCCAAGTGGTGTGCCTACCAGATTCATTTATTTATTCTCTTATTTATTTATCTATATTAAATATTTTTAAAGAAAGAAAGAAAATAATTCAACAATAATTAAATTATTTAGAATATCATTGTTGCTAGAATATTACTTATACTATTTCACATTCCACCCAAAGGATTAGCAATATACACTAAAAACAGTAAAACAGTATAAATAAACAACAGCAAACATCTAGGAGTTCCTAAACCTTATTTAAATGGGAATTTTTAACTTCTTCCATAAAGTGAAGGGGTGTGGGGCAGAAGCATAAGGTATCACTTGAACCATGTGATATTACTCCTCCACCATTTAGCAAGACCACACCCCATTAGTATAAAAGTAACATCTAAAAGTCAGTTACATTGCAAAAGAATGGAAGTTATCCCTTCTTGTTGCAATTGTAATGGCATGTAGTTATACCTAGGTTATTCAGGAAAGGGAGGAATTGCCAGTAACTAGGGTTTCTTCTTTTTTGTATTAATAACAAGCTACTTTTAAACTCTGTCTAAATCAATTGAAATGTCTGAATTATCCTTATAGGTGGAGTAGTGCACTTTTTATAAATAACATTATAATAATCAAGATAGGAGGTAACTAAAATATGGCTCACCGTAGCCAGGCTGGAAGATTTCAGGAAAGGATGCAGCTGGCAAACCAGTCTGAACTACAGAAATGCTCCTCACTACATCCAAGCCCTGAAAATGCCAGCTGGCCATCTAAGGCCAATAGTTCAAAGAGTTTTACTCTAATATTCAGACAACAGTCTCTCCATTATAATGCTGACTTAAGCAAGTCTGCCACCATGCTCCATGTCAGGGCCAGCCCTGATTAATATTTTTTTGAAAGTAAGCTATGAATAATTGCTTTATTCCTCATTATTCTTATCCTCAGTCTTCTAAAAGGACATGTTGCTCTGTCAAAGGCTGCTGACACACTGCAGAAATAATGTAGTTTGACACCGCTTTATCTGCCATGGCTCAATGCTATGGAATTCGGGAATTTGTAGTTTTGTGAGATATTTCGCCTCCTATGGTGCCACAACAAATTACAAATCCTAGAAGTCCGTTGAATGGAGCCATGATAGTTATAGTAGTGTCAAACTGCATTATTTCTGCAGTGTGTCAAAATGTATTCTGTTTCAGTGAAGCCTTATACCAGAAACAAAAACAGAACAAAACCTAGCTTTACTTTTATTTTATTTACTTTTACTTACTGTAAATAACTTTCATAGACTTCTTAGATTTGTGTGAAGGTTTTCTGAAAGAGATCAATGGGTGCCTTCTGAGATAGGCCAAGCTCCCAGTTTGAGTAACTCTGCTTTTGAGAAGTTGAACTGATGGAATAAATCAGGAAACCCTTTCCAAAGTGCAGAGAATCTTCATTTTGTTAAGGAAATGGTAAAAGTAAGCTAAAACAAGGGTTGTAAGAAAACAAATGACCCAGCGCAGTTCAACTGTATAGAGATAAAATCTGCATCATTAAAAGTTAAATTGTTAAATTGCTTAGGAGATTATCAGACGACCCCGTTTCAAACGTTCTTTTGTCAGCATAAACAAACCATTTCTATGCCGGCAAAAGAATGCTCCCCCTGCACTTACCTTCTTCTCCTGGCAAGGGCAGCCTGGCAATAAAGAAGAAGTGAACAGAACCCTGTTCACTTCTTTGAAATCCCATGAGACTTCAATGTGTGGGAAATTTAAAAATAAAAACAAAATAAACACATTAAAAGTTTACACAAGCACCTGAACACACTTTAAAGGTCCCAAGTAATCCGGGGAGGGTCATAAAAAGAGCAAAACCTACATCAATGTCCCAATCTCAACCAGAAGTGTTCACGCCAGACCGGCCATTTTCACTGCAGTGACAAGATTTAAATGGCCCGAGGTTTTGCACACCGGCAATGCCAACACTAAAGCACCACAGGGATCTATTGCCAGCTTCAGCTATCAATAAAAAGGTACATTAGCATAACACAAAAGGACAACATCTGATATTGGCATCAGTTTGAGTTCCCCTGGCATCATGATCACACCACATTTGATGTGTCTGATAATCTCCTTAGATTACATCCAGTGCAGAGGGGGAGAGAATGTGTGGGAATGATAATATTAATAAAAATACCTTCCTTTTTCAAAAGTGACTCTGTGGCCTTTCTATTGTTTGGTTTCTGCACAGTGATGAGAGAATCAGCTACTATGCTACTATTGCTACTATGATAATCTGAGATACTAAGGTTAGAATCAGAAGATGTAGTAACCAGCTCAGGAGTTCCAGCAGCCATGGGTGTATCTACACTGTAGAAATAATGCAATTTGACACCACTTTAAGTGTTGTAGCTCCATTCTATGGAATCTGGGGATTTGCAGCTTTACAAGATCTTTAGCCTTCTCTGCTAAAGAGTGTTGGTGCATCATAAAACTACAAATCCCAGAATTCTGTAGGATGGAGCAATAGCAGTTAAAGTGGTATCAAACTGCATTATTTCTGCAGTGTAGATGCACCCCATGTGGCTTTTTCCTAGAACAACCATCCAGAGCTTGGAAGTGTTACGCTTCGGGCTACAGCTCCCCAAATCCCCAAGCCTGCATGACTAGTAGCCATGATGATTAGGAGATCCTGAGAGATGTAGTTTTAAAAGTAACATTTCCAAGCTCTTCAACTACCTCTCTCCTCCTTTCATATTCAGTAAAACTAGAATTTGTTTCATACTTTGACATCAAATCACTTGGGATCTTTTCAACATTATGGAAGAACTGAAAATTTGGCCTACAGCATTAGTTTTTGTTATTGACCACATACCTGCTGTGGGAATGGAAAGAATATTCAAAAATATATGAAAATGGTAAAAAAAAATGTGTTCAAAACCCTGATGAGGTGAATTCTGGACTGACAAGAATCTTCACAGTCTGGAATTTATATGGAACAAAATTGAAAAAAAAATTGCAGAGCACCATATTTTCTGCATAAGAAGCAATATTTTCTGTACAGAATATTAATGTGCAAAAAGGATGTTTCCTACACACAAAATGGTATTTACTGAGCAAAAAATTGTGAATTTTGCAAAGAATAAGTCCCAAACTAGAATATTTTCTGCATGTGAATTTTACACAGAACAAATCCCAAACTCCAAATAGTCTTCAAAAACTGTACCATTTTAAAAAACGTTTTTTTTTTCCAGTGGGAAGAACATTGCTAAAGCCACTTGTTGAATGATATTAGTGAATAATTATACTTAATCAGCTGTAGGACCCAGCTTGGGAAAGCAATAAGAAAAGAAGGGGCTACCAGCTAAAACATAGGCATTAAATGTGCAGAAGCAAACTGGGCTGAAAGTTGAACCATACTTCAGCACCGGCATTACTGAAGGATGTTTTCCAGTGCTGAAGGACACCTTCCAATGTTGACGAACACTGACAGCATGCTTCACTGTCCCTAGGGACAGCAGGCTCCTTTAGGTGTTGCAGGACAGTCCACGTCCCTCTCTCTCTCTCTCTCTCTCTCTCTCTCTCACACACACACACACACACACACACATCAGGGGACTCAAGAGTAATGTTTGCTTCTGCTCCCCCTCCCCACATCTGCTGCCTGAGGTGGTCACTTCATTGTGCCTAATGATAGGGCTGGCTGTCTTAGTTCTACTCCAATCTGGAAGGAAGTTGCTTCATACTTTTGCTGTAATCAGTTGCATTATCAGAAAACACAAGCTAAAAATCTCCAGTTTCTTTTCCATCCCAATGGTCAAAGATGCTACATTTTCCCAAGTAAAGCCCCTTGACTTGCTTCTTGCCCCAGAATGTGTTTAATGACACATCATCTCCAACAATCTAGGATGCCAGGTTATCATTGGAGTATTTCAATTTGCTGCCATCTAAATGTTCTTGAGATTACTGTAGATATTGCTGGGCATGCTAAATGATATTAAACAACCAGAAGCAACCATGCAGTGTTTCTGAGATTGTCAAGAGTCTGGTTCAGTACCTGCTAGCTGAATGTAATTGAAAAGAACCCAGCAATTAAAAATGTTCTTTCAATATACTAAAATAAATTTTAAGATGCAAAGAATGCTGTTGCCAAACTATTTCTTCCCAAGATATATGTTGCTTTAATATATTAGACTGACATCTTAGTGAGCTGGGGCTCATGAGCCCTGTTTTATGGTGCATTAAAACCTCATAATGACCATTTCAGAAAGACAGCATAATGTATTATTCAAAGTTAAATGCTGTCTTGAGCTATAAGACTAACATGCTATCAACCTATAATAAACTAGAGGTTTGAAATATCCCCTTTCCATTTATCTGTGAGGTCATTTACACAGTCAGAGCAAGATCATAAACATTTTCCTCCTCTTTCTGTCTAGAAGAGAAAGTGCCCTGTTACTTTACAACATCTGTAAAAAGAAGCAAAAGAAAAGAAGCAAAAGAAAAGAATTGAAAGAGAGGCCATTATTATGTAATCTAAATTTTCAGACAAAGTATATTACCATGGAGTTTATAGAAACAGTAAATATGTTTCCTTCATACTAATACATTTAAAATACTGCAAAAAGAGCTACAAATATAATCTACAACTGTAGGGTTTTCTGCAGTTGTGTGGTATTAATCCACTTCACCCAATGAAAGGTAGGGAAGCCATGGAACACTCCTGAGAAACTTCACACCAAAAAATGTTCAGCTCTGAAACATGAAAAGTTTAGGTTTGCTACCATTTCTTTAAACAAAATGTTACATGCCTTTTAAAGATTGTAACTAGAACACTTGTGCAGAAAGGAAGACCAGTCCTTATAAGAAACCCTAAAACATTGGCCTGAAGTATCACCCATAAATTGACAAAAGGAAAAGCTGTATCACTGCTATGCACATAGACTATAGATGCACAAGGGATTTCTAGAACAATGGGCCTCTTTACAATTTATCAGACCAACTTCAGATGTGAAAGCTCAGGAGCCATAGCCTTATTTTGACCTCGTAGGACTAAATGAAAGGGAGGAGCAGGATTCTAGCTTTTGATAGCGTGCCTCCATACAGATTGCCAAAAAAGGAGGGAACTGCTTAATGCAGTTTAGATGTGTAAAGTGCTATTGCTTAAAACAATTTGTAAGCCGCTCTGATAGCCATTGTGGCTGATGGGCAATAAATACCTAATTAAATAAAAATTAAATTAAAAAGAATAAAAAATAAATGCATTTTTTAAAAAATAAAAGATTACAGATTTGTGTCAACTTTTAATATGCTAATTTATATGTATTGATGAAAGTATCATTTAGACAGCAAAATAATACCTCTCACCATCATAGAGAAGATGCTAATTTGGTGACCTGTATGGCTGCACAGTCAGCTGTCCAGTTGCTCTCCACTGCGAATGGGCAACTTCAAGGCCCCAGCAATCCATTCATACAGTCCTCTGTCTTTCAGCTTTGAAACAGACAGGTCTCCAAGTAAAAGAATGGCATCTATGAAATAGGACACATGGCCACTGTCACTGCTGTCCTTATTTTCAACCTTCATGTGTACAGAGGGAGATAAAAAGAATAGTGCAGAGGTTCTGTGTCAGGGTGAGATTTATATATCCCTCCAGATGTTGCTGCACTGGAACTGCTATAAACCCTAACAAGCAAAGCTGATAGTGTGGAATACTGGGAGCTGTAGGGCAACATCATCAGGAGTACCACAAGATTCCCACTCCTGATCTATGTGATCCAAGACCCTAATTATGTATAAACTGGAAGCAAAGCCTCATTCACATGCTCTCCAATACATGTACAGTTTGAGGTTGATACAATACTCCATTTGCTTCATACACTTAGTAAAGCCTACTTCAAACGTGATGATGCAATTTATAAACCTATTACCTTAACCTTTCAGAAGAATAAAGAAGAAAAACAAAATGGAAGGATTCACATTGGCTCAAAACACCTTTCCTCTGGGACAGATGAGTTCAATCTGTTCACTAATCACTCGGTAAATGCCTCTGTGGACCAGCATCTTGACATATACTCAGTAAGCACACTATGCCTGAGGTTGGTTAATGTCCATGAAAGACATTATCATTGGACTTAGAGTCCTTCTACTAATGAAAGTAAAGGTTTTACTTTTTCAAAGAATTACTACCCTCTATTATATGAAAGCTAAAACTTACCCTGTGGCATCACTTCTTTTATTTGCTAATGTGGGGTCTAGATGGTGAAAATAGTCCTCATAGAATATGAGAAGAATACCTTTTGTCCCAACGAGATCCTGCAATGATTCATCTTATTTGGAAGGAAGGGGGCAAAACCTCAAAAAACTACATGGAAAAACCCTTTGTGACTTTTTTTTTCTTTTCTTTTTTAAATAATGTGTGGGAATGCACATTAATTGGCATCGCTGTGCATTCTTGGAGAAGGCAGTACTGGAGAGTGGATTAGTTAGACATGTGCAGGGGCAGGCTTGCCGGCAGAGAAGTGGCCAGAAGCACCATTCTGGATTTTCACGTTAGTGATTGTGCACGCACAATCCTAAATATACACTGGACTGACTATGTGACAAATGTTGCTGTCCTTGAGCAAGCAGGGATCACCAGCATTGAGGCCATGATATTGAGAACACAGCTGCGCTGGGCAGGGCACGTTTCTAGGATGGAGGACCATCGCCTCCCAAAAATAGTACTCTACGGTGAACTTGCCACGGGTCAGCGTAAGAGGGGCGCTCCAAAAAAGCGATACAAAGACTCCCTGAAACAACATCTCAGGCTTGGCCAAATTGATCACCAACAGTGGTCCGCCCTGGCCTCACATCGGGAGGCATGGAGACGCACTATCCACAATGCTGCAGCCTTATTTGAGAACTCACGCCGAACAAGTCTTGAAGAGAATCGACAATGCAGAAAGAATCACAACCCAAAAACATCACCCAAAGAGACCTTCTGCTGTGCTTTTTGCAACCGGACTTGTTTATCTCGGATTGGCCTTTTTAGTCATCAGCGCGCTTGCAGAAAGCGTGGGATGAGTCCTTCCTGAATCTTCGTTTGCGAAGAAAAGCCAGAGAGAGAGATATTGTGCACTTTTTTGCTGCACTGAGGTGCCCAAATATGTTTTTAAGTAGAAGGTTGCAATTGCACACCTTTGCTTTAAAGTTTAAAAAAAACTGTGCAGTGGTGGCAATCTGTGGAGAATAATAACACACTAATTTTGATTTGTGGGCATGTGCACATCAAATGTGGATAGCTTCCCCATACTATTGTTTTTGCCAAATGATCATGGAGACAAAAGAACACTTCTGAGAATTTGCAATAATGCATAGGAATCAGCATTATATCCTCTTACCTAGACAAGACCTGTGTGTTTATGTCAGCATATTCCACACCAATACATACTGCATCAGCTACTGTTTCCTGTGGAAATCTGAGTTGTTGCAGGCAGAAAACGTCCATCTTCTAAAGTAGTGCTGTGAAATAAATGATGTTATGTTAGTCATCAAGCGTTTAACTGAGAACACAGCAGGCAGTTTAAAAACCTTTTTTGTGGAGATTGTGAATCTTCTGCTTAAAAATAAGCAACATTTTAAAAATCTTTTCTCAAGATACAGAGATTGGTAGTGAAATTCAAACTCAATAGAAATTTGATACACTTAAAAATAGCTGAAGATGGGACTAATGAAATCAGCCACACAATCAAGTTTTAAACGGGAAACATATTCTTGGTATCCAAGAACTAGTTATTTCTGTTTTCCAGAAATAACACCATGTATACAACAGAGCACCTTTATTGGGTGGGAAACTTTAGGTTGTCTTAATGGTCAAAATAATCCACATAGAATTTGCTTGGAATCCTACCTGTCCTAATAGCATTCCGCATCAGATCACAATATTCAGAAGGAAGGGGGTCAAACCCACTGTAACCTCTGCTGAGAAAGCCTTCGTGGCTTTCCCCATGTTTTTTTTTTAAGTTCCGTAGAGAATGTGCATTGTTGCTCGTTTGGACAATTGGATTCACATTCATTTGCATTTGTGAAAGAGCAGAAGTGGAAATTGATTGCTCTGACATGGGCAGGGAGCAGAGCTTGCTAACAAGGCAAATGCCCAGAACCACCATCTTGGATTTTCACTTTAGTGATTGTGTGCTCAAGCAACAGAACAGCCTTTTTCTCTTTTTAAAATTTATTTAGATGGAATATCATACTTTCGCACCTTAGAGATGCTTTTTTTTTAAAAAAAAAATCTGTTCAGTGACAGCAAATGGAGACAATAAAAAAGCAAGTAATTCACATGCACCTGCCATCTTGATTCACAGGCATGCCTGTTGGGACAACAAAAGTGAATAGCTTCACATGCCTGCAGTTTTTCCAGAAAACCATTAAGACAGGCCCTGGGAGTTTTGGAACAAAACTCTGCAGCTCTGCTATATGTTTATTATTTCTTATGGAGTAAATAGCTTGAGTCATAAAAGTGAACACACAGCATTTGTAATCCCTAGGCCCCTTTGCCTTATATACATGAGAAATAGGGTAGGGTTAGGGGCTGCTTGTGCATCAGTGCTGCCACAGATGCAATAACTTTGTACACCCAAATCCCAGCATGGCTCAAGCTCCCTCCCCCGCTCCCCACGAGACTTTGTGTGTTTGAAAATGCATCCATGTTAGGGTCAACAACAAGACTCTGTCTGTGTGACTCCTTACACATCTGCCTACACATCTCCTTCCTTTGTGATAGTCAGCCTTCCTGTCCTTCTAGCCAACATCAAACCTGCCAAAGAGGAGGAAGCCAATACAAATCACAGAGGCCAAGCAATATGAAGAGGCCCGAGTATGCTGCATATGTTTTTCTCTTTCTCATTAGTATCATTATTTGTCAACTGTTTTTGACATCCATTGTGAAATTGGTGAATTTCAAAGAAAATAATAATTATTAATACCAAAATATGTATCATAAAATGCTAAAGATTTTTAGTCCATCTGCCCTTGCTGCAAGAGAGAGCAGGACTGGGACCCAAGTGAGGGAAAATAATCTCCGATGCAAAGGGATATAGTAGCAACAGCAAGCAGGAGGACGGGAATGTGCAGGGTAGGTGGGGGGCACCAGAAGAGGCCACTGATAAAACACAAGACCTCCAATGATAGTGGTGCCACCTGGAAACAGAGACCTGGAGATGATCAGACCACTCACCATCCTGGAAGAGAAGGAGGCAGCGGAATGGTAGCACCACTACCTCCATGGCCTAAGCAAGCAGCTTCCCCAATTCTTCACTAACTCCTCAACCTCCAAGATCAGCTCCTGAACATTTCTTGGCTGCACTCGACTGGCCAATGAGGGACACATGATCTGGGAGGAAGAAAGTATGGGGTGTGGGTCAAAGAGTGAAGTCAGGCAAGTAGTCGGAAGGGGGTCTTGGTTGTTCATGGCAGTGACTGTGTGTTCCTTCCTTCCCATAAAGGTGTAAGGGACCATGAGGGAATGAGCAAACTTTCAAAGCCTGAGGAAAAAACTCCAGCAGGGCCCAAACAATTTTTCTCACAATCTCATCCATTCCTAATGTTTAAACTATAATGCCCATCATTTCTGACCATTGGCTGTACTGCCTGGAGTTGATGGAAACTGTGCATTGTCTCTTTGAATAAACTCAGCTATATTAGGGATCCTTTCATGTTACAAAATTATAATGCTATATTCTACTTTAACTGCCTTGGCAACATCCTATGGAATCAAAAAAAATCTCAGCCAGAGAATTCTCACTTTTTCAACTGCTTTTAAAATGTTCCAGTTTCTCTCTCCTCCTCTCCTTTGTCCTCAGCTTACCTCAATGACTGCAAAATGAGCTCAGGGTTCAAAAGTAGTTTACACTCATGTAACTCAGCAAGAAGGAGAGGAGGGGGAGGAATCTTGCCATTCCCAGTAGGCTCAGGCAAAAGCAAATTAATGCATTCTGTCCTAGCTTAGATGTTTCTCTTGGTTAATAACATCTGCCATCTTGACCACACTCTGATCTTACTTGGCCATATGGGACCTTGTTTTCATCTGAGATGTTGGAGGGCATGTGAACTACAAACCCCAGGATTCCACGGGATGCTACCACGATAGTTAAAATGAAATATAGGATTATAGGACATGGCTAATATGGTGTCATAACAACACCTAATGAATACAAAAGGGTTTGCATGTCAGATGACATCATTCTTTTAGGATCATGTCAAGTCCAAAAGCCATTCTTTTTTGTTGATGGGCCAAGCCGTCAATAAATCTCCCATTCTGCTTTTGTGCTGGCATTGCCAGAGTTTGAAACTGCACACCATTGTGCTCACGTGAATGCAGCATCAATGACAGAACACTTCTGGGTGAGATCACGACAGCCAGTTAAGGGGTCACTCTTTTTATGAACCTCCCCAGTTTACTTGTAATTTTTAAGTGTGTTTCTGTGCTTGTGTCTACATTTTGTGTGTTTCTTTTTTTTTATTTTTTGAATTAACCACACTTGCGTCTTCTTGTGAGAATTTTCAAGATCACAAGCATGGAAGTGAATGCAGCTCTGTTCACTATCCATCAATGCTGGGGCTGCCTTTTGATGCATTACAAAGGTAGGTCTGGTAGGAAGGGTTCTTTTACTGGCATAAAAACAGTACAAAATATGCCAGCAAAAGAACAATTGTAGAGGCTTGTAAGTCCATAGTGCTATAATTCTGCAGTTGTGAAATGTTAAGATTCACAATGTTTACATTTTATTCCTTGTGCTCAGGCTGTAATATATATTTGACAAATATTTTTAGAAAACAAATGAGCAAAGCGCAATGCCGGTTTCATATTTAACTGATAATGAAAAAGTCAGGATGTTTCCTGGAGATTGACTAGAGTCAGGAAATCACCTGAGACCATTAATCCAGCTGGTAATTAATCATCAAGATGCACTCCCCATTTTCAATCTTCATCATCCCTCTCAGCCTTTACTCCTCTTAAGAAAAGCAGTGGCTTGGTTGTTTCTTTATCCAAATAGAAGGTTTTATGCTATTCTTGCAAAGAAATCAGTGTACTTTTACACACTTCATATCATCAGGAACACTAAAGCAATGAGCTTAAACATACTGTAGGACCCCCATATCTGCGGGGGTTTGGTTCCGACTTTCTGCAGATACCAGAAACCATGGAGAACAGCAAACACCATTGAAAAGAATGGGTCTTCCAGTTTAAAATTCCATAGAGTTGCCTTGGAGGACCTAGAAAATGTCTAGAGATGATGCCTCTCTAGGTGTTTGCTAGGAAGACTCTATGATATGTGTTCCTCTTTTTGTGTCTCAAGGATAACGGAAACTGTGGACAATGGTTCAGTGGGTCTGACTGTACTTACTACATACCTCCAACATTTCACAGATGAAAATTAGGACATCTGTGCCCAAGCAACATCAGAGTGTGGTCAAAATGGCAAAATTAATTAATGAGGAAGAACATATATACTAGGAGAACTGTAGCAGTATGATTTTGCCTGAACCTACTGGGAAGGGCATGATTCTGCCCCCTCCTCTCTTCTCACTGCTGAGTTAACTGAGTACAAACTACTTCTACACTTTGAATTGAGTTTGCAGCAACTGAAGTAAGTTGAGGACAAAGGGGGAGAGTGGGAAAGAGGAGAGAGGAACTGGGATATTTAAAAGCCGCTGAAAAAGTGGGACAATGAAATAATAATTGGGACTGTCCCTGCTAAATTGGGATAGTTGGAGGATATGTTACTAGGAAGTAAGCCCCACTGAATATAATGATCCTCATTTCTGAGTAAAAATGACTCAGGTGAGAATGTTTAGATGTTCTAAGTTCTTCGTTTTTCATTAGTACTGTTTCAAAAAATTCAAAGTATTTTATTACAATCATTTACATACTGGAAATGCAACTATAATAATAATAAAATTTATTTATACCCTGCCCCTCTGTTAAAACAATCGGGGCGGCTTACAAAAATTAAAATACAATACAGATAAAATCCCCAAACACCCCCACCCTCCCCCATAAAAAAATATTAAACAATTATAAATTAAAACCAACGGATCTAAAATCACATTTAAAAACAATAAATACAATGAAATACAATAAATGGCCAGCGGACTAAAAGAAGCCAGGATCCCCTGAGGCCGGGATCTAATTAGAAAAGGCCTGCCGAAAGAGATCCGTCTTTAGTGCTTTTTTAAAGCTACTCAGGCTTGTTATCTGACGGATCTCGTTCGGCAGGTCATTCCACAAAAAAACTAAACAAAATAAAATAATGCAGCTATGTTAGAGGACACTTACCAGGATATTTGTGCCTTGCCTTGCATATTTTGATAGGTCTGGTTTATTTTATAACTGTATTGTATTGAGAAACTGCTTCATTGTACATTCTAATCATCCATTTCTACAACCTTCACATTCATTGATTTTCCCCTATGCTTAATGTTAACGCTGAGATGAAAGCCATTTTTTTTCTTTCAGTAAGACTGGTTTAACAGTAACTTTGCTATTATGAAGAAGAAATCACTTTGGATTGTTTCGGGGGGGGTGAAGTCTACTGCAGCCGCTGGCAATACGCCTTTTAAGTAAATAAAACTGTTTTGGAAGTAGTGCATCACAAATTGCTTTTATCACAACATTTAAAAGCATAATACATTGCATTGAAAGAGATATAAGAAAAAGTCTGGAATTTAAATAAAATATAATGTTACTAACACTACATTTATGAAGGCTATCAAATATAACAAATTCACAAAATGAGGTGTACAGCAGCTTATATTTTTTCCACTTCCCAGATGTTACTTTAATCAAGTTTATACTTGAAGTAGATGGAGTCATATTATTCTGTGAAGTAATTTCCCCTACAGATACAGTAACATAACTCAGCATTCCAAATGTGGAGCAGGTGAGATTATAAATCAGAGATTGAATTTGCAGTAAGAATCTAATAAGTCTGAGTTCATTTTCCTTAACAATTTATGGTTCTGATTTGATTGTGCATTTTACTTTCTTGGCTTTATTGCTGCATTAAACTTTTCGCCCCTTTTGATAGTGTCCCGTTCTGTATGATCAAGCCACATTTCAAATACTTTCCATATTCATTGTCACTCTCATTGAAGTAGACTGAGGCGTTCCAATCAGTCAGCACCACAGACCTGTTTCACAACTTAATAATATCAATAGATGATGCTGGTGACTTATAATGGTCTTGAAAAACAAAAACGCATAAGCATGTTTGTGTCCATTGGCAAGAGTTCACACAGAACAATAAATCAGATTGTTGGCTTGTTGAATTCTATGCTGTTGTGTTCAAACCTGTCCCTGCAAACAAGTTATGGTTTGTTAGCTGGCTGCAAACCACAATTAGAGGCCATGGTTTGCTGTTGGCTTAGAAAATCTGCTTGGTTTAAACCACAGCTTGTTCTGTACCTATTTGTTATAGGTGTTCCTTGCCTCTTTTCCCAGTTGCCCACTCTGAGGGGTAGTCCAGATGGTGAAAAAAACACTCTTAGAATCTGTGGGGAATCCCATGTGTCCAAATGGGATCCCACAGCATTCCATCCTTTCCAGAGGGAGGGGGAGCAAAAGTTAGGGAAAGTCTGTAGCAGAAGCCTCTAGGACTTTTCCTGAGTTTTTTTTAAAAAACCTGATGGAAATGCGCATCCTCGCCTATTAGGACAACTGAATCACATTGCATTGCATTGTTGAAGAGAACAGCTGATTGGTCAGACATGCACAGAGGGAGGAGCTTGGTAAGATGGCAAATCACAGAACTGCCATGTTGGATTGTCGCCATAGCAACCATGCACTGAGGCAATGAAACAGGCTTTCTTTCCTTTTTTTTTTATTATTTAAGCAGAAGACCGCTCTTCCACACCTTGGAGTTAAAATATTGTCTGATGGGGGCAAGCTGGGAAGTACAAAACTGCAAGTAATTCGTGGTTGCCACCTTGATTTGCTGGCATGCCTCCGTGTGAACAGGAAACACAGAGAGTTTTGCACACCAGCGATCTTGCCAAAAAATTGTTGAGACAGATGACAGCTGCTGCAAATTGGCATTTCTGCGCCCCAGTTCACATTTTATTCCCTCATCTAGACAGGTGCTGATACAGAAATTGACAAAACGGGATAGGACAGAAACAGATCAGAAATGAGGAAAGCAAACTGTGGTTTGTCTGGTCATGTGCCACAGATTTTGTGCCCAAAACAACAGATCATAACTAACACAAACCATGGTTTAGAGTAAGGGTGGGTCTTCAGTGTGTCTGGGGCCAATGTTCTGCTCCTGGGACCCTTGGGGGTGGGGAGGGTGTCATGAACTACAAGAAATGTAAAATAAAAAGTAGGGGAAGCAAAAGCAAAAATAGCAGGAAGTTAACTTCTGGTTTTGATGTTAAATGTTGTGGTAAGACCTGTTACCTGTTTAAAAGGTCAGTTGCTGCTTTGGAAGCTTCCAGAAGATGCAGTTTAGCCCTTCTTTAAACAGAAAAAGAAAAGTCAAGGGGAGTCAGTGACCAAAAAAACCCAGCCTTGGACACCAAGGCTACACTTTGCCTACACCTGGCTTAGAGTGATATATGAACACAGCCCTTGTGTCCTCCAGACTATTAGCCTTCTTAATTAAACTCACTTCCAGCTCTGTAAAAGATTGAATCGTAAAGATCAGGGACAGCACAACACATTTGCTGCCTGGCAGCTGAAAATTACTGGGATGTTGGTGAGTGTTTCACCACTGCACCTGTAGGCAGTAGGTTGGGTTAAGTTAGGAGGCAAAGGACAAGCCATGTGGCACATGCAGCTCTGTTCACCATTATACCCAGCAACTGCCAACTGAGGCAGCCACCCAATATAAGGGCTGAACCTGTTGAAGATAGAAGTGTGCAGGTCTGCTGGGGATGGGGGAAGTAAATGAACAGAGTTTAAGGTGGTTTCTTCAAGTGTTACGAAATGGAAGGGTTATTTCCAATATTCATTCATAGCATTCACTCATTCGGGATTCCTGCTAAAAGCCAGGGGGAGACTAGAGAGAAGGTGACAGTGTAAGCTGGGTGGGAACATGTGAACCTCTGAATTTGTTGAACTGCATATCCCATCAGTCTTAGCCAGCATGGGAAATGTTGAAGGATCATGGGAGCTACAATCCAACCATACTCATAGGGGAACCCATTCCACATCCCTGGTAGAAGCTGGTCAGTTATCGTCTTTCATATATGTTAGCAAAAGTATCTAGCATGCTGGTAGTGCCTAAAATGTCCATGCAAATAAAGTTCCAAAGTAAAACATGAAAAAAAAAATCTAAAAGAATAAATGCAGAAACATAATAAAACTAGAATAAAAACAAGTCCTGAGAACACACAGAGAGAGAGAGAGAGAGAGAGATGAAAAACCTAGGGAAATTAAAAGGGCTTTATGTGGAACCAGAAAGTCCATAATATGTATGTTAAATTGATCCTTTGTAGAGAGAGGGAGGGCCATAACAGTTGCCACCAACAAAAACGTCCTCTTGCTGGTAACCACCCGATGGGTCTCATTTGGGGTGAGTATATGGAGAAAGGCCTCAACAGACAGATGATCTTTGGGTCTGAATACATATTTATCAGGGGCAGTAATCCTTTAGGCCATTCCCTCATAACATTGGCAACTACTAGTAACAGTCCATTTAAAAGGGCGAGCGGAATTGACCAAGTCTGGAATCTGGTCCAAATTCAACTCTAGCATAAAATTGCTTGCAGAAGTGATTTGCTTTCTTTCATGGTTGCATAAATATGGTCCCTAGTGCATCCAACCATTTCAGTAGCACACACACACAGTGCTCTCTCTAACACATGTTTGACTTTGTGAGTGGGGAGCTGAGTACTGTTCAAAGGATCAGCTCACAGCCATAGCACCAATTGCAAAATCTGCTGCAAAACCACACCTATGCTGGCATATATTTATGCTGTGCTAAAACTCCATAGAATCTTGTTTTGCTTTGCTTCGCTTTCTTTGTGGGCGGAGAGGGGGGACAGACTGCAGAAATATTTTGTTTTTAGAAGATATGTGTTTGCACTTTCTTGTGATGGCTTGTTCTTGCTCTTTAGGCAAAAACAACTCCTCTGTCAACTCTTATAATGCCTTTAAGAATTTTCATTCCATTTTTGCACTGTTTCCCTATCTTCTCCATTCTGTCATATGTTGTTGTTGTATGCCTTCAAGTTGTTTCCAACTTATGGCGACCCCAAGGCAAACCTATCACTAGGTTTTCTTGGAAAGATTTGTTAAAAGGGGGTTTGCCTTTGCCTTCCTCTGAGGCTGAGAGTGTATGATTTGGTTGTAAATTGTAAAATGCCAAGAGATTACTTAATAATCTGATTGTAGTGAGTCCTTCTTTGCACTTCTTTAAAGGGACTCTTTCCTCTACCTATCTGAAATTTAGCAGTCCGGATGCTTTGAAGGGGATAGTAGGATGCTCCAAATTTTCATGCTAAGTTGGGAGGAGGAGATGTTATAGGCCACACTGAGGGCTTGTCTACACAAACCAGGATATGCCAGCTCCCCACTAGTGTATCCTATCCGAGGAGCTGGCCCGTTTTGCCCTTGTTACCTTGACAAAATGGGCTGGGGTCCAAACAGGAATGCTTACCCATTGCTCTAGCCACCACTGACACCATTTACTTTGCTATCTTGGAGGCAGGAAGGCCTCCTGCATGTGACCAGCTTTGGTCACATGCTGTGAGACTCCTGCCTGGCTTCTGGGAGGGACATGAAGATGGTGGAAGCAGCAAGGGCAGCGTGCCAGACAGGCTCCTGAGGACATGTGGGGCCCGATCTGGATTTTGGCCAACTATAATGGAGTAAACTGCTTCTATAATGCTTTAACAGGCCCTGCCCCACTTTCCCCCCTTCTCAGCCCTGTATCTGCCCCGGGGTGATGAGGACTGCCCAGGAGCAGAACAGGGTAAATGCCATTTGTTATATGGACTGCAGGGCTCTGGAGCAGGGGCAAGACAGGATATTTAGCCCATGTAGACAAGCCACAAGTCAGCCAGATCTACCATTAAAAGTAATGGAAAAAAGTAATAAGGAACATAAATGTAATTGTAATTAATAGCACAATCCTCAAAAGTAAGTCCTATTGATTTAAGTGGTGGTTACTGAAAAATAAGTGGTTATAAGACTACAGCTTTAGTGAGTAAGAACTGGTTATCAAATAAACTAGAGTAACAATTCTAACTGCCTCCACTTATATTGGTGGGGCTATAATACTTGTGGGACCTACTTGCACATATGGTGGCAATGGGGCTATATTGGTTGTTCGTTGCCTCATGAGACCTTCTGGTCTGGGAGGTGATACAGAAAGAAAGAAAGAAAGAAAGAAAGAAAGAAAGAAAGAAAGAAAGAAAGAAAATTGAAAAGAAAAGAAAAGATAAGATAAGGTGTGGGAAGGTATTCATGTTATCATTTGATGAGTACCAAGATCTTTATAAACACTGTATAATCTCCTTGATCATTGTAGCATGCTTAGGAGTTGCAAAGTGTTGGAAGGACTCTGGCATTGTCTCTTCAGCAACATAGTATCCATATATGAGATGTAGCCTAACTGGAAAAAGTAAATGATTCATGAGTTAAATTGGTCAAGAAATGTGGTTGAACTTTATAGCATGGGATCCCTTTATCTCCCATGCCAGTAATGATTTACACTCTCAGACTGCTACAGTCTCAAATATTGCTCTGGATGGACACTGTGAGATAAGAAATCAATGGACTTTTGGCCTGTGAAGACCCTACATGTGATATGTTATTTTCACTTACTAGTTTCTCATTGTGTTTGTTTTAGCACTTATAAAGACTAGAGGCCCTTTCACACTACACAGTTATAGTACTATGATTCCTCTTGAACTGCCATGACAACATCCTCTGCAATCCTGGGTTGTAGTTTGGGGTGGCAATAGAGCTCTCTGGCTGAAAATTCTAAGTACCCCTACCTCTACTGGAAAACCCAGGATTCCACAGGATGTTGCCATGGCAGTTAAAGTGGAATCATAGTGCTATAACTGTGTAGTGTGAAAGGGCCCCAGGACCCAGTTGGGTGTTTAAGTTAAATCCCACTACTTCTGTCTGAATCAAAGATCCCCCCACTTTGCGGCTGTACTTTAGCCTTGTACCCTAAGGTGGCTTCCAAGCTTCCTGGAGCAGGTTTTAAGAATGTATGCAGGGCTTCCAATGGGAGGGCATTGGGGTGGCTGATTCTGGTAGAAGCAGTGAGACTAGATGGTATATGAAGTACCTAATTTGACCTGTCCAACATAGATGAATATAGAGCCAGTGGTATAGCCATATAATGGTTGGACTAGGACTCTGGGAGTTGTTGTTGTTGTTGTTGTTGTTGTGTGCCTTCAAGTCATTTCTGACATCTCACTCTGCCATGGAAACCCACTGGGTGACCTTGGGCAAATAACACACTCTCAGCCATAGTGGATGCCAAACTACCTCTGAATAAATCTTGCCACGAAAACCCTAGGATAGGGTTGCTGTAAGTTCAAGCTGACTTGAAGGCACATAACAACAGCAAATGAAGACAGATGTAGTTCAATCATTACACAATTATTTATTTCAAGTCCTGATATTCAAATCACTCTACCTACCTGCCACTCCTGCCTAATTTAATAATTAGTAGAATTTTATTGTAAACCAGCTAGGATAGTTGGATGGGTGAATGGACAATATCAGCAGAGATGAGACATTGTGGCTTTATGATCTCCTGCTTTTAGAGAAGCACAGGTTCCTAGTAATGAGGGACAAGTTGCCAGCCAGGTCTACATCCTTTTAGAAGTTGTCTGATAACTATCTTTATGTGAGACTGGCAGGAGTGGAAAATATGGACACTGTGGGAAAATGTTTATTTTATGAGGTATGGCATGTATGGGGGAGACATGATAGAACCATAAAATATGTTGAGAAAAAGAAAGTATTTGTGTTGAAGAGATCTGGTTAAACAAGGTTTTTACTGTTAACCACCTCTTTAAGATGAGGATGTGGAGGTAGATGTCTGGATTCTTCAGCCGTGTAAATAACTGAAACATAGGTTGCTTTCCTGTTTTCAAAGAATTACATAGAATTACTGGAACACAAAGCAAACAGAAAGCAAACTGCAATCACTTCCTAAACACACATTTATTTTGACTGTTCATTATAGTAAGTCATCTGGAATTTCCCCTGGCTTCCTGCACAGCTAACTTCAGGTAGGGGAGTGGTGTGTGACTGTGGAGATTTTCACACTAGCTGTTCCATTGAAGGCATGGAAAAGGGTCGCTGAAAGATTTTTCTTTCAAACGACGTTCACCGCCTTCAACATTACCATTTTGTTTTCTCCCCGTCATTAATGGGGAGAAGACATTAATGGCCACCCATTCCGTTGTAGTAATGGAATCACAGGTGGTCTGAAAGGTGTCCAGTTCCTCTCCCGTGATGACAGCTGCAGGTGGGAGGTCTGTTCAGGACACTTCCAGGCAGGAATGGGACACCCAGGTAAGTGGCACCCTTCCCCCCCACCCGGGTTACTTGTATTTTTTAAAATGTATTTTTGTATTTTGTTTCTTGTTTTGACATTTGTTTTTTTTTGTTTTTTTGTTTTTGTTTTTTAATTTTTGAATTGCCGCACGTGCCCGTTCTCTCATGAAAACAGCCAGGATTTGAGTTCCCTGTTATAAATGCAGCCTTACGGTGGCTGCATTTACACCTAGCCAGCTTGGGGATGGGGAGAATGTTCCTGCCACAGAGTGGAGGTAAGTGTGAGAACATTTTTCTCAATTACACGGCAGGAACGGGAGAGGAGTGACAGGGCAGTAATGGGGCATTTTGGCCCCATGTGAAAATCTCTTGTGTCTGTGTGTGCACACATTTTTCTTTTCTCTTTTGAGTTGGAGTACATTCTACTTTATAGTTTCCAAAATCAAAGAAGGTAATAGCAGCAGATTTCCACCAAGGCACTACCTTTCCATGGGGGTGGGTCTGCATGCATCTATGAGTCAAGAGGTTCTGCTAGTGGTAGCAGTGCTGCTGGTAGGATCTCTCATGTCAGAGAGGCTTTTGCTCAGGAACCAGACTAAATGTGACACACAGCTACTGGGCAGCAGTAGTGGTGGGTGACATTTGCAGAGGATCTCTCAGAGGCAACAGAGACTCAGAGACACTGTAGCTAACACTTGTTAGTACTGCACAGAAAGAGGCACAGTAAACCCCCTTTGAATGTCTTTTACCATGAAAACCTTATGATGAGACTATCCAAAATGAACCACAGGACCATTGCATTAATCTCCCATGCAAGCAAAGTGATGCTCAAAATTCTACAACAAAGACTTTTACCATGTATGGAATGAGAAATGCTAGATGTCCAAGCTGGGTCCAGGAAAGGAAGAGGCACTGGGGATCAGATAGCAAACATACATTGGATAATGGAGCACAACAAAAAAATTCAGATGAAAATCAGCTTGTGCTTTATAGATTATAGCAAAGCCTTTTATTGTGTGGATCATGAAAAATTTTGGATTGCTGATGCATAACCTGTACTCAAGACAAGAGACTACCATCAGGACAGAATATGGAGAAATGGAGAAACAGAATGGTTTCCAATTGGCAATGGGTGGCTGGACTACACCAATCACAAACCCTGAATCCGCCCTGCATCTGGCCTGGTAATGCCACACAACATGTGGCATTTTCCCTGAATCTGGTGTGATAGTGACACTGCCCTGCCTTGGAGGGATTGAAGAGGCAGGCAGAAATCCATCAGGCCTAGGCCCAGAAGCAGGTGAAAGGCCCTCCTTCCACCCCAACTGCCACCACCCTGCCCTTGGAGGGAGAGAAGAAGAGGCAGGCAGAACTCCATTAGGCCTGGCCCCAGAAGCAAGTGAAAGGCCCTCCCTCCAGCCCAATGCCACTGCCATGCCCTTGGGGGGAGAGAAGAATAGCAGTATCTGCTGGATTTAATCCCTGCCCCCACTGCCATTCCCTTTTCCTTATGTGTCATGTCTTATTTAGATTGTAAGCCTGAGGGCAGGGAACTGTTAAATTGACCATTTGTAAGCCTCTCTGATAGCCTTTGTGGCTGAAGAGTGGAGTATAAATAGATAAATAAATGCTGTAAAGCCCTATTTGCACCAGACTTGGGGAATACTCCCTTAATCTGGGTTTCTGTCTGAGAAAGCAGCCAGATACCAGCAAAAGGATAAACCGTGTCTGGGAAAGCAGCCAACTCTTAATAAAAAGGCAGTTAAGTAAAGTCAGATAAGATTTGACAGAAGCAAGCAGGGATATGCAAAGAATAGTCCAATAACAGTCCAAGAATCATAAGCTTACAGAAGTCAGCACAGGTCCAAAAGCAAGTCCATAGGTCAACAGGATCAGGCAACAGCATAATCAGGATCAATCCAAGGTCTAAACAGGAGTCAAGGCAGCAGGAACACAGAGTCAAAGATAACCAACAGGAAGATTTCACCAGGAAGATCAGTTGATCTCTGACAAAGGCTCCATAGCTCCCCCAAGGCAGATATATAGCAATCAAGGCTGTGCCAGGTGGTCCTTTATAAGCCAGTGTTTCAGATAAAGTCTCATTGATCACCTTCTAGCTTCCTTTTGGGATCTCTGCTGGCTGAAGGACAGTATGGGTAAGTCAATCAATCAATTCAATTTATTTCAGCCAACAGGCCATTGACAACAAAATATATATAGAACATATAAAACACATAAAACGTTTAAAAGCATTAAACTGCAAAAACTTGTTAGAATAAAACCAATATATATTAATAACGTGCGCATCGAGTAAGCATATATATTCGTACAGAAACACTCTCAGGAATATTGAATAATCCAAACCTTAGACATAAGGCTAGGTGGCTATTTCTTTGAATCTACCTAATGCAAAATGCAAAAGATCTAGCTATTCAACTAGTTTAACACATGCTCTTACGTGTTTTAATGGCAGAAAAAAGAAACTTGGACACTGTTTCCGTTTTGCTTTTCTTTGCATCGTTCAACAGGTATTCCATATACCAACTATTTGGTCTACCCGGGAACTTGAACAGGAGGGGAGATATTAATCTCAACCTCTCATCTTTATAAAAGGTACAAAAGAGTAAAACATGTTCTAAAGACTCAACAAATCCCTCCCCACAGGGACAAACCCTCTCATAATAGGGTATTCCCTTAAACCGACCCTCTAGGAGTGCTGAAGGTATTACGTTAAATCTGGCTTTAGAGAACACAGCTCGGTACTTTGGGATAGTCAAATTTTGTAAATAAGAAGCCTCCCTCTCTAAATTAAACTGTAGGCCTAAACTGATGGGAGAACAAGCAGTACGGGCAGATGATAAAGAATATTGAATATCCATATCTTTTATGCGACGTATCATGATCTGCTGGGCTCTCGAGAGGTCTTGTGACATTAAAAAATTACTTGAGAAACCCAACCTCAGTAGTTTCTCCTGAATATTATTAGACCAGAGGGTGGTGTAATTGTCTTTCTGAACAAGATGCCAGAGACCTGAATCAGGGCCTGCATAAAAAAGTTTCAACCAGTACTTTAACGTCCATATCCAAGCAGTGCATTCCAGAGAGTGGCAGCCCGCTTCGAGACGTAGAACAGCTGATGGAACACAGTTGGGTACTCCGAATAATTTACGGAGATAGTTGGAGAAAACCTGTTCTAGCTCTACAGAGAAACCCTGGATCCAAATAGGAATCCCAAACAACAGTTGTGGTAAAACCTTGGCCTGAAACACCTTCAAGGCTGCAGGAAAGAATTGGCCTCCTTTAGTGAAGAAGAATCGAATTAGGGCCTTAGCGCTATTATTTGCTGATTGGGCAACTATTGATCTCTGGGATGTCCATCCTCGAGTTGATTGGAAAGATATTCCTAGATACCTGAAGGTTTTGACTTCTTCTAGGCTATGTCCATTTAAAGTCCACCTAGATCGGGTCTTTTTTTTTGAGAAAACCATGATTTTTGTTTTATTATAATTGATGGTCAGACCATTTTCTTCACAGTAACCTCCAAAGACTCTCAGAATTTGTTTCAAGCCTATTTTCGAAAAAGAAAGGAGAACTGCATCATCTGCGTACAAAAGTAAAGGGATACTAACCGAGGCCAGTTTGGGAGAATGGCGTGCTACCGCTGAAATTGAAACTGAAAGATCATTAAGATAAAGGTTGAATAATAAGGGTGCCAAAATACAACCTTGTCGTACACCTTTTTGGGTGGAGATAGGTTTCGTAAGGTTACCCTGAATGCCACATCTCACTTGTATAGTTGTGTTTCGATATAAATTCATGATTAACCATAGCAGTCTCCTATCAATGGTAGAAGCAAAGAGTTTTGTCCACAGCCTATCTCTGGGAATTGAATCAAATGAAGATTTCAAATCAATAAATGCCACATATAATCCTTCACCTTGTGAAATGGAATATTTCTCAGCCAGATGGTTAAGAACCAAGCAATGGTCAAGAGTTGTTTTGCCTCTTCTAAAACCAATTTGTTCATTACCTATGATGTTCTCACTGTCTATCCATTCTAAGAGGCGATTATTAAGAAAACGGCCATAAAGTTTACCAACAACTGACAGTAAACTTATGGGTCGATAATTAGCTGGATCATTTCTAGGTCCCTTCTTGTAAATAGGGATTATAACTGCATTTGACCAACTCAAGGGAATTTTGGCTGTTTGGTTAATAAGGGTGAAAAGGGAAGCAAGTAGAGGGGCCCACCAAGAGATATTAACTTTCAGGAGCTCCGGCAAAATTAGGTCAGGCCCTGGGGCTTTTCCAGATTTGATCTGGTTGATCAAAGATTTAAGTTCTTCTTGGGATACGGGGGGCCACTGAGGGATATCCAATGAGTCAAGAGAGAGTCGATTGAACAAGTTGGAAGCCTCTGAAATTTGTTCCCCAGGATCACTATAGAGTGTGGCAAAATAATCTTCCCAAACATTAATAGGGATATTACAAGGAGGAGATCCACCAGCATTTCCTAACATCCCTGTTACTGTGGCCCAAAAAAGTTTAGTATTTTTTTTTTAGGGAGAAGTTTATTAGAGATAACCACTGTTTTTGCATTGCCTCCTTCTTTTTCCTAGCTAAAAGTAATTTATACTGTCTTCTGGTGGTAAAATACGATTGAGGGAAGGACTGGCAATTATTTCTCCTGTATTGGATGTAGATATATCTCAAATTGGATCTAGCTTCAGCACAAGTCTTATCAAACCACGGAGCCCTTCTTCTATATTTGAATCTACTTGGGTTCTTCGTTGTAGGAGTCAACAGGGGAGTCAGGGTCCTAAGAAGCTGGGAATAATTCTCTAAGGCATGTTGCACTTCTTGTGATCCAGTAATTTGGTTTTTAAGGCCCAGGCATAGGGATGAGTTAAGAAGAACTGAAGTCTCTTCATGGAGAGTTTCAGTCCACCCTAGTCTTTTCTGTCTAATTTCCATAGTTAAATCAGTAAATGGCAAATGCAACTGTGAGTGTATATTCAGGGGAATCCTAAACAAAAAGGAGAGAGGAAGGTGGTCACCATCTAGTCTTGTTCCTACGGAAAAACTAACTACCTGACTAACAAAAGCATCGGAAACCAGTACATAATCAATGGTTGAGCTGCCTTTTGCTGAGATATAAGTATACTCACCCCAGGGGTCAAATAAAGGATTCCCATTAAGCATTCTTAAGGCAAGGCGTTCAATCATTTGCATAAAACAAGTACCTGCCAGATTAATACCCTGGTCCTTAAAATGTCTCTCTATATTCAGGGTACAATCCTCTAACACTTCTAATCCCCAAGCAGGAGAAGAGAAAAGCACCTCGTTGTTATGTCCTATTCTGGCATTGAAATCCCCCGATATCACCACAACAGCTGAGGGAAATTGTCCCTCTAATTTAACTATATAATTTTCTAATATTTCCCACACCTTCTTACTACGATCTTTAGAAAGTTTAGGAGGAATATAAACATTTATCAACAGCAAGCTCAGGATACCAAAATCAATTAGGCAAGCCATGGCAATTGTTTCACAATAAGTCAAGCACTTAATACTAGCTTTAAGAGATGTAGAAATCAGAATGGCAAGACCTGCACTAGGTCTGCCTTTGCCGGAAGATGGAATAGCAGGTAAGTCAAAAGTGGTGTATCCACTGTAATTAATTCCGGAGGTGCACCATGTCTCTTGGAGAAGGATCACATCAAACTTATTGATGTAATCTAGCACACCAGGGTCATTGATCTTAGAATTCCATCCGGCCATGTTCCACGATAGGCACTTGAGTAAAGAAATTTCTGAAAAGGGAGCCTTTGATTTGCTAAAAGCTGAAGGCCACGCGCCATCATAAAAGTACTGAGCTTGAGAAGATACTACCCCACCCGGCGGACTCCGTGTTAGATGAGGAGAAACAATATCCTTTGAGGATTGTCAAGAAATGGGGTTCTGAGGAATTGAGAAAACGTCCACATTATTTTGAACTAAAGGGTCAAAAGTAGATTGCCAAGCCTCCAGTGTGGAATGGAAGGTTACCTGCGGATTCTGAGACTGAGCCTGGAGATCTTTCTCCAGAACAAGATTACTAGCAGGGCTCTGACTGACTTCTGTTTGTAAAAATGGAAAATTTATGTTCTTATTTGTTGGTGTAAGTTGGACACTGTTTACTTCGCATATACTAATGGAACAATTTGATGAGGGTTGTTTGTTTCCTGCTAAATTGTTCGTGACATGAGCACCATTTAGATCTATTGATGGTGAGATAAGATCGATAAGCGGTCCTGCCGTCACCGTGGTCTCCTGTAAGGTTTTCTTAAGATTATCTAGTTTGCATAAAATGTCCATTTGCTCATTTCTAGACCGCGAACCAAAAGCACTAATAATCTCAGCATCGCCAAGATTAGCCTCGTCGACTGTTGGAGGATGGTACTGAGTTCCTCTATTTCGTTTTTGGATGGCATTATGGGGAGGAGAAAGACTAAGAACATCTGTTGGCCTCTTGGCAGAAGGTCTATTACTTCTTGTAGTTACGCTACATAGCGGTCTAACTGAATCAACTGAAAACACTCTAGAAGGATAAATTTGAAAAGATGCTAGATATGGTCTTATTTTCAAAATCATAGCTGGAATGGTAGACTCTTTAAATGATAAAACAAATCGTTTTTGGTTTTGGACTGTGGGCAGCCATTCGATGGTATCAAGATCTATCGTTTTGTAATGACAGTGGAGCAACTGCCCTATTGAAGTTTTAATTGTTCTCATATTGTTCCATCGTCCTTGGTTGATCCTATTCAAAGAAATAGAAAATGAAATCTTCTGGGTTTCTAAAATACATGTCTGTTTACTTAGAGTTTTCCCGACTGCTCTGTTGTTAGATTCAATAATTACAATATCACTTCGTTCCTTGTCAGAAGGCTTGGGCCCTTTAGTATTATTGTTCTTGGGATGATGTTTACGTATATCATTCCGGGTTCTGTTGCTGGCTTGCCCCTTGTCTAAAACAATAGCTGGGGTCTTATCCTTTCCCGTTGGCACAACACTATGGGTGGTCGGGGCAATAGTCTGTTTGAAAGCTGAATTTTGGAGATCTTTTTTTAACAAATCTAAATTATGCTTAATATCAGTTAATTGATCAAATAGCGCAATAACTGTTTGAGCTGTAAGTAAGCATTGCCTGGCCATGAATTCCGTTGTGCTTTCCCAGGGGAGACTCTTCAAATTCTTTTTAAATATCTCACTTTGAGGTTTATTTCCTGTGATCTGAGGGGACCTAGCCAACTGAACTGGAGATCGCAAATGACAGTTGTTGGAACTTTCCAATTGATTTCCATTTAACTCATCATCAGGGGTAAGCAATAAGGGTAATGATTCTATCAGCTGTCGGCTTTCGGGTTCAGATTGAGAATTCCAGTCTATCAGTTCTACTGATTCAGAAGATGATGGAGGGGGAGCAGTGGAGGCTATCACATTATTAACTGTTCTCCTTTGTATTTTGTTGAAAAAGTCTTCCATCTTTGGTTGTTTGGCTGCCTTTGGTGGGGAAGAAAAAAAGGAGCCTGGGCTGTTTCCACTTCCGATCTTTCTCTTACTCATGGTGTTCTCTTCGTTTGCCAATGCCAATGCCGTCACTATATCTGCTGCGCCGCCGCTGGGCCCCAGAGGGAGGGAGGAAGGCGTTGGGGCTTTTTTCCTCACAGCCCTGCAGAGTCTTCTGGCTGGCTGGCTGGCTGGTAGGTGTTCTGTCTTCCAGCTTGTGATGTCAATAGCAGTCCATAGAGTCAGGAGTCCATAGAGAGCGAAGGACGATGAGGCAGTCTGAGGTCAAAGCGTTCCAGCAGGTGGGTCAACAAATACAGTCCAGGGTCAAGATAATCTGAGGTTTCAACAGGCAAGGTTCCAAAAGCCAGGAGAGTCAGAGGCAGATGCTTTCTCCAGGGATCACAGATAGCCTTTGGGTAAGTCCATCTCCTCTTCCTCCTCCTTAGCTGAGTTGGCAGGGCTTGCTGCTGGGACTGGTGCCAACCCACTAGGACCAGGCTCTTCCTCTTCTTGGGGCTCTCCACTGGCAGAGTTCCCTGCTGGCACAGGTGTAGATAAACCTGTGCCAGGGTCCCTAGGGCCATTCCCTGCCAGTTCCTCCTCCTCTGATTCCATACCCTTATCAGAGTCACAGGGCATGACAGTTTTAGAGAACTTGGGTTTTTGAGTTTTGTGGAAACTCTGGATAAAACTGCTGTGTGAACAATCCTTCCAGATTAGATTTTTTTTTGGGGGGGGGGGAAGATAAGAGTTGTCTAAGGCATCACCATTTCCCCCCTCCTCTGTGTCACTTCTCATTCCAAAGGCAGAGCCCCAGCAGTACTTGCTCCTTCTGAGGTCAGAACTCCCAGTGACCCCTGCCATCACAAGGCTAGCCACCCAATCTGGCTTCAGAGAGGTGACTATCGCTGGCGCTTTGAGGATGAACCCCAGTAACTATAAAAGTAACCAGAAGTTGCAGCTATGCTACAAAGAGAGTTAAGTTATCACTCATTAAACCACAGTCATAAAATAACGTAGTTACACCTTTGCTACTGGGGAGAGGAATTAACGTATCCATTACAGTACTTGCAGTCAGTTATCTCCAAGGTCAGCTTACTCTTTACTATCTTTAGCTTGCTCATCCAGGCAACTATGTTAAGGCATAGGTACTGTTCTGTAACAATGGCAGGGAGAGGCCTGTTCTACTGGAAACTTCATACACAGTGTGGAGAGAGAAAGAGAGAGTATGTAGGGATGCAAATGCAGGGAAGAATGAATAATTTTACCATGTTTTTCTCATCAATGTGAGAAAATTATTGAAAATGGCACCTTTTCCAAAGACTGTTGCTGTTCAGGGCTTATTCTGTAAAATATAAAAAATAAAATTCAAGTGGTTTATTGTGCAGAAAACAGCATTCCATATATTTCCTGCACAGAAAACAGCACTTAAGAGAACATGAATGTATAAGAAGAGGCAAGCTGGATCAGACCTTCTGGTCTGGTCTTCTTTTCCCACAGGGGCCAACTTGATACCTCTGGAAAGTCCATAAGAAAGACACAAGCACAATAACACTTTCCAGTTTGTGTTACCCAGCAACTAGCACTGAGAGACATTATTAAGAGGTTGTATATATGTATATATCCTATACGTACCCCCCACACACACACACACACCTATTTTTCTTTTCTATTCCATTGGCTTTTCCTCCTTTTTTCCCTTTATTCCTTGTACAATGGTTGAATGTATTGTTTTCAGAGGGCTTCCCATCCAGAGGGTTTCTCCTCCTGTTGATCCACTGGATCTATTTCCATTTCCCCATGCACACACATCCCCCAACCCCTGCTTTCTGAATTTGGCTAGAGATTTCTCATCCCTGCTACATAAAGAAAGGGCAAATCTAACTGTAAACAATGAACGGAGATGTGGAAGCTTCCTTCATTTTCTTAGACGGCCGTGTACCATTTCCTGGTAATCACTGCGGCCATTCCACAGAGGGGCCACAATCTCATAATCCTGAAAACGAAACCCTCCATCAGACTGGATTATTTCTGCTCCTCTCTTTGTTTTGTTTTTCTGTATTATTAAGCACCAGAACTTGACATCAGGACTTTAATGCCAACTCAGACCTGGTTAATCTCTGCTTAGTTTATCCATATGTCTGCTCAGCAGAAGGTCTTAAATGTTTACTAATCTGAATAGCACAGTACACCACTGATTTACTATGCATGATTTTATCTGGATGCAAGAAAGTGTGACCTTGCCTTTGTACAGGCCTTAATAGAGTAATGCTTTGTTCTACCATGAATATTCCATAGTGTTTTGTGGTTCATAGCAAACTATGACACTTATCTTCATCTTTTATGATGCCTTCCAATCTCATTCCCTGGCTGGCCAATTTTATCTTTCTCAAATTACAGGCTTGGAAACTATAGGGAACAGATGGTGTCCAGAAGCAGAGAGAGAAGGAGGGAGGCATATGTGTAACACAGAGAAGGTAAATATAAGTGATAGATCTAATATACACTAAATATCAACATATTGACAAAGGTCAAATTCACAAACATAGCTTAGATGTCATAAAAGATGTGGATAACCTTTGTGCTCTGCACATAAATTGTGGCTCAGAACATTAATACTTATAAGGTTCCTGTTTTGTTTACTTCTGCAAAGACCATACCTACACACTACAAATCACTGCAAGACGGCTCTCCCCCTTCATAAATTCAATTAGCACTGAGTTCACAGCACATTCATAGTTTAAAGATGAGTTCATGTTAATATGTAATATGTAAAAAGTACCTTTCCACATCCTCTTGGCTGTATATTGGAGGCAAAGAAGATATAATCAGAGTATACAAAGAGAGAAGAGACATAGGAGATTATCAGATGCAGCTAATGTGGCGCCAGAACAATGACAGTGGAACACGAAAGGATGCTAATATCACATGACATCCTTTTGCATTCCGCTGTCGTTATTCTGGTGTTTCTTTTTATTGATGGGCCAGAGCTGTAAATGGATCTCCCATCCCATTTTGGTGCCGGCATTGCCAGAGTCTGAAACCTCACACAGTTTTTGAATCATGATTCCAGCACCAATGGGCGCTCCTGCCAGAACACTTCTGGGTGGGATTGTGAGAACCAGGTAGGCTACCCTCTTTTTTGTACCTTTCCTCGGTTACTTGTTTTTTCTTTTCTTTTCTTTTCTTTTTTTTAGGAGATCATCAGATGAGCCTGATAAACCAGGACAGGGACGTCACAGTATTATGAAAAGATTTCCCTTTCAGACGACGTCGTCCCTGTCCTGTTCTGCTCCCGTGCTGCCCTGTTCTGTCCCTGGTGTGTGTTTTTTCCATTCATGGCCTAAGCCATTAATAGATCTTCTGTTCCATTTCTGTAACAGAATGACGGTCATGTAAAAAGGTGCCCATTATGCTGGGGTGATGCCAGCACTAGTGGGAGGTCCAGAGTGTCGAAACACTTCCTGATGCCTGCCTTAAGCTTAACAGGCCTCCGCTGCCACCAGGATCACCCCCTCATCTCTGCCCGATCACCCCACAATTGCCTCCTGCCATCTCTGCCTGATCACCCCCTGCCATCGCTGCCCAGTTGCCCCCCCCGATCATCCCCCATTGCCCCCCCCGATCGCCCTCAGCCTGGAGTACACTGTACCTTTAAATTCCTGGCTCTCCTCTTCTCGTGAGAGCTGCAGCCAGGATTACAAACCAGGAAGTGAAAAGAGTTCTATAGCTCCTTTCACTTCCTGGACTGCCCGGCACAAGCACGGTTAAGGTAGCTAACACACATTGGAAACTGCTTAATGCAGTGTAGATGTGTAAATTGCTATTGCTTAAAATAATTTGTAAGCCGCTCTGATAGCCTTGTGGCTGAAGAGGGGGGAATAAATAAATAAATAAATAATAAAATAAAAAAAAGGTAAGTGGGAAACTTTTTGTTCTTGTGCTGGGACAGGGGCGAGACACCGGCAGGAAAGGAGATTGCAGGATGGGAATACTTTTTTTGTTCCCATCTGATAATCTCTTTAGTGTGTTTATGTGCTTGTGTAAACTTTTTTCTTGTTATTTTCTTTTTCTTTTTGAATTTCCCGCACTCACGTCTTCTCATGAGAATGGACGGGATTTTGATCCATGAAGTGAACAGAGCTCCATTATTGCTCTGTTCGTGCCTGGGCTGCCTTTTGACAGAAGATAAGGTAAGTCTGATGGGGGGGGATTATTGTGCCAGGATAAGAATGCTTTTTGTGTTCCTGTCTGATAATCTTCACAGTTTAAACACACCAAGAGGCCACCTAATTCTACTACTCTCACCTCAAGTATCCAGACAGAGAGAGTGTGCTTGATTACATTTTTGGGGGGAGGTGTACAAATCCATTTGAAAATTGGACTTCTTTGGCCTGGAGCTGCATCGGAGTAGCCACAAACAGTATTCGGATCACTCTGTCTACCTGACCAAAAACTCTGAATCTCTCCACTGGATTTTTACCCCATACTGTAGGCTAGCCAGGCACCTGTTCTCAGACAGCTTCATGAAAGCTTTTTAACAAGGCAGACCCTTGGCATGTGGCTGTTCCTTCTGAACTCAGAGGGAGCAACCCTGCCTGGCTCAGTTGCTCCATCTGACCTCAGAAGGAACGGCCATATGCCAGGAAGGCAAACTGTCAGCATATGGCCACTCATTCTGAGGGTCAGAGTGAGCGATTCCTCCTGGTGCAGGACAATAGGCACTGTCATTCTCCCCCCCCCCCACTCCTCAGTACCACTGGCACTGGCTCTTTTCTCTGTGCATAGTGAATAAGTGACTGTGCTCTGGGAAAGCAGAGCCATCAGCAGTGACACAGAGGTGGGGGGGGGGGGAATGGCAGCACCTGTCAGGTAGCACTTGTCCTGCCTCTTCATCCCCTGAATCCAGGGTGGATCCTTTATCCACACTACAGTTTTCTCCCAGAGTTTCCAGCAAACTCCAGATAAAAATGCGAGTCTTTCAAAAACGCATTTTAGGTTCTATACCCTGAGTCTGGTGTGGATAGGACCATATCTTGTGTGGCACTATCACACCAGATTCAGGGATAATCGTGTGGCATTATCAGGCTAGATTTGCAGGGGAGGGATCACTAGTGTAGACAAGGTCAGAGAGAGAGAGAGAGAGAGAGAGAGAGAGAAAGTGAATGAATCCCCTAATGTTGTTTGTACTGTGCAAAAGAGTCCGAATTCGGCTGTCTTTGTGCCTTTCTCAATCTCACATTGAAAAGGCAGTCTGTCATTTTCCTCTGCTCACAATTAACAAGTTCCGTCTTACGGTCAGAAGGGAGAATGATCCTGGATCATAATCTAACTACCTCCTAGCCTTCTTGTATCGAGAGGCACTGCTTGTCAAACAATTGACTCCCAGGAGAACACAGTAGCTGAATATTCCAGACTATCAATACATGCTTGTCAAAATGACTGTAGACAGCAGGTTCCTAGATGTCAGTGCCTAGTCTGAGGTGTCAGGGCCTGGCACCTGTCCCATGGGCCTTAGGGTGAAGAGAGGAATCTCAGGGCAAGATCACTGCCATGAAAAATATTAATTATATGCTGCTGGCCTTTGGTACTACAAACTGCTTCAGAGTGACTGCATAAGACCCTTCAGGGAGTCTCCCTGGCCCAGTCCTTCTCCTCCACTCAGAATTTCTCTAACCACAGCCAAGAGGAGGAAGAGTCAGCACCGAGTCCCAGTATTTACTGATTCCAGAGTATGGTACTATAGGGTTTCTGTTGTGTGGCTTCTCCTAGCGTATTGTTAACTTTCCCACTTCTGTTCCTACTGTCATCATCTGACTCTAAAATGGTTGAAACCACATTATAATTTTCTTTCTTGATCTGAGGTTCACATTGGTTGCTCTATTGTTAGAAAAAGCCTGGTATGAATATTGTTCTTCTTAAATTCTGCTTAAGCACTTGCATCCTTTCTATATTAATCCTTGATTTCACTTTTCTCACTCATTGTCATTCTCTTCTTCCCACCCACCACAACACTTAACTAAATGTCTTCTCCTTTCATATTGTCAACCCTCTCCTGGCCTACAACTCTTGCTCAAATTTATTTTCTCATATTCCCTAGTGTTTCTCATGTCTTTTTCCCCCTCTTTCTCTGTCCCATCTATCAATCCATCACTTTATACGCTGCCTTTTCACCTGGTTCCTGGCTTGACATCTCCGCCTTCACCCCATCTCAGTGTTCATAGCCATTGTCAGTGTCAATTAGGCCTACAAGGAGAGGATAATCCACAACTGGGATATTGCAACAGAGGAGATTATTAGATGTGGCAAAAAACATGTCAGAAGATCACAAGAAGAACAGGAACTGGCATGATTATCAGATGATGACGTCATTCAGCATCCTGGAGGTATAGTGCAGGCATGAGTAAGGTGGCCTTTTTTATTAGCGGCTTGTCCCCATCGATACAAAAGGGATGTTTCATCCGTGGCAGTACTATGCCCTCGGAATGGCTGAAGGACACAGGCATCTAATAATGTCGCCCTTTCTGTTCCTGTCACATTCTTCTGATACGGTTTGGAACACAGTTTTTTTGCCACATCCCACCACGTCTTACAATCTTGCAAACCCTCTCTCATGTCCTGAAACAGTGTATTGTTCCCATTTGTGAGACACAGAGAAGGGCTCCTTCAGCAGACATCAATCTTCAGCAAGGCACAAAGAGGGAGAGGATCAAGCTCCCAAGTTCTTTAGGGATGTGATTGATTTTCTATATTTTCAAGTTTAAATCCCATCAAACTCAATTGGGCTTGCTTTTGAATAGATATGTATCAATAGGATTGCTACATTGGTTTCTGTTGCTCTTTTGGTCAATTGTTAGTCATCGTCGTCCTCCTCCTCCTCATCATCTCCCCAGCTATAAGAAAAGAAAAAGAAATGTGGCCAGTAAAGGGCACTGGTTAATGGGAGCAACTCATAAAAACAGTTTGCAGAATTTTCTTTTGGCTTGGAACAATTTTTGGGGTTGTACTACAATCTGCCTGTGTTGTTTTTTGTTTTGTTTTTAAAGTGCTTGTGAAAGTCTTATAAGCAGGCTTGTTTTCTGCTGCTCCAGAGACTGGAACACGGAGCAATGGGTGCAAGCTCCAGGAACAGAGATTCCACCTCAACATGAGGAGGAACTTTTTGACAGTCAGAGCTGTTCGGCAGTGGAACACACTCCCTCGGAGCGTGATGGGGTCTCCTTCCTTGGAGGTCTTTAAACAGAGGCTGGATGGCCATCTGTCGGGGATGCTTTGATTGTGATTTCCTGCGTGGCAGGGGGTTGGACTGGATGGCCCTCGTGGTCTCTTCCAACTCTGCAATTCTATGATTCTATGATTCTATGATTCTATGAAATGTTTGGGGTTTTCTGTTGAAAGCAGAGCCTTTGGTTAGCCTGCAATTCTCTTTTGTTCTTAAAAGCAGTACTTACAAAGGTGTTACAGAGCTAGGAAAGCCACCGCCCCCTTCAATGCAGAGCATGGAAAATCTAATTTCTAATGAAAGAAATGTTTTCTCATTTTTGTAGACTCTGTGTTGCTGTTGTTTTGTTGTTGTTGTTGAATGCATACTTTGAGCATTGGTGGTTGAGGCTTTGTGTATCTTGCTCGATGGCACCACCAGGGACAGCGCCCTGTGACATCACTAGCAGCAACTCCTGTCATATTGCTGGGATCAGCCCCTGCAACATCAACATGGGGTCATTCCTAGGTTTCATATTTTAGACCTAAAGTCTCAAGACCTGGAATGTTTCTGGCCTGGCAACCCTAGTTAACCAAACAGCAATGGGACAACACTGATATATAAATTTCCTATAGTGCTGGAACATACAAGACAGGGTATCTTTATTAGCATTCTAGAGTGCAGATGTTAGGAGGTTTCAAGCCTAAACCAAGCCGCAATGGTAGTCCCACAAAATATTGTTGTTGTGTGCCTTCAAGTCAGTTTTTACTTATGGTGACCCTAAGGTAAACCTATCACAGGCTTTTCTTGGCAAGATTTGTTCAGAGTAGGTTTGCCTTTGCCTTCCTCTGAGGCTGAGAGAGTGTAACTTGCCCAAGGTCATGCAGTGGGTTTCCATGGCCAAGGGAGGATTCAAACCCTGGTCACCAGAGTCATAGTCCAATGCTACCACAACTACAACATGCTGGTGTATCCAGGCCTAAATCCAGTTGCTAATGCCAACTAGAGTAGACCCACTGAATAAATTGTTGAACAGTAAACCAACACCTATACAAATCCCATTGATTTAATAGGTCTATTCTGTATATGTATGTGGCTTTCAACTGTTTTAACTTGTTTTTATCCTTCTGCTATGGACCTTCTGCAAGGAGAAAGGCAAGAATTCCACTAAATGTATAAATAAATTTTTAAAAGTATATTAATTTAAACAATGTTTAAATGATCTTTTCCTGTTTTGAATGTGGTTATAAATAGTCTATACTGATTTTATTTGTGCACCATCCCCTAAGAGTCTACCTTCACCTCTCAGTCTCTCTCTCTCCTGCTATATGTGTGTGTGTGAGAGAGATAAAAAATTTCTAGCTGATACTAGCAATTAGATTTCAGCCATGGTTGCCATTTTCAATGATCAAGACAGAGCTTGTCTGCTCTTAAATATATCCACCACTCCACCCCAATGTTTTCAAAGTATTAATTGTTACTTTTAATTTCTCCTCTAAAATCCTTATATGGCATGTACTAACAGCGCAGCTCACATATTCACCCAGTAAAGGCATCTTTGTGCCTCTGGCCGGCATGCAGAGGGCCATTTAATTGTTTATAATACAGCAGTCATTTTGTCTGCCTTCCTTCCTTCCTTCTTTTTTTCTTTCCTTCTTTCTTTTTTGAATGTATATCCCTCTTTTCTCCCAAGATAGGATTCAAAGGGAATGTATGTAGGAACACAGAAGCCAACCTATTTGTTTGGCATTCTGAAGACCTAAGATGTATCTTCAACAGCAAAGCGTGACAGTGGTGAATGTTCATTCTTCCCCAACACTTAAAATGCCATTTAAATATTGACAAGCTTTAGAGATATGAGGAATGGAAAACCCACTCTGCATTCACCACTGTCAGGCAGTTACACAGCAGTCACCTTTTAAACCATGTTATTATGAAAAACCCAGGAGAAAAGTTTCCCTAGAGATTTGTTATTGTTGTTTGTCTTTGATCTTCACAAAGTAGATCACTGCGGCTCTGTCTGAAAGGTCAATGTGTGTGCTATAGTTATTTTTAAATTTTTGTCATCAGTATTTCCTGTTTCTCTACATGCAGTTTCTGAAGAGCTGAAAAATGCCACACATCTATTTACTAAGCGTTCAAGTGGTATGATTTATATAAGGCAAAATAGGTATATGGATGAAACAGAATATAAAGGGTTATTCCAGCTCTACTCCTCTAAGTGGCCATGTTGGGTAGGAGATTCTGGGAACTGTAAAACAAATTTTGTAACTTTTCCAAACTCTAGGTCATGCATTGCATTGCTTCTTCCCAACCCTTCCCATTTCTGTCCACACTTGTCCCTCCATGTTTGACTGTATTTTGCCAAGTTCTACAGATATCATGTATAATACCATGGTATTCATACCAAGATGCACTACTGTGTAATATCACAGTTATACCTAATGTAATGTAATGATACAGGTCGACCCCCGTAACTCTGGGGGATATGTTCCAAGACTGCCCCCCATGGATACCTGAAATCATGGATAATACAGAACCATATTATTTTCAATGAGACAAACACCAGAGGTTGAACATAGAATCACATTGGAGGACTTAGAAGTGCCTAGAAGGAACATATTTTTTTTAACATGGATAAGTGACACCACGGATAGTGATCTAAGGACATGGAGGCCAACCTGTGCATGGCTGCATGACCACCCTAACTGAAAAAGTACAGCAAATACAATTCAGAATGGAGTTTGAAACAAAACGACTCTTTAGACAACAATTCTTAAAATACCCTATCTAATACAGCCAGAAGACAGTGGGTGGGTGGTAGAACAAAGCCATGGTTTTTATATCATTTTCCCACTGCACATAGTCAAACTATGGAACTCACTGCCACAGGATGCAGTAATGGAGACAAACCTGGCTGGTTTTTTTTTTTAAAGGGACTGGCAAAATTGATAAAGAATGGAGCCATCAATGTATACTAGATGAAATGGGCATATATCACCTCCAGTATTCACGGTAGTATGGCTTCTGTGTTTCAATTGTTGGAAAGTACAAGAGGGAGGGTGTAGTTGTACTATTGTGGAATTCTAATAAGCAACTGATTGGTCACCATGTGAACTGAATGTTGAACTAGTATAGACATTTGTTGTAATCCAATATGGCTCTTCTTACGTTCTTATATTCCCAAGCCCTGGGGTTTTGATGCAAGGTCCCTTTTTTCGCACTTAATTACATAAAGCCTTTTACTGAGAGAAGGAACATGTCACATGGTGGCTAACCTAATAAATAAATAAATCCCATTTAAGTATCTGTGCAATCTAATTAAACCCATTAAGACACAACCAGAGATAGTAATGGGACATGTGTTGGAAAAACCTTCTCCTGTTGGATGGCATCTATTTAAAATGTTATTTCCAGAGGTTAGGTTGAATGGGGATGAAGATTTAATCACTTTATTTGTAAAAATATCAAGATTAACTTATTACACTGAGTGTCAGGTTTAATTACAGCATAGTCAAATAATTTGTTAAGCTCTCAGTGTATCTTTCTCTGTTCCTTATGGTTTATCCATGTTTGGCTTGCTCAGGATGTGTGAATTTTTGGCCATACTTCCCCATTAGTATACCACACTCCTTATTTATCCATGAGGAGGGAAATGCCATATAATGGTGGATCATATCCAGAATCCTTACCTGTTAAAATTTTGGGAGGGGAAATTAAAATTTGAAATATGGAAATGTTTTTTCAAGCAGCATTCCTTTGGAATCAGTACCATAGTAAACATGTCTTGTGATGTTTTCTTTTGTAATTTCAGGACTAAAATTTCCATCCAGAAAAACTTCTGAGTTCAGCAAGTCACATATAATTAATTATACACAGGAGATTATCAGACACCATTAATATGGTGTTACAGGACACCAGGAGATTGCCAAAGGGCTTCCCTTTCAGATGATGTCGTCCCCATCCTCTTATGCTCCTGCATTGCTTCCGTTTCCGCAGCACTCCTTTTTATTCATGGCTTAAGCCATGAATAGGTCGCCCATTCCATTTCTGTAATGGAATGATGGGCAAATAAAAAGGTGCCCCATTTCTGTAGCGTGATGCCAGCCGCAGTGGGAGGTCCATTCCAGAACACTTCCAGGTGCGATCAGGACATCCAGGTAAGTGACACTCTTTTTGTAAACCCCCCCCCCAGGTTACTTGGTATTTTTTAAGTCTGTTTTTGTGCTTGCTTTTATTTTTTTAAAGTGTATTTTCCTTTCTATTTTTGAATTTCCCCCATGCTTGTCCTCTCACGAGAACAGTCCAGGATTTCAACAAGGAAATGAATGCAGCTCCGTGTGAGCTGCATTCACTCTGTGGCTGCCAAGAGGGAGGGAAGGCACGTGATTAAGGTAAGTATGAAACAGTTCACTACTGTGCTAAGACAGAGTTGGGAGGATAGCGAGAGACGAGTTAGTGAGACAAGGATGTTATTTTTGTCCCCATCTGAAAATCTCCACAGTTTCAGAAGCTTACATGGAGTCCTTTTTTTCGATATTTTCCTTTTCTTTTTTTCCAGCATAACTTGGTACCGTATTTTCCCCCCTCTGTCTTCATTTATCTATTTCAGTTTGGTGTCACAAAGTGGTCAAAAAGGCCACAGAAAATCAAAGTGTTTCCAGTGAAGCAATTGATTCAGCAGCAATGTTTCAGTGGTAGTGGCCAACGGGTCCATGGATTCATGGGCCCACAAAATAGGGAGTGAAGTGCATGAAGGCCACATATAGCCTGAAAACATCATTATATCCATCCCTGTTTTAAAGAGTGTCACATCCAGTTTGTGTCTTGAAAATATGATATAGAAGAGAGGAAAAACCTAACTGGAACCATCCACAGAAAGGTGAAAGTCTATGTAAATGTTTTGATATGCATTTTTAAGCAAAGGTCTTTATTGTCCTTAATTTGTCTGCTTGGCTTTAGTTTTTTTTTTAAAAAAAAATTATTATTATTAACATATGTACATACAACATCAATTATCCATCGCTCATAAGTATAATAGGTCACATTACATAACTTACAGAGCACTTATTTACAAAAAATATATATTTCCCCCCTCCCAAATTCCCTCCCTCCCTTATTTACACATATAATTTATATTCATCTTGTTTATACATAGGTTCTTCCCATGAATCAAGGTTCCAGCTTTTTACTGAACACTTATAACCTTCATTATCTTAACTTAACAGAAAAATCAATTTCTTCCTCATTTTATTCTTCCTTAAGTTCTTCTCAATCACCGGGCAGCATAGTTCACATGAATAATCTAAATATTTTTTAGAATTTAAATCCAAAAGTCATCTTCTCTCCAAAATTAATAGATAAATATTTCCATACTATTTCCCATTCTTTTGTGAATTTTTTACTTGGTTTACCCTGCAATTTGTGTGTAAGTTTATAGATCTCTGCTCTTTCTATTATTTTTTCCAGACACTCATCTTTTTTAGGCACCTCTTCAGACTTCCAATATTTTGCGAGGAGTATTCTCATTGCAGTTATCATGTGCCAATACACTCCCTCTAATTCTTTTCCTGCATTCCCTTCAAATGGAGAAATTCCTAAAAGAAAAAAAAATCTGGTTTTAACTCAATCTTCTTTGTCCCCTTGGCTTTAATGACTAGGTGATTCAGAACACATACAAATGCAAATTGAGCTTGATCAGTCTTCCTTCTCTGCTAACTCTGTGTACTTTAAAAGAAACTTTTCTTAGGAAGATATTCTTAAAAGGCTTGCTCCCTGGAATCTTCAATAATTTTTTAAATTTTATGCTCATACACCCCAACATTTTACTTACCTCAATTTGCTGCCACTGGACAGTATATTTTAAAAACCTTATCTAAAGTGCAAAAGAGAACCTTTCGCTTTAACAAAAAAAGTTTTTTAACAATAAAAAGCTGTTTTATTGCCTTAGCACTCATCCCCAATGTGAACATCCAGCATGGCAGCTCCAGGCACTTACCTGGTTAGCAAGCTCTGCTCCCCATTCATGTCCGACCAACCAGCTTTCAACTTCCACTCATATAGGGAAAGCAAATCAAATTGAATTGCTTGTTCCAATGAGCAGGAATGTGCAGCCCCCCCCACTGTTTTCTGCACAGTTTATGGAGGTTTAGGCCTCTTTTCTTCTCAGTACGTAAAATGATGCAGAATCCCATTGAGACAGATTGTATTCTCCTCGCATTCTGTGAGGAGAATTTTCGCCATTTAGACAACCCCAGAGATACTCCAATAACCCATAAAACCAAAAGTCATCTTACAGCAAAATTGACTATGAAGCCATAAACCACATAAAAGCCCTTTACTGAAAAGAGAGCCCTACCCGTTTAAACTTCATTTTCTTCATAGTGAACAGCCAGCTGTCCAAAACTTTCAATAGGTTCCTCATAACCAATAGCTTCACAGAACATAAAGAATGTCCCCAGAGGGAACAAAATTTCATAGACCCTACTGAACAATCCCTCACATTTCTTCTCATCTGGTAATTCAGTCCAGAGTCTATAACAGTTATCCCATTGTTAGCAGTCTAAAAATTAATGCTGTTTCCCTCAGAGAAGTTTATGATGTCCGTGGTTAGAAATTAATATATTGAATTCCTATGCAGATATGAATTTTAATGTCAATAGAGAGCCAGGGGCAGGGGAATCAATATGAAATGACTGCCAAATTTAGAAAACCAAGCTGACTTTTTCATTAAGTGAATGAGAGTGGCTATCTCTGGGCTAAGTGGTATATGGTTGGCCAATGTTGAAAATTAAGGCAAATGTTTACTTCCTTCTTGTAAATAGTTCCACATAGTACAGCAAGATAAGTCTAAGAGATGACTAGGTAACAATGAGCTCCCTAAAGAGGAGGTATTATTGCTAGAACTGTTAGGATACTTTTACATAGAGGATTGTCCCACTAAATTGACCACATACAGCCACTGCTGGTCATCCAAACAAATGGCTATCATCATGGATGAGGAGCAGTGGCACAGAGGAGCCATCAGAGAGTGAATGCTTCACACTAAGAGGTTCATCATGTATAGGTATACTACTTCCCCCACAGCTGCCTTGCTCTTACTATGAACACAAATACCACTGGTAGCACAACATTAGCTTGCAAGAACTGAAGGAATATAATTTAATTTATAGCATTGGTACAAGTCATCAACTAAGGTCTTCTTTCCGGGCACATGCTAACCATGTGTTTGCAGTGATGTCTCTCCCCTTCAGATGTTACAGTATCCATTAGGAGGAAGACACATGGCAGACATTCTGTGCAATTAATTTTTGGTAACATCTGGAACAGCGTTTCATGTATTGTTTCTTGCAGTCACTTTGGTTTGCTCTGGAAACATTGTGCTGTCTTTATAGTCCATGTGTGCTTTCTTCAGGCATGACATCTGGAATGGTTCTTTGCACTATGCCTTAGGGAACCTTAGAACAGTTTAATGAGTATGTCAGAGTTTACCCATGTGATCCAGGAGGTAAAGGGTGCATCTACACTATACAATTATAGCACTTTGATTTCACTTGAACTGCCATGGTTGCATCCTATGGAATCCTAGGATTTGTACTTTGGAGATTATCACATGGGCAAAACATTCCAGGACAGGGATGACATGAGATCGCTATCAGGCTCCTTTTTCAGATGACGTCATCCCTCTCCTGTGATGCTCCCATTCTGTTCCTATCCCCCCCCCGCTGCTTCCTCTTATTCATGGGAGAATTCATCAATACAAAGCCCATTCTGTTATAATAACAGAATGACAGGCAAGTGAACAGATGCCCCATTCTGCTGGCGAGATCACATCATAACGTGACATCAGTGGGAGGTCCATGCCAAAGACTTCCGGGTTCGATTGGGACATCCAGGTAAGTGACACCCTTCCGTCCCCCTCACCGGGTTACTTGGGGTTTTATTTTATTGTTTTGGGGTTTGGTTTTCTTTTTTGATGTTTGGTTGGGGTTTTATTTTTAAATTTACCGCACAATTTTTCTGTCGTGAGAATGGGCAGGATTTGGCTTCACTGTCATAAAAGCAGCTTTACGGCAACTGCATTTACTGTAGGGAAGCCAAGGGGAGGGGGGCCCATTTCTCTCCCACTTTAAGGTAAGTGTTTGAAAAGTTTATTTTTACTGTTACAGGGACAGGAGTGGGGCAAGAGTGGGGTGGGTGGGAGGGGTAGTGGGACAGACACAGTTTCTAGGGACCTGTGTGATAATCTCCTTTGATGATGGAGTTTTAATTCTGTAGTGCCTGCCCTTGAACTACACCATTAGAGGTGTTTAGGGGTGGGGGTAGTAGAGAATCCTAAATATCTCACAAAATATTAAAGTGGCATGAAACTGAAATAATTGTGTGGTGTGGATACATCTAAAACATATAATTAGAACCTGCATAACTGGGATGGACAACAGCCGAGGATTGGGGCGAACATTAGTCCTCCATGGGACCTTGTAGTACCCCAGAGCCTATGGTTTATTTATTTATTTGAGTATTTATACCCTGCTCCTCAGCTACAAAGGCTCTCAGAATGGCTTACAAATTGTTTAGCAATAGCACTTACACATCTGCACCTGCTTTATAGCACAAGGCACTCTCTGAGCAGTTTACAATGTGTTAGCTAATTGCCCCCACAAGCTGGGCACTCATTTTACCAACCTATGAAAGGATGGAAGACTAAGTCAACCTTGGAGGCCCTGCAGGATTGAACTCACAATGTTGTGGCTGCAGTACTGGCATTTAACTACTGCGCCACCAGGGCTTCCACCACCCAAAAAAATTGTTTTTCTTTTTGTAATTTTTAAATGTCCCTATGCTCCCGTAGATGGTATGGGGGGAAACCATGGTCCCCCTTGTCATTTTAGGCCCAGAATAATCATAGAATCAGAGTTGGAAGAGGGTGCAAGGGCCATCTAGTCCAACCTCCTGCCACACAACTAAAACACTCCTGAAAAATAGCCATCCAACCTCTGTTTAAAGACCTCGCAAGAAGGAGAGTCCACCTGGGGTGGTCTATTCCATGTCGAACTGTTCTTACAGTAAAGGAGTGCTTCCTAATGTTGAGGTGGAATTTAATTTCGTGTAATTTGAATCCATTGGTTTGTGTCCTAGTCTCTGGAGTAGCAGGAAAACAAGCTCACTCCATCTTCTACACAACATTTCTTCACATATTTAATGATAGTTAGCATGTCACTTCTCAAGCTGCTGACATACTGAAGAAATAATGCAATTTGACACTGCTTTAATTATCATGGCTTCAGCCTATGGAATCCTGGGATTTATAATTTGTTGTGGCCCCAGAGCTCTCTGATAAAGAAGACTAAATATCTCACAAAACTACAAATCCCAGAAATCCATAGCACTGAGCCATGGAAGTTAAAGCAGTGTCAAACTGCATTACTTCTGCAGTGTGCCAGGAGCCTCAAACCTTCTCTTCTCCAAGACTCTTTTTTTAAAAACAGGAACTCACTCAAAAGCCAACTTCCAATTCACTTCCTGTTGGGGGGGAGAAATACTCTCAAGAGAGTGGGCTGTTACCCTAATAAATGGAGGGGGATACTTTAGAGCCATGATGCCAAAATCTCTATTATTATATGAGGAAATTATTAGTTCAAATGGAAGCTTGCAAGAGGAGGGTAACTTTGGGGATCTTTTCACCTATGTATACCATTATTAACTGTGGAGAGCACTCCAGCTGAAGTGAAATAATGTATTTTTATTGGGAATAACACAAAGTTAACTCACACACACAACACACAACCTAAGAACTATACAAGGCTAAAGCGGAGTAAGACAGAAAGATTAGAGAGAGAGAGAGAGAAAGAGATTCGGGTATATCAAGCAATCGTTACCAGTCTTGGAGAAAAGAGTTCCATGCAGTGAAGATACTAAGACAGACGTCTGAGGGTCGCACAGGAGATTCCGATCTGGGGCACACTTAGAAAAAGAGTGGCCGGGTTCATCCACTGTGGCATACTTTACTATTGTTGGGGGACTAATATTTATACCCTATTTCATATCCTGAAGGGGGTACTCTAGTTATGACAAAGCCTGGATGCCTTTGCCACAGGATAAACAAAGGAAACCAAAACTCAAATGATTGCGTTGATGGCCAAGAGATAGAAATTGATGGATTTGCAGCAACCTTGCAAGGTTGGCCAGGAGGGAGTATAGGAAAGATTTCTGTGGGAATAGATTAGGGGATGGTCACTTGATTGAATCATTGCTGAGACACCCAGGGCTGGAAGAAAGGATTAGCACATATCTCCTTAAAGACTGTTTTTACTAAGGGCTTCCATACAATTCTAATTTGGGCTTGCTTGCCTTTATATTTCTAAGATGCATCCCAGGTCATTATGACCTCCAACTGACCTTTGGTTTTTCCCAGCCAATCTGACCCTGAAAAATATCTTATATTTCCAATTATGAGATAGTGTGGGGTGGGGGAAGTTGGGCATACTAATGGGTGGGGGAGGGTATTTTTGCAAATTAAAACATTGAATCTTTATTCAGCATGGGGAATAGGTCAGTATGTTCTTTCATCACACTCTGCCTGCAGCAGGCCATGTGATACAACAAACAGCTTTCAATTCCAGCTTCTTGTTTTCACCTTCCACCACCTGCTGCCTAAGGTGACAGCCTTACTTAGCATATTAGTAATGGTGTCCTGTGTAAAGAAGGTGCCCTGGAAATCTGCCCTGATGATATTTATCAACCTTCTGATATTCATGGTTTTCTTAGCTTGTTATATCTTAATTGTAGGTGCTGAACCTATGTTGGGGATAGGATTCAGCAACTTGGACACATCCTTTTAACTTTGGACTAAAACACAGAGCAGATTCACCACTCAACTAACATTGAAGTTACTAGCTACCACTGCTGTAAAATGTCCTTCTCTTCTGCCATTTGCCTTACCAGTCTTCACACAAAAGAAGCCTCTGTTCTGTAGTGTCTTACAGCTGTGTTTCCTTTATATCTTTCCACCCCTGCTCTATGACTGTTCACTATTATGGATTTTCTGTTTGAAACAACCTCTTGCATCTGTAGATCAAAGTGCAGGAACTGTATCGGTCTCACAGGGAAAGTGCAGTGATTCTATTCTTCATTTAGATCGACTAGTTTTTGATTTTTTTTAAAAAAAGAGATTGAGAGAGAGCAGCTCTATTTGTATAGTACCAGGTATATAAAAGTGCCAAAAATAATATGGTCTATGAAAGGAGAGGGGACAGGGGGAAATCTGGCTACTCAAGAGAGAGATTGTATATGGATACCAGGCCTCACTGCCACCTTGAAGAAAACATCCCAGTGGTGACAAACAGAAACTCAACAGATAAAGCTTTTCTGGGTATTGAAGAGTAAATGATGGGAAATGTTTCCCATGTTCAATTTCTGCTTGCCCAGGAACAGTTAAAAGCCAAAGAAGACCTGCCAAGGCCCAAGAAGAAGCGGAGCAACTATAGAGATTTAAGGGTGCAGTTGATCAACATGAAATTTACATCTGAGTAAAGATGTAGGTGGGGAGCAATGGAGGACTGGTAAAGTAAAGATGAGGGCTACAACAAAGCCCTACTTATTAACCATACTTCCTTGAAACTAACCTTTATTGATATAGATGTGACATTTCCAAATACTATAACATCTTTATGACTGCAAAAGTAGCTTTAAAACTAAAGTACTCCTCAGTACAGTACTTCCAGTGGTATCTGGTGATCTTTCCATCTCTGTTTCCAAATTATGGGGTTTTGTCCTCCCATTATGCTTCTGTTCACTTGCTTCTTGTCAGTGCTCTAGGGATCAGAATGACTGTCAGTATTGTGTTCTCCTACATTTGGATTTTTTAAAAAACCCCAACCCTCAGATTCTTTCCAGTTTGATTATATAATTTGCAAATGGTGTTAAATTCTTCAAAAACAAATGAAATCAGAATTCTTTCCCATCTATACTGTTCAAATTCAGTTGTTAAAGCTATGGCCGACAGGCTTTAAAAAACAAAACCTCCTCCCTCCTCTGGCATGCCTCCACTAATCTGCAAAATTTTATAGTTGTTATTTTTGCACAGACACGTCCATAAACATCTGGAGAGCCCGAGGTTCCCCATACCTGCTATAGATTTTTGATTCCTGCTCCCCCTCCATCTATTCCTTTCCTTTCTTTGTTTTCCCATTATCATTGTGTAGCTATGTTTGATGGTTTGTTTTCCTGAGAAGAATTCCTATAACTAGTTTTTATTTAATGAGTTTTTAATTGACACAAAGCAGACAGATAATACTTCACTATTAATGAACTTCCATGCCATTGAAAGGGTCACCCTGTGAAGTTCTGCCTGACACGTCCTCACCAGAAATGGTATCAAGCAGTCCTTGCCAAGGTTTTAATTGTTCACACAATATTGAGGCAGCATAGAACACACTGTAAATATTTCTAAAGACCCTGCCTTTTCTATTTTATAAGCATGTTCCTACCCCACTGAAGCAGAACACACAGCTTGGGTCCAGACTATTTGAAAGACTGGGTCTCCCAATACGATCCTGCGAGAGCCCTAAGGTCATCAGGAGGAGTCTTTCTCTAGGTCCTGCCATCATCAGAAGCTCACTTGGTGAGAACTCAAGAGATAGCCTTCTCAGTGGCTCCTCCACCCTCTGGAACACCCTTCCATAGTAGGTTAGGCTGGCCCCCTCCCTGATTTCTTTTTAATCTGTTGTTTTATTGAAGTTGCCTTGGGTCCCATCTGGGGAGAAAGGCAGCATACAAATTAAATAAATAAATAAATAAAATGTAGCAGGAAACCAGAAATTTATGTTGAACTGAGGGGAAAGCATTAGAAGTGCGTGTCTATAAAAGATGAGCACTTGATCACTAGCCACATCTTCGTACTACTGCACTGAGAAGAAGACACTATGGAAGCATAAATGGGTCAAGTACTCATATTACTTTGTCCAAAGAAAGAAGTGTGTTTCTTTGCTTGCTTGCTTATTTATTGATTTAGTCTGTATTTGATCTCTCATGTCTATTAACACTGAAACTCTGACAAATAGTGCAAAAATGGAGATGTGGGGATTTCCCCTGCTTTGTGAATGAACTGGGGCAAATCTTTGCTACCACATTCATCTTCCTCCAATAGTTTGTTCAAACCAAGTGTGAACAACATAAGGGCTGCATGCCTCCCAGTCATTTCAGCAGCTCCTGGAGCATCAGTGATGGTCATTAATGAATTTGTCATGACCAAATGAATTTGGCAGTGCATCTGCACAGTGTCTTTATGTGCAAAAAAAGCTCCCAGAAATCATCCTTGTAGATGATTCTGAGAGCACCGTCTCCTCTAAAACAAGGCACAAATAATTTTAGCATAAAACTGAGGGATTTCAGCAAGAAGAAGAGGGAGAAGCTGACTTCTAGTTGCAACACTGGATTCTGTTGTGTTGTGTATAGCTCATGGCACAATTTAGGGAAGAACTGAATTTTTGAATCTGCCAAAGTGGCTGCTTGGTCGTTCAGAATGCTGCCGAACAAGACTGTCATCTCCCGGGTCAGGCTTGAGCGACCAATGTCCTGAACCGCCTGCATGCAGGGTTGGGGCTGCGGCTTCCAGTGCATCTTTACACCTGCCGGTTTCGTCCCTCGCCAGTCGCTACAGGGCTTTTTTGGAAATGGATTTGTCCTTCGAGCCTGTGCAATGGATTTTTCTGGTGGAGCGCAGCGTGCACAGAACTGGCCTCACCCTTTAAACCAGAGATTCATCTGCCGTGGCCTTGCAAGCATGGACGTGGCAGTGAGGTCCTCGGGCCGTAGGTTTGATTAGAGTTTCCTTCTCTTAGATGGTTGACCTTACAGGGTTGGACGAGCACCATCTGCCCGGGTTTGGGATTGGAGTTTTCCTTCTCCTAGGACGGTTGCCACAAGGCTAGAGAGCCCATCCTGCCCTTTGACGCTCTTTGTCAGACCCTTCGGTTTTGACCTGTCTGGCATGGGAGACCCTACCAGTGGCTATTATGCCACCGCCAGCATAGCTCAAAACATCATTAGGGTACGCAAGCCTCTCTCCCACGACAAGGGGGCGTCAATGGAGAGGGCCAAAGTGGACCACTCCTGGATTAAAGCTATAGTTAATAAGAGCAAGCCAGTTTCAGGCCATGATTTTAGATCCTGGTTCATTTTGAAACCACTGATTGAAAAAAAACACAGTTCCCCAACTTCAGCCATCACTAGGAAACAGTGGTTAACCTAGAGTAAAAAGTGGACCATTCTTATCTGGCTTACCTCAGCTCATTCATGTAATAGGAGACCACTATATATAAACTAGGTCACTATGTTTTCTTGGCACCAAGACCATGGGATGCTGTTCTCCATTTTAATGATAACGAAAACAAATTTGTCACTGTTAATGTTATTTGGTTGCTTCATATGGAACAGGATCTTGGATGCCTCCAAGGGCCTTTTTGCTCTCTCCCTGACACCCACTGCCTTTTGCTGGCCGCCACCACGCACACTGACCTTTGAAATATGGAAAGAAAAGTGCTTTGAAACCAAGCTGGCAAGAACAGTGGTCGGGCTGTCGTCATTGAGAGCTTGAAACAAGTGGGGCTATAGATTAAAAGCTGTCTTCATAATTACTTGAAGCAGTTGTCACTCTGGCTTGAGTTTGTTCATTACACCCCAAGAAACAGCTGATATTTGTTAAAGCACATAAGCCACTTTGTTGAGACAGCCCTTGATATTGTGGGAACCCCTGCAGCTGCAAGTCACATGCCGTTCAGAGTATTTTCTGATTTCTTTGCTTCCATGCATGCCTTTTATAGCAGTGCCCTTTTACTTAAACAAATGGGGGGGGCAGGGAGTGAGTTAGTCGGAGGGCGGGTGGGGGTGGGTGGGAGAGAACTCTCACTTAGTAGGTAAACATTAGCTAACAAAAAAGGGCTTGATACTCTCAAGGTTTATGACCCAGATCTGGTTCTCATTAAACAAATGCTTGTGCAGCACTAAGGAATTCTTAGTAATAAGAAAGTCATTGCTGGAATTCAGAGCAGTCATGAGCCAGTGGAAAAGCAGCCATTACAGTCCGATGCTCATACCTTGGCTACTGTCTGCATTGGCTGTCTTCCATAACTGGCGTGAGGGAGCTGCAGACTCTGAAAAATGGTTTCACCTGGGGTTAGGAAGGAACAAGGCTCACTTTCAGAGCACCTGGCCTTGGCAGATAAATGCCAATATGAAGATCTGATGGGAAAAAATGGCCTCATTGTGCTATGATGGCATTTTCTGGGGGAAATATACTCTTCCCTCTCCTCATTTCTGGAGTTTAGGACTGGTTGTATGGAGAATATGGCCCTCTAGGTGTTGCTCCCATAAGCCCTTGGCAGCTGATGAGGGATCATGAGAGTTGCAATTCAAAATTATTTGAAGAGTTCTGCTTGTCCACCACTCCCTTAAATTGTAGTTAACTGTGACAAAATACACAATTAAAAAAGAACATAACAGAAAAACATGGAGTTGTCTCAAAATGAAATTAAAGCCAATATAAATATAAAGTAACAGCTACTAAAGCACCATTGACTTAAAATATGAGTCTAAGAAGCTCTATAGCCCAAACATTGTTTAAACAAGAAAGGGAGCTGCATGCCAGTGGAAAGCCATCTGTAGAAGACAATCCTCCCTTCTTTGAAGTCAAGGGACACCTACCAGAAAGGCACTTTCTTATGTTCTCACCACATGGACATGAGATGATGGTGGGACAAAGGGAAAGGTCATTCCAGAAGATTTTGATACACAGACAGGCTTATGTAGGACAATTTGGCCAGATAACCTGGTCCAAAGCTATTTAGAGCTTCACAAGGCATAGTGAGCATAATGCATTGTGCCAGGAAATGAACAGGAAGACAGTGTTAACTAATGTAATTTAGAGAGAATGTGCTCTCTATAACTGGTTTTAGTCAACAGTCTGGCTACAGGATTCTGAACTAGCTGAGAATTCTAAGCATTCTTCAAAAGCAGTGCAGAAGATCAATAGCTTCTTTGAATTGTATAGAAAAGAGAGACAGAGAGGGGTGTCATCTGTATATTGATGAAACCCAACTCGAAACAAGTGGAAAACATCCCTTAGTGGGTTTATGCACATGTTAAGAACATGAGGAGGACAATCCTGGATCACACTAAAGTAGCATTCTGTTCACACAGAGGGCAGCCAGTCACCTATGGGAAATCCACAAGCAGAAGACATGAGGATGGAGGGTTGAACTGAATCCTATGGGATAGCATGGGTCAATGATCAAGATATCAAATAGTAGATCCCCAGCATCACCTTCTGGTACTGCCTTTTTACAAATAACTAGAACTACTATAGAAAAGTGCCACATGGGGCTTATCTACACCAGCCAGAATATGCCAGCTCTACACCAGCATACCCTGACTCCAGATCTGGACCATCCTGCCCCCATTATGTGGAGAAAATGGGCTGGTATCCAAACAGAACTCTGGCCTATCACTGCAGCCACCTTCACCACCATTTTCTCTACTGATGCAGAAGCCAGGAAGGGTGCCCATAACATGTGACTGCATCCCCCCTGCATGTGACCAGTCCTGGTCACATGCTGAGGGACCCCTGCCTGGCTTCCAGGAGAGGCAGGGAGATGACAGCAGCATCGAGGGATGGTGTGCCAGCATGGGCTCCTGTGGACACATGGGTCCTGATCTGTCCCATCCCAGTGGTACTGGATTAAACTGGGTCTTTTCTTATATTGCTGTAAAGGGCCCTATCCCAGCTTGCCCCTGTTCCAACCCCGTATCTTCCTCAGGTGTCATAAGGACTGCCTGGGGACAGATTGGGGTAAGTGCCCTGCATCATCTGGACATTTGGCCCATGTAGATAAGCCCACAGTCTCACTCCAGTAAGGTACTTCAAAAGGCCATAAGCATCCCTCTATGTGCAGTGAAACCCAATATATTTTCTGTGCACATCCCTGGTATAAAGAACTCAGGTCTAATGTTTCCAAAGTCCATGTATGTGTTTGACATTCTCTCTACCTCCACAAAGCTAATAGAAGAAATGGCAGGCCAGCATAGACTAAGAAACCTGAACAGCTGGCAGCTACTCTTTGGATGGCCATGATAGCATTTCTTTAGTAACAACAGCATTTTGATACCAAGACCAAATAAATCAATAGTCTGTGCCAGGGTAAAGCAAATTGCAAATTGCACTCTAAGAACAGCTACTTTTTTCTAATAATGTTTATTATATAAATTAATCATGTATGTTTTTGTGTTGTATAATTCATTGTCCTTGTCTTAGGGCTTATCTACATGGACTGAATATCCAGCTTTCCCCCAATTCCAGAGCCCTGTGGTCCATACAATTCAGGGCTTTTGCCATGATCTGCCCCTGGGGCAGATACTGGGCTGGAATGGGGGCAAGCCAGGGTAGGGCCTGATAAACCATAATAAGAAAATATCCTGTTTAATCCAGTACCACCACAATGGAACGGATCAGGCCCCACATGTCTGTGTGAGCCTGTCCTGGCACACCATCCCTCGCTGCCATCACCAGCTCCCTGGCTCTCCCAGAAGCCAGACATGAAGGCTCAGCATGTGACCAAGGCTGGTCACATGCATGGGGCCTGCAGTCACATGTTGCAGACCCCCTCCCTGACTTCTGTGTCAGCAGCAACAATGGTGGCAATGGTGGCAGTGGCTGCAGCAATGGACTGGCTTTCCTGTTTGGATGCTGGCCCATTTTCTCCAGGTAATTGGGGAAGAACAGACCAGATCTGGAGCCAGGATACACTGGTGGAGAATAGATAAGCCCTGAGTCTCAGGGGGGCGGGGAAGAAATCTTCAATGTACTGAACATCTTGTATGTTAAATATCCTGCTTGGAACCAGAGTGTTCTTGAAATTTCTCAGGCACTGCTTAATGATATCCATGTTGAGCTAGCCATTGTCCAAACCCTACCTGGGAATTCATGCAATATTGCATCTCTCATCACTTGCTAGAGGACCAAACACTGAATGTAAGATTATGTCTTGCCCAATTCCCAGAAACTAAAATCTGATTTGAGTCCACTTAACTGACAGTAAACAACTTGAAGTCAATTTGTATTTGCCTATACTTGTTCTTAAACATGATGTTATCACACAGATCACAGTGGTTCATTGGAAGTGTAAGGCTTTCCATTCAGAGAGCTATGTTTAGCATTTGGAGGCATATTTTCAAAGTAGTTTTGATGGAATACAGTTCTTCTCTTGCCTGCCCTCTATGTGTTTCTAATCTACTCAGAAAGAGTAATAATACTGTAGCATGATGCCCATTTCCCTGAGGAATGAGAAGTTCAAGAGCCTGCTTTGGCTTCATTTTGGAAGAGAGCTCACCAGACACTGACAATATTTTTTGGAATACTTGTTTTATTTACACACACACACGTAGATGGAGGAAAATGGCAAAAGCATTCCTATCTGTGAACCAGTTGCCCCACAAGAGAGATTTTTGCTTAAGGTGGATGGAAAATATGAGAGTGGTGGATTGTCCAACACAACTAGAGGTGGAAGAAAGAATATAATGGCTGTCATCCTGCTGCTGAATTAAAATGGTGCAAGTTGGACTTTTGCACCTTTGCGCAAAACCTTTGCAACTCACTTTTTTGGGTCATTCCAGAGGTCAGAACTCTCAACTAGCCATGCAATAACCAAAACCCTAAATAACCCTAAAAAAACCCTACCCTTTCTCAGCTGCAGCCCCCAGAATCTAGCCATTTAGTGGTCAGTGGAGAGCAAGAACAGAACAGAAAACAAAGATCCAGCAATTTTCTTACAGTTGGACTGAAAATAATGACATCATCTCCAGGGAATTCCAGAAAAATGCTGGAAATCCCTGAGGGTGCTGTGTACCCAACAATAAGAAAGAAGGTGGACTCTTTTGTGCTGCTTCCATAGCTCTCCACCAACCTGAAAATGGCTGGGTTATGGGGGTCTGCAGCTGGGTTATTGGGGGCTTTCGAAGCTGCGAAAGGTGGTTTGAGGGTGGGGGAAGCTTTTGAAGGGGGACTATCATAGCTATGTCACCCAATGTGGATTGCAGCCAATATTTTCCTTTACCATTTATCCTGTAGATCTAGATGGGCTGATTATATATGCTTAGTATATTAATACAGTACAGCCCTATTTAAGTATTATTCCTCACTCTTTCTTCAACACACAGGAGCAGGGGAGAACATAACTCCATCACACTCTGTTCCTGTTTTCTGTGTCTAAAGATGAGAAGTCCCTGTCCACATGGAGGTTTTCCACACTCATGTGGAAAGGTTCCTCTTCAGATGCATTGTTTTCCATGTGAGGAAAGTGACAACACAGGGTGGTAGGGCTGGACACTCCTTTCATGTTGTTGTGTTATGATTGTGTTGTTGTGTTATGCTATTTCTCATGCTTTTGCACCTACCACTATCAACTTGAAGGTTTTGCAAAGGCTTTGGCTTCTTTTACACTTTTACACTTAGATTCTGGCACCTTTCTTGAAAAACAATTGCTTAAATTGCTTTTTAAAAATAGAGCAGATTTGAAAGTGTCAGAGTCACAAGAGTGGGAGAGGATAAGAGTAAGAGGCGCAGGAGCTTAATGCTTCCTGGTTCTGTGCTTCTCACTCATATTCAAAATAGATTATTTGCATCTTTGCCCTCCCTTGAATTGAAGATGTGTTCTTAGTTTTCTCCCAATGTGAAATTGTTCTAAATTTCTCAATTGTAGCTGACACTGCAAAACAAACTAGGAGTAGGTGGGTAATGTTAAACAGACTGGTTCAGTGGTGGGTGGTAGATCCAATGACTGGGTTGACCTTATACTCCAGCAACCTTAATTTGTCTGCAATTTGCCTTTTTGAGGTATTTTAGGTTACACACACAGAGAGAGAGAAACACCAACAGCTTCATAAAAAAGTATTTTTCACCCTTGACCTTCATGTCCCTAGATTCACACCATTTTGCAAGCTGGGTTTTATTTTAATTTGTACATCTGGCTACTGCTGTTCTGGATCTGTGTGCTCCCCTGGTTATGGTTATTTTTAAAGTGTTGTTGTAACTCCTGGAGTGCTGTGGTCCTTGAATTGTTATTTACACCCCTCTGACATAACTGCCAAATGTTTTCTCAATCAAAATGGTGAGAAAGACAAGAGAAGATCAGGGCCTTTTTCATCTCCAGAAATGCTCAAAGAGGCAGACAATGAAGAGGTGTAAGCCTGTGAGAAGCACTGGCCTCTCCTGTGAGAATGAAAGCTACTGCTGAATGCAAGGTATTGAGTTTTTGTGTCAATTCAAAGACACTCTTTTCTTGTGTAAAATTTAGCAAATATCTCAAAGATTTGACTATTTCTCTGAAGCTAATTTTATTTCTCATACTTATCAGGGCTGTCTCGAGATTTTTTTTTCCCCCTGTCTGTGGCAGCAAAAGGTACTCACCACAACCCAAACCAGCTGTTTGCAGTTTAATAACAATCAACATTTGGCAATGAAGCAAGAAATCCCACAAACACCTGTTCCCAGTGTTGTTATTTACCATTCTGGAGATTATCAGATGCGGCAAAAACCATGCCAAAAGAGCACTAGAAGAAAAGGAAGGGGCAAAATTATCAGACGACATCCTCCTCCAGCATTCTGGGGACGTAGTGTGGTCACAAGTAAAGCGTCCCTTTTTATTAGTGGTTTGCCCCATCAATAGAAAAGGGAAGCCTTGTCCACAAGCAAAAAACTATCTCCCCGGAAAGGCAGAAGGACACAGGCATCGGGTAAGGTCACCCTTTCGGTTCTTCTAGCAATCTTCTAGCATGGTTGGGAACATGATTTTTTTGGTGCATTCCCCCACATCTAATAATTTCCTAAATCAAATTCAGCATATGGTGACCCTATGAATGAGAAATATCCGAGAGCCCTGGTTTATAAACGGCCCTGCTCAGGACTTGCAAACTCAAGGCCATGGTTTCCTTAGTTAAATCAAGCCAACTGTAGTGTAGTCTTCCTCTTCTCCTACTGCCTTCCACTTTACCAAGCATTATTGTCTTTTTCAGTTAGTCCTGCTGCCTCATGGTATATCCAAGTAAAACAGCTTCAGGTTAATCATATTGGCTTATAGTGAGAGTTCAGATCTGACTTGCTCTTGGACCCATTCATTAATCTTCTTCGTTTTCCCAGGTATCCTCCTTCAAGACCATGTTTCAGAGAGACTATGTGACGAATGTTGCTGTCCTTGAGCAAGCAGGGATCACCAGCATTGAGGCCATGATATTGAGAACACAGCTGTGCTGGGCAGGGCACATTTCTAGGATGGAGGACCACCGCCTCCCAAAAATAGTACTCTACAGTGAACTCGCCACAGGTCAGTGTAAGAGGGGCGCTCCAAAAAAAAAAAAAAAAGATACAGGACTCCCTGAAACACTATCTCAGGCTCGGCCAAATTGATCACCAACAATGGTCTGCCCTGGCCTCACATCGGGAGGCATGGAGATGCACTATCCACAATGCTGCAGTCTTATTTGAGAACTCACGCCGAACAAGTCTTGAAGAGAAACAACAACGCAGAAAGAATCACAACCCGGAAACATCACCTTTCTGCTGTGCTTTCTGCAACCGAACTTGTTTATCTCGGCTTGGCCTTTTCAGTCATCAGCGTGCTTACAGAAAGCATGGGATGAGTCCTTCCTGAATCTTCGTTTGTGAAGAAAAGCCAGAGAGAGAGGTTCACTCTCTTATTTAGAACAATTGCTCCTTCCTTATCAGTAGGTTTTATAATGATCTCAGTATTTAGAGCTAAAAAAATAATTAAGGCGCTTTGTTCATGATTAACAACCCATGGTTCTAAATAAGAAGGATTGCTTAATAGAAGTACAAAGACAACTTCAGGATAACATTGGTTCACTCCCTATCAGCTTTTTTTTTCACTGTCTGGCTTCACTGTAAAACTCTTCCCCATACCTGGCAGAGCAACAAGCTAAATAAACTAAAAATTTCCTGCCCTATTATAACACCCCAAAGCTGCTCTATGTGTCAGCCTAATGGTAGGAACTAACCTTGCCATCATGCTCTTCTCACATCCAGTATAGGCAACATGCTGTAAAAACAGGGCTGAGTCAATGTACAACTTCTTGTTTATTTATTTAGTTACTTATTTATTTAATTTATAATCCACCTTTCTCTCAATATGGGACCCAAATCACCCTCCAACATAAGTTAAAAAAACAAAATATCAAAAGCACTGTATATTACAACAAATATAAAAGAAACTACTTAATTAAAAGCAATAACTTAAAACAATTAAAACATATGCAACACATAGTAAAACAGCACACTCATTCACTGAACGCCCTTGTGACCTAGCACATTATCAGATGCACCAAATACGGCATCATAACAATGCCACATAAAGACGAAAGGGTGCACATATCAGGCGACGTCGCCCTTTCATGTTTATGTACTGGCCAAAACCCGTACTTTTTTATTTACAGCTCAAGCTGTCAATTGATCCCCCGTGGTGCTTTAGCACCAGCATTGCCATTATGTGAAACCTCATACTATTGTACTCCTGTGAATGCAGCTTCAATGGCCAGTCCAGCCAGAACACTACCGGGTGAGATCATGAAAACCAGGTAAGCGACATTCTTTTTATTAACTCCCCGGGTTACTTGTACTTTTTAAGGTGTGTTTCTGTGCTTGTGTAAACTTTTTCTGTTTTTATTTTTCTTTATTTTTTGAATTTGCTATGCTTACATCTTGCTGCGAGAATCGGCAAGATCTCTAACCAGGAAGTGAACGGAACTCCATTAGTGCTCCATTCATGCTTGGACTGCTTTTTAACACTGCCAGAGGTAAGTCTGATATTTGGGGTTATTGTGCTGGGACAGGAACGTTAGTGTGTTTTGTGTCTGATAAAGTCCCTACACAACCAAAGGATTGTTCAAATAAAAATGCCTTTGCCTACTGGCAAAAACAGAGCAGAGAAAGGGCCAATTGAACCCCCCCTTAAGAAGAATTTCCATAGTCTGAGAAGGCCCTCTCCCATGTCCTCACCAAATGAGCCTACAAGATGGCAGAAATGAGAGAAAACATTCCCCTGGAGATTATAATATTTGGGCAGGTTCACGGAGGTAGAGGCTTTCAGGTAGTCTGGACATAATGCGGCTTTATAGATCATGGCCAGCAGTTTGATTTGTGCTCAGAAAGAGACCACTAGCAAGTGAAGCTGTTTCAACAAGGGAGTTGTTTTCACAGCTTCATTCGCAAACTTCATTCACTAAATCCCATTTTCACTGTGAAAGCAGATGCTGTTTTAGCTGTAAGGCCAAAAAAAAAAAAAAAAATTAAATGAACCACATCCTTACTTTGTCCAGGCAATGCTTTCCTTCCTGCCTGCCTTGCTGGTAGGTGGGGTGATAAGTCTTTGCTAGCAATATCAGGAGAATTATACTCAGGCTTCATTTTAAGTAAACTGGCCTAATTCAAAAGAAGTTTGATTTCAGGTAAGGAGAGGGTGAACTCAGTACTTTGGCTCAGCCCTGTCTAAAATCTCATCTTGGAAACTATAGAGAGAAATGAGAATGACTGCATTTGGAGTGTGAAAAATAACATCAAATTTTTAAGCTTTCTTCCTATATCACATTGCAAGCATCTTATTTCTCTTCTCACACTGCAATAATCAAAATTCAGTGGTGAAAAGAATAGTTTATTGTGGTTCTCTTACTCCATTCCCTAAATAAATGGGTTCATTTAAATGTATGAGCGAAGTATGATACATGTCACATACACACAATCACACACACACACACACTTCTGTTTGAGCCTTAACAAGAGTGAATGACATGACTGCTACTCAATGAATAGAGTTACACCAGTGCCTTGTTGCCTCATTTTCATGACAAAGATTACATCAGACATTCAATACCTGATATCTTTCTGTGACAAAGTGAAAGGTTCCACCATTGTGACCTTTCCCCTTCTCTCTCTCTTTCACTGATTGGTTCATCCATTTAATTCCACACACACAAGCACACACAGAGAGAGACCTTAACAATCACTAAAAAGAGAGATTACAGTGTAATATCATAGGCAGCATGATTTCCAAAAGGGTTTCATCAAGAATCTCAAATCTCAGCACATTTCAAATCATTGTGAGTTCACTTGTTTAAAAAAATAATGAAGCAAATACAGTTGTGCCTTCACATTCGCTGGAGTTGGTTCCAGGACCCCCTGTGAATACCCAAATCCATGAATACTCAAGTTCCGTTATATGCAATGGCATAGCAAAATGGTGTCCCTTATATAAGATGGCAAAATCAAGGTTTGCTTTTTGGATTATTATTTTTAAGAATATTTTCAAGCCGTGAATACTTAAATCCATGAATGCCAAATCCTTGAATGTGGAGGGACAACTGTACTGTGGACTTTCTGGCATGGCAATGAGATCACAAAAAAAAGTAGCAATCAGGATTTTTGTCTAACCTACCAAATTATATTTGGGCTTTTTTGTTGTTCTTTGTGTAGAATGCTCCCATATTGCTTAAAGTCCCTGTTCATCGAAGTTCTCTAAAGTTTAGAGTCTAAACAGTAAGACAGAGCAATATCACTCCACGCCATGCACTCTGATAAGACATGTCCACCTATCTATTGATGGTGAGTTGTCACAAATGTCTGCGGTGGGGGGAGGATCAGAATTCTGTCCTCTGTGATAATCCTGAGGCTGAGACAAAAAAAGAAACTGATACAGTTATCTCAGATTCTCTAGCCTTCTGTGGTTAAGTCTGAGGAGTGCGGGTAAACCCCTATGTTATGGGCACAGAGGTTCACACACTGAGTTTTCATGGTAAACCCAATTTATGTACCCTGTAGAGGCTTAATATCTGAAGAAGACTTCTGTTGATTATTTTTATTGAGTATTTTATCTTACATCTCCTATTTTGTGGATTTAGTATCCAAGCTGGGACCAACCCTTTAGGAAGCATATACTGTAATTCCAGAATTTGGAAACACAACTTGGATGTGATGGCTGGGGGATTTTCAGAGTTGTAATCTAACAATGTAACTTTACTAAGCTCTGGATTTCTTTCTACTGACTTAGCACAGCCCTAAGCTCTGGACAAGAAGCCACTGCCAGGAAACAATATGGTTTCTCATTGGCAAAAGGATCAGAAAAGACTGCATTTTAGCACCTTATCTGTTTAATTTATATGCAGAACATATCATATAGAAAGCAGGATTAGGTCCAGAGGAAGCAGGTGTAAAAACATGGGAAAAGAGCATCAACAATTTAAGATGCGCAGATGATACCATATCACTTGCAAAAATACCAAAGAGCTAGAATGACTCCTGATTAAAGTTAAGGAAGAAAGTGCAAAAAGCAGAGTTACAACTGAATATTAAGAGGCCGAAAATAATGACCACAAATGATTTATGTAACTTTAAAGTGGATAATGAAAACACTGAAATAGTTAAAGGTTTTCTATATTTTGGCTCAGTCATTAACCAAAATTGAGACTGTAATCAAAGAAATTAAACAAGGACTTAGGGCTTGTCTTCACAGGCTAAATACCCCATCTCAGAGCCCTGTAGTCCATATGGCACTGGGCATTTGCCCCATTCTGACCCCAGGCAGTCCTCACAAACCCCGGTGCAAATATGGGGCTGAGATGGGAGGAGGCATCTAAAAGTACCCAGTTTACTGCAATATTCCCAGCAAATGATGGATCAGGTCCCATATGTCCACAGGAGCCCATCTGGCACGCCAAACCCTGCTGCCACTACCATCTCCCTAGCTCTCCCAGAAAGGAGTCCCATAGCATGAGACCAAGGCTGGTTGCAGGCCCCCTTCCTGGCTTCTGAGACTGTGAGGGAAATGGTGGTGGTGGAAGCTGCAGGGATGGGCCAGCATGCCTGTTTGGCCTGTTCCATACAGGTAATGGGGGAAGAATGGGCCAGATCCACAGCTGGGATACACTGGCGGGGAGCCGGTGTATCCTGGCTCATGTAGATGAGCCCTAAGACTTGGAAAGCAGCCATGAAGGAATTAGAGAAGATCCTCAAGTGTTGAGATATACAGATTGACCCCTGTATCCACAGGGAATACATTCCAAGAGCCCCCTGGAGATACCTAAAACAGTGGATAATAGGGAAGCCTATTATTTTCAATGAGACGAATGCTGGAAGTTGACCATAGAATTGCACTGGAGGACCAGCAATGCCTAGAGAGAACATATTTCTGAACGTGGATAAGTGAAACCATGGCTACTGTATTCGTGGGTACAGGGGTCAACCTGTATCATTAAATACCAAAGTCATAATCATCCATGCCATAGTATTTCTGATTTCTATATATGGCTGTGAAAGCTGGACATGAAGAAACCTGACAGGAAAAATGTCCACTAATTTGAAATGTGGTGCTGGATGAGAGTTTTACCACACCTGTTTTAAAAACATAAATGAATGGATCTTAAAGCAAATCAAGTTTAAATTCTCACCAGAAGCAAACTGAGGCTATTATACTTTGGACATGTCATAAGATGATGTGACTTATTGGACATATCATAATGCCTTGGTAAAGTGGAAGGCAATAGGAGAAGGGTCAACTGATTCAATCAAGGAAACCATGGCCCTGAGTTTGCAAGACCTGAGCAAGACAGTTGGTGAGTGGGGTTCTTGGAGGCCTCTTGTTCATAGGGTTGCCATAAGTCAAAGTCAATGTGATGGTAAATAACAACAGAATTCTGCTTATTTGTGTGTCAGTGACCATAACACAGACACAATAGTATAACTACAGCTGTGTGAATGCATGCAGCCATTCTTCCTTTGTGTTTGGCTGGCATAAGACAATTTCACAGGAGTCCTATTTCATGTCTGCTGGCTGTAACTGAAAGATAGGTTTGCACAGGTAGACAATTATTACAGAGGCTTTTCTTAATGGAAAAGGTCAATTCACTGTCCTCTTTTCTCACTTGATGGCAATATTATTGCTATAATAGATCAATGAACTTTAATAGAACCACAGCTAGCAACTACTATACTTCTTTGTATGACCCAATAATTATTTGCCATTTGATGGCAATTCTGTTGCCATGGTTTCCACTGAACACAGGAGCAGTCTGCAGCTTTATATACAATGTGAATACCTTGCCAGAGCAGAAAGAATGTGCTGAAAGGTCATTTGATATTTGGTGGGAAAATAGGAAGCATGGGGTCTTACGGTATCCTCTTAAGTCTGCCAGGAATGAAATTGTTCAGTGATAAAAGAGACAAGATGAAATTAAACTTAAAATTGCCAAGAGAAGGGCTGCTTTCCCAGAATGGGGGTGTAATTGTTAAAGCAACTTCACACCATCTCTTCTAAAGAGCTAAGGTGGCATCACATGTTTCAGTAAAGAGAGTCACAAAAGGAAGGGAGAAAGCACACAATTAATTTGTCACTTCTCTCTTATACAATGGAAGTAAAAGCTGAAGTGGAGAAATGCAAAATAAAGCCTGGAATTATTATTATTTTGGTTGTGAGGAGCTTTGTGGGGGTGGTTGCATGTGGGAGGGACAGGGGATAAAGAGGGATTTTTTTGACCTCCCCTTCCCTGCAGGCGTATACTGTATGTGTGGAGTGATAAAAGATATGAGATGAAATTAAACTATTTATTTTAAGGATTTGTCTGTACAAGGCTATAAAATGTGGGTTGGTGCACACTAACACCAATTCGCAGCAGCTTTTATTTGTCTCCATTTTTTTTTTCAAGATCGCAGGCATGCAAAGCCATATGTGTTTGATGTTCAAATGGGCATGCCTGAGAATCAAGATGGTGAGTGCAAGTAAATTACTCATGTTTTTATTGTCATCAGTTACTGCTGCCACACAGTATTTTTTTTTAAAGCAAATTCAAGGTGCGGAAGTGTGATCTTCCACTTAAACAGAAAAAATAAAACGTTGTTTCATCACCTGAGTGCATAATTGCTATGGCAAAAATCCAACATGGTGGTTCGGGGCACTCACCTTGCCAGCAAGCTCTGCCCTCTGTGCATGTCCAACCAATCAACTTTCCATTTCCTCTCTTATGGTGAATGTGCATCAAAGCAAGTCAGTTGTCCCAACAAGTGGGAATGCGCAGTCCCATTACAGTTATTTAAAAAATACGGGGAACACCACAAAGGCTTTTCCCAAGTAGTTTTGGGTGTTTTTGGCCCCTCCTTATTAATATGGTGGATTGATGCACGATCCCATTGGAACAAATTGTATTCTCCTCAAATTATATGAGGAGCATTTTCACTTTTTAGACAACCCCTATTTTATTTTATTTATATATCATCTTTCTCCTAGCGTGAGATTCCAAAATTACTAAGAGAAGGGTGGTAATTATTAAAGCAGTTGCACACTACTTATTCCAAAGAGTTGAGTTGGCATCACAGGTGTCAATAAAGACAGCCACTTTTAAAGGGCACACACACAAACACCCACATGTTCAAGGTGTAGGTACCGGTCATGCTGGTAAGAGGATTCTAGCCATAAATAAATAAATAAAATCCAAGCTTTTATCAGAGCAACCCCCAGGCTCTCAGGGGATCTTGATTATGTTCAAGGTGAAGCCAGAAATCGAATAAATAAATAGTCATTGCAAAGTAAGATTAATCCAAAGACCAATGATTATACTGATGATGACCTGAATTGCTTCTTAAGCCTTCAGTTCATTTTCCAAGCTGCAAAAGAAGGTAGTAGGGATAGGTCAAAATTTTATTTGAATCACAGAGTTGGGAGACCACAAGGGCCATCCAGTCCAACCCCCTGCCATGCAGGAATACACAATCAAAGCACTCCCAACAGATGGCCATCCAAACTCTGTTTAAAAAACCCACAAAGAAGGAGATTCCACCACACTCCAAGGCAGCTTATTCCACTGTCAAATGGCTCTTACCATCTTTTCCTGTAGTTTCAATCCATTGCTCTGTGTCCTAGTCCCTGGAGCAGCAGAAAACAAGCTTGTTCCATCCTTAGAATGACATCCCATAGGGCATGGCTTCCAGACATTTAACCATTTTGGTCACCCTCCTCTGGACATGTTCCAGCTTGTCAATATCCTTGAATGGTGGTACCCAGAACTGGACACAGAATTCCAGGTGAGGTCTGACCAAAGCCTAATATAGTGGTACTATTGTTTCCCTTGATCATCATACTACTATTGATGCAGCCTAGAATCCCATTGATTCTTTTAGCTGCCACATCACACTGTTGACTCATGTTCAGTTTGTGGTCTACTAAGATTCCTAGATACCTTTCACATGTACTGTTGTCAAGCCAGGTATCACCCATCCTAGATCTGTGAATTTCATTCTTTTTCTGCCTAAGTGTAGTACCTTATACAATGTACTTGTGATGTGTGTGCGTGTGTACTTGTGACTAGATTTCATTTATGAGGAAATACTGAGCAGTGGGATTCAATGAATGGAAGACTCTGCTGCCCATCATGCAATGACCTGTGGTGCAACCTGGCACCAAAGCATAATAATTGCCTATTCACAATCTCTTCCCATGAGTTCATTTCAAAGATACATTTCAATAGGTTCTCTCATGCATGTACTTGAACCGAACAATTTAAAATTATGAAAGGCAGAGGGGAAAATTCCCCACTGAGATTATTCTTTGTCTGACTGTAACTGGCCCAAGCATGCTCCACTTCAGAGTGGGTAACATGTACCTGCTAGCCCTGGAATGTCCTGCTTATGAAAAACAAGAAGCTTTAACTTTCTGATCTCTGTGTTAAATGTAAATATATGCCTCCCATCATTGTGGAGATTATGGTATGCATTCTTTTAAAGGGTAAGGCGGAGGGGTGGTAACTCTGCAATACCCTTGATTTTTAAACCTCCTTAATTATGAGATAAGGAGTGCGCTTGTCCCTAGCTGATTTCTATCTAGCACCAAGGTTTTCTAATTAAAGGGTACCTGAAGTCCCTAGATTTAGGAATAACACAAACCAGTGGGTCTCAACCTTTTCTTTACCAGGGACCACCTTTAAATATCTTTTGTTGCCACAGACCCCCAAGATTTAACTCAAAATTTAAAATAACAACAACAATACCTGATGACAATGACAACCATACAATTACACCATCCATTAACACTTCCCTCCGAGGCACTGGAGGGGAGGGAAGACTTTTTCTCCTCCTTCTTCCTGCAAATTTGTGGCTGGAGCAGAATAAAGAGGAATGAGCAGGCCTTTGTCTTGGCTCCTGGCATGTGGCTGCTCCTTTCTCTGACTTTTCTTCGCAAAACGAAGATTCAGGAAGGATTCATCCCGCACTTTCTGCAAGCGCGCTGATGACTGAAAAGGCCAATCTGAGATAAACAAATCCGGTTGCAGAAAGCACAGCAGAAGGTCTCCTTGGGTGATGTTTCTGGGTTGTGGTTCTTTCTGTGTTGTCGTTTCTCTTCAAGACTTGTTTGGCGTGAGTTCTCAAATAAGGCTGCAGCATTGTGGATAGTGCGTCTCCATGCTTCCCAATGTGAGGCCAGGGCGGACAATTGTTGGTGATTAATTTGGCCGAGCCTGAGATGTTGTTTCAGGGAGTCCTTGTATCACTTTTTTGGAGCGCCCCTCTTACGCTGACCTGTGGCAAGTTCACCGTAGAGTACTATTTTTGGGAGGCGATGGTCCTCCATCCTAGAAACGTGCCCTGCCCAGCGCAGCTGTGTTCTCAATATCATGGCCTCAATGCTGGTGATCCCTGCTTGCTCAAGGACAGCAACATTCGTCACATAGTCAGTACAGTGTATGTTTAGGATTGTGCGTATACAGCGCTGATGAAAGTGTTCGAGGAGTCATAGGTGGTGGCGATAGGTGACCCATGTTTCAGATCCATAAAGGAGAATAGACAGTACAATGGCTCTATACACACTGATTTTTCTGCTTCACCTCAGGTTTTTATTACTCCAGACTCTTTTGTGAAGTCTTCCAAATGCACTATATGTCTTTGCTAATCTGTGATCAATCTCTTTGTCAATCTTGGCATCTGAGGAGATAATGCTTCCCAGGTAGGTGAACTGCTGAATGGACTTGAGCACAGATTTGCCGACGGCAATGTGGGGATGGTGGTGTTTGTCCTGTGGTGCAGGCTGGCAAAGAACTTCTGTTTTCTTAACGTTGACTTCCAGCCCAAACAGCTCTGCATCTGTTGCAAAGGAGGATGTTAGGTGCTGCAGAGCTGCTTTTGGGTGGGCAACAAGGGCATCAGCATCAGCGAAGAGCAGCTCATGGACTAAATAGTTTAGAGTGTTAATGTGAGCCCTCAGACGGCTTAAGTTAAACAAGCTACCATCAGTACGGTAACGTATATAGATGCCGTCATCTTCTTCAAGCTCTGCCGTAGCTTTTGGAGCATCATGCTGATGAAGACTGTAAATAAAGTTGGAGCAAGAACACAACCTTGCTTCACTCCATTAGTTATTAGAAAGGGCTCTGAAAGAGCATCGCCATATCTGACGTTACCGTGCTGGCCCTTGTGTAGCAAGATAATCATTTTAAGGAATTTAGGGGGACATCCTAGTCTTTCCAGGATCTGCCACAGACCTTTTCTACTCACAGTGTCGAAGGCTTTGGTGACGTCGACAAATGTTACACAGAGACCCTTGTTTTGCTGCCTACATTTTTCTTGCAGTTGTCTAAGGGAAAATACCATATCTTTAGTACTCCTATTGGCTCTGAAGCCACATTGGCTTTCAGGAAGAAGTTCTTCTGCAATAGCAGGAACTAATCTGTTCAGGAGTATCCTTGCAAGGATTTTTCCAGCAATAGAGAGCTCGATAGTTTGAGCAATCGGATTTTGCTCCTTTTTTCTTGTACAGGGTGATGATGACTGCATCTCGGAGATCTGATGGCAGTTCCCCTTTTCCCCAGCAATTCACAAGGAGTTTGTGGAATTTATCATGGAGTGCATGACCTCTGTGTTTCCAAACTTCAGGTGGGATTCCATCAATCCCAGCTGCCTTGCCATTTTTCATCTGCCGTGTGGCTGCTCCACTGCAGGGAGGAAATGGGTTAAACAGCCTTCAAGACTTTGCTGACCCCATGTGAGGACCCTGGGGGTCTGCGGACCACAGGTTAAGAACCAGTGACATAGCTACTGCTGTTTTATCAGAGGTTGGGCAGTTGTTTTTTGCAAAAAAAGAAAGAAAGAAAGAATTCCTGTCACCCATTACAGTATTGTTATAAATAAACTGTGGTTGTTACACTTTGTAGAACTTTTTAAAGTATATGGTATTAAAATGTGAAGGGCTTATTGGTTAACATAACGTTTACTAAGTACATTAGGATCACTAAGGAAAGGAAAATGAAAGTTTGTGAAAATGAAGACCTTCAACATCATCAGTTAATGCTGCACATATTACTTCTCCGTTCTAGTCAATTAAAACAATGTACATAGAAAAGTGATTTGGGGAAGTAGTCATGGAGGGGCTCAGAATGTATGCTTCCTCCAACTCACTTCTGAGGAAGGAAGTGGTGATACCCAATAAAGTCTCATTCTCTCCGAACACTCAGCTTAGGCCACTGAGCAGAGGGACAACTTGCAGACTTCCAGATGTTGTTTGGACTGCAACTTCCATTATCCCTCACCACTGGCCATGCAAGCTAGGGTTTATGGGAACTGCAGTCCAATACAATCTGGAGGGCCACAAGTGGCCCACCCATGACTTCAGCTGAGGACTTCCCACTTGTGGGCCCACATGCAGGACTGGAGATTGGCTGGTGATAATGAATGGACTTGTTTCCAAGCTTTGTTCATACATTCCTTTCCCCCCACAGTTCAGTTTTTTGCTCAATACAAAGTATTAGCTGAGGGAAATGCTGTGAATCTCAAGGCCCATACACCTCTCAGAAATAAGGCAAGCAAAAGGCAAAAGGACAGGGAAATTGTGTATGTGTGTGCGCACATGGGTTCACACTCTCGAAGACAAACATACTTTGGAAGAAGTACAAGATCAAAGAAGCAACAAGAACTGGGTCACTGATTCTGAGCCAGGAAAAATATACACAAGTGGAAATTAGAGTAGCAGAAGTATGTTCATATTACCTCATCCAAAGGTTTAACATGTCCAAACAGCAGGATGTTCTATCTTCTGGAAAATTATTGTGGGAAAGGAAAAATGCCTCCCAAATGCCCTTTCCACAGAGACTAATCAGAGTAATTTAAGAGAAGATATACTATATGTGTACATTCACATGTCATCAGAGATATCCTCAAAGCCTAACAAAAAGCTTATCTGTAAACACATTAAGAGGAGGCATAAGTTATTTGGCTGCTGAAATTTGTCTTCAAAATAATGGGTTAGATCCAGGTTTAAGATGTGCTTAGAGCAGATCCATTCAAATTACAGGTGTTTATTGCAACTATTCCATTCATAATACTTATGTCTACTTCATCGCCTAGAGACTTTATTGTGGGGATGGGTATCTCTGCATATCGCTAGACTGGCCCTTAGTTGACAGACACACAGTCCACTTCCAGGACCATAGTTGAAGCCTTATCAACATGGTAGAAGCTGCCAGCACTTAGGGTGTTCTAGCATAGGACTTTTTCAAATGGTTGAAAAAACCCACGGGAGAAGAATGGGGCTGTCGCACTTACACAGCCCCGTTTCAGATGACACAGTCCTCCGTCCTCCTCCAGACTCCTCCTGACCTTCCCCTGTGCTGCTCATGCTGCTTTTTACTGGTGGAAAACCTCTGTGAATAAAAAGCGGCAGGAGCAGCATGGGGGAAGGTCAGGAGGAGGTTGGGAGGAGGACAGGAGGAGGACTGCGTCATCTGAAATGGGGCTGTGTAAGTGCGACAGCCCTGTTCTTCTCCCAACCTCCTTGTGGGTTTTTTCAACCATTTGAAAAAGTCCATAGCTTTTGTAAATTCAGGGCCATCCCCACACCAATTTGAGGCAACTAATAGAAATCCAGTTATGTAGAATTTCCTTGGAGAGTTGTAAAAGGTAACCAAACGTCAGGTAATAGTGAATAAATAATAGTTTTTTCCAGAAATTTTAAAACTATTAAAAACTTGAACTTTAACCACCTTCTGTTGTCTTCTGTTTTCAACTTTAACCACTTTCTGTTGTCTTCTGTTTTCAATATATTTTTCCATTAAAAAAAAAACATTCCTTATAGTTGCCTTCAGAGATGTGCCTTTAATGCAGCAAAAAACCATTATGTAATTTTAAATACAAGGTACAAGAAGTTTTACTCAATGGCAAAGTGCATGGGCAATGGAAGCTGGTGGCAACTCCAGCTGAAACTAAGGTGAAATGCCAACAAAGTGGCCCAACATTGTATACATACAGCACGTCCAGCTGTGCACTTGCAAATCTTGTATCAGAAAGAATATCTTTATCATACTTGTACATGTGGTTTGCAGATGTGAGTGACTATGTAGAGTGAACAGATATTTTCTAGGTGCTGAAGTTGATAGTTTGTCTCATTACCTTGAGTGATCTGCTCTGGATCTCTTTTGAGATGCTTGCCACTGTTGCCTTTGGGATTAGAAACTCACCCTCAGAGTTTCCAATCTATAATGTTAGTCAATGTTTTAATTTTAAAAAGTAATGCTTAATTTTTTGATAATGCAATGTGGATGTGTGTACTGAGCAGCTGGATTCACCTGCTTGACTTAAGTGTCCTGCGTGCATTTTAGATTTCAGTTTTGACGTTATTATGCAGCTGAAGGATGGATTGTCTGGCTTGTGCTTTAGTAATCTAGGGCTTGAAAACACATGCAATTAATGTATACTTGAGATCACCTTTCCCAAACTGGTTCCCCCTCTCCAATATTTTGTACTGTCATTCCCATCAGCCACAGTTAGCATGTCTGATGATGGGAGTTGAAGGCCAAAACATCTGGAGAGCACCAGGCTAGAGAAAACTGTCTTAGAAAACCTAGATTTCAAAAGGGAAAGTCTGTTCCATTAAAACAAAAAGACAGATTTATTTTGATGAGCTTTCATGGATTACAATCCTCAAATGTACTGAGTATATACATGCACAGAGTATACATGCTCATTGTATCCCAGGAAGGGGGTTATTATCCATGAAAGCTCATGCTAAAATAAATTTGTGAGTCTGAAAGGTGCCACAAGACTCTGTTGTTAAAATAATCAGTGAGTTTTCTGCACATGTAGCAAATCCTTAGGAAACCTGGGCCTCCTGAATGCCTGAGCTGCCTTTTGATACACTTGCTGCTGTGATGCTGTCTCAAGCAAAAATTGTTGAGCAAGTGACTTGAAAACCTGTGCACATTGGATTTCAGCCAAATAATTTATTTAGTGCCATACTCTAGGCTCACTATTTCTTCATGAACATAAAAAAACCCTTCAGTTAATACTCTTATAAATTTACTCCTTAGCCTGCAGCCATACTTCCAAGTGAACCCCATCCTGCCTAATGTGGGAAGCTTAGTGGGTTTTAGCAGTACCCAGAGGGTCACCTGAGAACCCCAGGTGCTGCTGGAATTCCCTCATGCAACAACAACCCAACCTTAAATTAATTTATGTACCAAAAAACTATGGAAGCTCTAGTTCAGGAGTGGAATAATGCAACCCTCCAGCTGTTGCTGGACTGCAGTTCCCAACATTCCTTACCATTGTTTATACCAGCTAGGACATTTGGGATGTTCAATCCAACATCTGGAGGGCCGTATGAGTCTCACCTCTGCAAGTTGTAGCCAGGATCTTGGATCGTGCTTGCAAGACATAAAGCTCCACCAGCATACTACTTCACCCTCAATACAAAAGAGCTTTTCAGCACTGGAGCGCATCCCCCCACAGCCAATTAGTGGCCAGAAGAGAGCAAAAAGCACCCAGGCAGTATCCTGCTTCAGTTCTGTAGCTGAAGAAAATTATAAATCTCCTGTGACTCTCTGAAGGTTCTAGTGACTCCACTGGGGGTTAAAGAATCCCAGCAACTTGCTAGAAATCCAGAAAGACATCATCTGTTCTTTTCTCTTAACTGTGGAACTGCAGCAAGCCACTGACTAGGCCCCACACCCCTTTCTGATCATAGATGTATGCTCCAGCACTGCATAGGCAGTTGTTGTACAATGAGGTATGGAATATTTCCTTCTGCAATGACCAAAAACCACATACACATAAAGGAAAGTATCTGCTGGAATTCTGTTAAGGACATACACATGTGTAACTGTCCCTTACATGTGCAGATGTCCTTTTTGTGACACTGCGGGGATTAGTATACCCTTCTGCTTCCACAGCATCCAAATCCCCCTCAACATACTGTAAAGCCCTTGAAGCTGCCCCATGTGGCCATTCTGTGCTTCATGGCAAGAAGGCGGGATTGGAGAAGTGTCTGGCTCCAATCCCATAGCCAGATGCACAAAACTGACATCACCACTGAGATCTGTGGGGGTCCTCTGGGAATCTCAGCACTTTTGTAATGACTGGGCCTCTGCCTAGGAGGAGGTTGCCAAATACTTCTCCAATCTTGCCTGCTTGCTGCAAAGCATAGAATGGTCATGCAGGACTGCTTCAAGGGCTTTACAGTATGTCAGAAGAAGGGTATACGGCTCAGTGGGTTTACACGTGGAAATTTATGCTACAGTGAGGGGATGTTGGATTGAGGGCTATGCCAGCATATGTCACCAACAGGACTCAGCCCTATGGCACTCAGTTTAAGATCCATACTATGCAAATAGTAAAGGTTTTCTAAGATCTTTCATATTGTTCCCAAAACTTTGACTTGATATACTTATATTATCCCTTGGTCTTTCAGCCCCCATCATCTTCCTTTGCAGGTTTGATGGGTAAGAGCCTTAAGTCTTCTCTTAAAATATTTTGGTATTATTTTTATTCCATAATTTATTTTGCATTGCTTTATTTATTTGTACTACTTTATTTCAAAATGACTCATCCTGTGAACAACACCTCTTATCTAAAAACAGCTGTAAAATTTGTACAGCTAAGCCTTCATAAAGGAGTGCAGCATCAACTCCTGTTTGAAGGTGTCTTTGAAGAGTAGCCTTGTCCATGTCTGGCTTAACAATGAAAACTAACTGCTGGTCCCAATTTCCAATTCCAATTAGAGTGAAATCAATAGGACTTACACATACTGTACATTGAGTGTTGTTTAGCAGTTGATTCAGTAAGTCCACTATAGCTGGGACTAGCCATTGAATTTAGGCCTATGAGTTAAACTACACATATGCATAGTGTGCTGCTATTTTATGGGAGTCAGTGTACTATTGTGGTTTTTTGAGTATTGGCAAAGGAGTCCAGGAGGCCGGGGCTTGAATTCCTGCTCAGCCTAGAGGAAGGCAATGGCAAATCTCCTCTGAATAAATCTTGCCAAGAAACTCCAATAACAGGATAACCATAAGCTGGAGTCAACCTGAAGGTACACAACAATAACAATATTAAATACATAGTGCACTGCTGAGATATAGGACTTTATCAGAAGTGCCCCTTAAAACATTATTTTGCTGGCATACAAAAATCCATTTTTTATGCCTGCAAAAGAACGCTCTCCCCCCCGACTTACCTCTAATCCCAGCAAAGGCTTCCCGGCAATAAAAGAGGAAGTGAATGGAGCTCCATTCACTTCCTCCTTTGAAATCCCATAAGATTTCATCGCATGGGAAATATTTTTAAAAATACAGTCATCCCTTGGAATTTGTGGGTTTGGAATTCACGGTTTTGTGTATTCATGGAAAGCCGCTGAGGCTTTGCAGGGAAAGTGCAGTTTTCCTCCGGCTTCGTTCCATTTGGCAGAGGGGAGCCTGGGCTGAGGAAAGCCAAAAGGATTTCATTGCCCCTGGCTCCCCCCTGCCAAACGGAACAAAGTGGGAGTGGCAGGCAGCAGCGGAGAGGCTTCGCAAGCCTCCTTGCTGCATTGGAAGGGGGGGGTGGCAGTGGGGAGGCTTTGTAAGCCTCCCCGTCACTTCGGAAGGGGTGGGGGATCAGGAGGGTGGCAGTGAGGCTTTCCAGACCCTGCTGCTTATTCATGTTTTTTTCATATTTGCGGGGGTGCTCCACCCGGAATCCCCACAAATTTGAAGGGAGGACTGTAAATACAGGAAAAGTTTTTTTTTTTTTTTAAAGCACAGGAACACACTTAAAAACTTATAAGTAACCCCGGGGAGGGTTATAAAAAGTACGGCACTTACCTGGATGTTGCGATCTCACCTGGACATGTTCACGCTGGACCAGCCATTGACGCTGCATTCACGTGAGTACAATGACGCAAGGTTTCACACTCCAGCAAAGCTGGCACTAAAGTACCATGGGGGATCAATTGACTGCTTCACCTGTCAATAAAAAGGTATGGGTTCAGGGCAGGACATAAACGCAAAAGGGTGACATCGTCTGATATGCGCGCCCGTTTGCATTTATGTGGTGTCATTATGACATGTATTTAGTTCATCTGATAAAGTCCTTACTTTCTACTTTTTACTTAGAATTCAACACCTACATAATCACACTAATTAGATTTTTCCTTTTTTTAATTTCCTACATGGGGGGAGAGAGAGGGGAGGCAAAATTTAGAGGAAGGGCCTCAGGAGGAGGTTTAATACTGGATCAGACCCTTCTGTGATTACTTGCAAGTAAAATAAAGTATATCTAACTGGCAACTGGTATTGGTGATATGGCCTACACATTAGGCAAACGTCTCTAGGGTTATGATCTGAAAAATCTGCTCAACAGATGAAGGTTCACATTCCACAGTATATTGGAAGAGTTTGTGCAGTATCATCCTGAATATGCATTCTTGTGGAATATAATGAAATGTTACTGCTTTGGTACCTTGTTACAAGCTTATTCTAGAAATTGTTTGGGATATGTACTGCAGCATGGTTGGAACATACCCCACAAGATACCACAGAATATTTTCAATGGTACATTCTTGAACTATTATATAAAACACTGGCATGTTTCTTCATTTCCTGTTGAATGCTGCTTCTGAAAGAGAATTATCTCGTTCAGCATGAAACATGACCCAGCCAAGCTTAAATCTATATTTAACTCTTGAATTAAAACATATAGGACTGAAAGATTTGCAATTTTAGCTGAAATATTTGTTTATACATATATAGTCCATCTTTTTCTCATAGGAGTTGAAGACAGCGTACATGGATCTTATCTTCACAACAATCCTATGAGGCAGGATAGATTGAACAAGGCCCAAGGCTACCCAGTAAGCCCTGTGACTGAATGGATTTGAAACTTACTTTCATCAGCCTTAACCCAGAAGTGGGCAACTGCATGGGCACTAAGCAGCTATTACCTCCATCCAACCCTGTGTGATCTACCCGTACATGTACACGCACACGCACACAGCCTTAATGGTGCCTCAAATAGCTCTTCCTTTGTTGGAGTCCTTCCCAAAATGGTGACAAGAAATGTTGTTGCATCACTTGCTGTCACTATGATGAAAAGAGAGGCATTTGTGGGTGGTGTAGAGTTTTGGGAAACTTTCTGTATTGGGAGAAGGTGTTTTGCATGTTGTGGAAGGCTTCCATGTGGTTTTGGGGCTGCCACCCAATTTTTTTTTAAATGGGTGGTTAGGGGACTGAGGTAGACTGGCAGAGGTTCCACAAAATTGGAACCCAAAAGCTACATGAAGTTCATTAGGCTGCATTTTGCCCACCCCTGCTCTGACCACTATATCACACTGGAACCAATGTCTAGAACTGAGAAATGTTCACTTCAAGGACTATAATTCTCAGAATCCCATAGCAGCATGGCTACTGAGGGATTATGAGAGGTCTAGTCCAAAATTAAATTTCCCAAACTCTCCTCATATCCTGCTATAAATAATCTATAATAATCTTAAAATGATACTTGTCTTTAGACTACTCTCTAAGGCCACTTTAGAATTAATGGCACTACTTAAAATGAAGCTTTGGGATGGCACCCTACAGTGGATATAAACAAACACAGTTTAAACTGTAGCAGACAGGCTCTCTTTTAAACATTGGCTATTCCTGGAATCCCAAGTGGCCGGCTTGGGGGAATAAAATGAAAACTGTGTTATTTCTAAATATTATGAGGAACGATTCAGCAATGCTTCTGTTGTAGCAAAACATAACAACACATTTTATTTTCTGGGAACTTCAGAAATTAAAAAAAGAAACTTGACCTACTGTGGTTCAGAACATGGGTTTGGCAATGAGATGGAATGTTTGATGGTTGGCCAGCCAAGTGAGTCAAGGGCAGGAGGTCATATTTACTGTGGCTGAGTTTGATATTCCCCCCATTTAAGTGGTTTCATCTAAGCTGTGCCCCTCCCATTCCTCTGCTCTTTAAAGGAACATTTTGAACTTGGGATCATCATCTCTACTGTAGGCTGCAATGGCATCTATCTAGTTTTTCACAGGCATCCATTTCTTGCAGTGGTACCAAAGCAATAATCAGGGCTTGGAAAAGTTACTTTTTTGGATTACAGTTTTTGAGGAGGTACCACCTTCCTTTAGAGCTGGGGGATTCTGGGAGCTGTTGTCAAGAGAAGTAATTATTCTAAGCTCTGTGATATATGACCACCTGGATGAGCATAGAGGTTTTCAAAAGCAGTGCAGATTTCACAGGTCAATTTACAATGTCCCCATTAACAGAACTCACTTACAGGTACTAAAGTTTTGGTTTTGTAAGCAACATGGGCATATTTTATGTGTCATGGCAAGAGAAGTGCTCATGACCATCATTCCCTGAACAACAATTCATCAGTAAAGTGCAGAGAGAGAGCTAGAGAGCACTTAATAGTTATAAAAACAAGTTTTAAATAGCAAAATCATGAAGGGGAGGAGGGACACTCAGTTGCTGTTGGTAAGAGTGAGTAGCATGAAGAAAAAGATCAAATAGAGCCCAAGAAACTGGAACACCGAAGTGCCTACCTCAGCAACCATCATACAGTTCATATCTGGCATTTTATATTATACCTTCATCCTGTCAATGAAAACCTGCCAATACATTTCTCTCAGAACGTATAAATAAGATGTTGCCTCGGGTAGGGCTTTTTTTTTTTAAGAGTTTTTGCTGATGTGGCTGTTTCTAAGCTGGCATAATACAGTGTGTATCTGAGTGGTATTTGACAGAAACAGTTGTGCAACACAAGCCCTAGGCTGCACAGCTATGTCAGCAAACGTAGGAGTTGTAGCTGGTTGAAATGTAATGGCTTTGCCAAGGTGAAAGTAGATCTCAAAACATCTGTGAAATGGCAGAATGTAGCATTCACTCCTAACATGGGAGATTATCAGATGAACCATCTGATAGCATCCCTGTCTTGCCACCCCCCACCTGCCCCACTCCCATTCCTGTTCCATTAAAAAAAAAATTCAGACACCTACCGTATGCCCCTATAAGAACTGTTCCCCCTCCCCTCAGCCATCTGGGAGTGAATGCAGCTTTACAACAGCTGCATTCACATCCCATAAAGCAAATCCTGACCATTCTTGCAAGATCATGCAGGAAAATTCAAAATAAAAGTAAAAATAAAAGTTTAAAAAAAAAAAAACAAGCCCCAAAACACACTTTAAAAAGAACAAGCAACCAGGAGGGGGGGGGAAGGGTGCCACCTACCTCCCCGTCCTGATCGCACTGGGAAGTGTCCGGCAGGGACCTCCCACTGTAGCTGGCATAGTGCCAGCATAACGGGGCACCTCTTCACAAGCCCGTGATTCCGTTATAGAAACGGAATGGGCGATCTATTGACAGCTTAATCCGTCAATAGAAAAGAATGCAACTGGAACATAAAAGGGCACAGGAGCAGAACTAGACAGGGATGACGTCATCTGAAAAGAGAGCCCTTTGGCACTCTCCAGTTGTCCCTGTAGTGGATTTAAAAGGTCGTCTGATAATCTCCATGGACAAAACCCTTCTCTCAGTCCCACTACCCTGAGAGTTAAATTTCAGTTGAGGTGTCATGCTTGTAACCAGTCCATTGAGACAGTGGCTGGACTTTTTGCTGGCTTGCATGAAGAGGTCTCTGAGACCTCTTTACACAAGTCTTTCACTGGGTTGCAGAACAGCTCACAGTACCTTGAGAAAGAAGCACCAGCCTAGATACTTCATTGCCTTTTACAGTCTCACAGTTTGTTAGTGCAGAATTACACTGTTCTGGTTCTCAATAAGATTCTGGCCTTTGCTCTTAAACATATCTTGGATTAACAGTGTATTCACAGTGCAGAATTTATTAAAATGCTGCATTATTGATTTCAGGGGAACAGCTGAATAGGCCTGGTATGTTCATATCATGTAAATACTGCCAGCTGTGATGTATATTCAGTTAGGTAGAGTTTTGGAACCTAAGAAGATCGCATATGAATGGATTTGCCTCCTCTCTATAGAAGCAGAAAATGTGAAAGGCACACAACTGCAGAAAGAAAAACTGAAGAAAAATACAGCATTGGGTTGTCAGCATGGAAGTGCCAAAAGCAAAGAGTCCAAGTAGGCATAGAAAGAGAGAGAGATGAAAATGCTACACAGTCTATGAAACACATTAATAACATTGGAGAAGCTGCCTTATAGCATCAACAAGTAGCTCAAGGTTTAACAGATCTAATTTGACACCATTCCAGGGATATCAGCGTAGGACTTCAAACACTGCATCAGAAAACAAGGAGCTCTCTGATTTAGCACATGGAACACTACTAATATTCTTGAAACTTATATTCATAAAATATCCGATTCAAAATAACTGATTCATAAACTGTCACCTTCCCCCAAAAAACCTACTCCGCCCCAACTCCACTCCCACCCCTCACTTATACATTAAGTAAAACTCCCTTAGAGACATAGTCATGCCAGAACTTGATAGCTATAAAATGTACATTGTAAAAAATGGAAAGGTTTTGCTTTAACTTATATGTGTGTGAGTGAGCAAGTGAGGGAGAGAGAGAGGGAAAGAGAGAGAGAGAAAGAGACCCTGAAGATAAATATGAACGTTCAAACGTACACCTGTATCAAAGAGACTTTTAAAGCCTAGCCTTTTATTGGTCTGCATTGTTTGATAGTTCTGAGAGTTGTTCATCCCTGAAGCAGTTACACAGCAGGTTCAAAGAAATATAGGTCCACAGAGGTGACAAGAATCCATGTTCTCTCACCCTCTTTAGTGCCTATGGCCCTCATCACTAATACCAGTGACTCCTATTACTGGTACGCATGACTTTCACCATTACTACCCATGGCTCCCACCATAGGAAGCTCTTGGTTTCCACAAGGGTTGCACCTTACCCCATCATTTCAGGATGTGATGCCGCCCTGCTTAGATAGGTTACGTCTGACTCCAATGAATTTTCTTCCTCTTCCACACTCTCCACCTCCTCCTCCACCTACACACACACACACACACACACTGCAAATAATAAATTGGAAACGGAGGCCTTTTGTTTGTTGGAAGCCATGCCTTATGAGGAAAAGCTCAGAGAGTTGGGTACATTTAGCCTGGAGAAGAGGAGGTTAAGAAGTGACATGATAGTCGTGTTTAAATATTTGAAGGGATGTCATATTGAAGAAGGAGCAGGCTTGTTTTCTGCTGCTCCAGGAACTAGAACACAGAGCAATGGAGTCAAGCTACAGGAAAAGAGATTCCACTTAAACATTAGGAAGCATTTCCTGATGGTAAGAGCTGTTTGACAGTGAAATAATCTGCCTGGGAGTGTGATGGAAATCTCCTTTGATTGTGTATTTGGGCATGACAAGGGTTGGACTGGATGGCCCTTGTGCTCTCTTCCAACTCTATTATTCTGTGGTCTCTGCTCCAGACCAAGGAAGGGAAAGAAAGAAACATTGTCCAGGCACCCTCTGGTACTTGGTACAATCACTTCTTCCATCTTTATACTGATTTTGCCACCAAGCACTAAAGCTGAGCCTCTGGTGTTGTCAAGGGGTTTGTCTATACGAAAAACAGATTGCCCCATGGTAATAGCAAGTCACAGCAGCTGTGACCTGTCTTAATAGTTTTACAGCCCCCATAAACTTTGCATGCCTGTAGCCAAGATGGCGGCCATGAGTGAATTACATTTTAAAATCTGCTGCCACCATTTTTAAAAAACAAAAACAAAAAAACACTACTATATTTCTATGGTACACACAAGCAATATTTCACCTTTTCAAAAAAGAGAGAGAGAGAGAGAGAGAGAGAGAGAGAAAAGGATAACACAAATCCCTGTTTTACCATGGTAGTGATCACTCACTAAGGCGAAAATCCAACATGGTGGCAACGGGCACTTGCCCTGTAAACAAGCTCTGCCCCCTGCGCTCATCCAGCCAATCAGGTTTGTGCTTCCTCTTGTATGGGAAAATGAGTCATGTCAAATTGCTTGTCCTAATGAGCAGAAATGCACACCCTGTTGTTGTTGTTTTTTAAAAAGACCATGAAAAGCTGTGAATGCTTTTCTCCCATAGTTTTTGCTCTTTTTGCCCCCCCCTTCACAATATGATGAGACAATGAAGGATCCCATTAAGATAGCTCATATTCCCAGCGAAATCTGTGAGTAGTATTTTCACCATATAGACAACCCCAAGGTCTGCTGAATCTTCATGTGGGAACCTTTTAATCTGTATGCTGTAGTTAAACAAAAATATAGGGAATATATACCAGTCTAGACTATTTTTTTACCTAGCCTAATTATGCCTGCTGTCACTGGGAGTAGCTCTCCAAGTGTTAAATAACGGTTTTTCATGTCATCTGCAACCTTATCTTTACAAACAGGATCAAATGTGAAAACCTAAAAATGTCAGTAATAGATCCTTGGGACCTTCTGCATTTCAATTATGTGTTCCGTCACCACTGCCATCTAAGCCAAAACCCAATTGCTAGCTTCAACTAGAGTAGATTAGTTGAAGCAACAGGTTTCATATAATTCAGGAATTGATTCAACAGGTCTGTGCTGGGGGTGTAAAGAATACACATAAATTTCTTCACCCTCAATGAGAAAGGGTATTTGAAAACATGATAGAACACCCCACAGGTGGGGAGAAATGGACAACCTTGGAATTTTTGAGGGGGGAAATTGTTTGTGCAAAAGCATATTTGGAGCATTTTTTCTCTAATAAGTGCATTTTTTCTTTGTGCACATTTGCTCATTTAACATGGGATGTGAAGCTTATCAGAAGATAAACCAAGGCCCATGGGAAAATGGTGACTGTAACTCTCATAATCCCTCACTGCTGACTCTGCTGACTACGGAAATTATCAGACACGTTAAAAGTGGTGTTACAGGAACACCAGGCGATCTCAAAAGAGGTCCCTTTTCAGACAACTTTATTCCCCCCACCCATTATGCACCCGTTCTGCTGCCTTTCCACCAGCGCTGCTTTTTATTCACAGGAGAAGTCATCAATAGATCCCTGTTCTGTTCCTGTCATGGATGTTCCTGCATGCAACAAGGTGCTCCATTATGTTGGTGAGATCCCAGGGTCAATGGGAGGTCCCTGCCAGAACACCTCTGGGTGAAATCGGGACATCCAGGAAAGTGAAACACTTTTTATGACCCTCCCCAGGTTACTTCTACCTTTTAAAGTGTGTTTTTGTGCTTGCTGTAATTTTTTCGTGTTCTTTTTATTTTTATTTTTGAATTTCACACACTTGCATCTGCTTGCAAGAATCTGCAGGATTTCAACCCAGGGCATGAAGGGAGATCCGTTAGAGCTCAGTTCACTCCTGGACTGCCAGAATGATGGGAGAGGAGGTAAGTGCAGTGGGGAGGGTGGTCGTGGTATAACAGGCATGGGACAGGGGCAGGAGTGGAGATTGTAGGACAGGAATGCTTTTTTCGTTCCTGTCTAATAATCTCCTAGGACTGATGGGAGTAGTAGAACAGAAGCATCTGAAGGGTGACAGTTGCCTACCCCTACTAGAGAAAAATACTTGAAAACTACATGTGGAAGGACAGCTTAATTTGAATGGATGGGAGGGGGGGGACCAGATTTATTTATTTATTAAAATGTGAGGAATTATTTTTGTAAGTCACTTCCACAAGTAGGATCTACAGCTAGACTGTACATCTGTGAGGCAAATTTATTCTGTTTTCCACTTCTCTAAACTACAAATTTGGCTTCAACCACCAGTTAGTGTTCAACAATATCAGAATGGCACAGATGAACTGCCACAGAATCTGATTTACAGGCCACTTCACTTCCATTATTCAGTCTGTCAGCTGCCTAAAGGCAATGAAAAGTGATCCATGGACATTTTCAGAAATTGGCAGCTTCAATACTAGTTTAATGTGAAACCTGTATCCCTATGTGAGAGTTTTGGAGCAAACTTCAGTTCACTTTCATTTCAAAGAACCTGTGTGGTTATTCTGGAAATCTGTTCCTCCTAAAAGGTAAAAGGTAAAGTTTGGCATAATGGAGGTAGAAAGAAATGACACTGCTGCCAATATGTCATACATTCTCTAATGAGGCAAGCAACCCAAAGGCAGGATGGTGCCACCTATGCAGCCCAGCAAGGTTAAAAAATAGCTGCCTTTCTCCTATGATGTCTGTGGTTTTATTTTAACAGTCTTATTGGATATTCATACAATCAAAAAAAGTGAGAAGTAAAAGATCTGAAGGTCACTGAACTATCCATCTCACTCATTGCCTCTGTCTAAATAATTTATATGCTCCCTCCAGTATCATTATAATGGAGGGTTTGGATATCCTTTATTATGCTTATCCTCTAGACACCCACTGTGAGATGGCGTAGACTTATCCCCTTTCTACAGATGGGGTATTAAGGCATAGAGAGATTAATGGCTAGGATTTTCATAAGTATTTACTTTGCCCATTTATCCAGCTGAGAGCATTCTGTGGTGCTGGATAAACCAATGGTCTAAGTGCAAACTGGGGGGCTTTGCTCTAATGTAATTCTTGGAAAAACAAAGAATTTGACCATAGTCACTCCACAGTGATTGTCTGGAGTTTCCGTCTTATGTTGGCTTGTCCATAATAGTCTTATATGTTATCAAGGGCCTAATCAGTTGGGGTAGGGAGGGTGGGAACATCAAGATGCTTGTTATGATTAACTTAAACCACAACACTGCTCATTGTGATAAGAAAAATATCATGGTCTCCACATCAGGCTTCTTTCAGTTTTCCTGCATTTCAGCTCTTATGGTAATGGATGGACAGATGCAACTTTGTGCCCTATAAGGAAATTTAAAAGGTTGTGGCCTACCTAGTGGAAAATGAAGGCTGATTAAATACCAGAACATTGGAATAACAGCTGCACTGGGGGAAAATATTCAGATTTATCCCTGAAACTAGGTGGGGGGATGCTTCAACATGAACTGAGGACTATGCATTCATTAGGAAACATCTTTGTTCTCTAGACCATGGAACCCTGTCTCTGTCAGATAACCAGACTTTCTGATTGGCTGGCCTTCCCACTAAGACATTTCAGTGAAAATTACTATTAAATTGTCCCTTAAAAGTAATTTTTGCAAGTAACCAGAAACCATTTTACATTAGTAAAATAATTTTGAGTGCTACCATGTTGTGGTCTTTTGCTAATGGATTTTTCCAGTTAGCAAAAAGACTCACATTTACCACCATCTCCTTCGGGCCCGGAATGGGAGAACAGCTGAAACACACCAATGTTGTGCAATAAAGCAAGGCAGGCAATGCTATTATTGGGGTGCACTGCCACTTCCTTCACTAGTGCAATAAGCCCCTAAATGTAGAAAAAAAACATTAAAATACAGCATCAAAAGTGGCATCACTAACACCACAAGTCTAAAGCAGCAAAACTAGCAGGTTTTTTTAAGCAGCTAATAAAATAAAATAAAATAGCAACTATCATTAGCAGGAGCAGAAAACAAAACTGACTTAACCTAAGATGAGAGTGATGATGTCATGTCAACACATTTAGGGAACAGAGTCCTGTCATCTCGGTGCCATCCTGGAAAACCCTGGTGCCAGTTACACGGCAAAATAAATCTTCAAAGAATGTGACAAGAAGCCTGATAGTTCCCATGCATTTCAAAGCCACAGCGCCCTTTTCAGAAGGAGGGGGAGCAAAAACCCATAAGTCACGCAGTATCAGCTTTCACTAGTTTTCCTGACTTTTTTGATAAAGTTTGTGAAAATGCGCATAATTGGTCATGTGATCTTACCATTCGCAAATGTCTGTGTGAACTTGCAGCGACCTTTTCGAATTAGCATGAGGAGAGCTGAATCCTGATTGGTTGGAGTTACCATTGTGCCTTCCCTGAATAGACAGAGGGGTTGGAGAGAGAAATCCACCAAGCCTGCCATTTGCCCTTTCTTCTGCTTGCAGCCCACTTTGGGAAATCTGCTCTGAGCCCTTCCTGTTTGTTTCAAAGGAAGGCTTTGGGGGCAGGGAAGACCTTCAGGAACTTGGATGGTGTGTGTGTGTATGCGTGTGCATGTACACGTGTGTGCTGCAATTGACAGATCACTCCATCGTTCTTTTGTTTCTTTGTGCTTTTCTTCCCTCTCATTATTTACGGTCTCTTTTCGCCTCACCATGACCCCCTCCTTGCTCCCTCCCCACCTCCTGCCTGGCTTTAATCATCAGGAGGCCGTGCCCACCACCACCGCCTTTGCCTGTGTAAACTAATGAAAATTGAAACTGGCTGCATCTTCCAAATAAGCAAGAATTCATGTGAATTACGCACTACTGATGCGAAAGAACGGTAATCCGGAATTTCGCGAACTTTATCCTGTCGTGTAACTGGTACCATTGTTTCTAGTAATCACTCTCCTAACCTCAGAATGTGGGGGGGCGGCGGTGAGGGAGGGTCTCTGAGGATTATCTTATTTAATGTGTGGAAGGACTTGTAGATGACCCAGGCCTAGGGTTGCCAGGTGAGATAAAAGACAGGGCCCCTGCACCTTCACCAGTTGAGCAGAAGAAGGAACTTCGGCAGGTGTTGCTTGCTATGGAAGCAACAACAGCTGAAATTCCCTCTTCTATAGAACCATTAAAAGCACCAGACTTTACATGGTCTCTTACTTCACATGGCAATCCTACTCAGACCCAAGCTGTTTAGTGATTTAAAGGTCAAAAGCAGCTCTTTAAATGGAGTCTTTAGGAAATACCCTCACATCCCAAAGCACATCCTAGTTTCAGAATAGGGAATTTCTTTGGGACTAAACTAGGGGAGAAAAGGATTAAATTCCCCCTCTGTGCCTGCTCTGATCCCCTTAGTATCAGCCCCTCCAGCTTATGCAGACTGCCATTTAAAAATTTGTTCATTGTTTTATTTCAGATAATTGTTATACCACTTCTTATTTTTATTTTTAAAATAATCTCAAAGCAGTTTACCATTAACAAAAAATACAATAAAGCCAGCGGCTAAAAAAAGAAGAAGAATGGAATAATACATTAAAAACAATGTATTTTAGACATTAAGATCATGTTAACAATTAGACAAAGAATCAGGAATGTTTATTTTAAGGTCACAGCTAAACAACCATGCAATTCAGCTTGTTCATGTGGGAGCAAAATGCTGAAAGAGGACAAGCAGACAAGTCTTGCCTCCTGTGTTATGTGTCCTGTAAACTCAGTCTAACTTTCCTACGTTGAGAAGGTAAGCCCAAAGGAAGTTTCCCAATCACACAGAATCTCTTGCTCAAATTCAAGAAAGCATGAGTAGAAGCCCCCTTCAGAACTTCCATCTTAAAACATAAAAAAGGTCAAGATTGAATGGGCAGGACTGAAGACATTGGAGATGACTGGAGCCATAGAAGAGTCCATGTCCCCACTTTTATCTCACATGTAAGTATCATGAATATAAGGGCAGGGGGCATTCGTTTGGCCTTTAAGTAGCATCAGGTTATGGCAATCAAAACAACTGGGGATTTCCATGGAGAAAATTTACTAAGATATCTATGCTAATTGGTGCAAAAGCAGAAAGATCAAACAACACTACAGCTGAGATCAGCATGTATATTCTCTTATTCATCCTTACTTTAAAAAAGAAATAAATCTGTGATTGAATGCCAAAAAGCCTTTCTGAAGTAGTGGCTGCCTTGATTAAGATTCCCCATCTTGGCAAGTCCTAAATCAAGAGACATCAAAGTGGTTTCAAAATAAAGAACAGCTGAAGAAAAATGTATGAGATGACAGAAGGCATAAACAATAATACTATGCATATGTTTAAGTCATCTGAAAGTGATTGCAGTGATGTGTAAAATATTCGGAAATAAACATTTAAATGGCAGCATAAATTCCCCAAGGGAGAGAAGTCTGCTTAAACCTTAAATAAATCCTGTTTAGACTAAACCACATCCGTTCTCCCCTTTTGCTTTAAGAGCCTTCTCGGCTTCTCCGATTGGCTCTGCGAAAAGAAAGATCTTACTGTACCTCCACAGATTCTTATTCAAACAAATGTTGAATCAATGCATTAAAGGGTTTAGTACAGACTGCCCACAGAAGTCTTCTTTGTTGCTACATCTCTGAGCCTGGAAAAATTACTGTTTTGGACTACACTCGCCCCCCCCCATACCCTCAACTAGTTGGGGGATGATACCAGCTATAGGCCAAAAAAGTAACTTTTCCAGGTTCTGTATTTTTCTTAAAATAAAGTGCACATATTCATGCCACTGATAGGAACTTTCTACATTATACTAATGGAGGGAATGCCAGAATAATTAGTTAAGGAATAGGAACTGGTATCCATTTCATGTCATTTATGAGCAAGATAATATTTAGATGCAATAAACTCATCTAAAGCTCGATTCATATTTTACCAGGTAATAAGAGACTTTGTGTGGTGGAGGAGCAGTTAAGGGTATCCTTTCCCCTTTACTGTGAAGAAAAATAGGATGCAGGCCAGGCCTGGCAAAACTTTGACCTTGCACATAGTTTACAGTACAGTTCCCATAATCCCTTGCCCTTGACCATGCTGTCTAGTCCTTTTGGCAGTTGGAGTCCCAAACTGCTGGATGGCCAAAAATTTTGGACCCCAATGTAGCTCATGTGGATCTACAGGAGTATAATTTCTAGGTTCACATGATTCTTCCCTCTAAAAAAAGGAGGGAATTATATGAATGGGTCAACTATGTTTTCAAATTTGCACATAATGCATCCAAATCATACATTTAATTTAATTTAATTAGGTATTTATACCCCACTCTTCAGCCACAAAGGCTATCAGAGCGGCTTACAATTTATTTTAAGCAATAGCAATTTACACATCTGCACTGCATTAAGCAGTTTCCAATGTGTGTTAGCTAATTGCCCCCACAAGCTGGGTACTCATTTTACCGACCTACAAAAGGATGGAAGGCTGAGTGAATCTTGGAGCCCTCTGGAATCAAACTTGCAATGTGGTGACTTTCAGTACTGGCATTTAACCAGTTAAAATTAAGCTCCCTTAACTTTAGGAGTGTGGCAACTAGGGATGGAAAGAATATTCATTATTATTTACTCCCAGAATGAAACAAATGGGCTTCCCAACATTGGCAGACCTCATCAGGCAGAATAATAGACCAGTTGCATAATTTTCTACCTGTATTCAAGAATCCTGAAATGTTGTGGAGGAATTATTCTGCATAGAAAAACATAAGAAAATGTGTTTTCTTTGCAAAGAAAACAGTGTCCTGTTCAATAAACCTTTTTATGTGCAGAAAACAGGTTTTTGCACACACACAAAGTGTTTTTTTCTATGCAGAAAGTCTTTTTCTCTGCAGAATAATTCCTCCAAGACTCTTTGGTATGGTTGAATATAGGGAGACTAATACTGCAGAAAATGTTTGTTTTCTCCTGCACTGAGGACAAAACCTACCGTACGTATTCATCCATACATGCAAAGATGATATAGGGTTCATCTACATGGGCCAGAATATGCTGACTTCCCACCAGCATATTCTGCCCATGGATCATTCCCCATTACCAACACAAAACAGGATGGAGTCTACACCACCACACCAGCCTATCACTGCAGCTGCCACCACCCAAGTCCCACTCTCCAAAGCCAGGACGCTGGCCCACAGCATGTGAGCAGCTTGGTCAAATGCTGTGGGCCTGCTTCTTGGCTTTGGAAGAATGACAGCAGTAGTCTGCCGTGGTGGTGTGGGCTCCTGTGGTCATGCAGGGACCGATCTATTTTTGGCAGCTGAAGCATTTTTTTCCAGATATTTTTTAAAAGCACTGTAACTGGCTTTACTACATGTGAACTGCCTGGGGGCAAATCAGGGCAAATGCCTTTCATCATCTGAACTGCAGCTCTCCAAGATGGGGCCAAGATGGAGTAAACAGCATATCTAGACAAGGCCTCAGTTAAGGATTTAATCCTAGTGGCAGAAGTTAAAATGGATACCTAAAAACTTACTCTAACCTTGACAGTCTGGTTCCATTAAAGGTCAAAACTGAGGCCCAAACTGCAATATTATTTAAAACAAAAACTTTACATTAGTTGGGGTCAGAGGAAAAAGAGGATATAGTGAACTAGAGAATCATGCAGTGACTGGTTCACATGTAGAGAAGCCATTTTATAGCAAGTATGACCTATAAGACGGGGCTCTCCTCACACATATCTTTGGGCGCTACAGAACCCTTCAGAGGGCACATAGATGTACTAGACCAATGAGCTAGAGCAGTCAGCAGGGCTAAGACACACATAAACACAGTGTTGCACCCTTGTTTGTGAGAACTGATGGGGGTGGGGAATTAAAATCTCTCCTCATCCAGCTACACTTAGGAGAGAGACTGCTGTTTCTGCTCTAGTAAGTCATGATCACTACGGGCAAGGTCTCTGTTTCCTCACATGTAGTACAGTTCTTGACCCAGGATTGGGGTTTGTGTATTTAAAAGAAAAGCCTCCCCCCGCCCCCGCATCCAGTGATTAGTATCACTAACTTCCCTTCCACATCAGAACCGCAACTGATAACTGAGCAGGTGGACAACAAAGAAAAACAGGTGGGGTTCTGCCTCGACCCACTCAAGTCTCTACCCACTTGTGTTCTGCAGACTTTCTGGCCACAAGATGTAGAAAGGCTGCATAACAGCACAAATGTTTATAATGATTCATCATTATAAACAATGAAAACATTAATCATTATGAAACATGATACAAAGAGGGCAGATCTAGTGTTGACAGTTCATTGTGTTATCTGGATGTGCAACATTTACATTCAGAGATAATACACGACCGGCAGGTGCTAAGAGTTGAGGAAATGTGTATCAGTGCCATATTTTTTTAAAAAAATGCTGAGCTGAACAGACCATTCTCACCTGGCAGGCAATGCTGCATGTCCTTATGTACATAGTAATGTCAAATGCAAATGTATAAGGGTGAGAAGAAAACAGGGCATCTGGTAAGTCTTGGCTTTTGATAGTATCTTGCATTTCCATGTGATGGACTGCATTTCCATGTGATGCATCCCCAGTAGTCTTTGCCCCATCCATTCTGAGATGTATCATTTGGGGACAAAAGAGTTTGCTGCATCCAAATTGTGGTTTTTCAGCAGGGCCAGCCCTACAATGAGGCAAAGTGAAGCATTTGCATCCAGTGGCAGTTGCCTAGAGGTGGCAGGGGAGGAAAGAATTACATTGGAAGAAAAGATTTTGAAGCATGCCTGTTGCCTACCCTGCTGCTTATAAGGTATGGTGGAGGATGCTATTCCATTCCCATTGTTGAAGAAGGCTAGTCAGTCTATCCAGCTCAGATAAATGCAATGGAATGGGGTGCCATCTTATCTTTTGCTGGAGTGTAGCTAAAGGAGTGGGAGCACAATGCAGGTACACACACACCTGCACACACACACAGAGATAAAAATTCTGCCCCTCCGAATGAAATTTTCCTCCAGCCCCCAAATTTCTAACTTTGCCAAGAGTAACATATTGAAAAATCAGTGACATCTAGAACTCTTACATTTGCTGTTTTCCCATTTCCTTGCTAACTCTGCCTGGCCCCCTTTTTTGGAAGGGATGTCTAAACTGTATTTCTAAATGCTCCACTGAAGTTTTAAATTACTGAAATGCTAGAAATTTGAGGACTGATGGGAAATATCATTAGGGACAAAATTCTTATCAGGGGGATAACAATCTCATTTCCCCCCCCCTTGCCCCGCCCCATAGCGACACCCAAGGCAGCAAAATATCTTGACCAGCTGTGTTTCCATTTATGAAGAGATGGTGCTAAACTCTAAGTGTGTTACTCTAACTGGAATTGGGCGAAATATAGCTAGGTTGTAACTATGGAGATTATCAGACGTGTCCAAAAAACACAAGAGCGGCATGCGAGGATGACATTACTGTCCCGTGAACAGGTCCAATTTCAGACGTTGTTGTCATCCTCACGTGCTGACTCTGTGCTGCAGCCATGAGTAAGGAATCACTTTTTATTGACGGGGAGGTCCCATCAATGAAAATGATGTCGTACTCGTGGCTGAAGCACAGATTTAGCACGTGAGGACAATGAGGTCGTCTGAAACTGGGACCCATCCATGGGACAGTAACATTGCCCTCAAGTGCTGCTCTTGTGTTTTTTGGATGCATCTGATAATCTGCTTGCAAGCATGGACGTAGCAGTGAGGTCCTTGGGTCGTAGGTTTGATTAGTTTCCTTCTCTTAGATGGTTGACCTTACAGGGTTGGACGAGCACCATCTGCCCGGGTTTGGGATTAGAGTTTCCCTTCTCCTAGGATGGTTGCCATAAGGCTAGAGAGCCCATCCTGCCCTTTGACACTCTTTGTCAGACCCTTCGGTTTTGACCTGTCTGGCGTGGGAGACCCTACCGGTGGCTATTATGCCACTGCCAGCATAGCTCAAAACATCATTAGGGTATGCAAGCCTCTCTCCCATGACAAGGGGGCGTCAATGGAGAGGACGAACACCACCATCCCCACATTTCCGTCGGCAAATCTGTTCTCAGGCTGTTCAGCAGTTCACCTACTTGGGAAGCATCATCTCCTCAGATGCCAAGCTTGACAAAGAGATCGATCACAGATTAGCAAAGGCATATAGCACATTTGGAAGACTTCACAAGAGTCTGGTGTACTAAAAACCTGAGGCGAAGCATAAAAATCAGTGTGTATAGAGCCATTGCACTGTCTATTCTCCTTTATGGATCTGTAACATGGGTCACCTATCACCACCACCTACAACTCCTCAAACGCTTTCATCAGCACTGTATACGCAAAATCCTAAATATACACTGGACTGACTATGTGACGAATGTTGCTGTCCTTGAGCAAGCAGGGATCACCAGCATTGAGGCCATGATATTGAGAACACAGCTACGCTGGGCAGGGCACGTTTCTAGGATGGAGGACCATCGCCTCCTAAAAATAGTACTCTACGGTAAACTTTCCACAGGTCAGCGTAAGAGGGGCGCTCCAAAAAAATGATACAAGGACTCCCTGAAACAACATCTCAGGTTCAGCCAAATTGATCACCAACAATGGTCCGCCCTGGCCTCACATCGGGAGGCATGGAGACGCAGTATCCACAATGCTGCAGCCTTATTTGAGAACGCACGCCGAACAAGTCTTGAAGAGAAACGACAACGCAGAAAGAATCACAACCCAGAAACATCACCGAAGGACACCTTCTGCTGTGCTTTCTGCAACTGGACTTTCTTTATCTCAGATTGGCCTTTTTAGTTATCAGCGGGCTTGCAGAAAGCGCGGGATGAGTCCTTCCTGAATCTTCATTTGCGAAAAAAAGCCAGAGACAGAGAGTGATAATCTGCTATGAAGGACTGGTGAAAGTGAGGCACATATATTCTACTAGTCTACTGTACTGGAGAAGACTTTTGTAATGCAATTATAATTCTAAATCAGACCCATAACGACTCAGCAGCCTTTTCCCATTTTACTTTACAAAATGTGATCCAGTGTCAAAATTCCCTGACATTAATGTTTTTCCATCATAAAATCAGAGAGATTAATTCTGAATGTATCTATTATCAGGCAAAGTGATGTTCCCTTCAATTCCATTATTGGCTACTATTGTGTTTTATGATCCAGATAAAAGGTATCATTTTAAGTCACAGACTCTTTTAAAATGTCCCGTTTTTAATCTATATCTAAGCAGGATAGTAAATAGCAGATGCAAGGGCCCCAGGAGAATACACATGGATTCTTCAACAAAGTGTGCATTATTAGAGAAGAACCCGATACAAATATGCATTAGCTTTTGCACTGATTCAGCCCTGACATGTCGTATAATATTTTCTCTGATGCTGCATCAGTATCATCACTTGCAGCCTCCCTGGAAAATCAAACAATGATATAAGCACCTTTGCAAAACCCACCCTAGTGTCAATAGTGAAATGCCCTGGCCCTACATAAGGGATGAATGACAGCAGGGGCAGCCTTATGTTGGCAGTTTAGCTGGGCTATAATTCACCCTTCTTCTCCCCTTCTCAATTTTCCCCCATTATAGAATAAAAGGGAGAGCAGAGCTGACAAAGATTCTGTGGAAGTGCAAGGATCAGAAATATAGGGCTTTGGGAGCAAAAATATATCATGGCAGCTCTTTGTCTGTGTAGTATAGTGGTTTGGTTGTTGGACTAGGACTCTGGGAGACCAGGGTTCGAACCCCTGCTCTGCCATGGAAACCTACTAGGTGGCCTTGGGCATGTCACATACTCTCAGCCTAAGAGGAAAGGTAGGCCTCCTCTAAATAAACATTGTCAAGAAACCCCATGATAGAGCCACCCTAAGTAAGGCCTTGTCTAAACCAGGAAAAATATCTGTACCTATCTCGATTCTGGTTTGATAGGAACACACATCGTAGGACTGTTTAAGGAGTGAAAGCATTTCTTGTAGGCCTTTGTACAATTTTTAAACACTCACTTCTTTTTGCTGTTGGGTTTGTCTATACAAGGAAAATACTCCTCATAGAATTCAATTAGAATACCTTTTGTCCCAACACACTACAAATGAGATTTGCGGTATTCAGAAGGAGGGGATCCAAAAACTCAATTTACTATGGGGGAAAGCCTTCTCAGATTTCCCCAAGGTTTTCTGAATAATGTGTGGATTTGTACATTATCACACATCTCAACATCCAATTCGGCATGCTGCGCATTCTTGGAGAGGGCAGAAGTGGAGAGCAGATTGATCAGCTGAGCAGGCATTGGGCAGGCTTTCTGGCAAGCTAGTGGCCAGAAGCAACATTTTTGAGTTTCATGTTAGTGTGCACTTTTTTGCTGTGCTGAGGCCACTGGAGAGCTTTTTATAAGCAGAAGGTTGCACTTGTGCACCTTTCATTTACAATAAAAAATATATACATGCAGTGGCAACAATACATGTGGAGAATAATAACAATACTGTACTCTCAGCCACCATATTGATTGATGGGAATGGCTGCATGTGTACTTCAAACACGGATAGCTTCACATACAACAGATTTGCCAAATGAGTGCTGCTGCAAATTTGAGATAATGCACACCAATCTGTATTATATCTTCTCATCTAAACAACCTTGCCATTTCCAGGAAAATCCAGTCTTTTTTACATGTGTCCATCTGCCTTGGGGGCAGGGGATTGGCAGGACAGAATCTTCCAGGGGAGGGGTTAGTTGTGCTGATTTGTTGCCATGAAAAGAACAACAGAGTCCCTCCTCCCCTCTCTGGAATAAGAACATTTCATTTGAAATATGTTTCTCTGGATTGCAGCCCACTTCTCTCCTTCCTAACCTGCCATTCGACATGATGCCCACATTGAAAAATAAAAATAAGAAGCTTCTCTCTTCTCAGGGCTGCCACTGCTGCCTTCCCAGCCAAGCACCTCCCCAGCAGAACCCTGCTCTGAGGTCAGAACAAGGCACCCAGCTATGAGATCAACTATGGCGGGGGGGGGGGGTCAATAGGGCTACCTTTTCATCATTGGTGTCATGTCTGGGCACCTTGTTCTGACCTCAGAGGAAGCGACTTCACCAGTGTGGCTCTGCTGGGGAGGTGCTTGTCTGGGAGACAGCTGCAGCCCTGAGGAGAAGGAGGGAAAAAAGTGGTGCTGATTCAAATTTGGATAGGGATATGGGGACATCAAGTGCAGTATCTTTAGTGTGGTGTTAACAGGGTGAATTCGGGGAAGCTCTGGGGCAGAATACTCTGAATTGCAGCTCTATTATTTTTGCTGGTGTAGACAAGCTCTCAGAGTCAACTTGAAGGCACATAACAAACAGAGACAGACAGAAATGCTTAGACATGTTCTATGGTTGCCCAGCCTTCTACAGAGAATGCCACATGTGGTTTTTGTTTTAATATTCTAGATAAAAGATTCAGAATTGTCCATGACCACATTCTATACCCATCCCAAATAAAGATAGGACTTTATTTTTTAATATATAATTTTTATTGAAGCATATTTAAAAATAAACATACAATAAATCAATATATTCCCATATAACAAATATATTTACAAAATTAGAATATGTGTGTGTGAGTGTGTGTGTGTGTGTGTGTGTAGAAATTTCACACTAATTCTGACCTTAGTAATATTCTAAATTTTCCTATTATCTCTTCATTCTTATCCTGTGCTTCCCATCAAGTTCTCACACTGGAAAATACATATTCAAATACAGCTGTCCTCTCCTAAAGTGCTAAATTACTTCTAACGACAACAATTGCATACATGTTTCCTGCGCAAGCGTCTTCTCATGAGAATCCGCAGGATTTTGAACAAGGAAGTGAATGGAGCTCCGTTCATTTCCTCTTCATTGCCTGGAGACAAAGGTAAGTCTCATGGGAGGCGTTCTTTTGCCAACATAAAAATGGTTTTAATTATGCCAGCAAAATAACATTTTTAGAGGCTCATCTGATAAAGTCCATAGACGAGAAATTCAGTTATTTCACATTTTGTCACAGACTTACCAAATCCACACACTTGGAACCAATACACAAGCCAGAATGCATTTATATGTACTATTTCCACTTCTGAATATTGCAATGCACATCATAAAAAATGTGCTAAAATGTGCATAACAAAGAAAATGCATATATTCACAGAAAACCCTTTTAGAAATGATTACATTAGGAAAACTGCATGTAGAATACCAGCCTCCAGGCAAAATGTAGAGGAGAATTATCCGCAGAAATGTTGACTTTTTCTAAAAGGAAATTCATGTGGAATTGGGATAGAATGACCTTAATGTTGGAAAAATGAGAACCTGAGTGGAATCAGACTTGACAGATTCATCCATCTCTTATTCCCACAACACATACATAGTCTCAATTCAGTTTGCATACAAGCATCCTTCCTTGACTCTGCACTGATGAATGTCACTATAATGCACTTCCATGACAGTAAGTGTCATCTCCAGCTGCTTTCTCTAGCTATCCCATGGTACCCATTCACCCTCCCACTGCTCAGTATCTAACTCACACCAAAAGTCTTAAAAGATGAGGAGGATTAATGTGAATAAAGGAGAAATAGGGGAAACAGATAGACCAGCAGATGAAAATTATAGGACTTAAAAGTAATTATCTCCCCCTATCTTCCACAGAAAATATTGAGCATTAGGCCAAATATGGCCTGTGAACCCCAGGTTTTAAAAAGCTAATTGTCTAATAGATTCTACATTCAATTTTTCTCTTGTCTCATTAATACTAAATAATGAATAGAGATCTCTTTTCCCATATCTTTTACTGTTTAATTGCATTTTCTGTATCCATTTCCCCTTGCCTTTCCTCTGATATTGACAATACAGCTAATAACCTTCATTTTTAGAAGCAGCAGTTTGGCCATTTCTAGACATCTTCATATTGCAATAGTTACCTAGGAGGAAATTAGGGTTTGCCTTTAGCATACTGTGCATGAAATCTACATTTTTGTATAAGAAATTCTAAAAATGAAAGAGTAGAAAACTGCAACTCGCATCAAAATCTAAGGTGGGCAGATCTGTTCCTGGTACTTTATAATCCTGCATTTAACAATATTACCCAACCGATGTCTTATGCAACAACAGGACTATTATTTAGACTGCAGATGTCTCTCTCTGGCTTTTCTTTGCAAACAAAGATTCAGGAAGGACTCATCCCGCACTTTCTGCAAGCGCGCTGATGACTAAAAAGGCCAATCCGAGATAAATAAGTTCGGTTGCAGAAAGCACAGCAGAAGGTCTCCTTGGGTGATGTTTCCAGGTTGTAATTGTTAAACAAGAGTAAGGAAGAACCCTGAGAATGGTCCCTTTATGAGTGTGTAGATGGGCACTGGGAGAATAATATATAATAAGCCAGTGGGGGAGTGGGGCATGACACAGTGGTAAATTTTGAAGGGCAGTTATTCATTATGAGAGTCCACCTCACCACAGCCTATAAGGAAGGTCCAATAATGCAGGCAGTGATCCATATCAAGAAACCAGTCATACCAGTTTCCATCTCCATTAAAAGTAAGTGTTTTGTAAAATTAGTAAGTCTTAATGACCCAATCAAGACCAAGTAACTTCAACATATTTTATATTACAACAGGAATAGTTTGCTACAGTGTATTGTTGGTAAAGTCAATTTTAAGGATTGCAGCAAAGCTCGGAGGCAGAACAGGCAGATTTAAGGGAGATGGCAGATAACATCCTCCTCCTCCTCATCATCATCATCCTTTCTGTGAATTAAAAAATCCCAGTGCTTTAACCCCATGTGCCCTTGCTCTACTGCTCCACTGGGAAAAGCCTACAAAAGTGCTACAATCTACAGTAAGACCCCCATATCCACTGATTCATTATCCACTGTTTCAATTATTCACAGGACATAAAACAGCACACCTACCATAGAGTCTTCCTAGAAAATGTGACTTCTCTAGCCATTTTCTAGGTCCTCCAAAGCAACTCAATGGTATTTTAAACCGGAAGTCCCATTATTTTCAATGTCGTTCGCTATTATCCACGGTTTTCTGTATTCATGGGCTCCCCAAAATGAATCCCCAGCAGAAACACAGTTCCCTTTTTTAAAATGCAAAACAAAAATGATTTTAAAAGAAACAAAATCATAGAAATTTAATGTGCAGGAAGCCCCACCCCACCCCGAACACAATGCAGCAGTATATATTTGCTCTTGTAGTGACTGAGATTTTCTGTATTTGAAAGCTTGCTCTGTTGGATAGACTTTAGTGGAAAGATCTGTTCCTGAAAGTGTGCCATTCTCTGCTAAAGGGTTGAACAACACACAACCAGTGGACTACCAGTGGAGCCCTCACTATCCACGAGTTCAGTATCCACAGATTTGAGTATCCATGGATTGAAATGAATATTTATTTATTTATTACCCAAGCCTGACTGCAGCCAGGCCAAGAAGTGTTTTCAGGGTAGTGGTACAGGCTACAGTAACAAAGCTCAGGCACCATGCATGCATTTTTCCTGCTTTGGCTGGGGTAGTGATTCTGCTTTTTCCCTCAAAAGGTGGAAGCTGCAGCCCACGTGCTCCCAACAGGAAGCAAGAAGAATGTGCACCCAGTGCTCGGGGCTTGCCACTACCACTGCACTCCCCACTTGGCTCCTGGATGGCAATCCTTCCAAGGACTTGGCAGGGGGGGGGCAGCAGTGGCAAGCACATGGCAATCAGAGCTTTAGCCTCCACTCATTCCCCCTCCCCCCAGCTCCTAGAAGGAAATCCCACCAAGCACCTTGTGATCAGGGCTTTAGCTCTGCTCCCGGCTCCCCTTGGCAACCCTCAATAGCCAGGCACTTGGCACCGCTGCCTCTCCTGCTAAACCCTTGGTGGGATTGCCAATCCAGGAACCAAACCGGTGAGGCAGTGGTGGCAGCAAGTCCCAAGCACCAGGCACACATTCCTGCTTCTTGCTAGGAGCCCACAGGCTGTGGCTTCCACCTTTTGAAGGAAAGAACAGAATGGCTGCCTAGTGTCTGGGCCTTGCCACCACAGCAACCACTGAGACCATTTCTTGGCTTGGCTGCAGTTGTTTGCAGGTAATTTCAAATTTTCAACAGTAACTTGAACATCCATGGTTTTGTTATCCATGGTGGGGGTGGGGTTTCCTGGAACCAACCCAATGTGGATACCAAGGGCCCACTGTATAGGTGGCCCCACAGCCATTTTTGCAACCCATAAAGTTCCAGGGACCCCTATTTTGGACACTAAATGGGAGATCCATGCTTCCAGAAGCTTCCAGGGGGTGCAATTTTCCTCTAAAGCAACAATTGTCAACACACCTTGCTTTAGCAAAAACCTCATTTGGAAAAAAAAAAAAGAGGCTAGGGAGTAATCAATTTCTGGTTTCATGGTGGCATGATTTGGCCTCTGAGGGGAATGCAGTAGAAAATCAGGGCCAATTTAAGGCACCAGCGGCGTCAGCATCTGTAGGGGGGGCATCATTGTGGGGGGGCCTGTAGTAATCCTCCTCCTGCAAAAACATTATTAGTAATAATCTGAATTTCCTGTACTGTGAATAGCTTAGGTTGAGTTAGGTTACATTGACCTGAGATAAACATATGGGGCCCCCAAAATAAAGCATTGCAGGGGCCCCCAAAATTCCTTAAACTGGTCCTGTAGAAAATGTCTCTCAGGCTCTCCAATGGGGCCAGCTTCCTTCACTGGATAAGGAAAGGCATCCAAAGCTCCGAATCATACATTCCTCCTCTCCCACTCACACCATCACATACAGTTACAGCATAAGCAGACACCTCTGCTAGTATCATAGTAACTGACATAGACTTATTTAAGCATTTATATTCCAACTTTCTATGATAAACTCCTGGAGGCTTATAAATAAAACTATAACTTGGGGCAATGAAAATGAGAGCAACCCTACCAGCAAAACAAGCAGAACAAAACTGCACTTAAAATAGCATCATAAAAACCATATCAGCAAGCAGAAGCAGAGTAAAAAATGCATCCTCACAGATGCTCCGGCTAAAAAAAATGCAGCCCAAATAAGTGAACTAAAGACAGCCATAAGAGCATGTTTTCAAGAGGAAAGCATCTCGGGAAAGGAAATTCACTAGTTTAAACATCATAAATGATGTGGCCTCCTTCTTGACTGTACATCTGTTAGTGAAGGGAGAATGAAGAGAAATTTGTTCCTCCAGAGAAGCCGTAAAAATGAAGGATCCACAAAGGTAATGGTCACATATCAAAGTCTTGGAAAATTACTTTGTTTGGACTACATCTTCCAAAACTTCAAAGTCTGGCTATGCTTGCTAAGAATTCTGGGAATTGCAGTACATTGTGCTAGTGGTGGTAATTTTTCCAGAGTTGTGTAGCATTACCAAGAAAGGCAGACAAAGGCCAGAATTCTGTTAGGGACATCTGCATACATAAGTTTCCCTTTGAGGAAAGAAATATCAACCCTACACAGCACCAGAAAAAGGACATCCACATGTATAAGTTTCCCTTATGTGGATGTTATTTTTCAGGTGCTACAGAGTTGGTATTCCCTTCGTCTCTCCACAATGCCCAAAGCCCCCTGCCTGACTTACTGAAAAGCCCTTGAACCCACCATGGATGGTCATTCTATGCTTCACAGCAAGCAAGCAGGCTCAAAGAAGCATCTGGTCATATCCCCATAGTTAGGCACAAAATGATTACAGCAGCACTGAGACCCCTGGAGGATCCCAACAGATCTCAGTACTGATGTCATCATTTTGGATCTGGCTATGGAATGTAGCCAGAGATTTCTCTGTGCCCGCTGTCCACAAAGTATGGAATGGCCATGTGGGGCAGCTTTAAGGGCTTTCAATAAATCAGGGGGAAAGTATACATCTCAGCATAGCATACTGTAGATCTTTATGTTATACTGAAGGAATGTAGGATTGAGGCCAAAATCCGCCTGCTTTGAGTTGCCTACTTTGCTAATGCCTTACTTCCTTCAGGGCTGCAGTGCTGGTGGCCTTTCCCTCCTACTGCCAATATTGATGTCTTTTACAGTGACATCAGTGGCAGCTGATGGCTCCCATGTCAGTGGGGTGGTAAATCCACTCCAGGTTTTAAAGGAGCTTTCCGTGGTGTGAACCTGTTCCCCCAAATTGGTTCAGCACCTTGGAGAGTTCCTTTACAGTCATCCAAAACCTAGTTGATCCTCTGAGCCCTGAAATGGGAGCCACCAGCAGCCATAGTCTGGCATTGTGCACTAGCAGGGATTTTGACCACCATCAGTTTGAAAATCTGAATTCCTGAAGGAAATACAGAATATGAACAATAATCAGTTTGTAAGCCTCAATTCCTCCAGAAAATATTGTGGAAGCATTTTTCTTGTATCTAAGAAAAAAAAAATACAAAACATATTTACTCTGTTCTAGCGAAAATGTTCATTCAAGTCACTATTTCCTCATTGCGCTCCACCAGAAAAATCCATTGCACAGGCTCGAAGGACACATTGGTCGCTCGAGGCTGACCCGGGAGATGACAGTCTTGTTCGGCAGCATCCTGAATGACCAAGCAGCCTTTTTTACACACTATCCACAATGCTGCAGCCTTATTTGAGAACTCACGACGAACAAGTCTTGAAGAGAAACGACAACGCAGAAAGAATCACAACCCAAAAACATCACCCAAGGAGACCTTCTGCTGTGCTTTTTGCAACCGGACTTGTTTATCTCGGATTGGCCTTTTTAGTCATCAGCGTGCTTGCAGAAAGCGCGGGATGAGTCCTTCTTGAATCTTCGTTTGCGAAGAAAAGCCAGGGAGTCTTGCAAAACTTTACACACATTGAAATGTGCTGAAAGATTTGTCTTGCAAAAGAACTGCCACAATCCTTTTCCACTTTAATGGCCCCTATCACACATTTGTTAGCTTTAGAAACCTGAACCAGAGGCCTTCACATACCATGAACATGATATGTATATCTCAACAATGTACTTGTGAACTGTATGTGATAAAGCTGATGAAAACTAAGCCTGAGCTCACCCCTTTCCTGATAATTAGCAGCTGTTATCTGACAGACACCATTTCCTACACATACAGTACTTTTGCTCCGTGATAAGAAATAAAATGTTTGCTAAAGGCAGAACTATTTTTGTTCATAGTAATGCATACATTGTCATCAGAGCTTAGAAATACACATAGAAGGTACAAAATGGTGGCAAGTTGTCAATCTGCAAAATGCTGAAGTTTTTGGCTGGAATCCCATTCATAACATACACAGCCATAACTAGGGATTATGACTGTATATGGACTGTTTTGGACTTTGCGGAAGGTGGTATCTGGTACCTCCTTCTGCAAGGCTCCACCCCAGAACAAAGCAACAGTCAAGGTGCTGCTTAACACAGCATCACCTCCCCAGTCACTGATCAATTGGTGGGTTGCCCCCAAGCTTATTCACACTGACCACTGCGGTATGAAGAAGCAGTCTTTTGCTGGGGACAGAGGCTGTTCTATTTTCCCTCCTGGCACAAGAGCAGCTTGAATGAGTCTGGGTGCACCCTCCACTGATCAGTTGCTGGGGAAATGGCACTGTCTCTGGCACACATACACACAAGCACATACGCGCGCACACACACACACACCAGCTGTTGTTGTGTTTGGGGGGAAATAGCCAGGCAGAAGGAACAGCCTCTCATAAATCCACTGAGTCCCATAACTACACCGGCAGAGACATTGGCATATGTTTCTTGAATAACAATCTTAAACCACTATGCTTTCTGCACTTAGTGTAGAGTTTTCAAAGTTATCTTAGACCCTCTTCAGCCTATTTAATGAAGAACAATCTCTCTCTCTCTGGCTTTTCTTCGCAAATGAAGATTCAGGAAGGACTCATCCCACGCTTTCTGCAAGCGCGCTGATAACTAAAAAGGCCAATCCGAGATAAACAAGTCCAGTTGTAGAAAGCACAGCAGAGGGTCTCCTTGGGTGATGTTTCTGGGTTGTGGTTCTTTCTGTGTTGTCATTTCTCTCCAAGACTTGTTCGGCGTGAGTTCTCAAATAAAGCTGCAGCATTGTGGATAGTGCGTCTCCATGCCTCCCGATGTGAGGCCAGGGCGGACCATTGTTGGTGATCAATTTGGCCAAGCCTGAGATGTTGTTTCAGGGAGTCCTTGTATCATTTTTGGGGGGTGCCTCTCTTATGCTGACCCGTGGCGAGTTCACAGTAGAGTACCATTTTTGGGAGGCGATGGTCCTCCATCCTAGAAACATGCCCTGCCCAGCGCAGCTGTGTTCTCAATATCATGCCCTCAATGCTTGTGATCCCTGCTTGCTCAAGAACAGCAACATTTGTCACATAGTCAGTCCAGTGTATATTTAGGATTGCTTTTTTTAATTATTATTTTATTTATTTATTTATTTATACCCCGCTCTTCAGCCACAAGGCTATCAGAGCGGCTTACAAATTGTTTTAAGCAATAGCTATTTACACATCTACACTGCATTAAACAGTTTCCAATGTGTGTTAGCTAATTGCCCCCCACAAACTGGGTACTCAGTTTACTGACATACGAAAGGATGGAAGGCTGAGTGAACCTTGGAGCCGGCTGGAATCGAACTTGTGACGTGGTGGCTTGCAGTACAGGCATTTAACCACTGCGCCACCAGGGCTCCTTTTTGGTGTGCACATTTAGGATTGTGCACATAAAGCGCTGATGAAAGCGTTTGAGGAGTCATAGGTGGTGGCGATAGGTGACCCATGTTTCAGATCCATAAAGGAGAATAGACAGTACATAAAGGAGAATAGACAGTGTGGCTCTATACACACTGATTTTTGTGCTTCGCCTCAGGTGTTTATTACTCCCAGACTCTTTTGTGAAGTCTTCCAAATGCGCTATATGCCTTTGCTAATCTGTGATCGATCTCTTTGTCAATCTTGGCATCTGAGGAGATGATGCTTCCCAGGTAGGTGAACTGCTGAACGGACTTGAGCACAGATGAAGAACAATAGCATACATGTAACTAGGGATCTGGCAGTTCTGTATGTGAACTATTGATAAATCTATGACTAATACCATAGTTCATATTGCATGCTGTGGTCCCACTACATTTAGCATTTAACTTTTTTTAAAAAGAGTTCCTTTCTCTCTGCCCTTGAATGCAGAATCCTGCAATGCATTGATTGATTCATTCATTCATTGTATCAACTGGTTTATATTCCAGAGCCTGGGAGTGATTAAGCCTACAGGAAACTACAGGAAAAGAGATTCCACCTAAACATTAGGAAGAACTTCCTGGCAGTAAGAGCTGTTAGTCAGTGGAATTCACTGCCTTAGAGTATGATGGAGTCTTTTTCTGTGGAGGTTTTTAAACAAAGGCTGGATGGCCTTCTGTCGGGAATGCTTTGATTGTGTATTCCTGCAGGACAGATGGATGGACTGGATGGCCCTTGTAGTCTCTTCCAACTCTATGATTCTATGATTCTAAGCCTAGATGTGCCCCAGAAGGTGGTGAGACCAGAAGATAATCAAAGCCCAGACAGGCTCAAACAGGAGAATACAGTTGTTACCTGAATTGCTGAGAGTCCGTGGGGACCCACTTGTGACACAAAAACTATAATATTAAGTTGGGGGATTTCAATTAGCTCAAAGATAGGCTGGGTAACTTGCAGGACCTTTGCAACTGTGTATACCAATACTCTCTTCAGAGACTCTGAGTTTAAAGTGAAATAAAATGGTTTTTATTGGAAAATAAACATGCAATCATTCACACTCACAAGAGACCACACAAGGCTAATGGAAAATTAAGGCAGAAGAATTTGGATAGAGCAATAGATCTAGGGAAATATGGGCTATAATTACCAGTACTGAGGAGAAGAGGTCCATGCAGCAAAGAAGACTCAGGCAAGAAAGTGAGGGTGCCACAGCAGTCTGGCAGAGTGACCATGTATGAAGAACTGTGCATGCATGGCTATTATTTGGGACTATAATTTATACCCAATTTCATATTCTGAAGGGGTGTTTTGAGTGTACAACAATACTTGGATGGGTTTCCCACAGTTAAACAAAGGAAACGCCAACTTCGTGAATTGATCCTAATGAGATATCAAGGTTGATGAGGTTATGGTAGGCTCTTTATTGTGAGAGAGGAAAGGTGTAAGGAAAGACATTTGCAGGATAATGGGTATTCTGGTCACTGTTTATTTTGGAGTATGACTCACTGCCAAAAGCATCCAAGAGGAAATTAGCACATTCCACCTTGATGATTGTGATCCTAAGGGGCTCCACTTAATTCTATCTTGGGCATGTTTGTTGGGAATTTCTAAGACATGTTCATTAGGTCTTGGGTGACCTTCACTTGAACCCAATTTTGGTTTGCCTTGGTCTACCTGCACCTTGTGAAAATATGCAATATTGCCAAATTATAAATTATTGGAGGAAGGGGGTGTAAGGCCAGATAGCTTCAGATAGCTTAGACGAACAGTGGGAATCATGCAGTCCTCTTGATGTTGCTGGACTGAAACTCTCAGCATTCCTCACCTTTGACTGTGCTGACTGCTAGCTGCAGTTCAACAAAATCTCAGTGACCACATGATTCCCACCCTGGCTTAGATCAAAGTTCTAGAGGGCTTTGCTGCAGGTCATAACTAGTGCGCTGTGGGAAGCCCTTTAAAATCTGGGCTAATATCAAGGCCTGAATGCAAGGAATCCACTCTGGCAGTCTTCTTTTGTGAACTTTACTGGTCTACCATTCCTGGACTGTCCACAAGTCAGATGCAATTTGTGCTCTAGATTTTGTATGCTGACACACAGCTTCAACTGCACCTCCCATAAAAAAGTGTGCATTTAATAATTGTGCATTGAAAATGTGCACAGTTCAACTGCTTGTACTACATTGCTCAAGCATGTTTTAGTCAGGGGAGTTGTTTAAGCAATATGTGTATTTTTAATGTGATAAAAAATGCATACTTTTTATTAAAAAGTATACAAAAAAGGAACTGATTTTATCCTGCAAGAGCATAGGCAAAATGTTGGAACCAGATAGGTACCAGACATAAAGATGGGAAACAGAGGCTGAGAATCATGCATCATTATTACATGCAACACCTTAGCATAGCATAAATATCATCCATTGAAGTTTCACTATGCAAGGACGATGCAATCCCTATACCTGATTGGTACCATAGTGCAACATGTGAACAATAGTGAATGTGCATAATTATCTCCTCATTGCATGATGTACAATGCACAATGTGTATTGACACACTAGTCTGGGAGCATTATTGCACATTTTCAACCATTCTATATGCAGAACTCCATTCCTGCAACCATCAGTGGGATATATCCATCTCTCATTGTAAAAAAAAAAAAAAAAAAAAAAAATCACTCCACAAGCACAGTGCAACTTACACCTGTATATGTCACCAACAGGACTGTGGCCAGAGAAAGTCTACAGACGTGAACTTTATAGAGGCATACATCCTCAAGTATGACATAGCATCTTTCTGGAGTAGATTCCACATATTTTATTTGGATCTTTTCCAGCCAAATCTCTACTGATACCCAGAGTCACTGTTCAAATGCACAACTGTACTCTTATACAACTAGTCCTCTTCTATTCGGAGGAGCTTTGGCTGAGGACTTTGTGTGAATTGTGCTGCAGTATGTACACTCATGGCAAACTAATTTGTGGCTGACAGAGAAAGATTAGGCTTCTTGACCACTTGCCTTACATTATGATTAATTCATCTTTTTAATTATAGACTCTTGCTGCAGATAAAAGCACCACTGAGTGACACAGTTACAACAACAATGACAGGGCAAATCTCTTTTCTAATTTAAAGAGATGATGCAAATACCCCATTGAGATTGTAAATATTGTCTCCTCTTGTTCTTTGCATGCCAAAATCATACTCTCAGCAAGGACTGTAAAACCGGGCAGAAATGACAGGAGGGAGGACAGAAGGACAGAAAACTTCAGCTAGTCAATTAAGCATGAGCAGAATGGATATGAACTATAATCACATAGGGTTGTTGTTTTTTAAAGAAATGAACCAAAGTGACAGCCAGTTAGTGTTGCCAGCTTTTCAAAATAACAGTAAGGGACATTTGAAAATCGTGATATGCGGGGCTGACAATCAAGAAGCAGCTATTTAAAAGTTTGTGCTCTAGCTAAATACCAAATTATAGTATTGGTTTCAGTTAACCTATCCGAATGTTTCTCTGTGTAATTAACATATTGTCCACACTCAGAAATTACATGATGCCCACATTTCTGTTTTTATGAAGGGCCCATACACAAAAATACAGGTGTTGGGAGGCAAGTAGCTTATTCTACAAAAAAGATAAAGCTTTCCAGTCCACAAAAATGGAACATTCCTTATAATAAGTATAACAACATTTGCCAGTCCTATAAAGCAATGGTTCTCAAACTCTGGGGCCTGCCCCTTGGGGATGCATAATAGTTGCTCAAGGGGGGGGGGTGCAATAAATTTTTTGGACATTAAATTATTAATGACCCTTGGTCCAAGGACAGCAGCAGAGATGGCAGCAAGCTCTGGGCACCAGCCACACATTCTTGGGCTTGCAAAGTGGTTGGCTGGCAGGCTCTCCGGAGGATAGAGGAGAGGGATGCAAGCCCCTATGGTGCAGAGCAGTAGAGGTGAGCAAACCTGGGTGCCAGGTCCTCATTCTTCCTGCTTCAGTTGCAGTGTTCCTGTTCTTTCTGTTCCAAAGGTGAAAGCGGTGGCTGGTGTGCTCCCCAGATGCAGTGGAGCAGGAAGCATGTGTACCTGGCACCCGGGGGCTTCCAGCTGTCATCCCCCCAGGGGGCGTGACATCCACATGTAGATGTAAAAGGGGTCACACAGTTAAAGGGTTTGGGAGCCACTGCTATAATGGGCCAGTTTTCTGGCCCTCAAATAAGGGGCATCCCTTATAATAAGGGTCTACTGGCAACCCTATGGCTAGTCCCATAGACCAGGTGCACACAACCAGACTCTCAGTGTGGTTTTTCAAGAAAGCTTGTGCATGGCCAACCCCAAACAATGTTTATGTTTCAGAACTTCTGCTTCCACTGCTACACCTATGAAGATGAATTTGTCTTCTCCTGTGAATTCCATTCTGTGATATTGTAGTTATCTGTGAGCAACAGAGCTTGGAAACATGGGGAGTACCACCCCCATGCTCTATGGGGAATTCTGGGCGTTGTAGTCCAAAACGCACCAAACTGTGTAAGAGAACTAGTAAGAAGCAGTGTGGTTCATTACCATTGATAGATTCATCCCAAGGTCCTTTCCTCTCACAGCCATCACCAAAGACTGTGTGTGCATTTAAAAATCACACAAATCGTATAAGAGGAAACTGCCTTATACCAAATTAGATATTTGTCCATCTAACCACTATGGCCTATCCTGCTAACAGCAGTACTCCAGGTTTTCAGCTTTTGTGTTTCTCATTATCTGCCACTGAATCCTTTTAACCAGGGAGATGCCAGGGACTGAACTCAGGTACTTCAATATGGAAAGTATATGCACTAGTACTGACTCCAATGAGGCAGATCTGTCCCATTCAATTGGCCTACCTTCCAGTATGGAATCACTCCTTGGGAAAGTAACTCCCAGTGTTGCAGATGTGTATAGAAGACCTAAGCTTCTCATGTTCTTGGTGGGCAATTTCTAGCAAGGAGATTCTACAAGAGATCTGTGCCCGACTCTAGATGCCCAACTCCTGATACCAGTAGGATCAAATTGCCACTGCCCTGCCAAATATCAGTCCTGCAGGAGGGAAGTAAGATTCATTTTTACTTTAAACCAAGGACTGCAGCAAGCACGTGCCTTGTTTTTATGTCTAACTGTACTTCTGGGAGCATGATTAAAAAAACAAGATGCACACTCCCCACACCGATTCTTTTAAATAAAAACAAAATCCTTCCATGCCACACTACCAAACTTCAATGTCACAGCCATACATTTGGTTTCACCAAAGTGAATTAGAGGCAAAAAGAAAAAAATCCTACAGGGGTTGCATGCAACCCATAGTTCATGTGTTGGCTATTTCAAATCTTAGAGATGGGAAGGTTAAAATAAACAGAGATGCAGCTTGGTATATACAACCTAAATGCATCCCACATCTCATTGTAGTCTAGCAGGGTGGTAAACTTGATTTATCAAAAGTGATTGACATAACATCTGCTAGCCAGCCAAATTATGTGGATAAAAGCCATGCTTTAAAAGCTAGCCACCACGGTGTTACAAATGACTGTTGTGGACGGTGCTGACTATATCCCCAAGAAGTGAAACACTATTTAATTTTAGTGCACAGATAAAGGCTTTCAAGCCTGACTGAACTTTCATGCTATCTGCATAAAGGAGAGCCTGGGGAGTATGAAAGGACTAATGGGTAACTTTATCCTCAGAAGCCTCTTGGGGAATTTGCTAGGAAGATAGTGGTGTGTGATGGGTCAAGTTAATGTACTCCAGATATCAGGGGGAGGGGTGTGGAATCACTCCCACAGCAAAAGAGAGAAAATGAGATAGAAAATCAGCTTGGGGGGTGGGGAAATGAGTTTGCTTGGTTTTCAGCAACTGAAGGAGAAAATAACACCAGCATTTGACTTAACACTTTCATTACTTCCAAAAGAGAAAGCCACACTGAAATCAGCTACCAAACAAAGGTGAATAAGAGCTCATTGTCAATGTGCATAATTACTTTCCCTGAATCTCAGCTTTGGAGGAGTGTAAAGAAGTATGGGGAAAGTATCCCCCCCCACCCCATAGATAGAGGGAGAGAGAGGAAGAGAGATGCTCTGAGAACAATAGGTTTAAGTCTCTAGATAATTATGGTTTTATGAGCTAACATAAGAAAACAAGTAATACATTCTGCACATATAAGAAGATCTTGTTCATTCCTTGTTGGAAATTAGAATTACACAATTAAACCATTATTGACACAGGCAAGGTATAAAACCTGCCTTCATGGGGAACAGTTTCATTAACTCAGGTGCCCATTATGTTTCTGTGATATTTATTACACATTTAAAACATTTATTAGTTAGTGCTAAATGCATATTTTAACTCCATTTTATGGTGCAATCCTCAAGGTATCTACTAAAAATTAAGTTTCACTGAGGCCAGTGGACTTTGTATGTATAGAATTGAAGTCTTAATCTTTTCATACTTGATATGGTAATATTTTTTTAATTGTATGTCTGGAAACATTTTACACCTTCTTTGAAAACTGTACTGTATTTATCCCATTCCCCCTTTTCCCTGGTCCATTTCACAATTTGTTTTTATTCATTCATTCATTCATTCTTTCATTCATTTACTTGAGCATTTTTAAATCCTGCTCTGGAGTCCAAGAAGAACTCTAAGAGAGGCATTTAGGGAAAGATTTAAAATCCATAAACACTCTCTCTCTCTGGCTTTTCTTCGCAAACGAAGATTCAGGAAGGACTCATCCCACGCTTTCTGCAAGCGCGCTGATGACTAAAAAGGCCAATCCGAGATAAACACGTCCGGTTGCAAAAAGCACAGCAGAAGGTCTCCTTGGGTGATGTTTTTGGGTTGTGATTTTTTCTGCGTTGTCGTTTCTCTTCAAGACTTGTTCGGCGTGAGTTCTCAAATAAGGCTGCAGCATTGTGGATAGTGCGTCTCCATGCTTCCCGATGTGAGGCCAGGGCGGACCACTGTTGGTGATCAATTTGGCCAAGCCTGAGATGTTGTTTCAGGGAGTCTTTGTATCGCTTTTTTGGAGCGCCCCTCTTACGCTGACCCGTGGCGAGTTCACCGTAGAGTAGTATTTTTGGGAGGCGATGGTCCTCCATCCTAGAAACGTGCCCTGCCCAGCGCAGCTGTGTTCTCAATATCATGGCCTCAATGCTGGTGATCCCTGCTTGCTCAAGGACAGCAACATTCGTCACATAGTCAGTCCAGTGTATATTTAGGATTATGCGTAGACAGCGCTGATGAAAGCACTCGAGGAGTCGTAGGTGGTGGCGATAGGTAACCCATGTTTCAGATCCATAAAGGAGGATAGACAGTACGATGGCTCTATACACACTCAATAAAATAATATATAGAAGTAGTAATAGTAGTAGTTGTTGTTTTTGTTATTGTTGTGCGCCTTTGACTCCAACTTATGGTGACCCTATCACATGATTTTCTTGGCAAGACTTATGCAGAAGGATTTGCCATTGCCTTTTTCTGAGGCTGAGAGAAGGTGACTTGCCCAAGGTCATTAAGTGGGTTTCCATGGCCTAGTAAGGATTTGAACCCTGGTCTTCTGAAATCATAGGATGTTATCAATCCTGTAGGAGGGAAGTAATTCCGTGCATGAAGATAGTGGGAACAGTGCAGCATTATAACACTATCACACATAGCTGTAATCACACAAAAGAAACACCATGGAATAATCGCACAACGACCACTAATGCTTTAAGAATGGGAGTTTACTTCCATGATTTGGCATGGGAGAGATTTCAGTGGTTCTCATGCGAAGACAAGAGCACACTTAAAACTCCAAAAACAACTTAATTAACAAAGTAAATGAACACATAAGCACTAAAACAAAGTTACAAACATGCAAACTAAATGGGACAGTTCATAAAAAGAGCATCCTGTCCTTCGTTTTTGCATTCTCACCCAAAAATTTTCTTGCCAGGAATGGGGAGGGGTGAAAGAGCACGCCCCCCATTCATGATGTAATCTTGCGATAACAATGGGACGTGGTTTCACACGCCATCAATAGCATGAAAAATGTGCTGTTGACAATCTATTGACGACTTATTCTGTGAATTGTAAATAATGCCTTTTTTTCCAGCTGGAGAACAGTGTAAGAACGTGAAGAAGACAATGATGCATGATAGCATGTTCCATTTGCCCTACCCTGATGTTGCAATCCCACGATTTTGCTGCATCTGATAATGTCCATAGTCCAACATTGAAACTACTACACCACACTGGCTCTCTTAAACAGCAGAGAAAATGCCAGCTAAGAACAAATACAGTAGGACCCCCATATCCACTGATTAATTATCCACTGATTCAGTTATCCATGGTTTCAGTTTCAGCACAGCTACCATAGAGTCTTCCTAGAAAATGTGCCCTCTCTAGCCATTTTTCTAGGTCCTCCAAGTCAACTCTATAGTATTTTTTAAGCTGGAAGTCCCATTATTTTCAATGGCGTTCTCTATTATCTGCAGATTTCTTTATCCATGGTGGGGCCCGGAACCAATCTGCCACAGATATGGGGGTCCTACTGTAATCAAAAAGCTTTGGAAAATAAACTGGTATAGAACTCTGAGAAGAGTTCCTAATGTTTATTTCAACACACATGTGTGAGGGAAGTTGTCTGAGGATGCTTGGATCCCATGTTCTCTAGGTCTAGAAAAGTTAACACCAGAATTTCCCTGTGAGGAACACAAAGTGTGGAACATCTTCAAATATTTGAAGACATGGAATGAAAGTCTGCTGGGCAGCTGTCACTCCCAGAGACACTCCTCCTGCATATTGGAGTATGCATCTCCTCTTCCTGAATTTGACCTCCTCCTCCACACACACACTTGAAAAACTCTTGGAAAAGTTCTCTTTAAGATTACAGTTCTCAGAACACCCACCCATCACCCTGGGCCAGGCAGACCAATGTCCATGATGCCTAGGGAATTCTGGGAACTCTCATGCAAGAAGTAACTTTATCAGACTCTGCATACCCTACAGAGAGAATTGCTGTACATATAGTAAAACAAAAGGCTAAAGTGGTCCTTAGAGCCAATTCAAAACATTCAGAAATAGTATATAGTGGAACTGCCCTTTTATTGTACCAGTTCAGATGTCATTGACAAATCTCTTCTGAATGCCTCTCTCCTCTATTAAAGCATCCCCAGTTTTGCAACATTAGACTTGAGGTGATTGCATATACTGTATAAACATGCAATCCTCTTTCCCAGGATTCTGAACAGGTATGGTTCCATGACATCAACTTTTGCTGGGAATCTTTTGAACTGACCTTGACAAAGCCATCTCCATGGAGTTACATCAGCAACAGTTTGCCCCACATTACTTCATTCCTTTTTAAATAGTTGCATTCTTCTGTGAGACATTTCATCTTAGGGGAGAACCTACACAACCATAGTTTCAAGATGCATGGCTGGAGCTACCTGTCACGTATTGGGGTGGGTTGTCTATGTTGATCCACCAGTCATTTGCAGAAAGCTGGCAGACATTAATTTTATAGACATTGAAAAGAATCAACACAAGAATGATTAGTTGGTTATTATTCCAGACTCACGTAATGGTTAATGGTCAACTATTAACAGACATTCCTTTTTATTTTTATCCGAGTCTATTTCTATTAGACTTTCTAATTACCAGTACTGGAGACTTTGGGAGTCAAGCCAAAGCAAGCGAACAAATTAGACCTTCCCTCCCATCCTTACTACCAACCAGAGAATCAGGTCAAAATGAAGGTAAATAAATCATATTTGTAAATATGAACTTGCTAGCCTTTTGGGGTGGTGCTGTGTGAGGGCATACTGACCTGCAGTCATAGGCTAAACCCAGTTTGTCTCAAGCAAAGTCCAACAGTCTAATATTTTATCACTGCTAAATAAATATTTTTTCATGTTCCCGTTTTACACATCAAATAAAAAACCACATGGCTATCACAAATGGTTAGATACATAGTTCTCTCATTCGCAGCAGAGGCCAGTGCAAAGGACAAGTACATGGCAATTAAATATGAAAAGAGCTTAGAAGTTCTCCTTCCAGGGACAGGTTGCCATAGTGCAATGGGCAAAGTACACAACAGAAAAGCAGGGAGCTCGCAGAATTGGTTTCCTTATTATGTTCCTTCACGTAGCACCCTAGGGAGATTTTCAGACAGGCAAAAATCTCCCCTTGCCGCGCGAGCAGCCTCCCGAAACTGCTGCGCGGCAAGGGTCTTTTTCGGACCGCGCTGTGCCTGTGGCGAAACCGTCCGTGTCACTTCCGTGAAGCTTGGGACGGCTCCGCGCCATATTTCAATCACGGAGGCTGCCCGTGCTTGAAATATGACGCGGAGCCGTCCCAAGCTTCACGGAAGTGACACGGACGGTTTCGCCACAGGCACAGCGCGGTCCGAAAAAGACCCTTGCCGCGCAGCAGTTTCGGGAGGCTGCTCGCGCGGCAAGGGGAGATTTTTGCCTGTCTGAAAATCTCCTAGGTCAGTGAAGATAAAAATATACATCTGGAACCAGTGAAGCAATGGATGGTCTTTTTATTGGCAAATTTAGATAAAGACAACACAGAAGATACATTTGCTTACTGGTCATGAATTTGAGGAGTGGCATTCATTTTGAAACATGTCCAGAGATTAATCAAAGAGAACACTTTCTTTCAAGAGAATAGCTCTGTTTCTTACTCCAAACAAAGGGACCAATTGTTCTGTGATCCTGCAACCCACCCATGCACAACATTGTGTTGTGTTACTTATAATTTGATGGGTTACCTAAAAAAAAAAAAAAAAAAGCACAGTGTAAGTACAGGGAAATAATATGAACTGAGGGACCCCAGTTAAAGTGAAGTGTGTGGTATGGAAAGGGTCACAGCTCAATGGAAGAGTATCTGCTTCATGGGTAAGAAACTTTTTCATCAGACTCACCAGCCTGAAATGATTTTGGGTAAAAAAATCATTTAAAAAATCTCTTCTTATCCAAATAGCTAAGTACTGAGCTAAACCAATCTTCCTTGGCATAAGGGATTTTCCATACAGGCTTAGCCACATTTGGTCTTATGAGTACGTTTCTCACTGCTAAGACCATCACATTGTGAAAGAGATCAACACAGGTAGTGGTAAAACCAATGCCAGTAAATATTTATCAAGGCAACCCTTGGCACACTTTCCCGGCAGAAATAACCCAGTTGACCTTAAATCTGCGGGGCCTGTTTACACTGCAGAAATACAGCAGTTTGACACCACTTTGTCCACCAGAGTTCTATTCTATAGCATCTTGGTATCCCAGGCTGTCTGAATTCAGCAATGCCATGATGCTGGTTGGGCTACATGCAATGTAAGTGCTTTACCATACAGCTATGCAGAGCAGCCTCATTAGCCAGAGCTCCTAATCTCTCATTACCTTCATTTTGTGGAGTCATCCAACCCAGAATAACTTGGGAAAGAGCTAGAGAGCAGTGTATCCTGAAAGCAGGGCCGGTTTAAGGCACCAGCAGCATCAGCATCCGCATCATTGTGGGGCCCCCGTACTAACCCTCCTCCTACAAAAACATTATTAGTAATAATCCAAATATCCTGTACTGTGAATAGCTTAGGTTGAGTTAGGTTACAGTGACCTGAGATACACATATGGGCCACCCAAAATAAAGGATTGCAGGGACGCCAAAATTCCTTAAACCAGTCCTGCCTGAAAGTCTTGCCTATTCTCAACTAACAGTATATATTCACTCTGGGGAGTGGGTGTTGGCATTTGTTAGTGCTCACTTGCACCCTCCATCTCATGGATTGCTACAGAGGTTTCCAAAGAGTGGTAAATCATCAGTGCTAGAGGTCAGCACAATCCAGTTGGGTTCCTCTGTCGGTGTGAGTGTGTCTGTGTGGGGGTGTCTTTCTCATTTCTTATGTTTACCATGTTATTTAAATAATTAACAATAATTACATTTTTACTGCCAGCAGCCTGAGTGGGATGTGTCTTCAATTTTTTTAATGGTTTTTCCTGAATAATGGTTATTGTGCAGCAGTTAGCTTGGTTGAAAGGACTGCTCCACATGCCTCATTTTAAAACTATTGCCTTTGCTGGGTCTATGGAACTTATCAGACAGGAACAAAAAAAGTGTTCCTGTCCCACAATCTCCACTCCTGTCCCTGCCCCATCCCTGTCACACCACAATCACCCTCCCCACCATACTTAAGTGAACAAAGCTCTAATGGAGCTCCCTCCACTTCCTGGATTGAAATCCCGCGGATTCTCGTGAGAAGACATGAGTGTGAGAAATTCAAAAATAAAAATAAAAAGAACATGAAAAAATTACACCAAGCACAAAAACACACTTTAAAGGGTAGAAGTAACCTGGGGAGGGTAATAAAAAGTGTGTCACTCCTGGATGTCCCAATTTCACCTGGAGTTGTTCTGGCAGAGACTGCCCATTGATGTGGGATCTCGCCAGCATAACGGGGCACCTCGTCACACCCAGGAACATCTTTGACAGTAACAGAAAGGGGGGGGTCTATTGATGACAGCTTCTCCAGTCAACAAAAAGCAGCACTGGTGGAACAAGAGCAGAACAGGTGCGTAATGAGGGGGAAACCACATCAACTGAAAAGGGAGCCCTTTTGCGATTTCCTGGCATTCCTATAAGGCTATTTTTAATGTGTCTGATAATTTCCACTGTCCACCTTCTCAGCAGGCATAGAGAAGTCTATTTATGGTGCAGATGCTTTGGTAAAAAGGCATGTTTTGGACACTCAGAACTTGTTGCCCATGCTTACTGCTAAGCAATCCAATCGTTATCACTTGTGAATAGAATATATAAGATGGCTTTTTCTACTGTTTACATCATATTTTTATATCTGAGTAGGAAAGGGGAAGAGTATTTGCAACAGAGATGCTCAAGGAAAGAGAGATACTTTGGATGTGCAAAACCTGTTGCTCATTCTTCTCACTTGCAAGTAAATATGTAGGAGCTGAATTTGCATACTGTGTTGCTTCTCAGTATCTGAGTAGTCATTGAGAGGAATGATTGTAATGGGAAACAGGTAGTCTTGCATGCAAGATGGGAGCGCCAAGGAATAAGTAATGGTAGGGTATGTCCATGCCCCAACCTCAACGAGACCATGGGCAATCAGTGACATCATGATTTGTCCAGCTGCTCAAAAATGGTTCCCCACCCTTGATCTGATATGATCTAGCAAACTGTCAGCTCAAGGAGTGTGAAAACAATGGCTGTTCATTCCAAACAAAAGACAAAATAATTTTCAGTTCATTCATTGCCTTTGTCTTCTGGCTTTGATGTGTGATAACTCATTCAGGATGCTAATGTGCAAGTTGTAGCAGCAACCCTAACATTTCTTTCTAAGAATAATGAGGTGGTAGATGAGACCCAAATTCTTCTGATGCTGGCAAATATCTGTGTAAGATCTGAAATCAGCAACAGTGGGGCAGAGACTCACTCATCAGTATTCAAATTTGTTGTTAATTGCTGTCAAGTCAACTTTGACTTATGGAGACCTTATGAAGGAGAGACCTCCAAGTCACCTAATCATCAATAGCCCTACTCAGGTCTTGCAGGCTCAGGGATATGGCTTCCTTGATCAAATCTATTCACCTGTAATCTGGTTTTACATGTTTCCTACTGCCTTCTATTTTACAAAGCATTATTGTCTTTTCTAGTGACTCACCTCTTCTCATGATGTGTCCTAAGTACAACAGTCTCAGTTTAATCATCTTGGCTTCGAGGGGGAGTTCAAGCTTAATCTCACCAACTCTCATGAGAAGACGCTCACGCAGGGAATTCAAAAAACAAAACAAAACAAAGACACAAAAAGTTCAGGAAAGCACAAAACACACTTTAAAAGTTCCAAGTACACTGGGGGGGGGTCATAAAAAGAGCGCCCCCTACCTGGCTGTCCTGATCACACCCAGAACTGTTTGCCCATTGGCTCTGCATTCGTGTGAGTTACAATGGTGCATGGATTCAAACGCTGGCAGTGCCAGCAACAAATTGCTACAGGGGATCAATTGACGGCTTGCGATGTCAATAAAAAAGCATGGCTTTTTGACAGTACATGATTGCAAAGGGGCAACATCGTCTGGTATGTGCACCCTTTTGCAGTCATTAGGCATCCTTATGACACCATATTTGACTCTTCTGATAAAGTCCTTAGTATTGTTTTAATAGGTATTTATTTATTCATTGCCTTGGGAGCCCTTGTGGGCTGGGAAGTGATAAAGAAATATTTTATTTAAATAAATAAATAAAGCAAACAAGCAAGCAAGCTCATAGCCAAACTCATAATTTCAGTTTACATTATCCTGGTCCAGCAGAGAGAACATTCTCTCTTTTTCTCTTTCTCCAATACTATAAACAGCTGAGTAGGGCAAGGAAGGGGGACAAAAGGAAAATTTCTATAACTGGTGCTGATATCTGTAATGAATTTCATTCCTGGGGGTCAAAATCCTTCTTTTGTTCTCCTAGTGAAATGTGTGTGTGCACACACATGCATGGAAGACCCATACTTCTGCGGCAGCTGCTGCTGCTGCTGTTGTTTAATTGAAAATGGATGAGCTACTTCCACTGCATCATTCCCCTCTTTCCTCCATTAATTTGTAGAATCCAATTATATTTCCTTTCTGTTCAGTCTTCTGTTTACTAATCTATATAGGTCAAGCTACTTTAACCCTGTCTTATTAAATAGGGTCACAGTTTCTCATGATCTTGTTTTTACATATTTATGCTTTTATTTATTTAAACCACACAATAAGCCAGTTTTCTGCATGATGTATAATTTAACATTTTCTATTTTGAACTGGCTGACATCACAAGAGCTTTTTAAAAGGGAACTCCATTTATAACACATTGCAGTGGTCCATACAGGGGGTTATCAAAACATGAATATCTGTAACAAAGCTACATGTATCCAGGTAGACTTACAGCTGATATATTGCCCTAAGCTAATAAAAACTTTCTGAGCCGTGGAAGCAACTAGTTTTGCCAGGCCCTGGCATTTCAGGACCAAGACCTTGGGATGTCTCCTTGTATTATCACAAGAGACAGCACCTGTTGATATTACAAGAAGTCCCAGGTGCATATGAGTGATCCCTTAAGCCACATCACAGGATAGCCTGTCTTCCAGTGGCTTCATGTACATGTGATAAAGCATGAGTGCTGGGGAGAAAATGTAATAAAGTACTGTAGCATAACTGTTGTTGGGCATCATCTTCTTAAATTAACCACTCAAGTAGGAGCCACTACAATATAATACTCAGACATCTCAACTCAATCAGCTTATTCAGATCATGGATGATGGTACTGAGAGCTGCTGAGAGGTATCAACAGGGTCACAGAGTAACAGAGTTCGAGAGTTTTAGTGCAAAACATCTGGAGGGCCAAAGCTTCCTTGCCTGTATGAGACCAGCAATGCAATGGTGGCACAATTCAGGTTTGTGCTTTGCTTTGCTTTTCTACTAAAACCCTGAGATCCACCAACCAGAACCTGGTGAAAAAGAAATATGTTTGAAGATTCCAAGCATAGGAGTTCATGTGAACTGAACAGAGCTTACTGGTCTTCCACACAAATTTTTCCTCCTCATCACTCCAAGTTTTTTTTTTAATTTCAGCAGTTTTATTGAATAATTTAAGTCAGGTGGGTCGTGTGTGTGTGTGTGTGTGTGTGTGTAACTATGATTAAATAATTAAAACTCAGAAAACTTGCTGTTCTTCTGCAAGTCACCCAGAGATCTACTTTCAGATCCTGGGACCCTTTCACAGTACACAGCACTGTGATTACACTTTATCTGCTATGTCAACATTCTACAGAATCCTGGGATTTGCAGTTTAGGGAGGGGTATTTAGGATTTTCAGCTAGAGCTCTCCAATGCTTTAGCAAACTACAGGCCCCAGGATTTTATAGGATAAAGCCATGGTCATTAAAGTGGAATCATAACACTACGTTCTTTCTTCCCCTGCTGTAGTATACCAGAACCAAACAAACATCAAGAAATAAAATGCATGTCCTTGGTTCTCAGCCTGCAATAATTGCAACGTGCTCTTGATGGCTATTAAAACTGTCTCCCAGCAATTAAAGCCTGAAACTCTAAGTCACTGTACCTTTTCACAGAAAATTATATTGTGCCTACAAGAACGCAGCACATATATTCTCAATGCAGAGCTGAAGGTGTTCCCAAAACAGTGGGCAAGAGGGCAGCTCCCCACTCTTGTCAGTTCCAATGACTTATTGCACCTGTTCCCTTGAAGGACTGCTCATTTTGTGCAAAAGTGGCTTTGCTGCCTGGCAGAGCAGGCATTCTCCAGTTTAATTCTGGCTTTAACCAGCTGGGTATGTTGAAAGAGCAAGAGTGAAGGGCAGCTCTGCCAGAATCAAATTTCATACATTCTGACATGTAAACACACCTTCACCTGAACAATGATGAAACACGGAGTGCAAACAGAAAGGCTGACCAGTTCAGCAAGCTGAACAAAAGGCGTCATTTCTTCCTTACATATTACTATATTAGAATTATCAGCAATGATAAATGTACAGAAAAGGAAGTGTCCTGGGTCAGCATGTGCCTTTTATACATGGAGACTGACTGGGTAAAGGAATTTTGCATAGGTCCAAGCCAGCTCTTTACTATTTGGAAGAAGCAGGAGATATTTCAGGTTTCCTGTCTTTTCACTGGCCTCTAAGTCCGCATCCATTATTAGCTGATGAAACACAAGAGTTGCTGCTTCTATTGTTCAAGGATATAAAACAGCAACTGGAGGCCCCAGGGTCAACTACTGTGAGGAAGACCGTCTGGTTCCACAATTGCCAAACTAGAGGCAAAGGGAGTATTTGGAGAAAATGGTGGTGGAAGCAATAAGATTTGCTCATGGTGATCTTTAGAAAATTGCAGGGGAGGTGATCCTCCACGTGCCAGCCCTTACAGCCCCTTCACACTACACAAGCATATCACTATGTTTCCATTCTAACTGTCATGGCAACATCCTATGGAATCTTAAGGTTTAGATACCATCACTAAACTGCAAATCCCAGGATCCCGTAGGATGGAACCATGGCAATTAAAATGGAATCATAGTGCTATGTTATAACTGTGTATTATGAAAAGGTCTTTAAAGTGGCCTTTTTTCAAAATGTGCTGCTGGCCAAGAGGACAGAGTACCAGTGGTCCAAAAACTCATAATGAAGCTTTAGAGTTAGGATAAGGAAGTACTGTAAATTAGATTTAGGCTAGATTCACCCTTGCCAAGTTCCCCAAGGGCTAGATTACATCAGGGGGACATATTTGAAAAGTGCCCAAATTGTTTCCCTCCTCCCACATTGTTTCCCTCCTCCCACCACTCTCAGGTGGCACTGCCAGGACTTTCAGGAAACCAAACGCACCCAGATTACTTCCCCCTAGGAAGTAATTTATTTTTGAAATGAGTTACTGTACTTTGATAACTAGTGACTTTTGGAGTAACAAGATAAAATGGTATTACTTTTTCCCTGTAACAGCCATGGATTTAATTTACTACTTTTCAGTGAGGCAGGTTGTCTGCCTGTTACACATTACTGAGGGGGGCAGTGGCATTACTGAGCAACAGGAAGCCAAAGGAGAAAGGTCACAAGGTGGGTGCCTTGAGAAGAATAGCTTTGTATCAGCCTTTGCATTTCCCCCCACAATTTCTAAGGTGCAATATCTGAAATAGCCACTTGGAGAAACCAGAAGCCAGCAATAAGAGGGGAACTGCATTATTTTGCTGTTATGTCCAATTACTGATCAAAAGCAGCAGGAACTCTGCTTGTTCCCAGAGGGGTCAGATTTTGGGATGGTGGAAGAGCCAAAGAGGAGCATCCAGCAGGCCAGATCCCAGGGTTGCCAGGTCAAGAGCTTCACATGCCCTGAGATTTCACATCTAAGCCTGAGACCTAGGGACATGGCCCAAAGATGTCACAGGGATTGAAGCCTGGTGATGTCATTAAACATCATACTTTAAGAATCAGGTACAGTTGCTCACAGCATCTCATTCAAATAAGAAATCAGACAAAGATGACAGGAGAGGAGATCTCTGGAGAGTCTACAGTGCTGTCATGTATTGGCATCCACCAACTCAGTGACCAGCAGTTTCAGAGTTCCAAACAGAAAACTTTATTGTCACAATAATCCAAGGAGCTATCCCTACAGATTCATTGTTCAGAATGAAACCTAACTGACAAACAGAATACTAAAAGCAAATTTCAATCTACAAAATCTGGTGGGCTATACAGTCGTTGGCTATCCATCATCCCCACTCCCACTTCCCACCATACCAGGGCTCAGCCTCCAGAGTTGAGACCCAGATGCAGTGCTTATCAAACCATGATAGACACAGAGCACATACTCCCTTTTACAGTCAGGCTACATACTTGTTAGCAAGCACAGAAAAATGCAAATATAATTAACCACCAGGTTATACAGCAAAACTGAATTTGGCAGGAAAAGGTCATGTCCAGGACCAATCCTGACAAGTACCCACTCCAAAACAGCTTGCAACAACAGGAACACAGTTTAAACAAGTGTTTCTTTTCAAAGCAAAATTCTCACCCTGAGATTCCTCCTCTTGCCCTAAGGCCTGGAGAAAGAAGACCAGGCCCTGAGATCTGAGAACTCTAATCTTACCCTCTTGTAGGCCGGGTTTAGTTTGAAGGCCGTAGACTCTCTTTCATTAGACTTTTTTAAACAGGGGAAACAAACCCCGAGGAGGTTGGGAGAAGAAAGGGGCTGTTTCGCTTACAGAGCCCCTTTTCAGACAGCCCCGTCCTGCTCCGTCCTCCTCCCGACCTCCTCCTGAACTTCCCCCATGCTGCTCACACCACTTTTTATTGACAGAGGTTCTCCATCAATAAAAAGCAATGCCAGCAGCATGGGGGGACGTCAGGAGGAGGTTGGGAGGAGGACGGGGCTGTCTGAAAAGGGGCTCTGTAAGTGAAACAGCCCCGTTATTCTTCCAACCTCCTCAGGAGGGGGGTCCCCATGTCTGAAAAAGTCCATGGAATCATAGAGTTGGAAGAGACCACAAGGGCCATCCAGTCCAACCCCCTGCCATGTAAGAATAAACTATCAAAGCATTCCCAACAGATACCCATCCAGCCTCTGCTTAAAAACCTCCAAAGGAGACTCCACCACCTTGAGGCAGTGTATTCCACTTCCAAACAGCTCTTACTGCCAGGAAGTTCTTCCTAATGTTTAGATGGAATCTCTTTTCCTGTGGTTTGAACCCATTGCTCTGTGTCCTGGTCTCTGGAGCAGCAGAAAACAAGCTTGCCCCATCCTCAGTATGGCATCCCTTCAAATATTTAAACATGCCTCTCATGTCACCTCTCAACCTTCTCTTCTCCAGACTAAACATACCCACCTCCCTAAGCCGTTCCTCATAGGACATGGCTTCCTGACCTCCCACCATACTGGTCGCCCTCCTCTGGACACATTCCAGCTTCCCAATATCTTTCCTGAATTGTGGTGTCCAGAACTGGACAGAAGTATTCCAGGTGAGGTCTGACCAAAGCAGAATAGAGCGGTACTATTACTTCCCTTGATCTAGACACTACACTCCTCTTAATGCAGCCTAGAATAGCATTGGCTTTGTTAGCTGCTGCTTCCTTGCTGTCAAGTATATTACCTCCTCACACACACATACCCCTCCAGGTTGGAACAACAAATAAGACTATCAATTTTAAATGATATTCATATTTTTTTTTTCAAAATGACAGCACCCTGCCCATGGGGAATAATTCAGCTCAGGCTGAGTAATTGACCTTGTCTTGGAAGAGCCAGATGCCATTATAAAAATAAGATACCCCACATCTTTTATTTCAGAACTGAGCCCAGGCTCAGATTAAGCTCTTCGTTGGAAGACCTGTTTAGTGTTCAGCTGGGCAGAAAGAGCTAGAAGCCACCAGTTTAGCAGGAAACACCCATCTGTCATCCCTAGTGCTGCCTAGAGAAGATGATTTGATAGAAGAAAACTGCACCCAGCATTTATGAGGAGAGCCTGCAAAAGTGGGGAGATTTTAAACCAGCCTGCAATGGTGTGGGAGGTGGTCAATTTTATTGTGCCTTTATTACGCTCATCATTGAGAGAAGTAGAAAAATGTTGTCTTTTCTTTCTTTCATTTTTTCCATGTTCCCATCAGCCTTTCTAACAAAGCTGACCAGTCTTCTAGTCTGAATTGGTGCAGCTTCTACTGCTGTGTGTTTTTTGCTTTCGTTCCCTCTATTCCTCTGACCTTCAGACTGTGCCTCCTCTTTTTTGTAATCAGGTGGCCCTTTTCTGGACTTTAAAATAAATTAATAGACAGTAAAAGAAAATCCCTGTGGGAGCAGAGACGGGGGAGTTCCTTGTATAAAAACTTAAAATGCCCCACCTGCCACTTGACCAGCAAAAAGCTTGGATTCATCTCTACCCTCCCTTGCAGATTATGTAAAGCTATTTAAATCCTGAGTGACAGTATTTGCTAAGACAGCTGTTGGGCTCTGCCACCATTGGTGGGGGAGAGGGGATGAAAAGCATGGCAATTGTGAGGGTGAAGGTAATAAAAGATGACTCTTTTACATAGTCCTTTGGCAAAACAAAATACCCAGCTGCTATATTTTGTCCAGGTGGAAGCAAACAAAATAACAGGGCAGAAATAATGTTGCTGCAAATAAAGGGATGGGTGGGGTTTTTAAATAAAATGTATCTCTCCCCCACTGCCATTCTGCCTGATATTGTTTTTCTAGATATCAGTGGCCTCATCATCATCTCAGATGCAAAAGCAGAGGTGGAAGGAAGTCTCCTCTCCCTGCTCTCTCTCTCTCTCTCTCTCTCTCTACTTGTTTTGCCCATATGAAATTCGTTTTAAAACATTTCAGAGTAGGGATTTAAACTGGAAAAGTGCTACTGGTTGATCAAATATTTAGCTGCCTTTCTTTTTTGGAATGAAGCTACACATTTGTGTGGCAGGGATCCACAGGCTCCCTCCATCTGATTTTGGATGTGGGGCCTTTTCAGACTACACAAGAATTGCACTGCATTCAGGGGCATAGCAACAGGGCAACAAAATGAGGACATTGCCATTTCTAAATAAAATTTGTGTCCCCCTCATGAGGTTTTCCTTCAGTTTTCAAATTTCTTGCACTGTAGAAGTAAGATGTTGTCAGGATCGGTCCCTGATGTTGCCTGTTCCTGCCATTTTTTGTATTGTTCTGTAACCTTGCTGTTAATTTTATTTTCATTTCTTGATACTTATTACCTAGTGTTCTGTAGCAATTGTGGAAGGGAAGTATAATGGTCTCTATGAGAATGTTGAGATAAGCCTGTAGCTGCAGAATCAGCTTGGGAAAAATAGGATGAACAGGGCATGGGAAAAGGAGGTCAGAGGATGATGGATAACCAATAGTATTGTAGCCCACCAGATTTCATAGATTGCAATACACTTTTAGTATACTTCTTCCCTCTAAGTTTCAGTTCTGAGCAACAACCTTGTCTGATAAGCTTTCTGGATTTCTGTGCCAATAAAGTTTTCTGATTAACTCTGAAACTGCTGGTCACTGTATCTGGGCATGCAAGTACATCACAGATGTTAAGAATCCCTCACACCTAGAACTCAATCAATTGTCTTTATTTGTAGCCAATAGACCATAAAATCCTCAGATTAAAAGATAGATTTGATTAAATGAAAAAATATAATACAGAATAAAATGTCTAACATTTAAAACAACTAAACAATTCTATTACACATCAAATATAGTTAAAATTATTTTGTCGTAAGTGATCTGATGAACTGCCAGATTTAAGAACTGATTTAAAAATTTAGCTCCCTGCTCTCTAAACTACATGTTGGAGCCTTTGAACAAAATAATTAGAAGAGTCACAAGGGAGTAGCCTGGGACCTAGAACTCCTATTGCTGTTGTTTGCATTCCTTCAACTTTGCCTGCCCTTTTTCTTTGGATGCCTGAATGGCATTTCTAAATGTTTCAATATACTGTGATGTCAGAAATGTGGGGACTGAAGGAAAATTGCATGGGGAGGGGGCAAGACCCTCATTTTTCACACATGCATGAACTGAGCTACACACCATCTATATTCCACTGTAACTGCTATGGCAACATCCCACAGAATCCTGAGGTTTGCAGTTTGGGGAGTGGTATTGATGAAATGATTATGATATTTTTTTCAGCCAGTCAGTGAGGATAATTAATTAGGGTAGATTTCTCCCCACTCTGGGTGAAAATGAATATTCCTGAACAGCATTCTCCCCATATTCCAATGTACTATTATGTTATGGAGGAATTATTCTGAAGGGGAAAATATAGGGGTTGTGCGTGCACATACACACACACACACAACATTTTCTCTACAGAAAACATTTTTTTCCACACACACAAAAGGTTTCTGTCTATTCAATAATACCCCTGAAACACTTTAGGATATTCTAACAATGGGAAATTAGGAAAAATTCTTGCTGATCTAATATTCGTCCCAATATGGTTAGAAGTGTAAAATCATTGAGTTTGAAGTGGGCTCATGGGCTATCAAGTCCAACCCCCTGATCAGTGCAGGATATCCAGCTAAAGCATCCCCAGCAGGTAGCTATCCAAACTCTTTTTAAAGACATCCAGAGAAGGAAACCCCACCACCTCTCTAGGCAATTGATTCCATTGCCAAACTGTTCTTACTGTCAAAAAAAATCCTTCTAATGTTCAATTGAACTCTACCATCCTGTAACTTAAATTAGACCTGGTCCTACCCTTTGGGACAGCAGAGAAAAAACCTGCCCCCTCATCTCTGTAACAACCCTCAGTGCAATCATGTCACCCTAGTTTTGTCTGCACCAAGCGAACAAGCTCCGCTCTTTCAACCTCTCCTCATATGTTTTGTTCTCCATACCGCTTATCATCCCCATTGCCTTTCTCTGAACCCATTCCAACTTGTCTATGTTCTTGTGACATCACTAAGGTTGGTGTCACTCCTCCCCCAGACAGTGTCACCTGGTGTGGTTCAGGCTCTCTGCAGCCCCTAGTGCTGCCACTGCTATGTCCTTCTTAAAATGAGGCACTCAGAACTGAATGCAATATTTCAAATGAGGCCTGATCAGCACAGAATACAGTGGGACTATTACTTCCCTTGACTTGGAAACTATGAATTCATTTTCAGTCTGGGGATGAATAATTACAAATATTGGCTGGAATCCTGTCGGGGTGTTGTGTACTCATATGTAGACTTGCATCTGCAAGAGATAGAATTGCAAAGATATGCAATGTCTATATCCAGTCAAGGGCTGCTGTTACATAACTACATAGCAGAATTGGCAAATGGGGCTGAATCTGCTGTGATCCCCAGTGAGCAGCAGACCCACAATGCACATTGGGCACCCCTGATGCTCATTAGGCACTCTTCCCGATATCCAATTGCACATTTTTGCAATTCAATAACAGGGTTTCTTGGGGACACCCCCCTTTGTTACATCCACACAAATTTATGTTGAGTGAAAGATCATACAGGATCCCAGCCACGCTTTCCATCCCTAATCCAGGAGCTCATCTATAGGAGGAGATATAATTCTTGTCTCCACAATTTTTCTCTCAAGCTCACTGGCATGGGAAGTTATCTGTTTTGAAGTTCAATTGGAGCATGTCCAAAAATAAAGATGGTGGCCATGAGTGAATTACCCATGCTATTATTCCCCCAAACCCACCATTGCATGGGGACTTTTTTCTCATTAAATCCAAGATGTGGAAAGGCAATCTTCTACTTTTAAAACCTGGGTTTTTTACTTTACAGCTCCCAAATGTACATGATTAGTAGTGCAAAAATCAGCAATGGAGGTTCCATCCATTTCATTGCCAGAAAGCCCCCCCCCCCCAGACATCTGACCAATCATGTTTGGACTTCCAGAATGTGCCCTGCTTTGAATGGGTTGTCCAAATGGGCGGGAATGCACATTTCTACATATTTTTAGAAAAAACTTTGCAAAAAAACCCATGAAGACTGTTACTGTGCAGTACATGGAGTTTTGACCCCCTCCTTTTGAATATGGTGACTCCCCGCAGGATCTCATCAGGACAAAAGGTATATTCCGTGAGGAGTTTTTTCATCGTCTAGACAACACCCAGGAGTGTCAGATTATTTAGTGACTAAATTTGTGAATGAACAAACAGACCCCCAAAATAATGGGGGAGGAAGAAAAACACCCTAGACTAAAAAAAAGTACTGGACTATTAGTAGTGAATATTGGGGGAAGAGTTTAAAGGTGTTTTCTTTCACATGCAAACATACACACACACAAACATATATGCACACATTCCTTTACACACGAAATGGCAGCCTTTCCTAGTTGAAAATGAGTCATTATTTAACTTCACCAACAGACTTCAAAATGTAAACCTAAAAAGAATGAGAAAAAAAGATTCTGATTTCATAAATGCACAGTACATACACAGCTTCAAAATGGTTAAACTAAGTCTTAAGAAAAAAATGTCCAGTATTCAGCCATAGGGAACCACTCTTCTTTATCTGAATGTTTTTATTTATTCAATGTGTTAGCATATCCATGTCTTTCATGCCTTTTAACTTCAGCAGCCAATCATCAATCAGTGGGCTTTTTGTTTCCATTTTTGTGCTAAGATGATACATGCGGCTGTTATCGTGTATAGAATTATCCTCCAATGCTTAATTTCATCTCTTTTATTTAAGATGGAAGTCATGTTTAACAAGTACAGTTCAGGTTTTAGTGGGTATTTCAGGTGTAGAATCTCTAGTATCATCATGTGGATGTTAGCCCAATATTTTTTAATAAGTTCACAGTTCCATCTATGTGATATTTTAAGATGTTTTTCTTTTAAATCTTGACACTATGTAAATTTATTTGTTTTGTTTTTTCAATGCTCCTTACCATTTCTCCAATTCAATATTGTGTTTGAAATCTTTGGGCCACTAGATAAATAGATAACTTTAGTCTTTAAGATGCCAAAGAGTCTTTGCTATTTTTACTTCAACAGATTATGATAGCTACCTGTGTGGAAATTTTCATCAAAAAAAATTTTTTTTCCTCCTTAGTGGTTGTTTTGGGACAAAAGTGCTAGGGAAAATAGGGACTACCTGCTCTTTTTAGTGTCCAAATTTACCATTATCCATTCAGGCCACTGACCTAGAATAGCTGTTTTGTTTTTGTTAGCTCCACATAATTCTTCCACAAACTCATGGAGCATATTCCCCACCCCCTATACACAAATCTGAAATGGAACACAGAAATCACTTTAAATAGCACTCTCATTTATCCAGCCTCTTTTTCCACATAATTCTTGTATTCCTCAGGCCATCTGGATAATCTAGATTAATGATGCTGTGTAGCATGCAGCCACTGCTGCTGTAATAATTTTCTTTGCTGACAGTAGTGCAGAAGGAGAGTTCTGCCATTTCACATTATTTCAGAGAAACAATGCTTCTTTTTTGTTTTTTGACATGGGCAGTTCATGTCAGAGTTCTTTCCTGAACTGACTATATCCAACATGGAGAACATACTGTATTGTGAGGAACAAGGGCCCAAGCCAATAGGAACTCTGATGCAACATGAATTAATCATCCCTCTAAATCTTTTATCTGGTAAGGTAAAAATTATGTGGTTAATTTTTAACTACCAAGAGGGGGTTTGGTCATTCAAGCGGCTATATTTACCATTTACCAGATTAAATTATGAATATGCAGCTCAAACTTCTTGTATGCTGGAATGTTAAGTGGCCTGGTGACCAGCTAAGGCAAGACAGCCCGACTGAAATGTATGCCATCTTGTTTGGCCAGGGTTTGTGGCTTTCTGAACTAGCTGCAAAAACAGCTAGAGTCACCTCTTTGAAGACCAAAAAAAAAACCAAAAAAACCAAAAACCTGAAGGATTTTCCCAAACAGGTCCCCTATGAATTCTTATCCTCTTTACCAGGGTATTCGGGTTCAGAGTGTTAATCCTTATGATTTGTTATGAACTGTGACCCTCAGCTACCAGATGACAAATATCTCTACAAATACCCTGATAAAAGGTTGCGATGGGACACTGCCAAGATCTTGCCCCCCACAACACCCTGAATATTATCAGAAAGTCTGAAATAAAAGCACACGGTTCTGACAAGAGGAAAGGGAAATAGTGTTATAGGCTTTCTTCTGCTGCTTGAAATTCCTTATTAAAGATTTGGTTTCAGATGGAGGGGCTATTCATTCATTCATTTGAATTTATATTCCACCTTTCTTCCAAGATGGGATTCAAGGTGGCTTACCTAATACAAAAAAGTTGGGGAGGGTCATGATGGGGTTTAATTTCTCCCACCATGTACATGTGCAGAGTACAAAAAGGGGTTGTGTACATCTTTGAATGTAAGATCTGTTCCAAGGTTATGGAACATGTGGCCCTCCAGGTGTTGCAGAACAGCAACTCCCACTATCCTCCACTATGGGCTCTGCTGTCCAGGGGTGACAGGCATTGTAGTCCAACAACATAGGGATGGTCCTGTCCCTGTTCTAAACCTTAATGAGCAACAGAGTAGATAACGGTATTATCCTTAGCATGTGTTTATGGTGATCTTTTTACATATTTAGGGTTTGCAGAGGTAATTCCATAGGTGTACCAGGAAGCTTGAGTCCACTGAAATAGGTCACCCCATCCTACTCCCTGTCACAATAGTGTTATGCCATGGTGACACTCAGATATGGTGACAGAATACCACTCTTTTGATTACAGTGTGATCAAGTAGGGTAAGTCAATTCCTCACTGCCCCCATTATAGATTGGGCACTTCCATACCTGACTGATGTGAACACACTAGTGTCACATCATGTCATGATTGGTTTATGTTGACAGCATGGTCAAGACAGAGTGGTAGGTCGCATAATGTTACTACTATGACTGGAATTATGGAATGCAGGAAGTGTGGTCTCTAGTGTGACCAGTCCTTCTGTTAGCACAGCCACACCTTATTCTCTCCCTTTTTGACTGGTGGGTAAAGAAAGAACTGACCATTATGCAATGGGTAAGATTAAGGTAATAGTGCCCATTAAGCCACTGGTTGTGCCACTGTGGGATCCAGCCTCACTACACTGATCATATCCTCCAAAATTGTCCCAATTTGGCAAGGACATTCCAGCTTAACCACCTATCATCCCACTTTTTCAGCTCTTTTTAAAATGCCCTAGTTTCTCCCTCCTCCTGCCTGTGTCCTAAGCTTATTTCAGTTGGTACAAACAAGTTCACAATACAGACATAGTTTTCATTCAGTTAAATCAGCAGGGGGCGGGGAGAGAAGGGAGCAAAATCTTGCCCTTCATGGTAGGTTCAGGCAAAACAAACTGTTGCAGCCTCTCCTAGTTTGTCTGTTCTTCCTCATTAATAACTTTTTCCATTTTGACCATACTCTGATGTTGCCTGGCCACGTGTGTCATGATTTTATCTGTGAAATGTTGTAGGGCATGCACTGATGCATATTCATGCTACTCAACTAGTGTGCAGGAACTTAGCCATTATGTGTGGCTAAAAGTTACCTCAGCTGATATCCTACATGTAGTGGTAGAGTAGGAGGAGATTTTCAGACACTAAATATGGTGTTATCACAATGCCAGGAGATCGCAAAAGGGCTTGCATTTCAGATGACGTTGTTCCCGTCTCATTATGCTCCCCGTCAGCTGTCGTTCTGCCAGTGCTTCTTTTTATTGATGGGCTAAGTCGTCAATGGAGCCCAAATTCCCTTTCTGTAACAAAATGTTGTGTGACTGAAACGGTGCCCCATTATGCTGGTGCAATGCCAGCGTCAGTGGGAGGTCCGTGCCAGAACACTTCCATATGCAAGTGGGGCATCAAGGTAAGTGACACATTTTTGTACCCACCCCAGGTTACTTGTTTTTTTAAGTGTGTTTTTGTGCTTGCTGTCACTTTCTGTCTTTTACTTTGCTTTTAATTTTTCAATTCCCCATGCTCTCGTCTTCTCATGAGAATGATCGGGATTTCAAACCAGGAAGTGAATGGAGCTCCATATTTGTACAATCACCCCATATTTGTACCTAGAACTGTTCATTAACTCTAGATGTTTTGAACTACAACTCCCATAATCCCTTACCACTGGCTATGTTGGCTGGGGCTTCGGGCAGCTGAAGTCCAAAAATTTCAATGAACCAAAGCTTTCCTATCCCTGCCTTAGCTACACCTTCTCTGGTGTGATCCTCTGCTGTTCATTATCACAGTCCCCCTCACAGAGCCAAAGGACAGCACTGCATGTGTCCCCATGTTGCTTATCAGTTTCTATCAAATAAATTGGATCCACAAGGGTTCTGAGAGTCTTTAGGCACTGTTGGTATTAGTAGACTTTACAGGATCACACTCCAAGTAGTGAGCTAGGTTGTTAATCCGTGAGGTATCTTAAGAATGGGGCAGATTCATCACACCTCTCAGTAGTCTACCAGAATGTTTTTTGTCAATGTTATCAGGAGTAAACAAAGAAACAGACACCTATCAGACTTTTCATCTTGCACAGTCAGGAACATGTTTGGCTGTGCTCGTTTATTGTTAGCACCTCATACAATGCTGAAATAAGGTCTGAAGTCATGTATAGCTTGCCGCATTAACAGGAGAAGTGACAGACAGCTTTTACCCGCTAAGTCTTGGGAAGAGCAATAATAACAACACATATTTGAGTTTCCTGTTTTCTCACTATAAAAATATCAAAGCCCCTTTGTAACTTTGATCTAGGTGACACTCAGCCTTGATGACACTGTGATGAAAGGGAGGATATGAACCAGGATATCTTGCAATAGCATTGCTTCTTGTTTGATTCTTCATATTTTCCCCTTCTTCTGAATTGTTTGTTGCTCCAATGCATACCAAGTTCAGAGAGAGTTCAGGCTCATCACTTGCACAGAAATTATTGAAAACCTTTAGGATTCAGTTTCATGGGGATGGTGCCCGGGCACTGTAGGGTAAGAATTGATATGTAATACTTGTGCCAGTCAGTGTGAAATTTAAATACTATACAGTATTTCTGAGCCTTACATATTTCAAAAACAAGCTCACTGAATATTAAACTGCAAGATGGAAAAAAAGAAAAGAAAGAAAGCCTGGAGTATTATAAAGATATCAAAGATGATAACGTTCAAGTGATGCTCTCTACCTTTGCCACTATCTTGTTCACAAAACTCAATCAATCCTTTCAGGTCAGGGTGTTTGGTTTCTCCAAACAATGGAGCTGATACTTGTATAGCCATATCAATGCCAATGAGTACAATAGACCAGTGTATGCCGAGCAAAATGAAAGAAAATTCCTAATAAGGGAACAGCTTTCCATCTCAGAGTTTCAAAGGAATATTAGAAACTACAGAAGTATTTTTTTAAAATAAGTTTAAAAATAAGATACACAAAATTAAGATTCTCACAGAGCAAGAAACATCTCAAGAGAACCAGTCCCAAACAACAATGGCAACAAATATAGATGCCAGAAGCTACATCCCTACCATGGTGAATTCAATATTCAAGGCAATTCAATGTACAAAAAGATATGCATAACTCTTCTGCCAATGTGAGTGGCAAAACAACAGCTGAGCCTTTATCATGTTTGGCATGAGCTTCTCCACAGAAACCTGGGAATCTAGATAGCAAAAAAAAAAAAAAAAGTAGCGGGGGAGCAATTCTTCCACACTTGAAATATGCTGAGACAGAGAGTGGATGCCAAAGACTAAGTACTTATTTTGAAGTTGAGAAATGTTGGAAGAGACATGGGATGTTAGTAATGAATATCCTGCTAAACACTGCACATGATACACACACACACACACACACACAGAGAGAGAGAGAGAGAGAGAGAGAGAGAGAGAGAGAGAGTTTCTGTCCACAACACTGTCCACAACTACAATGGAAGAAGACCAAGGGATATACATACATAAATGTAAACAAATAAGCATATCCCCCTTGCCCAGGTTAGCCCCATGCCCCCCTCCCCGGGAAAATATACTGATTAAAGCATATAGTTCAATCTATAGGCACTTTCCCCAGCATACTGCCTTCCAAATATGTTGGACAATATGTAGGATTGCCATATGTCCCGGAAAAGCAGGAAAATCCCAGACTTAAGGTACTAAAAAATGTCCCAGCTGGCTGGGCCAGTTGAAGCAGCAGATCTTGGATTCTTCCTGAGTTGTAGCACAGGCCGAGAGATTTCCAGCACTTTTAATGGTTATGTAGAAGAATTTTAGCAGGCGTTGCTTGTCTTGCAACCAGAAAATGACCAACACCTGCAGGAATTCCCTCTTCTGCACAGCCATTGAAAGTGCTGAAACGCCCTCCAGATTTCAATCAGACAACTCTAATTTTCTGTGGGCAGAAAACCTGTCCCTAGTTTGTCTGCTGTTATCTCTGCAAAAATAGTTTTGTTTTTTTTTAAAGCACTACACAAATCAGGATGTGGAGTGAGGGAGAAATGCTTTGTGTATACCAGCAACAAAGTGTAAGTATCACATACCATGTTCAAGTTTTGTTGTTGTTGTTGTTGTTGTTGTTGTTGTTTTTAAGCAAGGTACAACTCTGTGTTTGGAGGCAGAATGTACACTATTTCGAGGCAGTTGTGACTCTCATTGGCAGGAGTTAGGCCTATTGAAGATGATGGCCATGCTGACTGGGAGGATTGAAATATGCAATAAAACAATATTAAATGTTAAAATCTGGTTTGTTGGGGGGGGGTTGCCAATCATCCGCTCAATCCAGTCCCATATACTTTTGTCCTAGTTAGGTAGAAGGGAATTATGGCAACACTAACAGTATGTCCCACCATCCGCAGCCAGCACAAACATTGGAGGGAGTTAAGCTGCAGGAGGCTTCCTTACAGGATACTCCAGATCATACTTAAGATCTCAGACACAATTCTTTCTAACACTAGGTCTCAGATGTGGAATGCAGGAAGACGTAATATAAAAAAAAAAAAAACCTTCAGCATGGGCTGCATGTAGCTCCTGTGGGGAATCCAGTCTCAGAATTTGAAATCAGGACATCTGAAAAAGAGACAGGTTTACAAACCGAGACCCAAATACCCAATATGGCAAGTTGAAAATTACAGTCAGTACCTAGGTGTGTAAAGATCACAAGTCAGTTCATCAAACCAAAAAGAAAAAAGTCAACTGCTTGAAATGATTTACATTTCAAGACTTTTTTGTGAAATTTTCATTTGTGCCAAAAAAAAAAGATCAGCTAAGCAAAAACATTCTACCAACATACTTCTGCAACAATGTATTCTGACCGGCCATTTTGGATCATTGGAAGGCAAAGTTGGACCAACCTGCCAGACTGTTTTTTATGCTGGCGCATTGTACTGTGGGCAAAAGAGGAACCATTTGAACAAGACAGTAGCAGATACCTCCTTTCTCAAATCTATAGAAAAACATTGGGACCCTATAGCCTACTTTTTTTGCTCTCTGAAGTCCCCCAAAGGCCTCCAACCCTGTCCCCCCAAAACTGAAAATACTTTGGTGCAGTTTTCAGGCAATATTAACCCAAAAACCACACAGAAAGCCCTCCAAACATGTAGAGATGCATAAAAACACACCCATCCACCCATAACCCCATCAGAATGCACCCCAATGTCTGTCTTCATCAGCCCCTCTCAAAAGGGCACCCAGAAGTTATGCAGCATTACCTCTGATTGCTATTTTAAGAGGGACCCTGAAGAAAAAAATGAGGTATTTCACCATGCTGGAGAAGTGCTGGGGGAGAAATTTAGTCCTTCGTCCCTGGCCCCTGCACAATTGCCCAGGTATAGAAAGTACAACTGCTAGGGTAACCCAGAGTCACACCAGCATAACGTCCCAGCAGCATTCTAGCCAAACACGGCATGATTGTACAATTTTATTTTTGCAGAAAAAATGTTCTGAAATGCAAGCAGTCATTGGGAAACATGCAAAAACTCTTGAAGTCTTGCCTAAAACAGAGAAAACTTCTGAATTTTTTTGCTTGAATGGGAGAATGAAATAAATAAAGGTTTGCATTCTTGCCAGTACCCTAAAGACTGTCGCACATGGATCTAGCAATGGGTCCTGATCATACAGCTGGAAAATACTAATCAAGAATGTTGGAACAGCCCTGCCATCAGGCAGAATGTGCCAGCTACATCTAGCAACAGATCTGGAGAATCATAAAAGGGCAGCAAGTTTTTACCTGTTTGATTTGTATTTTCTCTGTACTGTATTTTACTGTCAAGGATGGCAAAAGAGGTGCCTGTGGCATTTTCTCATACCTTCGAACTGTCCCAGTTTGGCAGGGACAGTCCTGGTTAATCCTCTGTCATCCCACTTTTTCAGCTGATATTCAAGATGTCCTAGGGCTTGTATAGATGGGCAATATACCCCATCTTATCTTGTCTTAGAGCCCTGTAGTCCATACAGCACAGGACATTTGCCCTGTTCTACCTCTGGGCACTCCTCACCATCCTGAGAGCAGATACAGGGCTGAGATGGGGAGAAGGTGGGATAGAGCCCAATACTACATTTTAGAATAATGCCTGTTTAAATCGGTTTCCACCAGGAGTTAAAGGACCAGGCCCTGAAAGACTGCAGGACCCTGTGCTGGAAGGCTGGCCGTTGCTGAAGCTGCCGGTCTGCCTTGCTCTCCTGGAAGGAAGCAAGGAGTCCTACAGCATGGGAGCAAGGCTGGTCACATGCAGGTGGCCTTGGTTACATGTTGCGGGCCTCCTTCCTGCCTTTGGAGACAGTGAGAGAAATGGTGTCAGCTGCAGCAATGTGCCGGCATGCATGTCTGAACTTCCTTCCATTCTGTGGAGGGAACGGAGGAAGAACAGGCCTGATCTGTGGCCAGGATATGGCAGTGGGGTGACAGCATATCCTCGTTCATGTACATGAGCCCCCAGTTTCTCTCCTCCTCCGACTTTCTCTCTTTGTCCTTGCAGGAGACGGAGTCCAAAACACAAACCTAGTTTGCATTCAGCTTAGCAGGGGGGAGAAGAAAATAGTGAGAGGAGCCTCTTCCCAGTAGAGCAAAAGCAAACTAGGTTGTGCATTCTTTTCTCACTGATAACCTTTGCCATCTTGATCACCTTCTGATGTCACTTGGCCATACCTGTACTAGTTTTCACCTGAGATATGTTGAGGGATATGTTTTCTTACTCATTTGCCAAAATAACTTGACTAGCTTTAGGTAATATACACCTTATTTTTGTGTGGGGATATGGGATTTGCCACTCCACTTCAGGCAGGAAAATATCTTGCCCTGCTTGAACAATAGGAGGACAGATAGGAAATTACAGCATCTCCAAATTGAGTTAGACTGACTGGGAGGACAAAGAAGATGATCCACAGCCCTTCAGAAGGGAAAGCTGAAACTTTACTATCAGGTTTTCATTGAATGTTGTTAAAAAAAAAAAAACCTTCAGCATAAATGAATTTCTATAGAATAATATGGGTATTTCAGTATGTTCCCATTTTTTGTATAATTTCCCACTAAGCTGACAACATGCCCAACAGAATTTACCCAACAGTTATTTCTCCCTTACTGAGAAAAGGCCCAGCAAAACATTTTCCCCTTTCACCAGGCACTTTCCTAGAATGAAGGGGATTTGGAAACAGAGAGCCATTAAGAGATCTTTACGATACTTGGATGATTCACTCTTTTTTTGAGGAACAAATCACATTGTGCAAACTCTACACAGATGGTTTGATGGTATCTCTCTGTGCAACTTGATTTTTGATTGGTTTCCAGCACATTTCAGTTACATTAAGGGCCAGCCCAGTGTCTGAGATTATTAAAAGTCTTGGTGGTGTGCATGCATTCAGTTTTCATACTACAAAAGCTTTATTTGCAATGCCTCTTGGAAGAGGTAGAAGACCCCTGGGTGGTACTAGGACAGGGAAAAGGAGCATAGCCAGCTTCATTGTTGACCATTCACCCTGGCATACTCTGCTTTCAGTCTCAACTGCTATGTCATGTGGGGTGGGGGGAGGGAATCTGCAGTCCCCCAAATGAAGAGGGTGGGATTACCTATTCTGTTCAGATGTGAGGCAGTATTTTTATGCCCTTAGAACTGCAAGAGAGAAAGCATGGATTCTTATATTCTTGCACACTAGATCTAAAATAATCCTGTATTATGAAGGTAGGGTGTTGGCAATCAGTCACTAAGGACTTTATCAGACCAGTCAAATACAGCATTATAAGGATGCCTAGCGATCGCAAAAGGGCACATGTACCAGACGATGCTGCCCTTTTGCAATCATATATTGTTTTAAAAGGGTACATTTTTTTATTGACAGCCCAAGCTATCAATCAATTCCCCATAACAGTTTGAATCCGTGTGCCATTGTACTCATGTGAATGCAACATCAATGGGCAAACACTTCCGGGTGTGATTGGGACAGCCAGGTAGGGGAAACTCTTTTTATGACTACCACCACCACCACCCATTTACTTGGGACTTGAAAAGTTTTGGTGCTTTCCTCAACATTTTGTCTTTGTTTTATTTTGTTTTTTGCATTTTTGAATTTTGAATTTCTTTTTAAACTGATGTTACATGTTTAATCTGCTTAATCTGTTTAATCTGCTGTTGTTCCCACCACCTCAATCCATAAGGAGAGGCAGGTAAGAAATAAGTGGTGGTGGTGGTGATGATGATGATGATGATGTCATCACAGATAAATAAGTTAATTTGTATTTTAATTGTATTTTGTTCAGTCTTCTTAGCAGCTGCCACTTTTCAAGGCAGGTTATAAAAATTCAGTAAATAAATAAAACATTGAAACATAAGTTTATGTATGTTTTTCATGTGTATCAGTGCAGGCAATATTCCGCTGTCCAGCCCAGCTTTTCATTTTTAATCTGCCATGTTGGTGTGAACCATGTTTGTCCAAGGGGCAGTGCTTGAATGGGTGTTCCTGTGTAGCTTTGGTACAAATCTAAGGATCCTGAGGGGACTGCTTTACTATAATGAAGGTAGGCCTGAAGAATGGGTGAGTTGCTCAGTTGCCCTGGGTGCCAAGATAAACTTGGTAACTTGACATGTGTTGACTCTAATGATTGCAGTAAACTAAAGTAACCTCATCCCCAGCAACAACAAGGGTCTTTAATTAATACTATTTTTCCCACCTCAATATTCTACAGGATGTTTGAGCACAAACTAAAAAAAAAAATCCATCAGTTAGCTTCATCAAGTATATTTCTTTTTTAATTTCCAGTCTGGTGTCTGGAAATGCTGTTCTTTTGACTGCCTCAGAGGAGAAGGCTAGGCTCCTGTTCTTTACAGCTGTCCCAGCCAATTTAGCAGCCTCAAACACCTTTCTCATTGCAAAACTAGGGCTTCACATCACTGTTCCTTTCTATAGAGGAAAACTGGAATTTGAGCACATATTGTCCTGTGAAAAGCTTAGTAGGTTGCCAGTGCTTTCCAAGCTTAGTTGAGACTGCTAGTTTGATTGATTATACCCTGACCAATATAGGACCAGGGTGCCTGATAGACCATCTAAGGAGATTATCAGACATGACAAAAATCATGTCAGAAGAACGTGACGATAACAGAAACGGGCAACATTATCAGATGATGATGTCCTTCAGCATTCCAAGGCTGTAGCGTGGGCATGAATAAGGCATCCTTTTTTATTGACAGCTTAGCCCTGCCAATAAAAAAGTGAAGCCTTGTCCACATCAATGCTATGCCCCGGGAACAGCTGAAGATGCAGGAGTCTGATAGTGTCACTCTTTCTGTTATCATCACATTCTTCTGACATGATTTGGGATGCAGTTGTTTGCCACATTTCTCTGCATCTGATAAAGTCCTAAAACTGTTTGGACCTGCCCAGAGGACCCATTCACAGGCTTGCTATTGAGATCACTTAGGTTGTCTCACACTAAAGACAGGGTCTTCCCTTTAATATTTCCCAACAAATATGCTTTTGGGCCAGTCAGTTACACCCCATGGCATTACTAAGGCTGGTGTCACCCCTCCCTCCAATGGTGTCACCAGGTGTGGTTCAGCCTCTCTGCACCCCCTTAGGGCAGCCACTGGTTATACCCTACCAAATCCCTTTGAAGACCCTATCTGCTCTTAATTGGCTTTTAAATTCAACTCCGTTGATGTAAGTTTACTGGATCAATTTCAATCCATGAGTATCGAGGACGTGGACAAGCTACTTGGTAGAGTGAGGAAGACGACCTGCCTTCTCGATCCTTGCCTTTCGTGGCTGGCCATCTGGGGGGGGGGGTGCCTTGATGGTGTTCCTTAAGGACATCATCAATGCATCCCTCACGGAAGGGTGTCTTCCATCCTGTTTAAAGGAAGCGGCGTTTAGGCCGCTCCTGAAAAAACCTTCCCTGGACCCCCTGGCCATGAACAAATATAGGCTGGTTTCTATGTTACCATTCATGAGCAAAGTGATTGAGAGGACAGTTGCTCTTCAACTCCAAGTGGTCTTGGATGAAACCGATTATCTAGACCCATTTCAAACTGGCATTAGGACGGGATTTGGAGTTGAGACTGCCATGATTGCCTTGACCGATGACCTGCGTCTAAGCATCAACAGGGGTAGTGTGACCCTGTTGGTGCTTCTAGACCTCTCAGCGGCTTTTGATATGATAGATCATAGCATCCTCCTGGATCGCCTGAGTGGGTTAGGAATCGGAGGCACTGCGCTCCAGTGGTTCCGGTCCTTCTTCTTGGGCAGGTCCCAGAGGGTGCTACTCGGTGACAGCTGCTCCAGCAGAAAGGAGCTTACTTGTGACGTTCCGCAGGGCACCATCCTGTCCCCAATGCTGTTTAACATCTATATGAAGCCGCTGGGTGAGATTATTCGGAGTTATGGGGCTGGGTTTTATCAGTACGCTGATGACACCCAAATCTATTTCTCCTTGTCCCGATCATTGGCCTCGAATTCCGATGGCATCTCTCCTCTTAATGACTGTCTTAAAGTAGTAATGGGCTGGATGAGGAAAAACAAATTGAGATTAAATCCGGAAAACGGAGGTACTCATGGTAGCGGCCCAGAAACCAGGAGTTGGATTGCAACCTCAAGTCCTGGACTTGGTCACGCTCTCTGTTAAGGACTGTGTTCGCAGTCTGGGGGTACTCCTTGATTCATCACTTCAGATGACTAGTCAGGTGAATGTGACGGTCAGGAGCACCTGTTATCAGCTTTGGCTGATATGCCAGCTGCACCCTTTCCTGAAAGTAAAGAACCTCAAGACTGTGGTGCACGTGCTGGTAACCTCTCGTCTAGATGTCTGCAATGCACTCTAGATGGGGCTACCCTCATGCTTGGTCAGGAAACTTCAGTTGGTACAAAATATGGCAGCCAGAGTGGTTTCGGGAGCATCTCGGAGAGACCATATAATTCCAGTATTAAAATCTCTCCACTGGCTGCCTATCAGTTTCCGGGCCCAGTATAAGGTGTTGGTTATTACCTTTAAAGCCCTAAATGGCTTGGGTCCAACTTATCTTCAGAACCGCCTCCTCCCATACAATCCTTCCCGTGCACTCCGGTCCTCTGGGAGGAATTTGCTTCAGGCACAAAAATCTAGGCTATCTGCAACCTCCCAGAGGGCCTTTTCGGTAATTGCCCCCAAATTATGGAATGGCCTGCCGAATGAAATCCAACAGATGACGAGCTTGAGTAGCTTTAAAAAAGCACTAAAGACTGATCTCTTTCAGCAGGCCTTTCCTGATTAGATCCCGGCCTCAGGAGCTGCATCTCCTGGCCTCTTTTAGTCTTGCTTGTATTTGTTTTTTGTTTGTTTGTTTGTTTTATGTGATTTTAGTTTGGTGGTTTTTAATTTTATACTAGTTTAATATCTTTTTATGGGGGAGGGTGTGGGTGGGTGGTGCTTAGGGATTTAAGTCAGCATTGTTGTATTTTAATTGTTGTAAGCTGCCTTGATTGTTTTTAACAGAGGGGCAGGGTAAAAATAAATATTATTATTATTATTATTATTATTATTATTATTATAAATTACAAGGGTCAAGGATGTGGTTGGCTTTTAGAGTACTAATTTTATCTTTTTAAAATTCTTAATTTTTAAAATTCTTTATATGGTTTCTTTTTAATATGGTATTTTTATCAGTTTTCTGTTTGCTTGTTGGATTTGTTTTTATAAATTATAATATTCCTTTTTTAAATTTTAAATTGTGCTATATAATGGTAATTGTGGCTTTGTGGTTTTGTTACATGCTTAGTAAGCCACCTTAACAGGGCATTGTAAGGGCAACCTAAATAATAATAATAATTATTTATTTATTTATTTATTTTAATAAAAAATTCCCAAACTCAAGCTTATGTTACCAGTTCTGGAGCCCAATTCAATTGAGTTATTCTCTGCGCAAAGAAAGGCACAAGATGCAGTTAATATGTATAGCTTTAAGTATGGTGTTGTCTCACAGCTTCATAAAGTTAATTTTTGGACTACACCTTTGAAATTCCCCAGCTATCATAATTACGTGTGTGTGTGTGTGTGCGCGCGCGCGCGCGCCTTCCAGTTGCTTGTCGACTTATGGCAACCTATGAATTTCACAGGGTTTTCATACTCAGAAGTGGTTTTGCCAATTCCTTCCTCTGAAACATAGCCTACAAAACCATTGACAGTTTCCCATCCAGTACACTAAACAGGACTGACCCTGCTTAGCTTCCAAGATCAGATGGGATCTGGTGCATTTGGGCTATTTAGGCCCACAAAGTTAATAGATGTCCCCCAAAACAACTTTCTCAAGCTTTGGCTGTCCTTCTTGAGTTCTCAATCCCAGGTCTGAGCAACTGGAAGCTTGGAATATCAAAAGGGTTCAGGAAGTTCATATATTGTCCATTAGAGAGAGATACATGGACATATGCACCAGACAAGCAGTTGATTGATGTAGTGTGGAGCCTGTAAAGTGCTGCATATGCAAATATATTCCAGAAGAAATATATAACAGCTTTCCTTCTCTGCCCTTCTGGAACTTGGGAGCACTTCCAGGCATCTGCACTGTGTATAGCTATGTAAACATATGCTTATTTATTCGTTTTCATAAATTCACTTCACCGTTTGCCTATATCCTCTTGCTGCGTGTGGCAATTAAGAGTCAATGACCTTTTGCACTACTTCTGCCATGCTTCTCAAAGGTGCTATTATGTGGCTCGTTGGGACAGCACAAGTGTGGTTCTGTTTGAGTCAGCAGGTCTGCTACAGGAAAAATACTACAAAACCCTTTCACTGTAGTCAACCTCACTTTGGTTTTGTTAGGAAAGGTCAAGGCAGCATTGGAGTGAGTGGAAAATCAGCCAGTAGTTGGCATCCATCCCACTTAGGCAAGACTTCCTCTTTGCTCTAGAGTCAACAAACTACTTTTCAATATACTCCATATGAAGCTTATTGAACAGAGACCTAAATGTTAAATGGATGTTTCATCTATAAAGAAATCCTGGGCACACCTTTAGTACCATTCCCAAGGTAGTTGCCAATGCTCTGAAAATGCCTTCAGCTATCAGCAGATTTAATTAATCTAAAAATTCAACTTCAATGCAGACTTTGTCTATGTTTCTTGCAACTCTGTTTGCTTTCCCTCCCGTGACTACATGAAAGAAATCTCTCATGGGTGGATTGCTGAAAATTCTAACTGCCTTCCCGCCCCGCCCCCCAAACAATATACAGTATGTATTTTTGTGGCTTTTTAAAAAATAAAAAAAATGTAAACATAAAGATTCAGAAATAAAACATTGTTAACATTTACATTAAGCGTGACCATGTCCTACCAATTATTTGGAGAGAGCAAGGAGAATCATTGTCCTGCCAATTATTTAGAGAGAGCAAGGAGCAGAAATTCTACCAGAGTTGGATGGGATGTACGCTTACACAATGCAGACAGACACCATGGAGTTGTCTAGATTGTGAAAAGAATCCTAATAGAATTCACAGAGAATACCTTTTGTCCCAATGAGATCCCACTGAGATTCACAGTTTTTGGAAGGAGGGGGGCCCAAAGACTCCATTTACTGCATGGAAAAAAATTTTGCGGCTTTCCCCGAGTTTTTTTTTTTTAATAATGTATGGAAATGTGCATTACTGCTCACTTAGACATCCAGTTCATATTGCAGCATGTTCTTGGTGAGGGCAGAAGTAGAAAGCTGATTGGTAGGACATGCTCAGGGGGAGAGCTTGCCAGCAATGAAGTGGCCGGAATCACCATTTTGGAGTTTTGCATTATTGATTGTGCATTTTCTTGCTGCGCTGAAGCAACCAAACAGCTTTTTTAAGTAGAAGGTCACACTTATGCACCTTTGATTTACAGTTTTAAAAAAAATACTGTGCAGCGATGACAACTTGTGGGGAATAATAAAGTGAGTAATTCACTCTCAGCCACCATCTTGATTCACAGACTGGGTTGTGGGTGCACTTCAAACACAGATAGCTTTGCATATCAGCACTTTTGCCAAAGGACTGTGGAGACAAATGAATGCTATTGCAAATTTGCATTAATGTGCAGCAATCCGTATTATACCTTATCATCTAGACAAGCCCCATGAGTGAGGACAGCCCCATTGGTACCCCAAGCATGAGTTATTCTTCCCATCAAGCTCCCCAGAACATTGTACACCATTTATTCCCACTCCTGGGATGAATTGCCTACATGAGGGAGCTGTGTTAATTCAATACCCACTGCAGGAATGGAAAACATATGGCCCTCCAAATGTATTGAAAATCCCATCATGCCTAAGCAGCATAGCTAATAATGAAGGGTTATGGGAATCCCACAACATCTGCAGAACCACATGTTCACCATCCCTGCCCTACAGGGAGAAGAGTCGGTTGTCATGGAGTCTTAGGTTGTCATGAAACATATCAAATATGATTTTGGCAGACCCTGCAACTCTCAAATCCAGAGGTATAGCTACAGGAGGGAGCAAAATGGGGGTAACCCTCAGACAAGGTTTCTACCCCACACAGTGAAATTTTCCTTCAGTTCCCAAATTTCTAACATTGCAGAGAGTAAGACATTGACAATCATCCATACCCAGAACTCTTATATCTGCAGCATTCACATTCCCTTGGTAATTTTACCTTTTCTTTGGATGCCTAAAATTTACTCTAAATGCTCGACTGAAGTTTTAAGTCACTGCAATGTAGAAATTTAGGGACTGAAAGAAAATTTCACTGCACGAGAAAATTCTTATTTGAGGGCAATTCCCTCATTTTGCCTCCTGCTAGCTTCACCCCTGCCATGATCCTTCACCATTGGCTTTGCTGACTAGGGCTGATGGGGGTTGCAGTCCAACAACCTCTGGAGGGCTCTGAATTGCCTGCCCCTGCTATACGGAAAAATGGTTTAGAATTAAAGTGACTGTGGCTATCACTAAATGTTCATGACACAAAGTTAGCCATTCACATATGCCCATTCAGTAGTGGTACTCTTCATGTGGGCATGATGTAATAGGTAACTATGCCTGGCTTCAGAGGAGGAGTATAATCTCAGGAGGAGTGTGGAACTGTGTAAGAATAAAGATTTTAGCATCTTTGAGAGTGAGAGAAATAAGTTGGTAGCATACGTTTTCATAGATTTAAATCTGCTTCATCAGATGCGTGGAGTGAAGTGCTTAGGAACAGACCTATGTGTGAACAGCAATACAAATGCATAAACATGTGGGTATAGTGACGAGTGACAAGTTCAATTTTAACAATGGTTTGGGGGGGGGCAACAAAGGCAGGAGAGATGTTGCCAAAACCACGGTGAATAAAGTGTTCTCAGCCAGCATCAACCTATATTCCAATAACTCCTTCCACCAGTCATATGGTTATCTACTCACCTTGGTTTCAGGCAACTTCTTTCCTCCTGCCTTTGTCCCCCAACAACCATCATGAAAGTTGAACTTGTCACCTCATCATCATACCCACAGGTTTTGCATTTCTGTTGCTATTCAAACTTACAGCCTGGTTGTGTGTTGCTATTTCTGTTGCTATTCAAACATACAGCCAGAACACGGCCTCCCAGCCCGGAAAAAACCCCAAGGAAAATCTATACAGCCTGGTTGTTCATAGCTTTAAAGGTCTGTTCCTAGGCACTTCACTCCATGTACCTGATGGAGGAAACTTAAGTAAACGAAAGCTTATGCTACCAACTTATTTCTTTTAGCTAGTCTCAAAGGTGCTACAAGATCCCTTTGCATTCTGAGGCATGTGAGAGAGCAGACAATGCAAGAATAAAAATGTATGGGTTAGACTTTTTGGCCTTTCATTCAATGATATTGTTCTGTTTCAGAGCCACCAAATTGCTTATGTGTTCACATATGAACAAAATCACAGTGGCTTTCTGCTGTAGCTGCTGCCTCAGCCCTTTCAGATACCACAGTCCCACAATGTATTAGCATAGATGACTGATTCTGCATGACTGATACTTAATGACACACAGCAACAAAGCTTTGATAACCACCAGCAGCAACTGTATCGCTAGCCAGCTTTGGCTAGAAGCCAGGGGACACACAGTTTGGGCAGAGAGTCATATCTCTCCAAAGCTGGAAGGAAAAATTACAAGGAAGCTGTTTCATCATCTGAAAGAAATTCATGTTGGGACTACTGAGAGAAAGAAGAGGGAGACTCCTCTACCTCCTTGTTCTCATATACAAATAGTGAATTAATTAGATTTTCCTTGGGTTTTTTCCAGGCTGTGAGGCTGTGTTCTGGAATAGTTTCTTTCTGATGTTTCGCCTGCAACTGTGGCTGGCATCTTCATTCATGGGTTCTGGCCATGAAAGCCTTCAACTTCACAGCGAATTAATTCTCCAAAGGTAGACCGTTTTGAATACCACAGCTTAGAAAAATTATTTTGGGAATAATGCAGCTCCCCAAATTCCCCTGGCAGCAAGGCCTGTGTTCATGTCACTGGGGGATTCTGGGGGCCGTAATCCAAAACAGTAACATGTTCAGGCTCTGAGGTGGACCCTTCTGTAGCCAAATCAACCACACATGAGTGTGAGGAATCAGTTCACTTAAGGGAACCCCTTTGTTTGCAGTAATACAAAAAACATGGGAAATGATTCAGGTGAAGAATCTAAAGACATGGTGGTGAGGACCAAGTCAAGCCCTGTGTGCAAACCACACAGAAGGCAAAGGGAACACCCTGGAAAAGGCCATAACTGGCTGGATCCTGGGGAAAACCACTGTACAGTGTAACATTATATTGCAAGTCCCACCACCTTTTTCTAACTCTGCTAGTTGAGTATCTCCCAGTTTGGAAATAGAACTGGTCCACCCAAAAATATGGTAGTAGTTTCTTCTGCTAACTCAGGGAATATTCTCAGTGACACAGAAGGGTATCTGTCTGTAAATATCGGAAAATAGACCTCATGAATGGCTGAAAAGAACATGTTTGCTACCAGGTCATATAGAAAGTTGATAGAAGCTGAGCCTACAGTGATAAAAGACATTCTAAAGCAACTTATCTTATTGTCTTAAAACCTGTGTATGTTACTCAGTTTAAGCCATACAGCAATAGCAACTAATCTCAAAGACCTTCTTTATTTTCAAGATAAAGTTACAAAGAGAGCATTGATTTTGGAATCTGACATAAGCTGACTTCTGACATGGTATACAGTTTAGATACGGCACATATCATAGTTCACTTTCACATAGCTGAATGCAGATTATTTGCATTTACCAATGCAAACATTTGCACTGCAAGAAAACAGTATTTTCTGTTCAGAAAACCTGTTTTTCTTTGTGCCCAAAACAGTTTTATTATGTGAAAACACATACGTTTTTGTCAGCAGAATAATTCCTCTGTGACACCCTGAATGTGAACACAAGGAGAAAATTGCATAAAATTCTTGCTGGTCTATTCTTCCTGGAAATATTTTTTATGGCCTTCTTCACAGGGATACAACTTTAACATCAACCCACTGGGATTCTAAAAAGAATGTCCCCAAAACTTTAAAGTTGTATTCCCTCAAAGAAGGCCATAAAAATATTTCCAGGTTAAAACATATTGGGTTATTTTTAAGAAGAAAACCACCCTTTGTCTCTTTTCCAAATCATATCCATTGCATGTTGCCAGTCTTCTTTGCTTTCTATTATTCTTCCCAGCAGGGTTTCCAGACTGCCAGGAAACTCATTTTTCAATCTGGGAACAAATAATTATGAATATTCTTGTGTATGTGTGTGTGAGTGTGTGTGTGTGTGTGTGTTGTGTTGTGTGTGTGCCTCCAATTGCCTTGTCAACTTATGGCGACCCCATGAACATCACAGTGGTTTCTTAGGCAAGTAATATTCAGCAATGGTTTTGCCAGTTCCTTCCTCTGAAATATAGACTACAGTGCCTGGTATTCATTGATGGTCTCCCATCTGAATACTAACCATGGCTAACCCAGCTGAGCTTCCAAAATCAGAGAGGATCTGGTGCCTTTAAGGTATTTAAGCCCTATGAATTTTCTTACAACCCCTAAAACATAACTAAGTACAGTTACTGTTTGGACTACAACTTTCAGAATCCACTGAGGCCATGATGGCTGGGGATTCCCTAGAATCTATAGTTCAAAAAAGTAACTTTTCCCCGTTTGCATGTCTAAATCATTTGCTCTGTAACACAGAAACTTGAGACCCACACTCATGACCTTGCCTTTTGAGCTCTGATGTCAAACATGATGATGTAGCCTATGGTTCTGTTGCTTCTACCCAGCATCATAGGTTGTCACCACAATGCTGGCAACAGTATCCTTGGTCAGTGATGCATGGCAGAAATGCTCACAGCTAAAGGAATAGAGATGAGATAAATTGAGAATAAGGCTGTTTTGAGAGAACTATCCTTCAGCCAGCCATCACAAAAGCAGGCCATGCTGACACAACTGTACACAAATATGGAAAAAAATAATAGGTTTGTTTATTTCTCTTTTGCTGCACACAATAGTTATACCAATACAGCCTGTAATATGTGCTATTGCACATAGACACATCTTATAGAAACTTCACTCTTATCTCAAGGTGTCCATCTCACTCTCTATTACAACACATACATACCTAGTCTTTTCTTAGAATTCTGTGTGTATGTGCCTTCAAGTTGCCTGCCTATTTATGGTGACCCCATGAATTTCATAGGGTTTTCTTAGGCAGGGACTACTCAGAGGTGGTTTTGCCAGTTCCTTCCTCTGAAATATAGCCTAGAGCACCTGGTATTCATTGGTTGTCTCCCATCCAAGTACTAACCACAGCTGACCCTTCTGACCTTCCAAGATCAGATGGGATCTGGTGCGTTTAGGCTATTATGCAGATAATATTCAACATCCATGCTTTTGAGGATAACTTTAAGGGGAATTGTTTAACTTTTAATAGGTAGAAGTATTCATATTTCTGTTAATTTAGACATGGTAAACCAATATGCTTTTCTAAACTTTCTGCTAGTGAGCTCACCGAAGTTCACATTTACCTGGTTTAGAACTTCTTCAGCAAATAAAATCTGGATGCTTTACAAATGGAGCACCATTCTCTACCAAATTCTTCCCACCTCAGAAGAGAAATCACATTTCAGAGCATGTGCAAGTCATCAAAGAGTAGGGATCTCTCTCTCTCTCTCTCTCTCTCTCTCTCTCTCTCTCTCTCTCTGGCTTTTCTTTGCAAACGAAGATTCAGGAAGGACTCATCCCGTGCTTTCTGCAAGTGCGCTGATGACTAAAAAGGCCAATCCGAGATAAACAATTCCGGTTGCAGAAAGCACAGCAGAAGGTCTCCTTGGGTGATGTTTCCGGGTTGTGATTCTTTCTGCGTTGTCGTTTCTCTTCAAGACTTGTTCAGCGTGACCTCTAAAATAAGGCTGCAACATTGTGGATAGTGCGTCCCCATACCTCCCGATGTGAGGCCAGGGCGGACCATTGTTGGTGATCAATTTGGCCAAGGCTGAGATGTTGTTTCAGGGAGTCCTTGTATCGCTTTTTTGGAGCACCCCTCTTACGCTGACCCATGGAGCATCATGCTGGAGTAGCAATGTGCACTTCTATAAAATCTGCACCCACAGACTTCCTCCCAACCAAAGGCTGGTCTAGACCATCATCTTGCTTATACAGAGCTCATCCAGAAGCTTCTGAAAGACCCACAATCAAGATAGGAAGGTCTATTAAGTTCACACTGTATTCAGAACTTGGAAAGTTAACTCTTAAAGATGAATGAATATAATAAAATGTTGAAACAATCCATAAAAGAACACTAGTTATGATTTATTCATCTCTGATTTTTTTAAATAACTCTCTTTTCCCTTGAGCTCAATACAATCATGCCACAGGGAGCTTCCCATCACCACTTTTAGTGTTTATGTTCATGGATAGTCTCACAATCATATACTAGCCTATGATTTTTACACAAATAAATCAGTGTGCCTCCGCAGTCCCTTAAGGATAAAAACTATCACTGGGGTTTTTGCCTACAGAACACAAGAGATGAAATCCAAATCTTTTCCTGCCATTCATCCCCCTTTGATGGTGGGAAGATTTGCACAGCCTGAGACGACGACCATGGCTTGTTTAAAGCTGTCATAACATGCTCTGGTTCTCTAGACTGAGGTCTTTTCATTATATGCAGTCAGTAAAGGAAATTTCACATATTATAGGATTATTACCAGGTGAATGGGATCCTAGGGTCATATTCTTCCCCAAAATGATTATATTTCAAAGTTATAAACATAAATTGTACTTCCTGGAAACAAAACAGCTCCCCTGCTGATGCTTCTGGTATGGAGCTTATATAATGTACCATGCTGCAAATATATATCACAAATTGATTCTAGAGCTTCTCAGAAGACATCAGCTTCTCACAGAAAACAATACCTGGACCATAAAAGAGAAACAGATTCATTTCTTTTTTTAAAAAAATATCTTATGAATTTCCAATCTGTTCTATAGATAGATTTGGAAACATACATGCTTTCTCTCATCATCTCCCCCACCCTTTATTGCCAAAAAAATGTGTAACACAACAAAGCTCTTAGCTGCACCACAGCCACAAAATAACCAGTTGATACAATGAAAGAAACAAGACTGCCTAGAGACCTGGAAGAAGAATTGACATTTAAGCTCACAGATTCTGAGTGGAATCCCACAAAGAGCCAAAGTCACATCAGAGCCATTTGAAATAAATCATTAACAAAAAAAAAAAAAAAAAAAAGGCACATGCTGTTTGAATTGTTAGATGCGATCTGGAAGACAGAGGGCTATGGAACTCGTAGAATAAATAGCATGGGTCAGCTCAATACCATGTCAAAGGCACATCAGACCTCAATTTTATATGTCTGCCTCTTCAGTAATCAAGCCCGGGGGTTTTATTCCAGAGTAGAATAACTCCAGAACTAGAAAAAATGATTTCTCCAGCTTAGAAGAAGAATCCATTTTGACATAGGCTAGAGATGAGCAGAATTCTAAGCAGAAAACCAAAATGCAATGGATAAACAACATTCTTCAGAGAGGCAACATTGATTGAATTCCAACCTAAAGGTGAGGAAAAATACTAGAAAGTCATATTTGATGGAAACAATGGGATAGCTAAGACTATTAAACTAATGCTGCAGCTATGATTTTCTTGAAATAGCACAAAAAGCTATACCAAATGTGTTGTGCAAAATAAGTGAAGAGCCCTGGTGGTGCAGAGGTTAAATGCCAGTACTGCAAGCCACCATGTTGCAAGTTCGATTCCAGTGGGCTCCAAGGTTCATACCTTTCAGCCTTCCATTCTTTCGTAGGTTGGTAAATTGAGTACCCAGCTTGTGGGAGCAATTAGCTAACACACATTGGAAACTGTTTAATGCAGTGTAGATGTGTAAATAGCTACTGCTTAAAACAATTTGTAAGCCGCTCTGATAGCCTTGTGGCTAAAGAGCAGGGAATAAATAAATAAATAAATAAATATAAATTCACATTCAAAAGGTGCAAGTGTTATAAAAATGAAGAAAGAGTGCAGGAAGTGTTAAAGAATCACACAAGATAAGCAAACTGCATATCCTTAATGCCAATGAAGTATAGCTCCAGACACAAATACCCGCTAATCATTTTTATTTTGCTGGCTAGAGTCAAGTTCTGAAGAAGTAATCTAGATTTCAGCCATGTTTCTTCATGAAATGGCATGAACAAGCGATTTAGGACTGAGGTAAAAGCAAATTATTTTCCCCTCCAGAATGCATCCATACAATATTATGTATACAGGTCGACCCCCATATCCAAGGGGGGATACATTCCAAGACATCAACCCCCATGGATACTTGAAACCATGGATAATAGGGAACCCTATCATTTTCAATGAGACAAACACTGAAAGATGACTATAGAATCACATTGGAGGACCTGGAAATGCCTAGATAGGACATAATTTTTCAGATGTGGATAAGTGAAACTGTGAATACTGAATCTGTGAATATGGGGATCAACCTGTATATCCAAACTAGCTGTGGATTTTTAGCCTTTTTGAACAGTATTTGGCTGTAGGGCTTCTATTATTTACTTATTATGTAGTAACATACCATATGTAAGAAATATGGAGCCAACTGTTTGATGCCATGAGTAGATGGTTGTAATTCCAATGTTTGATTCCAGAGAGATCCAAGGTTCACTCAGCCTTCCATCCTTTCATAGGTCGGTAAAATGAGTACCCAGCTTGTGGGGGCAATTAGCTAACACACATTGGAAACTGCTTAATGCCGTGTAGATGTGTAAATTGCTATTGCTTAAAACAGTTTGTAAGCCGCTCTGATAAATTAAAAAAACCAGTGTCAAGTTCCTCCAGCATCCATATCTACAGGCCTGATATTTTAAAGGGGAGGATGGAAGCTGCCAGCCCAACATCAGTGAGAAATTGCTTTCTTGCTGCAATCCCATTCCTGGTCAGTGACCATTTGAGTTGAGGATGTCCAGCAGACATTGCACTGATGACCAAATGCCTTGCAGAAGCCAGTACTCCATACCTCCTTATGTAATATCAAAAAAGATAAATCCACTAACATAACCCCCAGTTACACTAGTGTAAAGCCCCAAGATGATTCTGGCCCATGTTTTTGTATGTATTGCACATATTAAACTAGAAGAATGTTCTTTCCCATGATTTTTAAAAAAATAAAATTGTCCATTTACATTTTTAAAAACATTTTCCACCACTACCACCCAAACAGGGATTTTTGTAGACAATTTGCCCTAAAGTACATGTTTTTACATTCAGTTTTACCTAAACTGCACATTTTCCTACATGCTTTGGTTCCTTTGTATGACAGGGAAACCCATAAAAGGAGTGGGCATTCCTGCCATCTAGCAATGGCTTCACTCTCACCACTTGCTGACATCTAATTCTACTGCAGATTGTCTGTGCCTGCCCTACAAACCAGTTGCAGCTGGAATGAGCTCCATGCAAACACTTGAAGAGCTGAAGAGCCATTACTTGCCTTCCTGAGACATTTTTACACTTAAAGAGAAAAGTCAAAATGATGCCAACTCCACTGAGCTGGAATTTATGTATTTTTAATGACACATAGAAGTGGAGATTGGAGGTTAGAAAAACATTCCTCCTTTTAGCACCCCCTGCCTCAGTGATTGCTTCATGGCAAAGGTAACTATGGTATCCAGTTTTGAACAGAATTTTCAAAATGCCTGGATGCATCACATTAAAGTTTCAATGGAAATGATGCCAGATCCATTCTGAACACACCAAAATGAACTCTGTCTGGTACAAATTGCACAGTTGAAATCCAGTCCTGTGTTCCCAACCCTTCTGTGGCTTTTAAATGCCAAGTTACTATGCTTTGGTGGGATGACTGTATTATATGCCTACCTGTCCGTCAGGATAAATTGCATAAATGTAGTCCATGTAGTGTAGTGAACAAGTGACAGATCATCTCAGTTTCAATTGCATCACTTCCTATAGGTCTCAGGAATGTTTCACATCATATTTGTATATTTTGATTTTCTTAATGAGATCTTCATTTCAGGCCTCAGGCACTTTTGTGGGATTCAAACTATATAACTTCACTGCAGCCAATTTCCAAACGTACCAGTGCCACAAAAGAGCCACAAAATTAGTTATGTATAACGGTTGTATCTAAAAAAAAGTGAATGGCTCCTCACACCCTCTAGCTCTTGTATATACAAAATACCCACAGCAATAGTGCCCCAGTGATACACTCTCTGTTTTCCTGAACTGCTAGTTTACATAGCTATTCCTAAGCATATATAGCTATTCCTAAAGAATTTTCATGGCAACAGTTACTGCTCTTGCTTTTGAAGTTAGGGTATCTTATTTGAATATTTTAATTAAATTAATATCATTTATCCTCATTTCTCACCTCCTAACATAGCTTAGCATGCAGAGTCCCATTCAAAGTCTGTTCTGATTGTTAGTTATCCCAGCCTAGTGAAAGCTAAATGCTAGCTCACACAGGGGTGTCCATTACGATATAATGTGTGTATACCTGAAGACTAACACCTTAATGTATAAGCTGAGGCTGCTGCCACACTGCAGAAATAATGTAATTTGACACTGCTTTAATTATCATTATTCTATCCTATGGAATCCTGGGTTTTGTAGTTTGTTGTGGCACCAGAGTTCTATGACAAAGAAGGCAAAACATCTCACAAAACTATGTGAATTCCACACATTGAGCCATGGCAGTTAAAGCAATGTCAACCTGGATTATTTCTGCAGTGTGTCTGCAGCCTGAATCTATTGAAGAATCATGGATATGCATATACACTCTGGCTGGCATTGTATTAGTGACATGTGATGGAGTGGTGATGGAGTAGTGCTGGAGAGCAGAGGGGACCAGAGATGTGTCAGGCTATGTTCTCATAGCCAGATATAGACTGATGGCATCATCCACTGAAACCTCTGGAGGACCCAGGCAATCTCAGCAGAAGATGTGCTCAGTCCATCTCTGGCTAAGGGAATGCAGACAGATGCTTCTCTGATACTCCCCACTCTCCAGCAGCTATAGAATGGTTGGATGGATGGAATTTGCTGTTCTAACAGAAAGCCAACAACAGTAATGCTCTATGAAGAAGGGACTTGAGAGCCATTCAAATATGTGTGTGGATGAGATACCCAGGAATCTGTGAAAACTGCAGATCTGAGTGTAGCACTTTCCACATGGCAGATGTTTTTAGAAGGAAGAGCGATGAGATCATGCCTACAGCTGCGCTCTACCCCCTTCTGACATCCATATGCTCACTGGCTCCATGTGCCCATATCTTTTCACACTACAGGAGAAAAGATTCCACCAAAACATTAGGAACAACTTCCTGATGATGTGAGCTGTTCAGCAATGAACAAGCTGCCTCAAAGTATGGTGGAGTCTCCTTCACATTCTCCTTCTTTGGAAGCTTTTAAGCAGAGGCTGGATGGCCATCTGTCAGGGGTGCTTTGATTGTCCACTCCTGCATGTCAGGGGGCTAGACTGGACAGCCCTTGCGGCCTCTTCCAACTCTATGATTCTATGATTCTAACTCCTGTGGAACTTGGCAGCAAACAAAGATGCTACATTTCCTTTTTCTGCCATTGACTTAGCCACTTTCACATCACAGACAGCCTTGGAAACATAAGACTACCAGCTGGGTGGGATTAAAATGAACTAAGTAAAGCAGACTCATATCAAGGCCTATAAGCAACCATTATCAAATTCAGTTGCCTACCTGCTTCTATGTGGTTTGGATTTTCAAATGTTTAGGTGTAAACCTGATGAGCAGGACAAAGTCCTGCAATAAAAACAGGCTGAGGGATAGATGTAAGTCCAGGTCAGAGGGTCAAATGCCTCCATGTAATTATGTGTGCAAGTACAACAACCCTACATGGAGAACGTGGAGAACAAACTTGCCTCTATGCACATAGAGCCAGAGGTTATCTCCATAATTGGGACTGCTGAGAAGAGTGCAGCCACAAGTATTTAAAAATAACTGCCAGCTCCTCTTGGTGCACACAAGCCTTTCTCTATGCAGTCCTATGTCCATATGATGGAATTTTGAGGAGGCCACTCTGTCCCATCCATATTAGGTTCTGATGGAATAGAACTATGAAGCCAATGGAAGGAGTTCTGACATTGGCCACACTGGGCACCTAAAGAGCATAAGGGCATTGTAGCATCTATTATTTCTGTCTCACAGTGTCTGGAAAAGCTTGATACCAGCCAGCAAAGTATATACAAGCAGCAAGTAGCTGGGAAGGTGGCCAGCTTTTAATGAGCACACCAGAATGCAAACATAGTCAAGAAAGTCAAGGTCTTACGGCAGGCAGCATGGGTCCAAACAAGTCCATGAGTCAGTGGGAAACAGGCAGCAGAGTAATCAGGAACAGTCCAAGGTCAAGGCACAAGTCAAAGCAGCAAGGATCAAGGCAACAAAGTCAGCAAGAAAGCTTTCTCCAGGAAGATCAGTTGATCTCTGACAAAACCTCCATTGTTTCCCATGCATATATTATAGCAATCAAGGCTTTGTTAGGTGCTTCTTGAGGAGTTTTTTCTCATAAAGTGTCAGAGATTTCCTTCGAGCTTCCTTTTGAGCTCACTGCTGGGTATATGATGGTGGAGGTAAGTCTGTCTCTTCTTCTTCATCCTTATCTGAATTGGCAGGACTCTCTGCCAGGACTGGTGCCAACCCACTAGGGCCAGGCTCTTCTTCTGCTTGAGCCTCCATGTTGGCAGGGTTCCCTGCTGGCACAGGTGTAAAGAAACCTGTGCCAGGGTCCATAGGGCCATTCCCTGACATGTCCTCCTCTTCCTCTGAGTCCATACCCTCATCAAACTCACGGGACATGACACTCAGACTGTGAGACAGGGGGAGGAGTCCAGTTGAGGGGGGAAATGTAAGAGTCAGAGAAAGGAAGAGAGAGGCAACCTCCAACTTCACTAGTTCTCTTGTGCAAATCTCCTACTTCACACTTCTCCTTCACATTCTTATATTTAACATTTATGTCCCATCTTTCCTCCATTGAGCAATTCCTTCACTGCATTCTCACCACAATCCTATGAAGTGGGCCAGACTGAAAGACGGAGAGCAAGTGACTGGCCCAAAGTCACCCAGAAGACTCAATGGAGCCCAGAACCCAGATCTCCCAAGTCTCATCATTCTAGCACCTTCACCACAATGGTTCTCATTACCAGTAACATTACTACAGTCGTCCCTTCACATTCGCGGGGGTTCCGTTCCGCGGACCCCCGCGAATGTGAAAAATCCACGAATAACAAACACCCCTCCCCCTCCCTCCCCAGGCCTTCGCGGGGTCTTGCTAGGCCCTGCGGAGGTCTCCCCAGCCCTCCCTCCCTCCCTCCCCAGGCCTTCGCGGGGCCTTGCTAGGCCCCGCGGAGATCTCCCCGGCCCTTCCTCCCTCCCTGCCCAGGCCTTCGCGGGGCCTTGCTAGGCCCCGCGGAGGTCTCCCCAGCCCTCCCTCCCTCCCTCCCCAGGCCTTCGCGGGGCCTTCCTAGGCCCCACGGAGGTCTCCCCGGCCCTCCCTCCCTCCCTCCCCAGGCCTTCGCGGGGCCTTGCTAGGCCCCGCGGAGGTCTCCCCGGCCCTCCCTCCCTCCCTGCCCAGGCCTTCACGGGGCCTTGCTAGGCCCCGCGGAGGTCTCCCCAGCCCTTCCTCCATCCCTGCCCAGGCCTTCACGGGGCCTTGCTAGGCCCCGCGGAGGCCTCCCCGGCCCTCCCTCCCTCCCTCCCTCCCCAGCCCTCCCTCCCTCCCCAGGCCTTCACGGGGCCTTCCTAGGCCCCACGGAGGTCTCCCCGGCCCTCCCTCCCGCCCTCCCCAGGCCTTCGCGGGGCCTTGCTAGGCCCCATGGAGGTCTCCCCGGCCCTCCCTCCCGCCCTCCCCAGGCCTTCGCGGGGCCTTGCTAGGCCCCGCGGAGGTCTCCCCGGCCCTCCCTCCCTCCCTCCCCAGGCCTTCGTGGGGCCTTCCTAGGCCCCGCGGAGGCCTCCCCGGCCCTCCCTCCCTCCCTCCCCAGGCCTTCGCGGGGCCCTCCTAGGCCCCACGGAGGTCTCCCCGGCCCTCCCTCCCTCCCTCCCCAGGCCTTCGCGGGGCCTCCGGAGGGCCTCCGGGGGTCCCGCGAAGGCCTTCGCACCGCTCCCCAGGCCTTCGCGGGGCCTCCGGAGGGCCTCCGGGGGTCCCGCGAAGGCCTCCCCACCCCTCCCCAGGCCTTCGCGGGGCCTCCGGAGGGCCTCCGGGGGTCCCGCGAAGGCCTCCCCACCCCTCCCCAGGCCTTCGCGGGGCCTCCGGAGGGCCTCCGGGGGTCCCGCGAAGACCTCCCCACCCCTCCCCAGGCCTTCGCGGGGCCTCCGGAGGGCCTCTGGGGGTCCCGCGAAGGCCTCCCCACCCCTCCCCAGGCCTTCGCGGGGCCTCCGGAGGGCCTCCGGGGGTCCCGCGAAGGCCTTCGCACCGCTCCCCAGGCCTTCACGGGGCCTCCGGAGGGCCTCCGGGCGTCCCGCGAAGGCCTCCCCACCCCTTCCCAGGCCTTCGCGGGGCCTCCGGAGGGCCTCCGGGGGTCCCGCGAAGGCCTCCCCACCCCTCCCCAGGCCTTCGCGGGGCCTCTGGAGGGCCTCCGGGGGTCCCGCGAAGGCCTCCCCACCCCTCCCCAGGCCTTCGCGGGGCCTCTGGAGGGCCTCCGGGGGTCCCGCGAAGGTCTCCGCACCGCTCCCCAGGCCTTCGCGGGGCCTCCGGAGGGCCTCCGGGGGTCCCGCGAAGGCCTTCGCACCGCTCCCCAGGCCTTCGCGGGGCCTCCGGAGGGCCTCCGGGCATCCCGCGAAGGCCTCCCCACCCCTCCCCAGGTCTTTCACGGGGCCTCTGGAGGCCCCGTGTCGCGGTTTTGGGAGGGGCCCGGGGGGGCCCTCCCAAAACCGCGAATAACCGAAACCGCGAATGTCAAGTTCACGAATGTGGAGGGACATCTGTATTTACAAAGTAATGTTAACTAAAGTATCACACAGTTCCACTGTCTAGTGTGAGAGTTCACTGTTGTTAATTATTATTTAGTAATACACGTATTGTGCCTGGCTTTTACTTAAAAGCAGGTATGGACAAAGCACTGCCCATGCGCCACATCTACCCCTTGCTCCCCAAACCCTTAAATCTCTCTCTTTTTTAATCTGCTCTAATTTGGGTTAGTTTTCATCTGAAAACTAGCCAAACTGGCGTAAAACTGGCTGTTAATGTTGCAATTTACTTCTCCCATACCTACAGAACCCTCCGTCCCAAAAATCAAGACACACCATCCCTAATCAATAATTAGACAAAATGGTGGCTGGAAGTGACACCATGATGTCACTTCCAGTGTGCTGAAATCTAATCGGTAGGAAGAAGGAAAAGTGCCTTGTCAGTATCTATTTCCCAATTTTGGAAGCCCCACTGCCTAGGAAAACTAGGGGCTCAGTTACACAACAGCTTTTATCATGGGGAGAAGTGAGATATCCTCATCTGAAGTCCGTTTCTTATTGTTTACATGATTTGTCCCAGGATAAACAATATCCCGGGATTATTGTTTACAAGACAACCTTTTCTGTAACAAAAGCAAGATCCCAAGACATAGTATCCCGTGGGTTTTTTGTTTACACGGGAAAAGGTTCCGGGATAGATATAACTATAGATATAGATATAGATATAGATATAGATATAGATATAGATATAGATTTACCTGTCAGTCAAGGATGCGATTACTTGTTTTTTCACAACCCGGTGACGTATTTCCTGTGGAGTTTCCCACCATGAGTGATGCTACTGGCTGCCAAAAATGTTTGCTCAAGCTTCTGCATTGGTCAGAGAAGGAAGGCAAAGACAACTCCCTCTGCAAAATCCTGTAAAAAAAAAAAAATCCCCTGATGGGCTTGCCTTAGGGTCTCCAGCTCCGTTTACGTGGCTGTAAATCCACAGAGGTTAATGCCAAATAAAACTTGTTTTTCTTTAAGAACCCACAAGAATCATTCTTGAATATCAGGAGCTGTAGGCTATATTTCAGAGGAAGGAACTTGCAAAGCCACCTAGGCAGCTTGAAGGTACACACACACACACACCCCTGCATTGCTTTCACCCGAAAGGGGAGTAGGGGAGGGGGAAAGGACAGTCTTTCCTTGGAGCCGAGAGGCTGGCAACCTAAAAATCAATTGAAAAGGGTGACTGATGCACACACACACACACACAAGCCTCTGTATAGCCGGGCTGCTTTCACCCATGAGGAGAAGGGGAAAGGACAGTCTTTCCTTGGAGCCAAGAGGCTGGCAATCTAAAAATCCATTGAAAAGTGTGTCTGACCCCTTCTTCTCTGAACCCTGTGTCTGCCCCTGCCCACCTCAATTTCCAGCCATCACCGACTCCCGAGATATTTTGTCCTGACCTGTTCACATATCTGATTTTCTCCCGAGACTTTTTTTAACAACACGGGACAAACTGAGGGACGGAAAGTCACTCCTTGGAGGATATATGATGGCCCCCCTTCTGAAAAGCTCGAGATCGTCATGATGGACGTGTGAACAACCAGGGTTCATCATGAGTTCATCCCAGGACATTTTTGCCATGTAAATGGGCTGTAGGATTTTATCTCTCCTTTCTTGCCATCTGCTAGCAAATGAAAACTTTTCTGTTCAATCAGGCTTTTAGGAATCAAATGTGACGGCTTTTTAATGGTATGCTGTTTTATTGATTTCATGTTGTTTTTAAATGAATTTTAAGTGGTTGTAACACTATAGATTATTTTAAAAAAAATTAAATCACTTATACAAGTCACCTGTACATTTACTTATGCTTTTCTGTACTTTTCAATCTGGACTGCTTTTAAATTTTTTGTAAGCTACCTTGAATTCTGCTGTTGAAAAAAAAATACAGGATATAAACGAATAAGATGATGATTGTGATGATGATGATGATGATGATGATGACATGGCCCACCTCAGGATGAAATGAATGATATAAATACATTGGTTTGCACAGGCCTGGTTGTCTCTTTCTCTCTCTCTCTCCCTCTCTCTCTCAATATCTCCTGGTTTTTTTTGTTTTTGTTTTTTCTTTCCTTGCAGAGGATCCATCCTTTAATGAAAAGCTTGTTGATTAATGTTCTTCCCAACTTCACAAAGATATAATGATTACATTTCCTGGAGAAAATTTCAGCCCTTTAAGGAGCCTAGAGCTACAACATCTTGTTTCATCAGGATTACGTGCAAAAGCTCAGGCTTTGTTATGATCTGCTCAAGCACATAGCGATTCCTATCAGGCTGCTTGCTAAAGAAACCATCACAGATCAAGTTTCTAAGTTTGCAGTAAGGAACAGATGTGATTTTCCATGATGCATCACTGGGTTCAAGCAGTCAAAGGACTGAAGAATACATAGCTTGTTTTGAAAATAACTGCAGGTCATAAATGAAGCAACACTTCAAATATGGGGTGATTCTCATTGTCAAGCATGTTAAGCAAAAAAAGCTGTGCCAATCAGTTGTTTAAATGACCTCGGTCATTTTTTTTTTTAGTGAATGGGGGGTTGTTGAACAAGATCACTATTAGACATTAGTGCAGAGGATTTTTCTAGAAAAAAAAGTTCTACACTGACTCTTGTTTTGCAAAAACAAGACAATAGCTGGATGAGTAACCAGATGAGAGAGAGAGAGAGAGGACCTTCAGTGCTTGAAAAGCACTTTTGCAAATGCAATTTTTTTAAAAAATAAAAATATTCAAAGTTTTGTAGCTGGAATAGTTTTGTAGAAAAGAATGAGATTGAAGGTCACGTTACAGTAACAATTGTCTTCACATTGCCTTCTAATGACAGAGTATTAACACTTCATGCTGGCTGGTGCATCTGCCTTTAAGAAAAAAATTCTCTTACTTCCATGATTTTTCATGGGCAAGATTTCAGCTGTTCTCATGAAAAGACACAACTTCGCTTAAAAACACCAAAAACACATAACTAATGGGGAAAAAATTCACAAATAAACACTTAAACAAACATAAAACCGTACAAAGAAAAGGCATCAAAGAGTGTTCTGTAGGTGCTATTCACATTCTCACCCAGAAGTTTAAGTATGTGTTCTCATTGGGAAAGGGGAGGGGGGAAAGAGGACTGCCCATTCATGCTGTAATATCACGATTACAGCAGGATGTGATTTTCGCACACTCATCAAAAAGAACAATATTGAGAGCTATTCATGGCTTTTGACCATCAATGAAAAGTGGTACATAATTAACAGGTGAGTACACACTGACCACAGGTGGACATCGCTGTGCAATCACAGAAACCAATTTATGGTACTATCATGTTGTAATTCTGCTATTGCAGCTCCATCTGATAAAATCCTGAGTTTCCAGACTCTTCACCATCCTCAGAGTCCTCCTCTCTTTAAAATATGGACTTAAGTGGACCCATTATTCCAGATCTGACATTACCTGTACAAAATGCAGTAGAACTATTCCTTCTCTAGGTCTGAATCTTGCTGCCTCTCTTATTGAAGATGAAGATTGCACTAGACTTTTTTTTTAACCACTGCTGGCTAATATTCACTTTGCGGGGAGTCAAGGCAAGTGTACAATATTCATGGATGCTTGCTCCTATGCTCAGTTGTAAACAGAAATTATGTGCTGTTGTGAACTAATCCAAACATAAGACAGTAAGGGTTCTCATATACTATTATGTCCTACCAGGAGAAGGCCTCCCAAGACCAAGAAGGGGAAAAGGAGAGCCAAGACAAAAGGCCCCAATCAAAGCCAGAGGAGGCTGGCAGTCCTTTCATAGCACTGGCAGAAGCAGCACTTGTTCCATCCCAGGTAGCACCTGCAGAGCAGCAGGAGAATACAGAGGCACTTCACTCCACCCTGTGCCTTGAAAAGGGGTCAGGGAACACCCTGCTCCACTTCAAAAGGAAGATACTGTGCTTGTGAAGCCAGCTGAGCTACTGGCTATAAATTAGTCCAGAGAAAACCAATCCATTGCTGCAGACAACTTCAACAGTCCCTTGGAACCCTGTCTGACATATCTGGCTTTGTAGATCCCTAAGCATGTACCTTAGACTACTGTGTCTAGCAATTCTCTTCTTGGCTTCAGCTACTGGACCTTGACCTGCATGGACCTCACTTCTGCTTTCACTGAAACCCGCAAGTATAACCTGGAACTGGCCTGGTTTTCCCCCTGTCTGTTCCTGTTGATTGTAGATGAACCCACCTCAGTACTTATCAGCTGTGAAACAGGACACTTGCCCCCAAAGCAGTCATGGCCACCATATTGTCTTTGGAGAGATTTTAAGTGTGCCTTTACAAAATGCTGTTTGAATGGATCATCCTAAGGTTGACATTCTTAAATGCTTTGACCAAAGGATCTGGGGAACTGAAATAGCTGAGTGGAGACAAGAGCAGATACAATATATAAAATGCATAGACAAAATGAGAATGCAGTGTTTTTTACACATGCCATAGAATTGCCAGTCCCATGTAGTAAATGCTGTTGAAGGTGTCTTGTTCATACAGCAAGCTGAAAAGAAACTGAGCAAATTAGAATAAAAGGGTAGATCAGGGACCTAAGCTGTGATCCCTAATGGCTTGTAACATGTTCACCAGACAACATCCCCATTTTGAGAGTCTGTGAAACATTAGAAGGCATGAGATAGCAGGCATTTGCTGGAAACCCCTTGACTGCTTTGTAAGTCTGAACTGTTCTTTCTGGTGCCAGCCTTTACCCCATGCAACCACCACCACAACAAAAACAATGAACAGGAGAGTACGTAACATAAAAGTTTGTAAAACTGAAAGTAATGAAGACACTTCAAGGAACTGGCATCTGTATGTAGATATTCCACTGAGCAAAAGAGATGCTAAATGCATCTGATGAATTATTCATTGTGAATTCTTCATTGAGCGCCTGCTAGTGTGGCATTAGCACCAAGCTGCGCCAGTCTAACTAGGACCCTACACTGAAGAGCCTTTATAGCTTTGCCCTTTGTTCCTACTAGCTTTTCAAGAGCCCCATAAAAGGGCCTTATGGGGAATTTAAGCACTACTACTCACTATTAGTCATTTATTTTATAATCTTGTGTAAAAATCTACTAAATCAACTCAATCTGATTTGGTTGAAAATTTCATGATTTAAAAAAAACAGAGCAAAGTATATTGCATATTTTAACAGAAGGCCAAAATCTGACTGGTTATTTAAAAGCAGCCAAAGATTCGACCCTCCTTTCCACCCTACAAGTTGAATATTACACAGTTCTTCTCATGTTGCTGCTTGAATAAACTCCCAGCAAGTCATTAGACAGCCCTCAAACATGATAGTCCAGCCTCTGTAAACTCTGTAAACCCCTCCTCGTAGGTACATACATTTACAGAGTATAAAAAGGGAGATGTACCAATGATCATCACATAAAAATGACCATAAGCTGGTTCTAGAGGCAGTTGGCTCTTGCATTACATTGCTCCACAACAGACCCATTCTGGGTACAGACAGCAGCACCCAGGGCCAGTTTAAGGAATGGGGGGGGCTGCAACACTTTATTTGGGGGGGGGCATGTGCTTATCTCAGGTCAATGTAACCTAATCTAACCTAACCTATTCACAGTACATGATATTCAGATTATTATTAGTAATGCTTTTGCAGGAGGAGGGTTACGACGCCCCCCCCCCACAATGATGGGGGCCCCTGCAGCTGCAGGTGCTGCAGGGCCCTTAAAAAGGCCCTGACAACAGTGTGTTGTTAACCATTATTCCTGTTGAAATTCAGAGCACAGTATCATTTTTAACTCTGCTGTAAACTGCCTTGGGTGCCATGTCAGGAAAAAGGTGGGGTATAAATTAAATAAACAAATAAATTAATATTTGAAGATAACTTGGTCTGGAATGGGCAAGATCCATTTGCTTTACAAAAGACCTCTTGTGGCAGAGATGAAAACTGCCAGAAATGCACATATATGTCAACCTGCCAAAGATCTACCATAAATAGCTGTGCTGATCCATCTGTCTGCATTTTGAGACTCTCCTTGGCCTGTCCCTATAGAAATGTCAGGAGGGGGGCTTGCATTTCAACAGTTAACACAACATCTGTTAGCCTGCAAACCAATGCCTCAAACTCACCACCTCAAACTCACCGGTAGTCTCAGCAAGTCATGATCTCTTTGCTAACATTACAAACAAAAGCTATCTTAGGGGTGTTTTTAAAGATAGATTTGCAGGGTATAAAATAAACAGAATGCTACTTAGTAACTGCCTTCAAAGCTGAGACCTTTCACAATACCACCACCTGCCACCTGAATGGCTGCTGCAGATTAAGAAAGGCCCCTGGTCTTAAAACGTTTTGCTGGGTTAATGGTCTTAGCAGGGATACCAGCAGTTGTTGCTCCAGTTAACTTGTCTTCCAACTTGATTATACCATCTGGAGGGAGCCAGCCTTACCTCTCTCCCCGCCCAGTTCTGCTCACCCTGCCGCCCCACTTTTCCTACCAACCTGAAAGTCACCCTGGAAGCTGTTTGAGGGGAAGAACCTCCTGCACCGCATACTGCGAGGGTGCAGCGCTGTGAAGCAGGTCGGCAGGAGACAAAGGCAAAAGGAACTCCTAAGCAGGAACCAAACAAGAAGGCGGGTCAGCCATGCTTGCTCTGCTCTGCGCCTTGGCTAGAAACCAACTGAACCTTCAACACTTTGCGCCCAGGCAAGTGGTCTGCCCGGGAAGGGACAGCCTATCGCTGACATTGGAATGTGAGATTGACCAATCATAACATGGACTCCCCTGCTATATGGTGATTGAGGGGGAACAACTGGAAATGTTGAGCTGGACCTGACTGCTTGTGCACACGCCATCAGACCAAAAGCAACGGGGGGAAAGCATGACAACATTTCAAATAGGGATGGCTTGCCCAATCAGGCTCCTAGGGCAGAGTTCAGGAACCAATCGTGTTAAGGATATGATGTTCTCTAACGGCCCGCATTCAAATTCCCACAACAATGCCCATGCTGAAGAGATGATGATGATAATAATAATAATAATAATAATATTTATTTATACCCTGCCCCTCTGTTAAACAATCGGGGCGGCTTACAAAAATTAAAATACAATACAGATAAAATCCCCCACCCCCACCCTCCCCCATAAAAAAATATTAAACAATTATAAATTAAAACCAACTGATCTAAAATCACATTTTAAAACAATAAATACAATAAAATACAATAAATGGCCAGCGGACTAAAAGAAGCCAGGATCCCCTGAAAGATAGGAAAGGGGATAAACTGAATTGATATTCTTATGGGATGAATGTTTCTATTTTCTTCAGTGGTGTTTTGTGAGAGCTGTCAATTAAGGGGCCAATTAAAAGAGCTGAAAACTTAGGATTTTAGAAGGAACTAGCCTGTTGTTTTGCAAAGAAATAATGATCAGCTCATTGCCTCCAACTCATTGTTTCCATAATTATCCCTTTACTACTTGATGGGGACCCCTGTGACTGTGGGGGGGGGGGCACAGATGCAGATTTGGCAGTAGGCTTAAACCGGCCCAGACAGCACTGGTTTTGATCTACAGAGAAAATTATATGCTCCTTATTCTGTATGTAACATTGCAGTCTCTAGCACTGTCAGAATGCAACACCCTTTCCAACAGGAATGTAACTGTGGGATTGGGCAAAATGAATGCATTCCATCCCCCATAAGAATTATTTCCCCCTCTTGAAATTGTCCCTCAGTTCTCAAACTTTTAGCATTGCAATAACTTAAAACCTCAGCTGAGCATTCAGAAATGCAGTTTAGGCACCCAAAGAAAAGGGGCAGGCAAAGTTACCAAGGGGATGAGAACACAACAAATAGAAGACTTCAAGGTGTGAATGATTTTCAATGTCACACTTTCTGGAATGCCAGAAATTTGGGAATTGAATGAAAAATTCTTTTGGGGGAGCCTGAATTCTTATTGCCCTGTATTTTGTCCCTCCTGGTAGCTACACTCCTAGACATCCATATAACACAACTTTTCATTGTTATTTGGAGTAACAAGGGCATAATGACACTGTCCTTGAGACACAACATAACAGTCTGTAATGTTACTTTCAGAGTGTAGCACGTAACATTTTCTCATTGCTTCTGAAACATTGTTTTGAGAGAGAGGTCATCTGCAGATATTTTTGGCTATTCAAGGGCGGCATTTTCCTAAGAAATCAAAACACATTACTATTGCATTACTTTTTTAAAAAATGTTCTAAACTCAGAATAAGTTAGAATTGGCATTGGGTTGTATGGGGTCAGTTACACAGGATAATTAAGTGCTGAAAATGCTGGGTTACCTTCCTTTCGCTGCAGTGCCCCTTTGTTTAAACGATTTAGGCTGAAATTGGTTCGTGCAATAAGTTAGTGTCTTTTTAGTACACAGATCCAGGGACCATGGCATCCAGGATGCAGGGCGGTACAGGCTGCAGTGGCGGAGAGATGGGTCTCTGGGACTGACAGTCCCGGAGTCCCATCTCTCCACCTCCACAGCTGGCGATCTGGGATGGGGCAGGCACTGGGGGTGTCCAGTCTGTCATAAAAACAATGACGGATCCTGCATTGCAAGGCATTCCTTGCAAGCCTATCCCCTCCGAGATCTGACCCATCACAGCTCAGCTCTGCTGTCAGCACCTGTTTCAGGAAGGTTGCTGGCAGATCACACAGCCAATAGTGCGCAACTTTACGAAACTTTATTTAAAAGTCAGGGAAAATAGCAAAAGCTTATATTGCACAGGTATTTTGCCCCCCCCTTCTGAATATGGCGATATTTGCCCGAAATGCGTGGGGACCATTAGGATTCTGGACAAATTAGTTGAGGATTTTTTGCCGTTTAAACAACTTTTTTAAAAAAAAATTATTTTAATAGTATATATACAAATTATAAACTCAACCAATACAACAATTAATAAATTATTAACATATAAGTGATTCCCTCCACCCTGGGGCTTCAACCTTACATTTATCTCTCTTTCCAAAATTCCAATGTTTCCAACGCTGGTTTGTTTCCTCTCCCCTTTATTAATACAAATTCTAAAAACTTGCTCCATTTCTCTCCAAAATCTTCCTTATTGAGCATTCCCCTTTTTTTAAATACTGTTTGTTAATTTCTCATTTATAGCTATATCCCATACTTCACTGTACCATTCTTTTATTTGATAATTGCTTTGGGTTTTCCACTTCCTTGCTATTATTAACCTGCTGCTGTCAGCAAATTTGTTAATAAATCCTTAATAGCTTGGGACACTTATATTTTGTCATAATATGATAGTAACTCTATTTCAGGGCATAAAGGTATATTTATCTCCATTATCTCATTTATCTCCTTCATTACCATTTGCCAAAAATTCTGCACATATTTACAATGCCACCACATATGAATATACGACCCCAATTCTTGACATCCCCTCTAACACTGTGCTGGATCCTTTTTATCTATTTGGTTCAATCCTACTGGTGTTAGATATCATTTCCAACCCCTATGATTCTAACATGGCAAGGAGCTAGCATGGGGTAGTAGCTTGACTCTGGAGACTAGGGTTCGAATCCCACTCAGCTATGAAAAACCACTGGGTCATCTTGGACAAGTCAAACAGCCTCATCTTGGACAAGTCAAACAGTCTCACCTCAGAAAACCCCATGATAAGGTTGCCTTAGGGTGGTCACAAGTTGGAAATGACTTGAAGGTACACAACAACAACAACAACAACCTGATAACATGGAATCTATCCTACAATAATGTAACTTTAAATAAATAACCATTTATTTAACACTCACTGTTATGCTTACAGTTTGAAAATGCAGCAATCAGCCGTGAGCCTTCAGGGAAAGGTTTGTTAAAATGCTAAGAAATAAACAATGAGGAATATTTTATTATGGACACAGAAGATGGAATTGGGCCCCAATAGCAGGGGGAATGTTTCTAAAAGTTGTTTCCTCAAGACAGTGTACAAGGCCTTGTTCATGCATTACAAATTTTCCTCAGGTGTTTTAATTGAGTGTAAAGGTTTGTCAGTCTGGTACTCATGATAGAACACTAAGGAGATTATCAGACACGTCCAAAAAGTACCTTAGCAGAACGCCAGGACAACATTTCTGTCCCACGAACAGGACCCGGTTTCAGATGTCCCTATCCTTGTTGCATTCTGCTCCTGTGCTGCAACCATTAGTGAGGTGTCTCTTTTCATTGATGGGACCTTCCCGTCAATGAAAACTGACTCCTTGCTAACCGCTGCAGCACCGGAGCAGACTGTGATAAGGATGACATCATTTGAAAGTGGATCCTGTTCGCATGACAGTAACGTCATCATCCTGGTGTTCTGCTAAGGTACTTTTTGCAGTGTCTGATAATCCCCTACGTCTTCAATCAACCCTATTAGCATAGCCTCCAACTATCCCAATTTGGTGGGTACAGTCCTGATTGTTGTTCCACTTTTTCAGATGCTATTAAACTGTCCCAGCTTCATTTTTCTCTTACCACTTTCCCCCTATGTCCTCAGCTTACTTCCATTGCTGCAAATTGAGCTCATAATGCAAAAGTAGTTTGCATTCAGTTAACTCAGTGGGAGAGGGAGAGGAGAAGGTGCAATATTTTCCTTCCCAGTAGGATCAGGCAAAAGAAAATTGCTGCAGCCTCTCCTAGCTTTTGCCATGTTGACTACACTCTGATACTGCTTAGCCACATATGTTTCCCAGCTTTCATCTGTGACGAAATGTTGGAGGGTATGCAATGCCCCTTTGCTTTGGTCAGAACTGTGCTGGTCATAGAGTGAGACATGAAACTACTACTACCCAGAAATAATGTGGGAATACTTAATAAAAAAAAAGTACCACTTTTTTTAAAAAAACTTTGATCTCCAGGGAGTGGTAATCCATGCAAAATATAATTTATATATCAGTGACACCAGAGAGAAGGAAACGAAGAGTACAGTGTCTTTTTTTACATAATAATTTGTCAGAATTGAACTAAAAAAAGAGATGGCTGAAATGGCCTAAAAGTGTTCTGACACCCATATTAATGTTTTACTTTCCCTCCCAGCCAGATTTTGGCTAAACATAGAAGCATTTCTTCAAACAGACATCTGGCCTTTACTGTGTTCTCCCAGAGCCCTTGAAATCTTATCTGGATTCATATGAGCAAAGAGCAATCTTTGAAGTCAATATGGCACATAAAAAGCTTCAAACATCAATAAAGCCATTCAGAAAGCAGTAAATGAATGCAGGAAAAATCCACCCAGTTCCAATCCATTCCACCTACCACACATGCAATTTTTTTCCCCACCAAAGTTTAAGCTTCTAAGTTTAAGGATAGGTTTACCTCCAAGTCAGTTCATTAAGTTGCATTTCTAAATCTTTTCAATCACCAAAATGTAGGTTGGGGCACATTTCATGCTGCTGCAGAGCCTGAAAAAGTTACTTTCTTGGATTATAACTCCCAGAATCCTCTAACTAGCAAGCACCAGGTTATTTAAAAACTTTAACATTTAATTTTTTAAAAAAAATTAAATGAAAAAAACCCTTCCAAGCTCAGATATTTAAAGCAACAAAATTGTGTTGTAGGATTTTTGGAATCAATTTTCCTGCCTTGTGCTGGCTTAGAGGGACCAAATGGTTTTCTGAGCCAAGGGATTATATACTGCTGATCACCCAGACAGAAAGAAGGCACAAACACACACATATGAATGCAGGGTGGTTTCATGCTTTTGCTGCTTAAGGGTTCATATTCTTTGCAAACCTCGGCTGTGAAAGCATGCAACCCTTCAGAACCCCACTTCATTTTCACTTCTAGATCATAAAATTCCCCAGCTTCATTGACTCAGAGCTCATCTACAAGAGCCAGGATATGCCAACTCCCTGCCACCATATCCTGGCTGAGTATCTGGCCTGTTCCTCCCCTGTTACCACCTCCAAATAGACCAGAGTCCAGACAGGCTTGCCAGCCCACTGTTGCAGATGCCAACGACACCACCCCCCTCGCCATCTCAGAAGGCAGGAAGCCGGTCCACAACATGTGACCAAGGCCCCCCTCCATGCGACCAGCCTTGGTCACATGCTGTAGAACTCCTTTCACCTTTGGAGAGAGCAAGGTAGACTTGCAGCTGGAGCAACGGGTCAACCTGTCAGGATGGACTCCTGCAGATACAGAGTAAAACAGGCAATATTCTAAATGGTGTAGTGGGCCCTACCCCATCTTCCCCCTGTCTGAGCCCCACATCTGCCCCAGGGGTGGTGGAAACTGCCTGGGGGTAGAATAGGGCAAATTCCCTGCATTATCAGGACTGCAGGGCTCAATATATAAGACGGGGGTATATTGCCCATCTAGACAAGCCCTGGAAAAGTGATTTTTTTTTTCCTGGCTAGCTGAAGCTCCTGAATGTTTGTTTAGGGTGTGGCCCTGCCCTCATCACCTTCCTAATTCTGAGTGCTTCTGTATGGAGGAGAGGGGTGTTTCCAAGAGGTGGGGGGGCATACAACTGTCTCCCAGAACCAAGTATCAGCATGTGGAGCCCCCTGAGCCAAGGAATACACTGACTCTTCCATTTATTTCTATGCCATATACTTATAAGGGATTAAGAGTAGGGATGGGCAACTCTCAGAAGTTAGGAGAACATACAGGACTCCCTCCACCCACCCACCTCCAAAACAAATTAGATCAAACTTTTTGAACCCAGTGCCTTCACCACCCTGAGGGCTGGGGGAAGTTTTGCCACATTTAGGGAGGCGGTAGCTTTATTTTAAACAGGAAGTAACTGGGTGGTCAAATTCTGAATCATTTCCTGTAAATTTAAAAAAGATTTTTCTTGGGACCAAAATGGTCCAGCATGGGCTCAAAATGTGGCAGATTTTCCCCATATGCCTAAGGGTGCTATTTGGGGGGTGACTTCCCCCAAAATGGGGTGATGGGTGCCACACCACTGGCCTTGGGAGAGGGTACATGAGGTCATAGGCTGCATTCCCCCCACCCTCTGCTTAAATGTCTTGTCTTAGCTGTACTCAGCCCATCCAAAGCCATAAGGACATACAAGGTTCACTTCCACAACATCAGAAGTTATGATCCTAAGTAGAGGATATAGACAGTAGAGTGGTGGAGGCCACATATCTTTTCTCCAAGCACAACAGAGAAGAAAGTGTGAGAGAATGAAGCCCTTCTCAGCTAAGGTAGGTGACTCTGCTTCAGTTTATTTCTCTCCCAAATACCTGTAATGGATGACTTGTGTCCTGTTCATGTCTGAAATGCAGAAATGGTGGGTGACACAGGTAGCTCCTCCTCCAGTGATCCCTCAGCTCCACCTCCAGTAATCGTGCCCTCCACCCCACCAGCTCCACCAGATATAAGCCCTACTTCCACTCAGGGAAAACATTGTTTACATTTGTATCTCCTTGGCATTGGATAGTAAGTTGGTTCCCATAGGCTCAACAGAGGGAAAGGATTAGGGTTGCCAGGTCAAAGCTATCCCAGGCCCAAACCTGACACCTAGAGGTGTCCACTTATGGTGTTACAGGAGGTAGGTCCTGGTGATGTTACAAGAGAGTCCCTATTGATGTCATTCAGCGTGATACATTAAGCATCAACCACAGTTGCACAGACTATGCCATTCAGATTTTTAAAACCCACCAAAATTAGGAAATGAGGAAAATACATATACAGGTTGACCTCCATATCTGTGGAGAATACCTCCCAAGATGCCCCCACCATGGATGCCTGAAATCATTGATAATAGGGAACCTTGTTATTTTCAATGAGATGAATAACAGACATTGACCCTAGAATCACGCTGAAGGACCTAGAATTGCCTAGACAGAACATATTATTTTTTTGACATGGATAAGTGAAACCATAGATACTGAATCCATGGATACAGGGGTCAGCCTGTACACTTGTTTTTCAAGACTGCACTCTTGCCCTGAGTTTCCTTTTTTTTTTCCCCCTTACCCTGAAGACTGGAGAATCTGTACCAGCCTCTGAGAATCTGCCCAGACTCAGACTTGGGAACTGTTGTAAGGAGGCATGTAAAGGAGAACAGTGGTGAACTTGTGTACTCCCCCTTCCATGTTTTTAGGCTCCAACTCCATCAGCCCCAGTGAAGGGTAATGGTTATAGATGATGGGGATTGTAATCCAACAGCATCTGGTGGGTCCTAGGTTCCCCACCAGTGGGCTACATGGACCAATATACCAACTGGTAAAAGGCTGTTTCCAAAATTATGGAAAGCACATATTCCATCTTTGCAACATTCCCAATCTTAAGAACTCTTCTGGAATAGACAGAATTCATTCCCAGTGGAAACAAAATGTAGTATCTAAAACTGAAACCTCCATGCTTATGTTCTTTAAAATGCCCATAAGAGTGAAAGGCATAACATATTAAAAGGCAGCTCAAAGGGATTGCACAACTGCACACAAAATTGTCTTGGATGCCCTGTAGCTGTTCCCAGAGGCTCCTAGAAGCTGTAGTTATTTATTTGCAGATTCCTGGAATCTTAGAAGTGCTGGCATTTATTCTGCTGTTTAATTCCTAGTATGGTTATCCCTGTGCTTTAGGGAAGATTTGCTGGTGCTAACAGAACTCAGCAAAAACCAAGGAAAACAAATAAACAAAACCCTCGAATTGCAGAATTGTTTTTGTTCAATTTGACTTACATCGGAAGGTAAGATCTACTGTCATGACCTATAGAAATGAAATACTGTATTCCATCATGAAATAATTCCCTTTTTGTATGCCCCTGCAGGATTAGGAGGATTTCAACTCTTTATTCTATTTTTAACACATTTGAAGGGTTCTTGTTAACATTCAATGTGGGCTGAGAATTTGAAAGTAGGAACAAAAGAGCAAAGCCTACAACTTTTTTTTTCTCAAGCAAATGGGGTGAAGGGAAGGAGTGAAAAACAGAACCATACCAATGCTACAAATATCCTGTGATTTTTATCTGTCTAGTTCAGCGCTAATAAACATGATAGCTGTTACATTGTTTCTGGGAAGGTCCCTATGTTTCAGGTAGCTACAGTATGTGGCATGCAAACATTCACATGGAGACTTGTTACTCTACTCCCCCTTATCCTACCCTATTTTAAATACATATTTTATTATTTTTGTATTATTTTGTTTTATTATTTTTAATTAATATTTTATTGGGGTTTTTTTCATTTCCAAATACGTATAATTATAATGTGTAAATATAATGTGATTATAGTGTGTTTAGATTAAAGGGAAAAATACATTAGTGTTAGGATAGATTTATTTTTGTATTAGTAAGAAAAGAGGAAAATAATTAGTATTATTTTTGTATTATTGTTATGGCCTTTTGCAGTCAGGTGTATTTTTTAGTAGAACTCCAATAAAAAAAATTCCTACCCAAAAAAATTCCCACAGCTGGAAAAGGCTTCCCCTGTGGGATTTCGGTCTGACTTGCAGTTGTTAAAAGTGCAATAATTCTGCCAGGGAAAAATAAAAGTATCAATCATACCAGAGCTTGGAATGGTTGCTTTTTTGGACTACAGTTTACAGAATCTGGCCTGATTTCCCCCACCCCCACCCCCATATTTGGGTGACAGTGCCATGCCTCTAAAAGCCGGAGATTGAAAAACTTTCCCTAAAACTTAAAGCCGGAGATTGAAAAACTTTCCCTAAAACTTTGTGAAGAATCTTAATCGTATAAAAACCTGGTCACCATTACAAACAGCGATGAAGGCTTCCCGGAATTCTTGCTAATATAAACAACACTATATAGCAGCTTGGTCCCTTGTGTCTTCCCTCACAAGAAACATGCAGAAAGGCTGCAGGAAATCTCTTGTTGCTAGTTTAAACTACTCTTGTGGGTAGTTTACAGCACTGAAGAAGAAAGAACCACTAGTATAAAGTTGCACTATCTTATGGTGATCTAGGAATGGAGGAATGAAGATTATGGTGATCTAGGAATGGAGGAGCTTTCTACTGTTCTGTTGTCATGGACAGATCCCTTCTTGATCAGGTTTAGACTTGCTGGGACTCAGAGCTTCTGCAGGTGGGGGACCTATTAAGATGGTCTGCCCCAGAAGGGTTATGGATCTGGGTGGGTTCCTGATGGCTCTTGGGGAGTTTCCTGCTGCCTTGGCAAGTGGTCCTGTCAAAATCCTGGTTAACCTATGAAAGGGGGAAATGACCAGGGCAGTTGACACGATCACACCTTTTTTTTTTATTTATACCCCGCTCTTCAGCTACAAGGCTATCAGAGTGGCTTACGAATTGTTTTAAGCAATAGCAAATTTACACATCTACACTGCATTAAGTAGTTTCCAATGTGTGTTCGCTAATTGCCCCCACAAGCTGGGTACTCATTTTACCAATCTACGAAAGGATGGAAGGCTGAGTGAACCTTGCATCCCTTGCACACCTAAGCATCCCTTCTCATGGAGTGGAGCTAAACCAACCCCTTGGTTTTCTAAGGAGCCGGCAGCAATGAAATGAACAAGATGGAGACTAGTGCAACATTGACAGAAAAATCAGAGTGAGTCCAACTGAATATAGGCTAAAATCTATCTGAAGGCCTATGGTGGAACAATAAAGGTAGCAAAAAGGGCTTTTCTGGCCAACACTATTGCATCTGCACAGCACTGTACAGCAGGGCTGTTCTGAGTGGTCAGGGTCCAGAGGAAAATTGCTGAGAAAAATTTACCCACAATTTCACATATAAAATTGCTCAGATTCGCTCTGACTTAGACACCAGAGTTGATACAGTTCCATTGGATAAAACCTTGGTCCCTGTTTGTCCGGTGATGATGGATACTTTTCAATTTGTGCAGCCTGAGGATGTGGACAGGATCCTAGAAGAGGTGAGAGCCACCACATGTGTACTAGACCCTTGCCCTTCCTGGCTGATTAAACAGGCCAGAGAAGGACTGCATGAGTGAGTAATGGAAGTGATCAATGCCTCTTTACAACAAGGCAGGGTTCCAACATGCCTGAAGGAGGCTGTGGTAAGACCTCTTCTGAAAAAAAACCTTCCTTGGATACTACTATATTAGATAACTATAGTCTAGCCTCCAGCCTTCCAGTTTGGGGCAAGATGCTAGAGTATGTGGTGGCTTCTCAACTCCAGGGTTTCCTGGACGAGGCACATTATCTAGATCCATTTCAGCCTGGTTTTGGATCTGGTTATGGGACAGAGACAGCTTTGGTCTCCTTGCTAGATGACCTACACAGGGAACTGAACAGGGAGTGTGTTCCTGTTGGTTCAGCTGAATGTTTCTGTGGCTTTTGATACCATCAACTATGGTATCCTTCTGAGTCACATCTCTGGGAAGGGGCTTGGAGGTACTATTCTACAGTGGTTCCATTCTTTCCTGGAGGGCACTCTCAGAGGGTGGTGCTGGGGGATTCCTGCTTGGCTCCTTGGCCACTGGCCTATAGTGTTCTTCAGGGTTCAGTCTTGTCCCCTATGCTATTTAATATCTACATGAAAGCACTAGGAGAGGTTGTCCAGAGTTTGTGGGGTCACAGGTCACCAGTATGCTGATGATACCCAACTCTATTACTCCTTTCCATCTAATTCCAAGGAAGCTGTTCCTGTGCTAAATCAGTGCCTGGCAGCTGTAATGAACTGAATGAGGGCAAATAAATTGAAGCTTAATCCAGACAAGACATAGGTGCTCCTGATAAGTTGAAAGGCAGATCTGGGAATAGGGATTCAGCCTGTGTTAGATGGGGTTACACTCCCCCCCCCCCGAAAACACAAGTTCACAGTTCGGGGTTACTCCTGGATTCAGCTCTGAGCCTGGAGACCCAGGTTTCAGCAGTGACCAGGAGTTAAAGCTAATGCACCAATTGTGCCCATTACTGAACAAGTCAGATCTGGCCACAGTGGTACATGGCTTGGTTACATCTCATTTGGATTACTGTAATGCTCTGCGTGGGGCTGCCTTTGAAAAGTGCTCAGAAACTTCAGTTTGCCCAAAGAGCTGCATCCTTGTTGTTAAATGGGGCTGGCTACAGGGAGCACAGAACTCCTTTGTTGCAACAGCTCCACTAGCTGCTGGTCCATTTCCAGGCACAATTCACAGTGCTGGTTTTGACCTATAAAGCCCCGTACAGCTTGGGTCCAGGCTATTTGAAGGACCATACCTCCCTTTATGAGCCTATTAGAGTTCTAAGATCATCTGGAGAAGCCTTTTTCTTTGTCCCACCAACCTCTCAGGCTCGTTTGGTGGAAACAAGGGAAAGGACCTTTTCAGTGGCTGCTCCAAGACTTTGGAACTCCCTCCCTAGAGCAGTCAGGATGGGCCGTCTCAGCTCTCCTTTTGTTGGCAGGTAAAAAACATTTGTGTGCCATCAGGCATTTACAAACTGACAATGATTGGGCTTTTAAGTGCTCCATGACTTGGATTTTATGGTTCATACATAGTTTAACACATTTTAATATTTTTAATGTTTAATGTTTTAAACTGCATACATTGCTTAATTGTTTTTCAAATTTTATATTTATACTTTTAATACTTTTGTATTGTTTTTATTTTGTATTCATTCATTAAATTAAATGTTAGCTGCCTTGAGTCCCTATATTGGAAGAAAGGTGGGATAAAATAAATAAATAAATAAATAAATAAATAAATAAATAAATAAAGTGGTGGTTAGAGTAGTGGTGGGAACTATGGAGCCCTTCTGAAGATGTTGAATTGCAAACCCCATCAGCACTAGCCATCCTAGCCAATGACAAGAAATGCTGGGAGCTGGGTGTAAAACCACCCGAACCACCCAGACATGAAGTTCACTCAGTGACCTTGGTCCAGTCACAGTCTCTCAACTGAACCTACCTCAAAGGGTTGCTGTGAGGAGGAAAATAGGTAGGAGGAACATGTATGCCACCATGAGCTCCTTGAAGTAAAGGCAGGATAGAAATGTAGCAAATAAAAAGAACAATAATAAACCTCATCCACCTCATTAAAATACAGTAGGACCCCCGTATCCATTGATTCATTATCCACTGATTCAATTATCCACAGGACACAAAACAGCACACCTACCATAGAGTCTTCCTAGAAAATGTGTCCTCTCTAGCCATTTTGTAGGTCCTCCAAGGCAATTCTATGGTATTTTAAATCAGAAGTCCCATTATTTTCAATGCCATTCACTATTGTCCACAGTTTTCGGTATCCACACACACACACAGAACCAAAACCCAGTGGATACAGGGGTCCTACTGTAAACCAACCTCACAAACAAGTCAAAGGGAAATTCTTCCATCAACTACCAATGGATTTATTTTTTAATTTTACAATTTCTCTTTAGGCCTGGGCTTAATTTCAATACAATCCCAATGGATTATACAGCCAATGGATTCTGCTTCACATGAGAATGTTTTCAGCCTCTCTCCCACATCCAGTTTGTAGCTTTCATATGTCAAAGCATATCCACTGAGTACTAGAAAATGCAGGGTAAATTTCATGTGCTTGTAACACACCAGCGTCTATGCCCCCTCCAGCACCCATACACACACACGTGCACAAACAAACAAAACCCTTAAAATGTCCCAGCCAGTAGAACCACTGTTGTGGTCAAAAAAAAAAAAATACATTTTCCCAGCTTAGTGGTGATCATCCAAATCCCACTGACTGCATTCATAGAAATGCCATATTACTAAAAATGGGCAAGGCCAATAGACAGGGATGAGATCGTAAAAATTAAGAGGGCCCAAGAGGTCTGGAAAGGGGGTCACATCCCAACTATATTGCATTTGTTTTTGTCTCTCTCATTAGTATCATCATTTGTCAATTCATTTTGACAATAATTGTAAAATCAGTGAATTTCAAATAAAATAGTAATAATATACAAAACTCTCAGATTTTGGCTAATATAGTCTCTAATCAAAGAACTACCAATGAAATATTAAGAACAGAAAATGATTATATTTTAATGTAATTCTTAACAAAATGTATATTTCATGTGCAATTCCACACACAATTCTGAATAATAGTGTGATGACTCTGAGACAATTTCCATTGATCAAGAATGGTTTATTGTAGCAAGAACTGAAGTGTTCAGGATCAGGATTAAAGACAGTTCTGGCACAGAATCCTCAGTGCATGGAATATACAGAAGAACAGATAAGTTTCAGCTACACACACACCTGTAATGCTAATGAGGGAACATTCCATTGCATCCCTCTCATAAGCATTCCTAAAACATAATTGCTTATATGACCTTGGATGTCTGGCAACAAGAGTGATAGCACAGGCTAGACAGATTCTACAGCATAAGCAATCTACCAGAGTGAGAGCTACTTCTAATCTCAGCAGGCCCCTTTCTCATGTCAGGCCCTGGCATGCTGGCTAGGCATAATAAGTATTGCACACACAAGCTAACTGGCTATATAATACCCATGCCAGGTCCTGACAAATAGCTTATTAGCTTATGCCATGAACCAAACATTTCTGAGTCAAGATTTTTAGCTGGTCTGCCATTACTAGGGAGCCCAATTATTTTTCACTCATTCTCAGAGGCCTTAGAGATAGACGGAACAACCAGCGAGTATGGGTTGTTCCTATATCTGTATTACCTTGTATGTTGGCCAGCACTTGTGATAAGGAACAACTCTAAAGTGTGGGGCAGGGCAGGAATGGGATTTGTTGATGTAAGAAAATGTGTTAATCCACACTTGCCAAGGCACACAGACAGTCTTGAACTCATGGCCTGAGGGATGTCAGGGAGCTACAAAGCCTCCTTACACCATTAGGCTAGAGCAATGTTTCCCAAACTCCAGTCTCCCAGGAGGATTACCGCATGATGAAGTAAAGCAGCAAGGCAGCCAGATGGATCCAATTTCTGTGCTACCTTACCGCATGACATTGTCATTCTTCCAGTATTCTGCCATTCTGGTCCCATGGGAGACCAAGGTAAAACCACATCTTTTTTACCAACAGATTTTTCTGGTTAGCAAAAATACATGGTTTTACCTCGGTCTCCCATTGGACCAGAATGGAAGAATGACAATGTTGTGCAGTAAGGCAGCACAGAAGACAGAACCTTCTGGCTGCACTGCCACTTTACTTCAGTGTGCAGTGAGCCTCCAGGTGTTTTGGACTTCAACTCCCAGAATCCCTGCATCATTGGCCAAGGTGGCTGAGGCTTCTGGGAAATGAAGTCTAAAACACCTGGAGGAGTAGAGTTTAGGAATTACTGGGCTAGAGCATATAAACGATTACTCCCTAACTTATATAAAATGCTTTCCAGTCAGGTTTCCTCATTGCTGATCTGAAAAACAGGCTTGGCTGTTGCTTTTTTTGCCTTCACAGGATCCAGGCCTACAAAACCAGAAAGTTCAAAGTATATTGTAATTGGAACAACTTTCTCCATAACTGTCTGGATCTCTTAAATGCCATGAAGAATGCTTTTTAAAGGCTGTGGCTATTGCATCACCTTCGGGAACTCTTTTTATCCCATCCTCTAAAGATCATTATAGAATGTTCTACAGTGATGTTGCTGCTGGCACTGGATCGTGTGTGTGTGTGTGTGTGTGTGTGTGTGTGTGAGATTTTTAGGTCCAACTTATCTCCGGAACCGCCTCCTCCCATACAATCCTCCCCGCATCCTCTGGTCCTCTGGCAGGAATCTGCTTCAGCCACAAAAATCTAGGCTGTCTGCAACCTCCCACAGGGCCTTTTCGGTAATTGCCCCCAATTTATGGAATGCCCTGCCGAATGAGATCTGTCAGTTGACAAACTTGAGTAGCTTTTTAAAAGCACTAAAGACGGATCTCTTTCGCCAGGCCTTTCCTGATTAGATCCCGGCCTCAGGATCTCAGTCTCCTGGCTTTTTAAAATTATGTATATATTTGTTTTTAATGTGTTTTTAGTTAGAAGGTTTTAATTTTATAGTGTTTAATGTCTTTTTATGGGGGAGGATGGGGGTGGGGGGTTTTTAGTCACTATTATAATGTTTTAATTGTTGGAAGCCGCCCCGATTGTTTTTAGCAGAGGGGCGGGGTATAAATAAATTTTATTATTATTTATTATTATTATGCAGAAGATGAGATTCACTTCAGAAACTCCTTCAACAGTTTGGATAGCAGGCTGCCATGCCTTGAACCTGGAGTCTAAGTCGTGTGTTGCTTCAAAACATCCTAAGCTGTCTATATTATCATTGACTATCCAGTCCAAAATGGATCTACATTTTGTTTCCTTTGTCACCAAGAGCCAAGGCTATCCCTTGAAAGCTCCAGCAATACTTTTGCTGCAATACCATAACTTTTTTCCCCCAATTTGTATGCTGCCTTGAACCTGGGGGGGAGGGGAGGCGGAACGAGGAATATAAATCATGTTAATAATCATTATAATTAGACCAAGTGTCTACCCAGCAAGGGGTGGGGGAGAAAAGAAAGGGGGTGCTTGCCTACTCAGCAACAAAAAGTAAGGTTGATTGTTTCAGCACCGCAGGGGGACCTGGGACTGTCAAGCAACAAAACTCAGTTACAATGAATAGTCAAGCCAGGTAGCAATTTGCTTTCTCTAATAGGCCTGGTAGGGTTTCACGATTATTTATGTACTTATTTGGGTCATAATCCTATAAACACTTGCTTCAGAGTAAGCCCAATTAAACTGAATAGGATTTAGGTTTGAGGAGGCCTGAGTGGGACTGTGCTTTGCCTACTCCATATCCTCCAATATTTCACAGATGAAAACTGGGACACATGTTGACAAGCAACATCAGAGTGTGGTCAAAGTGGCCAAAGTTATTAATGAGGACCAGCACACAGAGGCTGCAGCAGTTTCCCTTTGCCTGACTCTCCTGGGAAGGAAAAGATTCCACCCTCTCCTCTATCCTCCCCCCACCACTGAATTAATTGAACACAAACTACTTTTGTAGTATGAACTCCTTTTGCAGGACTTGAAGTAAGAGGAAGACAAGAGTAGAAGGAAGAGAGATGAACTGGGACATTTTCACAGCAGCTGAAAAGGTGGGGTGGCAGAGCATTAACTGGGACTCTCTCTGCCAAACTGGGACAGTTGGAGGGTATGCTACCCACTCCCTGCTTTTATATAACCCTCCTGATATTATTCTTTGCTGCATAACTCACAGAATAAAATGATGAAATTCATTGAAAACACAAAGTCATCAAATAGCAAATTGGAGCATTAAAAATTACAGCAGAAAGCATGAAAACAGATAAGAAGAAAATATGTGGCATATACATTGCTTCAGAGCACTAACCAAAAAAGGGGGCTGGGATATTGTTGTTATTATTTTTAAATGTGGTCTTGGGAATATCTCGGAGAGATCATATAACTCCAATACTAAAATCTCTCCACTGGCTGCCTATCAGTTTCCGGGCCCAGTATAAGGTGTTGGTTATTACCTTTAAAGCCCTAAATGGCTTGGGTCCAACTTATCTCCGGAACCGCCTCCTCCCATACAATCCTCCCCGCGCACTCCGGTCCTCTGGGAGGAATTTGCTTCAGCCACAAAAATCTAGGCTGTCTGCAACCTCCCAGAGGGCCTTTTCGGTAATCGCCCCCAAATTGTGGAATGACCTGCCGAATGAGATCCGTCAGCTGACGAGCTTGAGTAGCTTTAAAAAAGCACTAAAGACGGATCTCTTTCGGCAGGCCTTTCCTGATTAGATCCCGGCCTCAGGAACTCAATCTCCTGGCTTTTTAAAAATTAGGTATATATTTGTTTTTAATGTGTTTTTTAGCTAGAAGGTTTTAATCTTATTGTGTTTAATGTCTTTTTATGTGGGAGGGTGGGGGTGGGTGGTGTTTTTAGTCATTATTATAATGTTTTAATTGTTGGAAGCCGCCCCGATTGTTTTTAGCAGAGGGGCGGGGTATAAATAAATTTTATTATATTATTATTATTATTATTATTATTATTATTATTATTATTATTATTTGAGCTATGTGAAATGACCACTGAAAGGTGCCAGGTGAGATTGTCTGAGGAAGGAACAGATTCCCTAAGCAGGGTGCTACTATGGGGGGAAAAAACCTCTCTCTCTCTCTGGTAGCCACCCATTTTATTTCATTTGGTGGCAGCATCTTTAAGAGGATCTCAGGCTGAATCCACACTACACAAATAATCCATATTGAAACTGGATTATTTACCATAGCTCCTCCCTATGGAATCCTGGGGGCCATCTACACGGACAAAATTACCTGGGAAGAAACCAGGACAAACCCTATTGGTCCTCACACATATCGGGGCAGACGCAGACTATTGGGAAGGAGGGGAGGCAAAAAAAAAACCACCCAAAGTCCATGATTTTCTATCCCGCTATTTGTCACGGGTTTTCTTAAAAAGTGCAGGGAAAACCGTAATATTGTCTGTCTGATCAGTCTTGGATAAAGGGCACACAGCAGAGCTGGATTGTGATTGGTTGGGCTTCGGAGGGGACGGCCTTGCAAGGGATGCCTTTCAGTTGAGGATCTGCCATTGTTAAACAGCTGTGGCGGCTTCTACGAACGAGTGCCTGTACCTCATGCCTCCAGCCTCTGCTTCCCTCCCAGCCTCCGTTCCTTCCCCAGCATTCCTCCTCCGAGACTGACAGTCAACCACTCAGCTGGCTGGCCCTCTCCTCTCACCCGGGCGACTGACTTGCCCTCCCTCACCGCCCCCAAGCCAAAGCCAAGCAAGCTCAAGAAACAGCTGGGAAGGGATCGTGAGCCGGCCTAGGAGGGAGGGCAAGTCAGTCACCCAGAGAAGAGAAGGCCAGCCAGCTGAGTGTCTGAGCTGTCAGTCTCAGAGGAGGAATGCAGATGGTCCCAACTTGGCTGCTCAGCTGGTTGGCTGGGGAAAGAATGAGGCTGGGAAGTCTCATTATGAGGGGGCTTGAGGCAGAAGTGGAGGCTGGGAAGGGTGGTTGCATGGAGGCTTGGAAGGGAAGCAGAGGCTGGAGGCGGGGAGGAGCGAGGTACGTGTAAACAACAAATCTGAGACTTTACTACCCGCAACAGATCGTGGGTACAGTGGGTGACAGAAGCAAGTTCTCTATTTCTCACTTCTTCTCAGAATAAAAAATGCTGTGTAGCTGAGCCCCTGGGATTTGTAGTTTGGTGAGGCACCAGCACTCCTTGGCAGAGAAGGCTAAAGACCTTGTAAAACTACTAATCCCAAGATTCCATAGGAAGAAGCCATGGCAAATAACCAGTTTAAAACTGAATTATTTGTGTAATGTGGATTTGGCCTCAGTGTTTTAGGACTTCTTATAAATTTTATATAGAGAAAGAGAGAAATGAAAAGAATCTCAGTGAGACTCTCCCATGGGTTTTAGAATGTGGCTGGAGATACAACACCATAAAGCAGCTGATCCAATCCTATTGAAAGAAAACTCTGCTATATTGATAGGGAGGAGCAGGACTAGAGTTGTAAGCATTCAGGTGACCATATATGAAGGACAGGCACTTTCTTTCTTTCTTTCTTTCTTTCTTTCTTTCTTTCTTTCTTTCATCATTCTTACCAGAGCCCCCTCTTCTTTTTTGCACATCTCAAAAGACAAAAATTCTGTCATCTTTCACGCTGGGCTACCCTCTTTCAGATTTGAGCATTCCACAACTCTCACCACAATTCCAGGTGGCAGACAGACAGGGCCAGCCATACCATTGGGGAGAGTGAGGCAGTTGCCCTGGGGCAAAAGATGGCAGGAGAAAGCAGCAAGATATTGGAAGAGAAGCCTGTGTGCTACGTGGCTGACATGTTGAAATAAATTCAACAGCAAGTCCATTTTTATACATAGAATGGAAGAGGGTGTCATCCTGAACTGCCCCTAAACAAAAACAGTATTGTTTTGCACAAAAATGAACAAAGGCCTGGATCCTATTAACAGCCCCAACTAGAGAAGACCCATTGAATCAGATGCTGAATTGTAAGTCAACACTTATTTAGATCTCACTGATTCAGTGGGATTCAGTGGGATTCCTTTAGTTGAAACACCTAGGAATAGAAAGAATATTTGTAATTTTTCATTACCAGGTGGAAAAATAGGTTTCCTGTCAGATGGGAAACCTCATCAAAAAGAATAATAGATTGGTGAGAATTTTGCACAATTTTCTCCTATTATTCAAACATCCCAAAAGATTGTGGAAGAATTGTTATGTGGAGAAAAATATGGACTTTCTGTGCAAGAAAAAAAAGTCTGCACAGAACACTTCCAGAACACTTCCAGGTGAGATTGGGACATCCAGGTAAGCTACCCTCTTGTACCCTACCTGGGTTACTTGTAAATTTTTTAGTGTGTGTATGTGCTTTTAAAAACGTTTTTGTGTGTACAATATTTTTGTTTTAATTTTTGAATTTCCCACGCCCATGTCTTCGCATGAGAATGGGTAGGATTTCGATCCAGGAAATGAATGGAGCTCCGTCACTCCTGGGCTGCCCTGTGCATACGATAAAATGTAAGTGAGGTGGGGAGGATGATTGTGCCAGGACAAGGGCGGGAGTGGAGATTGTGGGACAGGAATACTTTTGGCATTCCTGTCTGATAATCTCCAAACTTTCCTTCAAAAAATGTAAGAGTTTCCTTTGAGCTGTGGTGCCCTTTCCCCATCTGGAGAGATCTACACCTGCAAAGGTCTGCACTGGCTCCACTCTCTCCCTGGCCTATTTTTAAGCCCAGCACTGCTGCCTACCCAAACCCCTCTTGACTAATAGGGACAATAATTTAACGATTGTTTTAACAGAGGGGCGGGGTATGAATAAATTATTATTATTATTATTAATGCCCTCATCAGCAGAGGCACATCCATATTTTCTACAATTTAACTGTTTGCAAGTAAAATAACTACTGTCTCCCTTGAGTTACAGCATATAGTTAACATTGGATTATTTCACTGTAGGGAGAGAGAAAAACAGCAATAGCAACCAGCAGAGAAGTCAAAACTCACAACATGAAATTGGATGGAAATTATGCAGGCATGCAGATAAATAATGGTGAGGGAAAGAAAGAAAGAAAAACAAGAGAACTGATCAACCTACTGCAGCTTTCCTCAGCCCACAACTCCCTAGTGCATTGGACTATATGTTCTGCCATCCCTGTGCTGGCTGGGGACCATGAAAGTTGTAGTCCAGCACATATGGAGAGTGCCAGGTTGCAAAAGGGTGTGATATGATCTTACAGTTTTTGCAGTGCATTATACTAGAACAGCATTGCCATCAAGATGGGAATTACATGCAGCGCTTGAAAAATATCATCAAAACATTTTCAGTGTTTTGCCATCATCCTGTTTACCTGACTACAGTCTGTCTTTGTGTAGTCATTTCACTGTCTAGGCATTAATTTTGAAACTAGAATCATTGCTCTTATTCTGCCCTCTGCTGACTGAATCCTTGAATCACTTTTAGCAAAAGCTCACCTGAAGAGCAACATTAACAGGAAAACAAGGGAAACTCAACAGAGGGATACATATCAGAATTGGCCAGGATGTATCAGGATGGGCCAAGATATAATGTGTTTAAAATAGATGGTTTTGTAGGTATCAGTTAAATGTTGAGAGGAACATTCAAACTGTCTCTCTGGCTTTTCTTCACAAACGAAGATTCAGGAAGGACTCATCCTGCACTTTCTGCAAGCGCGCTGATGACTAAAAAGGCCAATCTGAAATAAACAAGTCCGGTTGCAGAAAGCATAGCAGAAGGTCTCCTTGGGTGATGTTTCTGGGTTGTGATTCTTTCTGAGTTGTCGTTTCTCTTCAAGACTTGTTCGGCGTGAGTTCTCAAATAAGGCTGCAGCATTGTGGATAGTGCGTGTCCATGCCTCCCAATGTGAGGCCAGGGCGGATCATTGTTGGTGATCAATTTGGCCGAGCCTGAGATGTTGTTTCAGGGAGTCCTTGTATCGCTTTTTTGGAGCGCCCCTCTTACGCTGACCCGTGGCAAGTTCACTGTAGAGTACTATTTTGGGGAGGCGATGGTCCTCCATCCTAGAAACGTGCCCTGCCCAGTGCAGCTGTGTTCTCAATATCATAGCCTCAATGCTGGTGATCCCTGCTTGCTCAAGGAAAGCAACATTTGTCACATAGTCAGTCCAGTGTATATTTAGGATTGTGCATATACAGCGCTGATGAAAGCGTTCAAGGAGTTGTAGGTGGTGGTGATAGGTGACCCATGTTTCATAGAATCATAGAATCATAGAATTGCAGAGTTGGAAGAGACCACGAGGGCCATCCAGTCCAACCCCCCTGCCACGCAGGAAATCACAATCAAAGCATCCCCGACAGATGGCCATCCAGCCTCTGTTTAAAGACCTCCAAGAAGGAGACCCCACCACGCTCCGAGGGAGTGCGTTCCACTGCCGAACAGCTCTTACTGTCAAAAAGTTCCTCCTCATGTTGAGGTGGAATCTCTGTTCCTGGAGCTTGCACCCATTGCTCCGTGTTCCAGTCTCTGGAGCAGCAGAAAACAAGCCTGCTCCATCCTCAGCGTGACATCCCTTCAAATACTTAAACAGGGCTATCATATCGCCTCTAAACCGTCTTTTTTCCAGGCTAAACATACCCAGCTCCCTAAGTCTCTCCTCATAAGGCATTGTTTCCAGACCTTTCACCATTTTAGTTGCCCTTCTCTGGACACGCTCCAATTTGTCAATATCCTTTCTGAATTGTGGTGCCCAGAACTGGACACAGTATTCTAAGTGAGGTCTGACCAAGGCAGAATAGAGTGGCACTATTACTTCCCTTGATCTAGACACTATACTTCTATTGATACAGCCCAAAATTGCATTGGCCTTTTTAGCTGCCGCATCACACTGTTGGCTCATGTTCAACTTGTGGTCTACTAGGACTCCTAGATCCCTTTCGCACGTAGTCTCATTCAGCCAGGTCTCTCCCATCCTATATTTATGCATTTCATTTTTCCGCCCTAAATGCAGTACTTTACATTTCTCCGTATTGAATTTCATTTTGTTAGCTTTGGCCCAGCTCTCCAGTCTATCCAGGTCATTCTGAATTTTGATCCTGTCCTCTAGGGTATTAGCTACTCCTCCCAATTTGGTGTCATCTGCAAATTTGATAAGTATGCCCCTAATTCCCTCATCTAAGTCATTGATAAAGATGTTGAATAGCACTGGGCCCAGGACAGAACCCTGTGGCACCCCACTGGTCACATCTTTCCAAGACGAAGAGGAGCCACTGCTGAGCACCCTTTGGGTTCGGCCGGTCAACCAATTACAAATCCATTGAACAGTTAACTTGTCTAGCCCACATTCTACAAGCTTGTTTGCAAGAATGTCATGGGGAACCTTGTCAAAGGCCTTACTGAAATCAAGGTATGCAATGTCCACAGCATTCCCTTCATCTACCAAGCTGGTAACTTTATCAAAAAAAGAGATCAGATTAGTCTGGCATGACTTGTTTCTCTGAAACCCATGCTGACTTTTTGTGATTATGGCATTGCCTTCTAAATGTTCACAGACTCTCTGTTTAATGATCTGTTCTAGAATCTTCCCTGGTATTGATGTCAGACTAACTGGACGATAGTTGTTGGGATCCTCTTTTTTCCCCTTTTTGAAGATGGGAACAACGTTTGCCCTCCTCCAGTCTGCTGGGACTTCTCCTGTTCTCCAGGAGTTCTCAAATATTATTGCCAATGGCTCTGAGATTATATTTGCCAGCTCTTTTAATACTCTTGGATGTAGTTCATCTGGTCCTGGAGATTTAAATTCATTTAGATTAAGAAGGTATTCCTGTACTACCTCTTTACTTATTTTGAGCTGGATTTCCCCTATTGTGTCCTCTGTTCCATTCTCCTCAGGTTGGTCCTCCTTTTCCTTTTCTGAAAACACTGAGGCAAAGAAGGTGTTGAGTAATTCTGCCTTTTCTCTGTCCCCTGTTAGCATTTTGCCATCTTCTCCACGTAGCGGCCCTATCATTTCCTTCTTCCTCCTTTTGCTGCGGACATACCCAAAAAAACCCTTTTTATTGTTCTTAACCTCCCTAGCAAGCCTGAGCTCATTCTGCGCTTTAGCTTTTCTGACTTTACTCCTACACGTGTTCGCTATCTGTTTGAATTCTTCTTTGGTGATTTCCCCCCCTTTCCATTTCCTATACATGTTCCGTTTAAAACTTAGCTCCATTGAAAGTTCTTTAGTCATCCATCCTGGTTTCTTGAGACACCTCCCATTTTTCTTCCTCAATGGTACTGTTTGAAATTGTGCCTTCAGTATCTCCCTTTTGAGAAAGTCCCATCCGTCTTGAGGTCCCTTCTCTTTTAGTATTCTTGACCATGGGATCATCCCCAGTATTTCCCTGAGTTTATTGAAATCAGCTCTCCTAAAGTCAAGAATGCGTGTCTGACTATGCCTGGCTTCTCCTTTCCATTGTATAACAAACTCCAGGAGAACATGATCACTCTCACCTAAGGATCCCACCACTTGCACCCCATTAACAAGGTCGTCTCTGTTGGTTAGGATCAGATCTAAAATAGCTGACCCCCTTGTTGCCTCTTCCACCTTTTGGACCATGAAATTGTCTTCCAGGCATGTAAGGAATTTGCTAGACCTTGTAGTTTTGGCTGAGTTAGATTGCCAGCAAATATCAGGATAGTTGAAGTCACCCATCACTACTACATCTCTCCTTTCTGCATGTATGTTCATCTGTTCTAGAAAGGCAACATCCAATTCCTCCGTCTGATTTGGGGGTCTGTAGTAGAGTCCCACAATAACATCCCTGTTGTTTCCCTCCCCTTTAATTTTTATCCAGATGCTCTCCACCTGGCTTCCAGTATTGATGTCATGGATCACTTCACTGGTGTAAATATCCCTGACATATAATGCTATTCCTCCTCCTTTCCTGTTTGGCCTGTTTCTCCTATAAAGGTTATACCCCTCTGTTCCTACATTCCAATCATGAGACTCATCCCACCAGGTTTCAGTAACGCCTATTATATCATATTTGTTTTGTAGTGCAAGGAGTTCTAGTTCATCTTGCTTATTTCCCATGCTCTGTGCATTAGTGTAGAGACATCTGAGACCATGTGTTCCCTTTACTTGCTCCCTGTGCAAGTTTTTTTGCCTCCCACTGTTGGGTCCTTGCGCTGTTCGCCTTGTTCCCTCTATGACAGTTTGACTATTTTCTCCAGCCCTTTTGCCTTCCAGAATACTGTCTCCCTCCCCCATTTGACTCAGTTTAAAGCCCTCCTGATCAAATTCTTGAGACTGTTGGCAAAAATGTTTCTTCCAACTGTTGTAAGATGCACCCCATCTCTTGCCAGAAGTCCCCCCGCATGGAAGCGCAGTCCATGATCCAAGAATCCAATTTGTTCCCGGCGACACCATCTACGGAGCCAGTTGTTTACGTCGGCTATTTTCCTCTCCCTTCTTGGACCATGCCCTTCAACTGGCAGAAGAGACGAGATGACCACCTGTGCGTTCATTTCTTTCAGCTTCCTCCCCAGGGCCTCATAATCTCTTCTGATCTTGGGATAGCTGTGCCTTGCAGTATCATTGGTTCCCACATGGACCAAAAGGAAGGGGTAATGATCTGTAGGCTTGACGAGTCTTGTCAGCCTCTCGGTCACATCACAGATCTTTGCCCCAGGGAGACAACACACCTCCCGAGTCATCTTGTCAGGCCCACATACCACTGCTTCTGTACCCCTCAGCAAGGAGTCCCCCACCACCACCACACGCCTCCGCTGAGGCTTCGCAGCTGCTGTTCCTTGCGGTGGTCCTCTCAAGGTCCCCTGACCTTGGTTTCAGATCCATAAAAGAGAATAGACAGTACAATGGCTCTATACACACTGATTTTTGTGCTGTAAGTAAAAGATAAGACTGTAAGGTCCCTTAGGTTGTTTGTGAAAATGACTTCCCTTGAAACTTTTCCAAGGCAAGGCCAAATGACCATTACTTGGTGGAACTACCTGGTGTGAGAACAGATTCAATCTGGCTTGGGGTTCTCTCCCTTTCTACAACTATGGGACTTTTGAAAACAAACATAACATTTGCTGCCACTCACACATCCTAGATATGGCCAGAGGCAGAGTTTTACAAGACCAAATTCTGGCATGTTTACTGCATTTGGGAAATTAGTCTCTCATACTCTCCCACTGTAGAAAGTCATCCATGCTTTCTACATAGATCAAGCAAGTCCTGCACACCACTCCCAAATTCCTCTGTATATCTGCTCAGGAGTACCTCTCAGCCCAACACTGTTCCTGTTTGCACAGCACAACCCTGTTCCATGCCACAACTTGCTTGCCCACAAAGCAGAGCTCAACTCAGCGCTTTCTTGCACTGCTGTGCAAACTGGCTTTTCTGCCGACAAAGCACAGCTCAACTCCCTCTAATAGCTTTTATGTCCGGAAAGCATTGCTCAGATCCATACAACAGCTTTCCTCTGTACAAATGCCAGCTCAGTTCTATGCAAAGTATTCAGAGTTTTAATACTTTTAAGCATCCTCTTAGGTCTCATTACTAATAGGCTGTAACAGCAAATGAAGGGCCACATTATTGCATTCTTTGGCACTGTGCAAATACTGACTTGCGCAGCTCATTTTCTTAGTTTATATTTGGTTAGTCCACAGCATAACTTAACAAGCCCCTCAAATTCTGAAATACTGCATACAATGCCAATGTCACTATGGACTCTTCTGTCGTGAATAAAAATGCTGTCATTTTCCTTCCAGGAGGAAGCAGCAGCCATTCACAAAGCAAACAAGTTGGCTTTGTTGCTACTGTAAATTTAGCAGATTGTCACAAACAAGGAGAATACATGAGTCTTGTCCAAACTGTATTGGGAAGAAGCCTGTCTGCACAGCAGGGCAGGAAAGCACTGAATGAGCATCAGGTTTTTGTTTTAGGGTGTGTGCGTGTATGCATCTGCTGTGGTTGGAGCAAAGTTACTGAGTTGACAGGAGATGCATTTGTTGGCAAGAAGGGCATGACATTTTGTAAGCCACAGGGACCATCCGGCCTCACCAAATGCCAAGCAGCACAAAGAAAATGCATTGCATTCAGTCTTGCTAAAAAGGCGCCTCTATTGTCTTGCTGGCAGAGAGTGCCAGAATGGAGAGTATCCTAGAAACAAAGTATAGAGCTATTTGAACATCTACTTGCCCACACGGAGAGAAAATGAAACAGCACAATAGTAGCTGTGGAAGAAACAGCTGGGTTTGGGAGTACCAATCTGCATATTTCAGCTGGTATTATCTGCACCGCTTCATTCTGAAGGAGAGGTCTTCCAAGGACCTCTTTAACAAGGAACCAAACAATCCGTTTATATTATTTCGTTTCTTTCAGTCAAACAGATAGGTAGGCAAGTGGATAGAGTTTACCTTCATTCCAAAGACCTGAGTTGAGTAGCAATTAATGTAAACGTGTTAAAAAATACACTATCAGTAAGATGCATTTAAAACAGAAATGGGGAATGTATGGCCCTTTAATTGATTCTGAACTACTGCTCCCATATCCATGACCAGTGTGCATGAGACCGATGGGATCTGAAGTCTGGTGAATCATAGGTTTCTCCAACCTGAAACAAAAAACATCCCTTTGAAACAAAAACAGTGATGCTGTGATTATTGGACTGTAGATATAGATATATTTAAATCCCTAATCCAATCTCATTCTCCACCTTCAGCTCAGTTTTTGCAAGTTCAGTTCAAACACAGAAGTCAAGCAACAATGCATTCAAATTACATTCCAGCATGGACTCTTATTCAGCAGGATTTTCATCAGTGTCATGAAGTTCCTGAGAAGATCTCTCTGTAGGACCTTTCTATCCTAATGTAACACATAAATGATGTTTATTCATTTGTTACATTTAGTGGCCACCATCCATCCAAAAGTGCATAATGAAAGTGATCTATAGGAGAGAAATATAAACCAACTATCTTGATGGTCTGCCTGATGAAATCTGGTCTTGCACCGTGAGTCCACCTCTGGAGATTTATAGAAACTGGTCAGTTCTTGAGTGCTCTGAAAGAACTTCCAAGAGCCAGAGCTGGCCAACTGTTGTGTGGTGGAAACTGAGCTGCTTACTGGTTTTCTGAGGAGCTCCTGGCAATGAAACAGACCAGAAAATGGTCTGTGATACAAGATCTATCATGATCTTGTATCAACTCCAAGTGGTCTTGGATGAAACCGATTATCTAGACCCATTTCAAACTGGCTTTAGGACGGGATTTGGAGTTGAGACTGCCATGGTTGCCTTGACTGATGACCTGCGTCCAAGCATCGACAGGGGTAATGTGTCCCTGTTGGTGCTTTTAGACATCTCAGCGGCTTTCGATACGATAGATCATAGCATCCTCTTGGATTGCTTGAGTGGGTTAGGAATCGGACGCACTGCATTCCAGTGGTTCCGGTCCTTCCTCTCGGGCAGGTCCCAGAGGATGTTGCTCGGGGACAGCTGCTCCAGCAGAAAGGAACTTACTTGTGGTGTTCCGCAGGGCTCCATCTTGTGCCCGATGCTGCTTAACATCTATATGAAGCCGCTGGGTGAAATTATTTGGAGTTATGGGGCTGGGAGGAATTTGCTTCAGCCACAAAAATCTAGGCTGTCTGCAAACTCCCAGAGGACCTTTTCGGTAATCACCCCCAAATTGTGGAATGACCTGCCGAACGAGATCCATCAGATGACAAGCCTGAGTAGCTTTAAAAAAGCACTAAAGACGGATCTCTTTCGGCAGGCCTTTCCTAATTAGATCCCAGCCTCAGGGGATCCTGGCCTCTTTTAGTTCACTGGCTATTTATTGTATTTATTGTTGTTAAATGTGATTTTATATCGGTTGCTTTTTAAATTATATTTGTTTAATATTTTTTATGGGGGAGGGTGAGGTGGGGGTGTTTAGGGATTTTTATCTGTATTGTATTTTAATTTTTGTAAGCCACCCCAATTGTTTTAACAGAGGGGCAGGTATAAATAAATTTTATTATTATTTATTATTATTATATGACGCTGAGTAGACACAAGTTAACAGCACACAACCACGCTTGGCATTTAGGTTAGAAGCAAGGTCTTACTTCGCTGATTCCATCACATACTCAGAAAGCATTCCAGCCTAACATTTCTTAATGGTTTGAGGCTCCCTGTCACCTACCCTAATAAATCCTGTGCTGCAGCTCTCAGAAAAGCATGTTGAGAAATGTGCAAGACACTTTGAGGACAAATCACGCATGCTCATGCTGACTTGAACACTACTTAATACATTTTCTGATGAAGTCTCGACTGCCCAGTTTGCTTCTCCATTTGCTGGCAATGACATTTTGGTGATTTTTAGAGTGGAATTTGGATGAACTCACAATCAGTGGCATACCCGGTAACTGATGACCACATTTATCCCCCCAGAAGTCCCCTCAGAATGATACCTTTATCCCTATCCAACAACTCTCTGCAAATTTCAGACCAAAATCAGATACGTTTCAAATTTATATGACATTTATTTATTTCATATAAACAAATATACTTTATACTAATTAGATTAAGAATTTTACCAACCTTTTTCTTCTTACCCATAGCACTAACTCTTCTCGCAGAGACCCTCAACCATCTGCCACTTGAGGCAATCACTTCACTTTGCCCAAAGGCAGGACCAGCCTGATGCCTGTGGGCTGATGCTGAATCTTGAGAATTCTTACAAGGAAAGGATAACACAAAAAAAAAAGAATCATGTGGCCACCCAGGACATGTACCTCAAAGGAAATTCTACAGGCAGGCGGACGGGCAGGCAGGCGAAGAGCAGGTCCACATGGAGCTAAGCACTGCCAATACTGTTCATTGTCCAAGCAAAGTCCTAGAATGCTCTGAACATTGGGCTACATCTGTACCAAGTTTGGAAACTTCAGTTAGTTCAAAATACGGCAGCCAAATTAGTCACTGGTACATCAAGGAGTGATCATATCACACCAATATTAAAATCACTCCCATGGCTGCCAATTAGTTTCCGGGTAAGGTACAAAGTGTTGGTTATTACCTTTAAAGCCCTACATGGTTGGGTCCAGGTTACCTATGAGCAGGGCCGGTTTAAGGAATTTTGGGGGCCCCTCCAATGCTTTATTTTGGGGGCCCATATGTTTATCTCACGTCAATGTAACCTAACCTATTCACAGTACAGGATGTTCAGATTATAGTAGGTCCCCCATATCCACGGATTCATTATCCATGGGACACAAAACAGCACACCTACCATAGAATCTTCCTAGAAAATGTGTTCTCCCTAGCCATTTTCTAGGCCCTCCAAGGCAACTCTATGGTATTTTAAACCAGAAGTCCCATTATTTTCAATGGTGTTCACTATTATCCACAGTTTTCAGAATCCATGCCCGCACAGAACCAATCCCCAGTGGATAAGGGGGGCCTACTATATTACATAATTTGCAACCAATAATTTAGTTTAAAAACTATATTATAGGCACTAATAAAATATTTTTTGTTAATTAACAATTAACGTAATGGTGTAGATTTCCTCAAAAAAAAAAAAAAGGAAGTAGACTACGAGCTAAACATGAGTTAGCAGTGTGATGCAACAGCAAAAAATGCCAATGCGATTCTAGGCTGCATTAATAGGAATATAGTGTCTAGATCAAGGGAAGTAATAGTGCCACTGTATTCTGCTTTGGTCAGACCTGATCTGGAATACTGTGTCCAGTTCTGGGCACCACAATTCAGGAAGGGTATTGAGGAGCTGGAATGTGTCCAGAGGAGGGCAACCAAAATGGTGGGAGGTCTGGAAGCCATTATGCCCTATGAGGAGCAGCTTAGGGAACTGGGTATGTTTAATCTGGAGAAGAGAAGGTTGAGAGGTTCATGAGAGCCATGTTTAAATATTTGAAGGGATGTCATACTGAGGATGGAGCAAGCTTATTTTCTGCTGGTCCAGAGACTAGGACACAGAGCCATGGGTTCAAACTATAGGAAAAGATATTGCACCTGAATATTAGGAAGAACCTCCTGATAGTAAGAGCTGTTCGGAAGTGGAATACATTGCCTTGGAGTGTGGTGGAGTCTCCTTCTTTGGGGTTTTTTAAACATAGGTTGGATGGCCATCTGTCAGGAATGCTTGGATTGTGTGTTCCTGTAGGGCAGAAGCCAATTGGATGGGATGGCTGTTGGGGTCCCTTCCAGCCCTATGATTCTAGGCTGCATTCAGAGCCTGGGAAAGTTACTTTTGGATTACACCTCTCAGAATCTCCCTGCCAGCAGTCTTTTCAAGATCTGGTTGCATTGTTCCTTTTCCAGCATTCTCTAGCCCAGTGGTCTTTAAACAGAGGCTGGATGGCCATCTGTCAGGGATGCTTTGATCGTGATTTCCTGCATGGCAGGAGGTTGGACTGGATGGCCCTTGTGGGCTCTTCCAACTCTACAGTTCTATGATTCTATGATATCCTCACAGGGAGTCCACAAAGGCTTGAAGGCTGCTTGGCCCACCTCCTACCTGTAGTGGAGTAGCCATGTGACAGGAACCAAGGCAAAGGCTAGCTGGCTTGGCCTGTACATTGCCATTCAATCCACTCCAGCCACAAACATTCAGGAAGAAGCAAGAGTGCCTCTGAGGGAAATGTTAATGGATGGTGTAATTGTATTGTTTTTGTTGTTAGCTATTATTATTAGGGTTTTAAATCTTGAGTTAAGTCTTGGGGCAACAAAAGATATTTTAAGGGGGTCCCTGGTAAAGAAAAAGTTAAGAACCACTGCTTAGCCCAATGGCTCTCACATAGCACTAACGGGATACTGGTGTTTTAGTGACAATAATAAAACCATTGTTCCCAGTAATATTACTCCAATTTTTAATTTATATTCTTTATATTCTTCTGTTAAAAGAACCAGAGTGTTGTAGAAGTTTCAGCATTGCCCTATAACTGTGGAGACCAGGGTTTGAATCTCTACTCAGCCATGAATACCCACTGGGTGACCTTGGGCAAGTTACACTCTCTCAGCCTCAAAGGAAGTCAAAGGCTGACCCCCTTTGAACAAACCTTGCCTAGAAAACCCCATGGTAGGTTTGCCTTAGTCAGAAATGACTTCAAGGCACATGGGCAAACACACACAATTTCCTTTTGCAGGTTGAACTCAGTTGGCAGCAAGGAGAGGAAGCTGAGGAGAAAGGGAGAAAGGAAGGGGAGAGGAACCAAGACAGGTTAAAAGGAGCTGGAAAGGATCTATGTGGAAGGAAGGGAAGGAAGGAAGAAAGAAAGAAAGAAAGAAAGAAAGAAAGAAAGAAAGAAAGAAAGAAAGAAACAAAAAGGAAGGAAGGGAGGAAGGAGAGAGAGAGAGAGCGACAAAAAGTCAGAAAGAAGGGAGGCAAAGAAAGAAGGAAAGAAGGGAGAGGGGGGATAAAAAGAAAGAAAGAAAGAAAGAAGCCTTTTCTGAAGATAGAGCAGGGGAAAACAAGAGATGACCCCCTTCTCTCCCGCCCCCTCTCACATACATACACACACACACACACACACCTTTTGATGATAATGATCAGGGAGGGGGAGGAGGAGGAGGAGGAGGAGGAGGAGGAGGAGGAGAGAGGGAGGGAGGGAGGGAACAACAAACTCCCTCTAGAATCAGCCACACAAAGAAAGCTCCGTCTTTCTCTTTCGCTTTAGCTTTCTGTTTGGGAGAGGCTGCTTGTTTTTTTGTTTTTTTTAAAGCCAGCAGGAGGTTTTTTCAGGAGGAGGGTTAGGTCCAGATGGGGCCCCCTGCCTGTGTGGGCCCCCCCCCGCAGATGCTGATTTGGCGGTATGGTTAAGCCAGCCCTGCCTCTGAGATTGCCTTCTTGCATATAATCCACCCAGTATACTTAGGTCCTCTGGGGGACATTTGCTCCAGCAAGCTAGGACTAGGTTGGCAACTGTCACCCAGAGGACTTTTTCTTCAGCTGCCCCTAGACTCTGGAATGGCCTGCTGGGAGAGATACAACAGCTAAATACACTGTTGGAATTTAAAGTAGCATTAAAGACCAGGCTCTTCCAGCAGGCCTAGCCAGATTGTTTTAAATTGTGGGTTTTAAACTGTGTACTGATTGTTTTAAAATGTCTTAGTCTTACTTGTTTTTTAAATTGATAAATTTTAACTGATATGTATTTTTAACTAATACTAGCTGGACCCGGCGTACCATACACCATTGAAAACTCCCCCTAAAATGACTAGTAGACCTCACAACAACCCTGTAAGGTAGGCCAATGGATTTTTAAATTCCTCCTCCTCCTTCTCAGCATTCCACACTTTTCCATGTTGAGAAGAAAGTGGGGCGCTGGTTCAAGCTACAACTGGCAGAGGGCACTACATATCATTCATTGTTAAGGGACAGGCAAGGGGACTTGGAAGTCGCTGAGACTGTGGGGCAAGGGGGTTCAGGATTTCCACATCTAGACCCTAAGAGGGTGCCTTTATTTTAAAAGAGCTGCCCAGAAGGGAGAACTCCACCCATTGGTGCTTCGCCCACTGCACAGCATAAGGCAGTCATAAGGAATCAGCAAGGGACAAAGTGTACTTGGTGGGATATTGGACACAGAGATTTTCCAGCCAGTTCTTGAAGATCAAAAGCTTCAAGATAACTACAGTAAAGGAGATAAAAGTGGCTTTCTTTACCAATTCCAGGTGGATTTGTCAGTCTAAGGAAAGGTCTGAGTTATATTTACTAGAGTGGCTTTTAAATACATGATTGGTTTCCACACTGCTGGTTCATGTTGTCTTCTAATAGGACTTTTTTGGATGAGTCTTTTACAGCGCAAGCAGCCTCGTCACCTTGCGAGGCTGCTGCGCTGCAGGGCGTCCCTTTCGGATGACGCTCTCCCCTGCTGGTACTGTTGCATTACCGCGGGGACACTGCAGCGTTATATTCAGTGGTTTTCTAAATCACGAAAGTTGATCGTGATTAGAAAACTGTCGAATATAACACTGCAGTGTCCCCGTGGTAACACAACAGTACCAGCAGGGGAGAGCGTCATCCAAAAGGGACGCCCTGCAGCGCAGCAGCCTCGCAAGGTGACGAGGCTGCTTGCGCTGTAAAAGACTCATCTGAAAAAGTCCATAATCTGCACAAAGAATACTTTTCTTTTTAAATCTGAATGTGACATATAGGAATGGATGCTTATAATTATCCTTTAAACCAATTCTCAAGGAGAGCTGATAAAAAGGATAGATAAATAGGTTTTCTGTGGGGGTGGGGAGCGGGCTGTGAGGCCGTGTTCTGGAAGAGCTTATTCCTGACATTTCACCTGCATCTATGAATGCTGGCCATGAAAGCCTTAGACTTCAGATAGATAAATATTTTAGTAATAGTTTAGGAAACTATTCTCCCTAAAGAAAGCCAAACAGTAGACAATAATTTAAGACCTATTTCTCCCTGCAATTGGAAGACCCAGCTAACTATTGGTGAGAAAAGTCTCCAAAGGCAAGTGGTTCATTGGGGCCAGAATACTAGTCTTTGATACAAGAGCAAAGAGGCTCATTGACACTGGTGAAGTGGAGACAGGGTCATCAGGCTGAGGCATCAGGTCTTCTTTAATTAGCAAAGATTATGATGTCATCTACCACTACCACTCTAACATCTGCCAGACTTCCCTATTCCCTGTGAGCTCACCTGCACTCTTCAGGGCAGCTGGGAAGAAATGGATTTTACTCAGCAACAATATAGTGTTGTGGGCAATCCCTCCTGTAATGCATGTTTGAGGTTCAATCATAAGAATATTGTCTCATAGAATGACAGAGTTGGGAGGAATCACAAAGACCATCTTGTCCAATCACCTGCTATGCATAAGAGACAGTTAAAACATGAATGAGAGATGGACATCCAACCTTTGTTTAAAGATCTCCCAAAAGAAGAAAGTCTACCACCCTCTGAGGCAGCCTATTCTCTGTTAAATAGCTCTTACAATCAGAAAATTCTTCCTAATTTTTAGGTGGAATTGTTTTTCTTGTAACTGGAATCCTAGGGCTCTCCTACACAGGCAGACTACACTGGCTCCTCACTGATGTATTCTGCCTGTGGATTTGGCCCATTGCTTCCCCATTACCTGCACGGAATGGGATGGAGTCCAGACTGGCATGCTGGACAGTCTCTGCAGCTGCCGCCACTGCTGTTGCATCACATTCTCTGTGGGACAAGAGGCTGTCCCACAGCATGTGACAAAAGGCCCCACATGTGACCAGCCTTGGTCACATACTGTGGGACTCCTTCCTGGCTATGGAAGAGCGAGGCAGTCAGCAGCTGCAGCAATGGACTGGCATGCTAGAAGGAGCTCCTGCAGTCATGCAGTGCTCAATCCATTTTGGGTTTTTTTTAATGGCTGGAGCAGATTTTACAAGTGTTTTTTTAATGGTGTAATGGGCCTTACTCCATCTTCTCCCAGTCTTGACCCTATCTTTGCCCCTGGGGCCATGAGGACTGCCCAGGAGCAAAATGGGGCAAATGTCCTGCATCATCTGGACTGCAGAGCTTCATATCGGAGGCAAGATGGGATAAACTGCCCATCTTGGCAAGCCCATGGTTTCTGGAACAGCAGAAAACAAACTTGTTCCATCTTTTACATGACATCAATCCAAATATTTAAAGCTATTTTCATAAGAAGAGCAATTTTAGATCTGACCAAAAGACTACCTAATCTAATAGTCTGTTGTCACAGTGGCCAAACAGTTGCCTGTGGGAAGTCCCCAGTCAGGGCATGGGCACAATAGCACCCTCTGGCTTGTTTTTTCCCAATAAATGGAGTTCAGAGGACTAAATACTGGACAGAATTTATATTGATCATGACTAGTAGCCATTGTTAGCCTTATCCTTCATGAATATATTCAATCCCATTTTAAAGTTTTCCAAGCTGGCAGCCATCACTACATCGTGTAGCCATGAATTCCATAGTCTTGAACAAGCAATGAAAACCTACTAGTTTTACAAAAGATCTACTCCTGGTAGATGTATTCCACCTGCTGCCCTGATTTATTGACTTTGTAATAAAACTGCATCTCCCTGTTTGGAAAGGACTGTCACATGAACACCTGCATTTTAAAATGCACCATTACACCTCAGCGTTGTTCCACTCTTTTTTCCTTACTTATTGGGGGGCAGGGGATTTTATACACTGGAATGGATCAGGAACCTGCATTCACAGCCCTCTGTCCATGCAGCAGAGCCACAGGAATGTGGACTTCAGGTGGAAGTAAGTCCCATTTCACTCAATGCCATGCACCATTTGAGCCAGGGATTTTGGATCCAGATGCTTTGGAAGAGTGCAGGGGTGCATCCGTTTTTATTTGCAAAGTACAGTAGTGTTTCCAGTTGTTAATGCAACAGAAAAAAGAAAGATACTTTTTCACATGGATGTGAAACAAAGCCTGGCATCAGGCATATAGTTCTCATGAGGAATATTTGGCAATGTCTTCATCATCAGTTCCATGTGTTTAAAATTATTTTTTAAAAACAAAATTGTGCTAGAGAGAAATTATTCCTGGCATGTAATGTATGAGTTGGGGCATTTCTCAGCTGCTTGTCATAATATATATTTCAAGCCCATTTTGTGGTCTAATACTTTTCCTTGAAGATTGGTGTTAGTGTACACATACTCCAAGCAGGATTTCTAAAAGGAAGCAGGGAAACTGCTTAAAATGTAAGTAAGAGTCAATATGGGATCTATTGCTGTTATTGTCATAATGGATTTTAGATACAGCATGTAAAATTTCCCTTCTCTGTGGCACCCTGTGCAGCTTTCACAAAGGCACTGATTATTTCATCCTCATCTGCTTTAATGTATCTGCCTCTGCAAGCTAATGCAGTACTAGAAATTGCTTTCTGTGCTCTCCCATGTTTTATTGATACAGTGCACAGTCTCTTCAGAAAGAAAGCTTAAATATTTCAATGCAGTTACTGGGCTAAGTAACGAAAGAAGGTCCCATCCTCCATTACCTGGAATTTTCTCAGCTTGCATCCTGGATCATGATTTCCATTCAGGATCATTTCCTCTGCGAATGCAGCTGTTATGGTTTTCATTTCGTTCCAAATCATAACATATATCATTTTTCTGCAACAAATGAACTATCTGGGAACTGGGCAGACTTTGTCTACATAGCCAAAGTCCAGAAACTTGCAGCCTGGAGGAAGGGAATAGCCAGGCAGAGACCAGCAGGTGAGAGAAGCAGTGAGAAAAAGACCTGATATTGGACTGCTTTCACACTACATGATTATAGCGCTATGATTTCACTTTAGCTGTGATGGCCGCACCCTATGGAATCCTGGGATTAGCAGTTTAGGGAGGGTTATTTAGGAGTTTTGCAAGATGAGGGCATGGCAGTTAAAATGGTGCTATAACTGTGTCATGTATAAAGGTCCATCAGCCCCTGAGCTATCATAGCCATGCCGGAGCACACTGGGGGGGATACTAATCAAAACATACTAAGATACTAATACTCCCTTTTTTCGTATTGTTGAAAACAATTTTTAGTCAGGATGTGGTTGGCTGGACATGGACACGGTTTATATGAACACAGTTTACAGATGCCCCAGTCTAATGAAGAGATATGGAGACTATGACAGCTTGCATGCATTTTTGTATGCTTTTGGTGTGCCTAATAATAATTTTACATTAATGCAGTTTGGGGCATTTTTACAGCAACATGCCTGTCTCTGTTTTATATATTATTGTTTTTTTAAATACAATACAATAAAATCATGTCTGTTTCCCAGTAAATGTGTTTAAAACTAGGGGTGGGAGAAGCAAGAAAACTAGAGTGGTTTACTGGTTTGAGCATTGGGCTATGACTCAGGAGACCAGGGCCCAAATCCCCACTCAGCCATGGAATCCCAGTGGGTGACCTTGGACAAGTCATACTCTCTCACCCTCAGAGGAAGGCAAAGACAAACCCCTTCTGAACAAATTTTGCCAAGAAAACCCTCTGATAGGTTCACCTTAGGGTCACCATAAGTGGGAAACAACTTGAAGGCACACAGCAACAAGGAAAAGCAAATCCCTGGAGTCATGCTAAAATTTAAAATGGGAAAAAGAAAATGATGGGCATGGAAAAAATATGCTCAGATTGCAGCTATAGGATTGTTGGCTTTGAGCAATAATATTGGATTACTTATTTGGTGGTTCTTACATTCTTATGTTTGCTGGAAAGAAGATTGGAAAGATAATGCAAATTTGCTGATCTAAACTTGACATTCTGAGTAAGGAAATGGGGAAAATATGTAGGGCTACTATCAGAACAGAATTTATTAAAATATAAAATAAATAAATTATTGCTTTTACGTCAATCAGGTAGGAGTTCTGACACTCAGGAGATTATCAGACGAACTGTCTGATAGCATCCCTGTCTCACCACCACTTCCACCGAACCCAATCCCGTTCCACTCCCATCTCTGTTCCATTTAAAAAAAAAATCAGACACCTACCTTATGCCGTGATAAGAACTGCTCCGCTCAGCCCTCCAGGAGTGAATGCAGTTGTCATAAAGCTGCATTCACGTCCCGTAAAGCAAATCCCGCCCATTCTCACAAGAGAACAATGCATGGGAAATTTAAAAATAAAAAGTAAAGCCAATGTCAAAAAAGAAAACAAAGCCCCCAAACACCCTAAAAATTAAACAAGTAACCGGGAAGGGGAAAACAAGGGTGCCACTTACCTCCTCGTCCCTATCGCACCCGGAAGTCTTCGGGAAGGACCTCCCACCATGGCTGGCATAGCACCAGCATAATGGGACACCTCTTCACAAGCCCGTAATTCTGTTATAGAAACGGAACAGGCGATCTATTGACAGATTAATCCGCCAATAGAAGAGAAAGCAACTGGAACAGAGGTTGCATGGGAGCAGAACTAGACAGGGGCGAAGTCATCTGAAAAGAGAGCCCTTTGGTGCTCTCCTGTCATCCCTGTTCTGGATTTAAAAGGTCATCTGATAATCTCTTAAGGGCCAAAGTAGATGTGACAGTGTGGTGTATTGATCAGTGTTCAACTGAGGTTGGGAAACCCAGATAGATAGATAGATAACTGTGTATCCCACATCAGAGCAGTTGGTATTTGCAAGCAAAAGGTGATCAACAACCAGTCCCACCCCACCATTCCACCCCCACCCCTCCAATTCTGGCAGCAGACTTATTCTACTTTGTAAAAACATATGAAATACCTTTATTTGCAAATACAAGAGATTTCATCTCATGAGGGGGATCTTCTGTAAATGTGCTCTTCTAACATAGGCCAAATCCACACTACACAAATAATCCAGTTCGAAACTGGATTATTTGCCATGGCTCCTTCCTATGGAATCCTGGGATTTGTAGTTTGGTGAGGCACCAGCACTCTTTGGCAGAGAAGGCTAAAGACCTTGTAAAACTACAGAACTCAGGATTCAATAGGAAGGAGCCATGGCAAATAATTCAGTTTCAAACTGGATTATTTGTGTAGTGTGGGCTTGGCAGTCAATGAAGGTGAAAACTGTACAATAGAAAATGGAGGGCAAGTAGATCAAACTAAGGTGTGGTTCAGGTGTGGTTCAGACCTGCACACAGGAAATTGCATGAATGTGTGCTATACTTAACCTTTTAAAGAGACATACAACTTTTTCAGATGCCTCTTTCTGCCCAAGAAGCCTCCGTAACAGCAATGAAGGTGCTGCACGTCAGGGGGTCAGTTTCGGACAATGCCATCCCTCTCTCAGTGTTGTCCGTGACTGTTCCAGGTAGGATTGAGGGCAGCTGCACCATTTTTTATTCATGGAAATTGTCCATGAATAAAAAATGGTGCGGCCTCCCTCGATCCTACCTGGAACAGTCACGGATGCCGCCGAGAGAGGGACGGCATCGTCCGAAATGGACCCCGTGCCACACAGCAGCTTCGTTGCTGTTACGGAGGATTTTTGCGCAGTAAGGGGCATCTGAAAAAGTACAAGCTAGCAACTACCAAGTATAGGAAATGCTCTAACAAGCCCACCTAAGCCACAAAATTTACGGGAAGTGACTGGGGTCATTTGCATGTTCTCTTTCATCCTAGCTCACCACACTGGGTTGTTTGAGAAGATAAAGTTTTGGGAGGAGAGAAATGTATGCTGCTTTGAGCTCATTGAGGGGAAGGTGGGATATAAATATAACAAAGAAGTCTAGAGGGAAAGAAAAGGAGGAAAACATTTTTCACAGCTTCACAACAGCAAAGTTCCTAAATTCATATTGAAAAGCCTCCATAAAGAACTGCAGTCCTTGAGTGCCATCAAGGTCATCCACACAGCAAGAATTATAGATTAGTTTTCTTCCTCCTGTGGCATGTGTGTATGCTGAGAATGGGAAGGATTTTGTGTCCTAGGAAGCCCCCTCCCTCCCACTGATTTCTAAGTGGATTGTTTTCCTGCCTCAGGCAGCTTTTGGATTACATCCACTGTCAAACAAAAGGAATTGTTTGGCACTAGACCCTGACCAGGCTTCCACTCCTCATGGAGTTTATAATCTCTCTCTCATACAGAGCTTTTCATTAAAATATGCTGGGAAAGATCTTCTTCTCTTTCCACATGTCACGTTGAAACAAAATGCCAATATGCTCTAAGAAAACTTTACAACGCGTTTGCAGTAAATGTAGGGACAGCCCTTTTTTTTTTCATTCTGCAGTCATACAGACCTTGTTAGCAAACTATCCAAAAAAGGATTCAAATCAGATTTGTCCATAAAAATCAGGCACACTTTTGCTCAGAGAAGCATTATACCAGTGGGAAATATATTTGTTTAGATTTAGAATGTGCATTGTTGACAAGAAAAAAAAATATGGATGGATTGTACAGTTGTCCCTCCATATCCATGGATGTTGGTATCCACTGATTTAAGTATTCATGGCTTGAAAATATTCTTTAAAAAATAATAATCCAAAAAGCAAACCTTGATTTTGCATCTTATATAAGGGACACCATTTTGCTATGCCATTGCATATAATGGGACTTGAGTATTCATGGATGTTGGTATCCACGGGGGAGCCTGAAACCAAAGCCCAGTGAATATGAAGGGACTACTGTATATCTGGGAAGAGTGGGTGAAATTTGACGTGCAGTGATTAAAGTAACCACCTATTGGGGTTTTTTTTAAGAAAAATAAGTATTAGTATTCATTTGAAAAATACATGGTTTTACCATTTAAGTTAGAATACGCTCAGGAGCTTTTTTGATAATAGGAAAAGAATTAATGGACTTAATGTTTTCCATGAACCAAGTAGTTGGAATCATGAATGAACATTTACTTTTAAATGAAAGTAGCAAATATTGGTGTTTGGGGAATGAGACTGAAATCTTGCAAGGAGCATTCAAGTATAACAAGCAAAGGCTGCACTTTATGTATCTTTGGAGTAGGAATATGCTAAACATGCTTTCTCATCTATGTACTCCATCTGTAAAAGGTGATACTCAGTAGCAATGGAAAATTTCAACCTAAATCCAGTTACTAGACCTAGCTAGTTGGAACAGGGTAAATGAAAACTTACATAAACTCCATCATTTAATGGGTCTAACCTAGTTGGATCTAGCAACTGGATTTAGAATACAGTTTGGTCCAAGTGTTTATGTAAACCAATCTCATTCATACATCCTGGAGCTCAGTTAGATGGGAGAATTAATTGCAAAAAATAGCACATTAACTCACCATCGCAACAGCGTTCCTTGCTGGCATAGGAAGCTACACATGTTTGAAATTCACACAGAGCACACCCACAAGTAAAGATGGTGGCTGTGAATGAATTACTTGTGGTATTATTCTTCAAAAGTTCCCTCTGTTTTCCCCCTTCCTCCCTTGTTATATCAGAGATGCAGAAGAGAAAAAAAGAAATTATTATTTTTGCTTTGCCACTCGAAAATAGTGCACACTTGCATCCCTGAAAATCAACAATGGTAGCTCTGGCCCTTTTGTCACCGGCAAACCTATTCCCGCACATGTCCAACCAATCATGTTTTGACTTCCAGGATGTGTCCCAATTCAAACTGTTTGTTCAAACAGGCTAAAATATGTATTTATGTGTATTTTTAAAATAAAAGCTTTAGGCAAAAAAAGAAGGTTGTTATTGTGCAGTACAGTTGTCCTTTCATATTCGCTGGGGTTTGGTTCCAGGACCCTCCGTGGATATCAAAATCCATGAATACTCAAGTCACATTATATACAGTGGCATAGCAAAATGGTGTCCCTTATATAAGATGGCAAAATCAAGGTTTGCTTTTTGGATTATTATTTTTAAAGAATATTTTCAAGCTGCGAATACTTAAATCCATGGATACCCAACCTGTGGGTATGGGGGGACAACTGTACTTGGAAATTTTGGCACCCCTCCATTCAAATATGGCAAATCCCTGCAGGAGCTCATCTGGTGCCACAGTGGTTAAATGCTGTTTACAACATTGCAAGTTCAATCCCAAGGGCTCCAAGGTTCACTCAGCCTTCCATCCTTTCATAGATCAGTAAAATGAGTACTTGGCTTGTAGGGGCAATCAGCTAACACACATTGGAAACCACTTAGTGTCTAGCATTATAAGTGGTATAGATGTGTAAGTGCTATTGCTTAACCATTTGTAAGCCACTTGGAGAGCCTTTGTGGCTGAAGAACAGGGTATAAATACCTAAAATAAATAAAAATATAAAATAAAATCTAGACAAAAGGTATTCCCCTCACATTCCATGAGGATTTTTTTCATATGTCTAAACAACCCGCTGGACAAATCTGCAGACTAGAACACAGCTGTCTTTCAGGCTCTTTGCTTCTTGACATTCCACAATGTAGTTTTGAGCTCAAGAACTTCATACAAAAATTCACATACCCATTAATGCCTCAAAAAAACAAATACATATCCTAGGAAATATAGAATATAGAAATGTGTATCTCAAGGGAAATTCCATATGTCAGGAGGAAAGTATAGAAAGAGAAGTGCATAATTTTATGCACTTCAAAATGGGGGAGAAATTGGATAGAACAGACTTATGATTTCTTTATTATTTATGGTTTAATATTAATAATAATAATATTTATTTTTACCCCGCCCCTCTGTTAAAAACAATTGAGGCAGCTTACAACAGTTAAAAATACAACAATACTGGCTAAAATCCCTAAGCCCCATCCACCCCCACCCTCCCCCGTAAAAATATATTAAACTAGTATCAAATTAAAATCCACCTAAACTAAAATCACATAAATAAACAAATACAAAAATCAACAGCCAGCGAGACTAAAAGAGGCCAAGAGACACAGCTCCTGAGGTTTTAGCCACCTTTTTCTATAAGAGTACCAAGCAGAATACATGGCTCACCCCACCTCACCTTCTCTGTCTTCACCACAACAACAGCCCTGTGTCATACATTGGGCTGAGAGGGAATAACTGGCCGAATGAATTCCATGGCTCAGTGGGGACTAGAACTGGGATCTTCAGGCCAACATTCAGACTGTTATATTACATTGGTTTCTGGACTGGAATCCCTCAGACAGGGTTCCTTTTTCCTTCACACCATTCCATGGAGCGGAAAAAAGAGAAACCAAAGTACAGAGCCACAGTTTTCTTTCATATCTCATCTCTTATATGCTATAAGCCAATAGATGAGGTTTGCTATAATGCTTTTCATACCACCATTTACAGCAAGGATGAGACTCATACAGCCTTCAAATGTTGTTAGACTACAATTCCCAGCAGCTCTAGCCAGCATAGCCCATGGTGCAGTCTAGCAACATCTAGATTACTAGACAATGAATGAAAAGCGCCGCCTTGCTAACTGCTGCAGCACAGGAGGAGAACACAAAGAGGACCACGTTGTCTGAAACTGCATCCTGTTCATAGGACAATAACATCATCCTGGCATTCTGATAAGGTACTTTTTGCTGTGTCTGAGGCCATGTCTACATGATGAAAATAATTGGTTCAGCATTCGAAAGATCGATAATGTGTACACACGGCCGTTCAGATGCATTCGTGTCTTTTGGAAGGGGGGCTAGTGAATCCCCCATAAACTACATGGATTCAGCATTCGGGAGGATTAGCAGATCTCGACCTGAAATCCATACAGCTGTTCAAATTGTTGATTGTCTGTATACCCCGTTCGCACACATACGAACAGGCAGTGTAATCTGATTGGCTGGCTGAGCAGAGGGGGCGGGGCTAGCAAAGAGGGGAATTGGGAGCAGTCACCGTGTTGGATTCCCAGCTAAGCAAAAGTCCGGTAAGGCCATGAAATAGAGATTTTTTACATGTATTCATTTTTATTTTATATTGTGACTACAGAAAACCAACTGTCTGCATAACAGGCACCTTTTTAAATTAAAAAAAAAAGCAGCAGGAGATTTAAAACTTCCGCTTGGTTCACTCACTCCAGCAAGCTGGGCAAGGGGGGTCATACAGAGTTTAGGTAAAAATCGTATAGGCAGATCATATGCATTTGAATGACTGCCTTTTCGAATATTTTACCCCCCAAATGGATTTTTGTTGTTGTTGTTGTTGTGTAGAGATAATCTCCCTAGAGGACTATATGAGTCTGACTCCTGATGTAGAGTATACTTTTTTCCCTTGTGAAAAAAATGGCAAGTAAACCCACAACTCTTTTATTATAAATTACAAATGATGTTCTGCATATTGAGAACGGGGGAAGTTCTGTGTGCTAGGATACAGTTAAAGTTGCATATCCCCAGTCAGCCACTTTATCATTTGAAAAGTTTATCTGTTTTGGATCCAAGGCCTGGCTAGCATCTTGCCAGGACATGTAAGCAAGATTGTACGTGACTTACTGGGTAAGACACAACTTACACAACAGCAATTAGAAGCAATCCATAAGGTTAGGCTAGAAGAGATTTGATTCAGGAAACAAAACACTATTACAAATGTGCATACCTTTATGTACACACATATCTTTATTAGCCCTTCTAGTATATACTACTGTATACCATATAAAAGAAACATTTAATTTTAAATCCTGTTTTCTATTTCTTCACAAGGTTTTCACAAGGTTGTGGTTATCACATCTGATAAAGTAGTTGGATTGTTTATATTATCAGTGAGAGGACATGCACTGTTGTTACAGCTCAGTTTGGGGGCTTTTAACATCTTAACTCCGTTGAATTTCATCAATGTAATCTAACTGCTGCTAATCCACTGAAACTCACATGTGGTTGTGAAGTAAACAGTGTTCTGAAACTTTCTTTTGAAGATTTGTAATCAGAATTCTTGTAATTCTGGTAATTGGCAGATAATGTGCAGTTAAGTGTTTATAACCACCTTATTTCTCTTACGGTTCTACAGTAATTGTGTGTTTATTATGAAGGAAATAGGATAGGATATGCATTCATTTTATGTATCTATAATTGCTGGACCCCCCACATGGAAATGATACGAATAAAGAAAATGGTTTTAAATGCTGGAGGCCAACTTAAGGACATATGTACATCATGGGTCCTTTTAGAAGATTAGAACCTTTCTTCCTAACGTCCAGACATTACAAGATTCCCTCTCAACTTGCAAAAAGATTGCATTCCCAATTGCATCAGAACATTGCTAAAAGAACAGAAAGGCAGACCTTACCAGACGCTGCATCCTTCTGCCATTCCAGGGGTGTAGCACTGCTGCAGATGAGGCTCCATTTTCTTACTGACAGGAAGAAGCTGCAAATTGAAAGGGACGCCTTACTGACACCCACGCTATGCCCCCAGGATGCAGGAGGACATCGTCATCTGATAATCCCACCCCTTCCTGTTTCTTTCCTGTTCTAGCGATCTTCTAATAATTGTCGTCTGACCGCATCTGATAATTTCCCCTCTTGCAAATTCAGGGCTATGGCTTCTTTAATTGAGTCTATCTATCTGGAATGCAGTCTTCCTCTGTTCCTACTGCCTTGTAGCTTAACAAGTATTATTGGCTTTCCTAGTGAATCATGTCTTCTCGTGATACGGCCACAGTACAACAGTCTCACTTTATTCATCTTGGCTTCTAGGGAGAGTTCAATCTTAATTCGCTCTAGGACCCATTTATTTGTCTTTTTAGCAGTCCACGGTATCCGTAGAACTCCTCTCCAGCACTGCATTTCAAATGTGTTTATTTTCTTCCTTTCAGCTTTCTTCTTCACTGTTCAGCTTTCACAATCATACATAGAAAAGGAAAATATAATGGCATTGGCCATCCAAACTTCAGTATTCAATTATATATCTTTACACTTGGAGATCTTGTCTAATTCCTTCATAGCTGCCCTTCCAAGTCCTAGTCCCCTTCTGAATTCTTGACTGCAGTCTCCATTCTGATTAATGACTGAGCCAAGGTATGGAAAATCTTGAACGATTTCAGTGTCTTCATTGGGTTCATCCACGTGGGCCAGAATACACCAGTTCCCTGACAGCATATTCTGCCCACAGATCAGGCCCATTCCTCCACTGTTACCTGGACAACAAAAGGAGGAAGTTCGGACTGGACAATTGGCCAGTCTCTGCAGTTGCCGCCACCCACGTCCCACACTCTGCAGCCAGGAAGCCATTCCACAGCACATGACCAGGGCTCTCTGCATGTGATCAGACTCCTTCCTGGCTTCAGAGAATACAACATGGGCAGCAGCTGCAGTGATGGGTGGTGTGCCAGTAAAGGCTCCTACAGACAGTCAGGGACCAATCCATTTTGTGCTGGGGGAGTGGATTAAAACAGGTATTATTTTTAAATGGTGTATTGGGCCTTACCCCATCTCCCCCCTCTGCCTTAGCTCCATCTTTGTCCCGGGGTTTGTGAGGACTGCCAGGGGTCAAAATGGGGCAAAAGCCCTGCATCATCAGGACTGCAGGGCTCTAAGATGGGGTAAATAGTCCATCTAGACAAGCCCATTGTCTGCTTTAAAGTTAAGTAAATCATCTGTGGTCATGATTTTTGTTTTATTAATGTTCAACTGTCAATCTGCCTTTGCACTTTTTTCCTTGACTTTCTTCAGTAATGGTTCCAAGTCTTCGCTATTTTCTGCTGGTGGTATGGTGTCACCTGCATGCATTGTGATTGTTGATGTTCCTTCCTCCAATTTTCACACCTCCTTCCTCCAAGTCTAATCCTGCTTTATATGTTCAGCATACAAGTTAAATAGAAAGGGTGATAGATGAAAAATATATAGAGAATATAGTGGAAGGATATATATCAATGTCTGTTATATATACTATATATGGGTTCAGATAGATATATATGAACAATTATCTATTAAACAAGAGTAGTAGCTTTAAGCCCCTGGGAGACAGATTACAGGAGTTTGGGAGAGATAAGTAGAAGTGGGAGTTAAGCCTGTAATTATATATATACTGTGTAGAAACAAAGATATTTATTTAATGGAAGGAAACGTTTTTAAAAAATTAGCAAGTTCAAGACCCAGAATGGTAAGGAAGTAATAAATAAATTTGTGTTTTATTTTTATGGATAGTGTTGGGGTGTATGTTGTAGGATGTATTGTTTTGTTTTGTATTATATTGTATTGTATTATGTAGTATGTACTGTGTTGTGTGATATGGTAATATTGTATTATGTAGTATGTACTGTGTTGTGTGATATGGTAATATAATGTATGTGTTTCATTTATAAATATAATATTTTTTTAAAAAAAAAAGAAAGGGTGATAAAATGCACCCTTGCCAGACCCCCTTGCCAAATAGGAACCCTCTTTTCTCTGTATCCTGTCTTGACAGTAGCCTCTTGTCCTGAGTACAGGACAATCCTGATCAGGACAATCAAATGTTGTTGCACACCCATTTCTTTAAGAGCAATTCATAGTTTTTCATGATATATACAATCAAAGATTTTGCTATACTCTGTAAAGTACAGACTAATTTTGTTGCATCCTAGATGAGTGGACACTGCAGTGCTGAACAGTGGGTTAGGCAAACTGTATACAACCAACAGAGTCTCACTGGATTCTTAGTATATGTTCCTCACAAAATCTGTACTCTGCTTTCACTAAAGTGTAATGAAACAGTCCTGTGCAAATGCAACTAGTTGACATGTGACACATATCTTAACATTTTATTGTCTCATGAAAAGACAAAGTAGTTTTCTTCCCTCTGTGAGAAAATGACTCCACAGTATCTGTTTGAACATCCCAAAGTGATGCACAGGAAGCACATGTTTTCTTGTGCATATTTTCTCCACAGAAAACCCATTTTCTGCACAGAAAACAGGTTATTTGTTTAAACACACACACACATTTTCTCCACAGAATAATTCCTGCACAATACTTTGGAGACAGTGAATACTGGGGAGGAGGTGCACAATTCAAACCGGTCTATTATACTTCCTGGTGGGTTTCCTGGCTGTCCCCATTTTTTGTGACCTGGGAATTAATAATTGCAAATATTTTTTCCTCCACTAGCACATACAAGGCCTGTCTGGTTACATAGTGATCTGGATCAAAGTCTGAAGCCCAAGCAAACACTCAAGAGCAAGGGTAGAGAATCTCTTTCAGAGTAAGGACAAAATTCAGTTCAGTTCCAGAGCACTCCTTGGGGGGGTTGCATTCTAGCAGCAAAGACAAAAGGGTAGACCCCAAAAATACAAGAATATTTTAGTTTAAAGCTCTTACTTCTAGTAACTAAGCCTTCAGAGAGCCATTTCAATATAGATACATAAAAGGTGCAGGCTTTATTATTCTGTAGTCCCTTCCCTTTTCAAGACCACAGGCCAAGTGTTCCAGCCTTTCCAGGGACACCTAGGGTGGACCATCCATACTTGGCCTGAGAGACTGTAATAAATCTGACTGGGATGAAGGAATGACTCTGCTGTAAACAGTACACCAACCACTGCTCTACACGGTTAAATAACTTTATACAAATCAGTGCTGTGGTGGTGAAGGAACATGGAGTGCAGTTCCAGGTCTTCCCCACCCCGTATTTTTTAGTAGAATGGTCTTACTCCAATAAAAAATTCCCTGTAAAAAATTCCCAATAAAGAAGATACAATAACATCACCTGCAGGAGTGCCAAAATACTTAACTCATTCTTCTTGGTCTGGTGAATGAAGTAATAATGAGGTGTTTGTGGCTGATTAGATTAGTCTCTGTATAAGTAGTGGACAATATGCAACCCCTAGACATATCTGGCTCTTAAACATCATTCTTGTGTCCCCCTGTGACTGCCAAATCAGCTGTCATCAAGACCACTGCTATAAGCTATGCTACCAAATTCAGCAGAAAAATCAATTACTTTTTCATCGGTTAAGCTTGATCATTCTGACTTCCTTTTTGATGGTCTTGGTATGGCATCTTCCTGCACTATAGAAATGTTGTCTTTGCCACTGAATTTCAGCATTGGCTGCAATGGTAGCTTGAGAAAGATGCAGCCTCTAAAGGTTTGGGAAGGGAAAATGAAACTCCTCCCTACCTTCATGCCAAAAATTTGCCCATGTCTTTTCTGTGCGAAGGAAGGATTGAAGCCATGAGGCAAATGATCAAGCAAGGTCTGGATGCACCTGTTCTTTTGAAATGAGTTTCCTACTTCACACAAGTAGTTTAAATTAAAACATGTCTCTGCATTGTTAGTATGTTTAATTAAAAGGTAAAGGTTGCATTTTAGCCAGCTGGAGTTGTTTTCTTTAAGGTTGATATAACAAGTTGCAAAGTCAGTCAGTACTGGTACTAAACATCACTTACTTCAGCTCAGTAGGGATGCAATTCTTTGCTAAATTAGTTCTAGAAGGAAGCAACAAGTAATTGTAGTAATTTTCTTCCCTCTGTGAAGAGGGACATTTTGGACTTATTCTGTACAAAATTCACATGTGTTTGGGGGGTTTGCATAGAAATCAGCACTTTTTATGCAGAAAATAATATGTGTGCAAATTTTTCACAGAATATCCCAAAGTACAGCTTTATTTGCCCAAAAATATTTTTTTTATTTTCTGTGCAAAAAAATTTGCAAATTTTGTGCAGAATAAGCCCCAAACTATGAAGATTCTCATCAGTCCAAGGCTGCTGACACACTGCAGAAATAATCCAGTTTGATGCCGCTTTAACTGCCATGGCTTAATGCAATGGAATTCTGGGATTTGTAGTTTTGTGGTATATTTAGTCTTCTTTGTCAGAGAGCTTTGGTGCCACAACTGCAGATCCCGGGATTCCATAGGATGGAGCCATGATAGTTAAAGTGTGTCAAGCAGCATTATTTCTGCAGTGTGGCAACAGCCCAAGATTCTCTTCTCCCCTGGATTTTCCAACTTGAAAACACATTTTCAACAATGTTAGAATATCTTTTAATATTCTTTCCATTCCTACAGCTCAATTTACTTCCATGGAGCAGTTGTACTGATCCTAGTGACATATTATCCTCTCTACTTCTGCCCTTTTGTGTGTGTCATTTCAGCTCCTGAATTGCAAAATTTACAACTGTATTGCTGGAAAAGGAAGTACCATACATACTTGTATATAAACTGAAACTTTTTGACAAGAAAAATCAACCCACAAAAGCCTGGATTGATTTATACACAGGTAAATTCTGGAAACAGATGACAATGATGCCGGCCGGATCAGCCTTGTGCTCTCCACCATTTTGGGTGCTTGAGGTGGAGCGGGAGGGTGGCAGTTATTTTTAATAGGGGCTACTGTATTAAGCATCGCAAGGCTTGGCAGTCTCTTTGCAGGCCTTGCAAAATGAGGCTTATACAGTAAGCCCTTATTTAAAATGGTCGCCACTCCACTCCACCTCAAGTGCTCAAAATGGTGGGTATGTTGCACTCTTTCCACCCCTCCCTTGTTGCTGCTTGGGCCAAAAAAGAAGGTGGGGAAGAAGGGAAGGAGGGAGAGATGCCTTTCTCTCTCCAGTTTGGGCAAGAGATAATGATATGGGAGCGCTGCTTCCATGGCCCACCATACCAAGAGGGGCTTCTTACCTCTGCCTCTTTTCATTGCCTTTGTACTGGCTCCTTAATAGAGGTGGGTTGCTTTTCTTGCTCTTCTCCTACCCACCCACCCATTTTTTTCAGGCTGCATTCTCATTATTTTTCCATATTTATATTCCTTTCCCTTTCTGTATTTGTATAGATGTAGACATTTTAAGATCAGCAATGCAATTTAGACCACCACCACCCCATTATAACCCCTCAAATAAACAGATCCTTGTTAGCTCTTCTTAAGTGTTTTTTAAAAGAGAGGGAAAGATTTGTTTGTTACATGCCCCTAAATTTTACCCTCAACTTATCCATGGGTCACAGAAAAATCCATATTTTTGCCCCAAATCATGAGGTCAACTTATACACAAGTATATATGGTAACTTCCCTTCAATATAGGACTACTTCAGAGTCCCATATCCACCCCAAGACAATATGAAGATAGTTTAGTTCTCCATATAAGCTGTGACAAATTGCTAGGTGGAGGAGGAACATGATGTGATTTTTCCTACTATAACAGAAAAAGTGCAGTCTAGGGAGGCTGGCAAGGGCCTCCAAAACAGCCTTGAGGGCTACAGGCAGCCTTAGGGTCACACTTTGTGTACCCCTGCTTTAGAATCTTCCACCAACATATCCTGGGAACAAGACATCTCAGGTAGCAAAGAATTCTTAGACCTTTTCTCATCACTATGGAGTTATAACACCATGATTCCACCTTAACTGTCATGGCAACCTTCTATGGAAACTTGGGATTTATAGTTTGGTGAGGCACTAAGAATTCTCTCTGGCTGAGAATTCTAAATACCCCCCCCCAAAAAAAAACTCCTGCCTCCTAGTTCAGCAGCTCTATTCACAGTCTCTAGGCTGGACTGCTACCACCTTCCTACTTGAGACCACACCTGCCTTGTCAAAAAAAAAAAATACCAAAATCTCCCAGCTCTCCCAATGCATACATTTCCAATTTACACCATCACACCTCTCCCCTTATCCTCTAGAGTTTAAATGCCATCCTCCTCTGACATTCCATTTCTCCCCTGGCCACATTTGGATGAACATGCACCCACTTTCCCCTTGATCCTCTTTTGTCCCCTTTGTCCTCTCCCGCAATATATCCACATTGCAGAATTATAGCAATTTGACTTCACTGTAACTGTCGTGGCTCCCTCCTATGGAATCATGTGGTTTATGGCTTGGTAAGGTTCTTAGAATTCTCTAGTACACTCCCCTGAACATTGGAGCTTTCTGTCAGATAATCCCAAGTGCTTCATGAAATTACAAACCCCACAATTCCATAGGATGGAGCTATGGTAGTCAAGCTGACTATGACCTTTTCAAACAGTTGGAAAAAAAACCAAGGAGGTCGGGAAAAGAACAGGGCTGTTACGCTTACACGGCCCCATTTCAGGCAATGCAGTCCTCCTCCATCATCCTCCTAACCTCCTCCCGACCTTTCCCCATGCTGCTGGCACCACTTTTTACTAATGGAGGTTTTCCGTCAATAAAAAGAGGCTCCAGCAGCACTGGGGAGGGTTGGGAGGAGGACGAAGGGAGACAGTGTCATCTGAAACAGGGCTGTGTAAGCGTGACAGCCCCATTCTTCTCCCAACCTCCTCAGGGATTTTTTCAACCGTTTGAAAAAGTCTTATACCTGAGTAATGTGAATATACCAGTGGAACCTTCGTCCATCTACCACAGACACCTCATATGATACACACAGTGATGTGAAGCACTTGTTATTAAATGTGTAAATCTCCTTAAATTATGTGACTTGACCCAAGGCAAACAGCTGTTATAAGCTCCACCTCTGAGGAAATCTGACCATTCTCCTTTCCCATGGGATCTTCTCAGTTTTGGCATCTTCTCTTGTGGGATTAACCACACTTCACTTACACCAGGGAAATTATCAGACTCTCTAAATATGGTGTTATAACGACACCAGGAGATCGCTAAGGGGCTTCCCTTTCACATGACATTGTTCCCCTATCATTATGCTCCCGTTCAGCTGTCATTATGTGAGTGCTGCTTTTTATTGACATGCTAAGCCATCAATGGATTCCCCCATTCCGTTTCTGTCACAGATTTTAAAGTGTCTGAAAAGATGTCCCGTTTCACTGGCGCGATCCCTGAGTCAATAGGAGGTCTGTGCCAGAACACTTTGTGGTGAGATCGGGACATCCAGGTAAGTGACACACTTTTTTGTAACCTCCCTGGGTTACTTGTTAAGTTTCAAGTGTGTTTAGGTGCTTGGTGTAACTTTTTTCGGCTTCTTCTTCATTTTAAGTTTGAATTTTCCATGCTCTCATCTTCTCGCAAGAACAGCCAGGATTTTAATCCAGGAAGTGAAAGGAGCTCCTTTCAAGCTCCGTTCACTCCTGGGCTGCCCTAACATGCCACTAAAGGTAGGGCTGAAACTTTCTGTAATTGTTCTGGGACAGGTACAGGAGAGGGGCGGGAAAGGAGATTGTGGGACGGGAACGCTTTTTTTGTTCCCGTCTGATAATCTCCCAGATCCCTGTAGACATTTTTTCCCCTTTTTATTCCATGGGATTGTCCTTGGAAGAGAATATTATGATGAGCTAACAGAGATACATCTCCATATGCCTCTTCCCACTTTCTATGTGTGGGAAGAGGCACATATAAAGTGGGAAGAGGCATATGGAGGTGTATCTCTGTCAGATCAGAAGTATCACCAGAATGTGCGGGCATGAGAGCTTTTGTCAAACTTGCAGGATCAAACCTATGTAAAGCATTTAAATAACACTAAATTTATTTTTGATAACCCTAGAGAGAAGGCCTCAACCTACAGGTATTTTAGTCATAACACCTTATTCTATATAGCTTTGTTTACTAACAGCAGCTTTGAAAACTCAGAAATGAGGAAAAAATAGTTTAAACAAATGGAAAAGGCTGCTACTATAAGGACCCAGCCAATGCTTTAGAAGATGCTGTGCTGCCATCTTGTGGCCTTTAACTATGACAGTTGTTCTATAATGTTACAGTAATAGTACAGTAATCAGTTTAGAACAAGGGTGAGGAGAGTATGGCCGTCCAGGTATTGCTGAAATACAACTCCCATAATCCCTGTCTAAGTCACTGTGGTGTATTGGTTTGAGCATTGGACTATGACTCTGAAGACTAGGGTTCGAATCCCCACTCAGCCATGAAAACCCACTAGTTGTCTTTGGGCAAGTCATACTCTCTCAGCTTCAGCAGAAGGCAAAGGCAAACCTTCTCTGAATAAATCTTGTCAAGAAAACCCCATGATAGGTTCACCTTAGGGTTGCCATAAGTTGGAAAGGACTTGAAGGCACACAACCACAACAACAGATCCCCGACCCTTGGCCATAATGGCCAGAGTTGAGTAGAGCAGGAGTCCAATAATATCAGGAAAGCTAAACACACACCCCCACCCACTTCACTGGTTTAAGTTTATTAGTTTTAGTTTCAGGACTAGGAACAGAGCATATTGCATGACTGTTCAGAAATAAGACCTTATGAGTTCAATGAAATTAACTTTAAAATAAGGTAAGGTAATTAAAAACAGTAGGAATTACCATAAGATTTTGCTGCACATTTCATTGGTGAAATACAATAGTCCAGTGGCTCTTAACCTTTTCTTTACCAGGAACCCCCTTTAAATATATTTTGTTGCCACAGACTCCCAAGACTTAACTCAAGATTTAAAATCCTAACAACAATAACAATAATAATACAATTACACAATACATTAACCCTTCCCTCAGAGGCACTGGAGCCAAGGGAAGGCTTTACTCCTGCTTCTTCCTGCAAATTTGTGGCTGGAGTGGATTGAACAGCAACACGCAGTCCAAACCAGCCAGCCTTTCCCTTGGCTCCTGTCATGTGGGCTGAGCAGCCCACTGGGGGTCCACAGACCACAGGTTAAGAACCACTGCAATAGTCATTCAAAGATGCAATTAGTTAAAATAACTGAGTCCTGATGTTACTACCAAGTTCTATATAACACTATAGGGCTGCAATTGTGCATGGCTCAGTGTAGTGTAGTAGTTCTGCACAAGGAACTACATTAGGCTGAGCCATTTTACCAGCCCCTAAACCTACTGGAAAGCTGCTGAAGCCCCCACTTCCCACAGCCATTTTGCCCGGAAGATGGGGGGGGTTTGCAGAAGCATCTGGCTATGTCCCTGTAGTGAGACATGGAGTGTTCACATAATCTGCAGATGTAATCATTTTGCATCTGGTTATAAGGACATAACAAGACATGTCTGTGCCTCCTTCAGGCAGAAAAGGCCATGGGTGGAGGGCTTCAGCAACTCTATGGTATGTCTGGGGGGTGGCTTTGGTCACTGCAGAAGAGGAAGGGAATACCAACCTCTGCAGTTAACAAAAATAGACATGCCACTAACAGGATCCTAAATGTATAAATAGTAATGATACATCATTGTCACATGTACAAAGAGCAGCTGGTGGAGGAGTTATTTTCCAAAAACAACAACAACAAAAAAGGTGCAGGTAATTATCCTTATACTACATAAGATTCCGCTGAGGGAAAATCATGAGTGAGAAAATGATGTGATTTTTTTGCCCCTTATAGTTTGCCCTTCATTTGTTTGCTTCTTCACCACAATAACACAATACATCATGATTTGATGCCCCTAAAGATAGATTTAGTTCCTTTGCTTTTACTCCCCTTTTTCTTGTACAACCTTTCATTTGACAGTCTTTGTCTGACTTACTCCATCTCCTCTTTCTGTTGGCCTCATGGGATTTCAGAAAGAAAGCACTGGGGGGGGGTGGAGATGTTTGTGCTATTATTGCACATTACAGGTCAGCACATTCTGTTTGTCAGCAACAGGAACATCATTGAGGAGGACAAGGACTACAATCCATAGCCCCCTCCCACCCATTCAGATTACATATCTGGTTATATTCTGAGCTGCTAAATGCATTTAAATTATATGAAACATTAGAAATTACACTCACAACAAATGGTTGTAAAATGCATCTCCCCTCTCTTTCCTGTGGCAACAGAACTAAATCAGATCAAATATAATCCCACTGGAAATGCCCCTTTTAAGCTGCAGCAGCAACCCCAACATGGCCATTTACTGGCAGGGGAAAGGGAGACCATAGGGTGACAGAGAAACATCCAGCTCTGTTCCTATAACTGGACACAGAGCAATGGCATTATCCTTCAGGACATCAGAGGTCCCCACCCCAGAAGGTCCCATGGGATGACTGTTGCTGTACATCCAGCTATAGGAATCACAGCTGGACACTCCATAAATGGCTGTGTTGAAGGGGCTGCAGCAGCTTAAAAGGTGGGTTGGGGGTGAAGTGGAGATGTGTCGTAGCTCTGCCTGTGTGGAAGCTTACAATATAGTTCTCAATCCAGGATCTTGCCCCCATATTTTGCTCAGCCAATTGTTTTCCAATCCAGTATAATTTTATGTTTTGCCTCTGACATTTGCCTTTTAAAAGGCTTACCACACTCCAAAGAAAAGTGGCAAGGGAGCAGGAGTGTTCCATTTTCTGTGCAGCCGTATCACATGACGTCATTGTTCTTTTATTCTGGTCCCACATGGGACTGAGGTAAAACCACGTCTTTTTGCTAACCAGAAAAACCCACTAGCAAAAAGACATGGTATTGCCTCAGTCCCCCACAGGACCTGAATGAAAGAATGCCAGAAGAAGGATGACGTCAAGCAGTAAGGCAGTGCAGAAGACAGGACGTTCGTGCTGTGTTGCTGCTTTTCTTTGGAGTGCAGTAAGGCCCTAAGCTTTGGGCATTAAGATTTTGTTGGGAGCATAGCATAAGAACATAGTGAAATATGTTCATATGACTTTTGAATAATTCTACACAAAGTGGGAAAAGGTAAGAGGTTTTTTTTCAAAGTGTGTGTGCACTTCTAGGTGGCTGAAATCATAGTTTGAGCTGAAGGAGGATACATTTCAACAAAAAATAATTAATCTTTGCTACATTTTCTGCTAAAGAAAAGCCCTTATTGACAGATGGTTTAACAATCATTTTAATCAGAAGTGTTCTTTTTTAAAAACAACAACAACAAATTATCTCCTGAATTTTTAGGAAATGAATAGCTCCAATAACCTGAGATAAAGTCAGTGTCAAAGCTAAAGCCTATTCGTATTTGCAAACATAAGAAATGTCAGATTTCATACATGGATGCTCACTGTTAATGTACTTGCAACATTGCTTTGTTCCTACAAAGCATATCCCCATGCTTGCCAGTTTTAACTATGAGTTCTCAGAGAAGGAGCTTTATCATCTTATGCTATCAGACTATGCCATCTGCTGCTCTGGATAGATGATAACATAATTTTCAGTATTATGTATGTGCACTGTATTAATATGTGCATTGTAGATGTGGGAATGGAATAATAGAATATCTTTATCGCTGTTTCTTTACCTGCATCCTTTATTGTGTCATTACAAAAGAACTGCAGCCTTTATAAAAAAAACTCCAGTGCCATCTGCTTACACAGTTGGATTTTTGGACCTAAGCTAATGAAACCTTGATTCTTACATTTGGCTTGTTTGTGCTCAGTGTTTGCCATTAACTATGGTTTCTTACAATAAAAAATGTCCTTTTCTGTTAAACAACACTTTTCATGTAGTGAGAATCTAGAAATCTTCTTGAACATTCATATTCATGAGACATGCATACCCTATCTATTAATCAACAACCTTTTCATGCCAGTCCTACTTGCTAGTTTGCAGGTTTCCTGACTTGCAGTTTGTTTGGTTTTCATGAAACATTCTAAAACCTGCAGTCATTTTTTTTCCTTTCTCTCTCCTCCATTAGACCATGTATTTGATTATGAACAAGTATTGTAAGTAAAATTACTCTTATATGTTTTACAAAAGAAACTAAGCTGTTTCTTTTCCCTACTAGACCCTGTATGTGGGTGTGAACTGATTGTTGCTCAGCTTCTGCCTTGTCAGTTTGATTACATACAGAGATCTGGGTAATGCTGCTCACATTTCCCAACAGTATTCTATATGTGAACTTGAATATTTTGCTTTGAAAAAAGAAGAAATTTCTTGATTTGTGGAATATACAACAAGGCTATTGATAATCCAAAATGTTATCCAGGTTTATCTTTAACAAAGATGAAAAGTCTGAAATTTGGAGTTCCTGAAATGAAAAGAAAAACTGATAAAGAGTAATAATGCTTTTTCACTCACTCAAAATTTAAAATTGAACGGAGCCATGGTGGTGCAGTGGTTAAATGCCAGTGCTGCAAGCCACAGTGTTCACAGAGTTCAATCCCAGAGGGCTCCAAGGTTGACTCAGCCTTTCATTCTTCCATAGGTCGGTAAAATGAGTACCTAGCTTGTTGGGGGTAATTAGCTAAACACATTGTAAACCACTTAGGGAATGCTTTGGCACTGATAAGCAGTATAGAAATATCAATGCTATTGCTATTGCTAAAACATTTTAGATTTCAGATGTCTGCCATCTTCCTAAGTAAGTTCCCTAAAATAACATTTTAGATTTCAGATTTCTGCCATCTTCTCCAGTCTCCACCTATATATATTTCTGATGGTAATCCCACTCGGCACAGCCATACTGGTAGGGGATTCTGGAAATAATGGTTTAAAATCTCTGGAAAGGACCAGGGTAGAGAAAACTAACCTAGATAAGCTGATAGTTTGCCAGTCTTTATTTTTCTATCATGACTGCCTAGAAGTTATTTAGAAATTAGATATACTCCTATTTGTGGGAAGACAACTTCTGGTTCAGTGTCAAGCAAGATCAGCCAAGCAAGCAGGGAAATGAATGTGCAATGCAGTTCTATTTTGGCTCAGGTAAGGACAACATACCCCCATGGGTGCTGCCCTAGTTTCCTTGCTGTTCAGTTCTTTTTGCAACAGTCTAAATCAGTTTGGATTCAGCAAAGAAGGCTCACCTCTCAGCTTCCCTCCCTCCTTGTTCGCTTTTTTTGTGCCTAGAACCCCGTCACCCACACTCTCCTTCTACAAGTAAGCATTCATTCATTTGGTAAATGTAATACATTGCTATCCACTGCCAAAGCAACCTACAACAAAAGGTACCAATGTAACAAAAGAAATAAAATCAATATAAGCAAGAGTAATAACAAAAAAAAGTCATTCCTCTTCCCTCCCTAAACACATACACCACATAAATGGAACACCTCACAAACATGCAACAGTTAGACGACAACTAAGGAGATTATCAGACGCATTCCAAACCGTGTCAGAAGAATGCGACAGGAACAGAAAGAGCAACATTATCAGATGCGCTCATTCTTCAGCCGTTCTGGGGGTGTAGCGCTGCCGCAGACGAGGCTTTCCTTTTGTATTGATAGGGACAAGCCACTAATAAAAGGGACACCTTACTCACACCTATGCTATGCCCCCAGGACAGTGAAGGACATCATCGTCTGATAATATCTCCTTTTGCTGTTCTCATTGCGATCTTCTGATGTGGTTTTTGCCATATCTGATAATCTCCTAATATCCAGTTACTTGGAGAAATAAATACATCTTTGCTTTGCACTGAAAATATTTCCATGGCCTAAATCCAACTGCTACTCCCAACTACTGTAGACCCAGGAGATTTTCAGACGCCTCTTTCAGCTTCTTGCCATGCAAGCAGCCTCCGGAGCAGTAACGAGGCTGCTGCATGGCAAGGGGTCCATTTTGGACGATGCCATTTCTCTCTCAGCATCGTCCGTGACTGTTGCGGCTAGCATTGGAGGCGGCCGTGCTGTTTTTTACTCATGGACAACTTCCGTGAGTGAAAAACAGTGCGGCCGCCTCCAGTGCTAGCCGCAACAGTCACGGACGACACCAAGAGAGAAACGGCATCATCCAGAATGGGCCCATTGCCACGCAGCAGCCTCGTTACTGCTCCAGAGGCTGCTTGCCCGGCAAGAGGCTGAAAGAGGTGTCTGAAAATCTCCCCAGTGTATCAATTGCTCAATTACAAGTCAACACTTACATACATTCCACAGAACACTTTCAGGGGTAGCCATGTTGGCCGTGCAGTAAAACAAAATCCAAATTCCACAAAATAAGTGATACCTTTATTAGCCAACCGAATGCAAAACACCTGATGCAAGCTTTCAAAGATCTACTGGCTCCTTCATCAGGCAAAGATGTTAAAAAATAAAGAAAAATGACCATGTTGAAATCACAGACCTACATGCTGTTTCAGATGTTACTTGCATTGTTGTTTAGGTAAGGGGCCTCATGCAGGAAGAGGCCACTCCTGCGTCCTGGCCATGTGGAGTTGAGATAAAAGACAGTAAAATTTAAATTCTTTCGCAGCTGCAAGGCAACTTCTCTGGCATCCAGCATGTCTCCGTTCCTTTGTGAAGCCATGGGCCCCTTTGTTAGGCAGAGATCATTGGATTTTTCAAGAAGTCTCTGTATTGCTGCATCTGGAAACAACTTTTAGGTGTGTATAGGTAAAATTAGCCTATTTTGGTCCAAAAGAGAAGTTTTACATTGCATGAGCTCAATGTGTCTTCTACTCTAGTTGGATTAGGAATGGGATTTCTGTTAATGTCAGCTCCTAGCTAACATCTTTTGAGTTTTACACCACTCAAAAGGCCTGTTCTGAACTGCCACACACACACAATTCCACTTGGAGGGGGCACGCACAGAAAGGGTCCAGGTATGTTCATATGAAAAGAAATACAGTACAAAGTATTCCTCTAGGTTTCCCTGTAATTAAATGCACCTTTCTCTCATGCTCTCACACAAACACACACACACCGCTATTTATAGTTTCTAGTAGTGCTCTCAGGACAGGTCTTGGGGCAGAAATCTGGGGGACCACTCAGCAGAATAAATAGCAAGGCTCCTAGCTGGTTCACGTTGCCTTACTTCTGTGGCTTCACATAAGTTTCCATTTTGTACCAGATTATTTTTAATTATTCTTCAAGACACTATTTCAGGAAAGCATAACCCAGAAGGCACCTGCTTTCTCTCTTGTTTTGAGTGAGAGAGAAAGGAATGGGGGGAATATTTAAATACTCAAAGTGTAAAAAGGTGAGAGGTGCTTCTTGACTGTCCAAAAACCCCAACAAGGAGAATCTCCCTCAAGCCCCTTTCTCATTTTTGCCCAGTCTTTGAATAGCTGGTACAGGATAACAACATCTCCATCATTGTGAACCTGATCCTCATCTGGTTTCTCCTCCCAACCTTCTAATGTCATGCCAGGGAGTGGGCAGGAGAGAGCCAAGAAAGGATCCAGGTAATCTATGGCCTCAGTAATCTTGGTAAGGCTGAAGGCAATAGAAAAAGGAGGAAGACTGCATTCCAGTAGGATGGACTCAATCAAGGAAGCCACAGACCTGAGCCTGCAAGATCTGATGATAGGGTGACTTGGAGGTCTCTCATTCATGCGGTCACCATAAGTCAAAGTTGACTTGATGGCAATTATAACAGCAACAATAATAGTTCTCTGCTCTTATAACTGCTCAGTTTATATAGTCTTCCACATTTCTCTACCTTAAAATAAATATTCCACTATATATTTGGTTCCTAGGTGTGTGCATTGTTTGGAGGGACATAGAGCAATGGACTCAAACTACAGGAAAAGAGATTCACCTAAATATTAGGAAGAACTTCCTGACAGTAATAGCTCTTCAGAAGTGGAATGCACTGCCTTGGAGGGTGGTGGAGTCTCCTTTGGAGGTTTTTAAACAGAGGCTGGATGGTCATCTGTCAGGAATGCTTTGATTGTGTATTCCTGCATGGCAGGGAATTGGACTAGAGGGCCCCTGTGGTCTCTTCCAACTCTATGGCTCTGTGATTCTATGAAATCTACTCTGTGAAACCATTAGACCTGGGGAAGCAGAGAACAGCCCTTCCCCCTCCACTCTGTAACAGCTCTTCAGGTATTATAAAGAAAGCAATCATGTCACCCCTCAGTCTTCACTAAGCTGAACATGCCCAGCTCATTGAATCTCTCCTCATATGTTTTGTTCTCCTAACCTCTTACCCTCATTGCCCTTCTCTGAACCTGCTCCAATTTGTCTATATCCTTCTTAAAATAAGGTGCCCCGAACTGGATGCAGTTTTCCAGATGAGGCCTGACCAGCATAGAATATAGTGGGACTACTATTTCCCTTGACTTGGAAACTGTGCTTCTATTAATGCAAGCTAAAATAGCATTTGCCTTTTTTTGTGCCAGCATCACACTGCTTGCTCATGTTCAACTTATGAGCAACAATAATCTCAAGGTCCTTGTCACATGTAGTACTGCTGAGCCATGTATCCCCCATCCTATACCTGTGCATTTGTTTTTTGTGGCCTAGATGTGGAATTTTGCATTTGTCTTTATTGAATTTCATTTTATTAATTTTTTCCTTATTTTCTAGTTTATCCAGGTCCTTTTGAATTCTGTTCTTATTTTCCAATATGTTAACCACCCCTCCCCATGTTGTGTTATCTGCAAACTTAATAAGGATTCCCCCACTCTAACGATACAAATTGATACAAATGGTGAAGAGTAATGGTCTTAGGATAGAACCCTGAAACACTCCACTTGAGACCTCCTTCTAGTTTGAAGCACAGCCATTGATGACAAATCTTTCAGCATGATTTTCCAACCAGTTACGGATCCATCTGACAGTGTTCCCATCTAATTTGCTAATTGAGATATTATGGGGAACTTTGTCAAATGCTTTGCTGAAATCAAGATAAATGACATCCACAGCTTTTCCGCCATCTATTAAACTAGTGACCTGATTGGTGTGGGGGGGGGGGAATACTGTATAATATTAGTTTGGTAGGATTTGTTCTTAAAAAACCCATGCTGGCTCCTACTGATCACTACATTGCCATCAAGATACTTGCAGACAGGCTCCAGTATAGTCTATTCTAATATTTTTCCTGGTATTGAGTTTAGGCTGACTGGTCTGTAGTTACCTAGATCTTCTTTTTTGCCTTTTTTTGAAGAGAGGAACAATGTTTGCCCTGCTCCAGTCCTTTGGCACCTCACCTGTTTTCCAAGATTTCTCAAAAATGATGGCAAGGGGTCCAGAGAGTAGATCAGCAAATTCCTTCAGTACTTTGGGATGTAGTTCATGTGGCCCTGCAGATGTGAACTTGTTTAGGATAGCTAGGTGGTCCTTCCTAACTCCCTATCAATCTTGGTTAGCAGTCCAGATCCCTTGCCAAGGTCTCTGCTGCTGCATGGAAGTATACAGTTCTTTGGGGGGGGGGAACTGAAGCAAAATCGGTATTAAGTAGTTCTACCTTTTCATTGTGATCTGTTAGCATTTTGGCATCCTTTCTGAACGGCAGCCCTACTGTCTCCTTGGTGATTCTCTTGCCTCACATATTTCTGAAATAATCCTTTTAAGTTGCTGTCTGCTTGCCTAGCCAGTATCAGCTAATTTTAAGCTGTTGTTGTTGTTGTTGTTGTTATTTCTTACCTGCTGCTCCCCATGGATCAAGGTGGGGAACAACACAACTACACAAAACAATTAATATCAATTAAAATACATCTTGGTTAAAAATACATAAATACATCAAAACACACAATATCAGTTTAAAAGAACAAATAAAATCAGTACATATTAAAACAGTTTAAAATCCACAGTTTAAAAGTCATCTAGATAGGCCTGCTGGAAGAGATTTGTCTTTAATGCTCTTTTAAATTTAGACAGTATATGCAGGTATCGAATCTCTTCTAGCAGGCTATTCCAGAGTCTAGGGGCAGCTGAAGAAAAAGTCCTCTGGGCAACTGTTGCCAGCCTAGTTCTGGCTGACTGGAGCAAATGTCCCCCAGAGAGGTGAGTGTACGGGGCGGATTATATGGGAGAAGGCAATCCCGTAGATAACCTGGACCCAAATCATGTAGGGCTTTAAAGGTAACAACCAACACTTTGTAGCTTGCCCAGAGACTAATTGGCAGCCAGTGGAGTGATTCCTGATACTATTGCTGCAAGCTTGGGCTACACATCTGTACTCTTCCTTGATGAATTGTCCTTCCTTCCATTCTATATGCATACTCTTTTTTCTTTTCTCTTCCTCCTTGAGTTTGCTATGCAGCCACATTGGCTTTTTCAGATGTTTCCCATTTTTCTTCTTCCATGGGATTGTTTGTGATTGTGCTTTTTGCAACTCCTTCTTCAAGAACCCCTACCCTTGCTGGGTGTCTTTTTCCTTTAGCATGTCTAACCATGGGATTCCACCCAGTAATTCCCTGAACTTGTTAAAATCAGCTTTCCTGAAATCCAAGGTCCATGTTTGACTATGGGGTCATCCACACTGTGGAAATACCCATCACAGAATTCGCTCAGAAAACAAGCTGTCTTAATGGGATCCCTCATTTTCTCATCGTATTGTGAAGTAAGGACGCCAAAAAGAGGAAATATTATACAAGAAAAGCATTCATGGCTTTTCCTGACTTTTTTAAAGAACTCCAGAGATATGCGCATTTTCACTTGTTAAGACAGGTGAGTCGACATGAATTGCTTCCCTATGCAGGACACAGTGCAAACCTGATTGGCTGAACAAGCACAGGGGGTGTGGCTGAGTTACAGGGCAAGTACCTACTGCTGCCATGTTGGATTTTCACCTTAGTGAGTGGTTGCTAATGTGATAAAATGGAAATTTGTGCTATTTTTTTTTCTCTTTCTTTTTGGGGAAAGGTGAAATATCACTTGTGTGTACCATAAAAAATAAGTTTTTTTAAAAAAAGGTCAGCAATTTAAAAATGTGAGTAAGCCACTCATGGCCACTGTCTCAGCTACAGGCATGCAGGTTTTATGGGGGCTGTAAAACCATTAAGACAGGTCACAGCTGCTGCAACCTGCTATTACTGTGGAGCAGTTCAATTTTTTTCCTTCGTGTAGACATGGCCTATATTCTTCTTTGCTGTGCCCCAAAACTGTGAATTCTAGCATTGCATGGTAACTTTCCCCTTGTCATGATGGAGTGACTGCACCTGCCATCATGGAGACATAACTACATCTGCCAGAACTACATTTCCCAGTATCTGTAACAACCACTTCCCTTGTCTCAGAAGCAGGTAACCCAGGGGATATGAGAAGTGGGAGGGGGGCCCTCATTTCCTAAGCATGGCATCACATCACCTGACTGGAAAGCCAATCAGATTTGGCTAATGGAGTTTTGAGTTTCTGGATTCTTTTGTCTTTGACACATGGTCAAAGGTCTGAAGAGCAGACCTCACATGGCTCTAGGGTCATCAAAGAGCTATATGATATCATGAAGTCTGGGGGAGTAGACTTCTCAAATGCCTCTGAAATTCCATCATCAGAGACTCAGCTAGGCCAGCTTTAACAAGCATGAGCCAGCCCATTCCAGTGGGGACACAGACAGATACCATGGACATCATAGGTGTAAGTTAGTATCTTCTTAGCTTAGGAGAATGTGTTTAGCCAGTAATGCATTAGTTTTTGTGATTTATTTTAATCCTCTGACTGAATGCTATTCTATGTAATTTTTAAGTTGGGCACCTGGAGGGGGAGGCTTTCTCTCCATGCTAACAGTTTAATTGCTTGAGCTAGGAATAAAGCTTTCTCTCTTTTTCTACAAGCCTGCATCCACATGCCTTGAATGGTCATAGCTATCTTCATCCTCTCTTGGATAGAAAAGGGGGTTGGGAATCCTTAACAGAGTGAGTTGTTCACTGGTTAACCAGAGAACTGTCCCAGTTTCCCACTGAACTGGGTTTTAAGTGAAGAGCAGTGGGTGGTGGTGGCTACTGAAGTGAGACATAGTTCCAAGGGATTTCTAGGCTAGAGGAACTTCTGAGAGTGTGTCTCAGATTGTGCAAACACACGAGCCTTCCTTCCCCTCTCTGTGATGGTGCAGGGCTTTGCGTCACATGGATGTCAGCGGTTTCTGAACCAACATTGGCAGGAAGGAGTGGGTAAAGCAGATTTCTCTGCCCCTAAAGTACAAGCAGCTTTGATTCCAGTGACCAACTCCTCCCTGTTGGTTAAGATCAAGTCCAGGATTGTTGATCCCCTACTAATTCCAGCATCTTTAAGATTTCTGAGATTTGTTTTTGAAAAACATCATTCACCATCTCTTCTTGGTTTGGTGGCCTGTAGTAAACTCCTACCCACAATGTTGCATTTACTTATTTCTCTATTTGTTTTTACCCAAATACTCTCAGCTGGTACACTCTGATCACTCTCATTGATTTCTGTACAACTGAATTTGTCTTTGACATATAATGCTACTCCCACTCCTTTTCTGCCACATCTATTATTTTTGAATAGGTTATACCCTTCAATTGTAATATTCCAATCGTAGGAGTCATCACACAAGGTCTCCATTATGCCTATAAAGTCATATTTACCTTCCTGCACAAGGACTTCGTGCTCATAGTGTTTGTTATGTAAAACTTTCCAGGAATTTTTATTCAAGGGTGGTATGGAAAAATTTAAAATAAATCCCATGAATGGAACATCATAACTGAAGTATATGGATAATGCTTCTTCCACTTATCACCCACTGAAAACTGTCACTTAACAAGGCATTTGTTTTTTCTAGAGCCTTCTTACTAAATTTTTCCAACTTACCTCATTGTTCCATAACCTGAACTACATATTGGCTATAGAGGATCAGAATTGTAGAGCAACATACGTATATGAAGAACACTTGATTGGGGAAAGCTAACATATTATACCATCAAATTGCCTCTATAGGCTTCATTCCCCCCACCCCCCACCCACTACATTGAATCCAGGAATGCCTAAGAGTGGGCTTGACTTCTGCCAACTGAATAACATGTGATATTCATGTCAGATGTGTGCCTGAAAGAATTATGACTAGTTCCCAAAACTGTATGGTACAACACAGGCTTCGTGTTTGATGCAGAGAGAAGCTACTTTTCACCACTATGGTCTGAAGTTCTTGCTGCATACGTGCAAAGCACTTCCACATAGGCATGGAGGTATGTTAGTCATTCCTACCCCAAACCTCTGGCCTGGGGTCACCTGAAAAGCTGCTTCAGAAGGCTCCCTTACCATCTGGAGTCAGTTTGGGAAGGCTGTGAGCTTGGCAAAGAGGATTGGCAATATACATGCTGTGTGTGAACAGAAGCACCTTCTGTTTGTATAGAACATCCTTTGGAAACAAGCCTCTGCTGTTTATTATTTTATAATATTTTGTTGCCTAGTTCAGTGTGTACAGCTGAGCTTGACCCAGGTGCAGGAATATTTTTATAACATCTTCATTAGCTATGACAGAGCACAGGTTAACACCACTAACAGGGGATCACATCAGACTTGAGTGAGTAAAGCAATTATGTGAGCTCACTGAGCAGACAAGCCTTGGTAGCAAGTATATCCCAAGGGTGGATACAAAGTTAAGCGAATGCAACAGATTAGAACACTTTCTAAATGTAAGCTCTTTTTCCTTGCATAATGTTGCACCACAACAGCCCAATCTAATATCCAAACCCGTTTTCCTGCTGCAAGTTGTATTGATTAGCAAAGATTAAAAATCATTACTGAATATTTATAAGATTTATAAACTCTAACCATCGATAAGGAAGCTGTGGTTCTGACTTTGGCTTTCCATACTTTATAGGTGTTCACATCGATAGTCCCAAAGGTTCAGATGTAATCATACTCCGTGTAGACTCACTAAAATTAATACAGTGTAACTGCAATCCTAACTCAAAGATGGGCTATAAAGGGAATAGGAAGGAGCCCCTTCTGCCTACAGGCCTCAGAGATCCATTGATACTGCAGTCTGCTGGCTGAACAGCTCCATTAGCTAAAATCTGTTAGTGGAAGAGTCACAGAGTGGTAAGAAAGGAAATGAGCTATGCCATCTCCAAAGAGCTTCAAGCCCAGGGCCACAGCTACAATGCTGGCACAAAGATAGGCCAGGGTAGGAGTAAAATGCCCTCCACAAATGAAAACTGGGACAAATGTGCCTGAGCAACATCAAAGTGTTGTCTAAAGGGTGTGGCCAGAGGACAAGAGAACAAAAGTTATTTTAAACAGAGAAACCATGGAATTTATGTACTGGGTTTAGGACAGCCTAAAAACAGAAAAGCATTCAAATGAGCCTGTTGGGAAGGGCAAGACTCTGCCCTCCTCTCCTCTCCACCCTGCTGTGTTAATTGGGTGCAAACTATTTTTGCCCTCTATAAACTCAGTTTGCAGGAACTGAAGTAAGCCAAGGACAAAGTGAGAAAGTGAGAGGACAAGAACAAAACTGGGACATTTTAAAAGCAACTGAGAAAGTGGGGTGGCAGATGATTAACTGGGGTCATCTCTGACAAACTAGGACAGCTAGAATGTACCAGCCAACACCCTAGACTGGGGGGGGGGGATGCCACATAGCTTCAGCTGGCAGCCCCTGGACATCTTGACCAGTTAAGAATATGCTGTACTGTAATAATTATTAACTTTATTCAAAGTCTCTTTGATATCAGTAGGGCTACCCTAAGTATGATGAAGTCTCTGGGAACCCCAATGTTTGGAAAATATTTGTTGTAAACAAGAAATCTGTGAGATGATGTAATGAAAACCACAATTTTTTAGGGGCATAAATATGTAGAAAGCCATTAATAGGCAGCAATTGAAAACTTTATTGTGTTCTTCCATGGATCTCCTACGTGAAAAAAAAAACCTGATGAAATACTGTAGTATCTTTCTCCAGCTGAAACTGTATGAAATAATATACAATTCATTAAATGGAATTTGAGACAAATGCTTATCAAACTGGAGCCACTTGGTTGCTCTTACACGGTGCTCTGCCTTCATCTGGAATTGCTGAAGTTGACATTTCTTCTGGGCTTGTTAGAACAACTTGGCCACAGGTTATAAATTCAACTGCACACTCACGAAACTGAACATGATAAAGAAAGAAAGCAATTTGATTATGAGTTTTCTGGCATTGAGTGAAATAGTATTCCTTTCTAGTACCACAAACTACACTGTCATATCTTCTATCCAAGCTAATTCAAGAACAATACACATATCACAGTGACAGGCCTTTTGGTAACGTTTAGCAAACTATCGCATAACATATTGTGCCTCTTTCACAATCGTTACAAGGCTAGGGTTAGCTTTGCTATGGCAAAAATGCTGTTGTTTTATATATAAACAAGATTCATAGCAGTGTTCACTTTGTTTTTAAACAAAATCATACTTCCCATTATTTTGATACAGAGTACTATTCTTTTTTTTCCCCCAGCCACCAGAGTGAATTACAAAACCATAGCGGGCGAGAGCTGTTATTCAATGGAGAGTTAAGGCTGCACAGATTATACTTTGGTTGTAGGACAAAGTACATTTGCCCACTCTATCTCCCTTTCCACCCCATTCTGACCTAATGCCTTCTACTTCCATAATTAGGGCCAAGTTGCAACACCATCAAATTCAGAATAACAAGGATATAAACAAAACAAAACAAAACAGAACATAAGACAGTACAGTATAGTTAACAGATAACAACATTCATGATAATACGAGTAATGACTAACAACATGCATAAGATAGACTTCTGGATAACATCTGTTTCAACTCTGATCCTATAGCATTTAATCCTCTCCTTTCTTTCACTATGCAGTAGTAGAGCATAGGATCAGGCTATTAGAGATATTAGCATTCCTTAAAGATATTTTGAGCCATACTACCTACTGTCATGATCCCCCTCACTAAAATCTTTTATGAGATTATAGTGTCTTAAAAATGAGCATGAGTCAGAAATATAATGCTATTGCACTTAACCAACCTCTGCTTAAAAACCTCCAACAAAAGAGAATCTACCACCTCCTGAGGCCATCATTGAGCAGATCATACAACCAGGACATTCCTCCTAATATTTATTGTACTGTAAACTCCTTTCCTGTAATTTGAATCCATTCATGTGGATCTTACAAGCAGCAGAAAACAAGCTCACTCCATCTTCCACACAACAGGCCTACAAATATTTAAAGGTGGCTATTATATCAATAGTTCCCAATCTTAGTTTCTTAGATATTGTTGGATTCAGCTCCCAGAAGTCACAGTCATCATGGACAACAAGGGTGTGCAGGAGTTGTAGGCCAACACCATCTGGGTCCCATTACTGATCTAAATACTGTGAGCCCTCCGTATCTGCAGGTTCAGTATCTGCAGATTCAAGTATCCACAGACCATACATACATACATACATACATACATAAAATGGTGGTGACCATACCTAAAATAGTGCTGCCGCATACCTAAAATGGTGGTGCCCATACCTAAAATGGTGGTGCCACACTTTATTTTATTTTTTTATTGGATTTATATCCTGCCTTTCTCCCAAGATGGGATGCATAATTAAAATGGTGGTGTCCATGAATAAATATGGGACTCTGCCATCCATGTTTCTTGCTATCCTTGGTGGGTGGGGAATTCCAGAACCAAACCCCCACAGATATAGAAGGCCCACTGTAAATAGTTGCCAGAAATGGCATGATGTGACATTTGTTGGGACTGGTGGAAGACCAAATACAGTAGAGAAGAAATAAAATAAAATTAAAATAAAAATTCATTTTTTTAAAAAAGCAAGAAATGGACCAAGTGACAAGCTGGTAAGCATACAATTGACTGCCCCAACAACGATTCTACAACTAACAGTAGATTTGAAGTCTACAACGAACTATCGGCCTGTATTCAAATCTCCAAGATAGATTTCACTACAACTACAGTTTCTCACTACAGCTTCACCAAACAGAACATACCTGTTTGTTCAAGAAAATGTAGATGATGGGGTTGTATACTGGACTTGTCTTTGAGAGATATGTTGGGATGGTTGCAGCCAAAGGTGAAATGTTTAGTGTTGGATTAAAGACAACAATCAGAGCAAAGACAGTGTACGGCAACCAACAGATCAGAAATGCCACCACCATCACAAGCACCATCACCACTGCTCGGAATTCTTCTTCTGGGCTACTTTTTCCTCCCATTTGTTCAACTTTCTTGTTTAGCTGTCAAATCAAATCAATAGCATTAACCATTTGATGAACTCCATTCATTCAACTAGTTATGAGTTCATGTTAATCATACATCTGCAATAGAGACATTAATATGTACATGGTAAATATCTTAGATAAAGTTTATGAAAGCTAATATTTTCTGTATCACTGTTGCTCATATTGCTGGTTGGAATTCTCTTAAGCCTGTTTTTTAATTGTTCTTGTTTTATTTTCAAATTAGGAAATTAGGATTCTGTAATTGTGGCTATAAATGTTGATATACTTTGATTTGATTATATAAACTAGGGCTGTGAAATGCTCCCTCCCAATTCAGTTCAGACTATTTAGTTTTGTCCACAATTTAATTTGGCCCAATGTGAATCCAGTCTGACCTGAGATTTGGAAATCTGCATGTTCAGGTCTCCCATTCATCTGCATTGGGAAACCAGAAGAGTTACAACAAGTGTGTAAAATGGGGAGACATAGCAGCCCCTCCAGAACAAAGAGCCCCTGCCAATCTGTAGATGAGTACCACCAGGTTGTTTTCTGCCAGTCCCTGTTCAATTGGTTTTTTCTAACAAAAAAAAGATGAATCACATTTTTAAATCATATATAATCAACTGACCACTTAGTCCTACCAGTTCATGGTGCTTTCTGCACCATAGAATCTGTGATGTATGTCTGTTGCCTGTGCAACACAATACTAATTGGCTTCAATCCAGTTGGTCAATCCCAACTACAGTAGACCCACTCAATCAACTGCTGAATGACAAGTCAACATGTAGGACAATCCAATTGAATAAATGACTCTATTCTAGTCAGGGCTGGCAATATGATTTACGCCATTGTGTCTGCACGTAGTTCACACCACACACAATCCAGATACAAGAGAAAAGGTAAAGCAAAGGACAAAAAAGTATGGCACCACTTCTAGGTGGGCACAGCCTGCCTTTAGTAGTATAGGAAACTAGCTGTACCCAGCATAACATATGCCATTATAGTAGATTTGAAAGGTTATATATTAATGCGTCAAATGATCGTACTCTTGAGAGAGCAACATATAGTTGCCCATGACGGGTGAGTAGCTGAGGGAGTAGCCCTTGTGAGGCTGGGGGTATAGATGCAGATTGAGTGGCAGGAGTGGATTGTGAATTGGAGAGGGAATTTGCATGTGGGTGGTGATTGGCTGAGGGAATGAGAGGAGGGAGGTGATTGGCTGCGTATGTTACCTAAGCAGCCAATCAGCACACTGGGAACAGAAACATACCCAAACCATATGTGTGTGCGCACACACACATGCGCACACACATATTTGTGTGTGCTAGAGCGTCCCCAAGGTTCAGAGATCAAGCACAACTGCACTGAAGAGCAAACATGAAGACCATAAGTAATGGGCAAAAGTAAAGCACTGCACTGAGAAGCAATGTGATGGACAGGGAGACAGGCAATAAAGATCAGCTACTATCAGCTAAATCTAGAAAAAGATCAAAAACTCTGCAGGATAGAATAGAATGTCTACAATTCAGTGAGCTTGCATCATGTTTCCCTAATCTGTAGTGCTGATTGGAGAGTGCTGATGAGATTCTTGCCCTCAGATTGGAGCTGCCAATGAATAAAACACAGAAGAGGGGCATTTTCCTTATAAGTGGTAATTGGACATGTTGTCTTGTCCACCATCCTCCACAATACACCCGTTTGTCTGCTGCTGCCCCCCCCCCAACATACTCAAAAGAAATATCCCACCCACTCCAGATTGGAATTAAACTGATCCAATGTGCTTTAGATCTAATCCAAATTGGCCTGATTCATTTTGTTATTCTTATGCGCCTTCAAGTTGATTCTGATTTTTAGCAAATCCTATCAGGGTTTTTTTGGCAAACCCTATCAGGGTTTCCTTGATAGGATTTATTCAAAAGTAGTTTGTCCTTGCCTTCCTGTGAATCTGAGGAAGTGTGACATGCCCAAGGTCATCCAGTGGGTTTCCATGGTTGAGTGGGGATTTGATCTCTGCTTTCCTGGAGTTAGGGTCCAACTCTCAAACCTAGCTGTCCTGATTCACTTTGTACAGCCCTAATGTAAATTTTTATAAGGACCCCTGGAAGGCAGGAAAGGAGGCCATATGTTTCAAATTAAGACAGAGAACACATGCTACTAAACTGATAGGACTTGGTTTCAGAATGTTTATTACTATGTTATAAAAAATACAATAAAATCATTATTTAAATTTTTAAAAGTGCGATTGTGTGCATATGTATTATGAGTTTTGTGTACACATGTGGATTTTTTCTTCATGTATAGGAACATTTATGCCATTTCACATCATAAACTTTATGGCCAGTGTTGTTTATGCCTTTTCTCTCACGTTCCTTTATGCTAGTATCTCAGATGGGCGTTCAAATACCAAAAGCTGTTTCTTGTATTTGAAAAAATGTAGCCGTTGTTTCTATAATCTTCTGTTAGTAGTTTGTGGTGTTCATTTTATAAAAAAATTACTTTGGACACATTTTCTTGTCCTCCCCACCCCCAATACATCCAGTAGGTCTGTCCACCCCCACAATACACCCAATAGGGTGTATTCAACAGTCTTGGACTGCTTTATATAATGTCAGGAAAGTAAGAATATAAAAATAGCCAGGAATCTTCAAGCAAAAGTATTAATCAGCAAATGGAAAACACAGGCACTTATTTGACTACTTACCTCATGCAATGACCTAATGACATTGCCATAAGAAAATCCAATGATCAGAACAGGAATGAAGAAGCAGGAGAGGAAGTATACAATCAAATAGCTATAGTTGTTCCAGGACCTTTCTTCCCAGCCAATAGAGCATGAGGTCTGAACTCCTTCAGGACCATATGAACTCCAGCCAAAGAGGGGCACCACAGCCCAGAAAAGACAGAAAACCCAGATAAAACCAAGTAGCTGGTAACCTCTTTTTGTACTCATCTGGAGGGTTCCCAAAGGTTGGCATACCACATTGTACCTTTCATATGCTAAAATTGTCAAGGACCAGAGAGAAACAATTCCTGGAAAACAGTGAGAATAGCTAAAAGGTTAGAAATTATAAGGCCACGTTATGTCAGATTTCAACACTACAGTATTCTTCAAATTTCCTGTCCATGTTTACTGCAAAGTAAAACATACTGACTTCAGTGGAACATGCTCCCAAAAATCAAAAATGTCTTGTTATTTATACACACTTTGGAGCACCAATCTGGAACTCACATTGAATCCGTAGATTCCCACATATAGATGGAATCAAGTAGTTATAGAAATGCTGTAAAAAGCTTTAGGTTTCAATGCTCTGTCCATTTATTCAGGAATATGTCCCATTGAACCCAGTGACAATTGAATTGGAGTAGAAAATGGTGTTATCTATATTTGCCAAAGATTTCTTAATTTTGCTCAGCTTTTTTTTAGAAAAGCAAGGGGTGGTTATCTTAATATAATAGAACTCAAAGGCCCCAGATAAATCATCATTCAAGAATGTTTGGGTTTTTATTCAGTGGTGCAAATTTTAAGATGGTTTGGTACCTTAGTTGTGGCTCATTTAATTCTTACTCAGTTTTATCAGTATTTTGAATGTATATAACAAGAAAGAAAGAAAGAAAGAAAGAAAGAAAGAAAGAAAGAAGCAGTAATCTGGTTATTTTGCTTACCAAAATAATTGACTGCAAATCCCTGGAAGGTGCAGAATCTTCGGCCCAGGTAGAAATATCCATGGTAGTTTGTAGCTATAACAATAGTGGTGCCACAGAGGGACATCATAAGATCTGAGAAGGAGAGGTTAAGAATGAATATGTTGATGGGATTACGGAGTTGAGGGTTCTTCAGGGTTACAGCAATAACCAAAAAATTATTAAATATTGAAAACAAAGCATTGAGGAACATCAGGAATGCTAACACTCCATAGCCAGCTCTTGGGAAAATGGTAGGTCTCACAGTAGCTCCCTCAGCTAGTTCAGTCACAAGAGAACTGTCATTCTCCATGATAGCAATGTGCAGAACTACAGGTTTTGTTATAACAGCCTCCAAAAAATATGAGTCATTTTCTAAATGGACTGGGATTGTCTAATGGTAAAAGTGCACTGGCATACAAAAAACAAAAAAAAAATTGAGTTGGTAAATCCAAGGATTAAAGCAATAGCCATCCTTTCTCAGCAGTGCCTTTGTTGTATTCACTGGAGAGTAATAAACAATTAAGTGTTGTAATAAGATTACACTCAAAACAATGGTAGTCTCTGGTTGACAGCATACACTGAGTAGCAGTTCAGAAGCAACCTGGTAAAATGCCTCATTTTACCTAGAGGTTTTTTAGCTTAGAAAAAAGCAGGTGAATGGGAGTGGAACAGATGAAAAGGGTATATGAATTTATGCATGGTATAGAAAAAAGTGAATAAGGAGACTGCTTTCACCTGCTGCTATAATACTAGAACCTGGGCCATCCAGTAAAGCTGAATGGTGGAAAATTCAGGCCAGAAAACATGTAGTGTTCTTAATTGACCAAATTTGCTTCACAAGAGGTAGTGATGGCAACCAATTCAAACAGTTTTAAAACTGATTTAGACAAAACCAGTGCTGTTAGACAAGATGATTATATATTCTTTCTAATATCAGAGGCAGAATGCTTCTCATTGCCAGAGGTGGAATATAAATGGGAGGGTTCAATTACATTCATGTCTTCATGGTTGGCAACTGGCTGATCACCATGTGGACAGAATCCTGGACTTGATCAGTTTTGATGGGGTGCAGTATGACTCTTCTTAGGTTCTTAAACTAATTTTCAAAATGTAATATTGGCTATAGAAGAAGGAAAGGGCTGAGTCATTCCATGGCTTTGTCCATTGTATGTACTATTTCCCATTTACTATGTGTATGGATTTATTTATTTATTTATTTATTTTAAAGGAAACCATCTGGTTTTTGTAGCTTTTGTAATCTAGTCTAGCACTTCCAGAAATTGGAGTTGTTTTAAAGTTAAATTGCCTTTGTCACATCTTCCTTTATCAGAAGAGAGATCAAGTTGATGTCAGATCTGAGATTTCATGATCAAATTGTTCTAAAATAGTAGCTGAGCTTCCTTTGAGGTGTAAAATAATATATTGTTAGTGTAGAGGAGAGTGTAGACGCAATCAGGATATTGAATGGTTCTCTTTTTATGAAATGCAGCTCTTATAGCTTAAGAGATGACTGGATGTTTCTTTTGTGAAATATGAGACCTGTATGAGTCCAGTAATCACTATTGCCATTACTTTTTGTCTTAATATTTCACTTTTCTGGAAAAAATGTAAATTAGGGGACAAGCCAGACATGGCAGAGTCCTCTCTGCTGAAGATCCCAGTGTTTTTTGCTTCACTAACAAGATGTAATATTAAAGGTATTGTTCTGCTGTGGAACATAAAAGAAACTAGACACTGGTCAAAGATGTCAGATTTTCCAAAGGTTAACAAGAATTCTGAAGTATAAATCCTGTTAATTTCCCATACAGTGATGGCCCTACCATTAGTCAGAAAGAGGCATGTGCCTCAGCGAGCAGTTTTAGAGCACCATGAAAGGACAGCAGATTGTTAGTCATTAAATTCTATTATTACTTCTGGCTGGAATCCTGTGTGAAAGTTATGTTTTTGTAAGTAGACTTATATCTGTGGGAATTGGGAATGGGCAGTTTCCATAGCATCTGTATCCAGTAAAGGGCTACTGTTACATTACTATGTAGCAGACTCAGCAAAATGAACAATACACAATGAGACCAATGCATAATAGGATTGATGTGCATCAGGATGGATGTTCATTGGGCATCAATGCACATTGTACACCAATGCACACTGTGCACTCTTGCAGATGTCTCAGTACTGTACACACCTTTGTAACTCAATAACAGAGTTTCTTAACACCCCTGAGCCTTAGCTAAGTATACATAAAGTTATGTTAAGTAAAATGTGATATAGGGTTCCAATGGATTTGGATTGTAGCCAAGAATCTAGGGATTATTGAGGTGTTGTCAGATAATGTGGCATGTTCCTTGTTGGTGTTACTATCATCATCATCACCACCACCACCACTATAAGAATAAGCATTTGTAAGATGTACTGCCTCTGCCATTTGCTGCTCTACCTGAGGCAGCAAACTATGGGTCTGTCTATACGATGTTAAAAAAATCTATTGGGGAGGGTGTAAAAAACACGAATAGGCCGTCGTTCGTATGCATAAGATCTGCCTACATGATTTTTTACACCCCCCCTAAACTCCATATGACCCCTCCTTCCGCAGCTGGCTGGAGCAAGCAAGCCAAGCAGCAGTTTTAATCTCCCACCACTTTTTTTTTAATTTAAAAAGGTGCCTGCTTTGCGGACATTCGATCTTCCTTATTTACAATGTAAAATAAAAATAAATATATATAAAATTCACAGACTTACCAGACTCTCGCTTAGCCGGGAATCCAACATGGCAGGCACTCCCAATTCCCCTCTTTGCTAGCCCCGCCCCCTCTACTCGGCCAGCCAATTAGATTACACTGCCTGTTCGTATGTGTGCAAACAGGGCATACAGACCACCAGTCATTCAAACAGCTGTACAGAGTTTATGCCAAGATCCGCTACTCCTTCCAAACGCTGAATCCAGGTAGTTTACAGGGGATTCGCTAGCCCCCCTTCTGAATGACACATATGAATCCAAATGGCCATGTGTACAGAAGAGCGATCTTCTGAACAGCGCTCATTTTTTTTTTATAATGTAGATGGGCCCTAACTTGGACCAATTAAGGGGTATAGCTCGGAAGGGGACAAAATGAAGGTATTGACTCCTTTTAAGAATTCTGTCCTTCCATTTAAACTTTCCTTCAGGACCCACATTTCTAGCCTTGCAGTAATTTAAAATTTTAGTTAAGCATTTAGAAACAGACTTTAAGCATCCAAAGAAAAGAGGGAGGCAAAGTTGCCAGGGGAATGTGGATACAGCAAATATTAAGGGTTCCAGGTGTGAATTGATTTTCAGTGCCTCACTCTCTGTAATTGCGAGAGTGCAGAGAGGGGCAGATTTCATCAGGGGGAGGCAGAATTCTTATTTGGGGGATAAAGCCCTCATTTTGCCCATCTTCCATAGCTATTACCCATACCTTTTCAGCGTTCATCATGTTATTCAGTGTTATGATTCATATAGATTACAAATAAGAAGATGATGAATATACAGAAGACTTTCTTATCCATGGGACTGCTATCCATGGTCTCAGTTGACCCACGCTGAACTGCGGTCTGAAAGTATTAAATGGAAATGGAAATAATAAATGAAAATAACAAGAAATAATAAGTGGAAATGGAAATACCTGTTCAGTATTAAATGGAAAATTGAAAATTCCAGAAATGGTGTACCATTCTCTCGCACTATCTTGCATTTCCACACTGTCTCACATTACCTTGCTGTATACTGTATGCTACCCATCTGTTAGTAGCTTAGTAGTCATTTCAGTTATGTGATTGTGTAAAGTGCTTGTGCTTGTAAAGTGCTAGTCTCACTTAAAAATATAGGTTTCACTACTATCTGTGGTTTCAGGTATCCAAAGAATTTCCCAGAACATATCCTCCACAGATAAGGGGCGGGGGGTACTGTATTCCATTTGGAATCTCTAAGAAGACAATACAATATCTCTTTGTATTTTTATCTTTCAATATACAATTTTTTATACAATATTTTTTTGCTACATTTTTAAAAGAAAGAAAACAGCAGAGTCCCATCATTAAGAAGCATGGTCTTCCTCAACCTCACTTCCCTTACCCCTGTGAACATACTTACAAAATGACTATCTTCTGTCTCCTTCAGAGACGCATTTATACCAGAGCTTAGAAACACTATTTTTGGCCAAAAATTCCCTGAATCCCTAGCTATAATAGCCGCTTCCTGGGGAATTCTGAGTGTTGTGGCCCCAAGGAGTAAGTCTTCAAACTCTTTATTCTATTCCTGCTTCTGCATGCTGAGAAGCTAGAGGAAAGCCTAAGAGTTACATGACCTGTGAATAAAACACTCTATTTTATATGTTTATGTTCTGTTATGTTTACTGTCTATGTTGAGTAACAAGTTAGTGTAATTTAGTAGGCCAGATACTCTGTATTGGGCTTAAGGATTTAGGCAGTTTTGATTTCTTAGTTACTGTTACTATGGAAGTGAGGGTTCAAGCTCACAGTTTGAAAATAACCAGGAGGCAATGCTACCTTTGTTTAGGTTGGTCAATGGGGACAACAAATGTGATTTTACACATACCATACTATACATTCCTGCTGCTTGATATAAAGCAATGGCAACAGAATTAATATGTTCTATTGTTTTAAGAACTGTATCTTCTTGGCCCATGTTTGGCTATTCACCACAGAATGGGGGGGGGGGACAACACCTATTTTGACATTGTTTCAGTGCAATTAGAATGTGCCAAGGGAAACAAAACCAAAATCATAGCAACTGCAATTATGGAATTACTAAGGAAGACAACAATTAGGCTGTGTACTACTTTAAGTGCTACAAAAATGTTATTGAATTCTAAACATATTTTAGTGCAGGTCACCTCTGTATCCACAGGGGATATGTTCACAGACTTACCACATATATGCAAAACCACATATAATAGTAACCAGCATGAATACCATAGAATTGTCCCTCATTGTGCTAGAGAATTGTGCTAGAGGACCTAGAAAATGCCTAGAAAGGATGCCTCTCTAGGCATGTGGCATAACTCTATGGTCAACCTCTAGCAGAACCTGACCGTAGAGTTGTTCTGGAGGGCCTCCCAATGCCTAGAAAAACCATCTCCAGCACAATACTATGGTCCTTCAGATGCCTAGAGCGACCTTCCCCCCCCCCAACAGTGGGTAAGTGAAATCACGGGTACTAGTCCTGTGTAAAGCGGAGGCGACTTGTACATGAATTCAATGCGTGAGTTTTTAGTTTAACTGGGAAGTTGGGGGGACAGAAACATACAGTTGTCAAAACAAAACAAAACAAAGCTTCATGCAATTTAAGCATTCATGACATGAAAAAGATATACTATGTTAACTGATATAATGAATGACTGATAACCAAGTCCAGCTCTATTTTTAGGCAGCAAGAAATGGCTCACTCAGGTTGCTGGAGGGAGAGGAAGGAAACAAAACATTTGAACACAGAAATGTGTGTGCCTTTCTCTATTTAGGAGATTTTCACATGGGGCCAAAATGCCCCGTTGCTGCCCCGCCACCTCCTCTCCTGTTCCTGCCACGGAATAACGTAAATCTTTCACACTTACCTTAGGCAGGAATGGGCTCCCCCTCCCCTCGCTGGTTGGCCGTAAATGCAGCCGGTGTAAGGCTGCTTTTACGACTAGCCATCTGAAACGTTATCATGTTATCGTGTGATAATGGCCAGGCAGTAAATTTAAAAAATAAAACTCCCCAAACATAAAACCAGTTCACCAAGCACAAAAACACACTTTAAACCACACAATCAAAACAGGGAGGGTAAAATAAAGGATGCCACTTACCTAGATGTCCAGATCATACCAGGAAATGCTCGGAATGGACCTCCCCTCCATGGCTGTCATTTCGGAACAGGAACGGGGCTCCTGTTCGCACACCCGTGATTGCGTGATAGCGACAGAATGGGAGGTCTATTCACGATGAAAAATCGTGATTACATTGTTCCAGAACAGTCATGGGAGCAGGATGGATGCAGGACAGAATGGGGTCAATGTCGTCTGAAAGGGAAAACCTTTCCCGACCCTGTTCTGTTTCTGCCACAGGATATATAGCCCGTGTGAAAATCTCCTAAGTGTTTTACTTCAATAAAGTTTTCTCTTAAACGAAAACACGAGATTTAAATTTAATTATTCCATTGAATTCATGGGAATTTGGTGAGTCAACATGTTACCCTAAGATGTGGGGTGGTGCTTTAGAGTCCCACCCATGATGCCTAAATCTCCTGTAACATCTGAGGGAATTATTAGCTCGAACAGGAGTCTTGCAAGAGTAGGGTAACTTTGGGGATCTTTTCACCTATGTATACCAGTACTAACTGTAGAGAGCACTCCAGTTATAGTAAAACAATATTTTATTGGAAATAACACAAAGTGAACTAACATACACAACATATGTTCTTAAGAACCATACAAGGCTATAGCACAGTTAGGCATAAAGTTTGGATAGAGGGAGAGCGGTCCATGAAGATAGGGTGATAATTACCAGTATTAAAGAGCAGCAAAGATACTCTACAGGTGTCTAAGGGTGGCACAGGAGGTTCCAATATGGGGCATGCCAAGAAAGAGAGTGGCCAAGTCCATCCACTGGGGCACATTTTACTGTTGTTAGGACTCTGGTATTTATACTCTGTTCCTTTCCTTGGAGGGATGAATTTGGTAATAACAATGCTTGGATGACTGTCCCATGGAACAGACAAAGAAAATCAAAGCACAACTGATTGCTTTAATTGCGGAGAGATAGAACATTGATGGTTTTGTGACAACCTCATAAGGTTGGACAGGAGGGGGTATGAGGAGAGATTTCCATAGGGTATAGATTAAGGAATGGTCACTTAATTGCTTGAGTGAATTATTGGTGAGAATGCCCAAGGTTGGAAGAAAGGATTAGCACATATCCCTCTAACGACTGGATTGTTAGCACAAACCCATTACAGGGGCTTCCTGCTCAATCCTAATATGGGCTGTCTTACCATGATAGTTGTAGAGATGTTCAAGGTCATTGTGACCTCCAACTGACTGCTAGTCTGCCTAAGCCAACCTGATCCCGAAAAGTGTCTGATATTTCCAGTTATGAGATACCATCAGGAGGGGGTAGTAGGGCATACTAACAATCATGTATATAACTTCCAGTGGATCTACTCTAGATGGGACTAAGATTTTATTAAACCAGTGCCTTAAGGGATGATTCCAAGCGCCAGTCACTAATGGTAACCCAGTTTCACTTTCTGACTAGCCAGTAAGATTCCACCAAATATTAGTGTGGGGTTCTCCCCTCAGGCAATCCAATAGCTGCCACCAAAATGTTAAGCTTCCACCCACCCTTTATCCCACTGCTGTTGTCACCAGATTTTCCAACCTTTATCCCATCAACTGTGGGTTTTACACTTGGGAAAACCCACCAATGCCACCAACTGTGAGGATTCCTCTCAGGTAATGCTACTACTGTGGCCAAATGCTGGGTTTCTACCCTTTAACCCCCCAACTATAAAGACTTCCACAGTGCCCACTGAAATTACCAAGAACACAATCCCCAGCTCTGCCAGCAGGTAAGGACTTTGTCCTATCCCACCTGTGTAATACCAACTTTGGAGACTGTCTAAATGCCCTCAAGGTCCCTATGAGGATTTATGCAACTTCTATCCTAAATGGGTACCATCAGTGATCTCATCACAGACACTGGTGATTTTCACATGGGCTATATATCCCGTGGCAGGAACAGAACAGGGTTGGGAAAGGTTTTCCCTTTTGGACGATGTTGACCCCGTTCTGTCCTGCATCCATCCTACTCCCGTGACTGTTCCAGAACAATGTAATCACGATTTTTCATTGTGAATAGACCTCCCATTCTGTCGCTATCACGCAATCATGGGTGTGCGAACAGGAGCCCTGTTCCTGTTCCAAAATGACAGCGGTGGAGGGGAGGTCCATTCCGAGCACTTCCTAGTATGATCTGGACATCTAGGTAAGTGGCACCCTTTATTTTACCCTCCCTGTTTTGATTATGTGATTTAAAGTGTGTTTTTGTGCTTGGTGAACTGATTTTATATTTGGGGGAGTTTTATTTTTTAAATTTACCGTCTGGCCATGATCACGTGATAACGTTTCAGACGGCCAGTAATAAAAGCAGCTTTACGACGCCTGCATTTACAGCCGGCCAGTGAGAGGAGGGGGAGCCCGTTCCTGCTGCAGAATTAAGATAAGTGTGTGAAAGATTTATGTTATTCCGTGGCAGGAATGGGAGAGGAGGTGGTGGGGCAGTAACGGGGCATTTTGGCCCCATGCGAAAATCTCCACTGTGTCTGAATCTAAGCTCTCAGGCAGATAGCATTTCTAGAGGCCAAAAATTTATAAAACATAAACAAATCTTTATTTACTGAAGTTAAACATAACACAGATTATTTATTCATTTAAAACATCACTCACACATACTCACTCCTCTCAAGCTAACGCATACGCTTATCAACCACTCAATTCAAACTCCCTTCTCTCACTCCAACTCTAGTCTAAATCAAACCTCTCTCAAACACTTTTCTAATTGCACCCTTCTCAAACTGTTCACTAACTGAACTCCCCACTCAAATTGAACTCTCAAATGTCATTCACCAACTGTAATTCACTAATCTCATGCTATTCTCCTCAAACATTCCACCAATCAGCATTTTCATTATTCCATTCTCAACCCGGTCTCAACAGCTTACCTCATATTCTAATATACACACAACAAATCAAACAACTTTTTCAAACACCAATCCATTACATCACAGTTGGTGGAGAGTGCTGGGCATCAGAAAAGCACCTGACTTTGTCCTTGTAGCCAATCATAGAATGACAAAGGCATTGCCTCAATTTTCCCATGGTCTCTGCTCTCCACTGGCAACAAAATGATTGTGGGAAGGTCTGTAGGAGGAAGGCAAGTCCAGCCCCAGGGCAAAAGGAAGACATGCCATAGTTCAGCCTGGGCAGAACTTGATGTTATGTCTCCCGGTGCAAAATCTCAGCTCATAGGGCAACTCCACAGGTGTAAAGATCTGTGTCCTTTGCAGAGCAAAGAATAGCAAAGTGTTTTCAAAATTTTGTTGAAAGACAAGAAGCCTGTCCTTCTTCCACAGCAGAAGTTCAAAACAGAGTCCAAATAGGGCTGATTCCAAATAGAGTTCTCTGAGATTTTGTAATGCACAAACTGTGGACTTAGTTCTAACATAAACTATATAAACAATGTACAGCAATTTATTTTACTGCATTTTCATATAGGCCCCAGCATCTGTTTTAAAATATATGCACACACAATCAAATTATATTTGTTGTTTAATGGGAAATTCCTTTCCACTAAAGGCATCTGTCAAGGGTGTTTCATTGCTTTGGGCCAGCCCAGGCACACCTGAAGCTAATCTGAAGTAGGTACAACATTATAAAGTATTTATAGATGCCAATCCCTAAGCAAACAAGCTAGGTGGCTATGCTCTAAGCAGGCTGAAGGCATACAGTAATACTAGACCTAAGAGATGTAGCATCTAAGAAGCCCATGTACCTGACTTCAGTTCTTTTCTTTGAGTCCTCTGTTAGAGAACAGCTTTTTCTTTCAAAAAGAAGTCTTATCTTTGAAGGACTGTCTAATCTGTTTTAAAGGAATCAGATTCTAAGAACAGACCTTGAAGCTACCCATCAATTCTTAGCATATAGGCAGCAGAAAAACCAGGCACACAGGTCAACTGGCCACAGTCTTCTCCACGATGGTGAGATCTCTCTCTCTCTATATATATATATATCATTATCTTGGGTACGTTACCATTTTCAGCATTGCCTCCTGGTTTCAGTCTCCTTGCAGGACTAGGCCCACAGCCTCTTTGCAGACTCAGTCCCTTGCTGCGGGAATCTTGGAAGAACCAGGGCCAAGCTATCAGAGGCAGCTGGCTGCAATCGTGCAGCACATCTAAAGCAGCCAGGGGAACTGCTGTTTAAGAGCAGCATTCGGCCCTCAGTCTTGGCCAGCACAACATAGTCTTCTGTGGTGTCTGTAGCTGGGTGTGCTCCTTGCTCTTGGGCTTTCTGTAGCTGCTCCTTGTTCTTAGGCTTTGGGGCGGAAACATGTGGAAAGCTTCAAGTCCTTTCCAAACATGGCGATGGAGGGACTCTCGTGTCCTGGTGCATATGGGGTGTGTGTGGCGGGTTATGTGTGTGGTGTGGGGGTGTAGCATGTGGGGTGTGGGGGTGGTGTAATGTAGTGTGGTGGTGGTGTAGCATGGGATGTGTGTAGTATGGGGTGTGTGTAGTGTGTTTATGTGATTGTGTGTTTGCTTGGCGGTGGCAGAAGAGCTCTTGCATTCTGGCATGTGTGAAGTGTGTGTGTAGCATGGTGTGTGTGTGTGTGCGCAGTTGCATGGCAGCGGCAGAGGAGCTCTTGCATCCTGGTGTGCATGGTGTGTGTGTGTAGCATGGTATGTGTGTGTGTAGCATGATGTGCATGTATGTGTGGTTGCATGGCAGCCACAGAGGGGTTCTTGGCATGAAGCTAGCCATTATAGTTGATTTTAAAGGTTATTTATTAATGCATCAAATGATCATACTCTTGACATGATTCCTAAGTGGCCAATCAGCAGAGTGGGAACGGAAACATACCAAAGTGTTTTATATAAGTAGATAACAGTGTATGTTATGCCAGGTATAGTTAGTATGATATGTTTCTCTTTAGATGATTGAAATTATAGTATTTAATTCTATATTTGCATGGCTAGCATTAAGTTAGGGTATATGAATGTTATGCAAATCTCTGTCCCCCTTTGTTATCTTCCTTTGGTGTTACATTGGTAGCTACCTTACATATGCCCCAAGTAGTAGAATTCAAAGACATAGCCATGTTTGTCTGGATCAGTAAGCAAGGGGATCTTGCAGCACCTGTGAAACTTATTTAGTTTCTAAACTTGTCCACATTGGCCACACCCCAGTTTGTCCCTGTTCCAGAGCTCTGAGGTCCAGATGATGCAGGGCATTTACCCCAATTTGCCCCTGGGCAATCCAAACAACTGCCAGGGTAGATACAGTGCTGGAACAGGAGCAAGCCAGGGTAGGGCCCTTTACCATAATATAAGAGTAACCATGCCCTGCACGTCTGCAGAAGCCTGTCCGACATGCTGCTCCTCCCCGCTGTTGTCAGCTCCCTGGCACTTCCAGAAGCCAGGCAAGCATCCTGCAGCATGTGACCAAGGCTGGTCACATGAAGGGGACCTGCAGTCACATGTTGCAGGACTCCTGTCTGACTTCCACATTAGCAAGAAAATGGTGGTGGTGGCTTCAGTGGCAGGGCGTCATCCTGTTTGGACTCCGACCCATCTTCTCCAGGTAACGGGGAAGCAGACCACATCTGCAGCCAGGATATGCCAGTGAGGAACCAGCATATCCTGGTTAGTGTACATAAATCTTTAGAGAAAGAAATTGGTAGCTTACGCTTTCATAAAACTGAGTCTGCTTCCATATGCCACAAATGTCCACTTTCCTAGAGGCAGCACCTATCTTCTTGATTAATTTCATGATTAATCATCTTCACTTTGCCTTTATACATTTTCTTTTCAGCACGAGAGTTGCTAGACTATCATTTTCAAGGTTCATTTCCATCCTCTGAGATTTCTAGAATTTATATGTGTGGATGCATCTTTCCTCCTGAGTCAATCCATGTGAATGAACACTAAGACACAAGGCAGTACAGTACAAACCTTGCCTACCATTTCTCAGTTGCAGCAGCTACTGGGATATAATTATACACTGAAAGAATAAATAGGATTCTAATGACTGGAATCCTTTTGGTATCTTTGTTGTGGTTATGTAAGCTCAAGTCAGCTCAGACTTGTAGGGTGTTTTTGTTTGGTTTGTTTGCAAGATGGATTCAGATGAGGTTTGTTATTGCATTCCTCTAAGGCTGAGAAGACTGTGACTTACCAAGGTCATCCAGTGGGTTTCCCTGGATTTGAACCCTGCGCTCCTAGTCCAACACTCAACCACTACACTACACTACAGTACCTTATGAATACATGAGTCCCCCTATAGAAGCAGTTGGACCTTTTTGCATGATGCAGTACACCTGTGTTCAGTTCCAAGTTGCAGAAGTGGAGTTGCATATGTGGTGCCATTGTTCATGCAGGTGTGCATTTCATCATGCAACATCCCCATTCAAAACAAGGATTCCATAGCACAATCAATGCATAACTATATGTGAAGAGATTTAAACTATGCAGCACTGAGGTATGGGGTCAGCCCAACATGTGGAGTGCTTGGGATGCTTGACTGGGACTTGAGAGATGCAAGCTCTAGTCTCCACTGAGCCAAACAAAACCATCAGTGAATTTGGGCCAGTCACCCTCTTTTAGCCCAACCCAGCTCACAGGATATTTGTGAAGAGGAAGAGGGAAGAAGAGGCAGATATGCCACTTTAAGTTAATTAGAAAAAAGAATGGATATAAATGTAACTAACAAATGATGAAGAAGATCATCATCATCACTATCTCTTATGTATTATATATAACTAACAGATTATCATCATCATCATCACCTTCAACCCCATCTTTTATATATCTCTATATATAATTATCTTGGTATGTTGCCTTTCCCCATGTGCTGATTGGCTGCTCAGGAAACATACCCAACCAATCACCACCCACATGCAAAAATCCCTCTCCACCTCACAGTCCACTCCTGCCACTCAATCTGTGGTCCATATTGAGATCAAGAGAGTCAACTGGCATTGGTGGCAGCAGCAGGCCGCCTGCAACAGCACCCAGGGAATCAACTGGTGGCAGCGGCAGTGGGACACTGCCACTGTGACAGGACCCAAGCAGTCAACTGGTGGCAGCCACAGCCAGGCAACAGAGCAAGTCACCCTCAGCAATTCCAGGAAAACTCTGAAATGCTGAGAAGGGGGAGGAAGAATTTTAAAATTCACTGGCCTACCTTACAGGGGTGTTGTGAGATCTACCAGGTGTTTGGGGGGGGGAGTTTTTCAACAGTGTATGGTATGCCAGGTCCAGCTAGTAACCATATAATATGCTGGTATTGTCAACCAAAATAGGGTGTTAAGTGTTCTAGTCCTGGAAAAAGTTCAGTAATAAACATAGCTTTATCACAACCAAATAATGTCAAACTCTTCTTATTGCTATACCATCAACAATATGAGTCATGCATATGAAGCCAAGCTTTTAAGCAGGGACGTTTTAAATGTCAGCATCATGTTGCCAGGAGAATTTTTAAAGGAAGCCACTGAAAGAGGATTTTAAAAGGACATCATTTCCAAGGCCATGGGAAACTTCTTTGTGTCAAGAGGCAGCAAGGAAAAGCTTCAAAGGAAAGGTCAACCTGTTCTAGTTGTCCATTTATTCTCAAAGGAATGGCACAGTAGCTGACAAATCTCCCCTAACAACATGATTCTTGCTACTTTTTCATCCCTCTTTCTCCCCTACAGGAGGCTAATTTGCCAAAACACTGATCTCTGAATCTGTATGAAAATAGGAAGATAGGAGGGAATTAAACAAATGTGTCTACAGAGCAAAGATAATCAGTTATGCATTAGGGCAGATCATGTTACCTTCTGTAAACGAGCTTGTTACAACTTCCCTTTGCGATGTTGAGATAAAGAAATCCCTTGGAAACATACAAAGAGGAAAAACAAGTTCCCTTTTCTTGCATTCAGCAAGGAGATTTAGAAAGTGAAGCATCTCTACACTTAAGGCTAAAAGGGCAGTTCAAAGAGGATTCAGCAGTTACCGGTATTTCAAGCAATTTCCACGTTTTATATATTAGTGGGCAAGATCTTAGACCTATGGAAGCTGACAATATTAGTAACACATCTGTCTCTGCTGTTTATACAGTAAGTAATGAACAAGTGTGTCTATCAAAGTGTTATCAGATCACACTTTCTGTAAATTTAGGATTTGTCTCATGCTTCACTCTGTAGTATACTGTTACTTAGCTTTTGTATGCCTTCTAGTTTTGGTGTTCTTAGAAACCAAAGTATTTTAAAGTGATGTGCAATATAATTCTATGGATTTTTAGTCAGAAAGATGTACCACAGTGATTGGTCCTGAGTAAACGTGCATAGAATTACATCTTTAGGCCTAAATTCAATGGTTAGTCCCAACTGGAATAGACTCAATAAATCAAATTTTTCATAGCAAGTCAAAACATATGCAAGCTCCACTGATTTGATTTGGGTCTGCTAGTTGGGACTGTAACTATTGCCTTTAGGCCTAGGTCCCCTCTACTGTGTGAACAGCTCACTAATGTTTTGATATCTAAGCCATGAATTTGGCAGTCTGCGTGTATATAGTATATATTTGGGTGGCAAACCTGTGGCTATCTGGATGTTGCTAGACTCAATTTCCATCACCTCCACCATGCATAACCAATAGTCAAAGATGATGGGAGTTGGATACCAGCACCATCAGAAGAGCAACAGGTTTCCTACCTGAGAGAAGACAGAGGATCTCAGTACTCCAAGTGTCAGTCTTTTTTACTCAAAATGGCACCATGCATTTACAGAAGCAGGTAGGGACAGGCTTGGGGAAACCCAAAGTTTTAAAGAAGTACAGGAAATCTTTAGAAGGGGAAAAAAACCTCCAGAGGGGGACTCAAAGCAGTATCATGTTACTTTGTTGAACAGACCTTACTTTTAATTAATGTTCGTACAACTGCAATTTTTGTGATTTCACTTCCAGTAAACCAATACGTGTCAAGAAAATAATGAACTGAGCCAATCCAAAGTAAACAGATTGTACACTGTAGATATTTACACAGATACAATGGTATAAAGTTTCAGAAATCATCAGTTACAAAATGTCTATAAATAAGTAAACAGAAGTATTCTCTCTATGTCTGGGCAACCCAGGAAAAACACAAGAGACTAATAAATATATACAAAATATATACACAGGTAAATTTGGTGTATTCATATATCTGAAAATGTTGTTCTCTGTTGATATACAGAGAAGTTTTTTATTGTGTTTACTGTAGAGTTAAGTCAGAACTATAAAAAGACTGGAAATCATTTTCAAACATGCTTCTTCACCAAAAATATAGGGCTTTATGAAAAGTTATTAATTAGCAGGTAAATTTCATGTGTTTAAAATTAGAGACATTGGCTGTAAGAATGAAATCTTTAATTTCTCTTCAAATTGCTTTAGAATTTTGTGTTGTAAAGGCAAGGATGCCAAAATGGACTGTGAATCTTGTGTGGTGGAAGAACAATGTCATGTACTTAGGGAAACTGAACAATAGGGAAAGAATTTGTGTTTGATTGGAAAGAGTGACATAGAAGATGTCTTTTCATCCCAGGAAACCTCATCCACAACCAACATAGAAATAAAACTGAGCCCAAATACCAGGAGATGTGGCTTTAGTGATAACCCACACTTACTCAAAGTTCCAACAGTGGAGGATGACGATATTGACATCACATCATACCAGTTTGACAGGCATGCTCCAGGAAGGATTTCTACTTCTCCAACACTGAGGAGGCTACGAAATAGTACGTCATCAGTGTCTCAAGTATTTCCATTTCAAGATGTCACTGAGAGTACAACAGTGGGCAGCCCAGTGACACAAACTGATTCTTTGATTCCTGTTTGCCAACGTCCTCTCATTTGCTCTCAGAGTTGTTCTTCCTCATACCCCAGCCTCTGCAAAAGTTCACGGTCATTGAGGGAAAACTCACCATCAGCTGACCCTATATCATTTCAACCATGCTTCAAAGGTGGTTTCTTTGATGATCGGACACTGAAGAACAATACAGAGAGCTATCATTCTTTCCTGCTTGAGGGAAAACAGAATTCTCAGGAATGTGGCCAGGTAAATAATATAGATGATGACAATGACAACAATTTGTTATTTTTCATTCCTTGTTTTGTTTTGCTTGATTTCTTGCTTTCTTTCCTAAAGCCTGGTAGTTAGTTAAAGGCTATCACATCAGATCAAGCCATGATCATACCCAGATTTACCATATTTCATCTGATATGTGGCTGTCTAATCTGGCCTCCCCCCAACCTGGTGCTCCGGGCCAGATTTTTAGACTATAAATTCCATCATCCTCAGACAGCATGGGAAGTAAAATCTCTCACACACACTTTACCTCCCTGTGCTCCACTGCTTGAAGCTGTTGTCCCAAAGCATGACACCAGTACTGGAATTAGTCCAGGGGACATGCTTCAAAGCCAAGAGCATGGGGAAGTAAGGAGGCAGGAGGGCAGGTTTTGAATCTGCTCAACTCCTGCACTGTATTTAGGAGATTATCAGACAAGTACCTAAAAACATTATTATGGCACTATATTTTACAACATTCGTGTTCTGGCACAATTACACACATTTTTGCACACTGCCATGGTAATGATACAAAATTGCCCAAAAAACCAGCAACATGAGTACTCATGCCACTTACTTACGCATTTCTCCATAAACAAGATTTTGGCCCATCTCACAAGAAGACACAAGCACGCTAAAAAGCCCCAAAACACCAAAATTAAAAAAGAAAATGTTCAGAAAAGCACAGATACACATTGAGAAACTTACAAGCAAGATGGAGAGGGTCATAAAAACAGCATACAGTACCTAGTTTTCCCATTCACACCCAGAGGTATTCTGGCAGGACCACCCATTGACACTGGAATCACTCCAGCAGAATGGGGCACATTTTCACACACATGAAAATCCAGAACACAAATGCTATGGAATATCAATTTTCGACTTCTCCCTGACAATAAAAAAGAACTCCCTCATAATGGTAGCAGAATGCTTGCAGAACACTGTGGCAAGATGTTGTCTAATGAGGAAGCCCTTTTGCGATCTCATGTCATTGTTATAACACCATTTTTAACACGTCTGATAATCTCCTTAGTCTAAAAGGTGGGGGGGGTTATGCTTTGTAACTAAACACACATAACTCTAGTTCGGCCCCGTGGGGGAATCTTTGTAGCTATGTAAACATGAACAAGAATGAGAGTTTCCCTCTCAATGCAGCCTTAGGAGGAGGGGGGGAAAGGAACCCAATTTGGGGACACATTGTTCATTGAGGCATTGACAAAAGGGAAACTCCCATATTTGGTCCCCACCACCACCAAAGTACCAAGTATGATCAAGACTGCCCTCCCTCTCCACAGCTACTTTTTTGCATTTCTCCGAAGAGTCATACAGCTTAAAGAGAAACATGTAGCAAGAGAACCCACTTGGCTCTGATTTTGCTGGTGTTATGTATGCATTTCTCTTTGAAAAAAAAAAAGGTCATGGTTAGGATTCTATCATGAAGCAGTCATGAGCAGAGCTACCCTATGGTGGTGGGGTGTGGGGGAAATGGACAGTATCCAACAGAGCCCAAGAAAGAAAAAGGATACATGTCTCAAGATGCTGGAACTGGTAACATATTACATAAATAACAACATCATAAATTGTAAAATAATTCTAATGCTTGTGCATTACACAAGACCCATACATACTTATTAAACGAAATGTCAGAAATTGTTGCAAATTGGGCTTTAAATTTGTATTTGTGACCCCTTTCTTCAGCAAGAACAAGAAGGTTGCAACTTGCCACTTTATTTTCTTTCATAAAGACTAACATGAAATGTCCTTTTTTTTTTTTCAGGAATTAGATTTACATAAACCTAGTAGGTAGGTATGTATTTATTATTTTAAATAAATAGTCATTCTTCTTTAAAAACTGTATTGATGCTAAATGATTAGCGTGACAGATTCATTTCTCTAAGATTACAGTAGTTGGCCTTTCAGATCAGGGTGAGGAATTTGGTTTAGCCAGAAGGCCAAATTCACTGTTTAGGGAAGTCATTGGGGGCCACATTCCAGCATGGGGAAGAAGAGCCAAAGGCAAAAGGCTAGGACCTAAACTACCAACATGTCTTACTGTCACAAGATTTTCACACAGGCTATATATCCCGTGGCAGGAACAGAACAGGGTCAAGAAAGGTTTTCCCTTTCTGACGACATTGACCCCGTTCTGTCCTGCATCCATCTTGCTCCCGTGACTGTTCCAGAACAATGTAATCACGATTTTTCATCATGAATAGACCTCCCATTCCATCGCTATCATGCAATCACAGGTGTGCGAACAGGAGCCCCGTTCCTGTTCTGAAATGACAGCCGCAGAGGGGAGGTCCATTCCGAGCACTTCCTGGTACGATCTGGACATCCAGGTAAGTGGCACCCTTTATTTTACCCTCCCTGTTTTGATTGTGTGATTTAAAGTGTGTTTTTGTGCTTTATAAACTGATTTTGTGTTTGGGGGAGTTTTATTTTTTAAATTTACCGCCCAGCCGTTATAATGTGATAACGTGATAACATTTCAGATGGCTGGTTGTAAAAGCAGCCTTACGACGGCTGCATTTATGGCTGGCCAGCGAGGGGAGGAGGAGCCTGTTCCTGCTGCAGAATTAAGGTAAGTGTGTGAAAGATTTACGTTACTCTGTGGCAGGAACGGGAGAGGAGGTGGCAGGGCAGTAACGGGGCATTTTGGCCCCATGTGAAAATCTCCTCAGTCACTAAAATTTAGGAAAGGTATTTCAGCCTTTAAGAATGGGTAAGGAGGATTGTATGAAAAAGCTGGGAAACCTCCAAATGGTGGTGCCATGTCAAAAGCGGCATCCCCAGAGAGCTGTATTGAGAGCCTTGGGGGGCTAGATTCTGCCCCAGAGCATAACTTAACTCTGCTTTTTTATTGTATGCCCACAAACATTGCACAGATGAAAACTAGGACACTTGTGGCCAAGCAACCTCAGAGCATGGTCAAGATGATAAAAGTTATTAATGAGAAAGAACACAAAAGCTAGGAGAAGCCGCAGCAGTTTGCTTATTACTGAGGCTGCATCTGCACTGCAGAAATAATCCAGTTTGGCACTGTTTTAACTACCATGGCTCAGTGCTATGGAATCCTGGTATTTGTAGTTTGTTGTGGCACCAGAGCTCTCTGACAGAGAAGGCTAAATCTCTCACAAAACTACAGATCCCAGAATGCTATGGCTGTTAAAGCAGTGTCAAACTGGATGATCTCTGCAGTGCAAATGCAGCCTGAGTCTGCTGGGAAGGGCAAGATTTGCATGATTCTAGTCCCTTCTGCACTTTGAAATGAGTTTGCAGCAATGGAAATAAGCAGAGGACAAAGGAGAAGGGGACAGCAAAACCAGGATATTCTGGCCCCATCTACAGGATGAAAAAAAAATCCATTTTGGGGGTAAAAAAATTGAAAAGGCAGCCATTCGTATGCGTACAATCTGCCTACACGATTTCCCCCCCCCAACTCCGTATGACACCCCCCCCTTGCCCAGCTGGCTGGAGTGAGAGATTCAAGCGGCGGTTTTAAATCTCCCGCCACTTTTTTAAAAAAAATTAAAAGGTGCCTGTTATGCGGACAGTCAGTTTTCCGTATTTACAATATAAAATAAAAATGAATACATGTAAAAATCTCCATTTCATGGACTTACAGTACTCTCGCTTAGCCAGGAATCCAACATGGGGGCCACTCCTAATTCCCCTCTTTGCTAGCCCCGCCCCCTGTGCTGGGCCAGCCAATCAGATTATACTTCCTGTTCCTATGTGTGTGAACAGGGTATACAAATGATCGCAAATTCGAACGGTTGTACTATTATATACCGAGATCTGCTAATCCTCCCGAACACTGAATCAACGTAGTTTACAGGGGATTCGCTAGCCCCTCTTCCTAAAAACACATATGCATCCAAATGGCCATGTGTACACATTATCGATCTTTCGAATGCCAAACGGACATTTTTCATCGTGTAGACAGGACCTTTAAAAGCAGCTGGAAAAGTGAGAGAACAAATGATAAATCAGGATGGTCCCTGCCATGTTTGGACAGTTGGAAGGTATATGGCCCAGGAGTAACCCTTTTAACAACAGGACACACTCCCTCGGAGTGTGGTGGAGTCTCCTTCCTTGGAGGTCTTTAAACAGAGGCTGGATGGCCATCTGTCGGGGATGCTTTGATCGTAATTTCCTGTGTGGCAGGGGATTGGACTGGATGGCCCTTGTGGTCTCTTCCAACTCTACAATTCTCTGATTCTATGAAATGAGTAGAAGTCGCTTCCTTTTTTCCTTCCTGTTTTAAAAAAAATGCCTCTCCTGGGCCTAAATTGGCAAAAATCTGGTGAAAATTTTGCCAAGTCCCAGAAGGCATTTTTTTCAGGGGATTTTTTTTTTAATTACCCTTGAGGGACTCTGGGAGCCACAAAACAGCCCTGGGAGATGTGTGAGGTCTAAAGGCCACACTTTGCCCACCCCTACTCCAATAGAAGATTAGGGCAAAATTCATACTACACAAATGATCCAGTTTGAAACTGGATTATTTATCGTAGTTCCACCCTGTGGAATCCTGGGATCTGAAATTTTACAAGGTCTTTAGCTTTCTCTTCCAGAGTGCTTATGCCTCACCAAACTACAAATCCCAAGATTCCATTGGAAGGAGCCATGGCGAATAATCCAGTTTCAAACTGGATTGTTTGTGCAGTGTGGATTTGGCCTACGGTTCAATTTTCATTTCAGTCAACAAGATTACTGAGTGATTTTTGTACCATTGCTATTTCTCTGCCTAACCTTTTGCACAAGATTGTTATTGTAGGAAAGGTGAAGGAAAAGAACCAGGTGTACTACCTGAGTTCCATAGAAGAAAAATGGAATAAATATGTACATTGTTGTTACTTCTAAAGGCAGAGTAGAACATAGAATTACACTGAGAAGTCCTATACAATTCTTCTTAAAATGCTTTATGGCATTGTCACTGTTGCTACTGTCCTTGCTACTACTGCTGCTGCTGACTTTGTAGTCAGCAGCAGCTGACTACAAAGTTTTTACTAAGGGCTTTAGAGATTATTGGACACAGACAAAAAGCCTGCAAAAAGCCAATGAGGATGACTTCACCATACTGCGTGATTTCGCACACGACGTCATCCTCACATGGTGCCTCCGTGCAGACTCTGTGTTTCAGCGGAGAATAAACCATTGCTTTTCATTGGTGGAAACTTCTCTCAGCCTCAAAGGAAAACAAGGTCAAACCCCCTCTGAACAAATTCTGTTATGAAAACTCCATGATGGGTTCGCCTAAGGTTGCCATAAGATAGAAATGACTTGAAGGCACACAACAACAAACAACAAAGATCATAAGCTGGGGAAAAGTTAGTCATGGTTATACCCACACTGAAATCTATGGGTGTGGTTAGTGTGCCTGATTCTGTACAAGATGGAAATCAGGACCATAAATGTTGTTGACCACATTAATCCTACTTGTAGGCCACATTTCTGAAACATTTTGATCAACTCAGTGATCACATTTCTAACAGATGTGAAGAGAGAAAATAAGAGTATCTTATGTCAGTTAGGCTCTTACATTTTTAGAACTTGGGGCAACCTCCTTGTAACCTGAACATGTCTTATGACACAGGGTGTGAAATTTTACTTTGCTGTTAAGGTTGACTAAACACTGTACATATTTGCTTTTTCCAGACTCTAAGTATTATTGCCAGTCACATACCTGCAATATTGATACAGGTTTTCAATCACTCCCTGGCAATTTGCAATATGGGTTGATTTAGGAGATTATCAGACACATCAAAAGTGATGTTACAGGAATGCCAGGAGATTGCAAAAGGGCTCCCTTGCCACACGACATCGTTCCCCCATCATTATGTACCTGTTCTGCTGCCGTTATGCCAGCACTGCTTTTTATTGACATGAGAAGCCATCAATAGAGCTGTCATTCCATTTCTGTCCTGGATTTCTGTGTGTGCAACAAGGTGCCCTATTTTGCTTGCAAGATGCCAGTGTCAATGCGCAGTCACTGCCAAAACACTTCTGGGTGAGATCAGGATATCCAGGTAAGTGACATACTTTTTAAAAACTTCCCTGGTTTACTTGGAAGTTTTAAAGTGTGTGTATGTGCTTTTTGTAACTTTTTTTGTGTATTTTGGCTGGAATCCTGTTGGGGTGTTGCATTCTTGCATCTGCAGGAAATAGATTATCAAGATGCACAACATCCATATCCAGTCAAGGGCTGCTATTACGCGACTACAGAGCAGAGCTGGCAAAGAGACCAATGTACAACAAGACCTAAGAGAATCAGGACTGATGCACTATCTTCCCCAATGTGCATCAGACCCACAATGTGAGTTGGGCATTCTGGCTGATATGTACCTTTGCAATTCAGTAACTAGGTTTCTTAGGACTTTATCACACCACCCCCCAAAAGCCCATTCTTTTGCCAGCATAACTTTTCTGTTTTTATGCCAGCAAAAGAACTCCCCATGCTGCACTTACCTTACCTCCCATCCAAAGGCTTCCCAGCAATGAAAGAGGAAGTGAACAGAGCTCCGTTCACTTCCTTGTTCAAAATCCCACGGATTCTCACAAGAAAATTCTCGTGCAGGAAATTACACACACACACACACACAGAGAGTCTCAAAAAGCACATACACACACTTAAAAACTTACAAGTAACCCAGGGAGGGTCATAAAAAGTGCATCACTTACCTGGAGGTTGCGATCTCACCTGGAAGTGTTCACGCCAGACTGGCCATTCATGCTGCATTCACGTGAGTACAATGATGCAAGGTTTCACACACCGGCAATGCCAGCACTAAAGCACCATGGGGGAATCAATTGAAGGCTTCAGCCATCAATTAAAAAGTATGGGGTTTGGCCAGTACATAAATGTAAAAGGGTAACATCGTCTGATATGTGCACCCTTTCGTGTTTATGTGGTGTCGCTTTGACGCTGTATTTAGTGCATCTGATAAAGTTCTTAGTGCCTTTGCTGGCTAGTTAAGTGCAGGCAAATTTACATGGAGTGAAAGGTCATACAGGAGTGGCCATATTAACCCAATGCCCCTATGTGTCTGAAAAGAAATCCATATTCTTGCAAACAATAAAATAGCATTCATATTTTCAAATAGTGGGGAAAGAATAAACAGAAGAAGAGATGTTTTTCTATATACACAGATTCCAACCAGACCTCTAAATTATTTGAGGCCACTGCGGCTGAATCAATCCATCATACTTATTTATGTGAATCTTTTAGTTACCATACGAAAGCCTGAATATGGCAAACTGCTATGACATCATCATACACCACAAGTCATTTTCTAGCAGAAAAGGGATCTGTACGATAGTAGAAAAAACACATAAATCTTTCACTAGTTATCAAGCATGTGAAATCAACTTGATGCTGTGTTAATAATCTCTTTATTTTGCCAACACTGAGGCCACCATCGGTGGGATAAATGCAAACCTCTACTGTAGAAATGACAGCCTACATATCTATTTTTCATTCAAAACCACAAATGCAGATCCAGTCCTTGGGATAAATTCCCAAAGCATGTTTCTGAGGCAAACAAAACCAAAACAACAGCCAGATAATAACTTAACAGAATTGGATTCATATGCAAGAGCTTCTCAGGCACAGGAATAAATTTAGTGTTGTTGCAACCCACTGAAATTCTGTTAAGGATATGAACAGACATTCCAACTGAACCATTTTTTATTCACGGACAACTTCCGTGAGTAAAAAATGGTGAGGCTGCCTTCAATCCTACCCAGAACAGTCACGGACAACGCTGAGAGAGGGACGGTGTCGTCCGAAACTAACCCGCTTCCACGCAGCAGCTTCGTTACTGTTACAGAAGCTTCTTGTGCAGTAAGGGGTGTCTGAAAAAGTCCTACATCATAAGATGTTTTTTTCTGTTCTCTTTTAAAATCTTATGATGCTTTGAAGAAAGGGTAGAAGTCTCTCTGATGTAAGTTTTCACCCTACATGTCATTGGACTAAAACACCCAACATTCTTCACCATTGGCTGCACTGGCTAGGGTTGTTTTTTAATATCTGAAAGGCTATCACAGGGTTTCAGAGCAGGGGCAGGCATTTGGAGGCCACACTGCACTATTTTGGGCTTTTCCAAAGCACTGGAGATCCACACCATTCCAATGAGACTGCCATTTTAGATCATAGGAACTGCTACCATGTTCCCTGTTGCCTTCCAGGATTTTGGGATTATGGGGGATTCGGGGGTCTTCCTTCTAAACATCAAATTTAAAGTCAGGGAGTGGCTAAAAATGGGATTTGAAGGAAAAAATGGAGTTTGGAGGAACTGAGAGCAGCTTGTGGGCACTTGAAAGTCTGTGGGGACCTGAATCAAAGGGTGATGTGATTTCCAGCATTGGCTTAGAGTGTTGCAGATGTGGGTTCAAGTCCCCACTGAGTCATGAAGTAGATTTGCTGACCTTGGGTCTGTCAGCCTCACCCACTTTACAGAGCAGCTATGCAAATAAAGTGGCAAGGAGAGGAATCATTGGGGAAAAGATGAGCTATCCATGTAGCAAATAAAATATGGGCATCTTCAAATAAGCAACCCTGTCCTCACGTGCAAAATCTGAGTTGGTGCACTGAGGTGAGAAAACTAGTACACTGACTTTAGTGTTGTCTCATTTCGGCTGGCAGTTTTAATACTCTAGTTACGAAAGATGTGATCTTGGAGTGGAAAATAAATTCAGGGCTTGTGTTTCCCAACATCTTCAGCAGCAGCCAGCTCTTGAACCTTCAGTGCCCTTCCTTATAAATAATAATATCCATTGTTTCTGTTTCCCTTGCAGTCTATGCAGCCGAACAGAACGCAGGCATAGCTCAGTGGTGGTGAGTTTGCCTGGATTTGAATTGTTCCCAGGAGACCTGTTGATATCAGACAATGCAGCAAAATTCCTGTGTCATTCAGCATCTCTACAAAGTTCAGGTCAGCAAGGGCAAAGTGCTGAAAGGGCTTTGAACTAAAAATAGCTAGTGAGGTTTGTATGTATTGACAGCTCATTTTTTGCATTCCAGGTATGGTTTGATATAACTTACAGTGCAGGGCTGGCCCTATCATTTGGTAGAGTGAGGCAGTCACCTCAGGTGGCAGATGCTCGGGTGCACCATTGGCTGCCTCTCTTGAATCCTTTGACCATTAATGTCTATTGGAGTCCAGAGCTGTGTGATTGCCAGTGCTGGAGTAAAATCTAACAGATAGTCCAGTTTGATTCTCCCTGTGAAAAGTGTCAAGTGAAGAATGGCTTATTTTCCTTGGCCTCAACAGCCAAATGTCTTGGGCCAGCTCTGCTTCATTGGGTGGATAGCTGCTGTGTCCAGGGGCTATTATTCTTCCTTGAGGACCCCTCAAAAGGCTGCACAAAATGCTTCAAAACAACACACACACAAAAGAAGTAACCAGAAGTCTACTTGTGATTTTGGAAAAGAGGTATTATTTGTTGTTTAAAAATACAGGACAGAAGGCCTCTAACCTATTTAAAAGATGAATTGCTACCCCTGGAGGCTCCTAGGAAAGCAGTTCACCTTCTGGAAGGGGTAGGAGAAGGGCAGTAAAAGACTACAGGAACAGTCTTGAGAGTCCCAAGTGACCCCAAGATCACACTTTGCTTACTTTTTGTATACAGAACTTTAGTAAGATGAATGGTTCTTCCTTAAACAGGAAAAATATGGCACCCTGAAATAGCAGTATAAACAAATGCAGGATAGTTGTGCTTCACAGTGGGCACAGTGCTTTGAGTAGGACAGGGTGAGAATCTGAGGAAAACTGTGGTAACAACAAAGTATGCTCTTTATTGACAAATCTCCAAAAAAAAATAAAAAATCAGTGGGTCCAGATGGTATCCAACTGAGTCTTCTTAAAGAACTCAAATGTAAACTTGTTCTTCTTCCTTGGTTTCATCCAACAGGGCTCTTCTATGTTGTATTAATTTTTTAAGTCTTCATGTGTCCTTCCTCAGTGACATTGTGCACACATACAAGTTTCCTCACTTATTCTTCTTTTTCCTAACAATGTCCTTGTTTCTGTTCCATGCATTAGAGTCCAAAAAGCCCTGGTGGCCATTTGCTAGAAAAGGAACTGTAAGTATTTCACAAGGTACATTCCCACCCACCCCTTCTATGGGTCCTTTCACAATAGTACTATAATTCTACTTTAACTGCCATAGCAACATCCTATAGAATCCTGGGATTTGCAGTTTAGGGATGGGCATTGAGAATTCAAAGCAAAAGAGCTCAACTGCCTCACCAAACTACAAACCTCGGCATTGCGTAAGATGTACCCATGTCAGTTAAAGTGGAACCACAGTGCTATAATTGTGTACTGTGCAAGGGCCCTAGCTGATGTTTCCACAGACTGAAAATCTAAGGGTTTGTCTTCTTCCTCCAAAAGTCCCTAAGGTCATGTCTTCATAATACTTCCTTCCTTTTGTATATTGCATGTGTTCTTTGCACAGTAAATCTCCATGTGTGTTCCTTTCCTGCATGCTTTTTAAGGAAACAGCCTGAGGATGCTATAGGAGAGGGTTTGAAACTTTGTTCTAAATAATCTCAAATGGGTATGGCCAGCCCTACCATGAGGCAAAGTGAGGTGGTTGCCTCAGGAAGCAGATGTTGGAAAGACCCAGTTGTGCATACCACATGATCTGCCCTATGCCCCCTAAGCTAGTCTGATGCTCTCCAGTGCAATGGAAAAGAGAGTTCTGTCAGCATTGCTGAAGTAACATTCAGCTTTCAGTTTCGTTAGATTCTATATAAGGAATGGGAAGGTGGACCAATCTTGTGAAGTTAGTGGGCCCCTTGTATCCTCTGGAGTTTGGTTCCTGGATACCAAAATCCATGGATGCTCAAGTCCCATTATATACAATGGCATAGTAATAAGTTGACATTCCTTATATAAAAAGGTTTGCTTTTTTGGATTTATTTTTTTAAAGAATTTTCAGGCTGTGGTTTGTTGAATCTGAGGATGCAGAACCCATGGATATGGAAGACCAATTGTAGCAAATTATTTTGGAACAGACTTGGGAAAATACAAAATTACATTCAGACAGTCACATCCCTAAACGCACATCATTAACACTGCTTGAATATTTAGAACTACATTACATTTAGAATATTTAAATATTCTAAATATTGAATAAATAAATAAATAAAATAATAGTTCTAAATATTTAGAATATTTAGAACTACATCTACATTACAGATGGTAAAGGAATAAGTAAATCTCTTCAAGAACTATAAAACAGCAGAGAAAAGGTAACTGTTTCCCATTGTACAACTTGTGGAGAACACAAAAAAATTGTTTGTTTATTTATTTATTTATGTATTTATCTATTTATCTATTTATAGCATTTATACCTCACCCTTCAGCCAAAAAGGCTCCCAGAGCAACCAGATTGCTAGAGGCACGAGTTCTCTTCAACCACAAAACTGTTATTCAAGCCAAGACACAAACTGAATAGTATACTAACATCTCTGTAGCCAAGTTTGCCACTCAAAGACCTTACATACATAGCTCAGATATTTTTTAACATCTTCACTATTAAGGTAGGCACACTCTCATGTCTAAAGGAAATCTATAGAAGTGTGCACTGCAGTTAAGGATCCCACCAGGTCATTCTGCTAAGTTCAACAAACTAGGGAAAGGTTCATATAGTCAAACTCAAATAACATTAGATGCATCTTTCACCACAGTAGCATGTTTATGTTTCTATGGCAGTACTCACTAACCCACTAAGTCACTCTATTTTATGCTGTTTGTGTTTGTGTTCCATTCTGCCCATTAATCAAGTTATGCTAAGAATTCATATATAGGTATACCTCTGTTAACGAAGCAAATGTGTTCCTGGGCTTTACTCTTTAACAGAAACTTTGGTACCAGAGGCCAAAAAATGACGTGAAAAGAATAGGGATAGGTTCCTACACCACAGAAAAGAAGAGCAGTTCAACATGTTTCCACAAACTTTTTCATTAAAGCTAGCGATATGATTGATTGATTGATTGATTGATTGCATTTGTATGTTGCCATTTTCTCAGAATAAGACCCAAGGTGGCTCCCCAAAAACAATGTACATGAGAAATGAAACAACCAGGTCAGGGTTAGCCTTCAGTTAACATTTTGAATCTTCTAGAGACCACTTGAAAGCTTCTTCTAAAATGCATCCCATGAGTCTTATATTTTCTTTCAACAGCATCTACTTTTCTTATGATTTCCATGGTGGTGGCAAAATTTATAAATCTATGCTTTCTCAACATGCCAAGGAAGCTAATGAGGCAGGCTAATCTGCTTTCACCTTTTCTTTTGGTTTTGCTCTTCGTGCATGCTCAGGAAGTGATTCTGGAGTCAGCTGTTTACCTTGCCTGTTCCACATAAGCTCCCACAGCTACAGCATCACGTAGAGTAGAACCTTTTCTTTCCCAGGTCAAGTCTTATTGCATTGTTTACTGAAGACACTACTGCAAGCCAACACTGAAAGCCTGTCTTTCTCCAGCCCTCCTTCATGACCTTCCCAATGCCAATGATGCAAAATAACAAAACGAAATGGGGAAAAAAAAAACACTTCCAAACAGACGTCAAGGGGGATTTGGCTGGGCTCATGTAAAAAGACTTTGTAAAACAGAGTTTCTTTCTCAAAGCTTTTGTTAACTGAGATATGCTTGTACATACATGATCTACTGCATTTTTAAAGTTCAGTCTAGGCACACAGACTTTCTCCTACAAAACCTGTAAAATGAAAATATCTAATTCCCTCCCAAGAGCCAGTGTGGTGTAGTGGGAGATCCAGCATGGTATAGTGGTTTGAATATTGGGCTATGACTATGGAGACCAGGGTTCAAATCTCCACTCAGCCATGGAAACCCACTGGGTGACTTTTTTGTGGGGTTTTTCCAGTCTGTGAGGCCGTGTTCTCTGAAGATGCCAGCCACAGATGAAGGTGAAACATCAGGAACAAACTGTTCTAAAACATGGCCTCTCAGCCCAGAAAAAAACCCACAAAAGAACCTATGGATGCCGTCCGTGAAAGCCTTCAATTTCCAACTGGGTGACCTTGGGCAAGTCACACTCTCTCAGCCTCAGGGGAAGGCAAAGGCAAACCCCATCTGAACAAATCTTGTCAAGAAAACCCCATGATAGCATCACTTTAGGATCACCAGAAGTCAGAAACAATTTGATGGCACACAACAACCACCTCCCCACCCTAGTTTGGGTCTGGTTTGAAATATGGGACTGCAGATTTTACAACTTAATATCTACGTTTTATCTTTAAACAGAGTAAAGACAAACAGAAACAAATATCAGACTTGGAAAACTACCTTTCAACTCTCACCATCAAGATGTCAGAGTGTAATGACTATGAATTTCACAGTGTTAAGGTACAGAAATGTTTCATATTGTACACCAATAGATGTTGGAAAGGAAATGTTGGTCCTTGTTTTCTTTTCTCTTGTTAGATTTCCTTGAATTCAGCTATGGCCTTCCAAACATGTTGGACTCCACTTCTAAACAGCCCTTGCCGACCTGTCCAATAGTGGAGGATGTAGAGCAGCAGCCTCTTGAGAGGCATAGTTTCCTCATACCAAAAAGCACTTCTGTTCTTGTTTCTTTTCCTTACAGTGTATGATCTTTAACACCATAATAATGACACCACCAACAGAGTATTTCATCAACTGTTGTGTCAGTAATTAAACACCAACCATGATTTATGTAGAATTTTATAGTGTTGGCTGGTAGCTTCCATGACATGAGAGTGGTGAATCCATTCTCAATATTATTCCAGACTTTTAAGGGGCTATCCAAAATGCTGAACCCTATGCCTAAAATCCTAATATAGGTTCAACACCTTGCATAGTTTCTTTAGTCTATAATAAAACACATGAATTCGCCACACCTTTAGTAAGGAAGCCACTGGCCACCAGTGTGTAGGAGTATGCTTGAAGAGCTATGTATTTGTGTTTTCAATTCATAGAATAAATCTTGGCAAGAAATTATGGAGATGCATCAGCTTCAACCAGGAGCCACTGATGATCGATTAGATGCAAAGAAGAAAGAAGCAGTATGGGAACTTTTCACAACTGAATGTACATACTTTCTTGATCATCTACTGGTTCTCAAAATGGTATGTTTGAATGGCAAAACGATTTCCTCCCTGTGAAGGTTATCAATAGTTGTCTATTCATTGTCACATGCATTTTATGAGAAGAAGGCAATGGTGTCATGGTAAATTTTAAAGTGCAAGTGCATATCTTTACAGTTCTGTTAACCACAACCCCAGGAAGAGTCCTGAAATGTAAGCAGATTGCTAATGCATATCAATAAATCGGTTCTAGTAGTTTTTGCTCCATCCATAGGAAGTGTTCTGTTCACTGAACTGATCTTAAATACCTGTTCAAGCCAAGCCACTCCCACATAAGTTGTATTACAGTAGGAATACGTCACAACAAAATATTTGGAAATAAGAAAAATAAGTCAAACCCCTCCCCATGCTACTGTGAGAATCACACCTAAATTCAGAAGGAACAGGGAAACTTAAAGCACTGATATAGGACACTGCTATCTCACCTAATCAAAGGGTCCCAGCATTTTGACCCTGTGTGCCCTCACTGTACCACACCATTAGCAGGAGTTGGCTTTTTGCATGTACCTCACAGCAGAAGAAAAAAATGCATCTCTGGATTGCAAGTGATTCCATTCATGTCCCATCAATAAATCAACAAGGATCTTGCAAGCCTCAAAAATCAAGCTCTACAAATGATTTGATTCATCCATCATGATCTAGGCATCTCATTGTAGAATATAGCATTATATCAATCTGCAAGCTTTCATTTTCAACTTCAGCTTCAGTGTCTTTTGTGTGTTTATATTTTCCTGATTTCTTTCACTGTCCGAAGCCTTTTTCTTTCATTGTTCATTTGCCAGCTGCTGTATGACTTAGGTCTTGTCTATACAGGAGCGGGGAATATGAACATGTTTGGAAAGGCAGGCGTTCACAACGATGAGAACTGCCTACACGGCCAAAAGACCCCCTAAACTCTGCATGACCCCCCCAGCCAGCTGGCTGCCACAAATTAGTTACTCATAATTTTAAATCTGCTGCCACCAAATTAAAAAAAAAAAAAAACAGTTTCCCAGGGTGTGCACAAGCAACACTTCGTATTTACAAATAAAGAAATAAAAAAAGTATAAAATTGCCATTTGATTGACTTGCCAGACCCTCGCATAGCCAAAAATCCAACATGGCAGCCACAGCTGCTTTCCCTCTTTGCTAGCCTCACCCCTCCATCCTCATCCAGCCAATCAGATTGCAATGCCTGTTCGTATTTGTGCGAATGTGAGTGTTCAAAAGATCACACATTCGCATGTCATACAGAGCTTTTTTTTAAAAATCCGTATGAAGCCCTGGATGTGGTGCACACAGACTTTGCGGTGGATTTTGCTGTCCTCCTTCTGAATGACATGTATTTGTGCAAATAGCCATTTGAACGGATCACCATATGTTCACATGCCTTTCAGGATTTTGTGTTTTTTTTAAACTGTATAGACAACATCTTATATTATGGGAAATGAGAAATAGAGAATTATATTTTTGTGACAATGGTCCCTCAGAAGTTAGAACAAGAGTGAAAAGTGCAGGCTGTGGACCACATATGACTGACTACCAGATCCCACTTTTGCAGTCCCAGAGAACCTCACCAGTTCCCCAAAGTCCACCCCCCCATATTTCTAAACAAAGGTTTTGAGCATAATTTTTGGGTACCCCCCCACATACCTTCTTTATCCTCCATTTCCCCTCCAAAATGGCAACCAAAAATGATGTGAAAACACTTCCAGTCACCATTTTGGAGGGGAAATGGAGGAGGGGGTTATTTTGGCATGCTCAGGGAGGTGGCTCATGGAGGTACTGGGGAATGGAAAGTTGGCCCACACCTCACACACAATTGCCTGCCCTAAGTTAGAGGGACAGTTTCATCTAGAACCAAAACATTTTGTGTAAATTCCATGATGTTTTCATGCTTTTAGCATTGCCCTCTATCTAGAAAGATATGAGTGATGGACAATTATACATATACATATACACCCACCATAAAGAATAATGGCTATTTTCAGCAGCTCATTTGTCCATGTTCCAAGGGAAATGTTTTTAGAGACCACTAATATGCTGTGTGAAGTTGAAGGCTTTCATGGCCGACATCCATAGATCTTCCTTGGGGTTTTTCCGGGCTGTGAGGCCATGTTCTGGAATAGTTTCTTTCTGATGTTTCACCTGCATCTGTGACTGGCATCTTCTCTAGAAGAAGATCAGAAAGAAATTATTCCAGAACACGACCTCACTGCCCGGAAAAATACCAAGGAAAATCTACACTAATATGCTCCTTGAAAAGATAGTCTTATGTTGACAATAGTCTGGCCTATACTGTCTACCATTTCAGTAACTTATAGCACAATCTCATGCAAGTCTAGTGAGAATTACAATTTACTAGCCTAAATCAGGTATGGGAATTCTCTGCTCTTCAAGGTGTTGCAGAACTGCAATATCTTGACTATACCAACTAAGGTGGCTGGAAATTGCTGTCCCAAAACATCTGGAGGGCCACATGATTCCTATTCCTGGTCTAAATCCAATTGCTAGTCTCAGCTTCAGAAGACACATTGAACCAATTGCTGAAAGGTAAGCCAACACTTAGGTAAATCTCATTGTTTCATTGTGTCTAGTTGAGACTACCAATTGGATTTAGGCCAGTGAGTCTTAGTATGTACAGTTGTCCCTCCACATTCGCGAACTTGACATTCGCGGTTTCGGTTATTCGCGGTTTTGGGAGGGCCCCCCCGGGGCCCCCCAAAACCGCGACACGGGGCCTCTAGAGGCCCCGTGAAAGACCTGGGGAGGGGTGGGGAGGCCTTCGCGGGACGCCCGGAGGCCCTCCGGAGGCCCCGCGAAGGCCTGGGGAGGGAGGGAGGGAGGGCCGGGGAGGCCTCCGCGGGGCCTAGGAAGGCCCCGCGAAGGCCTGGGGAGGGTGGGAGGGAGAGCCGGGGAGGCCTCCGCGGGGCCTAGGAAGGCCCCGCGAAGGCCTGGGGAGGATGGGAGGGAGGGCCGGGGAGGCCTCCGCGGGGCCTAGGAAGGCCCCGCGAAGGCCTGGAGAGGGTGGGAGGGAGGGCCGGGGAGGCCTCCGCAGGGCCTAGGAAGGCCCCGCGAAGGCCCGGGGAGGGTGGGAGGGAGGGCCGGGGAGGCCTCCGCGGGGCCTAGGAAGGCCCCGCGAAGGCCCGGGGAGGGTGGGAGGGAGGGCCGGGGAGGCCTCCGTGGGGCCTAGGAAGGCCCCGCGAAGGCCCGGGGAGGGGGGGAGGGAGGGCCGGTGAGACCTCCGCGGGGCCTAGGAAGGCCCCGCGAAGGCCCGGGGAGGGGGGGAGGGAGGGCCGGTGAGGCCTCCGCGGGGCCTAGGAAGGCCCCGCGAAGGCCCGGGGAGGGGGGGAGGGAGGGCCGGTGAGGCCTCCGCGGGGCCTAGGAAGGCCCCGCGAAGGCCTGGGGAGGGGGGGAGGGAGGGCCGGTGAGACCTCCGCGGGGCCTAGGAAGGCCCCGCCAAGGCCCGGGGAGGGGGGGGAGGGAGGGCCGGTGAGGCCTCCGCGGGGCCTAGGAAGGCCCCGCCAAGGCCCGGGGAGGGGGGGAGGGAGGGCCGGTGAGGCCTCCGCGGGGCCTAGGAAGGCCCCGCCAAGGCCCGGGGAGGGTGGGAGGGAGGGCCGGTGAGGCCTCCGCGGGGCCTAGGAAGGCCCCGCCAAGGCCCGGGGAGGGTGGGAGGGAGGGCCGGTGAGGCCTCCGCGGGGCCTAGGAAGGCCCCGCGAAGGCCCGGGGAGGGTGGGAGGGAGGGCCGGTGAGGCCTCCGCGGGGCCTAGGAAGGCCCCGCGAAGGCCCGGGGAGGGTGGGAGGGAGGGCCGGTGAGGCCTCCGCGGGGCCTAGGAAGGCCCCGCGAAGGCCTGGGGAGGGAGGGGGAGGGGTGTAGTTATTCGTGGATTTTTCACATTCGCGGGGGTCCGCGGAACGGAACCCCCGCGAATGTGAAGGGACGACTGTATAAGATTGCAGGATAGGAGCCATTAGCATGTCTCAGGTCCAATTAATCAAGTGGCCATTTTATTGAAATTAGCACATTACTTTTTCCAGCTTGTCAGCAATGCAGAATGGAGATGTTTTTTCAAGAAATAAAAAATATGACTATTTGCTGGATGATTCAGAAAATATTGTAGGAGCAGTGAGGGGAGGATCAGAGAGAATGACTGTTCAGGCTGCTATAGGCAAAAGTATAGTAGATATAATAAAATGAAAGCTATGGTGTTTTCTAGAGCAGAGGTGGTCTGAATAGATTGGGTTCTACTAGTAGATAACTGCATATTTTAAATCAATTTGGCAAGAATTTCTGACTCCTGATCGTTCAACAATGTAACAACCAGATTATGCCTGCTCTCTAAATTAAATGACTAAGGGTAGAAAGCTGGGATAACCAGAAGTTGATTTTGCGGACCCAGACCGTACAGTCCCTCCCCACCCTCCTGAATGACACACATACACAGAGCTTGTGTTTCTAAAAACTTTGTATTGATTACATTCAGAAAACATGGTTAAATACAGGTTAGTAAAGACATAATTGGCAATAAATTGGCCGTAACTTGCAGGCTAAATGGTTGGCGGCAATATATGGGTCGTGATATACTCATTGCCCACCCATACGGGCAATAGCTATGGGTCGGTCAATCCCGACTCCTCCTGGAGGAGAGAGCCAAATGGCTGAGCTGTGCACCTGACTCTCTTTCCTCCCCTGAAAACAAGGACATGTTAACAACTGGAGGTGGGGTCTCCCGTGAACTTGAACTTGCACTTGAACTTGTGCTAGAACTTGCATTTGACAGAAACCCCTGGACCTCCCTACCTTATCATGACCCATTACATCTGCCCGGCAAATTGCGACATAGCAATTCCAATACCCTGAGGGAGGGTGGGCAGGTCTTCGGCTCCTTGGAGCCAGTGACGCCAAAGGCTGCAATGGAGTGTCAGCTGATGCCTCCGTTGCTGTCTCTGGTCTGAGATGGCCGCGCCGGGGCACGGCCTTAAAAACCCCACTACTGGCCATTCAAACTGGCCAATGGGGGCAAAGCAGGGCAGCCCTGATTGGCCAGTTTCCCTCCCCGCTCTCCCCAGCTGCAAAGCATGCCGGGAAGAAAACAGGAACATGGCGACCCTGAGTGCACACCACGTGGCTGCCTCCCCCAGTGGAACAAAGGGGTTGGGGGGGCCAGGAGGCCTAGGAAGCGGGCCGGGCGGCCGGGCCGCAAAATGGCCTGCCAGCAAGCGGCAAACCCCCTTCTGTGGAAAAATACTTTCTTGAAGCAAGACAACCTGTGGCAGCTGTGGAGTTTCAGAAAAGAAATAAATAACTGGACATTTCTATCTTTTTGCAAAGATATTTATGGATACCTTGCAGAACCTGCAAAGCAAAGTGTTCCTCCCTGATGTAGACTCTGGGCTACTTTTTGCAAACCTGGAAGAGTTAAATCAGGTGACAAAAACTAACTTTAACTTTTAGGTTGACTTAAACAATATGTATATGCATGGTGACCTTTCATGCTGCTGACGGAATATGATTATTATGTAATTAAACTAACAGTAGTAATAGGATCACATCAATCTGGTTCCTGTTTATTTCAATAGTCCCTTGAGTAGGGCATATAGAAAACTTTCCCATGTTCTGCTTTCGGTACACTTTTAGCCCCAAAGGGACTATTGAAATAAACAGGAACCTGTTTGTGGATATAAAGTACGTATACTTAGGTCTTCTGGTCTTTTGTCTGAAAGAAGCTGTGGTTCACTTTCAGTAAGGCTCATCTTTGTTCTGCTGAGAGCCACTTACCTCAGAGGTAATTTTTCAGGAGCTGTACAATAGTGGTAAGTGGAGCTGGGGGGGGGGGGAGGGTACAGAGAGCCAGTCAAAAGTAAGCAAACCCACACCTTCCCTCAATCATTTCGACACTGTTTTTCTCTTTACCACCCCCTCTCTTCCTTCCACTTCCTCCCGCTCCCTCACCATCCAACAGCTCTACTGGGAACCCTTGTTGAGATGACCTAAATCAATCACTTTAAAGTGGCTTTTGAAATTAAGGTTTGGGCCACATGATCTCAGGTAAATGGGTGAGGTTTGCTCACCCCTGATTTAATGGTGGTGTAGTGGTTTAGACTACAACTCTGGAGACCAGGGTTCAGTCACCTGCTCAGCTGTGGAAACCCACTGGGTGATCTTGGGCAAGTCACACTCTCTCAGTCTCAGAGGGAGGCAAAGGCAAACCCCCTGAGTTCACCTGAGGGTTGCCATAAGTTGTAAATGACTTGAAGGCAAACAACAACAAATAATCAAGCATGGCCCTTCGTGGTATTGCTTATGGCCCTGATTTAGCAGGTGTCTAGCTACAGAGGGGGCAAAATGAGGGCATTGCTCTACAAATAAGAATTCTACCATCCAATGAATTTTTCCTTCAGTCCCCAAATTTCTAGCATTGCCGAGAGTGAGACACTTAAAACCACTCACACCTAAAACTCTTATATTTGGTGTGTTCTCATTCACTTGATAACTGTCTGTTTGTTTAGGCTTTGCTAGTTCTATTTCCAGCCCCTTTAAAAAAAACCTAGAACAGGGATGGGCCAAATATGTTCCTCCAAATGTTATCATTCCCCACTATTCTGGCTTAGCATTCTTGGCAATCACAGTTCAACAACAGCTGCGAGATCATATCTTGCCCACCCTACAGCAATTCCAGGTGAGATTTTTATCATGCTCTTACCCTGCTTCACTGTCTGAATCTTACAGAGGCTTCAAATCCTGTTGTCCTCTACCTGTAATTCTCCTACTACTACTTCCATTGTTTTCCTTACCACAGCAAATGCACTAAAAGAGTAAAAGATGGAATGGCTGCATAGTGCCATCTAACTTTTAGATCAGTGTATCCTTCCAGATTTTGTATGACTGCAAATCTCAGCGTTCCACACCATCAGCTGTTCCAAGTAGGGCTGGGGTTAGGGCTGGTGAAACTTGCAATCCAACAACACCTGGAGGTCTATATGATTTCCATCCATATGCTCAGCATAGGACCCCTCTGTCTTGAAACATTCCTAGGCCATGTCTTACCTCCACAGTACAAGAAGCAGAGCTTGAAAACAGAGAGTTACAAATATCATAATTAACTGTACTAAGTTGCCATCCATATGATAAAATGAATATTCTTTCACAGTATTCTCCCCATATTCAAGCATCCTGAAGTGTTACAGGGAAAATATTGTGTGGAGAAAAATCTGGGCCTTTGAACAAAAAAAACTTTCTGTGCACAGAACAGGTTTCCTGCAAAGTGTTTTCTGCATAGGAAACCTATTTTCTATAAAGAAAACATGTTTTTGCACCAAAAAAGGCATGTTTTCCTCCACAGAATAATTCTTCCTCCCTTTCAGGACCAAGAAGTAATAGAGCAAAATTCTTCCTGGTCTATTACAATTCTGGACAGAATTTCCCAATTATCAGGAAACCCATTGTTCAACCTGGTAGCAAATAATTACAAATATTCTTTCCATCCCTAGGCTGTACTACACAAACATACCATGTGTGGGATTGGATGGTGGGCTCTCTGTGCCCCTACAAGTATCATGTTGACTAACTGGTTGAGATACCACTGGGAACTGTCCCGAGAAAGAAAGAAAAAGGAGAGTTATGATGTGCCTAACCAGTGATTACACCAGCATAATCATGTACAGCGTAGAATTGCACCTGTACCACACTGGTGGCAGTTGTTTCATGTGGTTTGTGTTATGAATGAAAAGTGTAAATGAGTGTATAAAAGAGTGTGTACCAGATTGCAATTAATTTTGACTCTGGCCACTTTTTGTGGGGGATCACCTGCAAGTCACTCCATTTGTGATTGCTGAAAAGGAAATACTACCCTTGAGACAACAGGGTTCCCTAAATGTTTTGACCAATGTTGTGTACTATTAAATTATCTTAACTATATTTCATTATCTTGAATAATCATCTCTCTCTATCTACTTAGGTCAGCCTCAGTTTTGTGACCAGTTTCTTTAATGCTATAAAAAATTACCTCAACAAACTAACACCATCCATAGATTTCATCGCTGTCCTCAATAAGGTAAAATTGTTTTATTTATCAAATATATTTATTAAAATATGTATACCCTGCTCTATATATTATATATAAGGATCTCAGGAAAACTTAGAATGACATGAACCTGAATTTAAAGCAGTAAGAGTAATTTAAAAGTTAAAAACATATTAAACCATTTAACTCTTAAAACAGGACAGTTTAAAACAGCCCCTATTAAGTCATGTCCAAACCATTCATGTGCTAATTTATTCCAATTTCAGTCATACCCCAAATGTTTTCATAAATGGCCATGTTTTTGCTTGGCTAGTTTTTAAATTTACTAAACTTACTTGGCTATTTACTAAATTACAACACAGAGAGAGATAATATCTGTTGAAAGGTTAGTGGACATGATCAAGAGTAAACTGAAAATCAAATTCAGATTAAAATAAGGGGGAATGAAGCCATTTTTGTCCAGTTTTGTTAGAAAGATTTTTCCCTTTTCTCTCTGTACTTTCTATGATGGATGGATGGACAGGGTGTGAGAAGGGGAGAGGAAAATCTGAGGGTCTGGAAACAAAACAAGCCATACATTACAAAAGAAACGTTGGTATCTCAACAGACCAGACAGAAGCAATCATGTCTGTTGCTAAATTTAGGGAGGAGAGGTCCATCATGGATCTTACCTGAGTAGGGTCACCAGATTGGATCTGGGATGGAGCTCCTGTAACTTTAATCCTTAACCGATTTTGAAGCAGGATGAAGTACAATAAAGTTCCATCAAGCAGAACAAAGGTACCTGTCCTCCCTCACCCTCCAAACCCCAACTTTCAGCCAAACCTGCCTCTGCCCAACACAGCTATTTAATTACCAATGGAGGCAGAGGAGGGAGTGTGGGGGAGCACCCAGCTCTGTTCTTGCTACCCTATGTGCAGCAATAATGCCACCTTCGGTACTGTGCAACAAGAGCAGAGCTAAAGACTCTATGCCTCCTCCTCCCCAACTCTCCACCACAAGGCAATAGCGGGGGGGGGGGGGGCTGAAGATCAAAGTTGGGGTTTGGAAAGTCAGGGGGAGGACATGTACCTTCATCCCATTTGTTCAAGCTTTACAGTACCTTGTCCTGCTCCAAGATCTGTTAAGGATTAATATTACAGGAACCCCATCCCCGAGCCTATCTGGCAACCCCATACCTCAGGCCTAGGCCCAGTGTCAGCTCTAAGTGTCCTCCAGGATGGGGAGCATATAGTTCTCCAGATGTGAGTGGCATGCAGCCCCCAGGAATTCCTATGGCCAAGCCTAGTTGTGCTCTCATCCCTGCTTCATATAACCACCTATCAATATAAACACTCCAAACTAGGCTCTTGCATTAGATTTTGTCTAGTGCAATTAACTCAGATGCAAGAGTTTTATTCCCAGGTGAACAGGTACAAGATTGTAGCCTAACAGAGCAATCCTAAGTAGGGGAGAAGAGAGATTGTATGATACACCATTTCCAGAGAAGAGCTTGCTCACAATGGAAGTAGGTTTCTTTTCAAAGTAGTTTTTCAAAGTAAATTTTATTCTCATCTTACTGAAACTAAGGTCCCGTCTACACAATTTAAATAATACGTACAGCATGTGGAAGTTCGCGCTTCGGTACAAATGGCCGTTCGGATGCACACGAATGCAAAAGAGGGGGGGCGGATTTCCACCCTGAAATATGCACATGCGGCATTCGGGAGGGAAAGTGGATCGCGAAGAGAAATCCGTACACTGTTCGGATGGCTGACGGGTCTGTACAGTCCGTTCGCACACATACAAACAGGCAGGGTAATCTGATTGGTTGGCCGAGTACAGGGGGCGGGGCTAGAATGGAGGGGAATTGGGAGCGGCCGCCATGTTGGATTCCTGGCTAGCGAGAGTCCGGTAAGTCTGTGAATTTGTATGTTTATTTATTTTTATTTTATATTGTAAATATGGAAAACCGACTGTCTGCAAACCAGGAACCTTATTTAAAAAAAAAAGCAGCAGGAGATTTAAAACTGCCCCTTGGCTTGCTCTCTCCAGCCAGTTTCGGGAAGAGGGAGTCATACGGAGTTTAGGGAGGTTAGAAATCGTATAGCTGGTTCGTATGCATACGAACGACAGGCTGTTCATATTTTTTGCACCCCATACGGATTTTTTTATGATCGTATAGCCGCACCCTAAGTTGGGGGGAGTGTAAGTGCATAGTTAACTGTTTCAATTCCTGGCTGGTGTAGTTGGTGAACCTGATCCAGAAGTCTCTCAGGGGAATCAGGTGGCTTTGGTTCCAGCAGATCCAAAGCTTCCTCCAATTTGCTCCAGACCATTTTGTGGCCTACCAGTGCCTAGAACACTGCCCATCTATTACACCCATGGAGCTTGGCATATCTGACATGGGGTTCCATGCCAAATGTTTCCCCCTACTGGGTACAACTCTTCTCCCCTCCTACCCTACTCCTTCACCCTGGACAACTATGTAAGGGGTTTAGAACTTCACTCTTGTACTTTAAGACTCCAGACTAAGACACCAATTTTGGTGCAAAAACAAAATAAGAATATCTGTCTCATCTGAATTAAACACATTCTTGGTTGCACAAGAGGGTCAGTGAGTTTTGGAATGCAGTGCAGCTAAGGAAGACTTGGGAATGACCTGAAATAGCTATCAAGGAGCTGCAGAGAAAATTTCCCAAGAATTCTTGTCTGTTTGTAAATAAGGAGTACAATACAGCCAAAACTAAACTATTTTAAGCCCCATTTATTTTAATAGGGATGGGCTGCAGTGCAGTCCTATTAATAGCATTACTCCCACTGGATTCAATGGAGTGGGGAACTGAGGCCTTCCCGAGGTTTAATGAGACATTTTTGTCTTGCAGTATTTCCAAGGCAATCTGTGTCAGAGCCATCAAGTATACTGCCTGAATTATACCTCTGCTATCTTTTACTTGGAAAAACTGAAGAAAAGAGAAGACTTTGGGATCTATTTGAAAGTAAACCTATAGTTTTGTTGTTGTGTTTATTCAGCCTTTACAATCATGACATTATGGTAGCAGTGCTGTCTTACTGTGAGCTTAATACATAACAGACAATAATTGGTCCATATAGGCATTGTGGGCCTTTTCACTCTACAGTTATGACACTATATTCCACTAACTGCCATGACAAAATCCTATGGAACTCTGGAATATGCAGTTTAGTGAAGCATTTGATTTCTCTGACTGAGAATGCTAAATACCCCTGTTCTGAGATGGCCTTCCTCTGTATTCAATAGTGGTGTGAACAGAATGAACAGTGCAAACGACTTCATTTGTCAGAACTACTGGTTGCTCCTTTACACAAGCTGACCCGTTATCCCCTCCTCTTGAAGAACATCTGGAAAAATACAGAGGCAGCAGAAAAATCCATCATTGGTTCATTGATGGAAAAGGTGGAAAAATCTATACGTGAGTATTAGAAGGTCACAACACCTAATCTTTCCTTTGGGAGTTTTTCCACATTGCTCAGTATGTACAGTATGTGCATGAAGACTGTACTACCAAAAAAAAAATGCAAAAATTGTTGACTCTGGAACATAAACATAAATACTTTCACTACTTGTGCATGCGTACACATGAAGTAACTTTATGTGAACTATCATCCTCTTTTGGTTTGAAGTAAGCAATCTAAAAACTGGATGACTCATGTTTGACATAAATCCAAAGGTTGATCTTGATTTACAAATACCCATGGAATGTCAACCTTGGCTAGACTTTGCGGGTGGGGAGATTGTGGCATAATCAGATGTATATCTCTGTTGTTCCATTTTACTTTATTTTTCTTCTTAATCTTGAATTCTTCATTTTGTTTCTACATCTCTCCTACTACTCCTCTCCTTTACATACTTGGCTAGTTGACTGTCTGATTTAGCTACATGATGGAAAGTTGATACAAGTTTTTTACAGTTAGAATTTATCAATATGAAAAGCACGGAGCTGTCCTTTTGGAGGCAGCAAATCTAGTGCGAATAATAAAATGTGTTCATTATCTAACACTTTGTAGAAATGTTATTATCTGTAATCCAACCTTGTAATTCTATGATGTCAATTTCAGGGGATTTAGAAGGGAAAGTGAAATGGCTGGACAACTTCCAGAAATTTAAACAGCTTCAGGAAATTATAATTTGGCCTTCACTTTGGGATCAAGACAAAAGATTTTTTGTTCCTGAGGTAGGTTATGTATTAACATTTGCACATACATCTTCAGAATGCACATAATATTGCACATACATCCTCAGAAGACTCTTCTTGAATCTTTCTTTAGTGAAGAGATGGGGAACACGTTGCCCTCATGCTATTTCAAACTTTTCTGATTGAAAGCTTTTGCACTCTAGTCTGCTCCTCATGAAGACACTATATACTTTTCTGAAACATGTTGACATTTTAAGAAAGAGTCATTTGGAGAATGTTTCTCTTCACTTTGCTTGATTGCACTCCAGAATAGGTAATTAGTTCTACAGTGATCAAAGATGTTCTGCAGTTTCAGGTTTTCCTATAAGAACTCCTGTACCAAACACACACACACACACACACAGAGAGAGAGAGAGAGAGAGAAATGCAGGCCACTTCTCAAGAGCTGCCAGACAAATGGGATAAATAGATAGTTTCTAAAGTTTTTTTTCCCATTTCATGCAATATGTTAATCTCAACACAAGGTAAAAATTGTGATCATGGATAGGTGGTGGCAAGGACAAGAGCTTAGTCAAAGAGGAAAAAAACAGTATTTAAAGTAAGGACAACAATGCATTTTGTGCAGTATATATCTAAAATGTTATATTGTTATGAATTCAAAGGTACAGGTGCCCCCCCTTGACGTGGAGGATACATTCCCAGACTTACCACAGATACGCAAAACTGTTTATAATAGCAAACCACCATATTATACCATAGAATCATGCCAGAGGACCTAGAAAATGCCTAGAGAAGATGCCTCTCTAGGCATCTGGCACAACTCTATGGTCAACTTTTGACAGAAGTTGACCATAGAGTCATGCTGGTGGACCACCCAATGCCTAAAGAGATGACCTCTAGTGTGATTCTATGGCCCTCCAGATGCCTCGAGAGACCTTTTCCCCCAATCATGGGTAAGTGAAACCATGGGTACCAATGGGTAAACAGGGGTGTGTGTGCAGTGACCTGTACCTACAGAATATTGAATGGTGGTCTTTGTATTGAAGAGTTTATACACATTAGATGTTATAGTGCAAACTTTAGAAGTGTTTCAAAGGATGCTGGAGGAGTGCTTGGTGTTCTATGCCATTATTAGATTTATACCTTTCCCTTGCCTCCAGGCTGAGCGTTTACAAGACATTTTGGCTGTTCTATCTCTCTGCCTGGCTTAACTGGTATGCAAAACTGTTCTGTTAAAAAAGACATAAATCAATGTGTTAGTTCAAACTAGCATATATCAACTGAATTAACTGCTTAGTGGTGAACCAACACATTTGTAAATCCAATTTATTCAATGGGTCTACTCTTGTTTGGACTAGAGTTGAATTGTATATAAGCCATGGCAATTTCCTGATGCTACAGAACCCTGAGAATCATTCTACCACAGCTCAGTTGAGGATGGCTTCAGCATGCCATTATATTCATTCATTGTAAAACCTTTATTTAAACATTTTAAATCTAATTTCTGTTCATTGAACTTTTATGGCTCTTTTTTTCCCTTATCAAAAGGGTCTCAGGAACATGCTAAGGGACAACCCCAGTGAAAACATCTTGTCACCTACCAAAAGATCCCTTGTTCATGAGGGGCGATTAACTCTTTCAGGTAAACCTTGCATTTCACCTTTTACAACTACACAAAGCCATGAAAAAGATACAATCATCTTTAAATCTAAGAGAGAAAACAAATTAAAGATAGACACAGTGAATTACAGAATGAATTGGAACAATTCATATTGTCTGCACCAAGGACTTAACTAAATACAGAAAAAAAGAAGTATGCATGATCATAATACAAAATCATGGCATCAATTCACAGGCAGTTGGATGTCCTTAAAAACTCTACTGCAGTCAATCGCACCAGTTAGTTGTATCTAACTGAAATCCTATTGATTTCCAATAGGACTTGACTGTGTTAATTTTTCTACAGATTAGAACCAGAATGCTTTCTCCTTGTAATTCATAAGATTTAGCTGTAAATTTCGACAGATATGCCCATGACTGTATCTTTTAGATCCATATATATGAGACACAAACAAAATTTAAATCATCCCTTAATTAACGATTTAGATTACAGAATGATTTGTGTAACATTTTTAAATGCTATATTGGTGCACTATAAATGCAAGCACACATTGCACAAATCCACAAGTCACTGTTTTATACCAGTTCTAAGGATTTCCCTGTTGTTTCATCTTGCCGATGAGGATTAACTCCGGTGGTTTATATGTTTAGTGACCATGAGAGATGTGAAAACCTGCCAGTCTCATCCTCCTTGCATTTTTCAGTGTTCACTTGCATACTTATTCTGTCCCTATTTTGTATCAAGTTGAAAGACTTCATTTAATGTCTGCACAGAACTTTTTTCATATTTTTACACTGTATAAACAGAGGTTGAAAGGTCTACACTTAGTCAAGATCAGCAATAATGGTGAAGCTCAACACATCACTACTTTATTGGAAGCCTACATTAAGAAAACACACACATAAACACATGAAATATATGTATCACCACTGACACATACCACAAAGGTTGTCTTATAAATCAGCCCTAACTCTTATTTGAAAAACAACTGTATCAAGACATAGAATCATAGAACCATAGAGTTGGAAGAGACCTCAAGGGCCATCCAGTCCAACCCCCTGCGATGCAGGAATACACAATCAAATCATTCCTGACAGATGGCCATCCAGCCTCTGTTTAAAACCTCCAAAGAAGGAGACTTCACCGCACTCTGAGGAAGTGTGTTCCACTTCCAAACAGCTCTTACTGTCAGGAAGTTCTTCCTAATGTTTAGGTGGAATCTCTTTTCCTGTAGTTTGAACCCATAGTTCCTTCAAATATCATAACATTTCCTTACTTAATAATATAAAATGAAAATAACTTTGTAATACCAATAACTAACCATTTCCCTTGTCAAGAAGGGGCTGAATGCAGTAATATGGAAATAGAGTTGATGAAATATGTTTTGTTTTTTGTTTGTTTTGTTTTGGTTTTTTGGTTGGTGGTTTTGTTTGTTTTTTGTTTGTTTGTTTTTGTTTTTGTATTGTAGCCTTTATAATCAGGCCCTCCATTAAACAATCCACCCATTAATGAGCAAATTTCCAGGAAACTCAGATCAATTTTACATCAGGTTTTTATTGGAAGATAAGTTCCCAAAAGTGACCCTGGCTGTTGCTAAATTTATTATAGTGGCAGCTAGGATTAGAGCTAACTGTCTTTTAGGTAAAAGCTGGTTGTAAATGTTTTATTGTTTAGATCTTTTAAAAAATATTTTGTCTATTTTCTGCCTTATGTTTGTGGGTTTTTTATGATGGATCTATGGATCATAATAAACAAACTTGTACTTGTTATAAAGAGGTGGTAAGCAAATATCATCAGGGATCAAAGCAGACATAATCTCATTCAGGGTTAGATTAAGGGATGGTGGTTCTGTGAGTTGTTTTTTTTTTAAATCACACACACACACAGTCTTTTGTGTGATAGAAGAACTGACTCCCCTTGACTTACCTCAACAAGTTCTGTAACTTCAGTACACCTGGAGTGATGAGAGAAGTGACTGAAAAATTAATGTGTGGTGAGGTAAACTTCAGGGAAGAAGGAAGGGCTTGACTGCCCTCATCCATACTCACCTTTTGATACAAGCATGTTAACACACATTTCCCTTAAATGATTAAGGGAGCTTACAGTTTAATAAAAGATAATACATTAAACTCTTTTTCATTATTCCAGGAAGCGTCAAACACTGGCAAAATAACTATATAACAGTAGACATTTTCTTTTCCATTCTAGAATGATTCACATTTCAAACTGAGTAAAGTTTAGAAAGGACAGAGACATTATTAAAGAACCTGGGAACATTGGATAAAACCTGATATGAGACAATGGACTTTTTCGGACATCTAAAATGCAACGGAAGCAGCCTCGCCACGTTGCGAGGCTGCTGCGCTGCAGGGCGTCCCTTTCGCATGATGCCCGTCCCTGCCGGTACTGTTGCGGTACCACAGGGACATTTGAGTGTTATATTTCAGCAATTTTTACTCACGATCAACTTTCGTGAGTAAAAATTGCCGAAATATAACACTCAAATGTCCCTGCGGTACCGCAACAGTACTGGCAGGGATGGGCGTCATGTGAAAGGGACGCCCTGCAGCGCAGCAGCCTCGCAACATGGCGAGGCTGCTTCTGTTGCATTTTAGACATCCAAAAAAGTCCAATGTCTCAGAATACACACACACACAATGAGAAGGTATTATTCCAAGAATTAACATAGCTTGGTGCTCTGATGCTCAAAAAAAGGGAAAAAAATCAAAATTGGATTCAAACATTAAACATGAGTTTAGAAAAAATGTGTTGATTATATTCACTTGGTGGTAATAATTATTCTCACACATAAAACTCAGTGTGGGAGCAAGGTCTAAAAACAGCCAAACTAGAAATAAATAGCTAATTTTAAAAAATAAATAAATCTGTTTCTTTTACAAGCTGCTCTTGAAATTGGACTAGTGGACTAGATAGAAACAAAAAACTAAAACAAACATAAAAGATAGGAGATCATGTAAATTTACCATTTGTCAGTATTGCCTCAATTACTTTTTGTTCTAAAATCTACCTGATAATCTTGAATGTTTGTGCTTAAGAGAAAATTATTTGGATTAGAATCATACATGTCTCTAACCCAATTCAGATATCCTTTTAGCATTCAATGAACAGATGGTGATGAAGAGCAAGGACAAGCATGCTACCTTTACCTCCCCTCCTGCCATATCCCTGTGTTCATGGTGAACTTCTACAAAAGCAGTCTTTTGTATTCATGGAAAACTCCATTGTTGCTGTTATTGTTTGCTGTTAAGTTGACTTCAACTTACAACAACCATTATGAATGAGAGACCTCCAAGAGCCCCCATCATCAGCTCCCCACTTCAGATCTTAAATCTCAGGGCCATGGCTTCCTTGATTGAGTCAATCCACCTATAGTACAGGGTTCCTCCTTTTCTACTGCTTTGCACTTTACCAAGCACTGTAGTCCTTTCCAATGAGTCCATCATGATATGCCCAAAGCACAACAACCTTAATTTAGTCATTTTGGCTTCTAGGGAGAGTTCGGGTTTTATTTGCTCTGGGACCCATTTATTGATCATTTTGGCAGTCCATGGGTAGCCATAGAACTTTCCTCCAGCACCACATTTCAAATAAGTTGATGTTCTTCCTGTCAGTTTTCTTCACTGCCTTGATTATACATCCTCTCTATGCAACATAAAACTCAATTTTCCAGGGTTCTACATTATGAGAGCACCTCCACAGATAGAAGAGGCTGCCCAACACAGATATTCACCCTGAATCAGAAGGTAGCAGCACGTTCAGGGGCACTTGCATCTGTCCTTGTTCTCCCTGATTTTCATTTTCACTAAATGGTTTAACAGAACACCTAAATTAGGAATTCAAACTCTCTCGAAACCATTATACTATTAACTGAGTAATGCTGGTAGCGGTGGCTCCTCAGTCTTCCATATTACTGTGGCTGCCTTCCATCACAAAATAGTCAACTGCCAAAATTACAAAGCTCAATTCTGTCATCCAAAACTTAATAATAAAAAAAATTGTAGTAGGAGTAGTACTGTAGTACTAATGATGATGATGATGGAAGACTTTTTACTTTCATTTAATCAAAAGGACTGAGTAAGGTGGTTGTCATTGCTTTTATACAGAACATCTGCTACTGAGAAGAAAGACAATGCACCAGGACTTTTTCCCAACAAGAGCATCTTATCTGATGTTTGTGGGTTTAAACAAATCTGCAGAGTTTGACGAGATCAATAGAAGGAATTTTTTTACTCACAACTTTGAAGAAGCAAACCCAAAGTTCTGTTTCATTCAACAAACTTTCCAGCATTCTAAAAGAAGAAAAATGCACTTTTTGATACTTTTTAATAATGTTCCAAATTGTTCCCATCAGATAAATCCAAAAGGAAGATACAGCGATGAAGGGGTGGGGGGTTCCTTTTATTATAAAATTGACTCATTAGTTAAACTTGTTTTGTTTTGTTTTTTCCTCAGAACATATGAGGCTTACTGATGTCTACTTGTTTCTATTTGATGATTTACTGTTGATTTCAAAACCTAACCGGCAGAAAAAGGTAAAAAAGAAAAAAAACCCACAGAACATAGTTGAAGCTGTATGCCTGGAAAATACTGAAATAATTATGTTAAAGTTAAGGTCAAACTGTGTGTTACTGATATGGAAAACATAAATAACAATTGACAAACAAGTCAAAACAGTTATACTTACTTGGTTGCAGAGTCAGTATCTCATATATGGCAAATTCTGAAAATATTTACAGAGAAAGAAAACCTTAACAGCACCCCCAGGTTGTTTACATGTCCAGGCATTCCCAGAATGTGAACGTTTAAAAAGCAAGCAAGATGCCACCCAATCCATTGTGGGCCAGCCATGACAACTGAGTATGGAGGTGGTGAGCAACAGAAGAGGGAACAGCCAGTGGCAGGGGAGAAGCTGCCAGTATTGATGACTGCTCCATAATTTTTTCAAAATATCAGGAGCCTTTTCACTACAAAATTACACTGTGATTCCACTTCAACTGCCATAGGTCCAGACTATGGGATCCTGGGAGTTGCAATTTAGGAAGGTGCATTTAAAATTCTTAGCCAGAGCACTCTGCAGCCTCACCAAACTACAAACTGCTGGATTCCACAGGATGGATCCATGGCAATTAAAGTGGAAGATGGCCTGAGTCCATCTGGACTTGTAAAATGGATGCCAATTTTTTAGAGATAGTGTCCAAGATTTGTCATGCTCAGAGCACAAGGGAACAAAAAAAAATTAAAAGATACTTAAAAGTCAGTAATTTCTTCTCTTTGGGGTGAATTCAGCTTCTTTTGCAATAAAAAGGCACCCTGCCATGTAACTGCTACTGTGATGCAAGTAAGGTTTTTAGAGGATCTGTGTTTGCAATTATGTGACTCACTGTATTTATGTAAGGCTTGGCTCTACATTTTAAATGTTTGGCTTATTCAGTTGTTATGATTTTCTATTTTATTGTACATTCTTTGTGGACAAGTGGCTTGCAAATATTTAAAATAGAAAGACTTTTGAGAGACATAGCTCTGCCCCTCACAGTGACACCAGTTGTTTTCATTTGGATGAAGGAGGATTGGGACCTCCCCATTTAGTTCTCGCTTGCACAGTCTGTAAAAGCAAAACCGAGATATTATTTCACACCTGTGAGGCAGTGGTAGCTACTGGTACTCCCTTGGAACAACCCATGGATAGAAAGCCAAAGAAAGAACTCTCACATGGTCTCATGTTCTGAGGGCAGCTGTTTATATTTTCCTAGAGAATGGCTACCATTTTGAAAACACACTCAAAAAGAGCATACAACCAACTTTGGTTGATCTGCTTTTAGGTACCTCTAGACATTGTGGTTTCATACCTGTAAATTTTGCTATCAAATGTAGGTCACCAATAAGTCACACCAATGTAATACAGTAGGACCCCCGTATCCGCAGGGGATTGGTTCCAGGGGTCCCTGTGGATAAGAATTCTATGAATAATAGTAAACACCCCCCACCCACCCCGGTTGCCATTGCTGCCACTGGAGCCATGCCAGTGGGAGAAGGGAGGCGAGAATTCTCCTCCCCTCCCTTTGCCTCCCCGTGATCATTGCTGCCATGGAAGCCATCCAGAAGCCTCCTCCCCTCCCTCCCCCATCGACTCCCCTCACTGTCACCAACTGCAGATAATTGAATCAGTGGTTGGCAAATCAGCAGATACAGGGGCGCTACTGTAATAAATTTAGTAACACCAATTACAACTTGAATGATTGAGCTAGTCCCGTTGCATAAGAATTTTAATGTAGAATCATAGAGTTGGAAGAGACCTCAAGGGCCATCCAGTCTAATCCCCTGCCACATAGGAATACAGTACACAATCAAATCATTCACGACAGATGGCCATCCAGCCTCTGTTTAAAGACCTCCAAAGAAAGAAACTCCACCACACTCCGAGGTAGTGCATTCCACGTCCGAACAGCTGTTACTTTCAGGAAGTTCTTCCTAATGTTGAGGTGGAATCTCTTTTCCTGTAGTTTGAACCCATTGCTCTGTGTCCTAGTCTCTGGAGCAGCAGAAAACAAGCTTGCTCCATCCTCAGTATGACATCCCTTCAAATATTTAAACATGGCTATCATGTCCCCTCTCAACCTTCTCTTCTCTAGACTAAATATGCCCAGCTCCCTAAGTCACTCCTCATAGGGCATGGCCTCCAGACCACCCACAGTCCTGGTTGCCCGTCTCTAGACATGTTCCAACTTCTCAATATCCTTCCTGAATTGTGGTGCCCAGAACTAGACACAGTACTCCAGGTGAAGAGTAATGTGTGCCAGTTTTGATGGTATTATATATTGCTAGCTCCAGGAACCAAATTTAAGTCCAGTACTGCATGCATATCACAATTACATGCAATATGAACACACAAGTAGGGGGTGTTCAGGAAATACAGTGGTTTTTCTCTTTCTTTCAGAAATTTGGAGGTCCTGACCTGAATTTAATCCCTGCCTGCCCTTTCTTCTCTCCTGAGTTGCAGTCTCTGCTTGAGGAAAGCAGTTCTTGTATGGTGCTTGATCAGCCAATCCCATTAGATAGACTGGTAGTAAAAAATATTGATTCATTCTACATAACAGGTATGTCCAAATAAATTTTCCACATGGCTTAATTAACACTTTTGAAATATTATGTTAAGCAGGGACACTGAATGTATGTTGGGCTAAACATTTTGTGTACCTTCATGAACTTAATGAACATAATAAATACAGATAGACCCCCCCACACACCATGCATGGAGGATACATTCCCAGACTTACCGTAGAGACTGGAAACCGCAGATAATAGCCAACCCTATTAAAATGTATGATTTCTGGCCCAAGCATACCATAAGATCATGCTGGAGGACATAGAAGATGCCTAGAGAGACCCTATTTTTTCAGATGTAGCTAAGTGAATCTGCAGATATGGGTCCCATGGATGCACGAGGCTGGAAACTGAATTTGCAAGCTGTGGTATGCATCTTGTGTATATACTCAAGCTTGATATCCATCTCTGCATTAAAGAGGCTGCCTTCATCAAATGCCTCCCATTTGACATTGATTGTTGTTTGTGCCTGGTGGGACAATCCAGTTGAGCAGTCACACATGCCTCCTCAAAATGATGGCTCCCACCAACACTTTCCCACTGCAGTCTGCCTCCTACCTTGCAATGTTTATTTGCTAAGCTGTGTGCCAGTCGCCTGTCTTTTTCTAGGAGCTTCGCCAAAAATGAAGTCATATTTTCCCATAAGAGTGGTTGGCATGCCCCCATATAAGCCTTGTAATTTGCAATCCTAAAGGAGAGGGCAGCAGTGGAGTAGAATTTTCTAGCCATGGCATCGAGTTTCTTGCCCTCCCTATCAAATGGATTGTATGTTTCTTTTGGAGGATTGGACTGCCTCCACAATGATCGAATTGAGCTTAGGATGGTGTAAAAGCCAATCCAACCCCACCTCAACGACCATGATACAGTCCATCTGACTTCTTGGAGGCGTACTGTATGGATGATAGGGAAGCCCATGATTTTCTTGCCTCCTTCAACAGAGACGGTGTTACGCTAACACCACCTCCCTGATTTGGGGGCTCTGCTGGTTCGGGATATGAAGCAAGCGAAATGACCACACTCCAATTCTAGGCTTGAAAAAGAAGGCTATTTCATTAATGATAGCAGATAGAAAAGCAAATAGACATACTCTCACCAATCAGACATAGAAAGCAAGAAGATACATACATGAACCGGTTACTTACCGCTCCTGCAAAGCCCTTTATCATGCCCTTACCTTATATGTGTTCCTCTTCTGAATCTTCAAAAACATGGTGGAGAAAAAGGAAAACTTTACCAAACCAATTAAAAAGAAGAAAATTTCTTATGCCAATTATCATACCAGGTGCCAGGATGTAGTGAAACCTCTTTATCTCCTTGACCATAGGATGATATTCTCATCCCTTCCTGCTCTCTCCAGCCATGGAGAGAAACCTCTCCTTGACCCATTCTACTTTAGGTAAACAGAGCCTAGCGTGTCAAATGCAGCCTGAACCAATCTTTTGCTAGGCCCTGCACACAGGACCTAACAGACAGCAACAGAAGGATCAACGCTGGCATTGGAACTTTTGTATGAATCCTGCTATAGACCAGGTCAGACAGTCCGGTCTCTGATTGTCATACTTCTAATTCTAAAGCCTTTACCACATGTAACATTTGCCCTGCAAAGGCCCTGAATTCATCAACTGGCAAGGCATAATCATGCTTGCCCAGGACAATAGGAGGGAAGTGCATTGGTGGCATACCCAAAGATGTAGAGGATTAGTCCAATTTCGAATCATCGAATTCTGAGGACTCTTCCATGACCCTTCTGCCCATACAGACCAGTGAAACAGAAGGATGAGGTGGTGTACTAGTCTCTGGAGACAGTACAACAATCAGGACCAAGGAGGCAAGGCTGGAGGAGAATGGTTTGCAGGAGGCTCTGAATGATATGCAGGAGGCTCAGACTGCATCAACACCAACTCCATTTTGCACCACTCCAGAACAGGAGATATCCGTCTGCTCGGTACCAAGGCAGGTTCCAACCTACGGTGTCATCCATTATGATAGTAACAAGGGTCAAATTCCCTGGAACTGTACCAGTTGCCTTTGAATTCTTAATTCATGAACTCCAAAGATGAAGAGTGGTCATATCAAAAATATAGAGAGGGCATCCAGTAATATCTGTACTTCTTCAGATACCTACGGCTGTTAATGCCAAACATCACATCTATACCAACAATGGCTGGATTCGTAACAGTACTGATGACATGGAGGAGACCTTGACCAAGAACTAGGGAACTGTGATGGAGATGACCCAAGTCACAGGGAGCTGTTGGATACTAATCTGGACTTTGAACAATGACATTGAACGGACAGACCTCACCTAAAAGAGTTGTCTGGCACCTTATACAGAATAAAGAATCTTGATGATCACAAAGGAACGAGGTAAGATACTTATGAAGCTATATCCCTGAATACCAGGCAGGACTGAACATGCCATAGTGTTTTTGATTTCTGTATATGGATTTGAAAGCTAGAGAGTGAAGGAAGCTGACAGGAGGAAGAACTCATTTGAAACATGGTGCTAGAGGAAATTCTACAGACACCATGGAGTGCCATTAAGATAAATAAATGTTTTCTAGAGTGAATTAAGCCTGTACTCTCCCTAGAAGCCAAAATGACTAAACTGAAGATATTCTACTTTGGACATATCACAAGATGACATGATTCACTGGAACAGATGATAATGCTTGGTAAAATGGAAGGCAGCAGTATAACCAAAAGACTGCATTACAGGTGGATTGACTGAATCAAGGAAGCCACAGCCCTAAATCTGCAAAACCTGAGAAGGGTTTTTAGTAACAGGGTCTCTTAAAGGTCTCACATTCACAGGGCTTCCACAACTCAAAGCCAACTTGGTGGCACGTAACAAATTCAGTTTTTAAGCACAAGTTATGCTTTTTACAAAGTTACACAATGCACTCGAAATATTTTGTCCTATGAGATGTTGGGGGGGGGGAATTAAAACCCATTAAGCTGCTAATACATTAATAGCATTCTCAAACTATGTTGTCTTGTAATCATTTCAAAGGAGGAGACATTACTTAAAATAGGAAATAAACAGATCAACAGATCAGTATGGGAAACCTGTCTCCACCAATGTAATTTCATGATAGTCCTTCTTAAAAGCTGGAATATCTAACAGTGTGGTGTAGTATTTTGAGTATTGGACAGATTCTAGATGCCAGGGTTCAAAACCCTGCTCAGCCATGAAAACCCACAGGGTGGCCTTGGGCAAGTCAAACTCTCTCAGCCTCAGAGGAAAGCAAAGGCAAAACCCCCTCTGAACAAATCTTGCCAAGAAAACTCTGTGATAGGGTCACCTTAGGTCAGAAATGACTTGCAGCACACAATACCATGTTTCACTCCTGTGCAGACTATAAAATTACTCCTGAGTGAACTTTTACAATAGGAAGGAGGTCTGAGGAGAGCAAAGCTTGGAAAAGGGTTTGGGGGCTGTCAGTCCCAGCTGCATTCAGCCCATCTGGACACTGGCTACACTTTCTGGAAGATTCAGCTCTGGAGAATACATGGAATCCTGCAGCTCACCTCAATTCCTTAACCCTGGTTACTTTTATATCCACACCATGCCACATTCAATGCAATTTTTTTTTTAAAAAAATGGTTGCATATTAGTTCCACTGAAGTAGCTTTAGTGATAATGAGGTATAACTATCTGCTCTATACCTTGCCTGCAGTTTAAAAAACTTTGTTTTAAGAAAGGCAAACCTGTATTGTTTATAGAATTCTGGAGTGGAAGCTGTGTCTTATCACATCTCAATTATTTTCTTAGCTTTTGGACTACGAAATGCTTTTCTAATACAACATGAAAATAGATATCACCAGTGCATCGCAGCCTTCTTACTACAAGCACAGACTGATTCTGTCAAGGTATGCATTTTGTTTTTCTTAATAGGATAAAAGAAATTTATAATAAAAAGAAACTATGCATGATTTGCCCAAGATAAAAGTTAAAATCCTTTCCTAATTGTATGTAGTGATATACTTGTCTCTGGTGTTTGAAAACTGTACCTGTAAAACCAGGACAAGACACTACTTTTTTTTAAAAAAAATTACCACAAATATAAACTTAAACAGAAGTGATTGTTTGCTGGAGCTTCTATCAATATTTCAAGACCATGTTCTCAAGTAAAAGAGAATCTCCTCCCATCTCCTTTTTTCCAAACCAGACATTAGCCTGCCTACCTAGGGTAAGACTACTTAATTCCTGCTACAATTTAAAATTCAAATATAGGACCTAAAAATAAGCTTCAAATTATTGGCTATATGAAGAATGTATAAGCCCTTTGATGACTTGTGTTTATGAAAATAAGAAGCACTTACAGGGTTTTTTTTTTTCCATTACAGAAAACATGGATGTCCCAAATGGAAATTGCAGTCTCAAAGTATACAAAGAGACACAATCCCTCTCAACCCCCATTTTCCCATTTATCTGCTGAATCATCTGAAATTTAGTGGTTGAACTGATGGGTCTTGTAACAAGCTTACTTCTTTTAAAGCAAAATATTTAAAATGTTTGCAATGTTTTTCAGACGGCAAAGAAAGTTGATACTTGGTGAGCATACTCTATCTAGCTCATACTACAGAGAAGGAAATGGGCAACTTGGATGTTCATTTGCAGAGGGTAGCACTGATATGCCCTTCATTTCCTCCCATAGGAAATGCCAGGTATCTCCTCGTGGATCTGCTTTCCAAACTAAACAGAACTGGGAAACACTGGGAAAGATGTAAGTTAGGACTATATATGATATATAACTAGGACAGTTTGCAGGGGAAATCCGGTGCCATTAAACCAATGTCTTTTAAATTGTCCTTATTCAGTTCTTCTACATTGAATCAAAGTTATGGCAGCAGTGATCAGGACGCTGTCCATCAAAGGCTAAGGGAAAGCAGGGGGGGTGGTGGAATTGCCTTTGGTCAAATTGTTGCCAAGCTACCAATGAGGTGGAAGTGAGAAACTAGCAGAAGTTTTTTGTGTCATTTCCATGATAAAGAAAACAAGACTTTACCACAACACATCTGGAACAGGGGGAAATGCTCCTCAGATTTGCTTGATCCACTGTCTGAATCTGCATATTAATACAAGCTGCTACAGTGAGCTTTCTACATCAGTAAAAGCACAGCAATTTAGTCAGTGCAAATGTTCTATCAGAAATGTCTAATTTTATTTTCAGCCCAATAACAGATTAGAATACAAAAGTAACATTTCCACAAGTTTCCACCCATGTGTTTCATATACAGAATTATAGTTGGTGCATGGTGTCATTTTCTTGTTCCTCCGCTTTCACCACTTTCCAAATGCAGAGTTTAGGGATTATAGTGCATACTGAACTAAACCCTTTTACAATGTAAGGCACAACTACATGACTACAAGTCATAAACACACCACGGAAAGGAGGGACTTAAGAAAATCCAACTGATAAAAATTGCCATGCAAAACTATCTACAAGATAATGTGACCATAAAGATCCAATTGAAAAAAGAAGTGCAGTGTTATGAAGGTGAAGTTACCTTAATACATCTCCTGTAAATATAAAGTAAGCACAGAAGAGTTCCAATTCTAATTTATACAATTATACAGAAAAAAAAAATCAGTAAATTGTATGCACAATATTCACATCTGCAACCATAATAAACCAATCATTAAAAAGAGGCCAGAAGGACAGTACAATTTGTGGTACACATCCATTAGAGCATAATTGCATTTGTTAACTTTTTGTCTAGAGTTCTGGAAACAGAAGCTAATTTAATGGCACATAAAATGTTAATGATAGCCAACTGCCAATACTGTATATACCTGATATAGCCCCAAAGACTATAACTAGGAACATGTTGGGTGATAACTTGATTTTTGTCCTACAGCTGCAAGTGAGTACAGTGAAACTACAGAAGTCAAGAGCACATGTGAGTTTATAGTAACTGGAATTTAGATAAGCATACACACCTAAACAATATATATTTTGGTGAGACATAATACTTGGAATTTGGCAGTTATCACAAATCATTATCTAACACTATAGTGAAGAAACCAGATCAAAATGGACTGGTTGAGTTTCATATCAAGAGGTAGTTAAAATGAAATTTTATATAGTGGCATCAAGTGTCAAATTGGAATTTTTGTGTTTTTAAAATTATTTTATTACAAAAGTGACAAATCCAAAACAAGCAGCATTTGGGACAGATTTCTCTCATAAAATTTCTCTGTGTTAACCCAATGTGACTTTCTTTTCTTCCTTGGTGCTGAAAATTGGGATTCAACAACTTATATTGCATGAGAGCACACAAAAGACCTAGACCTGCCATACTGGTCACCAATAAAATAAATAAAATAGCAGTAGAACAAAAGTAAAATCCATTCACATGGATTTTAGGGGAAAATAACAACTGAAAAAGAAACCTCCAGTGAACCTGATGCATCTTCGATTGGCACAAAGATAATGGGTTCATTTCCTAACATAAAATATGTTCTGCTCAATCTAACGAAAGTCTTTTTGGGTATCTGCTATACAATGACTGCATAAAATATTGTGTCCTCCTATGAACTGTGGCAGCACAGTCAGTGCTGAAGACTAGGACCTAAAGTCAAATATTATTCCCAACTAGAAAAGACCTAGTGAATCAAGTGAACTTTCATAGGTGTTGAATCAATAGGAACTTATTACATCAACACTTATGAAAGTTTCATTGAGTCAGTAGATCTATTTTAGTTGGGACTAACAACTAGATTTAATCCTATCAGCTTTTCTACATTTTATAAAGTCTGAAACTGCAACTAAAAAATTTAATAGTATACAATTATAAAACATTTAGTTTTATAGTTGTATATTGCTCTTAAACACATTAACTTTTAAAAACAGAAATGTGGACACAAACAATTCTATGATGTAGAGGATTTTCTTCTCTACTTACTGCTATAGTCTGGAAAATAGACCATCCAATTAAATCTAATGTGATTTATGGTGGAAACAGAACCTCAAAGAAAGGAAAGCACTCAACTAATTTAAAATGTACAAAACTGCTTATGTCAATATTCTCAATTTTTTTAAAAAAAATGCATGTTAAGAAACATGCAAATTCCTTTCCTATACCTATGTCCTCAGGTATACACAGGAATTATGAATACAATACTCCTATGCTCAAAATGAATTTAAATGAGTATTTATCTAAAAACAGCAAGCCTTCTGGACCAACTATTATATTAGCTCTTACAAAACAGTTGTTTTATCTCTTGCATATTTTGTGTTGGAAAAACAAGACAGAAAGTGCATAGTGCAAGTGACATGATTATTATCCTTCCTGAGGGCTACTTCCACTGAAATAGTTCAATTTTCTGAAGTGTAGGACAGACCTCACAAGACTCATTTTTCTTGTCTCCGTGTATATGTATACAATGTTTAGGGCTATAAGGTGTGGTCAATAAATTAAATCAGCTCACACCTCTTAAATCTATTAAAACACCTCATTTAAGTGAGGAGCAGATGGTTTAGGATTTTTAAAAAATATTCTGAATACAACTTAACTATAAATGCTGCAGGTGAAAGATGCTATATAGTAAAAGGCATTGCCTCTCACATACAGAAGAGAACGCTATCCACAACACATGTGAGCATTATCTACATTTGTATTAACTATACAGTTGTCCCTCCATATCCACGGATTTGGTATCCACGGATTTAAGTATTCATGGCTTGAAAATATTCTTAAAAAAAATAATAATCCAAAAAGCAAACTTTGATTTTGCCATCTTATATAAGGGACACTATTATATGTCATTGCATATAATAGGACTTGAGTATTCACAGATGTTGGTATCCACGGGGTCTGGGGGGAGAGGTCCTATAACCAAACCCCAGCGAATATGAAGGGACAACTGTATATCTATGATTTTTCTTCAGAACTATGTTCATAGAAAATGAACATATATTTCATTGACTGGATCTCATGTTTTATCAACTAAGGTTTAATCATTCCTAGGTCTTTTAGTAAATAATGTGGACATTGTTTCTTTCTACATTAGTCCTAAAGAGACAATGGACAAGGGGGAATGCTGACTATATAACTTCTGGATGGTTCAATGTCAGTCTGACATAGAACATGCATACCTAATTCAGAAGGTCTGAAAAGTCTATACATCATATTTGTATTTTACCATCTGTCATTTATACCAAACAAGACTACTAGTCTGCCTAGCCCTGACTGGTCTTCAGTGTGCCAGGAAAAAAAAGGATCTTTGCTAGCCCTGGTACCACTGAAGTTAGAGGGTCCTGCATAAAAAGCACATGCTCTACTATTAAGCCATTATACCTCTACAAATACACTTCTGTTTTTTACTCCTTTTCCTATTTCTCTGTATCTCAGTCCTTGTGTGTTGGGATCATTTGTTATCCAAACAGGTCAAGGACAACTATGTGGCATTTTGAAAACAAATCTCAAATCCAAATGAGTTATTAAAATGTCCCCTAATATTTTAGTAATCCTAGATTTTACAAGTACTTTTTAAAATCAGTACAGTGTGTGCATTGAATTACATACATAAAGATTACCCCCATCCTTCTCAATCAAAAGAAGAAAATATATAGGAATGTGAAACTGGAAGATATCACTTGCTACTTAAGTATAACCATTTAATTTTACAAGAGTAAAAAATTAAGAATTTCCACCTATTTTTAGGTTGGACAAAATATGATTCCAGCATGTTGTAAAATCCATGATTGAGATGTAATTCATTAAAATACTTCAAATAATGTAAGAGAATTTTCAATCTCATTAACAAATCTGAGGATTCATTCAGAATCTGCAAAGATACAGTACAATCCTCCAGCAAAAACTAATAAGCTGGAGAGAGAAAAAATACACTGAAAATGTTGGAATTCCTGAATAACTAATTGCTTTCTGAACTACCTATCTCTGAATTTCAGCTCTTCCTTCCTGTGTATATTTTCCTGTCTCTTTCATGTAATGTTTCTTGTGGGAGGAAAAAAAGAATATGTATTTAGTAGTACAAAGAAATGTAAATGAGCAGAAGGACTTGCAAAGGATAAGGGGGGAAATACAGCCCTACCCCGAGGGTTTCAAATTGCAAAACTGCATATTAAAAATTATGAAGCCCACCTAAGTGCTTTTGATGTGAGGCAGAGTATTTTTAAAAGAGATCAAATGTATACAACAATCCTGGTGCTGCTCTTAATTTTCAGTGAATTATATATTGTGAATTTGCAGTTAAATACCCTAACAATATTTAAGCGCTCACTGCAGTTTTCCACCAAGTGGGCACACACCATAAACATGATACTCACTGTGCAAGTGAGAAGAAATAAGCAAAAAGCTGCTTGTTTGGGGCTACTTTAAGCTCTAATGCATCCATGAAATTGTGATTATGCCATTACAGCAGCAATATCTGATACACAAAATCCCTGCAAATATGTTTACTTTAAAAGATTTGAACAAATGGATTAAGATAAAAAAATACATTGCTACTTCTCTTTCAAACTTTATTTACAAGTTACTGAGGATTATAAATTCAACACAGAAGCTCTTGAAGGACCAAAACCAAATAAGCCATAGATAACATCAGCCTCACAAGAAGTACAATTGTTTGACTTTATCAATAAAGTATAAACTATGCTATAATTTCTCCAATTGTTACAATCATTGCCCAAACCAAACAGTAGTCTGAGTGTTGTACGAAGTGCATAACAGAAACTTAATTGTAGCATAACATTTAAGAGATGTGAGTAATTATCCTTGCAAGTCACTGAAACAAGTATCACAGACGCGAACAGGTTTCTTAGAAGAAGGGGTTAAGGCATTCTTTGATGAGCATTCGGCACAGAAGATATTTCCACACTGTCTGCAGTGATGCTGTAAAAAGAGGAGGGAGGAATTTATACAGAGATACAATGTCAAACAACAGTTTGGAACTACAAAGACATGCTCCCTCCTCCCTCCATCTGCTCCAATTTAGTTTATTACCTCCATCTTTAGCACACTCCATGGTTTGCTATAAGACACAAAGTGGCAACGTATGGAATTTGAAAGCAGAATTTTAAAATTATGGTTCGAATAGAAGAATAACCTATCATTTGCCAGTCCTGATGTTGTTTATGCTGAAGATGGAAATAACAAGAGCACAGCACGCAGAGGGAAAGGGGGCTCACAAGGACAAGACTTAAAATCCCCACAGCATTTTTTTAAAAAAATTACCATGAAACCAAAATGTGCACTTTATTTTGAGGAGCATTCAAAGAGATAGTAGTGTTAGTCTGCTTCAGCATAAATATAAATAAAGGGCTCCAGTAGCATGTTTGAGAGTAATTGGACATATGCTAGATAGTTCTTCCTCCCAGTAAGGTGCAACCAGATTCCTTTATGTCTTTTTGTTATTTTGAGGAGTCCTACATGGCATCACATCAAAAGTTTCAATCACAACATTCAATGCATCTCAGGATTCTTTTTGTTCAAACCTTTTGCCCCAGCAGGGAATTGCACAGGGTTGCAGTGCAACAACAGAAATATGTACACACATACACACATACTTTACTATGTATAAACATACTTTACTATGAACAATGTAACAGGTCTGCATTTTTGTTTTTGTATTTTGAGGGGGAAAGGCAGAGCAAAAAAGGGTTAGGAACTTATACAGGAAACTCTGCAAACTTGCTCCCGTCCAAATAGATCAGAACTGAAAGCCACTCCTGAGCATATCTTGCTGTTAGCCTTTTGGAGTACAAGGTAACATGAACATGAAAGCAAAGCAGGTGACTCGCTTCACTGAGTTTTCACTAGGGACAGCAAAAACTCTCCTACCATCTGAGACACAAGGAGAACCATCTCTGTCCCCGTACCCCAATCCATCACAGTACCCCAATGAATGGTCACCATTATTGTCCATCCTTTTTCTCTTTCTTCTGAGAGTGAAGTAGAGGGTGAAAGGGATCTGGTACCAAGCAGCACCAGCCGAGCAACTGGTGCTGCTCTCAAAAGAGGCAGCTAATTCCCAAATGCCTAGCTCTGAGTGGTTCCTCTGCAAAGCTGGGCACTGTGGGTGGAGACAATATGCCACAATTTTCAACAACTTCTATTAAAATACACTACTCCTATGCATTAAGAAAAAAATACTTTACATATGAAATTCGCAGATATACATACCCTTCTCACTGTTACAGAAAAACCTTTCCCACAGGACATGCAATTCTGAACTTCATTGTCTTCAGCCCATTTCCTATTTAGGGCTTGTGTATGCTTGATCTATACAAAATATAAGGAGTACAGATTTTGGTAAACATAAATAAAAAAAATGCCAAAACCATTTCAAGGAAATTCAACAGTAACACTCTAAGACACATTTTTAAAATCCCTCTCTGTCACACATACACAATATATCAAACTCAATGATCCAGTCCTATAAATTTTTGCAATAATTGTTTCGTCCAGAATCTGCATATTATTTTTACTATCTGACTAGATCACTGGTTTTGATTCACCTGTTCCAGCAAATAACAGTATTTGATAGTACTTCTATCTGATCCAGCAAAATAACAGTATTTACTTGAATAATTTAACATTAATACTGGTTGTACTTTGAAACCAAAACAGAATACCTGCAGTGACTGGTTCTCTCTGCCCAATTCTTGCATGGCTGCAGTAGTGTCATCCAGTTTTCTTCGTGCATCCATCAATTTGTTTTGAAGTTTTTCAATTTCTCCTTCACTTTTAAGGCACCTAAAAAGGAGATGGTAAAACAATCTCCTAAATCTTTAAGAAATTGCAATGGCCATTTCTACTGCTGTAACTGAGGAAAAATAAGATCTTTGTGATAATTAGCGTGTGAATTAATATTGTTTTCTTACTAAAGACTGATAGGTTGTAGGTATAAACAAATGCCAAAAAAATGGATGTACAGATAGAATTTTTCAGCAGTATCTGTGGTGAATCTCACTGATCACATTACATCAACACAAGTGTGGAAATGGGATGGAAAAGGGAAAAACAAGGCTTCTGGTTTCCTTTCTACTAGTGAAAAATATTCAATTCCAGGATTTTGAGGGAAAGCTACATTTCATAGGGTGTGAATCACTACTCCACCTTGCCTCCTTTAGTAACAAGAAAACCAAACAAAAAAGGTCATTAATAAGTTTACCATCTAGGCATAAGCTTCTAAACTTAAGCAGAGATTTCTGAGTAGCCTAGTTACATGCAAAAAAGAAGACATTCTATGAACAAACTAACATTTCCTAAAAACCTGAGGCCCACCTTAGATCTTTTATTCTAGCTATTATCTAGTCTATCAACTTGTGAATTCAGAATAAATTGTAATAAAAGAAGGTGATTTTTTTGAAATACAAAATTATACATTCAATTGATACCTAAACAATGGAAAAACCCCTCCCAATCAAACGGTCACAAAATCCACTGCTCTGTTCCACACTTCTATTCACTAACTTACCTTTCCAACAAAACTCTCCTCTCATCCTGGTTATTTTGCACTGTAGCTTCTAGTACTGCTATCTCACCACGCAGATCATCTGTTTGTTTTTCTATTTCATTAACCCTCCTTTGGCTGCTCTGCCACTCTTTCTTCACAGTCCCCAGATTTTCATTCAAAGCTGTAATCTGCATATTGAGTTTGCCTTCAGTCTCCTTGCCACTTTTATACTGCTCAGCTTTGTCCTTGATCTCAGCTTCCTAATACAAGAAAAACATTTGAAGCATAAGCAATCTTCACCTCACAACTCAGAAGCCCTAATCAGATGTTATTTTTCCCTAGAAATTGTTTCCAGAGAGAAACAGGGCACAGGCCTCAGCACCACAGGCTCATTCTTAACCTCACTTTCTGTAGGTGAAAGGAAAAGAATAAATGAGGAGATCCTGGCTTAGATCCTAAGTTTCCTTTTCAAGGATAGAAAGGACTTGAAGACAATAGAAGCTCCTGCTCGTGAAAAAGAAAGAACAGGTTGCTTATCTGTAACTGTAGTTCTTCAAATGGTCTTCTGTGAATTCACACAACTGGGTATTTGTGCTTGTGCAAAGCACTGTTCGGAACCTTCTGGAATAGTTACATAAGGCTTTTGGCCGGTAGCCCCACCCAATCTCTCCTCTGACCTATATAAGGTCCCTTCCCGCCCAAATGCCTCAGTTTCCTGAATGCCGCAGCAGCAGCATCCAACAGACCCAGGGTAGGCAGGACAAGAGGGGAGTGCGGATGGGTTTCTGTGAATTCACAGAAGATCACTCAAAGAACTACAGTTGCAGATAAGCAACCTGTTCTTCTTCTTTGTGGTCTCTGTGAATCTATACAATCGGAAGACCAGCAAGCTACAAACAGCAGACAGCGGGTGTCCTACAATATGTAATAAAAGCCCCCCAATAAAGGGATGCAGACCAGAGTCAAATAAAGACCAGACAGCAATTCAAGTTCAAACAAACATGTTTATTGTAACAGAGCCCCAAAAAAGCCATGAGAACGCCAAACAGGGGGAAAACATAACTGAACTCCTCACGACACTGAAGAGAAAAGAACAGCCCTCCACAGGGAAGTGTCCACAGCAGACAGAGTCCACCCTGTAGTGGGAGATAAAGGTTGATGGTGTAAACCAGGTTGCCACCTGACAAATGTCCTGTAACAGAACTCCATGAAGGAATGCCATGGAAACAGCCATAGTCCTTGTCGAGTGGCCGTGAATGGACTGAGGAGGGTGCTGTCTAGCAGACTCATAAATGGCCAATATGGCCAACACCACTCACTTGGAGAACCTCTGTGAGAAAACTGGGAGACATTTTTTTCTTGCCTTCATAATATACAAACAACTGAACAGACTTCCAGAAGATAGAAGTCCTATCAACATAGAACACCAGAGAACATCGCACATCAAGGCAGTGCAGTGAACGCTCCATATCGGAAGTGGGGTTATAGAAGAAAGCAGGCAGAATAATGTCCTGATTGAGATGAAATGAAGAGACCACTTTTGGGAGGAATGTGATATCTGGCCACAGAATTACCTTGTCCTCATGGAAGCGGACATATGGAGCATCAGAACACAATGCACAAAGTTCAGAGGCCCTCCTAGCCAAGGTGACTGTTACTAGAAAGGCAGTTCTAACAGCGAGCCACCCGAGGTTACACGTTACAAGCAGCTCAAAAGCAGCCTTCATCAGGGCAGAAAGTACCAGAGACAGGCTCCATGCCAGGACTGGGCACTGTATCCACTCAAGAATTGCTTGATAACACAGTGCGAGAAACATGGGCACTTACCCAGATGCTGGAGGTTCCAGGAGATGGTGGCAATGTAGCAACATACAGAAGAAAGGGACAGACCCTCTTCTGAGAGGGAGACAAGAAAGTCCAGTATGTGAGTGATGGAAGAATCTGCTGGAGTTCCTTCTTTCCCAGCTGTCTTGTTCCGGCATATGTTCAAAGTATGGGGAGACTTTTCCCATAAAAAATTTTTGTGCCCCCCCCCCATGCAGACAGTGTAATTTGCAATTTGCAATTACACAATAAGCATGCAGTAGAGTAAAATTTCCTCCCCATCATGTCCAATTTCTTATCCTTCTTATCCACAGGAGTGGTGTGGATCTTTTGTTATGATCTCAACTGAGCCTCATCCACTATGATGGAATTTGGCTTGGGGTGAGTCAGTTTGATCGACGCGGTACAGGTTGTCAAGCCATCAAGATGTAAGCAGTACTGTGGACAGGTTCAACCAACAACTCTTCACCACTTGCTGTAAGTACAGCAGGAAGGGCAACAACGGGGCTTACTCTGGATATCACTGAAGATCAGATCCTATACATCAACATTAGGGTGAGAGTACTGAAGGGCCAGGGAAGCTGCCATGCAGGACATCCAAAACGTGAAGGACAAAACATCATCCGTCAGGGATGGAGCATCCGTCCCAGCCATGTGCAGGTTCAGGAATGTCCACCCATCAGAACTAGTGGAATTATTTTATTTATTTTATGTATTAGTTATTTATACCCTGCTCTTCAGCCACAAGGCTATCAGAGTGGCTTACAAACTGTTTTAAGCAACAGCAATTTACACATCTACACTGCATTAACCAGTTTCCAATGTGTGTTAGCTAATTGCCCCAAACCGGATACTCTAATCTGACTCAGTTGAGCGATGCCGCTGTCCTCTATCACAACGTCTTGGCCTCTCTTCCACTGGTACAGGAACTTTCACTGGCTCTTGCGGCAGGACCACACGGCTCTCTGCCTGTCCTTGACGATCTTCCAGACCAGCACCTCACCCCGGACACAGTCTCGGTTGAGACGGAAGGAGCACTGGCCTGGCAGCTACCAATAGAGACCATGGTTAATGTCAATCCCGTTGTGGAGACTCAGCAAGATACAGAGCATAGTCACAACCAGGTAGGTGGCCACAGGGTCAATGGTATGAGCCCCAACAGAACTCCGCTTCCTTTGGTGGGACCAAAACAAGCATCTCACATCATTATAGAACCACCACAGGAGACATGGGCAGGGCAATCTGTCGAAGTCGGAGGAGCAAAGGCAGTGGCATCCCTGCACATCAGGGGATCAAGAGCAGCATCTACCACAATCTCTGGGCCCATCTTGAGCTCAACTATGTGAGCAACTATGCCCCCTGTTGTGGGACTGAGACCAGGACTGGCACCTATCCTGACTATGAGAATGCAATCTCAACGACCAATACAATGTGGCCAACCAGGCTGAGTGCATGCGGTAGGACCTCGAATGCAGCCTGGGTGGAGGGGTCAGTAGCAGAGACAACAGCTGGAGCGGGGAGCCTGGAGGAACACGAGGACAATCAGTCATACCAGGTGGCAAGTGAACAGACATTATCACATCCACATCTTGAGAAGTGTCCAGTATTTTACTGTCCAAGACCACAATGGGAAGTGGTGCTGTTAAGCACAAGCTTGTACCCCACTTCTAAGGCACCCCACTTCTGGAATGTTAGCATTGGTCTGCACCCCATGTTTACAGGCTTCAAAAACTGGCAGAATTTAGTTCATTAATGTGGCCTTCTAAAGGAAATAGACAAGATGGTCTCAAAAGGTCATCTATGTCTTACCCTGGAAGCCTAAGGCAAAAGCCAAAAAGGACACATTCCACATAAAGGGGGAGATAATGGGTGGGCAAAAACCTTTTGTATTTGCTGACTGTGAAATTTCCTATTCTCAACCCCCAACCTTAAAGATTAGTTGCTCAAAGCTGTTAAAATCCAATCACTGGACATTAAGAAACACATTTAACATTTTCTACACCTTTTGTTAAGACCAGGAAACTCATTGTGCAATCCATGAAGGCTCAAGGAATTCATTGTTTCAGCCCATGAAGCAACCAATCCCCTCAGGTGTATTTGGAGGTATAAATATCACCCCCAAAATATGCCTCAGTGCACACAATCAGTAATAGAGAGGAAAACCCTGTTACTCTGTGTTAGCCAACCCAGGTTTCTCCATCCACTCTGCCAGATTGACTACAGGACAAGTCTGTATCACCCCAACAAAATCCTCTTGCTACCCTCTATCCCAAGTTTTCCTACTGCTTTTTCCTATAGCCTTGAGTGAATGCTTTTTCTGGGTGAATGTGTGTGTGTGTTTGGTGTTATTTTTGAACTCCTTAATAAAAACCATACTTAATTTTAAATGTGTACGTATTCCATCCAGATTATTACCGGTAGACAAAGGTTTTCAGATTCCATGGTTACCCCCTCTTTACATAGCTAAAAGTCGAGTTGCTGCTAATTTCCCCAACATATTAGAAACTCGATATTTTCTTGGAATTTTCCAAGGAGCATTTTAGGTAACAGTGCTGGTGAAAGTTGCTGTGGCAACAGTACCAGAACTGGAGAAGCAGCACCCAAAGGAGCAGGAGCAGAGCTGTGCGCCAGGGACGCTGATCTCACGGGCTCAAAGGGACAAGAGGGGCCGGTCTCAATCAGCACATCCTCCACCGAAACCAGGGTGGAAACCAGAACGATTGGGTGCGGGAAGTGCTCACACACCCGCTTTTTCTTTTTATGCTTCTTTCAGAAAGGATTGGCCCTGGAACCAGAGGATGTCGAATGTGCTGGGGCACCCTCTGTTGAATCCGAGAGGCGTGCTGAGGTCGACAGCTTAGAATGCTTGGCTCCTGGCGTCGATGATGAATGCGATGGTTTCGAGGTTGAGGATGGGCCCAAGTGTCTTGAGTGTTCAGCACTCAGGGTCAAAAGCAAGCTTGAGAGTTTCAGTGTCAACAGGACCCAGGCCAAAGGAAGCAAGGAGGAACGGGGCGGCCTACCAGTTTGAAAACAAGCCAGTTTCTCCCAAGTTACAGCCGACAAGGCATACTCATATAGCAAAGCCCTGAGCTGAACTTCACGGTTTCGCTTCGCTTGTGGGGTAAAGGCCATAAAATGACACCAAGTACAGACATTATGCCCTTCTCCCAGACACAAGAGACACTTCGAGTATCCATCCATATAGGGCATCTTACCTCAACATCTAGAGCACTTCTTAAAGAAGGCAGTGGATGCCATATTTTATTTATTTATTTATTTATTTATTTATTTATTTATGTATACCCCGCTCTTCAGACACAAGGCACATAGTGACGGATAGAGAAAGAGAAAATCCGAAGTAACAAGCCAGTCTGAGTCAAGCCGTAAAAATCAGTTCAAAGTGGAAGCTGAAGAATCATCAGACAGTCCAGGTCAAACCAGAAAGCTTCCAAACCCAAAAATTGCTGAGAAAAAGAGCAGTTGATAAACAATCCAAGTCAAACATCCACTGAGGTAAAAGAGATTGCACAGAATATTCCTAGTAAGCTGCTAGCGCGGTAGGGAGCGGGGCGGAGGAACTGAGGTGTTTGGGCAGGAAGGGAACTTGTATAGGTCAGAGGAGAGGGTGGACAGGGCTACCACCCAAAAGCCTTATGTAACTATTCCAGAAAGTTCTGAACAGTGCTTTGCGCAGGCACAAATACCCAATTCTGTGGATTCACAGAGACCACAAAGAAGAACAGGTGATTTTCACAAACTATGCCCTCCCCCTACAGACACCAGTGCTGCCTCTCATGCTTGAACAATGGGTCTCCCAACAATTGGACAGTATAGGAAATCCCTGCCCCCATTTTCTGCTCACAGCAATATCTTGTGGGCAAAGCTTGGCCTATGTGAAGACAGAATCCACCACCCTTCTTTTTCAAGATGTGGAAATCTCCTTGCTATAGGGAAAGCTCTAAAAGTAAACCTGTTAAATAATTTGGATTGTAATATCTCTAATACATCATAAAAGATCTTCCCAATAAGGGTGGTGTGAATATTGAAAAAATGGAAGGGACTTGTTTTGATTAACTGGTAGTAGCACAATAGAGGTTTACCAATCTATTCTAGATACTGATTTCTTGGAACACATTGGGCAGCATCCTATTAGAGACATAGGTGTGGCTTATGCATGAGTATGTCTTCTTTTGATGGGGGGACAGGGAGCCATTCTCTAGCCTTTGGCACCCTATGCAAAGCAGCCCACCAGCAGCTGTCAAGTCTTGGTAGGGCTGCAGTTGCTGCTTACTGATGGACAGGGGAGTATGGGAGGCAATTCAGACTATGAAGATGTGACTGTTCAGGCTCTGAAGGGAAGAAAAAGGAGATGCACTCCATTCTATGAGTGCACTCTCATTCCTTTCCTCCCTCTGACTGTAGGGGGGGGGGGCTTTCCTGAGGCTGCTTCTTCACTGTCTGAATTACCTTTCCACTCCCCACCAGTAAGCAGCAGAAAAAAAAGTGATGGCCACTCCTGGGCCTTGACAGTTAGTTGTTGGGGCATGGAACCACACAGGCAGATCTAGGCCATTATGTCCAAATTCATGCACAACTAGTCCACCACTCTATTAATACAAGAACTGTAATACAAGTATTATTTTGAATGACACCTAATGAGATCATACTGGAATTCCTTAAAGGGAAATATTATTACTTATGTTACAAAACATATATATGAATACAGGCCCAATGAGATTGAAACTTGCTTTCAAAAGAATTCTGAAATAAATTACAATCATGCATTCTAAAAACAACTGCATATGTATTTACTGTATGCAATCCAAATGGGTGAAAAAAGAGGGGTGTTTATATCTCATCATCCATTTTGATATTTAAGTATGCCTACATATGGAAGGTACTACAGACCAATTTTGCTTCGATCTCAGCACATTTCTTCTTCAGTTCTTCTTCTCTCTTTTTAAATTGAGCTTTGATAGCTTCCTGATTCTTTCTCTCTTGTTCAAGAGCTGTATTAATGCTATCCACTTTCCCCTGTAATTCTAGTTTCTGTTTAATCAACAGTTGTTTGGCATCCTTTAGATTTGTTATCTCCTGTTAAAAGATATATTTTTAAAAATGAGTTAGTTAGAGTTCCAGTTACATTATATTACAAGACAAAAATTAGAAAGTATAAGTGTTAAATCCACAGAGCTTTCCAAAACCTGAAAAGATAAAGGTTTAAAGACAAACGGGTTAAAAACAAGTTAGATTTTTGGCTTGTGACACCTCCTAATCACTCCAACTGCTTCCATGTTTTGAAAAACAAAGTGAATACCAGAATCTTTCTTAAGAAACATACAGGCCAGTTTAACCAGAGGGGGAAAAATTAGAAAGAATTGTAGATGTGCCGGGGTGGTGGTGTAAAAACTAGAATTCAGTGATAGAAAACCTATGAATTAGAGAAACTGAAGGACAGAAAAGCACAACTTCCCAGGGAACATCCTGGTCACTATGGATGTGGAATCCCTATACACCAACATCCTACACAAGGGTGGACTACAAGCCATCAAGAATGACGCTACAGCAGACCTAGCCACCAAACTCTGCCACTTTCTACTTACTCATAACTACTTTACTTTTAGGAATAATATATATCTCCAAGTCAGTAGCACCACCCACAAGTACCACTATGCAAGCACCTTAATGGTGACCTGGACCAACATTTCCTCAGCACATGCACTCCAAACTTCCCCTCACCTATGATTTGTTGAAGATATCTTTGTAATCTGGCCACATGGAAAGCAATCACTTCAGAAGTTCCACCAAGATTTCTACAATTTCCACTCCAACATCAACCTGAGCCTGGAACAATCCACACAACAAGTTCACTTTCTCAACACCACTGTACAACTGCCACAATGGACTTCTAAGCACCAATTTATATTAAAAAACCCACTGAACACTACTCATACTCCAGTTTCAACCCAGAACACACTACCCAAATCTATTGTTTACAATCAAGCCCTACAATACTGCATCTGCTCAGACCTGCAAGACAGAGACTCAGAACTCTTGGATTTACAACAGGCATTGCTTAAACTACAATACCCACCTAAGAAGGTGAAGAAACAAATCAACAAGGCAAGATTAATACCCAGGAACCACCTGCCTCAAGACATGTACCAGTGACTAATCTAGCTGCCGTGTCTTGAACCAACTGAAGTTTCCAAACTTGGTACAGAGGTAGCCCAATGTACAGCTCATTGCAAAAGTCCACCCTTGAGGTTATCAGTGCACGCACTACCATCTTTAGGTCCTCCAGCTCTAGGAAGAGGTGTAGCTGGCGTTAACAGCTGAAGCTGGTAGTTAGCACTTCTGGCCACTGCATCTATCTGAGGTGTCATTTGGGGCAATGGATCTAGAATCACCCACAGGCTGTGAACACTGTCTTTCAGGGGAAGTGTAACCCCATCCGGGACTGGTTGAGACACCTCCAAACCCAGGTTAGGATCCTTTACAGTAAGCACCTCCATCTTGTCTGGATTCAGCTTCAATTTGTTTTTTCCTCACCCAGCCCATTACCTCATCCAGGCATTAATTTAGAGGAAACACACTATCCTTATTGTTCCGCCCTCTGAAAATTTATGGCAAGGGACATGATTTGCATCTTTCTGGGCACTATTACTTTCTAGCCCACTCCCACAATTGTATAAATATACTTTATACCTGAAGCCTTAATACTACTCAGAACTGTATCCGAGGAAATGAGTTTATATCAATGACAGCTCATGCTAAAATAAAACCAGTTAGTTTCAAAGGTGTGACCACATTTTTTTTCTCCCTCCCTTTCTCCTTTTTATACTGCAAGAGACTGACATGGCACTTCTTTGAAATATATCCTCTACTGGAATTCCAAAAATATATTTTATTGCTTTCTGCAGCCAAAGTTTTCCTCTTTCTCTGCTGCTCTTCCTCTGGTATTATTTCTGTTCCCCCTAGCTGCAAGAACCTAGCCTCTCAGGATAACGAACTAAGCAAGGTGACATTGCATTGCTGTACAGCCAATTAGTTTTGCACCAGAAAAAAAGAAATGAGGTACCAAGAATACTCCCCTTTTGCTGCAGAAGTTTTTGTTTCTATTTTTTACTAACTACAGCTTAGCATTATGTTAAAACTCATACAAGCCATGGTAAATCTTAAATATGGTTTAATGAAAAAGACAGCTTCAAATTAAAGTTTTCAAACTCCTCATGGCTATACTGGAAGTGAAGATGGGAAAAGCACAAAAGCTCATCTCCACTGCAATAAACTACACTGTATCATGCCCATTGCCATCCAATGTATTAACTATTTGCAGCCCTCGAGACAATTCTGTTCATCTTTCTGGGAACCTCAATTAACTAAATAATAAAAAGAATGCAAGTTTTTGAACATCTTAAAAATGATACAACATCATAAATAAATTACTCAAACTAGGAAGGAGGGGAACCAAAATTATAGAGGAACGTGGATATCTTTTTTCCAAAGCTTTATGTAAATGCATAGCCTTAACTACCAGGGACTCCTATGTCTCACCTTCTCAAACTCTTGTTTGCATATTTTAGCTTCTTCCTTCAGTTTGGAATTTTCTTTTTCCTGTTTGCTGCTTATCTTCTGGAGTTCTGTTGTTTTTGATTTTTCATTAGCCAAGTCTTTTTCTTTTAAATCCTTGAAGAAGAAAAAGTCAACATTGTGATTAAGATAGCATTTACCATTAGCAATAGCATTTATATTTCTACACTGCTTATCAGTGCAAAGCGGTTTACAATGTGTTAGCTAATTGCCCCCAACAAGCTGGGTACTCATTTTACTGACCTATGGAAGGATGCAAGGCTGAGTCGAACTTGGAGCCATGTAGTATCGAACTCACAATGGCTGTAGTACCGGCATTTAACCACTGCGCCACCAGGGCTCCCTACATATACCATTATGTCCCAAGAGATTGCCTTCCAGCAGATTTACAAAAACTGTTTCCTTTTTTGGTAAACAGAGCTGTCTATTTAAATTTGTTTTATAATGTGTTTCTTTTCCGTGTGAGAAATATTCCAAAAACATTAATTTCATTATCATCACCACCATCGTCATCATCTCATTTTTATCTTGCCTTTTACACAATACTGGGACTCAAGGCAGCTTACAAAATTTAAAATAAATAAAAATCAAACAAATAAAATCATTTTAAACAAAACAAATGTCTGTGGTTTGAACTGTAAGTAAAAAAACGTACTTAAAGCTATTGTTAAAAAGAAGTAAAACTATCACTGGAACTGAAACCATTTAAAACAAATCCTTTAAAAGACAAAAGATAAATATCAGGGGGGAAACAGCACACCACTGCAGTCAATTTCTAAAAGCCTCAGAACAGGAAAGCTTTCACTTGCTGAGAGAAGAGAAATAAAGAGGAGTCATTCTAGCCTCCTAAGAGAGGAGGTTCAGCGGCCTGCCATCTATCTATCTGCCACTGAAAAGACCCTCTCCCTCTCTTCAACCAAACATGCATGAGAAGGTGTCGGAGCTAAGAAAAGGCCTCTCCCAAAGATCTTAAGAGCCCAGACCAATTCAAATAGGATGATACGGTCAAATCAGATGATGAGGAGGAGGAGGAGGAGGAGGAGGTTCATTTGTATCCCACCTCTCCCATCAGGATCAGGGTGGCAAACATCATAAAACATTGGACACCAATCCAACATAATGTTCAAAAACACAAACGTTAAAATGATACAACTGTTAAAACGATACATATGTTAAAACATTACATCACTAAAACATCTCTACAGTAGTAAATCAATTACATTTAAATATAAAATACAGACATTAAAATACTCTTAAAATGAAAAAGGATAAAATGGGAATAAAAGTAACAAGGTGGAGAGTATCAAAGTAATGGCCGGGCATCCGACCTAATCTGGAAAGGCCTGCCAGAAGAGATAGCCTGGACCTAAGCCATATAGGGATTTATAGCTATAGAAAACTAGCTCTGAATTGTTCCTGGAAACAGACTTGTGAAGCTATCACAACAAAGGAGTTGCAACTTAATATGCCACAAAAAGTCACTATATAAATCAAAAGATTACAAATAAGTCAGAGAAAAATATGCATATTTACTCAGAAGTAAGTTCCAAAGTCCATAAGAATGTCTACATATACCATTAGGTCCCAAAGTCATCTTTTACTATTTAACTCTTTCAATGTAGACTCTGGGCCATCTATTACATTCATCACGGATATATTATGCACTTTGTATTAATTAGCTACCTTTTCTATGACTCATAGAATTCAAATTTCTAATGAAATTTCTAATTCAATACAACCTTGGCTTATGAGACATGGTGTCAATTTGCATATCACAGTAAACCAGAAATGCTTACCATTCTGGTTTATTGAGAATGAGCAAGTATGCTTAATTACTTCCACTTAACTCCTCCTAGTCAGCATGAATCTAAACCAACAGGGAAGCATTTTTCTGTGGTTGGTTTAGCTTAACCAGAATTCCTGATATGAACCAGGACTCCTGGGCTGTTGCTATTCTAAGAAGCCAAAGACATAAATGAGAAATGCAGTTTTATAAGAGGCAAGAGCTTTTCCTTCATCCCACCCCCTCATGAGCCATAGTATTATTCTTAGTATGACTGGCAGTGATGTAGAGTTATTTCAAGTTTTGCTTTTGGGGGGGTGGGGGTGAGTTTTGGGTAGTTAGGATGGCACAAGCTATGAATACTAGTTTGAACACAGTGCTAAACAAACCACAGACCCAGGCTTTCTGGTTTAATCATTGCTACTAGCAGAAGGAGCTAAGTGGGAGCAATGAAGCAGCATACTCAATAAGCCGGCAAAGGAAGTAGGTCATCAATTCACTCTGAAAAGGTGCTTTCTATTGCTCATATTACATTTGCACACATCTATGGCAGACAATATAGTCGTCAAAATAGTGAATGAAGCAGCAAAGAAAAAAAAAGATAAATGTAGATCAGTTACCTTGTCTTTCTGTATTTCCTGTAATAGTTTCTCTTGCTCTTTCAGCTGCTGTTCTTTTTTAGATACATCTTGCTCCAGTGTAGCTCTTACAGTCTTAAGTTCTTTTATCAACTGATTGTGATTACTAATTTGATTTCTGTTTGAAACCAGCTCCTCTTGAGCTAAAGCAAGCTTTTCTTCAATGGACTAAATTCAAAGATAATAATGACTAAGTTCCATAGCCAACCAAAGACACAATATAAGACATTACTATGCATTGTCATGAAGAAAGAGGATTTCATTTTAATTATAACAGAACACTGGTTAGCATCATGTGACAACTTACCAACTCATTTGGAATAGTTCAAAAGATATCCACAAATACAAACCAAATGACTCCAGAAAAAGAAGAAATTTCGATACAGGTGCCATAGTACAAAGAGAAGGATTCTGCTGCACTGATACTATGCTCCCCAAACTTCTAACAAAACAGTATCTGAGTCTTAGCAAAGTGCTCATTCTAAATGTGGATCTCTACAGCCACTGCCTGTACACAACAAGCAACTTGAACTGCTTCTGCAGATAGCTGAAACAGTTGCAATAGATCAGCAAGTAAGAAACAAGTGGCTCCTTTCATAACACACAGAAGACAGTGCAGTCTTTGGTCACTGCACTGAAGCTGAGTCATTCCCTCACCCACCACAAAATATACTCCCCTACAATGCTGAAAAGAACAGCTGACATGAGGATTAAGATATCTGTATCTATTTCTTTCATGGATTTTTGAAGGCTTGCACAATTAACTATATGAGTATGTATTTACCAGAGAGTGAAAGTAACTGTGACCAAATTGGCACAGGATGACAAGAAACATTACAACTGAGACGGGGGGGGGGGATCATCATAATCATCACTGATTTAAATGCAAACATACAACACTTCTACCAAATGTGTTATGAATCTCAGAAGAATACAGTTAATCACTAAATAATATTTACTGAAGTGAATAACAGACAGTGCATGTGCACACACACAGTGTATCCCCAAAAAATGTATAAAGCCTTAACAGCTTATGATCGTGAAATGTGTTTTTTTTAAAAAAATTCCAAAAATATATATACACCCTAAACAAGATTAAAGATTACAATAGTAGTGAAGCATCAAGAAATTACAACAGAAACTTTATGTGAGGTTTGCAATTCTGCACTTCAACGAAGCGAGCAGTGCACTGCTGCACAGGGATGACCCTACATAAAATTGTAATTTAAAATAGAATTTGTAACTCTGATTAAATCATTATTATAACATTTATTCTTCAATATAAATGTAATTACTTAGCCCTCCAATAATCACCATGGCTACTATTATCTGTTAATGGGTGTACAGTATAGATTTGTTTTAGGACACCCTATATATATATATATAGAGAGAGAGAGAGAGAGAGAGAGTGAAGTTAGAGGTGATCTTCTTCCCCTTTCCCCCCAACTTCAACTTCTGGTATAACAAATAATAATCTGTAATAAATTGCTTAGACTCGACTGCCCTTGCTCCCTACTCCATGCCTCTGACATCTGCTGCTATGACTCTGAAACGGTGAGTGAGGTCAGGAGCAGACTAAATAAGGGCTTGCAACATCTTAAGTGTTTATTTTATGATATATATTGTAAGCAATCTGAGGTAATAGTAGATGAGGTATAAATATTTTGAAAAAATAAAGCCAACCTTGCATCTCTCTAACAACATTCCCAACATGTTGTTTATTGCTTAGATCAGTGCTACTCAAAGCAATGGTGCATGGACCAGCACTGGTCCACAAGCAATTGGCTCCCCATCCTGGTGAGTTCCAGGAAAGAAAGAAACAACTGTAGCCAATAGGCACAAATATAAAGTCGTCCCTCCACATTCGTGGGGGTTAGGGGCACAAGAACCCCGCGAATGTGAAAAAACAATGAATAAAATACACCTATCCCCTGCCCACCTGCAACCCCTGCCCTTCCAAAGCTTCTCTCCAAACAGAGCCAAGCCCCGAGAGAGCAGGGAAGATTGGGTCTAAATTGCCCCCCCTCCTTGCTCTCTTGGGGCTTTGGCTCTCCAGTTCAAACAGAGGCAAGCCCCAGGAAAGTGGGGGGCACTTTGGACCCGATCTCCCCTCTCTCCCTGGGCTTGGCTCTGTCTGGAGTGGATTGCCAAAGCCCCCAGGGAGCAGGGAGATGGGGTCTAAAGCACCCACCTCCCTACTCTCTCGGGGCTTTGGCTCTCCAGTTCAAATGGAGGCAAGCCCTTGAGGTGGATGGAGTTCCCTCCCAGGGAGGAGAAGGAGGAGAAACAGCAAATAGTCAAAAACGCAAAAGTCAAAGCTGCGAATGTGGAGGGACAACTGTAATACTGGTCCTTGGCACACTGGGAAAAAATATTGCTGGCCCTCCACATCAGTCAGCTTGAGAAGCACTGGTTTAGATTATCTATGTAGGGTAGCCCTTAATTTACCACAATGAAAAGACAAAAATGCAATGCCTTTTTAACCTAAGCTTGTATTGTTAAAGGATGACACTCCTGTTGCTGTTTGCTGTATTTTTTCTATTATATGCTTTATAGGATTACATACATACTTACCTAAATCCAATACAGAATTAAGCATGCTTAAGTTGCATTTAGGTCATTCCCTTGAACTCTTAAGTTTAAATTTGTTTGTATGTTTTTAAAACAAGTGCCTTAACATATACAGTTGTCCCTCCATATCCACAGATTTAAGTATTCACAGCTTGAAAATATTCTTTAAAAAATAATAATCCAAAAAGCAAACCTTGACCTTGCCATCTTTATATAAGGGACACTATCTTGCTATGCCATTGCATATAATGGGACTTGAGTATTCACAGATTTTGTATCCATGGGGGGTCCTAGAACCAAACCCCAGCGAATATGAAGGGACAACTGTACTATAAATTTTAGTAGGAAGTTAATGAAAAAGCACAAGTTAAAAAAAAATCCTTAAATGCTCCAGCAGATGGTGCCATTATCATAGTTCAACCAGGGTCACTAATTATACCACTACTACATTTGTTCCCACTAAAATCAGCACAATAAGTATTTTATCATAATACTCCTTGTTTCATTTCAACAGGTGTCTCTATCGCTCTGCTCATACCTTTGTCACTTGATGTACCATAATCCTTCACTAGTTGTTGTTGTTTTTTAAGAAAAGCCTGACTGCATTTATACCACACCTATTTAGCAATTTGTTACCTCTTCAACATACATTTCATTTTTAAGTGTATAGTGGGCCCTTGGTATCCACAGGGAACTGGTTCCAGGATCCCCTGCAGATATCAAAAATGTGTATGCTCAAGTCCCTATTAAAAATGGTGTGGGGCAGCAGCAGAAGCAGTGGCAAGCCCCACCAGCCAGCCACTTCTGCCTTGCAAAGGAACCCCACTGCCTTGAAGGCAGAAGTGGATGGCTGGTGTGCTCCTCACTGCAAATTCAAGTGTATTGTGTACTGTACATTTGAATCCACAATGGGTTGAATCTATGGATTGTGAGCCTGAAGATAAGGTGGGCCCACTGCATTTGAAAAAGCTGTGCTGTTACAGACACACATTTAGCACTTCTCCCTTTCTTATCAGATCTCCACAATGCTATTAGTGTTCACAGTTGAGGAGATCCATCTTTCCATCATAGTTACATACATTTCCTAATTCTGCCTACAGTCAGAAGAGAAACAACACTGTACATACTAGAACTGCATAAAGTGGAAAACAGGCACAGTGAGGGGTAAAGTCATTTACATCAAATAAGGGACCCTGGAGCAAATCATCATAATATATACTAAATATTAATCTAGTGAGAAGACTGGCATTTATTAGGTTCTTATATAACCGGAACAGTACAAGCCACACACAAAAGGAAGGAAGCAAGACACAGGGGGTACCCTGAAATTTGCAAAAGTACAGAAGAATAATTAGACCACCTCCACCACCCACCTCAAAAACATCCCAATAAGAACTAAGCATGTTCAGTGACCACATAAAGCTCATTGTTGGACTAGGGGTGAAAAATGAAGGAAGAGACTGAGGCAGAGTATCAAATTGTGTCCCCTCCTCTAAATCAATACCCTAGGTTGGTCAGTTTGTTTTGGCACTTGAGGCAGAAAATCTCACCAGTGCCACTTCCCAATTTCTAGCAGTAAAAAACAACAAACAAACAATAAATTAGCCTTTCATGTCACTTGCTGCGACCTGAGGCAACTGACTCATTAAAGCATAAAAAACATAAGAGTATTATAAATACTGAAAAGAGATGCCCTTCCCTCTGAACAACTCCAACACTCTGAAGTACTGTAATTTACCTTAAGATCTTGTCGTGTAGCTAAGAGCTCAGATTCTTTACCATAAATATCCAGTTGAAGCTTCTCCACATTTTCTTGAGTTGTTTTATAGGTCTTCTGTAACTCTGTTATTTTTTCTCTCTCTGCTGTAAGTTCTTGAGCTGACAATGTTATCTGCTGCTGCAATTTATTCTCAAGTTCTGCCTAACACACAGGTATGCAAAAAACAGATTTCTCTTATTCACAACCAGGCAATCAAGGCAAGGAACAATATGAAAACATACAAATTGGGTCCCCTTCCAGGTTGAATTATTCTTGGTAATTTCACCATTAAGTTGACAAAATACTTTTGTCATTGTTATATCACTTGCCCCTTGCAAATATGGCAAACTATGAGACTAAACATGCCTATGACCCAATGAAGATGTATCTAATAGCTTTAGATATGATAAGGCTCCCTCCTGCCACCTTCTCCTCCAACACAACATGAGCTCAGACATTATTTTAATTACACACACCTTGTTGTTTCATCTGAACCTGACAAACAGTTTTAATATTACCTATGATTTGTTTGAAACAAGCCAATATCAAACTAGGTTAATATGAATTTGGCTTGTTTCAAATGAACTATAGTTTTGAATGCAATACTAAACTATGCATAATCAAATATGGAAGTGAAAGCTTTCAAATTCCCCTTCACATTTGCACTGGAAGAAGAGATGGAGAGGACAGTGCACGAGCCTGCAGCTCACTGTGAGTTTCTCAATAAAAAAATAGTTTAAGGACACAACTGAACTGACCTAATATCTCTTAAATCAGCAGTAGGCAACCTTCGGACATTTTGGAATACAAGATCCCTTAATTTCCAATCCTAGATCATGGTAGTTGTGGTTAATCAGAATTGTAATCCAAAATATCTGGAGGATCTCAGGTTCATATCTTATAACATAGATAAGAGATCCTTTAATTTAGCACACTCTCAACTCTCTTCACTGTCATCAGTAAATCAAAGTACAACAATGAAACTGTATTACAGTTAACACTAAACATGGTTAATTTTAAAACAGAGTTCGAAACCAAGATTTAAGTTGGGTTTGCAAATGCTACTTAAAGTTAACCATACTTACCAATAGCCTTAGTACAAACACCACTGTACCATGGTGAGTTCTAATGAGAGAGAAGGAAGAAATTCATGCAGGAAATGCATGAGCCCCTTTGAGGTTCCTGTTCTTTTAATTATGGTTAATATACTAGCAATTGTTATATCTGCATTGGGCCCTAGTGATATTTATCTATATATACTGGTCCAACAACAGGACTATACTGGCCCATGGGTAAAAGACATTTAGAGAATACTGAAGTCATTTGGGTGAATTCATCTGCTCCATCTCATGGTATGCTTCATCTGCATTATGGGCTGCAGAGAATTCATGGAACAGTAGAAGCACCTAATCCATGCCAATACAGTGCATCTGTTCTGTGAATTTTCTTAGGCTTTAAGGCCATTCCAACTGCACCTTTCTGGTCACCACTAATGAAATTAAGTCATTTGTTTGCAGAGTTGCACTAGATTTTACAGAAAATGGAAGGTTTATCAAGGCTTGCAGCAATCACTCTCACCCACCTCCAATGCTTATTTTATGCTGTATAATTAATGGCTGCAACACAATACAGAGAAAAAAGATAACCTTATTTTATGAAACATAACACTTCATTTATATGTTCAACATTTCTGTACATTCAGACATTGAACAATGAAAATTCTCATTCTCAACCTCCAACTTGGTAAGGTGAGCTCTTTCCCTCATGAGGTGAAGCTGCTGGAGTTTGACTTCCTTCCCATCCCATCTGTCACAGTCTCTTGCCACCTGACACAGGTTAGATGTCAGAACCTACTTCTCAGAAATATAGGAGTGCTGTTGCCACAATAAAATACCCCCCCCCAATATTCTAACAGAGTTCTCCAGGTCACTCTTGACTTCCTCTGAGGAAATGCCATCTTGGTGCTTACCGTGAATGTGCATTCTGGGGTTGGCAGAGAGGAATCCGGAATCCTTACCAGATTCCTTACCAGAATCCATTATCTAACACACATTGGAAACTGCTTAATGCAGTGTAGATGTGTAAATTGCTATTGCTTAAAACAGTTTGTAAGCCACTCTTGATAGCCTTGTGGCTGAAGAGCAGGGTATAAATAACTAATTAAAAAAACCTCACACTTGGGTATTCCCCTTTACCACCCAGAGAAGAGGCAGGAAATTTAAACCGGTCACATGACTGCTGGGACCATTGGCTCCTCTCCTCTTCCCAGCCATCATGTACTCAGTTCTTTGCTAGCCAAACCCAAATTCTGGGGAAAAACTGGTAGTCGCTTGGGAGGGGCAGATTCCTCCTCTTTACCAACCCCAGAATGCACATTCACGGTAAGTACCAAGGTGGCATTCTCTGGGTTGGTGAGAGGAGGAATCCAGAATCCTTACACTTGGGACTTACCCAAGCTTTACTGGACCCTAAGAAGGGGGGGATAGCAACTGCCCGGCCGATAGAATCTACTCCTGGACTACCTCCTGGAGAACCCTTCGACTGAAAGTAGCCTCCGCAGACGTGAATTTATCTATTTTATAGTGGTGTATAAAGGACAAAGGCGTGCTCCAAGTGGCTACCCTGCAAACTTCCGAAATTGGGGCACTGGAGGAAAAAAACACAGAAGTCGCCACTGATATGGTAGAGTGTGCCATAACTCTGGTGAGACGAGGAAGTCTTGTTGCATCGTAAGCCGTCAGGATGCAAGCCCTTATCCAGCTTGCAATTGTTTGCCTTGAAGCCTTCATCCCTAAGGAGGCAGGGCTGAAAGACACGAATAGGGAGTCATATCGTCTGAACAAACACGTTCTCCTGATGTAGATTTTCAAGGCTCCGTGGATGTCCAGCTTGTGCCATTCTCTCTCCTTCAGATGCAAGGGATGATGGGAGCAGCAGCTCCTGAGATATGGAATGAGGAAACAATCTTGGGAAGAAAGGAGGGATCTGAACAGAGTATCACATGATCGTCATTGAAGGAGCAATGGTGTTCCCTCACGGAGAGGGCCGAAAGCTCCAAAACATCTTGTGGAGGTTATTGCCACCAAGAATGCTACCTTCATTGATAACAATCTGCGGGGCCCTTCCCTGAGGGGCTCAAAGGGATGCTTGGATAGCTGCCTAAGGACCAAAGGCAGATTCCATGTGGGGAACCAATGTTTTGTTGGTGGAGAAATAATGGAGGCTCCCCTCAGAAACCTCCTGATGTGTGGATGAGAAGAGAAAGAATGCCCTTTTGACAAAGAAATGACAGACGATAAGGCCGCAGCTTGTCTCTTCAGCGTGTTTGGCCTTAGACCTAAATCTAGTCCTTTCTGCAAAAATGCAAGGACATGCTTTACCGTTGTGCCTGTCTGATATAGATGCCTGGCTGCGCACTATCTGGAAAAGGCTTTTCGGGTGGCTTCGTAAATCCTTGTCATCAATTGTCATCTTGAGGATAGCATTGTGGATATCACTGCCTTGTTGTACCCAGAGTTGAAGGGCTCTCCACTCAACCTCCAGGCGGCTAGGCAGATCCAGGAAAGGTCTGGGTGCACCTGTGGACCTTGAGACAGAAGGTCAGCTCTCTGAGGGAAGATCAAAGTTCATCCAGGGATGTCTCCCTCAAGTCCAAGAACCAAGGTCTTCACGGCCAGTGCGGCGTGTTTAAGACCACCTGAGCCCTTCCTTCTCTTATCCTCCTGATCGTCTTGGAGATCAGTGGAATTGGCGGAAAGAGGTAAAGCAAACCTTTTGGCCAGGGAGTCTGGAGTGCATCCACCCCTTCCACCCCTGATTCCTGAAACCTTGGGAAGAACCTGTGGAGTTTGTGGTTGATCAGGGATGCGAACATGTTCACTGACATCTGGCCAAGCCTCCTCTGCAATTGGTTGAACACTTGAGGATGGAGCAACCATCCCCCTGGTAGAATCTCGTGTCTGCTCAGATAGTCCGCCCTCCAGTTATCTGAGCCCTGGATGTTTTGGGCTGAGAGGGAAGCAAGTCCCTTCTGCCCAACTGAGTAGAAGGGAAACTTCTTTCTGGAGTGAAAAGAACCTCTTCCTCCCTGTTTGGTTATGTAAGAACGGGCTGTGGTGTTGTTCGTGAACACCAGGACATGTTTTCCGCTGAGCATTCCTCGTAGTGTAGAAGCGCTAATCGAATCGCTCTTAGTTGCAGCCAGTTTATACTGTTCGACTTCTTGACAGAGTTCCAAGTGCCCTAGACCAACTGGCCTTGACAGTGGGGCTCCCAACCAAGGAGACTGGCATCTGAGGTCACCGTGATCTCGTGCTTTATGGTCCAGGGAGACCCCTTTGCCAGGTGTCTGCTCTCATCTGCTAGCGTAGCGAAGACATGACTTCAATCAGAACATTGAAGGACACATTTTCGGAGGGATATCTGCAGCTGGTACTGGTGGAGGAAGGATTGCAAAGATCTCATGTGAAATCTGGCCCACAGAACTATGAGGACAGAAGAGAACATGAGACTGAGAAGATGGGACAGCTCCATGAAAGGTACCCTTGAGCATGCCAGGACGCTCAGGGCTTCCTTTCTGATCGTGCATTGTCTCTCCAGAGACAGAAAGATCATTTTTCTCCGAGTATCCAGCACCATACCCAGATAGGTGATGGACTGTGTCAGCTTGAGGATATTTTTCTTGAAGTTTATCAGGAACCGGTGGTCCTGGAGAAATTGAATCATGGTCTGGAGAGCCTCCTGGGCCTTCCGTCTGGACGGTGCCCAGAGCAGGTCATCGTCCAAGTAGGGATAAAGAAGGATCCCCAGTGTGTGAAGGTGAGCTATCACCACAACCAGAATCTTCGTGAAGATGCGAGGAGCTGATGCTAGACCGAAGGGATGGGCCCTGAACTGGTAGTGGTCTTGTCCAAAGGCAAAGCAAAGGAATCTCCTGCTTTCTTCCACAATCAACACGTGGAGAAGTGTTTCAGCTAAATCGAGGGACACTAGGAAATCCTGTTTTTGTAGTGCTTCCTGAGTGGAGGACAACATCTCCATGTGGAAGCGCTTGTATGTGAGGTGCAAGTTGGTGTACTTGAGGTCAAGAATTGACCGAGAGTCCCCGCCCTTCTTTGGTACCGTGAAGAATATGGACTAAACACCCAAGAATCTCTGAGAGGTTGGTACCTGCTTTATTGCCCTGATGGTGAGAAGATGATTCACAGCTTCTACCTGGATCTACCTTTTGAGTGTTGATGGGATGAATCTGCCCATTGGAAATTCATTGAATTCTAGGCAGTAACCTTGAGAGATAATGGAGATAATCCACCTGTCTGTGGAAGTCTCTTCCCACCGTCAACAAAACAGTTGAAGACAGCCCCCCACGGGAATGGAATCCGAGACAGAACTGTTGTCGTCCCCCTCCCCTCTGGGAGCTGGAGCCACCTCTACGACCGGTCTGTGATTGATTGGAAGTGAAAAGTCTTGTAGAGAAATTGGACCTAGTTCAATTGGATAGCTGGACGAAAGGAGCAAAAATTGCGTTGACACCCACCTCTCAGAGACCTGAAGGAAGGAGCGGATTGAAAAAGCCTTTTGGATACTCTTTTATCCGTCTTTCTGTTCAAGACCAGCATGGCTTTCTTCTTATCCTTTGTTTCCACCAGGATGTCTTTCAACGCCTCTTCCCCAAATAACCGTGATCCCTTAAACAGAGTAGTGGCTAGATTAGCCCTGGAGTGGGCATCCACTTCCCAGTGGCATAACCAAGTCAAACGTCTAACCACCGTCACTGTGGCCATAGCTCAGGATGCAAAAACTGCTGAATCCAACGTGACATCTGCCAAAAATTGTAGGGCAACAAGACTTTAGACAGGGACTTCTAAAAGGAAGCACGATCCATGTCTTGGAAGATGTCTTCAACCCAAAGTAAGGAAGCTCTGGCAAAAAGTGATACTATTATCGAGGCCCTGATGGCCAATGTCATCACCTCATGGGTCTTTTTGAAAGCTCCTTCTATTCTCTTTTCCTTGGGATCCCTGAGGAACCCTTCTCCTTCAAGGGGTTCTAGAGTTCCCAAGATGAGCAAGGCCACCGGTAAATCAACCACCAGGACCTTGAGCTTATCCACGACCTGCTTGTTTTGTGTTTTGTGCCGTGCCCTTCTTGCCCTGCAATGGCTTTTCCAATTTATCCTCTATCACTCAAGAAAAAATGGATGGGAAGAGTACTTCCCCTCCTGATGACTTGGGGGCACTCAGAACTGCTGCTGCCCCCTCCCTAAATTCAGCAGGTGACTGAGCCTGCTGAGACTGCTGGTTTGAGAGACACCTTGGCTAATAACGAAGGGAAGTCCTCCAGATGGAAGAGTCTGTCTGATACGTCCCCCTGAGGGGGTTCTGAATCAGGCCATTCTGCTTCTTCCCTTTCTACATGTGGATCAAGGATCCCCTGTTCCACATCCTCAGGATCCAAATCCATTGGTTCATCTGCAGAAGCGCCCTCTGACTCTGCTGAGGAGTGAGGGGATGAAGGGGCCTTATGCTTTGTCTGCCTTGCAGATTGGATCCCGCTAGGCCCAGGTGTGCAGGTGTCTCCTAAGTAGCCAGGAGCAACTGCCCTAGCCTCCAAAAGGCATACTGCCTGGAGGAGAAGTGTGTTAATGTCCCCAGCCCTTTGCACGTCCCATGGGGAAAGGGTCTGTGCCTCGTAGCCCAGGAGGCAAGGCCTGGGGCCTTTTCTTCTAATGTCGGTCCCCGCTTTCTCTAATTCAAAATGAACACAGCATGGACACTGGCTGGCCGCTGTGGATGTTTCCAAAGCTCCAGGCCAAGCTAGGGCTTTAGCGAAGGCTTGCTTGGCTGCTATAACCACCCGCTTTTTGGTGGCTAGGTAGTCAGCCAGGTCAATAGACAAAGGGACCCTGATGTGTGCCGCGGCAAACTCTGGGTGTATGGTTGGGAGCCAAGCTGGCGGGTGCCGTCTTTAGTGGGCGTGTGGACGATGGAGAAAAGGTTCCCCCTTGTGTCCTCCTCTCCGGACCCCACCAGGATGATGTCCTTGTCGGCTGGCGCCACCGCACCAAGCCCTTTCCACCGTGGGGCCTCCCAAGAGAGATCTCCCCCCTCTCCCCGGAACGCAAGCAGCAGAGCCTGTAGAGCCATCCCCGTGCCCACCCCCTGACCAAAAAGCCACAGGTACATCACCGTCCATCATCCGGGTGATCTGGCACTCCTTCTCCCTGATCAGGAGAGTGGCTGGAATGCTGGCAGGCAGGCATCTGGCCGCAGTCTGTCCCTCCCCAGCCTGTGGAGCAAGGCTCTGTGGCAGGGAGTTTAGATTGGAGCCAATGCAGGCCAGTGTTCCACTCGCCTGCGGAGCGAAGCTCGGCCACAAGGAGGCCTTGCCGTTGCTGATCTCTATAACACCTGCTGGATCAAGTCCATCGGCGGAAAGATCTGGGAAGCCTTCTTTTTCTCCTTCTTCTTTTGTGCGATGGGGGGCATACCAGAAAGCAGGCGAGAGAGAGCAGGCAAGAGGAGAAGAAGGGAGATAGACAGAGGAGGGCAAAAAAAGGGGCTTTTTTGGTAAGAGGAAAGGAGATACACTGGGAAGGAAAAATTGGAAATTCTAGTCAGTCAAGGAGGAGTGACAAAGAAAAGCTCAACTCTGGGTGAGGCAGAAAATTCAACTGAGCGCATGATGGCTGGGAAGAGGGGGAGAAGCCAACGGTCCCAGCAATCACGTTACCAGTTTGAATTTCCTGTCTCTTCTCTTGGTGGTGAAGGGGAGTACCCAAGTGTAAGGATTCCAGATTCCTCCTCTCACCAACCCAGATAATGTCCTTCCTCAAATGAGATGTAGGAAGTCTAGAAAAGTGTCTGTTTGTTATTACTGTTATACCTGAAAGATGTTAGTTACTTAGGAGCTAATATTTAAAATATTAAAGATAGCTAACAGTGAAACTTTAAACAAGCAGTCTTCAATGCCTCTTCATTCATAATGCCTCACAGTGAGAAAGAAACCTAAGTTCCTAGGAGTGAGACACCACAGGAAAAGATTAACTCAAAGGTTCCATAAACTTTGGGGCTGCTATTGCTAAAACAAAAACAACAGCTTTTGTATTGGGGGATGGAAGAATACCTTTTCATCTCTGGCAGCATGTCCTGCATGAACATTACTCTTCTTGAAAAACACATGGAACTATTACCTTTTCTAAGAGAGCGGTCTTTAATTCAGCTTGTTGTGTTTCATTTTGCTTTTTTTTCTGGTCAAAAGATTCCTTCAGTTCTTTCACCTTCAACTGCAACTGCTGTTCATTCTTTTCTTTCTCTTTTAAGACACCTTGAATTTGCAGGACCTGGGCACGTGCTGAATCAAGCTCTGTTGCCAACTGCTTGGAGATCTACATTCAGAAATGTAGTAGCACATGTTATCTCTAACAAGTATTGTTTTAATACTTCTGCTTTTTTACATTATGCCTTTTGCTGACAGCATACTATCATACTCCATAATCAAATCTACACATTTTTTAAAAACCCACTTTTTGAAGTAGGCATACAAAAAACACTGCAAGCTTCCAAAGTATGTACTGTCCTTTCTTGTTTTAAACATGACAGCATTATTTAATCTAAGAGCAGTAATTCATTATTCTTAAGTGAAACTTATTTTGTGCACAACCTACAAAAATAAGTACTTCTCCCTTTTTCCAGTGTTTGAATCTAGCAAAGCTATTTGATAAAACAGACATTTCATGACTTCATCCCTATAGCTACTTGGAAAGCATTACCCCTTCTTGTTTTTCCAATGAGTTTTTCAATTCATTTTGTTCTTTAGCTATAGATTCTGATTGCAGTTGAAGCTGCCGTCTAGCTTCTTGACAAGATTTTTCCTGTGTTAAAAAAAAAGGGGGGGGGATATGTGGTGAGCGTCCCATCCCATACTCAAAATGTATGCCAACAAAAGTAGCTAAAATTACAAATGATCACTAAAGAATTTAAACATCCTTTTAAATCCAGTTCACTAGTGAACAATGCATTCCAGAGCAAATGAATGTCACACTATGTATTATGTGTACTATAAACAATACATTGTTGTGCAGTCTGGCATGATGTTGGATATGCAAGCCACAAATAAAGTATTTTAAAAGATAACTAAGCATGAAAAATGTTTATCTTTTCACAATGGACTGTCTTCACTAATCATTATACTCGATACTACTTATCACAAGGGAGAGTGGCAAAAACAGCCAACGTTAAAGTTAATTATTTTACATTTAGTACATGAACAAAAATAGATTTTTTGAAGCATACCTTAACAAGAGCAGATGGAAAGAGGGGTGGAGGTTGTTGTCTTACAATTATCCTCCCCAGTTTCTTTATTATGTATTTTCTATTTAGAATTGAAGAGCCAAGCTATTTCATTTTTAAAATAAAACTATAATCCTAATAGCAATAATCTAGCACAGATTTTAAATCTTTCCACTGTTAAATAACTTTATGAATAATTGGTCTGAATAAATGAAAAAATAATTTTTATTTGCATATATTTAGTATTTTAGTATGCAGCAAAGAGAATATATTGTCTGCTGTTAAACAAGCATATGTTGCAGAAGGGCATCTTAAAGAAGACTTCCACTTACTTAAAAAATAGAAAATTAACAAAATATTTATTATTTTTACACTCTGATGTATAATGGGACTAGGGAATCTTCAACCTTCTAGTTGTCTTGGCCTATAACTTCCATAATCACATACTAGTGGCCAAGCTGAGTGTGACTGATGGGAGATTTAGGCCAAAATATCTAGAGGGCCTAAACCCACAACCTACATCGATTTGAAGACAAGAGGGGAAAAAAATGTTGATTATATCATTCTTCAAAGAGGGGGATTTTGTAGCAGCTGTGAATAACATGAATACAATATTAAGGAACACTGTGCCAATACTATAACCCCTTTACAGAAATCTAGGTATGACAACACCTGGGATATCAATTACAGTTCTAATTGCCACACTGCAAAAATCATGTTTTAGAGTTGCAAAAGATGCAAGCTAGCCAACCAAAATCATGGTGTTGGAACAGCTCCCCATGAGGAAAAGATACAAAGACTCAGGCATATTTAGCTTATAAAAAGAAAAGTAAGAAAATAGCGTAATAGAGGTGAATGTAATCATACATGATAAGGAGAAAATAGATAGGGACATTCTTCTTTCATTTTCACAATAGTAGAATCTGGGGATCATCCAATGAAGCTGAACGGTGAGAGATTCAGGATAAGACAAGAGGAAGCATTACAAACAGCAAATTAACTAAGCTGTGGAATTTGCTTCTAGACGATATGGAAACAGTCATTCACTGAGAAATGTTAAAATGAATGTAGACATTTAAGGAAGACAAGGTTTTCACATACTGCAAGTCGTTATAGCCATATCGTAGCCTTCATTGGTACAGTGCCCTTCACTTCAGGAACAGAGGTAGTATGCCTCTCCATACCAGTCTCTGGGAATCAGCACTGGAAGAAGGCTATTGCTCTTATACTCTACTTGTGGGATTCATATATTAGCAATTATTTGGGATGTTTTTCCCCCTTACAACTGTGGGCCTCATTTTGTGTTGCTTAATTACTGTGATATAATGCATTACTGGACATCCCATAATTACAGTAATTCAACCTACAGTTAGCAGAGCACTGGCCATTACTATCAACATATCCTTATCCAAGAAAGATCACAACTGTTGGACAGGTACCTGAAGATGCTTCACTGCTCCCCCACCAACAAAGATTAGATTATAATGTACTCTTACATTCAACTGTCATCACTATGAGATTTATGCCATCTGCCTTCTAGATGATGATGCTTGACAGCAATCATGTCAACAGACCTTCTCACCTCACTGTTCCATATAACAAGACCAAGGCTCTAATAAGAGCACCACCCATTTCAACTGGAAAATCCCCCATTGGCATTCAAGAATGCCACGTTGGTACTTACCGTGAAGGTGCATTCTGGGGTTGGTAGAGAGGAGGAATCCGAATATCAGCACAGATGGGTTATGCTCCTCCACCACCCAGAGAAAGAGGTAGGAAGAAATTAAAAACTAAGTCACGTGATGGTCGGGACCATTGCTCCTCCCTCCTTCCCGGCCCTCATGTCCTCAGCTCCCTGACTAGCTAAGCCCAGACACGAACTTAAAATCCCCTATGGCAGTTATGTGGGCAGGGCGGATTCCTCCTCTCTACCAACCCCAGAATGCACCTACACAGTAAGTACCAAAGTGGCATTCTCTGGGTTGGTAAGAGGAGGAATCTGAAAATCAGCACAGATGGGATATGCCCAAGCCTCCGAAGTAAGGGAGGATGACTGCCCATGAGAAACTAGGCTTGCAGCACCTCCTGGAGTACCTTACAACCAAACATGGGTTCGGTGACCCGGAATTTGTCTATCTTATAATGGTGGATGAAGATGGATGGTGTCGACCAGGTGGCCACCCTGCAGACTTCTGAAATGGAGGTGTTGGAGGAAAACACTGCCGAGGTGCCGCTGACCTGGTTGAGTGGGCCTAAATCCTGGTGGGACAGGGAACCTTCACGGAGTCATATACCGCTGGAATGCACACCCTGATCCAGCTGGCGATGGTCTGCCTTGAAGCCTTGAGTCCCTGCGATGCTGGGTTGAAGGAGACAAACAGGGAGTCGCAGCACCTGAAGGACTTTGTCCTTCTGATGTAGACCTTCAACACCTTCCTCACATCTAATTTATGCCACAACTTCTCTCTGAGGTGAGAGGGGTTGGGGCAGAAGGAAGGCAAAATGAGGACTTGGGAGACGTGAAAAGGAGAAAGTGCCTTTGGAAGAAAGGAAGGATCTGTTCTGAGGATCACATGATCCTCGTTGAAGGAACCTAAGTGTTCCCTCACTGACAGCGCTGACAATTCCGACACACGCCTTGCCGATGTTATCGCTACAAGGAATGCTACCTTCAGAGTTAGCAATCTGAGTGAGATCTCCCTGAGGGGCTCAAACGGGGCTTTTGTTAACTGGCGAAGGACCAGAGGAAGGTTCCATGATGGGAAGCAGTGCCTGGTCAGTGGTGCCAAGGTGGTGGCTCCCCTAAGGAACCTTCTCACATGCGGGTGTGAGGATAAGGGCTGGCCTCAGGTCATTGGGATCACTGAGGATAATGCCACTGTCTGTCTTTTGAGGGTGTTTGGTCTCAGGCCCAGGCCCAGGTCCAGACCCTTTTGGCGGAAGGCCAAGGCATGTTTAACCGAGACCTCTTCCAGGTTAAGCTTGACTGACACACACCACCTGGCAAAGGCTTTCCAGGTGGATTTGTAGATCCTAGTGGTGGACTGTCTCCTGGACGATAGAATGGTGGATATCACCGCCTCCTCAAAACCACATCTTCTGAGCACTCGGCACTCAATCTCCACACGGCTAGGTGTAGTCAGGAGACGTCCAGATGTAGAAGGGGTCCTTGCGACAGCAGGTCCCTCCTCTGAGGAAGCAGCCAGGGTTCCTCCCTAGCCAGCTCCATCAAGTCTGAGAACCAAGGCCTCCTTGGCCAGTGTGGAGCAATTAGAACCACTTGGGCTCCTTCCTCCCACACCTTTCTGAGGACCCTGGAGATCAGGGGAATGGGAGGAAAGAGGTATAAGAGGCCCCATGGCTATGGGGTCTGCCGATCGTCTATTCCCTCCGCTTGATGGAGCTGGTACCTTGTGAAGAACCTGGGTAGTTTTGTGTTGAGGTGTGACGCGAATATGTCTGCTTCCATCTGTCCAAATCTGAGAAGGAGCTGGTTGAATGTCTGAGGGTACAGGGACCATTCACCCGGTAGGACCTCGTGTCTGCTGAGGTAGTCTGCTTCGAGGTTCGTAGTACCCTGAATGTGTTGGGCTGAGAGAGAGGCTACCATTTTCTCCACCCACTCAAACAGGCGAGATGCTTCACCCTGTAGGGACCTCAACCTCGTTCCTCCTTGCTTGGCGATATCAGAATGTGTCTTGGTGTTGTCCGTGACAACGCTGACATGTTTTCCCCTCAGTTGGTCTTGGAAGTGAAGGAGTGCTAGGTGCGCAGCTCTCAGCTTCAACCAATTTATGCTGTGGGGACAGATCCTCCCCGGTCCACCTTCACTGAACCATCTTTCCCTGACAATGTGTCCCCCACCTGAACAGGCTGGAATCCGAGACCACCGTGACCTGGTGGGTGTGGGTCCACGGTGATCCCCTGGCCAAGATTTCGGCCCTTGTCCGCCAGTGGAGCGAGTGCCTGACCTCCATGGGCAGAAGCAAAAGTATGTGCTGTTTGGGGGCACTCTGCACCTGGTAAGCGTTGAGGAACAATTGCAAGGGATGCAAGTGAAATCTGGCCCAGGGTACTATCATGATAGTCGATATCATGAGACCTAAGAGGCGAGAGAGATCCATTAGAGGGACCCTGGACTTTGAGAGTACCTTTAAGGTTTCTCTCCTGATGGCCTGCTGCCTCTCGGGCAAGAGGAAGATCATGCCTGGCTCGTAGTCTATTAAGGTGCCCAGGTGAGTGATGGTTTGAGAGGGTTCGAGGGAGCTCTTCTTGAAGTTGATTAGGAACCCATGCTCCAGTAGGCAGCAAATCATGGTGTGGAGTTCCTCCCGCGCTCTTTGCGCTGTGGGTGCCCTGAGAAGAATGTCATCCAAGTAGGGGTAAAGGTGGATACCCCTCTGGCGCACATGTGCTACTACAGCCACCAGGACCTTCGGAAACACCCTTAGGGCTGAGGCGAGCCCAAAGGGCAGGGCCCTTAACTGAAAATGGCAATGGCCCAGGGCGAATCTGAGGAAACACCGGCTGTTCTCTCAATTAAAATGTGAAGACAGGCCTCTGCCAAGTCCAGGGAGGCCAGGAAGTCCCCCCATCTCAGAGCTTCCCTTATCGAGGACAGAGTTTCCATGCGGAAACATTTGTACATAAGGCTCTCATTGGTGTGTTTGAGATCCAAGATCAAATGGCCATCTCCCCCCTTTTTCAGGACGGTGAAGAAGATTATTTATTTATTTATTTATTTATACCCCGCTCTTCAGCCACAAGGCTATCAGAGCGGCTTACAAATTGTTTTAAGCAATAGCTATTTACACATCTACACTGCATTAAACAGTTTCCAGTGTGTGTTAGCTAATTGCCCCCACAAGCTGGGTACTCATTTTACTGACCTACGAAAGGATGGAAGGCTGAGTGAACCTTGGAGCCCGCTGGAATCGAACTTGCAACGTGGTGATTTGCAGTACTGGCATTTAACCACTGCGCCACCAGGGCTCCTTTTTTGATGGAGTAGATGCCTGAGAATCTCTGAGATGCTGGGACCAGCTCTATTGCCTTGCACTGAAGGAGGTGGTCTATTGTGCCCTGAAGGATTTTCTTCTTCTCAGGGTCTTTTGGGGAATTCAAAGGTATGAACCTGCCGTTGGGCAGGATATCAAACTGAAGGTGGTACCCTCAAGAAATAGTGGACCAGATCCATCTGTCCGAGGTTGTCGACTCCCATGTTCATTGGAACAATTGGAGTCGGCTGCCTACAGGGGGTGATGGAGAATCAGAACTGTTGACAGCCCTCTCCTCTCTGAGAGTGAGAGCCACCTCTTCAGGATGAGAGGGATTGGTTCTGGCCAGACTGTTTTGAGGAGAAGGAACCTCTGGGCCATGCAGGGCGAAAGGGACGAAAATACCTCTGTTTGCTGAAACCCCTTGGAGACCTATATGTGGTCGCAGACTAAAAAAAACTTCTGGGATTCTTCCTGTCTGACTTCCTGGAGAGAGAAAGCATTGCTTTCTTCTTGTCCTTGGTTCTTCCTTCAGGGCTTCTTCCCCAAAAAGGCTTGTACCCTGGAAGGTGGCCGGGGACAGGGTCACTCTTGTATGGGTATCTGCATCCCAGTGCTTCAACCAGGTGGCCCGCCTAGCCACTGCAGCCAAGGCCATGGCCCTGGCGTTAAATGTCACCGCATCCAGAGTGGCATCCACGATGAACTGGAGAGCCACGTAGACCTGGGAAAGGTCCCTTTGAAGTGAATAGGCAGCAAAAGCACAGGCCTTCAAAATGCCTTCGATCCATAGCACTGAGGCCCTGGAGCACAGAGAGGAGGCGGAGGAGGCTCTGAATGCTAGAGCCACCGCCTCGTGGTTCTTTTTTCAATGCCCCTTCGATTTTCTTCTCCTCAGGGTCTTTGAGGAAACCCTTACCCTCTTTCTGTGCTAGAGAACCCGACACTAAGGAAGCAACAGGTGAATCGATCGCTGGGACCATTAACTTCTCCTGGAAGTTTTTTGGGGGCAGATATAGCTTCTGAGCCAAAGAAGTACCCTTCTTCCCTTGAGTGGGTTTCTCCCACTCCGAATCTAAGAGTCTCTTATAAAAATCACAGGCAGCAGAATCTCTGTGCCCTGAGCCTTCGGGAGCTTTAGCACTGTGACAGCCCTCTCATTGAAATCTGTTGGGACCTGGTCCCCCTCTGAACTTGCAGAGAAGAGCCCCATGACTGAGGAGACCCCTGCCATCAGGGAGGGGAGGTCCTCGAGGTGGGGAGATCCTCAGAAGCCTATCTGAGCTCTCCGCCTGTGGTGTTTCATCATTAGGCCATTCACCCTCCCCTTTATCATCCTGGGAGTCTGGAGCCTCATCCTCCAGTTCCCCTTCCTCAAGCAGGATGGGGTCCTCCATTGACTCCCCATCAGACTCTGCAGAGGAGTGTGAGGGAGAAGGAGATTTGCACTTTGAGCATTCGTGATTGTGGAATCCACTAAGCCCATGCCTGGTTGGGGGACCCTGAACCCCTGAATCTGACTCTTTGTTTTGCAGGAGCATGACCACTTGAGAGAGCAGTGAAGCTACTGAGTTCTCCTGTGTGTGATCTGAACCACCGGGCTGAAAGTGGCGCTTTTTGGCTTTTCTCTTGCCTTGGCTCAAGCCGGGGGCTTGGGGGGGATGTCCTGTCAATTTGAGGACCTGGTAGCTGCTTGGTCCTCAAAGTGAACTCTCTTGGAGGGGGGGTCTGAATCCAGAGGGTTTCCCTCTCCCATGGCCTCCATGGCCTGAGAATAGGCCACCTCCCCCCCGCCTGCACTGGAAAAGAGGTTGTGGCTAGGTGCCCAGCCTCTCCCACAACCACATGGTCATCAAAGCATGACTGATGGCCACTCATTCCCTCCCCCAAGAGGTTGTGCTCAGGGCGGGGCCCCGATCCCAGGGGGCAAAGGGGAAACTGAGGTTGGAGAACCACTGATCCATAAGCCCCCCTCCTGGTAAAAAGAAGACTGTGTCACTTCCTTGCATCGCTGTAGGGCCTCCAAGGCATCGCTACTCAGCTCTTGCTGCAACGCATCCGCCAGCAAAGTTTCCAGCTAGTGGAGCTCAACTCTCGCCTGCTGGACAAACTCAGCAGCGGAGGAACTGCTTTGCTCATTTGGAGCTCCCCTTGCTCTCCCTCCATCTGCAGGCTCCGTGCCAGTGATGCAGAGATGACGGGGATGCCACACTCCTTTTACACCTGTGGGAGGGACTGCGGCGGCAGGAGGGTGGCTTGGGAGGCCTCAGGCAGTGTTGTCACTGCAGGCCTGCTTATCCTTGGTCTTCTTTGCCTCCTTCACTATCGTGAGGCCTCACGATAGCCGAGAGAGGTCGAAAAAGGAAGAGGAAGGAAAGAGGGTTGGGCTTTTTTTAGGTTGAACAAGAAGAAGTTTGGGAGGCGAAAGGAGGCTACCAGGAGGGCAGATGAGGAACAAGAAAGAAAAAGAGAAAGAAAGACTGGAGCAAGCGAAAAGGACCTCTGCTCTGGGTAAGGCAGGAAGAAAAACTGAGGATGTGAGGGCCAGGAAGGAGGGAAGAGCAACGGTCCCGGCCATCATATGACTTAGTTTTGGATTTCTTCCTACCTCTTTCTCTTGGTGGTGGAGGAGCAAAACCCATCTGTACTGATTTTCGGATTCCTCCTCTCACCAACCCAGAGAATCCTTGGGATTCCACATTCAGGATTTGAAGAAAGTCTCTGAAGGAAGACCACCTCAGTGGGCCAGCCAACTCTGCAGAGGAGAAATGCCACTGCCAATCAAAACTTTGCACCTGCACCTGATCTGACCATGACAACAATTTCAGATCACTAACCTCAACCCCAGGCACAATACTAGGTCCAGAATGTGTCTTACACAATGTGTTGGGAAGATGAAATATTGAGACAGTCCAATGACTGTCATGGCAGCCATGAAATCCAAAACAGGGTCATTAACATGTGCTGGCCAAAAACAAAACAAAACAACCCTGAAATCTTCTAAGAGAATTGCTCTGGGGTTTTCTTGCACCAGGTCAGAAACCACCTCAGCTAACTTGGATAGGGTAACTAAGAGCGATGAGATTGGCAGATGCAGCAAGAATCTACCATCTGTCCCTCTAGCCTTATACCAGGTATAAATTATTCTGATCTATCAGGGCTCTTATCTTCTTATGACTGCATAAATGTCTTAGTGCTTTGTCATCTCTGGCCAATTTCTTCTGGGTTTACATTTTCCCCCAAAGTCATACTTTCAATCATCAAAACAAAAAGATGATCAATAAATGTTCAGGTGGCTCATATCCCTCAGAACATCAAGATTCCTTTTCAAAAGTCTCAATATTCATTAGAGTATGGTAAATTGTCACTATATATCTGTTCATGTTCAACACAAGTAATCCTCAGCACTTTTGAGCAATTGAAATTCCTATGGATGCCTTTTATAGCAACTATTGCTTTTTAAAAAAATGTACAGCCTTCTTAATTATATCTTTTAATAACTGGGTCCTTCTCCAGAAAAATCCCCACACATATATACAGAAGTTGTTGGACTTATGTTTTCCACAATGCGCATGAAATAAAGATACTTCATTACCAATCTTAATTCTCCCCAATACTGTTCAAAAAATAATGAGTACACTGGCATCTAATTCAAGTCAAAGCCCAGCACATGAAAATAGCCATACTTATATTGGGCAAGATGCATAATAAATTATTGGAATTTTCAATTTAATATTCTTATGGCAGCATTAATTTCCCATGGCCAATCCCATCATAAATAACATACTGCCGTAAATTTTCAGAACAATAGCAATACACAACTAGTATTTATATGTGTACAAATTAGTCACATAGAAATTTTATTGTTTAAAATTTATGACTCACTATTTCTGCCACTGCTGCCTTTCCTTTCTGTCTCTCTTTTTCTAATTCATCCTTTGCTTCTTTCAAAGATTCAGTGTTCTTTGACAGTTTATTTTTAATTGCTTCAAGTTCCTTTAATAAAGTCTCTTTTTCTAATCCCAATTTCTTCAGGTCTTCTGTCACTGCCTGCAATTTCCCATTTAATTCCTTATTATGTTTGTCTGCATTTTGATGTAATTTTTCAATATCCAATTTCAGTCTTGCATTTTCTTCTTCTTGCTTCAGTATCTGTTGGTTTGCTTCTTTTAGGGCATCGCTTTTATTTTTAAGGTCTAATTTGATACTAGATACTCTGTATAAACACAAATACACACAAACACATAAAATATTATATATATTATAAAAAAAAGTATTCACACTATACAGTACATTTTAAGTATTCAAAGTGATTCCATATTTGAGATTAATTGATGTTAATCTTTGCCACAATCTTTGCTACAGTATATGATACAATTAGGAAAATCCATAAAATACATATTGTGAGCTAAAATGCAAATTATAAATTAAATTAAGAAAACTGTAAATTAATAGTTTAATAGATTTCATTCTATCTGAGAGGGGAAGGGAAGAGGTGTTAAATCTCTAGGTACCCTTTACAAGTGAACGCAGAAAAGAAAAGTAGTACATTTAGACAATTAAACATACATTTCTCTTTCCGAGTCTAGTTGTTTGGTCAATTCTGCAACTTTGAGACTTAAATCTGTACATTGTTGTCTTTGTTGCTGTAGCTCCTGAAGTGCCTTTTCTTTACTTCCCATAATGTCAAGAATGTCAGCTTCAAGCTTCTGTAACAAAAAGTTTTAAAGAAGTTAACAATTTCAACTACATAAACCACCACAATGAAAAAAGGGAATTATTTTTTTAAGCTTCATTGTAAATATCCATTCTTCTCATTGGACTGAAAGCATCATATATATGTGACAGAATCTCCACATATTAGGTGAGATGGTCTACCTTTGACCTGCCCAAGAAAAAGAGCCCATCTGTATACCTGGTCAGAACCTGCAGTCTTGTGTAAAGATAGTATCTAAGGAAAAAGGTTTAGCCATAACCACAGAAGATTGGTAACTTTTAAAAAAAGAGAAAAAAGCATGGATGCAGGGCATCCCTTGATAGTCTTGCCTACCTGCACCCTTTTAACATGTGCCTAAGAATCTGGGACCATTAAAATACCTATTTCTGTATGGTTAGACTGCCCTCGGTATACCAAAAAGGATGGGAACTTACAGCAAGTATTACAAGAGGCAGTTAAACAACAATCTCCCCAGAAGGTCTTGTCATTTGTATCAGGCATTCAGTAGGAAATTATTTCCCTATAAAAGGAGCCCTGGTAGTGCAGTGGTTAAATGCCTGTAATGCAGCCATAACGCTGCAAGTTCGATCCTACAGGACTCCAAGGTTGACTCAGCCTTCCAGCCTTCCGTAGGTCGGTAAAATGAGTACCCAGCTTGTTGGGGGGTTTAGCTAACACTTTGTAAATCACTTAGGGAGTGCTTTGCACTGATAAGTGGTACAGAAATAGAAGTACTATTGCTATTGCTATACAGAAGCCACCATCCAAGGAATATTTGTCAAGTACAGGCGATTCATTTTAGAGTGCTTGATGAATGTGAAGAGATGGTCAGCTATTACCCTGCAATCTTCCATAGGAGATCTTTTTGTATAAAATCATAAAGAAGAGGGGGATCAGCTCATCCAATAGTAGATAATATGGGTACAATATCTGGCTTGCCAAGAAACCAATGATCTGTTACCTGAAGCTTTTTACAACCTGCAAGAAACTTAGGGATGCGACTTTCACATTCAGAATGCTTCCCTCATGCTTGGGATCACTGTCATATGCTCTGCCATGATGGAGAAAATTTATCTTTCAGCTAGCTATGATCTCATAGCTTCACACCATGTTTATGAAAGTCCCCACTGCTACATCAAAGCATTCTTAATGTATCTAAGCACACGACTGTTCTACATCAAGAGTATGAAAGCCAGTCTGCTCTCAGCCCAGCATGTCAACCCAGCTCTCACCCCAGCCCTGATTCTAGTCATCAGTTCCTAGAGAAAGGCTACCCAATCAGACGCTCATTTCTAAGCTAATATGAATCTGTGAAATCAAAGGCTTTCACGGCTGGCTTCCATAGATTTTCCTTGGTTTTTTTCTGGACTGTGAAGCCATGTTCTTAAAGAGTTTATTTCTGACGTTTTGCCTGCATCTGTAGCTGGCATCTTCAGAGAATGGTTGAGTAGGAGGAGTGTGTGTGGGAGGGGTGTTATATACTGTGAACCCTCGTTGGGGATGATATGCAAATTTGTACATCTGAATGGCTAGTTTCTGGGTGGAGATATGCAAGGAGGATTAGTGTCTGTTTGGCTAATGGTTGGTTAATGGTACATTATCTGCTGGAAATCTCGTCCCTGGGCAGAGTTCATTTGCAAGACACTAATCCTCCTTGCATATCTCCACCCAGAAACTAGCCATTCAAATACACAAATTCACATATCCTCCCCAACAGAGGTTCACAGTATATAAACCCCACACACACTCCTACCCAACCAATCTCTGAAGATGCCAGCCACAGATGCAGGTGAAACGTCAGAAATAAACTCTTCTACAGCACGGCCTCACAGCCCGGAAAAAAACCAAGTAAAATCTAATATGAATCTATTGAGGATCCTTAAAAGCAGAGGTGGGCAAAGTGTTCATGTTCTCAGGTTCGAATAAGGACAGGTTGCTTACCTGTAACCATAGATCTTCGAGTGATCTTCTGTGAATTCACACAGCTGGGTTACTCCTGCGCCTGCGCAGAGCATTCGGAACCTTCTCGTATCGCTAGGCAGAATGTGCTTTGCAACATTTTGGCGGTAACTCCACCTCTTCTAACGGTCCCTTTAAAAGGCTCTCCCACCTAATTCCCCTCAGTTCCTTGAATGAAGCCGCAATCAGCAGCTTGAGGAACATTAAAGCATATATGCCATGTAAGGACATAGAGGGGAGGATGGGCGGGTCTGTTGAATTCACAGAAGACCACTTGAAGATCTGTGGTTACAGGTAAGCAACCTGTCCATCTTCTTCATGGTCTCTGTGAATCACACAGCTGGATAGACTAGCAAGCTTTCCCCCAGGAGACGGGTATGTCCTGTTCATCAGTAGACGAGGACAACACTGTGTATTCAAACAACACATGGATTTATTGACAGCACATTCTTTAAGAAATAAGTAAATCATTATGAATCAGTCAATCAAACTTACTCATTGAATGGAGGACAAAAGTACAGCCCTCCCAAAGGCAGCCTCACTTCTCGAACAATTGTCCAGTCTATAATGTGAGATGAAGGTCAGAGTTGATGACCAGGTTGCAGCGCGGTAGACTTCCTCTAGGGGCACCCCTGAAAGGAAAGCCGCTGAAGTGAAGACAGCCCTTGTGGAGTGTCCACGAACCCGAGGAGGCAATGGTTTCTTAGCAAGTTCATAGCAAAGGGCAATGGTCGAAGTCACCCACTTCGAGAGCCACTGTGATGAGATCGGTGCACCCAACTTCGAGTCCGCATAGAAAACAAATAGCTGAGGTGATTTACGGAATGGAGCAGTTTGTTGTGTGTAGAACGTGAACACCCTCCGCACGTCCATGGAATGGAGGGTACGCTCAAATTCGTCTTTTGGGTTCTGCATCAGCGCAGGCAGAACAATGGGCTGGTTGAGATGGAAGGTGGAGACCACTTTTGGCAGAAAAGAAATGTCTGGTCTTATGGAAGGCTGTGTACAGTGGATCCGACCGTAAGGCACACAGTTCTCCAGCCCGACGAGCAGAGGTGATGGCAATAAGGAAGGCAGTCTTCCAAGAAAGCAGATGAAGGTCAACTGTAGCCATGGGCTCGAAGGGTCATCTCACCAGCTGGGAAAGGATGAGTTCGAGGCTCCAAGCCAGGGTGGGTTCAAGTACCGGGGGATGAAGGTTGATATACCCCTTCAGGAACTTCTTGACTATTGGGTCTTGGAACGAGGAGGGTCGACCCTGAGCTTGGAATTCGACTGAGATCGCTGCCAGATAGCATCTGAGGAAATCATAGCATCATAGAATCATAGAATGGAAGATATCGAGAGCCCTGTTTCTGATAGGAGAAGAAATTGAAGGACAACTGGCACAGAACAAGAGTCCACGTTCAGGCCACGCTCAGTTAGGAATGCTTCAAAACTTTTCCATTTGTATAGATAGGATTTGCAGGTAGATGGCTTCCTAGCCGCATCCACAACAGCTTGGATGTCAGGTGGTAAAACAGCAGGAGGCATGGTTACGGATGGGAGAGGAGTCACAGACGTATCCTCCAGGCTTTCAAGTGGAGCGTCTTGAGGTCGGGATGTCTGACCCTGCCGTCCTGAATCGTGAGATCAGGACGGTCCGATAATTGGATGAAGCGCTGACCGGACAGGTGGAGTAACGGTGTGAACCACACCTGCCGAGGCCACCATGGAGCGACCAATATTGCGTTCGCTCGGTCCCAACGGAGTTTGGCAATCACTCTTGTAAGGAGCAGGAATGGAGAGAAAAGATAGAGGAATGGTCCTGTCCATCGGAACAGGAATGCATTGCCCCTTGATCCCCGGGATCGGATCCTGGAACAATACTGCATGCACTGCTTGTTCTCTCGGGTCACGAAGAGGTCTATGAGAGGAGTTCCCCAGCGATGAAAGAGCTTCTGCACCACATGCCTGTTTAGCATCCATTTGTGGACAGATGACCTGGACCGGCTCAGTCCATCTGCAAGAATATTCTCCTCCCCTGGAAGGTGGATGGATTGGGGAAGAATGTCTCGACGAACACACCAGTCCCAAATTTGAAGTGTGAGTTGGAGAAGCTGTGGGGACTTTGTTCCTCCTTGCTTGTTCAGGTAATACATGACAGAGGTGTTGTCTGTCAGTAGGAGCAAGGTCCTGCCCATCACCAGAGTCTCGAAGGCCCGAAGTGCCTTTTGAACTGCAAGAAGCTCCAGCACGTTGATATGGTGTGTCCGTTCTTCGGCACTCCAAACGCCCTGAATATCGTGGGCTCCGAGGTGGGCTCCCCAACCCAGTGTGGAGGCATCTGTCATCAGCGAGACCTCTGGTTGTGGAGGCTCGAATGGCAGTACATTGCTCGATATCAGCCACCAGTCCAGGGAACAATTCACCCATTGTGGCATTGTCAAGAGCGTTCTGATTACTACAGGAAAATTTGCAAGGGATTGGACTATGGTATCAGAATATATGGAAACAAGACTGAATAACTCAGCAATTCAATAGAAACCAAATAAAACTTAGAATTAGTAGATAAGTGAATGAATACACTGACACTACATTTATATATATAGACACCTAAGGTTTGAGACAGAGAAAGAGACAAGAATATGGGCATGGGAATACTCTGAAATAAACATGCAAAAGGAACATTAATATGACCTCTCCTGCAACAATAAATGAAAAAGGAAAATTGAGTAAAATCAAAACTGCAAGATATCATATTATCCATGTAATGATGCGTGATTTAAATATTAAATGCTAAATAAGCTCTAAATCTTTAAATAAGGTGAAATGAAAGTAGCGAATAAAAGGGAAAAATAAACCAAAAATAAATAAGTACAAAAGAGGAAGTAACTTAAGAGGAACACATGAACACATGAAACAAACATTAATCCGAGAAACGAGGAGAGGAAAAATAAAAGTTAAGAAGAAGGAAAACTTACGCAGGCGTATGGGGGCAGGTATGTGTATATATGTATATGTGTGCACATGTATGCATACAAGTGTACATATATACACATAAACATACATACATGCATATACATAAATGATGCACATAGATAAAAAACTGAAAATACAGGGAAACCGGATAGGAAGTTAAGAATGAGAGGAATATGGACAGGATGGGTCGGTTTAAAGTATGATAGAGTGATAGAAAAAAATATGGATGGAAGAGAAGAATGTGGTTGGAAGTGATAAGGCACAATAGGGATAGAAGAGAGAGAGAATGTGTGGTAGACAAGCTCAAAGGTGTTTAAAGATGGATAAAATACAACATGTATAGCACTGTATAGCCTAAACAATGATCCATTTTATTTACTGCATCTAAATAGAAAATGCGATAGACTGCATGTATGTTAATTTATAAGTATGTTGATACGAAATTTTTATGTTGGAATTTTTTATGTTGGAAAACGAGTTCAAATAAAAATAAAAATGAAAAAAAAAGAGAGTGTTCTGGGTGAATCTCGCAGAGGATCGAATACATTCAGGAACCAGGGTTGAAGCGGTCGGAATCGAAGTTTGGCCAGGCGAGTGACTGAGGTGGTAGCCGCCATGTGGCCCAGTAGAACTTGTACCACATGAGCAGACAGTCTTTGGGATCGACGGCAGTCGTGGATGAGAGATCAAAGAGTGTCAAATCAATCTCAAGGGAGATATACCCTCGCAGTCACTGAATCCAGTCGGGCCCCTATGAATTGAATGGATTGTGACAGGATGAGATGAGATTTTTCCATGTTGACAACAAGTCCCAGGGTGTTCAGCACATCTAGGGTGAAAGTAATATCCATCTTGAGCTGGTGTTTGGCCCCTGAGACCATTAGCCAGTTGTCGATGTAAGGGAAGACTATCACTCCCTGTTGTCGAAGAAAGGCGGCCACTGCAGCCATACACTTTGTGAACATCCTCGGTGCCGTGGAAAGGCCAAACAGAAGGACACGGAACTGAAAAGCATTGTCTTCGATCTCACGTCGAGTATCAGAGAGAGCAAACAAATCCAAGGGAGTAGGCAAAATCGTAGTCAAAAAATCCAGTCCGAGTCAAAAATGAAAGTGAAAATCGATAGGATAAGTGACAGAAGGTTCCTTCAAGCTGCTAACGCGGCGGAAAAAAAGGAATTGAGCGAAATTAGGTGGGAGAGCCTTTTAAAGGGACCATTAGAAGAGGCAGAGTTACCGCCAAAATGTTACAAAGCACATTCTGCCTAGAGATACCAGAAAGTTCCGAATGCTCTGTGCAGGCACAGGAATAACCCAGCTGTGCGATTCACAGAGACCACGAAGAAGATCTAAAAGATATACAACAAACTGCCTCAGACAGAGCTGTAGATACCACCACTGATGATACTTCATTAATTGTAAAGTTCAAGTCATGACAGGTAGCTTTTATCCTCAAAGCTTCTTTCAAAAGTATCACACTTAATCATCAAGAATTCTACTACAGTAGGACCCCTATATCCACTGATTCATCATCCACTGATTCAATTATCCTCGGAACACAAAATAGCACACCTAACATAGAGTCTTCCTAGAAAATGTGTCCTCTCTAGCCATTTTCTAGGTCCTCCAAGGCAACTCTATGGTATTTTAAACTGGAAGTTCCATTATTTTCAATGGTGTTCGCTATTACCCACGGTTTTCAATATCCATGGCCACCCCCAGAACCAATCCCCAGTGGATACAGGGGTCCCACTGTACATCTCCCCCAGGACTTTGACAGGCATGCTGATCACACCAGCTAGAAACGTGTCCAGAGCTTTTGGGAATCCATCAGAATCCATTACAGGTATCTGGACATAAACCATGCTTTTGGGCTAGGTTGTTTCCTACCACAAGAAAAGAATATTGGATTAAGTCAAGCATGGGCAATTTTGACCTGTTTAGCCTACTCTGGCCCCCTGGCACAACCCTGGAGGGCTACTGCCTCTCCCATACATGAATGGAATGTTGGGGGCAATTCTGCTATGCTTGGGGGTAGGGGGGCTATGCTGTTTTAAGCCCTGGGGAAGAGACTTATCTGGCAAGGAAGTAAACTCAAACTCACAAAAGGTTTACTTCTTCATTGGCTAAAGGCTTCTTCTGTACCTAAAACAGCCCGGGGATGATGTTTTAAGTGAAAAATACATATCTTGGGGGAAAACTCAAGGGAGAGTAAAAGCAACCCTGCAACTCACATACAACCCACAGAATGCACTTTCCCCACTCCTGGATTAAATGTTTGGTCTGATCCAAAATACTCTTATGCTCTTATTGGCAAAATATGACTTCACCTTTGCCCAGCGCAAACTGAAGGGAAAGGGTTTAATTAGCTTTGAACCATAGGCCTGGCAGTGCTTTGAGCCAGCAGAGGTAGAGGGTTGGGTGCTTCTAGTTCAAAAGACAAGGCAGATTTGGGTTGGCAAGGAACTCCTCACCAAAGTGAGGTCAAAGATTGATCCTGTTTACCTGCCTGGAGAAAGAGCTATCCCACAATATCCCTATGATACTTCAACCCTGCTTTCCACCATCACAAAATTCGGCAGCCATGCTGACTTAACGCTGGGGAAAATACTATGTGTAATTTTGCTGTTTTTAATCTATTCAGTATTTTTAATTGAACAGTTTTTATTTTACCGATATGAGCATAATTTCCTAAGCATAATTTCAGTTTTCCCCACATTCATGTGGGAAAGGCAATGAAGGTTCAGTGATTATTTTTTCAAGACTTTTATTTTCAAAGCTATTACCTACCACACTCGGCAAATTGGATTTCAGATAAAATCCAAATATTTATCTTTTAAAACTATTTCCAGCTCACACTTAGTTGCAACTCTGTACAACATCTCAGTCTTACACACTGAAACACTCTGCTCAGCAGGATAACATCTCTGGTATGTGATGTTTGGGCATCAACATTCCTGACAATCACCAACATTCCAGCCCAAAATTTTATTTTAGAAAAATATTTAGTTCCTTTTGTTCATTTGTTTCTGAACAGTATTCTTTGTTTATTTATTTTTATGCATCTTGTTCACAATCCCATTTTTAAGGCAAGGCTACACAGACTTAATAAAATGGCTAGAAGTCAGTCTTCTTGAAAGTACTGCTTTAAAATCTTCAATTAAAATGCAGTTTTAAAAACTAAGGCTTGATAAAGTAAAGCTAGCTAGCAAGACAGGAAATAAAAAACTGCTATGGACGAGAGAGGAGTCAATAGATGTAACTGTAAACAATTTAGACTCCTGCATGCAGGGTATAACCCATTAAGTGTGTGTATTGCTCCTTCGTGCCATCCAGAGAATGTAGCATTCATATGGACTCTTGCCCTAATCACTTATGAACTTATTTCTTTACTATACAAGTACAAATCTTTCTAAAACTAGAAGGCATAATTTACACAGTGCTGCTCACAGACTCATACAGCACCAATTTTAAGAGGTAACAAAGAACTTTACAGATGTAGTTTCTTCCACCCACTTCTATTTATATTGTATTTATACAGTAGTGTAATTTTTTGTTTCGTGTTTACATTTTTTCCTAGCAATTTAAGTAAAACACTTCCCCTCTCCTTTACAATTTGGATTACCCACACACACACTTTCTTCTTTTCAGTTAGGCATTCAAAGGCAATTAAGCAAGCTAAGAAAGAAAAACTGATGCTAGCTTTCAAATTGGAAAAACTCCCCACCACCCACCACATTATCCTCATGGTGGCAATGTTAATATACCTCTCATATTTACATGAATGAACAAACTGGGTATGGAGGCTCCTGAGTACAAACCTTGCGCTGACCTTCCAATTCTTCTGTTTTTTGTTCCAAATGAAGATGTTTTTCTTTGTACTCTTTAAGATTAGCTTCCAATTGGGTGCAATATTCATGTTTGTCTTGGAATTTAGCAGTAACCTGATCCAACTGTGTACTGACCTTATTTAGTTCCTGTTAATAAACATTGAAAAGGATAATTTTATAGAATATATTGTCACACTAAGTATAGTCACTGAAAAAATACTTATCTTAGTTGAGTAAAAAAGGTATTTTTGTACCTGAAATCCTCCAGCATGTTTAGCAAATTGTTCATTAGTGTTTTCCAAATAAAGAGAAAATGTACATTTTAAACACTACATCTAACACTTTCATACTTTTAAACATCTATTTAATTCAAAAAAACCTAAATCCAAATCTAAACACAGAGATAATCTCAGATACAGAAAGCCATAGGCTACACAGCTCCCTGATTTTAAAATTAAAAGTAAGCACAAAAGTATTGCACAAATAAAATAAATTTTGATTAGTAACTCAGCATGAACATGAATATATTGCAATTATTATAATATAGTATAATACACTGAGGAATTTTATGGAATCATGAAAAAAAGTAATTTTCAACTAAATAATGTGGAACAGGAAAAAGTTAGACTATTTATTTTTTACATATATATTGCATTCTTCAATGGCCAGTTGCAAGCGTCCAGGAGTTTGTACAAGTCTAGTGAAATGTAGCCAGTTGTCTTCCAACATAACTAATTCACAAATCTGCACAAGTGCATAAATGCATCTTATTTTATATTTTATTTCATAATTATATAATATTATTTAACTTGATATTATTCATCTAACAATTTAAGATAAATATAAAATCATGATGGAGCTACATCTTACAGCTTATATGAAGCAAGATTAACATAAGTGATCTGATTTTAAACAGTAATCCTTTACTGCTTCTCTCACCTGCTGTTTATCTTGTAATGCATTCTGGGCAGTGTCCAAATGATTCTGGAGATCTGCTCTTTGAGCAGCTTTTGCAGCTTCTGCTGATAGAAGCAATTCAGTCTTTGCTTTTACCTGAAAAGGGAGTAAAACAAGTACTTCAGTATGTATTACAAATGCTACAACTGTGGTTTCTTTTAATGAGTTTTGTTTTCTTAGAATAAATCATCAATTCATATGCAAAAGATGTGATTGAACCAAAATCCACCAGAGCATCAGTACAGTAATTCAGGAAAGAGACACAATTTAGCTTAATTCCATAGCAGGTCACCAATTATAACTATTTTTGAACAACTCTCAGAAAACAGCCTCCCCCCCACAAGTATTCTGAATTGACTTTTAATGTTGGTAACAACGTACAGTATTATGTTATATCTCATTCTATTGTTATATTCTATCGCAACTGAGTGGTTTTACCCAAGTCAACTCTAAACTCACTTTGAATAGAGCAAAACCAATGGACTCAAAGGGGGTATCTACAAGACTCTAGGGGCTAGTGGACAAGTCCGTTCAAATTTGCTTTACTGCCTACAGTTTTGGTTTCCTTCTATAAATATTAACTAGTGTTGATTATTATTTCTGGCACCTAAAATGAATTTAATCAAACCTATGGTTTGTCGAAACAAGCCAGGTTTATAATACAGGGTGGGAAGTTGGCTTGTTAACCACAGTTTGTCTAGATAGAGACAAAATGATATGCTACCATTAATCAATAGCCAGTACCTTCAATCTTCTCATAGATACAGGAAAAGGGAAGCAAAGAGCTAACAAATCTAAGGTGCACTAAAGCTCACTGATGTCAGAGTAAGCCATCGTTTATCATGATATGCAAATATGACCACTATCGTTTTAATGATCATTTTTTTAAAATCAGATCAAGATACACTGTTGCTGTTGGGTTTATTGAGGTTCATGCAATGTATCTGCCCCCACCCTTCTTATTCATAGGCATACAATATTACATTACCTGCAAATCAAGTTGAATTACTTTTTCTTTGCTTTCACTTAACTGACTGTTTAATTCACTTATAGTTGCTTCTAAGGAAATAACACGGTCTTGAGAAGATCTTAGATGTGCCTTTTGCTCCTGCACTTGCTCATGCAAATTCTCTAAAGCTTGTTTATGGCTTTCTGACTGATTTTTCAGTTTTTCTGTCAGCTGAGTAACCTACAAACAAACAAAAAAAGGCTCATTAGGAAGAAAAAGAATGATATTTATGAAATGAAGGTTTACACTGGCTATGAGCTTCTCCTTCAGAAGATTACTGTGACTCCTTTAGAAACTTTTCCTAACTTCTAAAATATGCTGTACATAAAGGACATATACTTTGTTGTCATGGGCTAATATAGAACATTTAAACTTTGGAAAGGGGAGAATAGTTATTTCAGACATGTTTATCAGTTCCTTCTGCTCTCTTAGTGGAAAAAAGCCTTTGGCTTATTCTTTTTCCATCACTGAGAAAGTAGTGGTAATCTAAGGAGCAATTTTCTATACATTTTTTTCAGTATACAAAAGATTCCTGAAATGTGATTATTTTCATTTTGCCACAGCTACAAAGATTAGGTACCACTCCAGGGACTGATTTCCCAATCAATGTATTCACATAAACATGAACCCTTTCAATGTGAAGTCGAAGGCTTTCACGGCCAGCATCCATAGGTTTTCCGTGGGTTTCTTCTGTGAGGCTGTTTTTTTGTCCTGTGACCTTCTCACAGCTGCAGGAGTTTACCGCATACCATGCAGCTGTGGACAAATTTACATAGGGACCACTAAACACAGTGTGCAAACATGAATCAAGGAACATGAGAGACACTGCAGACTGGGCCAGCCAGAAAAATCAGCAGTAGCAGAACATGTGATAAACCAACCTGGACACAAAATGTTACTTAAAAACACAGAAATTCTGGACCAGGCCAACAACTATCATGTCAGAATGCACAAAGAAGCTATTGAAATCCGCAAACACCTGGACAACTTCAACAGGAAAGAAGAAACCCTAAAAGTAAACAAAATCTGGCTACCAGTCTTGAAAAACACTAAAACACAAAACTCAACACATGCAAATGAACTCCACCCAGGAACAGGGGGATTTCCAGCAGATAATGGACCATTAGCCAAACAGACACTAATCCTCCTTGCATATCTCCACCCAGAAACTAGCCATTCAAATAAACAAATTTACATATCCTCTCCAACAAGGGCTCACAGTATATAAACCACACACACACACTCCTACCCAACTATTCTCTGAAGAGGCCAGCCACAGATGCAGGTGTAACATCAGAAATAAACTCTTCCAGAACATGGCCTCACAGCCTGAAAAAAACCACAGAAAACCTATGAACCCTTTCGCTGCACTGATTATGCAAATAATCATCACTACAGAAACAACAGTCCTTAAACTCCAAGGTATTCTTATATATCAAAATAAGAAGAAAAATATATACTAGAACTTCAAGAAATCAAAATTACAGCAATATTACAAGAACTGGAAAGGCCACTATTTAAAGTCTACCAAGAAATCTTCTTGTGAACCCTAGAACCTCTATGCTATATTGCCAAGCAAAGTCAGGACAGGGTAAGGTACTGCATAGATATGACAGGGAAGTACCATCCAAAAAGCTATGCTGACATCTCGCCATTACTGCTTAATTGTTTTTTGTTTTAAACATTAAACAAGCTTGTACATATTGATATACAAATTAACTGAGGCAACATAACTTGGAAATAATTCCATTGAAGTTGGTGGGATTCTCTTCCAGAACAATTAATTTAGAAGTGAGATGCCAATCTTATTGAGCTGAACAAGATTAAATGCACCTCAGGTACAGTATAATGGATTGTGACTCAAGATTTTAGCAGCTCTCAATACTGCAGATTCTTTGGGAGAAGGGTGTAATATAGCCCTAGTAACATAAATGAGAAAAAATACACAGATAGTTAAACAGTACAGTCGGCCCTCGGTATCTGCAGGTTATGGATCTGTGGATTCAACCAACCACAGATCGAAAACAATATTCCTGGAAGATGTTGAAGTGTCCATAGAACTGGGGCAGCAGGTACCCAGTGAAGTTGAGAGGCTAGAAAAGGTGGGGGCTGCCACGGTATGTAATGCTATGTTCATGTTGCCACCATTTTATAAAATGGGACTTGATCATCTGCAGATTTTGATTTCTGCAGGGGGTCCTGGAACCTATCCCTCACCAAGAGCCAATGGTAAATGTATTCACTTTTCACCTTAGGTAGCAAGAGGTATGCCTGGAATTAGTGCTATGCTTGGAAAAGAAGCACCAGCAAGTAGGAATCTACCTTTCTGGGACAGCATACATTTCCTCCCAGTATAGTACATGGCAGACAACAATGGAACAGGTATAACAGCACCCAGAAACAATGACAGAGAAAGGTACACATTCTGGCTGGGAAATTTATTTATTTAGAGTATTTATACCCCGCTCTTTAACCACCAAGGCTCTCAGAGCAGCTTACAAATTGTTAGCAATAGCACTTACATTTCTTTACTGCTTTATAGCGCAAGCACTCTCTAAGCAGTTTTTATAACATGTTAGCGAATTGCCCCCAACAAGCTGGGTACTGTGAAGTCGAAGGCTTTCACGGCCGGCATCCATAGATTTTCCTTGGGTTTCTTCTGGGCTGTGAGGCCGTGTTCTGGAATAGTTTCTATTTCAGAAACGTCAGAAAGAAACTATTCCAGAACACGGCCTCACAGCCCGGAAAAAAACCAAGGAAAATCTGAGGTGGGTACTCATTTTACCAACCTGTGAAAGGATGGAAGGCTGAGTGAACCTTGGAGCCCTGCGGGATTGAACTCACAGTGTTGTGGCTACACTACCAGCATTTAACCACTGCGCTACCAGGGGGATCTTTTTGTTATTTTGGAATGATAATATTGTATTATTAATTTGGAATAATAATATTCCAAAAAAGTAGCATGTCCAAGCTCTACATCTGTCTTGCAGCCTTCATGGACATCAGAGTTTTCACAAATCTAATTTCTAAGATTTGCTTGCAAAACTCACTGCCTTCTTTTCATCTCCTGAGGATGGGGTGGGCCCCCCATTTTTTCTTTCTTCTCCCCTGCTAAGTTGTAGTCCTAAGCCTGAACACTTTGTTGCTTTATTGTTGGCTGTGAGAAAAAGAGGATATTCTGGAATTTATTTGACTGATTTATTGATAGGTATCCTGCCTTTCTGCAAGATCCAAGGCAAATCATGAGAAAGAGAAGAGGTATCCTTAAAAAATGCCTCGGCAACAGATTTCCTGTTTATTTTCAGTTTCAAACAGTACATACCGTGTGGCTCAAACAACAGATCAACACATCTTTTTTTATTCTTCAATAACAAGAGAGGGCAACATGTGTCTCTGGACAGCAAGTGGCCCACAATGCCATTTTGGAGCCCCCAGGTCCCACCACTACCCCCCCTCCCTCAAATTGGCAACTGGCAAAATTTGGAAGCAATATTTTCTTTTACTATATATGCTTCTATGCTTTTAAGGGACTTAGGGAAAACAATTTTGCCATGTTCTCCCCTCACATCCAGCTGTTTCAAATCCGAGAAAGGCTTTTGTTCAATCAGGAAGACAATTGGATTTTGACTTTTGCTTTAATTCCTGGCTGGAAAAGAGCATTCTCCTAGGCATAAAAGAGCCCAGGGTGGCCAGAAAGATGGGATAATGTACCCAATATGATTTTTGTTGTAATTGTTAACTGTATTTGAGTCTACTTTGATTCAAGGCAACCCATCAATGAGACACCTGCAAGAACCCCTGTCCTCAATCACTCTGCTCAAGTCTTGTAGGCTCAGGGCCATGACCTCCTTGATTGAGTCTATCCATCTGGTATGCGGTCTTTCTCTCTTTCTACTGCCCTCCACCTTTCCTAGCATTATTGTCTTTTCTAGTGAGTCATGTATTCTCATGATGTGGCTGAAGTATGACAGCCTCAATTTAGTCATCTTGTCTTCCAGGGAGAATTCAGGCTTGATCTGCTCAAGGATCTATTTCTTTGTCTTTTTGGTCATCCACTGTATCCTCAGTACTGTTCTCCAGCACCAAATCTCAAATGAGTTGATTTTTTTTTTCTATCAGCTTTCTTCACTGTCAAACTCTCACATCCATATATGGTGATAGGAAATACAATGGCGTGGACAATCTTAACTTTACTGTTCAGTTTTATATCTTTGCACTTTAGGATCTTGTCTAGTTCCTTCTTAGCTGCCCTTCCTAGTCCTAGTCTTCTTCTGATTTCTTGATTCCGTTCTGATCAATGATTGATCCAAAGTATGGGAAATCTTTAACTATTTCAATTTTTTCATCATGCAGATTGAGTTATTATTAATCCTCTATGGCCATTATTTTTGTTTTTCTTAGACTGTAAGCCAGAGGGCAGGAAACTAGTTTGTTGTTCTCTTACTTGTAAAGTGCCATGTACAGAGAAGGCCCTATATAAACAAATGATGATGATGATGATTAATGTTCAACAGCAAGCCTGCCTTAGCACTTTCTTCTTTGACTTTCTCTAGTAATCGTTCCAGTCTTTGTTGCCTTCTGCTAGTAAGTATGGTGTCATCTGCAGCCCTCCAAAGTCCTATGGAAGGCTAATGCAGCCCTTTTGGAAACTGCCCACCCCTGCTCTATAATGAGTCTGCAACTTTCCCTCAGTAAATTTCTTACCTGTTCTTGCAGTGTGTGGTTCTTCTCCTGTAACTGGTTAAGAACTGCTGTTTCTCCTTCACCAGCTTGAATTTTGGCATACAAATCCTCCCTCTCTTTTTCTAGCAGAGAGATATTCTCCTTACTCTTTTGTAACAGGGCTTCAAGGTTTTGAATTTTTTGATCCTTATCACCAATCTGACGTAGTACTTGCTCCAAATCATTCTGGGGGGATGGGGGATACAATAGCTTAAATTAATTATGAAACATTCAAATATTTGTATTTATTTACTGTATTTAGAAATTTGCCCTGACAGAGTTAACGTTAAGAATTAATTGAAACAACTCAAGACTCTTTTTAAAAACAACTAAGGTAAATGGCAACAATAGCAAGGTAAAATAAGTTAGAAATCAGAAAAATGCAAAGCAAGATCAATTTGGTTAGTCCAGCTTCTAAGAGCCACTTAAACTTGCCCTCCCTAGACCAATTGGGTGTGGTATTTAAGGCCTTGATGAATATTTAAGGAGAGCCTTTGAATTTCTTCCTGGGAAAGATCAGCTTAATGTAACTTTCCCAAAGGAACAGGGGGTCCCACCTTCAGTGGAGATGAAGAATCAAACTGGGCAGCTGCCACTCTGGAGGTGGTGGTGGTGGAACAAGAAGCATGCCTATGAATTCAAGAAGGTAGGAAAAGTGCCTGACAGGGGACCCTTCCTTGGAAACAAACTGGGGAGATTGGAGGGGGAGAGATACACATACAAAAATAGTTATCCTCCAAAAGGAGAAACATTTGTAAAAGCAAGGAGAGACTGTGCCTACCAAACCTCCAAATGGGCAGAGTTCTCAAAAGCAGAGACCATTGTTCTTGTTGTGGACAGCCTAGCATCCACAACTCATTTGCAGGAGTACAGTTGCAGATCTTAGTGCCCCAGTTGGGCACTCACTGAAACACACTGGACCTAGTCCATTTAGGACTTTAAAAGTCAAGACTCATATCTTGAACTGAACACCTAGAGAATTCAGCAGCCAATAAATCTATTTCAAAACAGATGTTAATATGTGATGTGGCTTATACTTTCAGCAGATGAGTAAGCAAATTCTGAACAAGTTTAAGTGTTCAGCCTGCTTAATGGTAACCACATTAAGAGCATTAGATACCATATATCCTCATGTATATGCTGGGGGAAAATTGACAAAAAAATCAACCCCCAAAAACCTGGGTCAACTTATTCACAGATCAGTTCTGGAAACAGATGATGGACCGTGCTGGCTGGAAGAGCTCTGTGTTCCCCACCATTTTGGGCACTTAAAGTGGAGCAGAGAGGTGGCCACCATTTTTAATAAAGGCCTACTGTATAAGCTTCGCACAGCTTGGCAGTCTCTCTGCATGCCTCATGAGGTGAGGCTTATACAGTAAGCCCTTACTAAAAATGGCTGCAATGAACATGAGGTGAGGCTTATATAGTAAGTTCTTATTAAAAATGGCTGCCACCACTCTGCTCCACCTCTGCTCCAAAACAGCCAGCACTCTGTAGTCTTCAAGCTTCCCCACATAGCTGCTGAATGCTGCTTGGACCAAAAAAGAAGGTGGGAAAGGAGGGAGGGCTGCCTTTCTTCCTCCAGTTTGGGCAAGGGAGGGGTAAGGGGTGTGTGAGCATTGCTTCCATGCCCAGCCACACCTCTGGTGAAAGACTTCGCACTGGGTCCCTAATAGGGGCAGGTTGCTGTCCTTGCTCTTCTCCCCCACTCATTTTTTTCAGGCCACATTTTCATTCTTTTTCCTCATTTATATTCCTTTCCCTTTCTGTATTTGTGTAGATGTAAACATTCTAAGATCAGCAATACAATTTACACACATGCCTATTATAACCCTCAAATAAACAGATCCTCTTTAGCGCTTCCTAAGTACAGTAGGACCCCCTTATCCGCTGGGAACTGGTTCTGGGGGGGGCATGGATACTGAAAACTGTGAATAATAGTGAACGCCATCAAAAATAATGGGACTTCCGATTTAAAATACCATAGAGTTGCCTTGGAGGACCTAGAAAATGGCTGGAGAGGACACATTTTCTAGGAAGACTCTATGGTAGGTGTGCCCATGGATAATTGAATCAGTGGATAATTGAATCAGTGGATACAGGGGTCCTACTGTATGTTCCCTCTATGCATTTTCTAAAGAAGAGGAAAATATTTGTTTGTTACATGCTTCTACGTTTTACCCTTGACTTATCCACGGGTCATAGCAAAATCCATAATTTTGGCCCCAAAACTTGTCTTCAACTTATACATAAAATCAACTTATACACACACCATCCACCGTACAAATCACCAAAGCATACTATCTAGATCTTTATCTCCCTGTAATGGGCACACTGAACCTATCAAAGTAATGGTTGTATACACTGGCAACATGAATTTCTACCAAGTAGCAAGTTATCTAACCTGGGCTTCTCGGAGCTTTGCTGTTGTGCTTTGTTGAAGATTCTGTTGCTCCTGATGCTGCTGTTTCATTTTATCTAACTGATGCTGCAGTTCAGTTGCATTTGCTGCTTTCTCCTTTAGCTTAGAAAAATAGTCACAGACTGTTGACTGAAAACTGATAAGCACAATTCAGTAGTTTAATAGTGTTTTATCATTTAATCTAATACTGATGCACTTCATAATAGAAACCTTTTACATTACTTTAGAAGTCATGTATTTTATGTTTGTCAAAGACAAAGCAAAACAATCAATATTCTATCAACATTTTTCACACCATCGAAGATCTATCTATAATAAAATTATGTAAACACTCATGGTATTTCATATCTGGAAACTTGCAAGAAAAAATCTTCTGCTGTCCCATTAATATGCATTTGGATATAATTAGATTTTTTAGATGCTCAGTTTTAGGTAACAATTTTACAGCTGTTGCACACTTTCAACTAGAGAAAAGTAGAGACCTTTGCCTAACCACAGGAAAATACTTGGGGCAAAATAAATGTTAAAAGGCTATTGACATAAGAGATCCACAGATCTGTTGAGAGTTATCATCTTACCTACTTTGTGTATCATCAGAATGGAAAGGGGGAAGAATAAGGGAAGAAAGGGAACACTATAAATAGATTTTAGAAGACAGAGTTCTGTAGCTAAGACTAACATTCTGACTATTTTCCTCAGTGCAGATACAACTGAAAAATTTAAGAAGTCCCAAAGAAGCACTAGACCAAAGTGAAGAGATTGTTGACAGTTCATTGACTGTTGCCAGCATTCAAGATAGACTGATTTCAGTTCAAAAGAAAGGTCATCCATGGCCCATTTACAAATCCCAAACTAATAATTTCACACGTCTCTCAGAAAAACTTCCATGCCAGTTTATCCTCTTTGCAGCTGCCAGACTTATTTTTGTTCATGTGCTTCCCCTTATTTCAGTACTACTATGTAACTGTTTGACCTATGATGCTTATGGGCTTGCTATTTACTCCAAATAATATATACAGTGGGACCTCCGTATTTGCAGGGGTTTAGTTCTGGACTCCCTCCTCCTGCAGATAGCAAAAAACATGGATCGTTAAGTCCTATATAAATCAATGGGTGTCATCATTTTAAGTATGGGTGCCAGCATTTTAAGTATGAGGCGCTGGCATTTTAAGTATGTGGCAACAATCCACAGATGCTGGAATCCACAGATACTGAATCCACAGATACAGAGGGCCCACTGTATAGTCACAGAGTAATAGAATCATAGAGTTGGAACCTCATGGACCATCAAGTCCAACCCCCTGCTCAATGCAGAATCTCCAGCTAAAGCATCATCAGAAAGTAGCTGTCTAACCTCTTTTTGAAGGTGTCCAGAGAAGGAGCCCCCACCACCTCTCTAGGCAATTGGTGCTATTGCCAAACCACTCTTACTGTCAAGAAGTTCTTTCTAATGCTCAATCAAAATCTACTCTCCTGTAACTTCAAACCATTAGATCTGGTCCTACTGTCTGGGGCAGCAGAGAATAGGCCTGCCCACCCACTCTCTATGACACTTCTTGAGGTATTTAATGAGTGAGATCATGTCACCCCTCAGTTTTCTCTTCACCAAGCTGAACATGCCCAGCTCCTTCAACCTCTCCTCATATGTTTTGTTGTCCATAGCTCTTATTATCCTCATTGCTCTTCTCTGAACCTGCTCCAACTTGTCTATATCCTTCTTAAAATGAGGTGCCCAGAACTGAATGCTGTACTCCAGATGAGGCCTAAGCAAGGCAGAATATAGCAAGACTATTATTTCCCTTGACTTGGAAACTGTGCTTCTATTAAGGCAGGCTAGAATAGAATAACATTTGCCTTCTTTGCTGCAGCATCACACTGTGTCTCATGTTCAATTTTTGAGTAACAATAATCTCAAGGTCCTTTTTGCATGTAGTACTGCTGAGCCATGTATCCCCCATCCTATACCTGTGTCTCTGATTTCTGTGGCCTAGATGTAAAATTCTGCATTTGTCTCTACTGAATTTCATTTTATTAATTGCTGCCCAAACTTCTAGTTTATCCAGGTCCTTTTGAATTTGGTTCCTATCTTCCAAAGCATTAGCCATGTCTCCCAGTTTTGTGTCATTTGCAAACTCGATAACCATTCCTTTCACCCTGCCGTCTAAGTCACTGATAGAAATGTTGAAGAGTAAAAGCCCTAGGATAGAACCCTGAGGCACTCCACTCAAGACCTCTTTCCAGTTTGAAGTGCAGCCACTGATGATGACTATTTGAGCACAGTGTCCAACCAGTTATGGATCCATCTGACAATGGCCCCATCTATTCCATATTTAATCAGTTTGCTAATCAAAATATTATGGGGGACCTTATCAAGTGTTTTGCTGATTATGTTCTCATGGTTTTCTCTAGATAATCTGAGGCAAATTGCACATTTACTTGGTACTCACAGTACATTCAATTAAATGCAAAAATGTGAAAAGGGGTTTTCAATTACCAATTAAAGAAAGTAAATAAATAAATAGTAATCCAGAACTAGATCTTGTATTTAATTCCTACCTCCTCCTCAGCACGTGAAAGTTTTATTTGAAGATCAGCAACCTGCTGTTCCTTGTCCATCAGCTTTTCGCTAGACAGCTGTCTCTGCTCTTTTAGCCGTCCATGTGCTTCTCCAAGTTGATGCTCTGTCTCCAGAAGTTTATTGTGCAACTGAGAAGAAAAGCGAGTCTCAATTTTCTTCTCCAGACAGAAATGTCACACTATATACTTAATGTTCCATGTGTGTGTATGTGCCTTCAAGTCACCTATCAACTTATGGAAACCCCATAGCTGCATACAAATGGTATCAACATATCTGGCAAGGTTTGTATAGCTCCCAGCAACAGGTTTGGGGCTGCACACTCAGTCCCATCAAAAAACTACTGCTCTCAGATTTGACAAAGCTTAGCAGGTGGAGGAACTCAATTAGTGCTTTCTTTCCACCACCACTGCGGTACAACTGGACCTCAATTAACATTATGGGCTTAGTCTGGTGCTTTTTTTTTTTTACTTTGTTCCGTGCCTTCAAGGTGTTCCTGACTTACAGTAACCCTAAGATGAATTCATCATGGGGTTTTCTTAGTAAGATTTGTTCAGAGAGAGTTTGCCTTTGCCTTCCTCTGGGGCTGAGAGGACTGTGACTTGCCCAAAGTCACTCACTGGGCTTCCATGACTGAGCAGGCATTCAAACACTGGTCACCCAGAGACGTGGTCCAACACTTAAAGCACTACAACAAACTGGTTCTTTGTTTTGACTTATTTTTTTCATTTCTGGATACTCTAAATATAAAAGCACCAATTGTTTAGATTTTGCACTCAATGCATTGTCTGCACTGAGTTTCAATGGCTATGTTTACTTTCAGGCACACTGTATGCCCTTAAAAACAAATACATACAATAAATCAAACAGTCCATATTACTACAATCAACAAGCACATAATATCTTAACACATTTTTATCTCCATTACCAATGTAAGCAAAGACTGTAAGACTTTAGAATGATTCTACAGGAAATATCTCAGAGTCAGAAAAAATTAAACCAACCTCTTTCAACTCCCTGGCTATCAGAAGAGCCAGTGAACTAGACATTCTCCCAACGTATCTTCAATCAGAAACAGTTGAGAGAGCATGTATGTCAATGATCAGGTTTTGTCCATCACAAGTAATATACAATCCATTCCTAGATCAAGGAATAGAACCTTGTAGAATATGGGCCTTAATCCTACTTTAGTTTTCACTAAAATGGTGTAATGATACAAAGAATCTGACTGCTGTCCTATTAACAGAGATATTTTTAAAAATTACATCAGTGATTCAGAACCTATACTAGTTATCCTAGAGCCCTCAAAGTCCCCAGTGTATGGGGTAAAGTTTTATTAGCAATGAATATGCTGAGAACTGTTAGGCATTTTGCATAGTTAGAACCATTCAGAGACAACCGTTCATTCCACACCCCACCACATCTTTCAAACAGGCCTGCAGTATCACTGTCATATGGATCAGCAACTGGAAAGAATCTTCCCAGGGGCTGCTTTCTTGGGGCCCTGGTTAACTCCTAAAAGCACTAAAAGGCCTTCCTAATTGATTTGGCCTTTTGCAGCCAATATCACATGAATACAGTAGATTTTAAACAGGTATGTTGTTGTTGTTGCTGTTGTTTTACTTGATGTGTCTAAAGGGATAATACTAAGATTTTCAAAGATGAAAATTCAGTCTGGATGAAATGAATCCCTTTTTGACATAATCACAAAAAATACCAGTGATCTGAACTTTCTTTCTGTGAAATATATTACTCCAAGATTTCCCACACAGAAAATATTTCCCCCAAATCCTATTAATTTGCAAATCCTCTATGACAATGAAATCAATTTCCAGCTGAACTCATCACTTAGGTACCACACTAGAATTGTTATGTTTGGTTGCTAAGTACCCATTCTACAAACAGAATTCCAAATAGGATGACAGAATCTTCATCTCTGGCACATCATCAAAGAACAATATTATCAATTATTTCTATGAAGCCAGAGAGATATGCAGAACTAAAAACAGGCACAGCATGAGCATAAATCTACTACAGGCACATAATTAGAAAATGAAGGCTGATTCTTCATGTTAAAAATGTAAAGCAACTGTCAAAGAAAGAATCACTTAGAGCAGAAATTTGCAATTTGCCTGGGAACAGCCAAGTGGTAAACTAGAAAAGCCAGCTTTCCTCTTCCAATGATAAAGGAATGTTTGGCCAGATAATAAAAATACTGCAGGGGAGAAAATATAAAACACTTTGATGTAAAAACCTGCCAACCTCACCCACAACGTTCCAGCTGTGGTTGTAATATCAGTTCATTGAAGTGGGAGTGCCCAATAATAATTCTAGTACACATTGTTTGAATAAACCTTGTTTTAGAAACTTTGCTGGTTATCACTGATATGAACATTTGGAACCTCTCAATTATCCACCAGAGGCAGACAGTTTGTGCCATTGTAGCTACCATATGTACTACAATATTGGAATTTCTGCCTTCCGTACCTCAATGGACAGAGAATGTGATCTCTCAATTTAAGGTGTGGTCTTAAACCACGAATAAGACTGGTCCTACTCCTGAGCCAGGATGACTGTTTTACGAGTGCACCAAAGGAAATTACTGCCCCAACCACAATATTAGAAGCCAGTGCATCCAGAAGCTTCAGTAATCTTAAGATGATTTGGGAGTTGTCCTTAAAAAGGATAACAAGAGCTCTCTTAATTTGTAGCAGGGGAAACAGAATAGAGAGTAGCAACTAAAACCACTAGGAGCTATATATTTTATTAATTTTTACTTCTGAAAGAAAGGGACAAGCTTCTCTCCTTTGATTAAATTACTACCAAAAGGAATGATTAACTGCCCTTTCTGTATGGGCATGGTGGCTGGGTTGGAGACAGATCGGTTCACTAGTATGATAGTGTGGTTCCACTGCTAAGGGAATCTTTCGAAAAGCAGAATAAGCATATTGTATATTTTTGTGCCTTATCTTTGCTATAGAGCTAACTTATTATATTTTTCTGCTCTTTTGTTATTGTTGGTTTATTTGGGCTTTTAATCACTTCATTATTTTCACAAGCACATGTAGTTAAGTAACAGTAATAATGGGTATCTACCAAATCATTTTGACAGCCTATACAAGGAATGGGCAACCTTTTTGCCCTCAAGTACTGCATATGGCAGCAAGGCAAGGGCCACAGGCCAGCAGCGAATGGGGCTCCAGCCTTCCCATCTACCCACACACTGACCCAAGTTGCCCATCTCTTGCCTATATGTATGTTAGCATTTAGCAACTTGTTAAATGCAACTTATACTCCAAAATAAGTCCTCAGAACATGCTTTCAATATATTCACCACTCCATCCCATCGTTTCTCTTTCCTCCAATCTGGCTTGTTTTCATTATTTATTCTGTTTAGTAATCCCAATAACAGAATACTAAAGAGAAATTATAACTTCTATGTGATAAACTTCTACCTTACCTGATTGAGTTCATTTTGAAGTTGCAGGCTATGCTGTTCTTTTTCCTCTCTTTGTTGTTGTAGCTGTTTAAACTCTGCCTTAAGATGCTGGTATTTGGTCTCTGCTTCTGCCAATTCCTCCTTAAGTTTTTGACTTGCTTCTCTTCTTTCATCTAATTCTTTCCGTAACCTCTGTAATGAGTCCTCAGATGCAGATAGTCTTGCCTGAAGTTGTTGGCAGTCCAAATCCTTTTGATTAAGGGTTGCTTGCAGATTCTTTTTACTAATTGATTCCTCAGTTTGCTTTTCTTCTAACCGAGTGTAATCCAATTCTCTCTTTTTCAGTTTTTCCAACAGACCCTGCAAGATCAGATCAGATGTTGGTGACCAATAGTTGCATGCTCCTGGTATCAAAATCTACCACAGAGTAAACAAATTGCAGTTTCTAATCTCCCCTTATTTTGTCTGCCTTTCTTCTGTGCCAGAATACAATTTCCTGATTTATATCGTTATACCATTAAGGTCAAGAGGACCAGAAGAAAGCAAGAGGCAAGCATATTTCACACTGCAAATAGGCTCAAATATGAGCCATCCCTGAAACCATCTGATTTTTACATCCTGATCCCAAAAGCTGATCAACTAATAAGTGTAGAATGATATGCAACAGCCATCAAGACAGAAAGCCATGGTCCCTGTTGCTTAATCAAATACTGTCTCTGAATGGGATTATTTCACTATGCTATAAATATGTAGCATCAGCTAAAACTGATGTAGCATAGATTGGTATACTGCTACAGTATTTTTATAATGAGATTAGTTCAATCCATCTCAACAACTAAATAGGTTAACTAATTTAACCTAAAGTAAATAAATAGAATGTTCTTTTAAATTACTGGCATTTACGCGACAGATCACATTTATGAACTGCCTAGGAAGCATGTGAAAGCTCTCAGTCTCCCTGCTTCTGTTGGTGAGAACTGCAACGGAACTGTAGATGTGGCTTCTGTGGTCTGTCTGTCACAATGGAACTCATGTACTGGTGGCTGCAATTACAGCATCCATATGGCTGTTGTTCCTAAATGGCCACATACTCTCAAACCTGAAAAATATCTGGAGGCTGACTTCACTGTAACTTCTATGTTTATCCTTGCTGAAACCAAAAACATGTCCCTTCAAACATCAAGAAATGGGATTACTCTTACTGGGTTATCTTAAATGAAAATCACTGAAACAGCCAAGCCACAACTGAACATCTCAAATATTTTACCTATCAGCTTTGTGAACTTGACACAGTACATATTCATTAATTTAATTTTGAAATTTCAAGGCATAAACTGAACTTCAGCTAATTACTTGTAAAAGAATACATCTGCTGTAAGTTTACACTTCCAGGTATATGTGATATATTTCTTACCTGATTTTTCTGCGTTAATTCATTAACTGAAATTTGAAGTTTTTGAAGTTCCTCTACATATACAGCAACTTCCTGAGGTCCTTTGGCAAGTTCAGCTCTTAACTGATTGATGGTAGCCTTAAAAAAAATGACACAACAGAAAGGCAGTTCACATCTTTAGCTAAATATATAGGTTTCATAACAGAAACAGAATAAAATTAAGTTCTGATTGCCTTAGCACAAGACTGGGGATGTGGGGGGGGGGGAGATTAATGAATTATATTCTAGAAAATCCATTCTCAGAAGAAGCTTTGCCACTACATCACCTCTTCCAGTTTCTCCAAGAAAGAGCATAAGTTCTAGACTTGTCTAGAATCCTATTTGCCAACTGCAGAGGAGGTATGCAAGTCAGAAGCCAACCGTCTTCCCCCAGTGATGCACCTTCTTCCCAGGGTACTCAGCACAGACTCCCTGGTAATCTCTGCATCAACCATCTAATCAGGATTCTGGCTGGCAGCCAGGTAGCAAGCCAACTCTCCCCAGGGCAGACTGAAAACAGAAGCCTACTTTCCAGTCCACCCAATATTTCCACCATGAATTTTCTTATCCTCTCTTTCTTAAGTCAGAGCACACAAGTTCATGTGATATTGCGTTTGGTCCAGGAAAGTTTTTTCTGCTCTTTGTTTCCTGCTCTTTGTCACAAGCTCAGTAGCTAGTGTTTTTGGCTAGTGTTTAATTCCTTTTATTGTATTAGGGGGAAGTGGTTTTGGCCTGCATGTGTATCTTTCCAACTTTGGAGGCTGAGATGTCATGAGCATGACCAGCTTTTAGGTCACTGTCCTTGCTTTACTCCCAAATGGTAGGGGAAACATACAGTGGTTTATATCCATGTGGATCCCAGTGATTACTATTCCAAAGGTTGCCCAAGGAGGTTGACTAGGGACAAGGATTCACAGGTTGGCAGTCAGGTTAGATTATGCCTGGATCCATTGCCCTGTGCTGTGCCAAGGCCCTAGCAGCTGTAACCAATCAGGTTGTCACCATTTCAACTCTGACTTTTGAAGAGTTTGATTTCCATTTATTAAATATAAGCTTCTTTTTCTTTACTATAATTACAAGAGGCTTCTGTTTTAAAAGTGAAAGCTAAAAGGGTCTTCCCTGACTCTGATAAAGCATGCTCGAGATTTTCACAAGGCAATTTCCCTCTTTTTAATATCCTTCAGTTCAATACAGACCAAAGTATCATAAATATACTAGGTGATCGGATGGTAGTTCTAACGTACCTACTTTGAATACTCCTCTCCATTGACACCCCCTTGTCATGGGAGAGAGGCTTGTGTACCCTAATGATGTTTTGAGCTATGCTGGCGGTGGCATAATAGCCACCAGTAGGGTCTCCGATGCCAGACAGGTCAAAACCGAAGGGTCTGACAAAAAGCATCAAAGGGCAGGATGGGCTCTCTAGCCTTAAGACAACCATCCTAGGAGAAGGAAAACTCTAATCCCAAACCTGGGCAGATGGTGCTCGTCCAACCCTGTAAGGTCAACCATCTAACAGAAGGAAACTCTAATCAAACCTACGACCCAAGGACCTCGCTGCTACCATCCATGCTTGCAAGGCCACAGCAGATGAACCTTTGGTTTAAAGGGTGAGGCCAGTTCTGTCCACGCTGCGCTCCACCAGAAAAATCCATTGCACAGGCTCGAATAAAGGGTGAGGCCAGTTCTGTGCACGCTGCACTCCACCAGAAAAATCCATTGCACAGGCTCGAAGGACAAATCCATTTCCAAAAAAGCCCTGTAGCAATAGGCGAGGGACGAAATGGCCGGTGTAAAGATGCACTGGAAGCCGCAGACCCAACCCTGCATGCAGGCAGTTCAGGACTTTTGGTCACTTGAGGCTGACCCGGGAGATGACAGTCTTGTTCGGCAGCATCCTGAACAACCAAGCAGCCTTTTTTAAGGAGAGCACTGCTTGCTCCATATGGAGAGGGGCCTAGAAAAGGTGGCCTAACGAAAGCTCATCCCCATCTACCTGGTTGGCTAGCCACAGCCAACAGGCATCTTCTGATATGGTCAAACCAAGGCAAAGAAACAAAGGCACTCATCGGCCTCCAAAGGTGTAAATAAACTGACGTTTGCATGCTTGGACATCAGAACCATGAGAGACTCTGCACATAGTGGACGGCCTGAGCGTCATTCTGCTCTAATAGCCCATGAACTATCACGACTTAAGATTGACATCGCTGCTCTTAGTGAAGTTCGTCTCCATGAGGAAGGCAGCCTTAAAGAATACAGTGCCAGCTACACACTTTACTGGTCTGGTAAACCCAAAACCGAAAAACATCTTTCAGGGGTAGGCTTTATGATTAAAAACTCCATTGCCTCCAAACTCAACAAATGCCAACAGGACACTCTGATCGCATTATTTCTTTACGCCTCCCTCATGTTGTTCTCTTTAGTATATATGCCCCAACTATGCAAGCCAACCCTGTAGAGAAAGACAAATTCTACACAGACCTACGCCAACTCATACAAAAAGTCCCTGTAGAAGATAAAATTATTATCCTTGGTGACTTCAATGCCAGAATAGGAAAGAACTCCGAAGCCTGGAAAGGTGTCTTAGGCAAGCATGGTGTTGGAAATTGCAATGATAACGGACGCCTCTTGCTAGAGTTCTGTGCAGAACAACAGCTGACTATTACAAACATTATCTTTCAGCAGAAAGACAGCTTGAAGACAACCTGGATGCATCCCCAATCCAAACACTGGCACCTCATTGACTATGTTCTAGTCCACCAGAGAAACATTCGCAATGTCCGTCATACTCAAGTGATGCCCAGTGCAGAATGCCAAACAGATCATCGTCGCGTAAGATGAAAACTAAATCTTCATCTTAAGTTAAAACCTAAGAGGGGTGGCATCTTAAAGAAGAGACTCCGTCAACAATCTTCAACAAACTACCATGAGAGACAATTTCCAGGCAAATCTGCAAACAAAACTTGAAGACCATCCTACAGATCCTTCTCCTACAGTGCTTTGGCAACATATCAAAAACAGTATCCTCCAGTCTGCAGAAGAATCCCTCAGGTTCTCCCACAAGAAAAATCAAGACTGGTTTGATGAAAACAATCAAGAGATCCAGGAGCTGTTGGCAAAGAAGAGAACTGCTCACCAGGCATACCTCGCCCAGCCAACTTGCCATGTAAGAAAAGCAGCTTTCCGTCTCACATGTAGTAAACTTCAACAAAAACTCCGAGACATGCAGAACAAGTGATGGATCAATATAGCAGAAAAGACACAACGCTGTGCAGATCTGGGTGATCTTAGAGGATTTTATGAAGCTCTTAAAGCAGTGTTTGGATCTACGTATCAGGTCCAAAGCTCCTTATACAGTACAGATGGTCAAACATTAATTACTGATAAAACCTCCATCCTGAATTGATGGGCTGAACATTTTCAAAGTCTCTTTAGTGCCAACCGAGTAGTCCAAGGCTCAGCTATCCAACATATGATACAAAAACCAATGAAAAATGAATTGGACATAGCTCCCACTTTGGAAGAGACCCTTAAGGCCATACAGCAGATGAAAAATGGCAAGGCAGCTGGGACTGATGGAATCCCACCTGAAGTTTGGAAACACAGAGGTCATGTACTCCACGATAAATTCCATGAATTCCTTGTGAATTGCTGGGAAAAAGGGGAACTGCCATCAGACCTCCGAGATGCAGTCATCATCACCCTGTACAAGAAAAAAGGAGCAAAATCCGATTGCTCAAACTATCGAGGCATAACACTGCTCTCTATTGCTGGAAAAATCCTTGCAAGGATACTCCTGAACAGGTTAGTTCCTGCTATTGCAGAAGAACTTCTCCCTGAAAGCCAATGTGGCTTCAGAGCCAATAGGAGTACTGCAGATATGCTCCAAAGGGCTACGGCTGAGCTTGAAGAAGAAGACGGCTTCTATATATGTTACCGTATTGATGGTAGCTTGTTTAACTTAAGCCATATGAGGGCTCGCACTAAGACTCTAAACTATCTAGTTCGTGAGCTGCTCTTCGCTGATGATGCTGCCCTTGTTGCTCACACAAAAGAAGCTCTGCAGCGCCTAACATCCTTCTTCACAACAGCTGCAGAGCTGTTTGGGCTCGAAGTCAACCTTAAGAAAATGGAAGTTCTCTACCAGCCTGCACCACAGGACGAACACCATCATCCCCACATTGCGGTAGACAAATCTGTGCTTAAGTCCGTTCAGCAGTTCACCCACCTGGGAAGCATCATCTCCTCAGATGCCAAGATTGACAAAGAGATCGATCACAGATTAGCAAAGGCATACAGCGCATTTGGAAGACTTTACAAAAGAGTCTGGAGTAACAAACACCTGAGGCGAAGCACAAAAATCAGTGTGTATAGAGCCATTGTATTGCCTATTCTCCTTTATGGGTCTGAAACATGGGTCACCTATCGCTACCACTTACGACTCCTCAAACGGTTTCATCAGTGCTGTATATGCACAATCCTAAATATACACTGGACTGACTATGTGACAAATGTTGCTGTCCTTGAGCAAGCAGGGATCACCAGCATTGAGGCCATGATATTGAAAACACAGCTGTGCTGGGCAGGGCACATTTCTAGGATGGAGGACCATCGCCTCCCCAAAATAGTACTCTACAGTGAACTCGCCATGGGTCAGTGTAAGAGGGGCGCTCCAAAAAAGCGATACAAGGACTCCCTGAAATAACATCTCAGGCTCGGCCAAATTGATCACCAACAATGGTCTACCCTGGCCTCACATCGGGAGACATGGAGACGCACTATCCACAATGCTGCAGCCTTACTTGAGAACTCATGCCGAACAAGTCTTGAAGAGAAACAACAACGCAGAAAGAATCATAACCCGGAAAAATCACCCAAGGAGACCTTCTGCTGTGCTTTCTGCAACCGGACTTGTTTATCTCGGATTGGCCTTTTTAGTCATCGGCGTGCTTGCAGAAAGCATGGGATGAGTCCTTCCTGAACCTTCGTTTGCGAAGAAAAGCCAGAGAGAGAGAGACTTTGACTACTAAGCATAAGCGGAATGAATACTGTGGCTACCCTCTCTTTTTCCTAAAATTCCTCCAGACTTCCATCTCTGATACCTAAGGATGCTCTATTAGGTCAAAGGTATTTAAAGGAACAGAAAAGGAAGTCACAGCAGCTGCTCACCTCAGTGGTAAGTTCACTCGAGCAGTGGGCATAGACTTTTTAAAAAAGAAAGAAAAGGGAAATATTATCAAGCACATCAGCACTGCCATTTCTCTTTTTCCCCATTTTAAATCTGTGTCCTATGCTGACTGAAGAAGCACCAGGACAAACAGTCCACCCACTGGCAGGATAAGGGACACTTTTTCCACTTCTGCTCACAATCACCGCCTGAGCTAAGAGGCTCAACTTGCCTCACAGCAGTGCTTCCACAGTTATGGCACAGATATACAGTTCTTGATGACAGCCTTTGCCTTTTCTCCTTCCCAAGTCTAATACTGTGCCATTATTCACATACTTACTTGGATGGATAGCAGAATTCATTTATTTATAAAGATATTTCTATACCACTTTCTGGTTCTGATAAGAACCACACAGAAGTTTCCATAAACAAAATACTACCCCACTTAATACAACAATAGAATGAAAACAGAGTATTAAAACCAAGAAGAACAGAGATTTGGGTTTGTTTGTCTGTTTCAAAATAGAAATAATTATTTTTTACTGTGCATCTGTGCAGTTATGAGGCACTAGGTTTGTTTAACTGCTTATTAAAATGTGAGTTAAACCATGACTCACTAGGAAAGACAATAATGTTTGGTAAGGAAGAAGGCAATTGGAAAAGAGGAAGAGTGTGTTACAGGTGGGCAGACTCGATCAAGGAAGCCACGACCCTAGGCAAGAACTGAGCAAGGCTTCTGATAACAGGGTGACTTGGAGGCCTCTCATTTATACAGTCTCCAGAAGAGAAATTCAATTTGAAGGCAATTAACAACAAATAAATTTATCTAGTTTAACATAATCTTAAAGGTATCTTTGAGAAGTGGAGTAAATATATATTCAATGAGATATAGGCTTTTTTGAAAAAAAATTACCTCAAGTTTAAAAACCTCCATTAGAATGCAGCACAAAAATAAACAGATGATAGATGAATGATGAAAGAAAACAATGAAAAGTATTATTGCAACATTTAACATAGAATTTAAGAGGTATACCCTTAGCAGATTTAAACTGCAATCCCACATATGCTTACCTGGCCAAAGTCCCATTAAATTCAGTGGACCTTACTTCTGAGTATACATGTGCAGATTTGCACTGCATGTTACAAAACGTATGCCAGAAATAAGAACCCAGCTGACACAGCAGAATTCTCTTCTGATAAAATATACCTAAGATTCTATACTATTAACCTTTAGGTAACATTTGTGTCCTTTAATACAGGACTTATTTGCACTTTGCTCGCTGAAGGTATATAGAATAATTATTTCGTTTGGTCTAGAGCTTCAGTACAGGAAAGGTTTGTAGTCGTACACTTTTAATAAGGAATACATGAAATAAAACACCTATGAAGATTTTCTATTAACAGCCTACAGCCTTCCTCTATGTAATAAAAAGCTATGCACTATACTCACTACCTAGAATAGGAATAAGAGAGTGGGTGAAGTATTCAGCAACAAGAATAAAAATGTAAGAAACACTGAACAGGATGTTGATGAATTCAGATATGACAGTCCAGACACAAAACTCAAACTTGCACTGGACTGAAATGAAATTACAAATGAATTAGGCAGGCTTATGTCTGAGTAAGCCTGTTTGAGACCATGATCACAATCTTCTACATACCTGAAAGTAAACTATTGATCTAAATGGGAGCCAGGCATCAAGGGAGCATTTCCCTTGCCCAGAAGGCCCCTGGGAGCAAGTCTACCCATTGGTGTAGCAATGCTTTACTTCATAGAATCATAGAATTGTAGAGTTGGAAGAGACCACGAGGGCCATCCAGTCCAACCCCCTGCCACGCAGGAAATCATGATCAAAGCATCCCCGACAGATGGCCATCCAGCCTCTGTTTAAAGACCTCCAAGGAAGGAGACCCCACCACGCTCCGAGGGAGTGTGTTCCACTGCCAAACAGCTCTTACTGTCAAAAAGTTACTCCTAATGTTGAGGTGGAATCTCTGTTCCTGGAGCTTGCATCCATTGCTCCATGTTCCAGTCTCTGGAGCAGCAGAAAACAAGTCTGCTCCATCCTCAACGTGACATCCCTTCAAATACTTAAACAGGGCTATCATATCGCCTCTTAACCATCTTTTTTCCAGGCTAAACATACCCAGCTCCCTAAGTCTCTCCTCATAAGGCATCGTTTCCAGACCTTTCACCATTTTAGTTGCCCTTCTCTGGACACGCTCCAATTTGTCAATATCCTTTCTGAATTGTGGTGCCCAGAACTAGACACAGTATTCTAGGTGAGGTCTGATCAAGGCAGAATAGAGCGGCACTAATACTTCCCTTGATCTAGACACTATACTTCTATTGATGCAACCCAAAATCGCATTGGCCTTTTTAGCTGCCGCATCACACTGTTGACTCATGTTCAACTTGTGGTCTACTAGGACTCCTAGATCCCTTTCGCATGTAGTCTCATTCAGCCAGGTCTCCCCCATCCTGTATCTATGCATTTCATTTTTCCACCCTAAGTGCAGTACCTTACATTTCTCCGTACTGAATTTAACAGAGGGGCGGGGTATAAATTATTATTATTATTATTATTATTATTATTATTATTATTATTATTATTTCATTTTGTTAGCTTTGGCCCAGCTCTCCAGTCTATCCAGGTCATTTTGAATTTTGATCCTGTCCTCTAGGGTATTAGCTACTCCTCCTAATTTGGTGTCATCTGCAAATTTGATAAGTATGCCCCTAATTCCCTCATCCAAGTCATTGATAAAGATGTTGAATAGCACTGGGCCCAGGACAGAACCCTGTGGCACCCCACTGGTCACATCTTTCCAAGATGAAGAGGAGCCATTGCAGAGCACCCTTTGGGTTTGGCCGGTCAACCAATTACAAATCCATTGAACAGTTAACTTGTCTAGCCCACATTTTACAAGCTTGTTTGCAAGAATGTCATGGGGAACCTTGTCAAAGGCCTTACTGAAATAAAGGTATGTGATGTCCACAGCGTTCCCTTCATCTACCAAGCTGGTAATTTTATCAAAAAAAGAGATCAGATTAGTCTGGCATGACTTGTTTCTCTGAAACCCATGTTGACTTTTTGTGATTATGGCATTGCCTTCTAAATGTTCACAGACTCTCTGTTTAATGATCTGCTCTAAAATCTTCCCTGGTACTGATGTCAGACTAACTGGATGATAATTGTTGGGATCGTCTTTTTTTCCCTTTTCAAAGATGGGGCAACATTTGCCCTCCTCCAATCTGCTGGGACTTCTCCCGTTCTCCAAGAGTTCTCAAAGATTATTGCCAATGCCTCTGAGATTACATTTGCCAGCTCTTTTAATACTCTTGGGTGTAGTTCAGAATGCTGCCATGTTGGCAGTCTAGCTGGCAGAGTAGCAGGAGTTTACCCACTCCGCACTACTGTTGAAAAATAAATGGTTTACTTTGAAACACTGAACTCTGATTAAGACATAGGGATGCAAAAAAAAATCTCTCAGACCATATTCCTCAAAGGCTCAATCTAGTATTCATCTCAACTAAAGTACACCCATAAAAATGAATATTTGATAGATACAATTTATTTCAGCCTCATTGATCTCAGTGGATCTACTCTAATTAGGACTAACAATGTATTTAGCCCACATCCCCAGCAAACAGCGACAGATTTTTAAACAAATTAGAGAATTTCATGGAGAACAAAACAATCTCTAAAAAATAAGTATCAAATTATTGAACTTAATTTTTACGACACACAATTAGCCTTAGAGCTGCAAAATACATCGTTTCATAATTGTTTCCACTGTGACAGCCCTGTTAACAGAACACAAAAATGAATAAACTCATGCTACCACTTTGATATCATGAAGTTACCTCAAATTAAACTCTTCAGAAATTTTCATATGGTGACCAGGTTTGTGAAGGCATTAACATGGGTTGTGGTTCACCATCCCTGGAAAATTTCTGTAACTTGAGCAAGCAGGGAGCAAATCAGTTCAAAATGTCAGATCATTCACAAGAACACCACCATTTTACTACCCAAATACTAAGCATCCAGAAGCACTGCCAACTGGTGCCAAGTGATCATGTGAACTAGAACAGGTTTAACAATATAGTAAGCCAGCTCCCTAAGTCTGGGGTAGTATCCAAGGATGATGAACTGATAATGATACCAAACTTATTTATTAATTAAAGAGTCCTGTTAATACAAATGGATTAACATTTATTATTTTTATGGAAGGACTGCAGCTCATATTCAGCTATGTTTTGGTCATATTCAATACCTGCGAGGTCGTACTTTCTGCTCGCAAATGATTGCACTCATCTTTCAGTTTCTCAGATTCTTTCTCACGTTCCAAAGTCATCTTGTCCATAAGTGTTTGAACCTGAACCAATTCCTTCTTAAGAACAGCAACATCTTCCACACCAGGCCTCTGAAGCTTTACAAACACAAAAGAAAGACAATTACTCTTATGGAAGGAAATCAGGCAAATATGTTCAGAATAGATTCTAAGAAATGTTCCATCTTGGTATCTTAGGTTGGGCGCATTAACAAGTTGTCCAAATATATCACATTCACCACACTTAAACCTATTTCACTCCAATAACATGGCTGTACCATGTTCTGTCTCAGCCAATTCAATAGTTGAATCATCCTTGAATAGCAGCTCCAATATTTCATTTGCCAGGTTTCAACTATTTTGCTTTAATTGCAATTGATAGTTTTACAAGAAACTTGTTTTATTATAGTACTGTGTGCATCTACATTCACTGGTTCTCGATTAAAACTTTCAATGACAGTGATTATTGTCTAGTTGGTTTTCGTACTTGAGAATAGTTCCTGGATACAAAATGCACAGTGCAATGTAATTTATGAATGGTGCATACAAAGTGCACATTTTACAAAATATGTAACAAGTACAAAGTAACCCAGGAGCAGTAGATTGGAGGAAAACCATGCCATAATAAATCCAGCAAAAGGGGAGGAAATGCCATGTAGAGAGATTAAAAGTTATACATATTCCCTTTCTATAATATTATTTTGAGTGGCGAGCAAAATAACATATTCTTTATTGCCGGGCATTGTTTCTATTATAAATAAATCACTCTCAAAGATTAATAATAGCAGCTGACTTTAAAAAGCTGTAAATAAACCATCCCCTTCTGATTTGGACAAGGCATGATTAAAACATGATCACATGATAAGACTTACCAGCTCTGTTTTTAAATCTTCACATACATCTCTTTCCTTCTGTAGTTCTTGTGACAAATTTGCCACTCTGTGTTCTGCAGCTTCTCGAAGGCTCTTTTCTTCATCATATTTGGCTTTAAGATCTAAATAAAGGGAAAGACACACAAAAAATAATTCACTCAGTTTTTATAAACAGAAGACTGACATGACAAAATAACTGTGGACACTTACCCACAATTTCAGTGGCCAGTTGTGCTGCTTTCTGTTCAAACAAGTCTTTCATCTGCTTAATATTAAACTTTTCTACTTGACTTTCTTCAAGCTGTTGTTCTAATGATTCTAATTCTAAAAAAGAAAGTGTAATTATTGAGTAATTCAAGGTGGAATGATATTTTACTGATATCTAATAACAAATTAATCTACCTTTTTCCCTTGTCAGAGGAATCTTATTTTGCCGATACATGAAGACATACTTAACTACTTATATTGATCACACTTAGGCATATATACTTGGAATGTAAATTTCAGTCTGCTTAGAATTTAACAAATACTCAATGTGACTTAGCTAGTTTATTAAACTTAAGTTGAAGAATACCTAAACTTTTGTAATTATAATATGTAATTCTATATGGAACAACGTAGTGCCCAATCTAGGGACAATAATCAATCATGATTTCAGCCGGTACTGGAGTAAAGAGATTTAAAACTCCTATTCCTACTTTGTTCTAAACCACAGTTTCCCATTTTAACCAAACCTGGGAAACTGTAATTTGTATCAGTCATAGTTCATTAACAAGCCAGCATATGAATCTTACAACAAAGCTATTGTCTGCTTTTATATAACACATTAACTTATTAACTATTAATTTCATCACTAAGCAATAGGCTACAGTCTACAACCCAACCTAAGCACTCTCTTAACTGGTATAATACCTCCCACTGTCCCCTCACTAGTTTAACATAAAACTACAAAAATGATGACCATCACTATACTACAATTGGATGGACATGGAGAAGGAGTCCCAGTGATCTATCCTGAGTCCATTTCCCTACTGAGGTACCCTGTCCAACAATCTCCAAGGTTTAAGTGGATACACCTGGCAATAAGACAAGACTGGATGGGAATCCTGTTGGTACCGTCCACCCTGCTGCCCAAATGTCTCCCTGCCAGAGCTGCCGGAGGTGATCTCGGAAGTGGTGCTAACCTCCCCCAAACTTACTGTGTTGTGGGATTTTAACATCCATGCTGAGGCACCTTCATCAAGGCCAGCTCAGGATTTAATGGCTTCCATGGCAACCATAGGCCTGTCTCAATTAATATCTGGCCTTACACATCTAGCAGGCCACATGTATGATCTGGTTTTTTCTGGTCAGAATGATGGTGATCTGGTGTCAGGGATACTTGAAAGAATCCTGTTGTCTGGGACAGATCACTACCTGATAGGGTTGAGATTTGCTGGGACTCCTAACTTCTGCAGGAGCAGTGGACCCATTAACCCTCTGGTCTGCCTCCAGAGACTAATGGATCCAAATGCTTTGGTGAATTTTCCAGCTGCTACATTTGGTGATTCTGTTTATGCCCTGATTGATCTGTGGAATAAGGAATGACCTGGCAATTAAAACAGTTGCTTTGAAGCGTCCTCTGCTTCAGTGCACAGCACAGGCTCCTTGGTTTTCTGAGCTCAGGGCAATGAAGCACTTGGGTAGATGACTACAGCGACAGTGGAGAAAGACTCAGGATGAATACAATCAATCACAGGTTAAAGCCCATTTCAGAACCTACTTTGCAGCAGTCAGGGCAGCAAAGAAACAGTTCTTTGCTGTCTCTATGATATCAGCTCAATCTCATCCAGCACAGCTGTTCTGGGTAGTTAAAGGGCTATTACATCTTAGACTTCAGAGTGCTGAGGAGCCCTCAGAAAAGCACTGTGACAAATTTGCTAAATATATTGTGGAGAAAATTGCTCAGATTCATTCTGACTTGGACTCCACACTGAAGGCAGAGTCTGGGAAAGTAACTGAGGCATGTACTTGCCCGGTTTTGATGGATGAGATTCAGGTTGTTCAACATGATGACATGGACAAGTTGCTTGGAGAGGTGAGGCCAACCACTTGTCTTTTAGCCCCATGTCCATCTAGGCTAATTAAAGCTGCCAGATGAAAACTGGACAATTGGGTGGTGGAGGTTGCAAATTCTTCTTTGAAAGAGGGCTATGTTCCAACCTCTCTAAAAGAAGCAATTGTAAGATCTTTCTTGAAAAAACCTTCATTGGACCCCACCTTCCTAAGTAACTATTGGCCAGTCTCTACTCTCCCCTTTCTATTTAAGGTCCTAGAGTAAGTACTGGCAACACAACTCCAGGCTTTCTTGAATGAAATGCATTACCTTGACCCATTCCAATCTGGGTTCAGGCCTGGTTAAGGGACAGAAACAGCCTTGGCCATCTTGATGGATGACCTACACTGGGAGATGGACAGGTAGAATGAGTCCCTGTTGTTCCTTCTAGATCTTTCAGTAGCATTTGATACCATCAGCTTTGGTGTTCTGCTGGGTCATTTGGCTGACACAGGACTTAAGAGCATTGCTTTACAGTGGTTCCAGTCTTTCTTGGCTGAACATTCCCAGAGGATGGTTCTAGGGGACTGATGTTCAGCCTTTTGGCCATTAGCCTGTGAAGCTTCACAGGGGTCAATACTGTCTCTTATGCTTTTTAACCTCTACATTAGGCCGCTGGGAAAGGTTATCTGAGGTTTGGGGGTTAGGTGTCATCAGGATGTTGATGATTACTAGCTCTATATCTCATTTACAACTGATGCCAAGGAAGCTGTGGAAACACTGAATTGGGTTGTCTGGATGCAATAAAGGACTGGATGTGGGTGAACAGACTGAGGCTTAATCCAGACAAGAGGGAAGTGCTACTGGTCAACACGAAACCCAGCCTGGGATTGGGATCAAATATCTGTTATGGATGGAATTGCTCTCCCTTGAAAGATCAGGGTGTAGTTGGGGGTGCTCTTGGACCCAGCATTGCTCCTGGAAAGCCATATTACTTCAGTGGCCAGGAGCGCCTCTGCCCAGCTTTGGCAGGTGCACCAGCTGCGCCCTTTCTTGGGGAACGCACATCTGGCCACAGTGACTCATGCCTTAGTTACCTCTTGATTAGACTACTGTAATGCACTCTATGTGAGGCTGCCCTTGAAAAGTGTTTGGAAACTGCAGCTAATGCAAAATACAACAGCCAGACTGCTGTCATGTGTGTACTTTAGAGACCGTGTAACTCTGATCCTGCAAGAACTTCACTGGTTTACAATTCACTTCCGAGCTCAATTCAAGGTGCAGGTGTTGTGTAGGGGCCAAATGACTAGGGACCAAGATATCTGAAAGATCCCCTCCTCCCATATGAGTCTTACACAAATTTGAGATCTTCAGAGGAGGCCCAGAGATTAGGCTGGTGGGTACACGTAACAGGGCTTTCTCTGTTGCAGACTCTCGACTGTGGAACTCCCTCCCCGAGGAAGTTAGGCGGGCCCAATCTCTTTTAAGCTTCCAGTAGGGAACCAAAACAGTGCATGGCATTCAGTTTCTGAAATTGCTGTTTTAACTGTTTCAAAACTAGATTCTAGGATTGTTATTAGAGAGTATTTTAATGTGTTTTTAAAATGTTTTTATTTTTGCATTGCTTTAATTGCTTTTTATTTGTTCATCATCTGAGGAGCCCTTATGGGCTGGAAGATGACACAGAAATACTTTAAATAAAATAAATAATACAAACAGACGATGAAAAAGAAGTCTATGTTGTCTCTTAAGAAGTATGTGGATCACACAATAATATTACTGTTAGTATGTATGTATTAGCTTTGAAATACAGTAGGACCCTGGTATCAGCTGATTCGTTATCCATTGATTCAGTTATCTGTGGGACACAAAACAGCACACCTTCCTAGAAAATGCCTAGAGAGTCATCCTCTCTAGACATTTTCTGGGTCCTCCAATGCAACTCTATGGGATTTTAAACCAAAAGTCCCATTATTTTCAATGGCATTCACTGTTATCTGCAGTTTTCAGTATCCATGGGGGTCCCCAGAACCAATCCCCCGTGGAAACAGGGGTCCTACTGTATTCAACTAAATCCTGAATATGCTTAGCTAATTTTGTAGTTTACAAAATGTTAGGAACTACAACACTGAGAAACAAGAATGTAGCTCTGCTGCGTTTTCATTAAAAGCTACAGACAAATTTAAAAATCCCTCACAAAAATCTTGAATTTATTCTTTGGGTCTATTTTCCAGTGCCAACCAAATAAATCATGAGGGTTTCCTGCTTGTTTAAAAAACCTACTACAATGGAGGACTACAAATAATTTCCATAGAAAACTGAGCACTAATCAGTTAGGTAAACTGACTGTGTATTAATTATAAAATTGTAATAATCCAGTTATCTGATCTGCTAAAAATAGCAGAGATCTGACTTCAACTCTCAAATGTCATTTAAATCCTTACAGAGTAGCAACAATAATGTTGATCAAACAGAAGAAAACATGTTGGACAGGAACACAAACTACAGTGCAGGCACAATCTAAGAGAAATAGACAAATATTCTTCCTTGTTATCAAAAGGTAGAACTGATGTATGGTTTTCTGAAACTATAGAAAGGGCTCTAGACAAAAGCATAGGAATGCAGAATTCTAGAGTATTTGAAAGTTATGTTTTGAACTGAAGGACCTGCACTGCAACTGCTTTAATTCCTTTATTGAAATAAACAATGTTATGACTCTTCTTAAGAGATGTGGATCACATTGTATTTTCTTTACAACTAGAATTAAATGGAATTGTTCCTCTCCCTCATCATTATTTAGACCACCACTACAAAAAATGTTTTTAAAACGTCTGTCACCTGTAGATGCAGCACCTGTCAGGCCATCAGGTTTATTCTCCTTAAAAAGAAAAAGAAGAAAGGCGACTAGATATTGAAAATAATAGAAATGTTTTCACAGATGTTTAGGAGAATTCCATTCAAACACATACACTTTTACACTTCATACTACAGGCAATTTAACAATTAGGGGGTTTTTTGCAATTACCACTGGAGAACAAAAAAATCAAGATGGTAAATAAACTTGTATGACTGAGAATAATTCTGCATTTGTTGCAGAATTCTACAATCAAATTCTACACATCAAATATTACACATAAAGTGCTTATATGAGAACCCACCACATACTAGAAACCTAAGCTAGTATGCAACCACCATTAATTTCAGTAACACTTCCTTAAAATCAATAAAAGGTTGTACAGCAACTATATTAATTTGACTAAAAACAGTAAATACAGGAATGAAAGACAGAAATTGTTTTTTTCTTCTAATATAATTTAAATTAGTGTTTAAAAATATGAGTTGAAACAACTACTGCTATTTTTAGAATTAATTGTAAAAACATTTTAAATAAATTCTTAGCTTTCAATGCACTGGAGAACAGAAGAAAGGAAAAGAGAAATTCACAATGGGAAAACAGCAGAGAAAGCAAGCATTGTAGGTGGACGAGGAAGATGTAAAGAAAGAGGAAACTAAGAAGAGAGAACTAGATGGGCCATCATGAAGAAAACTGAAGCCCATAGCTCAGCAGGTTTCCAAGGGCAAGTGTGAAGCAGCAGAATGAGAATGTGATAGTGTGTGGTTTGAAAGAAAAACTAGTTTTGAATCTGGCACCAACATATAGGTTAAGGAAATATTACTAAGTAAAATATTTACATGGGGAACACAATACACCAATTATATCTTACATTACTTTAATAAGCAAGTTATAAAAACTAATGGAATCTGGCCACGTGCCTTACAAAAAAAAGGTATTAATCTTCCTTTTCAAGGCTGACAACAAACTGCTTGTGGTAAACCTGCTTCAAGTATTTTTAAAGCAATTACTTGATGCTTCTGCCCTTGGACTTTTTCTAATTCCTTCTTCAGCTCTTCAGAGTACCATCGCTCCTCCTGAACAAATAAAATTAAAAGCACTTTATGAACTTACAGCTTTGACCATCTTCTGGTGTATTTTTCAATTTGAAATAAAGAACTGCATTGACAAATAATGCACATTCCCAACCTTAAGTGACGCTTGCAAGTCTTGAACTTCTTGTCGCAGTAGTGTTATGTCATCGCTGAACACAGACCATATTAAAAAAGAATAGAGATGTTTAAACTTATATTTAAATTTATATATATATATATATATATATATATTTCCAAGACAATATATTTGATGAGAAATTTTGAGTTAGCCTACTGAATTCCAAAAGAGCTACACATAGGGTTTTTTAATCTCCCCCACCAAGAAATGATAACACAATTAACACATTTGACTTAAGATGAAAGGCAGTCCAATCTTAAACATATTTATTCATTAGTAAGTCATGCAGATTTCAATGGGGCTTACTGCTAGTTAGCTGGGCTTTGGACCACAATCTTAACCAGATTTTTATAATTACATATTGGCCATATCTGAACAATCACCTCTTGACTTAAGCGGATATAAGTATGAATTTTCTGCTTGCTCATGCAATCACTTTGCTCCTCTGTTTATGGAGATTAAACCAAGAAATCTTAAATTAGCCACAACTGTTTCTTTCATCTGAATGAGGATTACCAGATGTGGAATAATTCAGGCTGTTAAACCAACCTCAAACCATGTTATATTATCATGGCTTATTTCAAAGTTAGTTACTATAGCTTCCCAGTTAGGGCAGAATGAAAAAATATGATTAATTATAGGAAGTGGACATTCTGTAGTAGAGCTCCAACTATGAAACACTTTCCCCCAGATGGTTCACTTGATGCCCGTTTTTGTCCTTATGCTGGAGGATGAAACCTTTATTAAAAATATATATATATATCCAGTTCTTTTATTCTTTCAAGGGTTTTTTTTTTACTTTTTTATCTCATTCAGGTTAAAAGGGCTAATTGCATAATTCATTTTATCTTCCTATTTACTTTAGTCATTATTTTAAAATCTCATTAATGTACACTCCCCTGGAAGCTTTGTTTTGAGAAAAAACTGAAAAATCCTATTCAACTGAACTCCTTTTCAAACTATAATCATGATTCCAGGAGATGACTCCAGATCAGTATTAAAGTTACATGGGTGCTAATAATTCCATTTACAGTCACTCCCTAAAGTGGATTAAAATCTAAAATAATGAAAAGGACAGATTGCTTACCTGTAACTATAGTTCTTTGAGTGGTCATCTGTGCCCTCACACAATTGGGATCTTTGTGCATGTGTAGAGCCTTTCATAGTTTTTTGGCAGTAAGCCCTCCCTCCCAGGGCACATAAAAAAAAACCAGAAAGCTACTCCCTCATTTCCAGAGCTCATTGTGAAATAGTGGCAGACCTGCCAGACGAAGGGAGGAGGGCAGGTTTGTGTGAGGGCACAGATGACCACTTGAAGAACTACAGTTACAGGTAAGCAACCTGTCCTTCTTCTTTGTGGTCTCTGTACCTCACACAATTGGGAGAGTAGCGAGCTTACCTCTGGAAGCTGGTGCAGTTCAGCCAAGGATGGCTAAAGTTCTATGCAACCGAAATCAGCATCTGTCCTGGCCTTGCAATCCAAACATGAAAGTAGAAGGTTGGGACCAAGTCATTGCCTTGCAAACGTCTGGGAGAGATATGCCCCAAAACCATACTTGAGTTGTGGTGACTGCCCTGGTGGTGGAGTGGGACTGGACATGAAGAGACTGAGGCTTCTTGACGAGCTGGTAGGCTGTATTGATCAGTGTGAGAGTCTCTGGGAGGAGACCACGTCGCCAGGACGGCATCTTCCGTAACATACAAAATGACAAGATTTCCAGAGGGAGACCATGCGGGTGGTGTAGAACTCCAGGGCCCCATAGACATCCAAGGAATGTAGTGCTCTTTCTTGGTCGGATGTGGGGTTAGGGAAGAACATTGGGAGGACGATATCCTGGTTTGTGGGTATATGAATGGCGAGTGGATGGTTTTCGTGCAGCAGTGAGGATTTCTTCTATGCGGTTTATTTAGGTTGGATCCACCATGCTATGAGGCGGAGTGTGCTGGGATTCAGGTGTCTGAGGGAGCCCATGGCTTGAGTGAGGAGAGTGGGCAAGTAAGGGAGGCAGAGAAGATCTCCCCAAGCTATGAGGAGAAGGGTGGAGAACCACAGTTGCCTCAGCCACCATGGAGCCAGGACGAAGTTGGGGTTTTTGTCCTGTATTTTACCCAGGACTATCATTATTAGTGGAAGAGACAGAAACAGATAGATGAGGGGGTCCGACCAGTGGAGGAGAAAGGTGTTACCAAGGAAGCCCTGGCCCCTACTGCCACATGAGCAGAAACAAGTGCACTTCCAATTGTGTATGGAAGCAAACACATCTATGGTGGGATGTCTCCATCTCTTGGTAATTATGTGGAATGTCTCATCCAAGAGGCTCCATTTGTGGGAATGTCCCATTGTATGGCTGAGGGTGTTTGCTAGGAAGTTGTCTCACCCTGGGACGTGAACTGCCAGGGGAAGGATGGACCTGTGTATGCACCAATTCCAGAGGCAGGATGCTACATCTGTGAGGGTAGCAGAGAGTGTTCCCCCTTGCTTGTGGATGTAGTGTAGTGTGATTGTATTGTAGCACATCAATTTTACTACTGTGTGGTAAACTATGTCTTCGAATGCCTGGAGAGCTTTGTAAGCCACCAGCATTTCCAAGACATTTATGTGAGACAGTGGAGATGTGACCATGGTGGTGGGCTGATTGAAATGGCATGTCGATCGAGATGTTGCATGGGTGTAACCACCATTGGAGAAAGAGAAGAACATTCCTTGGGAGTCAAAGCCATTTGTGAGGGGAGTCATAGCTGGGGCAAAAGTTCCATAGAAACCATAGCTGAAGTGGACGGATCTGTAGTTTGGCATATGGGACTACCATTGTGGTCGCAGCAAGGTAGCCGAGAAGCTGCATAATGAGGAAATGGTCCATTCTAATAGAAGGTAGCCGATAAGGAATGTGAGAGTTTGTGCCCATGGAGGGGAGGAAATGGTCCATTCTAATAGAAGGTAGCAGATAAGGAATGTGAGAGTTTGTGCCCATAGAGGTGATCTAAGGAAGGCACGGGCTGTGGAGCATTCCAGGAGAGTGCCTATAAAGGACAAGACAGGCACTGGTTGAAGGTGGGATTTGGCTGGGTTGAGATGCAGCCCAAGGTCCACAAGAAGGCAGTGTGCATATCATGTCTCGATGGAGAACATGGTTGGATGATGCTGCTAGTAGCCGATCATCAAGTTAGGGAAATATTCTTATGCCTAGTGTACATCTATTGAATAATGAGACTGGGTTTCTACCTTTCAGACAAATCAGGGAGAACTGATAGTGAATATTGAGTGGTGACCTTGAACATATCTGAACCTGCATGACAAACATCAACACTCTCAGCCATTCAGTTAATTGTCAGTCATTGTTTAAAGCACCTGTGTTGTCTGTTGGACCCTGGGAAAATGCTAAGTTTAAAAGTTGAGCAACATGACATTCTGCAGCAACTTGAGGTGGACCCAAACCTTTTTCAAAAAATCATCACTTGTGATGAAACCTAGATCTTCCAGTATGCTCCTGAGACAAAACAACAGTTAATGCACTGGAAAACACCATCGTCACCAAGAGTAAAAAAAGCACATCAAAGCAAATCCACATTCAAAGCCATGCTTATTGGTGGTTTTGACATCAAGGGTGTAATTTTGGCAGAATGGGTTCCAGAAAGCAAAACAATGAACCAGCATGATTATAAGGAAGTTTTGACAAAGCTGAGAGAAAGAGTCAGAAAAGAAAAGGGCCAGAACTGTGGGGAAATGGTTTCATTCATCAAGACAATGTGCCTGCTCACACAACACTTTCTGTAAAGCAGTTTTTGGCTAATAAAAGCATTACTACACTTGAACATCCTCTATATTTGCCAGATTTGGCACCATAAGACTTTTTTTTTCCCCTAAAGTGAAACTGGTGCTTAAAGGAACACGTTTTGAGTCAACTGATGCAGTATGAAAAAAACAGCAGATGTGTTGAAACAACTGACAGAAACTGATCTGCTCCACACCTTCAACTAGTGGAAAACAAGACTACATCAGTGTGTGAGTATAAATGGGGAGTATATTTAACAGTACAAGCATCAGAATTGTAATACATATAAACTATCTGGACTTGGTGTACCATATGCCAATAAAAAACTCCCCAAAAAATGCCCGACAGACCTCATGACAACCCTGTAAGGTAGGCTGGTGGGTTTAAATTCCTCCTCCTCCTTCTCAGCATTCCACACTTTTCCCGGAATTGCTGAGAGTGACATGCTCTGTTGCCCTGCCACCACCACAACCAGTTGACTGTCTGGGTCCCAATCTGGGCCACAGATTGAGTGACAGGAGTGCATTGTGAGGTAGAGAGGGAGTTTGCATGTGGGTGGTGATTGGTTGAGTGTGGGCTGAGTGTGTTTCCTGGACAGCCAATCAGCACCCTGGGAGAGGCAACATACCCAAGAGAATTATATAGAGAGATAAAGATGGGTTATTGTACCAGTCTCGTTATTTAATAGACAGACCTCATATGGAGTTGAGATACTGGAACAGCCATAAACTTAGTAAAGGTCCTTAGGGGCGTGGAGAGGCCGAATAGCAGCACTTTGTAGTGGTAGAGGTGGGAACCAACAGTGAATATGAGGAACTTCCTGTGGTGTGGACAGATGCGACGTGGAAGTATGCATCAAGGAATTATGTGCCTCAAAAGTCAATGGAGGCAAACCAGTCCCCTTTTTTGAGAAGGGAAAGTATAGTGAATAGTGTGACCATGAGGAATTTTCTTGGCTGGATCTAACAGTTTACTGCCCTGAGATTGATTATTGGATGGAGGGAACCATCTTTTTGGGAATGGTAAAATAATGAGAGAAAAATCCAAAATGGGAAGCACAAGAAGGTAGGCACTGGATTGAGCCTTTTGCCAGGAGAGCAGAAACCTCATGGTGCAGAACTGGAAAAGGAGGGATAGAACAAAAAATGCCTGAAGGCAGAAGATGGGAAAATTTGATGGCGTAGCCAAGTCTGATGACTGTGACGACCCAGGTGTATATGGAAATGGCCTCCCAAGTTTGGGACTGAGTGGCTAAGTCCAGTGGGGAAGCAGAAGTGAGGCGGAGGCAGCCATCTTGTGGAAGATAATATGGAAAGATGCCATAGTCAAAGGCACTGTTTAGTCGATACACGAGATTTAGACTGAACAAGTCAAGCCCAAGGGCTGGACTCTAAGGTGTTGGTTGGCGTCTAACATCAAAATGTCATCTTCAGGGGTTTTCGGGACCATGGATGAAACCAATGCTGAATGTCAAAGTGGTATCGATTCCAGCGGTGGGGCTGGTCAAGGGACCATGTGATGGGTCAACTTAGCCTTTTTCTTCGATACTGACACCAAGGCCTCGATAGCGGATCGCTTTTGTCCCTTCTTGGAATGGGATTTTCTGATGTTAGTGGAAGTAACATTGCCCGTTGTCGTGGAGACCAACAGAATTGCATCAGCATGCACTATCATGGGTAGTTGAGGCTGAGGAAGTTGCCATGGAAGGAACCTTGGTGAAGGCCATAAGGACAGGGTGGCCCTTGCAAATGGAGCAAGAGACCATGTCCAGGGATAGGTTTTTTGGCCACCTCAGCTGCTTGGAGAGATTGTTCCTAGAGATGAGTACAGAGGAGAGAAAGCCTGCTCTTAGGAGCCTGGGGGGGGGGGGTGAAACCTTTACAAATGAGAGACCTTGTGGCTTTCTCCAAGGCAGAAGAAGCAACAGTCATGAGAATCCATATGGGGAATCTTTCCCCCACAGGAAGGGCAGGCTTTGAAAAGGGCCTTGGAGGCCATACAAGAGGATAATTCATAGTCAGAAGAACAGTCTGAGGCTGAAGGAAAATGAAGAGTTGATGAAGTTAAGCTGCTCAACCGAGACGTTCTGAAGTGAACTGCACAACAAATGAAAAGGAACTGAGGGAGTAGCTTTCTGGCACTATTTATAATGGTGGCCTGGGAGGGCAGGCTTACTGCCAAAAAGCTACTCAGCTATGAAACGCTACATACCTGATCTGCGCATGTGCAAGATCCAAACCATGTGAGGCACAGAGACCACAAAGAAGAATAAATAAGACCAAAAATCAAGATATTACAATAAAAAATAAAAAATATACCAAAAAAAAAAGAGATGAACAATTCAAAGGATTGGAAAATAAGGTTTTAACTCCCCATGTAAAGAGCCAATGAAATTCCACTACAAATATCTGACCACTACCCAAACCACTACAGAGGTAGCAAGTAATCTTAGTACATTAAATTATTTTCTATATTAAAGAAAACAGATATTTGAAACTTAGCAGCATTTATACAACCATTCAGCTCAACCATTTATCAACAGATTATCATGCTGCTGTTGTGTGCCTTCAAGTCGTATCTTATGGCACCCCTACAGTGAACCTGTTTTCTTGGCAAGATCTGGTCAGAGGAGATCCATCATTGCCCTCCTCTGAGGCTGACAGAATGTGACTTGCCCAAGGTCACCTCATGGTTTTCCATGGCCAAGCAGAGATTCAAACCCTGGTCTCCAGAGTCACAGTCCAACACTCAAACCACTATGCCACACTGGCTCTCTGAGTAACATACAGTGAGCCTGACGTATGCACAGATTCCAGATCTGTAAATTTAACCATGGATTCAAAATATTCAAATATATATATATATATATATATATATATACGGGGACACAGAAATTGGCAGCAGCAACAGTGTTTTTGCTTGTTTATTTGTAAATGAACATGTAGGAGTACAAGAGATGCGAATCACCATGTCCCTGAAGAAGCAGCTTGTTGCCCTGCGATTGGCAGCAGAGCTCCTGCTTGTTCATTTATGAACAAATGAGTAGGAGCATCACCGCCACCACCAATTGCCATGTCCCTTGTGGAAGCTGCTTTGAAGGCGGAAAGTGGAAGCAGGCAGGTGGCAGGCTTCCTGGAGGAGCCTGAAGAAAGCAGACCTAGTGGCATGCTTGGCAGCTAGGGCCTGCCACCACCTCCGCTACTACCCCAAAAGATTTTTAATAGGAATTTGAGCATTCACATTTTTTTGTACCCATAAGGGGTCCTGGAACCAATCCCCCACGGATACCAAGGGCCCACTGTACATTACTATTTAGTGCTCAGATCAGCATATGAGGTCCATGTATTAAATAATGAGACTATGTTTCTACCTTTCAGACAAATCAGGGAGAACTGATTATGAATGCTTGAATGGTGACCTTCAACATGTCTGAACCTGCATGACAAACATCAACACTCTCGGCCGTTCAGTTAATTGTCAGTCATCATTTAAAGCAGCTGTGTTATGTGTTGTGTGCCAGAAAAATGCTAAGTTTACAAGTCAAGCAATGTGTCAATTTGAAATTTTTAGTAAAATTGAACAAAACACCAACAGAATCTTTTCAAATGTTTACTGAGGCCTACAGGGAAGACTGCATGTCTCGTGCACGTGTGTTTGAGTGGCACAAAAGATTCAGAGAAGGATATGAGAATGTGGAAGACGATGAACACCCTGGACAACCTTCCACTTCAAGAACCCTTCCATTAGGGAACCCTGGTGGTGCAGTGGTTAAATGCCAGTACTGCAGCAACAACACTGTAAGTTCAATTCCAGAGGGCTCCAAGGTTCACTCAGCCTTCCAGACTTTCATAGGTCAATAAAATGAGTACCTGGCTTGTGGAGGCAATTAGCTAACACACATTGGAAAAGGCTTAGAGAGTGCCTAGTGTGCTATAAAGCAGTGCAGATGTGTAGATACTATTGCTTAACAATTTGTAAGCTGATCTGAGAGCCTTTGCCACTGAAGAGTGGGGTACAAATACTTTAAAATAAATACTGAATAATAAATAATAAAAAGAACAAAAAAAAATTGTGGGGAAACTCAGCCAGATTGTTTGAGGAGACCGCCAACTCAGTGTCCAAACGATAGCTGAAGCCATGAACATTAACAAAGACACTTTCATGAGAATCTCAACATGAGAAAAGTTTGTGCCAAGATGGTTCCTTGGGTTCGCACACCAGAGAAGAAGAGTACTGCAAGTAAATTTGCACTGACATTCTGCAGCAACTTGAGGTGGACCCAAACCTTTTTCAAAAAATTATCACTTGTGATGAAACCTCGATCTTCCAGTATGATCCTGAGACAAAACAATAGTCAATGCACTGGAAAACACCATCATCACAAGAATGAAAAAAACATGTCAAAGCAAGTCCATATTCAAAGCCACGCTCATTGTTTTGTTTTGTTTTTTGATATCAAGGGCATAATTTTGGCAGAATGGGTTCCACAAGGCAAAACAGTGAACCAGCATTATTATAAGGAAGTTTTGACAAAGCTGAGAGAATCAGGGGAAAAGGCCAGAGCTGTAGGAAAATGGTTTCATTCTTCAAGACAATGTGCCTGCTCACACAGCACTTTCTGTGAAGCAGTTTTTGGCCGATAAACACATTACTACATTTGAATATCCTTCATATTCACCAGATTTGGCACCATGAGACTTTCTTCTTTTCCCTAAAGTGAAATTGATGCTTAAAGGAACACGTTTTGAGTCAATTGATACAGTAAAGAAGAAAACGGCAGATGTGTTGAAACAGCTGAATGAAACTGATCTGCTCCATGCCTTCGACCAGTGGAAAACACGACTATCGTATATACCCGCGTATAAGACAACCTTTGAGCCCTGTAAAATAGACTCCAAAATCAGGGGTCGTCTTATAAGCGGGATACACTTTGCTTTCCCCCCCCCCTGCCGTCTGAACTCCTGCCTCTTCGCTCCCTTCCCAAATGGAGCTAAGAGGCAGAAGATCGGGCAGGCGGGGTGAGGCAAAGTGCTTACGGTTCATTTACCCCCCCTCCTCTGCCTTCTCCCCCTTTGGGGGAGCAACCGAAGACAGGGGAGGGGGGCAAATGTTGCTGGAAAGCCCACCCTCCCTCCAGCCACCCTTCCACCTTCCCCGAAGCCGCGACCGGCCAGTTGCGGCTTCAGGGAGGGGGTGGGTGGTTGGGAAGCCCCCCCTTCCAGCCACCCTTCCACCCTCCATGAAGCCCCCTCTCTCCACCCCCCTTTCAGCCCCCAGCCCTTCCCCAAAGCTGCGATCGGGCTCCCTATCGTGGCTTCTGGGAGGGGGTGGATGGCTGGGAAGCCCCCTCCCTCCAGCCAGCCTTCCATCCTCCACCAAGCCCCCTCCCTCCAGTCCCCCCTTCCAGCCACCCACCCCTCCCCAAAGCCACGATCGGGCTCCCAATTGTGGCTTCTGGGAGGGGGTGGATGGCTGGGAAGCCCCCTCCAGCCAGCCAGCTTTCCACCCTCCGCCAAGCCCCATCCATCCAGTCCCCCCTTCCAGCCACCCACCCCTCCCCAAAGCCACAATTGGGCTCCCAATTGTGGCTTTAGGGAGAGGGTGGGTGGCTGGGAAACCGCCTCCAGCCAGCCAGCCTTCCACCCTCCGCCAAGCCCCCTCCCTCCAGTCCCCCCTTCCAGCCACCCACCCCTCCCCAAAGCCATGATGTGGTTCCCAATTGTGGCTTTAGGGAGGGGATGGATGGCTGGGAAGCCCCCTCCCTCCAGCCAGCCTTCCACCCTCCACCAAGCCCCCTCCCTCCAGTCCCCCCTTCCAGCCACCCACCGCCTCCCCAAAGTCACGATCAGGCTCCCTATTGTGGCTTTAGGGAGCGGGTGGATGGCTGGGAAGCCCCCTCCCTCCAGCCAGCCTTCCACCCTCTGCCAATCCCCCTCCCTCCAGCCCCCCCTTCCAGCCACCCACCCCTCCCCAAAGCCACGATCAGGCTCCGGATTGTGGCTTTGGGGAGGGGGTGGGTGGCTGGGAAGCCCCCTCCTTCCAGCCACCCTTCCACCCTGCTGCTGGTGGTGGTGATCATCATCATCATGATGGGAGCAACAATGGTACTTCTTCCATCCTGCCCATAGTGGCTGTTGGCTTCAATGTCAGTGGGGTGGTGAATCCACTCTAGGTCTTCATCTGCATTGTACTACTGTATAAGTGGCTGGGTATAATGTGGGAACTGCATTCCCCAACTTGGTGCCCACTGGATGGGATGGATTATAATAGGCAACTCATCTGAAGCATTATGGAAGGCATGCTTATACATTCTGGCAGCAATCCTCCAGGGTTTCAGTCAGGCATCTTTCCCAGCCCTATCTAAACATGGAAAAGACACCTTCTGCATGAATAATGCTGCATGATCATGCATCAGCCTTGACATGTGGGCTAGCTACTCCATTCTCAGATCTTCGTTCATGCATTGAGTCAGGACCCAATACTGGAAGAGAGTTGGGTTTAATTGAAAATGTGATTGTTGTGAATCTCATGAAAAGCTACAGGTGTTTTCTTTGACCAAAGTCTTAGTCAAACACTCAAACTACCACACCACATTGGCTATCCCTTGATTTATGACTATACCACAGTTTGTGTCATTGTTTTTATTAGTGGTTTGTTTATTGGTCACATTTATACGCACCCACCCCTTTTCCTCCAATGAGCTCAAGGTGCCATATTTGGCTTTCATACTCCCCACATTAGCATCCCAACTGCCTTGTGAGGTAGGTCAGTTTAAGAGTGATGGGCCCAAGCTCACTGTTGCATTATTATGTGACTCCAAGTTGACTTCAGTTTATGGCAAACTTTTATTAGGGTTTTTCTTGGTAAGATTTGTCCCGACATTTCCCACTGCTTCTCAGGCAGAGAAAATGTCATTTGTCCAAGATCTTCCAGTTGGTTTCTGTGGCTGAGCAGAGATCTGAACTTTGTCCTCCTAGAGTCCAATGGCTCAAACCACTGTACCACATGGGTTCCCACATCCCAATGTCACTCAAGGCATTCCTCTCAGGTTCTAGTCCAGTACTATAATCAGTGCTGTGCAATCACTTTTTAAGTGTCTCCTTAAACAAAAACCTGAACAATGTAGCAGGTGGACCTTTTCCTAGCATGGAGGTAGGATTCTTGTTGGTATCTTACATATTTGTAAGTTTCTCTACAGAAGTGGTTAGAGATTTTTTGTCTGATGAGGAATGTCAGCATTCAATTTCAGGATTTGAATGTGCTGTGGGTATGGATATGTATTGTGCATGGATGTACAATGAGCGTTCCATATACATGCACACGCACATTTGGTTGTACATTTCATTACACATCATTGCACAATGTTGCCATTTAACACAAGAGCATCAGAATTGTAATATATATAAATAAAGATGGGTTATTGTATCAATCTCTTTATTTAATAGATGGACCTCGTAAACTTAAAATGCTATTATGATTAATTTAAATAAGTACTGTAATACAAAAACACATAACCAATATTGCTCATCACCTTTTTGGAGACAGGTCTTCTCCATGACTTGCATCGATACCAGATTCATGGACTGCTTCATAATGTTTGAAAAGTTCTTCAGCTGATCCATGGGACTTCATACAAAGTGGACAAATAAATCCCTATAACATGAAACAAAAGAGAAAACATTTACTAGCATTCTCATTTTCATTCTCTTTCTCTCGTATTTCCACTGGCCTCACCTAAACAGAAAAACATTCTAATTTTAAGGCAACAAAAAGAAACAGACTCTAACATTTCAACAGTACAGTTTTCAAGGGCAGGCACCAAATGGAGTTTAACTCAACATCAGTTCCATCTAGAGTAGATCCACTGAAATGAATGGCTAGTTCATGCACATTTTTCAGGTCCAGTAGAAAGAAAGGTGTTTAATATGATATTATGTAAATTTCTTTCTTTCTTCAGTGCCTTGAGGAAGCACCTTACCTCTTGTTGTAGCAATATTTTTTATAAATACAGGAAACTGGATCTGAAATTTACCATATTATAAGACACTGCTCTTCATTCAATAGTTGTGTTACAGTACATGCCCTTACACCCCCTCCCTTCGAATAGATTGGCAAAAATTCATAAACTGGCAATAATTGACAGTTCACATAGTAAGGATTCAAATAACAATCACCTAGAGACCTAACAAAGTTGTCTCAGAAATTCTCCCAAAAACAGACACACCCAGGACTGATTAAGCGAAGCCCACTCAGACAGCCATTAGGGAGGAATGTGCTAATCTCCCCTGGATGCACCTGGCAATGAGTCAAACGCCAAAACAAACAAGTGATCAGAACACCCATTATCCTGCAAAGGTCTTTCTTCACACCTCTAACTACCCAACAATACAAGGTTGCCTCAAACCCATCAGTCTTAATGTTCCAACCATTAACAGCAATTATCAAAGCTGGAGCTTCCATTGTTTAACTCTGGGAAACTCACTCAAGCATTGTTCTACACTCAAAACACCCCTTAATGATACAATATTGGGTATAAATATTACCCTCAAATCATAGCAATTATCAAAGCTGGAGCTTCCATTGTTTAACTCTGGGAAACTCACTCAAGCATTGTTCTACACTCAAAACACCCCTTAATGATACAATATTGGGTATAAATATTACCCTCAAATCATAGCCATGCATGCACAGCTTCTCCCAGCTCATCACTCTGCTGGTCTGCTGTGTGACTCTCAGCATTAAACCTGAGTATTCCTTGCTGTATGAATCTCTGCTCTCTGGGTAGGTAAAGTATAGGCCATCATCCCCAAAATCTATTCCTCTCTCCCAATACTTTCTCCTAATTTTTTGTTAGCCTTGTGTGACTGCTTGAAGCATGAGTGCATGTGTGAGTGGTACTGTAATTATCTTCCAATAAAAACAATTTTTATTCTACAGTAGAACCCCCATATCCACTGATTTATTATCCACTGATTCAATTATCCATGGGACACAAAACAGCACACCTACCATAGAGTCTTCCTAGAAAATGTGTCTTTTATAGTCATTTTCTAGGCCCTCCAAGGCAACTCTATGGTATTTTAAACCAGAAGTCCCATTATTTTCAATGGTGTTCCCTATTATCCAGGGTTTTCTGTATCCACGGGGGACCCCCAGAACTAAGCCCCAGCAGAAACGGGGGTCCTACTGTATTTTGGCTTGGAGTCTCATCAGTTAGCACTGGTATACACAGGTGTACCTGACCTCTTGCAGCCATATTTTGAGTTAATTAAAATTCCCCAATTTAATATCATAATTTGATTGTCATGAGTAGGTTGCATGGACCCATGCAATCCAGGTAACAGCTATTCTATGGAAGTTTTGTTATTAACTGCCATCAAGTTGACTTCAATTTATGGCAACCCTATGAATGAGAGACCTCCAAGTCAATCTGTCATCAAGAGCCCTGCTCAGGTCTTGCAAACTCAAACTTCATTAAGTTTATCTACCTGTAAGAGGTCTTTCTCTTTTCCTACTGCCTTCTACCTTGCCAATCATCATTGTCTTTTCTAGTGAGTCATATCTTCTCATGATATGGCCAAAAGACAGCAGTCTCAATTTAGTCATCTTGGCTTCGAGGGACAGTACAAGCTTGATTTGCTCTAGGACCCATTTATTTTTCTTTTTGGCAGTCCACTGTATCCACAGAACTCTTCTCCAGCACCACACTTCAAATGAGTTGATTTTCTTCCTATCAGCTTGCTTCACTGTCCAGCTTTCAAAACCACACACAGAAATTGGAATTATGACGACATGGACAATCTTGACTTTGATTAACAATGATATATCTTTACTCTTGAAGATGTTGTCTAGTTCCTTCATAGCTGCCTTTCCTAGTCTTCTGATTTCTTGAGTACAGTCCCTACTTTGATTAATGACTGTGCCAAATTATAGGAAATCTTTGACTATCTCAATGTTTTCACCATCTGCTTTCAAGTTATATAAGTCACCTGTGGTCATTATTCGTATTTTCTTAATGTTCAACTGTAAACCTGCCTCCTTCTGAGAGCTGGGTGTATGTGACTTGCTGAAAATCACCCAATGGGTTTTCATGGCTGAGCAGGGTTTTGAACCCTGGTCTCCAGAGTCATAGACCAACACTCAAACCACTACGCCATGCTGGATCCTTTTTTATAGGGTGATAAAATGCAGACTTTCCTGACCACCTTGCCAACTGGAAACCACTCTGTTTCTTCACATTCTGTCCTAATGATGACCTCTCATCCTGAATATAGATTGTGCATTAAGATAATCAAATACACAAATTTCTGTAAGAGAGATCCATAGCTTTTCATGATCTACACAATCAAAGACTTTACTATACTCTACAAAGTACACACTGATTTTCTTCTGAACCTGTTTGGTCCATTCCATTATCCAATGTATGTTTGTAATATGATCCCTAATGCCTCTGTCTTCTCTGAATCCAGGTAGGACGTATGGAATTTCTTGCTCCATATATGGTAAAAGTCTTCAATGTAAAAAAAAAAAAAAAACCCTGGATCACCTTGCTTGCAAGGAAGATTAATGCAACAGTCTGGTGGTTACTTCACTCCTTGTTGTCCCCTTTCTTGGGGACTGGAATGTATATTGAATGTTTCCAATCTGTGACCATTTTTATTTTCAATATTTGTTGGAAGATTTTAGGTAGAATTTGAATAGATTCTGTCTCTGTAGATTGAAACAGCTCTATTGGTATGCGAGCTGTTCTTGGTGATTTACTTCTCCCAAGTACTTTGAGTGCAGCTTTCAGTTCACTTTCTAAATTCTGGGTTCATCTTCAAATGGCTCTTCATTGAATGAATCTGTCATTCCCTTTATCTCTTTTATATAGTTCTTCAGTATATTGTTTCCATCACCTTTTAATTTCTTTTTGATCGTGCAGTGTGTTCCCCTGATGGATATATAACAACCCTAAGCTTGGTTTAAATTTTTCCCTTGTCTCTTCTTCTACTCTTTTTTGTTGTGGTCTTCTATTTCTCTGCACTGATTGTTATAGTAGGGTGTTGTTGTTTTTTGTCCCTGTACACAAGTCACTGAACAGTTGCATTTAGGGTTCTGACCCTATTTCTGTTCCCTTTTGTTTCTCATCTATCCTTAACTACTAGAAGAATTTCACCTGTCATTCTTTCTTTTTGCCTGCCAATGGTGTCTTTTGCATTCTTCCCTCATAATGTCAGAATTATGAATGTCAGTTCAGAGTTCTTCTGCCTCGCCCTGCAAACAATTAGGCTTATTAGTGTGTTTTTATCTTTAAATTCTGCAGGGATGTTCTTCAGGTTCTACTTTGGCATGATGATTGCTTTAGTGTTCTTCTTTAGCTTTACTCTAATTTTTATATCAGTATGTTCATAGTTTGTGCCACAATCTACTCTCGGTCTTGTTTTTACAGAGAGAAGGGGCTTCTCCATCTTCTGCTTCAGATTAGGTAATCTATTTGATTTTTATATTGGCCATCAGGTGATGGCCATGTATAGTCAATTGAAGAATGTGTTGCAACTCCTGGTCTCACAAAATTCAGTCAGTTAATCTGCTTCATTTCTTGATTTTAGGCCAGACTCTCTAGCAATGTTTAGTTCTGTTATGATTTCTATTCTGTATCCTCCTTTTGTATTCCAACTGCCAATGATTATCAACATGTCTGGTTTTGGTGTGTGATCAATTTCCTCCTGGACTCCAACACAGAGTCTTTTAATTTCTGCCTCTTCTGATTCTGTAGTTAGAGCATAAAATTGGACTATGGTTATATTCATGGGATTTCCCTGAAGTCTTAATGATATTATTTGGTCAGACTTTGCATTCCATCCTGAATGCTTTTGCTATATCTCTCCTCACTGCAAATGCCACCCATTTCTTCTTAGATTTTCATTTCCTTGGTAAAACTGTATAATTATCTGACTGAAAATGTCCCATTCCTGTCCACTTTAGTTCATTCACTCCAAGTATTGCAAAGTTTATAGGTTCTATCTCTTGTTTTACATTGCCTAGCTTCCCATGATTCAGACTTCTCACATTCCATGTTCCTCAAATACGTGGTGTGCAGCTTAAGACTTTCCTTTCACCTCTGAGCACCTCAACAGCTGAAGTCCTTTCAGCTTGAGCCCAGTTGCATCATCAACCACGGTGCTACTTGTACTTGTTCTCTGCCTACCATGTTACTACCTTTCCATGGTGGTGGGATTGTGTGCTCCTGCAAGTGAAGAAGCTGTATTGATGGTAGCAGTGCTGCTAGTAGGGTCTCCCATGTCACATAGGCTTTTGCTAAACATGCTGAACAGTTACTGGGTGGCAGCAGTACTAGAGGGTGACACTGGCAGAAGAGCTTTCAGAGACATTGGCAGTGGCACCAAAGTCAACACTTGTTAATACTGCACAGAAGGAGGCACTGGTAAACCAGTTTTGAATGTCTATGAAATGACCATCCCCATTTTAAAATTAATCTTCTTAGAAAACTTACCCAAAATATTCATCTGGAGTCAAATCATAATTTCAAAGGGAAACCTAACCTGCACAGCTAGATGCTAGATAACAATGTTGCAAAATTTAAAATATATTTTATCAAGTATTTTGACATCAGCCATTGGCCAAAGCAGATCTAACCCGGCATGGTACTTCTAAAGCTTCCAAACAGGCTACATTCAACCTTCACGATTTGCTTTTGTTTTGTGCTTTCTGACTTATGGTAACCCTAAGCCGAATCTATCATGTGGTTTCCGTGGAAAGATTTGTTCAATGGGGGATTGCCTTTGCCTTCCTCTGAGGCAGAGAGAGTGTGATTTGCCAAAAGTCACCCAATGGGTTTCTGTGGCTAAGCAGGGATTTGAACCCTGGTCTCCAGAGTCAGAGTCGAACACTCAAATCACTACACCATGCTGGCTCTCTTCAGGACTAGTACTTTTTTTATAAATCAAAAGGACCATATCAAACTTTATATGTGAAATCATATTCACATAGGAAAGACATACATGCAGAAATCAAAAACTCATGTATTGTCAAAAACCCAGGAAGCTATCTCACCAAGTCAGACAATTACTCAATACTGCCTAGAGCAGAGGCAGGCAACTGATTCGCCAGATGTTTTTGAAGTACAACTGCCATAATCTCTCACCACTTGTAATGCTGGCTTATTACCAATGGGAGCTATAGACAAGGAACATATAAAGGACCAAAATTACCCAGTCCTAGTCTATCAGGGTGCCCTTAATGATTCCAGATAGGTGCATTTTCAAGTCTAAACTGGAGGTGCTGAGGGTTAAACCTGGGACTTTCTGCACACAATAAATTATAGTCTTTTCCCTCATTGTCACCTACTGGAAAGCCCAAGTCAGTTGCACCTTCCTAGTTCGTACATTCACAAAAAAAACAAACACACACGAAGAACTGGAAAAGACTCCTGTCCAAAAGCATGGAGAGCTACTGCTGCTGGTTAGGCATTAAGAGTACTGAGCTAGATGGAAAAGCTGTTTTCCTGGTACACACATGTGCAATCTTCACACAGGTTTATTTGTACAGGTTTCAGGCTTCCACTCACCTCCCATGCAGAAATTATTTCTTTGTAGGAAACGTTTTTTATATGCAAAATATATGTATCAGGCCAACATGCTCAGTCTGTCACTTCAATCTAAACACTGCCGATACAAGTAAAGAAAAAAACATTTACATGCACACTGGCACTTCTAATGTACATGCAGTGCATTTCCCTGCCAAAAAAAAGAGCAAGAAATACCATAATACTTGCTGATTACATATAATGTCTGTATTTATGCAGCTAAAAAAAGGCCCAGATGAACACAACATGTTGTTTGACTGTTGAGATTCTAGAAGCTTTTTATAAGTTTGACTACATGAGTCTGATTTCAGTCTCAAAATACAGTGGGGGGAACCATAATCTTGATAGCACTAGTCAGCAAAGTAAATGCATTCTAGCATAAAACGTAGTTATACTATAAATGAAAATAATTTAGCTTGGCAATTCCATTAAAGTCCCTATCATTACATGCATCACTATCAACTGGCAGCCTCTTTTAGAATGGACAACAGAAGTTGGTAACATCTACCATATGATGTTTGTTTTTATATAACTATTTTATAATAAATGATATACCATATTCACCACAGAACTCACTGTACATAACTACCAAACATGAACACAACTGAAACAACTGCTGCATTTCCCACAGAGAAAATCCATTGTTGTTATGTGCCTTCAAGTCATTTCTGACTTATGGCAACCCTAAAGTGAACCTATCACAGGGTTTTCTTGGCAAGGCTTGTTCAGAGGAGGACTGCCACTGTCTTCCTCTGAGAGTGAGAGAGGAGATTTACCAAGGTCACCCAATGGGTTTCCATGGCTGAGTAGAGATTCAAACCTTGGTCTCCAGTTACCATAGCAAACTTATAATTTCTGCGTTTTCTTGGTTAGCTTTATCTAGATTACAACTTTCTTAGTTAACAGAACATAATGCAACTTTATGTTGTAGTGCACTTATTTTTTAAATGAATATTGTAAATTTCATATATTCACTGAGCCCTTTTTAGGCATGTGTAAAACAAACTGTTCAATACAAATAAAGTTTTTTAAAAGATATGTAATAGCATCAATAATTACTCTTGAATAAAGTACTGTACATTCTTCCTTTAGAACCTTTCACTAAGAGCTGCTTCCCACATTGTAATTTCCTTACACACAACTATACTCACAAAGTGTGTGAACTGTAGGTATTGTGTCCAAGTGGAAATTTCTTTAATTTACTTGCAAACTAGCAACTAGTGATATTTGAGAAATTTATTCAGTTCACATTTCAATGAAGATGTTTCAAATTTGCACTTCCTGAACCTAGACACTGAAACACATTGGGATCTCAAACTCTGAACTTTTCAGAATTTTGTAATACAGCTAGCAAAAATAATGAGAAGAAACAACTACACTTTTTAAAAGTGTACAAAAATGAATACCTCTGAGATAGTACAAAGGAAGTTTATATGGCGGGGGGGGGGAGTCATGAAAAATTCAAAGTCAATTGAACTGTCACTAGAAAAATGCATAATTTGTAAATGTGCACATAGAAGACACACATTTGAAAACATTTATATTTTGAAAACAGTGCTAGCATTATATAGTGGGTTTGAGTATTAGTCTAGGACTCTGGGAGACCAGGGTTCAAACCCCATTCAAACATGGAAGCCCACTGGTGACCTTGGGCAAATCATACTATCTCAGGCTAACAATGGCAAACCTCCTCTGAAATAAATCTTAGCAGGAAAACCTTATGATACGGTCACCGTAAGTTGGAATCCATTTGAAGGTACTTAACAACTACAGCAAAAATGCATAGAATATGTTGTGCAGATTGAAAAAGGGAAAAAAGGGAATCTCAAAGACCTCCTGCCTCTGAAACTGGTCTGAGGGGAGGTAAACCACATGATTGTGAATTGCTCCTCTCCACTGTCCAGAAAACTAAATAATGCTTTGCAGATTCACCTATCTCTTACTAATTCCCCTACTCTAATTGAAATTAGTAAATAAAATTCAAAACTAAGGCTGCAATTTCTTGCACATTTACTAGGAGTAATCCCCACTGAACACAGTAGAAATTCTAAACAAGCATGCACAGGATGGGGGGAGGGAACCAACCATGATTTATGAGCACTTCTTATTTTTCTACACACACACACACACACACACACATAAAAAAGTAAACTGAGAAGCAATCACAAGTACTGAGTTTTATGCCTATGCAACAAATCACTCCTGATTGCTGCAACTCCAGTTTTTCACATATGCTACAAAGATTACTGAGAAAACAAGTTGCTTCCTGACTATAATATTTAGCACTGATCTCAATGGGTCTGTATGTGTGTGTATGTGCCTTTCAGTCTCCTATCGACTTATGGTGACTACATGAACTTCACAGGGTTTTCTTGGGCAAGGAATACTCATAGGTGGTTTTGCCAGTTTCTTCCTGAGTCTAAAATATAGCCTACAGCACCTGATATTCATTGGCGGGCTCCCATCCAAGTACTAACCAGGGCTGACCCTGCTTAGACTCCAAGATCAGATAGGATCTAGTGCTTTTGGGGTATTTAGGCCCCATCCCAATGAGTCGGAGTATGACTAAATCTAGAATCAGCCCAATGTATGTAATGAGCATTGCCAACTTGGGGAAAGTACTACATAATTAATGTAAATGCAAGCTTTCACTGTCAGCAAATAACAGTTAACTTCTGTAATTGTATCAATGTACTAAAATTTAAGTTGACCCACAAATAACACATAGATTACAGTGCAGTCTTGGGAAGAGCCAAATAAAGTTGTAAATGAAATAATAATTACAAAATATTTTTTAAAACATTCGCCTATATCCTGTTGCTAAAGTAGACCCACTCACTCAATAGTATTTACCTACATGTTGACTCATCATTCAACAATTAATTGAACAGGTCTACTCTGATTGGGACTAACCAACAGGATGGCAGCCAGTATTTTAAAATTTGTTCAAAGGAGAGGACAACAAAAATGAACTCACCTAAGATGAAAATATATAGTGACTACCCTCCTAATAAGTGATTAACCTTACAAGTGCAAAGGAGCCCAAAAAGACACCTAAAACTGATACCATAAAGAAATATCAGCCTGCAGTACAGTAGTTTCTTTACAGCACATCATGTACACTTCTACTCAAACAAATGTCCCTTATACCCTAGTGTATTTACAACTTCACCCTTAAGCACTGCTAAAACATATCCGTCAGCCTAAAATGCAGTAAAGCCATATTTTTCCTCTCCCAATCAGTCTAGCAAATAAAAGATAAATAAAAGATAAATAAAAAATAAAAGATAGTCCTCCATAAAGCTATAAGAAGTTTAGCAACTATAAGCATCAGAGTACACATAGTTACTGTACACCTTGTAAAAATCAATATGCCACATATCAGCATGACTCAATCCACAGAAAGTAATCTAATTTTCCCTCTACAGTCACCAACACTAGCATATAAAGCCAGAATGGGTAATCTATCAGCCTCAGGGCAGTATGTGGCCTTCAGATTAATTTCAAAACTCTCAAGTAATCAGTTCAGGCCGCTGTAATGTGCCCCTTCTCCAGTAACATACCTTGTCCAGAAGACATAGGAGGAAAGGAAGAGAGAGAAAAGAGATGAGCTTGCCCACTTTTTGCTCTGGATCTACCCACTGCTGGTTTCAACTGCCCTCAGCCCTGGCATACAGCCCCTAACAAATTATCCCAAGGGAATGTGGCTCACAAGAGGGAGGGAATGGGGGGGCTGGCCATTCCTGATGCTGAGTATGTTACACCATTCTGGTTACCTGAGCATATAAAAAGGCATTGTCTGCATATTAAACAACTCATTAGTTCTCAGTTGGTTCCATGTTTTCATCATACTGTCTGAATTCACTGATTTTGTTGCTAGAGGGACAACTTGAATTTAGTAGAAAAACATAAACTATAAGTCTCTACTTTAAGAACAAAGATACATAAAATGGCTAAGATTTGGTAGGAAAGGTTGTAGAATATTCACTACAATTTAACAAGAGTGTTTCTGTTGTTTCTTCATTTGTAATCATTCTTTAAATTGTATTGGAAATGTTCCAAAAGACACAATTCTGACTTTTCCTCAATTAGCAGTGTCTTTCCAGTACAGATCCTCTTGACAGAAACCTCCAAAGCAAAATTAATGTTCTCAGAGATAAGTTGGGGAAGGGGTATTGACAGTGTAGCCAAAAGCAGGCAACGGGGAGGGGGCGTTTTGTTGACAGTGCAACAAGGTAGGATCTCTTCATCATTCCAATCTTCCCCATTTTAGAATGTTTCTGGGTTTGATAATTTCAGCCCAATTTCAAATGCTATAGTAAAACAAAAAAAACAAACATTTCGACCCACTGCATAAACAATAAGTCTGCCTATCTCCAGAAAGCCCATATGGATAATTTCTATGAATCAGGTAACTGAACATTTAAATGTGAAAATGGGAATTATATATTCTCTGGCCTCATCATAACATCTGCAAAAGTAAACTGATTTATACCAAGCTACTTATCATCTAATACTATTTACAAGTTTTTAAATGCAAGCATTTTCAGTTTTCCAGCTGTTCCACAAAAGACAGGTGCAAACCAAATAGAAGGAAAAACAAGACACCCATAGCAGACAATGTTTAACATTTGCTTTCTGTGAAGGATAGAACAGAAAATCACCTCACATATCCATAGAGCAGGTAGTATCCAGAAAGGCCAAAGAGGCTCACCTCCAAGCAATCAGAAAGAAGCATTTGCAATAAGAATCCCAGACCCAAGCTACTGACACCAAATAAATAAGACCCACAGTACTAGCAGGTAATTCACGCAGCTCCAGTCTTCTTGTTTCTGTCCCAACGTGTTCATTCTGGTAATGTTCAGATAGCTCAGGGGCAGTAATGCACATTTTCATACACACTGGACAGATGAAGCCCTGTGAAACAGTTGCTTTTAAGCACATGATTTTTTTAAGCATTGGAAATAAACTTGAAGTCAAAAAGTGACAAAATACGTTGCTCAGTAAATACCAAAGTTTCAAATTAGTGATGTTCTAATCTTTGTTAATGGTTTTTAACTAATTTTTTAAAGTTCAGAGTCAACTGAGGTAGAAGGCAAGGATACTGCTGTTAAACATTAGAAAACGTACACAAAAAAATACAGTACATTGCATTTAAAAAACACTGTAGTTGAAAAACAGAGCCTATAACTATTATTACTATCACTGATACTACTACCACCACCACCATCTTTATTTATATAGAACCAGGACTGAAGGTGGCTTACAAATTAAAACAAATACAACACAATGAAAACATATAAAAGGCCTACATTAAAAAAGTAATTAAACTATCAATAATATTAAAAACTATGTAACACCTGAAATTAAACATAATAAAAAGCAATACAAAAACAATGCAATTCAAAACAATTCAACACCCTGCTAAAACAGTCAGTTCCTGAAGGCCTGTTGGACAGCTAGGAGGGAGCCAATCTTTCCTCTCAAGGATGGAGTTCCAGACCCTAAGAGCAGCCACTGAGCAGCCCTCTCTTAACATTCCCACCAAGTGTGATTGTGAGGGAGCTGGGACTGACAAAAACACCTTCCCCAAAGTTCTCACAACAGACTCTCATGGGAAGATACACTCCCCAGACAGCCTGGGCCCAGGTCACACAGGACTTCATAGACCACAAACTATGAAGACTTTTTCTATTTAGGAAGGCATTTGGTTTTTAAATTTTGCAGCAGATGTGCTTTTAATGATGTTGTTTCCATTTTATTATTGTTTTTAATATGCTTTTAAAACTGTTTTTAACTTCTGTTTTTAACTTGTGTATTTTTAAATAGAACTGTGCTTGAATTCTCTTTTAACTTTTTTGTAGTAACAGCTTTTAACTGTACTGGTATTCAAACTCATAGCCACGTTAGTCTGTATCAGTATATAAAGGGATCTTGTAGCACCTTTGAAACTGAGATAATTACAGTAAGTTTGTAGCATAAGCTTTCACAGAGTCTAGTTCATCAGATACAGCAAATATTGAGTACTGATAATAGACATTGATTTAGAATTGAAACAGCTTCCTTGTAATTAAGTGAAAAATAGAGTTGGGTGTCATAAGCATATTGGTGGTGGCACCAAAAACCCCAATCTCCAGACAACCTCTCCCAGTGGTTTCATGTAGATGTTAATAACATAGGGGACAAATCAGAGCCCTGAGCGACTCTACAGAGCAGCAGTCAAGGTGTTGAACAGAAATTTCCCAGCACTATCTCCTGGGTTTGTCCCTCCAGGAAGAAGCAGAGTAACTGTAAAAAAGAATATTTTTTAAAAAAAGTGCTACCACATCCCATCCCAGCGAGTTGGTCCAGAAGGATACCACGAATGATGGTGTTGAAAGCCTCCTGTACTTTAGTTTACTGCATGTTTACAGCTTGTGGAGTTTGGGAGTCTGATCCTAGAAAGACTGACTGGACAGACCTGCTAGCTCCAGAGTAAGTTCACAGGATCTGAGAACTAACTTCCTTAAGGACCATATAATATCAAAAAGAAATACAGCAGCCTTGTGCTATCCTTCCCATACCCATCTAGGGGAGGTGAACCTTATAATGGTCTCCTGGCATGACAAATTAGACAGGTGTCTGTCAGTAACTTTTATTAATCTTTGCCAGCTTAACAGGTTATGGGAGTTTCCCCCTTCAAGTCCCCATATATTTAAGTCCTGTCACAGGTGCCATATCTCACAGTAAGTCTCACCTGTTGGCAGCCCAGCCCCTGGGGTTCCTGCCCATGTTAATGACCAGACTTGGAGAAATTATATGGTCCTTAAGGAAGTTAGTCCTCAGATCCTATGAACTTACTCTAGAGCCAGCAGGTCTGTCCAGTCAGTCTTTCTAGGATCAGACTCCCAAACTCCACAAGCTGGCTTCAGATGATGTCCCTGTTGCTAACAGTCCCCTGGTGTCAGTGCTTAGTGTATTTAAGACTTCCCTGGTTCAGCTGTCTCCCTCATGGATCTGTGTCTTCAAGACCCAATGCTGAGATTTGGTGTGAGATTACAGGACCATCCCCTGGTGGTAGGTAATGGACCTCTGGACTCAACTTCACTGGAGGGCCAGGTAGGGCTGGATCAGACCATAGTGTTTACCCTGAAAGGTGAACTGGAAAAAGCTGGACACTGGTGCAGCAAAGGATGCAGAACTGGTAAGAGTAAGCCACTGCCCTGATGTAGCTACCCTAGGTTCACAGGTAATAAGCCAAGACTGCTCACAGTCTTCACAGGAATAAGGGTCTATTTTAGTATGTTCTAACCACCCTAGCCTTTCCCTGCCAAGTTGCCCCTTAACAGTCTGGCCTACCTCTGGCTTGGTCTTTCTTCTAAAAAGACAGCCTGGAGAACTTTTTAAGGCTTTGGCCTTCGTGCTGGCTTCCCCAGCTTCAAATCTTTTCCCCATCACTGCCTTGTATGGGGAATGTGGGGAGCCTCTTGACCTGCTTACAGAGGCTCCTGTGGCTCCCTCTCTATCTCTTCTGAGCTTCCCTCCCCTCTTCTGCTGTTCCTGAGGCTTTTTATCTTTTCTGGCCTCTGGCCCTGAGCAGCTACACCTAAAGCCCTGAAGTGTTGCCAGGCAACCAGTTACCTGGAAGCTCCACTGCAGACTTCTCTGCAGCTGAAGGGACAGGAACAGCTCTGGTGATCCGCAGTATCATGATACACCACGATTTGGGGGTCATGGTGGGCACAGAATCTAAATACAACAAATGCAAGGAGCAGGGATAATAGTGGTCTATCTAATAGTTCAAATAAGTAAGCAATACTATAGGAAAATATTTAATATGGTAGAACTTATCTAGCTTTAAGTATATTCCAGAGGGTTGGCAGAAGTTGATACCCACACCATTCCTTTCATAGAAGTCACCAAAGGCAATGAATGGCTTTGGTGAAGAGGCCAGGAGAGATTTCCCAAAACTGGGTGAAGGTACTTTTTATTAGTGGAGCTCAGTTTGTAGCTCCATTTCAAGGATCCTATTTTATTCCAATCCTACGGTCAATTCTCCATCACCTCATTTAGTAGGGTCCACTGTACAAGTGCCTTCAAGTTGTTTCTGACTTATGCTGACCCTAGGGAAAACCTTTCATAATCGCCTTTCTTAGCAACATTTGTTCAGAGGGGGTTTACCTTTGCCTTCCTCTGAGGATGAGAGAGTGTGACTTGCCTAGAGTCACCAAGTGTGTTTCCACAGCTGAGCAGGGGTTTGAACTCTGGTCTCCAGAATTGTAGCCCAACGCTCAAACCACTACACCATGCTGGCTCTCAGTAAGCCAGCATTAATAAAGCAAAATTCACCCAATACCATTTTTCTCTTTTGCTGAACAGTTCCATCCCATGCAGTTGCTTCTTACAGTAATAACTGGTATTTCTTAAATCCAATAACTGATATTTCTAAAACCCAACATTTGAAAGAATATACTGGTACATATTCCTGGAAAAATTGCTAGATAAATTTTACTTTTGATTATTGAAAAGAGCATATTATATATACTAGGTAATCAGAGCCATGGGAAATCAAAATCTCATCTTTGAGATTAAAAAACTAACTAAAATATTAAAACAGTCCTGTTTCACAAAACCCACAGAAGTTCATTTGATTATATAATATGCAAATTTCACTTAAATAAACCAGAGATGCACAAGTATCTTGCTCTTCTAAATAACCTATTTGTTTTTATGCAACTAGCACAGATTAATTTCCTCACTGAAATACAGTAGCCCATTTTCATGAAATGGTTAAATAGTGCCTTGAGTGAAGATGGTATAACCATTTTCCCAAAATAAACCTTCACCACATCACATCCTAAAACAAAAAAAAATCTTTAAAAATGCTTTTAGATCATACAGTGAAATCTAAGGCACTTAATATGATATTTGCTATAAGTTAATGTACATTTAACAACATTTTTTTTATCTTAATAAGGTTTAATGTTTCATAGTGGTTCCACTTCATATACAGTTTGATCCAGACTTTACTCCTGCTATCAAGTGTGAGAGAAGAAGCAACTTTTGACAGATCCACTATGATCCTGCAAGCTTTCATTCTGGGAGGTAGGAAGGCTTTCATTTGTGGTACATTGTTAGACGCACAACACTCCTGCAAGAAAAGCTGCAACTTTTCACTAGCAGGATCCCTCCTCTGGATCAAAAGCCTTCCATGGATAAAAAGAGTCCTCCTGTTTTGCAGATGGCAAAGAATCCAACCCACAGTAAATAAACAAAGCAAATGATGAGTTTATTTATTTAGAGTATTTCTGTATTGCCTCCCAGCCCACATGGGTGCCCAAGGCAATGAACAAATAAAAACTCACTGAAACAATATAATGTTAAAACTATTTTTAAACACATTAAAATACTCTTTTAAAATGCCTAGAAGCAGTCTAAAAACAATCCTAGAATTCTTTTGAAACTTCCAACATACTAAAAGATGCTAAAGTGTCCAATAGGCACGGGTAATATATAATAAATTGCATTACATTAATGCTTCTAAAATTATTTAAAGTGGTAGATTGCTTTGTCCCACAATATGACAGAGACTGGTACCATATTGGTGTCACATTATTATTGTATTTGCACAATTTTCTATAAAATAGCTATGAACCAGCAGCCAATGGCTCATAGACTGGTGCTGGTATGCAGACCACCAATTTGAGCAGAACTGCATCACTATTTTGTTGGATATTTAAACAGTTTCATTTACAATAAATTGTTTCTTTCCTGCGGGAAATAAGAATGAGGTCCAGGGAATCAAGCTGACAAATGTCTGTAAAATGGAAGAAAGCTTTGATTTCTTATTATTATTATTATTATTACTATTAACTTTATTTATACCCCAATCTTTCCCCAAAACTGGGACTCAAGGTGGCATACAAACTAAAATAAATGCAATACAGTTAAAACACACAAAAGATCATTAAAAAATAATTAAACTACTGTATTAGTGACAATAAAAATAGTTTAAAACATACATTTAAAAATGACAAAAAGCAATTTAAAAAACAACACAATTAAAACAATGCAGTATTCTCTTAATTCACAAATGCTTATTAGAATCTTCATTTGCGAAGAAAAGCCAGAGAGAGATTAGAATATACAGTAAAAGGTTTTTTTCCTGATGACGAAGGACAGCAAGGAAGGGGCCATTCTGGCCTCTCTAGGAAGGGAGTCCCAAAGGCACTAGAAGACCATATCTCACATGCCCAGCAGCTATGCCTGCAAAGGTGGTGGGACTAGGAGAAGGGCCTCTCCAAAGATCTTAAGAGGTATGTGCAGGCTCATGTAGGAAGATACAATCTGTCAGATAGCCTGGACCTGAGCCATATATGACTTCATAGACCACAAACAGCACTTTGAATTTTGTCCAGAAAAAAACTGGCAGCCAACAGAATGGATGTAGCGAGTGTAGCAAGGGAGTTATACAGTCCCTGTAACCAACCCCAGTTGAACAATCTGGTTGCAACAGTTTGTACCAACTGAAGTTTCTGAACACTCTTCAAAGTCAGTCCCACATAGAGTAATCCAATCAGGATGTAACTCAAGTATGTGCCACTGTAGCCAGATCAGGTGATCCCAGCAATGGGCACAGTTGGCACACTAGCTTTAAGTACACAAAAGCACTTCTAGCCACTGCTGAAATCTGGCCCTCCAGGTTCAAATTAGAGTCCAGGAGTACAGCCAAACTACAAACCTGAGATCTCAGCAAAAGTGTAACCCCATCCACCACAAACTGAATCCTTATTCTTGATCTACCTTTCAAATAACAAGAAACACATCTGTCTTGTCTGTGTTAAGCTTCAGTTTCTTCACATTCACTTACAGTCAATTAGAACAGCTAACTCTAATTTAGAACTGAAAGACTTGTGGAAAGAAGAAATAGCATTGGATATCATCAGCATACTGGTGACGTCAAATCCGAAATCTCTGGACAACCTCTCCCAGTGGTTTCATGTAGATTTTGAATAACATGGGAGACAAAGAGCTCCAAGGAACTCCCTAGGCTAGTAGTCAAGAAGCCAAAGAGGAATTAGCCAGCACCACCCGCTGGTCTCACCATTCCAGAAAAGAACAGAGCGACTGTAAAACAGTGCTCCAAGTACCATCACAGAGAGGTGACCCAGAAGGATATAAAGGACAATGGGACCAAAATCCACTGAGAGTTCTAGCAGAACCAACAGGAACATATTCTTCCTGGTCCTTTACCAGAAAATGTTGTTCACCAAGGCAACCAAAGCCATCTCTGTTGCATAACCACTCCTGAAACCAGACTGAAATAGATCAAGATAATCAGTTTAATTCAAGATACCCTGCAGCTAAAAGGCCACAACATGTTCCAATACTTTAGCCCAAAGTGGATCACAGGACACTGGGCAATAGTTATCAAAAGAATCTAGGGAAGAGCTTTTCCAATAGAGCCTTTGCAATTGCCTTCTTTAGGCATACTGGAACCCTACCGAATTGTAAGGAGACATTGACTACTTCCTACATCCACTAAGCCAGTTCCCTTCCAGCTGTTTTAATGAGCCAAGACAGGCAAAGGCATGGACAGATGTGGTGGCTCTTTGCTATCAGTTCATACACAGGTGGGGATGAGTAAGCAGGCTATTAAAATGTCTGCAAGCTAATTACTTCTGTTGCCATATTTGCAAAGCAACTATCAATGAACCCTAATATCAGATGTCCCAATTTTAAAGAACAAAATTTTTCTCCAGAACAGCACAGCCCCCTTAGACCATAATCAAAGTCTCTGTTTTCACCCTGAGTGCCCCACTAAGCCTACATACTATATGCCCCTTACTTCAGTCATCAAATTTTTATCCCAATCAGTCATCCACTTTTATCCCAATACTCCTATTTTCTGTGCTACTAAATAAAAAGAATGGTGTTTAAGAAACTCACGGCCAAACACAGCACATACCTACATTTTATGCAATATTTCAGTTATTCAGATATTATAATATCACTGCCGAAATAATTAGGACTAGGAATTAAATACCTCAAAGCATTATTTTCAAAGAAGTTGATTACATCCAGGGCATTAAAATCTAGGCTTATGTATTGTTGCGGTACAGTACCTCTGAAGAGCTTTCGTTGTTAACATCCACTGCATTTCCAGGGACTGCAGAATCAGAGTCAGAGGCCTGAGACCCAACTCTGCCTGGAGTCTAAGGGAGAGAAAAAACACAATGTATCATCTTAATACATACTAAGTAACAACACTTCAGATAATTTTAAAATAGTAAAGCAAGCAGAAATTATTTAAATGATTTATCACTAAAACACAAGTTAGTTGCACCCTATGCTCTCCTAAAACTCATTCAGGCCAAGGAAAATTGTCCTCTACCTACTCTCATATCATACAGTACACTTCTCTGAGGGCTTGTCTAGATGGGCTATTTATCCCGTCCTGCTGCCATCTTGGAGTCCCGCAATCCATACAACACAGGGCTCTTGCCCTGTTTCGTTCCCGGGCAGTCCTCACAACGCCCAGGCTGAAGACAGGGTAAATAAAGCCTGTTAAACTGTTTCAGCAAAATATCCAGGAAAAACTACCTCATTGAGGAAGAAACAGATTGAGCCCCATGGGACCACAGGAGGCCTTACTACCACGCTGGCCCATCTCTGCAGTTGCCATCGGCATCACACTCTCTGAAGCCAGGAAGGAGGCCCACAGCATGTGACCAAGGCTGGTCACAAGCAGGGGGCCTTGATAATGTGCTGCAGGCCTCCTGCCTGGCTTCAGAGAGCAGCAGCAGCAGCTACAGAGGCAGGCCAGTGTGTCCATGCAGACTCCATCCCATTTCATACAGGTAACAGAGGGGCAATGGGCCTGATCTGGAGCCAGAATACACCAACAGGAAGCCAGCGTATTCTGGCCCGTGTAGATGAGCCCTGAGGGCAGGCACCTTAAGAAGTGATTAGGACTTCTCTCCTGTACAAAACGGCCCAGAGTGAACTGTCCTTTAATAGTCACCTCTTACCAGGGATGTAGGTGGGGGCAGGGGGAGCCAAACAGAACAGATATTTAGTCAGGAGGTAAAACAAAAACATTCCCTTCTAACAGCAAAAGAAAAAATTACATGTTTAATAGCCTATAAAACAAAAAACTATCCAAAGCCAAAAACTGCTTTGAACTCCAAGATGTGTGAACATGGATATTTAAAGACTAATGAATGCTGTCCACAGAAAATGTCAGTGTAACACTAATGAAGCATGAGTTCTAAAATATGGACTTGAAGTACCATTTTAGAAAAACAATAATCCAACACTGGCCTTTTGAACATGTACTAGAGACCAAACACACTCAGTGGCACTTTAAAAAACTTTTGCTGAACAGCTGAACATTTTTAAAGTCCTACTGAACATTTGGATCTCCCACCTGTTCAACTCTAGATATAAATTACTATGCTAGATAATATTTTTTAGGTTAGGGGCCATTCTGCATCTGAACACTCCTTGTTACTTCATAAATGAAGGAAGATCTGGCAAACAGCAATATAAATTTAATACAGATTTGCTGTTTGGGAAGAACACGCTTTGCTGTTTGGGAAGAACACTCACAAATGCACTTTTCCATGAAGAAAATGTGCAGTTGCCAATTAAGCCAAAAGGTCATTCATGGACAGAAGCAGTAAATTAAAAAAAAAAAAACATTGTAAAAGACTGCTATCTTAATGGTTCACATCTACAAAGGATACATTTTCTGCTCTTATTTAAATTAGCTTTTTTAAAAAGTTAGAAGTGACCAGGCAGGCACTGGTAACTGACCTCTGTTGCTGTGGGTAAAGGTTTTTAACAATCTGAAGGCTACATTTCTTTTACTGGTGTGTTTTAAATTGAAGTTTTGATCTTTTGTGTTTAAATTTGCTCTATTTTTTAATTGTTATTTATTAACAAGTTAGTGTTAGTATTTATTTATATTATATGCTAAAATGTTTTCCAATGGCATGGGACCCAAGGTAGCTTACAAAAAGGCTAAAACAAGATAAGATAAGCTAAAAAGAGGTTAAAGCAAGATGAGCTAGAAAGATTAGCCACTCTGAGTCCTCTTTTGGGTAGGAAATGCAGGACATAGATCCAAAAAAAGAAATATCTAGGAAGTTAGCAAGAATGCAATTAGCTGTAAAATCTGATCTTTCAGATTTGCATCAGAGGAAGCAACGTCAGGAAATTAAACACTCAAAAAACAAAAGGTTCTACAACACAGTAAAGCCCAGTAACACAATATATAAACTCGTTTTATGTTACTACCATAAAAAGGATTGGCCTTTTTAGTCATCAGCGTGTTTGGAGAAAGTGCAGGATGAGTCCTTCCTGAATCTTCCTTTGCAAAGAAAAGCCAGAGAAAGAGAGATGTTACCACCATAAGTGTTCTTTCAAAGACAACTAAACAAATTACTAGTGAACTATCTGAAAAGCTTTCAGATTCCTCTCACAGATTTCTGAAGTGGGTGTCAAATCCAGCACACAGTTTTCACCACATTATTTAAGTCCTTCATATCACTGGCATTACAAGAAAGATATTAAGAAATCGGAGCACTCACTTTGAACCAACTCTATGACTCAACTCTTTTCTGCTTAAAGCTAATAATCACCAGACTCAAGAATTTCCTTTAATCTCTGAGGCACCGATCCATGACCAAGAAGAAACCCTATACTGTACTAGGGTACTCCTACTTTTATCATGTTCACTTTGTTATCTTCATTTTTTTTTAATGACACAAAGATTTCCTATAGAAAGGGCCCTAACTCATCCCCTCTTCTGTCTCTTCATAAGAGAAACCAACACTTTCTCTTCTTAACGCAACCAGTGGACCAGAATTTTGTAAATAAATATATGTATCCTAATACCGATCCGGTATTATATATGGTGGAAATTCTCCAGTCTCACTGGTAAATCTTTCTCAGTCCTGCTAGTGAAGACCATTTAATTGTAAAAGCCAAGGATTATATATGGGTCTTCATATTTAGTCATGAGTCAAAGCCCCTCCAAAATCATGGGAATCACTCCAATGTGCCTCCAGATGTTGTGGCTCTAGCTAGGAAAGCCAGTGGTGAGGAATGCTGGAAGTTGAAACAACATGGGAGGGTGGGTTACATGATTCCTCCCCCGCCATAATAAGACAGGTATTAAAAGATGATAAAAGGGAGACCAGCTACAGAAGACAATAGCAAGAACTTCACTGGCTGGGTGGGCACATGATATCATCTTAGTACATGTGTACTTATTTCCTTTTCCTGTAACATGAGCTTATAAGGATGCACTACCCAAGATTACTGTGTGTATGAACTTGAGGAGTTTTCACCTTACCAATTATAAGCAGAGACAACCACTGTGACATATGTCTGATGTCCTGGCATCTACGTATGAATGATGACAAGCAACAATATCTGGAACCTAGGAAATGCACTAAAATGTGGAGTACTACTAGCAAAGCCACCTCAAAGTATTCCTTGCCTAAGAAAACTACGAAATTCATGGGGTCGCCATGTCAACAGGTAACTTGAAGGCACATACACACACAAAGCATACACATACAGTTCCATATTCTGCCCCTATTTACAAATGTGATCTACAACTCAGGCCATTTCCACTGTCAAAGTTCAATGAGGAAAATGAATAATCACATAATGGCATTAACTTCTTCTGCACTTAATGTGCTCTTCTATTTACATACTGCCATCATTCTGCTACCAGCTGACCTGTAATGCAATGTACATGAGAAGAATTTGGGCACAGCTTCTCAACCTTGTGAGTAGTAGTTCTCATGTTATCAGCTGTGGAGAATTTTAAGGGAGAAGTCAGGATGCAGAGAGCATGCTGAGTGCTATCACATCCGAGGACCCATTACACCAGGAGGTCAGCAGTTACTCCAGCCTTTGGTAATACAGGTTGACCCCTGTATCCGTGGGGGATATGTTCCAAGATCCTCCCGTGGATACCTGAAACCATGGATAATAAGGAACCCTATTATTTTCAATGAGAAGAATGCCAGAAGTTGATCATGGAATCACACTGGAGGACTTAGAAATGCTTAGAGAGAACGTGTATTTTTGGATGTGGATAAGTGAAACAATGGATACTGAATCCGATGATATGGCAGTCAACCTATACAGTACTTATCATCCCAACAGGCAACAAAGGATATTCCACCTATTGAGTACACTGCCACCTATTATGTGTGACCTCAGTAATCAGCAATATCACCTTGCCATTATTCTGCCTAACTCCCTGTATTTCTCATCCTTTAACTCCTCCCTCATACAGCATCTGACAGTGGAAAATCAAGCAGGTGCAGGCTGTACAAGCTGTCAATAAGTGGCTGTGTGGTACCATATTTTGCCTCCAATGGTTTGGAATGTGTGTACAAACAAGCCCTCCTCAGACAGGTGTGTGAGAGATCAGAATACATATGAGCCAACAGGCAATGAACACTCCTGCACCTTCACACAGATTTAATCTGCTGTTATGTTTAACAACAGCAGCCTTGGAAGTGTCAGTGAGTAATGTCTTCCACCCTTAAATAGAGACACCTCCCTGTGAGAGGAGGGAGAAACCAGTCCTGTTTAACAGTGCTGAGGCCTTCAATGCCAGGCTTCTACAGCAACTGGAGTCAGATGAACAGAGGTGAGGCTAAACGTCCCCTCAAAGCTTTAGGCATCCTCCATATACTGGGGGGAAGGAGGTTTATTACACTACACTATTATAGTGCTATTATTCCACTTTAACTGCTATGGCTGCCTCCTGTGGCATCCTGGGGTTTGTTTGGGGAGGGGCATTTAGCATTCTCAGCCAGAGAGCTTATTATTATTATTATTATTTTGTGTGGAATCAAGCCAACAAAAATATTATAATAGGAGTATGTGTGTTTATTTATTTCTGCCATCTCTCCAATTCTGAAGACCCTTGATGAGGATAAGCAATTTTGAATAAATGTTTGATGCACTTAATAGAGCTTTATCACACTAAGCTGTTATTGTCCATTTTAATTGCTAGGCTGCCTCCTGTGGCATCCTGGGGTTTGTAATATTTTATTATTATTATTATTTATTATTGTATTTTTGTATTATTTTGTAATATTATTTTTATTAATCTTTTATTAATTCTTTTCTTTTCCAAATATGTATAATTGTAATGTGTAAATATAATGTTCATTGGAAAAGAAAAAAGAGTGATTATAAGTGTGTTTAGATTAAGAGGGGAAATGTATTAGTGTTAGGATAGATAGTTTTATTTTTGTATTAGTAAGAAAAGAGGAAAACAATAGTTTTGTGTGTGAAGTCGAAGGCTTTCACGGCCAGCATCCATAGATTTTCCTTGGGGGGTTTCTGGGCTGTGAAGATACCAGCTACAGATGCAGGTGAAATGTCAGAAAGAAACTACAGTTGTGCCTTCACATTCGCTGGGGTTTGGTTCCAGGACCCCCGTGAATACCCAAATCCGTGAATACTCAAGTCCCATTATATGCAGTAGCATAGCAAAATGATGTCCCTTATATAAGATGGCAAAATCAAGGTTGGCTTTTTAGATTATTATTTTTTAAAGAATATTTTCAAGATGTGAATACTTAAAACCGTGAATGCCAAATCCGTGACTGTGGAGGGACAACTGTATTCCAGAATATGGCCTCACAGCCCGGAAAAAAAAACCAAGGAAAATCTAATATATATATATATATATATATATATATATATATTTGGCATTACTGTTATGGCCTTTTGCGGTTGGGTGTATTTTTCAGTAGAATGGTCTTATTCCAACAAAAAAATTCCTAATTAAAACAAATTCCTAAGAGCTCCCTGGCTGAGGGTTCTCAATGCCCCTCCCTAAACTGCAAATCCCAGGATTCCACAGGAGGCTGCCATAGAGCAGTTAAAGTGGAATCACAGCGCTATAAGAGTGCCCTGTGCCCCATCCCTTTTTCTCCCCCCCCGTCCCATCAAGGAGGCGGAGCTCCAAAACTTCCTCCCTCCCCATCCTATCATCCTTGAGTCTGCCAACCGTCTGAGACACATCTAATGTCACGCAGACACACCCCTCCTATGCACCCCACATCCACACACCCCAACAGGGCCAGGCTGGCCAGCTGGGGCCCGGTTCCCCTCATCACGACAACTCCTCCCCGTGGCTCCCAGTCCTCCTCCTGCGGCGGCGGCGGCTGGGCCGGTCTCTTGGGCCACTCCGGCCGCCGCCAAGCTCGCGAATGAAGAAAGGGCCTAATAGGGCCTGGAGAACAAGGGGAGCCAGGAAAGCGGGCTCCGCGTTGAGGGCAAGGGCAGCCCAGCCCCATCCTGCTGAGACCAAGTGTCCGCCACCTCCCTCAGGGCTGCTGCTGCAGCCGCCTTCTCCTCCTCACGCTGCGGCGGCGGCCACTCCAGTACCTCAGGCGGCAACATCGCCGGCCACAGAAACGCCTCCCCCCCCCCTCTCCTCCGCCGCCTTACCCTCTGTAAAATCCGCCTAAACATGGTGGCAGAGGTCACGTCCCCTCCTTCAGAGTGACGACGGGCCGCTCCGAGCTCAGCGCGGAGCCATTTGCCTCATGGCAGGGCCGCCACTCCGGCGTCGCCTCGCCCGCCTGCCCGGCCCAACTCGTTCCTCCGCCGCCGCCTGACAGCGGAGGGAGGCGCTGCCAGCACTGGGGCGGAGGGAGGGAAGGAGGCGGCGCTGCGGTGGCAGAAGCAGAAACCGGGCCAAAGCTACGAAGAGGCGGAGCGGAGCCGGCGGCCTCCCTCTCCCGTTGGGCTCGGGTGGCTGGCAAGAGGGGTCTCTCCCGCGCAGAAAATGGATTTATTTATTTATTGGAATTTTTTATTGGTATAAGACCATTCTACTGAATAATACACCCGACCGCAAAAGGCCGTAACAATAACTCAATAATGATAATAATTGTTTTCCTCTTTTCTTACTAATACAAAAATAAAACTATCTATCCTAACACTAATATATTTTTCTTCTTAATCTAAACACACTATAATCACATTATATTTACACATTATAATTATACCTATTTGGAAAAGAAAAAATCAATAAAATATTAATTAAAAATAATAATACAAAATAATACAAAAATACAATAATAATAAAAAAATGTTTTTTAATATCATTTTATGTTATTGCTGGGGTTGTCTCACTAAACCACGGCCAAAACTTTTTCCAACGATGGTTTGGCAATTTCTCTTTTTCACTCAGAGCTAAATTTTCAATTATGTTCTTCACATAATAGGCAGTGCCTTTTACATCCTGCAGATTTTGACTTTTCACCTCCTTTTGTCTTTGGAAAACTAACCCTAACATCATATAGAGGTTGACCAGGGTTGCTATAAGTAGGAAACAACTTGAAGGCACAAAACAACAACAATTTGCTGTTACTATTAATGACTGAAGTTATTCAATACTTAGAACCTTATTCATTTATTGTCAGAGTCATTCTTCTTCAAAACAAATCATGAGATGTACAAAGAATAGCATAGGGCTACACCCTAGGAGACGTTTTGCTGTTGACTCATTCATATGTGCTTTTTGTCGTTTTAAGGTTGTCTTCTCCCACTTTTCCCAAGCACTTTTCCTGATAAATCCCATAATATGATAGTTGGGTAGGAGTGGTCTGAGTTTAATACATCTGGAAATTGTCACATTGAGAAAGATTTTCTTAAAACATGGGATTTCATCCTACAGCCTCTTCAGTTAAGCTAGATTCTCGATGATCTACAATTCTCTCCTTTCCACTTCTGCAAACATGTACACTGTTCACTCACCTTTCAACTTCCTTGTTTGTTAAAGGTGAATAAGGAGTGATGTTAAAAGTTAATACGGAAGTTAGAAGGTACTGATTCACTGTAAGCACAGTAATAAGTGGCTGACTACAAAGATCAGTCAGTGAATGAAGGGTAGAGAATTCTTAATCTGAAATTTTCTAGTGTCTTTAATTTTCTAGTGTCATATTCAGAATACTTTACACAACAGATTCACTGTTTCCTCTTTGCCCCTGCACTCACAATCACAAAGTATTGTCCTCAGAGATCAATGGTAAAGCACACAAGAGTCAGGATCCCAAGTTCAGTCTGTGATACTTCCAACTTAAAAGATCAGGTATCTAACAAGCCCATTCTTCTGAATTTATCTTACCTTACAATGTATGTATTTGCTCAAGTGTCATAATGTGGCACTCTAAAACTAATGAAATAGTGATGTACTGTATGCACATATTTTATTGCCTGTCTCTGTTTCACATGTTTGCAACAAAGTTTCAGAAAGGAATCAAAGTAGTCTGAATGTGTGTGTATGTGCCTTCAAGTTGCCTTTCAACTTATGGCTTGCTACCCCATTAATTTCACAGGGTTTTCTTAGGCAAGGAATACTTCGAAGTGGTTTGCGAATTCCATACATGATCAGCAGAGCAGTTTAAAACAGCCTCGCTTCCCTGGGTATCTGTGTAACACTCTAAAATCTCTGGATTCGCCCTCTTGTTATCTAAAAAAATAGGTTTTTGCCCATTACCCAGGAGTAAGCCACATTGGAATCAATGTAACTTTGGGTTTTGTTTTGTTTTGTTTTGCAAGATAGAGGCAGGGAAGGGCTTTAGCTAGCTCTATCTTTCTGCTCCTAAATCACACACTAACAGTTCCAACAAAGTATGTGACTCACTGAAGCAGAGTTTGTAGTAGAGAGCAGAAGCCAAGAGAAGAAAAAATGGCAAGGGAGTTAAGGAAAAACTTTCACTTAATGCCCAGCAGTGAGTGAGCAATAAAAGTACTAAAGGACACCAGAGGGGTCCATTGGAGCTCACTCCAAATAACCATATACAAAATCAGAACATAAAATCAATACAAATTAGGGGAGGAGAATCAAAGAGATGCAAAAACTCACCCACTCATCACCCAGAATGATTCCAACAAATTCCATATAGCTGGGAGGGGGGAGGACAGACCCAGCCTTCAACCCCAAATGGCAAAACAAAAAATGTAAACTCTGTCCACATTCCATTTTTACACTTCAGGCAGGGGCTTACCATTTTTCTTCCACTCCACTTTCTTGCTTGTAAAATTTGCAGGAGGCCAATTAGAAAAACCAGGCATCCAGTACAGGGCCATATGTTGCAGTTCCTCCAATCTTAATCCTTATCCTGAGACCCTCAGTTTTATTATACTGTATCTGGCAGAGGGAGAGAGCCCTGCTCTAACACATTTTAACAAATTAAGATACCTAATTAGTTTGAGAGTAGGAATAACTGCAATTTAATCAGGCAGTCTATGGAGTTAAGCCATGTTGGTGTGGGGAAAAGCTAATAATGCAGTAAATAAATTTAACTTTTTTTCTTCTTACTTGCATAATGGTCCTCTCTCCAGCCCATCTGCCATTGCCCTGGCTGCAGAGAGAGAGAAGTTAAGGCAGGCAGAGCTTCATCTTGCCTTGGCCCAGAAGCAAAATGGCCCTCTCCATCTCAACTGCCATTGCCCTGGCTGCAGAGAGAGAGAACCTAAGGCAGGCACAGCTCCATCTTGCCTCAGCCCAGAAACAGAATGGCTTTCCCTCCATCCCAACTGCCATTGCCCTGGCCAAGGCGGGAGAGAAGAGAATGCTAGACTTAATCCCTTCTCCTACTGCCACCCCCTTTCCTTTTATATCATGTCTTCATTAGGTTGTAAGTTTGAGGGCATGGAACTGGGGAGGGGATGTTCTTTTTCTTGTAAAGCACCATGTACATTGATGGTGCTATAGAAATAAAAGATGATGATAAAAATAATAATAATAATAATAACAACAACAACAACTTGCTGATCCCACCACATTCATCTGAGATCATAGGAACAAAATAGGAAGGAGAGCAGGAGCAAGATTGAAATTGTCCATTATTTAATTACCAATTAAATCTTGAATGACTCACAAAACAATGGCATCTACAACCCCATAAGAGCCTTGCTGGATTAGGGCAATGATCTGTGTATTCAGCATCCTTTTTTCCACAGTGACCAACCATGTGGAAAGCCCACACACAGGGCATGAGAACAGTTGTCCTCTACAGTTTGTCTCCAATCTGGAAGACTTCATGTAGCCATTAAGACAAGGAAAAAGGCATACCTAGCAATATAAGATACCATTTATGTGGTTACTGGAAATTAACCAAACTTAATCCCTCCTAGATACTGTATAAGCACGTGGGACAGAATTTAAATTTAAAGCCTGAAAGCTAAAGAATGAAATTGTTTGTGTCAATTTGCCTGATTCTATTAAAGCAGAACAACAACATAATAGGTAATAGCATAAAATAGGTAAATGGATTGCCCGGCTCCAGAGCACAAGCAAAAAATCACACAAGGGGGGGGGGTCTCTACTCTGTGGCAGAATACATGCTTTGTAAGCAGACAATCACTGGTTCAGTCACTTGCAGTATCCGCTCTTAAAAGCATCATGTGGCAGGATATGAAAAAATGTATAAGGAAGAACAGAAAAACTAGGAAATTCTGCAGCAGTTTGATTTTGCCTGAGTCTACTGGGAAGGGTAAGACTCTACACACCCCAAGTTCTCCTGCCGCACACACACATACACACACAGAGAGTTAACTGAATGCAACAATTTTTGCACTTTGAACTTTGCAGCAACTGAAGTAAATTAAGAATGAAGGGGGGAAACTGAGAACTAAGGAGAAACTGGGACATTTTAAAGACAGGTGAAAAAGTACAACAGAGGATTAAATGGAACTGCCTCTGCCAGATCGGGACAATTTGGGGGTATGCCCCACCCAAGGCATCCATGTTGTGACAGTTTCCACAACACTTTTCAAAGATCCCACTGGGCCCCAAAGGTTGGAAACCGCTGTTGCAGACTTTTCAAAAAGTTTAATATGAAAATACTAAGAAAAAACATAGTGACATAAAATTACCTGCTTTAGGTGTTTTCAACTATTTGTTATTAAAACCTAGGAAAGTAATAATTAAATACTATGAAATTCAATTAAGGTCAAATCTTGGAGTATTTCAGTAGACCGTTCAGAACAGGTATATCCTGCCACTCACATATACATAAACCATATTGTTAGGGCTTGTACTACACATAGTAAGAATGGTGATGACATATTAGAGTCTTACATATGATTAGTAAGATCATACTCAGTTTCAGTTAAAACTATTTTCTACTGGAAAATTCTGTTCCTATAAGCGTTTGTTTTGGTGGGCTTGAATTTTCTCTTCATTTTTCTCTTGATTTGCTTCTTTTCACTGAGTTTTTAATCCAAATCCTCACTAAAAAGCAAACAAATGGCACCGTAAATTCTGCTTTCTCCCCTATTTCCTTAATAATTTAAAGACTGAAACTAATCAGTTAATATTGAGGGCTTTTCTGGCCACTTATTGCTATTCTGTTTTCAATGTTGTGAGCCCAGAAGTCTTACTAACTCACCAGGATGTACCTATTTGTGAGAATACCTATTCATGCCTCTTTTCACCTGGCTGGCACTTTTGGTGAGAGGTAATAAAGGCCAGTGTGGGAGTAGACAAGCCACTGCAATACAATATAATTGATAAAAGCTCCCTGTATATTTGACTGCCAAATCTAGTATTTCTCAATATGACAGCTGCTGCTTGTCCTATCTTATCCTCTGTCACACCTTGTTTAAAAAAATAGCAATTTGAATAATCATCACATCATTCACAACCGTTTTCCCTGCATAATGGGAAAGAAGTAGAGACATTTAATATATTTAAATCTGAGATAAGATAAAGCTCACTTCAGGCCTGTAATCACATGTAGGAATCTGACACTGGATGATGGTGCCTTTTTCAGAGAAGGTGCCATTTTAGCACTTTGCTAGGAATCTTGGAGATATGCTATCCAGAAAAAGCAAAACTGTACCTTCTCATAGAGGGTTTAAAAAAAAAAAGTTGTGCTCCAAAGTTTTACTCCAGTGTCCTATCATAATCTCTTTGACATGCTGCATTTAAGACAGGAATTGGCAGTCATTCTTGTGATTGACACACATGGCAGATTTCTGGCTTCACTGTGAAGACATCTGGTACCGTACATAATTATAGACACAGTGCTCTTCTCCATAGATCCCAACATCCTCTGACACCTGCATCAGCCAAGTCCTCATGTGCTTTAAAAACTTGCTTCTTCAGTGTATTTGCCTTCACCAACAAATAATCTATTCCATGAGCTCATTTTTTCCTGTGTCCACACGAGTCTCCTTTTCTCCTTGAAGTAAAGATCTAGGGCTATAGCTCATCCTGTCCACAATTAGTAAATATGACTAAGAGAAATTATTTATCTTAGTCTTCATTCTCTTTCCTTGTTTGCTGTTTCAAAGACATTTTACTAATATGGGGCAGAGAGTAATCAGGGTGTCAAGTTCATGAGTGAAACACTTAGAGATAATTTTTCCAAAATGTGGTGGTGCAGGAAAAAGGTTGCCGTTTTTAAACATTACTATGGATTTGCAATCCTGTCTATGTAATTCTGTGTTCAATTGCACTTACTCCCTCAGATATATGTTTAAGATTCCTTCCCTGGCCATTAAAAAAAATAAATACGTGAAAGGTCAGCTGTATAAAATGTCAATTTAAGGTCATTTTCAAGGAGATAGGCTTTTAAATAATGCATCTACAAGACCCAAACTTGGAAGGCAAGGTGAAAAGCAGAATTCTTACTTCTATCACTTTGACTAGCCATCTATGCATGAAAGATGGTCTGGAACAGCTAGGCTTGGATTAATGGTACCCCATGAAATAAATGCTGGGTTTTTTTACTGGTATGACTGGACATTTAGATTACTGTTCTAAACTGCAGACATATTTATCTAGGTGTGAACCGCAAGCATAGGCCCTACATTTAGCATACTTTTCCTGCCAAAAATGTGTATAAAGTTGTGGGAAAAATGTCCGTAAAAGTTCAGAACAGCAACAGGCTGCTGTCCTAGTGAGTCACAGAAGTGACTGAGACTTATTTCTGGGCAGATATGCATAGGATAGTATTGTAAAGCTTTTTTTAACATAAATTGACAAAATGCAAGATATTGCTTAAAAATGAGGTGCATTCTAAGTGCTGCTGTAGCTGTCCCTGTAAATTGCAGTGGAGTTTGCAATCTAAAATTTGGGAGTGAAGAAAAGAGGAAGGGATTGAGGGAAAGATAGAGGCACCCACACTTCGTATTGTAAGTGACACAACATGGCAATTGACTGTGGAGCAGACAAAACAGAAGAGTTAAAGTTGATGCCAAGGCTGCTGATCAACACAATAAATGGAGATCTTGTCAATGCGTGTGGAGTGGATCAAGGAAAGGTGGGCTTTGGAGGAAAGTTAAATAGTTCTATCATGACAATGATGACTGAGTCATTGATTTATATCCAGACTTTTTCCATGTCTGTGACTAAAAGTGGGTTACAAATGTTTAAAAAGATAATGGCTTTAAAATTCATATCTTACAAAAATTAAACATATACATCAGTAGTCTGCATCAGCTTAGTTACATATGAGCAACTAAGGAGATTATCAGGCGCAGCAAATATGGCATGATAATGATACAACGAAAAAGCTCCCCTACCGCACAACATCCTTGCTTGTTCTGCTGCTGTCAAAAAGGCATTCTTTTTTTTATTAGCAGGCCAAAGCTGCCAATTGATCTCCCATGGCGTTTTTGGTGGTGGTGGTGGTGATGGTGGTATTGCTTGTGTGTAAAACCCTGTCCTGTGCTGCTGGTGTGATTTCAGCATCAATGGGCGGTCTCTGCCAGAACGTTTCCAGGTGGGGATGCAAAAAACTAGGTATGGTGCACTCTTTTTATGAAACCCCCCCTCCATTTTGCTGGCAAGTTTTAAAGTGTGTTTCAGTGCTTGTGTGTTCATTTTGTCTGTTAATTTAGGCGTTTTTAGACTTTTAAGCACACTTGCATCTTCTTGCAAGAACTGCCGAAGTCTTGCCCATATGAAAACACAGAAGTAAACAGCACTAGTGGTCGAAATGTTGCCAAAATTCCGGGGGGGGGGCTCTTTCTTATGATTACAGCAGCGTGTGATAAGAAGTGTTTTTATGCCAGGATACTTATGCTTTAAAACATAGTGGGGGGGGGACATTTTTAGAAGTTCATCTAATATTATCCTAAGTAATGTCTTCTAGTATGACTCCCCCAGCCCACCTTCAGAGTCAGCAGCTGGATCAGATGAAGGAAGTCCATTCAGCTTCCGATCAGGACACAAGGAGGAAGACTGTTTCCACCTCTTCTGCCATTGAGCAAGGCTGCAGCAAGGCCTTGTGACAGAGGTCCTGCTTCTGATTGTCACAGCCTTGCTTGTGGTGGGGTGGAAATGTCATCCTCCTTACACCCTGCTCAGAAGCTGAACCGGCCTCCCACGCCCAGCCTGGCTGCTGGGTCTTAAGGTGGGCTGGGGTGGCCTTTACATAGACTTACAATAAGACTACATAGTCTTACTGAATGCAGACCAGTTAGGGATTCTATAACTGCTATACTGAATGCCAGCCCATAATTAAACTAACGGAATTAAAAGCACTATGGCAGTCCAAAAAATATCCTGGAAAATATAATTCAAATATATTTTAAAAACTTTACAACAATGTCTTAGCTCTTTGTAAAAATATGTTTCTCATCATGGGCTATGGTAGCCACACCACAACAGAAACAGTCTAATTTCTGGATGCTACAGTAATTACAACTTTCTCGGGATTTACGGTAGGTTATGCTTCAAAAACCTAGAAAACAGATCAAACAGAGACCATAATGGGAAATAGAAAAGGAAAGTGTGTACAAAGGGCAACAATGACTGTATAATATTATCTTCAATATCTCATCAGTACAGTCATAAACTAATGAAACTTGACCTCCATGTTATGGTTCTGTGGTCTTTATCTGATGTGAGAATTATCAGCTTCCTTAGTCTGATGCTGCAGGAGAGTGTATTACCTCTTTTCAGCCACAAGAGGATGCACACAGCCCCAAATATCAATTCCCCATTCTAAAGTAGGCTACTTTGGAGTAGAGATGGGAAAGAAATACAGTACATTCACAGCACATTTTGATACGCATCTACCCCACACTATCAGACCATAAGTGAACTGAACCACAGGTATCCTTTAAAATTTTCAGTTCTCTGAATTTTGAAAGGGTGTTCTCTAATAAAAAATGCATACAAAATGTGTGTATTAGGGGTGAACAAAATATGTGCACAGAAAATGAGTACATTATTTTCACTAATGTTTATAAGCCTTTCTTCCATGTCCTTCAGCCTTGTTGTCAGGGGAGAAGCAATGGAAACCACCTAACTTTGAGAAACGCTGGGTTACTACAGACTTTGGCTGGTTGCCCTTTGATAGGGCACTGGGTAGCCATGTTCTTCACCATCCTTGAAGCAGCTTCATTGCAATGCAGAACTGGATGATGATTAAAACTGCAATAATCCCCATCCAACTTGACATTTGGGGCAGTAGGACAGAAAAAGCCAAAGGCCCACAGGCGACAAGGGATCCAGACCTGTTATAATGCTCTTTGCAATGTGCAGGGGAAAGTTACTGAGCTGGCCTGACTTCTGTAATCATCAGCTGCACAAAACAGGACCACCAAACAGGACTGGAAAGTTGCTAGGGGTAAGATTAAACTTTATCTAATGCTATGGCTAGGCAGAAGATTTCATCATAGTAAAAAAGGCTCAGACAAAATTTGCAGGCAATGGATAGGCAAATCGTTTCTTCTGGTAGGGTTGATTCGACATTGTGTCCTTTTCTTCCTTCACAAAAGTGTTCAACTAGTATTTTGCAGCAATAATCATCCAACCTGACACAGGTAGGAATCAAAGAGAGCCCCTGTCTTTTTACAAACCTTTCTAGATGCTAAGTTTTTCGGGAGAGGGCCTCTTGAGAGACCTATTCCTTGCAAGAACTTGGGAGTGGGCTTTCTTCTATATTGGCTGTGGAATGCACACCCTCTTAGCATTCCTATCTGTTCCCATCCTTACTGCTTTTAGAAAGGGTGGGAATTGACACGCCTTCAAATTGGCCACATAAACTATTTTGATTACTGGTTGTTGTGGTTGTCTTAATGGTTTTGATCACTGTTATGATTTAATGATTTTATTCTTCAGTTAGTTTTTTTATCTGGTTTTTAATTATGTTTGTTATCTGCCTGTGTTGCTTCCCCTCCCCCACCCAGGGAAATGCACTTTTAAAATGTACTTTAATTAATTAGTATCTTTTTGGCCAAACTGTGGCTTGTATAAGAAAGGCCAGAAGCCCTCAGCTCAGAGCAGTGAAGATATAGGAGATTATCAGACGTGGGGGAACGCACCAAAAAATCACATTCCCAACTGCGTCAGAAGATGGCTACAACAACAAAAAAGGGCAACCTTACCAGACGCCCATGTCCTTCTGCTGTTCCAGGGGCATAGTGCTGCTACGGATGAGGCTTCCCTTTTGCATTGATGGGGACAAGCCACTAATAAAAAGGGATGCCTTACTGATTCCCACACTACACCCCCGGAACACTGGAGGACAACAATGTCTGGTATGGTCTCACCTTCTGGTTCTCATCATGATCTTTTGACACGGTTTTTGCTGCATCTGATAATCTCTGCAATGTGCATATCACCCTTTCCCATGGCAGAATAGGATCTTTCTAATCCACAGAAAGATCCTGGCAGGGATTAAGTTGGCAGGACCTGATATGCTGGGTAAGTAACAACATACACTTGGTGTGAGAAGGACATTAATTCAGCATGATATTATAGATGACATTATAGACAGAAATACCAAATTAACCAATTTGGAAATATACGTTAAAATGTGACATAAACAAAACAATGAGAAATACCTTTTGTCATGGCCTAGAAAGATGACAGAGAACTGGACAACAGACTATAAAGCTGTCTAGACAAGTAAATTTTAGAAATGTATGTAGTCTCGAGAAGTAAAATACCATTAATTGGTGGTATGTGAATTTGAGTACAGTACATGAATCTTCAGATGCACTAAACCTAACTGTAGTAGAAGCCCTGAACATTCTCCAGTTCTGAGGAGTACATTGAAACTGTGCCATAATAGTAATTAAGTGCAATACTCTTTAATTATTTAATTAATGTCTTCCTTACAGCACACAATGTGGGAATTAGCTAGGTGCCAAGCAGGGCCAGAGGAACAACTCTGAACTCACATATTCAGCCTTACAAATATTTCTTATCCTTGAAATTCTAGACAATAAAAGGGGATCAAATACACATATACCTCTCAACCATATGTGTGTGTGTCTGTGTGTACGTGCACCTTCAAGTCACCTGTGAATTTATGGCAACCCCATGAATTTCATAGGGTTTTCTTAGGCAAGGAATACTCAAAGGTGGTTTTGCTAGTTCCTTCCTCTGAAATATAGCCTACAGCACCTGGCACTTGTTGGTGGTCTCTCATCCAATACTAACCAGGACTGACCTGCTTAGCAGCCAAGATCAGATGGGATCTGGTGCCTTTAGGGTACTTAGGCTACCTCTCAACCATGCTCCCCCCTTTTTTTCACTTTTCAAAGTGATGCATGCTTCTCTGCCTTTTCCTTCTTTTAAAAAATCTTAAATGTTAATACATGACTCACCAGTTTATTGAAATCAGGGGTATGTTTCCTTTATCAATAGATTATGAGCACATTGTGTGAGCTAATTAAGTCATTCTGTGATGATAAAACATGAAAATTCAGCAGGCCCCAGGTCACAATGCTTTCTGAAAAGACATGCTGGGTAATAAGCTCAGCTCCTAGAAATATTCTGCTGCTCAACTTTATCTGATAGCACCACACAGAGATTGTTCCCTGCACCATGATGCTGCTAGCAGCGATTGCCATGGCAAATACATTTTCTTTCATATCTAGTCTTCGGACACTCATCTTATATATATGCAAGACCAAATTTTCATTCATCTTTCCTACTGTGATGTCAAGAGAAAATGTATTTATGGGGGGAGGGATTGAACCTTTTGCACATAGCAATATTTTTGTTGTTCAGAAAATACAACAAAAGAAAAAAACACTGGGAGAGTACAAAATCTGCAGGGTCTTTTGCAGCAAAAACAAGAGTCCACAGCACTATAACTACTATGGCTTAAAATCAGTTGCTAGCCCCAATTAAAATCAATTGCTGCATGGTACAACACAAGTAAATTCCTTTGGTCTAATGCAGTGGTTCTTAACCAGTGGTCTGGGGACCCCCAGGGGGCCTCAATGCCTTCACAGGGGGTCAGCAAAATCTTGAAGGCTGCTTGGCCCACCTCCTGCCTGCAGTAGAGTGGCCACATGACAGCACCCAAGGCAAAGACTGGCTGGCTGGCTTGACCTGCACATTGCCATTCAATCCTCTCCAGCAACAAACTTGCAAAAAAAAGCAGGAGAAAAGTCTTTCCTCCCCTTCCCATGCCTCTGAGGAAAGGTTTGATGGATGGTGTAATGTTGTTGTTGTTGTTATTGTTGTTGTTAGGGTTTTAAATCTTGAGTTAAGCCTTGGGGGTCTGTGGCAACAAAAGATATTTAAAGGGGATCCCTGGAAAAGAAAAGGTTAAGAGCCTCTGGTCTAACTGTTCTACTCTACTTGGGACTGGTAATTGGTTTTGGGTGTAATAATTGTATTATATAATTAATATATATACTGTAATATGAAACATTATATAACTCTGGCAGCTTTCGTTTTGGGGGGGGTACTTGTTTTGTTCTACTCCCCCCCATTCATTCTATGTTTTTATTTCTTTTTATGTACTACTTGCACTCTCCCCACTCCGAATTGCAACCTTTATCTAGGCAATTGGAATGGCATGAATCACTATATAATTACTAATCTATAAGGCCCTTAAAATGTTGATCATGGCTATGAAACTTCATGCAGTAATTAGCTCATTTCTCACAAAACAATTGAAAAGAATAGAGACTGCATATTTCTCCTCCCATCTCAGCTTCTACAAGGATTAGATTCTTCCCATACTTTTTAAAATATAAACTGAAAATATGAGCATTTCCTGACATAGTTAGATTGTAGCTAAAATCCTGCCAGCTGGGCAATATGGAACCCCAACTATCTTCAGAAAGGGCTCCCCACAAAAAGTGCTATGCAAAAGCAAATACATCTCTGAAAGACATGATTTTTTAAATGTTGTGTTTCAGTTGGTTCAGAAAGGAAGACTCAATATCTGTTTCAAATAGGATGAGTGCTAATATAAAAGTCCATGAACAATTGTCTCTTTTCTTCTGGAATAAGTACAAGCACAGTACTTGCCTGAACCAAAAAACCTTGAAGATTAGTTAATCTCAGGGCTTGACAACACTGTCAGGAAACCCTGTATCTACCTTGTAGCCACGGCAGATGATTTGGATCCGCAACAGCCCCATAAATGGCACCCTCACTGGGTTTCTATTATTGTAGATCAGAGTATCCCATGACACTACTAGTTGCATTGAAGTAAAAAGGCGGGCCTATGCTGATCATATGTCCTATATGTCATACTATTTCTGGCCACACAGCTAGGGCTGCTCTGGTGCTGTTGTTTGTCCTATTTGCTGGTGCATGCGATTAAGCGAATATACAGGGCCCTAGAATACTGTATTACTGGATAAATGGAGATACGCTTATCCAGATATGCACACAACTGGGAAAAAAAACAATTTTAAAAAGCGCCTGAATGAAGTCCCGTCCACTGGAAGTCCCACCCTGGCTTTGCTCTGCCACACAGCAAAAAATCCAGGTTTCCCCTTCAAATCCAGAGCAAATTGAATCTTACAGATCCAGGGTTTCCTGCAGAAACCCTGGTGAAAATGTGCATCATCAAAAACGTGTGTCAACTGTGCCACGAATACGGGGTGAGTACGGGTTTTATTGTTTGTGTAGACAAGCCCTTAGTTAAAGCTTTTCAAACTTTCTTATACTCTTTATCAGTTGCAATGAAATACTAGATCTCCTCTACTCTCTTCTTGACCAGGGTTGCATCATTCACCACAATACCCAGTCTTGATGCAAAAAAGACCCATCTAAGTTGCAGTAGATCTCTGACCAACCTGTTTCTTCAAGACCTTGAAAGAAAAGTTATATAAAATTAGGGAGCTTGCTGCACACAGAGGCCTATTTCAGTTAAGTTCTTCTGTTTCTCTGGAATCAGATTTTTCACATTTTTTCTACATTACAGGTTTTAATCAATAACATTAGTTGAAGACCTCTATGTGTAATACTATTTCCCATATTCAAAACTGGCTAGGCTAGTGCTACTCAAAAGTGGTGGTCCATGGATTGGTGCCAGTCCAGGAGATGTCAACTGCCAGTCCCTGGCAAGTTTCCAGGAAAGAAACAAATTCAGGTGTTGGGTGCAAAAATGGTTCCAGTCCCTGGCACATGGGGGGGGGGTTAGTCATCCATTGTGGGAGTAGGAAGATGATTGTGCCTGGAACAAAGAGGAGGGAAAGGGCTCTCACTCACTCTCTCTTGCCAAGAAATATTTTCCTGTAAATCTAAGAACTCTCAAGTATGCAGAAACTCTGTCTTTGTTGGCTCTGTTTTGTGGATTAATATTGATTACTATTGTCAGTGAAAGCCAAGGTGGTATCATGGTTTGAACATTGAACTACGACTCTTGAACTACAACTCTAGAATCTGATTCCCCTCTCAGCTATGGAAACCCACTGGGTGGCCTTGGGCAAGTCACACTCTCTCAGCCTCAGAGGAAGGTAAAGGCAACCCCTGCCAAACAAATCTTGCCAAGATAACTCCATGATAAGGTTACCATAAGTCAGAAATGACTTGAAAGCACACAACAACAACTATGACTGTCACTGTGGCTTATTCCAAGAATTACACATCCTGTAATTACAGCTATTATAGTAGCTTTCATTTCTTGTACTGTCCTCTTCTCAAATTACCTTTGTGGCATTCACAGTATTGCTTTACCCAACCCAACACAGGTAATATCAGAAACCTAAGGCCAAGTATTAGAGGAATCCATGTGGTAGCTTCTTCAGAATTAGCTGTTCCAGAAACTGGACTGATTCTTTCTGGAGAAACTCCAAATCTGATCCTTTACTTCCTTCTGTTGTTAAACTGTCTGTAGTTTCTTGTGATTTAAGCCAGCTACCACCACTTCTTAAGAGTATAGGTCTCCTTGTCCCAGGACCACTAAATTTTCTGAGGAGCATTTGGTAAGAGGAGGTTGCCAAAGGCTTTTTGAAAGTCCAGCTACCTCTTTTTGCAGAATCACCTCTGGTTTTTGACAATTCATTCTACGTAAAAGGCAAAAGCAGCATGCCTTGATGTGAGATATCAGCAATCTTCCATACTTAAAGAATAAACAAAACCCAAACAGACATCTTGATGCCTTCTGGTTGCTTATCTCCTTCACTGCACTCATACATCTGTAGTGATGTTAAAGTTTTATAAAGGCACCCGTCAGCAAGGTGAAAGATGAAGACATTACTGAATAATGGAGAAGGGCATTTTTCAGACAGTTCAGATTTGTCTAAGAACAGACCTAAAATATATTATGCAATCCATTCATCCCAGAGGGGAGTTCTAGCCTCCCTCAAAGCTTTTGAGCACTGAAGACTCCATCCAAGCAAATTACACCTCAAGTCAATAGAGTGCTTTGAGGAGTTCACTTGCAAAGTTAAAACCTGTCTTGTAGAGAGAGACAAGCCACAGTCCTAAAATACCTATTTCCACACACCTCTACCATAGAATCCATAGTGTTGGTCCTGTTTACCCTGCCACTCAATGTATGTTGATTGCGATGGGAAAAAAGACCATGCTGAGCAACCTGTGTGAAGCGCAGTGCCACATGCTGAAATCAGCACAGAGCAGAGTTTGGCACGATTGAGTGCCGCAGTGTGATCCATCTGGCTTTGAGTCCATGCCTCAGCCGGTTGGATTACTATCGTGTGGAACTAGTAGGGTAGCCAGGTATTCTACTTTATTGAGAACAGTCCTTATTCTTATTTGAAGGCTTCCACTTTTTGTCCCTAAGGGCCTTACCACACTCTGAAGGAAAATTACAAGGAAGCAAGAATGTTCCATCTTCCATGCTGCTTTACTTCATGATGTCATTTTTTCATTCCAATCCTGTGGGGGACTGAAGTAAAACTGCATCTTTTTGCTAACCAGAAAAACCTGTTAGCAAAAAAGACATGAGACCGGAATGAAAGAACACCGGAAGGATAACGTCATGCGGTAATGCAGTGCAGAAAACAGAATGTTCCTGCTCCCTTGTTGGCTTTCTTCGGAGTGTATTAAGGCCCTAAGAAGAGAGCACATTAAAGATTCCCATCAACAATTAGCACCTGGACAATAGTCTGAAGAGGCATGCAAGTTGCTTATCCATAGGATGTCCTACTGTGGTGAGGTATACAGTCTATCTGTTTAAATTATGGTATTTATTTCTAAATTTACATTTAAATATATGCATTATTGTATTCAAATGTTATGCAAATCTGTTTCATCCAATCTGGCAATAAGTAGATGGTCACAGCATCACAGAATCACAGAGTTGGAAGAGACCATAAAGGCCATCCTGTCCAATCCCCTGCTATGCAGGAATATACAATCAAAATACTCCCCCATCCAGCCTATGTTTTAAAACCTCCAAGGAAAGAGACTCCACCACGCTCTGAGGTAGTATGTTCCACTGCCAAACACCTCTTACTGACAGGAAGTTCTTCCTAATATTTAGGTGGAATCTCTTTTCCTGTAGTTTGAATCCATTGCTCTGTATTGTCCTGAACTTGTGACAGCAAGTGCCTGAGGAGCAACACAGGATGGGCGCAGGATCAATGGAATAAGGAGTGCAGTCCTAGCTTGTCACCAATTGTCCATACCAGATCAAGAGAAGTCAATAACCAGTCCAGAGGTCAGTTGCCAATTGTCCATACCAGATACCAGGGAAGTCAATAGCCAGGCCAGAGATCAATAGAGTCAGGATCAAGGTACAGGTACTTGGTCAGCAAGAGGTTAATGCAGCAGCCCAGAGAACAAAGTCAGTCTGAAGCCAAGGCAAAGCAGGAACGCAGGAAGAATGCAAACAGCTATGATAAGCTGTTGTCAGCACCAAAGCTGGGAGGGGAACCACTGGGAAATGTATAGCCAGAACCTTCAAGTCCAGAAGGGCTTCATTAGTGAGTAATCAGGTCAGCTTTTAGTATTTAAATGACACTGGGCATGATGTTTCTCCCTCCTGTGTTCAGAGAATGAAGGCAGCATGTCGTTTGGATCATCCATCACTGGCTGGCAGACTGTTTGTTCTTCAGGGTGAGATGTGCTTTCTTTATCTGCTTTGGTTGCATTCCCTGCTTCTTCCTCTGAATCCTCAGCAAGGGGATTCACAACATGTGTCCTAGTCTCTGCTACAACAGAAAACAAGCTTGCTCCATCCTCAATGTGACATCCTTTTAAATATTTAAACATGGCTATCATGTCACTTCTTAACAGAACAGAACAGAACAGAAACAAGACACATCATTTCAGATTGACTCACCAAGAATCGGTGTGTATATTGAGAACACAAACAAGACATATTATTCTGCATGTACTTACCAAGAATTGTATATTGTTGATTGGTATATTAAGGATATGGTCCTGAAAACTATTATAAAAATTATTTCATTGGTATTAAATTGGAAGTTATTCACTGTATTTTTGTGGATTGTAAGTAATGTATACCGGTATTTATAGCAAATTGTAAATACATTTTTCATGTAATTACTTCAAAATATTGTTTATATGTTTTGAGTATATAATTTGTGAGTGAAATTAGTGTGATAGTCTGCAATAAGAGTGCATTAGTGACCAGTTAAGTGTATAATATTGTAACAGTTTGCTTGTAATAACCAGACATCCTGCTCTAATAATTGTGCTTTTATGAAATGGAACATTCCATCCTCAGAAGGAATCCATCACAAAAATACTCCATGGTTCAAAGATCTATCTTTCCAAAGTCAGAGCACTGTTGACTTTGCAGGAGGGGTTTCCTTCATCATGGCCCCAGAGATGCATTCATGGGACCATTGTATTGCCATGGTCCCATGGCCATTGCAGTACAAAAGCTGTGAATTGCAATACAAAGGCTGAAACTGACTCCTCAGTAGATATTTACAGGTTTGTGGTATAACTGCTTAAATTATTCAAGTAATGAACGTCAGGAAGATCATCTTCATAACAAGTGAAGAGAGGTTTAATCTACATGCCAGTCACACTGATGATCAAAGGAAATGCATGACGGTTACCAACCATAAAGAGGTTTTGAACATACTGTAGGAGCTATATGGTGCTAATAAAATCCACAATCCTGTCATTGGGAAAGATATGCAAAATATATTTCATATCAACTTTGCTTCTTTTGATTATTATTTATAGGAGCTTTTCTCCTTTTCTTTGAAGTTTTCCCCCCCTCTATGACACTCTGAAAACTCACCAGGTATTAAATAATGTCTGTTTGTCTGTGTTTTCTTTACTTTACCATTTCATTTTTGTGATTCCTTGTTTCCTGGTTCCTACAGTCTGTGTAGATTACAACCTGGGTGTCCCCAGTCCTGGACTAACACTCTAATTACTAGACTCCACCAGTTCTCAAAAAGGCAATGAGAGCACCACCTCAACTTAGCTGAGTTGTTAACTACCCCTTGCACTGGGGGGAGCAGGAGAAGGAGCGCCCAAGTAGGAGGTCTACTGTACTACCATTCTCCTCCTGGGAGCCAAGTGGTGAATAGTGACAGAATGGGTACAAGAAAAAGTACGGTAAAAACAAAGCACATCTGGGTAAGAGACAAGTGAAAAGCAAAGAAACCCAGGCCCAATTTCTTGTGAACAAGGGAGGGTGTTTTTTGTTTGTTTGTTTTTTTAAATCTTAAGTCTCATTTCCTGTTTTTAATAGCACTTCTTAGGTCTGATCAGGAGCACCCTGTGACCTTTCTGGCCACCCCAGAATCCTTTGCAATGTCACAGAGTACACTAGGGCATAGCTCACACATTGCACACAGCCTGCATTAGACCCAAATGTGGTGCCCCTAAGGAAGATTTGTTGTGAGGAACAGACCTGCTCTCAGATCCCATGTTGTTTCACTGCTTCAGTCATAAAACCACTGGCATCTTCACTCCACAGATGCTGCTTTTATTGCTTGGGCAACTGGGTAGGGCTTGGTTATGATGCATTCCAAAGAGCACTTCACTGTGACTTCAAGGAAAAGCCCCAGGATATCTGCCCACGTGGAGATCTATGCCTGGTTCCAAATTGCACCCATGATAAGGGTGCTACTTCAGAACCTTTTTTCTGATACCATCTTCCTCTCCCTCCCACACTCTGATATTACGGCTGCAGGGTACAGTGGTGATATTATCTACCTACCATTGAATGAGTCTTCTGGGTTGTATATATACTAGATAATGTAAGCAGTGAAGTCCTTGCCTAAAGCTCTAACAATCTGCGTTTAAACAGTGGAGGTGAAGAGACCAGGGAAGGGGAGAGGCAGGCTGGTACACTTGCAAGCAAATCTATAGTGTGTCCATATTGTAGAATTATTGCAGTTTGACACCACTTTTACCGCCATGGCTCCATCCTACAGAATCCAAGGATTTATAGTTTGGTGAAGTACCAACACTCTCTGGCAGAGAAGGCTAAAGACCTTGTAAAACTACAAATCCCAGGATTCCATAAGATGGGGCTATTTCACTTAAAGTGGTGCCAAGCTATAACTCTGCAGTGTGGATACACCCCTAGTCACTTATACTTTGATTTGGGGCTACCATTGGCCAAGGCTGAGGTGGCTCCCCTTCAGAAGTTTTTGGTGTCCTGAAAGGCAGCAAATTAATAGTTTAGTTATTTTATTATTGTATTTTTATTGCCAATGAGAGGGAGAGGTGCTTGTGGGATTTTCTGCCTCAATGCTAACTTGGTTGGCCTTGGGAAAAACATGAAGTCTCTAGCTGGGGTCCTAATTCCAATTATTAGTCCTAACTAGGTTACAGCCATTGATTCAATGGCAGAAAAGTGATTTATTCCAGTTGGGAGTAACAGTTGGATGTAGGCTCTGGAGTGCAACCTCCAGAATCTCTAACCAGCATGGTTAATGGAGGTAATAGGAGTTGCAGACCTATATATATATATATATATATATACATACACACACAGTATATATATATATATATATATTTCTGAACTCTGCTCTTAGATATTTTACAATTTGACTTAGAGGAAGGGGCACCCTTTTTTTTCTGCCTTAAACACCAAAATGACTTTGTTTTGGTTTTCCTTCTAATCAAGGATGCAACCTACTGGCACTTTAGTAGGCATCTTCACTATTGGGAAGGGGAAAATGTGTCATGCCTAGCAGTTACACTTCTTTGTTTCTATTGTGCAAATCTGGGCACCACTGACTATGAATCCAGCTCCCACAGAACCTCCAGGTTAATGCTTAAACCAAACTGAATGTTATAAATCACTTGCAAGGTAGTACTTACTATGTTGGAGCATAAAAGAGAGAAAAACCTTGACACATGGCTCAGGCAAGGCTAAAGTCATAATGCTATAAAGTGCCAGTGACCCTACTTACTCACAGATGATTTGCAAGAAGCAGAGGGGGAGGGGGAGATGAATAAGCCCTTTGCTGGGAGTTCAGTAGCTAACTACAAGTATAACTTTCAAGGTTAATACAGTCTAGCCAAAGGAGTCATTCATCAGAACTCTGTCTGTTCAGCATGAATCCAGCCAGCTGACACACTGTCATTTCTCCCTGTATGAATGAAAGATTAATATTAGCCACCAACATGGCATCAGAAGAAAGGACGTTTGTAATTTTTACAAGCACATAAAATACCCATTGCTAAATGTTTGTGCCACTCTTACTGTTAATTTAACTGAAAATGTGTTATCCTACTATCCAAAAGGCAGCCAGAGAAACTTAAGACAGTCCCTGCCTTCACACTCACAATTTAACAGATATGACACAGAAGGAAAAGTGGAGAGGAGGGAGGAGGAGGGAAAAGGCAGGCTCCAGTACTGGTTGTGAAAGTTAGGATTCTTAAAGTTACACCCATGGAATGGCTGCTTTGTGATCAATGAAAATTAAAGGCAACTAGTATCTCAGCAGAGATGATGGAAGAGCACTGCATCTCTTCTCTCATTCTGCACTGTGGTCTGAATGAATGACTCCCACTATATGAAAGCTGACAACAGTGCCAAAGTGAGTGAGTGTCTCAAAACAACTGTTGTAATCTAAGGAATACAAACTATAGAAAGTTTATCAGTATCAGAATTATACAGACACCTATATCACATAGAATGAAAAAGCAGATAGTTCTCTGTACTCTATTCTCAGCACTCTATAGAGAGCACATTGTTATTCACGAATACCTATAAGACATTTCAAATAGACAGTGTTCCAATCAGAGCTTGAGAAAGTTACTTTTTTGGACAATAACTTCTAGAATCCCCCAGCCAGCCCAGCAAGTTCTTGGAATTTTAATACTAAAGAAGTAACTTTCCCAAGCTCTGCACTGGAACCCTTAAAGCCAATGGATTTTGCTTTCACAACCACGGGAAGTGTTCTGAGATGCTTTGGCACCAGAGAGTCAAATTAATTAACAAGGCCCATAATGTGACCTGAATGTGTTAAAGGCATGGTCCCCTTTAAATGAATCTTGTCTGCAAACACTGAAATGCCTTTCTGCTTTCTAAGCATTACAACCAACACCCCTTTGGCTGTGCTGCAAGTGCAAGTTCCTGTTTTGGAAAGCTCTATGGGGTGAAGGGTAGATGAAGAGAGAAATCAGTGTCTTAATGGTGCAACTGGATGCTTTTTAAAATATATATATATGTAAGTCTTTTGAGATTTAAAATGTACCATGCAAGAGTCTTAGGACACAGGAAGATCATTGGGGGAGGAAAGGCTTTGGCTGTTGGCAGCAATTGAAAAATACCAGGAAATCTATCTCCATTTCACTTTCACACTACACAGTTATGCTGCCATGCCAACATCCTATGGAATCTTGGGGTTTGCATTTTGCTGAGGCACAAGCACTCTCTGGCTGATAATATTAAATACCGCTCCCTAAACTGCAAATTCCAGGATTTCATAGGAGGTTGCTATGACAATTAAAGTGGATTCATAGTGCTATAATTGTGTACTTTGAAAAGGCCTTCTTAATATGGATATTGTCACATAGGCAGTGAACCTGTGGTGGGGAGGTGAGTGTATAAAACTAACCATGGTATGAACAAATTGGACAAGGTTATTCCCCCTCCCTTCCCAATATTGAAACTCTGAGGACTTTTTCAAACAAGGGAAAAAAACTCTGAGGAGGTCGGGAGAAGATCGGGGTTGTCGCGCTTACAGAGCCCCGTTTCAGACAACGCAGTCCTCCTCCACCCTCCCCCCGTGCTTCCTCTGTGCTGCGGCGCTGCTTTTTATTGAATTACTTCCGTAATTAAGAAATGGCCAAATATGATGCTGGAGCTGCGATCTGTACCGGAACAGAATCGGCAGGGGGACGACATCATACAAAACACCCCCCCTGCCGCGCAGCAGTGTCGCAAGAGGGATGACCCTTCTTGCAGTGTATTTCTCCATCTGAAAAAGTCCTAAGTTAGATTGTTGTGATATTGTGACAAGTTAAAGTTAACTAACAAATAGTGCAACTATAATTGGTGAGTATTATTTATTTATTTTGTAATAATTATATGCGCTTTACAGTTAATAATATCATGTTTATTTATTTCATTAGTATTTATTTTAGTTGGTTTTTTACAAAAATATTTCAAAAAATTACAAAAAAATATTAATTAAAAATACCTCCATAAAAATTTTATTTTTTCTACAGATAATAATGGCTCAACCAAAGAAATAACGTAGATAATATAATATCGAATATTTTAAATATGGCTTTATTGAGTCGCCTGTAAACAATACATTACCAATGTGCCTGATTTGCCAGAAAGTTTTATCAAATGAAGCTATGAAGCCTTCCAGACTACAAGAACATTTGACTAAAATTTATGGTGATAAAAAAGATAAGGATTTATCTTATTTTCGAACACCAAAAGAAAAATTTATCAAACAACCAACAGTGGCAAAACTCTTTTTAACCACAACCACACAAGATGGCGATGGCTTGCTTGCTTCTTACAATATTTTGTTAATGATTGCCAAATTGGGAAAACCTCATACTATTGGTGAAGAACTAATTATACCGGCTATAAATGAAGTAATACGTACTGTGCTACACAAGCCACCATCTGATATTATCAAGAAAATCTCATTGAGCAATAATACAGTACAAAGAAGAATTGATGAAATGGCTCAAGATATTGAATATTCATTGTGTGGCTATTTAAAAACATCTCGGTTTTCTATTCAACTTGATGAGTCAACTTTGTTAGGAAATGAAGCTTTACTTTTAGCATACGTGCGGTTCACAAAGGAAGAACAAATTTGCCAATTATTATTTGCTAAATATTTGCAAACTGATACTAGAGGAGAATCAATATTTCATGCATTGGATGAGTTTTTTAAAGAAAAAGAAATACCTCTGAGTAATATCTTATCAGTAGCCACAGATGGTGCTCCAGCGATGGTAGGGCGCTACACGGGTTTTCTTGCATATTTAAAAAAGGAGGTGCCAAATGCATTCACAGTACACTGTATCATCCATCGTCAACATCTAGTTTGCAAAAATTTAAGTGCATGCCTACATAATTCATTACAATATGTAAGTAAAGCTATCAACACAATCAGAAGCAAATCATTGAATGACAGATCATTTAAACAGCTTTGTATTGAAAACAATGAAGAATTTAATCGTTTGCTGCTTTGTACAGAAGTTCGTTGGTTGTCAAAGGGTGCCTGTTTAGATAGGTTTTATACGCTGTTTAACTCGGTGCTGGAGTTCTTGAAAGATAAAATGATGCTTTTCAACCAATTTAATTCAATCCAAAAGTGACATCGCTTACTTGACCAACTTGTTTCAAAAATTTAATGAAAGCCATCTTCATCTTTAAGGTGATGAACTGAATTTAATAAAAACAAAATCTGTTATTTCTCCATTTGTGACAAAACTTCTTCTATACAAACGAAATTTTGGATGAGGGGAATTCAGCCAGTTCCCAAATTTATCAGGAGCAGGAAAAAAAGATGAAGACATACTTTCTTATTGTGAGCACTTGGATGCTTTCCATTCAGATTTTAATCAACGATTTGATGAAATTTTGAAAATGAACATACCTGATTGGATTTTGGATCCTTTTTCAAGCACAAACACAGAAGAATCTCCACAGTTACAAGAAGAACTGATGGAAGTAACTACAAATGATGAATTGAAATTTAAATTCAAAAATGACTACCAACAATTCTGGCTGCAAAAGGAGATCCCTATGGCTTTTCCTGAAATATGGGTTGTAATTCAACAGTTCTTAATTGCATTTCCTTCATCACATTTAGTGGAACGTGGATTCAGTGCAGTAACCAATTTATTAACAAAAAAAGAGAAACCGATTGCAAATAGTCAATCATGGTGATTTAAGATTACTGCTGACGAAAATAGAGCCGAGGATTACTAAATTGGTAGCAGCATACCAGGTTCATCCTTCTCATTAAGATGATTTTGAATGTTTTAACTTTTTTTGTATTACCTTTCTGTTCTGAGTTCAATAAATAGTTTCACAATTTCAAACTTCAATGTTTCTAATTTACACCTTTCTTTACTATATTTTACGAAAAAGGTAGAAACATTAATACATATATCCTTCTGTTTAATTGCTATTAAAAAAAATTAAAAAATCATTTCCAGGGGGCGCTGAGTTATATTTTTTCTGGAAAGGGGGCGGTAAGCCAAATAAGTTTGGCAATCACTGAGTTAAAGTATTGCTGTTTTACAATTCTAGATTGGCTCAAATAAGAATTTAAATAATATGAAAGAGTACCCAAACAATACACAGTACTCCTTTTATTGTGTTTGTGTTTTTGGAATTGGCTTGTTTTTTTCTCCTTTTCATAAACAAACATGATTCACAAGCCAGGCTTCCCGTTCCACAAAGTGGTGTTATCTCTCCATATTGGAAAACCTCCATATTTATCACTGGGAATATGTGATCCTCGGTGCTTTCTAATCCTTTCTACTACAAGAATAAGGACACTGTTGACTCATTCTACATGATCCCCAGGTTAGTCTTCATAGGAACAGCTCTATCGGTAAACAATCACAGCAAGGCTTGTGCCATTTCATTATGTTTTAGTATTGCTGTCCTTGCAAAGCCATTATGTAAATGCTTATGGTTTACTGCTGCATGAACCAAAGCCAGTCCTGTTACTTCATGGATGGAGATGGGGCAACATTAAGGGAATATTATTGCAAAACTCATTCAGCATAGGAAGCTGTGTTTTTTTATTATTCACTAATTCATCCACTCATTTAGAATACAGTTGTCACTTCATATTCGCTGGGGTTTGGTTCCAGGACCTCCCGTGGATACCAAAATCTGTGAATACTCAAGTCCCATTATATGCAACGGCATAGTAAAATGGTGTCCCTTATATAAGATGGCAAAATCAAGGTTTTCTTTTTGGATTATTATTTTTTAAAGAATATTTTCAAGCCGTGAATACTTAAATCTGTGGATACCAAATCCATGGATACAGAGGGACAACTGTATTTATATACTGCTTTTCAGCACAGACTTCTCAAAGCAATGTCAATAGTTCACCAGCAAAACCAGGGCAGTAATGAACGCCTTTTAAAACAGCTTCCCCCTTTTCCCATAAGACTTTGCAAACACTGCTTTCCCAGAACACACTGACTTATGCAGGCAGTATTTGCATGGAATGGTTAATAGTTCAAGAACTCTAAGATTTAGTTCCTTCTAAAGAGAAAGGGTGCTTCTAGACAGAGAATTCTGAGCATTATCAACCAAAAACACTTCACAGCAATTCCAGGGTGTTTGATTCCCTCTCCTGTTTTAAGTCTTCTTCTTTCCTGCAGCTGATTTTATTCTGATCCTGTTTTAACTGTTCAAAATTTTATGTCTATGGACATTTTCAGATGGGGGGGGGAACCAAGGAGGTCAGGAGAAGAACTGGGCTGTCGCACTTACACAGCCCCGTTTCAGACAGCCCAGTCTTCCTCTGTCCTCTGCCCAACCTCCTCCTGAACTTCTCCCGTGCTGAGGGTGCCCCTTTTTATTGATGGAGGTTTTGCATCAATAAAAAGCAGCGCCAGCAGCATGGGGGAAGGTCGGGAGGAGGTTAGGAGGAGGACGGAGGAGGACGGCGCTGTCTGAAACAGGGCTGTGTAAGCACGACAGCCTTGTTCTTCTCCCGACATCCTCACAGGGGTTTCTCCCATCTAAAAAAGTCCTATATCTGATTCCTGTCCTTCCTTGTTTTAATGCTTATATGTGAAATACTTAAATGTGTTTGGGGGGGTTGGCATTCAGTATAGTAAAATCATAAATAAATCCTCCATGTTTGCCTATAAAATCCAAACAATATGCATGGGGAAAAGAATTGTCTGTGAGTCTTAGTAAAGCACCAGATCCCATCTGAGCTCAGAAGCTAAGGAGGGTCAGGCCTGGTTAAAATGTAGAAGGGGAACTTACCAAGGAATACTAGGAATATATTTAAAGGATGGCAATGGCTATGCACCTTGAATATTCCTTGCCAAAACCCTATGAATTTCATTGGATGCCATAAGTTGATAGGTGATATGAAGGTGAGTGCGTATAAGTAGTAATAGTAGTACCACAAAGCCTTGGAGCTGAAGCAGGATTAGATAAGATAAGACCTAAATACCCTAAAGGCCCCAGATCCCATCCGATCTTGAAAGCTAAGCAGTGTCAGCCCTGGTTAGTACTTGGATGGGAGACCACCAACCAATACCATGTGCTGTAGGCTATATTTCAAACTAAAGGAACTGAGAACACCACTAAGTATTCCATGTCTAAGAAAACCCTATGACATCCATAGGGTCATCATAAGTCAACAGGTGACTTGAAGGCACATACACACATACAAGTAATGACAGGGCCCACACACAAGTCTGTTTGTTAATATAAAAGACAGGCGGAAAAGAGGAAGACTGCATTACAGGTGGATAGACCCAATCAAGGAAGCCATGGCCCTGAGTCTGCAAGACCTGAGCTGGGCTGTTGATGATACGGTTACTTGGAGGTCTCTGATTCATGGGGTTGCCAGAAGTCAAAGTCCATTTGACAGCAGTTAACAACCACAACTTACCTAGCCTGTAGTTTAGCCCCAGAGCTTTTATATTTTTCATAACTTTTCATTTAAATTCTACATGAACACTTGCCAGTTGTGCGTTGGACTGATACTTCTTTCCTGTGCCAAAAGACAGGAGCAACATTCTTGCCATGCCAGTCACAAATGCCATTGGTCTTTAAGAGCCTCTTGCATAGTGACATACTTTGCAAAGTTTTTCTTTCCCCTCTTCAAAGCTAAAGCTGGCATGTTTCCCCTTTGGCGTACATTTGATGTCATTCTCCCTCTTGTGCTGCCCTTACAAAGTATTAATTGACTGGCAGCACTTAGTGCACTTCTTATGCTGGCCACCGTCAAAGCGAGATAAGCTTCCCAAAGATGCAATACTGCTTGGGTGGCCCTGCCAATGCATTATGTAAAAGTCACTGCCTGATATGCTGTATTCTTAGAAGGAGAGGGGTGATGAATGGGGAGCTGAAAGATAAATATTCCACTGTGCCCAGGGTCATTGGGGTGGTTTAAGCTCATCTGATCAGCACTCATGAAAGATAGTGGGATAGGGAAGGGAGGAAGCCAGAATTAAAATAATTTAGCCAGCTATTCTTATAGATAGACATGTTCTATAGAGACAGCTGAGAGAGGAGGGTGGGAGTACACCTTTGTTTCCTCCAGTGTTAGCTGATGGCTTCCATGAGGCTTATCACATGAGGAAGTAAAATAGCAGAGCAACTAGAGTGTTTCACCTTCCGTTCTGCCTACCCACATGAAATTGTCATTCTTTAGCTGTTCTTCCATTCCAGTTCCATGGGAGACGGTGGTAAAAGTGAGTCTTTTTTCTATTTGATTTTTCCAGTTAGAAAAAAGATTTGCTTTTACCACAGTCTCCCATGGGAATGGAACAGAAGAACAGCTGAAGAATGACAATATCTTGCAATAAGGCAGAGCGGAAGGCGGAATATTCACTTGTGATAAGCCTCCAGATCTCTCTCTCTCTGGGTTTTCTTCGCAAACGAAGATTCAGGAAGGACTCATCCCGTGCTTTCTGCAAGCGCGCTGATGACTAAAAAGGCCAATCCAAGATAAACAAGTCCAGTTGCAGAAAGCACAGCAGTGGGTCTCCTTGGGTGATGTTTCCGGGTTGTGATTCTTTCTGCGTTGTCGTTTCTCTTCAAGACTTGTTCGGCATGAACTCTCAAATAAGGCTGCAGCATTGTGGATAGTGCGTCTCCATGCCTCCCGATGTGAGGCCAGGGCGGACCATTGTTGGTGATCAATTTGGCCGAGCCTGAGATGTTGTTTCAGGGAGTCCTTGTATCGCTTTTTTGGAGTGCCCCTCTTACGCTGACCCGTGGCAAGTTCACTGTAGAGTACTATTTTGGGGAGGCGATGGTCCTCCATCCTAGAAACGTGCCCTGCCCAGCACAGCTGTGTTCTCAATATCATGGCCTCAATGCTGGTGATCCCTGCTTGCTCAAGGACAGCAACATTTGTCATATAGTCAGTCCAGTGTATATTTAGGATAGCCTCCAGATCAATGACACAGTGAATCATCATCCTCATCATCATCTTTATTTCTATCCTGCTTTTCCCCTGATTTGGGTCTCAGATTGACTGAACTGACTCTGGGTATTAGTCTGAACTTTATAGAAGCAATCCAAAGTGCCAACATTTATTCCACAAATTAAATCAGCACCTTGGATAGGTTTTTTTCAAATCAGACTAAAATGATATGAATGTGTTATGCATTTTTCCACCATGTTCAGGTCTGAGGTCCTTCAAATATAGCTGCCATTTGCTATTGTACTTGTTGTCTCTCCTGACTGTGGCCATTGGTCATGCTGGCTGTGACATTCTGGGAGTTTTAGTACAAATAGGTTAATTTCCCAAGCTCTGACTATGCATGTCATCCTTGTGAATTGGGCATTACATTTTTGGTTTGTAATGTCTGGAGATGTTCTGTGAGGTACTTCATGAATACCCCTGTTTCCATATAGCATGAATTGAGAACTCAGTAGAATTGCCTTAAAATAACCAGCATATCAGCCCCAGTTCCTTAGCTGCAGAAGTAGGGAGAACACTGCTTGACTATTTTACAAGATTGTTTTAAGGATTACTGAGATAATATATCTGACAATGCGCTACTATAAACACCTGCTGCTCAGCACTCAGTCCCACCAAGTTTAGTGAGGCTTACCTAGCAGCTCAAAATGGCATTGCACCCATTGATGACTATGTTGCTCACTAAAAGTGTTTTGTTGTTGCTGTTTATATTTACACTCTTCTTCACCCTAAAAAACATAATCCCTAAGAGGCCCATCAAAAGATTTTTTTAAAAAAACAATCTATATCTATATCTATATATATATATATCGAGATATATATCGAGATATATATATATATAATTCTCTTGGGTATGTTGCCGTTCCCAGTGTGCTGATTGGCTGCTTGGGAAACATACCCAGCCAATCGTAGTGCTCTATTGGCCGGCCAATTAGCAGCCTGAGGTGTTTTTCAGTACCATCTCCTTAGCCTACAGCTACATCTTTGCCTGTTGAGCTGCAGTAAGTAAATACTCAGCCACCTCCCCTTGCTGTCTTAATATGCATGCATGGGGGAAAATAATGTTGCTTTCTATGTGTCCCCCACCCTCTTCTTTCTTCTTTTCCCTCTTATCCTACCTTTCAAAGGCTGTCTGGGGCCTTTGGTGCTGCTTGGGGCCTAGGGCCTTTTTGTGCTTCCTGGGGCCTTTTTGTGCAGGCTGGGCTTGGGGCTTTTCTGTTTGGCCTGGGGCTTTTTGTGCTTCCTGAGGCCTGGGGCCTTTCTGTGCTGCCAGGAGCCTGGGGCCTTTTGACTTTCTGTGGTGTCCGGAGCCTTTCTCTGCTGCCTGGGGTCTGGGGCCTTTCTTCTTGGGCCTTCGGGTGGAAACATGTGGAAAACTTCAAGTCCTTTCTAAACATGGCGGTGGAGGGGCTCTCACACCTCCCATCATTACCTTTGAAGAAAGATTCACCTGCAAGTCTGTTCACTTTCTGTAGATGGAAAGGGGCACCATCTTGTCCTTGACCTCAGGCATTGAAACATTTTGGGCCAGCCCTGAAAAGATACCATAAATAGATGTCAAGAGTTTTACAGCAAGCCTGTGATTGTGTTTAAATTTTGAATGACTGGGAAGAGCAGGAAGAACAGAAGAGGAAGATGATTTATATATCAGTCAACCTTGGCCTCAGTTCTCCTCATTTCAGGGAGGGACATGGCAAATGGTTCCTTAATGACAGTATCAAAGCTATTAAAGGCATTCCCGGACTTGACAATAATTAACAGAGTCTACAGCTACCCAGCTGAAGGAGTGATCTGTCAAGAAAGGAGAATTTTTAGACTCTTCCATTTTTGTTTTTGACCTTTAATTATAGACGTAATTTCACAGTTGTTAGTATTTCAGCCCACTAAAGCACAACTATTCCCACTTTTCAAATACATAGTTTGTGGAGTATTTTATGTAAAAAGGGGGTAGGGCAACATCTGCCATGCTGTTGTGCACATTCAATTATCTTTTGCTGGAAGCATCATATAAAGATAAAAAATAAGCACAAAGCTGTTTATTAAACTGCATTTTCATTTTGTTTTCTAACAGACGCTGAGGGTCTCTCTGTATCTCTGCCTGAACTTTTAAGAACACCAAAGTTCTGCTGCAAAATCAGGAAATGAAAATCTTGTGACTGAAAAATTGGGGTGGGGGGAGTTAGGTAGGTTTAAAGCTTTGAGGAGCATTAAAAGAAAGACTTAAGAAAAGAGTAACTATAGTTTCTCACAGATAGGTAAGGAATCACTTTCTAGACCTGTACTCACAACAGGTGCCCACCTCCAGAGATACACGCTTGGTTATGTCTACTTTTAAGTGTTTTGTGCATTGTAACCACTAGATGTCTCTATGTGAAACTTTTTGCAATACTGTACTATTTGGGGGATTGGCAAATAAACACAAATAAATAGATACAGGGTCAGTGTGGAAGCTGGTGTTATTCACAATAAATCAAAAGGAAGCACACAAGTACAGATATGGAAGATGAAGGTGTGTTATTCATAAGTCAGGGCTCATCTACATGAGCCAGGATATGCTGGCTCCCCACCATCGTATCCTGGCTACAGAGCTTGGCAATTCTTCCCCCATTACCTGTACAGAATGGGCCAGAATCCAAACAGGCACACCAGCTGGTCTCTGCAGCCACTGCCACCACCACCATTTTCTTTGCTGACTTGGAAGGCAGGAAGGGGACCCGCAACATGTGACTGGAGGCCCCCTGCGTATGACCAGCCATGGTCACATGCTGAGGGACTCCTTCCTGCCCTCCAGAAGAGCAAGGCAGCCATCAGTTGCAGCAAGAGCCAGCGTGCTGGATGGGTTCTGGCCCAATATGGTTTTTGCTGGTGGAAACGGAGTAAACTGGGTATTCTTTTTAATGGATTATTGGGCCTACCCTGCATTTCCTCTGTCTCATCCCCATATATATCCCCATAAGAGACCTGGTGACGCAGTGGTTAAATGCCTGTACTACAGCCACAATGTTGTGAGTTCAATCCTGCAGGGCTCCAGGTTGACTCAGCCTTCCATCCTTCTGTAGATCAGTAAAATGAGTACCCAGCTTGTTGGGGGCAATTAGCTAACACATTGTAAACCACTTAGAGAGTGCTTAGAACTATAAAGAGGTATAGAAATGTAAGTGCTATTGCTGTATCTGCCCTGGGGGTGGTGAGGACTGCCTCAGGGCAGAACAGGGCAAACATCCTGCATCATACAGACTGTAGGGCTCTGAGACAGTGGGGGGTGGAGAAGCCAGGGTAAATAGCCTGTGTAGACAAGCCCTCAGACTGAAATGCTATGCACATTCACACAGGCACAGAAATACACTGAACACAGAGGGTCGGAGTATAAGTAGCTATATAGAGCCATAGGAACATGCAGGTAGTACGTGTGGGCGAAGGCGCTCTGCCATTACCAACGCCTGGCCTTCCTACTATGGGATGGAAGAGTACACATTGGTATCCTGCAAAAGGTCCTTACTATTCCTTTTTTCCTGATTAGACTGCAAAGGAGATTCAGGACACATAAAAGGCAATATTTCTAAACAATAAAACAATACACCGCAAGATGTACTGACAGCCACCAACTGGGTGGTTTTAAAGGAGGACAAGACAACTAACCGGAGGATGTGACTAACAGTAGCTACTAGTCTTGATTAGAATACTCCCTGTATTGGAGGTTGCAGAACAGAAATGGGAGGGTGCTTTTGTGCTCATGTCCTGTTTGTGGGCTTTCCATGGACACCTGGGGCTCTTTGCCACTACACCGTTATAGTCCTATAATTCCACTTTAACTGCCTTGCCAACATCTTATGGAATCCTGGGATTTGCAGTTTAGAGAGGTGTATTTAGAATTCTTAGCCAGGAAGCGCTAGTGCCTCAGCAAACTACAACTCCCAAGACCCATAGGATGTTGCCATGGCAGTTAAATATGGAAACACAATGCTATAATTATGTAATTGAGAAGGCTCCAAGTTGGCCACTGTGGGAAGAGAATGCTGGCCTAGAGAGGCCTTTAGTCTGATCCAGTAAGACTTATCCTATGTTCTCATAGTATAACATATACGATAAAAAAGGAAGTCCATATGTCCAGATAATAGGAACTTTTGAAAGTTCATTGAGGCCAAGCTGGAGAAGACTGCTGAAAATAATGGGTGACTTCAGAGAATGACACACTACCTCTGAACAGCAACACACACTAGTATAGGTTTACACCAGGGTGATCTATTTTTTACAGATTGGTCTCATGACAAGTTAGTGTAAGTTACATGATGGACCCACGTGGCTAGGTGTCACTTTTGGCTCCTGTATCACCAAAGGAATCCTGCTTAGATGATCTGAATTATATAACTTGTGCAAACGAATTCCCTCCCACAGTGTCCTAGAAACAAGTGCAAGCCAGGAGACCTGCCAGGCTCTAAGGTCATAAGTACCTTTTTGTTGCTGTTGTTGTTTACCTAAAATACCATGCATTTAGCGACATCCTCATTGGACTTCTTCCTACCACCTCCCATTGCCAAAATATACCAAACATATTTCTAGGGAGATGTCCTTGTGAGGAATCCAACTAATGGTTCAAACAACATACAAGAAACTGGCATTCCCTGAGAGCTAAAATGTAAGGAATTGGGAATACATAGACTGGCACAAGATGTTTCGGGCAGGATCTTATAGAGTCAAACAACTCATGCTATAGTCCATAGTGCAAGCAAGTTGAGATCCTTGCCATGGTTGTAAAAGCAAGTCTCCCACAGGACCAGAACTGAAGAAGTACAGAAGAAATACGATGTAATGTGATAAGGCAAAACAGGAGGTACTGTTATCCAGCTGCACTTCCACGTCCCTGCCCTTATGCAATAATCCTCCCAGTTGCAGAAATGCAATGAAACCCCCTGAGTGAACGGAAAAGATGTGGATCCAGCCACTGAGGAGAGGGCTCCAATGTACATCGAGCAACTCTGATGTGCATCAGACACTTCTGGCGTGCATCAGGGTGTTCCTGTTGTGCTCTGGCACTTCCTAGCTGATGCCTAGATGTGCATTAGGAAGTGACCTGATGTGTCCATTGTGCATGGGGCCATGGTGCATCTGTCACTCCACTGGCTACAATTGTGCAATGGATGCCTGTATGTTGTAATGTCATGCCAGCCCCTAGGTGAATATGGACGTTGTGAAACTATAGATCTGAAAGACCAGATCTCTCCATACAAACCTGCCAGAGTTTAAAGATCTACAGGGGAAGGCTTTCTCTCAGCCTCACCATCATCACAGGCTCCCTTGGTGAGGACACAAAAGAGAGCCTCCTCAGTGGCTGCTCCCACCCTCTGGAATTTTCTTCCACAAGAGGCTAGGCTGGCCCCCTCTCTGCTTTCCTTTTGCCGGCAGGCAAAGACTGTTTTATTTAAGCAGGCTTTTAATGTATAAGCAGGGAAGCATCCTATTGGGATTTGTGTTTAAATTATTTTTTTAAACTTTTGCATGTCTTTTACATTATTTGATATTCTTTAATGTGGGGATTTTTAATTGTTTTAAAATTTTTATTGTTAATGTTTTTTAAACTGATTCTTTTTGGGAACTACTTTGAATCCCACTCTAGGAGAAAGACAGCATACAAATGAACTGTATAAACACATAATATTCAATTCAGTTTTACACACATGTAAGGCCATTTACAAAGACATAAGTCCCAAGCAGAATGCTAACAGATATTTTATTGAATTGCACATTTTGTTTATTAAACTATGAGCACGGACTTGCAAACTATATGTTTCTTTTAACATCCTTGAACATATGTATGTTCTCGTTATCTCTTTCCTCTGCCTACTAAAGAAGATAACCCACTTTCCTTAAGGCAAGAGACAAATCTAAATTACAGCTCACCTTCATTTTCAGAAATAAAGGTCAGTCCATTGCTGCTTTGTCCCAAATGCATTACTAGGTGTAAATGACACCTGCAACACCTACTAGTAACCCAAGAGTGGGAAAATTACTTTTTTGGACAATAGATCCACTAAACCCCCAGCTGGTTGGAGGATTTAAGAACCTGTAGTCCAAGTAGTGATCCCCCCCGCCTCCACTTAGGCTCGCTGTGCCAATGTCTGTCCATCTGTATGGATTACAATCTATAATCTCAATTTGGAGGCCAAGTCTAAACTACAGACGTCATGGTATTTTGGATGGCCCTAGCAAATGTATTATCTAAAGCGATTTTGAATTCTCCCTTCCCTTTGCAGCAGACCAACATGTCTATTTTTATGTGTGCTTGTGTTTTAGTCATATGTACATGCATTTAAATATATTCATTTCATAACTGTGGGGTTTAAGGATTCAAAATACTGCATCATACTTGGGACTAATATTTTATAATTTGTCACCTAACAATCTTTAAGAATTAAAATGGTTGATTAGATAAAAATTATAATCCTTATTATAAAATTATCACCCAAATAGTCATATGAATGGTGGTGTAACATCCCAATAGACATGTGTTTCAGATGCACTTTCAAAGATTATTGTATAAACATTAAACATGGGCTTGACCCTAAGTAGATGGATAAACCCAAAAATAGACTATTATCACAATCATGATGATAATATTCACTTATTAACAATGAATAAGGAGTTAACTGTGGGGTTTAAGAATTCAAAATACTGCATAGATATAATTTACTTCTAACCTCTAGGACCTTGCAGTTTTAAAGCAGTTGGCAGTGCAACACAGTTGCTAGTCCCTAAAATTATATTGTTTGAGGTTTCCAGGAAAATAATGCTAGCTGTTTCCTACTGAAATGTACAAAATTGCAAGGGTGCTGTAATTTTAACAATCATGTCTGGATTACAGGATGTAACAAGACATGATAATTATAAATGCCTTACCATGGAAAGGTTAAGGAAAATGCAGTTGAGTCAACTTTCATTTTCAGCTACTGCCAGTGGATTTCTTTCCTTCAGCTCCTCCATTCTTATTTATTCATTTTGAACTTGTATAGGATTTTCCATCTCACTAGAAAAGGAAGTGAAGCCAATCCAGAAAAATCTTGCCAACATGTCCGTTTGGTCATATGTATGGCCTACCCAAGGAATAAAGCTGGAAGGCAGAAAGAAAAACCAGAGAATAACTGCTATGATTCATTCTTAAAATCCAGATTTTTTATATTACTGTTAAATACAGAGAAAATTTGAGATCTGTACATTTTAGGTAGAGCTTGAGATCTTGTTTTTGAAAAGCAACTAGTTCCAGGGATAGGACCAAGTGCCCCTCCACACCAAGTCAATTACTGTTAGAGTTGCCATTTTCAAAAATGAACTCCTTCCATTTCTGTTTCTCACAAATAATTAAAGTATTTGCCTTTTAGTTACTTTAAAAAACCCCAAATAATATAAGCCATTGACCTTTGGTAGGGAACACTTTCTCCTCCCTTTCAATTTACCATCATTGTCTTAACTGGAATAAAAGTCAGCTCTTGGACAATGTAATAATCCTCCCATCGTCATTCAGGAGCTTTCCATGACCAATCAGTGGCCATTTAGGAGGGGTGGAGTTGTCCAACAGTCATTGCACTGCCACACAAATCTGTTGTGTGGGGAGGTATAGGATACCTCCCTATGCAACTTTGTAAAAAGTAGATCCATTAGCAGAAGTTCCAGTTGCACTAGATTAAAGCCTCAACAGGATTTGGGACTTTATTTTTTCATAGAATCATAGAGCTGGAAGAGACTACAAGGGCCATAAAAATGTAGAGTTTACAAATAATGAGATACCTTGTAAACATGGAGCATGAATGGAGGACAAGGCAATAATTGCTTCTTCTCTTATGATTCAGTGTGTTTAGTGGTAAACAAACAGTAAGTTCCTTTGAATTCAATGGGGGTTACACTCAGGTAATTGAATAATCTGTGAACTCTTACTTTGAGTATGTCCCATTGGACATGGAGTTTAGTTCTGGAGATACATGATAAGGATGTGACAAATTTACGCAATGTTAATGTAGGTGGCAGCTCCTCCTGATTTTACATTTGCTAGATTGCATATTGTACATCCAGAACCTACTTCTCAGACAGAGATGGATAGAGATAGTGATATATAGGCTTGTACTGTTAATCTCTCTGAATCTGATAGAACAGTGGTTCTTAACCTGTGGTCTGTGGACCCTCAGGGGTCCATGAAGGTTTGAAGGCTACTCAGCCCATGCGACAGGAGCCAAGGTGAAGGCTGTCTGTCTTGGCCTGCGCATTGCTATTCAATCCACTCCAGCCACAAACTTGCAGGAAGAAGCAGGAGAAAAGTCTTCTTTCTGCCTCCAGTGCCTCTGAGGGAAGGTTTAACAGATGATGTAATTGTGTTATTGTTATTGTTATTATTGTTCAAGGTTTAAATCTTGAGTTAAGTCTTGGGGGTCCACAGCAACAAAAGATATTTAAAGGGGGTCCCTGCTAAAGGAAAGGTTAAGAGCCACTGTGATAAAACATTTCATTTCTTATATTCTACTACTATATCTTAATGTTGTGTCATTAAGCAAGTGCAGTACTGTTAATGAATGCCATCTGTCAAGGACTTGAAATTCCTGGAAAAGTGTGTGAAATAAAACTTTACTAAATGCTGTTCATACTGCTTTCTGTTTCCTGTTGTCAGTCTGGCTTGAAATGCTATACATAAAAAGACTCTCTGGTATTCTAGTACAGTATTTCCATTCTGGATCCTTTCCAAAATGTACAAAACAAAAGATCCCAAAATGGAAAAATAAATAAAGCTGGGAAAGTTGGGTCCCAGGATTCCTTCCATCCTCTGTTCTAAAATTTACCAGTTTTCTTTTTTTAAGCGTGGAGCTAAAGTTTAAAGGGGAGGCAAGTCTTTACTGTGCTAATATACCCACCACTTATCTTGTAATTTGAGGCATTTTTTTAGTGGTAAAATATGTTGGCAGAAAAATGTATATAATGACACAAGAACTCTGCTAGGCAAGCTCATTTCTCAAAAGGATTTGCCAGTGAAAGCTAACCAAGGTTAAAAGTTTTCTCATGGCCCATGAGCAGATCCTGTCTGGACACAAAGAAATGGTCCTAATGTATCTCTTAATCATGTGCATCTGCTGTATCCCTTAAATCTACAGAAGAACTCAAATGCTGAGTGTTTATGCTGTAAATAGTGCCAGTTATCTGGATAAAACTGCACAATGTACTATATTCAGTGGGAAGGCAGAATACAGACATACATAGGCCCTGGATAGTGCCTACACATGTATTGTGTCTACTCCTATGTGTCTCTACTTACTCATGTTCTTATGTATTGGCCATTAGGAAGTGAATAGGGCATAAATCGGAAGTGGGAATCATGCAGCCCTCTAGATTTTGTTGGACAGCAATTCCCAGCATTTCTCACCAATGGCTATGCGAGCTAAGGCTGAAAGGTCATGCAGTCCAGCAACATTTGGAGGGCCACAGGATTCTCACTCTTGCCTATATCTGTTAGTCTCAACTAGGGTGGACCACTGACCCAATAAGAATATGGTAAGTCAACACTATTAAAGAGCCAGCATGGTATAGTGATTTGACTGCTGGACTAAGCCCTGGGAGGCCAGGGTTCGAACCCCAGCTCAGCCATGGAAACCCACTGGGTGGCCTTGGGCAAGCCACAGTCTCTCAGCCCCAGAGAAAGACAATGGCAAAAAACCCTCCTCTGAACAAATCTTGCCAAGAAAACCCCATTATAGGTTTACCTTAGGGTCGCCATAAGTCGGAAATGACTTGAAGGCGCACAAAAACAACAAATCAACACTTATGTAAGTTTCATTGTGTGTCTAAGTGGAAATGGAAATTACAAGAATTTAACTAGAGAATATAGTCTTTTCTTCCAGTATATCTCTTTTAACATATTTTTATTATATTTATACATTTCTTCTGGTTTTTGTAAAATGTCCTCAAAGCTCCACTGAAGGTTGATATATAAATCTTTTTCCCCAGTATTTTTATTGATTTATAAAATATTCAACATAAAAAAACATAACATATCAACATATACACATACATAACAATCCACTCCCCCTACCTATAACACTCAGTCATTCTACTTCTAACATTAACTTCCTATCTGACTTTTCCATGATTACTTTTGTACATCTTAATGTTTCTTTACTCTTTCATTGTATAAGAAAACTAAGTTTCACCATTATATCCCAGTTTTTCCCATTATACAATCTCCTCTTTCCCCCTCCCCCACTTCTTGTTGTTGTTCATGGTGCAATTATATATCTGTTTTTCCAATCTGATATATAAATCTTTCAAATATAAATAAATAAATAAATAAACAACAACAAAAATTGGGGAAAAAATATGAACTGAGATTTACTTTTGCATACCCTCCAGCTGCCTCAGTTTGACAAGGACTATCCCAATTAATCCTCTGGCATCCCATTTTTCAGCTGCTTTTGAAAATGTCCCAGTGTATCTCTTCCCCTCTGACTTTCCACCTTTGTCTACAGCTTACTTCAACCCCTGAAAACTGAGTTCAAAGTGCACAAGTAGTTTGCATTCAACTGACTCAGCAGGGAGGAGAGGAGGGATAGAATCTTACCCTTCCCAGTAAGTTCAGGCAAAAGCAAATTGCTGCAGTCTCTTCTAGCTTGTCTGTACTTCTCCCTTAATAACTTTTGCCATTTTGACCACTTACTGATGTTGCCTGCCCACATATAGTTCCAGTTTTCATTTGGAATTGCTGTTTAAGAATTGCTTTTCTCATTCACCTCATAATCATTTCATAATCTTGAGGTGAGAAACATATTATCTCAATCTCTTTGGCATGCTAGCTGGACTGATAGAAACTGCTGTCCAACAACTTCTGGAGGGGCCACCATTCCCCCACCCTTGTGTAACTTGTGAGTTTCCCTATCAAGTATTGCTGTCAACAGTGGTGTATCTTTTCTGGTAGCCACTGCACAAGAGCCTCATTTTCAGTGCTACAAACAAACCTGGATACTTTTCAGTTAATTTTTAACTTCCTACCTTGCATCCATTATAGGCTGCTTTCCTGCCCCAAAGCTGCCCCCTCCTGCTCGCTAGTGCATTCCAGCAAAATCCTGTTACAGTCCTTTGCAATTTAGTTTGCATCTCCACCACCATAGGGATGTTAAAGAACTTAACCTCCAGATAATCTTGAAAATGGAAGTTGATCATTTACAGATTTTTAACCTCACAAAAAGATTCCACTGGCTTCATGTTCAAAGGTATTTATAGAATTTACAGCACAGGCTGCCCAGCTGCAGGGTGTAGTCAGCTATCTGAAATTGGTACATTTACATCTGTCATTTCATAACCTCCCAATCTGTCTTCTGGGGAAGAAAAAGAAATTAATTGCAATGAACCAGATCTCTCTCTCTCTTTCTCTCTCTCTCTCTCTCTCTCTCTCTCACACACACACACACAGAGAGAGAGAGTTCTCTGTTGAGGGGTTGTGGGAAAGAGTCTTGGAGAGTTCCTTTTAGAACAGAAAAGCCCCTTAAAAACTGGCCAAACAGATCTGGCTTTGTAAGATTAAATGGCCAAATACATTTCCTTTTGTTAGGAAGATTTTTCTGTACAGGAGAGAATCTTTTGGGAAGCAGGGCTTAACTTCCCCTTCTCCCTGCAGCAGATGATATCATCAAACTCTTGGAGAAGAAGCTGTAAGGTGACTTTGGAAACTATTAGAAATTGAATCACAACTGAACTTGGAGCTCAGGAAAACATTTTATAGGCCTGAGTGTCCACATAGGAATCTGATGGGAGAGCAAAGAACTTTGGGATATCTGTCACATTGGTTATTACTGTGAGCTAGTGAAGTGGAAGACCTGGCCCTCTACTTATTGGAAGGTCAGTTGTATTCTAGTCTTAGAGAACATTATTTGTCTCCTTGTTTGGGCATATTGGAAATTGTGGAGCTGAGGACAAATGAAACTTTTCTTCTCCAAGGCCGAGCCATGTAGTGACACAGAAGGTTATCCTTTTTGCTGATAAAGCAGCCACTTTAAGGAAGGAAGCAAAGGGGGGAAATGGCTGATGAAGTAGTAAAATTTTTATTTTTATTTATACCCCGCTGTTCAGCCACAAGGCTATCAGAGCGGCTTACAAATTGTTTTAAGCAATAGCAATTTACACATCTACACTGCATTAAGCAGTTTCCAATGTGTGTTAGCTAATTGCCCCCACAAGCTGGGTACTCATTTTACCGACCTACGAAAGGATGGAAGGTTGAGTGAACCTTGGAGCCCACTGGAATCGAACTTGCAATGGGGTGACTTGCAGTACTGGCATTTAACCACTGCGCCACCAGGGCTCCTAATATGTTTCCTTTCCTTTTAAATCTAATACGGTATGCTTCTATTTGGTAACTTTTTTGTCTGTAGTTGATATGGTTTGTTGACTTATTCCATACTTTCTTATCTTATCTTATCTTACTGTTGTTATCCTCTGTCTTAACCTCAATTTATGTATTTGTAAGCTTGAATTGATCCATCATGGCATAGTGTTTTGAGTGTTGGACTACAACTCTGGAGACCAGGGTCCAAATCCCCGCTTAGCCATGGAAACCCACTGGGTGACCTTGGGCAAGTCACACTCTCAGCCTAAGAGGAAGGCAAAGGCAAACCCCTTCTGAACAAATCTTGCCAAGAAAAGCACTGTGATAGGTTTGCCTTAAGGTCACCATAACTTAGAAATGACTTGAAGGCTTGATATGGATCAACACAGCTGCCTGTATTTTTGCACTTTCCTTTTGGCCTTGGCTATGGTGACTGTCATAATGAACACCATGATGTCAACATTTACCACTCTACTGCTGGTCCAGACATTATATGCTATTTGCAATCCTCCTGTGGTTTCCCAGCATTTATATCTGGTAAAGAGAGAAAGCTGGGATAGCTGCAGATTGTTGAATACCTCAAGGAGCCCTCTGTCTACAGCAGAGTGGAAATTCTGCAGCCTCCGTATGTTGTTGGACTGAAGCTCCCAGGAGCACTTACCAGTACAGTAAATAGTGGAGAATGCTGTGAGCTGCAGTCCAACCTCTGGAGGGCCACATGATTCCCATCTATGGTCTTGAAACAACTTTGGGGGGAAGGTTATTGCATCATGTTGAGGTGAGTCACACATTTCATCTCAGCAGAATCCCATCATAGCATGTTCACTAGCAAGACTGATAGGATACCTTAGTATCTACTACATCCCAAGCCAGCCCTATCATTAGGGAGAGTGACATGGTCACCTCAGGCACCTGGTTGTTGTTGTTGTTGTTACCTTTATTTATGCCCTGTCTTTACCCCAAAGTGGGAACTCAAGATGGCTTTCAAATTAAAATACAATCTCTCTCTCTCTCTCTCTCTCTCTCTCTCTCTCTCTCTCTCTCTCTCTCTCTGGCTTTTCTTCACAAACGAAGATTCAAGAAGGACTCATCCCGTGCTTTCTGCAAGCGCGCTGATGACTAAAAAGGCCAGTCCGAGATAAACAGAAAAGACACAACGCTGTGCAGATCTGGGTGATCATAGAGGATTTTATGAAGCTCTTAAAGTAGTGTTTGGACCTACTTATCAGGTCCAAAACTCCTTATACAGTACAGATGGTCAAACATTAATTACTGATAAAGCCTCCATCCTGAATCGATGGGCTGAACACTTTCAAAGTCTCTTTAGCGCCAACCGAGTAGTCCAAGGCTCAGCTATCCAACATATGATACAAAAACCGATGAAAAATGAATTGGACATAGCTCCCACTTTGGAAGAGACCCTTAAGGCCATACAGCAGATGAAAAACGGCAAGGCAGCTGGGATTGATGGAATCCCACCTAAAGTTTGGAAACACGGAGGTCATGCACTCCATGAAAATACAATACTGTATACTGTAGCTTAAAACATACAAAAGATCAACATTAAAATAGAATTAATAATGATAAAAAGCAGTTTTAAAAACAGCACAGTCAAAAACAGTACAGCACCCTCATAAAAGACCCTTTCTTTAAAAACCTTCAATTCTTAAAAGCCTGCCAGATTTTTTTTAAGTCTTTGCTCACAGAAGGAAAACAAGGAGAGAATCATTCCAGACTCCATAGCCACTGAAAAGGCCCTATCTCACATCCCCACCAACTGCGCCTGTGAAGTTGGTGGGACTGAGAGAAGGTGCTCTCTTGAAGAACTTGGGGCCTCGGCAGGTTCATATGGCCTGTGAGATGTTGGAAAGCAGCAGCCTGTCGTTGGAAGGGTGAGCTGTGTCTTGCTGTCCTGTATTCTCCAATGCTACACTGCTGCCTTCAGATGTGTAGTGAAGGATGTTGCCCTATTGCCAATATTGAAGAAAGATGCAACTTCAGCCTGTTGGCTTTTTCTTTTCTTTTCTTTGCCATAGATAGGGATGGAGGCTGTCTTGCTCTTTGCCTCAACCAGCAAAACCTCTTGCATCAGCCCTGACTATGACAGTATTCCTGCAGCAAAAGAAGGCTAGCTGGAGAGTCCAGTCGCACAACCAGAAAGGGGGGAAATCAGGACAAATTTCATGGAAGGAAGGCATTAGAAACAAGCTGATATAAATGAGAAGAAAATTAAACTCAGCAGGCTATTTACTCAAATAGCAGAAATGTCTAATAGGGTGGTAAGATAAAGATCAAAAGGGAACAAAAGTAGCCAGAAGCCTTGTGTGTGAAAAAGATCCCCATTGTCCAGGAGACTGCTGCTTCTCCTATGACCAGCCAAAAGCACTGCCCTTCTGGTGCTACAGAGATGTTCTCCAGGGCAGCGGCCTAGCAAACTCTAGAAGTCTTCTGGAAGCATTGCAAAACTTTTCTTTTCAGGCTGACTGGCCTTAAGTAGATTTGCTGGCATGCAATTTCATCATTTGGGTTCTTTTAATCTGTTTTTAAAGAGAAATTGGTTTTCAACTTGTCTTTAAATCCAAGGCAACCAACTAAGGGTATATCCACACTACACAGTTACAGCACCATGATACCACTGGAACTACTATGGCTCCACCCAATGGATCACTGGGATCTGTTGTTTGGTGAGAGGTTTAGAATTCTTTCCTCTAGGTTAGGATAGTATAATAGAGCTCTCTAAGCAGAAAAGACTAAATAATTCATCAAACTACAAATCCCAGAATTCCACAGGACTAAGCAATGGTAGTTAAAGTGGAATCAAAGTGCTATAATTGTACAGTATGGATATACCCTAATGATAAAATAATACGTCACCAAAAAAAAAGACAGTGGACAGATAGTGGTCTGAGTGCAGCTTATTGCTATGTAACTGAAGCCAGCCTTACACAGAGCAACAAGGAGGAACAATTGTGCATGGGGAGCATTTGGACATTCCAAAGTGTCATCACCACAGCACTTGGGTCCTGAGACCCTCTCAAAACACATGGAACTGGGATTTCACTTGCACACCTATGCATTTGGAGATCAGAAGATGTCCCACAATGATTGGGAAACTAGAGGCAATGGTACCACTGGAGTAGAGTCAGGAATTCTGTGTGTGTCCCCCAACTTGGGGGCCTTCATGCTTACTTCGACATAAACAAAGGAGCATTTGTTTTAGCTATCCATAATGTATTCATATCTAGCACACGACTCACTTCGATGCCTTTGCAGAGGAAGCTGTGTTGCAACAAGCCCACATGGGTCCACTACCATTACTCCCAGGCCTTGCTGAACACCACATACACAATCTCTTTTCCTAAGAGTGCTTCTGTAAAGGATGTTATTGATCCTACCTTGTGCTCTGTCAAACATGCTTCTTTTGATGCAGCTATTAGTATGATTCAGGATTCGGGGCCAGGAATGCTACTTGCAAAGTGTGACCAACAAATCTGCATTCTGTTTACTCCCAGTCCATCCTGATGATTTTTATCTATTGGGGTTCCAGTTTGAGGGAGGCTTCTATTATGACAAGACTGTGACTTTGGGTCACTTTATATCATGCCACATGTTTGAACAATTTAGCACATTTCTTGAGTGATGCACCATAAGAAAGTCCAGAAATCATGCAATAACTCACTGCCTTGATGACTCTTTATTTGCCAGGAGAGCCTCTTTTTCCCAGTGCACTGACACCCTCGGGGCTTTTCAGGACCTTGCCCTAGAACTAGAGGGTCCCCTTGAGCATGAGTAGATGAAGGGCCCTTCCACCGCTCTTATATTTCTTGGGATTAAGCTGGGCATGATGCAGGGCATTTCTCACCTCCTGGGGAACAAGTTGTTGCTTCTTGCAGATCAGGTAAATCACATTGCATGATTTCCAGGTCTTAGCAGACCAGCTTAACTTTCCATGCAGAATAGTCATTCCAGGGGAAGCGTTCAGCACTTGTCTCTATGAGACCATCAGGGTGGCTGTCTGTCCTTCATCATCACATTCAGGTTACTAAGGAGATACATGAGGACTTAGGGGTGTGGGTGGACTTTCAACAGAAATATAATAGGGTATCATTCTGGAGAAGCACCCTTCTGCTTCAGGCTGATCTACATATGTATTCTGATCATCAGGTTTTGAGCTATTCTGGAAAGGTTAGTGGTGTGCAGAACCCTGACCAAACTTATTAAAGACCTAATATTTCTCAAGCTCTCTAGGTTCACAACTTTGCTGACAAGACTTTCACATTTTGGGGTGACAATGCTGCAGTGGTGAAAGTAGTGAAACCTCAAGCATCAAAGTCCTCAGGTGATGAAACTGGTTAGGTGTTTTGTTTTACAGTGCTTGAGACATAACATACTCTTTCAGTCCCACCATGGTCCTGGCATCCAAAATACCCTATCAGATACCCTCTCCTTTTTTCAGTTCCACAGATTCCAGGAGCTGGCACCAGCGGCCTCTACATACCCTTGGGAGATCCCGTCACACCTTTAGAATCTTGGCAGATAGAGGTCGGTTGGGCAATCCTCTTTCTTTAGTCCTACAACTCACACATCCTACCAGCAGAGCCTTCATGTCTTTTGGACTTTCCAAGAGGTGAGGCGAGTTATGGCATGATTGCCTGTATTAACCAAGGATGTGCTATGCTGTACACCTCCAGGAGTCTGGCCTGGCTGCCACAATTATTAGAGGTCACCTGGCAGCTCTGGCCTTTAAGGTTGCAGGCCTCCAGAACTCTACAGTCAACTTCAGAGTCCATCAGGTCCTGGAGGGCTTGGCAAAGGAGACCCTCACAACCCCCAGATGCTTGCCTCCCCATATCAGATATTGTCCTCTCACACCTTCTACATGCCCTTCCCTGTGTCTGCTCAGCACCTGATGAAGTCATACTATTCAAGGTCGCCTTCACCCTAGCTTTCTTCATGGCCACATGGATCAGTGAACTACTCCCTAGATCAAAATGGGACACATCAGAGCACTCCCTGTACATGTCCGATCTGTGTTGTCATCAGGATAGCTTGCATATTCATTTCAGATTATCTAAAACAGATCAACTGGGGAAGGAACAGGTGATAGCTTTGGGGGAGGGCCCCTCCAGGCCAATTGTGCGTGGTCCAGACCATGGTAGAATACTTATCATTACGCCCATGGGTATCAGCTATCTTATTTTTACATACCTCTGGCTTCCCTCTCACCCAATACCAGTTTGACTCTGTCTTGAAGCAATCCATCAGGCTCCCCCTCACCAGTTTTCAACCTATTTCTTCCGCACTGAAGCTGCTGCTGCCGCTGCAGAATGTGGATTGCCTGATACTAGCATTCACAAGGTCAGACACTGGCACTCCAGTGTCTACAGGTCTTATATAAGGATTCAGGCCAGCCAACAGCTGGCTGCTTACTTCATGGGCAGGCCTATAACCCCCCCCCCCATTTCTTAACTTTCTCTGTTTTTTAAGCAAGTCCTCCCATTACAGTCTTGATAATGGGTAATGCAGTTTGGTTTTCTGGGTAGAGCAACATGCAGTTTTCTCAGGAAGAGGCCATGATCTTGGAGTGGCACATCTAGCCAGAATCAAGTGGTGGGCCAAAGAGGAATGCAACGGGGTTCTCTTCTTTCTTGTCTCATGGAATTGGCTGCCACTGAAACAACAGTCACATCATCATCCTCCATCTGGGTGAGGATGATCTAGTCTGGATAGTCAGTTTTCAACTCATCAATATAGTGACAGTGGACCTCTATGACATTTATTGCCTATTTCCAGGAGTTCACATCCTAGGGACTAAGATGCTACCTAGACGGGTATGGCAGGGTGCACGTAGTAACTCAGCCATTAATACTGCTCGATGCCATGGTAACTGTGACATCATCCACAACCTCTGCTGGATAGGTGGTACCCCCAGGCATATATATGCGAACTTAGCACACTTTTACAGAGGCAATGCTGTTCACTTCTCCCCACAAGGCTGTGACCTCTACTTGGACTCACTGCCCCATCAGCTTGAGCAATTGATTCAGAGGACTTGTGGGGGCAAGGGGTACCAAGCTAAGTTGCCTCCTTCTTGTAGTGGGTATGAAAGAGAAAAGGGGACATTGGCACAAGTTAAATTGGGAGGAAGGATGACCTGGGGCTATGGGATGGATTGGAGAGGGGAGTAGTCTGTAGTTTGGGCATCTGCAGGGTCCCTCCCCTTGGGATGACCTTTTGTTCCCCCCACAGATTGGAAATTACAGCAAGCTTTGCCATGTGATTACAAGACTCTAGGCTCTGTTGAGCATGGGTTGGACTGGAAACCATAGTGTCAAGTGTTCCCTTCCCCCCTTTCGCTACACATTATACCCAATGAGTGTATGCATGTAGCAGACTAATATATGTATCATTACCACTTAATCCACAACCTGGTGGCTGGCCCCTTGTTTTGGTGCAAAGAGTAACCTGCCAGCCATTGCACCACCTCCACTGCCCAGCTGATGGCCACTGGGAACAGCTCTATAGGGAGAGGGGAAACTCTATGGAATCACAATGAAATAGGAGGGGCGGTTCAGTTCTCCCCAGCCCCACATACTGAAATAGGGATGAAAAGGGTGTGTGAGAAAGTGAGAGGGTGTGTGGGAAGAAAAGGATGTTTTTTTTGGGGGGGGAGGGAGGCCTACTTTCAGCTCCTGCACATTACATGTAGCTTCTGACCCACTTCTCACGACCACACTGTCCTTAAAAGCCCTCCCTTGCATGATATGGTCCCAAAACAGGATCCCTCACACAACTGGGGGGGGGGGGTTGTTTGGTCAAGGATAAATGGCTGAGATGTCTCCAGTCTGGATTTTCATTGGGTGTAAACTGGTCCCAGTGAAGTGTGACCATAGTATAGTGGGTTGCCAATCCAGAATTCCTCTTGCTAGTGCAAAGGCACTGAGTCGACACTTCTTTTTAGCCATATGGAAATGCTTGCTGACTGTCTCCTTTTGTTCAGGCATCTGCTGTCATCACTGGCAGGTTCTGACTCTGATGTTGCTCTTATAGGGAAAGATATGCAGCTTTTTATTTCATGACAAATACCAGGGCCTGTCATATACAATAACAGCCTATTAATAATTCCAATAGCTGTAGCAACATAGCCAGGAGGCCCATAAGAACCCAAAAGTTCACACTGGTAAAGGCCAATCCTGTTCCATGACATCACACAGACAGGGAATTGGACTTGGTTCTGGAAAATCTGCATTCACATAACCCAGATTCCCCATCTGAAAAATGGGCATAATAGTGATCTCTCACATACAGCTGCTACTGTATGAGGAATGCTGCTACCTGCTCTGCCCTTGTCCTTCATCTCTGCATAGTGAAGCTAATTCTCAGCCTTCACCTCACCAGATCCAAGGTCAAGGTTGATGGTGGCATCATCGGGGCTCATCCCAAGACATCACCAGGAGCCATCCCTAGGTCTCAGGTTTGGGTCTGGGAATTTCAGGCCAGGGATGACCCTGACCTAGAAGACCTAGACGAGATAGTAGGGTAGAGCATCAACATCTTTTAACACAATGCCAGGTTCTTGAAAGTTGTAGTCTCCCCTATTTATAGTTGCAGCTAGTACCTCAAGAAGGAAAAACCAAGGCTCAAAACTTTTTGTTTCACTTTGCTTCAAGACTCAAAGGAAAAGAAGCAACTCGTGCCTTGACTTGGAATGAAACAAAGATTTCATTGTGGGTCATCCCACAATAAGGCAGCAGCATGGGGTAGTGGTTTGAGTGTTGGACTAGGACTCTGCAGACCAGGGTTTGAATCCCTGCTCAGCCAGGGAAGCCCATTGTGTAATCTTAGGCAATCTTCTCCTAGCCTCAGAAGGAATAAATCTTCCCAAGAAAACCCTTGATAGGCTCGCCTTAAGGTTGCCATAAGTCAGAAATAACTTGAAGGCACATGAGGACAACATCCTCTAAATTATGTCTTGTCCCCTAACTTGCTCATCACCCTTATAAACAACATCCACTGACAAACTGGTAGCATCACTGGAATCCAATCTTTATCTGTTTTTACCCCTGTGCATATTTTAGCCCTCAGTGCAGTGAAATGAGATGGCTGATTGGCCTGCCCTTCAAACAGGCATGTTTTCATAGCAAATACCAGGCCAGTTCTTTCTTGGATGAAGGAGTGAAATTTATAACCCTGGGAACTGCAACCCTAGGTCACTCTTACCAACAGCCCTAATCTGGCCTTTCAAATTCAGGGCTGTGGCTTTCTTGATTGAGTCTATCCACCTTTTAAGTGGTCTTCTTCTTTTCCTAGAATTGCACTGACTTAACTGAAACTGTCAGCCTAAACACCCTAAAGACACCAGATCCTGTCTGATCTTGGAAGCTAAGGAGGGTCAGCCTTGGTTAATACTTGGATGTGAGACTACCAATGAACACCAGGTGCTGTGCCTAAGAAAACTCTATGAAATTCATGGGGTCACCATAAGTCGACAGGAAACTTGAAGGCACATATATACACACAACTGCAGTTGCAAGAGGCACTGCTATACTACAGGATCTGACACATCCTGTGTGGAAGAATCTGAGAATATTCCAGACAGACCCACACTTGACACATGTATAATATGCTTATAAGCTCTGTGCATGTATAACATGTGTATGAGCTATGCAAAGGGCTCTTGTAGCACCTTTGAGACTAACTGAGAGAAGGATGTTGGTAGCATAAGCTTTCGTAGACTTAAGTCTACTTCCTCAGATACATGGGTATGAGCTGTTCAGGTGTCTTGGCATGAGAAAGGAAAAAGAATAACTATAGCATAATGTTGCCCCCATAAATATTCAAAGACTGCTCCAGAAAAGTATTTACACCACTATTGTTTCATGTCCTTCCTTCATTTTCAGATGGAGGGGTGGAGAAATACAAAGCATTCCTTTCTAGCCTTGTATTTACAAAACAGACTTGTTATACTTCCAGCTTTCTACTCTGTTTGTACTTGCAATACGAGATATATAATGTGGACATTTCTAATTATATCCAGCTCCCTTTCATTTCAGGGGTGGTTGTAGAGGAAAGTTACCTGGTTAAGCAGGGATACAAGTGAAGTTAGCTCCAAGTCTGTTTCCAAGGGCTCTCATCTATTTCCTGGAGCCCTTGAAGAGTCAGTGCTGCCTACAAAAATCTTCTATGCTTTCTGCCTCACTCTCCAGCCTTCCCACCTCCCTTCCTCAACTGTTTGATCCTCTTTTTTCAGTGGAATTGTTTGTCATTTCATTTTATTTTGAATTTAATTTATGGAGGTGACAATGATTGATCAATGGAAATTTATGAAATATTATAGTGGGATCTGTATGAGAAATGGGAAATTGGGACTGATGCCCTAATTTGCCCTTGGCTTCCTTTGGAAATAACATTTATTAACTACTAAATGTATTGGTCTGGGTTAGACTGCAGATTAACTGAAGAATCTGGGACTATTTGAATGACAAACATATTATTTTCCTTCTGTGAAATTTATAATAAATATAATGTAAATAGGTATGTATACATTACACAGACCCTTCAGCAACTGTCACTGAAGAGCAGCCAGAGGCCATGCTGACTAAGGGGTTATGGGATCTGTCATCTTAAAAAGTAACTTTTTTCAAAGTGTGTGTATATTCACTTGTGCATAGGATTGAAAAGACAGGGAGAGTGAAGTAGCCCCCATTCACATGGAGCTGTAGCTCATCCCTTGCTGACATATGCCCCCCCTCAGGTTGCTCCCAGCAACAACGGTGGCCAAAACAGTTTCCCACTCGTTGGCTCAGTGGATCCATTACCTGTCTCTTGGGTCACACAGTCTTCCAGGGTCTTTCACAGCAGCTTTATCTGCTGATACTAGCAGATTGTTATGGCTGACTCTATCCTGTGAAAAAGCTCTGTGCTGTGAGGAAGTTCTGGAGGTCACGATTTGGAAAAGTTACTTTTGGGGGACAACCACTCCCAGAACTCCCAAAATAGCAGTCATTGTAAATTTAAAAGTCCCCCACAAAGTAACTTTTCCAAGCTATGCTGCAGATCAAACAGATATTAAAGGAAAAGAAATGCAGGGTTTTGTTTTTCTATCCAGTTGCAAACTCATGCTCAGGCTGAGCTGTTCCCTTCATAGTATTTTTGCTGCCTTGTCTCTCTGGACAGCTTTCACAAGTCCTCTAAGTTATAAAAGGACTCTGCTTCACCCAGCTGCTAGATTATACACAGTGCTTCTTCTCTGCTCTGTTTCAAAACTCCAAAACAGAATCTAAAAGCTGCGATAGGTTTGGTACTGTTGAGGTCATCATACTCTCACACCTGTTCATTCAGGATTTAGATGGAAACAGTTGCAGAGCCCATGCATGACATCTGAATAGTACTGGATCAAAACCTACAGAACTCTTTAGACCAGGAAAAGGCTGTGATCTAAGAGACAATGGTATTCTGTTGGTTAATTTGTCCAAAGTGGATGTTTCCTCATGTTCTCCTGTGTGACTTCTTAGACGTAGTATTGGCTATGTAAAATAGCTGACTTCTGAGTGATGTGCCAATTACAACATATGACACTTATCGGATGTGTAAGAAGCCATTAACATAGCAATCAAAACCATTTTATCTTTAGCACCAGACTTCCACTAACTCTGATCCAGCAACAGTAGTACATAATGTCTGCTGTAATGAAGGACTGAACATGGTAACCTTGTGGCACAGTATACAAGGAATTTAACTTTTTTTAAAGACTTCAGATTATGAATCACTCTGATGAAAGGCAAGATAAAAACATTTAAATAATAAAACACATAAATAATTTCCCAGAAGGATAACTGAATTGGTCAGTTGCAGCAAACAACAAGAAGTCTTGTAGCACCTTAAAGACTAACACATTTATTAATAGCTTTGCTTTAGCTTAAATTTGTAGGATTAGTCCTTCATAGCTTAGGTCATAAAAATATTGTTAGCCTTTAAGGTCCTTCAAGACTCTTACTGTTGTTACATAAATAAATATTGTAACACCTGGACTTTCTATATTTTTAATATTATTCCCTTTTATAGTATATTCCTTTGTTTGTTTGTTTTACAGTGTTCCAATTATATTACAATATTTATATTATATTCCTTTGTCTATTATTCCAATGTGCTATTTGCACATTGTGCCTGGCTGATAACAGCTGTTTAAGATTAGGAGCCTTTCAGAAGAAAGAGGTTCCAATGCCATCTCTAACAGCACCATGAATGTGGCTGAATACATCTTAAAAGCCAGATTTTAAAGAGCTTAAATATTCAGAGACCTCAGCATGGATGGGCAAATCAACTTTCCTGCTTCCAACATTCACACTTTGTTCCTCTCAAGTTCTTTGCATCCCATTGATGAAGAAATGTGTGCTTTGGGAAGTTCTTATTTAAAAAAAACACAATTTGGGAAAGTTCTTATTTAAAACAAACAATAAGGTTCTCATTCAAAAACAAACAAATGACAATACAAAGAATGTAGGTAGAAATTGCTGCCAGAAGAATCTTACAATACAATATGATTCTTATTCTTGTACCATTGGCCCTCTGTATCCACAGGTTTTTGGTATCCAACGGGGGACCAGAAACCAAACCCCAGCTGCGACCAAGGGCCCACTATACTGGAGTGGAATGTAGTTTTATTGTGAGATTCCTTGGAAACTGTTTCAAGAACTTCTTGGGGATGAAAAGCAGGAAATAATAAATGTGTGTGGAATAAAGTGTGGAACCCCATAATAGAGAAGGGAGATTATCAGAAGGGCAAAAATCATGTCAGAAGAATGCTACAAAAACAGAAACGGGTGACATTACCAAACGAAAATGTGTTTCAGCATTCCTGGGGGTGTAGCATGGACATGAATAAGGAGTCCTTTTTTACTGGCGGCTTAGCCCTATCAATATAAAAGTGAAGCCTCGTGCAATGCCCCGGGAATGGTTGAGGACACAGGCAACTGATAATGTTGTCCTTTTCGTTCTCATCGCTTTCTTCTGATGCAGTTTGGGACACTTTTTTTGCCAAGTTCACCTGGTGTCTACCTTACTATCTTTGGAGCACCAGGGGGAAAAATACTTTTTCAAGATCCCAGGCCCTTTAAAGTACTTTTTAAAACCCTTCTAGCTGCTGCTGTTGCCATTTCTTTATACTACTACTTGGCTTGTAATTCTTTTTATTTGTATATGCTGTATGCTGTCCCCAACAGAGAAGGGAAACACAAAATAAATAATAGCTGGCATACTATTCAGCAGTAACAAGATCTTAAGCCAGACATATGATCTTGTAACTTTGGGGGTTCAGATTTGCAGTTGTTAATGACTGAAGGTGATCCCCAAAACTTACCATATATTCTCATGTATAAGTCGAGAAATTTTAGTAAAAAAAAAATCGACACCAGAACCTTGGGTCAACTTATCCACGGGTCAATGTAAGTACTGTACTTTAACTCTTATCATAAAATGAACCATCCCCTTCTCTGAGTAGAGTGCAGAAAGGCCGTTTTGAATACCCAAGCACGAAAATGGCAGTGGCAGGGTCAGTTGGCCTCCTAGTGCTTTCCCCTCTCTGCAGAATGACTCCCTGCTGGTGCTTTCCCCTCTCTGCAAATTGACTCTCAACTTATCCACAGGTCATATCAAAATCCATAATTTTGGCCCCAAACCTGTCCTTGAGTTATACATGTCAGCTTATACATGAGTATATACGCTATCTTTTCAGTCAGGCAGCAGCACCGCTAACAATGGGTTTCCAAGATGCTTCAGAATGGAGTGTTGAGAAATGACCTCTGCAGTGATCTCCCAATGACTGGCACATTGAGAGAAACAGGACCACTTAGGATTGTAACAGCTGCCTATTTTCAACATGTGGGGATTGCGCTGGAGACATTGTTTCCAAGCACCCAGCTCTGCATCATCTCAGGAATCTTTTGGTTGGGGTGTTGTCTGGCTGAAAAGGTAGGGTTTTTTAGCAGGTGGCATTATCAGACATAACCATGGTTGCTGACACACTGAAGAAATAATGCAGCTTGACACTACCTTAACAATCATGGCTCCATTCTATGAAATCTTGGGGTTTGTAGTTCGTTGTAGTTTGTAGTTTTCTGTCAGAACTCTCATACAGAAAAAGGCTAAATATCTCACAAAACTACAAATCCCAGAATTCCACAGCATTGAGCCATGGTAGTTAAAGCAGTGTCAAACAGCATTATTTCTGCAGTGTGTCAGCAGCCTGCGTCGTTATAGTTACATCTGACAATGCAGGATCTCAGCCTTTCGTCTGTGATCCTGTTTGAACACAGAGTCCAGAATGTAGAGGAGTTAATATTGACCAGTTACATCACTAAAAACTTCCCATTCTGTGACAGCTGTGTTACAATGTTGAGTTTATGACACTTCTAATTAAAGGAAGGATTGCTCATTGGGGTTTTTCCTGGAAAATGATGTCTAATTCTAGAATTGTCAGAGGTGACCGAAGGATGGCTAAGGACTAGCTGAAGGAGAGAAGGGAAATGGGGCCTACTCCACTTGTTCAGCTTAGAGACCTGTTTGGCTTCTCTTTTTTTCTGAACTGTTTGCATCCAAGCCGGCCATTATCAGAATTTTGTAACTGTAAGAACTGATGGCTGAATTTGCTTGTTTCCCTCTTCCTTCCTCAGCCACTTTTTTCCTTTTGTGTATCATGCCTATTAGACTATACATCTGAAAACAGGGACTGTCTTCTCTGTTGGCTGACTTTATGTAAGCCACTTTGGAACTCATTTTGGCTTAAGAGTGGAGTGAAAATGATTTAAATTAAAATACACGTATTTGTGCATGCTCAAAAGTTCTATCCTCTAGGCCACTGCTTCTCAGACCATTGATGTAGGGAACGACCAAATTTTTCCCCCTAATGTGCAAGGGAGCAGTACCATATTTGTGTCCACTGGCTACAACAGTTTATTTCTGTCCTGAAAACTCTCTGCAGACTGGCAGCTGATGGCTCATGAAATAGCACCAGTCCAGTGATGACCACTGTGAGTAGCACTGCTCTAGGTGACAAGTTATACTTTAGTTTGTGGGTTAGCAAAGTGTGGTCAAGCTGTGAGGTTTAGGAGTGGGTGAAAATAGATGTTATAATGTAGATAAATCATATTCCGTGCTTAAACTATTGAGATGAATTAGTATGCACATGTCTAACTCTGTAGTGGGTTTAGGACACTGTCAGATTTTGTCCCACATAAGATGTTCTTCACACTGGAAAACCTTTGAATAGTGTGAGCCTCTATGATGCCTAATCTTTTAAACCATCGCGATGTTCTCCCTACCACCACAGCATTATACAACCGCCTGTTCACTTTAGGCCATAGGAATTAATGAAACATTCCAGCAAGTGTGGCACATTTGTTTCCTAGAAATTCCAAATGCTGTCAACCTAGAGTTGACTTTTAGTCTCAGCACAGCATGGTGCCTTTAATCACCTTGGCTGCCACCTGAAAAGTTTCCACATTTTGACCTTCACTGCTTATCTGATGCCTCTTGTAAGTTGAAGGCAACTGCACACAAGCAGCTGAATAAATGTGTTTTATACAAAAGGCAAAACTTAGTGAAATCCACAAGCTCTCAGTGGTTTTTTGGGTGCTTGCTTGGCCACACTACAGTGCCTGAAAGCCTCATTGCAAGTCAGGGTAACTCAAACAAGAAACAAACTCCAAGAATGCAATATAAAAACTAGCAGTAGAACCTGAGTTTGCAGGGACTTTTGAATCAGCAAGGGTAAGGGCTTCACCTGCCACTCTCCACCCCTTGCCTCAGATTTATCTGTTTTTCGGGTATTAATCCTCATAGAAGCAGAGCAGGGAGTCTGCTCAAACTAGTACAGAGGGACAACTTTGAGACTTTCAGACTACTGTTATAGTGTTACTATTCCACTTTAATTGCTTTGGCTTCCTGCTGTGGAATTCTGGGGTTTGTAGTTTAGTGAGGCCTAAGAGCTCTCTGGCTGAGAGTTGCAAATGCCCCTCCCTAAACTGCAAATCCCAGGATTCAACAGGAGGCAGCCATAGCAGATAAAGTGGAATAGTAACACTATAACAGTGTTGTCTGAAAATCTAGAAAGTATTTCTCCTTCATATGGGAAAGGAACTCCTGAAAAATCTTGAGTTGGGGTGTATGCCTCTGTATATTGTTGTTTGTGTTTTTCTTTTGGGTTGGACACCTGTCACCCTCCAGATATTGCTGGATATCATGGTGCTATGACACTGACCTGGACCATACTGAGCCCAACAGAGAAACTAATCTGGACCCACTAAGATATCAGTGAGAAATGTGTCCTCCCCACATGCCACTGAACTGCAACTCCCATAAGCACAACCTGTGGAATTCTAGGAAGTTCAGTCCATGGGAAAAACGTAACTTTCTCAAGCTCTTCTTTTATTGTGTAAGGAAATGCCTCATACATATTTATTTATTATTAGTTACTGTTATATCTCACTTTCACTCCATGAACCAAAGGCACCATGTCTGGGGTTTTCCCAAGCCCCAGTCTAAGGACTTCATCAGACGTGGCAAAAATCATGGGATTACGGTGTCATGATAGCGTGGACGGCCATCGCATGATGTTGTCATCATCTTGTGGTGACTCTCTGCCCCAGCCACTAATAAGGCATTCCTTTTAATTGATGGGACAAGCCGTCAATAGATCACCAATATTGCTTTTTTGTGGTATTGAGGGTATGCGAAAACATGTCCCGTTGTAATCATGAGATTATAGCGTGAATGGGTGGTCCTCAGCGAGCAAACTTGTGGGTGAGAACGCAAATACGAAGCACAGGATGCTCTTTTTATGAACTGTTCTGTCTAGTTTGCACATTTTTAGGCTTGTGTGTTCATTAACTTTGTTAATTTGGGGGGGGGGCTAGTTTTAAGCATGCCCACGTCTTCTCACAAGAACAGCCAAAATCTTGCCCATGCCGAATCACAGAAGTAACTCCCATTCTTAAAGCACTAGTGGTCATTGTGTGATAACTCCATGGTGGTTCTTTCTCATGATTACAGCTATGTGTGATAATAAGTGTTATAATGCCACAATGTTCCTGCTATCGTCATTCGCAGAATTACAGCATGTTCAGACACTAGTCCGATAACATCCCAAAACTATCCACCAGCTTATAATATTTGAACACACTCCACAGAAGAGATGCCAGATCAAAAAGTGTGCCTTTAATAGTTGTGTGGAAGGGGGCATTGCAGCAGGTGTTCCTTGTCATGCAATCAGGTAGCAAACCAAACCTGCTGAAATTTTCTTTTTTACACAGCCATTTTGTCGGAGCCCACTCCAGTTTTCACTGTAGCAACTCTATTTCACACTGAAGAAGGGACTCCCACGTAATTTGGTGGGGACCCTACATGGGTGGAGATGTGTGGTAAAAATACTCACCACATGGACAGAAGGTACAGGTCACTAGCTAAATGTACAGAGTGATACATTAACATTGGCTAGCTAGACACTGAGACAAACTGGCTGCTGCTGCTAATCAAAATCTGGTGACAAAATAATGGTTCTTATGATCCTCCATCTCTGAAACTATAGTTCACAGGTGAGCAAAGTGTGGACAAGGCTGTTTTTATGGACTTCCGCCACTCCAAATTCAGAAGATCACTCTTTTTTCTGACCAAAAAGAGTGAATTGCTGCTGTTGAAAGCAAGACGCATCAATTCACCTTTTTGAGAGGTTCCACCACCACTGTTCAATATTTCAACATTTTTAAATTCCCTTCTTCAAAAGCAGAAGTGGACTTGTGGCCACTTCCAATTTTAGGGTTTATTGGGGGTGGGGTTGGCATATTTGGCAGTCTGTGTGGCACCCAAAGGGCCATGGAGATAGAAAATTGTTCCTCAAGCTTGCCATAGTTGGCAACAGTGGGGCACCTTTAGTCTCTGTGTGTATCATTCTGTCTCATAAAGGTCCTGAAGTGGAAAATTTTCTCCTTGCTTCTACTCCACTTCTGGTTAAAATAAAACTATTAATGGTTGCAAATCCTTTACAGTGTTTCCTAAAAACTCTTAAGTAAAACACTTTCACCATCATAGTTCATGGACAGCTGCCTGAACAAATGATCCATAACTCTCCTGTTCAGTTGCTATCAGGTCTCTTGCCTAACAGCCACATGCTAAGATGATTTGAAAGCCCATTAATAAAACTTTAAAACAAAATTAGCTGGTTATCAGTAGGGCTTCAATTTTTATTTTATTTTTATTTCAATGTTAGTCAAACTACTTCTTCCTATTACTGTTCTTGCTGCTGCTGTTGTTATTATATTCCAGCTTTTTCCCAGTGCTAGGACTCAAATAAAGGACTGGGCTCTAAAATTCTCTCTTCAACACAACCATTGAAGTTATTTCACCTGGCAACCCTAACTGAAGAGAGATTATGAAAGTTAAAACAGATACAGCTAGAAGTACACATTATACAAAAATTAAAATACAATTAGATTAATGATAGAATTAAAAGCTGTATTATTTTTGCTGGTATTACTAATGCTTAACTATTTATTAAACCTACATAGTCGCAGAGGAGCCCTAAAACCCCTCACCATTTTCAATGGTTTGCTTTGTTCTCCTTATGCAAGTTGTGTGCAGCCTCTTCTAGAACAGAGATGGGGAGCCATTTTGGGCTACAGGGAGGAACAGATTCTTCCACAGTCTGGAACAGGTCAGGAACCCAACTTGGCTCTTTCTCCTCCCAGTTTTCTCACATGAGGTAAGGGTGGGAAGCATAAAGCCCATTTGTGTTTCTCATTAGCTCTCATTAACTCTGCACCCGTGATCACTGGAGAGACAAGGCCTTAGGGCCTGTCAGTATCAGAGGCAGGCAGGGCTTGTCCTGGTGCTTTTTTTGCCTGACTCAGAGGGTCAGATGGTGCCTCTCCTCTACTTCATGTGGGAAAGCCAACCAAAGCGGTGGCTTAATGTCACTTCAGCAGTGGTGAGGGAACAGCTAGCAGGCTAACTTAGCATATCCTCCAACATTTCACAGATTAAAAAACCTGGACACATGTGGCCAAGCAACATTATTAGAGTATGGTCAAGATGGCAAAAGTCATACATGAGGCAAAAGACAAACCAGGAAAGGCGGCGGCAGTTTGCTTTTGCCTGAGTCTGAACTTTGAATATAGTTTGCAGAAACTGAAGTAAGCTGAAAACAAAGGAGAAAAGTGAGAAGAGGAGAGAGAAACTGGGACATTTTAAAGGCAGAAGAAAAAGTGGAATGGCAGAGGATTAATCGGGATGGTACCAGCCCATTCAGGACAGTTGGAGGGTATGGCTTAGGAAGCAGTGGGTAAATTGTGTGGCCACACTAGCTCTGTTCTCCAGCATCCTGAAGCTGTGCACACACATATACATACACACACCACTATCTGAAGCAGCGCTTCATTGTGCCTAATGGGATAGCCAGCCTTCACACAGTAGGAGTACTGGGTACTGTCCAAATTTCCCTCAATCATTCAGTGAATATATCTAATCTAGCCACACAAGTGTTGTGTTGTCCCCCTTCCATTTCACCCATCTGTTCTCAACCACTCCTAAGCCTCACAGCTTGCCTGCTATTCTCTTGCATAGCATTTCAGTCCCACAAATAATTTTCTCCTTAGTTCCCCCAAACAAATAGGGTGTAATCAAACCTATTTTAGGAGCTATAGTCCAAAAAGGAACTTTTCCAAGCTCAAGGTTAACCCTTTCAAAGCTTCTGAAAGAGAGTACCGGTATATTAAAAATCCAGATAAATAAACATTGAATCAGTTATGTTTATAAAATTTCATCTTCCCTCACTCTTACGGCCCTCAAGCTAGCAACTTGAACTCCTATAAGCTACACAGTCTCAGTTTTTAAATGCTTAGACTTCTAATTTTTCTCTTCTAAATAAAGCTACAGACATTCTTCAACAATAACATACATTCCAAAATCATTTGTGTCTTCAACTAAAAATTTATCTTACCTTTGTTTTCCCTGGAGAGTGAGTTTAATTACAGTGTTACATAAAATGTGTATTTTGTTAACATTGGAAAGAGGTTATGCTCTACATTAAGGTCCAAACAAGTCTGTGTTTACAGTACATAATTCTTTTTCCAGCTGTTCCCATACTCACTAAGAAAGTAAATTAGATATTTCTTAAAACCATTACCTTATTTTGTTGACTTCATCAAAATGCAAAACATAATGGACATGGAAAATTAGTACCCCGGGAGATGTTCAGTTATGGTGACTTCTTCAAGTACTGTAATCATAATTTCATTGGGAAATCAGTTATGGCTGCCACAGAATTCTACTAAAATTATCTAAATCTTTTTCCTGGGTATATCTTAGTACATAAACAAAGGGAGAGGTTATAAAACGCACAGTTCCTGTTTCACTGTCAATGTGGAAAAGACTAAGGGGTTTACTGCACTCTGAAGAAAAATGGCAAAGCAGCAAGAACGTTCCATCATCCGTGCTGCCTTGCTGCAGGATGTTGCCATTCTTCTGGTATTCTTTCATTCCAATCCCATGGGGGACTGAGGTAAAACCATGTCTTTTTGCTAATGGGTTTTTCCAGTTAGCAAAAAGATGCAGTTTTACCTCAGTCCCTCATGGGACAGAATGAAACAAAACTGGAAGAATGGCGATGTCATGAGGTAAGGCAGCACGGAAGACAGAATGTTCCTGGTGCCTTTCTGCTTTTCTTCAGAGTGCAGTAAGCTTCTAAGTATCTTTGGAAAAATGGCTTGGAGCCAAGATGTCTGGAAGACTGCTTTCTCCCAGCTCTGGGAGCCTTAGTAGAGGCCCTGTTATATGTCTGCCACCAAGAGAGGATAAGTTGGTGAGTGCACAAGACAATAGTGCTGTATTGCAATACCTTGATTACAGAATCCCTTCCCATGGGAAGACAGGCTGGCTTCTTCATTGTGAAGGTTCTGAGGAGCAGACAAATTTGTTTTATGCTGTTTGTACCTTCAAGTCACCCGTTGTCTTATGGCAACCCCATGAATTTCATAGGGTTTTCTTAGGCAAGGAAAATTCAGAGGTGGTTCTGCCAGTTTGTTTCACTGAAATATAGCCTATAGCACCTGATATTCATTAGCAATCTCCCATCCATGTACTAACTAGGGCTTACCCTGCTTAGCTTCCAAGATCAGACAGGATCTGGTGTCTTTGGAGTATTTAGGCCCATGTCCTATCTTAAAACAATGTCTTTATATATATTACTGAACTTCTAGTACTCTAGTGGGCAGAAAATCAAATATTAAACAGTAACAACAAATAAATAGATAGTTGGCATGCAGATATTATTTCCAGGAACTGATTAACCTTACCTACCATGAACATCAAGAGACAACTGGATGCGAAAGAGTTTCTTTTTTTCCCTTTGTGATGCAGGAATTAGTTTACTCCTCTCCCTGTGCCCACTTTACCCTCCCTCATAATACATCTAGCAAGAGGAAGAGCATGCTGCATGTACCGTATATTCCGGCGTATAAGACGACGTTTGAGCCCTGAAAAATAGGCTCCAAAATCAGGGCTTGTCTTATACACCGGATACACTTTGCTTCACCCCACCATCTGAACTCCTGCCTCTTCGCTCCCTTCCTAAATGGAGAAGAGGCAGGAGATCAGGTGGCGGGAGGGGTGAGGCAAAGTGCTTACAGTTCATTCGCCCCCCCTGCCTTCTCCCCTTTGGGGAGCAACTGAGGACAGAGGAGGGGGGTAAATGTTGCTGGAAAGCCCCCCCTCCAGCCACCCTTCCACCCTCCCCGAAGCCGCAATCCGGCTCCTGGATCGTGGCTTTGGGGTGGGGGGGTGGCAGCGAAGCCCCCTCCCCCCAGCCACCCATCCACCCTCCCTCCATCCACCCCCCTCCCCAAAGCCGTGATCCCACTTGAGATTGCGGCTTTGAGGAGGGGGGTGGCTGCGAAGCCCCCTCCCCCCAGCCACCCATCCACCCTCCCTCCATCCACCCCCCTCCCCAAAGGCGCAATCCCACTTGAGATCGCGGCTTCGGGGAGGGGGGTGGCTGCGAAGCCCCTACCCCCAGTCACCCGTCCACCCTCCCTCCAGTGCCCTCCGTCCATCCACCCCCCCTCCCCAAAGCCGCAATCCCACTTGAGATCGCGGCTTTGGGGAGGAGAGGTGGCTGCGAAGCCCCCTCCCCCCAGCCACCCATCCACCCTCCCACCATCCACCCCCCTCCCCAAAGCCAAGATCCCACTTGAGATCGCGGCTTCGGGGAGGGGGGTGGCTGCGAAGCCCCTACCCCCAGTCACCCGTCCACCCTCCCTCCAGTGCTCTCCGTCTATCCACCCCCCCTCCCCAAAGCCGCGATCCCACTTGAGATCGCGGCTTTAGGGAGGAGAGGTGGCTGCGAAGCCCCCTCCCCCCAGCCACCCTCCCTCCATCCACCACCCTCCCCAAAGCCACGATCCCACTTGAGATTGCAGCTTTGGAGAGGGGGGTGGCTGCGAAGCCCCCTCCCCCCAGCCACCCATCCACCCTCCCTCCAGCGCCCTCTGTCCATCCACCCCCCTCCCCAAAGCCACGATCCCACTTAAGATCCCGGCTTTGGGGAGGGGGGAAGGCTGCGAAGTCCCCTCCCCCCAGCCACCCGTACACCCTCCATCCATCCACCCCCCTCCCCAAAGCTGCAATCCCACTTGAGATCGGGGCTTTGGGGAGGGGGGTGGCTGCGAAGCCCCCTCCCCCTAGCCACCCGTCCACCCTCCCTCCAGCCACCCCCCTCCCCAAAGCCACGATCCCACTCGAGATCGTGGCTTCAGGGAGGGGGTGGGCGGCTGCAAAGCCCCCTCCCTCCAGCCACCCATCCACCCTCCCCGAAGCCCCCTCCCTCCAGCCCCCCCCCCCAGCCAGCTGGCCATTCCACATTCCCCAACCCACGAGGAGATTGGGCAGCTTCCTCGTGGGTTGGGGAATCGTGGGAGGAGAGAGCCCAGAAGGAGGGATTGGGCTGTGCAGCCAAAAGAGGCATATTCGCCTCTTCTCCCCACCTTCCTTGAAGGTGGGGAGAGGGGGTGAATCCTGGGTTTGGCTGCACAGCCTCCGCATCCTCCTCCTCGGATCGGGGCTGTGCAGCCAAACGGGGCCCCGTTTAACCCTGCAGCCCTGATGCCTTCTTCTGGGCTCCCTTACAAAGGGAGCCCAGAAGGAGGCATCGGGGCTGTGGAGTTAAACCCCTAGATTCACTCCCTCTTCCTTGATTGAAGGTGGGGAATGGGGGCGAATCCTGGGGTTTGGCTCCACAGCCCCGCATCCTCCTTCTGGGCTCCCTTTGGAAGGGAGCCCAGAAGGAGGGATCGGGGCTGCGGAGCCAAAGGGGGCATCTTCGCCCCTTCTCCCCACCTTCCTTCAAGGTGGGGAGAGGGGGCAAATCTAGGGGTTTGCCGTGGCGACCCCCACTTCCCCCACCTTGGTCCCCTTCGGAAGAGCCAAGACAGAGGGAAGGGGGCTGCTGAGGGAAACTGGGCATTTTCGCCCCTTTCCTCCACCTTCGAGTCAAGTTTGACTGGAAGGTTGAAGAGAGGGGCGAATGTTGCGGCTGGCTGTATGGGGGAGCCCTGCCAGCTGATCCTGTTCGCTTTCCCAACTCACGAGGAGATCCTCGTGAGTTGGGAAACAAAGAGGATCAGCTGTCAAGGCTCCCCCAGCCAGTCAGCCAGCCAGCCAAATTGGAGGGATGGTTTTATATGGCAAATATATGCCTAAGCCTAGATTTTTGGCTGGAAATTGGGGGTGGTGGTCTTATACGCCCAGTTGTCTAATACGCCGGAATATACGGTATGTCTGACTGCTCTTCTGGGTCTCTGGAATGGATCAATTAACTAATGGCAGACTCTCTTAAGGCAAACAGGACTACTGAAGACAACCTGAAATTAATGCCTCCAGCATGATTGGTTGGTGCCAAGGGTAGTCATGCAGACCCAGACTAAGGGTCTGTATCTGAGAAGGGCTGGGGATGTACCTATGGGGTGTGTGTGGAATGGGGATACTGCCTACCAAATAAGAATTCTGCCCCCCAATGAAATTTTCCTTCAGTGCTCAAATTTCTATTAGTTAAGTTGCAGTGATATAGACTTGAATCGATTGACTCGGACTTGAGTCAGACTTAAGTTGCTAAAATGACTTGATTTGGACTCAGCTCTGCCATAAATCAAGCACTGACTCAATTGGACTCAAGGCCTGTATACTGTATTTTCAGATACTGACTTGCTGGCCTTGGAGGAGGAGGAGCCTTCTAAAGCATTTCCTAGCAGCAGGCAACACTCACCCCAACAGCTTGGGAAGCGTTTCTTCAAGGGAAACACAGCAAATGAGTTCAGCAACAGGCTTGAGGTGGAAGGATCCTAAGCTTTGCCCAAACAGCAGGCAAAGTCTGCTCAGCAACCTCACAGGAAGCATTTCTCACAGGCTGCCAAGTAGACCCCAATCCTTGCCTCAAGCCCAACCTGTAGTTTAATCTTCCTGTTTACTCTTATATCCCTCCTGCTTCTTCCTCAACCCAATGAAGTCAGGACTTTATCAGAGGAGTGTCTAAAAACACTGTAATTCCACAAGTAAGGAAAGCAGAAACACAGCGGCATTACCACAGTAATTCTCACACGTTGCCTTAATCACAGGATTAAAGGTTGTGCCACAGTAACACTTGTCTTCACATTACCTTCTAATAACACAGTATTAATGCTTTGTACTGGCCCGTGCATGCTCCTTTAAGGAAAATGTTCACTTACTTCCATGATTTAGCATGGGTGAGATTTTGGCGGTTCTCACAAAAAGATGCAACTTCTCTTAAAAACATCAAAAATGTAAATAATGAAAGAAATGCACATACAAACACCTAAACAAACATAAAAACATTGTTTTAACAGGTGACAGTTCATTGAAGCAGCATCCTGTATATCCTTTGCATGTTCTCACCTGGATGTTTTCTCATTGGGAAAGGGAGGGGGGACTGCCCATTCATACTGTAATCTCACAATTACAATTACAGAATGTGAAAACAACGATATTGCGAGCAATTCATGGCTTAACCCATGAATTAAAGGGGATACCTGATTAACTGCTGGAGCACACGATGTGCACGGGATGACGACTACATCATGTGATGGTGGGAACCCCTTTGTGGTACCGTAACATTGTAATCAGGCAATTTTAAATTCCTTAGTGTCTCTGCAAGACTCCTTTTTCTGTCTTTTTATAGTGAGGGAAAAATGAAAGGAAAATTGTGTGCTTTTTCCATGGCTTCAACATTTCTGGGAATTTTACATATCTAGTTGGCTAGCTTCAACTCCCTGGGTGAGTTTCCAGACTCCTTGGCTGAGGAAAAGGTATTTTACAAAGTAATATACGGTTAGGGAACATGTCACTCTCCAGATATTGGTGGACTGCAGCATAGTCAATGATGATGATGAGTGATGTGAGTTGTGTTCCAGCAATATCTGAAGGGCCGCATGCTCCCCATTCCTGCATGGTGGACACTACACACAACCTCAGCCTCATATTGATTGCATAAATCAAGATTCAAACAGTGAATGTCACTGGATTCACCTCCTTTTTGTTGTTGTTGGCAAATCTGAGGTTAAAGTCTGCATATTGACAGTAAATTCTGGCCTCTACATTGTTTCACATCAGGGCTGTTATTTGAAAAAACGATCTTTGCTTTTTATGTTTTCTGAACATGTTACCTTTATCTTACTGAGGAAGGTTACTAAGTTTGTTTGTACTCAGAGAGGCTGCAAAGGGTTCTGATCCACATTAAACTAAAATCACTATGGATAAACCTCTCTCTCTATAGCTTTTGCATAAATCACTACAGTACAAGTACAGAAATATGCAAAGGGTATAATGTTGTCCAAAGACCCTAATTATCCTCATTAGGTTAATACCTTTATAGGCACCTCATAGAGTGTGCCCACTTTGGAGTTTTGTAGAACTCTTCATCACAGGACCTGTTAAAAGCTTTAGTTAAATATCTAAAGATGCCTTCCAAATTCTGTTTTATTCTAGATTACATGTTCTAGATTACATGGTTTAAAAATCACCCACTCCCCCTTTTCTCTCTTTGTTTGTTTGCTTATTATCTGTCTAATAAAGAGGTCTAAAGAACTTGAAAGCTTACACAATATTTGTGTGATATTTGAATTGGACTGGTAAAGGTACTACTTTAATTTGGGTTTTAGCACCTTTTTCGTTTAACCAAATAATTAGAATAGGTGACAGGGTAATCTAAACCAGAGCTTCCAGCATTTTTTAAAAGTAATTCCCTAGCAATAGGTATTACTTTAAAAAAACGTTAATTGTGGCTCCTTACATTGACACCCTAGTATTACATTACTTTTTTGTTATTGTATTGTTTTTACAAAAATATAATTTAAAAGATTAGCAGCAGATGTTATCCAGTGAAGTGTATGGTTGCTGTTTGTAACATTTTGTAATGGTAATTGATAATTTAAAAGAAGGGAAATAGTTTAAAATGCCATCAATCCCTCAAAATGTCCTCCAAAGACAACACTTTAGAACTAAAAAAAGGAAAAGAAAAGAAATCTAATTACTGGTCACTATGTTGCTTTGTAAAAAGAAATAATGCAAAGGGATCTTGTAGCACCTTTGAGATTAACTCAGAGAAAAATGTTGGTAGCATAAACTTTCATAGACTTAAGCCTACTTCATCAGATGCAAAGTGTAAAAAAATGTAACAGGTAATCTCATTACCTGTTAACATGTTATTTACAAGCTCTGGTTTGAATTCCACCTCTTCAGTTAACAAAGATTTAAATTTCATATGGAAGTGTGCCAGCTCCACAGAGTGCATTTCAGAAGGCAAACGGATTGCTACACCATTCAGCTGAGGTCCCACCTTAATAGGAATGTGAAACTACCCAAGAAGGCTGAGAAAACCATTCTGATTTGGACTTGGTGACCCTGCTATATCAAGTTGTTTTCATCTCTACAGACAGTAATAAATTATGACAGCACAGCCAAGACTTTAAAACATCTATTGCTGTGCAATGTGTTAGCAGAGACCAAATTGACCTCATAAATTCTTCTGCCACTGTGGCCCTTCCAAGTCTCACCAGTGAAAATACCTCCGAGAAGATACTTTTACTCACTAGGTGGGTGCCATCATGTCACACAGTATATCAACATAGAGGGTCCATTCACACTACACATTTATAGCACTATGGAGATTTTCACATGGGGCCAAAATGCCCAGTTACTGCCCCGCCACCTCCTCTCCTGTTCCTGCCACGGAATAACATAAATCTTTCACACACTTACCTTAATTCCGCGGCAGGAAAGGGCCCCCCCTCCCCTCACTGGCCAGCCGTAAATGCAGCCATCGTAAGGGTGCTTTTATGACCGGCTGTCTGAAACGTTATCACGTTATCACGTGATAACGGCTGGACGGTAAATTTAAAAAATAAAACTCCCCCAAACATAAAATCAGTTCACCAAGCACAAAAACACACTTTAAATCACACAATCAAAACAGAGAGGGTAAAATAAAAGGTGCCACTTACCTGGATGTCCAGATCGTACCAGAAAGTACTTAGAATGGACCTCCCCTCCGCAGCTGTCATTTTGGAACAGGAATGGGGCTCCTGTTCGCACACCCATGATTGCGTGATAATGATGGAATGGGAGGTCTATTCACAATGAAAAATTGTGATTACATTGTTCCAGAACAGTCACAGGACCAGGATGGATGCAGGGCAGAATGGGGTCAGCGTCGTCCAAAAGGAAAAACCTTTCCTGACCCTTTCCCCCATCTTAGCCCCATCTCTGCCCCTGGGGTCATGAGGACTTCCTGGGGGCAGAACAGGGCAAATGCCCTGCATCGTCAGGATTGCATGGTTCTAAGACAGGGGAAAGATGGGGTATATTGCCCATGTAGACAAGTCACAAAGAATCATAGAATTGAAGAGTTGGAAGAGACCACACGGGCCATCCAGTCCAACCCCCAGCCACGCAGGAAATCATGATCAAAGCATCCCTGACAGATGGCCATCCAGCCTCTGTTTAAAGGCCTCCAAGGAAGGAGACCCCACCACGCTCCGAGGGAGTGTGTTCCACTGCCGAACAGCTCTTACTGTCAGAAAATTCCTCCTATTGTTGAGGTGGAATCTCTGTTTATGCAGCTTTAATCCATTGTTCCGTGTTCTAGTCTCTTGAGCAGCAGAAAACAAGCTTGCTCCATCCTCAATGTGACACCCCTTCAAATACAACAGGGTTATCATATCGCCCCTTAACTGTCTTTTTTCCAGGCTAAACATACCCAGATCCCTAAGTCTTTCCTCATAAGGCATGGTTTCCAGACCTTTCACCATTTTAGTCGCCCTCCTCTGGACATGTTCCAATTTTTCAATATCCTTTTTGAATTGTGGTGCCCAGAACTGGACACAGTATTCTAGGTGAGGCCTGACCAAGGCAGAATAGAGTGGCAATATTACTTTCCTTGATCTAGACACTATACTTCTATTGATGCAACCCAAAATCGCATTGGCCTTTTTAGCTGCCACATCACACTGTCGACTCATGTTCAACTTGTGGTCTACTAGGACTCCTAGATCCCTTTCGCACGTAGTCTCATTCAGCCAGGTCTCCCCCATCCTGTATCTATGCATTTTGTTTTTCCGCCCTAAGTGCAGTACCTTACATTTCTCTGTATTGAATTTCATTTTGTTAGCTTTGGCCCAGCTCTCCAGTCTACCCAGGTCATTTTGAATTTTGATCCTATCCTCTAGGGTATTAGCTACTCCTCCTAATTTGGTGTCATCTGCAAATTTGGTAAGTATGCCCCTGATTCCGTCATCCAAGTCATAAATCCCACCCCTGAAAAAAAATGTCACAAAATGCTAATTTTCAAGTTCTCTAGAACTTTCCTTCAGGATGGATGGTAAATAAAACAGGAAAGGGGGTGGGACTGAGCAAAATGCTGGATCCAAAGGTCTGCCATTTTTTGCACTAATTTCAGTACGGTTCTCAAACCTGTAAAAGTTTATTAAAGGCCTGTCAGTAACTTCAGTACTGCATTTTTTTTCCCTTGCAGCTATGTAAACAACTGTAGATAGCACACCCTCCAGCTATCCTAACTTGGTAGTGACAATCCCAGTTAATTAACATTTGTCCCACTTTTTTAGCTACATTTAAGACATCCCAGTTTCTCTCTCTTTCTCCCACTGTCCATGGCTGTCCTCAGCTTACATGAATTGATGCAAACTGAGTTCAATGTGCAGAAGAAATTTATATTCAATTAACTCAGCAGAGGGGAGAAAGGGGGAAGAAAGTTGCCCTTCCCAGCAGGCTCGGGCAAAAGCAAACTGCTGAAGCCTCTACTGGGTTGTGTGTACTTCCTTGTTAATAACTTTTGCCATCTTGACTACGCTCTGATGTTGCTTGGCCACATTTTTCCTGGTCTTCGTCTGTAAAATGTAGGAGGGTATGAGATAGTTTTCTGACACTAGTGTGTGTGATCAAGATCTAGCCCATGTTTTTTTATGTATTCCTACATTAGTCAGCATACTTCAACAGGGACTGTTGTGCTTCTAGGGTAAGCAACAGAAAAACAATGATCTGAAGCAGTTAACATGAAGGCAAGGCCATTTCTCCCCACTTATTAGTAACAATTGTACCTGTAGAAGAAAAAAATCTACAAATTTATAGCAATTCCTCTTGCATTTCTTCTTCTGACACAGAGAAGAGGGAAGAGAAACCCAGGAAGAAAGAATTTCACACAGCAAAATTCATTGCAGACATAATAAACAGCTCAAGGCACTTGGAGAATTGGTGTGTGTGTGTGTGTGCACACCCACCCATTAAGTGCCTTATCTTTTGTTGGTGTAGCAGCAGTAAGGTGAACAGCATTAGTGAACAAGCATATTTTTGTGCTAAACAGCAGTTCTGAAAACAGCCAGGCTCTGTCCTCTGACCAAGAAGGTCCTGTCCAGGACATTCCATGGGAGGTCCACATAGTATGACCAGGGGTCCATTCACACTACACAATTATAGTGCCTGTCCTATGCTCCAGTCAGCACGTGTCCCAGGAATCAGGTGGTTAGAATACAAGAGCTGTTGAGTAGATAGTTCAGACAAGATCAATCACGAGGTATCTAGCAGGATGACAGGAGGAGCAAGAGGGTGGTTGTCAGCCGGTCCAGGAGTCATTCAGCAAATCAGTAGTCCAGATAAACAAAGGACTTGTCTACACTAAGGAAATGAACCAAACTTACTTGGAACCTCCAGGTGACACACACAGCAAATCTGCTTTATTAAATTGTTAATCCGGTTTAAAAGAAACCGCAGGAGGTTCTTTTGCTGCCTGGACAGCTGGATTAGGTTCAATTCGTCCTGATCCAGTTGTCCACATGCAAACATGGCACTATGTCCCTTATCCTGTGCTGAGCAGTGAGATTGATCCTCTTTGGAGTTGCTTCCACTGCCACTGCCTCCCTGTGAGAGTCTGGCCATCGCCATTGCTTCTGCTGAGGTCAGAACAGGGTGTCCATGAGATCAATGAGGAGTGGTAGAGCACCTCCCTCCTTGTTGACCACATGTCTGGGCACCATGTTCTGGCCTCAGCAGATGTGACAGCAATATCAGGCTCTTGCAGGGAGCTGCTTGGCCAGTGAGGCAGTGGCACCGGGAACAAGGGGATGGGCCAGTGGAACCAATGTGATGCCAGCCCAGCTGCCCAGCTGGACTCTGACATAGATTCACTCCAGATAAGTGTGGCCACCATTGTGTTGAATCCAAGGCCAGTCCAGTGCATAATGGTCAACTGATTCGAGATCATGGCACCAGTGTAGCCCCAAACCAGCAAAAAATAAAACAAGAGTAATAAATCATAGCCAGTCCAAGGTCAAGAAAACATGAACATGAAAGAGTACTGCTAGTTGTCAAGAAGGAGGGATGAAAGCAACAAAGCTGCCAGAGAGTGGCTGGGAGATTTATAGGCAGCTGTCTCTAAGACACCAGGTATCTAATCGGGTCAGAATCTCCTACTTAATAACTGCTAGGAATGATGCAATCTCTCTTTGTTTCTTCATTGCTCCATGAATGATGGCAATGGGTCTTCAGTGTCTGCAACCTCCTGCTCGGGAGCAAGACTCCCCTCTGCCTCAACCCCCAGCTCCTTGGACTCAGAGAGGCCACCAACTTCAGGAGCTGCAGATTCCTGGCAATCTGCCTCTTCTTCTTCATTGGAATCTTTCAACTCCAGATGGTGAGTTTTGACAGTGCCATTATTCCAATCTAACTGCCATGGCTACATGTAAGGGAATCCTGAGGTGTATAGTTTGGTGAGGCACTAAAGCACTCAGGCTAAGAATCCTAAATGCCCCTCCCCAAACTGCAAATCCTGGGATTCTATAGGACAGAACCATGGCAGTAGAGTGGTATAGTAGCACTATACTTGTGTAGTGTGAATGTGCCCAATATGTCTAGGGACTTTATCAGACGCAGCAAATACAGCATCATAAGAATGCCTAATGATCACGAAAGGGCACATGTACCATACAACGTTGCCCTTTTGCGATCATACCTGGTTAAAAACTCATCCTATTATATTGATGGCTTAAGCTGTCAATTGATCCCCCATAGCTATTTGTTCCCGGCATTGCTGGTGTTTGAATCCGTGCGCCATTGAACTCATGTGAATGCAGCGTCAATGAGAGAACACTTCTGGGTGAGATTGTGACAGCCAGAGAGGGTATGCTCTTTTTATAACCACACACACACAGAGTAATTGGGACTTTTAAATTGTGTTTTTGTGCTTTCCTGAATTTTTTGTGTTTTTATTTGTTTGTTTTATTTTTACATTTCCCATGCGAGCATCTTCTCACAAGAATCCGGGAGATTTCAACCCCAGAAGTAAACTGAGCTCTGTTTGAGCTCCATTACTGCCAGGGAAGCCTCTTTAACACCAGTAAAGATACGGTAAGTGTGTTTGGGGGGAGATTCTTTTGCCAGCATAATAACACGACAATTTTTGCTGGCAAAAGAACTATTCTGGGGGGGGGGGGTCTGATAAAGTCCTAGGGCTCCCAGATTTCAGTGCTTAGTCCTTGCCCCTCAGGGCAAGAGCATTGCCTTGAAAATTACTTATACTTACATATAAACTTTTGTGTTTATATATATGTATAGTGTGTTACTACTGCCACAGGCTGCTTTGGAGCAACTACTGTAGACTGCTGTTCAAAGCAAAGCTTTGAAAACTTTCCTTGGTTGTGGAGGTGGGGGGGGGGACGATAACCCAAAGACTTTCTTTGGTTGGTTGTGCTTCCCTACCCACCCACCCACCCACCCACTCATTAGCTGCAGAGCTTGGAAAACTCAATATCCAACCAGGGAAATATTTTCTCATTCACTAGATTTGACGTTTATTACACTCAGCCCTCTGTATCCATGGATTCTGCATCCATGCATTCAAGCATCCACAGCTTGGAAATGTTCTTTTTAAAAAAATCCAAAAAGCAAGCCTTGATTTTACCAATTTATATAAGGGACACCACTTTATTTTGCCATTATATATAATGGGATTTGAGCATCCGTGGATTTTGGTATCCACAACGAGTCCTGGAACCAAACCCTAATGGGCCCACTGTAGTTCAATGAGCCACTGTGATTGATGCTTAATAGCATCAAAACAGGGCACTTGTGGGTTTCAGTCTCTGGCCCTGAAATATTTTGGCCCTATCAATCCTACATATGTGGCATTTTAGAGAGGACAGCCTTCTGTTTGAAGGTCTGTGGGAGGACAGTGGTCATGTTTCAATACTTCTCAGTTTTTAGTATTCCAGAACTTTGGGGCATCAAATCCCCGCTTTCCCACAAGGCCAGCCATTATTATCAGAGTCTAGGATTCTGGGAGTTGAAGTTCACAACTGGAAGGCCAAATGCTGAGAACCAATGGTCTATTTAAAGGACTATCAAGTTAAGTCTGGCTTAAAGATACCTAAACCTAAAAAGGGGGAGCTGCAGTCTTCAAGTATCCCAGCAATAGTTAGCACTAGACAGCAAACTGAACAGGCAGATTATAGTCTTCCCTATTATAGTGGGATTTCTATGTAAGTTACAGCAATTCATTCCTAAATACAACTACACTATTCCGAAATCTCCATCTATACATATAAACTAGCAAATAATATGCAGATCTATGTTCTCTCTCTCTCTCTCTCTCTCTCTCTCTGTGTGTGTGTGTGTGTGTGCGTGCACACGTGTGCGTGAAGCATTTTCTGTTTTTTGGCAACGTGTAAGTGGCCACCACTTACATTAACTGAGTGAGTTAGGATGGGGCAACGTGAAGCTGAAGGGAAAGAACAATTCTGTTTTATAAACACATTCTGAAAAGAGTCAGTCTAAAAATATCTTGGGGAGGGATAAATAATGAAGAGAGGCTTTTTTAATTTAAGGATTTGCACAGAGCAGGCAATGATAATCTTAAAAATAAAGTTTTATACTTTTCTAACAAGAGCTGCCTTTACTTCTGCCTTGGTCTTGCTGAAATGGGAACAGTCCTGCTTTGACTGGATATAATGATGTTTTTACTAAGGGCAAAGTTTAGTCAGACAGATAAGTGACACTTGGTTACTCAGATGAAGCAATCAATTGTACATTCCAAATGAACAAATCTATAGACTTTGAACAAATCTTTCCTCTCTCAAATATGTACATTCTTCCACTCCTCTGTTGCAGATAAAGCTGAATCTATGTAGTTCACAGCTCAGGAAAGTTACTTTTTTAACCATTATTCCCAGAAACTCCAAGCTGGTATAACCACTTGCCATGCTGATTATATGTTAGAGGAACTATATATATTTTTAATCCCCCTAAATTCCGATTCTAATTAGTAGCTAATATTTGGATTGAGTCATCTGATTTTGGTTTTATTCCTGGTTCTGCCATAGCCCAGGACATGAGAAGACTAGGTCATGTTTAGCATAGTTTTTCTGCATCGCTGTTATTGGAAACATCCATTTACATACTGTATAGATCTATGGATTTGGGAAAAGAAAACACAGGTTTCATATCCTTTATCCAAAATGCTTGACCAGAAGTGTTCTGCATTCCAGATTTTTTTGGATTTTGGAATACTTGCATATGCATAATGAGGTATCTTGGAGATGGGACCCAAGTCAAAACACGAAATTAATGTATGTTCCATATACACCTTATATACATAGCCTGAAAGTAATTTTATATACAACATTTCCAATAATTTTGTGCATGAAACAAAGTCTGTGTACACTGAACCATCAGAAAGCAAACGTGTCACTATCTCAGCCACCCATGTAGATAATTTTGGATTTATTTATTTTTTTAATATTTTGGAATTCCAGATAAGGGATACTTAGCCTATAATACATAAGCACTAAAACGGGTTTTGTCCATCAGTTGCATTATCTATAGAAGCAGAATCGGGCCTGGCTTATTTTGTAGGGCAGCCAGATAGAAATGAGAGGACTCCCTCACTTTGAAAGGGAGGTTTGTTGTTGTGTGCCTTCAAATCATTTCCAATTTATGGTGACCTGAAAGCAAAGCTATCACAGGGCTTTCATGGTAATTATTTAAAGGGATTTGTTACTGCCTTCCTTGGAAGCGAGGGAATGTGACTTGCCCACAGTCACCATGTGGGTTTCCATGGCTGATTCAAAGTCTGGTCTCTCAGGGTCCTTAAAATCACAGAGTTGGAAGAGACCACAAGGGCCATCCAACCCAACCCTGTGCCATGCAGGAATAAACAATCAAAGCATTCTCGACAAATGGCTATCCAGCCTCTGTTTAAAAACTTCCAAAGAAGGAGACTCCACCACACTCTGAGGCAGTACATTCCACTGCCGAACAGCTCTTACTGTCAGGAAATTCTTCCTAATGTTTAGATGAAATCTCTTTTCCTGTAGTTTGAGTCCATTGCTCTGTGCTCTAGTCTCTGGAGCGGCAGAAAACAAGCTTTCTCCATCCTCAGTATGACATCCCTTCAAATATTTAAACATGGCTATCATGTCCCCTCTTAACTTTCTCTTCCCCAGGCTAAACATACCCAGATCCCTCATATGGCATAGTTTCCAGACCGTCCACCATTTTGGTTGCCCTCCTCTGGACATGTTCCAGCTGGTCAATAACTTTCTTGAATTGTGGTGCCCAGAACTGGACACAGTACTCCAGGTGAGGTCTAACCAAAACAGAATAGAGTGGCACTATTACTTCCCTTGATCTAGACACTATACTCCTATTGATGCAGCCTACTGCACCATGTTGGGTCTCCCCAGTAACCCAACCTGGCTTACCTGAGAGGTAGGCATGAGTAGGGGTTTCAGCAGCTATAACTATGCCTCTTTATAGCTACTAAAGCTGCTTTCTTTTCCATCTGTTTGAATTACAGGGAGAGGGAGATTAAGGTTCTGCATAAAATACTCACTGGGCTTATCTGCATGTGTCCAACCCTCCCCCTATACTCACCCCATATTTGCGGCACAGTTGACACACTGTGTTTTCAATGGATGTGTATTTTCACTGTAAGATTCACAGTTTGCTCCGCATTTGAGGGGAAACCACAGATTTTTGGCCATATGATGGCTGAAGGTTGGATTTGGAGCAAAGCTGGGGCAGGACTTCTGGTGGACAGGACTCCATTTTGGTGCTGTTTTTAATTTTTTTTAAAAAATGTGATTTGTGCATAAGAGCTGAAGTTCAACTACATCTGGAGGACCCCATCATTCTTATCCCTGGTTAGTCAGAATCTCCTTCAGACAGAGAACTCAGGTGGCAGTTCTGTTAAATATGCCTGTCCTCATAACCAGTGGCGGCTGGGAACCTCAATGTCAGTGGAGCAGTAAATCCACTCTGGTGTTACCTACCCTGACACCCCAGCCCCATATCTATATTAATAATTGGCAGTAATTAATAATTGGGTCAATGTGTGGCCTTCCATGCAGTACGGCCATTAACTCTGGAAAATTTCAACAAATTGCAAATACTAGTGTTCTGATGCAGTCAGGTACTTAAGGAGGAGCCACCTAAATTCTAAAGAAATGCTAATTCGCAAGGCAGCTGAAGGCATGTGCACCCAGCTAATCCCATCAGCCAAGGCTGCGAAGCTCAACCTTGTAAACGACCCTCATTCCTTCACCTGTCCCTAAACAAACGAAGTTGCTTCCTCCCATCCAGTTGCAAAGTATCTGCACATTAAGATGCCATTAACATATCCAGAGTGCCTTTGTCTCTGAGCAACTCCGAGAAACATTGTCTTCTACTCTAAATCCCATACCCAGAAGGCAAATATTGACTATACAAACCCTTCCAAAACCCCACTCAAATGCACACAGTTCGCCCTTCTACCTACTCCACATCAAACTGTGTAACTGTTCCAGATCAGGACCCCACTCTGCTGGTTTTCTCCGTGACCTCATCTCTGCAGGACAGGTGTTGTTATCTCCCACAAACAACTCCCTTCTTTATGCCTCTATCTGAATACCTCCTACTTTATTCATTAGTCTTGCATGAATGCTTGAATCTTGAATGCATGTGTGAATGTTGTTATTATTGTTTTTCCCAGATAAAGATTAATTTGTTGTACTATCTAGCTTAATGTCTCCTCCCGATTAGCAGTATACAAAAGGTCACAAGCTCCGTTATCTGTTGCCCCCTCTTGCACAGCTAGGCCAAGTATATTAATTCCCCACATTAATGTTAATATTTTGAGGGTCTTCATGACCCCCAAGAGTAGAGGGTAACACTGGGTTTTAATCTGAACTTTAAATTATGCTAAACCCTCTCCCTCAAACAGGTTCTGCATCTTGCATGGCATCTTTAAAGTTTCAGCTAAAACCCCACTGGCAACAAAGCCACCAGCCACCATTGCTGATAAGCAAGGGAGAAAAAGAGAGGCTCCCTAGGGGGGCAAAGACTAGACAGACAATCTTGGCAGCAGTTGGAGGTGTTGCCTGCTTCCAGCTTGCTCATCATCCAAGGCTGGAGGTTTTACAGCAGGCTTTGAAGTGTAGGTGTGGGCACAACACTCAAACGACACCCAGAGTATGGACAGCTGAGAACTGCCCTTGGGTGCATGGAGTAGGGGAATAGGGTCCTCCTTTTCATCCATGCACCAGACCCCAGGCAGCATCATGCTGGTTGTAATTCATAAAGGTTACAGCAATAATGGTGGACAACTTATAGCTCTCTAGGTATTGTCAGACTACAGCTTCCATCGTCCCTCACCACTGTCTATATTAGCTAGAACTGCTGCAAATTGCAGTCCATCAGTTTATGGAAGGCTACAATCCCACACCCCAGGATGTAAAGCCAATATTGATGCCTGCCTCTTTATTAGTGCTGTGACTGAAGCTGACTATGAAAGGCTCCAAAAGGACAATGCCAAACTGGATTGAATGAGCAAAAAAATGATAAATGAGATGCAAGGCAAGTGAAGCTGTAAACTGATGCAGATTGGGAGGGGTGGGGAAAATCCTAGTATCACATATATGCTGGCAGAGGATGAACTGGAGAGAGTTTTGAGTGGTAACAGCTCATTAAAAGGTCAATATGGCAGCAAGAAAAAGGCAAGTTCCATGCTATAGATTGTAAGGAAGGGGACTGAAAATAGATCAACCAGTATCATAACACCTTTATGTAATCTGCAAGGGAAACAGTGTACCATTCAGTTTGCATCATTTCAAAGTACATCATGCAGCTGGGAACAGAGTAGAAAAGGGAAAGCCATTCAAGTGCCTTCCCAACAAAGCCTACAATGTTTTTAGTTTGGAATAAAAGATGACCAGAGGGGATACTGCCGAGTTTTATAAAAAAATATAATAATGATGATGCCTGGTGTGGATTAAAGAAACAGAAATGTTCCCCCCTCTTTCATAATACCGGAGACCAAGGTCATCAAATGAAATTGACTGGCTATAGATATAAAAGAAAGTACTCCTTCATGTAACCGGTAATTAAAGTATGTACTTATCCTCTTCAGGATGTAGTGATGTGATCATTGGCTTATAGGGCTTCAAAAGGACAGGATCATCAATGCTTATTAACCAAATACACCCTTTCCCAACCCAGTGCTCTCCAGTTGCTTTGGCCAACAGCCGGAAGGGCCCCAGGTTGGAGAAAGCAGTCTAAGTGAAAAAATTATGTTCAGAGTAGAGCTTGGAAAAGTTTGTTTGTTTTATTGATTCCCAGGATCTCCCAGCCAGCATGGGCATTTTAAGGTTCTGGGAATTGTAATCCAAAAAAACTGGTTCAGAGCACGAATGCCTCAGAATATCACTTGCTGGCGTACAGGGAAGCTGCCTGGTACTGAATGAAACCACTGTTCTACCTAGCCCAGCATTCTGACAGGCAGCAAAGATTCCACAAGATTTGGTGGTTTAAAAAAAAGCTCTACCTGATATTTCTGATTCCTGCCATTCTCTGGTGGTCTCCTATCCGGGTACTAATCAGGCCCACCTATGATTACCTTCCCAAATCAGAGGAGACAGGGTGTCACGGTGGTCAATATAACAGTATGGGTACCAACCTAATGGGCAAGAACTACTGCTTTCATGCTCTGCTTATGGGCTTTTTGGAAGAACTCCTAGCCGCTGTTAGAAAATGGATTATACAGTACTGAGATGGTCTAGAAGGCTCTTCCTAGTAGAGTAATATTAATATAGAAAGAGAGATTTGTTCAGTTAGGAAGGGATTAGCTGAAGCAATCTCCGATCTCCCTCTCCTCAGAGTATTTCACTCCTACTCCCATCAGGCACAATCACCATGGTCATTAGCTCTGATGGCTGGGAAAGATAGGAGTTGTAGTGCAACACATCTACAGGGCACCCAGCTTGAGGAAAATGGGACTAAATCTTCCAGTGAACCCGGTGACCAGAGGAAAAGGAAGATGATGACATAACAACTACACTGATTACCTGGGTTGCATCATCTTCTGAAATTACATAGCACTACAAAACTCTTCCTCACCCTTTTTGATCTGGGAAGAGAGCCAAGGACTCTCCGCTCTACATTCCTTGTCTTGTTTGTTAATTTGTTTCTGTCCCATTTATTTCCATCTTAAGTAATATTTCACTGAATGTCATGGCGCCAGTTTTCCCTTCCCCAAAAAGAATTCAATGCTAATTTAGTTAAACACTCATAATGAATGACAGATTTCTGAAAGGACAAAGTAGCTAGTTATTTCCCACTGTGGCACATTTGGACACATCTTCATGGCTCCATGGCCAATGTTTAACACTTTTGTTCTACACCAGTCCACTCTTAGATATCACATTTACAAGGATTTATTGAAAACAGTGGTGGTGGTATTCTCTTGTGCCAAAGTAGTCTTAAACACTACATATTCTTAATGGTCAAGATCTTGTATGGCACAACATACATTAATAGTTCCACAGGAAGAATCATGCTACATCTCTCCACATATTACACCACCACCCTGGACTTACCATTTCACTGCTGCAGCCTCCAAACACCCCCATGGCTGCCATTCTATGACTGGTGGAGGGAGGGGCTCAGAGAAGCCTCAGTTATATCCCCATAGCCAGATGCAGACTAATGATACCATCACCTGAGATTCTGACTTTTCTCTGGAGAAAAAAGATTTCCTGTGAAGGTAATAGGTTTTCTGTGCAGAAAACAGTTTTTTTGCACACACAAACGTCCTGTTTTTCTTTGCAGAATAATTCCTCCATAATGTTAAATATAAGGAGAAAATTGCACAAAATTCTCAGTGGTCTATTATTCTTCCTGATGGGGTTTCTGTCAGGACTCCTGTTTTTTCAGCCTGGAGATGAATTGTTCTCAATATTCTTTCCATCCCTAATACAAACAGACACACCCCACACCATTTTACGTTCTTCAATCAGAAGATAATTGTAACCCCTTCATTATTTCAATCTCCACCTTCTTCACCTCTCAGAGCTGGTCCTGCTGTTAGACAGAGTAAGGCAACCCTCTCATACAATAAAACAGGAGATGTTGGCCATTCTTCCTGAGCCATTATTATCTGTTGGAGGATGGAGCTGTTTTTACCACGTGGTCTGTCCTGCAGCTCCTAAGGTAGCCCCTAGCATTCGTGTACAACAGAGGCGACTGCCCTGTCAACCAGTCTGCAGTAAAATTAAACCATGACTCCAGCTCATTTTTGTACACTGAAGGGAGGAGGGTGTCACCTTGTCCTTTGCTTCTATCAGCAAAATATCTTGGCTCTCTCTACACAGTTATAGCACTTTGATACCACTTTAATTGCCATGGCTACATCCTACAGAATCCTGGAATTTGTAATTTGGTGAGGCACTAGTGCTCCCTGGCAGCTAATTCCCCCAAACTACAGTTCCCAGGATAGCATGGGATGAAGCTATGGCAGTTAAGGTGGTATCACACTGCTATAATTATGTAACATGAAAGAGACCTTGGACTGGCCTTGGTGCCATTTCTAGTTCTTTGACATTGCCTTTTGAACCATTTTCTACCATTCTTCTCATGAACACTTCCAGTCATCACAGCCATAAATTTATTAAATACTGAAAGAACAAGGGTAGAATTTGATCCCTATGGAATGTCAGGCAGACCTATCCCTTGCTTTTTGCTCTCCCTCAGGAATATACCTTTAAAGGCATATTAAAGCAGTTGCGTTGGAGGGGAGAGGGTAATCTAGTTGAACCTGAGGGAAAAAGAGACCACCTGTGTTGTACTTGATAGGTTGACCCACATTTGGCCTGAACAATTCCCCAAAGGTAACATTTTAAAGCACTTTGCCATAGTGTGAAATATAAGCTAATGTAACATAAGCCACACCAACTGCACACACACTATTCATGGATCAAGCCTTCTCAAGTGTGTGACAGCCTGGTATAGGCTACATTTGTGTCTAAGTGACAATGTTTGTTTGTGTCCGGAGCTCAGCAGTTACTCATCTAACTAAAAATGGTGCATTATTTGAGTGGCAGCTGGTAGGTGGTTTTCTACAAGGAAGTTCATGAGCTGTTCAAGGCACATGCACACACACACTGCCCATGCAAGGGCAAGTATTCATGACTGAGTCAATCACATCCCTTAGATGCCAGAGCATTATATATCAGAGGAACACTTGAGAAGGCTGTATATTAACTACCTTTCAATGATAGCAGCTATGGTACCAAACAAAGCCTTTGGTATAGGCTGTCCCAAGGTGAGGATTCAAAGGACCAAAATATTAGACTGAGAATGTGGATTATGTGGTGTATACATGCAGAGTGTGGCTTGGAGAGAAACAGTCACATGTAACTGCACCACTTCATCACAGTTCAACTTACAATGAACATATCAGCTTGTCTTGGAGCCTTGCAGATACTCAGAAGGCACGACGTCAGCTGACCAAGCCTTTGAGACACCAAGCTTTACCTCAGAGCCCTTCCAGATAAATATTTTGTAGTACTAGGAACACTTTTTATTACTAGCTAATGGAATGGTTGTGAGGATCCAAACGATGAAGCCCATTTTAGTTTCACTAGTGAAACAGAATCCCAGTTATTATTCACCAAAAACATTTCCCCTCAAACAGGTTGTCTAGATGATGAAAATACTCCTCATAGAATTCAAGGAGAATACCTTTAGTCCCAACAGGCTGCAAATGACATTCATGGTATTTGGAAGGACAGGGGCCAAAAATTCCATCTACTAAAGCTTTTAAAATAATGAATGGAAATGCCCTTTCCTGCTCATTTGGACATCCATTTCAGGACACTGCACATTCCCAGCGAGGGCAGAAGTAGAGATTGGACAGATGTGTGCAGAGGGTGGACTTGCTGGCAAGGAAGTGGCCAGAAGCGTCATTTTGGAGTTTCTCATTATTGATTGTGTGGGTTTTGTGTTGTTTTTGTTTTTGTTTGCTTTTTTTGTTTGTTTTTTGCTGTGCTGAGGTAACAAAATAGCTTTTTTAAGCAGAAGGTCACACTTGCGCACCTTTGATTTACTGTTTTTAAAAAATATTGTGCAGTGGTGACAATGTGTGGAGAATAATAACACGCTGTAATATACTCAGCCACCATCTTGATTCGCAGACAGGGCTGCGTGTACACTTAAAACACGGATAGCTTTGAATACAATTGATTTTGCCAAAGGACTGTGAAGACAAATGAACGCTGCTGTTAATTTGCGTTAATGTGCAAGAATCAGCTTTATATCTTCTCATCTAGACAACTCACATATTTCTGTTGCAAGGTACTGGAATATCATTCCCAGGTAGTGCTGTCATTTACAGTTCTCAGAGCTTCATAAGTTAAGACTATATGGTTGTTACACAATGGAGATTTTCACACGGGGCCAAAATGCCCGTTACTGCCCCGCCACCTCCTCTCCTGTTCCTGCCATGGAATAATGTAAATCTTTCACACACTTACCTTAATTCTGCGGCAGGAACGGGCTCCCCCTCCCCTCGCTGGCTGGCCGTAAATGCAGCCGTCATAAGGCTCCTTTTACGACCGGCCGTTTGAAACGTTATCATGTTATCACGTGATAACGGCCGGGGGGGGGGGTAAATTTAAAAAATGAAAAACCCCAAATCAGTTCACCAAGCACAAAAACACACTTTAAATCACACAGTCAAAACAAGGAGGGTAAAATAAAGGGTGCCACTTACCTGGATGTCCAGATCATACCAGGAAGTGCTCGGAACGGACCTCCCCTCCACAGCTGTCATTTCAGAACAGGAACGGGGCTCCTGTTCACACACCCGTGATTGTGTGATAGTGATGGAATGGGAGGTCTATTCATGATGAAAAATTGTGATTACATTCTTCCGGAACAGTCACGGGAGCAGGATGGATGCAGGACAGAATAGGGTAAACGTCATCCGAAAGGGAAAACCTTTCCCAACCCTGTTCTGTTCCTGCCACGGATCTATAGCCCGTGTGAAAATCTCCAATGTCTCTGGGATCCAACAACAGACTTTCCTAGTGCCCTCTGAACATATTGCTAATCCACTTGAAATTAAGTGATAGAAGGATTTCATTTTAAACATTTTTCCTTCAAATGTCAAAACACCAGAAGGGACTTGTGGGTGAACATTTCTGGGCTAAAAAGTATTGTACCTGCTCAGAGCAGGGTTGCTTAACTTGAAGAAATCAGACACATCACATTTTTTCCTGTAATATTATCTTCATGCCAGAAATGCCAACCCCAACATAATTTCAACATGTACTGTTAAATACACAGGGAAAGAGGAAGTAGTGAACAATCACATTGTGAAGAGTGTGAACCTTCCCAGTGTAGGCTGCTGACACACTGCAGAAATAATGCAGTTTGGCACAACTTTAACTGCCATGGCTCAGTGCTGTGGAATTCTGGAATTTGTAGTTTTCTGAGATATTTAGCTTTCTCTGTTAGAGAGCTCTTATGCCACAACAAACTACAAATCCCAGGATTCCATAGGATGGAGCCATGATAGTTAAAGCAGCATCAAACTGCATTGTTTCTGAAGTGTGTCAGCAGCTGTAGTCAAACTGAAAGGAACTTTTTTTTAAAGAATTAGAAAGGATAGTGTTCTATATTCCCTGGAAGCATTTCTTTCATGGAACATTGTTGCCTGGTCTTATACCTCCTCCCTTTAATCATTCATAATCCAGTTTAGTAGATGCTTCATGTGGTTTTCAGTAGACCAATGCAACCCAAACTTCAGGGCTAGTGATAGTTACCTGATGCCTATGAAGAGGTCTTGGAAATTCCCCCCAAACAGATACATCCAGAATGTGATTAAGCGAAGCCCCCTCAGACAGTTGTTAGGGAGGAATACACTAATCTCCCCTGGACACACATGGCAGTGAGTCACGCTCCAAAAACAAACACCAATTATTCTGCAAAGGTCTTCCGTCACACCCCTGCCTGCCCACAATACAAAAATTGCCTTAAACCCATCAGTCTTAATGTCCCAACAATTAGTAGCAATCAACAAATCTGGAGCTTCCATTGTTCAACTCTGGGAAACTTATTCAAGCTTTGTTCTACACTCAAAACAGCCCTTAAGGGTACGATATTGGCTATAAGTATTACCCCAAATTGTAACCAAAATATGCACAGCTCATCCTATCTTGTCACTCTGCCAGTCTGCTATGTGACCCTCAAATCCAAATCTGGGTCTTTCTCGGCTGCACAAATCTCCGCTCTCCAGACATGTAATTGTAGCCCATTCCCCGTATCTATTCCTCTATCCAAATACTTCTTCCTAATTCTTCGCTAGCCTTGTGTGATTGCTTGTGAACATGAGTACATGTGTGAATGCTTCTGTGATTATTTTTCAATGAAAACCATTTTTATTACATTTTGGCTTGGAGTCTCCTCAGTGAGTACTGGTATACACAGGTGTAAAGGTCCCGAAGATACCCAACCTCTCGTGGTCATACCTTTGAGCTAATTAAAATTACTCAGTATAATATATAACACAGAGGTCACACGTGGGTCCCACAGACTCCACACAATTCAGGTAACAACACAGGAAGCTTCTTTTTAGCCTATCACAAATTGGTCCATCAAAACCAGAGGCCCATTCACACTACAGGATTATAGGACATTATCAGACAGGGACCAAAAAAATCCGCCCCCATCTTGCTACATCCCCTCCTGCCCCACTCCTGTCCCTGTAGCACTTTAACAATATTTTTTAAGAGCTACCTTAATGGTGGATTTAAAAGCGCTCCCCTCCCCTCCAGCATTGCAGGAGTGAATGGAGCTCTCGCCAAGCCCCATTCACTTCCTGGAAACAAAATCCCGGCTGTTCTCATGAGAGAATGACCACATGGGAAATTTAAAAATAAAAGGTAAAAAGTTAAAGCAAGCACAGAAACACATTTTTAAAAAACCAAGTAACCCGGGGGGCGGGGAAGTGTATCACTTACCTCAATGTCCTGATCTGGACCAAAAGTGTTTGGCACAGACCTCCCCATTATGCTGGCATCACACCATCATAACAGGACACCTTTTCACACACCTGTCGTTCCGTGACAGAAACAGAACACTGGATCAATTCACCGCTTAAGCCGTCAATAAAAAGGAGCAGGGGGGGGGAAATAGACATGGGGGCATAACGCCACAGGGATGACGTTGTCTGAAAAGTTAACCCTTTAGCGACATCCTGTCATCCCTGTGGTGGGATTTTTAGCACATCTGATAATCTCCATAGTGGTATTACAGTCGTCCTTTCACATTTGCGGCTTTGACTTTCACAGTTCCATCTATTCGTGGAAAGCCAGCCACTGAGAGTTTCAACGCCTTCAATTCCCCCTCGCCACAGGGAATGTGTGGCTTTGTGGCAAGTGCTGCTTCCCATCCTGCCTCTCAGCCCTGCGCTTCAGCAACCAGCAGTGGCAGTGGGCCTCTCCAAGGTGGGTGAGGCAGCTCGGAAAGCTCCGGCAGGGTGCTGGCCATGCTGAGCTGCTCCCCCATCACTGTGGCCACTTTCCATCCAGCTGCCGTGGCTGCTTCCCATCCCACCTCTCAGGGGGGCGGGGGGGGGGAAGGCCGAGGAACATGTTCTCCAAGGAAACTGCCAATGGTTTCCTCAGCAAATGCCCGGTTTTCCTCGGCTTCCGCTCCTTGTTGGGGGGAGGACAAAGGCCGAGGAAAGCCAGGCATTCACTGAGGAAACCACCAGTGCTTTCCTTGGCGAACACCCAGCTTTCCTTGGCTTTCATTCCTTGTGGGAGGGGCAAAGGCCAAGGAAGGTCGCGTTTTCACTGAGGAAACCATCGCTGAGCTGCAAAGCCTCCAAGTGCTCGGAGGTGGTGTCATGGTAGCAGCGGCATGGTGGACGCAGTAGCAAAAGCCCCCAAGGTGTGGTGGTGTCATGGTGGACACAGCGGCAAAGGCCCTGGAGGCAGCAGTACGGTGAGGGTGGGGGTGATGGGGCAAGCAACGGTGGGGGTGGCAGCAGAGGAGGCCTGGAAGGCCTATTTTTATTTGCAGTTTTTTCACTTTCATGGGGTCTTGTGCCCCAACCTCCATGAAACTGAAGGGACAAGTGAATTACACTTTAATTGCCATGGCAACATCCTATAGAATCCTGGGGCTGGCAGCTCAGGGAGCAATATTTAAAATGCCCAGTAAGGGTATTCCAACACCTCACTTCAGGATTCTATAGGATGCTGCCATGGCTGTTAAAATGGAATAATAATGCTATCTGTAGTGTGAATGGTCTCCGGGATAGGAGTGAGCAATCTCCAGCAGTAAGGGGAATAAAATAGCTTTTTCCCTTTAGCCAGGAGCACAATTTGGTTTAAACAGCTTGTTCCCTACACTCCTTGTTTTAAAATAGAACTGTTCTTTGTTTTGTTTCGTCTTTCTTTGTTTTAAAAGCCTTTGCTGCTGGATTTTTTTCAGTTCAGCAGAGTATTTAAAAGCAAAACAGTGCTTTTTTAATTTAAAAAAAAAAACCACTGGAGCAAATTTGGCAGTAGCAGGGAACATTGGAGGTAGTGATGGCAAAAGGCCATGTTAAGAAATATCTACTAGGATGTGCACCAAACCCTAGGTACAGACTCCATTTTGGCTCATACTAATTCAAAGGGAACCTAATTCCATATATGAATTACAATTCAGGTATCCAGATTTTCATGCCTCCCGTAGTATGTCACTAGAAATCAACAAACTGATATAAATTTGTAAGCAGATTTGGATAATGTTTTCAGTCTGAGGAGATTATCACATGGGCCACATATAGCATGACAGGGACGAGACAGGGATGACAGGAGATCGCAAAAAAGCTTACCTATCAGACAACGACGTCCCTATCCTATTAACCCCCTGTGCAGGCTCCGTACTGCCTCCATTTTCCTTATTGATGGGGAAAACCCATCAATAAGGAGCCCGTTCCATTATTATAATGGAATGATGGGTGAGTGAATGGGAGCCCCGTTCTGCTCCCGAGATGACAACTGGATGTGACGTCACCGGGAGGTCCGTGCAGAAGACTTCCAGGTTCGATTGGGACAGCCAGGTAAGTGTCACCCTCCCAATGTTACTTGTTTTTTTAAATGTGTTTTTGTGCTTACTGACACTTTTTCTTTTCTTTTTCTTTTTCTTTTTCTTTTTAAAATACCCACACGATTGTTCTCTTTTGGTTTCAATGCTGTAAAAGCAGCTTTATGACAGCTGCTTTTACTGCAGTGAAGCTGAGGGGAGGGGGAGCCATTTCAATGCCGAAATAAGGTAAGTGTTTGGGGCAATTTTTTAAAAATGTTACATGGACGGGAGTGGGGGAGGAGTGGGGGGGTGGGGGGGGTAGCAGGACAGACTTGTTTCCCAGGGACCCATGTGATAATCTCCTTAATAATCCCCCAAGGACAATATTATGCCTTCCAAATGTCATGCAAACAGGTTAAGGAAATGTTCTATAGAAAAAACTTCAGATAACTTTTTATTTCTTGGTAGAACTGAATAAAATTTGCTTGCCCCTTCCAAGTTTAACAAGTGCAGGAAATTTTGTCCAAGAGTTGCCTTTAGAATTTGTAGGGAGAGTCCACAAATTAACACTTATTCCCCTGGGTTTTTGTCATCTATTGATATGAAAAAGACATATGGAATAAAGATCCTCCACTGCCCTAAATTTAAGAAACCTGAAAAATTTCAGAAGGATAGGTGCAGAGTATGGAGTACAAGTGGAGTGCTATTCGTGTTTTGGTCTGTTTCTTTTCATGCCCAACACGGGATGATTAGGCTATTGTCAAGCCCTGTTTTATAGTATTTAATATTACTTTAGAGTCAATATCTCATGATAATGGACATTATCACATCAGCCTCCTTTCTCGCAGCAACTGTACGTATATGCCGTATGTATTATTTAAGTCATGTAGATGCCACCTGTGTTAGTGAAGCAAGCAGAAACATAGTGGTATTGAAGCCAAAACTATTGCACCTCCTCTTCACTTGTGTGAGTGTGCTGAGAGTGTGCTGATTTGGCAATTTCCCTTCTATCGCACCAGCTCCATATCCCTGCCGCTCAACCCATGAGTGCCTTTCTTTTTTCTTTTTTCCATGACTGTGTAATTATGGGGAAAGGATTAAAAAAAAAAGTTTTTATCATTTCCCTGTAAGTAAATAAGCACACCCAAAAAAGGCACAGAAAAAAAGCAATTTTTTGCCGTCTTGGAATAGTGAGAGGGGAAGAGAGAAGGAAACAAAGTCACGTGGCCCCCTCATGCCATGTGACTTCCTTCAGATCACAACTGCCACTGAAGTATCTTATCACATAGAGGGGAATGCTGCCATAGCAGCAATACTGAGAGTTATTGATGAGTTTTCCCTGTCAATAATAAGATGCATTACAGAAGCAGACAAACAGCAAGACAGCAATGGGATAGAGATGACATTGTGTGCTAAGTAAGGACCACATCTGCTACTCTTTTGCTATAATTCCAGAATACGAGCCTCATGTGATAATGTCCAATAAGACTTTCCATAATAAGACTCATATACATTTACAAAGCAATTCTGAGTGCTACAAATTCCAACTGACAGAACTATAGTTTTGGACCGAAGCAAATACAGGTTGAGTATCCCTTATCCAGAAATCCAAAATACTCCAAAATCTGAAATATTAAAAGATTAAAATAATAAAAAAGTAGTGTATTAAAAGATAGTATATAAAATTACCTCCAGGCTATGTGTAGAAAGTGTATATGAAATATAAATGAATTTCATGTTTAGACTTGGGTCCCATCTCCAAGATATCTCATTAAGTATATGCGAATATTCCAAATCCCCCCCCCCAAAAAAACCCAAAACACTTCTGATCCCAAGCATTTTGAATAAGGGATACTCAACCTGTATAATGTTGCTGCATATAACAGCAAGTTTCATGTTGCTGCACATATGTATGCTTCACTCAAGTCTGTGCCAAGTTGGCATTTACACTTGTAATTCCTGTAGAATTCATTCATGAGGAAAACTGTACAAGCTTATGAGTTAATTATTGTCTGAAATATAAAGCCTCTGGGCAGCATCAGGTTCATGTTGGCAAGGTTGCAAGAGTTGGGAAGATAGCAAGCAAAGCCATTCTCTACTATTCCCTGTAAGCCCTGTAGGATTTTAAATGCTTTAGGAATCTTCAACTCTTGGGAGAAAGGTGTATGCGATATACTGAGTAAACAACATAGGGCTTGGAAGTCCAAAATAATATAAATCATAATTTATTATTTGCATACATATTTATTTTCAGAATTCTGGCTTATTGCCAGTTCAGTGAGTTATGCACAGTATACAATTACTGAACAAACTGATGAAAGATTTTGCTGCACAAACAAATGGTGTTCTTATGCTCTGGTCTCATGGGAGACTGAGGTAAAACCATGTCTTTTTGCTAACAGGTTTTTCAGATTGGCAAAAAGATGCGGTTTTCCTCGGTCTCCCATGGGACCAGAACAGAAAAATGATAACATCATGCAATAAGGCAGTATGGAAGACAGCACCTTCCTGCTGCACTGCTGCTCTTCTCCGGTGTGTGATAAGACCCAGGGTTCTTGCAAAGAAAAGAATTATATAAAATATGACTGACAAAAGGGATGGCATTCAGAATTTATGGCCTGGGTGATATTCTTGATGTGTTAAGGTAGCCTTGAAACTCAGCTGCCAAACATTTTTTTTTATCATAGTTAATGGTCGAAACAGCCAAACCAGTTGGCCTCCTACTGAATGTTCAAAAACTACCAGAGTGAGCAGAAACCCAAATATTCCAACTAGCTCTGGTGTATCTAATGTAAAACAAGGGTTTTGAAATTCAACTATAATTATGTTCATCAAAGCACAGGGCTTGTAGCAAACACGTTTTGGGATGGATTCCATGTTAGCAGGAAGTTATCTCCCTTCTGGCATTAACAGTAGCTTCTTTTGCTGTTGTTTTCATTTTGACTGCTTTTGTTAATATAATGAAATGTTCTTGTTGCTATGATTTAATGCTGTTTTCTAATTAGATTAGATTGCAGTGGTGGTTACTGTATAAGTATAAATAGTTACTTTGTGCCAACTCTACCACCACTATCCCAATTCATACCCTACTTAGCTTTTTAGGGGAAAAGTTGTTTTTGCAGGTGAGATAAAACTGGAGGAAGTTGGCTATATCCCTCCATACTAGGAAAGATTTCCAGTTATCTAACTACTGTATGTGCAGAAGATAGACTCCTGAGCACACAGCCCTTTGAAAATCTAGGGTCTTGCAACAGATGGTACTTAACCCCAAGCAGGATACATAAGATGTATGGACAGAAAGGGAAGGAATGTTGGAAATGTGAAAAAGAAGCGGGTACACTCAGACATATGTGGTGGGCTTGCTCGGTTATACATAAATTTTGGCAGAAAGTACACAAAATAATACAGAATATGTTTCATATCAAATTTGAATTTAGTCCAAAGTTATACCTCCTGAACATGACTTCAATATTGGTAACACGAGAAGACAGAAAGTATTGGCGAATAATACTATACTTATGTACGGCAGCTCGGTTGGTTATAGAGGCGAAGTGGAGAAATAAAGAAGAACCCTCAATAGAAAATTGGCTGACGAAGGTACTAATAATGAGAGAAAACGATAAACTAACTAGAATATTAAACCAGGAATTAGTAGAAAAGACAGAAATAGAATGGCAACCTGTGATTAGTTATTGCAGGAAAAGATGGAATATCGATAGAGATATAGAGATATAAAATATAAAATAAAATTATCGCAACATGGAATATAGATAAGATGTATAAGGGAATAAGACACGGATGTAGGAAACGAGAAAGGAAGGGAAGAGGAATAAGGAGCGGGAAGAGAATTACAGAAAGAGATGAGAGGAGATTAACATAAGAAAGAAAAAGAAGTTACAATTGAACGACGTTATTATTGGGTTTAGGAAGGAAGAAATTAAGCTAGATACAGAACAAATCTTGGTGTTATTTCGTACGGTGGAAGTCATTCTGTTTTTTATCTTTTAAATTGATAGAATAATAAATGTAGAATGATGTTAATGTTAAATGTATATGTATGAGTTTCAATGAAATAATAAAAAGTAATATATATAAAAAAAATATATGAACAATAAATTGCACATCCCAAGTAATGAGAAAAAAAAGAAGAAAATCTAGGGTCTTGTCTATACTATCAAAATAATACGAACGGCATGTGAACATACAGCAATCCATTCATACAGAAATGTGCATAAATACATGTCATTCGGAAGGGGGCAGCCAAATCCACCGCAAAGTCCATGTGCATCGTGTTAGGGGCTTCGCCTGGATTTTGTAAAAGCTCCATAGGACATGCAAATGTGTGATTGTTTGAACACTCACATTTGCACAGATATGAACAGGCAATGTAATCTGATTGGCTGGACGAGCATGGGAGGCAGGCTAGCAAACAGGGAAAGCACCTGCGGCCGCCATGTTGAATTTTCGGCTAAGCAAGGGTCCGGCAAGTCAATAAAACAGCAATCTTATACTCTTTTTTCCTCTTCCTTTCTTTGTAATTATGAACCATTGCTTGTGTGCACCATGGGAAACTTTTTTTTAACTGGTGGCAGCAGTTTTAAAATCGTAAGCAAATCACTCACAGCCACCATCTTCTTTGGGGGTCATGCGGAGTTTAGGGGGGCTCTTTTGACCGTGAAGACAGGTTACATCATTGCGAATGCCTGCTTTTTCAGACATGTTCGTATTTTCCCACTCGTATAGACAAGACCTAGGACCTGGGCAGAGTCCAAACTAGCCCTTCAAACTGTGCAATTCCTCAGCTAGTCAACAGGGACCTCCATTAATGGGTAGAGTCCATCATCCTGAGATTCCAGCCTGTTGTAGTGGCTTATCACATGAGGGAAGGGAAGTGGCAGTGCACTGCAGATGTTGTGCTGCCTTATCACATGACATTGGCATTCCACAGCTTTCTTCCATTCCAGTCCCATGGGAGTCTTTTTTTAACAGATTTTTTTCCAGTTAGAAAGATGAGGAAAAGAGGTTGAAAAGGTGTGACAAAAGATACAAGGGGTAAAGTCTGATAAGAAGAGAAGAAGTCAAAAGGCTTTTTAAACACACATAGAGCAAGATATTTTACTGTCTGAGGGAGAGGGCAAGATGGTGCCTCAGGAAAAATGGCAAGGGACCTGCTCGTCTCTCAACTCCTGTTAAGATAATTTCCTCATTTTACCTAGTAGTATGCCAGCCCTGAAAACTCAACATACTTTATGGATGGTCCCATAGTCTTTTTTTTTTAATCCCAGGAATAAAATACATTAAGAACCCTAAGATATCACCCATAATTAAAACAACAATTATAATGTACTCTTGGCCTGATGGCTGGATTTATTAAAGTAGACAGTGATAGATGTGAACAGCTGAGTCTTCAGTTTGAATGACTGAAGGTCACCGTAACAAAGTCAAACAGGCCACCCAGAGTATTCTACAGCTTGTTTGCTGGAGTATAACTCGCTAGAAATACACAGCACCACTTGACACATATAATCAGTAAGGGCTTCTCTAGATGGGCTATTTACCTCATCTTGCCCCCATCTTGGAGCCCTGAAATCCATGTGATGCAGGGCTTTTGCCCCATTTTGCCCCCAGGCAGGTCCGACAACACCCAGGGCAAAGATGGGGGGAAGAAAGGGTAAAGCCACAAGGCTATCAGAGCGGCTTACAAACTGTTTTAAGCAATAGCAATTTACACATCTACACTGCATTAAGCAATTTCCAATGTGTGTTAGCTAATTGCCCCCACAAGCTGGGTACTCATTTTACTGGCCTACAAAAGGATGGAAGGCTGAGTGAACCTTGGAGCCCTCTGGAATCAAACTTGCAACATGGTGACTTGCAGGACTGGCATTTAACCACTGTGCCACCAGGTCTCCTTTTGAGTAAGAAAGAAATACAAGGGAAGACTTTGTTGTCCGCATATTCCCGTCTGATGTTCTTATTCCCCATTCCTGCCCCATAGTTCAATTGCCCTCCTCAAATTCCACACCCAGGCTAGTATCACTGTTGCCTTTTGCCATCTCTCTTCTTCCAAATAGCTTGTCATGTTTCCACCCATCTCCTCAATGTCACTGCCATTTTAAGCACACCGTACAAGCCAAAAGCATGGAAAAGATTGACAATAACATAGTCTATGTCTAAGGAGCTCTAGGGTTTGCCAAGTGTCACAAATTGGCACCAGTCAGAAGAGATTGAAGTTATGCCGTTTCTTTCTTTCTTTCTCCTTTTTTTTTCTGTGTGAAAGTAAAGATTTCTTGGCATCAAAAAGCACTGGTGAAGTGGACCTCTTCTGAAGATGTAGAGGTCTACCAAAGCAATATCACAAAAAAGCAAATATACTGGAAACCTCTCTTGTTCTGGCAGATAGACCATCAAGGCAAGAAAGGACAGAAGGAAGGGAGGGAGGGAGGAAGATGCTTTTATTCCAACAACCTATATGCTGTGGGGCTTTGGACTTCTAATCTTTTAAAATTTAAATAAAATTTTGCAAAGGGTCAAAAAGTGCCACATTTAATGCCTAAACATACAGTGTTAACAATGTCTGGAGGCCAAATTTAAGTTTCCCAAATAAGAAGACCAAGGTAGACTTAGGAACTAAGGCAACAAGTTGGACTCAAATATTGTTTTCAAATGCAACATGGCAAAGTCCTTGAGAGTCTATTAAGCAATATATTTGTGAAGAGTCTGTAAGTTACCATAGCAACTCATAAATCTCAGGTGGCTACAGAGATTCCAAAAGTGCTTTTACCAGCAAAGTTAATTTTTGTTTACCTTAATGGAGGTAAGTCCAGGCTCATGTTTCCTAATAAAATAAGAATAAGATGAGGATGGGTGGGATCCTTAAGGATTGGTTTCTGATAGGAATTTGGGAAGAAGTTGTGTACTCCCTACACACAGAGAGAGAAGGATCTAAGGCTTAAGAGTTCAAAAAAGTTACCTTTTAGACAATTCCCAGAGTTCCCCCCGCAAAGTGTGACCACTCCATTTGCTAGTCATCACTACAGTATATGCAATGGTTCAATTGTTGAATAGTAAAACAATTGTAAATTTCATGGATTTAGTGGCTCTACTCTAGATGGGATTAACATTTGGATTTAGGCCTGAGAATTGCTATCTCAGAAAAGTAACTTTTCCAAGTTCTACTATGGATGTTGGCTCCATCAGGATGAGGGAATCCATGCACTTCAACTTGCTTAATCTGTATACAGAAGATATTACAGGAACAACAACAAAGAAATCTATGAAATATAGAATGCTTGAGGGCATACTTCTATTTTATTTGTTATTTATTCCCATCATCGCAATTGAGATGCTGGCTAGAGTTGATGTGATGCAATACTAGCATCCGTTTTAAGTTGAGCCTCAGATGTTTAGAGCTAATAGTCCTTTGCCTGTTGCCCGGAGCTCATGGGAGTTATCAACTGATGATCTCATCAGCATTAGAAAAAAGGAAATGATTAGTCAAGGTACATTCAGTACTGTATTGGCAGTTTACAAGGGAGCCTGAGGATGAACTATAATTTCAGGCCCCACCCTACAACCACCTGCCATGACTCTCAAAATGAACAGTCTTAGCAATGGTTCTGCAAATATGTTGCCAAGTTTCCAATGCTATGTAGAAGAAATAATGCCACACAGAGAGAAAGGATAGGCAGGTAACCTCCAAATCACACTATCAACTGTACAATTATTGATTCATCCCTTGTGTGCAAGAGGCAACTGATTTATCAGAGCCTTCCCCCAAATTTTTTCCCTACACATGTACCACACTACAATTCCCATCATCACAACTGAGACGCTGGTTCGGGTTGCTGGGATATGTAGACCAACACATGGGGCAGTGCCAGGCTGGGGAAGACAACTACAACATGCATTCTCCCTGCCCCATTTCCCCAAGGAGTCTTGGTTTCACAATGATCTTACAAGGTGGGCTAGACTGTTCACCCCACACCACCATGGGCTTCATTAGCTGAACAAAAATCTGAGTGTAGGCTTTTGGCACCCATGCCCAACACTCTAGTGATCATGTCTATATTCAGAAGTAAAATATTAACAACAATGAACAATGGTCCACTGGGAGAAACATTCTTACTCTCTTACTTCACAGCCATTTTTATTTTTATTTTTTTGTAATTCAGTTCAGAGCCCAATTCAGTTTTGTACCTGACACTGCAGACTGGCCCAGTCTGCAGCATCTCTTGTGTTCCTTGATTTGTGTTTGCACACTGCGTTTAGTGATCCCTATGTAAACTTGTCCATAGCTGTATGGTATGCGGTAAACTCCTGCGGCTGTGAGAGGGTCTCTTTTGTCCTTCGCTGAGCATAGCATTTTTTGGATTTTCTTGGTTTGGATTGTAGATCGTTTGGAGGTTGTGTTTCTTCATCAGTTACCCTATTCTGTCTGTGACTCCTTTGAGGTATGGTAAGAATAGCTTCCCTTTGGGTGCCTACTTTTCTTCATTCCTGTGGGGTTTTTTTCTGGATCTGGCTACTCTTATGATGTCTGATCTGGAGTAACCATTAGCTTGTAGAGCCCAGACTGAGCCAGCCAGAAAAATCAGCAGCAGTAGAACACGTTATAAACCAACCTGGACACAAAATGTTATTTAAAAACACTGAAATTCTAGACCAGGCCAACAACTATCATGTCAGAATGCACAGAGAAGCTATTGAAATCCACAAACACCTGGACAACTTCAACAGGAAAGAAGAAACCCTTAAAGTAAACAAAGTTTGGTTACCAGTCATGAAAAACATCAAAATCAAAACTAAACACATGCAAATGACTCCACCCATGGACAGGGGGATTTCCAGCAGATAATGGGTCATTAGCCAAACAGACACTAATCCTCCTTGCATATCTCCCCCCAGGAACTACCCATTCAAATACACAAATTTACATATGCTCTCCAACAGGGGTTTACAGTATATAAACCCCCACACACACTCCCCAACCATTCTCTGAAGATGGCAGCCATAGATGAAGGCGAAACGTCAGGAATAAACTCTTCCAGAACACGGCCTCACAGCCCAGAAAAAAACCCACAGAAAACCTATGGATGCCGGCCATGGAAGCCTTCGACTTCACATGTCAAGAAACTGTCTCCAAAGGAAATCAGTGTCTTGACAGATGTATTATTCATATCCAAAGCACATCATCTGACAGTGTTTTGTATACAGAATTAAATGAATAGTCGTAGACAAATATGTATTGGCCTTAGTGACACACATTCAAGAAGCCCAGCTAATACAAGCACCTAATGATGGAACTACCCCATTACACTGATTTAGAATAAGGCAAGGCCTTGGGAAAGTTTGGTTTTGGACTACAGCTCCCAGACTGCCCTAGCCAGCATGGCCAGTGGACATGCTGGCTGGAGGATTCTGGGATCTGTAGTCCAAAGAAAATACTTTTCCAAGCTATGGCTATAAGCCATTAAACAATGTTCAAGCCCTAAGACAGGGATGGGGAAATTATGCCCCCCCCAAATGTTGTTCAATTTAAGATCCCATTAGCATCAATCAGTAGGGGCAATGGTCAGGGACAGTAAGAGCTGTAACTCAGCAATACCTAGAGGACTCCAGGTTCCCCACCCTGCTTAAGGATTACAGAAGACTGGACTGCAAATAAGAGAACACCAGACTTCTCACCTGTAGAACAGACTTGTCCAAACCAGTGCCAGCCCATGTTGCTTTCTGAGTTGAAGGATAAAATGGCACCCCATCTCACAGCAGACATCTGTCTGATCAAACAACTGATACTTTCAAACAGATTAATCTTACTTTGACACTGGTCATGGGACAGCATTCTGCACTGTACTTGAGGTCAGCAGGCTAGAGTTAGGGGTGCTGGGTAAGCTTCCTTGGAAGTCAGAGCTCTGTCCTCCACCAAGAGGGAATCAGAGGGAAAGAGAAAGAAGCAAGCATGGGGGCAGGGTTGCTGAGATGAATATAAAATGCAGTTTTCAAAAATTCTGTTTTCTTCTCTCTAAAGCTTAAAGCAGGGACAAGAGGGTCTGGAGTAAAATAATGGATTCTGTTTTTCAATTTTATTCTGGTAAGGCTTTGATAACTCTTTCCTGCTACCTTTCCAACCTCTGGGAATGGTGCCTTTCTGATCTTGGAAGTGGCATACAGTCATTATAGCTATTAGCAGCCATTAGCATTCCCAAATCTCAGACCTTGCCCCTCTTCTCCAGTTCTCAGAAAACTCAGGATGAGAGCGCTGTCTTGAAAAGTAAGTGAGTGTGTGCGCGTGTGTTTGTGTGTTTTCCTCATTTGCTAGCCCTGGTGTTTTAATATTTGACCGGCCGAACCCAAAGGGTGCTCAGCAGTGGCTCCTCTTCGTCTTGGAAAGATGTGACCAGTGGGGTGCCACAGGGTTCTGTCCTGGGCCCAGTGCTATTCAACATCTTTATCAGTGACTTAGATGAGGGAATTAGGGGCATACTTATCAAATTTGCAGATGACACCAAATTGGGAGGAGTAGCTAATACCCTAGAGGACAGGATCAAAATTCAGAATGACCTGGATAGACTGGAGAGCTGGGCCAAAGCTAACAAAATGAAATTCAATACGGAGAAATGTAAAGTACTGCATTTAGGGCGGAAAAATGAAATGCATAAATATAGGATGGGAGAGACCTGGCTGAATGAGACTACGTGCGAAAGGGATCTAGGAGTCCTAGTAGACCACAAGTTGAACATGAGCCAACAGTGTGATGCGGCAGCTAAAAAGGCCAATGCGATAGAAGTATAGTGTCTAGATCAAGGGAAGTAATAGTGCCACTGTATTCTGCCTTGGTCAGACCTCACTTAGAATACTGTGTCCAGTTCTGGGCACCACAATTCAGAAAGGATATTGACAAATTGGAGCGTGTCCAGAGAAGGGCAACTAAAATGGTGAAAGGTCTGGAAACGATGCCTTATGAGGAGAGACTTAGGGAGCTGGGTATGTTTAGCCTGGAAAAAAGACGGTTAAGAGGCGATATGATAGCCCTGTTTAAGTATTTGAAGGGATGTCACGCTGAGGATGGAGCAGGCTTGTTTTCTGCTGCTCCAGAGACTGGAACACGGAGCAATGGGTGCAAGCTCCAGGAACAGAGATTCCACCTCAACATGAGGAGGAACTTTTTGACAGTAAGAGCTGTTCGGCAGTGGAACACACTCCCTCGGAGCGTGGTGGGGTCTCCTTCCTTGGAGGTCTTTAAACAGAGGCTGGATGGCCATCTGTCGGGGATGCTTTGATCAAGATTTCCTGCGTGGCAGGGGGGTTGGACTGGATGGCCCTCGTGGTCTCTTCCAACTCTGCAATTCTATGATTCTATGATTCTATGAATGGCATACTCTTAACAACATCACCAGGGGCTGCCCCATGTAATATCACTGGGGCCCAGCCACATCCTTAGATCTCAGGTCTTGCTCCTGAAATCTCAAGGTGTAGGATAGTACTACTGTGGAAGCCCTGGTAGCCATTAATATCTTTATGCTTCATTAACCTTTCATGGCCCTTGCTTTCAACAGCAGCTTAACATTTCAGAAATATTCAGGCAATCCCATACATATCTACTCAGATATACCGTAAACCCCATTGAGTACTCTGGGGCTTAGACACAGGAGGGAAAAAATGTGCTTATGAGCGCAACTGTAGAAAGGATTTTTTCCCATCAACACCATACTTGGATGGGAAATGATCAATGAACACCAGGAGCTATAGGTTATATTTCAGTGGAAGGAACTGGCAAAGCTACCTCTGAGTATTCCTTGCCTAAGAAAACTCTATGAAACTCATGGGGTCACCTTAAATCGACAGGTGACATGAACGCACATACGAGTATACACACATGTTCATTATAAGGGGAAAAATCTCCATGCCGGCTGAGGCTGAAGGGGGATTTAAAAATGGCATGACTTGCCTACTTGTTCCTGAATGAGGAAGTTTGTGTTAACATAGGATTCCACCATCTAGGAGTAACTGCCATGTCGAATACAACAGAGAAAAGAAAGTGCCATCAATTTTTTTTTCTGGAGGGGAAAGGTGTGTGCTGCTGCTTCTTGTTTGGTGAGGTGTTCTACTAACCTATTTTTCCTTTTTTCTTCCATCTATTAATACCATACAGAGATTGCCAACATCAAAGAACCAATGCATAAAATATATTCTCCTGAAAAAAGAAAGCTCGTTTACAGATATAAAAAGTTATTTGACAGCAAGGCTGCTGAGCACAGAGATGACTTGAATGCTGTTATTTCCTTTCAGCAATTTAGAGAATGATATAAAACAGTACTACTACATACCCATTAGGTTGTAAGCTGCCTTGAATCCTATTTTGGAAGAAAGGTGGGATATCAATATGAATTTACATTATGAATTTACAAGATCCTACCTCAACATTAGGAGGAACCTTCTGACAGTAAGAGCTGTTTGGCAGTGGAACACACTCCCTCGGAGCGTGGTGGGGTCTCTTTCCTTGGAGGTCTTTAAACAGAGGCTGGATGGCCATCTGTCGGGGATGCTTTGATTGTGATTTCCTGCGTGGCAGGAGGTTGGACTGGATGGCCCTTGTGGTCTCTTCCAACTCTACAGTTCTATGATTCTATGAATCAATCCAATAAATAAATAAATAACCCCCCAAAATTTCACAGATGAAAACCTGGATATGTGTGGCCAAACAACATCAGAATATGGTCAAGATGGCAAAAATTATCAGTGAGGAAGAACTGAAAAGTTAGGACAGGATGCAACAGCTTGCTTTTGGCTGAGCCTAACTCACTTCTCCTGGTGAGTTAACTGAGCTGAATGGTTTGCAGCAATTGTATGTAATAAACCAGGACAAGGGAGGATAGTGGTATGGGCCAACAAAGAGAAACTGGGACACTTTAAAAGCACCTGGAAAATTGGGATGACAAGTTCTCTGCCAAACTGAGACAGTTGAAGGTACGGTATATGAATATTAATGGAGTACCGCTCAAGGGGTGAAAGCATTGTATGTAGGATCTCAATCCTTTGCCAATGTGTTGACATTTTATTGAGCAGGCAATACTATAGCATTGTTTTTTTTAACTCTGTCATTAAGGAGGACATTTTGAAGAATCCTTTCCTTTTTTTCCCTGGCAAATATAGGCCTCTTGTTTCTAGAAAATATGGGGATGTGAAGTCTGCATAATTTCTAGATACCAAAGCCAGTTTGTTTGGTGGTAAATAATCCCTTTTAATATAAAATGGTATTGCTAAGATTCTCTGTTAAGTTTCCACTGCAAAAAAAAAAGTGCCATTCGTTACCCCTTTTGTTGTCACTTTCCTTAAAGAAACACTTATTTTGCAGTGAGATCATATGTTGCTAGTGTTCCAGCCATGGAATATTGCCTCTCATAAAACAGATCTGCAAAATTATTTATGGTTTATACTGACAGGTAAAAACAAAGCCTTTGAATAATTCTGCTCCCCCCCCTGCGCCCCCCCAAAATCCACTGTTATCTTACAGTTACAATTCTGCAACATACAACTATTTTTATCTCCTCCATAGGTCAGGTTCTAAAAGTACTGCTCTAATCAATGTTCTTCCTCACCTTCTCCAGTTTCAGGATAGATGATAGTGAATCTGCTAAGCACTGTTGGGATTAGCTATTTGCTGACTGGGTAATGGATGGCATTTGCTTTCAAAGGAGTTGAACATGAGCTCAGTTCTTCTCCATTTTGCATACAAGAAGCAGCTTTCTATTGAGACTAGCCATTCAGCCATCTACTGTAGCTCCGTGTGCTTTGTTCTGACAGACAACAGCATGGTGACTACCCCTTGGCTCAGGAACTCCCACCCTAGGGAGACCAGAATACCCTTTGCTGTCCTTCCATCGTTGGTAGGCAAATATTTTTTTTTTTATTTCAAGAGACTTTTAGAACTGAACATTTTTAAAGAAAGGGTTTTAGAGAATGTTGTACAGTATGACCCCTGTATCCACTGATTCATTATCCACTGATTCAATTATCCACAGGACACAAAGCAGCACACCTACCATAGAGCCTTCCTAGAAAATGTGTCCTCTCTAGCCATTTTCTAGGTCCTCCAAAGCAACTCTATGGTATTTTAAACCAGAAGTCCCATTATTTTCAATGTTGTTCCCTATTATCCACAGTTTTCGGTATCCACAGTGGCCCCCCAGAACCAATCCCCAGTGGATACAGGGGTCCTACTGTATTATCTTTATTGAACTAACAGCAGCAGCAAAGTTTCAGTGCTATCTGAGGTATTGTCTAGATGGTGAAAATTCTCTTCACAGAATTCGCTGGGAATACCTTTTGTCCTAACAGGATTCCGTGGTGATTTGCCTTATTCAGAAGGAGGGGGCGAAAAATTCCATTTACTGTGTGGGCAAAGCCTTCGCGGATTTTCCCATATTTTAAAAAATAATATGAGGAAATGCTCATTAGTGCCCATTAAGACAACCGATTCAATTTGCTACATAGTCTCAGAGAGGGCAGAACTAGAGATCTGATTGGTCAGACATGCATGAGGGGCAGCCTTGCCAGCAAGGCAGTGCCCAGAAGCGCCCCGTTGGAAGTTTCAAGTTAGCGATTGTGTGGATTTTTGCTCCACCAATTGCCCAAATAATTTTTTTAACAGAAGGCTGCACTTGCGCACCGCTGCTTTAATATATATATAAAAAAAATGCTGTGCAGTAGTGGCAGCATTTATTGCTCTAATTTACAGCCACCATCTTGATTCATGGACATCTGAACTTCAAACCATGGATAGATTCTCAGTGTATTGTTTTTGCAAAACATCATGGAGACAAAGGAATGCAGCCGCAAATTGGCAATAATGCAAAGGAATGAGCATTATTTTCTTTTGTGTAGACGAGCCCCAATGTCCCTTTGCCAGGGAATGATCCTGTGACTTTCTGCTTTTAAACAATGTCCAGTACCAGGGCTGGGCCTACCCTTAGGCACAGTGAGGTAGCTGCATTTGGGCAGAAAATTTTGAACATCATAATAGGTAAACTGGTAATTATTTAACATGTTATGTATTTTGTATTTTGTTATGTATATTATATTTAATAATAATAATAATAATTAATATACTGCCCTTTGGTAATCCAATTTTGACTGGTAGTAAGAGAGAAAGGGAAATTATGAGATTTTCTGTCTCATGTGTCGAAATAACTAGGTTGGGTTTAGGTACTAGATAACTTGAGTAGGAGCAGCAGGGATGTACAAAGCTTGGAGAAGATGGATTAGAGTGTCCATGCTAGCTGAGAGATTCTTGGAATTGTGATCCAAATAACTGGCAATTTTTCCAACCTCTGAAAACACATCAATTCGCTGCTCTGTCTCAGAGGCAGCCATATACACCACCATTGACCTATGACTTCTCCTCACACTGGCTTAATATGTAGGATCATCCAAATCTTGGGTAGAAGAAACATAAACTTCCCACAGGACTCACAGATATATCCCCTCTTTCTGTGTACCAGCTCCTCCTTCCTTCACAGGTTACCACACCGACGCTGGGGACAGGCCACACTCTACATTAAAAGAGTTGATTTCTGTGTGGGAATTCATTACATTCAGTAAGCTTACAAACAGACACTTCATCTTTTTAGCCCTTTTATATTACTGAATGTCATAAGATTGTCCGAGTATTTAGTCAGTATTCTATATATGGCAATTCTTTATGGAGCCTTGCATATGGTGCAGAATTTGGATTCTTTCATCTCATCATTTTTAGAGGGTTATCAGGTCCATTCCATGTATCAAGGAGTTTATATGGCTTCATGGACACACACAACTTTGCCCATCTTGGAGAGTGACCAGCAGGCAAGGAACAGATGGGAGGAAACCTTTCTTTACAGAGGGCTTGTCTCTACGAGCCCAAAAAATCTGTAGTGCCCCGCAGCTGCGACTTGTCCTAACAGCAGTTTTATTCCCAGCAGCCACATAAGCTTTGCATCCCAGGTGACAACTGAGGAAGGGGGAGGAGGGCTCTTTCACCCTCTTCCCCCTTCCTTGGTCCCACGGAAGTGAGCGGAGAAACCTAGGAAGGGGGAAGAGGACTCTTTCGCCCTCTTCCCCCTTCCTTGGCCCCACGGGCGGGGGGTAGAGAAACCGGCAGGTGGGCGTTGGGATGTGGGGGAAGGACATCAGGAAAGGAAGAAGAGGAAAGAGCCCTCCTCTTTTCTCCATCCCAGGCAGTGGTGGTGGCGGCAGGGGTGGGGGGTGGGAATGACAGCTGTGCTCCCCCTTCCCCACCCCTGATTGCTGGGGGGTGGAAATAGTGGCTGTGGCTGCTTGCCTTGCTAGCAAGCCCCACCCCCTGCACTTGTCTGGCTAATCAGGGACACACTTCCTCTTGTTTGGGCAAACTAATCAGATCGATTTACTTGTCCTAACAAGCAGGAATGTGCCCCACCTCGTTGGTTTTTTTAAAAAGACGAGAAAAGCCGCGAAGGCTTTTTCTGGTGTGTTTTTGGGCTTTTTTGCCCCCCTGCTTCACAACAGGGCAAAATCACATGGGATGCTATTAGGACAGATAGGAATCTCCTTGCATACCATGAGGAGTTTTTTCACCATTTGGATAACCCCAGAGTATTTACAGCCTGGGTCTTTGACAACACTTAAACATATCCTGTAGAAAACATTATCAAAAGATCACTGTCAGCTTCTGACTGCCTTCATGTATTGCATAACAAGCAGAAGCTCTATGTAGGTATTCTCTTAACGTGTAAGCAATATAACAGAGGAGCAGAGCAGAAACAAATGGAATTGTTCCGTCCCCTTCACAGTTCTCATCACCCATTAAATATGAAGGAGGACTATTTGCAAATGATAACTTCTATCCATGCAGGTGCTCCATGAGATTTTAGAACCCTGTAAAGCCTATGCTTGAGGGAAATACTTGAATAAGGCTACAAGTTCCTGTAGCTGTTCTCTGTTATTCTGCATCTCTTAAAGTCACAAATATCCTCTTGCAAAAAAAGGTTGACAACTTCATAACTTGGCTAACCATAGCTGTGTGTGTGTGTGTGTGAGTGAGTGAGTGACTTATGGCAACCTCATGAATTTCATTTAGTGGTTGAAGAGCAGGGTATAAATACTCTAATAATATAGTTTTCATAGGCAAGGAATATTCAGGGGTGGTTGTGCCATCTCCTTCCTCTGAAATGTAGCCAACAGCACCTAGCATTCATTGGTGGTCTCCCATCCAAGTACTACCAGGGCTGACCAAGCATCCAAGATCAGACAGGATCTGGTGCCTTTAAAGGTAGTGGTATTTTCAATGTTCTGAAGCCCAAAGCTGTCTAAAAATGTATGAATTCTCACCTCAAATGACAATTGGCAACTTCTACATCCTGAAGGTTTTCAGCTTTCCATTCTTACTTTAAGTATTCAGAAAGCACAATGTGTTTGTGTCATGTGAAAGTGTTTTAGCACAGCTGAGACTGTGAAACTATTTATAGCTTCCATACATAGATTTATTTACAGTGTTTATATTCTACAGTATTACAGTTTATATAGTTGTATGTTTAATTATCATGTTAACTTCCTGCCTTTGCTTATCACTCTTACCAGTAACATCTTTTTACAGCAGAGTCATTTCAAACTCTAATTTTTGTATGACAGATACGGGGACTGCATATTATTCTGAGCATGTCAGAAAAACTATTAGTATACAGTATTTCCTTTTCTGGCTTTTAAGAAAAGATTCCTGATTAACTTCACTGACCTAATGTTTATAGCACCATCTTCTAAAAGTCATTTTAAATAAATGATTACACAGTGAAGTCTAGAAAATTGCCAAGAGTTTTCAAGTCCAGTGCAAATACATCTTATTTTAAAAGGACTGTTGTTCACTTGAGCTTTTTCTGTCTTGCCTCAGGAAGAAGAACAGAGTTTTTAACACCTGTTCTCACACAGCAGTTTGGCACTCCAAGTTGACTCACTGCACTGTGTTAAATTTAAGCCTGACTGTCAAAATCTACCATCATAATCACTTGCTTACTGTGTGCCCCATCTTCCAAGTACTATTGTGAATCTTCCTTGTTGCTACTAAACACTGTTTTAAAAGAGAAGGAAGCACTTTTTAAAAACTCTGCTAAGTTAAAAGAATCCAGGTCCTGTTCACTGCACAGCTGGGGTTGCTCTTCTCAAATTATTTCTCCAACAGGAATTAGTAGATTGAGACTGCAACGTTCAGAAGCTGACTTATCCACGAGTATTTAAAATATTCATTATTGGTGGTGGCCATGGCCCCCACAAGGGGGGGGGGGCTGATAGGGCTCTAGCCTGGGGACCCAGGTGCCCAGGAATAGGAGGGGCCCTCCGGCCTATATTATTGTAAATTCTTATTATGTAAATCCATTTAGTTTTTAAAAAAATAAAAATAAAAATTATTTTGGTGTCATCATTTAAACTGTCTTGTTTTAGGCTTCCTATGGGTTTTTTTTCCAGGCTGTGAGGCCATGTTCTGGAAGAGTTTATTCCTGACGTTTCGCCTGCATCTGTGGCTGGTATCCTCAGAGAATGGTTGGGTAGGAGTGGGGGGGGTGTTATATACTGTGAGCCCCTGTTGGCGAGGATATGTAAGTTTGTGTATTTGAATGGCTAGTTCCTGGGGGGAAATATGCATGGAGGATTAGTGTCTGTTTGGCTAATGGCCATTATCTGCTGGAAATCCCCCTGTCCCTGGGTGGAATCATTTTTCAAGACTGGTAGCCAAACTTTGTTTACTTTAAGGGTTTCTTCTTTCCTTTAAAGTAAACAAAGTTTGGCTATCATTCTTGAAAAACACCAAAATCAAAACTCAACACATGCAAATGAACTCCACCCAGGGACAGGGGGCATTTCCAGGAGATAATGGGTCATTAGCCAAACTCCTACCCAACCATTCTCTGAAGATGCCAACCACAGATGCAGGCAAAATGTCAGGAGTAAATTCTTCCAGAACACGGCCTCACATCCCTGAAAAAAAACACAGAAAACCTATGGATGCCAGCTGTGAAAGCCTTCGACTTCACATTGACTTGTTTTAATTTTTATCCTAAATCCTGTAGAGTATCTCGCTGCCCTTAACCTTAGGTAGGGGGCCTGCCAAAGATCCTGGCCTGCTTCAGGATGTGGGAGCCATGGTGGTAGAACTCCTGAAATTGGATGCACAATACTCATAGCTAACCTTATCACAAAGGATTAAATGTCTGATTCCACATTGTAAGGCAATGAAATATATTATTAAGCCACTATCCATACAGCATTTCAGCTGACCTGTCTCAGAAAGAAAGTGCTTAAGCTTCTGTTTATTGTGCTCTTTAAAACAATTCTAAATTCTGCACCAGGGAGAGCTACACACTGAAATCTATATACTGTACGTTATGGAAACATATGTTTGCTCATTTTTTCCACAATTATTTCAAGTGACTACATGAGGCTTAGTTAAATCATGAGTGCATCTGTCTGAGACCCTGAAAAAATGACTTTTTTGAATGGCCATTTCCAGAATCTCCAAGTCAGCACGGCCATTGGCCATACTAGTTCATGGATTCTGGGAGGTGTAGTCCCAGAATCTATAGTCTGGATTTGTATTTTCCATGGTCTGGTTTTACATTCTACTATCTAAGGTTGCCAGAATGAAAACCGGAGAGGGCTCCTGTACCGTTAATGACTGTGCAGAAGACAGAATTTCAGCAGGTGTTGCTTGTCACCTGGTTGTATGACAAGCAAAAACAAGTCATGCCAGACTAATCTGATCTCTCCTTTTTTTATAGCATTACCAGCCTGATACATGAAGGGAATGCTGTGGCTATAGCATATCTTGATTTCAGTAAAGCTTTAGACAAGGTCCCCCATAATATTCTTGCAAACAAGTTAAAATGTGGGCTAGACAATGCTACTGTTAATTGGATTTGTAATCAGTTGACTGAATAAACCCAAAGAGTGCTCACCAATGGAGAGGGGTGGCCAGTGAGATCCATGGGATTCTGTCCTGTGCCCAGTAATATTCAACATCTTTATAAATGACTTGGATAATGGAATAGAGGACATGCTTATCAAATCTGCAGATGATACCAAATTAGGAAGGGTAGTGAATACCTCAGAGGACAGGGTCAGAATTCAAAATGACTTTAAGAGATTAGAGAGCTGGGCCAAAACTAACTAAATGAATTCTAACAGAGAGAAATGGAAGATACTACACTTAGGCAGAAAAAATGAAATGTACAGATATACCATAGGATGGGTGACACCTAGCTTGACAACAGTACATGTGAAGGAATCTAGCGGGTAAAAATCTGTATGGGGGCAAAAAAAATACGAACAGCCTGTCGTTCGTATGCATACGAACCGGCTATACGATTTTTAAGCCCCCTAAGCTCCATATGACTCCCTCTTCCCAAAGCTGGCTGGAGCGAGCAAGCCAAGCGGCAGTTTTAAATCTCCCGCTGCTTTTTTTTTTTAAAGGTTCCTGGTTTGCAGACAGTCGGTTTTCCGTATTTACAATATAAAATAAAAATAAATAAACATATAAATTCACAGACTTACCGGACGCTTGCTAGCCGGGAAACCAACATGGCGGCCGCTCCCAATTCCTTCTGTGCTAGCCCCGCCCCCTCTACTCAGCCAGCCAATCAGATTACCCTGCCTGTTCGTATGTATGCGAACGGACCGTACAGACCCGTCAGCCATCCGAACGGCGTACGGATTTCTCTTCGCGATCCGCTTTCCCTCCCGAACGTCGCGTGTGCGTATTTCAGGGTGGAAAACCGGGGCCCCCCTCTTTTGCATTCGTGTGCATCCCAACGGCCGTTTGTACCGAAGCGCGAACTTCTGCACGCCGTACGTATTATTTAAATCGTGTAGACGGGACCTTAGTAAACCACAAGCTGAACATGAGTCAACAGTGTTATGCAGCAGCTAAAAAAGCCAATGCAATTCTGGGCTGCATCAATAGGAGTATAGTGTCTAGATCACGGGAAGTAATAGTACCACTCTATTCTGCTTTGGTCAGACCTCACCTGGAATACTGTGTCCACTTCTGGGCACCACAATTCAAAAAGGATATTGACAAGCTGGAACATGTCCAGAGGAAGGCAACCAAAATGGTGAAAGGTCTGGAAGACTTTGGGCTCAGGGAGCTGGGCATGTTTAGTCTGGAGAAGAGAAGGTTAAGAGCCATGCTTACATATTTGAAAGGATGTCATACTGAAGAAGCACGTGTGTTTTCTGCTGCTCCAGAGACTAGGGACTTTATCAGACACAGCAAAAACCACATCAGAAGAATGTTACAATAACAGAAATGGGTGACATTACCAGATAGCGTCCTTCAGCAATTGCAGCGGTGTAGCGTGGGTGTGAATAAAGTGTCCCTTTTTATTGACAGCTTAGCCCATCAATAAAAAAGGGATGCTTTATTCATAGCCACACTATGTTTTCGGAATAGCTGAGGACAGCGGGTGTCTGATAATGTTGCCCTTTCTGTTCTCATAGCATTTTTCTGACATGGTTTGGGACGTGGTTTCAAAGTAGAGGAAAAGAGATTCAACCTAAACATTAGGAAGAACTTCCTGATTGTAAGAGCTGTTCAACTGTGGACTATGCTGCCTCAAAGTGTAGTAGAATTTCCTTCTTTGGAGGTTTTCAAGCAGAGGCTGGATGTGCTTTAAAGAGGAGTGCTTTAATTGATATATTCCTGCATGGCAGGGGGTTGGACTGGATGACCCTTGTGGTCTCTTCCAACTTTATGGTTCTATGAGTCTAATACTCATAGAATCTGCTGAATATTTGCTGAGATTCACTCTACTATACAACCATTAAATTACTATTAAATTAAATTATATTACATTACATTAACTACTATAAACCATTAAATCTACTATACAGCAGCCCTCCCTGGTTTTCACTGTGACACCCCTATATCAGCTCTTCAGAGTCTCAGAGTCCCTCATACTAGGGATACCAGCAACTGGATTTGGGACATACAGGTAAAACATAGCTCTGCATGGGATCCTGGCTGTGCCCAGCCCTTCTGTCAATTGGACAAAAGAAATATATACTGTACGTTCTGTATCTGCAAAAGGAGAACTAGAAATATCTGTGGCAGCATTTTGAACAAGTAGAGATTTACTCTAAAAAAAATAAAAACCCACAAATGACATGCCTCTTGAAGACCAGTGGCTTGGCAAATGACCAGTTGGAACATGGTGCACTCTGTCTTACCTTTCCCCCACTTGGCACAGAAAGAACAAAATAACTCATAAAGCAGGTCTTAAAAATAGCAGGCTTCTTACACAAGGTGACCCATTAAATCTAGATTTACAAATACACATAGGTATAAAATGTTCATCATCTTCATCATTGTCGTCAAGCTTGCCCTCTCTTGATTTGTAATGCAACCATATATAAGAGCACAGAACATGATGTCTCCATTTTTGCAAAATGACTCAAATAATAAAGCCTTAAAAGTAAAACAGTGATGCATACAATTTGATCTAAAGGGCCCAAAGCAAGACAATTCTAAAAAACAAATTACAATCAGTTTTTCATGGGTTGCCTCTATGACACGGTGGAGGAGATGAAAGGAGGAAAACAGTTAATGCAGAGGTCAGTATAACATCTGAAACAGGATATCCTGGCATCTTGAGAGTCAGGGTATTTTTTATCCACCAGGAACTGCCAAACAGTCTTTGAATCAAGACTTGTATATAAATCTGCATGAAGACAGTGAAAAAGTTAAATGTGCACAACACTTTTCTTACAATGGGAAAAGTTGCTTTCATTTTTTCCGTACAACCCCCCCCCCGCCATTTCCATAACTGGAAAAACTATTTTTCCACCACAGAAAATAATACAAAGGGGCATTTCAGCTAAGTGCTTTCAGCATTCACTCATATTTATCAGCTAGTGTTTTCCTTCAAAACAGGAAAATTACATAGCCATTCAGTGTTCCTGATTTAGAAAAATATGAGTCAGTATCAAAACATGATATCAAAGAACAATATGCCACAGAGTTGGCAGTCCGAAAGCAACAAAATATAACTATATTTTGGTTGACTTTGAATTCTTGTCACAACTGTCTGCAGTTCTCACATCCTTGATTTGGACTACTTTATGTCTCTGTTCTTTTGCAATTGGATTACAATGGCCCCAGTACTATCTCCTCACCAATATTTTGCTGCTGCCACCCCCACTCCTTCATATTATCTCAATTATCTCTTGACAAGTTCCTCATCTCAGCTCATTATATCAAGGCCAAATTTTCATGGTGGAGCCATCACTAGGAGATACTCCCTTCCTTGTACCAAACCTTGCGTCTTCAACCTGTAACCAGTACATGCCTCCCACATATAAGATCTGAAGTTTACTGGAACTTGGACATCACGCAAAATCCATTATCCAGCAAGTTGCAAATACAAGTCAACCCCTGTATCTGCGGGGGATATGTTCCAACAAACTCCATGGATACATGAAACCATGGATAATAGGGTGTCCAGGAAAGCAGGCAAAAGTATAAATAATATCTGAGAAAGCAGCCAACTCTTAATAACAAGGCTGTTTAAGTAAACTCCAGATAGGAGTTGACAGAAACAAGCAGAGATATGCAAAGAGTAATCTAGCAAACAATCCAAGAGTCATAGGCTTACAGAAGTCAGCATGGGTCCCAAAAGCAAGTCCAGAGGTCAACAGGATTAGGCAACAGCATAGTCAAGATCATTCCAAGGTCTAACAGGAGTCAAGGCAGCAGGAACATGGAGTCAAAGATAAGCAACAGGAAGCTTTCACCAGGAAGATCAGTTGATCCCTGACAAAGGCCCCATAGCTCACCCAAGGTGGATATATAGCAACCAAGACTGTGCCAGGTGGTCCTTAATGATCCGGTATTTCAGATAAAGCCTCATTGATCTCCTCCTAGCTTCCTTTTGGGATCTCTCTGCTGGCTGAAGGACGGTATGGGTAAGTCTGTCTCCTCTTCCTCCTCCTTATCTGAGTTGGCAGGGCTCACTGCTGGGACTGGTGCCAACCCACTAGGACCAGGCTCTTCCTCTGCTCGTGATTCTATGTTGGCAGGGTTCCCTGCTGGCACAGGTGTAGATAAACCTGTGCTAGGGTCCATAGGGCCATTCTGTGCCATTCCATACCCTCATCATACTCACGGGGCATGACAGAGGGAACTCTATTATTTTCAATAAGACAAGCACCAGAAGTTGACTATAGAATCACATTGGAGTACTTAGAAATGCCTAAAGACAATGTGTTTTTTCACATGTGGATAAGTGAAACCATAGATACCAAATCCGTGGCTATGGCGGTCAACCTGTACTATGTTATCTAGTTAATTAATTAAGTTACATCCCATCCTTTCCCCAATATAGGACCCAAGGTGGCTCAACAATGTGAGTTGAAACAAAATGCAGTTAAAACAATGAGCAATATAAAAGTTAAAAACAATTAAATGAATAATTATATTAAAAACATTAATTTGAAACATTAATTTCCACAGTCTGAGAGCAGCCACCAAGCACAGTCTTCTATGTCCTCTTAGTGGGACTCAGAGAAAGCCCTCACTTTAGGATCTTAAAACTCCAGCAGGTCAGATTGGGAGATATGTGGCCAGCCGACATCAAAGTGTGGTCAAGATGGCAAAAGTTATTAATGAGGGAGAAAAGACAAGTTAGAAGTAGCTGCAGCAGTTTGCTTTTTGATTGAACCTACTGGGAAAGGGCATGATTCTGCCCCCCTTCTCTCCCCCCCACTGAGTTGAGTACAAACTAATTTCACATTTTGTACTCAGTTTGCATCAACTGAAGTAAGCAATGGACAAAGAGGAAAAGTGGGAGGAGAAAAGAGAAACCAGAACATTTTCAAAGTGTCAGAAAAAGTGGGATGACAGTTGATTAATTGCGACTGTTCCTCCCAACTTGGGACAGTTGGACGGTATGAAGACCACCACCAGTTCAGGAATCAGGCCAAAGCAATTAGGAATGTGCTGCTCTGTAAGCTACTGGCCTTTTGTTCTCTTTGTAGCAATGGTGGATTATTTCATCAATATCTAGTTTCACTTTCAGCAGAACAAAGTAAGCTTTTATTGCACATAGAACAGTAGAAAAAGAAAGTGCAAGCTGAGCCAGAAGTCCCCATTCCCACAAAAATCAAGTAACTGGTTTTGGAAACGGTACCTTTTTTTTTTTAACCAGACTTCAGATTTCAGCTGGAAGATAGCTAGCTAGGGCTTTTGCAACTGTTTAAAAAAAAAAAAACATACTTTCCCCCTTCCAGTTTATATAATATTCTGTTGTTTAATGTTTGGATTTGATTTCTGAGACATCTGACTGTTCTCAAGGTTTGTGTGCCTTAACACCAAATAAATGCTATTTGGCTTATAAGAACACAAGAAGGGCTGAAAAAAAGGCTTACCGGTATCTTGTCCAGCATTTTGTTCATATGGTTGCCGGGCAGATACTTAAGGGATGTTCACAAGCAATACATAAATGCTACACCATCTGCAGTACAGAGATATACTATCTCATAGTGGAGGTAATATAGTCATCAAAATAAGTTGCCACTGATAGTCTTATTCTTCATTTATTTGTTTAATGCCCTCTTAAAGCCATTCAATTTGGTGGCCAGCATTTCTTATCTTGATATTCTTTTTGTAGAACATCAGAAAGCTAGGAATACCAGCTTGATGTGCAGAATACCAGCTTGATGTGCAAAGACTCCAGGGTCTAATTATGTAGGTGATGTGAAAGAACTCTGTTCAGGCTAGATAGACAGCCTAAGCAGATAAAAAGCACTTCCAAGGTATACACCAAGCCATTTAAATGAAATATTTAAATTGTCATGTACAGTATACACATGTTTTGTTACAGAATAAAACTAACCAGTGTCATGGCATGAGAAATCTATTTCACTTTGTGGTGGGATGGGAAATAACTGATATCCAGAAAGAGAAAAAGAACAGGAGCTAGGACTCTTCCCAGGATATGTAATAGAATCCATCCTTAAAATAAGAATCCCTGGTCCAAGGCCTCATGAAGTATCCAGTACCTTCAGGTCCCTGCCTTCTATGAATTTGTAGAGCAGCCTTCCCCAGCCTGATGCCCTCCAGTGCTGGATTACAATCCCAGTAATGTAGAGGCCAGCTGGCTATGAAACTATGAAAGTTGTAGTTCAACACCTCTGGAATCTGTTCTAGAGAAACACATGCAAGGAACTTACAGTAAACCACCCAACAATGAAGTGGTGAAGGCAATAATAAGATTGGGAGAGTCGGGGAGAGATTCCCAATCAGACAGATAGCTATTCCTTCAGTAGTGGTTGCCTGGTCCAAGAATAAATCATCAAAAAACAAATGTGTAGGAAAGGTTTAACAACAGTAATGAATGACCGTTGGGGCGGGGAGAGCATTTTGGTTTCATCCCTTGGAGTTCAGTGAGGTTGTCTGGAATACTGAAATAGGAGTTTGGCTGAAGTCATATCCATTCTGCTCTCACAAGCTTAAACATACTCAGCATTGCAACAGAATCTGCTCTAAGGGCAGAGTGCATGGAGTGCAAGGCCTGACCCTACCAGATAAGCAATCATTTAAATCAAGCCACTACTTACTCAACTCAGGAAATGTAGGAACAGGAGGAGACTTAGGAAATGTAGTTGTGTTGGTTGCTCTGTAGCTTGTACTCTAGCCTTCCTGGAGATGATAGTAAGGCAACAGGTAATTTCCACTCAGTAAATACAGCTTTAGTTAATCTTTGAGGGGTTCTAGTTTTCCATACCCCCTCCCAGCAGATGTGTGTTTTTCTAAGTTATATCCTGACACCAAGGGCCTTTTCACACTGCAGTTAAAGCTCTTTGATTCCACTTTAACTACTGTACTGTGTTTCCATCCTATGGAATCCTGCTTATATTTCAGAGGAAGGAACAGACAAAACCACCCCTGAGTATTCCTTGCCTAAGGAACCCTTATGAAATTCACAGGGTCATCATAGGTTAGCAGGCGACTTGAAGGCGCATACACAGATGCACATTTAGAATTCTCAGCCAGAGAACCCTAGTGCTTCACCAAACTACAAACCCCAGGATTCCCCAGGATGCAGCCATGGCAGTTAAAGTAGGATCATAGTGCTATAATTGTGTAATGTGGAAAGACTCTAGGAAGATTGAAGTGTGTTCTCCAAAGAACTGAATTGTGACTTGTAATGTTTACATTAAACAGAGATATAAAAACAATGTCCCATCCTGTCCCATGCAATTATAATGTACATCATTAAAAGACCCATATTATTTTAAAAAAATATTTTAGGAATGAACCACTCTATAAATATTGATCTACTGTCACTTATCAGAGACCGAAGTGAAGAGAAGCTCTATGCATTTGCTTCTAAAACTTGCTTGCTTGCATCTGAAAAGGGGGAAAAGCACATGAAGCAGTAACCAAAGTCAGAGGAAACCACAGTTCTGTTGCCTACCTTGTTACCTACATTGTGTGGGGTCTGTGAAGAACACAATCATGTCTAGATACTAATATGGAGACTTTAATTAACTCAATATGGCAGTGAGAGGCTGGGACCTTTTGACCTATATATACTGGTACTAACTGATGAGACTCACAGCCAGGAAATGAAATGAAAGTGTTTTTATTGAAAAAATAATCTTGGAAGCATTCACACTAACACTCAGGCTTCAAGCATTCACACAAGGCTATTGAAGAAAGTAAGATGTATTGGGATAGATGAGGACAGGGGTGCGACGGAAAACCAGTTTGCAGAGTCATGAGTGTTCTGGTCACTTTAATGAATTTGTGAATGACTCACTTCCAGGTGCATCCAGGAGAATTAGCACATTTCCACCCTAATTCACTTAGGTTTTAAGCAAACCTTCGCTCAGTCCCTATTCCTGGGGAAGTCCATATGTATTGTTAACCTCGTGAAGCATCAATAAATAAGCCAATGTATGAAATATAGCCAATTGATAAATTATTGGAAGGACGGGGGTGTCAGGGCAGGTAATAACCTGAACTGAAAACTCTCCCATCATGAATGTGCTCATAACCTGGGATCACCATCTGAGACCTTCCTTTGGATACCTCCTCCAAGAGAGGCCAGGAGTATGGCAACAAGCAAGGAAGGGCTCCTATAGGAGCCCACCTAGATTCACTATTACAATCTCTTCCGCATCAGGTTAATATGCTTCTCTACTGCTAAGCAGTTGATTGAATGCACTTGGCCAGTTCTAAAATATCAGCCCAAGGCCAATTGATTGTGCCAATAATTTTCATTGGAGGAAGATGTTACTTTCTGTTGTGTGCGTGTGCACATATTGTACATATAGATAGGTGGATAGATACAGTTTTAGTTGTAGTATATTAAATCTATAAAATATCAAGTCTTTTTAAAGCCATCCAAGAAATAGACAAGATAACAATAGGAGGGAAAGTTCTTGTCCAAGTCTGGATGGTGATGCAAGATTTGTACTGTTGACTGGGAAGTGGCAGTTGACTGAAGGAGACATTATAAGTGAGTTTTAAGTGAGTTGGTCCCCTTATCATCCATGTCCTGCATGTAACCCTGTCCCATTTTGTGTATTTTTGACAATGGAAGCAGCTCTGCCACTGGAGTGTATCGGTAGCAGGGTTTGGGGGGATAGGACAGTTCCACCAGTATAGCTGGCATACTGACAACACAGCTGTTTTAAAGGTATTGTGATGTTTGTGTTTTTTGGGGTGGGGAGTGTAGCAAACCAATTATTGTTCCATATTCTAAAATTAGAATGATTTTATAAGTAAAACACCCAGATCTTTGCAATGAAAATGAACCTCAGGGAAAACTGAATGCCACTCAGCACAAGCTCAGTCATGCCTTAAAAGCATACTGTCTTTGAAATGTATTACCAAATACATGGTGAAAACAGAGATTTGAAGTAGAAAATCTTGTTCTTGTAAAGACAAATGCTTAACACGGTCTTGGGGGCAGTCAAACGGGAGAATTAATTGTGGAAAATAGTGCATTACCTCACTACTGCAGCAGTGTTCATTTGTCCCCACGATCTATTCACAAGATCACTGGCATGGGAAGCTATCCGAGTTTGCAGTTCACATGGAGCATGCCCATGAGAAAAGATGGTGGTCGTGAGTTAATTACTTGACTTATTATCTCCCGAAAAGCTCCCTCACTTCCCCTCCTTTTTTGCCATTAAAAGAGAGATGCGGAAGAGCAATCTTCTGTTTAAAAACATTTTTTTTTGCTCTGCCGCTCAAAAATAGCACGATTTGTGTCCCCGAAAAACAACAATAGCGGCTCCAGCCGCTTCGCCACTGGCAAGCCCACCGCACACATCCAACCAATCACATTTTTACTTCCTGGATGTGCCCCAATTCGAATCGGTTCTTCAGATGGGCTGTTTTAAAAAAAGATTGCATGAAACAGTGAAAGCTATAATCATGCACTACTTGGAGTTTTCAGCCCCCCTCCTTCCCAATATGGCAAATCCTAGCAGGAACTCATCTAGACAAAAGGTATTCTGCCTGCGTTGTTTGAGGATTTTTTTTTTCATCGTCTAAACAACACCTTGCTCTCATCTCTCAGAGAGGACTCCGCTACTTCAGAGTCATCAAGCAAAATGAGTATTAGTGGCACAGGAAAAGAAGTTATATCCTCTTCTTCACACTGTAGCCTCAGTCTGAACTGGGAAGGCGGCAGCTGTTTTTTCTCTTTAGAATTTAGTATGACCAGTCTGAAGCACATTATTTTAACACAATCCAATCGACTTTGGTTTTACATATTTAAGGTGTTTCTATGTTCATGCAACTGCAGAAAAAGGACAGGAAATTGCAACAACTATTAACAATTATGTCATTTAGACAATGTGGATAAGGTATGGTATCCAATTATCCGGTGAGTTCCAGCTTCATCACTATCTTTGAGGAGCTAAATGTCAGTTGTAGAGTTGTGGTCTAAAGTCTCAGCTTTTTAGCTATGGAGTGCATATACCTTAAGCTACTATTCCATATCACAAATATCCAACTGCTAGCCAATACAGCCCACATACAATGAAACAGTGAAGTCTTCAAGGTCATCTCATCTAGTCATCTAAGTAAAGCACTGCACTAGCATACTCCATAGGGAGGTAGCATGATGTCTTCTTCTGTGAATTCCAGATTCAGAGCAGTGTTGTTACAATAATTTTCTGCACCAGGGCTCGCCTCTGTACTATACAAATCATGAAACATGTGCAGAGTGGAAATTTGTCCTGAGCCACTAGAACAACCTCTTTGCACAGCTCTTTGGAACTTTTTCTGTAGAATTCTTTTCTCTTGTACACAAATGTATGCAGTTTTAATTAATCAATTGAGCTATCAATTGATTAAAACTATTGCAACAGAAAATTTATTTAACTAGGTGGAACCCTGTTTTATATACCCTAGATAAAACACAAGGAAAACAAATGAGTAAAATTAAAAGAAGAGAAGGGAGCAAGCAGGAAAGTTAAGAAGGAACACTAGAAAACAAAATAGACAGACATAATAAAGGTATTGGTGGTACGAGTATATAACTGTAAGTTTTTCCTTTCATTTTTAATTACTATGACTACAAATTTTGCCTTTGAACATACATATTTATGACAGAGAATTGGGGGGACAGTTCTTCATAGAATATGGTGACCATTTAAACAGCCCTAAATAAGAAAAAAGATCTGTCTATTGAACTTTCCCTGGTACTAACCACAGAACCATTCAACTATGTTTTATGTGCTCACCAAAGAATGAGATTTAAAAGGAAATTGTTTTAGGAAATGTATGCTGTTGCATTTTTTATCACAATAAAAGTGACAAGTTGGTATAATCTTTGAGCAAGTTTGTAAAATGACAATATGGCATAATCTTCTTTTCAAAGGGATATAGCATGTACTTTTATTTGCATTTGTACAGACTCTGGTACCTGTAGATTAATTTTTACTTAGTTTCAACATCATATCTATTTTTTTTAAGATATAAAGGAAACTATTTATAGGACATTTTATTACAGTAAGCATAGTGTTTTTAAGAGTCACTACAAGGACTCTTGAACATGACATTGTATTAATGAGAAATTGGTTTGATGATCTGTGAAATATTCTTAACCAGCAAAAATTGTTTTTTAGTTAAGATAGTAATTCTGGTACAAGGTATGAAATCTATGGGGCATTAAAAAAGCAACTGGATGTTGTTATACTATGACTCTTGAGACTAGGGTTCAAATCCTGTTCAGCCATGCAACCCACTGGGTGGCCTTGGGCAGGTCACATTCCCTCCACCTTAGAGGTAACAAACCTCCTTTGAACAAATCTTGCCAAGAAAACCCTCTGATAGGGTCGCCTTAGGATAGCCGTAAGTTGGAAATTACTTGAAGGCACACAACAAGAACAAAGTGCCAGATATCAGCTGTACTTCCTGCTGTGTACCCTCATGGGCACTGAAGTCACCAGGAGACAGGTTGCAGTTTCTGTTCTGATGAATTAGAGCCAGATGTCTTCCTACAAAGCCCCATCTTTGCCTTCCATGATTTGTTATAGTTTTGATTGGCTGACATTTAGAAAACTATGCATATGACCTTGTAAAGATGGTTTCTGTTTTTAATTTTTTTCTTGCCGTTAAGGCCTAAAATAAATATTTGACCATTTTCTGAATTGATTGGATTTAATCTCATTTACCCAACATTGTGTGAGTAAGCTCAAAATACATTTTGAGGACATTATGTGACAAAAGTCCAGGTGTTTTTAAAGGGCAAATTCGGGTCTGTTTGTTTGTTTGTTTTTAAAGCATAGAAATCTTAAAGAACATTCAAAAATATTATTTTAAAGTATACATAAGAAGGTACACTTTTATTTTTTATATGTTGTTGTGGCATTGTTTGGAAGGTGTCATAAAGAGCAGGCAAGGAATATCAGCCTGTTGGGCAGATGAACAACATGACATCTATTTTCTGGAAGCATATCACTGGATAAAAGTCATCATGAAATTAGCATAGTGATAGGAAATGACTGGACTGGACATATACATACGTGACAGCCATACATGCGTAGCAACATTTTCTTTAAATCGCAAGGATCTCAAGGCTGGATGCAAAAGTCTATGGCTTTTGCCTCCATTATTTCATAACTTCCCATGTACATGAATGGTATTATATAATTTTTAAAACATGCTCTTTATTATATTATTTTTACCCTCCAAATCACGCCAGACAAAATGTAGAGCCAACAGAAATGTTTAGGGAACCTTTTAAAACCAATCTGTTCCATGAAACCTAACTACAATTAGTATATTATTTTTCTGTCAGTAGAAGGAAACTAAACTTTCTGCAGAATAGATACTTTAACTAATGCAATTCTCTCTCCCTCCCTCTCTCTCAATGGCTTGGCTAAGAGAAAAGGAATTACTTTGAGCTGGATTTTCAGGATTTTTCCTTGAGGCAGTTTTCCTTTTATCAGCCACTGTCATCATTCCTATAAACAAACAATAGTACTTGATCAAGCTTGAATCTACAGGAATGTTTTCAAAAAGAAGTATTTATGTATTAGTTTAGAAAGTGCTGTGGCAAGAAGAATGGTACAATGATATCAGAAAAAAGAGAATGAAATAATCAATGATGTAGACTGGAGTCGATTGACTTGGACTCAAGTCCGACTCAAGTCATTTCAATAACTCAACTTGGACTCAGCTTGACAATAAATGATGCACTGACTTGACTCGACTTGCAACTTGTAATTTTTAGCAACCACCTTGCTGGTCTTGGTTCAGTAACATAAGGCATTCATCCAGAAACATTATGAAACAAAAACGGTTTTCCACCATTAAACGTTTCATGATCTCACTGCTTTTTACCAGTTATGTGATGGAATAGAAGCAGTAACAGCAAATGCATTAGGCAAACAGCTTGAAGCAGAAGGATCCTTCTAAAGCTTTTCTTAGGAGCAGCAGGCAAGACTCACCCCCAGAGCGCAGAACTCATGCTTAACACATTTGCTGTCTCCCACCACCACCCAAGAAACATGCCTGCACTCTTGGGGACGAGTCTTGCCTGCTGCTTGAAGTGAATGATGCCGTGACCTTTGCTCCCACTGGTGGGGTCAGCTGTCAAGATACAAACAGCTTTCTACACTGACAAGTAGCTCCCCTCAGCATCCCCACACACACCCCACCACCACCTCCTTTTTTTCTGTTAAAGTTGGCTTCCAGATTTGAGATTTGACTTGAAAGTACCTTGCAGGGACTTGAGACTTGATGATAGAGACTTGAGACATGGCGTAAAAGACTTGAATATATCACTGAAAATACTGTACAGTAATAGTAACACAGAGAGGTAACCTACTCTCCCCCCCCCAAAAAAAACAAATAAACCCACATCCTTCAACCAAGAAGTAAAATGGAAGTTGACATTTCACTCTGATGAAGTAGATTTAAGTCTAAGAAAGCAAATGTTACCAACTTCTTTCTTTCTCTCAGTTAGTTTCAAAGATGCTACAAGATCCCTTTGCATGCCACTCCTCATAGAGTAGTCCTACACAACCTTGAATGGGAACCTTCATTTCCATTCTTGTATGATATTGCACAGATCTGAAAATCTGAAACATTAAACAATAAAACACAGAGGTTTGAGTTGGAATGTAATCACACATTCTTTGTTTGATCATCTTCCATCTAAGCCCAAGCATCAAATGTTCTATTTTTATTAACCAGAAGGAACCATATGAATATTATTTATCCCATTCCAGCCAGTGAATATTGAATGAATAAAATAGATATTTAGCTGTTCCACTTACTCCGGCTATGATGGAGTAATAAAAAAATTAAATATTCAAATTCATCAAACGTAATATTTTAGAACACCTAGGATTTATTTAAAGAAAAGAAAGACGTCTATAACTTTTTAAATTTTGTGTCTGATGATTCTAGAGAGCAAACCACCTGATAGTGACATGTAAGTAAAAGTTGCTTTTTATCTTAGCCTAATTGTGTATGGTCTAGTGTCTTGACGATAAAGGCTTTTAAAACTTCATTGCAACATTATTTCATATTTCTAAATATAAAAGAGCTTGAATACACCACTGGATTAACATTTAACAGCATTTAAAAGCAGTCACTGAGAGAAACAATAGGTAAATGCTCTTGCATCCCACAGCTGCTATTTTTCATGTGAACTTTAGGATTGTGACCGGTGTTTTAAAGCAGACATGTTTATGTGAGCTATTTTGGCAGAAGGATGTTCTCACAACTGTATAAGACATATCCTAGTTTCTCTTGGTTGTGATTGTCCAGAATTTCAAACCACTGCTTAATCATGCAGTTACTATCCATTTTACATTGCCATCTCAGCTTCAGAGTTTCAGCACAACCATCACTCCATCCAGCCTGGTATTGTTTATTTTGACTATTAGAATGGTCCGCCCTCGAAGGTTAATGGAACCAACTGGATTCCAGAAAGCCTTGGAGTGTTTATTGGTGATTCTGTTGAAGCCTTGGTCAATACCTGGAACACCGACCTTACCAAGGCTATCGACACGATCGCTCCCAAGCATCCTCTCCAACCTGCTTCAAATCGCCATCCATGGTATACTGAAGAACTTAGGAAGCTGAAGCGGGTTGGACAATGACTAGAGTGCGTCTGGTGAAAAACTCGGCTCTTGTCTGACAAGACTCGTCATAGGAAATTTCTTTGTTCCTATAGAGAGGCAATACGTGCAGCGAGGAAATCCTTCTCTTCTGCACGTATTGCGTCTGCAGAGTCTCACCCAGAAGAGCTGTTTAGGGTGGTGAGGGAACTGACACAGGTTCCACCTGTGCAGAACTCATTACTAAACCTGACAACGGCCTGCTGTGATGCATTTAACAACTTCTTTGCAGATAAAATCTTTCAGAGAAGAGCCAATTTGGATGCCGGGGTTCGAGCAGATTCAATTGATGAGGTTATACTGGATCAGTTTCAATCTGTAAGTACCGATCACATGGACAAGCTCCTTGGTAGAGTGAGGAAGACTACCTGCCCTCTTGACCCTTGCCCTTTGTGGCTGGCCATCCAGGGGGATGATGCCTTGAGGCTGTTCCTCAGGGACATCATCAGTGCATCGCTTAGGGAAGGTCACGTTCCATCTTGCTTGAAGGAAGTGGTAAGGTTAGACCGCTCATAAAAAGACCTTCCCTTGACCCTCTGGATATGAAGAACTATAGGCCAGTCTCCTTATTACCTTTTTTGAGCAAGGTGATCGAGAGGGCGGTTGGTTTTCAACTCTAAGCTGTCTTGGAAGAAACCGATTATCTAGATCCATTTCAAACTGGCTTTAGGATGGGATTTGGAGTTGAGACAGCCATGGTTGCCTTAGCTGACAACCTCCGCCTGAACATCGACAGAGTAATGTGACCCTGTTGGTGTTACTGGATCACTCAGAGGCTTTTGATACAATAGATCACAACATCCTCTTGGATCGCCTGAGGTTAGGAATCAGAGGCACTGCGCTGCAGTGGTTCCACTCCTTCCTCTCAGATAGATTCCAGAGGGTGATCCTCGGGGACAGTTGCTCTGCAAGGAAAGAACTTAATTGTGGCATCTCACAAGGCACCATCCTGTCCCCGATGCTATTCAACATATATATGAAGCCGCTGGGAGAGATCATCCGGAGGCATGGGGTGGGGTTTTATCAGTATGCTGATGACACCCAGATATATTTCTCCATGACTCGGTCGTCGGCTCTGACTTCAGATGGTGCCTCTTCTCTCAATGATTGTCTTAGGGCAGCAATGGACTGGATGAGGAAAAACAAATTGAAGCTGAATCCAGACAAAATGGAGGTTCTCACGGTAGCAGCCCCAAACCCAGGTACTAGGGTACAACCTCCAGTCCTGGATGGAGTCACACTCTCCTCCAGGGACTGTGCTCACAGTTTGGGGATGCTCCTCATCGCTCCAGATGACAAATCAGGTAAATACGATGGTCAGGAGCGCCTGTTATCAGCTTTGGCTGATCCGCCAGCTGCACCCTTTCCTGGAAGTCAGGGACCTTGAGACCGTGGTGCATGCTCTGGCAACCTCCCATCTTGATTTCTGTAATGCACTCTACATGGGGCTACCCTCGTGCTTGGTCCACAAACTTCAACTAGTACAGAATATGCCAGCCAGACTGGTCTCGGGTACATCTAGAAGAGACCATATAACACCAATCTTAAGATCACTTCACTGGCTGCCCATTAGTTTCCGGGCCCAGTACAAGGTGTTGGTTATCACCTTTAAAGCCCTAAATGGCTTGGGTCCATCCTATCTTCGAGACCACCTCCTTCCATATAATCCTCCCTGTGCACTCAGGTCCTCTGGGAGGAATCTGCTGCAACCTTTAAAAACTAGGCTCTCATCAACCTCCTAGAGGACCTTTTTGGCTATTGTTCCCAAATTATGGAACAGCCTGCCGGATGAGATCCCTCACATTACCACCTTAAACAGCTTTTTAAAAGCTCTTAAGACGGATCTCTTCCAGCAGGCCTTTCCTGAATAGATACCCAGCCATCAGACAGAAAAAAATCTTATTAGTCCAATCCCATCCAGCTTTTTATTGTGTTGTTTTTAGTATTTTTAGTAATTATTAAGTATGTTTTAAATGTTTAATTATTTAATTGTATTTTAAGGGGTGGGTGGGATGGAGGGGTTTGTATGTATATTTTAATGCTGTAAGCCACCCCAATTGCATTTTGTAGAGGGGCGGGATACAAATAAATTTTAGTAGTAGTAGTAGTAGTACTTTCTGGTACATTAACACAAATAACACCAGTGGTAGACACAAATCGGGGGCGGGTAAAATGTGGACTGCAATGCTGCTTTTGAGTTCCACACAGGCTACCCAGCATCCCTAATTTATTTTTATTTTGCCAAGAGCTCATTTGAAGAAAATAGGGGGCATGGGGCACTTTTGTCATGTTTTTTCCTGCTTCCCTCAGATGTTTCACACCCAACAGGCACCTTTGTTCCATGAGCTTTTCAACCAGGTTGGGGAAACCCTATGCAGCACATAAACAACCCGAGGGGAAGGGGAGCCAAATAGCAAAAAAACCCCGACAGCTTCCATTTTACTTCCTGATTAAAGTGTGGGGGTTTTTTTAATTTAAAAAAAATTAAGGGATGGGGTGGGGTGGGGGTTGCAAGGTCCTGTATTTGCCTCCCAACCCTCAGCAATTGCCTAGCTCTGCTTTAAACAAACCACAACCAAGGGTATGTTCCCATAGAGAAACTATTTCAGAGTATTTTTCATTAATGTCAGCTTCTCATACTATCATCAGTGTTTGTGGTTCTCAGCATAGTTAGAGGGTTGTTTTTACTAGCGTCCCCCCCCCCGGTCAGGAACTCCTCATTCATATTCCAAATATTTCTTAGATCTGCCTAAATACCATTTAAGGTCATGCCTGTTCCTAGATGTACCTTGTCCTCCAACTCTGTAAAAATTCCTCCCCCTAAAGGAAGTACCAAATGGTGCAGAATGTGTTCTTCTGATCTTGCACCTGAAAAATTAGTGATGCATGGGTGGTGTTACACCCTACCTCTAGCCTGCCTCCCTCTTGCACTGAAACACTGAAGCTGTGTGAACTGCAGGACATCCTAAAAACTGAAACTGCCTATGTTTAGATTCAGTGTCTCAATGGTGAGTTTGTATTCCAAAATTTAACATTCAGTTTGTGTCGATGTGTGTAAAATTCTGTTTCACAGCTGGCTAAAAGTGTCATCAAGTACAGTACGACCCCATATCTGCAGAACTGGTACCCACGGATTCAGTTTCTGCATCTGTAAAAACGTGGTCTCTTCAGGCATTTTCTAGGTCCTCTAGCACAAAATCTATGGCATGCTTGGGCCCGAAGTTGTTCATTTTCAATAGGGTTCGCTATTATCTGCGGTTTCCGGTATCTATGGTAAGTCTGAGAATGTATCCCATGTGAATATGGGAGTCATACTAGCAAATAAGTGTACTCGAGTAATTTTCAGTAGTTGCCTGTGCTTCATAACCTTCTAAATCTACAACCATTTCACCCACCTATTCCTTCATCCTGAACGAACCCCACATCTATTGGGCAACTGTCAAGGCCATATTGCTTCAAGAGGTCCCAACAGTGGCAACCCTGACCTTCTGCTATTTGACGGTAGCAAACAGCACTACCAGAGAAGCCCCCTCCCCAGTCTCTTGCTCCAAAACATGTTGGTAAACGTCTTTCTCTTTTCAACCTTATTGTACACTATATGGCTGCAAATATTAGGCCCAGTGGCTTAGCCAATGGTGGGAACAAATTAGACCCCACTACACAGCTCAAAGCATATACAGTAAACTACTGCTGCTTCCCAGTTCTATCAGCAGTGTACAGGGTTGGAGCTGAGTGGCCAGTTCCCAGGCCACCCAGAGGGAAAGAACAGATAAATAAATGGGGGGAGGGGAGAGAACGTCCCTTGCTCTCTGGAACAGACTGAAGTATTATACAATAGGAAATTCTGGACCCATGGCCCAAACAAAGAGAATGAGCAAGAGGCAGTGTTATCTTCTTGGAGGAACAGCTGCTACATCTAAACACTTGTCTTTTTTCTCTGGGTGTTATAGAAAAGAAGACTCAGAGCTTGTCTACACTTAAGGAGGAAAAACTGACTCTCCACAGTACTGTACTGTATTAGCAAGTTGCAGCAGCTGCAACCTGTTTTAATGGGTTTACAGCCCTCATAAACTTTGCATGCTTGCTACTTGCATTTTTAAATCTGTTGCCCCCGAACTTTAAAAAAACAAAACTATTTCTATGGTGCGCACAAGTGATATTCCACCTTCTCCCCCCTCAAAAAAAGAGAGAGAGAAAGATAGCACAAATCCCTGTTTTATCACCTTAGCAATCACTCGCTAAGGTGAAAATCCAACATGGAGGCAGCAGGCGTTTGCCCTGTAATCCAGCCCCGCCCCCTGCTCTTGTCCAGCCAATCAGGTTTGCACTTTGTCTTGTATGGGGAAGCAATTCATGTCAAAGTGCTTGTCTTAATGAACGAAAATGCACATATCACTAGAGCTTTTTTTTAAAAAGTCAGGAAAAGTGGTGAAGGCTTTCCTTGCGTAGTTTTCTCTCTTTTGGGCCCCCTTCCTTCACAATACGATGAGACAATGTGGGATCCCATTAAGACAGCTCATTTTCTGAGTGAATTTTGTGAGGAGTATTTTCACCGTATAGACAACCCCAGAACTAGATCTTTACCACAGTGCTTCCCAGGGAGAAAGCAAAAGTGAAAAGAGGTGGCAAACCTTCTTTGCAGGAGGGACTGATGCCTTCTACCTCTCACCCATCCTTTCTTACTAGGCCTTGGAGAGAATACAGTACTGGGCACCTCCACTGACTAGAGAATGTGCAAGTGATATAAGATACTTTTTGCAGGAGGAGTAACAACCTCTTCTTGCCCATTTGCTCTCTGAGCCATGCAGCTGTGACATCAAAACACAAAGAAAGATTCAACCACTTTGGGTGCTGCAGCAGAAAAGTCGGGGCCCACTGAGATCAGCCAGAGCAGGTACCTGCACAAAGTAAGTGAACAGCAGCTATTCCTTCAGAGACCATCCTTTCTACCTGCTTAGTTACCCTTTTCTCCATAGGCAGCACAGAGGATCAGGGTCACTTACAGAGCACATAAGCAAGACAGACCAAAGGACATCTGCTCTTTGCCAGATCAGGCAGTGATCTCTAGGCAGCATAGCAAAGATGATTGGGTCCTACTGGGCCACCAAAAGGAAAGGAAACACAAACCACTGTTGCAGACTGTCCACAGGCCTTGTTCTATCTTTGCTGTGCATCGGGTAGGCTCGTCCACAGCTCTACCTCCTAGAGAGCAAGCCTAAGCAAATGAGTTTTGCAAACAAGTGGAAAGACCAAGAAGGCCCACTACTACTGAGAAGAATGGCTACTGCCTCTGTCCATTTTCTCATGCCCCTTCCCCACTTTGGGAGGAGTGTACAGCAGGAATTTTGGCCACAATCCCCACCTCTGCACCACCCAGAAAAAAGAGCATGAAGGCGAGCTATTAAGGAGAAGCAATACCTTTTCAAAAAGTGGCTACTCACTCCACATAAGCAACGTGAGGGATTGGGCCCAAAACAGCCAGCCAGAGGGCTGGGGAGGCAGCCACCCACCCATCCCTCCTCTTGCCCCACTAGCCCTTCCCTCTGGGCAGTTGTGCAGTAAGCTGCCTTCCCACCCACCATCCCTCCCTCCCCAGGAGGTCTAAAGACAAGTGTACTACTGAGCAAAAGGTCTTCCTCACAGGAGGCCACCTCTTCCTCTCATGAGTCAGCAGTCTGATGCGGCAGCTAAAAAAGCCAATGCGATTCTCAGCTACATCAACAGGATTATAGCATCTAGATCAAGGGAAGTAATAGTGCCACTCTATTCTGCTTTGATCAGACCTCACCTGGAATACTGTGCCCAGTTCTGGGCTCCACAATTCGAGAAAGATATTGACAAGCTGGAACGTGTCCAGAGGAGGGCAACCAAAATGGTGGGAGGTCTGGAAGCCATGCCCTATGAGGAGTGGTTTAGGGAGCTGGGCATGTTTAGCCTGGGGAAGAGCAGGTTAAGAGGGGACATGATAGGCTTATTTAAATATTTGAAGGAATGTCATACTGAGGATGGAGCAAGCTTGTTTGCTGCTGCTCCAGAGACTAGGACATAGAGCGAAGGACTCAAACTACAGGAAAGGAGATTCCACTTAAACATTAAGAAGAACGTCCTGACAGTAAGAGCTGTCTGGAAGTGGAATGCACTGTCTCGGAGTGTAGTAGACTCTCCTTATTTGGAGCTTTCTAAGCAGAGGCTAGGTGGCCATCTGTGAAGGGTGCTTTGATTCTGTATTCCTGCAGGGAGGGGGTTGGACTAGATGGCCCTTGTGGTCTCTTCCAACTCTGTGATTCTATGGGGTCATTTACACAGGAAAAAAAACACTCAAAGAATTTGCCCAGATTCCTAATGGTCCTCACGCGTTTCTGGCCAAAGTCGCACTATTCAGAAGGAGGGGGACAAAAATACTCTTGAAATGTGCAATAACTGCTATTGTAATTTTTCCCTAACTTTTTTGAAAAGAAGCTATATATTTGGGGAAATGCACACAATTGGACATCTGTACAACAGATTCGCAAGCGGTCATCTATACAATCAATTTGCAAAAGGGCAAAATTCGCAGTGGTAAGAAGGAGGAGTTTGCCACACTGCCTGTGGGAGGGAAGGGGCATGGCTGCCTCCCGACAGAGTCTTTGGGCCTTTGGTATGCCCTCCCTCACTGCGCTGCAGACTCTGGCCATAGAGGAGCAGCCTTGGGAACCTCAGGAGTGGTGCAGCAGCATTGTTGTTGTTGTTGTTGTGCCTCAGGCTGCACCCCTTTCTGTGCCATGGACTCTGGCCCTAGAGGCCTTGGAAGCAGCAGTGGTGGTGGGGGGGCACGGCCAAGGCCCAATGACAGCCTCAGGTGCAGCGCAGTGTTGTTGTTGTCATTGGGCCCTCCCCCCCCCCACCATGGACTGAAGAACTTTCTAGCTCCCAGCCCCACAATATTTTTAACTTTCGGGGAAGATTTGGGAGGAAATTTTCGTTCCTGAATGGGCCAAAACTGCCTTAACAATGCAGCATTTCATCCCTAGTATTGCAAAGCCCCCCAAGCCTCCCCCAAACAGCAGCGGTGTTGTTGCTGGTCAGGCCTTTGGCTGCCCCCCCCCTCATGCTTTGCCACGGGCTCTGGCCCTGGAGGCCTCGGGAGCGGCTGGCTGCGTGAAGTGCAAAATCGCAACGTCTTCGCTACAGGGCCGGTTTAAGGCACCAGAGGTGTCAGCATCCGCAGGGGACCCCATCATTGTGGGGGCCCCATAGTAATCCTCCTCCTGCAAAAACATGATTAGTAATAATCTAAATATCCTGTACTGTGAATAGCTTAGGTTGAGTTAGGTTACATTGACCTGAGATAAACATATGGACCCTCCAAAATAAAGCATTGCAGGGGGCCCCAAAATTCCTTAAACTGGTCCTGCTTCGCTACAACCACTTTCCAAGAAAATCATGGGAACAAATGGCCACTGGTACTAAAGGGAGGTAAGGCAGGCCAAACTAGATTTATCAGAGTACCTAAATCACCAGACTAACCCAATTGAGTATTTCATGGACAAAAGGGTCCTGAAAAAGTTGTGGGACTTGAGATGGAGACTCTACCATCAGGTTCTTAATCTGAGGGGAAGGAGATTTTGAGTGATGTGGCACAAAAGGAGATGATCAAACGTTTTGTCCAGGACTGCCCGAGTGCCCGGGAAACATGGGAGGAGGTGGCCCAGGTCCTGGATTGGCCAGATTTGGCATAACAGGCTTGGGAGACAGTGCTTTCAGGGACTGCACCTCCAGGGAAGCCAGAAAGTAAGCGGCCCAAAAGAGGAAGAGGAAGGAGTCTAGTTCCCCAGCTGTGAGTTTTTGGACAGTGCTCTGGTCCACGGTGCGCCTGGTAAACCTCTATGTGATGTTAGGGTTAGTTTTCCAAAGACAAAGGGAGGTGAAAAGTCAAAATCTGCATGATGTAAAAGACACTGCTTATTATTATTATGTGAAGAACGTAATTGAAAATTTAGCTCTGAGTGAAAAAGAGTAATTGCCAAACCATCATTGGAAAAAGTTTTGGCCACGGTTTAGTGAGACAACCCCAGCAATAACAAAAAAGGATATTTTAAATAAATATTTTATTATCATTATTGTATTTTTGTATTATTTTTTATTAATCTTTTATTGATTTTTTTTCTTTTCCAAATAGGTATAATTGTAATGTGTAAATATAATGTGATTATAGTGTGTTTAGATTAAGAGAAAAATGTATTAGTGTTAGGATAGTTTTATGTTTGTATTAGTAAGAAAAAAGGAAAACAATTATTATTATTATTATTATTATTGTGTTATTGTTATTGTTACGGCCTTTTGCGGTCGGGTGTATTTTTCAGTAGAATGGTCTTATTCCAATAAAAACATTCCTAATCCCCATGACTTGTCTCCCTCCCTCTGCCCTGCCTAGCAGAGAGGATTAGGTCCAGCAGCCGGCGTGGGTCAAAGAGAAGAACTGGGCCCCGGGCAGGGAGGGAGGAGGGACACACTGCTGCCGACCCCGCCCTTCCCTCCCTGAATCAATTCATTCTCTCTCCTCAGGCCGGCCTCTCCCCCCGCCCCGCACCCCCCGGAGGTGTCCTTGGCGCCTGCGCAGTAGTGACTCAGGGAGGCCGGGACGCTGCGGGCGGGCGGAGGAATGTACGTTACGGTTAAATAGTGGGTTACGGCGGCCGCAGAAGGAGCGGCGGCGGCGCTTCCACGGAGATAAAATAAGGGGCGCTGAGGGGGGTTATTGTCGGCCGGGCCTCCTCAGCGGCGCCACCACCAGCACCAGCAGCTCAAGGGCCGGGCGGAGAGGAGGACAACGGCATCGGCTGAGGAGAGTCAGGGGCTCCATGGCGTGGCGGGCTCGTGGGCGGCCGCGGCAGCACCCCCAGCCCCTCCACCCTCACTGCTAGCGGCGCTCCTCCTTCTTCGGGACTGGCCGACGGGCTCCCTCGCTCCTCAGCCCCCTTCCTCGGATTGCGCCGGGGGTCCCAGAGCCAGAAGCGGCGGGGAAAGAGACAGCCGCCGGGGCCTCCTCCTCCTCCTCCCCACAGGGGCGGCTGGGCGGGCGCGCCGGGGACTGGAGTAGAGTTGGCGGCATCCTCCTCATCATCATCCTCATCCTCCCCTTCGTTTCTTGCCTCTATGATGAAGTTCAAGCCCAACCAGACTCGGACCTACGACCGGGAGGGCTTCAAAAAGCGGGCGGCGTGCCTGTGCTTCCGCAGCGAGAGGGAGGACGAGGTGAGGGAGAGAAGCAGCCGTGGCTGGGCGAGGGAGGGAGAAGTCGGGGGGTGTTTGTGCTTGGGGGGGTCCTTTCTGGCCATGGGGGGGAGAAGTCGGGGTGGGTGCGGGGTCTTATCCATCCAGCCACCCCTCCCTTCCTCCATTTTCTTCTCTCTGAGGCGGCGCTGGGATGCCGCCTCGCCCAGCTGCGCCTCCCTCCCTCCCTCCCTCTGTCCGCCTGTGACCCCCTTTGTGTGCGAGGTTGTGCACAACCGACTGGGCTTGACGCCCCCTTGCGAGTCTGTCCTTTTCCTCTCCCACCACCCCAAGGCTGCTGGAGGAGCCGAGGTGTCGTCTCGCAACACAATTCGCTTTCTCCTCTTCCGAGCCAGGCCCGGTCGGATCTCTCCCTGTGTTTGTGTGTGTGTGGAGGGAGCTTATCGGTCCAGGCCTCCTGTCTTGTGCAAGGGATCCATCCAGCTTTTTAGTATCTTTGCAACAGGGGGAGTGGGAAGGGAGACTCCCCCCCGATGCGGAGCGGATCAAAAACTGGTATTAAAGCGAGGAATGCTATTCCAGAACACGGCCTCACAGCCTGGGAAAAAACCAAGGAAAATCTATGGATGCTGGCTGTGAAAGCCTTCGAGGAGCGTGTGTGTGTGTGTGAAGAAGCAGCTACTCTAAAAAAGCACAGGGCAGTTCGTCTTTAAATGGCCGCTGGAATGGAGGTGCTTTTGGAGCACGGCGCATCCGTAATAGTCTTGTCACTGAGCCGGAAAGATCTGGCTGTCTCCGAAAACGGCATGGTCTGAGTTCAACGACCTCGTCTTCAGAGAGAGGGCAGATCGAGTTGCTTTTGTGGCACCATTTTCAGAGCAAGCCTCTCTCTCCCCCCCTCCCCTCGGCCAACTGGCAGAGCAGACAGGTAGGCGGCACTAGCTCCTATTTATGCAAGAGTAGTAGTCTACACAGTACTGGCCCGTCTTGCTGCTGCCCCATCTTCGTTGCTTCCTTCGGTATTCAGAACAGCTACAAATCTGTAATATTTGATTAGGGTGTGTGTGTGTGTGTGCTGATAAGTTACAATCTTGCTCAAGCAAAAATAGTGGAAGCTGCTTTGAAATGTTACACAGAGGTGTCATATAATGCATCATATATGATGGGGTGGTTACAGGTGCCTACCACAAAATTGCTTCTAAGGTAAAGGACACATAGAAATAGACTTTCTTGCATCCTTCTTTAAAAAGGTAAAAGAGTACATATCATACACATACTATCAGTTCCACTGGCCAGGAAACCTGCTTGTCCTGCTGCCTTCTTTAAAGAGTTTCATTGTACAGTACTGTTAATTTTTTTTGCATGTGTTCTTGCATTTCAAAGCAAGATGTCATTATCCATTCATGTCACAAATAGTGCACTCAGGAAGTCAGCGTTCACTACACTTTGGGGAATGTATTAATTCCCTCCTGAGACTTGCAGAGCCTACTCCAGTAATCTTAGCCTAAATACTAAATAACCTGGCTAAAAAGATTCTGCATTCTGTCAGTGTTGTTGATGACCCTAAGTTTAAGCTTTTAAAAATATACAGACAATTGGAAAGAAGGGTGCTATAATATGCAAACTCACTTGGGAGTGGTTGCCACTGAACTCAGTGGTCTTGAGTAAATATGATTATTCTTTAGGCAGTATATTAATGTAGTGTTTAGCTGTTTGTAGAACATGAGACAGTGGTTTAAAAATGAGACAGAAGTTTAAAAAATGTATTTTTTTAAAATGTGTAGGCAGCAGAATTTTTAAACTCAGATAGTTGACTTGTTCAGTTTCAGTCAGCTGAAAACTGTACTTCAGACTAAGTATAGAATATTGTTCTTTGCTTTCCCTGTAATCAAAAGTCTTGGTAGTAAGATGTCTAAGGAATAACAAGTGCTAGTTGCCTTTTAGAAATGCTTTACAATTGCAGCAGGGGGAAGCCTAGGCTGTTTCTACAGCATCTACATTTTCATCTCTGCCAACACCAGTACATGATGGTACTGTCACACAACTCAAAGACAGTTCTGCCAAAACAGACTTGGCTGTAGCAGCTGTTGGCAAAAAAACCCCATATTCCATTATGCAGTTGTATAGTATACCAGTGTATTTGGATCCAACACTTGCTGAAAGTGTTACCGGTCAGATAGCTCCACCCATATGGTACTGAGACATTTGGTGCTGAGATATACAGAACAGTTAAAACTCTTAAGTGAATTGTACCTGACTGACTGCAGGTATAGTACTTTACCTTTTGCTAGACTCAAGTGGCTCCTCTCTCTCTCCTCTCTTGCCAATAAAATGGCATGTAAAGCTTGTTTATGTTGGCACCACTATACCATTATATATAGATAGATAGATAGATAGATAGTTCTCTTGGGTATGTTGCTGTTTCCAGTGTGCTGATTGGCTGCTTAGGAAACTGACCAACCAATCAAAGCTTGCTTGGGCAGCCAATCAGCACACTGGGGGTGGGAACATGTGGACCTTTAAGTCCTTTCTAAACATGGCCACCAGCAGAGGAGGTGCAAGTAGTAGGGGGATGTGGCATGGTGTGTGTGTGAGCGGGGGGGAAGTGGGGGTGCGAGGAGGGTGGGGAGGGGTGCCGGGAGGTTGGTGGGGGGGGCGGAGTGAGGCCCAGGGGGGGGCAGTTGGGGAGGTGCACGGGGGTGGCATGGTGGGGTGGTTGGGGAGGGGCATGGTTCGGGGGTGGGGAGGTTGGTGCAGAGTGCGGGGGGGTGTTGAGCATGGGGTGGTGAGGGGCAGGGTGGGGTGCAGTGTGGGCAGGAAGGTGGCGGGGTGGCAGGGGAGTGGGGAGGTCAGCGAGGGGCACGAGGGGCGGTGAGGGACACGGGGTGGGCAGCAAGGTGGCATAGGGGTGGGGTAGGTGGCGAGGGGCATGGGGGGTGGCGAGGAGTGGGGAGGCAGTGCAGGGGAGCGGCATGTGTACTGTCGGGGGTGCGTGTGTAGGACATGGGGTGGAATTGTGTATGCTACACGAAGTATAGCTAGTATATTAGTAAAATTGGATTCCGCCCACCTCCACTTTCTTAGGCTAGTAATCTCTCTGTAAATTGAGAATTTAGTTCTTGAAATGGCCAGTTGATAAGGAATGTAGTAAAATATTCTTTTAAATCCCCAGTTGATGTTTACAGCGTACATGTGAAAACACAATTTTAAAATCAGATTTGTAAATTTAAAATTATGTTTATATTAAATACAATATTAAAATTAGATGTTTTTTAACATTTAAACCTACACTTAGATGGTTATTCCAATTTAAAATATTAAAACTATGTTTAATCTTGAAGCTGCTTTTCTACAGTACAGCAAACTTTGGCCATGGGGGTAGAAATCTGACTGCTGAGGTTACATATTATAAATAATGTAAATCATGTAGTGCTTGTATCATCACTGCTTGCATACTTCCTTTTAAAGCTGGGTTTGGTGAAGTATGGCCTTCCAGATGTTATTGGACTACCAGTCTCATTGGCCCTGGCGAGCATAGGAATTCCTGGGGAGGAATTCTGGGAGGGCTTCATTTTGCTCATCCTGTTTTTAAACCCAGATATATAGCAAGCTATTTCCAGGGAAAGGAATTGACAAATCACCTCTGATTATTCCTTGCCTAAGAAAACCCTATGAAATTCTTGGTGTCGCCATAAGTTGACAGATGACTTGAAGGTACATCCACACAATTACAGCAAGTGATCACTTGCTAAGATTCATGGGGATTTTATCTTGCATCTCGCCATGATTGCTGCACTGAGCCCATACAGAAGATTATATTTTTCTATTTATTAACTTCAGCTATAATGTATTCATTTATCAAAATTTAAATATTTAAGGTTGTGTCAACCAAGATCCATTCGCCTAGTAACTATTGTCCTTTGCTTCAAGAAAGTACTGGATAGCTGAGAGCCTGCCTGATCCTACACTTATTTAATTGGAAGCAAGTTTCACGTATAGTGGGACTTCCTGTCAAATAACCTTTTTAAGTATAAGGAGACATACTAATTCAGCAGTGCAAAACACATGTGTATTGCATAGAGATTTGGAGCTGTGCTTCCAGGCTGCATGAAGTCTGTTGGAAATCAATGTTTTGTTTGTATATGTGTTTGTTCAGGAAGACTCTGCATTCCCAATGAGAAATGGTCTTTTTTAAAAAAATTGGTCAATCAGCTTGCAAGCAGAACATGAACTGTGATGATGCAAGCAGAACATGAACTGTGAAAACCAGTCCCCAGCATTCTCACATTGCTCTGTTTTACTGGGCTGCTACAAATATCACTGAATGATACAAGATTTAGTGTTGTGAAAGAGTACAAAAATACTACTGTAGCCAAGTGTGTATGTGACTTGAAGTTGCCTGTCTACTTATGGTGACAGCATGAATTTCAAAAGGTTTTCTTAGGCAAGGAATACTCAGAGGTAGTTTTGCCAGTTCCTTCCTCTGAAATATAGTGGACAGCACCTGGTATTTGTTGGCCGTCTCCCATCCAAGTGCTAACCAGGGATGATCCTGCTTAGCTTAAAAATTAGATGGGATCTGTTGCCTTTAGGGTATTTAGGCAGGTTACTGTGGTCTCTAGTTGCATATCTTAATCATCTTGCTAGTATTCAGTTCTATGATGTTTGTGCAGTTAAGCTCACATAGTATGGGGGCTGTAGAGGGAGCTCTAGCCATATTGATAAGAGAGCTGCCTCATACCTTAACTGCTATTGTTAGTTAAATAGTAGACTTTCAAGAAGTTAGGACAATAACTTTTCCAGAATGTTGAATACTCTTGAGTTAGTAACTTCGTAGATCCACTACTTTCTAGAAACACATGAACAAAGATTGTCCTTTGTTGTGAACTGACTTACTTTTTGCGCTTATTTAAAAGGCTTAGCAGATCTGGTGATGATGGAAGAATTTGTCACATTTTCAGGAATAGGAACAACAGTTGCTTGGGTCTCATGATATTCTCCTGGAACAACCAAGGCATTTTTCTCCTTAAAAGAATCATTATTTTCCCTTTCTCAAAAGTATATTGTACTGTATGTCAGAAAACTGTTGTTCTAAATTCATGCAGACTACTAGGCTTACTTTGAATGTAACTTCATGTTCTTGCAATATAGTTCATAACAGGCATAACAAAATCAAAGAAATTGCAAATGCTTGGAAATATGAAACCAAATGTTGTTACAAAAGACAACTCTTGCAGTTCTATCCTTACCAAGTGCCTGTTAGTACTCTATTGGTGAGAGCTAGTACTGTCAGTTGGTAGAGACTGCCTGTGACTTTTAATTAGTCTCCACAGGGCTAGCCAGAATCAAACTGTTCCCAGTAATGAAGGAAGGAACTGGCACCTCTGCACCTCTGTCAGGATGAAGATAGCTTAAAAAAAAATAAAACCAACTACAAGTAAGTAAGGATATCTTGGTTGGTGAGTTCTTGATTAAGGCATATTTTTCTTACAATGAATTTCTGAGGAGTTCAACCCTATAGAATCATACCGGGGGGGGGGGGCATACCATGGCACCACTACCAATTCCTTCAGTTGCCAAAATTTGGTGGCAGGAAGAGTAGTATTTGTAGTTTCGAAGTAGCTTTTAAAAAAGAGGGCATATACAGTTCTGCAAAACAAAACTGGAGTTAGCTTTTAAAGTAAAAGCACCACTCTTTTTACCACTGTACTGCTAGATTTTGTGGCAGCAAAATTAGCAGTGATGGCAGGGGACCTACAGACAGCTGCAAAAAGGAGGCAGGGACTGCATGTCAGCCACCCCTGTTTTAGAGAACATTGATCACAAAACTTTTATTCATCATAAGTTGTAATTGGTAAAATGCTCTGTTTTCAAGCATTTCCCCATATATCAACTCATCAATAGTTCTACCTTAGGCAGAACCCTGTATGTTTGTGTCTATCTCATCTTAGAATGTGATATTATGGTGAATATGAGAAGAGAATGGGTCTATGTTTTGACATGTTTGAAATATAGTCATTTTTCTGTTTTCTAATGATAATATGTGGTGCCTATCGTGTATGCACAGACATGTCACATTGATGGCATGAAACTAAGCAATGTGAATGGCCTTTCCATGTGTCCTTGCCTTGACTGCAATATGGAATACTTCAATACCTAATACATGGAACTAGAAATTGTTTGGATAGTCTTGACCTTACAAATATAAATTAAAGGCTGAAGTAAGTTCTGAACAGGATCACTTTTGGGCTTATGTGGATGCCTGTAAGAGAGTGGCTGATAAAACAGGTGGCCTATATATAATGAAACAGATGATAAAAGAGTATTTGAGAATGATCTTTCAATTTCAGTCTTAAATCTGTGTATGTGACTGGACCAAACATTTCTGGAGGGCAATCATCCCAGAAAACAGATACACAGTACTGTTGAGAGACAATGAGATGCTTTTCTCTCTCAGTAAGTAACTTTACAGGGCAGTACCTATATCTTTGGCAAAGAGAATTCTAAAAACTTAAAAATATCTAAGTAACTAAAATTTATGTTTCAATTAAAGATAAAAGTTCATGATAAAATAACACTTACTTTAAAACTTGGTCTACCTATCTGTGTCTTGAAAACTGATTTTAGATTATGAGACCAAATTTAGCTTATTTAAGATCTTAAATAATTTCTTCCATTGTGAATGCCTGCATTTTCTCTAATAATGCTGTGGTCAGTCATTCAAAACTGTCATGTTTTGATATGTCATGGCTCTGAGTCTTATGTAATGGTACAAAGCCACACATTTAAGCTCTAGGCAGGCAAAACAATGACCCCTTCCTCCCTGTCCTAGTAACTGGGATCGCCGATCATAGGCCTAGACAATGTAAATGCTGATAGATACAATTTCACTAAGCTCAGTGTTTTCATACAGAAGAATAATCTAGTTCATAATTGTTGGTGGTCACTCACATGCTACAAAAAACACTGATTCCTTCACTGAAAAAGAAATAAAAACTAATTGAATTTATAGTGACTGGAAATAATATTCAACATATTTAACTTCTAGAAATTTTGTTAAATTCTGTTTTAAAATCAGAGGTACTATGATATAAGGAAAATGGTTTATACTCACTTTGTCCTTTCAGAAACCAAACATAATTTTAAAAGGGAAGCTGCATCCCTGTTGCATCTCTGGATGGACTTTACTTGTATTTGTAGGTTCTTTGTAGCTGCCACATTGGAAAGTGCAAGAGATTGCTCATATGCCTCAACAGTATTCATTGCCTATCTTGCTTTCAAACCACAGTAAACTGATCAGATATGAAGAAATTCTGGAAGCAAAACAAAAAGCAACTTTGAGCTACAAGGTCCAAAAACCCTAGGCAGGATGTGTTATATCAGTCTCTTACCTTCTGGTTTCCTTTTATTCTCTCTCTCTCTGGCTTTTCTTCGCAAACGAAGATTCAGGAAGGACTCATCCCGCGCTTTCTGCAAGTGCGCTGATGACTAAAATGGCCAATCTGAGATAAACAATTCCGGTTGCAGAAAGCACAGCAGAAGGTCTCCTTGGGTGATGTTTTTGGGTTGTGATTCTTTCTGCGTTGTCGTTTCTCTTCAAGACTTGTTCGGCGTGAGTTCTCAAATAAGGCTGCAGCATTGTGTATAGTGCGTTTCCATGCCTCCCGATGTGAGGCCAGGGCGGACCATTGTTGGTGATCAGTTTGGCCAAGCCTGAGATGTTGTTTCAGGGAGTCCTTGTATCGCGTTTTTGGAGCACCCCTCTTACGCTGACCCATGGTGAGTTCACCATACAGTAATATTTTTGGGAGGCGATGGTCCTCCATCCTAGAAACGTGCCCTGCCCAGCACAGCTGTGTTCTCAATATCATGGCCTCAATGCTGGTGATCCCTGCTTGCTCAAGGACAGCAACATTCGTCACATAGTCAGTCCAGTGTATATTTAGGATTGTGTGTATACAGTGCTGATGAAAACGTTCGATGAGTCATAAGTGGTGGCGATAGGTGAGCCATGTTTCAGACCCATAAAGGAGAAAAGACAGTACAATGGCTCTATACACATTGATTTTTGTGCTTCGCCTCAGGTGTTTATTACTCCAGACTCTCTTGTAAAGTCTTCAGATGCGCTATAGCCTTTGCTAATCTGTGATCAATCTCTTTGTCAATCTTGGCATCTGAGGAGATGATGCTTCCCAGGTAGGTGAACTGCTGAACGGACTTAAGCACAGATTTGCTGATGTCAATGTGGGGATGATGGTGTTCGTCCTGTGATGCCAGCTGGTAAAGAACTTCCGTTTTCTTCAGGTTGACTTCGAGCCAAACAGCTCTGCAGCTGTTGCAAAGCAGGATGTTAGGCACTGCAGAGCTGCTTCTGTGTGGGCAACAAGGGCAGCATAATCAGCGAAGAGCAGCTCACGAACTAGATAGTTTAGAGTCTTAGTGCGAGCCCTCAGACGGCTTAAGTTAAACAATACGGTACCATCAATACGGTAACGTATATAGATGCCGTCTTCTTCCTCGAGCTCTGCCGTAGCCCTTTGGACCATCATGCTGAAGAAGATTGTAAAGTTGGAGCAAGAACACAACCTTGCTTCACTCTATTAAATTATTAGAAAGGGCTCTGAAAGAGCATCGCCATATCTGACTTGACTGTGCTGGCCCTCGTGTAGCAAGATAATCATTTTATTCTAGTCTTAATAGAAAAGATACTTCTGCATAAGCCCCTGTATTTTCCTCAGTGAAGAGAGAATATACAGTAGGACCCCATATCTGTGGGGGATTAGTTCCAGGGGACCCAGCAGATAATGAAATCCGCAGATAATAGCAAATGCCCTCCCATCGCCACTGTTACCACTGGGAGTTATCCCGAGGGGTAAAGGGAGAAGGGAGGTGAGAACTCCTTCTTCCCTCCCTCTGCTGTCCACCCCCTGCTGGCATCAACTGCGGATAATTGAATCAGCGGATGGCAAATCAAATACGAGGGTGTTACTGTATTTGAAAGATGAATTCAGGTACAACTTTGCGTTATTCAAAATATTCTGAGTTTTCCTCACTTTGTTGGATCAATATCATACAATCTGTATGTTCTGAATAATTCTGTTGAAGGTGAAGGCAGTTATGGTGTCATGTACATAAGTATACCCAATCTATAAACTTTAAATACAGCATTTCTGAAATGTTTAGATGTGTAAGCAGAATGTTACTGTTGTGCACCTGAAATGTACATGTTCTTCAGTACTCAACCATTGTCTCAAGAAAAGAAATTTCTTCTTTGTGGACTCTGTGATTCAGACAAATGGGTTATCTGCATCTGTACCTTCTAGATCTATTACATAAGTGTTTTTGCGGTAGCCCTACCCACTCCCTGTATGCCATATAAGCACACCTCCCACCTATACCCTCAGTTCCTTTTTGTCCATCACAGCAGCAGCAATTTCGGTGCCTCTTGAGCATTTTCTTTTGATGTTTGGATCGATTCTTTGTTTGACTTTGATTCTGGATCTTGGACTTGTGTTTTGACTTTGATCACCAGCTTCTCTTTTCATCTGGATTTGGTTGAGCTTGGTTTCTTTATTGGTGCTCTGATATTGGAGTTCCATCGTTTTGTGGCCTCGTCAGCATCTTTTAAATTCTGTGCCTCCTGCAAAGGCAAGTTTTTGGAGAGCGACAGATGCTCTTTTAAGTGCCTCTTCTGTCTTGGAGAGGGCCATAACATTGAAGCTTGTTCGCAGCCAAGGTGAACCTGTGCCTTGTGTCTGAAGGGCCTGGTTTGGAAGGAGGCTGTTAAAGCCTCAGACACTGCAGTGGAGAATAAGGCTCTCCATACCACTTCCATCTCCATAACTAAGATTAGCCTCCATCGACCTCAGTTGCTACAGGTTCCGTTGGGAACCTTGATTCAGGTAGCCTTGAAGCACTCCCTTATGGAGACTTCCTCTATGTCTTGAAAAGCTTCTGCTGCTTCCAAATGTCACCTGCAAGAGATACCTTCCAAATGTCACCTGCAAGAGATACCTATCTCTGAACTGATCCCAAGAGTTCTTCTAGAGGTGGTAACACCATCTGTTTCTGACCATCCTCTTGATTGAACCCATGTTACCTTGATACTTGAGAAGTCTCTAGAGTCGGCTAAGGACTTTCTCAAGCCATCACCAGTGGGCTCATAAGAAACAGAAGAGGCCAAATGGAGGTTGACTAATCTTCTCTCCTTGTACAGGCTACAGGTCAGACAGCTCTAGTGGTTGTTTGATTTCATCCACCATCGCATCCAAAGGAAATTAACTCTATTACTTCTTCATCCGTTGCTGTGTCACCAGTGAGATCTTCCATACCAGTGACAGCTCATACTACTTCTGATGATGAGATCATCAAGTCTTCCCCTTCAGCTTGAGATCCCTCTCCTCTACCAGTGGTTGAGGGTTGAATGTCAATTTCTGGGAAGCCCCTTCCTCCAATTCCATCTGCAGAGATTTCAGCTACATGGAAGGCTGTCGGATCTCAGCACCAACACAGGGATCACTTCTTCATCTTCCTTGTCCCCATCCACCTCGTAGAGAGCTCGTAGCCCTCAGTACTATCATGATTGTAGTTAGTACAGCGTTCTAGATGTGGAAGTTGATACTGTCATTATCAACATCGTGGATGATATGAGGGCTAGAGATGTTTCTCTGGCTCTGATTATTCTGAGTTATCACTCTCTTCATGCTGGTATTACCATAGAGATTATTGGTATCATAGACACCGTGATTCAGTCGAAACTGAGCAGGTCCAACTTTGTTGATACCATGATCAGCATCATTGCTCAGTTCACTCGCCATCTGTATCAGTTCATTCCCCAAGGGTTTGTCGTTCCTGGTCTCTTCTGGCAGCCCATTCAGACAACCAGCTGAAGTCTCCAATTCCAGGTCCTTCTACCACATCTTCAGTCTTTCAGGTTCACTCTTCTCATGTGAGACAGCAACCTCCACCTAATGGTCCCCTACCAGATCCAGGGGCACCTGCCAAGTGTCTCCCATCTCAATCTGCCTCTGCAGAAGACTGTTCAGATTCAGATGGTTCTTAGACCTCTTCAGTGTCAAAGTTGGAACCTGCTGAAGTAACTCCTTTGTCCTTGGCTGCTGAATGTGACCCTGTACCACCAACGAACATTGTGACATCCTTTGCTGACCAGATGGTCCGTATGGCATGGTCACTTGCAGCTTCAGCATTTGGAACCTGAGATTCAAGGTCTTGTGTTCAGTTGGGTATAGAGCCACATTCCATCCCCAGCTTCCCTTCCACTTCTACCATACCTTATACAAGTGGCAAGGAAGTAATTGTCAACTTCCTCATTGGTACCTTTTACTTTGAAGAAGATTGAATCACTGTACAAGGTTGTTGAGGCTGGCTCTGAATAGTTTACCTCCATCCTAAACCAAATTCCGTAACCATGGATGTGGCACATTCTAGGATGTCACAAAAATTACATCCCACTCTGGCAGATAAGGAAGGGAAGAAACTGGATGCCATGGGCCACAAGTTTTATACCAATTCAGTTCTTATATTCTGTATAGCCAACTACAGTGCATGCATGGCTGCATACCAGCAATTTTTATGCCTTTTCGCTACCATCTACCTGAAGAAGATAGATTGTACTCTGCTTCAGGCAGAAGTGCACTGTTTGGCTTCATAGCAAAAAAATGCATACCATGTTGCAGATTGCAGTGGAAAGGCTCTTGCTGGGGCAGTATCTCTCCATCACCACACATGGTTAAGGTTTTCAACCCTTTCCCAACAAGCAAAGGTGACTATAGATCTTCCCTTCGATGATGTATGTCTCGTTAATGCATCTACTAACAAAATGTTTGAGCATATACACAAGATGAAGAAGTTTTGTTTCAGTTGCAAGCTCAAGTGTCTATGTAGCTTGCATTTCCACAAGTACTCATCCACCTCTCGAAGAGCTTACATCCCATATTTTGGACGCCAGCAGAAGCAGGTCCATCTCCAGTCTGTTACTTCTCACAAGGCCTCTTCAGCCAGCAAGTATAGAACATCTCAGTTTAAGAAACCCAGTGAATACTTCAACAGATGGCGTCTTTGACTACTTTCAGAATGGCTACCTTGTTCTCAAAGTTTGCTGCATTTCTACTGCTACCACATCTCTCAATTTTTTTTGCAACAGACTTGGCAAATGCCATCATGCATGGGCCTCCATCACCTTGCAAGTTGTGGGTCCTCAATATCATCACAAGAGGATATGCCATCGAATTCTGGAAGACTCCTGTGACAGATGCTCTCTGTGTTACCTCTTTTTCGCCCACACTCAATGACAAGGTGAACAACTTGTTCACCAAAAATGCCATAGACCCTGTCCCACACTCTCAGCTGCATCAGGGGTTCTCCTCCTAATACTTCATCATGTCCAAAAAAAGGATGGTGGTCTGCATCCTGTTTTAGATTTCAGGTGTCAACTTTTCTGTTGAACCCATACACTTTCATATGGTCACGTTGAACAATATCCTTCCCCTGGTGCAGCAGGGCAATTGGTTTGCTACTATGGATTTAAAGGAAGTGTATTTCCACATAGAGATTCATCCATCTCACAGAGGATTCCTATGCTTTGCTATGGGGAAACGTGTTCAGTTTCCGCACCCTTTTCTTTGGTCTGTGCGCTGTCCTATGGGTATTTACTAAGTGCATGGTGGTGGTTGCAGCTTGGTCTCATCAATGGTGTGTCATCCTATTTCCTTATATTGATGACTGACTACTTATCGCTCACACTCAAGAATGGCTGTTTATCAACGTTTTTCTCACTCTAGCTCCTAGATACACTAGGTCTCATAGTAAATCACAAGAAGTCTCACCTGGAATAATCTCAGCAAGTGAGGTTTATAGGGGTCCTACTAGATTCTCAGGATCAAGCAACTTTCCTTCCTTACAACAGGTTTCAAGTTCTATGGAAAACAGTTCTCTGGTGTCTGTGTATCAGAAGGATTCATGTTCAGGATGTTCAAGTCCTAGGTCTTATGGCCTCTACCACTGCAGTGACAATCTATGCAAGGGTCCACATGGGGCCATTGCAGGCATGGTTCTGCTGAACTTCAACCCTCTCTGACTCCCATTGGAAGTTGTTAACAATTCCATGTGTGGTCCATTGCTCGCTACAGTGGTGAATGGACCATTAGAATGTCCAAGGAGGCATGCCATTCCTTCCTTGTCACTCATCAGTAGTCTCAGAGGGCACAGGGATGGAGCCACGGGTGTCTGACTCAGTGTATCCACCAAGACATTCTGCTCCCCGGGAAGCTCCAGCACAGATAGCCATATCTGACATGGTAGTGATAATGCATCCCTAGAAGGTTGGGGAGCATACTCACAAGGCCTGACAGTCAGGGTCACTGGTCTCTGGAAGAGAGCATCTTACAACAGCCCTCGAGCTGTTGGCCATCATCAAGGCCTTCAAGTCATTTGAGACAGTGCTGTTGGGCAAAGCTGTTCCGGTAGTCTCTGACAACACCTCAGTGGTGTTCTATCTGAAAAAGCAAGGAGGCATGAAATTTCTGAAATTTCTGATTCTGATTTATTCAGTATAAATTTCAAACACATACAGACACAAACATAGATATCAGACATATAAGACATAAACGAAAACACATACAAGACATTTAACATTTCCCTCCCACCCTTTAAAATTGACTTCCCGTATCTCTGACTTCTTTTAATTTACCCCTCTCATAATAATGATTATTTAATTAATTCTTCTATTTGTTATTAATAATATTCCTAAATACACATATTCTGGATATAACATTAATATATTTCAAACGTTTCTTTTATATAACAATATTTAACAATAACTGTTACTTAATTAATGATCACATTGTAAATCCCATAATATTAAGTTCTCCATAATTATGTTTATAATATTCTATAAATGGTTCCCAATGTTTTATAAAATTCTCATTTATCTTATTTTTTATCAAGTTTGTTAGTTTATCTAACAATGCATACTCCATAATTTTTCCCGTCCGTTCTTCATATTTTGGTATCTCATTGGTTTTCCATTTCCTTGCATATATCACTCTGGTGGCAGTAATCATGTAATTGATTATTTTACTGTATTTTCTTTCTAAATTATTTTTCAAATCTAACATATTTAGGAGATATAATTCTGGTCTTTTTCTTATTTTAATTTTTAATTTTTCTCCATCCATTTATTGATTTTAAACCAGTATCTCTTTGCTCTATTGCACTTCTGCCATATGTGAAAGAATGTACCTAGTTGTTTCTGACATTTCCAACATCTATTTGTTTTTACATATCTTTGCCAATTTTTGCTGGGTTATATACCATTTATACATCATTTTGAAATAATTCTCTTTTAACATTGTTTGAACATGTAAATTTTAATCCTTTAGTCCAAACCATTGTTCTAAATTTAATTGATGTCCCACATTTTGAGCCCAGTCTATCATGCACTTTTTAATTTGCTCATCTTCTGTGTTATATCTTAGCAGTACTGTATTTTATAAATCTTACTAATTAAAGATCTTCCGAACATATCAATTTTTCTAGCTCTGACTTCTCATCTGAATATTGGAATTGTTTTAAATCATCTTTGACCCTTTCTTTTAGTTGATAGTAATTTAGCCATTGCATTTTTATCCCTTCACTGTCCAGTTGTTGTTTATCCCTTATTTTCCAACATCCTTCTCTTTTTTCTAATATATCTCTATATTTCAACCATTGTTCAACTCTTAGTTCTTTTTTACAAAATGCTTCTTGTGGCGTTAGCCAACCTGGCAATTTGGGATTTATTCTTTTCTTATATTTACAAGGAGACATGGAATTTCACATGCTCTTGCACTTCATGCATTTGCACTTCTACTTTGGCACTGGTGTATTCCACGTCAGATATGGCTATCCGTGCTGCAGCTTCCCGGGGAGCAGAATGTCTTGGTGGATACACCAAGTCAGACACCCGTGGCTCCATCCCTGTGCCCTCTGAGACGTCTTCAAAGATTGGGAAACATCTCTAGTAGTTCTTTTCACATCTCCCCTGAACAAGCAGTGCAGGATCTTCTGCTCCAGAGCCCACAGGAACCAAGGCTCTCTTGGAGACATATTCTTCTTCAATTGGAGAGGTTCACTAGTGTATGCCTTCCCAGCATTTCTGCTTATCACCAGGGTGATTGCCAAAATTCGTCAACACAGAGCCATATGCATTCTAGTCATACTGTGGTGGCCCAGGCAACTGTGGCTTGCCCCTCTGTTCCACCATGCCAACAAAAACTACTACAAGCTGTCACTCCTTCCAGATCTTCCCAGCATCCATGTGAACACTACAACTCAGTTTGAAAGATATGCCAATAGTGTCGTCATTGTCTGAGGTTAAGCATGTGATAGAGGCCACCCACAAGCCGCCTACTCACTGGTCTTAATCGTACAAATGGTCCAAATTCACTGGGTTCCTACAGTCTGCATATGTTACTCTAGATGATGCTTGGACAATGCATGTTCTTGACTTCTTGTTTTCACTCTCTGACAAGGCCTTGTCTCTTTCTTCTCTCAAGTGCTTACTTGTCTGTAACCGCATGGCATTTTCAATGTCTTGGCAAGTTGTCTTGTTTCCTTGACCCTTTGGTAAAGAAATTCCTGAGAGGCTACAGGAATTTATATCTCTAGTGATGGAACCTATTGCCCAGTGAAATCTGCAGTTAGTGTTCTCCCAGCTAGCTCTCTTGGAAGCCCTTTGAATGTATAGCTTTATGTGACATTAGGCTACTTTCCTGGAAAACTGTCTTTTTGGTTGTTGTCGTATCTGCAAGGCGAGCAGGAGAACTTTGTGCCCTTTGGGTTGACCACCCTTACCTGTGCTTCCACATGGACAGAGTGGTCCTTAGGCCAGACATTTCTTTCTTTCTGAACATTTTGTTTGCATTCCATTGAAACCAGGACATTGTTCTTTCTGTGTTCATGGAGAATACTATTTCAAACTTCAAGCATGCTCTTCATTGTTTAAATGTTCACAGAGCAATGGCTTTTCAAGTTGACAGAACAGCTTCCTTCAGACAATTTCAAAGGTTTTTATCTGTTATTCTTTGGGCAAGAAGGGTCTTCTCATTTCATCTCAGTGACTTTCCAAGTGTGTGGCAGCTACTATTCGCCTAGTATATAAACTGGCTGGCAAGCAACATCATGTACAAGTGAGGCCTCATGTAGCATCTAACATTAGCAATATTGGAAGCTTTCCTGAAGGGTGTGCCTTTACAGGACATTTGCAAGGCTGCTATGTGGTCCCAGCCTTCCTTCTATGTGCATCTCTCACTACAGATTGGACACCAGGGCTCATGCAAAATCTGCATTTGGGAGGGCTCTCCTCTTTTCCTGTGCGGCATGACTCTCTCTTCTGTGGTTAGTAGCTTGCTAGTCTCCCATTTGTGTGAGTTATGGAGGCGACCAAAAAAAAAAAAGACCAGGTTGCTTAACTGTAACTGCTATTCTGTAAGTGGTCATCTGTGAACTCCATGGCCCCATCCATCCTCCACACAATGCGTCCTACCTTCTCCTTAGCTCCTGCTTCAGTGTCCAGAAAACTAAGGGTTTAGGCAGGAAGAACACTGATATGGTGAATGGGAAGTGGGTGTGGCTACTGCTAAAATGCTTATGTAATTGCTCTAGAAGTTTCTGAATGATGCACTGCGCAGGCAAAGATAACCCATTTGTGTGTGTCCACAAATGACCATTCAGAGAACCACAGTTATAGGTAAGCAACCTGTTCATTTCTGTCAGAATGACAAGAAGAGAAATTTCACATGTTTGTTCATATAAGTAATATTCTTAATTCTTTTACTCAAGACTGCGTTGACATTCTGAATTGGATTCTTTTTCTGCTGTAACTGATTTTAAAAATGGAGTGCATTCACATTAGTAAATTGGATCTCCATTCTTCTCTATGGTATATATATACAGATATTGGGTACGTGGCCTCTGTTGCAAACCGTATATGTAATTCCATGCATATGTTTCCTACTAGCATTTATTCTGGTGATCACAGATTAAACAGGAGAATGTGTGCTGTTCCTGCAATTAGGAGAACCCTTCAGTTAAAAAAAAATCTATAGAACAAACATTAATTGGATCCTGTCATGAAGGTGCCAGACGCTTTAAATAAACAGCTTTTTTTGTTTGTGGGATCATCTTAAGTATCAAAACTGCCAGTTTTGCAATAAGTCTACTATGAACCACCCAGGACAGCATACAGTTGTCCTCCTGTATTCACGATTTTGATATCCATGGATTTAAGTATTCACGTCTTGAAAATATTCTTTAAAAAATAATAATCCAGAAAGCAAACCTTGATTTTGCGATCTTATATAAGGGACACAATTTTGCTATGCCATTGCTTATAATGGGTCTTGAGTATTCATGGATTTTGGTATCCACAGGGGGTCCTGGAACCAAACCCCAGCGAATATGAAGGGACAACTGTACTTGAAATGTGGTGATTAACTGTGGCTTGAAAACATATAAATGTATATTTAAACTTCTATACAATTAAAGCATCAGGAATAGTGCAGAGTTCTTTAAGTTTATAGCCTTTCGTGTCCTGATCTGTTATCTTAAACATAGTGGCCTAAATCCAGTTCTTAATACCAGCGAGAACAGACATATTGAATCAATTGAATTTAAGTGTTGGATGTAGGCCAGTGTGCCTTGCCTAGATAACATTCATACATTGGTGATTTTGAAAAAGCTGGTTTAACAAAATCCCTCAACAGGTTTTAAATTTCCACAGTCATAAATACCATACTTTTTCTTTGCAGGTCCTGTTAGTAAGCAGCAGCCGGTATCCAGATCAGTGGATAGTCCCAGGTGGAGGAATGGAGCCAGAAGAGGAACCAGGTGGTGCTGCTGTCAGAGAAGTCTATGAAGAGGTAATGGTTCAGAACTTCCCATTTGAAATAAAGTATAGATGATTTCTCTCTGTATTTTATCTAATACCTTATAGTGAATGGTACAGATAAAAAGTTACTGGCTCTTAAAGGTAGAAGGTACTTGATTTTGGTGTGCAGATGGCTTAGGTGGATTCATTTCTAGTTATCACTCAAACTGTGCTTGCAGCCAGTAGCGGTGCTTAGTCAGCTATATGCTCCTCTTGAGAAAATCTGTGCTTCTTTAGGAATAATTGGTATTCTTCACAAGCAGGTATGGGGGTGAGCATATGATATTTGGCAACAGCAATCTTCTGCTGCTGCTTAGGTGTTCAGTGCAGACTTGGCCCCAGGTGCCTTTTTTGCTTGTGAGCACAGACTGGATAGCACTCCCTGCCAATCCATATATAGAAGCCCACCAAACTGAGAAGAAAGTGCCCCCACTGTACTTGAGGGCAGTAATCTAGCCTCGTTGGTGCAGGGCATTTGGCACACACAAATCTGCTCTCCAGCATCTTGCTACCACCTTTGTCCCTCTTTCCCCTAACGTTAGTGATACTGCCTTACTTAAGGTAAGGATGGACATACTCATAATGTGTTGTCTATAAAATTCCGTAATAGTTTATCATTGTAGGAGAGCAGTTAAGCTGGAAATCCTGCACTTTCAGTTTGACAGTATGAAACTAGGCCCATTTCATATTGACTCATTTGGAATTCTTTAAAATAGGGATTCCAATAACCAATGCAGCCTGGGAGGCAGGAGAACAGCAAGAAGACAGGTGCATTCTTTCTATTGAGTAACAAACCAGAACAAAAAATGCTTGCCATATGTGATGAAAAACAGATTTTTTTTAAAAGCTAGTCCCATTTCCAAAGAAGATGTTAGACCTGCAGAAATCTTGTGGGTTACAAGATCCAAAGTTCTCTGTGTGGTGTTCCACACCTCCTACCATCCAGAAGCAATGCTATGACAGCTCAGTACAACCTGTTGCGACATGCCACTAATAAGCAAAACCACAGACAAATACAGTTGTCCCTCCACATTCGCGGGGGTTAGGTTCTTGAGACCCCCGCGAATGTGGAAAAACCGCAAATAACAGGTGCTGCTCCTGCCCCCCCCCAAGAGGGAGGGAGGCAGCGGGAGGGTGTCTGGCCAGCCTGGCTGGCCTCTCCGCGGCCTTTCTGAGGGGACTCCAAGCCTTAGAAGCCCCGGAGCCCACTGGGGAAGGCAGCGTGTGGGTGGGGAGGAGGCTGTGCTGCCTCTCCCCGGCCTTTCTCAGCGGACTCCGGGGCTTTGGAGCCCTGGACCCTGCTGAGAAAGGCTGGGGAAGGCAGCGTGTGGGCGGGGAAGAGGCTGCGCTGCCTCTCCTCGGCCTTTCTCAGCGGGCTTCAGGGCTTTGGAGCCCTGGACCCCGCTGAGAAAGGCCGGGGAAGGCAGCGTGTGGGCGGGGAGGGAAGGTGCCTTGCCTCTCCCCGGCCTTCCTGAGGGGACTCCGGGTCTTACAAGCCTCGTAGTTCCCTCAGGAAGGCGGAGGGAGGGAGGGAGAGAGGCTGCCTGCCCCACCCCCCGCCTTCCTCAGCGGACTCCGGGACTTTGAAGCCCCGGAGCCGCCTCTGGAAGGCCAGAGAAGGCACAGGCAGGAGGTTGCTCTGCCTCTCGCCAGCCTTCCCTAAGTGGCTGGGGCTAAACCGCGAATAATCAAAACCGCGAGTGTGAAAGCTGCGAACGTGAAGGGGCAACTGTACTGTCATTGATAGCCAGGATACAAATAAGTAAGTTGGAATGTTTACCCAAACTAAGCTTTAGGCCTCCCCAAATCATATCTAAACTTCAGGAAGAATGGTTTCTAGAAGTCATGACCTTGTGTCTGGCTCAGCATTTTGTTGCTTCCATGCCAATGTAAGTAGAAATGAATATTAGTGGAGGTGTATACCCCCAACAAGATTTGGGTCAAGCCAAGCAACTAGGGGAGTGTCTTCCATGAGTGAGGTACTGTTGCATCTAACCTGTTTATTTGAGTACATGATTCTGTCAGACTTGCAGGCCTTTATCAGCTGGGTGTGATACAGTGAATTTTTGCTTTGCAAGGAAAGTCAAACACTCAGGATATTTGAAACATATCCCTGACAATATATGGTGGCATTTGAATTTTTTGCTGTAGTTCAGTATGTTAAAATCAGTGAATTGTGCAAAATCAGTAAGACAGAATACCATCTGTTTTTAAGAAAGTCATGATCTGAAAAATATTCCACCGGCTATCTTAATATTATGTGACTAATCCATCAGGGGCATACGTATGAGGAAGGGTATTTCAAAGTGGTCCAGATTTATGAAGTACTGCAGACTAAAGTTAGGAGATGGAAAAGTGGATCTCAGCCCTTTAACTGTAAGAAGGCATGTAAGATCTGTGCATATTCTTGTGCCTTTTTGCACTTCTAAAATAGTCAATTTTCAGAAATAGTTTGAATATCTGTAATGGTATTGCATACTCCCCATTGAAGTTATACCACAAAGAGGACAAATATCTAGGGGATGTGTCTAGACTTAATAACACCTTAATTGGACTCACTAAAATCAGTGGGGTAAGTATCAAATTGCTGATTCACCATAAAATAGATACAGGGCTATGATTACATTTGCCACATATCTCCTCTCTCTCTCTCTCTCTCTCTCTCTCTCTCTCTCTCTCTCTCTCTCTCTCTCTCTGGCTTTTCTTCACAAACGAAGATTCAGGAAGGACTCATCCTGCGCTTTCTGCAAGCGCGCTGATGACTAAAAAGGCCAATCCGTGATAAACAAGTACGGTTGCAAAAAGCACAGCAGAAGGTCTCCTTGGGTGATGTTTTTGGGTTGTGATTCTTTCTGCGTTGTCGTTTCTCTTCAAGACTTGTTCGTCATGAGTTCTCAAATAAGGCTGCAGCATTGTGGATAGTGCGTCTCCATGCCTCCCGATGCGAGGCCAGGGCGGACCACTCTTGGTGATCAATTTGGCCGAGCCTGAGATGTTGTTTCAGGGAGTCTTTGTATCGCTTTTTTGGAGCGCCCCTCTTACGCTGACCCGTGGCAAGTTCACCGTAGAGTAGTATTTTTGGGAGGCGATGGTCCTCCATCCTAGAAATGTGCCCTGCCCAGCGCAGCTGTGTTCTCAATATCATGGCCTCAATGCTGGTGATCCCTGCTTGTTCAAGGACAGCAACATTCGTCACATAGTCAGTCCAGTGTATATTTAGGATTGTGCGTAGACAGCGCTGATGAAAGCGCTCGAGGAGTCGTAGGTGGTGGCGATAGGTGACCCATGTTTCAGATCCATAAAGGAGGATAGACAGTACAATGGCTCTATACACACTGATTTTTGTGCTTTGCCTCAGGTGTTTATTGCTCCAGACTCTTTTGTGGAGTCTTCCAAATGCACTATTTCCCTTTGCTAATCTGTGATCGATCTTTTTGTCAATCTTGGCATCTGAGGAGATGATGCTTCCCAGGTAGGTGAACTGCTGAACGGACTTGAGCACAGATTTGCCGACGGCAATGTGGGGATGGTGGTGTTCGTCCTGTGGTGCAGGCTGGTAAAGAACTTCTGTTTTCTTCAGGTTGACTTCTAGCCCAAACAGCTCTGCAGCTGTTGCAAAGCAGGATGTTAGGCGCTGCAGAGCTGCTTCTGTGTGGGCAACAAGGGCAGCATCGTCAGCAAAGAGCAGCTCACGGACTAGATACTTTAGAGTCTTAGTTCGAGCCCTCAGACGGCTTAAGTTAAACAAGTTACCATCAGTACGGTAACGTATATAGATGCCGTCGTCCTCTTCGAGCTCTGCCGTAGCCCTTTGGAGCATCATGCTGAAGAAGACTGTAAATAAAGTTGGCACAAGAACACAACCTTGCTTCACTCCATTAGTTATTAGAAAGGGCTCTGAAAGAGCATCGCCATATCTGACTTGACCACGCTGCCCCTCGTGTAGCAAGATAATCATTTTAAGGAATTTGGGGGGACATCCTAGTCTTTCCAGGATCTGCCACAGACCTTTTCTACTTACAGTGTCAAAGGCTTTGGTGAGGTCGACAAATGTTACATAGAGACCTTTGTTCTGCTCCCTACATTTTTCTTGCAGTTGCCTAAGGGCAAATACCATGTCTGTAGTACTCCTATTGGCTCTGAAGCCACATTGGCTTTCAGGGAGAAGTTCTTCTGCAACAGCAGGAACTAATCTGTTCAGGAGTATCCTTGCAAGGATTTTCCCAGCAATAGAGAGCAGTGTTATGCTTCGATAGTTTGAGCAATCTGATTTTGCTCCTTTTTTCTTGTACAGGGTGATGATGACTGCATCTCGGAGGTCTGATGGTAGTTCCCCTTTTTCCCAGCAATTCACAAGGAATTTGTGGAATTTTTCGTGGAGTGCATGACCTCCGTGTTTCCAAACTTCAGGTGGGATTCCATCAATCCCAGCTGCCTTGCCGTTTTTCATCTGCTGTATGGCCTTAAGGGCCTCTTCCAAAGTGGGAGCTATGCCCAATTCATTTTTCATTGGTTTTTGTATCATATGTTGGATAGCTGAGGCTTGGACTACTCGGTTGGCGCTAAAGAGACTTTGAAAATGTTCAGCCCAACGATTCAGGATGGAGGCTTTATCAGTAATTGATGTTTGACCATCTGTACTGTATAAGGAGCTTTGGACCTGATAAGTAGGTCCAAACACTGCTTTAAGAGCTTCATAAAATCCTCTATGATCACCCAGATCTGCACAGCATTGTGTCTTTTCTGCTATGTTGATCCACCACTTGTTCTGCATGTCTCGGAGTTTTTGTTGTAGTTTACTACATGTGAGGCGGAAAGCTGCTTTTCTTACATGACAGGTTGGCTGGGCGAGGTATGCCTGGTGAGCAGCTCTCTTCCTTGCCAACAGCTCCTGGATCTCTTGGTTGTTTTCATCAAACCAGTCTTGATTTTTCTTGTGGGAGAACCCAAGGGATTCTTCTGCAGACTGGAGGATACTGTTTTTGATATGTTGCCAAAGCACTGTAGGAGAAGGATCTGTAGGATGGTCTTCAAGTTTTGTTTGCAGATTTGCCTGGAAGTTGTCTCTCATGGTAGCTTGTTGAAGATTGTTGACTTGGAGTCTCTTCTTTAAGATGCCACCCCTCTTAGGTTTGAACTTAAGATGAAGATTTAGTTTACATCTGACGAGGCGATGATCTGTTTGGCATTCTGCACTGGGCATCACTCAGGTATGACGGACATCCCGAATGTCTCTCTGATGGACTAGAACATAGTCAATGAGGTGCCAATGTTTGGATCGGGGATGCATCCAGGCTGTCTTCAAGCTATCTTTCTGCTGAAAGATTGTGTTTGTAATAGTCAGCTGTTGTTCTGCACAGAACTCTAGCAGGAGGCGTCCGTTATCATTGCAATTTCCAACACCATGCTTGCCTGAGACACCTTTCCAGGCTTCGGAGTTCTTTCCTACTCTGGCATTGAAGTCACCAAGGATAATAATTTTATCTTCTACAGGGACTTTTTGTATGAGGTGGCGTAGGTCTGTGTAGAATTTGTCTTTCTCTACAGGGTTGGCTTGCATAGTTGGGGCATATATACTAAAGAGAACAACATGTGGGAGGCGTAAGGAAATAATGCGATCAGAGTGTCCTGTTGGCAAGGTTTCGAGTTTGGAGGCAATGGAGTTTTTAATCATAAAGCTTACTCCTGAAAGATGTTTTTACCAGACCAGTAAAGTGTGTAGCCGGCGCCAAAGTTCTTTAAGGCTGCCTTCCTCATGAAGCGAACTTCACTAAGAGCAGCGAGTCAATATTAAGCCGTGATAGTTCATGGCATTAGGCCCCCCCCCCCCCCCCCCCCCCCAAGGACGACGCTCAGGCTGTCCACTAACCCATTCAGAGTCTTGCATGGTAATGATGTTCCAGCATGCAAGTGTCAGTTTATTTACACCTTTGGAGGCCGGTGTGTGCCTTTGTTTCTTTGCCTTGGTTTGACCGCATCAGAAGATTCCCGTTGGCCACGGCTAGCCAACCAGGTAGTTGGGGATGAGCTTTTGTTAGGCCACCTTTTCTAGGCCCCTCTCCATATGGAGCAAGCAGTGCTCTCCTTAAAAAAGGCTGCTTGGTCATTCAGGATGCTGCCGAACAAGACTGTCATCTCCCGGGTCAGCCTCGAGCGACCAATGTCCTGAACCGCCTGCATGCAGGGTTGGGGCTGCGGCTTCCAGTGCATCTTTACACCTGCCGATTTCGTCCCTCGCCAGTCGCTACTGGGCTTTTTTGGAACTGGATTTGTCCTTCGAGCCTGTGCAATGGATTTTTCTGGTGGAGCGCAGCGTGCACAGAACTGGCCTCACCCTTTAAACCAGAGATTCATCTGCCGTGGCCTTGCAAGCATGGACATGGCAGCGAGATCCTCGGGCCGTAGGTTTGATTAGAGTTTCCTTCTCTTAGATGGTTGACCTTACAGGGTTGGACGAGCACCATCTGCCCAGGTTTGGGATTAGAGTTTTCCTTCTCCTAGGACGGTTGCCAAAAGGCTAGAGAGCACAATGTTTGCAAGACTATGTTATTAATGTTTGATCAAGATAATAATAGCAAAAGGGAAAAGATTTTTGTGGCACATTTAAGACAAATAATTTATTTTAGCATAATTTTTGTGGAGTGCAACCCACCTATTCAGATACATGGAATGCAACCTAGGTAAACAAACTGCACATGCACACATAGTGGGGGAGGAGGAATATGGCATGTAAGGTCATTGTTAAATGCCTTCAAGTTCGTTTTGACTTACGTCAACCCTATGAATGAGACGTTCAGGTCACCCTGTCATCAACAGCCCTGTTCAGGTCATGCAGACTCAGGGCCATAGTTTCCTTCACTGAGTCTATCCACCTGTAATGGGGTCTTCGTCTTTTCCTACTTCCTTCTACATCATTGTCTTTTCTAGTGAGTCATGTCTTCTCATGATATGTCCAAACTACAACAGTCTTTATTTGGTTATATAATAATAATAATAATAATAATAATAATACTGAGTTATTTATTACCCGCCTCTCCCCTCAGGATCGGGGCGGGGTGTCTAGGGACAGTTTAGGCTTGATTTGCTCTAGGACCCATTGATTTCTCTTTTTAGCAGTTCAAGTATCCACCCAACTCTCCTCCAGCACCACATTCCAAATGAGTACATTCTCTTCTTATCAGTTTTCTTCACCTTCCAGCTTTCACAACTATACATATAATAAGTATAGTGACATGGAGAATTCTGACTTTGGTATTCAATGATACATCTTTACAGTTGAGGATCTTGTCTAGTCCCTTCATAGCTGCCCTTCCAAGTCCTAGTGTTCTTTTCATTTCTTGACTGAAGTCACCATTTTGATTAATGACTGAGCCAAGGTATAGGAAATCTTTAACTATTTCAGTGTCCCCATTGCTTTAAAATTATGTAACTCATCTCTGGACATTATTTCTGTTTTCTTAGTATTCAACTGTAAACCTAACTTTGCATTTTCTTCTTTGACTTTCTTCAGTAGTTGTTCTAAGTCTTTGCTATTTTCTGGTAGTAGTTGTATGGTGTCATCTGCATATCTTAAATTGCTGAGGTTCCAGTTTTCACACCTCCTTCCTTAAAGTCTAATCCTACTTTGCATATGATACATTCAGATACAAGTTAAACAAATAGGGTGATAAAATGCAGCCTTGCCCGAGCACCATTCTGTTTCTCCATATTCTGTCCTAATGGTCGTCTTTTGTCCTGAGTACAGGTTACACATTAGGATAATCAGATGTTGTGGCATACCCATTTCTTTAAAAGCAATCCATAGTTTTCCATGATCTACACAAAGACTTGATTATAAACTATAAAGCCTAGGCTGATTTTCTGCTGAAATTATTTGGTCTGCTTCATTATCCAATGTGTGTTAGCAATATTATCCCTAATGCCTCTTCCTCATCTGAACCCAGCTTGGATGTCTGGCATTTCTCTCTCTCTCTCTCTCTCTCTCTATATATATATATATATATATATATGCACGTACATATATATACAGAGAGCGAAAGTATATTTATATACATACATAGTTAATGTATGTGTTGTAGAATTTTGAGCATCACTCTGCTTGCACGAGATATTAATGCAACAGTCTTGTGGTTACTGCAATCCTTGATGGCCACTTTCTTAGGGGTTGGAATATTTATTAAGTATTTCCAATCTGTGGGCCATTTTGTTTTCCATGTTTGTTGGCAGATTTTAATTAAAATTTGAGTGGATTCTGTCTCTGTAGCTTGAAGCAGCTCTATTGGTATTCCATCTGTTTCTGGTGATTTATTTCTCCCAAGTGCTCTGGGTGCAGCTTGCACTTCACTGTCTAAAATTATAGGTTCATCTCCAAATGTTCTTCCTTGCATAAATTCTGTCATCCTTTCATTTCTTTTATATAGTTCTTTACTGTATTGTTTCCATAGGCTTTTAATTTGTACTTAGTCATGTAATGTGTTCCCCACTGGTCAAATAGCATCCCCACTCTTGGTTGAAAATTCCCTCTCAGGTCTTATGGAAGAGGTCTCTTGTCCTACCTTTTTTATTGTCATCTTCTTTGATTGTTAAAGTAGTTCTCTTTGTCCTTGTGCACAAGTCATTGAATAATTGTGTTCAGGGTTCTGACCCTATTTCTCTCCTGTTTTACTTTTGCTTCTCATCTATCCTCCAATGTGGCCTGCCTTTCTTTTTTGCTAGAAATAAGAGTTTTACATTCTCCCTTCACAGTGCCCCTGGCTTCAGTCCAGAGTTCTTCTGGCTCTTAGTCAATTAGGCTTAATAGTGTAGATCTGTTTTTACATTATCTTTACATTCTAAAGCAATGTCCTTCAGGTTGTATTTTGGTACAATGGTTGGTTTAGTATTCTTCCTTAGCTTTAATTTTTTTTATATTACCAGTTCATGGTCTGTACCAGTTACTCTCCTGCTTCATTTCTTGATCCTAGGCCAGATTCTCCTACAGTGTTTGGTTCTGCTCTGTTTCCTACTTTTGTATTCCAGTCGCCTATGATTTACAAACATGTCCTTTTTTTTTGGTGTGTGATCAATTTCCTCCTGGACTCCATCATAGAAGCTTTCCATTTCTTCCTTTTTAGCCTCTGTTGTTGGAGCATAAACTTGGATTATGGTTATATTGATGGGTTTTTCCAGAAGTCCTATTGATATTTAGTCAGACTTTGCATTATACACACACACACATACATATATAAATAAATAAAATTTTCTTGGGTATGTTGCCGTTCCCAGTGTGCTGATTGGCTGCTTGGGAAACATACCCAACCAACCATAGTGCTCTGTTGGTTGGCCAATCAGCAGTTTGATGGTGTTTTTCAGTACCACCTCCTTGGCCTACAGCCACATCTTTGCCTGTTGAGCTGCAGTAAGCAGCCATCTCCCTTTGCTGTCTTAATATGCATGCATGGGGGAAAATAATGCTGCTTTCTATGTGTCCCCCACCCTCTTCTTTCTTCTTTCCCCTCCTGTCCTACCTTTTCGTGCTGCCTGGGGCCTTTCAAAGGCTGCCTGGGGCCAGGGACCTTTCTGTGCTGCCTGGAGCCTTTCTGTGCTACCTGGGGGCTAGAGCCTTTTTGTGCAGACTGGGGCCTTGGGCCTTTCTGTGTGATCTGGGACCTCTTTGTGCTTCCTGGGGCCTTTCTCTGCTACCTGGGGCCATTCTGTGCTGCTGGGGCCTGGGGCCTTTCTGTGCTATCTGTGCATCTTGGGGCCTTTCTGTGCGTCTTGGGGCCTTTCTGTGCAGCCTGGGGTCTGGGACTTTTCTGTGCTGCTTGGGGTCTGGAGCCTTGGGCCTTTCTGTGCTGCCTGACCTCTTGGGCCCTGGGCTGTAGCTGTGCCCTGGGCCTTCTGTGCTGTCTGTAGCAGTTCCTTCCCCTTGGGCCTTGGGGTGGAAACATGTGGAAAATGTCAAGTTCTTTCTAAACATGGCAGTGGAGGGGCTCTCGCATCCTGCTACGTGTGGGTTGTGTGTAGCATGGGTGTGTGTGTGTGTGTGTGTGTAATGTAGGGTGTTTGTGTACTGTGGGGTGTGTTTGTGTGGTTGCATGGTGGTGACAGAGGGGCTCTTGCGTCCTGGCATACGTGGTGTGTGTGTGTGTAGTGTAGGGTGTTTGTGTACTGTGGGGTATTTGTGTGTTTGTGTGGTTGCATGGTGGTGACAGAGAGGCTCTTGTGTCCTGGCATGCGTGGTGTGTGTGTGTGTAGTGTGGTGTGTGTATGCGCAATTGCATGCCGGTGATGGAGGGGCTCTTGCATCCTGCTGCGCATGGTGTGTGTATGTGTGTAGCATGGTGTTTATGTGTTTAGTGTGGTGTTTGTGTGTGTATGCGATTGCATGGCAGTGGCGGAGGAGCTGTCATGTCCTGGTGCATACGGTATGTGTGTACATGTGGTTGCATGGCAGTAGCAGAGGGGCTCTCATGTTTTGGCGCACATGGTGTGTGTGTGTGTACATGCAGTTGCATGGTGATGGTGGGGCTCTCGCATCCTGGCGTGCATGGTGTGTGTGTCTACCATTGTGTGTGTGTTTATGTGTGTATGTACACGCAGTTGCATGGCGGTGGCGGAGGGACTCTCGGCATGAAATTAGCCATCATGGTTCATTTGAAAGGTTATATATTAATGCATCAATTGATGGTACTATTGACACATTTCCTAAGTGGCCAATGAGCAGAATGGGAATGGAAGCATAGAATCACACTGAAGTGTTTTATATATGCAGATAACGGTGTATGTTACACCAGGTATAGCTAGTATCCCTTGATTGCTTTTCTCTCACTATTAATGCCATTCCATTTCTTCTTAGCTTTTCATTTATCGAATAAAACATTGTGTTATAATCTCACTGAAAATACCCCATTCCTGTCTACTTTAGCTTGCTCACCCCAGTACTGCAATGTTTATACATTCCATTTCTTGTTTTACAATATCTAGCTTCCCTTCATTCATGCTTCTCACATTTCATTTTCCTATAATGTGTATTGTGTAGCTTTGGACTTTCACCTCTGAGTACATCAATGGCTGAATGTACTTTTGGCCTGAATCCAGTTGTCTCATCAGGCACAGCGCTACTAGTACTTGTCTTCTGGCACTAGACATTCAAAGGGAGTTTACTGTGCCTCCTTTTGTGCAGTAATAATGAGTGTACTGTTGTCTCTAAGAGATCTTACACCAGTGTCTCTCCCCACTTTTGCTGTTGCTCAGTAGCTGTTTGACAAGTTTAATCTGGCTCCTTAGCAAAAGCCTGTCTGTCATGGGAGACCGTACTGGAAGCAGTGGTACCATCGTCAGAGCCTCTCACCTCACAAGACCATGCAATCCTACCACCAAGGAAAGATAGTGCCATGGTGGCATGTAATAGAAATGCAAAATACCCTAGCATTGTGATGGGGTGATGCATACAGATCTAAATGGTGATTGCTAAGATTACTTAAATGAACTTTGGAAGGTGACAAGTACATCCAAATGTAGATATGCAGATAAATATATAGCAAAGAAATACCATCATCTGAGCCCAGTGAGATGGCAGAGTTAACCAACAGGTACAGTATATTGAATTAGAGCTGGATGTAAAAATTATACAGGCTTCCTTCGCTTTCTGACAACCTGCTCTTTTAAATGCTTGCAAATTACATAATTAGAAAAAAATGGCCAAAAACTATGTCATAAAACATGCAACACATGTAGGTAATTAGATACAGAAAAAGGTAATCGTAACACAGTTGTGAACCTTGAAAGGACAGGTTTAGCTTAACAGTTTGGCCATTGTTAAGCCAATACAAAGGTTTGCTAAGCTACTAGGCTTGTAATTGTCTCAGAAGTGTGAAAGCAATAGATGTTGATTTTAGGAAAGTTGGTTCTGTTAAAGAGAAATGCTTGAATATTTTATGTTACACACAGTCAAAGGAAAAGTACGAGGTCTGTCTATTAAATAACGAGACTGATACAATAACCCATCTTTATTTATATGTACTACAATTCTAATCTTATCCCCTTCAATATGCTCCCCATTCACACTCACATACTGATGCAGTCTGGTTTTCCACTGGTCGAAGGTGTGGAGCAGATCACTCTCTGTCAGCTGTTTCAACACGTCTGCTGTTTTCTTCTTTACTGCATCAGTTGACTCAAAACGTGTTCCTTTAAGCACCGATTTCACTTTAGGGAAAAGAAAGTTGTATGGTGCCATATCTGGTGAACATGGAGGATGTTCAAGTGTAGTAATGCGTTTTATCGGCCAAAAACTGTTTCACAGAAAGGGCTGTGTGAGCAGGTACATTGTCTTGATGAAGAAGGAAACCATTGCTCCACAGTTCTAGACTTTTTTTCTGACTCTTTCTCTCAACTTTGTCAAAACTTCCTTATAATAATGCTGGTTCACTGTTCTGCCTTCTGGAACCCATTCTGCCAAAAGTACGCCCTTCATTTCAAAGAAAACAATGAACATGGCTTTGAATGTGGACTTGCTTTGACCTGCTTTTTCCATTCTTGGTGATGATGGTGTTTTCCAGTGCATTGATTGTCGTTTTGTCTCAGGATCATACTGGAAGATCTAGGTTTCATCACAAGTGATGGGTTTTTTGGAAAAGGTTTGGGTCTGCCTCAAGTTGCTGCAGAATGTCAATGAAAATTTCCTTGCGGCACTCTTTTTGCTTTGGTGTGAGAACCCTAGGGACCATCTTGGCACAAACTTCTCTCATGTTGAGATCCTCATGCAAAATTTTCCACACAATGTCTTTGTCAATGTTCATGGCATCAGCTATCATTCAGACACTGAGTCGATGGTCTTCTTGAACAATCTGGCTAATTTTTTCCACAATTTCTTCGGTTCTTGAAGTGAAAGGTCATCCAGGGCATTTATTGTCTTCCACATTCTCACATCCTTCTTTGAAACTTTTGTGCCACTCAGACACACACGCATGAGACATGCAGTCTTCCTCATAGGCCTCAGTAAGCATTTGAAAAGATTCCATTGGTGTTTTGTTCAATTTTACTAAAAATTTCAAATTGACCCATTCATTGACTTTTAAACTTAGAATTTTTCCAGCATACAACAGACAACACAGCTGCTTTAAACAATGACTAGCAATTAACTGAACGACCGAGAGTGTTGATGTTTGTCATGAAGGTTCAGACATGTTATAGGTCACCACTCAAGCATTCACAATCAATCCTCCCTGATTTGTCTGAAAGGTAGAAACAGAGTTTCGTTATTTAATAGACAGACCTCGTATATGTGGTATGTTAAGAAGCCATTATCTCTGTTCCAGTCTGCTAATAAATTGGAATTTGTGAATGCATTCAGCTGTCTCACTTTCCAGTTTTCTCTTGAAATGCCTTTGTTCTGGAGCAGCTACTGAGATTGCTATATTGGAAGACTGAAATGTTCTTACATTGGGTTTTCTGTATTGCCACAGTCAGACTTCTATCCCTTTTTTTCTGTTGTGTGGAATGTAACCTGTTTGTCTTATGTAGAATGCAGAAGTATTAGTTCACTGATGGAAACAGAATGATTTTTCAGAGATACTATTTTGCTATGTCTTAACAGAGTATTTTAGTACCTGCATAATTTGCATTAATATAATAATATAGGATTCAAAACTTGCAAACCTCTTTTTTGTCTGTATAAATTCAATTCAAATCTAATAATTTCAGTTAAAGTCTGTTGAGATCTTACAGTTACCTTTTGAAGCCATTTTCTTGGTCACAAGAATGTTGACAACCAGAAAAATTATCAGACAGTTGAGCAAGAAACCTTTGCCAATCAACAGTAAATCACCCAATCTAATCCACCTGCTTCTGAATTAAAATCAGCCAAATGTTCAGGACCAAAAGCATCTCTCAGTTTATGATGGTCCTTATCCATATATACAAACATATCCACACCTTTGCCTTATTAGTTGCTTGTTTGCTAAATGTAAGCTCTTTAAAAAAATATAAGGCTCCTAAAATTTTGTCAACTATTATACAAAGAAGTATTTTAGAGAAGCTTGAATTCAAAAAGATGCAGTCTCTGAACTTTTTAGCTTACAGTGAACTTGTAGAGAGATAGTATAAGGCACAAAGGAAAGCATATTAAACCATTATCATATATGCAGAACACATAGAATTTTGTTTTATAACCTAATAATTACATTACAGAAATTAAAGAATTGTTTGTATGGGGGAAGAAACCTGATTATCTTTTTTCTTTGCAGGCTGGAGTGAAGGGAAAATTAGGGAGATTGCTGGGCATATTTGAGGTGAGCTGTTCATAAGGGGGGGGAAACATTTGTAGATGTACTCTCTGAAAATGCTATCTTACACTTCTGTTAATGCAGGATGGGAGGGAGAGTACCTAGAAATACATCTATGCAGCAAAGTTTTGTGCCTTTCTGTGCTTCTTGTAAAGAACAAGGCCGCATTTAGATATTGTAGAATGTTGCAATATCCATGCAGAAAAAGTTCATAGGAGAGGAGAGACAGATTCAGTATAGTGTGAATACTAATCCAGTATCTCTACATGTTCTCTTAGATCACATGATCCAAAGGTAGATAAAGTGGAGACCTGTTTTTAACATGACAATTCTCTTGTCAAGCAGAAGACAAAACCAGAGACAAAGTTATGCTGGTTAAGAGAGAACAAGGCTCCTTGGTAGCTAGCCAGCTGCAGACTGACTGTTGTGCTCCCCAAACACTGCCATGGAAAGAAAAAGAGGGAGAAATGAAGAGCACAGCACGATGCCACCTCTTCCTCCAGCAATCCTGCTCACACACTGCTGAATGAAAAGGAGGCACAGAGATGTGGAGCCCTGGTATTGCTTTGAATAGTAATTGGAACAAAGATATTGGGAGGAAGCTGCAAAGATTGCCTATGCAGTGATTTTCCTTTTACCCCTTGCCACAGTTGCTTGACTCTAGCAGGCAATCAAAACAATAGCTAGGCTCCATATTGCCCCATTTTCTCTCAATAGTGTGTGAGTGGAACTAGAGAAATCCTGATGCTGCTATCTTTCCAGCCTCTTACCAAGGCAGAGAACATGCAGGCAGATGTGGGTGGGTGGGTGTGGGTAGGAGGGGCAGGCACTGAAGAGTTGACAGCAATGACTGCTCTTTAAAGAAGAGAGGGAGCAGGTCTTGGCAGTAACAGAGGGCATTTCTTGATTCTTGCTCTGGGGTCACTAACCCCTAAACTCTGCCACTGGACAAAATTAATATCTGCCTCAAATCTCATAAAATACAGTGGAGTATTATACATTGGAGGTATTCTTACAGTGTTGTCAATATCATATGCTTAGTTCTGTCTAGTTTATTACCATACGTCAATAATTAATTTTGACATAGTTTTGTACTACCTGGATGTTAACCATCTTGAGCAATGTTTTATAATGAAATAGTTGGATGTGATTTTAATCAGTTATGTTGCAAATGTGAATTAAAATGTTTGTTTTCTTTTTTTCACACTGAAGCAGAATCAAGACCGAAAGCATAGGACTTATGTTTATGTTCTTACAGTGACTGAAATCCTGGAAGACTGGGAAGATTCGGTTAATATAGGCAAGTGGTTTTTTGTACTGCATATGGTAACTTTGTAATGTACTGTAATATCAGAACAGTACTATTTTTAGGACAGCTTGGATACAGCTGGTGTCTAACTTGCAGTATCATGCTAAATTATAACTGTACTTTTAAAAGTTCAAAGTAAAAGTAAGAGATTACTTTAACTCTACTTCAGCACTTCTGATAGCATTCGTAAATTTATTTGGAAAGTACAATTGTCCCTTCATATTTGCTGGGGTTTGGTTCCAGGACCCCCTGTGGATACCAAAATCCATGAATACTCAAGCCCCATTATATGCAGTGTCATAGCAAAATGGTGTCCCTTATGTAACATGGCAAAATCAAGGTTTGCTTTTTAGATTATTATTTTTAAAGAATGTTTTCAAGCCGTGAATACTTAAATCTGTGGATACCAAATCCGTGGATACGGAGGGACAACTGTAAATTATTCCAGTTTACTGCTGTGACATACCTGTTTCTAAACACATTCTAAACTGCAAATTGTTGAAAGAATGTGGGTTGTAATGACATTTTAATAGTAATCAAAATGTTACATGTTTTAATTAACCAGCATATTTTATAGGCAGAGGAAAGCAAAAGACGCTAGATAAGCAAGAAGCAGATGAATATACGGGTTGAGCATCCCTAATCCAGAAATCCGAAAACCTCCAAAACCCAAAACTTTTCCCACTAGCCACCCACTTCTGCCTGCCTGCCTGCCTGCCTGCCTCCTCCTCCTCCACCTGCCTCTCCATGGGGATGGATGGATGCAGGAAGGAAGGAGCACCTCACCTCTACTTGTTGCTGCAGCTGCCACTATTCCCTCTTCTGCCCTCCTCAGCATCATTGGCAGCAGCTTCCTCATGAAATCACAATACAGTAGGACTCCCGTATCCACTGATTCAGTTATCCACAGGATATAAAACAGCACACCTACCATGTGTCCTCTCTAGCCATTTTCTAGGTCCTCCAAAGCAAATCTATGGTATTTTAAACCAGAAGTCCCATTGTTTTCAATGGCATTCGCTATTATCCATGGTTTTCAGGATCAGCGGCCCCCCTGGAACCAATCCCCAGTGGATATGGGGGTCCTACTGTACCACCGCCACTTGCAGTGAAAGTACTGTCCCACATGCTTCACACCCACGACAGTGGTTCTCCACTGAGGTGATAGTGGCAGCAACAGCAGCAGTACAAAACCAGCTGCCTTGTTTGCTTTCCCCCTCCTCGCCAGTGGGAGATGTGACAGCCTAAGCAAGACCTACCAAGGGTACAAGGACAAGGTGTATATGTGGCTGGGGGGAGGCAGCAGGCTGCATTGGTGCAAGTGATGGTAGCAATGCCGTTGTTGTCACAGGCTGGGAGTGGTTTAGGCAGGAAAGAGGCCTCTCACACACATCTCATACTTCACATTTTCTTTTTCCATCTTCCCCCACCCTCGCATATTTTCCCTCAATTGTGTGGGCAGGCACATTGCTGTGAGGGGAGCACAAGCTACAACTGTGAGGGCACAAGCTGGCAGTTGAAGCACATTGAAGGCTTTAATTGTTAAACATATTGTATAAAATTACCTTCAGGCTATGTGTATAAGGTACAGTATATATGAAACATAAATGAATTGTGTGTTTAGACGTGGGTCCCATCTCCAAAGTTATGTATATGTACATATGTGCAAATACAGGTATTCCAAATTCCAAAAAAAATCCAAAATACAAAACACTTCTGGTCTCAAGTGTTGGATAAGGGATACTCAACCTGTACTGAATTGTGTGTTCATTTGCACATAATACATTAGAAACATTAATCTTTCACCCTGAGCCACTCAGACAGCTGTAGTAATTAGAAATCTTTATTAACTCCAAATGCTTAAGATACTTACTCAGCACCTAAGATCATAAAACTAACTTGGAAACTTTATAAATAGAGTTGACTATCTTAGCTTACTAATAATCTTGCTTTTCATTATTTTGTATGTTACTACTAAGAGCAGAAGCATGCTTTTAATGAACAGTGGGTTCCTAGGCCAGTGGCTCTTAACTTTTCTTTACCAGGGACCACCTTTAAATATCATTTGTTGCTGTGCACCCCTAAGACTTAAGATTTAAAACACAAATAATAATAATAATAATAATAATGCCTGATAATACTAATAATACAATTACACCATCCATTAAACTTTCCACAGAGGCACTGGAGGGGGAGGGAGGACTTTTCTCCTGCTTCTTCCTGCAAGTTTATGGCTGCAGTGGATTGAATGGCAATGCGCAGGCCCAGCTAGCCAGCCTTTGCCTTGGCTCCTGTCATGTGGCCGTTCCACTGCAGGGAGTGGGTGGGCTGAGTAGCCTTGAAGCCTTCGCGGGCCCCTTGTGAGGACATTGCAACCCCCTGGGGGTCCCTGGTGCACAGGTTAAGAGCCACTGTTCTAGGATATTTCTTGGAAGTATTTGCACTATATTTGGCTACCTTAGCATCTTTTAGGTGTTTAAAAAAAAAGTATGTTAAAGAGTTGCAGTAAAGATTCCTGAGGTTAACAGATTTCAAGGTTCAAGCCAATTTTTGAAACCTTTATTTCCCCCTTTTTATAGGAAGAAAGAGAGAATGGTTTAAAGTTGAGGATGCAATCAAGGTCCTTCAGTGTCACAAGCCTGTACATGCAGAGTACCTGGAAAAACTGAAATTGGGGTGTTCACCAACCAATGGAAATTCTGTAGTCTCTTCTCATCCTGATAACAGCTCTCTCTATGTCACTTCAGCACAGACTTCTGGGCTGCCCTCTACTGTAAGATAAACTTGGAAACAGCTTTTTGTTCACCATCACAAGGGCAGATCTTTAGTGGTCCTGTTTATAGTCATTGAAATCCTGAGTGCGTGAACACTTTATGTTCAGACATACACCTTTTTTCTTTTTTTAGCTATGTGTAATGTTTCAGCAAACCAAAGCCATATATGGATTTTTAAAGATGCCTTAAATGGCCCTCTTTATGGGTTTTTTTAAAGCATAGATAATTTAAGTACGTAATTAAAGAATTTGTAATTTGGCATTTAGTTTGGTTTAACTTTTTTTCTTTAAATTCCTAAAAATAAAGTTAATTTGGGGGAACTTTGCTTTAGTATAGACACACTTACTTGCCTACTTCAGTACAAAACTAGCTGGAGGAGTTTAAAGGCAATGAAAACCAACAAAAGTGCCTTCTATGTCAAGCTTCCTCCTTCAGAAAATTTCACACAAATTTCCTAAGCAGAGCAGTGCCAGCTTGTCTACCTTTGCCAATCCTTCAGCCTGCCCCTGCTTAAAGTTATTTAATCAAACAGCCAGAATTTAAAAAGGCATATAAACATGCCAATCTCATAGCCTGCTTATCCATCTTTTGTGAAAGCATTCGCTTTCTTTACTATTCCAACAGGTGTTGATTCACTACTGGAAACCATCCTGGCTTCTTCCAGTCATGTGAATTGGATTATTGGGTGGATAACTGTCCTGTGTTTTCAGAAAACAGTAGGCTACCAATTTAAGTGGACTCCAGTCCTTTTTTTAAAAATGTCTACAACTAAAACATGGATGTATAGATTCTCTGAGCTGTACAAGTTCTATTTCAGAAACCTCTAAAAATGTTAACTTTTCCCTAAAGTCAGAACTGTGGTTGAGGTAAAACAAAAAACAAAAAAAAACTACCTCTGTTGTGAAAGTTGTCTTTTCTCATTCTTTCTATGTAACATAAACCCACTGTAAATAATAAAACTAGTGTATAGTGTAAAGTGGAAAGTAAATGTAATGTAAATACTGTTGCTTACACAACTTCGTTACCACCTAAGATGTTAGTGTTCTAATAGCTACATAACAGGCAGAAACCTGAATAGCTGAATATTTTCCAGTCACTATATCCTCATCTATAGAGTTTCTGCATATAGCACATCTGTTAAAGGCACAAGAGCACTATCTGGAAAAGGTGGCAATCCAACACACTACTTTCAACACATTGTGTAAAAGTGCTGCTGTAAATCAACCCATGTGCTGTTACAATTTACAGAAAATATTAGTGCCATGAACTTACTCTCTAATGTGGGAATAATACTGTGCCATATAAATGCATTTAAACAAGGAACACCAGTAAAAAAGTTTCAGTAGTTCCTTCAAGAGCCATTAAGTACAATTAACAGGAGAGACTTGAACATCTGCCACAGATTAGAACCTACAGGTGGTATTGGCTTAGACAGCTGAGTGGAGCAGTAGGTCATCATCAGTTTTGTGTTTCAAAAGCCTTATTTTCCATAATATGGTTTAGATGAAGTCAAAAGAATGTATAGAGTGTATAGAGTACATAGAATGTATAGAGTGGTGGCAGACCCATCAATGTGAAATGTAACACTAATCAGATGGGGAAATGGCTGGTTCCTAGTATGTATGCATTTTTTCTTGGATTCTGAGTTGGCACTTCAGCCCACACTCCTATTCAGTTATAAGTCACTGGCCATATGGTTGTACATAAGAAGCATCTCTTGGTCATAGTGACAAACAAAAGAACAAATGGGTTTATGTTTCCTATTGCTACTTTCATCTCAAGTTTTGCTTTTTGGAACATAAAACCCAGCCAAGCTTATAGAAACTGCATATTGGCAATGCATGATTAGTTTGGTTTCTATCATTATGTGTTATGTAAAAAAAATGTACAGTTGTCAATGCTAACCCAAATCAAAGGTGATGGCTTATAAATACTCCAGGCTGCTGTGCCACGTAGTTTTAAATATATTGGTGTACAGATCTCTTCAGCCTATGCAACTTAAGATGAAGACCCTTATTAAGAGTGACTTCTAAAATTTGTCTTGTAACATTTGGAATGGCAAAGGTCCACTGTGCTATATTGGCTACCATTGTTGCATTCATTGATAGACATGTGAACCCAGCAAAATGAATATTGCTTAATCCCATAGTTGGAAGGATCAGGCAGGCAACATGACAGCAAAGACCTTTTTTGCCAAGATTAAAGCACAGATTTGTATAACCTCAGAAAGGAAGTTGGGTTTTCTTCAGTGAAACATGGAGGGATTCAGACATAGGGTGGAACATTCTTACAGAGTGAGGATTTGGGACTAAGTTCCCTGTTGGTGACCTTTGAACCTGTAGCTGGCTTCACGAGGTACATAGATAAAAGTTAATTTGGACCAGATTCCACAGGACAATCCATGTCTTAGGCTTACTTACGGCAAGGTTTGCAAGATCTGAAGGATCAGTACCAGACGTCTTTATAGACAAGTCCTGATTTAATGTAGTGGAAACTTGTTACAGTGGATAGTTTATTGAGAACATGCCATCCAAACGCTGTAAGAGTACCCAAACGCTTGTTGCAAACTAGACAGGACTATTGTCAAAATTTAGGAAATAATTACTCAACATGCTTCTGAGAAGTAAAAAATAATTGAAGAAAAAGTACAATTTAAGTTGTAAACATTTTGAACTGTGCATGGCTTTCTTTTAAGACTGATGTAAGAATTTTGACTTTTTATATCTGAAACAAACCTCCAAAATAAAAAAAAAACATAACATAAAAGTGATTATTTGTTTTATTTAAAAAAATTAAGGACAACAATAAAGATACACTGCAAGGCATCAATCCTACACACTTACCTTGAACTGCACTGAACACAGGGAGTTTTACTTCTGAACAAAAAAGGAGTTATTCAAGATTGGAATATGAACACTTTTTCAGAAGAGTTACGCATGCTCAGATTGGTGGCAGCAGTCCAAACTCCAGGAAAATCATGTAGCAGGTGATGGGAAAGATCTTCGTGGTCTCTGTGAATACACACAGTGGGTTACTCCTGCGCAGAGTGTTCGGAACTATCTAGAATCGCTAAGCACAACTAATTTTGCAACATTTTGGCGGTAACTCTGCCCATCCTAACAGTCCCTATATAGGCGCTCCCGCCTAAATCCCTTCAGTTCCTTTCGTCCGCCGCGTGAGCAGCTAGTAAGGAACTGTCTTCACTAGTGCTGTAGTTTTTCTGGACTCAGATTTTGGATTTTGGACTTGTCTTCGCGTAACCCTGTTTCTGACCAGACCGTTTCTCTGATGATGATTTGGCTTCTGACGACGATTAGGCTTCTCGATTTGGCTTAAGCTCAACTCCGCAACTAACTCAGGTCTGATTACGATGGCATCTAAATTGGCGGGTTTCAAACGGTGCTCCGTTTGCCAAGCGAAGTTGCTGGCCTCTGATGGCCAGTCTAAGTGCCTCATCTGCCTTGGAGAGGCCCATAACGTTGACGCTTGTGCCCATTGCCGCAACGTCACCCCGCAGGCCCGTAAACGTCTATCGAGGCTGAAATCTTTCCTCTATGAAAAGACGTTGAGCCTACCCGCTACACCGCTACCACCAGCGGCCGCACCCCCAAGAAGGGCCAGATCACCATCCCCGGGACCTTCGGCCAGGAAGCTGAGTCCACGGCGGGGCCGATCTCCTGAGGCTGGCCCATCAAAAAAGCGTCATCGGGCCTCTAGCCCTAATATAGAGAAGCGGTGGCTTCCGATCCTGAGGCGGTCAGAAGGTCTCATAACCATTCCTCGGCATCGAGCTCAATGAAAAAAGCCGAAAAATCTTCGAGCTCGGGTCGGGACCGACCTTCGGTACCAACAGTGGGACAGGACCGCTCTGGCCTCTCCTCTAAGGAGAAATCCAAGAAGAAGGCCAAACGTACCTCCCCTAGGCCAGAACCTGCTACCTCGGCTACCGCCTCCTCAGTCCCTACAGAGTTGCCTCGCCCTTCGGCTCCGACATCTTCTGTCTCGGTACCCGAGCGTTCTCCCCGCCCCGCACCACAAGTGGTAGAGGGCTCCTCTGTTATCCTCGAGGCCCTTGAGCAACCCCAACCCTCCATGTGGTCCAATTGGGGAAGAAGGGGAGATTTCCGAAGAGGAACAAGCCCAACCCCATGCCAGGGCTGACTCTCCGGCATTGATCGTGTCTCACGAGGAACTCCTCTGTACGGACACGATAGTAATTGATGTGGAATCCTCCTCCCAGCCGGCAGAGGGAACGAGCCGTACTCCCATGCCTTCTCCAGCCCATCATGAGATGGAGGTGGAACACAAATATGGTACCCACTATGCATACGGCGCCTTTGATGCAGCGCGAGCCGCGCTTGGTTCTGAATATCAGCCCCCTCTGACACCGTCCCAGGGCCTTCCTGTGTACCACCGACCCTCCGCCGGTACCGGAGACCTGGTCCAGGCGAGCTCCTTCCGTTCCCCACCACGCCTTTTTTTTCATGTGCAGGATCGGTCCAGTGCCGACTGGAATCTACCCTGCAGACCTCTCCTTGTGGATACGAGCAGTCAAGCGGATCCAGCCGCCGGGCCGCGGGTTCCCACCAGGGTCGACACCGCAAGTCAAGTCTTTCCGATTCGACAGGAGCACAGGCCGTTGCCTCCACTTCCCTCACTGGGCCCTACTCATGCAACACGGGCCTCCCATCCTCCATGAGCGACATCGCTGGTCAGCCGTAGCCCATCCCCATCTGCAGACTTGTCTTCTGACTCGTCAAGTTCGTCTTCCCACTATGTCCCTAGGCCTCCATCTCCGCCTCTGGAACTGCTCGACAAAGATTCGTCGTCGCCTACTGACGACATACGGGCATTCTCGGAGCAGATGGTGAGGATGGCCCACACCCTAGAGCTAAAGCTGACAGAGAAGGATTCTGATCCCTTGGACCCAATCCAACGTCGACTCAAGTCTAAGACACCACCCATAGCCGAGTTGCCGGTGCTACCATCCCTACTGAAGCTAACCCAAGGTAGCTGGGAGAACCTGTCCTCCATACCATCCACTTCCAAGATCATAGACCGTCTCTACAGGGTATCAGGTGACGATATTGGATGGCTCCGTGAACATCCACAGCCCAACTCCATAGTGGTGGAAGCTTCTCAACACCGTCGCCAGCGTCGACCTCAGGCGAGCCCAGCTGACTCCGAAGGCCGTAAAATCGATATTATTGGGAAGAAAATCTATTCCGCAGCTGGATTGAGTTTTCGCATTGCGAATTACGCAGCATGCATGGGGGCCTACCAGCAGGTCCTTGATCCAGGACCTGTCCAAGGAATGTCGACGCATGGCTGAGGCCATCCAGCAGGAAGCACAAGCCCTAGCGGGCCAGCAGATGAACTCTGCCTGGCACGCAGCAGATTGTGCTGCGAAGACCATTGCCGGTTCCATGGCGCACCGCAGACACGCATGGCTCCATTCCTCAGGACTGGCCCCTCAAGCTGCTTCCACCATCGAAGATATGGCCTTTGACCACTCGGGTCTCTTCAATTCCGCTACGGATGAGAAGCTTGAGTTTACACAAAAAATGCGCTCGACAGCCAGGAAGTACGGTATGCCCTCCACCACTACTTACTGATCCAAGGCACGCCCCTCCTGGGATCAATACTACCCTTCCACCCAGAGAAGCTATCGTCAGCAGGCTTCGAGGCGGCCTCGGTACCAACAACAGCCCCCCGCTACTCCTTCGGTAAGGAATCAGTCCTCTACCTCTCACTTCCACCCATCCACGAAGCAAGAGGTCAAAGGACCTGGGAAAGAGGAAGTTCTGAGCCCTGACCCTTACGACTCTATCTTTTCTTTTAGACTCCATTCTTCGGTTGTCACCTATCTCGGTTTCTAACCAACTGGTCGTCAATAACATCAGACTGCTGGGTGCTATGCATAGTCCAGGAGGGTTATCGGATAGAGTCTGACCAACTCCCACCGACAGGCTACATCCGGACAACCCCGCCATCCCTCCCCCTCCTGGAGGAGGTCCAAACACTACTTCAAAAGGGTGCAGTTGAGATGGTCCCCAGTCCTGATGTCACCTATGCTTCTTTTCCCAATATTTTCTAGTGAAGAAGCGAGGGGGCAGGCTGCAACCAATCTTGGACCTACGGGGAATGAACTTCTCCATAACGGGGGATGAACTTCTCCATAAGAAGTTCAGAATGGTGACCTTGGGGACAATCATGCCTCTCCTCCAGGAGGGCGACTGGTTCGCATCGATCGACCTCAAGGACGCTTACTTTCATATCGGGATACGCCCTGACCACAGGCGGTTCCTAGTCTTCCATATCAGGACGGAGTCCCTCCAGTTCAGGGTGCTACCTTTCGGCCTTTCCACGGCACCGAGAGTCTTTACCAAATGTATGGCACCGGTGGCAGCCTTCCTACAGCAGCGGGGCATCGTTGTGTTCCCATACATCGACGACTGGTTGATAACGGCCCAGACTCGACAACAACTGATCTTCAATGTCAAATTCATCCTGGAACTGCTAGACTCACTTGGGCTCATAGTGAACATGGAGAAGTCCCACCAGTCCATACAGTTTATCGGAGCCTGCCTCGATTCGACGTTGGCGATCGCCTGTCTGCCCACAGACCACTTCGCCTCTCTGTGCTGCCATCCATCTTTGCCGTTGATCCCGGAGAGTGTCTGCGTTAGCAGTACAGACCCTCCTGGGACACATGTCCGCCACGACGTCTGTTACCCAGTTCGCTCGACTCAGGATGCGACCCCTCCAGTCTTGGTTTCTGGAAGTCTTCGATCCCCTTCTAGACCTTCCTGGAACCTTCCTTACGATGCCTCAGGCTAGCCAATGCTCCTTGGAATGGTGGCTCGACCCGGAGATTAGCAGTTAAGAAAGCCCTGAGAGCATTCGAGATCCTGATACCGGGTTCTGTGGTCCTGATAGCAAGTGACAATACCACGGTAATGTACTACCTCAACAAGCAAGGGGGTACTCGTTCTCTGCCTCTTCTTTCTCTAACCGTGGAAATTTGGGGCTGGTGCATCGAGAGGAACATCCTCCTCCAATCCATCCACTTCCCAGGGGAGGAGAATTGTCTTGCAGACGAACTGAGCCATTCCTCTTCCTCCATACACGAATGGAGCCTGCATCGCTCAATTGCTCGGAGCTTGTTCCGAAGGTGGGAAACGCCGGACATCGACCTGTTTGCCACAGCTTCCAACAGACAATGCCGCATGTACTGCTCTCGAGACCGGGGTCGGAATTCGAAAGGCGACGTGTTTCTGTTTCAGTGGACCGGGCCCCTCCCGTATCTCTTCCCGCCGTTTCCACTCCTCACCCGAGTTATAGCCAAGCTGCGCAGGGATCGGTCAAACGTGATCCTCATCACACCATGGTGGCCTCGTCGGGCGTAGTTTGCTCCTCTTTTACGTCTGGCCAACCATCATTTTCTATATCTTCCACACCATCCGGACCTTCTCACTCTACAGGGAGGGAAGGTCAGACACCCGGACCTAGACACACTTCGGCTGACGGCGTGGAGGATCCTGCTGTAGAGATGCCACCGGCACCAGGCGGCCTCCCGAATTCTCCATTGCCTCCAGATGTACAGGCTGTGGTGGATGCCACGCTTCGACCGTCAACACGACGATCTTACTCCTATAAGTGGAAACGCTTTGAATCCTACCTTTCTGAAATTAATGTTCTGATGAGTTCTGTCTCGACACCAGTAATTCTCCAGTTTCTGCTACACCTCTCCCAACTCAGGACTCTCAGTCTCCTCCATTCGTACCTACCTGGCAGCGATATCCGTGGAGCTTCAGGCAAGGGGCAAACCTTCACCCTTTAGGGATCCAACAGTGAAGAATTTCCTTCGGGGGTACATTAACTTACAGCCCCCGGTAATTGAACCTACCCCTACCTGGAGCCTTGAACTGGTGTTGTCACAGCTCACAAAGAATCCCTTCGAACCCATGGCCACCGCCGACCTCAGGCTTGTGTCTTGGAAGACGGCGTTTCTGGTGGCTATCACGTCAGTGCGTCGGGCTGGAGAGATCTGTGCCCTTCGATCCGATGCTCCTTTTCTGGTGTTTCATAAGCACAAGGTAGTGCTCAAGCCCGACCTCTCCTTTCTTCCCAAAGTTGTATCTAGTTTTCACTTGAACCAATCCATCGTGCTCCCTGCCTTGATGCAGGACCCCAAAGATGACTTCGAACGAGCTTTGCACACCCTGGATGCCAGGAGAGCATTGGCCTTCTATGTGCAACGGACTGCTCAACACCGGAAATATCCAAAGCTTTTCGTCTCTTACTCTGACTCTAGACTGGGGACTCCCATCTCTCCACAAAGACCGTCCAAGTGAGTTGTCTCTTTGATTTCACTATGCTATGAACTTGCTCGGAAGACTCCCCTTACTCGAGTTCGGGGACACTCTACCAGGTCTGTTTCCACTTCAACCACCTTCCTTTCTGGGATACCATTGGAAGATGTGTGCAGGGCGGCTACCTGGTCCACGCCTATGCCTTTTATTTCACATTATAGACTTGACACTCGATCCCACACCAAGGCGGCTTTCGGGAGGGCTGTGCTCCTCTTCAATTCAATGACTGTCCTTTGTTATGGTATGCCTTCTCTTATGTGCAACTGCAATTTATCCATACGATAGGTGGTAACTCTCTGAACATACCCTACTTCACATTTGGGGTCTCATGTTTATTGTGTGTGTTCATTGTTAAAGAGGCCTATATCACTGCTTGGTCCTCCCCAAACCTCTCAGCATGACACCCCTCCTCCTGTAGAAGCTTGCTAATCTACCCACTGTGTGTATTCACAGCAACCACGAAGAAGATGGACAGGTTGCTTACCTGTAACCATAGATGTTCGAGTGGTCTTCTGTGGATTCACACAGACCCACCCATCATCCCCTCTGTCCTGCTATATGTGCTATGTTCAATGTTCCTGATGCTGCTCTTGCAGCGTCCTTAAGGAACTGAGGGGATTTAGGCGGGAACGCCTATATAGGGATCGTTAGGATGGGCGGAGTTACCACCAAAACATTGCAAAGTTAGTTCTGCCTAGCGATTCTAGATAGTTCCGAACGCTCTGCGCAGGCACAGGAGTAACCCACTGTGTGAATTCACAGAAGACTACTTGAAGATCTATGGTTACAGGTAAGCAACCTGTCCATCTCTGGGATCTCTTGCATGCATGACATATGATCAAAACTGTGGTCCCTCCCCTGAATTACAAAGATAGAAAACTTCCACCCTACAGCAAGGAAGTAAGTGTAATTGTCATGCTTTAGTGCAATTTCACTTTGTTTTCTACCAGAGATTCTTGCACCACTTACACAGCACCAGTGATCTGAGATAGGGCCAGGAACACATGCTCTGACTTGTCTGAAGTTATGGAAGTACATGAATGGACATACATATGGAGGTCATATGAAAACACTGCTACCACAGCTATTTTCATGATAAATCATAAAGGAGCCATAGTCTTTTTCACCCATTAACATGTAGATTGTCGAAGGCAACTATTTAGTACTTGATCATTTACCTTTATGCTAATAAATATGACTCAAACAGTCTACACAGCAAGCTACGGTATCAAATTAGCATTGGAGTGCTGGGTGCCCATTTCCCCATATGTAGGCAACCATTTAGCAGTAGTCATCTTTGCAGAAACACAACTACAGTTGTCCCCCCCCCCCGCAAATATCCACAGATTTGATATCCATGGATTTAAGTATTCACGGCTTGAAAATATTCTTTAAAAAATAATAATCCAAAAAGCAAACCTTGATTTTGCTATCTTATATAAGGGACACAATTTTGCTATGCCATTGCATATAATCGGACTTGAGCATTCACGGATTTTGGTATCCACCGGGGTGGGGGGAATCCTGGAACTAAACCCCAGCGAATATGAAAAGACAACTGTCATCAGTTTGCATGAAATCCTTAACAGGTTTACTCTGAAAACAAATGTTTGCTACTACACCTATGTTAGGGAGCTATACCAGACAGCATTCCAAAAAGGCAATAAATGTTTCATATGTACAGTATATAGTTTTAAAATGCTCTATATTATTTTTGTAGGAATATTTGGCATCTATATCAAGCAGAGTGCAGCATAGCTGGTGCAATATGAGCTTCTGGTAGAAACAGGAAGAGATGCTCTTATAAGATTAAGAAAGGAAAATTTATTGTTTCAGGGAACCCATCGTGGAATAGGAAAGGTGATAGACAAAAGAAGATTGCCTGAATTTTAGTAGAAGAGCCCCTAAAAGAGACTCGTGTGTGGATGTGAACTATCCTGAGGCAGGAACCTCATGGATTATCTCTTCCAGACAAAGGGAGACAAAAGGACTAACTACTGGAAAAAGGGGGATGGCCTCCGCAGGCAGGCAGGAAGCAAAAAGCCTTGAATACATAGATCAAAGAAATAGGTGAAACAATAGGGCAGGCATGCTCTTTAGAGCTCCCTCTCACTAATCATTCCATACAAGCGCTGATGCTTCTTTATTTCCAACACCCCTTCTGATGCTTGTTTAAGTCTACAAGATTCTACATCTCTCTCAAGAACTGGAAGTGGCTTGGTGAGAATGTCTGCAATCATTTCTTTTGGTGGATTATTTATTTATATCCTGCCTTTCTCCCAATAATGGGACTCAAGGCAGCTAACAACATTTACAACAAAGTTAAAAACAATATAAAAGTAAAATAACAATCTAAATATAAAATTTAAAAAACAAACCATTTAGAAGTTTAAACATTAAAAATTCTAAAATGTATTTAAAAACTTTACAATACTTCATCTCAACAAGCTTTTCTTGCAGTTCTCTCAAAAGCTGATATTTCACGTCAATGTACTTGGTACATGAATTGACCCTTCCAGTCTGTGAGAGTACTTGTCAGGAGTCAGAAACTGAACTCCATAGAAAACGGCCAAACAATTGAACGGGTTGCTGCTAAGTCTGCTGAGATATTTTTGGCTTCTGCTGAGGATTGAGTGTCCTATCATCCCCCAACATTGGTTATTTGCCCAGAGATTGATCTCAAATAAGATAAGGCGCACCAGGAATGTTCCCAAATACTAGGACTCTTTTGCCTATTTTCAGTGTTTTGGAAATTTGGCTGTGAAACAGTTAAGTTTCAGTCCGGAGTCTCTGCAGTAGAAGTTATCTCAAGGCCTTGAAGAGCTGCCACCTGCCAGGTTTGTTTCCTGGCTGGAAAGTTTTTGATTCCAGGCAGCACCACGTCCGTTTTGATAAACTTGCTGATGGCAATTATCAAGCTTGGAGTGTGTATATGCAGGCTGTATTAACTAAGTACAATTTGTGGCATGTTTTGGAGAATTATAGTGTGATCCCAGAAGGGTCAGAGGATAAAATTGCAGCTTTTCGTTTAGCAGATCAGAAAGCTAGAGCTGCTATCCTCTTATCACTCAACCCGTCCCAGCTGATACATGCCATCCAAGCAGTCTGCTTTCCAGCTGTGGGAAGCTCTGAGAACAGTTCACCAGAGTTTATCTTGCCTTTCAAAGATGATATGGACTAAGAGACTTTACAACACAAAACTGTGTCCGTGGGGCTGCGTGAAAGCCCATTTGATGGAGATGAGGCAGCTGTTCCAGGGATGGATATCCCAGAAGCCCATAAGTGTTTTATACTCCTGGGTAGTTTAACTAAAGAGTGGGACTTCCTCATGTACAGTTTGCAGACTACCAGAGAACGTGATTTGTCTGTGGAGCTAGTAGCCAGGTGCATTCTGGAAGAAGTCCAACACCAGCAGTCTCTCCTGGATGGATGTCTGGTGAAACGGTACTATGCAGCTTTTGGTTGTCTTCTAGAAACTATAGGCTTTGGTTCAGCCATTCCCAGTTCCTCCAGTAATTGGCATAGCCACAAAAGTTGCTTGTATATTCTGCTTCAGTAGAAGGAGAGTGCTACAGCATCAAGTTTCTTACTAGTCCAGCTTACTGCTCCACCTTCATAGAAAAACAGGTTCCCACTACCAGATTTATGATCCATAGGGTCTCTGGCCCAATCTGCATCTGTGTAAACTATTAGTCTGGGATTGCTAGTGGCTTGCAACTTTAACTTTAAATGTGTCCTTTAATTATCTGCCTGCTCTTTTCACTGCGTTCCAGTCCCTTTTATTTGGTTAGTTTTTCTGCAAATAATTTCAACTACTAAGCAATACTTGGTCTTGTGGTGGCCAAGTATAGCCTAAACTTTCCAATAGCACTTCTGTATTGATAGTGAGCTCATCTGTGTTGAGGTGGCCTATTTCCATAGGTATGGCCACTGTTCTTTGTTGTTGACTGAGGAGATAGCTTCCTTCAGCCTCTCTATTTGTATTCCCAGATAATAAGTAATGTCTCCTAGTCTTTTCACATAAATTTCTTTATTTAGATGGTTTATGATTTATTTACAATCAGCTTCATCTTGATAAGTCAAAATCAAATCATCCACGTAAGTCAATGGGCCTGTCCAAATGGTGAAAATAATCCAAATGGCAATTGCATGGAAGGCAATCTGTCCAAATGGACATTTGCATCAATACGTCTCATTCAGAAGAGCAGCCAAATCCATCTTAAACTCCTTCAGGGAAGCCTATGGAGCTTTTCTCTATGAGTTTTTAAAAAGCTCCATAGGGCATGCGAATGTGTGATCGTTAAGACAGTCGCATTCATGTTGCTGTGACCAGGCAACATAATCTGATTGGCTGTATGGGCATGGGGGGGGCAGGGCTAGCAAACAGGAAAAGCACCTGTTGTCGCCACATTGGATTTTCAGCTAAGCAAGAGATCGCTAAAGACATAAAACAGTGATCTTTTACTCTCTTTTTTTCCTTTTTGTAAATGCGAAATATCACATGTGCGCACCATGGTAATCTTTTTTTTTTTAATGGCAGCAGGTTTAAAAGCATGAGTAAATTACTCACAGCTGCCATCTTAGCTAGGGGTCATGTGAAGTTTAGGTGGGTTCTTTTGACCATTCAGACAGGTCGCAGAGCTGCAAACGGCTGCTTCTTCAGAGGAGACTGTATTTTCACCCCCGTATAGATGAGACCAATATGTAAGTCCATTTATCATTTTTATATCATGTATAGATTCAGGGATCAGCTTTGCCTTGTGTAAAGCCTTTGATTAGTATCTCTTTTAATTTTTCATTCCAAGCTCTTGCAGCTTGTTTTAGACCACATATGTCAACTCCTGGGTTAACCTTGAACAACCAAAGTCCTGAACCGCCTGCATGCAGGGTTGGGTCTGCAGCTCCCAGTGCATCTTTACACCTGCTCTTTCGTCCCTCACCTATCGCTACAGGGTTTTTTCAGAATTGGATTTGTCCTTCGAACCTGTGCAATGGATTTTTCTGGTGGAGCGCAGCGTGCACAGAACTGGCCTCACCCTTTAAACCAAAGGTTCATCTGCTGTGGCCTTGCAAGCATGGATGGTAGCAGCGAGATCCTCAGGTTGTAGGTTTGATTAGAGTTTCCTTCTCTTAGATGGTTGACCTTACAGGGTTGGACGAGCACCATCTGCCGGGTTTGGGATTAGAGTTTTCCTTCTCCTAGGATGGTTGCCATAAGGCTAGAGAGCCCATCCTGCCCTTTGATGCTCTTTGTCAGACCCTTTGGTTTTGACCTGTCTAGCATGGGAGACCCTACCGGTGGCTATTATGCCACCGCCAGCATAGCACAAAACATCATTAGGGTACGCAAGCCTCTCTCCCACGACAAGGGGGCATCAATGGAGAGGTAATACTTTACTCAAGTTTGCAAACAAGTGGCCTGTTTCCTGCTTTTTCAAATCCAGGATGCTCCACGAAAATATCTTCCTTGATTTCTCCATGTAAAAAAGCTGTCTTCACATTTAAGTGTATCTGGCTGGTGTGAGACAATTAGCTAACAAACATTGTAACCGCTTAGAGCGCCTAGCACACTATAAAGCAGTGTAGATGTGTAAGTGCTATTGCTAAAACAATTTGTAAGCTCCTCTGAGCCTTAGTGGCTGAAGATAACTCAAATAAATAAGTGTTCGGCATGCATTTTTCTGCATGGTATCACACTTGAGTGTCTTTATTATGGCATCCCTCACCACAGGCACAAAGGTTTCATCATAGTCCTCACCATATTTCTGCAGCTTAGTATTTGGAAAGATAAATGTCTGCCTCTTATTCAGGAATAAATCCCATACAGTTCAATATGCATAGAACTGCAGCCTAAATACCACTTCTGCACAAAGCACTTCTGTTCTTTCATGCTCTTAAAATAGCATGCCTTACTCTGGCTTCTGCTATGCATTGCTCCTGTAGGTGAGGTTGTTGGAGGCTTACTCAATCAATTTTCCCCCTTATTTACTTTAGTTTTCTATGCATGTCTCTGAAAGTATGGATTCAGCGAGCAAAGATCAAATGCGAATTGATATCTCTATCTCTGTTGGAGGGAGAAGTGCTTCTTTCTCCCTTGAAAAGTTTTTCACATGTTAAACGGAAGGAATGTCTGCCTTCCTCTGCTCAACTTCTCATCATTTTAAATATCCGCCCTGTCTATCCAGGACACTATTACTTTGTCTTAAGGAGCTATCTCCTGATTCTACAGCCAAGGGATTGGAGTTCTAGATAGCTTTTGCTAGTTGTGGGGAAGTTTCCTTCTGAATTCCTAGTGCATGTTGAACCTCCCTTATCTGGAATTCCAGAATTATCCACATGGGTGGCTGAGATAGTGACACCTTTGCTTTCTGATAGTTCAATGTACACAAGCTTTGTTTCATGCATAAATTATTTAAAAATATTGTGTATAAAAATTAGCTTCAGGTTATGTGTAAGATGTATATGAAACATAAATGAATTTTGCATTTAGACTTGGGTCCCGTCTCCAAGATCTCTCATTTTGTATATGCAAGTATTCCAAAATCCAAAATATTCCAAAATACCTCTGGTCCCAAGCATTTTGGATAAGGGAGATTCAACCTGTATCATTTTGCTTTTCCATTCTACTCCACTGCCTACTGACAGGCAGGATTGCTATGTGGTTCCCTGCCTACCTAAAGAATTTGAGACAAAGTATAACAAAGAGGCTTTTGGTATAGCTAAAATTTGGAGTTTAACCTCCAAGGATGCGAGAGGCTTTGTGGTTACCCTGCTTAGCTCCATGAAAGTAGAACCTCTCTGGATGTATAAAACTATCTTTCTAAAGCCTGTCTGCCTAACAGGTCCACAGAAAGCCTGTTAAGTTTAACCAATTCTTTTAATAGCATTTTAAATTCACAGTTGGGGATTTGCCACATAATGCTTTGCTATACCCCCACCTCTCAAGTGCTTTGGATCTATGATAGCCAGGAAGAGCTTTATAGTATTGTTGTACCTTACGCATTTTCTCATGCCCTGAAGCATCTCTGTCCAGTGTGAAAGGTTCAGGAACAAGACTGTTTGCTGGTTCTGAACCAGGTGGGGAATAAAATACAAAAGAAAGTTTCTTAACCTCATTGCATGCTGTCCTCTCAACAATCACCTCCATGGCAGTTATAGTTGTTTCTATCCTGCTTTCCCCCCCTAGTTCATGACTGAAAGCAGCTTACAACAGTTAAAAATAGCTAAAAATTCACAGCAAACAAAAGTAAAAAATGTAATGTAACTATCCAAGAATTAAAACTTGTTAAAATATAAGCTATTAAAAAGAAATAGAATAGAAAATTCAGGAGGATAGAAAGAAGAAACCATTAAAAAGAAAGCAGCAAATAGAACATCCATGAGCAATCAGTTCTCAAAGACCTGCTGAAACAAAAATTAAATTAAAAAAAAACTCATCTGCTTGCAGAAACAAAGCAAGGAGGGTGCCAGTACAGTCTCTCTAGGAAGAGTTCTTGAGCCACTAAGTGGGAGCAGCCACTAAGAAGGCCCTCTCCTATGTCCCCACCAGATGCAGCCACGAGGTTGGTGAGCCAGACAGAAGGGCCTCCCCAAAAGATCTCAAAACACAGGCAAGTTAATATGAAAAAAAATATGCAGTCCTTCAGAGGGTAAATAAGCTATAGGTCTCATCCCTGAAGGACACTACAGCTCATCCAGAACAGAAGAAACACTTTAGATTGGACTGAATAATAAATTCAACAATTTGTGATGTTTTTGAGAGACCTCCTGAGAAATAATAAAGGACAGCAGCATAAGGAAAGCATAGTTGAAAGGATCAAACAAAATAATGTCCTCTCCCCACTCCTGCCACCATTTTCTCTTTTGCTCCAACACCTTTAATATTTCACAACTGAACTGCCCTCAATCTATATTGCTTCCCTAGAAGTAAGACTCATTGATTTCAAAGGGGATTATTCTGAGAAGATCTGTGTTTAGGATGGTGTGAGGAACCTTCTGTCCTCCCATCAGCTCCACCCAGCCTGGCTAATGGTGGCAAAACATAGGAGGTGTAGTCCAAAACATCTAGGAGGGCCAGAGATAACCCACCCATTTTATAACTGCATTTAATCAAGAAATTCAGTCTACCAGTTTCTTTACTCTGCAAGTTCCTTTTTTTCTTCCCAGGTACAACAGTGATAGTTGTCCAAAGGAGACAATGGAAAGCTCAAGGATTTTAGCATAGCTGTGATTGGTCAATAGCACCTCCATCTCAGCAAAGGCAGTAGCAAAAATGTGGTTCCTGTTTTTTGGCATGCTGTATGAACCTAGAAGTTCTTACACGAGGTCAGTTGCCTAATGTTTGAAAAGAAAAAAAGCCTGCCTTTTTTAGTAGCCTTGTTCTGTTTCCAGACTGGCAGGCATGCAACAATCCAAGCTTGCAATTTAAAAAGTCAATTCAGTTTGTCATACAAATGGGTTCAGAAATATAAATGTTTCATCAGCTTGAATGTGGGGTGCAGTCACAAGTGTTTCTCCTGTACTGGATGGTGGTATACTGTCCTTCAAAGATGAGAGACACAGCTTGGGGGGAGGGGTACCATTGCATCACTCTGTTGTTTAGAGGCCTATCTGGCTTCTGCATCATGATGTTGTTGTGTTACACTTCTTAAAACAGCCTGGGAACTTTAACATTACTTCAGAATAGAGGCACATGATTGCTAATTGCAACTGGACACTACAGTATACCCTATAGGCACCAGAACCTGTCTGAACTTGGAAGCTAAGCAGGGTCAGCCCTGGATAGTACTTAGATGGGAGATTAATGCCAAGTGTAGTAGGCTGTATTTCAGAGAAAGGAACTGGCAAAACACCTCTGAACCTTGTCTAAGAAAACTCTATGAAATTCATGGGGTCACCTTAAGTCAACAGGGGGCTTGAAGGCACATACACATATATACACTATGAGAAATGGGAAACCAGAGTTCAAATCCCTTCTCAGCCACATAAACCCACTTGGGCAAATCACATTTTCTCAGCCTTAGATGAAGGCAGTGGCAAAGCTCCTCTGAATAAATCTGGCCAAGAAAACCCTATTATAGGGCCATAGTTCAAGACAACATCCTCCTAGTGCTTTACTGGGCTCCTGGTCTATTTGCATCTGAATTCAAAGTCCAGTTTTGACATTTAAAACCCTTTCTAGCTTCATGCCAGGTTATCTTATGGACTCCCTGTTTCCACACTTATCCAGCAATACCTGAAGATCTTTCTCAGAGGCCTTCATGCCCCACTCCCCAAAGTGAAGAGCAGCAAGTGATGATAGAAGAGGGCCTTTTGGTGATAGACCGTAACTTTGGAACACCCTTTTCAACCCAAAGTCTCCAGTGGTGCCATCTTTCAGGGCTTTTCTGTGTCAAGCAAATGCCTTTTAATCATAACTCCAGCCTTTTAATAAATTACTGGTTAATCTTTGAACACCGCTCTGGGAAACAAGGATGCTTACACTTTTATAGGTGTGTGGTTTTTACATCTCTGCAAGATATTTGTAAAGCAGCTGGATGGAAGGAGCCTTCAACTTTTATAATGCACTAACAGATAGTCACACTTCAAGCTGCAGAGGTAAAATTCTGTTCCACAAGGGTGTCCAGAAAGTCTTGATACCAGCCAGCAAAGTATACACAAACAGCAAGTAGCTGGGAAGATGGCCAGCTTTTAATGAGCACACCGGAATGCAAACAGTCAAGAAAGTCAAGGGCTTAAGGCAGGCAGCGTGGGTCCAAACAAGTCCGTGAGTCAGTGGAAAACTGACTCAGCAGAGTAATCAGGAACAGTCCGAGGCTGAGACACGAGCCAAAGCAGCATGGATCAAGGTAACGAAGGCAGCAAGAAGCTTTCTCCAGATAGATCAGTTGATCTCTTGCAAAGCCTCCATTGCTTCCCAAGCATATACAGTTGTCCCTTCATATTCACTGGGGTTTGGTTCCAGGACCACCCATGGATACCAAAATCCATGAATACTCAAGTCCCATTATATTCAATGGCATAGCAAAACGGTGTCCTTCATATAAGATGGCAAAATCAAGGTTTGCTTTTTGATTATTTTTTAAAGAATATTTTCAAGCCGTGAATACTTAAATCTGCAAATATCAAATCCGTGGATACGGAGGGACAACTGTATATAGCAATCAAGGCTTTGTGAGGTGCTTCTTTGAGCTTCCTTTTGATCTCGCTGTTGGGTATATGATGGTGGAGGTAAGTCCGTCTCTTCTTCTCCGTCCTTATCTGAATTGGCAGGACTCTCTGCCAGGACTGGTGCCAACCCACTTGGACCAGGCTCTTCCTCTGCTTGAATCTCCAGGTTGGCAGGGTTCCCTCCTGGCACAGGTGTAGATAAACCTGTGCCAGGGTCCATAGGGTCATTCCCTGCCATGTCCTCCTCCTCCTCTGATTCCATACCCAAATCAAACTCACAGGGCATGACAATGGGTCTGAACTGTCTAAATTCTCATTTTCCATAACCTCTACTTCCTTGAAAAGAATTTAACAAATTTCTGAATGATTTCCTGTCATTTTTATCCTTTGAGTTGTTGTGTGCCTTCCAGTCATTTCTGACTTATGGCGACCCTAAGGTGAACCAAGGAATACTGGGTGCTGTAGGCTATACTGTAGAAGGAGGACCTGGAAAAACATTCCTTGCCTAAGAAAGTCTTATGTAATTCATGGAGTGGCTGTAAGTCAACAGGTGCTTTGAAGGCACATATGCAAACACAAGGTGAATCTATCATGGAGTTTTCTTGGCCATATTTATTCAGAAGGACTTTGCCATTGCCTTTCTCTGAAGCCAAAAGATTATGCCCAAAGCTACCCGGGGGGTTTCTATGGCTGCACAGGGATTTGAACCTTGATCTCCCAGAGTCCTAGTCCAGTATTCAAACCACTACGTCACATGCTTAGATTCTTAGTGGCCATAAAACCTTCTTTGAGGTGCTTTCGTAAATTGTGAATGGAGCATTTGCCAAGTTTGCATGAGACTTTACAGTCCTTCTGCTAACGTTTAATGCCACAACAGAACAAGCAGCAAAATATGCTGAAACCCAAGTAGCATCTGTCACAAACTATGGTAGTTTGTAGTTTGTTCTACGTATACTGCAAAGTACATGTGCTAAAATTCACATCTTCTACATCTTGCACCCACAGTGCAGCAACGAGGGTAAACATTGATGCTGTCACTGAGGCTCCATGTGACTTTAATGCTGTCTGCTTGTCTTTCATTGTGTTTAAGTATAGCGTTGCCCTCCTTAGGAGCTACAACCTGAAATTGATGCAGCCACTGCTGGTGCATTAATCAATGGTATAGCCAACTGCTCCATAGTTTGTTTCTCAAACATGTACAGGTTGATCGGTAAGCAAAGGGATCTTGTAGCACCTTTTAACTGAGAGAAAAATGTAGCATAAGCTTTCATAGACTTAGTCTACTTCCTCAGACACTGGAGTGAAGTAGACAAAGTCTACGAAAGCTTCTACAATTTTGTCTCTCAGTTAATCTCAAAGATGCTACAAGATCCCTTTGCTTAACTGATATTCCAGACTAACATGACTGTCCTTGAAATGTACATGTTGAGTCTCCCTTATCTGAAATGCTAGGGACCAGTAGTACTTTGGAATATTTCTGATTTTGGAATACTTACATATACATAATGAAATATCTTGGAGATGGGACCCCAACTCTAAACATTGAATTCATTTGTTTCATCTACACTTTATACACATAGCCCGAGAGTAATTTTATATACAATATTTTTAATAATTTTGTGCATGAAACAGTTTGTGTACATCGAACCATCAGAAAACACATAAAACACTCTGTCATGTCAGCTCTCAAAAAGTTATGGATTTTGGAATATTTCAATATCCAGATGAGGACTCAACATGTAGTTTTTAAGAAATACCTGACAAGTATTTGGTATTTATTAGGCTTTCCATTCCATCACAATCAGATCTTCAATAGTATTGGTAGTTCTGCCTTCCCAAATGTATTAACATGATTATACTCATTCCATTGCTGTTTATATTAATGACTTGTTACTTGTCCTTAGTGCATTGCTTAAAACTGATGAACAGTAGGTGGTGCTGACTTAGCCACAACCTCTAGTTCCATAGAAGTCATACCTCTAGTCCCTAAGTTTATTCCTTGAATACCAGGCTTTCCCCCAGATTTCATTGGCAATGCAGGAAAAGAGTATTTCTGCTGAGAGGCCATACTTGGCTGCAGAGTAAATCACTAAAGGAAGCAACTGTAAATATGGAATAAAATTCTGTGCCGCATCATTAAGCAAACTGGGAAAATGGTAATTATGAGCTCCCATCAACAACAGCAATGGATCCATTTAGCTATCAACGTTCTGCCCAGCTTCTCATATTTGTACTCATGCTGGTGTGTCTGATCCTCTAATGGCAGTTTCTGTCCACTCTGCAGCCCTAGAATCTCCTTTTCCAATATACTAGATGCCAGCTGCAGTATGCAATTTCTCCAGCAAACTCTTTTGCTTCACCAGTTGTTCCTGAGTCCTTCCCTTTACTCCTCTCCTTATTTCCTGTCTAATTCTTTCCAAATTCCCTTCCATTTCTTTCCCTTGCACCATACCTTGATTGCTCTTCTCTTCTGTCACCTTCCTCTCCAGAGTAGCATTTTTAAGCCGTTCTGCAGACAATTCAACAAAGCCCTCCAAATCATTCTCGCTGGAGTTAGATATTTTCATAGCAAGATTTTGGCTGTCTGCTCAGGGGCTTATTGGTGTGCTGACAAGGACTCAATTTTATTTTGTTTATCTCCTCACTCACAGACTTGCTGGGGAAGCAGTCAAATGAGCACTTATATCAGGGTTGACTCCTTGTCATTTTTTTCTCTAAGGGTAATTGTGGATTGTTTTCTGATGTTGACACAGAGTCTACTATGATTTCTGTTAAATCTGCCTTCTCACATTTTATTTGCCACCAAAGAAAGTAAGAAGAATAGACAGAGAAATGGAGTGGGTTTTCTTACGAAAGGAAAGGGGAAATAATAAGATAGGAAGGAACAGACATCAACAAACCAGAGTAGACAGAAATAGTTGAAAAGCTAAGGGAGGAAACACTGAACATGTCTAGCTGGCAAGTCAGCATAGAAAAAACTGAGAAGAGAGAGTGAATGGAAACAATGGGAAAGCATAAAAAGGAGGAAGGGGGAGGGGAAAAAATAAATTGCTTAATTAAATTATATTCACAAATTCCAATCCATTGGCAGAGGTATGAACAAAGACAATGGCTTCATGGCACACTACATACATTAATACAAGAGTCCTCCCTACTGAACATATAACAAAAGGAATCAGAGTTTTGAACGCTGGGAAACTGACTTTTGTTAAGCAGATTTAGTTTTCACACATCAATGCTAAATGACCACTGTAAAGATCTGAAAGACCTGTATCACCTTATACAACCCTCTGAAAATTTAAAGCAAGGGTCATGATTTGCATCTTTCTGGGTCCTATTACATTATATCCGACTCCCACAACTGTATAAATATGCTTTATACTTGAGGCCTTAATATCACTCAGTACTGCACCCAAAATAGTGGGTTTATTTCCACAAAAGCTCATGCAAAAATAATAACCAGTTAGTCTTAAAGGTGCTGCTATAATTCTTTTTTTCTTCCCCTTCCTTCTTTTTATGCTGCAAGAGATTAGCATGGTAACTTCTTTGAAAACAACAAAAAAGCATGTGACTCCTGCCTCAGAAGCTGGTCTAAGGGGATACTACCCAAGAGGTAATGTGGACTGTTCCTCTACACCCTGCAGAGCATGATGGAATGTAGATATCCAAAGCAAATGAAACAATTTGCTTTGAAACAAAATATTCAGTTATTAACACCAATATTCGTCAACAATAATATATATATAGTGAAAAGGGAGAGGCCATTTAGTTCTCTCATGAGAGATTTCCATTTCTTTGTTCAGATTCCTTTTAAAATGAGAAGCTCACCGTATAATGAATGATCACTCTTCCTTTTATTTCAGTGTCATAACATTACAGTCAGAAGATGTCAAACAAAATCTACCAGGCATTTTAAAATAACCCTGAAAATGGTAGGAATGTACATACGCTCAGATATACAAAAACCTGATTCAACTAGCCCCAGTGATGTTGTACAGTAACCATAATGTACTGGAAATATGCTTCTGTCAAAAGCATAAAATCTACATGTATTTTAGGCAATATTCAATAGTTTTGTCAGATATATGCAAAACATAGATGTTTGTTATTTGCATTTGTTCCTTTCAAAACTATTAGTTACAGAACTGAAAACCATCATTTATTAATTTCAGGAAAAGAGTGAGACTGCAAACAAGATTTTAATTTAAACTTAGGGTTTATAAATCAGTATGTGCACTAGATAATTTTTCAAATTTGTTATTTAGCACCAAGATTAATATGGAACACCTGTACTATAATTCAATAATGGAATCCAGTCTTTTTACTTAGCATACACTATCATATAGCAAACACAGTTCCGTGCTGTTAAACACCTAACTGTAGAGGTTATGGAATAAGTCAATTCTGCTTATCAGTATAATACAATGTGTTAATTCCAGCCAGCTGAGATGTATCAAAACTACAATATATGACCTATTTATTGTTGAATATTTGTACCACAACTCTGCATATTCAGTGGGGCTGCTTCAGACTACACAGGATGTGAACTGCAGCACAAGTTAGTTAAGTTGGCTTTGCTAGAAAGGAAGGGGAAACACATAGTTTTACATCAGATATCAAGTCATTAGTTCCATCAAATACACACAAATAAGATTAAAGTACACTCAATGACTCTAGTTACATTCCTAGATTTAAAGCAGATTAAGAAATTGAGCTGAGATATTAAAGTCCTTTAATTATCACTCTTAACAGTCACAGATAGAATCTACAGGGTTTGGTTTTTTGTGGGGGAGGGTGTTTCCCTCTTAACCACTGCCTCAAGGAAAACCCAAACTCCCTACTTTAGAAAACAATTCAGGGATTTGGCACAAGAACTGTTTTTCAGTGCACTTGGGAAAGAAACAGCATGCATAACATTTAATCACATTCCAATTAAGCAGCTTTTGCACCAAGCTCCAAAGACTATGTTAAACTTACTGAATTTCAAATGCAAAGCAGAATTCCACAGAAAACTGCTTTATCAAATGTTTGAGTGAATACACCTTTCACTATAACATAGCATAGGATGTGTACTGCTGCCAATTCAAAAAATTATTTGTGTAGATTAGAGATATTTACTGCATGCAAAAAGGAAAAAAGGGACATCATACAGTGTCAAGCACTGTTAGGTCCCATTTATCTGAATAGGAAATATTTAAGCATGTGTTTAAAGTTGTACACACATACAGAAGTAAGTTCCATTGAACTCAACAGCACTCACTGCAAACTAATATCCTTAGGATTAAATATAACCCTCCCAACGAAATTGTTGCTTAACTTTGGTTGAATTATGTGCTAGCTTGGAAAGTTAAACAAGGCTCTAATAATGCAACTATGACATATATATCATACTTCAGCATTGTGCTAGGTGCATTTTTTAAAAAAGAACAGCTCTTAGGGCATTTTTCTAGAAATACATTTCAGTTAAATACCAGAGTGAAAGGTACATAAATATATAAGTTATGCTGTAAAAGACCTTTTTAAGAAGCCAAAAGTGTAACCCCACAGTAAAAGCATTTTGACCATCACAGAAGGGCCAATATATCAGTGAGTGTCAAAATACACAATACAATGCTATTTCAATGTGGATACGCAAGTAAAAACAATTTTTCTCCCATTAAAAGAAAACATTAAACAGTAACACAGTAAGACTTTCTAGGGAGTAAGTCTTGTTAACTCAGTGCAGTTTGCTCCTGAGTAAAACATTCCTAAAATTACACTATGAAGTCAGTATATGTACCTGTTTATGTTCATTCAGTGAAATGAACAAGAACTTACATACGTATTTATATTCAGTCAATGAAATGCACAAGCATGTAAAATATTTGTAAAGGTTGAAAGAGCATATTAACAATTAAAGCAGTGCGGCTATTCATCAGTAACAGCAATAGACTAGCTGCAAGTCCAGGTACTGTTCAATAAAGAATCTCAACTAGAAGCATCCTGGAATTGCTCTCTCTCTCTCTCTCTCTGTCCTATTAAAAGGAGGTTATAAATATGATAAAAGGCTGACAATAATGCAAGTAATTTGAGGGACATACCATCACTAAAAGCATTTTGTCTGTTGAAAATGTGATTTTAATAGATGTTCTGTATCTTACATAAGAGCACAATACATACACCACATTCTATAGAAACCCCAGATGATGCTAGAACAGGTATGATGGGCAGAGAACTATGGAACTCAAGTACTGTCCCCCTGAACTGCAAGACAGACATTACCCATGGCAAGCTGGCATTACACTGGCCAAATGAAAAGAGAAATTTAGAAGTTGGTCAGCAAAGAAGTAGAGTCAGAAAAGGAAGTTTGAAATGCAGTCAAAATATGCTCCCATAAATTATTTACATTTTAATATGATGGCTTTTAAAAAAAATCAAGCAATCTCCATCTCCAAATGAAGAAATGGGTCAAAAAGAAAACAGGAGCTCAAGGATTGCAGGTAAGGCCAGAGTTGACAAGGCTAGCTGTACATACCTTATCATCCAATTTACCTGTACTGTAACATCTCATTTTATGCAAAGATCTTCTTTCTAAAGATGCAAGTTACCTGTAAATGTGTAGTCTGACACCTGATAATACTTAGCACAAGACAGACAAGTTACACATACACCCAAAATTGCTGTTTGTTTTGCTAGCTTCCTGGTTCAGTACTTAACATTGCAAGTACATATACATCAATGATGCATCTAACCTACTTAAGACTCTGATAAGCAATTACATTTACCAGAGGCTTTTTAAAAACACAAAATCAAAAAAATACGAACACTAACAAGGCATGGGTTATGAATATACAAGTCAGTAAAAGATCCAATATTTTACTACATCCATTAGGTTGGTGAAAATCAAAATGTTCCAATCTGGTTTCATTTTCTTTAAAAAAAAATTGTCACAATTGAAAAAAAAAGAACACAGCAAAACAAACTGTACAAAGGCAAAGTAGAATAACAAAATATTTTACTAAAACAGAAGATTTACAGAAGATTTTCCAGACAAGCCATACAAAATGGTCACAAGCTTTTATTCCTTGAAGGGAGGGATTTTTACATTTGACAACAGAATCACAATATCATTAGTGAATGGATGTTTAATGTTCCCGTTTTTGTTCAAACAACCAAGCTTGTCCATCTACAGCATCTAAGTTAGACTTGGCTAGAGGGCATATTCTAGAGTTTAACTGGTTAGCTGCTTTAACCAATGCAATTAGCATCACCATAAAAAAGGGAAAAGGAGCCCACACAATTAGAACAAAATATCCCTGCAGCTAATCCTGACTACTTTCATTCACAGTGCTCACACTTAACTCATGATGGGAAAAAAATTATTAAAAGCAGAGATGTGTTACTGCTTTTGAACAATTTCACAAACAATCCCGATGATACTTCTAGCCTCTGCTCATGCAGAACAGGAGTGAATTAGGACAAGACACAGATTTGCTAGTGTGCATTTAAATCACCAAAGAACTGATGTCTGGGGTTTTTTTAATTCCATAATGTTTTCTAAGACTGTGTCCATTAAATGCAAACAAAAAAGGAAGAGGTCTTGGTAGAACAGGAAAAAGTGATGCACACTGATTCAGAGCACATTTTAAATATTATTCATGGCATATAGCCTAGTCCATGCTCTGGCTGTAAAGGAAAAAAAAAAATACATATTAGACAAATTTGAGACAGTATTCTCTAGCCTCCCCCACCTGCCCTTTTTTGGCTGAACTGTGTGAAGTATGTAAAAACTAGTTTTCAATTACAATCCCTGAGGACAACTCATAATAAAGGGGTCAGGTGTCAACTTTTCACCAATTTTGTGCCCTCATTTTGCTTGACTTACAGTGGTCTTTATGCATTTGTACCAGACATATGACAACTGCAACCTTACACAGCCCACTGGCTGCATGAAGTTTGCCACATATCCACTTTCAGGAAAAACTTCAATTATGAATAAACATACAGGACCCATTTACAGAAGACAGGTCATCAGCCCACAGGTAGTATCATTTGATAACATTTTGTATATAAAAACCTACACATACAACACACACTTAGTAAACTTAGCAAGTCAACTGGGGGTAAGACTTGAGCAAGGCCACTTTCCATAGTCTTAGGTTAGAAATTAGGTTTCTAGATAGCAGAAGTTTCCATGGCAAAGATATTACGCACAACTGTCATGTGCTCATGCATTTGGCACGTGTGCATATGCAGTAAAGGAAGAAAAACTTTTTTTCTGAACCAGATATAGATCATAAAACATTGTTTTGTTAACTGCCCTTAAGTCATTGTTGTTGTAATCATCATCATCATTTATTACAGTTCATAAACCCATCAATACAGTCAAAACAGAAGTTGTACAATAATAAATAGCATAAAATTTAACATTCCATTGTCACATTTCAATTGGCACGCTCAATTTAAAAAAAGCTTTTAAGTACTCTGGCCAATTTTAGAAGTTTCTTTCTCTCTAATCTTAATAACTAAAGACAGAAACTTAGCAACTGATAGGGTTATATTTGAGACTGCCCTCAAATCAACTTTGATTAATAGGGATCCCTACGAATGAGAGACCTCCAAGTCACCCTATCATCAATAGCTCGGCTCAGATCTTGCAGATGCAGGGCCATGGCTTCCTTGATTGAGTCTATCCATCTGGAATGCAGTTTCCCTCTTTTCCTACTGCCTTCTGCCTTAACAAGCATTGTTGTCTTTTCAAGTGAGTCATGTCTTCTCATGTTAGGTCCAACGTACAACAGTCAAAGTTTAGTCATCTTGGCTTCTAGGGAGAGTTTAGGCTTGATTTGCTTTAGGATCCATTTATTTTGTCTTCTCAAGCAGTCCATGGTATCCACAGAACTCTTCTCCAGCAACACATTTCTAACGAGTTGAATTTTCTTCCTATCAGCTTTCTTCACTGTCTAGCTTTCACGATCATACATAGAAATGGGAAATATGATGGCATGGACAACCTTCACTTTGGTATTCAATTATATATCTTTGTACTTCATGATCTTGTCTAGTTCCTTCATAGCTGTCCTTCCAAGTCCTACTTCTGATTTCTTGACTGCAGTCTCCATTCTGATTAATGACTGAGCCAAGTTATGGGAAATCTTGAAATATTTCAATGTCTTCATCATCTACTTTAAAATTATGTAAATCATCTGTGGTCATTATTCTTACTTTCTTAATATTCAGCTATACACCTGTCTTTGCATTTTCTTCCCCGACTTTCCTCAATAATCGTTCCAAGCCTCTGACATCTTGCACTAGTAGTATGGCGTCATCTGCGTATCTTAAATTGCTGATGTTCTTCCAATTTTCATGCCTCCTTCCTCCGAGTCTAATCCTGCTTTACGCATGATATGTTCAGACACCTGCCCTAAAATAGCTACAAATTTCTGAAATTCAAGACCAAACCTGACACTTGTGTATAATTAATGTGTACTTTTTCTTATAAAATAGTATCCTAGGGGAAGTTAGAAAACCCTCCCACTGCTATGGTCCAGAAAGAAGATACTATTTGCATGACAGTTGAAGTTTCCAATGGGAATTTTCCTTGAAATGCAAATAACAAGATATTTTTGTCCATTAGTATAACAAGAACAATTAAATTTGTCCTTCTTTTCCCCTCCCCCATGGCTTCTCAGGTTTCCTCTTGGCTGCTATTTAAACAAAAAAGCATATGTATTAGTTATGTACAGTAATTGCACTCATGCAATTACTACCATATCTAATTTTGGCTCAGTCTCAAAGGTATGGATGCATTGTGTCTTGACTGTATCTTCTGGGACAAGATGTACTTGGCACAAGAAGCAGGGTAAGAATTTTATATACAAATCAATTAAAATTAGCCTAAAATAAAGATACATTACCTGTTTCTATGGCTTGGGCTTCATTGGTCTTCCATTGCTCAGCTACATCATTTGCTAGTGGATCATCTGGGTTGGGAGCGCTTAACAAAGCCTGGATTGATAGCAGAACTGTACGGATCTGCAAAGCTGGAGACCATTTATCTGAGGAAGCAAATTAGAAAGTACTAAAGCCAACATTTCCAGTATAGAAAATTTCCCCCTTAGGATATCACTTGAAATCATCCTTCTGCTCTTAGAAATCTGGTGGAAAATGTGTCACTCTTACCAGGACTTCAAACTACTTACCTTTCAAAATATCTAAACATATTCTTCCCAATTTGTCTACGTTAGGATGATAAATTTTGGTCATGAAACGTACTTTCGGAGCTGCCATTGGGTATTCTTCTGGAAGGAATAGTTCAAGTTTAAATGTCCCACCCTCAAAGGGGGAATCCTGTGGACCTGCAATGACCACATGAAAATAACGTGCGTTGCTTTCATCTGGCTCTGCCTTTATTCCAGGAACAGGTTCTGCCAGCAAGCGCTGGGTTTCCTGAAAAAGAAAGAACACACTAGTGACACACAACACACACACAATTTCTTCACGAGGGCAAGAATCCAGACATAAGGGCATAATGCAACTTGTTCTCCTTACTGTAAATTTTAATAAGCGCACATATAATTAATTTACCATTTGGTGAGTCCTTTAATGCTATAAATCAACAAAGAGGACTAGGGAGGAAGCGAGGTTGTGCTGCCTCCTGCAGCAGGAAATGCAAAGACCATTCCCCTTCATAGTTCTATTATGTAAGTAAAACAGATTCAGCTACCACTTAGTAAACTTAGTAAACTTCCACAATGTTATATTTAGATGAAGCTGAAAAATAATGTCATGCTGTCGTGTTATGACTGCTCTGATCAGCAGGGAAAATAAATAATGAGTAACACATAAGAAGAAAGATATCAAGGAAAGGAGTTTTCATTCATATATTTCAACCAAAAAACAAATATGCACTGGTTGCTTTTTGGATTTTGGATGAGCTGACATTTCTGATTTTTTTTTTCTTATGCAGGGCAAACACAGTCCAAAGAAATCAATAGCCAGTCAATCCCACTTTGGGAGGAGAGGCCAGAGGCCATTTGGTGTGGCCAATCCTGCAAGTCATGCCCTATCTAATTCAGATTGCAGGCCCTACAGACAGAGACCATACTACTGTACTCTGATTCCATATAGCACCAAGAGATCTGTTGATTTAAAATTATCAGTTTTGGAGCTACAGGAAAAACAAGAACAAAAATACCTTTTAGATTACTGCTGATCATTCTCGCAGTTTTGCTCACTGATCATTTGACATTTGATCCCCTCTTTCTGCAACTCTTTGTAACTTTTAAAGGAGACCGAGTTATTATTAGATCTCAGCTGGTAGTCAAGATCTTGAGATTACCAAACACCTGTTATACATGGGTAGTCACAGTTGCTTACTCCATCATTAGCACATTTTACTCCTCCTTGCCACTTCAGTTTGAGTCATAGGCCTGAACACCTTTTCTCATTCCCTGTCATTGATTTTCTCACTACTCAGTGTTCAGTATTACTGGAGAAACAATTTCCACATCACAACACTGGTACAGATATTTAAACTTTTACTGTATATATCTGAGAAACATTCATGTTTATTTTGTTTATTTGTTTTGTCTTATAAAATATCTGCATTTTTTCATACATCTTATGAAAGATGTAAAACAAAATATGACAAGATAGTTACTGCTGCCTCCACCCCCTGATTCAGAGAGTTCAGACCAAATTACAAGTACTGTAATCTGTATGCTAACAAATCCCAAGATTCTGGCTACGGTAATTACTTAAAGCAGGGCTGGACCAGTCTCTGTGGCCCAAGCACAAAAAAATGAAAGATTACTGTCTAGGAAAACACGTTTTAGACAAAAGGCAGGACAACCTATCAAACTGCTGTCAGTAATAACAGGATAAAAGTGAGGAAGCAGATGCCAGTTCAGGAATTATTTATCTTCCTAAATTGCATGGCTGGATGATAGTAGATATATTTTTCTTATGGCAAAAGGTTCTTCTTGAGTTTCACACTGCCTTCTGTACAGACTGCAACCCCACCACAGGTTCATATTGAAATGAATAAGTACAGTGAGACTACAGTTTAAAACACCAGACAAGCAACATGCTTCTGCAGATATGCAAAAGGCTCAGAAATGATGTTACAGGTAACCCATAATAAAAGATGGAATAAGCCATATATGCACTTGACATTATAAACAATGGTACGCTATATCAAAACTTTAGACATTTGTTATATAGTTTATTTTAAAAAGAAAGGTATTGGGAATTCAACAGAGTGAAAAAGCAGGGCGCAATGCCTTCAAATTAGTCATATGGTAGCAGTCCAGCTTATATCTATTACCTGACACTGAAATCAAAAATGTTAAAAATATTCAAAACTAAAAACCTTAAAAGTTAAAGTTAAGTTTTCATGTCATCAGTGCTGGAAGTTGCTTCAACATAAGCTTGATGTACCCATATAAAAAGCGGGGATAATATCCCTTTGGGTAATGTAGTCACTGGCATGAGTCTGCTTACTCCCAGGAGATCTCACACCAATGGGACAGGTACCAGGGCAACTCTTCTAGGAAGCTCAGTGCATTCATTGCTTCTATGAAGAAAACTGGTACAAGGCCATTAATGAACATACAAACTGATCAGCAAGGACCATAGACCATCCAAGGGCAAAGATACATAATCCATTCTGAAGCCAATTTACCATCCACTGTATGTTCTGTACCATTCACCAAAATGACCAGCAACTAAATAAGACTTGCCACTTAAAAGTCAAGGGAGCTATTTTGAATTATATGCAAACTACAACAGTAAATTGTAGAAGGTTGACTCTTCTCAGATGTGTAATATGCCACAGGATATACTGACAAGAACTACAAAAATATTCAGAGGCAGACCACAAAAATATCAAGATGTGGCCCATATAGTCCTTATACATATGACAATACATGATCTGAACCTAATTAAAAGGTGCTGAGATGTACTAACTATTTGTTTGTACAGTTGTCCCTCCATATCCACAGAATTTATATCCACGGATTTGTATTCACAGCTTGAAAATATTCTTTAAAAAAATAATAAAAAAAACCCTTGATTTTGCCATCTTACATAAGGAACACCATTTTGCTATGCCACTGCATATAATGGGACTTAAGTATTCATAGATTTTGGTATCCACGGGGGGTCCTGGAACCAAACCCCAGCAAATATGAAGGGACAACTGTATGTTTTACTGGTACCTTCCTCAGAGCCCCCTCTGTCCCACAGAGAATTTCATTTCATTTCCAGCAAAGATTCTATATTCTGCAAAAACAGTGCAACTCCCTTTCTTCTATATTATGGTCAGTACACAGAGAACTCAGAGTAGACACACCCAAAGAATCAATATAACATAAAGGAATGGCTCAAAAACAACTAATATTAACTAATTTTAAAACATTTTAAATGGAAAGGATAGAAGTTATAACTTAACATAAAGAAAAAACAATCTTGCAGAAGGACTTGCCGTGCAAGCTTCTTTTTATTCAGAAGTAGGTGCCAGTAAGTTTAGTGAAACATATCCAGCTGAGTGTGTAAAAGACTATATCCTTGGTGTGGCACTTTTCAAAATGATTTGGGGTGACTAGAAAGTTGTTTTGTTCTAGGTACTAAAATCCCATTTTTAGGGTCCTGTGAATTTTCTAGCTTTGCTTTAGGCAAGAAAGAGAAAGATCCAAACTTGCTAAAATTTGATATGAACAAGGCATAATCAGGCTTCTATTTATTCTATTATTTCACACAAGTACAGCAAAAGCATGGTGCTTATACAAATTAGAAAGTGAGTTTAATAAAAAAAAATTGAATGAAGGTTAGAATGTACTTCCCAAGAGTATCAGGTTTAATTTTCAGGGTTTTTTTTAATGACTTCTAAGTAGTATACAATGCACTGTAAAATCTCAGTAGGAGTAAAGCTGAGTATGCCAATGCCAAGGTTTCAATAATTTGGATAGCTATTTGTTCCTCCCCATAACTAGAAGCAACATTAATATATCATGCATACAGTGCTGTCCTGTTCATACTTCAGTGTTCAACTCAGTAGCTAAAAATAAACTAAATATGCAAAAAAAAATTACACATGTCCAGACTGCAGACTTCTTTCAGCATACTGTCTGAAAATTATTAAATATTATGTCTTCAAGAAAGCTTCAGTAAATCACGTCAAATATTAAGAAACAAAGACGACCCCTGATAAATCACACCAACAGTTCTTCCATTTCAGCATTCTTTCCCACAGTGATCAAATCTAATTAGGGTGCAATATTTGTTCAAGTTTTCATCAATATGAATTTAGTGCTAATTTTACTCTTTGCACTACTGAAACATTTGTTTATTCATTTAATTTATATATCACCTTTCTCCAAACTTGGGACCCAAGGCAGCTCACAAACTTGCCTTAAACAAAATACTGTACCATTAAAGCGATGAGTAATAATGTTTTTAACCACATTTAAAAGGTTTTTTTTAAAGCAGTTAAAATGTTAAAAATACCAATATAAACACAACAGACCCCAATTAAAAGACCTTCTGCAACAGACAATCAACACTCAAAAGCCCGGGGAAACATGGGATGCAATTGAGGCTTCGGTCACCATGGCAAAAACCATGACATCTCAAGAAACAGCTGCAGGTGGGGCAGTACTTTTAACTATGGAAGTACACTACTGGCCACTGCTGAGACCTGGGCCTCCAGGCTTAAGGCTTAGTCCAAGAGTACAGTTTTCCCTTCATATTCACTAGGGTTTGGTTCCAGGACCACCCCCCATGGATACCAAAATCTGTGAATACTCAAGTCCCACTATATGCAGTGTCATAGCAAAATGGTGTCCCTTATATAAGATAGCAAAATCAAGGTTTGGTTTTCTGGATTATTATTTTTTAAAGAATATTTTCAAGCCATGAATACTTAAATCTGTAGATACAGAGGGACAACTGTACACCCAAGCTACAAACCTGAGATTTCAAGGGGAGTGCAACCCCATCCAGCACAGGCTGCATCCTATTCCCTGATCTATTTTTTGACTGACCACGAGCAACTCCATTTTGCTATTGCTTAAGCTATTGCTTAAAACAATTTGTAAGCCGCTCTGATAGCCTTGAGGCTGAAGAGCGGGGTATAAATAAATAAATAAATAAATTTGCCTGGATTCAGCCTCAATTTGTTTGCCTTTGTCTATTACCCACTGGAAACATTGGTTTAGCACCAAGACAATTTCCTTTGAGATAAGATGGAAAGTGACACCCAACTCCAAAACTCTAGGCAAACTCTCCCAGAAGTTTCATAAAGAAAGTTCTATTACACTGAAGAAATATTTCATCATAAAAGCAAAGCAGAAGGCCTCCATCCTTCAAATCTTTCCCATAGTAGCAGTTATACTGGAGTAAAGGCGACTGGCTGAAACTATGACCTTGGCAAAAAAAAGAAAGAAAAAAAAGCCCACAGTACTATTTTCACTGTCGTCGTGCAAACACTGTAAGAACCCTTCACCTGAGTAGCCAAACAGAGTTATATATCAAGACAGGGGTACTGAATTTCCCTGAGGCAAAGAGAAACACAGAGCTGTAGATCCTCCATCTCTGTCTTCTAGCTCACACTGGCCAGGACATGAAACAACTTACGGTACTTTGCCATTTTCCCTGCAAATCAGTGACCAAATTTTCTTGTGAAGACTGCCCCCTTCCAAAATGAAGAGGAGATTGGTTTCACCTGCACTGATTACAGGCTGACACAGTAAGCAGCCTAATTTGAGGGCCTACATCACCAATCTAAAGGAACTAAGGCTGTCTGGGTTCAGCTGCCAAAATGCTCCAGCACAGGGTTTATGGCCCCATCTACTTCCGTCATTAACATATCTATTACACTTGTGCTTTCTGTGGGTATGTGAGTCTCAGACACGGACATTCTCCACCCCTCATTTATGCTCCTCTCTACTGGTGGAGGGATGGATTGCTTCTATTGGCTTCAATATACTGTATTGGATATATTGGCAAATATCTCACTAAGAAGGATTAAGTGCATCCGTCCTCACACAAGAAACAGCTAGTGCACATCCCTGTGGCTATGTGCATCCTCCAAAGCTGTTTTTAATAACCTTGACCCATCCAAACTTCCCAGACAGCCCTTTTTCTGACCAAAAGGGGGATGAACTGCCTCTCCTAGCAGCCTCCAGGAGCATTTTTCTTATTAGTTAAGTGGCAAGACATCCCAGCACTGTTTAACATCAGAATATACCTGTTTTTCAAAAACAGAAACAGACCTCTAGACACTTTTACATTTTGTGTGTGTGTGTGTGTCTTTGTGACTCCTGGAGGGTCCTTGAAGAAAAATAATTGGTCTAGAGGAAGTTAACTTTCCCACCTTTAGGTCAAGTGCTTAACATTTTTACCTTTCAACATTTTTACCTTTCAACCCCTGTTGGCACATTTTCCTTGCAAAGCTATTCTTGGACTGGTACAGGAGGTGAATGAGAAGCGACACAGTACTACCCAAGGAGTAGACAGATCGATCCTCACTAAACAATATTTTTTAGCATTTTCATCAAAATCTGGACTTCACCTCCACCCCAAAGCACTGGTATGGTATGGTGATGGGGAGGCAGTCCTGGCAAGCAGGCTCAGCACCCTTCCTGACAGGCATTCCTGTCTCCTGGGCTAAACTGACCACACCTCTCCTCCCACCCGAGCATGGAGAGGCAACGGGATTGTCTGAATCCGGAGACACGCATTACACTAGGGGATTCCTTCCAGCCTGTGCAATGGATTTTTCTGGTGGAGCGCAACGTGCACAGAACTGGCCTCACCCTTTAAACCAAAGGTTCATCTGCTGTGGCCTTGCAAGCATTGACGGTAGCAGTGAGGTCCTCCGACTGTAGGTTTGATTAGAGTTTCCTTCTCTTAGATGGTTGACCTTACAGGGTTGGACTAGCACCATCTGCCCGGGTTTGGGTTTAGAGTTTCCCTTCTCCTAGGACGGTTGCCATAGGCTAGAGAGCCCATCCTGCCCTTTGCCGCTCTTTGTCAGACCCTTCGGTTTTGACCTGTCTGGCATGGGAGACCCTACCAGTGGCTATTATGCCACCGCCAGCATAGCTCAAAACATCATTAGGGTACGCAAGCCTCTCTCCCGCGACAAGGCCAAGAAATGGGTCTCATCTTGGAAACGGAGGAAAAGCGCCGCAGCCCCTTCGCCCTGCTTGGAGGGGGTCACTGGGCCTTCCGCGCCGGCTCTTGCCATGGGCTTTGGGCGCCTCTTCCGCCAGCCAGCCAGCCAAGCCCGGCCCGTCCCCTCGTCACAAGCACACCCGCCCTGTCGCCACCGCCCGCAGAGGGGGAGCCCACGAGGAAGGGAGGGCGCCAGCGAAGGACGGGGGGCGCCGGCTGCGGAGAGGAGGGCGGGCGGGCAGGTACGAAGCCCGTCCCGGCCAAGCGAGGGAGGCCCTTCCAGCCACCCCGCCTGCCGCCCCCATTCATTCCCTTTCGCGGCCGCTCCCACCAACCCGCCCGCCCGCCCGCCCTCCGTCACACACAGCAGCCCCGGCGGTCACTCCCACCTGCCTGCCGGCCCACCTCAAATGGCGGCGGTTAAGACTATTGCTGCTGCTGCAGCCCTCAGGCCAGGCCTCCCCCCCAAGACACACACCGGCACGGAAGGGAAGGGAAGGGAAGGGCGGCCGAGGGCAGCGCTGGCTCGCCTCACCGGAAGCAGCAGCAGCGCCGCGCTCTCCCCTCAGCCCAGCCTCGGGCTCCCCTCCGCCCCCCTCACGGCCCGGCCTAAGCGAGGGGCCGGATGAGGCCTCTCTCCAACCGTCGCCTCGGGGGAAGAAGGCGGGCGAGGAGGAGGAAGAGGTGGGGAACCTGACGGGAGGCGAAGGGGAACGGCAGCGGCGGCTACCTTGATGATCCTGCGGGGCAGCCCGGCCATCTTGTCTTATCGGGATTCAGGCTCCGCTGGGTCTCGGCTCCGCTCGGGGGCTCACGCACTACCGGAAGGAGTCCGCGCGTTCACTTCCGCTTACGTCATCACCGTCACCACCACCCCGCCGAGGCGCTTCCCTGCGCAAACTGGGAAATGTAGTCCTGTTCAGCAAGAGAACCTAGGATGAGAAACACGGGTCCCTCTGGCTGTCTGGATGTAGAAAGAGCGAGAACGAAGCCAGGGGGGCCTGAGTGAGAGCGAGGCTGCCTAGGCCGCGTGTTAAGTGCCGTCAAGTTCTCCAAGAAGGAGAACCCTCCAAGTGTCCCTGTTAGCAATAGCCCTCCTCAGGTCTTGCAAATTCGAAACCATGGCTTCCATTGGAACTGGATTATTTGCCATGGCTCCTTCCTATGGAGTCCTGGGATTTGTAGTTTGGTGAGCCACCAGCACGCTTTGGCAGAGAAGGAGAAAGACCTTTGCGGAACTACAAATCCCAAGATTCCATAGGAAGGAGCCATGACAAATAATCCAGATTAAAACTGGGTTATATGTGTAGTGTGGATTAGCCACCTGTAATGGGAGGGGCTTGTCTAAACGATGACAATAATCCTCATGGAATTCGCTGGCAATAAGATATGTCTACATGGGAACCCCTATGACGAGTTGGGTATGTTTAGCCTGGAGAAGAGAAAGTGACATGATAGCCATGTTTAAATACTTGAAGGGATGTCATACTGAGGATGGGGCAAGCTTGTTTTCTGCTGCTCCAGAGACCATGACACGGAGCAGTGGGTTCAAACTACAGGAACGGAGATTCCATCTAAATATTCGTAGGAACTTCCTGACACTAAGAGCTGTTTGGAAGTGGAACACACTGCCTCGGAGTGTGGTGGAGCCTCATTCTTTGGAGGTTTTTAAACAGAGGCTGGATCTGTCAGGAGTGCTTTGATTGTTTATTCCTGCATGGCAGGGAGTTGGACTAGATGGCCCTTGAGGTCTCTTCCAACTCTATGATTCTATGATCAATTTGCTGTATTCGGAAGGAGGGGGGCCAAATCCACCATGAACTATGTAGGGAAAGCCTTTGCGGCTTTCTCCCAAGTTTTTAAAAATCTCCTGGGGAATGTACATTCCCGCTCATTGGGACAATCTGATTCACATTCATTTGCATTTCCGGTAAGAGTGGAAGTGGAAGCTGATTGGTTGGACATGGGCAGGAGACAGAGCTTGCTAACAAGGCAAGTACCCGAAACCACGATCTTGGATTTCTGCCTTAGCGATTGTGTGCTCAGGCAACAAAACAGTTTTTTTTTCTTTTTATTTATTTAGGCAGAATATTGCACTTTTGCACCTTAGTTATGCTTTTTTAAAAAAAAAAATACTGTGTGGCAGCAGCAACTGGTGACAATAACATGAGTAATTCACTCACTCCTGCCATCTTGATTCTCAGGCTTGCCTGCTGAGACAACAAAAGCAGATAGCTTTGCATGCCTGTGATTTTGCAAAAAAAAAAAAAAAAGCCATTAAGACAAATCAAAGCTGCTTCAAATTAGTGTTAGTGCGCAGCAATCCACATTTTTTCCTCTCATATGGACAGGCCCCCAGGTCTTCTTCTTTTCTTATTGCCTTCTACCTTACCAGGCATTATTGTTTTTTTCTAATGAGACATGATACATCCAATATACCTAGACTGGGAAAAACTTTCCATCTGGGTCCCCCCTGTATTTCTAATGCATGAGAGCTATTGCTATTTAATAGACACATATGAGAGTATTTGTTTTCAGTCACCATGCCGTCCTTCTCCTTTATTCCTTTTTCTTATCACACTTGCATTGAAAACAGATAGCCTCGGTTTCTTGTGTGCCATTAAGATTGTGTTCAAGAACAGCGCTTCTTTGAGTAATGTGGGATTCCAAAGGTCATTCTAATTTGGAGCCTTCTCAAAAGGGGTGTCCTCTACATATAACTTCATAGGAAGCCTCCCTCCCCTAGCTGGTTTGTATTTTAAGAAATACTACAAAGGTCTTGTGTAGGAAGCCATTCATTGAAAGTTGTTTTATTAGTCTTTTCTACCTCCTTTAGGCTACATCTTACATGCTTGAATGGGGAAAATATAATTAAACTCAAGAGTGTTACTTACACTTGAGTAAACATGGGAAGGATCAAACAGTTTTTTACTTTTAATGGCTGACTTGTCAGGAATGGTGCTGGGAGGGTGTCTAAAGGAGATCAATCTGGGTGCTTAAAAAAAAAAAAGACAATACAGAACTCCCCCCCCCAACAGAGTGTTTGGAAAGGTTACTTTTCCAAGTTGTGTCCCAGCTTTAACTAGTCATGATCCACATCCTTACACAGTGCAACAGTTGAACTATACACATCACCTTGTAGTCACTTTCACAATACAGTACATCCAAATTCAGCCTATGAATCAATAGATTCATCTTTCAGCTCTATATGCTGCTGCTACTCATACAGAAATGAAATAGTCACCCACAGCAGGGTAGCACTGCAGATGTTGTTGAACTGCAAATCCCATCAACCCTACGTACCATGGACAGTGGTGAAGGATGGTCAGAGTTGTAATCCAAAAATATCTATCAGCATTGTTGTATTTTAACTGTTGTAAGCCACCCCGATTGTTTTTAACAGAGGGGCGGGGTAAAAATAAATATTATTATTATTATTATTATTATTATCTAGAGGGGCCAATCCATCCTCAGGAAGAGAGAATTCTGACTGCTTCAGGACATGCTGTAAGTACTCCACCTGAATGAGCTGTATGGAGAAGATCTGAAACAACTTTGAATCATTAATTTAGCTGTAGTCAAAACCAAAATAGACTATATACAGAGAATTCCATGCTACTGAAACCACTTAGGAGATTTTCAGACCTGCAAAATGCCGGTTTGCCGCGCGAGCAGCCTCCCGAAACTGCTGCGCGGCAAGGGTCTACTTCGGACGACGCTGTGCCTCTCGCGAAACCGTCCGTGTCACTTCCGTGAAGCTTGGGACGGCTCAGCGCCATATTTCAATCACGGAGGTTGCCCGTGATTGAAATATGGCGCTGAGCTGTCCCAAGCTTCACGGAAGTGACACGGACGGTTTCGCGAGAGGCACAGCGTCGTCCGAAGTAGACCCTTGCCGCGCAGCAGTTTCGGGAGGCTGCTCGCGCGGCAAACCGGCATTTTGCAGGTCTGAAAATCTCCTTAATCTGATGCATGAATTTATTAACACATACACACAGGGTGGGGTAGATTGTAAAAAAATTAAGACAGAGGGAAACCAAATGTAGAAAGCAGAGACAATGATAATTATATTATTAAACATAACCAGGGCTTAGTAACACAGAAGTACTTATGCTGGAAGCCTAATTAACACATGTACAGTTGTCCCTCCATATACATGGATTTGGTACCCATGGATTTAAGTATTCACAGCTTGAAAATGTTCTTTAAAAAATAATAAGCAAACCTTGATTTTGCCATCTTATATAAGGGACACCATTTTGCTATGCCATTGCATATAATGGGACTTGAGTATTCACGGATTTTGGTATCCACTGGGGATCCTGGATCCAAACCCCAGCGAATATGAAGGGACATCTGTAGTGTATCTGTGACTTAAAGCACTTTATCCCAATTATTTAATATATTTATTTATTATGCAATTTATATGCTGCCTTTCTCCCAAAGCAGGACCCAAGGTGGCTAACAAAACAATTAGAATCACAGTTAAAAGCAATTAAAGTTAATTAAAAACATACAAAGTTTAAAAAAATAGAAACAGATAAAAACAGCATAAAACACACACCAATAAAAGCCCCATGGGCACAGTTATACATCAAAGGCCCACGTGAACAAAAATGTTTTTACCTGCTGGCAAAATGAAAACAGGGAGGGAGCCGGCCAGCCTACCCGCCTGTGGGAGGTAGTTCCAGAGGGTGGGAGCAGCCACTGAGAAGGCTCTCTCTCAATTCAAGCTGCAGGTGTTATAAGTGAATCCTTGGGAGATTGTACTTCAATTGTTTTGTGGTGTTCCTTTGTTTAAAGTCCACTACTCAGCTCTGTGTGTATAGATATACGCATGCTCTTGTTACTTGGGATAATACTTGCTTGTGATGAAAATTAATTGTAATTTCTTTATTCTATTAAAGTTTGCCATAATAAATGTGTTAATTGCTGCAAGACCTTGCTGCTCTTGTGGAATGATGCTATTTATCACACAGAACAAAACATTATATCCTGCTAATAGTGACAGTTTCACTCTTGTTAATGGCCATTTCAGAAACTGGTAACCCTCTATTTTTCTGTCACCACCAATTCAACATCATAGCTCCAACGTTACACTTGTGAAAGGGACAGTGTTACCCTGACTTGGTGGTCAATTTTGCATTAATGCAAACAGGCAGTTATATGCACTTGAACTGAACAGCAATCTGCCTACAAATAGAGGAAATGACTAGTTGTTCTTCTGCAGCAATTACAATTATATCCAGGTAATTTCCCTAGTAAGCCAGAGGGGAAACACTGTAGCACTGCTTCTGTTGTACTGACAACATTAAAACCACTGAGTCATTTAATATGATTGTGATGATGGGAACAGTCACCCAACCAGAGCGTGGAAAAGTTACTTTCCATATAATAACACCTAGAATCCCTCCCCTCAGCCATTGTCCATGCTAGGAATGATATCCTGGGAGTTATCTAAAAAAGTAACTTTTCCAAGCTCTGATCCCCAACATATTACTGTGTGGCCTTCCCATTAACATCATGTTATCTCATTGCCTTTTGTTTCCCTGGTATTGCTACTTCTGACTAAGTCAAGTGCGTTGTTCCTGGCCTTGCTCTGGTATTTACTTTTAAGCCTCTCCCGATTGCTTTCACAATTTCAAAAAATGTTTTTCTAAATTTACATAATCATGATCAAACTAGTAAACGAAAAGTTGTCACTGAGAAAAAAAACATCTCCTCCTTGAAGCAGATTCCTTTCAGAGCTGCAGCAGCAGTTAATCCTGTAACTCAACTCCTTGCCCTTCACAGTCACAAGTTGTGAAATTATCTGCCAATCCCTTTTCCAAGTACACCAAATTCTCCTTGCTTCAACTTTGTTTCCTGAAAAGATTTTGTATAAGATGCCAGCTGTATCCCACCATCATGTGCATGGCACTTGGAATTCTATTCCTAGTAAAACAGCTCTGTTAAAGTGAAGCTTCCTCAGAAGCAGAGGTTTTAGGGTTGTTTTCTTTTTTTTAGGATTGCCATATCTCACCCCCACTTGCATGGACCAGCAACCATTAAGCCTAACTAACATTTATAAATCTAGCATATTCTATCATGTGTTCATACCAGCAGATATTTTACATGCTAAATGTCTGTATGTTAGACTGATGCTGCAATTATTAGTGCGTTCCTTTTTTTAAAATGGGTGGGGTTTTTGGGTGTGCGTGTGTGAAGCAGTGAATCCACCCCTTCACACATGCTAATTCTCTGCCAAACAGGGCTTCTTTGTCATTCTTGACATACAGAAATATGATAGGAAGTAGCCTTAAACTGGGTTGGACCATTGGTCCATTGCCTACAGAAAGGGTGGATGGTGGGTATAGGGCCTGATTGCAGCTCCCAGTAATCTGGTTGAGGCACCACAGCAGCAACCAGAAGTATAAGAATGGCTCAAAGTTACATTTCCATGTTAAATCCAGATGTAGGGATGGCTTATTTTAGGATAAATATACTTACCAGAGGCAGTTTTCTTCTAAAACAAGATACATGCCTCCTGTGCTCTGTTTTATGTGATTATTACCAAAAACCCACCATTTTTAAATGTTAATTTTTTAAATTATAAATACACAAGTAGAGGAGGAAGGAGAAAGTGGGAAGAAGAAAAACTATACAGTTGTCCTTTCACATTTGCTGGGCTTTGGTTCCAAGACACACACCCCCGTGAATACCCAAATCCGTGAATACTCAAGTCCCATTATATGCAATGGCATAGCAAAATGGTGTCCCTTATAGAAGATGGCAAAATCAAGGTTTGCTTTTTGGATTATTTTTTTTAAAGAATATTTTCAAGCCATTAATACTTAAATCCGTGAATGCCAAATCCGTGAATATGGAGGGACAACTGTACATAACATCGCTATGGGTTAGGCATATGCATTAATATAAACTGGCCCTGTTTAAAAAAAACTGTTTGAAGTTGGCATCTATAAAATATGACATTTGTAGACTCATACTCTTAATGGTCAAAGTAGTTGGATCTGTGTGCCCTTGTGTTAGCAAACATACTTATACTTCCAGGTTAGAAAGAGAAATACTCAATAGTTCAGTGGTTGGAGGGTTCAGTTGGTACAAAATATGGCAGCCAGAGTGGTCTCGGGAACATCTCGGAGAGACCATATAACTCCAGTGTTAAGATCTCTCCACTGGCTGCCTATCAGTTTCCGGGCCCAGTATAAGGTGTTGGTTATTACCTTTAAAGCCCTAAATGGCCTGGGTCCAACTTATCTCCGGAACCGCCTCCTCCCATACAATCCTCCCCGCACACTCCGGTCCTCTGGGAGGAATTTGCTTCAGCCACAAAAATCTAGGCTGTCTGCAACCTCCCAGAGGGCCTTTTCGGTAATCGCCCCCAAATTGTGGAATGACCTGCCGAACGAGATCCGTCAGGTAACAACCCTGAGTAGCTTTAAAAAAGCACTAAAGACGGATCTCTTTCAGCAGGCCTTTCCTAATTAGATCCCGGCCTCAGGGGATCCTGGCTTCTTTTAGTACGCTGGCCATTTATAGTATTTTATAGTATTTATTGTTTTTAATTGTGATTTTATATCAGTTGGTTTTAATTTACAATTGTTTAATATTTTTTTATGGGGGAGGGTGGGGTGGGGGGTGTTTGGGGATTTTATCTGTATTGCATTTTAATTTTTGTAAGCCGCCCTGATTGTTTTAATAGAGGGGCGGGGTATAAATAAATTTTTTTATTCTTATTATTATTATTATGCAGCAATACATCTAGTCAAAAAGGAACGATCACTGGGCATGCCCACATCAAATGCCAGAAAGAAATATTATTTGCATTATTTTAACAGCATTCAGCTAGTTTCGTTCTAAAAAGACGACACCCCAGAGATTGCTTTTGCTGCCATGCCACTGAATTCAGCAGAGGTTGCAAAAACAGTTAAAGGAGTTAACACATTGGTCACACTGACAGGCCCCCCTGGTAGGCTACACTGGCACACCTGATGCAACTGGAAGTTATGTTACAAATTTATTTATTTATTTATTTATTGCATTTAATATTGCATTTGGGGGCATGAGAATGTTTGGGGGTTATGGAATCAAAACCACTGTGTTTTGCATGGGTTTTGACCTATTTTGAGCAGGGTTTCAGGGCCACCCTGTAATTTTATAAAAACAATTTGACCTGAAGGCTTTGGGAATTTTTAGAGGGTGCACTTAGGGGACCCAAGGGTCACTTGTGGACTGCCACCCTCACTTTGTCCACCAGGCCTACAGTGACTGCCAATAGTTTTCTAAGATTTCAGACCAAGTAGTTTCTTCCCCAGCCTATCTGGAGATGCCAGAGACTGAACATGGCTTACTACTGAAATGAGCCTACTCCCCAAAGAGGGAACACAGAAGGCTGTCTATCAGTGGATCAGATGACTGATCTGGCTAGCTCACTATTGCCTATGCCAGCGGAGGGCAGACTTCAGATTTCGCACCCAGTTCACTAAGATATTTAATGCAGTATGGGGTGGTGGAGAGAGACCTATATGCAGGGGGGCTGGTGGCTCCCAGGTCAGCAGGGAGCATGAATCGACTCTGGGTTCTACTCTAAACTTTAAAGGAGCTAACCAAGGTGGCAAACTATATTCTCAAAATAAGTTCAACATATTAGATAGCTTCTTTAAAAACTCAGAGCAGATTTAGCACACTACTGACTTAGGAACCACCCCTGCCTACAGATTTGGCCGTGTCCCAACTCCAATTTTAGCTGCACTCATATTCCACTGAACACCTGTATAACTCACCTGATATTTTGTCACTTTAGAATAAATGAAGAGGATATAACTCTTTTCAGAACCTAGGAATTTGTTCTCAGTATCATAACTGAGAGAGCCAGCATGGCATAGAGATTTGAGCATTAGACTACAATTCTGGACACCAGGATTTGAATCCCCCCTCAGCCATGAAAACCCACTGGGTGATCTTGGGCAAGTCACATTCTCTCAGCCTCAAAGGAAGGTGAAGGCAAACACCTTCTGAACATGTCATGCCAAGAAAACCCTGTGATACCCCCCTCCTTTTAGGGTTAGCATAAATTGGGAACGACTTGAGGCACACAACAAAAATCATAGCTGTGTAGTTTCATTGGGCTGTTTTAAACAAGCTTTTTATCTTTTAAAAAGGTTTTTAATACTTTTAAGTATATTTTATTCTTTTAAATATTTTGATGTGGTTTAATGATGTAATTGGTTTAATTCTGTTTTAATGTGTGCGTTTTGTGGGTTTTATTTGTGTGTTTTTAAAACTGTAAGGTGCTGTGGGACCTAGCCTTGGAAGAAAAGCCAACTATAAATGAGGATAATGCTAATATATTACTAATAATAACTGAACTGTACTGAGAGTTCTTTTTCACAAAAGCCAACTCTTTGGTTATTCCAGCTTTTTACATTTTTACTTCTGGAATAAAATTTTAAAAGAAAAGTCATCATCATCATCTTATTATTATTATTATTACAGGTATTATTATTTCTATCCTGCTTTCCCCCCACTTTGGGATTGTAGGTCTACTTCAGAATTTACGCCGAGATCTACATTTTCCCTATCTGTGCAGATAAATGTTGGGATTGGGGCATTTTGCCTACACAATTTGTGCTGTGGGGGAATCAAACAAGGCACAAATAATCCACCTTGAAACCTGGATTATTTTTCTAGTGTGGATGCCCCCCACATGTGTTTCCCTACAGCGGGAAGAACAACCCCGTGTTAAATCTAGGGGAGGAAGCCAATTCTGAGGGGCTGCCTTCCTACCACCTTTTTTATTATTATTATTTCTATGCATCAGCGGAGATGAGAGGGGCTCAGGTACGATGCTACACAAAGAGTGCCCATGGTCAATCTCTTTGGGGGCGGCGGACTACATTTCCCAAGATCCTTTCGGTAAGAGCGCGACTAATTACCGGAAGTTGGCCTGAGGAATGCTTTTTTGACGGACAGGAAAGCGGATGCCGTCGGTGTTTGGGCTCCGTGCGGTGATTGTGTCCTTCTCACACCTTTCCTTTGCTTTCATGGTTCAGCTCCTGGTTGGTTGAGGCTGAGACGACCCTTGAGGGTGAGGCGAGGAAGGGACGGGCGGGCGGCGGGAAAACGCATACGAAGAAACCCATCTTTGCAGAAAAGAGGGCTACTTCCTAATAATACAGGGATGCCTTTCCCCTAATCCTTGCAAAGGTTAGGAGGCAGCAGAGCCTGCGGGGTGGGGCAGTGGCTAGTCCCGGTTGAAATGAGTTAGAGTACACCCATTGAGTCCATGGGATTTACTCAAGTATTTTACCATTCCGCGGTGGGTTCACCCTCGTTGGGACTAGCAGTTGAGTGCCTTAATCTTGAGTATTTTCTGACCCCTGTACGACTTGGATTGTATGGGGTTTTTAACTTGCTTCCTGCTCACTGGAGCATTGGGTACACAATCAAGTACCCAAACATTCAGTCAGTAGGAAAGATACACCGGTTGTCTCTTCATATTCGCTGGGGTTTGGTTCCAGGACCCCCCCTCCCGTGGATACCAAAATCCGTGAATACTCAAGTCCCATGATATGCAATGGCATAGCAAAATGGTGTCCCTTATATAAGATGGCAAAATCAAGATTTGCTTTTGGGATTATTATTTTTTAAAGAACATTTTCAAGCCGTGAATGCTTAAATCAGTGGATACCAAATCCATGGACAACTGTATTTTGAGTCACTGTAGGATTCCCTTCTTTACTATAAATAAAAGGAGTCAGCGCAAATGCAATAGATTTTGTTGGACAGTGTTTGTCCCAGCTTTTGTTGCTGTTTTAAAAACAACACACACACACACACAACCCCTTAACAATCCTGTATGGTAGTGGTTCTTAACCTGTGGTCCAGAGACCCCTGGGGTCTGTGATGTCCTTACAGGGGGTCCACCAAGGCTTGAAGGCTATAGTAGAGTGGTTCTGTGACTGGAGCCAAGGGGCTGGCTGACTGGCTGGCTGGCTTGGCCTGCACATTGCCATTCAATCTTCTCCAGCCACAGACTTGCTGGAAGAAGCAGAGAAAAGTCTTTTCTCCTCTTCCAGTGCCTCTGAGAGAAGGTTTAATGGATGGTGTATTGTTGTTGTTGTTATGTGGTTATGTGTTATTATTATTATTATTATTAGGGTTTTAAATCTTGAATTAAGTCTTGCGGGTTCAAGGCAACAAAAGATATTTAAAAGGGGTCCCTGGTAAAGAAAAGGTTAAGAGCCACTACTGTATGGAATATATAGTCTGTATGGTTCAGACTGAAATTCAGGATTACAGCTGTCCTGATGACAGTTGGTATCAAATGCTATTCTGTAGGACTAGTTCTGTGTGAATTCTGCAACAAAATGTAATTGAAGAACTAAAATGCCCCTGTATGATAAGGGTTAACTTTCATTTATGGAGGAGGGTGCGTAAAGCCTTTTGGCCTATGTACTGGTGTTTGGTTTATGTAATATTTCAATTTAGGATTTCTCCATATTTATTTTAGTCTTAGAACATCTTGTATATCAGGGTTAAGGAAACTGTGGCCCTGCAGATATTGGACTGTGGTTCTAATCATCCCTGTCCTGTTGACATGGTGCCAGAGGTTGATGGGAATTGGATATAAGATTAGCTTGAGGGCCACTTGTTCATTTCACACAGCGCATGATTCTTACATCTTTTATATCCTCTTAATTCAATATGGATTAGTCATGGAAGTATTATGTGGCCTTAGTAGATAGAGGGTGAGAGGAACTTCCTGTAAACAAAATTAGGATGATGGATTATCAAGGGAGTATGACTCTCAAGATTTTTCTTAGGAAACATATTCAGCTGTGTTGGCCATTTAGCAAAATAAAAATTAACAAAGGAGCGATACCTTTATTGGCCAACCAAAATGCACAAAACACTTCATGCAAGCTTTTGAAGCTCCATTGGCTTCTTCATCAGGCAAAACATTTTTAGAAAATCAGTCACACAGGACAAGAAAGAAAAGTGACAGTGTTGGAGTCACAGGCCCAGAAGTTCTTTCTGTTGTAGTTCATTTGATCTGAAGGGATCTCAATATAGGTAGAAGTCACTCCCTTTTTTTAGCTATGTGGGGGCCCAGAGGAAGAACAGTAAAATTTCAACTCCATTAGCAATAGTAAAGTAACTCCTCTTGGCATGTAGCATGTCTTTATCCAGCCAAAGACCCCTTCCATAGGCAGAGAACACTGGATTTCTGAAGAAGTCCCTGTATTGCTACATCTGGGAAAACTTTTAAGTGCTGTATAGGTAGAACAAGAGCCAGTGTGGTGTAGTGGTTTGGGTGCTGGACTAGGGCTCTGGAGACCAGGGTTCGAATCCTGGCTTGACTATGGAAACCCACTGGGTGACCTTAGGCAAGTCACACTCTCTCAGCTTCAGAGGAAGGCAATGTCAAACCCCCTCTGAACAAATCTTGCTAAGAAAACCCTATGATAGGTTTGCCTTAGGGTTGCTGTAAGTCAGAAATGGCTTGAAGGCACACAACAAAAAATAGGTAAACCTCAGCCAATTTAAGTTCCTAAGAAAAAGTTTTACCTTTGTTGTAGGTAGAATCCTGAAAGCGTTAAGTTTCAGCCCTTAATCCCCTCTTGTTTAGGATTCCCCTGTTGTGGCAAAATCTGCTATCTTAAAATCCAGGAAACATATTCAGGGGTAGCTGTGTTGACCATTTAAGAAAGTGAAATAAAATCCAGAAAGGAATGATACCTTCATTGGCTAACCAAAATGCACCAAACACTTCATACAAGCTTTCAAAGTTCCACTAGCTTTTCTTAGTAAAATGTGTGATAATAACTTCCCAGAACAGCTGTTAAATACTTTACAGGTTGACTTGTAAAGCTGTAAACTTAGTACCTTTTTGACTAATGCACTTTTTGACTAATGCATTGTCTCCCAAACAGTAATTAAACCAACACTGAGTTGTACAGATTTCCTCAAAACACAACTTTGAAGTGACTGCTGTTTTTGTCTGCCAGCATGGCTGTAGCATCAAGAAGGGCTGTTTTATCCAGTACTGTGTGGATACGTTTGGCAGCTTTCACCAGGCAAGGTCTGGTACCTGGTAAGCCCTGCAGATGTATGTGTGTTTGCTGTTTTGGCAGAGGAATGAGATACTCCCCCCCTCCGGGTCCCTTACTACCAAGCATTTGGTGATATATTGACTTTTGGATCATCTCCCCATGCAGTAGTACAACTGTCAGAGGCTAGGGAATGACATTAGCCCCCAGGAGATATAATTTATAATGGGAAGTGGCCTTGAAAACACTTCCTGTTTTTTAAAAGCCTCTGTAGGGCATTTTGGGACAAAAAATTAGGAGGGGGAGAATGAAAAAAATGACCTGAGGAAACTAGAGGCCACAAAAATGGCTTTGCGGGGGGAAAGCACATTTTGATTACCCCTGCAGTAAACACTTGCATTACATATAGATGAGCCAACAAAACTAAGTTGCTTGCCTAATCCTCCTATGCCTTGCCTAATCCTCCTATGGAGCTTTTTATCCCTTCTCTCCCTGCCCCCCTAAAGCAGAGTGGAAATCATTTAGCTCTCCAGTTGTTGTTGGACTGCAACTCCCATTTTCTCCATCATTGGCTATGCTGGCTAGGACCAATGGGAGTTGTATTTCAACAGCACCTGGAGGGCCACAATATTCCCTCCCTTGTCCTAAAGAGAGACTTTGAAAGACACTTTGAAACAGCTTTGAAAGGCACTTTTCCAGTGTAGAACATGGAGTCTCTCTTATACTGGGCTTAGGATGGGGGACAGGAAGTATTTTTGATGATCAGTCTAAAAAGTCAAGAGTACTCTTGAGTGAGGTTATCCCCTCTAAGCCATTCCTACTTATGATTGAGAGGAGCTTAACACCATTTGGTGCCTTTCAGATGTGTTGGACTACAGCTCTCTTCACCCTCAGATAGTATGGTGAAAATTGTAATTAGATTGTGGACCACTGCTTTCAAGAGGGCTATGTCTGTGTTTCTTCTGAAGCTGTGTGGCACTATTTGCCATGTCATTAGGCTTTGAAAATTGAGATAATAGAGGCTCCTCCAAGACCAATGTACCCAGTGTCTAGATTTTAAAATGTGTGTTATAATGATGGCAGTCACTTTGACCTGAATCCTATTTTTAGTTTCAATTAGAGTAGAGCTGTTGAATCAGGGGGGCTTATCAATGTGTTAACAACTGATTCAGTGGTTTTGCTCTAGTTGGAACTAATCAATAGGATCTATAACTAATCAATAGAAATAGGCTTTTGCACCCTGTGTCCTAGGAAACTCACATTTTACTGTACAGTATATGATATCATTCTGACTGGGGGCGGGGGCATTCTTGTGTTTTCAGATGCAGTTAACTGTGCTTGTCCCAAATCTACATACTCAGCTGTTCCAGATGACTATAACTGGTATGTATTAAGCTGAAATGGGCCACATTTATGCTTGCTTATATGAGCCCCAGGAACCTGTCCACTGATTCTCTCCTCTTTTTTCCATTAAAAAAAAGGATAATCATGCTGCTGTGTGATTCTCTTAAAACAAGATGTGCAGCACTTTTTTTGATCAGAACTAAAGTTGTTAGGAGAACAGACCTGTGGCCATTTCCAGTTTGGGGGCATACAGCCCACAGCAGATCTTCAGGGGAGGGAAAGTGGCCTCCAGAACTACTGAACTTGCCCACTCATGTACTCAGCCATTCTGATTTAACATTCAAAGCCTGTCAAATGGCACGCTGAACATTAGAATGGCTGCTGCTGTGTTAAAAATAGGAGGAGGCATCTTGATTTTTAGTCAGCCCTCTGTATCAATGGGTTATTCAACCACAGATTCAACCAACCACAGCTCGAAAATATTTGGGGGGGGGTGATCCAAAAAGCAAGCATGTTGTTAGCCACTTTATAGGACACATTTTACTATGCCATTGTATATAATGGGATTTGAGCATCCACAAATGTTGGTATCCATGGAGTGTCCTGGAACCAAATCTTAGTGGATACCGAGGGCTGCTGTACCGATACACTGCTGGAAATGCTACTGTTTTTTAGTTCTAATTATTGTCATAATGCAGGATGGAGGGCCCACTATATACAGACATTTCCTAAAGGCTTTTACATGTACATAATCCTGTCCCTTGCATCATATTCATAGTCTTCTTAATCCTATAACTTAGTCAATTATCTATCTATGAGAGAGTACAATCTCATCTGTTGACATTTGAGGGCTAACATCCTTGTTAAATCTTAATAGCATTTATTACTATACACTCATATATCTGTTTTTAATATAGCTTTGTCAGTATAAATCAGCATTTTAGAGCAGCATGTCAGGGCTATCAGGAACAAGCAAACTCTGGAGAAAACTGCAAGTTTTTAAAACCCAGATTAAGGTGGTATACCCTGAATTTGGTGCAGATAGGGCTGTACAGTGTGTGGCCTTATTGCACCAGATTTGGGGATAATGCCGCATGTAGATTCGGGGGGGTGGGGAGAGGTTCAGGCTTTTTCAATAGCGTAGACAGTGCCTCAGGTGTACACTAATCCTTAACCAAATGAAACAGAGATTTGAGGTAAGGTATGCGTCATTATTATCCTACCTGCCCAAGCTAGGTTACCTATCATGGTTTGTCTTCTTTCAAAAAACTAAAGTCGTCTTCACTTCTTGAGTACATGCACTAGTGCCTCATGTGTGCAGGTGTTTGCTTATCTATTTTCATTCCAGAGTATCTGGCATACTTCGCAGACTGACATGAAAGCTGTCGCCAGTTTTCCACTGACTGACACATACACTCTCACAGTTCTATTTGCCTGCATTAAATCTTGTGTTCTTATCTTACCCTCTATATGTAGTATTAGATTGAATTCTGTACTTTTAAAGATATGAGCAGGGCGTGAAGTTGACTACTGAATAATCTGGCCTGTAATACCACATTTGGAGACTTATGGGGGGCTGGGGAAAAATGCTCCAAAATGTCCACTGGGGTATGGAGTGCATTTCCACCACATTTTGTGGGTCCCGTGAGCCAGTGTAGGTCCAGGAGAGGCCTTTCTTGAAACCCCAAACATAGTGAAAATGCTCTCATACCCCCTAGAGTGTTTGGGGGTGCATATACATGTACACACACACACACACATATATATATATACCTCTCTCTCTCTCTCTCTCTTTCTCTCTCTATATATATTATTATTATTATTATTTTGGTCGGCGCACGTGCAGCCCTGTAAAGTTTTATAGGGGGCTAATGGGGCCTCCTAGCCTTCCACAGTCGCCCACCTGTTATAGACACTTGGGTTGCTGTTTTCCCTTGACTAGTTTGTGACATACCACAACTTCCCTCATATACTGTCTCTCTTCAGAACTCACATCCCTCCCCTTCAATAATATCTGACACTCTCTTCCTCACTGTCATATCACCACACTAACAACACTCCCATTCTTTCCCTCAGACACTCACCATCCACGAGCAAATTCACTTCCTCCAACATTCTATACCTGTCACTCAAACTTTATACACAGTCCAGACCATACAGACCATCTTCTGTTACAATTATGTAACATAATTTATGTTACACCTCAGGACTTTACAGCTTTTAAAGTCAGAAATTTTATTTGGACAATGATTAAAAGAATTACAACTTTCTGATAAATAATATAAGACATATTTGAGTTGCAGGGGTGCTTGGAAAAAATAGTATTTATTCAGTGTGAAGAAGTGGTTATGAAATATATAGAGATCACACATTTCAAAGGACAATGGAAAAATTAGCATTCTGTATTATTGGATAGCTGGAGACCATGTTATTTATTGGAACAACATTAAACCTTATGGAAAAATTCCTAAAGAAATACCATATACAAGAAAGCTCTTGACATTTGCAGTAACATCTGCAGTGGATGTATTCATATTCCTTCATACTGTTTCATTATGAGAATAAATTAAGAGAACGCATTTTCTAACATCATCTCTTCAATATGGCAGAAAATACTGATGAATGCTTTATGTTTTAGCAAAGTGGAACTTGCATTGACATCAGATGGGAAGACCATTGTTTGCTACCATCCTTCAGTGGACATTCCATATGAGCACACACATGTGAGTCTGAAGAACTGTATCCTCCTCACCTTTTTCAGGAAGTGTAGCTACTGTTTGGGAAGTTTTCCAGGGACATAATCCTTAGCATTCATGATATTTAAAAGATATAAGGGGGCTTGTACTCAAAACAGATGTCATGGTTGGCTCAGTAATGTTGCATATCCCTCACTCACTACTTCAGAAAATGCATTTTGTGAGTTTTGGCTAACCGCCTGAGAATTTCAGTATGCTGGACACTAGGGGTTTAACATACACTTCTTGTATTGTATGGTTTTGTGTGTGTGTGTGTGTGTGTGTGTGTGGTTTTTTTTTTTTTGGTTATATCCATTTCAAGTGGGAATTCTAGTATCCCATTCCCACACACACCCTGCGAAAAAGGCATCGAGTTTTCCCAAAACGCCCACTGACAAACAGAACATGCTACTTGTTTCACTACATGATGGGTTTGCCAAAAAATGGCATGGGTCTCACCCCTCCCCCTCCATTACATTGGCTGGACAAAAAAGTGCCCAGTAGAAAAAAAATCAATAGGTTGATGGGAACACTTTTTTGTTCTGTTTTTTTTTTCAATTTTTAATCCCTACCCAACCCCAAACTGTACATGTTAAGTGCCTCAAGTGAGAGGACGTTGTCACCTGTACAACTGTAGACAAGGTTGCAGAATGTCTGCATTTTAGGTCTAGTTTCATGTGGTTCGGGGGGGGGGGACGTGACTGTGGTAGCTATTTTGTCCTAGTGCAAGAGCACGAAATCCCACCTAGCTCCTAGCTTTGTTACTGTAACCACCAAAGAGGAGACAGATTCAGCTATTTGTTTGACTACTGGAAAGAAAGCATGACAATGTGAAGCATTTTCAGAGGAATATGTCTTGGTCCTACTCGAGACTATATATCACTTTACCTTGCTGTCTTTATTTTCCACAAATTATTTTAACCCTGTTCCTGCTATCAAACACAGATGATCTTCTAATGTTTATTTTGGAGCAAACAGGGATGGGCATCTCGCTGATTCTCACAGTATACATTAGGTGGATAATAAGACACTAGAAATTCTCAAGAGTAGAGAAGATGAAGTCTTCCAGGGCTTTGGTGTCAAAGGAGTGGTCAAAGCCAAGTGTTCTTGTTCAGGAGAGGCTTTGTTAAGTGGTCCAAATGGGTGTTTGAAATGGGTAAGGAAATTGGTTTATTTGGAACAGAGGAAAACTGAGGAGCAGGAGCCAAGTGAGGCTAATGAGCTTGTATGGATGGTTAGCTTTTTCACTGCAGCATCATTGGCAGGATCCAAAATTATGTTTTAGCTTTCTTCATTGGAATATTTTGCTCTTGTTTCTTTGAATTGCAGTATGCCATACTTCCCGTTAATTAGATCCCAGACTGCTTTTGAAATGTCCTAAAGGAGGAGTAGGCAGCTTCCCAGTTTTGGGGGCTGTACACACCTGTTACACAGAGGGCCACTTCTGGTTTTGAAAAAAAATCTCGTTCTTGCTATTTCATTCATTTTGTCCAGCCAGAAAAAAACTTGGATTTTTTGAACATTTCTAACATTGGCCAAGATCCTGTACACTTCTGGCTTAGCATAAATATATACCAGCTATGTTATACTGGATCCCATAGTCAAAGAAGTGTTTGGGCACCAAGAGCATGTACTCAGCAACTGCTTAGGTATCCAATAACTCCCTACCTACCAAATGGAAAGGGAGAGACTGTGTTCCCACTTGCAAAATAATTGGCTGCATCAGCAAACGTTATGTTGCCTCTGACATTATGTTGCCTCACTTGTGCAATTATTTCTGTGCTAGCATAGAGTTCCAACAGGATTTTGGCCTTAAACTGTAGTTAAATGTACTTCAGTCTCAGATTTTGCCCTTGTGATAGACATTCTATGGCTTTATGACTTTTCTTTGAAGAAATAAAATATGTTTAGTTTTTCTTAGTCTGCATTTGATCATTTGGGGTGTTACTCTTTGTCAGCCCATTCCACAGCGAGATCCCTTGGACTACAAAGACGAAACACATGATCAGGTGCTGAAATCAAGACTGGAAGAAGAAGAGCTCAAAAACAAGAAGGGCCCTACTATTGAGCAGCTTAGTAAAATGTTTTACACAACAAAACATCGCTGGTACCCTGTGGGGCAGTAAGTACTTCTTGAGGCTATTCCTTGTGTGTTTATTAGAAATTAAACCAATAGAAGTTTATATCTGGTAGGGATCTATAATCCTTGCAACAGGAGAAACAAACATACTTTTTTTATTCAGTCAGCTAGGAATATGAATACCTTGATTAAAACTTGAGATCAAAGATAGCTGTTAAATCAGAAAGTAATAAGTTTCACAATATAACAGGAGAGAAATCATAAGGATTTTTTTTAAAAAAGGATCTTATAACATTAGCACCAGTATCTAAGTTCAGAATGGTCTCCTACTCCCTGCTCCCCATGTGTGATTAAGTCCTTCTTTCTTGTACATCTATTCCTCTAGTCCTTTTCTCATCCATACCCACCCATCCACAGATAGGAACAGCACTGATTGGTAGCATTTCCATTGCATATCAGCTTGCCAAGTTGCCTGAAGAAATCAGTTTTGTAATGAAAGCTTTGTGTCATAAAAACTGTGGGATAGACTTGCTTGTATTTTGTTGACTCCCAGTGGTACGACCAGGTCTGGGAGTGAGAATAGCTACTTGCTTAGCTATCTGGGGTATAACTTTATATTCTCCAGGCTGGCGGGTAGGTAATTGTAGAGTAAATTTTACTTGGTGTTTTTTTCTCCCCAGGCTGCGAGGCCGTGTTCTGGAATAGTTTCTTTCTGATGTTTCGCCTGCATCTGTGGCTAGCATTTTCAGAGAATGGTTGGGTAGGAGTGTGTGTGGAATTTATATGCTGTGAACCCCTGTTGGGGAGGATATGTAAATTTGTGTAATTGAATGGTTAGTTTCTGGGTATAGAAATGCAAGACTCGTTAGTGTCTGTTTGGTTGATGGGCCATTATCTGCTGGGAATCCCCCTGTCCCTGGGTGGAATTCTTTTGTAAGTGCTGAGTTTTGATTCTATTGTATTTCAAAACTGGGAGCCAACCATTAGCCAAACAGACACTAACGAGCCTTGCATTTCTATACCTAGAAACTAACCATTCAATTACACAAATTTACATATTCTCCCCAACAGGGGTTCACAGCATATAAACTCCACACATACACCTACCCAACCTTCCCTGAAGATGCCAGCCACAGATGCAGGCGAAACCTCAGAAACTATTCCAGAATACGGCCTCACAGCCCGAAAAAAAACCCCAAAGAAAATCTATGGATGCCGGCCAGCCATGAAAACCTTCAACTTCAAATTGTAGAGTAACTTTAAATCTAAGCATTTAAATGCAAAAGTAACTTTTCCAAGCTCAAAAAATTGTTTGTCCAATAGAACCAGTCAAAAAGAGATTTTTGTGGGTCTAGGGAAGGCAGACTTACCATATTGGAAAATAAAGGATGAAAGCTCTAGCTTTGGTGGTGTGAGAAGGGTCATAGCTTGTTCATAGAGCACATGCTTCCTATTCAGAATATCTGGGACTGAATCCCAAGTATCAAAGGATCTTATCAGTCAGTGACCTCTGCCTGAATTCCTGGAGAACAGTATAAATCAGCTCATCTGTGTGAAGTTATCAACAGACTGTGATTTAATAGGAGGAAGCTTCATATGTTTATAGATGTGCATAGATAGTACAAGACTGGTTCTTACTAGGATTGCACGGAATGGGCTCTGCTTGGGTCTGGTGCTGTTCCTTGTGCCATTAAGAACAGGGCTTAGAATGTGCCAGAAGCAATCTGCCATTTGGTTGTACAGCTTCTTCAAAGATGGCTGCAATCTCAGCAACACCTTATTCAAGCCTAATAGTCAGGAAAGACAAGGAACTAAGGAAGCAATTTGTAGAATCTAATCCAGTGCTATACTCTGCTCAGGACTAGAAGTAGGACTTCCTTTGTACATGGGAAGTTTCAGTTGACATAGCAATGGCTGCATTTTGAACAGTATCTTACAACACTGAAGGGCTGAACTTGTCCTTGTGCCAAAAAAAAAAAGTGTATTTTGGGGGCTACAACTCCTAGAATCCTCTAGCCAGCATGCAAGTCTCATGCTAGTACAGGAATTCTGATAGTTCTAATTAAAAAAAAAAAGCATCTCTTTCAAGTGCTGGTTAAAATAGTACTGGGGAGTTTTTGCATAGCGCAGAAGACAGCACAAAAAATTGTTTTGCCATTTTGAATTATTGGGATAAGTAGAAAGCCTCTTATTTCTCTTTTTGGATAATATACAAGACTCATGCATAGGATTATGAAGAGTAATTGTAATACAAGGATAGACAACAACCTTCTGAAAATTCCCAGTCTCTTAAAATGTTTTAAATTATTGAACATCTGACAAAATACACAGATATTTAATGAAGTTCTATGTTTCTGGAGGTTTTTTGTTTTCTGTTTGCTTCCAGGTACCATACCAGACGTAAGAAAACCAATACCCCCAAAGATAGGTGAACATGATGTTTTGCTATCATCCTTACTACAGACATCTTCCTCAGACACACATATATATGATCTTTTTCCATTAAAGTACTTTTCTTACTAAACCTTGCTTTGTGTCATCAATTTCTGTAGTAGTTGATTTGTCTTATCTAATTTAAAATATGAAGATTTGTACAAATAGATGCTGAACTAGTAAGATACATACCTTGGGAAATGAGGCAAAGCTGCAGCTCATGGACAGTTGTGTTAAAAATGGAACTGGGGCTCAAGACAACTTTGTAGTGGGAGCAGGTCAAGAAAGAAATGCCTGGCAAACAGAACTGGATGCCTCAGACTTCTAGGAGACTGACATTAACTAAGTGAAACATGATGACTGGAAAAACAAATAAGCCACTGCTGCCAACCAGGATTTTGTAAGTAACCCCCTTGAGGGTCCTTGCTGTGTCTGCCATTGGAACTAACCAGCTCCAGTCAAGCAGTGTTTCCAGGAACAATCTGCTCATCAATTCTGCTGATACACATAATTTCCCACAGGTAGAAAATGTGGGTGGAAAAAATTGTATAATGATAGCTAAGGAGACAAACAGCTGTACTTTACTTGCTAATGGTGGAAAAATAATTATCCTGTGATAGGTATGTTTTACAACCCCTTTTCATTTACATTGTGTGCATAAGATGCTCAGTCGCCTGCATGTGTTGGAAAGCATCACAATTTACCTTTGAACACCTTACAGAAATAAAGTCCCTCCCCAAAATACCAACTCCTCTAGGTCTTGGGAAAGTTCAGTGAAGCTCAGTAGTGCACTCCTTGGTACCATTCTTATGGGGTTTCTTGTTAACTGGAGGCAACATGTGGCCTAAATGAATGGGACAGATGCACTTAACTCCCACAGGCCCACTTTATGACAGGCAGGTGTTAAGGAGGTTGGGGTAGGAGCATTCTGCAGGCATTCTGGGCATATTGTAAAGTAATACTTTCCCAAAACATCCAGATGTGTTGAACTGCAGTTTCCATCTTCCCCAGCTGGCACAGCTAATGACCATTAGCTGGAGTGATGCAAGCTGCAGTCCAACACATCCAGAAGGCATCCAGTTGGGAAAATATGAACTGTACAAACACTTCCCAAAGAAATGTATACATTTTTGTATACCCTGATTGGGTAACATTATTAGCTGCTGTAATGCTGCCAGTGAAGATGGGAAGGAGGCCCTGCAGCAGGTTTTCATTTTGAAGGGGGTAGATAAGAAGAAGTCGCTATAAAGCAGTGCAGGAGTATAGCTACAGGGATGGGGGGTTGGCCCTCCAATTCATTTTCCTTCTGTTCCCAAATTACTAACGTTGAAGTAACTTAAAACTTCAGCTGAACATTTAGAAATAGATTTTAGGCATCCAAAGAAAGAGGGAAGGCAAAGTTATCAAGGAAATGGAAAGTGAACACAGCAAATTGTAAAAGAGTTCTAGGTGCTTATAATTATCAGTATCTCTCTTGGGAAGACTAGAAATTTGGGGACTGAAGGAAAATTTCATGGGGTGTGGCAGAATTCTTACTGGGGACAATACCTTCATTTTTTTCCCACAGCCACACCCCCTGAAGCAGTGGTTCTTAATGTTTAGGCCTCCAGCTGTTTCAGACATTAATTCCTTAAATCCAGAGAATTGACTATAGCTTTAGGAAACTGAAGTATAAAGTGAACGATTGAGAACCACTATTATAATGAATTTACCTCAGCACTATGTTATGCAAGCATATAAATGGAAAACAAAGCTGTGTGGTACTTTATAGGCTAACAGAATTACAGCATATATCACGCTATAATATACTGAGAAATACTTCTGAACAAAGAACTAGTGAGAAAAAAAAAATTGTAATAAAATTGGGGAAAGGAATGTGTCCAGAATAGCATCTGTTTTGTTTTCTTTCAGTGGCATTGAATCTGCCTTTTCAGTTGGAGCACTCCACAGCTGAAGGTTGCTGAGTAGCTTTCCATTCAGGTAGTCATCTGTGCATTTAAAAATGTATCGTCTCTTGATGAATGTCAGAACAATTGGTTTGTGACCCCATTTTTGTTGGTTTTTATTATTTGTGGTGTTAGTGCCTTGAAAAATATGAAGGAGCAGTGTGTACAATAAATCAGGGAGGGAGCCATGCAGCCTTACAAATGTTGAGACTCCCAACTCCCAGTATTCCTCTCTATTAGCTACACTGGCCAGGTCTCTTGGGAGTTGCAGTCTGACAGCATTTCTAGGGCCACACAATTTTGCACCCCTGATGTAACTATCTGAAAGAACAGTATCTTTAACTGGGCTGTGAGAGCACATCTTAGCCAGTACTATGCCAGGAGATACAGCTTGTCACAGTGTTGCAAATTTGTACATGCAGGTATTTTTAACATGCTTAGATTTGTTTATTATGGTTTAGAGGGTATATTATGTCTTACTGTTTTACATTTAAACTTATTTAAAGTGTATTGTGTGGCACCCTGAGATCTTTGGAGGCAAGAGGCAATCCTCCTCCAATAAATAAGAATTATAATGCTGATTATAGTGGTTGGCATCACCTTTCTGACCACTCAGTAGGCAACAGTAGAAGAGCTCTTTCCCTCACCTGGTACCTTCTGGCTGTGTTAACTACAGCTCCCATCAGCTCATACAACCAGTCTACCACATCTGAGGAGCATGCCGGTTAGAAGTAATCCAATGTTATATTGCTTTTTGAACCACCAGGGGGCATTGCTAGACAAAAGTTCAGCCTTACTAGGCTGCATATTGCATTAATCATGAGGCTCAAATGGAAAAAAGTAAAATGGTCACAGCAGGCAGTATTTTACTGGGCTGTTGATGTTGATAACCTTGAGCAAGGAAAGAGGTGCTTATTTGCTAACATCTGAGGGGTAGCTCATGGATAATATAGAGTGACTACTAAGGGATGGTGAAAGTGTTTCCATGGATGCAAAGCCAGTCCTAAACATTTTTAGTTAGCAAGAAGAAAGCTTATTTGACAACAGTAACTACCATCTGCCCACCTGACAGCTAATAGCAGAGGGTTATTACTGTATATTGTCCAATAGTATATTGTGCAGGTGTGTATCTTGGTGGTGAAGTACACATTTAGAATCCTGGAAAAACCTCAGTCAGTAGTACCCCCTCCCCATCTTCATTGGGGCATTAGCTACAGTAAGAAAAACTATTATCACTGGTCAACCTGAGGAAACTGGCCCTTTATTCTGTGCATGCTTGGTGAATGCACTTTGTTAGCAACTGCACATCTGCATGTGTTCTGACTGGGTTGGATGGGAGTCTTTACTCATGGGAAAGTTTCCAATTACTGTAATAGCATATCACTCACGCAAATTCGTGAAGCGTTCCATATTTTTTACATCCTGCTTTGCAACAGCTGCAGAGCTGTTTGGGCTAGAAGTCAACCTGAAGAAAACAGAAGTTCTTTACCAGCCTGCACCACAGGACGAACACCACCATCCCCACATTGCCGTCGGCAAATCAGTGCTCAAGTCCGTTCAGCAGTTCACCTACCTGGGAAGCATCATCTCCTCAGATGCCAAGATTGACAAAGAGATCGATCACAGATTAGCAAAGGCATATAGTGCATTTGGAAGACTTCACAAAAGAGTCTGGAGCAATAAACACCTGAGGCAAAGCACAAAAATCAGTGTGTATAGAGCCATCGTACTGTCTATCCTCCTTTATGGATCTGAAACATGGGTCACCTATCGCCACCACCTACGACTCCTCGAGCGCTTTCATCAGCGCTGTCTACGCACAATCCTAAATATACACTGGACTGACTATGTGACGAATGTTGCTGTCCTTGAGCAAGCAGGGATCACCAGCATTGAGGCCATGATATTGAGAACACAGCTGCGCTGGGCAGGACACGTTTCTAGGATGGAGGACCATCGCCTCCCAAAAATACTACTCTACGGTGAACTCACCACGGGTCAGCGTAAGAGGGGCGCTCCAAAAAAGCGATACAAAGACTCCTTGAAACAACATCTCAGGCTTGGCCAAATTGATCACCAACAGTGGTCCGCCCTGGCCTCACATCGGGAGGCATGGAGACGCACTATCCACAATGCTGCAGCCTTATTTGAGAACTCATGCCGAACAAGTCTTGAAGAGAAACGACAACGCAGAAAGAATCACAACCCAAAAACATCACCCAAGGAGACCTTCTGCTGTGCTTTTTGCAACCGGACTTGTTTATCTCGGATTGGCCTTTTTAGTCATCAGCGCGCTTGCAGAAAGCGCGGGATGAGTCCTTCCTGAATCTTCGTTTGCGAAGAAAAGAAAAGCCAGAAGCCAAATCTGAACACTTATAAGGGGCAGGGCCTACCTAAGGGCAGGTAACACTACCTTACCAACATCCAGGTCAAGGTACACAGGGTACAGGTTACTCTGGCACATGGAAAGGGGGAGTCTCTGGCAGTAAAAGTACAAAATAATAAGAAATTGAGTACTTAAGAAGTTGCTTCCTTTCATTACACTTAGCTGCCTCGTACTGTCTAATGGTAGGACTGGCTCTGAAAGGGTGTAGTGGCCTTTCCCATTAGAACAGCAACATTTGTTCAGCCTGTTAGAGCCAAATGAGATGCAACAGTGGCAGGTCTGTGTTTAAACATGATACTGCACCAATCATGGAGAAGGAGGCATGAGGTACCATTTTTAAAACTCTTTCTTCAAAGCTTATCTCCCATTTTCCTTTCCAAGTTTTTGTCCTTAGCTGAACCATCACTTCTTCCACACATGCAAAAAAGCAGCAAGGGGGAGTGATGAATGCTAGCAAGAAGCTGGGGAGGGAAGAAGAAAAGCAGTTTCCCCTAACCTGGTTTTAGCCTCCCTTTTAGGTTTTAGCCTTGCTGTTTAAGAAATACAGAGCCTGTTGCACATCTTGAGTAAGTTAACATCTATGTGGACCTTCTCAATAGTTCCCCCCCTCCCATTCAGGGTAGCAACCATAAAGGTCTGAAAAGAAGTAACCCATATCCTATGCAACAATTGGACAGAAATGGTTCCACAGTAACAGTGATGACACTTGACTAGCCCCAGTGCATATAGAAAAGTAAGAATGAAGTGTTCAGATTTTGCATTTACAGTTTGTCCTGAACTGTAGGAAGCTTTTGGATGGGTGACACAGAACTTGGAAAAGTCATTTTTTGAACTGTTTCTAAGCTCTGAGGGGACTATAAGATTAAATTGATATAATGCAGTTCCCTCTATTCCTACAGATTTCATGTAACTTTGTATGAGACAGGACTAAAAGGCTATAATTCTGATGCACACTTAATTGAGAATAGGTTCCATTGATTCAGTGGGTTTCCCAAGAAATTATGCGTACAATTAGGCTCTACACTTCATCCAATAAAGTAACACTTCCATTAGCAGCTTTTCCTTTAGTTTTCTGCTATGCATATTATTTTTAAGTGCATATCAAGATACTGATTTCCATCCTTTTTTTTTTTTTTTTTGCTTTTTATCAACATTCCTTTTGCATATCTCACAGTCTATCAGAGAAACAATTTCAAAATAAGTGAGGGCAGAAGCAGCTTACCTTCCTTACTAGGAACCGCAACAGTTCTCAGGTTCTATTTAACATGTTATTCTCTGAAGCATATCTAAAATGGATTGCTCTAATTTGCAAGAAGTTTAAACTTGATATTCTCGTTTCCCTGCCTAGAGGCTAGACAGTTTGTTTATTGCCAGTGAATGGAGCAGCTGTAATACACCTAAATCAATTCTACGCTATAATTAGAAACTAGGTGAACTTAAGGAACGAGTCTTAACATGTCTAAAGCATCTTTTGTATCAAAGATTATACCTTATCAATATAACAACATTTATATAACAGACCTATTATGCTTGACCATGGTTATGGAGTTGAATCGACACAAGATGGCTGTTCTGTTGGTTCCTGTGCCTGGCCTATGTAGCATGTAGCATTCATCCTGATGAAATATATTTGGCATCTGGGAGTACTCATTCACCCATCCTTGAGCTCATGGAAGAAGAGCAGATTATAAATTAAACCAATATTTTTGTCACTGGAAGTGAAAACTGCCTCCACGGAACTCATGTATTTGCTACATGACACAGACTTCAAGAACCAAATGAACATCCAGCATCAATAGACCCCCAACTGTTTTGTCAGGCCATTTGCTTTCTAAGGTGAGAAATGTCTTTTACCAGTAGCCTCAGGCCTATAAGGGAAATGGGACTGTTCTGATCTAATAGGAAGTAAACAACCAACACCAGGTGATAAAAGAATCCTACCCTCCTTGCTGGTGAGGATACTTGGTCCCTGAGACAGCTCCCCCTCTCTCACAGATCCATCATCATCCCCAAGAATCTGGTGCCACTGAATGGAATAATGTATCAAACTAGTATTTATCGTTCTGACATTCCACATTCTTCACTCCCCTGTGGATTTCCATTTGTTTCTATTATTTTATCATACTCTTTCCAGGGTGCAAAACAAAAGAGTATGCATTCTGGCTCTTGCTAAGCAGAAGGCTGGGACTGTCCAACACCAAAGCAAGAAAGGGAGGCTTGTAACCCTACCGCTCAACAGTCACAAATTAGACACAGAAAATGAAGTTGCACACAGCCCAAAAGGTACTCCATTAGCCCTGACTAAACAGACAAAACACAGTGTTGTTTGAGACTCTAGGCCACCCTACAAGGAATGCCCTATATATGCTTTGCACTGGAAATGACTTGAAAACCAGTTTTATACCCAACACGTTCATAGGGACTGTATTGGAATTGTGCTTCCTTGGAAATTCAATTATCCTTACATTAAGAATCCGGAGGGATACTTTAGTTTTTTCAGTCTTACCTCTTGCTGGTAGCCAGGAAATCAATTAGGTTCCATGTTCAATTCAGGATACCAACTAGCTCTGGTGAATGAAATATTTTTATTATTTGTTTATGACAATCCTAATTTGTATCAATGTTGCATGTCGGTATGAGGGAACTGCAATGAAATTCTTTTCCTCTAATGTTGTAAGTTTCTTTTCAGCATATTAAGCAAGATACTGACCCAGAAACCAAGCGTAGCTTGTTTTGTTGTATTGTTTGCTTATTCTCTTATTTTATTTATACCCTGCTTTGCTCCTGACATGGGACTCAAGGCAGTTTAACAACAAATTAAGTACAGCTTACTATACAAAAGTTGAAAAACAATTCTGTTAACAGCATGGAATTAAAACAGTTTAAGATAGGCTTAAACACACTTCAAAACATATTCACAATCAATACCAATAGTTATCCAGATAAATGCTGAGCTATAAAATGCCACTACAAAATAAAGGTGACTAAAAATCAGCACATCACTAAGCTTGCCTTGTATTTCTGACATTCCCTTCTGATTGGAAACAATCCCAATCCTCTAGAAAGGCTAAAAAACAGCCCCACCTATGCCAATTTGGAATTGATTGGGGGAGGGAAAGGAATACACATGACGTCTACTAGATCTTGCTATAGTTTTTCTTACCAGACCAATGAGGCTGCGCAGGGACACTTCCTCCCACTCAGTGAACCACCCAGCGTAATAGTTTACACTGGCACAGGGAGCCCTCAGATCTGTATGGGGGCCATTGCACAAAGCCCGTCAGGATCTGAATCTCAAGAGCTGTGTTGGCTCATAGGGGAGGGAGTGGCATACAGCACACATCCTGAATTCTTAGAACTGCTCATTTTCTGCATGAATTCTTAGAATTGCCCATTTCTTTAAAAACAAAAACAAGTTTCCAGTTAGCTCTCAGATACACACAAAAATGTTATGGCTTTAGGCGTTAAAGCAAATATAAAAAGCATGAACTCACAATTCCTTCTCCCTCCCCCACCTTCAAACACCACATTTTAAGGCAATTATGAATTGCTAGTTCTCAATTATTCATATTTGAAATTATTTCCAGAATATAAATAGGTACCGCTGTAGTTTGGGATCCACACCCTTCATGAAAGTATTAGCCCCAGTTACATTCATCTGCACAACAAACTTGTGAGTTAAATTTGTCATTTTGCCTTATGAATAACAAATTTCATTTTACAAATAGAGAATCAGGGATGAAGACACAATAACATACCCAAAGATACCCAAGTGAGTTCAAGGATCGACCAACATAATACAGACCCAGGTTTGTCCAGTTTATGTTCAAATATTAAGTCAGAGTTCCTCAGAATTATGTCAAAACCAAACTATCCAGCTCCTATACTTCACCACCACATGAATTCTGCCCTTTTCCCTACAGACTTTTAAGTGTCTTCACTAAAGGATCCATCTTACATTTCTAAAATACTCTTAACCATGACTGTTTGCTGTTACTGTATACCTTCAAGTAATTTCCAACTTAAGGCAACCCCCCACGGCGAACCTATCACAGGGTTTTCTTGGCAAGATTTGTTCAGAGGGCTGAGAGGGTGTGACTTGCCCAAGGCCACCCAGTGGGTTTCCATGGCTGAGTGGGTATTTGAACCATGGTATCCAGAATCCAACACTCAAACCACTAGACCACACTGGCTCACTAGTTAATAGCAATTAACACTACTCTTAACAGTACTATGTGATATGTAAAACAGTGTTATTCCTATGCTACTATTCAATGTTCCCCAGAGATGTGAAGGCCTGGGGGGGGGGGACTGGAAAATATCAGGAAAAAATGGGGGGGGGTGTTCCAAAACCATTTCTTCCCCTCAAAAATTAAAAATAGATTGTGCAAAATTTTATTTTAGAATGAATAAAATACTTTAGAAAAGGCGTTCTCATATTTACTATCCCAACATTATTTCTAAAAACTAAGTTGCAGGTAGACTTTTAGATAAGACTATGTACAGTATCTCACATCATTGTAATTTCTGTTCTATATTTCCTTTTCACAGTTCTTTTTATGGGAAAGAGTACTTATGTCTACTTGGCACTAACAGGAGACTTGAGGAGACACAATAATGTTCTTTGCTCCCTTAATATTGATTGTTTCTTGTTTTTAATTGGTTTTTTTTGCCTGTTCTTCATAAACTGGCAAAACCAAATATGCCCACAGATCAGGTGTACCTTACAGCTGAGGAGCCTGTAACTCTATTTTAACAAAAATATAATTTTAGTAAATTTAGTAAATTCAATTCATAATTATTTTCTGAATAAACTGTACTTTACACATATCAAAAATGTTAATTTTATGTCAAACCAAATTATATATCATGTACTTTATATTCATTAAATGCAATATCTTTCAATCTGTAAAGGGTGCTAATATTGCATTTTTAATTTTTTTTCCTTTTTTTAAAAAAATTGCTTCAACAGTTTCAGAAATACAACAACTAAGTTCAGCAACCAATATTTCACACGATTCCTTTCACCAAGACTCCACAAGAATGCTACATAATATTAGAGAGCATGCTTTGCATGTAGAAGGTCCCAAATTTAGTTCCTTATATCACCACTTAAAAGGATCTTAGCTAGCAAGACTAAAAAGAAAAGTGCTGGGCTAGACGGATTATCTCTGCATTTAACATGCATGTTTTTAAACAATACAAATAGCAGCTGGTAGTTGACAGTCGATGGAACCAGAGCAGGCTGGGAGGGAAAATTTAATATTTTCTTCTGCTTCACTGCAGATGACAATCGCTCACCCAAAACTGCTATTTCCACTGGAAGAAAATTCCCCCTTCTGGTGTCAATGCAGCATTGCCTCTTAATGCAAACAGCAACTTCAGAGGATTGATTTTCATTAGGACTGCAACATGGCAAGAAAGAGTTTACCCATACACTTGCTTGCTGCAATCCCAACAGCTTGCTATTTCCATTTTTAAAATAGACATGTTAATCGCAAAGTTGCATTTCAAATCCCACCTAAATTGGTCCTCGGGGTATAAGGCAGCTTCATGTGTCCAGGCTGCCAATTAATTCAGCCTACTTTTCAGGAACAAACAAAAATAAACTCAGCACGGCTACTACATTGTCGCTGTATTCTGCTGTTCCTCCTTCTTTATGAAAAACATCTTTGCTTAAGTGACAAAACATGTGAACAGCTTCAGCAGGCCTCCACTGCCTGCTAGAGGCAGCAGAAAAAGCATCAAACTTCAATATGCACATTCAGTATCAACAATCCAGTAAAAGTGTAAAAATGTTTTTTATTTAGTAATGCATTATGTTTGCTCCAACAAACAGAAGACCCTTCTATTCCATTCTCAAAAGAATCCCATTTGTATGTCAACTAAATATCCTTTGTTATACCTCAGTGTGTTTCACAATTTGAGCCTCTGCATTCGGAAGCAGGTACCACTGAGCTTAGTATAGTGTAATCCCTGATAAGTATGCATGGGACAGTAGCCATATCACAAAATTTCCAGCTGCTACTCTATAAAGATCTGAATCCAATTGGTTTTACTCCCAGATAAGTGTATATGGGATTGCATAAAATTTGGGAGTTTTATAACTCTACTTCCCTGAACGGCCACTAATTGGTTATGGGGATGTACCACAAAAGCTTCCCAGTGTCACTATCGGACTGGCTGCTTTCATACTCCTTTTACAGAGATAGGACATCCACTTAAAAACACTGGCGTGAAACATTACCCTCTTACAAGCTTCAACCAGCCTTTAAAGTGACATAGGTCACTTCCTGAATTACTTCTAAATCTTCCTTAATTTCGCAGTCTTACACAGAAAACACATACATCATTAGCCAAAATCGACAATGTCTGATATTTTGAGTTTTGAACCAAAAAAGAAAGAGCCCAAATACCCTAAAGGCATCAGATCCTCTCTGATCGTGAAAGCTAAACAGGGTCAATCCTGGTTACTACTTGGATGAGAGATCACCAACAAATACCAGATACTGTAGGCTATATTTCAGGGAAAGGAACGGGCAAAACAACCTCTGAGTATTCCTTGCCTAAGAAAACCCTACGAAATTCATGCAGTCACCACAACTCAGCAGGCAACTTGAAGGCACATACACACACAGCCCAGGAAAGAAATTGCTTAAATATTGTTTTGTATAAGCTCAAACTTATTTGTGTGTAAAAAGGGGAAATACTTAAATTATTTGAAATGGGAATGGGCATGAAAAGCTGTGAAATCAATGCACAGGGTAATTTTTAAAAATCACATTGAATTATCAACCTGCATGAAACCTGAGTCAAAAATTTCATGATATTCTCTGTGTTGATAAATTCATATAATATTGCTATGTTGTGGCAGGGATGGACTTCACAACTCATTAGCAGAAAAAAAAACCAATGCCATCTTATACTTGCCTATTAGAAGTAAATAAAGGAGTTTGAGTGTTGGACTATGACCCTGGAGACCAGGGTTTCAATCCCTGCTCAGCCAAGTAAACCCACTGGGTAACACTGGACAAGCCACTCTCTCTCAGCCACAGAAAACTCTGTGATAGGTTCGCCTTAGGGTCGCTATAAGTCAGAAAGGACTCCAGGGCAAATAACAACAACAAAGTTCTAAATAGATAACAAGTTCCAGGGTAAGAATGTACAGAGCATGATGCTCTGCTACCAAGTCCAGCCATAATTTGTAGATTCCCCCAAGTATATCCCCAGTTTACAAATTCTCTTCTCATACTCTTTCTATACTCTCCAACATTCACTGTTGACTTGTGTACTAGTATATATGATCACCCACACATGTACCACAAATACTCATGATCCAGGACACTAAAAGAATTCCATTTTGTCCCAGATTCCCAGAAGGACTGGAATTTTTCAAAGTACAGTACTTTTGGGAGGGATTTTGGCTCTTTGTTTTATTACACACACCCTAACCTACCAATTATTCTATCCATCTGTCTGTCTGTTTCTTTCAGGAATGTCTCAATTATTCAAATAAAGAAACCACCTCATGACTACACACACACACACACACACACACACACACACTAGCCTCAGCTACTTACAGGATAAGGGAGATGTATACAGTTTTATGAACAAAGAGACTCCTGGGAAAATGTGAAGTTGAAGGCTTTCACGGCTGGCATCCATAGGTTTTTTAATGTTTTTTTTTCCCCAGACCGTGAGGCTGTGTTCTAGAAGAAATTATTCCTGATGTTTCATCTGCATCTGTGGCTGGCATCTTCAGAGAATGGTGGCAGTATGGGTGTGGGGGGTTTATATACTGTGAGTCCCTGCTGAAGAGGATTAGCATGTAAATTTGTGTATGCTAGGGGGACTAGTGTCTATTTAGCTTATGGTCCATTGTCTATCAGCCAGAAAAGTGATAGCAGAGCATGTTATAAACCAACCTGGGCACAAAATACTATTTGAAAAGACCAAAATTCTGGACAGGCTAACAACTATCAGTCAGAATGTACAGGGAAGCTATTGAAATCTACAAACACCTGGACAACTTCAACAGGAAAGAGGAAACCCTAAAAGTAAACAAAGTTTGGCTACAGTCCTGAAAAACACCAAAATCAAAACTCAACACAGGCAAATGAACTTCCCCCAGGAATGGGGGGCTTCCCAGCAGACAATGGACCATGAGCTAAATAGACACTAATCCCTCTCGCATATCCTCCCACCCTAAGAACTGAACATGCTACAACTGAATACACAAATTTACATCTTAATCCTCTTCAACAGGGACTCACAGTATATAAACCCCACACATCCACACTGCCACCATTCTCTGAAGATGCCAGCCACAGATGCAGGCAATACAGCAGGAATGATGTCTTCTAAAACACGGCCTCACAGCCCAGAAAAACACCCACAAAAAACTTCCTGGGAAAAGTTTAGCCTTCCTTACATTTGGCATTATAGCTTTGGCTACCCTCAATACAAAAATGATCGAAGTCTAGAATAAGAAATGGCAAAGGCAGAGTGAGTGATTGAAATTCTACAAAGGAAAAGAATGCTGCAGTCTCTCTCCTTATTCCCAACAAGTGAGGTTAAGCACAGTAATCACTATTTTCTTTAGGCAGATTTGTGGCCTAAGTAGATGAGTTCTTATCCTGCCAGACCTCATGTAACAAACTCCATGCCAATGAAATACATTTATCAGCATCAGTGGAACATAAGGTTTGAAGGGGGCCCAAGTTTAGAAGCAGGTAGAGGCAGTTCCCCAACAAGTTTGAGAAATACTGTGTGCTTTGTAAAAATCCAACCCTTGGACACAACGTGATCACATTTACAGAAATGCCACACAGTTCTAAATGCATGCATAACACAATTACTACTGTTCTCTTGTTTTCTCTTGATCACTATTGTCTCTCTCTTTTTTTTAACTCTTCAACAAAGATCTTATTTTTAAAAGAACAAAAGGAAAAAGAACTAGATCTCCTAAAGCTGTTATTCTGGAGTGAAGCCTTTTGTCCTGTGTCCCAGTATTTCCAATCCTCACAGAGCAGAAAAAGAAAAGTACAGTACAGCACTGTATAGCCAGCTGCCACGATTATATCAGTTTAAAACCTACATTACTGTATTCCATAATTTGCTTAGTATAGTCTAGATGCAAAAAGATCATGGTGATATGGCAATACAGTTTATTCTATAATTAAAGGTTAAAAATGGCAACAATCGTCTTACAACTTCCTCTGGTTTTTATATGTGCTTTGAGACCTAAGTCATCCTCTAGAAAATTCTCCTTTTGTACCACTAAAACGTTCTCAGCAACTAGTTGGAAAGGTTTCTTTAAAAATTAAACAAGGGATCATAATAATCTAATTCAGCAACAACAGAGAAAGTCTATAGATGCCCTTCGTATCTTTTAAAGTTATTCATAAACAAAAGGATGTTAAATTACATGCCACAAATATTTTTAAAAGCCCAACTTTAGCTCAGAATATTTTTGCTGAATTTCTTCAAGATGGATCAGAAGCACTGATGGAAATATTAAAAAGCTTAGAACAAGATCATATTAAATCCAATCTTACCCAGAAATAGATTTGTTCTCATTTTGTGAATCCAGAGTTTCATCCTTATTTTAATAGCTAAATACCCAGCTTTCCTTTTTTTAAAAAAAAAAGTACTGTCAGTACTTCAGACAAATATACTACTGGAAGAGCAAACAGTTCTCAAACATTCTACTAAAAATAAATTTAAAACTGTCTGAATTTTGCAAGTCACCCATAGAGTTATTCTTCCAAAAACCATTCTACTTAAGAGCACAACCAAATCCAAAATGCAGGCAGTTTTATCAGGAATATTTTTAAAGCTAAATTATGCTTTTGATGCAGATTTTTTTGCCATTAAGACTCTGATTTATAGCAATCCTATCATAGGGTATTCTTGGAAAGATTTAGCACTGAGTTATAATCCAACTGCCAACACACTATAGTTACCCTGAAATTCAGTACAAGGTACATCATTCTAAAAATTGTATACTTTAGTAGCAAGTTTAAAATATCTGCATCTCAAAATGAATTCCTTTATATATTTGCATGTTAACATGATCTAGTTTCCAAAAAATGCCATTCTCACTAAAGAAAAGCAAAAGATAACCATTTTGTGAGGGAGGTGGAGAGAACTGCATGAATGGGGGGGGGTCCACAGTTCAATGATATTTTATTTACGGTATTATTTCATATGGCTAACTCTATACTTAAAGCTCTTAGGGTTGCTATTAGAAATAATCAAACTATCATAAATCAGTGTGTAAGCTTTCAGGGTGTTTTTTTTCCTTTGCTTTTTGTACCACCCAGCTTGAAGAAGAGGTCTAGACAATTCAGAAGTTTGCATAGTACTTTGTGATGCCTTGTTTGGTCCTAAAACAGGATATTGCCCAATTGTCACAACTTCTCATGGCTGTAAACCTGTGTTATTCAGTCCAACCCTATGCAACTTACTCAAAGGAAAGACAAACAGAATTCATTGGCACTTATTTCCAAGGAATTATGTAAAGAATTGGAGCATAAAACAGCCTTAATCTGAACACAACAGGCACAGAATTTGGTTAATGGAATGTTGTATTCCTTTAATTAGGCAGACTAGATAAACTGAGTTCATAGGCTGTTAGAAGGGTGTGTGTGTACATTTTATTAATGTGCTTTTATGTTGCTTTTAATTCAATTCTATAATATTATATCAATATTAATATTACAATTTATTTAATTAATTGTATTTTAATATTATAAATTATTCCAGTTGTATTTGTGCCTGTTTTAATCTCGTCTTTGAGCCATTTTGAGCTTCAATTTGGGAGAGAAGGTAGGATATAAATCAAAGAAGTAAATGAACAAATATATAATCTGTTCTACAGAGATATACTAACTTTATTCATTACTATTACTTACAAATCCCTTATATAATAAAATGTCTAAGCAATACATGAGCAGAAAGCTTTCTGATGCAAATTAGTTTTCAACACACAACAACATTTTCCACAAAAGGATTGGCACCTGCCTAAATCTGTACTGGGAAGGGATTCCATGGCCACTGTGACACTATGCACCATCCTTAACTCAGTCAAAAGTTAAATTATTCACTCCAAATTGACATAATTCAAACAAAGCACTACTGTATAAATATGGAAACTCTTTATCAGAGACCAGGAATGTCTGTCCTGCCGGATATTATTGAAGTACAACTCCTGTCATACCTCCACAAACCTCGTCATACCTCCATCCCAACCATAATGGCTATCCATGGAAAAAACGTTACTTAAATTATTCCTTTCCACTACATAGGACATCAGCATTCCTTCTAATACATGGAGCATGGTTCTCCAGTGCTCATGCTTATGAATTTAAAACCACATCACACAAACACACAAGAAAGTTATCAACAGATCTGTGATAACCCTGAGATTTGCAGTACTATAAAGGGGGAAAATATCTTTAGCAGACATAAACCCAACTCCCACAAATAGCCCAGTGATAATTGAATGGCACAGAATATTGACAAAAAACAAAACCTGACCACTGAGTGTGAGGTGTAACAGAATAACACAGAGGGCTGAGTGTGGAGGCAGTGAGAGAGAAACGCACATTTACAGCAGCTGTATAATGCTGACCATTGATAATACTGCAACTCAGTTGGGACTGAAGCTACTCTGGATTGCTAGTTAAAATCTTCTACATCTCTCAGGTTACAACAAAGATTAATCTACTCAAATGGCTTTTTCAAACTTCCTCTCAGGCCAAATCAAATATTCAGTTCCATACAGACACCTTATGCTCTTTACTGGCTTGCATACAGTGTGATCACACTTCTAAATGTTTTTAAAAAAACTGCACATGAGTTAGGACTCAAGTTAAACTCCTGAATCTGACACTAACTTTTATTAATGTTGTTTTTAACCCTCTGAGGCTCAGGTAAATAGATGTTACTATATGGTCCTTCTTAACACCTTCATCCTATTAAAAAAAAATAGCCTGACCATAAACATATTTACATATCTAAAGGCGATGCCGAGATCAGTCAGTGGAAATACGCCAAGGACTGCAACCTTAGCTCAAGCAAACCTCCTAGATTTCAGGTGTGCATATCAGAATCCTGATCCAAAGCAATTATTCAGGGCAAGCAGAAGCTCCCTAATTTTGAACATACATTCCCACTTTAACTGTTTGTGTTTAAAAAGTATTGTTTTACTTAATTATTTAGGAAATTTATAGCTTGCCTATAAGTAGATATATAAATAAAAATCTAACAACACTCTGTGAAGAGGAGAAAATGAAAAACAAAACATCATTTAAAACTATCTGAAGGAGATGACACAACCAAACAGACTAGTAACTCACAAAACACTTATCTAAACAAATAGGTACCTACACTTCATGTAAATGAGACACAGTCCCAAGCAAATCTGGCAAACTCAAATATGCAGCTGGTTTCAACAACCCTTAAGAAGATCCCTTCCATGACAGCAACCAACTTAGGAATTTGGAACTACTGTATTAGCAGGTTATCTTGCCAAACCATAAAGAATGAGAAGATATACATGGGAAAAGACACACCCTTAAATATCCTTGACCAAGACCATGAAAAAGGCTTCAACCTAAACACATTTATTAGTAACTAAGCTCCACTAAATATCCTAAGGCACCAGATCCCATCTGATCTTAGAAGCTAAGCAGGGTCAGCTCTGGTTAGTACTTGGATGTGAGACTGCCAACAAATACCAGATGCTGTAGGCTATATTTCAGCTTAATTAAATACAGTGAACCCCACATATGTATATCCTGGCCACTTATTCTACATTTTCTTTCTGCTCAATACATGCATGTAACATTATTATTATATAATGTGAGTTTTAAACTCATGGAAATATTTAATGTATATGTTAGCTTTAAGCTTGAAGCCTGTACAGGTATTTTGATCCAGGTAGCTAAAGGCTACAATTTTATACATGCTTACCAGTACTTGGAAATAAGTATCACTGGGATATAACTAGAATTGACATGCCAGTGTATCACACAATCATAAAAGGATATCACACTTGACTGCAACCCATATATTTTAAAAGTTTTTTTTTCTTGTTCTGTTACAGAACTTAACTTCTAAGAGGAATTTTTTTCTTTGACTAAGGCCACACACATATTTGGCAATAATTATACTAGTTTAGTAATCTCCCTTTTTTTTAATTAGTGGGCAGGACCGGTTTAAGGAATTTTGGGGGGCCCTGCAATGCTTTATTTTGGGGAGCCCCGTATGTTTATTTCAGGTCAATGTAACCTAACCTATTCACCGTACAGGATGTTCAGATTACAGTAGGCCCCCCGTATCCATGGATTCATTATCCATGGGACACAAAACAGCACACCTACCATAGAGTCTTCCTAGAAAATGTGTCCTACCTAGCCGTTTTCTAGGCCCTCCAAGGCAACTCTATGGTATTTTAAACCAGAAGACCCATTATTTTCAATGGCGTTATCTATTATTCATGGTTTTCAGAATCCACACCCTCCCCGAACCAATCCCCAGTGGATAAGAGGGGCTTACTGTATTACATAATTTGCCACCAATAATTTAGTTTAAAAACTATATTATAGGCACTAACATAATAATTTTTGTTTATTAGCAATTAATGTAATGGTGTAGATTTCCTCAAAGAAAATAAAGAGTGGACTACAAGCTGAACATGAGTTAGCAGTGTGATGCAGTAGCAAAAAACGCCAATGCGATTCTAGGCTGCATTAATAGGAGTAGTGTCTAGATCAAGGGAAGTAATAGTATCACTCCATTCTGCTTTGGTCAGACCTCACCTAGAGTACTGTTTCCAGTTCTGGGCACAACAATTCAAGAAAGATACTGAGAAGGATGGTGGGAGGTCTGGAAGCCATTACGCCCTATGAGGAACGGCTTAGGCAGCTGGGTATGCTTAGCCTGGAGAAGAGAAGGTTGAGAGGTGACATGATAACCATGTTTAAATAACTCAACTAAAGAGAAAGAACCTGACTGTCTCCTTTTGTCATATTAAGGAGGCCAGCACGGGGCCCTCTTTTGACCTTGGGGCCCCCTGCCAATGCTGATTTGGCAGACAGGTTAAACCGGCCCTGTTAGTGGGTCATCTCTGATCAGTGTTCAGAGGGTAAGAACTCTTATTAATGGCATACAGTAGTACTTAGCATAACAGTTACCCAGATTCTAAAACTATCACAAGCAAGACTGAAAAGGGTGTTGTTGTTGTTGTTTTAAATACACAGCCTTAATTTTCACTGCTTATGAGGCAGTGTCCACATCCATCATGCAAGAGTGAGCCAAATCACAACTGCATGAGTGACTTCCCTCAGAAACAGCAATAAATGACTTTTATTTTGTGGGATTCACTAAATGGGGGCCAAGAAAACAACACCCCCCCATATATTGATGCCAAGGCAATTTTCTCCCCAGATAGTATAAAAATAACATAATAAATAATATAAGAATATCATTAGTAATTTGTAGCCCAAAACTATGCTTGTGTGCTTGGGATGATGTCTCCTTCATTTGAAGGATTGGCTTGTAAGTCAAGATGCAGTGTTGCCACATTCCTCACTGGAAAGGGCCTGGCCCAAGGCAGGTAAACACCTTGCCAAGGTAAGTAGGTGCATTAAGGTGTGCAAACCCCATGCCATCTCCTGCCAATTACAGGCAACAGCTCCTCCCCCCTCCTGAGATTTCCTAGGGAAGAACAAGCCGCCCAAACAGCTGTGTGCCCCAAATATACATTGTTGCATAAAAAAGACAAATCGGTTGTCAGGCTTAACACGTGTCTGTGAACGCGAGTAGGGGCACTTCAGGTCCATTTCACACGTCCCTTTTGGCCAAGGGAAGCATTTCTACAGGTTGAGAATCAAAAGACTTGCCTCCACGACCTCTGCCCTGTGCACAGAAGCTGCGCAGCCAGTTGGGACGGACCAAAACGCATACACGGGTGTGCCACGTACACACACACACACACCCAACCAAGGACACGCGAGTTACACCGCTCCCTACCCTGTAGGAAGGACGCCATAGATCAGCAGCCCTTCCTTGACAACCCGGCCATTTCCACATGGGAACACCGGACTGCTCCTCTTCCGGAGCACCTGCTTTCCCCACGACTCTACCAACACGACACCTCAAAGACACAAACACCACCATCGTTACTGACGATGATGATGGTGATGCTTCTGTTCATCTGCAACCACCGGCAGCGACTCTGAGCGCCGTCCGCTTCCCGGGGACTTGCTTTCTTTCCCCGGGTCAGAAGAGGAGGAGGAGGAGGAGAGAGGCCGGGAGGGGTCCTTCCTATTCCGAGTAGCAACGGCTCGTTTTAACTTTTACTGAGTCCAGGGCAGGGGAGCTGCAAGCGCAGGGGTCCTTCAACAGCCGCCGGCCGTGAGAGAGAGGAAGGCGGGAAGGGAAGGAGGCAGGGAAGCGGGGCCGAGCGCGGCGGGCAGGCCAGCCCCAGAGGAGGCGGCGGAGGCGGCCGCCACGTGACGCGGTTCCTGGAAAGTTCCTGGAAAGCGGCCTCTCCGGTTTAACCCTTCGAGGGGAGCTTCCATCAGCACCGCCGCCGAGCCTCCTCTTCGGGCTGGGTGGGTGGCTGGGTGGGTACGGATACGCGTCGCCGCCGCCGCCTCTGAGCCTCCAAGCGGGCGGGCGGTGCCGAGCCTTCCCCCGCGCCTTTTTGGTTCCCCTTGGCTGAAGGGAGGCTCACTCCAGCTCCCGCAAGGGGCTCCCCAGCCGAGCGCACCAGCTCCAGCCCCTTCGCCCACCGGGCCCTCCGGCCGAGGACCCCACCTCGCCTGAATCTGCCCTGCCCCTGGGACGAGGGACAAGCCACCCTGGCGGGGAGAGAAGCGCCCTAAGGCAGAGGGAGCCGAGCAGGCAGCGGCGGGGGGGGGCTCCCTTCGCCGTGGCGCTCCCCCTCCTCTCCTGCCGGAGGGGCTGAGGCGACGCCCTCGCTTGCCCTCGCCTTCCCCGTTTGCAAACAACACAAAACACCGCCCCACAGCCCCCTTCAAACGAGGGCCGAGGGAAAGGCGAGGAGGGAGGGCGCGTCGCCCCCGCCGCCCGTTTCCTCGACAGCTGCTTGGAAAGCAAGCCGGGAGGAGGAGGCGGAGGCGCGGCCGAGGCAGCCAGGGAGCCGCATCGCCTCGGCCTCCTCGACCCAGGTGGCAGCGGGGCGCAGGCAAGGAAAGGAAGGAAGGGCGCTGCTGCCCACCCCTCCCACCCCCGGTCAGCCGCCGTCGGGTGGACCCTCCTCGCCATTGCCGGTGGCGGGGAAATCAGACCTCCAGCGCCCGGGAGGGGGAGAGGGAGGGAGGGAGGGGGCAGAAAGAGGCAGGCGGAAATCCGCCTCTCTGCCCCCCCCCCGAGCCATAAAGAGCGTTCCTTCGGCCGGGATGCTCTCCAAGGACAGGGCGCCCAAAGCAGCCGCTGACTGACCGGCCGGCCGACGGCTCGCCTCCGCCTCCCGAGCCGCAGGTTGCAGCCGCGGGCGGGGATCCGGATGGGCCGGGACCGCCGCCAGGGCCTCGGTGAAGAAGGCGGGCTGGGGAGGCAAACGCGCCCGCTCCGCATGGTGGTCCCCCTCCTCCTCTCCCGCCGCCTTGGCCCCTCGGCCCCCGCCGGCTCGGCTGCCCCCCAATGACCCTCCGCTCGGACGAATCCGCCGAGGGCACCGGCAGGGCGGGGGGCAGCCAGTGGGGGGCGGCGGCGGCGGCGGCGACGCCTGAGGAGCCCTCGGCGGGGGGCCGCCTGGACTCGGCCATGCGGGAACTGAGGCGAGCAGGTAAGCCCAGGCGAGGAGAGGCGGAGGGTTGGTGCGCCCGTGGTTTGCTTTGGCGCCAGAAGCCGAGGGGCACGGAGGGGCTGCTCCCTGCCGAGTCTCCCAGGCGCTGGTGAGCCCTTTGCCCCGAGGCCGGGCTGACGGGGCTGGACGAGGAGGAGGAGGAGAAAAACGCACCCGCTCACCGAGGGCGAAGAAAACCGGCTTGCCCTGTCTCCTGTGCGGTCGCCCTGTAGGGGTTGACACGGAAAGCAGGGCTTTGTGTGCCCCCCACACACACAACTTGTAGGGATCTCCCGCTTTGGAAGAAAGGCTCGTTAAAGCCCGAACGCGAGTTACCATCCGCGAAATTGAACGTCCCCCACCCCCCCCCGCCCACCCTGCCCTGCGCAAAGTTAGTTGCCTTCCCGCAGCTTGTTAGAGTCAGACTTTCAGGATCGCCCTTTTTTTCTCTTCTCCCCCCCCCCCGATTTTTTTGTTTTTATTTTGAGGGTGCGGTGGGTCTTTGGAGAGTGTTTTTTCCCCCATAAGGTTTTATTGCAATCATTCTTGACCTGAAACCACTAAAGAAACAAGGTGGGAGGACACCCAGCATGTTCCACCGTGGTCAGAAGAAAGCGAGAGCTCTGGTCCAAGCTGAGTTTCTAAAGCCTTTTTCTCAACTTGATAAAAACAAAAAAACAAAAACTTAAAGTCCTGCCGCTTCTTATACCCTACAGTTCTTCTAACTAACACTTTTAAAAAGAGGCCAGCACTCCCCCACTTCTTGTAAGGTTTCCCGCGTTTCAGATCTGGAAACATGATTATGTGTGGATTATGTGATAGGTTGTGTAATCCTGGGGTCTGCCCCCCCCCCCACTTTAACAATGACTGAAGTATAGGGCTAGTAAAATGTAGGGCAAGCTTTGATAGGTACTAGTGAAGGCTTTGTATGAGGAAGCACGATGGTGCTTCACAGTGGAGCAATTTAATTTGTTCATCCTTAACAGTTGAGCAGAATTTCTCAACTTGATAAAAAAAAAAGCTTAAAGTCCTGTTGCTTCTTATACCTTACATTTCTTCTAACTAACACTTTAAAAAAGAGATTTTTGCTAGAATTTTGCTATTTTGTCATCGTAGTTGCACTGACCATCAAGAATAAATCAATCATACTGAAAGGTACAAAAACCTGTTTGTAGTAAAAGTTGAAATGTTATAGATGTAATGTTATAGATGTGTTACAGAAGTGGTAGATAAACAGAAATGATCAGCACCTGGGAATACTTAACATTTATTTCATAAAAGAAAGATGCTTCCCTCCTCTCAGTTCATACTGGGGGGGGGGTGTTCTTGCCTAAAATAAAGATAAAATGTGTGTATTCAGTACTTTTGCAGCTGCAAAGATTATATAACGTTATGCTTTGCTCCTGCACTCACTTATTTAATTTCATGTGTTGGAACTTTGTCGGAATACTTTATTAAAATTATTCCAGCAGGTCATCATGTCAACAAAAAATAAAGCAAGTTGCAGGGTGGGTTAAGTTTAATTACTGGGATAATCTATATAGCACTTGTGCAGCCCAACTCTGCACATGTTGACTCAGAAGTAAACATACAAAGTTAATTGGCACTTACTCTCAAGTAAATGCATGTTAGGATTGCAACCTCAAGTTGCAAGTAAATTGCTTTTTAACTTAGAATTGAATCACTTTTATTCCCATTTTAGAGCCATGGGAGAGTGAGAGGCAGTGAGTTGTTTGAAGTCTAGTAAAGGTTTGTTCTAGCAGTCACTTCAACTGCTGCATTTCTAGACAAATCCCCAGTTTCTATTCATAGATCACAATGGCTTGCACTAAAAACCTCCAGTACGCTAAACTTTTTGGCAGTGTAACACTTCTGGTTTTCTGTAGAATTCTATCTATGGACATCCTTTAAAAAAAAAAATGATAAGAAGCCTGGTAATTTTGTTTCTCTTCCTTCAAAGGTTGGTACTGGGGTAACATGAGTGTTTCAGAAGCCAAAGAGAAATTACAAGATACGTCTGAAGGGACTTTTCTAGTCAGAGACAGTTCTCACTCTGAATACCTGCTTACTATTTCCGTGAAAACATCAGCAGGACCTACCAACCTGCGTATTGAATTTCAAGATGGCAAATTCCGATTGGATTCTATTATCTGTGTTCGATCGAGGCTTCGACAGTTTGACAGTGTGGTCCATTTGATCGAATACTACATTCTTATGTGCAAGGACAGAAGAACGGTTTCTGAAATACCTTCCAATGGATCAGTTCATCTTTACCTGAATAAACCCCTTTATCATTCAGCTCCATCTCTACAACACCACTGTAGAATAGCTATAAACAGATGCACAAATGAAATCCAGGAACTTCCTTTGCCAACAAGACTGAAGGAATTCTTGAAAGAATATCAATATCAGGTATAAATATATATATCATCTACTCTGCCTCATTGAAACAACAGCAACCCTGAATACAACTGTATGAAAATCAAAAATCTTCAGCATTCAGCTATATAATGTAACATAAAAGTCACTGAAAGATAAGATGGATGGACCAATTGGGTTTAATGTTCCACTGTCAAAACTGGTACAGAGCAATCACCTTGATAGTTTCTCCTGAGTGACTGGTATCTAAACCTCACTTTGGGAAAACTGCCTTTGAGGGGACGGTGACAGCAGATGCAGGCAAGTGAGAATAGGTGGGGCTGGTAAACAGAAGTTCCTCACTGTCAATCTGTTCCCCCACCACCACCATTTTATTCCAAAATCATTTTGCATGTGGTTAGGTAGACCCACATCTTTAAAAATGTGTATACTACAGTATATACAAAAATTTAATTTACAGATAATCAAAGGACTATCTTGTTGTATTAGGCAACATTAAGCCCAATTCAAACATGTGAATTATGCCTGCCCTTTGAAGCTACTTTTGTATGATTTATTGTTTTATTTATTTAGAACATTTATATCCTGCCCTTCAGTCATAAAAGGTCCCCAGAACAGCTTACAAATTGTTAATTTGACAGTTCCCTGCCCTCAGGCTTATATCTAAAAAGACAGAAACACAAGGAAAAGGGGATGGCAGTGGGGAGGGGATTAAGTCTAGCAAATGCTGGCTGCTGTTTTCTCCTTCAGTGTCAGAGCAGTGGAAGTTGGCATGGGGTGAGGGACTTTCATCAGTGAGCACATGATAGAAATTTTGTAGGTGTTATCTAAAATACATTGATGAGCTTTGTATGACTGAATTGTCAGTAACTGTCACAATAATGACTGATGCACATTTTCTTGGAAAGGATTCACAGTGACACAGATGAAGTGTTGTATCCTCACGTCAGAGGGGTTAAAGCGACAGTAGACATCTGGATCCGATGCAGCAAATGGTTAATAGTACATTCATGGCCTTTTAAACTTTTTGTAAAAAAACGTTAGGGAACAGAGGAGTGGGCAATAAAATACTAGTTCATATAAAATACTAGCAATGGGTACTGTAGTTCTGTGGGGAGTGGATTAAATCTAAGATCTAATTTAGATGAATTTGATGCTCCCTGTGATATATTCTTGCAATCTCAGTTTTAATTTATACATTGGGTAAATACATTGCTCATTTTATGACCACACATCACAGCTCATAGAACACAGTGGGTACTTTTTTAAAAACATTCACAAGGAAATAGTGCCAAAAAATTTTTAAAAGCTGATCTACCTGTCTGCTCCACTTGTGAATAATTTACAAACTCTACAGACCAAACCTTTTCACTTTTACTTATTGTGCTTAAGATAAGCCTTAAGGCAATTGAGCTTAAGGCTGCAGGCAAGGCCCATTTGGACAGTCTGGATGTAGACTTCTCAGTTGATGTGTCCTGGATCAAATTGTAAGACTACCAACTACAGTGAATTAAAACTAATGAATTATGCTTACTTGGTGTTGAGCTACAGTGATCCTTCTGTGCACAGATGCCATAACATGTGTAGTAATTTAGTTTTCAAAAAACTTACATAATTTCAAAATTGGGTTGAATAGGCAAAATTTTACTTTTTTATGAGGACCCAGTACATACATTAGGATAGCATACCTAGATTTTTAGTTGATGTCAAAAGCCACCCTTTAAGTTATAGATCCATTTATTGCCTATAATAGGCCTCCCTTGAATGAGGCTTTATAAATGCCTAGACTGCAATGTTGCACTTGTGGTTTCCATGGCTGAACATGGAAAGCAGCAGTTATGACTACCTTCTACAGTGTAGAATTTTTTTATCCTCATTTCCTTGACATACAAGTGAGTTTGCCTGTTCTAAATATTGTTTGAGGCTGCAACTGTCTGATTTCAGATTGTATTCAATAAAGTAAATTGCAGAGGCTCTATGTCCTTAATGTGTTTTGTGTATGAAGAGGAACTTTGTAAGGTTTTAAAAATAACATTTGTTTACTTCACTGCAGATTTCCTTCATTTGTGTGGGAGGAAAACCCTGAAAATGACAGTTATCTTTGTCACCCAGTTTACATTTTGTATTCATACTTTGAAAATATAAGTGGCTAACATTCTGAATGGTAGCATTAGTTCTGTGAGCCAGTATGGTGTTGTGGTTTGAGTACTGGACTAGGAGTTTAGGAGACCATGGTTCATATTCCAGCTCAGACATGGAAATCCACTGGGTGACCTCAGGCAAGTCACATTCTCTCAGCCTCAGAGGAAGGCAAGAGTAACACCCCCACCTCGAACAAATCTTGCCAAGACAACCTGTGACAGGGTTGCCACAGGTCAAAATTGACTTGAATGGACACAGCAAGTATTACAGTTGTCCCTTCATATTTGCTGGGGTTTGGTTCCAGGACCCCCCATGCATACCAAAATCTGTGAATACTTAAGTCCCATTATATGCAATGGCGTAGCAAAATGGTGTCCCTTATATAAGATGGCAAAATCAAGGTTTGCTTTTTGGATTATTATTTTTTAAATAATATTTTCAAATCGTGAATACTTAAATCTATTGATATGGAGGGACAAATGTAGTTCTACAGCAATTTCTGCTCTCTCTAATTCTTTACTTATTTTTCTCCACAACAGTATTAAAGTTTAAAAGCATGACTTTTTAAAAATTGCTACTATGTAAATAATAAAATGAATGAGGTGGTGCCACTAATGAATTGGGACCTCTGATGCTATAAATGGAGGGGGTGGCTAACCTTAAGACAAGCCATGCTAGATCATACTAGTGATCAATCTACCCCAATATCCTGCTTCCTACAGTGACCAATCAGACATCTCTAGAAAATCCACAGGTTGGACATGAAAGTAATAACTTACCCCATGATTCTTTTTTCAGTAACTGATATGCACTGTGCCATACTGTCTCTGAATCTTAACATTCCAAATACTTTTCATAATAATCAGCCATTGATATAGTTTATCTTCCATGAGTCTGTCTAATCTCTTTAAACTATCTAACATAGTGACTATCACCACATCTTGTGTGAACTGAATGTGTTCTGATTCCCTTCTATTTGTCCTGAGCTATTTCCCAATCATCAGTTTGAATTTTAATATTATAAGGGGGGAAATGCCCCCTGCACACTATACATATGTTGGCTGCATTGCATATAACACTTTACTGTGCAATTCTAGACAGTTTGCTGGAATCCTGTTAGCATAAACCAGTACAATGCTGTCATACATCTTTTTTTCAGTCATTGCAAAGCAGACAGTTCAACACCTCCCTCACACAATGACCCTCACCCCTTGAAAACTTACTTGTCTCTTGCCCTGCCTCCTGGTCACAGCCATTTAGTAGCCAGTGGAGGGAGAGCAGGCCATGATGGAGAAGCATCTGGATATACTGTAGTTGGACGCACATCTTCCTCTGGCACCACCCAGAGGAGGCCTCAGTCATTGTGCTTTAGGTGTAGGAACACAGCTGAACATTCTTCTGCCTTTCTCCACCGTTCAATAAGTAGTTGTGTTGGGTGTGTGCGCAAGAAACAGGTGAATCCTGCAGGAGGTAGGAAAGGGGATGGAATCTAATTCCACTTGGGCAGAAGTTCATGCTCTGTCTCCCATGCAGGATCTTAGCCATTTTCTCAGAAATAAGTCTCTAAAGTTCAGTGAAACTTTCCAGTGAATGGTTTTAATGACCCTGGCCTAGATAAAGAACTATCAGCTTGAAAAGAGCCATGCACAACTAACAGAAGAGATGTGCTGTTGTAAAAATGTGGGCTCTTTTCCAGTTAGCAGTTTATACATTATTCATTCAAACAGGCTGAACATATGTGCTGGAGGAAGGGACAGAATAACACACATTAGCAGTTCAGTTTTAAGCAGTGTCTTGCTGATGAGGAAGTCAGAATCATTTACATTTAGGAACTCGGCATGACTTGCAGAATTTGGGGAAGAACTATCTTCTGTCCAGACATGTTTGTAGTTGCAGCAACATTATGATACCCAAAATGTAACATTGTGCATTATAGGTAGTTTCTTCTGCTACTCTACACACACATATACATTGTTTGCCCCAGCACTTTTCTGTGTTCCGTATAAATTCACTGGTTAGAGCAAATGAGTACTATAGTAGCATGCAAGTGCTTACCGATAGCAGGGGTAGCAATAGAAACCACATAACCCCTGTTCCTGTCCATACTCCTTGAGCAGGGATGAGATCATGTGAAAGGCTTCTAGTGAAGGAGTAATAAAGATGGACTGATGGACAACACTAGGCGGGGATCAGGTCTCATACTTTCCCCTGACACTTCTGTTGTAATGGGATTGGACATTTACTATTCTCCCTTTAGTACAGATGACTCCAATAGTCATCTATAAAAATACAGTAGGACCCCCTTATCCACTGGGGGTTGGTTCAGGGGGTGTGGATACTGAAAACCGTGGATAATAGCAAACACCATTGAAAACAATGGAACTTCATGTTTAAAATAACATAGAATTGCCTTGGAGGATCTAGAAAATGGCTAGAGAGGACACATTTTCTAGGAAGACTCTATGGTAGGTGTGCTGTTTTGTGTCCCGTGGATAATTGAATCAGTGGATAATGAATCAGTGGTTACAGGGGTCCTACTGTACCTCTCTGCTGACTTAGCATATCAATACTGAGAAACTATGCCTCATCTTAGCCATATAAGCACTGTGAAAGATGGTTTTTAGGGACAGGATAAGTTAAGTGTAGAGACTCACATTTCACTCTTCTGCAGTGCACTCTTCAACTTGAAATGCTGGTGTGGAATCAGAATCCTAGATTAAATCTGGTTGCACATGTTATCCTTGTTATTACCTTTAAAAAACATTTGCACACACTCATATGATCATTCTTGAGCAGGCAGAAAATGAGAAAAAGTGTTTAATGCTACTGTAGTTCCTTATTATTATTTTATGCAATTGAAAGTCTTACCATTAAAAAAAACAACCAGTTAACTTATTTAATCTGTCAAGCCCCTTGACATTTTGTAGTAAAATTCTGAAGATAGCAGTGACAAGCCTTTGAAGTCTAGCATTATTGTCATTAATGAACCTAGATTTAAAAAAGAGCAACCATCTGCAAGTAGTACTTTGGCTCCTGTTTGATTCCAAGGCCTGTGAGACAATCCTAATGTGCAATGTAGAAACAGGTACAACTGATTACTGAAAAACTAATTCCCTCACAATCAAAATCCATTTTAGATGCTAAGTCTTATCTAGTGGATATTCACTTTTGTCAACTTTTAGGCAAGGACAACAGTGAGCAGCCGTTGAATTAAGTACAACAATAAAGTTAACAATCTAATATGTAGCCTATAAAACCCCCTACCAGAGATAATATAACCTGTAAAAGATGGATAGCTGTTTCAGCATGTATACATTTCATTAAAATGGGTTATAATCATGAACTCTTAAATAAATTATTGTCATAGTTTTTAGACATGTTGATTTGATGCTGGGAGCATAGCTAACCCCACATCACTCAGGGACTCAGTTCATTTGACACAAATCACAAATCAGAGAACCACTGGTGCATGCTACACAGCTGCTCACACTTGCAACAGGAGTCACTAAATGTACTAAGTATGCATCCTTGGGTTTGTGTCGTTCCCAAACGAGAGCTGAAGCCATTGAACAGCATGCATTAGAACACTGCTCCTAACCAACATAGGGTTCCCCGTTGGTCCCTGGCATATCATCTCATCCAACCCTACCCTGAAAATCCTGTATTATTAGTAGGTCATTCTGTTTCATAACTGCAGCAGTGTACATTACATACTTCTTGTTGGCAGGCCATCAAGCTCTTTGTAGGCTCTTTTGTGTTTGGAGAAGTACACTGTATTTGGTGTGGAATCAGTTACTTATGCTAACATCCATCAGATTAAGAATAGCTACAATTCTGTCCATATCCTTCTGTTTCTAGTGTACCTTTGATTAAAATTTGAAAGATCTAAATACTTTCAGAGTGTCACTAATATCAGGCCTATTTCAATCCAATCCAGTATAGACTTGTCTGGAAAGGCAATGCTTCACCAATTCTACCACAAGTTCTCCTTCTTAGTTGATCTTCTTCCTTCTCAGAAACAGCTCTGGGAAAGACCGAAGGCATTGTGCATCTTCTGTCCACAGACCCCAGTATGTGACCAGAGTGAGAATATGGTAATTTCAGTTGATTCAAAAACCTCAAAGGACCTAGTTACCACTTCTGCTTTCTCGGAACCATGAAACAGATTTCCATCAGAAGACTTGAAGCCAGGATGAAATGAGTTATTCTAATATTCTATATTTCTCTGTAATTACTGCATGCACAATTGCAATGGAATGCTTATTATATTTGTTCTGAATTCCATTACAGTATGCAACATGGAATTTTCAAGATCAACATTCAAGCCTTAAACTGGTCTTGGTGTCTCTCTCTGGCTTTTTTTCACAAATGAAGATTCAGGAAGGACACCATCCCGCGCTTTCTGCAAGCGCGCTGATGACTAACAAGGCCAATCCGAGATAAACAAGTTTGGTTGCAGAAAGCACAGCAGAAGGTCTCCTTGGATTATGTTTCTGGGTTGTGATTCTTTCTGCGTTATCATTTTAAACATTGAAGGAAAATATGTGAGAATACAAGATGAAGATTTCTTTAGCACCCCATAAAGGTTACTGAAGGTCCTGAGAAAGATCTTGAAATAGCCAACATGAGCATGGAAGCATTGCAGGTTTTAGTAAAGCTGAGAGTAATTTTGGAATAACACTGAAGCCTATGTATCTGTTCCCAATTCTGTTGTTTTAAAAGTTATTAGTTACATTGATGGTAACCCTAAGATAGCAGTTCTCAAGATGTTTTGGACTTCAGCTCCCCAAAGCTCCAGGAAACACAGCCAATAGGAACTCTGGAACTTGGAATCCATATCCCTGGAAGACCAAAGGTTGACAACCACTGCTGTCAAGTCACTGAAATGTTTTCTACATTATTTTAATTTTTTTGTAGTGAAAACTATAGCATCTAGCTAGTAAGCCTGAATATATATTCCAGTTGTTCTTAACCTTTTCTTTACCAGGGACACCCTTTAAATATCTTTTGTTGCCATGGATCCCCAAGACTTAACTCAAGATTTAAAACCATGACGACGACGACGACGATGATGATGATGATAGTAATAATACATTTACACCATCCATTAAATCTTCACTCAGAGGCACTGGAGGGGGAGGGAAGACTTTTCTCCTGCTTCTTCCTACAAGTTTGTGGCTGGAATGGATTGAATGGTAATGCACTGGCCAAGCCAGCCAGCCTTTGGCTCCTGCCACATGGCTACTCCACTGCAAGCAGGAAGTGGACCGAGCAGCCTTCAAGGCCTTGTGGACCCCCTGTGAGGACATCACGCCCCCCTTTGGGTCCACAGACCACAGGTTAAAAACCACTGATATATTCTAGTAGCATATCCATCAACATGGTTTTGTGCTGTATTTTTTCAAAAGGAGTAAGCAAAATGTAATCCAGATGGCTGCAAATCTAGCTACGTATCAAAGAGAAGAGAGTGATTTACATATTATAAAAACACAGCTGTGTAGCTTTTTTTCTAACTTTGCCACAATTTCCAGATATACACTCATCTGAATTTATCAAATAGGCATGTTAAGCTAGAGCAAGTAGTAACTGATGTGACTCACACATGTGATAGAATCTGACACATTTTTGACATTTGATATATTTTCTTGGAAGCAAACACTGCCATGAGTTATGAAAGGAAACAGCATGAAGTCATACTGTGTGTGAGTCATAATTCTGTCATTTATTAAATAGAAATATACAGTGAATCCTCTTCACTTACACCAGCCTTACTAAACCAGGTGCCATCCCCACTAGGGATTCTGGGGACTGTAGTGCAACACATCTAGGGGTTGTCCACACAGTGAAAATACCCCTCACAGGATTCGCTCAGAAAACGAGCTGTCTTAATGGGATTCTGCATTGTCTCATTGTACTGTGAAGGGCGGGGGGGCGCAAAAAGAGGAAAGACTACATGAGAAAAGCCTTTGTGGCTTTTCCTGACTTAAAAAAAAAAAGCTCTTGTGAAATGCACATTTTTGCTCATTAAGCAATTAGACATGGATAGCTTCCCCATGCAGGACAAAGTGCAACCTGATTGGCTAGATGAACACAGGGCTGGGTTACAGGGCAAGCGCCTGCTGCTGCCATGTTGGATTTTCACCTTAGCGAGTCATCGCTAAGGTGATAAAACTGAGGTTTGTGTTATCTTTCTCTCTCTCTCTTTTTTTTAAAGGTGGAATATCACTTGTGCGCAACATAGATGTAGGTTTTTTTTTTTTTTTTTAAGTTCAGCAGCGGCAGATTTAAAAACCAAGTACTGTAATCCACTTGGGGCTGCCACTTAGCTACAGGCATGCCAAGTTTATGGGAGCTGTAAAAACATTAAGGCAGGTTGCAGCTGCTGCAGCTTGCTATTACTGTGGAGCAGTCGGGGGGTTTTCCGCCCTTTGTGTAGACAGCTCCTAGAAAACACCAGACTGGGAAAAGGCTCATGCCTTACCCCTTCTGTCCATATGTTCAGATGAACCTTCAAAACCTTCCTTTTTAATGCCACCATTAATCAGCTTTGTATTTCAGTACAGTTTCTCAGTTTAGAGCCGTGTCTGTGTTGTTAACACTGCTATACTCTCCTTGTATGCCATTTTATTAGGACATGGCTCTAAATTGAGTTTTTAAAAACTGAAATTAAAAAAAAGTAAGGATGAGAGAGTTGTAAAATACTTTTTGTAGCCCATTACCAAAAATATTTGCATACTCATTAACCGGCATGTACTGTCGTTCTTCAGTAGGCAAATACCTCTAAATATGTAGTACATAAACCATACAAATTCTACTTTCATTCCAATTGTTTTCAATTGCCACTCCAGGTACAGTACTTCCATTATTTTCAGTGTGCATTCCATTTAAATTAAAGTCCTTTTGACTGACTAAAAACAGACCATGCAACTAACCAGACAATTAAAAACATAGCATAAATAAAAGTATGTTATTTAAAAAAATCCCATTAGTACTTCTAAACATTGTAGAATAAGTATCATTTAGGAAGATGCAGTTCCTCTTCTAAAGTCCCAACAAAGCCGACTTGAGAAGAAAAACAATTCATTATTTCCCGAAAGCTTAAGGGGGAAAAAAACACCATAAAATGAGATTTTTCTGGTCCTAACAGATTTTTGGCCAGGGGGGCACTTATATTCTGAGACAGTTTTTTCGAATAGAATGAAGTACACAGAAGTAATGTACAGAACTATTTTTCAGGCCCAAGTACCTACTATTCTTAACAATTTTAAAAATACCCACTTTATGGGTTCTTTCAGCATGGATGCATATTTTCAGTTCTGTAAATTCTTTTGCTGATATATATACAGCTTTGGAAGATTGCAGTCTACAAACACTGCTTTAAATTAATATATATTCCATTAAAGCCATTATTTAGTGCTATTAGTCATAAAGACTTGTCCTCATCTCACTCTTCAGAATGAGGATGGACATGTTCATTCACATCAAGAGGCATCTAACCAGTTCAGTTGTGCTTGGGTAACCATCCCAGTGCAACTACTTAAGAACATGGTTCTGTCTTGCTGGATTGGGGCAACTATCTGTAGCAGAAGAGGAGATATTACTACTGTATTAGGGCAATATTAAAGCACAACCCTCATAATGTTTACTTAGAAGAAAATCCCTATTCTCTAGGAAATGTGTTTTGAATCCTTTGGTTTTAACAGATTCAATAGGAGCTTGGAAAAGTTACTTTTTGTGGAATGGCAGGTTGCAGCATCTCACAGTCAGTATGAATCATGTGATCAATCCATTCAAAGAACATATACAGTTGTCCCTCCATATCCATGGATTTGGTATCCACGGATTTAAGTATTCACGGCTTGAAAATATTCAAAATATTCTTTAAAAAATAATAATCCAAAAAGCAAACCTTGATTTTGCCATCTTATATAAAGGACACCATTCTGCTATGCCACTGTATATAATGGAATTTGAGTATTCACAGACTTTGGTATCCACAGGGGGTCCTGGAATCGAACCCCAGCAAATATGAAGGGACAACTGTAAAACAATCAATTTTATATGTTTTGGTACATTTTTATTTAGGCAATACAGGTGTATATGGCAATATATATGCCATGCTTTGTAATATATGGGAAAGGTCCAGGGATGGGGCTTCATACAAAATGACCTGACTTTCCCACATGTACCACAAGTTAAAATTGGCCCTGTTTGGTCAAATATTTCATTTTCTAGTGTGACTGCAATGCTCACAAGAAAGATGTCCACTCACTGGATTAAAGTACTAACGTATTCTCAGACTTGTTCACCCCCAACCTGCAAAATGAACAATAGATTACATTGTAAACTACTCTCATTCAGCATCAACCCTCTCGCGTGTTAAAAAAACAGTGCAGGTTTATTTTAAACCAGTGTCTCAAATTTAGTCCCACCTCCAACCTACCTTATTAGCAGTGGACTACACAGCATGACTATTGTAACCTAATTTGGATTTTTTTAAAAAAATTGACTACAAAACCCACAACCCCTAGCCACTGGAGGTGGGGAGGGTTGTGTCTAAAAAAGTAACCTTAATGGGAAGTTTACTGCCTTCCCTTGTTTTTGTGTCACCAGCAAAGAGTGTGGGCTTTACCTGCATCAAACCTTCCTCCACCATCATCTTAAATGTGCATCCACACTATACAAATAATCTAGTTTGAAACAGAAAACATTTGGGGAGAAAGAAATGGGACAGTGAGAGGTCTCAAAGCTGCTTCTTTCCTGAGATGTTAAATCTGATGGCCTAATCCAAACTACACAAATAATCCAGTTTGAAACGGGATTATTTGCCATGGCTCCTTCCTACTGAATCCTGGAGTTTATAGTTTGGTGAGGCACCAGGACTCTTTGGCAGAGAAAGCTAAAGACCTTGTAAAACTACAAACCCCAAGATTCCATAGGAAGGAGCCATGGCAAATAATCCAGTTGCAAAAATATTACATGCCTGATGAAGAAGCCTGTGAAGCTTTGAAGGTGTGCATAATGCCTTTCCCACCTCTTGGTTGGCTTAATAAAGGTATAGCATCATAGAATCATAGAGTTGGAAGAGACCACAAGGGCCATCTAATCCAACCCATTGCCATGCAGGAATACACAATCAAATCATTCCAGACAGATGGCCATTCAGTCTCTGTTTAAAAACCTCCAAAGAATGAGATTCCACCACATTTTGAAGCAGTGTAGTCCACTGCTGAATAGCTCTTTAGGAAGTTCTTCCTAATGTTTAGGTGGAATCTCTTTTTCCTGTAGTTTGAACCCATTGCTCCATGTCCTAGTCTCTGGAGCAGCAGAAAACAAGCTTGCTCCATCCTCGGCATGACATCCCTTTTATCATTTAGTCGACAAAGATAAAAGGCTTATTGAGGAAGTGGCAAAACTCCTGGTGTCAGCAACAAGATAGGAAGGAAGAAGTTTTAAGGAGAATCAAGAAATACAATTAAATTTTTCGGTATGGAACTGTATGCAAATGAAATTTTTTCCTTTGTTATCTCCTAAGATTTGATCTAACAAAGAAAGTTACAAATGTAAAGAAAGTAATAAGATATGTAAATATTGTGAAAAATGAGCTAATATTTGTAACATAATAAAAATAATAATAGTAAAAAGAAAAAAACTCAAAATACCATGGCCCTCCCCCACCCCATGACAGTAAGGGCTAGAAAACCAATCTACACTGCCGTTGAATAATACAGTAAGTTGTCCCTCCGTATCTACGGATTTGGTATCCACGGATTTAAGTATTCACGGCTTGAAAATATTCTTTAAAAAATATTAATCCAAAAAAGCAAACCTTGATTTTGCCATCTTATATAAGGGACACTATTTCGCTATGCCACTGCATATAATGGGACTTGAGTATTCACGGATTTTGGTATCCAAGGAGGGGGGAGGTCCTGGAACCAAACCCCAATGAATCTGAAGGGACAACTATACTCGCATTTTGTGAGGAGCTTTTTCACCGTAAAATGACACCGTCCCACCTCAGCTCGAAAGAGGAGAGGAAAAGCCACCACAGACTTTGCCAGGAGAGGAGCCCCCCATTTGCTTTCCACTTATGAAATGGGCGGGAAGCACCTCTGAGGAAGCTGTCGAGCTTTACACCGCCTGCAATACGAATGACGGTGGTAATGGCCTCAAAACTAACCAGGAACTCCCGTCCCCGAACCATAAGCTACTGTATTTATTCCCCCCCACCTTCTTTTAATGTATGTATCCGTCATTTTAGCTTCTGCCCTTAAGAAACATGGGAGGAGATCACTTCCTGTTCAGCGGATTTTTGCTTTCAAAGGAAGATGGTGCTGAGTGGGTATTTCGAGTGACCACCTGGCTTTTGAGACAAAGTCCCTGAGCTCAATTTTGTAAGTAGTTTTTTTACGAAATATTTCTCTGTCTTCCTCTTTGTGGTGGCGTTTTCCTTCGGAGAAACCATTGCTTTCCCCCCGCCCCACATTGTGCTTTTTAAAGCCTCCTTTTGTTTGTCCTTTCCTTTCTTTGCAATTCTTCCTGCCGTTTCTCCTCGCGTTAATTTATAAATAAAATGGTTGAAGGGATTCACTTAAACCCCCAAGATTGTTTCTAGAGAGATTGATTTCTTATTTGGTAGCCACACTGGGAGTTTTCTATTTTGTTTTGCTCAAACATCTGCATCCTGCTCTTCTGTCTCCAAGGTGGCTAATACTAATTTAGTTTAAAAACAACACAATGAAAATAGTACGCAGTCACACGATATTAAATCAGCGTTGCACACAGACAAAAATGACAATTTAGGTAAAAAGAATAAAAATCAGCTGTCAGTTGAAATCATACCACATTAGTGCAGTTTTTATAACACACCAAAGCTCCTTCAGTGATTGAAGGCCCTGTCTGAAGGAGTCACCAGCCAAAACTTGATAGTGATGGAACATGGAGCAGGATCTCCACTGAAGACCTGAATGTGTGGATCGAATCTCTTGGAAAGAAGTCATTTGTGGTCCCAATCCACTCAGGGCTTTAAATGTGATAACCAGCACTTTAAATTGGGCTCAGAAATAAACCAGGAGCTGATGGAGTTCATTTAGCCAGTTCTAGTCAAAAGAAAACTTGCTACCACAGTGTGAACCAGTTGATATTTCTGGGCATGTTACAAGTGTATTGCAGTATTCCAATCTGGATATGATTAGTGCAGGGGAGACAGTGGCTATATCTGCCTTCTCCAGCTGGTGCACCAGTCCAAGCTGTGCAAAAGCACTCCTAGCCATTGGAAATGTAGGGAATGTTTTGAAATGATCAGAGGTTTTAATATATTCCACATGTCATCAAACCCAGCATTTTAAAATGTTCCAGCTTAAGACTGTAAAAAATAATCAAAGACAAACTTACATGTAAGACATATTATACTTGAACTTTGAGCTTATAAAAATCACGATTGACAGCCAAATTTTGAATCCAGTTTAAAATCTGCAGCTTCTTCCACGACATGGTCCTTCTAACCACCACTGCAAAGTGTACTTCCAAGAGTATCCTGAGATTGCAAGCTTGAGTGACAGATGAACCTCATCATTACCAGGAATCCCTGTCTTCAAAAGCTAACATGTCACAGTTTGGGGCTTCTCTGCTGTGAATGACAGGAACTACATGAATGCTGTGGAGAAGTGCAGTCTATAGTTGCTTCACTATGGCCTCATCATAAAAGTTCCAGTGTTATATTTATCCATGGAAAATTTTCCACACCATGTAGATGGATATATGTATGCTTATCCATAATTGTGTAGGCTTTCATGCTGCAATCAGTCATGTTAAATGGCCAGACATAGGGCATGAAGTTCTTGTTAATTCTTCTAAGGAGACGAAGGTTGACAAACCCTAGTGCTCAGAGGAATAGGCTAACAAATGAATGAACTGCTAAGCTCATTCCTAGTTCACAAAATTTTGCATCTCAATCAATCACAAGTAGTCAAGACAAAATGTGATCAATTAATTGTCTGTGCCCACAGACTTACATTTACTTCATTAAAGCGTGGAGTAAAATGTTCACCTAGTTGTACTGAATCAGTTTTTTCTCAATTGGAAATGCAGTTGATAAGTAATGAGTGAATAAACTTGAAGACTACAGTTATACCTCAGTAAAAGAAAGTTAAACTGTTGATATATCAGATACAGCTCTCTTCAGGTAAATGTAATCTTTTAAAAAATGAGTGTTCTTTCAGGTGTAGTCATTTTTGTTAAATATAAGGAAAGGTACACACACACACACACACACACACGATATTCTTAGATTTTCCTTGGTTTTTTTTCCAGGCTGTAACTAACCATTAGCCAAGCAGACACTAATGAGCCTTGCATTTCTATACCCAGAAACTAACCATTCAATTACACAAATTTACTTATATACTCCCCAATAGGCGTTCACAGCATATAAACTCTACACACCTACCCAACCATTCTCTGAAGATGCTAGCCACAGATGCAGGCGAAACATCAGAAAGAAACTATTCCAGAACACAGCCTCACAGCCCGGAAGAAAACCAAGGAAAATCTATGGATGCTGGCCGTGAAAGCCTTCAACTTCACATGATATTCTCTTTACATTATTACAAATAATCATAAAACAATTTCCACTTAAAGCTTTCAGTTTGTTTGAATATAATACAGTTGTTAAAACAGACATGCTAAATCAGATAACATTATTTAGAGCATTGTAAAATTGTCTGGAAAAATTTCCAATATTACTTTCAAAAACACCACGTTACTAGAAATCAACAAACCCAAAAGCAGCCTAAAGATGTAATAGGATGTAATTCTTCTTATTTGTCTTTAGCCAAGCAAATTGTCAGCCAAGGCAAGGCAGGACACTCTTCATGCAATACTGATTTTAATAAAACCCAGGTTACCAGATTCCCCTAAAATTATGGTGACAGTGTCCAGGTGGATTTGCATGCTCCTGTGAGGCAAAATGCTATGCTGATAGCAACAGTGCTGCTAGTAGGGTCTCCCATGTTGGACAGGCTTTTGCTGAGGAGACAGGCTAAATGCGCCAAACAGCTACTGGACAACAGCAGTAGTGGAGGGTAACTGGTGGAGGATCTCTCAGAGACCACAACAGTGCTACCATAGCTAATGCTTCTTAGTTCTGCGCAGAGAGAGGTACAGTAAACCTCCTTTTGAAGATCTTTTACCATGAAAACCCTATGATGAGACAACCCAAAGTGAAACAAATGATAGTGCCAGAAGATTTAACTCCCAGGTTGGATGGCAATCAATGAGCTACTGGGATACAGCAGAGGACAACTATGAATAGCACTATGGCTAATGATGCAGCTGGACTCAAGCTGAAAGGACGTTCAGTTGTTGATGTCTCAGAAGCAAAGAAAAAGAAAGTCCGAAGCTGCACAACACATAGGAACATGGAATGTGAGAAGCATGCATCAGGGGAAGCTGGACAGTAAAGCGAGAAATTGAATGTATAAACAATGCAATACTTGGGCTGCGTGAGCTAAAGTGGACAGGAATGGGACATTTTGAGTCAGACAGTTACAGTGTTTTACTCAGGAAATTAAACTCTAAGAAGAAATTGGGTGGCATAGAGTGAGGGGAGATGTAGCAAAAGCAGTCAAAGGGTATAATGCAAAGTCTGACCGAATCATGTCAGTAAGACTTCAGGGAAAACCCATCAATATAACCTTAATCCAAGTTTATGCTCTAACTACAGAGGCAGAAGAAGAAGAAATCTACAGATTCTATGCTATAGTCCAGGAGGAAATTGATCACACACCAAAACAGGACTTCCCGTTAATCATAAGTGATTGGAATGCAACAATATGAAACAGAGTAGAATCAAAGGTTGTAGGAAAATTTGGCCTTGGATGAAAAAATGAAGCAGGAGAATGACTGACTGAATTTTGTGAGGCCAACAGTTTGTTCATCGCAAACACATTCTTCAAGCAACCCAATAAGTGGCTGTATACGTGGACATCACACGATGACCTATATAGAAATCAGATATTCTACATAATTGGAAACAGAAGATGAGGAAACTTAATCCTCTCTGCAAAAACGAGACCAGGAGCAGATTGTGGTACACACCATGAACTACAAATATCAAAAATTAGATTAAAGCTAAAGAATGAACACTAAGCCAACCATCAAGCTGAAATGCAACCTTTAAATATATGAAAGAATGTCATGTTGAAAGAGAAGCAAGCTCGTTTTCTGCTGCTCCAGAGACTAGGATGCAGAACAATGGATTCAAACTACAGGAAAAGAAATTCCACCTAAATATTAGGAAGAACTTCTTGACAGTAAGAGCTAACAGTGGAATACGCTGCTTTAGAGTGTGGTGGAGTCTCCTCCTTTGGAGGTTTTTAAACAGAGACTGGATGGCCATCTGTCGGGAAGGCTTTGATTGTGTACTGTATTCCTATATGGCAGGGGGTTGGACTGGATGGCCCTTGTGGTGTCTTCCAACTCTATGGTTCTAGGAAGAAAATCAACTCATTTGAAATGTGATGCAGGAGAGGAGTTCTATGAGCACTGTGGAGTGCTAAAAAGACAAATAAAATAAAGATTTTAGCGCAAATCAAGCCTGAACTCTCCCTAGAAGCCAAGATGACTAAATTGAGACTGTTGTATTTTGGACATAACATGAAAAGACGTGACTCATTAAATTGAGACTGTTGTATTTTGAACATAACATGAAAAGACATGATTCACTAGAAGAGACAATGCCTGGTAAGGTAGAAGGCAGTAAGAAAAGAAGAAGACTACATTCTAGATGGATAGACTCAATTAAGGAAGCCATGGCCCTGAGTTGATGACAGAGTGACTTGGAGGTCTCTCATTCATGGGGTTGCCATAAATTGAAGTCAGCTTGACAGCAGTTAATAACTATGTACAGCATCTCACTTCACTGCAGTTCCTGGTCTTGGTCTCCTTTTCTCAGTTCTTTTTCTATGGATTAGTGCTTTGAGTTTGCTTGCTACTAAAGAGGATTAGAAGAGACAAAATAATATTCTTTGTTTTACTAATGTTAATGGGTACTTCTGGTTTTTATTTACTTCTCCTCATAAAATGGCAAAAGTGAAGAGGTTTCTTAAAGTGAAGAGGTTCCTTAAAGTTCACTGGTTTCTAAGGCTTCAGTTACACGACAGTTTTTATTGCGGTAATTTGCGCTTTATCGCTGTTTCGCAGCTGTAGTGCATCGTTCAGATGATACATGGCTTAATTGATCTATCGGTTTAATTTTCAGCTGTGTTCCGCTTTGATATTCACACACAGACTGAGATGGGGGCGTGGCCTCCCAAGCACATCCTCTGATTGCCACAGGAATGCCTGAGATGAACATTCACACACACACACACAAGAGAGACTGGAAAAGGCTTGCTTAATTCTTCAGATCGTAGCAGCTGGGCACAAGATAGCGAGAAGGGAGGGAGAGAAGGAAAGACACACACACACACATAAGGCTAAAACTCCAGTCTTTTTCGTGGCTAAGCACAAGACAGGGAGAAGGGAAGGGACGCGATCGCAGGAGAGGAGACTAGATCATTCACACACAGAGAGACGGAAAGTAGCAAGGTGGGAGAGAGAGAAGGAAAGACACACACACACAAGGCTAGCACTCACTGTCTTTTTCGTGGCTGGAAACAACATGGATCTTTCCTCCATCCCCTCTTTGTCCAAACCCCTCCCTGGTGAGTTCAACCAATCATGGCAAAGCTCTGCTGTGAATGTATTCGAAAGATTGCTGGTAATTCACACAGCACGTAGTGTAATGGTTGTTTAGACTATCAAAAATGCGCTTAATCCTTTATTGCGTTACTAATGGGTTTTTGTGCCCCCTCCTTCTGAAAGAGACGACTTTGTGGCACAATGCATGTAAACAATTAGGAATCTTGGCGAATTCTTCACGGGTTTTTTTCTCCGTGTAACCAAGCCCTTAGAGTTCAGGACCTTGTAGCTCCATTTGTAACAAAAAACAAAATTTAAAAAGTTAAATTCAATTTAATATACTTTTAACATATCAGACATGATACTTTTATGCCAAGTTATATTATAATGAATTTATATTACTAAAGTGGCTTGCATTCTGTAAAAGTTGCTTGTACTTCATTTTTTTCAATTTTTCCAAAAATTTCCATCCATTTTATTCTCTGGGAATTTTACCTCTCTAACTATAATGTTTGTGCTAGCAAAAAGATGTGAAAGTGTTTGATAGGAGTTAGAAAGGAAGGAGGTTTCTTAGCAAGGAAAAATTATTTTTTGCAGGACTAGAATTATATGGCTAGTTTTTAAAGTCAGAATTAGTTTTTTAACATTTTTATTAATGCTTTGATCTTAACAGTAAAGGGCTTTAGACTCTCTGTTCATTCTTTCTCAGGATGGATGCCAGAGATAAGCTTGTTCTCCGCTCATTACGCTTGGAACTATGTGCAGAACTACTGGTGGAAGGCCTTGTCATCCAGTACCTTTACCAAGAAGGAATCCTAACAGAAAGTGATATACAAGAAATAAGAGCCCAAGTCACCAACCAGAGGAAAACCATGATGCTTCTTGACATCCTACCTGCCAGAGGGCCCAAGGCTTTTGAGACCTTTTTAGAATCCTTACAAGAATTCCCATGGGTGAGAGACAAGCTTGAGGCAAAGCGTAATGAAGTTATGCTAGTGGCATCTGCTGGTAAGATTTAAACTATCTTGCTATTGATTGAAAAGCTGTAGGCCCCAAATCAGATTTCTGTGCTTCTATTGTTGTTGCATGATTAGTAACCATGCCTGGGTCATTGTTCTAAACTGTGCTATTTGGCATGTGTCTCCCCACCCACTGTTCAGTAGATTAACAGTGTGTGTGGGAGTGACTGGCCATTTAACCAGTGCCATGTAGTAGCTTTCATGTCAGTGAGTCAGTGAATCCACCCCTGGTTTCAGTCTCAACATTAAATGCACTATCCAGGATGTAGAACACTATTCTCAAAGTAAGTGCCGCACCTTGGATAGCTCCTTTAAAGTTTGGACTAAAACCCAAAGTGGGTTGAGCCCCTCTCTCTAATATGGAACCCATTATCATTTAACCCGTTCCTCTTCAATTGCGATCTGGACAAAAATTGCCCTCTGTATGGCAATTAGTGTTAGAAAGGTGAAGATGCTGTCCGCGGGAGTTTTTTTCCTAGAGCTGTTTACCATACATAGTATGATTTTTAAAAAAAATCTAGTTTGTGGCTAAGGAAAGAAGAGTTAAATTTCCACTATCTGCCAAAGAAAATTTGAAGAAAATTGGCACACCCTAGCCAAATAATTTTATTTTAAATTGCAGCTGTAATTCTTAACCACACAATGAAAGCAATATTGAGTTTGGTCCTTACTCCTTTGTGTTGGAGTAAGGCTGACAATATCCAGTTTAGACCATTTATGTGACTGATTACTTCTCTCTTTTAAAAAACAACAAACCTCCTACATGTAGAAACCTAATGGTCAAAATGAAGATCCTAGCCTCCCCAGCATTACACCGATTTTTCTATGGGTATGAAGAATATTCTCACAAGAAATGAGGCATCTAGGTTGTTAAGCTCTTTGCCTCTGGGATCTTTCTGGTCACCAGTATGTTACAATTTTCTGCATTTGTGAAGGCTGTTCTTGTTGTTAGCTGTCCTCAGGTCAACTTTGACTTATGGTGACCTTATGAATGAGAACCTCCAAGACACCCTGCTATCAATAGTCCTGCTCAAGGCCATGGCTTACTTCATAGACCTGTAATGCGTGGTGTTCCTCTTTTCCTACTGCATTCTACCTTACCAAGCATTATTGTCATTTTTAGTGAGTCACATTTTCTCATGACATGGCCAAAGTACGACACTCTCAGCTTAGTCATCTTGGCTTCTAGGGAGAGTTGAAACTTGTTCCAGGCTTCTGGTTAGATAGGTGTTAATCCTAGGCAGCCAATTATCTTTGGAATATTGGATTGTTTTCTGCCACTTCAATCTCTGTTTAATTTTTTTCATCTTGATTTTATTTGTGTGTGTGTATGTGTTTTGTCTAAATGTTTAATGAGCTACCTCTAGCGTTGTAGACTTTAAATATGGGATATAAATTGTATTAAAAAAATAAATATCCAGCCATATGATCCCCAGCTTGCCACCAAAATGACACAGCCCAGATGCTGAGATGGGAAAGGAAAGGGAACGAAATTACTGTATAGTCATACATTTCTTGGCATAAGTGAGGTTAGGCCATCCTGAAATCTCAAATACACAGTGCAGTGATTCAAAGGCTACTGTTCTTGATAGTCGCTTTGCTTCAGAGCAAATGTCCAGACAGATACAGGTGTGTGTGTGAGAGAGAGAGAAAGAGAGAGAGAATGTGAGGGAGAGAATTTATAAAATCAAGTCTCTATTTAAAGGGGCCATTTATATGTTAGAGAAAGTTGTGTGTGAGAGACTGAGCACATGGCTGGATCCTAACCAACTGCTCAGGTTTGGGGAAGAAACGTTGTCTTTGTCCTGTCCTGTGTGACTTCCTATAATTATATGGATGTTTGATTAAAGTTGTGAGGAAGTTTTAGCAAAGCTATTTCAAGTAATACAGGGATGGACAACTTGGGCCCTTCAGTTGCAGTTGGACTACAGTGTCCATGAACCCTAACCAGCATAGCTGATGGTGACGGGTTATAGTACAACCACATCTGGTGGGCTGCATGTTTCTCACCCCTGTAGTGACACAAATAATGGGTCCAGATGGTACTGGAAGTTGAGAGCGAGTTAACAACAGTAAGGCAAAGAGCCTGTTTAAAAATACCCATAGAGGGAAGGATATTCCCAAATCCTTTATATTTTCCTTGGTTTAGAATAGAACACAGTCTCACAGCCCGGAAAAAAACCAAGGAAAATCTGGTCGTGAAAGCCTTCGACCTTTATATTTTGCTTATACCTTATGTATCTTGGCTGGATTATGCTTCTTAAAGTATAGTTATCAGTCTGTAATTGCTTTTGATATCCAAACAAGATGAGAACATACGAGCTGGGTAGCTAAACATGGAAAAACTTGATTTTAGGAATTTAATATACTGTATTTTATGAGTCGGTCTAGCTGTCTTACTAAGCATTTTTCTAAATAAGTTTTTCCAAACAAAACATTGCTGGTGGAGAATGAAGAATGAAAAGGCGCTCTTAAACTTTGCTTTCACAACTGAAAATTTTGAGATAGTTCATTGTTCATTGTTTCTTATGTCCCTGATTTGTTTATACAGAAATTTCTTGTCTCGTTTTTGTTTTTATCTTTGGATCCAGAGCACTATTTTAGCAATTATGGAAGGCTTCAGCCTGCCTTCATAATTTATAATTCAAATTTCTATTGCTTAACAATTTGTAAGCCGCTCTGATAGCCTTTGTGGCTGAAGAGCGGGGTATAAATACCTAAATAAATAAATAAATAAATTCTTCTTCCCAGGTTACTGGGGAGGAAGGATCAGTCATTTCATGAACCCCACAGTATCCTTGCAAAAAGTTAATAATGTGCGGGCTAGACAATGCAACTGTTAGGTGGATTTGTAATTGGTTGGCCAACAGATCCCAAAGGGTAGTCACCAATGGCTCCTCTTCATCCTGGAGAGAAGTGACTAGTGGAGTGCCACGGGGTTCTGTCCTGGGCTCAGTGCTATTCAACATCTTTATCAATGAACTGGATAAGGAAGTAGTGGGCATGCTTATTAAGTTTGCAGATGACATCACATTAGGAGGGGTAGTTAATACCCCAGAGGACAGGGTCAGAATCCAAAATGACCTTAACAGATTAGAAAGCTGGGCCAAAACTAACCAAATGAATTTCAACAGGGAGAAATGTAGACTACTACACTTGGGTAGTAAAAATGAAATGCACAGATACAGGATGGGTGACACCAGGCTTGATAGCAGTGCACATGAAAGGGATCTAGGAGTCTTCGTGGATCACAAGCTGAACATGAGTCAGTCGTGTGATGCACCAGCTAAAAAAGCCAATGCAATTCTAGGCTGCATCAGTAGGAGTATAGTGTATAGATCAAGGGAAGTAGTATTGCCACTCTATTCTGCTTTGGTCAGACCTCACCTGGAATACTGTGTCCAGTTCTGAGCAGGATGGATTTAAATCACTACTCAGACTTAATTTAATCACCCCCGCCCCAAAAAGGGCACTCTTCCTCACTACAAACTTAATACATATTTTACACAACTCAGAGTTATGGAAGACTCATTCTTGCTGGTATAATTTGAATATTTACAACCAGATGAAGCTTTCATTTTTAGAATAACAACCAGGCCTTGTATTTCTTTGTTGCAGTGTTTGCATTTTGCATGCCTGCCTGCCTTACCCATAGCTAGATGACGTTCATTAAAATATTCCCAAATTGGTTATCTTTTATGGCCTTCTCTCAATGCCATTATAGGTTTTCTCCTTCAGGGAAAGAATAATATGATAAACCTCAGGCTATACACATAAAGATTCAAAGACATGTGAAGTATTCTAATCAAAAGGTTTCACTTTCATTTTTACTGCTTGCCCCTTCTGCCTCATACTTAGGGCCCATCTACATGAGGGGGGGAAATCTAAAATACCTCATAGTATTGGCATCTCACAGCTGCGGCGACATATCTAAATGATTTTTCTGGCCTTGGAAGCCCCTATAAGTCTCTCATTCCTGATAGTGGCCGTGAGTGATTTACTCGTGTTAGTTCTTCACTGCTGTTGTTGTTAAAGTCATCCCAAGGTACGCTGGTGCGATAGAGCGATTTTCCAATGTTATAGGAAAGTGAAACAGAAAATATTGATCCTTTTTATCGCCTTAGCAAGCGATTGCTAAGGTGAAAATCCAACATGGTTGCAGCAGGCGCTTGCCCTCCTAGCAAGCCCCGCCCCTGCTCTCACCAGGCCAATCAGCTTTGTGCTTTCCTTCGAGGTTTTTATTATTCTATAGTCCAAACGAGCAAAAATGTACACACCCCTTGCGGTTTTTGAAAAAGTATGGGGAAATCTACGAAGGCTTTCACCCTGTTGTTTATGCTGTTTTGGGCTCCCCTCCTTCCGAATACTGTGGATTGGCTTTGGAGCCTGTTTAGACAGATAGGATTCCTAGCGAATTCCATGAGGGATATTTTCACCATTTAGACGGCCCCCTTAGCTTCTTATGCAGATTTGTTACACTCCCAGTCTCCCAATGATCTGTTTATTGAATGTTCTGAATCTTATCATTTAAGAGGTAAGGGGTTGATTCTGTGTACATAGATTTGCAAAAGTACAATGGGATTGTGATCTCTGCAGACACAAATTCACAGTTTTGAGAACTGTAAAACCAAGCATCTGTTGTAATATCCTCTAGATAGAAAAAATGCCAGTAATCTTACAGAAACCTCTGGAAGAGCATGGCATTGTGAATGGATTAATGGAATTCATTTACAAAAATTTTTAAAACTTTGCATGGATATACATTCTCGTGCTATTTAATTAAAAACTAATCCTGATTTCATGATGAAAAACCTTTGGACCATAACATATCTTAAATAAAAAACTATATTTAGATAGATTTTTACTCAAAAAGCATTTAATTTAAAAAGTCTGATTTAAATTTTTAAAAAATCTGACTTTTTTTTTTAATCCTTGATTTTTATCCACCCTGGTTCTGGGCACCACAATTCAGGAAGGATATTGACAAGATGGAGCATGTCTGAAGGAGGGCAACCAAAATGGTGGGTGGTCTGGAAGCCATGCATATGAGGAGCTGGGTATGTTTAGCCTGGTGAAGAGAAGGTTAAGAGGGGACAGGGGGACATGATAGGCATGTTTAAATATTTGAAGATGGCATACTGAGGATGGAGCAAGCTTGTTTTCTGCTGCTCCAGAGGCTAGGACATAGAGCAATGGGTTCAAACTACAGGAAAAGAGATTCCACCTAAACATTTGGAAGAACTTCCTGACAGTAAGATCTATTTGGCAGTGGAATGCACTGTCTGGGAGTGTGGTGGAGTCTCCTTCTTTGGAGGTTTTTAAACAGAGGCTGGATGGCCATCTGTCAGGAATGCTTTGATTGGGTATTCCTGCATGGCAATGGGTTGGACTAGATGGCCCTTGTGATCTCTTCCAACTCTATGATTCTATTCTATGATTCTTTCCCAATAGGATAAGAGGCATTTGGAGATGGAGTACTGTTTAGCACAGTTTGGGAGAGCTCAGTTTCTTCCGGTGGTGGTGCCGCAGCAGCAGCACAGTTAGCAGCTGATGTGCATTAAGACCCAGGGCTGGATTTTATGTTAAAACGTTACATGCCTAGTAGATCTTAAAATGTAAACAGTTTTCTTTAAATCTATTTTAATAATTCATAACAGAATGTTTAAAGTGCCATGAAAACCCTGCTTACCTGAGCTTTGAAGGAGCTGAAACTTCTTGTCCAAATTCAGTGAATCCATGTTCTGAAAACAACATTCCTCTTAATGTACCTTTTGATTGTTTGTTTGGCTTGGATGACCTCCCCAGCCCTTTTAGGTAATAGTTCTACCTTTTCTAGGTTGCAACATGCAATCTGTTCACTTTGTTCAGCAAGGAGAAAATTGGATGTGACCTTCAGTCATGGTCAGGTTGGCAGTCTCTCTGATTTTATGAAAACAGTTTTAGTTCTAAGCCAGATCGATTCTGAGCAATCTATTGATTGTACCAGATTGCTTCATCAGTACCCTACAACTACGGTAGGAATTCAGAGCTGTGTGCTGCTTAAATTGTTTCTGAAGACTACATGAGATAAAATTGTAGATTCACAGCTGAGAATCCATGGTTTTGACATAATCATTAGTGATCACTATTGAGCTGATTTTATTTCTGGGAAAATTATGTGTGAGCTGTGTCCATCAGGGGTGGACAAAGCGTGGGTCCTATAGAAAAAAGCCCCAGGCCTTTTTTTCAGGGGCCCACCAATGTTCCCCATGATTTTTATTTTAAAAATAATTGACATTGATGTTTACCACTAAACATCAGCAATAAACTACTAAATGAATTACAGTCAAAGGGGAAGGGAACTAAAGGCAGAATATATAATCCGTATCATTGCCAGTTTAGTTCCTTTAGTTTAATTATCAATAGTCAATAACATATTAATTAAAGTAAGTTAACTACATTTAATGTGCATTTGTATATACTTATAAATCAATACTAGTTAGTCAAGCATAAGTGGAGGATTTTATTCATGAACAAATGATGAACATTTTAAATAAATTCTAGATTTAATGAAGAATTATTTTTAAATTCATTTCAGCTAATTTTAGATCTATATGTAGCTAAAAGTGTGGCTCTCAATCACTTGGCCAACCTGAAAATTGACCACATGGCAATAACCCACTTCTGGTTTATATAACTCATCTGTAGCTCTGCACCCCATTTCATAAAATGGAATTACAAAGGGTGAAATCCAACCATGTAGTTAGAATCTAATTCCATTGGAACTAATTCCCACAGTGGAACCATAAGAAGGGTGATTCCTCTTCCTCAAAACTGCAGGACTAGCAGATGTCTTGCAAAATCTGCTAGTATTTCGGCCAGCATTAGTGGTATTGCATGGATATATTTCAAGAGGAGCAATAATAAGCTTTACTATGAAATGCTGAGGTGAGCACAAAGTCTGTAAAAACTATTTAGAATTGCAATGCTCAGAATTTGCCAGCTCTCACTACTTCTGCTGGCTGGAGGGTTGTAGAAGCTGCACTCCAAAAATGTAAAGTCTTTTCTAAAGTCTGCTTAAAAGTCGTTGATAACTTTACTGGCATTGATCTAATTCCCTTTTAAAGCTATCTTTAACATCGTTTAACATTTTGCTATCTAGGTTTGTCAATGTATTCTTGCATTTTGTTGAGTGTATAACCCCCTGAGTATAACAGTTTTATGCCAAGATTCTGGAACTTCTAGTGAATGGGTGTACACCGTGTTTTCTGCTAATTATATTCTCAGGGAAACTTGAGTGGATTGCTATATGGCATCTCCGGCTACAGAAACTTACTCCATCTCATAATAGTGGAAAATAAAGTTCTAATTCTATGTCCATGTTGAACAGAATCCAATTATATAATCGGAGTTTGGAAGAGTTACTGTTTGAACTACAAATCCCAGAATCCCCCAGCCAGTGTGACTATGCTCACTTGGGGAACTTAGAATTTTTAGGGCCCCCAAATTAACTTTTTCAGGTTCTGGATATAATCTGTTATCAGTTTTTGTACTAAAGCCTTTTCAGATGGTAAAATGTACATACCACTTTAATTTTGTGATTGTATTATTCTTGCTGTATTGCTGATCAGGTTCTGGCTATATGATAGGCTGTATGCCTATAATGGAAAGGTGTTAATGTCATTGTTGTGGAGAAAAGCTGTTTTGCCTTTACTGTCTTTACAAAAAAAAAAAGAAAGAAAGAAAAAAGAAAAGAAAGAAAGAAAGAAAAAAGGTAGGAATGAAGACCTACCAGATCTCCACGCATAGGAGAAAATGAACTTGAAAACTAGCAAGAGAAAAAAAAATTCATGAGATGATGGTAGTATGGACTGTACTTTTGTTTGTATCCGCATTCTTGTTTCTTATGTGAGGACACTCCCCTTGAGTGTTTTAGCAAAGAGAGAACATTACCATTGGTGCATAGCCATTAGCTGAGTACATGTGATGTTTGCAAAGGCACATTTCACACGGCACTTAGTGCAGTGGGAACATTTGCTCCCTTTGCAAATCACATGTGTGTGTGAATATGATTTGAGTTCCAGAGAAACGCAACATTCCTAAGAACACCATTCAGGTCTGAAGTTCAGGGCCCTGCAGCCCATCCCTAGCCTGACCATTCAGAAACAGGATGTTGATGGGGCAGTGGTAAACAAGACCATGTTACCACCTGTGCCACCATCGGCATACGAGCATTCACCAGGGCTAATTGTTTGCTATAGCAACTTTTCTTACTTGACATTTAGAGGGTTCTAGACACTTTATTATATTATTTTAAATTAATAATCCCAGAATCCTAGAACCACAGAGTTGGAAGAGACCACAAGGGCCATCTAGTCCAACCCCCTGCCATGCAGGAATGAGCTGCACAGCAAGTGCCCACATGCTGAGAAGCCACAGCCAATTCCGGGCTCCCAGGGCAAAAGCGCTCAAGCAGGACACCACACGTGTAAACCCGCCACCTATGAGAATTTACACGCGGATTATTAATTCCTACACGAAGCGTGTGTTTTTTCCCCTGCCTAAGCATTCCATAACGTGTGAAGTGGCCCTAGAGAGAGCATGTGATCCATCCCTGTTTAGTCCAGAAAATCGCAGCCCCATCCCCTTGGGCGAGCCAGATGTCACAGCCCCAGAACTCCCCTTTCTGTTTACGTTTTCAGGTGTCTCCGGCTCAGCCCGATTTCATATCGATGCAGAACCGGCCTAAGAAGGCAAGGCGCTTCTACACCTGAGAGAACAAGTTGGGAATGGCACCTTTGGGGAAGTGCGTTGCCCCCCGCTGGATGCAAAGGAAAACAGAGCCCAAGCAGGGGGTAGGGGTGGGGGTGCCGAGGAGCAGCTCCCCAGCCCAATTCTGACCCCGAAGCCTTCTGCCTTGGGCAGGAGCCAGGGCCAGGGAGACGGAGGGCAGCCGGACCCCCCACTCACTCGCCCACCCGCTCACGTTATCCTTTTCTGTGACAATATGATAGGAATATCTAAGAAAATGTGTCCAGCTTCAAGGTAGCAAATTCCATTTCAATTCATTGTCAGGTTTAGCAAACAAGATTGTTGGGATTTTTGTTGTTGTTGTTCCAGCATACCAGGAATGTATGCAGATGCAGCTAAATACTTTTCAGGAAATGTGGGGAGCTGACCATTGTCCTGCTGTACTGACAGGGAACAAAATAACTAAATACAGAGAACTGGTGGAGCTGCTTTTCCTCTTTAGTCTAATAGTTGGAGGTTTATTTATTGCACTTGCTGTCAGGATCCAAGAATTCTTTAAAGACCACCACATTAAAACAGAATACAGAAGTAATTTTGCTTTTTTAAAAAAAAAAAATCTGAGGTATAGCTGAGATAAAGTTATAAAATAGTATATTACATCTCTTAGTCTTAGACCAGTTACATTCAACTGAATGGAACCCAGTTGGTTTGCACCACTTTAAGTGACATACATATCACAGCATAAAGTTGTGCAAACCAACTGGGTTTCATTCAGTTGAATTTAACTGGTTTAAAACTAAGTTTATCTAGTTAGAGTTTAAGCTGATATAGGTGAGATTGGGGTGATCCCATACTATTTTTGAGGTCAAAATCCAGAGGGAACTTCTGAAAAACCTTCAGTATTTATTATGGTTCAAATATCAAAAAGTGACAGGAAAAAAGTGTGAAATTCTTAATAATGTCCCCACACTGCTTCTGGGCATACACCAGCCTTTTCATCACAACAAATCTATTTAGAAAGCTCAAGCCATAAATGAGAGAAGACCTCTGAGCCATTTCCAGTCCTGTTTGAGATGTCAAGCAGATACATTTTACCTTGTTACTATAAAAAGCATTTTCATGCCAAATACTAACCAACAACACAGTAGGATTACTTCCTGAGAAAAGATTTATTTCTAGTGTGACCAGTTCTGACAAAGGCATAATTGTCTAAAAGCCTCTGTATAATATTTATGATTCCTAAGAAAAGCTATGGTTGTTGGCAAGAAAGTACAGTTCTTTCTAGGAACAGCAAGCTATTACAATCATGAAGTGTGTTGCTATAAAGTGGAAAATGTGTGCTATGGGAGGAAATTGAGTTTTCTGTGGAATGTTTTCCTACATTGTTTCTCTCCAGAACTTTTTTACCCTGTCTCTTTTTTGTCCCCAAACCCTAAACATATTCATGCGAACCAAGGCCTCATACTGAGGTGAGTAGATTGATAAAACTTTGTCACCGTCTTCACTTTGCTGTGGGAAATTGCATGATTAATGTTCCTTCTTCATGCTAAAGAAAGAAAAAACAAGGAAGTGATACTTCTCGTCAGTCCTTCTTGAGATACTAGTATTGAGGGGAGAGGAGTGTTGACTTTCATATATGAAGGACAGGTATGCAATTAACGAAGTAGATGTATTCCTAGGCCTGCCTTCTTTAACAAAAAAATTGGTAGCAGATTCTAACATGGAAAGAATAGGGACAGGTTCTTGCACAACAAAACAGAAGAGCACTTCAGTATGTTTCAGCAAACATTTTATTCAAAACTAATAACATGCATATGTGAAATGGAAAAAAAACCAGGTACGCCTTCCATAAGTAAACAAAACATTTTGAGCCTTCTAGATGCCACTTGAAAGATGATTTTTCACCAGCCTCTACTTTTCTTATGATTTCTGTTTTGGGGTCATAGACCTGTGCTTTTTTAATATGCTGGAGGGAGTTAGTTTGGCAGGCTAACCTGGGGGTTGTTTAGGCAACAACAACAACAACAACAACAAAAATCCAGCAAGAATGCAGGCAGAATACCTTTAGTTTAGGGATTCGCCATATTCAAAAAGAGGGTGGCTGAAAACTCCATATAGACCATGATAACAGTTTTCGCTGTTTCTCGCAAACTTTTTTTTAAATTGTGTGAAAATGTGCATAATAGGTTGTCTGTACAACCAGTTTGAAAAGGGGCACACAGCAGAGCTGAAAGCTGATTGGTCAGACCTCAGAGGGGGTGGGCTTGCAAGGGAGGGCTTGCAATGCTAGAGCTGCCATTGTTGTTTTTGCCAGCGGAACGAGCGTATTTATGATTGTTCAAGTGGCAGAGCAAAAGTATGAAGATTTCTTAAAGCGGAAAATAACTCTTCTGCATGTGTTATTTTTTGAAAAAAAGCGGGGGGAGGAGAATGGAGGGAGATTTTCGGGATGCAACTCACTTGCAGCCACCATTTTTTGGGGAGATGTAAACTGCAAACTATTCCCTTCCAGCAAGCTTGCAAATGAGTTGTGGGCACAGATGGGCACTGCAACGATAGGGAGGTAAGCCACTATTTTTCACAACAAATTCTCCTGTTTAGCTGAGCCCCTGCTTACCCCCTTTCCCTTTCTGCTTTGCTGTTCACACATGCTCAGTAAGAGATTCCAGAGGCAGCTGCTGTTTACCTTGCCTGAGCAAGGCAGGCACACACATCTACACTGGGATTTGCTAGAGCAGAATTCTGCTCTTTTCCAGCTCAAGCTATATTGTATTGTTTACTGCCAACATGCTTCTACAACCCAGCACCAAAGATCATTTTACCCCTTCTTTACTGTCCTTCAGATGCAGTGTGCTAAAAAAACCCTCAGTCTGGACAGATGACAAGGAGGAAAGAGGGGGCTAGGCTGGCATAAAAAGACTGTCTAAAAAAGAGCTTTTTTGTCAGAAGCTTTGTTAACAGAAATATGCTTGTACATTGAGAGATATTAGTCCCTGTGATGGTTAACCTAAAACAGACTTGACAGATCAGTTTCTTTAGCTGGCTTTATCTATGACTAAAAGTTCCAAGTTCCATTAGAGAGCAATGAGTAAGGCAGGTAAATCCCATGTTTCATTTAGATACACAAGTGTGCAACACAGTAGTTAGTGTATAACATGATGTTAACAAAGTGATTAGCAATCATGGGACTTTTTCGGATGGAAGAAAAGTAACGCTAGCAGCGTCGCCAGGTTGCGACGCTGCAGCGCAAGAGGGCGTCCGTTTTGGACGACGCTCCTCCCAGCGGTACTGTTGCAGTACCGCTGGGACATTTGAGCGTGATAATTTTCCTGCCCAGCGTCATATTTTACTCGCGATCAGCGATCGTGAGTAAAATATGACGCTGGGCAGGAAAAATATCACACTCAAATGTCCCAGCGGTACTGCAACAGTACCGCTGGGAGGAGCGTCATCCGAAACGGACGCCCTTTTGCGCTACAGCGTCGCAACCTGGCGACGCTGCTAGCGTTACTTTTCTTCCATCTGAAAAAGTCCATGGTGTCAGTTTTTAATTACAGAGCTGGCTATGCTGGCTGGGAGACTCTGGGAGTTGTACTCTACAAAATAATTTTTCCAAGCTTCCCTCCCCTGCTCCCCAAAAAATTAAATACCAGACACAGCGGGGGGGGGGTAGGGGTTGTGATTATTCGAATATTACAATGCATGGGGAAGGGAGATATAAAGCTTCACTTCCTGCCTCAGGTTTTTGTGAAATCCCACATGTGACAAGTGCTTTGGGGGTTGGGATGGGGGGAAAGGTAAAGAAGATTCTTTATACACGTAAAGACAGCAGTAAAAAGGGGTGCTAGCTGTGACAGTCTTAAAAGGTACCAGATCCATCTGATTTTGGAAGCTAACCAGGGTCAGCCCTGGTTAGTATTTGGATGGAAGCCTACTAGTGAATACAGATGCTGTAGGCTATATTTCAGACAAAGGAATTGGCAAAACCACCTCTGAGTATTCCTTACCTAAGAAAACCCTATGAAATTCATGGGGTTGCCATAAGTCGGCAGGCGATTTGAAGGCACATACACACACATGTGACAGTCATGATTTGGACTAACAGTACTCCTCTTCATTGAGCTAATATTGCTCAATTGTAAATCAGGATTTTGATTAACAGAAATCTGTTCAAAAGAGTTAGGATCATAAATGTTACAGTATTTTCATTCTCTATTTATAGTTGTGAAAGCTAGACAATGAAAGCTGATAGGAAGAGAATCAACACATTTCAAATGTGGTACTGATGGAGAGTTTTGTGGATACCATGGACTGGCAAAATGACTAATAAATGAGCTCAACAGCAAAACAAGCCTGAATTCTCACTAGATGTCAAAATGAGTCAATTTCATTTTTGCCATATCATGAGATGACATGACTTATTGGGGAAAAAAGATGATAATGCTCACTAAGTGGAAGGGAGCAGGATAAGTAGAAGACCACATGACAGAAGGATGGATTCAATCAAGGAAGCATGGCCCTGAGTTTACAGGGCCTTGGGCTTACTCTACTTGGATTTGAGAGCTGTGTCACCCCTGTTTGAGACAGGATTGTGAATATAAAAAGTCAATGCCCTATGATCCATATGATCTGTATATTCAAGTACAAATATGTATCTGAGATTTTTGATATCATGGATTCTAAAAATAGACTTGATTCAAAAGAACCAGTCACTGTGGCTCTATTACAGATGAAGAGAACGGAGGTCGAAAGATAACTGAGTAGCCTAAACTCAGCCATTGCTGAAGCAAGTTTGTTAATCTGTTAATCCCTCTTGATGGCTTTCATTGCCATAGACCATGCTATCCTTCTGGGATGCCTTGATGGAATGGGACTTGGAGGCACTATTTTACAGTGGCTCTATTCCTTCCCAGAGGAGAAAACCCAGAAGGGCCTTTGGCTGTTGGTCTCTGTGGTCATTCAAGACTTGGTTTTGTCCCCGATGTAATATATAACATATACATGAAACCACTGGAAGAGGTTGTTCAGAGTTTTGTGGTTCAGTGCTGTCAGTACACAGATGACAGCCAACATAACATCCAACGTATTTGCCATTTCCTTAACTGGGATCATGTTCTGATGACAGAAATGAATACTTTTATTTTTCAGAACTGTTTTTGTACTGTGTTTGTGTGTGTGTTTGTGTTTTGTTCTTCAGAAACTATTTGGGTAAATTAAGATCAATGTAATGGAAAACTGACTAATAACCCAGTCTAGGGATCCTTTCTCACTAAAAAATACTGTATAGCACTATGATTCTACTTCAAAGGTCATGGGATTTGCAGTTTAGGGAGGGATACTTAGTTTTTTCAGCCAGAGGGATTTAGTGCCTCATAAAACTACAAATCTCAGGATTCCATAGGATATAGCCATGTTAGCTGAAGTGCTATAACTGTGTGGTGTAATAAGGCCTTTTGAAATCCACAAAATCTCTTCATTAACCAACTAGATCTCCCATACTTACACTAGCAACTGGGGGTCTCAAATTGAGACATTAGGAAGGACCAACTTATTTTTCAAGTATTCTGTCACTTCCTAGCTTGCCCATCTGGAGTTGATTCTTAATCACCTGAGGCTGCTGGAAGAGTTGATGTTTATAAGTGTGGAATAAACAGCTTCTCCACATTTGCCTCTCACTTTAGGCAGCCAGCAGCATGAGAGAGTTGAATATTCACAAAAACAACCACTCTCCAAAGAACTAAAAACACAAAGGAGGCTTAGTCGTGGGTGGAGGGTGTTTGTAGTAGAGTAAGTTTCAGAAGAATAATGTATTTCATGATAACAAGTAACCTTCACACACAGTGTGCCTCTTTATCCCTGAACTCTGATCTGGGTAGCCTCCAAGAATCAGTGATGACAGTAGAGATGCTTCTGCAACTGTTGAATTGAGTAGATACAGGCTCAATTCTTAAAATTTTAATTGGTAGTTCAAATGGTATTGCTGATTTGCTTATAAAGAGAAACAAGAGTTTTGACTTCTGTTAAAAAATTTCTTACTGCCAGCTACAACACAGCCTAGGCTCAAAATGTTGTTCAGTGCATGTTAAGTTTCCTCTTCTACCTCTTCCACATTGTGTTTATTTCTCTCAGAACAGACTGCATAACCTGGTTTATGTATCTCAGAACAGGCTTCATAAAGTGTAACTTTCCATATAACCCTTGTTTTCCTAGGAGCACATCTCCAGTGCTCTTTGTTTCTTGATCATTTTCACCCAAACAGTTGGCTCCAAGGGAATAAGCAAACTCATGTCAAAATCTAATTTGACTTGTTCAGTCATCTGTAATCCTTTTGGAGGAAACTGGAAGAAAACCATAGTTAACTGCTGCCAGTTCCTCCCCCCTCCCCCCGTTTCTCTTTCACTGGATTAGTCCGGAAAATTGGTGAATATTCAACATGCAGATTATATTCCTCTTTCCAAGAAAAAAGGATACATTCATAAGCAGCCACCTGTTTGACATGACTCTTCTTTTAATTTAAAGATTATACAGAAATAAAGTAAATGAAAAGCATACAGCAAAAAATAACAAAAACAACATCAAATATGATTTCTAGCTTTTTTTTCTCTGCAGCTGTAGACCTATATGCCTAATTCAATGTCTACCTTAATACCACTACTTCTTACATTTCTCCTGAAGTTCAGATCCTAATAATTAACAATTCCAATTATTACCAGATCATTTCCCTTTTTATGCAAAAAGTCCATAAAAGGTTTCCAACCCTTTGGAAAAGAGGCACTTGTTTTCTCTGTAATCAAACAAGTTAATTTGTCCAGCTCAGCTAAGTCCATCAATGTTAGCAACCATTCTTCCTTTGTCGGTATTTCTAAATATTCTTCTATTTCTGAGCATATAACATTCTTGCTGCTGTGATCATATACATCCATGATTATTTTGTAACCGATCATCCATAATTCCCAAAAGAAAGATTTCTGGTTTCATTTTAATCTTAACTTTCAGCATTCTCTGAATCAGAGTCTATATTTGCACCTAAAATCTTTTGACTTTTTTACGCATCCACCATATATGGTAAAATGTGCTTTACCATTGCCCACTTTTCCAACATACAGTACATTCAAAATATCCTTATACATTTTAGACAGTTTCTCAGGCATCATACACTAATAATGCATCATTTTGTAAAAGTTCTCTTAAAGATATAACACAATGTAAATTTCAACCCCTTTGACCACATCTTTTCCCATTGTTTCATCTGTATATGTCCAAAGTTTCTGGCCCATTTTATTGTGCATGCCTTCACTTGTTCTTCCTCCATATCAAATTTTAACAAAAGTTTATACATTTTTCCTATCACATGTTCATCATCTGTACATAATTGCAATTCAAACTCTTATTTTGTTCAAAACCATTACTCTTTTTATCAGTCTTAAATCTTTCAAATAACTTTAAGTAAGAATACCATTGAAAAGTATAGCCCTCTGCAAGCAATTGTACATCTGTTTTAATCTTATACTCTCCTTGATATTTCTCCAACAAATTCTGGTAACTTAGCCATCTTTGTTTACCTGTTGTTTCCCTTCTAAAATGTGCTTCTTGTCATGAGACCCGTAAAGGAATCTTCTGATATAACCTTGGTTGGTATTTGTTCCAAATTCTCAATAAGGTACATCTCACAAAATGATTATTACAATTCACATTCACTTTAACTAATTTTTATGGTATGATAAATATCTGTGCTAACCAAACCTCAGATCATTTCCCTCCAGCATAATCCATTCTTTAGCCAAACCAAAAACAGGCAGCAAAATACAATTTAAGGTCAGCTAAACCCAATGACCTCTTTTCTTAACATCTTGTAACACTTTATATTTTACTCTTGGCTTCTTCCTTTGCCATATAAACTTAAATAAGTTTTTCTACCATTGCTTAAATGGTACATTATTAGTCAATATTGGTATTGTCTGGAACAAAAACATCATTGTAGGTAAAACATTCATTTTTATCATCCGGAGATCCAGCAGAGACAATGTTAATTTTTCCCATCTTTGTAAACAATTTTTAATTTTGACCCAAATCTTCACATAATTATTTTGAAATAACATGCAATTCATGTTTGTCATTATAACACCCAAGTATTAACCTTCTTCTCAAACCCATCCTCACCATCAATTCTGTTTGTTCTCCAGTCTTGATATTTTTAGTCAGCATCTTTGTCTTTTGGCTGTTAATCTTAAAATCTGCCAACTCACCAAATTCTTTCAATTTTTCTATTAACATTTCAGTAGTCTCCAGTGGATTTTTCCAAAACTAACATTAAATAATCTCAAAATGCCCTTAATTTAAAGCAGTCACCTGTTCTAACAGTCTAATTAAAATGGCAGACTTTAAAAGTTCTGACATGATTTTCAATTTTATTATTGTTGTTATGTGGCCTTTTAGGAAATTCTTGGTGCTAAATTCTTTAGCAGGTCAAAGGGTACCAATAGATCTCATTCCAATAACTACTAATATTATTTAATCTGTGGCTAATGCCAATAGTGCTAGAGAACAAATGTCTAATGTTTCTTTCACGGATCAGGATGTTTGCCTTCACAGTGTCCAGTGTTTATGTATTTCTTTATTACCACTGCCTTATTTCTATCAGCTGTTGAGAATGTTCATTTGTTTCCCAATGTTTGTGAAGAATTGCTAGTTCTTTTATTGCTCTTTCCTGCACAAAAGCACAATGCATTCAGTTGAATGAAAATAACATCCTGCCCTGCTTCATGTTTTGAAAAAATCATATACATCATAGTTTTTCATTGAAGCATGAAAATGCTGAGCTTTTTCCAAAATACTTCTTAGTGGTTTTATATCTCTAGCACACCTGTACAGGAAAACTGAAACTAATCTGTTCAAAAGTTGCCAAAAAAACCCCCAATTAGTAACATCACTGTAGACTTTGTCAAATAGCCCAGTAAGACATATTGTCCTGACATGGAAGAACAGTATACCACAGACAGTGAGTCTAAGTCACCTTTTGCCTTCCCATTTTGCTTGTACCACACAATCTCAGGAATGCATCTAAGATCTTTAGAGAGTTGGTGAGCAACTCCTGGACTGTACATGATCTGAGAATTTTATCCCAGGACCTTCTGTAGCAAAACACGTGATCCTTGTGGAAAGGCTCCCAGATTATATAATGCTTCCTTCGTCTTTGCCACAGCAATCAGTTGTGTGGCTTGTTTGTGCAAGTGGGCAGGCTGCTGCCCACCTGTCTCTTTGGAAATATTTAGAGTTCTGAGTACTATTACAAATATGAAATAATATAGTCTGTTGAGGGGCACCAGGGCAGCTTTCACAAAAATAAGGTATGTTTCTTGTTTCAGCGTATTATTTCCCTTAGAGCATTGTGTATTCATAGAACACAATTCTTGGCATTTCCCCCCTGTCTAAGATGTCATTATAATATTACACCATACATTGAAGTGGGATAAAAAGAAGTTTTAAATTGCACGTCTCCCACTGTTTTCAGATGAAGATGGAATTCTTGCTTTGGTCTAGCTCAGGGAGGATTGCACAAAAAAATAAGTAATTGTTTTACTTTAGTGCAGATGATATTAATGTAACTGCTTGCTCTTGGTCTCACTCTGCTCTTTCTTTCTGTATTCTTAAAAGAGGGTAAGATTGTTGGTGGAAGGTAATGAATGATCTTGTGACCTCTGTGAAATGTGATCCCCCAAGGGAAAAAAGATAGGTTCACCACTCCTGATTTAAAGTTGGGAAGTGGTTGGAAGTGAAGATTAGAGGCTAAAGTAAAAGCTGTGTGAAAAGGGTAAGTTTAAAGGAAGGGAGTGAAATAAGCACTTGTGTGTGTGCTTGTTCAAGGAAGGAGTTGCAAGCAAAAGGTCTACAAGGGGGAATGGGGGGAAATAGCTAAGGGAGTCAAGTGGGACAGCTAAGGGTGATAGAGAGGGACCTGTTTCCAAAGGGATAGTCATGTTACTCTGTTGCCGCAAGAGTTGTGGGGCTTTTTAAGGACTTAAGTGTGTATGATATAATATGAGCTTTCATGGGCTGTACGTCTACTGCCCCAGATATATGAACTGTTTTCAAGTAAGTGTGTGTGTGTTTCTGTGTTTATGCATTTGTGTTTGTGTAGATATAAGTACATATAATTGGTTGTAGATAGTAGATAGAAGGTTAATGCAGAAAGTACTGACAGTAACAGTTGAATTATTAAATACTGGAGGTCATATGTGAAGACAGAATGAGAAACTAGAGCTTCTGAATTTGGTCATTTTTCTTCCACTTACTTGTGCAAACCACAGACTGCTTTAAATATCTTATTTTTCCCCCCAAATATGGAAATCAGTTGTCTAAGGCAATGTGAAAAATAAATTGTCCAGAGGAGAAACCCACTTTTCCATGAACCAAGAGTCATTCTATGCTTTAACTGACTCAAACAAAAACTTTGGCACAAAATATGCTGCTGCATTTTTATACAGAATTTTCTCTCTTTTCATGTCTAAACTGTAATACTGTTGTCTTTTTCAGAAAAATCATTAAACTATTTTGAATCCTAAAAAGTGAAAACAGTTAAAAAAATTAAATGAGGCAAAAATGTCAATCTTTTGGAAAGGTAGGGCTGGCTAAAAAAATTGAAAGTACTTGCGTTATAGTGAGCTTCTGAAGATAAAGAGCTGTTAGACAAATAGAGGATGAGAAGTACAAATGAGATATTGTACAAAATGGCAAACATGTTAGCATTAGCTGTTACTCTAATATTTTTACACTATTATCACAATATATTGTAGTCTTCGTGGAGCTGAAAAATGTTACCCATGGGGCTCCCAAAGTATGATATGTTAATGTTAATGTTACGAAAGTTGATACCATTGTTTCCCCTTGTAATACCCTCCTCAACCCGTTACAGTAACAGGGTTGATTGTAACATGTTGCTTTCAAATTTTGAAAGTAATATACTGTACATCCGTATTGAGTTTTGGGTAAATTTTAGTTAATTCTCTCTACATTCCTTATTTGCATAAGGAGGATTTAGTCCTTGATTGATTTTTATCTCAATATTCAGTACTTAATAAATATTAAATATTGATTCCCTGGAGAGCTTAGAATCTGCAAGTAAAATATGAGATTTTTTTTATTATTATTTTGCAAAATAGAGTAATATCTGGTCATATGATCTCCTGTAACATGTATTTGGTGCTAAGTTTGTATCAGCCAAATGCCTTGTCTCAGTGAGACTGGAGGCTTCATAACAAAACTCAGAGCTCCGGAGGCCAAAACAACACTATCATTCTCAAAATGTTTCTAGGAAAACATAATCAAAACCATTCTGGTCAGAGTCATACTGTTATACTGTAGTTTACAACGTCAGTTCAATATATGTGGCATTATGTTAATGTTAACTCTGAATATTTGAGTCTTGTGTATTTTGCTGTGGACTAAACCATGCAGTCTTGCGGTAGTATTTCTTTTAATATTGTCCCATTCTTGTTTCTATAGTGAAGTGTTATGCTTCTGTTTGGCCAAATTTGACTTCTGTAAAACTGATTTCTTTCTTCACAGTGCTTTATTTCTACTTGTTAAAGTTGTGTATAGCTTTGTCTCTCCCCTCCCTAACTTTTTTATGAACTTGAGGTTAAAAAAAAGTTAGCTTATGAAAAAAACCTTTAAACTTGCAATAAATCATTTGAAGAGCACTTCACTGTAGCTAGGAATAATTTCTAAAAAATGCCCTTATTCTAAAGAAAATGGAACTGCTGTCAGGTGTGCGGTATCCAGAGGCCAAATTGGAAAGGATATTTTTTGGAGCAACAAAGGAGTTCCTATTTTCTCAGTTTGTTTTGTCATAATAACATATTGGAACTCATCTGTTAGCAGCATCTCTCACCAGATCACATACATTCTGTTAAAATTAGTCAAGTTTCTGTACTGTATATTATAAAGGTGAGGAAAATTTTATGTGCTAATGCAGAAAAATATGTGCTAGGTTTTTGTATCACACCATTTTTATTCTTAATTTTTAAATACTACCAATTAATATATCATTGCCTGGTATTCAAGTGATAATGTTCCGACATGGCTTCTTCTGAGAACAGATTCCTCTCCCTTCCCAAGCTTCTTGGGCACAAGCGCTTATAAAGATCTTTCTCTACTCAGAAATCATTTGAAGCAGTGGGGAAAGTGAGTGAAAATCTTTAAAAGATTTCTGAGTAGGGGAAGATCTTTGTAAGCGCTTGTGCCCAAGAAGCTTGGGAAGGGAGAGGAATCCATTCTCAGAAGCACAACTGAAATGGAGTTCACGCAGTGGCTGTATTTTTATAGATTAGATTATCAGTGTTAAATATCAATCAATCTACAATCAATATAATATACAGTCAACAAAATTTTAAAAAACAGAAGAAAAAGAAAGAAGAAGTAAAGGAGAAAAGAAAAAAGACATATAATTAAAACCCTGAAGGGCTCTGACCACCACCCCTTCCAATCCTGACTGTAATGGAAAGAAAAAGGAAAAAGATATTATTCTACGATTCAGATCCAACTAAAGAATCCTGTTTAAAAATACTAATAACCATAACCACAGATTATTATATAGTTAGATTTCTTATTGCTCAAAGAATCCATAAACAGTTTCCAATCTTTCAAAAAGTGTTTAGTTGGCTTATCCTTTGGAACCCACATTGATTTGGTCATTTGAGCTAACGCAGGAACTTTAACGATCATCGTTGGTGCTTTGGTCCATTTCCAAGTTTGAGCACACAATAGTCTTGTTGCTGTTGTCATGTATTGAAGAAGCAATCCATATTTACTCTCCAGTTCATAATGCCCAACAAAAACATTTCTGGTAACATTAGAAAATTTACCTTTAAAACTTTTTGAATTAACATATAAATCTTTGACCAATATTTTTTCTCCTTCATACAAGTCACCACATGTATACAGTGGTTATATTTTTTACTTGCTTTGAGGTACATTCATGATGGAGAGAATGAAATGCCAGAAGCTTTGGGAAACCAAAACTAACCTGCTGGTCATGCTGTCACAACTGATGGAGTCATGTTTCTACACAAGATTGAAATAAGCACTGCTTTAAAATACTGTCTTAAAGCTTATTAATGCTATCTATCTATATAATTCTCTTGGGTATGTTGCCGTTTCCAGTGTGCTGATTGGCTGCTTAGGGAACTGACCAAACACAGGTATGTTGGGCAGCCAATCAGCACACTGGGGGTGGGACCATGTTGATCTCAAACATGGCAGGCTGGAGCTGGAGAGTCAGTAACATGGGGGTGGATGTGGTTTGTGCGTATGTGTTCTGGAGTGCAGGGGGTGGGGTGGGAGAGGCAGAATGAGGGGGAGGGGCAGAACAAGTGGGGGGAGGGGCAGAATGAGCGGAGGGGGCAGCAGAGGGCAGAACAAGCAGCAGGGGGGGGGCGAGTTAAACCCACCAGCCTACCTCAAAGGGTTGTCATGAGGTCTCCTGGGCATTTTGGGGGGAGTTTTTTAATGGCGTATGGTACATTGGGTCCAGCTAGTATTAGGTTTCTCCTCCTTGTTTTCCATTGCTGAGATATTTAAGAATGTTTGTCCTGGAGGTCCTGAATTACTTCTAAAACATAAATAGAAAGAAGGCATGACTTTCACCTAACCTTTCTGGAATGTATTGGTTACTAAGAGAAAGATGTTGTTCCTGATGGGTATATGTAATTAATTACTCCCTCATAGTGTTATTGTTTCCAATAGTAAAACAGATATTGTGTCTCTGGTTGCTAGAGTAAAGTTATTTTGTTGAAAGAAGCATTTTAAAAATTACTTGTCTTGGACAGGTTCTCCTGAGGGTTTCATGTAGCCACAGTTTTCTCATACAGTCTGAGAATCATCTCCCTTAAGAAGCAACACTGAAGTTCTGCTTTTTTTCATATGTGGTGGACTTGTAAAAAGGCAAAATGTTACTGATCAAAGATTTTTATGTTAATCTAAAAAACTTTAAAGATAAATTTTGTAGTGTTACCAGAAATATTTTTGTTGGGCATTATAGATAAAATACTGGAGAGTAAATATGGATTACTTCTTCAATACATTACAACAGCAACAAGAATATTGTTTGCTCAAGCGTGGAAATGAACTGAAGCACCAACAATGGAAGAACGGATTGTTAAGGTTGCTGAGTTAGCCCAAATGGCCAAGTTAACATGCGTTCTAAAGGATAAGCCTATTGAAGATTTTTTGAAAGATTGGAAACCATTTATGGATTTTTTTGAGCAATAAGAAATCTAAATTATAATCTGTGGTTATGGTTATTAGTAATTTTCATAGAATTACTTAGTTGGATCTGTAATAGTAATTCTTTTTCTTTTTTACTTTTCTTTTCATTACAGTCAAGATTGGGTGTCCATGCCCTAATATGTATCAGTAGTTATATGTCTTTCTTCCCCCCACTTTTTCTTTTTCTCTCTTTTTTTTTCCTGTTTCATTATTTCATGATAAAAATCAATAAAAAGGGCAGCGGGTGTGTGTGTATGGAGAAACAACACCAAAGTGTGGTTTGAATGTCTTTAAAAAACAAACAGGGATAAGTGGGTAGACTTCTGCAAATAACCCACAAGTCTGAAACTTAGTGAGAACCTTCATTTCAAAGAAAAATACAGTTGTCCCTCCGTATCCATGGATTTAAGTATCCACGGCTTGGGAATATTCTTTAAAAAATAACAATCCAAGAAGCAAACCTTGATATATAATGGGACTTAAGTATTCACGGATTTTGGCATCCACAGGGGGTACCTGGCTTTGGTTTTCCTGGAACCAAACCCCAGAAAATATGAAGGAACAACTGTACTTTTTTTTTGCTATTTAATGTGAACTATTCTCTCTAACATATGTATTGCATACATTGTATTTTGCTTTGACATTAGACAATTTTTGGTTGGTATTAGAAAAATTAAAGTTAAATTACTTGTTGATGTTTTTGAAGTTAATACAGGCATGCTCATCTTAAAAGTGGGAATAATCCGAACCCCAAGCATCATATTATTCACCAGCAAAAAAGACAATCATGTTATGAATGCCTGTTAGAAAGTAAGGCTTGTTGAACAAAGAGAGGTTTTCTTCTAAGAGAACATACAGAAGATTAGGCAGTCCTGTCCCTGCTGTAACCACTAATTAAATAGTATCAATTAATACCTATAAAATATTGTCAACATGGTGAACCCAAATGGTACCACAAGTTCTGTTAATGTGCAATTGGCATCAGCATAAAGACTTACACTTGTTGGAAAACTTCTTCTTTGTGGCTAAAGAGTTAGTTAAATATAAAGCTCTCAAGTTCAAGGGGCAGGAGCTGTCTTAGTGAAGAACAGTTTCAAAGGTTTTCAGTAAAAGATTATATTCCTGGAAAGGTGCTACATGTATCCCTGCTAAGAATTTTCTGTTTTTCTTTTTCTAAGAAATGTTGACGTCATCAGGAATGGTGAAGTCTCTCTCTCTCCTCCTATTTGGTACAGTTGCATATAGGAATTCAACTGTGTACATGCAATCTAGGATTTACAGAAGTCCAGGGCAAAATTCTCATGGCCTCTTCACGCTTCTGGCTCTCACCCTTAAGCTGGTTGCTTGATATTCATTCACATGAAATAGTTGCTGTCTTTATGCTGATGCCAGCTAGTCCATATGGCAAATCAGAGACCAGAAGGAGTAGTGCGTGCAGCATAATTCAAAGTAGTAACTTTGGACCACTTTATGGGACTAAATTCACGTGACTTTGACACGACATTAAATATTATCACTTCCAACAAATTGTGAGTTTGAGGGGTTTTTTTTCTTAAAGTAAAATCATTTGTGGGTGGGCTTGATCTGGCTGAGAACCAAGAACATGGGAAAGGAAAGTTTAATCCTACATCCTTGGGAAAATAATTCATTCTCCATGGCTGCTTGGTGCTGTATCCTGTAAGTACTCTACTGTGACTTACCTGCAGGTTTTTCCAACATGAACAGCAAAAGATAATCCTTCTTCTTTAGGAGCTTGACTGAAACATACACGTAGTTGAATTTAGATTTTTTAAAGGGTTTAACATTAGAGGAGTGGGACAGCAAAAACACATGCCATTTTTATTGAATGAGTATTAATTGTACAATGGGTTTTAATTGTAGAAGTACTGTATTGATATAGTGCGCTAAGTCGCGCTACTTTTCAAAAAAGTCGGGAAAAGTTCCGAAATCCTTTTTTACACTATTAATGGGTTTTTGTGCCCCCCTCCTTCTGAAGGAGGTGACTTTGTGGCACAGTGCGTGTAAACAATTAGTAATCTTAGTGAATTCTTCTTGTTTTTTTTTCCATGGTGTAACCAAGACCTGGGTGTTATGTTACTGAGCTTCTTCCTATTTAACTTGTGTTACTCTTGGTGTTTTTAGCTCCCTTTATCGCAGCCACTAATGAAATAGTATAGTTCCCTGGCTGCATAGCTCTGTACTTTCTCTTTTCCTGTCTCATTCTTTAATGTGCCATGCCTGTTTGTATCTACCTACATAAACATTCTTTCCTTTGTTCACTGTCAGATTCATGCCTGTTTACTGAGAAGTCTCTTCATTTGAATAAAAGCAAAATGTCCTAAAGATTTCGACCTTAAGTGGCTATTTCTGTCAAATACTGGACACTATGCAAATGCAGATCTCCAGAACCTTTAGGGGAAAATGCAACATTAATTAAACATGCCATTAAAAAAAATACTGTAGTGTGTGTGTGTTAATGAAAAATAGATTCTTCCATAGCAACCAGTCAAGTCCTGTAATCTGATCTGTTCAACAGTAAGATTTTTTTTTCCAAGAAGGCAGGAAATGGTAAAAGGGCAAGGCTTTCAAAGCTCTCCTGTTTAGTTTACAAAGGCTTCTGTTAATTTAATGCTGCTAAGGAACTAAACTCTTCCCTCCCTCTCTCCCCTCCTTTTCTCAGAATTTCATCTCTAGGAAAGTCAGAGTGCTGTAGAACTGTGAAGTGCTTAGATTCACAACAGATAATTCTTAAGTCTCCTGCCTGAAATAATCCACTTCTCTGAAATAGCCAAGGGCAATAACAACTCCCTCCCTAGCCACACATCCCAACCTCTCCTTATTGTGTAACTTTTTATGCTGTGCACATCAAGAAAAGGATTTTGCTTTGCAAAGTGATTGTATAAAGGCAATATGAAGTGCTGTAACTTGTGGTTAGAATGAGTGAGATTTTGGGCTTAGCAGGCATTGGCTAAAATGTTTAGGCAAGTGAAAACTATATTGAAGTGAATAAACTGCAGCCCTAGAGCTTCATGTGACCCCACCTGAATTTCCAAAGCTGTTTCTGCAGCCCTTAAGCCTTCCTGTCCTGTGGTCTGCCATTTCTTATGCTTGAAAAGTATCAATTGCCTCTCTCAAAGCCTCCAGGAGTAGTAACTCACCTTTTCAATCAGTTGCAGGAGCCTCTCTGCACTATGTAACATCCTAAAATACGAGCCTGCCCTTCAGAACTAGAAATGAGCTTCCATTTTGTTTTGGGGGTTTTAGGCATTTTTGGCTGTCTATGCAGCCCCTGGAACGTCTGGGGCAGAAAATTGGCCCTTGGACCCACCACAGTTGCCTACTCTCAGCGAGACTGTTACTTACTTTTCAATGGGTGCCTTGCCAGTTAAATCTGGGCCCCAGCTAGTAGGACAATTAAACATTCACATCCTAATGGATTTGCTTACATTCCTTTGATATTCATTTCCTTTTTTAGTGCCTGTCCTGTTTTTCCTACTAGCTGTTATACTTTGGATATATCATGCAATAAAATGACTTATTGGAAAAGGTGATAATGCTGGGTACAGTGGAAGACAGTGAGAGGAAAAAAAGAATGCCCTGCTACAGATGGATTAATTCAATCAAAGAAACCATGGCCATGAGTTTGCAAGATCTGAGCAGGACTATTGATGACTAAGGATGCATCTATACTGTAGATATGTTGCCATTTGACACCACTTTAAGTGCTGTAGCTCCATCCTATGAAGTCCTAGGATTTGTAGTTTTACAGGTCTTTAGCCTTCTCTGTCAAAGAGTGCTTGTGCCTCACAAAACTACAAATCCCAGGATTCTGTAGGATGGAACTATGACAGTTGAAGTGGTATCAAATTGCGTTATTTCTACAGTGTAGATTGCACCCTAGGGCTCTTGGAGGTCTCTCATTCGTAGGGTCATGACAAGTCAAAGTTATCTTGATGGCAAATAACAGCAGTAACAAAAAACAGTTGTTTCACTAAACCCACCTGCCTATAAATAAAAATTTGGGGAATGGAACTTCACTTGGTTATTCAAATACAGTATATAAATTAGGAACAATAACAATACAACAATTTTTACTCAGAGTAATATTATGCATTAAATAATTTATGCATAATAATCTGAGGCTCAGTCTAAACCTTTTCAGACTAATTAGAGATGAAGAAACTATTCAAGGAGTAAAGAGGAGCCCTTGGTTATCCACAGCTCTGTTCAAGTCTTGCAGACTCAGAGCCATGGCTTCCATTAAAGAATCAATCAATCTCTAATGTGGGTTTCCTCTTTTCCTCCTTGAATAATTACTTCATCTCTGATTTTATTATTAAGTATTTCCAGAAACACAAACATAAATACAACACACAAAAAGTGTGCCCACTTGCCTCATATTAACTTCGACATTTCTCAGCTGAAACATGGCTGTTTCTCAGAATATTTTTTTTACATCCTGAGACCCCCCATTTCTTCTTCACATGAGTTTTTTTAAAAAAACTATGTTTCTAGTTATTTCTGTCCCTACACTGTACTGAGCCAGGTTTAGGACACATCTGTGGGGTCAAAATGTGGCATGCTTCTCCTTGTTGCCTGTCTGCATTACGGTTCCTTGCTGATGTACTGTTTTAACCCCCTGCAGAATAGACCAGGCACAAGTAATATGTGTGTAACTCTGTGCAAAGAAGCAGTTGCAAAGGACAGCTGAAGAATTTTATGCATTGGCTTTGCATGCTTTTGGATAACCTTGGAAAGAGAACTCTGAGATTTTCCTGGGTAAAAACCTCTCCCCCTGAGCCACCTATAATAACCAAACTGTTACCCACCCATTAAAATCAGCATGCCACGAGTAACTGATAAACATTGTTCTGCTCACAAACTGTATTCATGTTTGAATGGTGATGTCATGTTTGTGCCTTGATAATGACCTACCTAGCTTGTTTTTACAGGCCATGGTTTATCTCAATTTGTGTTGCTGCACTGTATGTTTACCGTACATGAATTCATCTGCAGAGTCAGGAGAGGGTCTTAAAAGCTGTTACTGGCTGCATGAATTTCTAGTTTCTTGCTTTTGGTTGTGTTTGAATCCCTGTGCTGGTTAATTATTTATAAGTGGTCAATACTATACTAGGTTTACAGTAGGTTTATTTTGGACGGTTGTTTGCATTCATTAGTTTTGTTTTGCTTCAGCATTTCAGAGTATTTTCAAGGCAGGAACATGTTCTTTTTGTGTGGGGTGGAGTACAGGAACTTGATACACCTCCAGTGCTGTATCAACACAAGGCAGATGGCTGGAAAATTGAGGAACAGGACTACTGAGATGTCCAATCCTATTTTTTCAGCATAAAGAGCCAGGAACTTTTTATTTAATTAGAAGTTTTCAAGGAGGCTGAATGGTGCACCCAGAACCATTGTTTGTTATTGCATGGTGCAAACCTTTCACCCTCAGACAGGTATACTGGAGCCATAAATTCTTGGGATATCTTGTTATTGTTGTGCCTTCAAGTTGTTTCTGACTTATAGCAACCATAAGGTGAACCTATCACAGGGTTTTCTGAGTCTGAGAGTATGTAACTTGCTCAGGGTCACCCAGTGGGTTTTTATGGCTGAGCAGGGATTCGAACCCTGGTCTCCATAGCTATAGTCCAACACTCAAACCACTATACCATGCTGGCTCCTGGGATGTCTTCCTGTTCCTAATATTTACCCATTTATTTGGGACTTCAGATAAGAACTAGGACTGTTCTTATTGCCAGAGGACATTGCCAGAGGACAACCTTATAAATGTGAAGTCGAAGGCTTTCACGGCCATCATCCATAGATTTCCCTTGGGTTTTTTCCAGGCTGTGAGGCCATGTTCTGGAATAGTTTCTTTCTGAAACTATTCCAGAACACGGCTTCACAGCCTGGAAAAAAACCCAAGGAAAACCTTATGAATGACTGCATTCCCATATTTTGTTATCTTGGCAATACCCTAACACCAAGCCATCTTTATCTCAGTTACACATAGAATAGAAGAAAACTTCAGCTTTGCATTTTAGTTATTATCCTGTTTTACCAAAACTCCTGTAGCCTTCCATACCATACATGCAGTTTACTACATTACTACATTACAGTACTTTGAAGGTGTTTTCTGCACTATGAGTACAGCTGAAGTGGAGACAGCTTGGCAACATGACCTGTAGAGCTCTGTATGGCTTGGCCTATAGAACTCTATATATCTTTGAGTCCAGAACTTCTGAAAGAGTACATCTCCCTACATGAGCCTGTCCATGTTTTGAGATCCTCAATTGAGGAGAGGTGAGGAGGCCTTCTTGATGGCTGCTCTGGGGCTGTGGAACTCACTGCCAGTTGAGGTTAGGCTAGCCCCCTCTCTGTTCTCCTTCCACCACAGGGAAATACCTTTTTTATTTATTTAGACAGCCTCTTGGCTAGTAATGGGTTGCTGCAGAAGGTTCTTTTAACGGGGGAAGGACACTGTATGTTTTATCCTCATTGTTTGTTTTAAATGCTTTAAAACTGTTTTATGTTAAAGCTGCTTTTAATAGGATAGCTTATTTAATTTTTAGTTGCTTTTTATGATTATGAGTATGATGGTGGTTTAACCATTAAATCAGAGTAAACTTGAAGATAGTAACAACAACTATGTATGCATGTATTCATGCATGCGTGCAAGCAAGCAAGCAAACTCTGCCACAGAGATATGTGTCTTCCTGGCCGATTTCAAAGCCTCATCCCCAGACAGAGCTCCCTGACCCTCCACCCCACCACATCTTGGGAGCTCTGTAAGCATCTTCAGCCACGCATTCTTACAAGTCCCGCTTCCAATTGTCACACTAGGTAGGCTAAGACCTTTAACATAAACCTGGATGCAGGGATTTTGGTCAGAGGTGAAGGGAAAATAACTCTGCATATCCTCAGAGACATACATTATTTAACAGTTGCATCTACTTAACAGATCTGTGCCATGGGGTTTTTCAGCTTATCTTGGGTTTCCCCAGAGTTCCATCTCCTCAGTAGCTTTACAGACTTTTATGTAAATCCTGCACAAGTTGCATGTGTGAAAGCTGCTTAGGCATATTTGTAGAACAAAGATGTACAATCCTCTGTATTTCTTATCTTTAATACTCTACATGAATGTAGGCAAGTCCTTGGCCTTTCATTTCTCCTCTATTTCCTGGCTTGTGGAGTTTAATTTATATCTCTTTTCAGGACCTGTCTTTTGAGTTTTAACCCATGACTTGGAAGTGAATTGTTATTACCAACAGTCTCCTCTGTCCTGCATCCTGGTAGAACCCATACAAGGTTCCTAACCATTGGGCCAATTGGTGGATCCACAACTACTTTTTCCATCTTGCAACAATATAGACTCATATTGAAAATGTTTGTTTAGTAAGTGGTGTATAGCTCCCAGGTAAGTTAAACATGGCTCTTCATGCTCTAATTAATCATATCTCTGGGGAGAAAGGAAGGGCAGAAGTCCAATGAATAACTAAATAAATGGAAGAATAAGAAAGATGCAGGAAAGGCGCCAGCATGGCATAGTGGTTTGAATGTTGGACTACGACTGGAGACTAGGGTTTGAATCCCTGCTCAGCCATGAAACCCCACTAGGTGAGCTTAGGCAAGTCATGCTCTCACAGCCTCAGAAAACCCCATGATAGGTTGTCTTAGGGTCACCAGAAGTCAGGAACGACTTGAAGGCACACAGCAACAAGGAAAAAGTGAACAGATTTGGCTTGAGAAGCCCTGGGTGACTGAAGAGAAATTGAGATGTAATTTTACTTAGCTGTGAGAACTGTGCTATCTCTCATGAATTTTAGCTTTAGGACACCTGTTTTTCAGTCCAGTCCTGCTGACTGAGCATTGGTTTCATGAAAGCTGAACAGAATCATTTTTATAATCTTAAATACAGATACTGAAAATGTGGATGATAGTTAGTAGCCATATGCCACCAAACCCTGTAAATCCCACATATTTGCCTCAGAGCTCAGAAAAGTTAATTCTATTAAATTACACCTTCTAGAATCCTTAGACAACATGGCTGTAGGCCAAGCTGCCTGAAGAACTCTGGGAACTGTACTGCAACAATAGGTCTGCTGGGATAGCGGAGGACTTTGGAAGCTTCACTTTCTCAATAGGAGGCCCTAGCATTCATTTTTCCCAGTTACCAATTGAGTTTACCACAGATCATTCCAGAAGAGAAGGCTAGCTTGTTCTTTGCAGTGCCATTTTCAGGTTTTCAGGCTTCTTTGAGAAAAGATGCTAGTAATGAGATGTCTCCTAAACTGTTTCTACCTCCTTGCCTCTGACATCATTGCTTCTTGACTTGTCCTCTTTTCTTTGGCCCAATCTGCTTCCAAAAACAAATGGTGACTATTGTTCCTCTTCCTTGTTCCTATCACTGTTGAACTGACCTCTCTAAGCAAGTAAACAGGCAATGTCAGCAGAGTGTAGTGATGGCTGCCAACTTGGACAGAATTGGAAGGTGTTCAGTTCCAGAACTGCCTGTAGTTCCAGGCTTCCCCTAGAGTTCAGTTGATGCCAAACACGGACACATCTTACTGCTAAAAGAGAAACTTTATTGGTGGTAAATGATGCAGCCATTGGTACACAGCAGAGAAGCATTCCAGGCCTTTTGCTGGTATAGTCCAGTGTCCCCTCACAGCCAGTGGTAGAACTGGGCCCCAAAACTGATTCCACCCAAAATATCCCCAGCTGCTAATCAAGTTCCCCTTTGCTGGCTGCATGGGACAGGGACTAGTGTGCACCCCTCCAGAGCAAAGCTGATGGAAGATGGATTCCCAAGAGTTAAATAGTGCAGAAGCAAACAAAGAAAACCATGACCATGACCCCTCCCCCCCATTAGTAATTAGAACTGTGCAAGCTGGTTAGAAACAGAGGAAATGTACTCTCCTAGTCTGTTTCGAGCCTTCATATCTTTTTCCAGCCTCAAACTGCAAAGTGAATGCAAAAAGTTTCTGTTAATATTTGGCCATGATGCTAACAAGGACGCCATGACCCATCTGCTTGGGGGAAGCAGCCCAATTCACTACAAAAAGGAGAATGGCTCTTATATATCAGCTCCAGTACTGGAGGCAGTGAGAGCCAGCATGGTGCAGTGGTTTGGGTGTTGGACTAGGATCCTGGAGACCAGGGTTCAAATCCCCACTCAGCCATGGAAACCCAGTGAGTGACCTTGCGCACAAGTCACACTCTTTCATCTTCAGAGGAAGGCAATGGCAAACCCCCTCTGAACAAATCTTGCCAAGAAAACCTTGTGCTAGGGTCAGTAAAAGTCAGAAATTACTTGAAAGCACATAACCATGCCCCCCCATCCTGAAGCAGGCCCCCAAGCCAAGATCTTTGGTGGGCCCCCTACCTACTGCTAAGGTTAAGGGCAGTGAGATGCTCTACAGGATTTAGGATAAAAATTAAAATAAATCAGTTTAAATGAAAAAGTAAATGGATTTACATCATTAAAAACGTACAATAATATCATGCTGGGGGCCCTTCCTAATCCTGGCCGCCTGGGCCCTGTCAGCCGCTCCTCCCTTGTGGGGGCCACGCACACAACAACAACAAATTTGAGGCAATATGTCTCTGGATATCAGTTGCTAGGGAGCATGAAACGGTGGGTGCAATTATGTGCTGCCAGGAGACCTCCCATAGGCAACTGGTTGGCCACTATGTGAAAAGATTGCCAAGCCAGATAGGCCTTCAGTCTGATTCATCCTGGCTTTTCTTATGTTCTTGTGAGGAGCAGAATCAGCTAGTCCAAGGGTAGCCAAAATTTGGTCAAAAGGTTGCTCTTGCTATCTGCAATCCCTTCCCCTATACCACTGTTCTGGAAAAAATGGTGAGGAGGGATAAATAGTGTTTCTTCTATTCTTGGAGACTTCTAGGAGTGGTAGATTTGCATTTGGGAAGTAAGCCCTTCAAGAACCAAATGCGTAGAAGGAAGGAGGAAGGAAAAAAAGGGGGAAGGAAGAGAGAGAGAAATTAATTTTTGTCTAGAATGATTATTATCAACTTACTCTCAAAAAAATAAGATTCTGCATCATAAAGACCTGATTTCCTATTGCTGTCTGTTGGGCAATTTGAAGTTGCAGAGTTGGAAAACTTTAAGTGATTTTAGGATTGAAAAGTGGTGGACTAGAACCTGGAACGCAATTTTAATGGAGAAACTGTCCCATGCAATAACTGCTTGCAAAGGACTTGAGGACATGGTGCTTTTTTGCAACACTGACTTTTTTTAAAAAATACCAATATATGCTGTTAAGTTGGAACCCCTCCGGCCTCTCTGTGCATTCCTCTATCACAGAGAGGAAAGGAAGGCTCCCAGTTTTGGGGAATAATCTGAATACTTCGGTAGTCTGCCACCACTCCTTGATTTAACTTAATTTTGAAATGTGATTACAAGGAGACAATCACATTGTTATTTTAAAACTTCCAGCCTTAAATGAGGGTTACCCCTAGCCCCTCCTTCTCAATCCCAGAGAGAATTAAGATAGCTGACCGAAAAGGCACGTGAGGCAAGTTTGTAGAAAAAAGAGCGAAAACTTTGTTTCTAGTTCCAAGCACTTAAGTACTTAGCATAGAGGGAAATCTAGTCGCTCCAGGTTCTCAACTTAATCAAGTTACAGAGAATACATTCAGTCATAGGGTTAAAATAAATCACAAAAGCTAACGCATTTCTAACTAGACACTTTCCCCTACACTAAAGGAAAATGCTAACTCACATTTATGAAGTCCATAGTAATCAGTCTCTGTGATGGAATTCAGAATCATTGGAAGTCTCTCCCCAGACTTCAGGTATCATTTGGGCTCTTGATGTTAAAGGGCCAATGTGGGAGGTCTGCTCCTCAGGCCTCAGTTATCATGTCTATTTCTCTTGCTGGCACTCAAACAAAGGAGTTCATAACTGAAGACTCAATTGATCAAATCTGATTGGTTCGGCATTGCCAGATCTGATTGGCTCTCCAGTCAGGTGATGTGATGTCATGTTTAGGTAATGAGGTTCCACCCCCTACCCTACCTTATCCCTTGGCAAGCAGGGGATGGAATTTTCCAGATGCTGTAGTTGTAGGTTTTGCAGATGAGATGCTCCATGATGGAGTTGATCACTCCATCATGACACCTGCAAAGAAAAATTTGCTCACAGACAGGTTTATGGAAGTAACTTATTATTACATGTAAAGCTGAGTTGATTACATCCATTATACTATATGATCTATATCAGTTTTTGAGTGGGATGACTTTGGCACACAGATATGAGTTTTTTTGGTATTTTATTGTTTTATATTATATTTTTATTTCTCTTTTACTGCAGTAGAAATGGTAAAACATTATGTAATGCTTAATAAAATTATGCAAGTTAACAAATCAGAAGTACATCAGATTTTTTAAATTCCTTTTGGCGGGGCTGGAGACTAAAAATTGGATCTGGACTTTCTAAAACTGCCTATTCCTGAGCTAGACCAGCAGTGTGTCCCTGCTTGAGGCATGGGCCTCAAGAAGCATCCAGCAGTACTGACTCTTGGTTCCAGCCCTGATCTCATTACACTCCTGTCTAGGCCAGTGTCAAAGGTGAATCAATGTGACATCAGTTTGCAAGACTGTGGGAACAGGCTACAGCAGCGAGCTATGTCAGTTGTGTCCTCCTGGTCAGCTTGGTTTTACCATTGATGAAATCAGAATTCTGAACTGGACTGACTTTTTGTCTGATCCACCAAAGAATTCATGCTTTATTTGTGCTATCTGTAAGATACTAGTGAAGTATACTTTTTTGGTTTTGGTAATCTGAACTAAATATAACTGTTCACTGTAATCTGTGAGATTAACTGTGTTATGTAACAGTTTCTAGGAAACGGTAATGATTCGTATTATTGAAAGAATGAACCTTTGCAGCAGAAATTCAGAGTTCATAACCTCGTTTGTTAAGATGATTCTGGCTGTATACATTTTCTTCTTTAGAAGTAGCTGTAAGGAGAATTCCACTGCGGCCCATCAGATGGGGGCTGTTGCTGTTGCTTTGCAGCTGTTCAGTTAATAATATTTGACAGCTTTTATATGGAAGGGAAAGGAGTGACACTAACAATGAAGTCTGAGAGGGTACAAAAAAGCGTTTGTGTTAGCAGTGTACTTCTGGGCACAATTCAAAGAGCTGATGATTTCAAGTCCTAAATGGCTTGGGGCCAGCCATTTTGTGATGTGGCCACATCCTCATAAATCTACTTGAGGCCTAGGAATGGCCACAGAAGTCCAGCTTACATGGGCCCCCATCACCAGTAATATTTACTATGTTGGTGAGTATGAGCAAGAGAGCCTTTTCTCTGGTGGGCCCATTAATATGGAATATGCTGTCCTAGGATATGCCTTTGGATCCCTTCCTGACTATTTTTGAATGGATTTTAATTTAATTATTTTAACTATGTAGGTCCATCTTTTATAATGTAATTATTAAGGGGAGTTTATGATCCCCATAACCAGCCCCAGTCAGCTGTAGCGTTTTAGACATGTTGAAAGTTTCCAAATAATAATAATAATAATTAGTGTTTGTTAGAGTAATCCAAACAGGATGTGATCAAAGCATGTGCATCCTCCCTCTGTTCCTAGTGCTACCCTCTCATGGACAGGTGTGTTCCCCTAGTCATCTCTGCAGTGTTGGAAGGGTATATTACTATCAGCTTCCCTTGCCCCAGCTGGTAGATGTGCTGCTGCTCCTGGTGTAAAAATCTAGTGAAATCAATGGTAAATGATTCCTATTAAATTTACTGTTCCTGCTCTTTTAAGGAGTTGTCTGGAGTGAAGTATAGAACTAAATTTATTTGGTTATGCGTGTTACGCTATTGTGCAATGCACAAATTGTACAAATCTTCTGATAGAAAAAATGTCTCTCTTTTGTGTGCCATAGATCAATGAAGCCAACATCTGTTTCCAAGTGGACCTTGAAAAACAAAATTGGAGATTAGTTCTAATAAGAATCCAACAATCGTTATCTGCAGCTGTTTAAACAAATTCCAGCTTTGTGCCTTTGTTTGTGTTGTCAGCTTCACCTAGCATTAATCTAATGCAGGAGGTTGGACTGGATGGCTCTTGAGGTCTCTTCCAACTCTATGATTCTGTGATCGTTCTCTTGTTTGTGATCTTAACTTCATTTCTCATAAGATTGGCTTGTTGTGTGTGTGTGTGTGTGTGTGTGTGTGTGTGTAAAATATATCTTCCTTAAATGTAGCTTCCTACCTGGATGATTTCAAATGTGATGCTGGTCTTTATCATATTTGCTGACCCACTTACAGTATTTTCTATATACTTGAGTTGATAATATTTGATTAGCTCTTAAAATATCCCATAGTGTGGAGGAGTAATGGTTTTTAATGCTCTTTCTTAAAAAGTCTTCTTTATTTGTGATAGCCTTCCTCTACTCAGGGCTCCCTATCTGTGCTGGATTATAGCCCCATACTAACATTTCACTTGCTCGAAAGCAGTTGTTTAGTATCCAAGACAGATTTGTTGCTGAATGCAGTGGGTGAGTTTGATACTATCCTGCTGAGAGAGAAGCAAGCATAGAATCTTACACAGCTTATGTGGAGTCTGCTCACCAGATTCTCAGCCTATTGTATTCATGTTAAATAGTGCCTCTTCATTTGTAGAAGAACTACATTAGTAACCGTACAATTGTATTGTTGTAAACTACAAAAGGATAATAAAAGACACTTTTAACTCAAATGTGTAAAAGCTTTTATCACAATTTTTAATTTGCTTTTTTATTATTATCATTTTTGTTTGATAAGGGATTGTGGCAAGACAAAACAAAGATTGGAACAATCTTTGATTTGCCCTCTTTGAGGCCCTTACAATACAATTTTATATATACTAAATTTATATATAATTTCAGTTTACTGCTCTAGGTATATATTGTATGCAGGAAGCCTTTTTTGCCATACACAGTGTCATTAGATGTGTGTTTCTTACTGCAGAAATATATTTCATGCATTTGCCCATCTTGGGTGCCAACATAGATTCCTGCAACATCTTTCTAAATGATTTGCTCTTGTGCCTTTGTCCTTTTCTGCTGTAATGAGGAAATGGAACTGACAAAAACAATCCAGATGGACTATCGTATGTTTAATTAGCTTGCCTGATTCTCATGACTTGATGGGGTGGCCAACAGTACAAAGTTATAAAAGCACTAGTGACAGTGGTGTTAGAGGAAGTGTGGAATTCCTATCTAGCATAGCTCAGCATCTAATAAAAAGGAACAAGCAAAAACAGCACAGATGAGTGCTTTCCTGGAAGCGAAGCAAGTGGTGAGCAGTTGCTATGGTGGCAGTGCTTCGAGGAACATATGGTCTTTTAGGAATAACTGGAGATGTTCCCACTGTATTCCATTAGCAAACAGCAGCTTCAGCATGAGCTTAGCCTCTACAGCTGCCTGCTTATTCACACTTATGTCTTGTTTATGAAAATGTTGTCTGGATCACAAGCAGGAAGCTGGAAGTAAATGTCCAGAAACAGGCACAAGAGCTTTTTTTTCCCATCCAGGAAGAAAACCTTTTAACTAAATTTGTTGTATGGTACGTTCATACACAACCTCCCCCACTCCCTGCCTGCTCTGTTCCTTGCAATATTCATTTAACAGATTAAGTTTGCAGATTTTCTTAATGATATTATTTTTCTTTCCAGTCACACAGCCCATTGAAAAAGCACTTATGCTTTAAGTATGCTGGCCCCTAACAGTGCATAAAGCATACATTGCCACTTCTGTGCCAAGCTGTTGCTAGTCATGTGTAGCTGGATAGTGCTACACTGCTGCTGACTAATACTTGTACCTCATATCAAGCACATGTGCATGCATTTAATTTTAATCACCCAGGAAGCCTGGTAAACCTCTACACAAGGTCTTCAGCTCTAACGTTGTTTGTTCCCCCTGAAAGAATTCCTCACTACTGTTGTTGGTGTGTGTCTTCAAGTCGTTTCCAACTTACGAACCTATCAAAGGGTCTTCTGAGAGTTTGTGACTTGCCTAAGGTCACCGAGTGTGTTTTCATGGCTGAGGGGGGATTTGAACCCTGGCCTCCAGAGTAGTAATCCAACAGTCATACCTCTATGTCACTCCAGCTCCTCTCTTCACCATTACCTGAGCCAAATACTGAAGCAGGATGAAGACCATTTAGTTTTATGCAAACTTGAAAAGGTAGCTTTTTTGAACTGTACAATCAGAATCCCCCAGCCTGCAAGGCCATTGATTTTTGGTAGTGTATCACTGAGGTTAGAATGTAAAAAAGTAGTATGCATGAGTACTTCACAAAGATGCCATTCCAAGAAAAGGGTAAGGAAAAGTGAATTCATATGGAAAGCTGATTGGTCTGACATGCATGGGGGCAGGCTTGCTGGCAGTGAAGTGGCTGGAAGCACCATTTAGGAGTTTTGCATAATTGATCATGCACTTTTTCACTACGTTGAGGCGTCCAAACAGCTTTTTAAAGCAGAAGGTTGCACTTGCACACCTTAGATTTACAGTTCTTTTGGAGAATAATAATGTGAGTGATTCACTCCTGGCAACCTTCTTGATTTGCTGGTATGGCTGCTTGTGAACTGCACTGGATAGCTTTGCTTACCAGCAATTTTGCCAAAGGACAAGGGAGACAAAAGAACACCGCTGCGATTTTGCATTAATGCACAGCAATCAGCATTATATCCTTTCGACTAGACAAGCCCCAGTTAATAAAGAGAGAGATTGGTTCAATGCTGTTTTAAAAACAGGAACCTCTTCATAGTACACAATTATAGCATTGTGATTCCACTTTAATTACCCCCAAGCCTGCAACTTTCATGAGACATTTAGAATTCTCTGCTAGATAGTTCTAGTGCCTCACCAGACTACAAATCCCAGGATTCCACAGGATGCAGCCATGGCAGTCAAAGTGGAATCAAAGAGCTATAATGATACAATATGAGAGCCCCAGCTGTCTTTTGCTTCTAAAGAGTTCTTTGTGATATGTCTTTAACAATATGTTTTGAATGGCTTAGACTATCTGCTAAGCAGCCTTAGTTATATCTCTCATAAAAGCACTTTCTAAAAATTATTTTGATAATGTCTGGGGAGTTGTATTTTGCTCACTGCTGTTGTGTTCCTTTGATTATGGTTGTGGACCTGGTGGGGATTTCGAAGGAGACATCACAATGAGGCTATTTTTTTAAGGAGCTGCCTGGTCTTCTATGCCCCACCCAGCATTCTGATCCTACACTTATAATTAGCACTCAGTGAATGGCATATATCTGCCTTTTTTATCCAGTTTCCAAGGCAACAGAAGTGAAGGACCAGTTCTTACTGTGCTAGTCCTATAATTGGAAAAGAAGGTGACGCTAGCATGAATCTTTGAAATTCTGAGCTTTAAGAGAAGGAAACAGCTTCAAGGATCAGAGACTGAAATGTAGTAGGCTCTTTGAAGAACTTGGAAACCTTGCTTTTTTTGGACTGTTGATCTTAGAATTCCCCAGTAGCTGTGCTGGCTTGGGGATTCTAGGATTTGTAGCCCAAGAAAGTAACTTTTCCAAGTTCTTCAAATTGCCCATGGAAATCTCAATGTCTCTGAACCTTGAAGCTATATCCTTCTCTTGAAGCACAGAAGTTAATGTTAGTATTAGCTTCTTTTCCATTTACAGGGCCAGCAAGTAAGAACTGGTCCTTCACTTCTGGATTCCCCCCCACACACACTTTTTACAAGCCACTCAGAATCTTTTATTCATTTCTGTGCATTTCTCCCAATTTGCCACTACTAGTGACATATCCAGGAGAAATCCCCAAGCTTGTATTAGGGTAATTCCTTCATTCAGAGATCAAAGATGTACAAGCTACTGAGATATCCAGATCTCTTCATCAGGCAAATTGTTACAAAAAGCAAATGGAGGTGAATAGTAAGAATAGAAGAGAGTGACTAGAAGTTAAAGTAATGAGGTCTGTATGATTGGAGTGTTAAAATTAAATTGGGGGAATAATTTCCACACAATTCAGTTAGGCAATAGGGGTTTCCTGTAACACTTCTGGAGCAAAAAACAAACAAACCAATAATTGGTTTCTCTGATAAAACCCAGCTGCTGCTCAGAAGTGTCTCTCTCCTTGGACAGAACACTCCAGTTCCACAGTAGGAAGAAAAACAGGGTTTAACAATGCTAGAGATAATTTTAAATGGTATTCTAGAGAGCTGACCTTGTTTGAAAAGAATGGAAAGAACATTTTTTTAATGCTGAATAACTTTCTAATGTACTTCTTGGTCAGCTCAAACTAGAAGTACCTGGAATTGTGCATCAAATGACAGATAAAGAACCAACTTGGCCCATTATGAACACAGATACCTGTTTATTTATAGCCCCTATCTGATTAATCTTGTTAGCATATGATTTAGGGCATTGGTTCTGAAGTCTACCATAAAATTTTCTTCTATTATGTGAAGTTTCAGTATTGCACTAAAGTTTTTCAGAGTGATTTATCTATGTATATATTTTCCCCCTAGATGATGAGATACCTGGAATTTTGCTACACACTTGGAAAAATCCACCAACAGATCAGCAGATTAACAGACTTGCTAGAAGACTTGGACCTGAATGGGAATGCATTGTATTATCTCTGGGCTTGACACAAAATGACATTTATCGTTGCAAAGCCAATCACCCGTACAATATTCAGTCACAGATTGTGAGTGCCTTCATTTTATGGAGGCAGCGTTTTGGAAATAAAGCTACTCTGGAGAGTCTATGTGTTAGTTTGAAGTGGGGAGAAGTGGATTCTTCTATAATCCAACAGATATTTCAGTGAGACCTTCTCATTCTTACTGGGATAACTTGAAATTAAATCTGGTAGGTGCATACAACTATTTTTTCAGGGTGAAAAATCTTAATTGCTTTTAGCAGAACTTGAGGATGCCTGACTTTCTCTGAATTGCAACCAACAGTCATAATAGCTTTTAATGTAATGATATTTTAAATACCTTAAGATCTGTGATTTTGTTGATGCGAGCAATCCCTTCACCAGTGCAGATTGCACCTATTCTGTCCCTAACTATTATAGTCAAGTCATGATTTGGTGGTTCTCCTCCTGGCAGTGAGACAGAGTGGTCTTCCAGTGCAGGCATTCTGTCCACCATTAGGGCCTTACTAGAAGCCTTACTAACCTGGTAGAATCTGCCAGAGTTTATGCCAAGGTTGCCTCCATGCCTTGATGAGATGGTAGAATAAGACTTTATGGAGGAGTGTAATAATATATTAAATTAATCCCATACAATCACACGAGTAGTTCATTCTGCCCAAAGAAATGTACAACTTTCAAATAACCGTGCTTGATCAGACTAAAAGTCCATCTACTCCAGGATAATGACCAACCAGATGTTTCTAAGAAGACCAAAAGCAGAGTGAGAGACAAGGGTTTCTCCGACACAGCACTTGCTCTTTGAATACCAGTTTCTTGGTGACCAAATCATATTGTCTTCAAAACGAACAGACTCCAAAACTTGTATCCAAGATAATGAATTGACAGATGCATTCTTCATGAAGTTGTCTTATCCTGTTCTAAAGTTATGGAAGACTTATGTTACAACATGAGTTCTAATGCCACAGCATGAGAAACAGTAGATCTTCCAAAGCAATTTTGGAACTGCATAGGAGCCTGCTGTATGTGAGTGCAGGGTGGGGAATGAGAATCAAAAACCTTGTCAGATATGTATATGCCCTTGGCAGTGCCCAAAGTTTATCTTCGGTTCTTGATTTTAGTTGTTCTTATTAGTAAATGAGTTACTCAGGTAGCACCGTGACTAGGATGGGGCTCTTGCTACTGAGTGGTCCCCAGTAATCAAGGACTTTACCTTTCAACCCTACCATGACCCTTACTTTAAGAAGATGCAAGAAGAAGCTGATGGTACCAGCATGGCATGAACCTTACCTATATTGTGGTAGGGTGGAATTTGTGGCCCTCCCATTGTTTTTGCATGACAATTCCTGGCTGATGGTGAGGAAACGTGGAAGCAGCAGTCCAGCAATATCTGAAAAACCACACATTCCACAGTCATGTACTTGCATAGTGTCAAGTCCAAATGCTCCTTGCCTCAGCTTGATGACTTACATGTCCCTTTCCATGTAAGTTTTTCTCCCAGTCAGTTGGCACACAGTACTTTTCCTGTTCATTGAAAAGGAGCTGTCTTTTCCTGTCCGTTGCACTAAGTAAGCATGGGTATTATTGCTTCTGATTTCTGCTTTGTAACAGAAAATTAATTTTTGTTAGAACTGCAGATCTATGTCTACAGATCTCCGTGTGGGTGTGTATTTGTGAACTTCAAAAATTTCTCACAAATGGGAGGACAGTAACATTTCTAGGTGCCAAAAAATTGCATCTGTATCAATGTGGGAGGTTGGGCAGGTCTCTACACTTCATGTTAATTTAAGAACATATGTATTGTTATTTGGAGAGTTATAATCCCTAAACACACACACACACATATGGAATTTATACCAATATGTAAAGGAGGAAAAAACACTGAAAAATAAACTACATTTTAATAAAGATATTCTTGCCATATTTTTTTGTTATTTGATATATGGTTTTGGCTTGGATAATTCTTCCCTGTAGTTGTTATGGTCTGAGTACTGCAGTCTTTAAGGAGAAAATCTGGTACATGTGACTTCTTATGCAACTTGGTCATCAGTACAGCTAGTACAATTAGGTATAGATGGACATGCCCAATTTCATTGAAATCAGTGGATTTAAGTGTGCCTAACTTTGCATAGGATTGAATTTTCAGTCTACAGAAGGTTAATTGCTACCATATACTTTTAGAGGGCTTCAAGACAAACTGTACTTACCACTGTCTCTAACAGCAGTACCCCCTTTTTTTCTGAATAGATTTTCTGTGGCAAGAAAGAAGAGGGGGGAAAGTAAGGGGGAAACTGGGAGTCCTCCAAACTGAACATGATAAGATCTACACCTTCTATAAGACAGTGTGCTTGCAACAGTAAAACCTTCAGCTGGAAACACCCCAAGTTTCTGTTGTGCAACCCAACACCAATGCAGAAATCCACAATACCATCAAAGGAAAATTGCCCAACTACCCACCTCACCCCAAGATGGCCCATCCCACTGTCAATCCGTTCATCCTATTATGAGGTCCAGACTGTGTTTCTATGCAGTCCCTTCCAACTCAGTGATTCTTCTTAATATGAACCCATATCAAGCTGAACTCAAACCCATTTCAGCACTTTCCCTCAGGAACAACAGAAATCAAATTTGTGTCATTTATATGATGGGTCTTCCAATATTTGAAAATGGATATTATTTCACCTCTTAATGGTCTATTCTCCAGGCTAAAAATAACAAACTTTCCTCATAGAATTTGGTCTCTTAAATTCTCAGTCTTCCCAAAGCATCTTTCACTCCCTATTCTGGCCATGTTCCAATATTGTTTCTAAAGTAAGGTGGCCAGAGCTGGAGACAATACTTTGCTTGAAGCTTCACCAAAGCTTGAAACTACTCTACCCTTGAAGCAGGATAGAGTATCATCATCATTTTGCAATCCCCAAATGTATCTACTGAGTTTTCCTTAAAACTCAGGGCTTTCAACTGAAGCTAGATGCAAGCACAATGGGAAAGTGCTGCTTCCTGATTCTCCATCTTTGAATAGTTGACCCATGGTAGCTGAGGTGAGATTTGTATTCCATGTTTAATATTTCTCTGGAGATCTATAATCCACTTTTCAGCTGTACTACAACAAAGGACACGCCACAACAACAATGAAGTGTATTTATTTATTTTCTTTGGATGAGTATTTCATCTTCCCCCCCAAAACTGACACTTAAGCTTGCACACAACAAGATTTAAACATGTACAAACCTGAAAAATCATATTAAAATACAATCAACAAATTATAATATTAAAACACAATGGAATTAAAAGCATCCACAAAAGTGTACAGTATTTACCAGTTAATATAATTTTTGTCAAATTTTATGCACTCACAGTGGTTCCAAATTATCCATTAAAGCTACGAAAAGATGTAGCTGACAATCTATGGGTTTTAACCTGATGTTTGAATATGTTAAAGAAATAACAAATAAAGGTGTTGCTTACACTTTTCATAACACAACTTATAGAAATTAATGTGCCACCACTGAAAAGGCTGTAGCCTTCCAGCTTGCTTTTGAAAACCAAGAAAGAGTTTCTTTGGAACATTTCAAGGACTAGGCAGGTTCATATAGAAACAGGTACTGTAGTCCTTCAAAGAAAGACTCAGATGCCAAGATGTGCTTCTTGAATATGTCTTTGTCAGTACAGGTTGAGTCTCCCTTATCTGGAATTCCAAATTCCAAAATATTCCAAAATCCAGAATGTCCACATGGGTGGCTGAAATAGTGACACCTTTGTTTTCTAATGGTGCAATGTATAGACGTTGTGTATAAAATTACATGCAGGCTATGTGTATAAGGTTTATATGAAACATAAATGAATTTCATGTTTATACTTGAGGCCCATCTCTAAGATATCTCATTAAGTATATGCAAGTATTCAAAAATCCAAAACATCTGTGGTCCAAGCATTTCAGATAAGGGAGACTCAACCTGTGTCAGAAATACCTATCATTAAACCCAGTGATAAAAATGTATTTTAGATTATAAATACTAGGTTTTCATGATAATGCCAAGACATTTTCTGTATACATAAAAATTCTTATGCAAAATGTTTATAGGGACATTGTTAGCAAATAATATCTTCCGTTAAAAAAATGTTTGCAGCCCTACTGTTGACTCTGGCAGCATGATTTCCGGATACAATGATGCCTTTCAGTTCCTAGAAGCACAGTGTATTTTATTTTTAATGCTTCATAAAGCAGCACTGCACTGCTTGTAATAATTCATGATCCCTTTATACCTCAGTCAAATCTTAATATTTCCCCACCCAAAGGTATATACATCAGTCTGTCCATGTGTTCAAAATGATTAACATCTTTGAGCTTCATATTTATTTTAGCTCAATCCAGCTTTTTTGAAAGGTATTTTGCATGTAGAGGGACATCCTGCTTTACAGGCTCCTGATCCACATTTTCAACCACCCATGGATCATCACATCCCATATCTAAGATAGCAGCAATATGTACACAGATGCACTGACGTGTCCGCATACCCGTCACCACTATGTAATAATATGGGAGGTGGCCATCTGCATTTTTTGCCATCTGCAGAGGGCCCTAGAACTGAACCCCCACAAATCTGGAGGGTGCATTGTATAAAATACATTGTATATTGGAGCTTAGCCCAAATTCTAAGCAACATAGCCTGGAATGGGATGTATTTGCATGGTACAAGTAATTAAGGATGCTCTTTAAACCCAAGAGTTGATGTAGTGAAGTGATTAAGAAATATTATCTCTCAGGCACTTTGGGGTTATCTAAATGGTCAAAATAACTCACGGAAATCAGGGAATACAACCTGTCTAAATGGGATCCTGTGATGTGTCGACATATTGTGAAGAAGGGGCGCAAAAAACCCAAAAATCTCAGGAGAAAAGCCTTCACGGCTTTTCCCGACTTTTTAAAAAAACAGTGAGGGGGGGTGCATTCTCCCTCATTAGAACAGTGATTTGATAGGAATTGCTGCCCTGTAACTCAGGAAGCGCGACCCTGATTGGCTGGACAAGCATTGAGGGCAGGGCTTGCTGACAGGGCAAGCACCCGCAGCCGCCATTCCACCCCCCTGAGCGGGGATGGGAGAAGGGAGGCGAGGTCTCTCCTCTTCTTCCTTCCCCATTTACCACCCCTCCAACTGTCATCTAGCATGCAAAGCTTAATGAGGCTGCTGGGGGCAAAAAAAGTGTTAAGACAAGTCACAGCTGCTGCAACGTGCTTTTAATGTGGGGGGTTACATTTGGGGGGGCTTGTGTAGACAAACCCTTTGAATCACAATAGTCACAGCTTTGACAAACTACTGCCTCTCAATATGACCTCCCATTATCTATAATACAAATATAATACTACTAGTTTTCCTTCACCTAAATAGAGAATGTTATGTGTAGCACTTTCAATTTTTATATAGGGAGTCTCCTAAATAGTCTGATCGATTGGTGGGGGGTTCTTTTAAATCCTTGGCAAAATTGTCAATAGATTGAAACTGATACAAACCTTGAATGTTTACACACAAAATTAAAAGGCCAAATGCAGCAAAATTCAAATGTACATGAGCTTTGGGTAGAAACAGTTCATGATTCTGTGAGAATCAGTTTTAATCTGGTGTGAAAATGTTGAACAGAAGCTATTACAAAAGTACTGATTCTAGGCTTGTGGGAAAGTGGCAGAGCAGAGTAAATACTAATAAATCTTGGGCTATATCTACTGTAATGATATAATAACATTAAATTTTGGTGACACTGCTGCTTAAATACTCGTTGCAGAACACAGTTCTGTTTACAGCTCTCTCGTGACAATTAAAAGATTATTCTAGAGGGAAAACAATAGGTTTCCTATGCAATAATCTGTGTAACTAGCAACAGTTGCTAAAGCACTCTATTTCATGCTTGAAGGTTAATTAAATGAGTAGAGTCAGGTTTCATATACAAGGAGCTGCTTGTAAACATGCTTCTCAAAGACTAAAGCTTTAAGGAAAGAATAAGGTGATGGTGATGATCATTGCAAATAAATTTGCCAGGTGCTGTACAAAAAATAAAAATAAGGTTAGGCCCTGACTCGAGCTTTACATAAAACGAATCACATAATCATTTTGTTTGTTTTTTTCTATTGGCATAACCTCTCCAGATGGATAGCCTGAAGTGAGTTGTTAGAATGAGTTCAATAGGACAACTGAATAACTAACATCTTCATGCTGTAGCTTGCTGTCAGTTTTTAAGTATGGTGTTGAATTTGTGTTGAACAATATTTTACATAGCAGAATAATTATTCTAACTATTCTTTAGTGAACATATTAATCTTTCCATATTCTAGCATTATGCTATGTACTTCTAGACAGCCACTTTTCCTGTCTTGCTCCAGCATAGGAGTCCCTAACCTTTTACACTTTGTGGTGAAGTGGGCTGTAAGGCCATGAAAGAGTATACCATAATAATTCTGGTAGCTGAAAGTGTTGTTTTTGGAATTCTGGGGTGGGGGAAACTGTTTTAGGCACCACCACAAAATGGCTACCATGGGGCCATGGTGGTCACAACATGGCTGCCATGGGGGCCCTGCCTAGTCACAGTGGACATGTTACTTAGTAAATAGATAGAGACAGGGGTTGGGTTTGAAACCAAACTACCTTCTTGACCCTACAAAGCACAACAGAAAAGCCATTTAACTGAAGGAGAACTAGTGGCTTGCACGAAAAAAAGATCTCTCCTTCCAAAAAGGGCAAAACATACACACAACCCAAAACATACATGCACCATCAAAACCACCACAAAACATACCAACAACACAACCAAAACACGAAAGATCAGTTCTGCACAAAAACAGATAAATGCCCTCTTTGCTCCTTGATGCTTCACCAGGTCCCTCCCTAATCATTGCTCCTACTGCCATCATCCAAACTTACTAGGCAACAGTTTCTCCCCTGCCCCCCGCACTTTATCATCCTTCTTTTCTATCGATAGGTTCAGCAGGTGACTAGAAAGTAGAACTCCAGGCTGTACCCATCATGAGACCCAGAAACATTATGCCAAGGGAAAGGAGAGGAAAAAGGCAGGATGGCATGTGGTTGGTGCTTCGCTTTCCAAGCAGTTGTTTTAGAAAATAATAATAATAATAATATAATAATAAAATTTTATTTCTATCCCGTCCCTCTGCAACGCAATCGGGGCGGCTTACAATATAAAAACTCCATAGTCCCAGTACCCTAGCCCACCCACCCCCCTTAAAATAATATTAAAACTATAAAAGATTAAAAACATACAGTAAATTAGAAAAATATTAAAACATACAATAGTTTAAAAAAAATGATTAAAAAAAAATGATTACAGCTCAGGGAGGACAACCGAGTCTTGGGCCGGGATAGTTATTCAGGAAAGGCCTGCCGGAAAAGATCTGTCTTGACAGCTTTTTTAAAGCCGTCTAAGGTGTTAATAAGACGGATCTCATCCGGCAGGCCATTCCATAATCTGGGAGCAACAGCGGAGAAGGCCCTCTGGGAGGTCACCGACAGCCTTGTTTTCATAGGCTGTAACAGATTCCTCCCAGAGGACCGAAGTGCGCGGGGAGGGTCGTACGGAAGGAGGCGGTCCCGGAGATAAGTTGGACCCAAGCCATGCAGGGCTTTAAAGGTTATAACCAACACCTTGTACTGTGCCCGGAAACGAATAGGCAGCCAGTGGAGAGCTTTTAGCACAGGTGTTATATGCTCTCTTCTGGAAACACCAGAAATCAACCTGGCTGCCATGTTCTGAACTAGTTGAAGTTTCCGAGTTAAGCACAAGGGTAGCCCTATGTAGAGCGCATTACAGAAATCCAGACGGGAGGTTACCAGTGCATGTACCACAGTTTCGAGGTCCCTAGTTTCCAGGCAAGGGCGCAGCTGGTGTATCAGCCGAAGTTGATAACAGGCACTCCTGACCGTCGCATTTACCTGATTAGACATCTGGAGCGTCGGGTCCAGGAGCACCCCCAGACTGCGAACACAGTCTTTGGAGGAGAGTGTAGTTCCATCCAGGACTGGAAGTTGTATTCCCAGACCTGGTTTCGGGCCTGTAACTGTTAGTACCTCCGTTTTGTCTGGATTCAGTCTCAATTTGTTTTTCCTCATCCAGTCCATTACTGCTTTAAGACAATCATTGAGAGGAGAGATGCCATCTGAAGTCGAAGCTGAAAAAACCAAGACATGATTCAGAGGGGCATTAAGAGAGTTGCAGGAGACATTATGAGAGGTGTCCAGAGGAATTGTGGAACCCCCAGTCATAGCACTGGGAATTTTAGGTCAAACAACTAATGTACTTATCTTTGCATCCCATAATCTGCGTAGCTAGAGAAATGTCCATCTTTAGTTTAACGCCTTTTGTAGAGCTGAAAATAGCTTGTTTCCTTTGGAATACTTCTTCCTTCACGCTTGATGCACTTCAAAGTCCTTTGAGACATTCCTTTTAAGTGTTGTTAGATGGGGGCGTAGGATAGTGCCTGCAACACTGAGCTTTGAAGCACAGGATATATTCTAGGATTGACTCATATTCCTTTGTGGCATAATACTCCCACAGCATTTCTGTGATATTTCCAGTTATTTCTACTTTCTTGGTCTAACATGCTTATTTTTCTTTTCCATGGCAAGCTATCTCTAGTGGCTAAGAATTACGGAAATGAAGGGTATCGCTCTATACTTTTCTCTTTGCTCACATCAATAGGAGTATAGTGTCTAGATCAAGGGAAGTAATAGAGATCTTTAGTAAGATCTCACCTGGAATACTGTGTCCAGTTCTGGGCACCACAAGTCCAGAAGGATATGGACAAGCTGGAACGTGTCCAGAGGAGGGCGACCAGGATGGTGGTTGGTCTGGAAGGCATGCCCTATGAGGAGTGGCTTAGGGAGCTGGGTATGTATAGCCTCAGGAAAAGAAGGTTAAGAGGAGACATGATAGCCATGTTTAAATATCTGAAGGGATGTCATACTGAGGATGGAGCAAGCTTGTTTTCTGCTGCTCCAGAGACCAGGACACAGGGCAATGGACTCAAATTACAGGAAAAAAGGTTCCATTTAAACATTAGGAAGAACTTCCTGACAGTAAGAGCTATTTGGCAGTGGAATGCATTGTCTGGGAGTGTGGTGGAGTCTCCTTTGGAGGTTTTTAAGCAGAGGCTGGATGACCATCTGTCAGGGATGCTTTGATTGTGTATTCCTGCATGGCAGGGGGTTCGACTGGATGGCCCTTGAGATCTCTTCCAGCTTTATGAACTTTATCAGACTAGCCCCTGAAAGCATTCTTTTGCCAGCATAAAAAAAAAAACTATTTCTATGCCGGCAAAAGACGCTCCCCCCGCACTTGCCTTCTCTCCTAGCAAAGGCAGCCCTGGCAATAAAGAGGAAGTGAACAGGGTCCCATTCACTTCCTTGTTTGAAACCCCGTGAGACTTTGTTGCACAGGAAATTCAAAAATAAAAACACAAATAAAGCATTAAAAGTTTAAAAAAGCACACACACATGCACACACACTTTAAAAGTCCCAAGTAATGCAGGGAGGGTCATAAAAGGAGCACCCACTTACCTGGGTGTCCTGATCTCACCTGGAAGTGTTTGCGCCAGACCAGCCATGGACACTGCAGTCACGAGAGCTAAATGGCTTGAGGTTTCACATGCCAGCAATGCCAGCCCAAAAGTGGCAAGGGTATCTATTGACAGCTTAAGGTATGGGTTTGGGGCTGATTTTAACTGCAAAAGGGCAACGTCATCTGATCTGTGCACCCTTTCTCAGTTATGTGGCCTTGTTATGACACCTTTTTAAAATGTCTGATAAAGTCCTATGATTCTATGATCCTATGATGAATATATATTTTTGCATCTTTTTACTTCATGTTGGGCTTTTGTAATCTTTTTTTATTGCACCGTTGGCCACTTTGTTGTAGGCACCAAAGGAGTGATTTTTCAGGGCTTGGCTGTAGGCTGAAGTCTGCAAAACCTGAGGAGCTGGGAATTGGGATTCAGGTTGGAAGAGCAATCAGGATCAGAGGAAAAACTAGAAGGCAGGTCTGGAAAACAAGTGAGGAGTCAGGAGGGAACAGCAAAACCTGAAGCACAAGATGTGCTTATATAAATTGTGAAAATATTCCTTATAGAATTTGAGGAGGGAAGACTTTTCTTCTGCTTCTTCCTACAAGTTTGTGGCTGGAGTAGATTGAATGGCAATGCTCAGGTCAAGCCAGCCAGCCAGCCTTTGTCTTGGTTCCTGTCACATGGCCACTCCACTGCAGGCAGGAGGTGGGCCAAGCAGCCTTCAAGCCTTCCCTGACCCCCTGTGAGGACATCGCAGACCCCTGGGACCAAAGGTTAAGAACCACTGCTCTAAGCATTTCTAGGTCCTCCAGTGTGATTCTGTGGTCAACTTCCAGTGGTCATCTCATGGAAAATAATGGGGTTCTCTATTATCCATGGTTTCAGCAATCCACAGGGGGTCTTGGAATATATCTTCCACAGATACAAGGGTTGACCTGTATAGCACTTTGATACCACTGTAAGTGCCATGGCTCCATCCTGTGGAATCCTGGATTTACAAATATGTGAGGTGCTTAAAATTCTCTGCTAGAGAGCTGTATTTCTATAGCACTAGAGAATGCCAAGAACCTCTCCAAACTACAAACCCCAGGATTTAATAGCATGAAGCATAAACATCTATTCTTCTGCAACTTAAAACCATTAGACATTGCAAAATCTACCTTAATTTTTTTTAAAAAAATTAACATATTACCTTTAGACCAATATAACTTTTTGCCTTCTTACAAGTCCACCACATATGGAAAAAGGAGCCCTCCTTATCTTTATATCCCCAACATTGGTTTGAACACTCATAGACATTTTTGACATCTTATTTGGGGTTAGGTACCATCTATGTGTCATCATATTCAGATTTTCTTTTAAATTACTGCACAAAGTAAATTTTATATATTTGGACCAAATTTTTCCCCATATATCCATTTGAACATTATGCCCAAAATTTTGGGCCCACCTTATCACGGTACTCTTTTATAGACCCACCCTCTGTCACTAATTTCAAAGCCATTTATATACACACACACACATATACACACAAACACACTTTTAAAATTACATGTTCATCATCTTTACACAACTCTAAATAAAATTTATTTTCTCCAGCCTCTATTGGTGCATTTCTCTTATTTTGATTAAATCTATCCTTAGGTTGCATATAGACAAATCAATTAAGAGCTTTGCCTTTAGCTGCTGCTCTATAAATACACAGGAACAGGGGTTGTTGGAGATTATCTGATCTACTTGCGTACCTGTTGTGTTCCTGCTTGCTGAGTTTGACCAGGACTCTGTTTGCCTGACCTGGATTCTGCTGGACTACCTGAACTCTATTTGCTGGACCTAGACCTTGTATATTGGATTTTGCTTGTGGACTTAGAATCAGAGAATTGAAGAGTTGGAAGAGACCACAAGGGCCATCCAGTCCAACCCCCTGCCACGCAGGAAATCACAGTCAAAGCATCCCTGACAGATGGCCATCCACCCTTTGTTTAAAGATCTCCAATGAAGGAGACTCCACCACACTCCGAGGGTGTTCCACTGCCAAACAGCTCTTACTGTCAGAAAGGTCCTCCTAATGTTGACGTGGAATCTCTGTTCCTGGAGCTTGCATACATTGCTCCGTGTTCTAGTCTCTGGAGCAGCAGAAAACAAGCTTGCTCCATCCTCAATGTGACATCCCTTCAAATACTTAAACAGGGCTATCATATCGCCCCTTAACTATCTTTTTTCCAGGCTAAACATATCCAGCTCCCTAAGACTTTCCTCATAAGGCATGGTTTCCAGACCTTTCACCATTTGCGTCGCCATCCTCTGGACACACTCCAATTTGTCAATATCCTTTTTGAATTGTGGTGCCCAGAACTGGACACAGTATTCTAGGTGAGGCCTGACCAAGGCAGAATAGAGTGGCAATATTACTTTCCTTGATCTAGACACTATACTTCTATTGATGCAGCCCAAAATCGCATTGGCTTTTTAGCTGCCGCATCACACTGTTGACTCATGTTCAACTTGTGGCCTACTAGGACTCCTAGATCCCTTTCACACGTAAAACTTGTGTTTTACTTGCTAGTAAAGTATATTTTTGACCACACTGTGATGTTGCTTAGCCATATGTGTCCAGAAAGAAGAGGGGATGACCAAGAAAGCAACTGTACCATGGCCTCAAGTGACATTCCTCAGTTAACTCAGTCAGGAAAGTTAAGGTAGGAGCAAAACCAGCTACACACTCAGTGGGTGCCACAAGGAGTAGCTCCTTCAAACACCAGCTGAAGCGTACTTTGGATATATTGTGAGATGATATAACTGATTGAAAAATACAGTATGATAATATATAGTAAAATGGAAGGCAGTATGTAAAAGGAAACCCACATTAGAGATGGATTGATTCAATAAAGGAAGCCATGGGGCTGAGTCTGCAAGACCTGAATAGGGCTGTTGATAACCAAGAGCTCATGGTGGTCTCTTGTTCAGATAACAATGACAATTATTAATGAGTGTGTATGGCTTTAAGGTTATATTTATTGGTAAAAGTTTTTATTTCCTGCATTCTTCCCTTATATGTGTGTGTGTACATTTCTTTTTAACCTAACATATCCTTTTTCAGTGGGTAAATCTTTCTTTCCGCAGGCCTTTCCTGATTAGATCTGGGCCTCAGGAGCTGCGTTTCCTGGCCTTTTTAAATCTTGTGTATATTTGTTTTTAATGTGATTTTAGTTAGATGGTTTTAATTTTATATTGATTAATGTCTTTTTATGGGGGAGTGTGGGGGTGGGTGGTGCTTTTAGTTGTTATTACAATGTTTTAATTGTTGGAAGTCGCCCCAACTGTTTTTAGCAGAGGGGTGCATTGTTTTTAGCAATGAGTAAGATAATGGACTCTTTATCCTCATTTCAACCATGTTTTCTTGTAGTAATGCAAGTTTAAACACACAATTAGTGTTAATGGAAGTGTAATGAAGTACAGTATTCCATTCTCAATATAAATATAATTAATGTAAGTGATTTATTTAGCTTTTAGTGGTAGTGTAACTCTTTCACTAAGTTTCCTATCTCTGCCTTTGTGGCAGACTAGAACCTAAATAAAAGACAAACTAGGTGTAATTTCTGATTTGGCAAAATGCAGTTCTCTGGGTATCTATCACAGTACCAGCAGAATAAAGCCCTTCCCCTTCCAAGCAAGCATTCTGTAATTTTAAAAGCCTTAACTGCATTTGTGTGCATAGAATCTAACAACAAAGTATCTTCCCTGTATAATTTCCAAGAACTGGTTTATACATTGTGTTCATACATTTCTTGTTTGATAGTAAAATGTTCTACAAAAGAATCAACAGTTCTATGAGGGCTGGCAGTGTACATTTACAGAACTGGCAGTGTACTTTCAGCCTTCTCTTTTTGGAATTTAGTTGAAGTCCCTCAAGACTTTAATTCTGACACTACTTTTTGATGGGTGGGGTGAGCAGGAGTTGTTTGTTTTTACATATTATGCCTCATTGGCATGAGTAGGTATATAGTCAGGGTATATAGTCCATATCCTAGAACATTTCAGAGATGAAAACCAGGACACCTCTGGCTAAGCAACATCCGATTGAGAAAGAGGAGACAAACAAGGAGAAGCTGCAGCAGTTTGCTTTTGCCCAAGCCTACTGAGAAAGGCAAAATTCTGACTTCTGCTCTCTCCTCCTCTGTTTTCTTCTCCCCCCCTCCCCCCCGCTGAATTAATTGACTGCAGACTGCTTGTTCACTTTGAGCTCAGTTTGCAGCAAGTAAAGCTGTCAACAAAGGGGAAAAGTGGGAGAAAGAGAGAGAAACTGGGACATTTTTTTAAAAGCAGCTGAAAAGTAGGAGACAGAGCACTACTTGGGACTATCCCTGCCAAACTGGGACAGTCGGAGGGTATGTCTTTCCTGCTGGTGCCACTGACAGTACTTAATCGCTAAAATAAGAGGTGGCATGTACCAGATCCCTTCGGATCTTGTCAGCTAAGCAGGATAAGTTCTGATTACTACTTGGATGGAGGCCAGCCAAGGCATAGCAGGTGCTGTAGGCTATATTTCAGAGGAAGAACCTGGCAACTTCTGAGTCTTCCTTTCCTAAGAAAATCTTATGAAATTCATGAGGTCACCATACATTGGCTGTCAACTTGAAGGCACATAATCTACATGTTATAGTACTATTATGCCACTTTAACTGCTATGGCTGCCTCCTGTGGAATTCTGGGATTTGCAGTTTAGAGAGGGGCATTTAGAACTCTCAGCCAGGGAGCTCTTAGGCCTCACTAAACTACAAACCCCAGAATTCCACAGGAGGAAGCCAGAGCAGTTAATGTGGAATAATAGCACTATAAAAGTATAGTGTGATAAAGTCCTACACACATAAACACATTACAGTCTTAATTTGGGCTAACAGTACTCCTCTTCCATTGAGCTGACATTACTCTTTCTGACAGTTGTAAGGATTTTGAATAGAAAGAAATCTGTTCAAAAGAGTCAGGATGACCATATTATATTATTTCTGATTTCACACAGGCCAGGCCTGCATAGAAATCACATCTTTCAATATAGAAGATCTGTCCTTAATTCCAGTCTTTTGGGGGAATCGAAGGCTGCTGTCACACTGCAGAAATAATGCAGTTTGACACCACATTTACTGCCATGGCTCAATGCCATGGAATGTTTAGATTTGTAGTTTAACAAGATATTCAATCTTCTCTGTCAGAGAGCTCTGGTGCCACAACAAACTACAAATCCCAGGATTCCACAGGGTGGAGCTGTGATAGTTAAAGCTGTGTCAAACTGCATTATTTCTGCAGTGTGGCAGCAGCCTAAGTGTGTGTACTGACTACTCAGCCAGGGTGGGGGGAGACTTTCTACACAGCTACACAATTTAGATACACTCTTTGTTATTATTTCACAGGATCCAGAGATCATCATACTGAGTCCTGGCTACTGGACAAGTCTCAGTGCTTACATGCCACAATCCAGCCTTTCTTCAATCTAGGTCCTTCCAGATGTTTTAGATGACAGCTCCTGACATTTCCAGTCACCATGGCCAATGGCTGTGCTGGTAAAATTTATAGGACTTATAGTCTAACACAGGTGTAGGGACCCATGTTGAGGAAGGAGGCCATAATTTATCAGCTTAATCAACCATGGACTGTAACATATGTTTAGAAACAAACAAACAAAAAGATATTTTCAAGAGGATGGCATGCCATCAAATAACAATGTCACTTTGCAATTAACTTTTCTTTAAGAAAGAGACCTCAAGACACGTTACAAGTCCCTTGGGTCCGACAAACTTGCTGTAGAGAGTCTTGGAACCACTGACAGGAAGACAAAAAAAAAAGCAAAATGCAGCAATTTCTTCAAATGCTAGCAAGAATTATATTAAATCAAATAAGAATTTTAAGTTTACACTCTTCATGGGAGCTTCAAAGTACTATAGTTACTGCATCAATGATATTTATAACACTAGTTTGCATAAGCCCATGGCATGCTTACCTGTAACAATATTTGCTGAGGTGCTTATAATCTGTAATGTGTGCTACTGTCCACTTCATTTAAGTGTCAGTTTAAACCCTTTGACTATTTATAGTGCTGATATTTAAGATAAACACCCCTGGGTTATTTGCCAAGTGCCTTCAACTCCCTAAGAAACACATTCTCTCCAAATTCTCTTCTCCATACAATTGTTAACAGCCTTCCTGCTCAATTTGTCACAAGAGGACCAATTTAAATGTTTTTTTCAGTAACACGACTGCTGCCAAAAACAGCATCTCCTTGATGTGGGGATCCATGCAGATGTAAGAATATGGGGATCCTCCTCCTGTATGGGTTCACTGGAGAGCATGAGAAGCAGCCTGGCAGTGGTAAACCTTCCTGTGATCCACCTGGTATTGGGGGTAAGTGATTTTCTGGCTAGGTCTAGACTTGAGAACCCCCATAAGAGTGTTTTCTACAGGGCTGGTCCAAAATACTTTGTTGCCTAAGGCAAAGGACAAAATGGTGTCTCTACTCTTTGTACAGAAGCTGCCCTTAATTCTTAGTTTGACATCAGTGATGGTAGTAGCATCCTCCTTGAGGCAACAGGCTAATGCAGAAGGCAAAGAGCCATTCCCCACCTTCCCACGCCCGGGCATCTGATGCCTAAGGTGGTTACTGTGCATGCACACGTGCAGATGTGCAAGAACTAACGCTTCCAAGAACAAACCAGGACTGGTTACCAATGCACAACTCTAATTGGTTTGACCATTTAAATGTTTAAGAGTGCCCCAAGGCACATTCAGGGACATTCTGGGATATTAAATTGGTGACATCCTGGCATTGAGCAATAGGAGACTGTCTAGATGTGATGGTTTACTGCGAGTGGGTGCACATTTTTGTCCATTTGCAATGATGCTGTTTTGTCTCCACCATTTTTTTTGCAAGTTCGCATCAGTTCAAATGGAGTGTCCACATGCTCTGATAAAGAGCAATAGAGCAAAAATGTGCAGATATGCGAATTCAGATGTCCACATGTGTGAAAATGCAAATCTATGCACATTTCCTGGAAAACTTTGTGGAAAACACCAATCCCTTTATTGTCCAGTTTGTGGAGTTTTTAACCTCACCCCCTTCCAAATACCGTGGATCTCATTCGGATTGCGTTGGGACACATTGTATTCTGAATTCTATGAGGAGTATTTTCATCATCTGGAGAATCTCCCTGTCTAGGTGTTCTCCATGTGCCCTGCTGGGGCAGCTTTGTGAAGATTCTGCCACAGTGATGCCAGGACTCATAATTCTCATGTGATACAAGGATTGTCCCATGGAGATGAAAACAGAGTTGTTTTCATTCCTATGCAGAGCCCAAGTCATGTACAGCAGGACACTGAAAGACCTTGAATGGGGCGTCTCCTAAATTAATATGACTCCTTAATTTCCTTAAGACTGTTTGATAACTTACTCAGAAAATGTCATTGCACATTAAGAGGAAGCAACTGTGTTGGCAATTTCAGGCGTTTGTTCCATCTTGTTTATATTCTTAGAACATCAGGGTACGGTGTGAATATTTTGGTGCAGTGCGTGCGTCAGTATTTGTTTCTTTGGGCACTGCATGGAATTAACATCGGAATCTCAGCCACCAGCTGCATAAACTAAAGGAAGAAGCTGATAAAAGCCTAAATAAGGCTATTTCTAAGCCAATTAAGGATTCCAGTTGCTGCACTATGTGAGACAAGAACATTGGCAGATAACTATCAACTGGTGCTAAGATAGAAGAAACAGAATGGTAGGGGGAGTGAAAATATTTAAGGATTTATTAACTAGTGGCACAAAATGCAGCAAGTATTAGAAGTGTTAGCAAGACAGCAATGAAATTTTTTAAAAAGAAATAAATTTAAATTTGCCTGATAGCTTAGGAGCAGTCTCTGCATCACTGATATTTATAATATTCATTTTATATTCAAATGAATTCTGGATGACTCTGAAAAACATCTGTTTGTTCACAAGTCACAATCAAAGTTTATTATGCTGCATATATCCAGTCATAGTAACACTAGCAATACCAACAGTATTAACTCCTGCTAGAATTTTTTCTTTATTATGCATCTAGCCCATAATAACAACCCACAGCTTTCATATAGGCACAGATAAAGATTGTGGGTACAAGGAGCTTGCAATCAGAATTTTGCCAGTTAAAAAAACAACAAAGAGAGGAGGAAAAGCTGTGATATGAGCAAAACAAGTATGAGTATTTATATTTTTTCATTTGGTAATATGACTTAAGGAGGAAAAACAAGAGAGATTTGAAAAATGGGAGAGAAATAGCACCAGGAGTATCTTCTGGTATGATGTTTCAGGCATACAAGATATTTCAGACAAGGGAAAACAGGTAATCAATAAAAAAGGGCCAAGAACCTTTGGCAGAGCTTGGAAAGTTGTTGGATTTCAACTTCCAGAATCCCCATGGCCATATTGGCTGGGGATTCTAGGAGTTGTAGTCCAACAAAGCAACGTTCAGACTCTGACCCAGCTCCAATTGATGGAGTTGAAGGTTTAAGATGAACTTGTCATGGCAAGATCCAAAATCCACAAAACAGTGATACCTTTATTAAGCAACCAAATGCAAAACACATGATGCAAGCTTTTGAAGCTCTACTGACTTTTTCATCAGACAAAAGATGTCATGGCAGGGTTGGACAAAACCAGGGAGACAGCTGAAAGTAAGTATAATTTTGTGCTGGATGCAAAGGGTTAAAGGGAGCAGGACCATAATGTAATCAAAGTGGCAAACTATTTTCATGGTAGACTTTTGACACAGTCCTAAAAGGCTGGCTGATGGTTGGCTCATATGTTCTTCTTGCTGAAATATATGTTTCCTGGCATCTCCCCTATTTTCCTAGATTTCTCAAAGATTAGAGTAAGCATCTCTGAAATAATGTCTGCAAATTCCATCAGCATCCTGGAATGCAATTCATCAGGCCCTGGAGGCTTGAGATCATTTAAATTAGTGGTTTTCTTAAAGCCTCCTTACCTAACAAGGACTACAAGTCCTTTCATATATCATTTGCTGTTTCCCCCAAGTTAAACATAGTTCCTCTTGTGGGGGTAGACCAAAGCAGTCATTCAGCCTCCATTCCCCCAACAGGCAAGAAGTAGCCCCTTCTTTGATTCTTTTTTGCCCTTTTTGGTGGGGGAGGTGTTCAATTTTAACAAGCCACAGCTCATTCTGGGACCTAGTGTTTCTGACAGTATTCTTGCAGTTTTACTATTTCACTTTTCAGTAGTGATGTAGGACTTCATTAGATGGGGCTGTAATTGCAGAATTACAGTGCAACAGTACCACAAATGAGTTCCCATTATCACATTATTGGGATATGTAGTTTTGCAATCCAATAAGTTGAGATGTTTGACTGTTGAAAGGGTTAACTGATGGAAGCAAACAGAATGTATGATGTAACTTCCGACAGAAATGTAATTGGCTTTCCAGAGGAAGAGGTGTGTCCAAGTCCTTCTCTTTGTCCGAAAAGCTGCCATGAGGTTTCCCAGTCACCATGATGTTTTTCTAGAGGCAGGACCTGCTTTGCAGGGCTCCTGAATATTTTGTTTGTAACGTGTAGTTTTTAGTTGTACAGTATTTTTACTAGTTTAGCCTTCACTTGTTATTATGCTACTGATATTCAATGAGAAATGCACAGAGTCTGTAAGTAAAGATGTTTTTATACTTTTAAACTACTTTTAAGTGTTTTGAGTCTCTTTTATGCTAGAAATATAAACTGGGGAAATTGTGTGGATGTTTATCTTAAGCCTGCATGCTGGAATCAACACGTGTCTGCTGCATATGTGTTTTTAAATAGAGAAACTCTGCTAATTAGTTCTGTGCTTTCTAAGGAAGTTAAAGCCATCAGTTTTATGGCGCCTGTTTTGTAAGGTACTTCCAGTAAAGCAAAGGGGGTAACATTGTTGAATTTAACAAACCCCATTACACATGACATTGTTTTCCTCCCATAGTCAATGTGTGCTCAACTCATTAATGGCTTGTCACTTTTTATTGATGGGAAAATCTATGAATATCCCTCAATATCACTCTTTTTACAGTACTGATGAGTGTGCAAAATCACGACCTGCTGTAATCACACAATTACAAAGTGAATGGGCAGTCCTTTCCCCCCCTCCCCTTTCCCAATGAGAACACAAGATGCACAGGATGCTGTTTTAATGAACTGTCACGTCTTCTCGCAAGAACAGCAGAAATCTTGCCCATACAAAATCACAGAAGTAAATCCTATTCTTAAACTGCTAGTTGTGGTTGTGTGATGATTCCATCACATTAGTACTCCATGATTACGGTGACGTGTAATATTTACTGTAATCATTCCACTATATTTCCACTTTCCTCAATAGTGTAATTACAGCATTTTTAGACACTAGTCTGATAAAGACTGATTCAATTGACTTGGACTCAAGTCGAACTTCAGTCACTTCAATGACTCAAATTGGACTTGAATCAACAATAAATGATGTACTGACTCAACTTACGACTTCTATAGCTTTAGCAACTTACTTGCTGGCCTTCGTTCAGTAACATAACACATTCATCTACAGTTGCTCCTCCACATTCACGGCTTTAGCATTCACGGTTGTAACAGCAAATGTGTTAGGCAACGGTCTTGACGTGGAAGGATATTTCTAAAAGCTTTTGAAAAGCTTTGGAAGGATCCTCCAATGGGCAACAGGGACAGGCTGCCAAACAGGCCTGAAGCCCATTGCCTAGTGTGTTTGCTGGTAATTTAAACTTGTTAACCTAACCTTGTTCACATCTTCTTGATTTTCTAGTTATTGAAACTCACACCCACCACCACCACCACCCTTTTTCTGTTAAAATTGGCTCCCAGACTTCAGACTCAAGTTGAGACTTTCCTTGAAAGTATCTTGCAAGGACTTGACTTGAGACAAGAAGGTAGGGACTTGAGACTTGGGACATTATCAGACGATGCAAATAAGGCATCATAAAGACCACACGACATCACCCTTTCACAATCATGTCCTGTGAAAAAAATCATACTTTTTATCAATTGAGCTCCATGGTGCTTTTGTGCCAGCATTTCTGGGATTTGAAACTTTGCACCATTGTATTCACGTGAATGTAGCATCAGTGGCCGGTCCGGAAAGAATGTTTCCAGGTGAGATCATGACATCATGAGATCATGACATCCAGGTAGGTGATGCACCTCACCAGTTTACTTGGGACTTTTTAATGTGTTTAACGTGCTTTTTGTAACTTTAACTTTGTTATTTTTGTTTTTATTTTTGAATTTCCTGTGCTATGTATTCTCACAAGAATATGTGGGATTTCAAATCCATTCGCTTCCTCTTTCGTTGCTGGGGAAGCCTTTTCATCAATAGGAGGTAAGTGTGGCATGGGGAGTTCTTTTGCCAGCATAAAAATGGCAAAGTTATGCTGGCAAAAGAACAGGCTTAAAGGGGGGGGGGCCTAATAAAATCCTTGGAGTAAAAGACTTGAATACTTCACTGCTTTTCAGAATTCTCTGTTTTGTCTTAAACTCTTTCCTCCTTCAGAAATTCTAGCCATGGAATGTCACCCCACTTTTCTGTTAGCAATTTAAATAAGACAAGACTTTAAAATTATTGACTAAATCAAAAAACCATATCAAATACAAACAAACCATGTAAAATTTACCAAATACTGTAAACAGTATTAAACTTAACTCTATTAAACTACAGAGTTTAAACTCTGTTAAGTTTAAAAGAAAGGGAAAATAAATATTTTATATTAGCATCTTTCATCAAATATTTTCCCTTCTTCCCCCCCCCCCCTTAAATTGGCCACTTTAACCACAAAAAGAGCAACTATCTATGTTACTAGCTGGTTAGAACCTTGCAGAGGAACGTCGAGGATATGAGGGCAATCTGAGCAATTTGAAAAGGACTTTTCTACAGTTTAGCCTGGAGTACACCCCCAGCTATGCTCAATTTTCTTGCCCATACCTGACTATCAGAGAAGGTCATTTCTCCTAAATTCCTGCCATTTTCACCCATCAACCACTTCTTCCCTGTTGGTAAAGATTAACTGCAGGGTAGCAAATCCTCTTGTTCCTTCCTCCATCTTCTGAGAGATTAACTTTTCAGCAGTTTATTGGCTGTCAGGCAAGGTTTTATTGGATTCTTCCTTCCTAGCAGAGTTACAGTAGATTTCCTGCAGATTTCATTTGGTGTCAGGGTCACCAAAACCCTTTATTAATGGGTCACCCCTGTAACAGGGGTGTATCCATGAGTGGAGTAAATGTGGACATTGCCCCCACATAAGAATTCTTCCCCCAAATGATTTTTCCTTCCATCCCTATGCCAGCCCCCATTCTGCAACTTTTAGCATTGCAATTGAGCATTTAGAAATACAGCTGTCCCTCTGTATCCACAGATTTGGTATCCATGGATTTAAGTACTCATGGCTTGAAAATATTCTTTAAAAAATAATAATCCACAAACCAAACCTTGATTTTGCCCTCTTATATAAGGAACACCATTTTGCTATGCCATTGCATATAATGGGATTTGAGTATTCACGGATTTTGGTATCCACGGGGGGTCTTGGAACCAAACCCCAGCGAATATGAAGGGACAACTGTACTGTTTAGGTATCCAAAGAAAAGGATATGGCAGAACCCTGCAAAACTCCAACACTAACACTTCACATACTTACTAAAACACTGAACATGTACAAAGAAACTTTTCCATGCATGTACACTTTGTATAATGCAATATTCACCTTTGGTGCACCTATAGCTATGTGTGGAAAGTCATCCTCAGCTTTGGCAGATGTGCTGACACCACCCAGGCATTCAGTGCTTCATCAGAGAAAAGCAAATTTCATAATCTTGGTTTTTGAAAGCAACATGTTTGAAGGAATTTCAAGTGAACAGTTTCTCTACAAGTTTGCAGAAAAATCATGGCACATTAGGCTTTGTTAACAGATCATTGTATTTTAAACTGATTTGCTTTTTGGAAGCTTCACAACATTCTTTCTACATAACATACTTAAAATGATTTAATTGGGTTTTATTTTTCTTATTACCTATGAAAACCTTTCCCCTCAGAAACATCTTTTATTGTGATCCATGCCTAAACCCTTCTCCCTATCCAACTTTTGTCTCTGTCCCCGCCCCTGTGAAAATCATGTTACTACTCCCCTGGTTAGTGAAAGTTTTGTCACCTGTTTCAAGAAAGCATCATCCATGCTTTCTTACTGGGCTAGCTGGTCTATTGTGTGTATGTGTCTATTGTGTGTGTGTGCCTTCAAGTCACCTGTTGACATAGTGACCCCATAAATTTCATTGGGTTTTCTTTTGCAAGGAATGCTCAGAGGTGGTTTTGTCAGTGACTTCTGCTGAAATACAGGCTTCAGCACCTGGTATTCATTGTACACTGCCTAATACTGTTGTATTTTCCCTTTCTTCTTCTGTTTATACCCTTTCAATTAGACTTCTACTCTCAGTTTCATAGATTCACACATAGGTGTTCATTCTTTACATTGTGGATGGGAAATATGTGGCTCCCAAAAATTGTTGGACATCAGCTCCCAACATATCTTATCACTGGCTGTTATTGCTAGGGCTGCAGTTCAACATCTGGTGAGGCACACATTCCCCACCCTTGCTTTACATATAATGGTATTTCATCGTCCCTCTAGCTGGGTCTATAGCTTTGGAACAAGGTGTCCACCTTCATTACAATGCTCCATCTAGAAATTTCATCCCACCAAGTCTCAGCGTCCCTATCAGTTAGAATGTGGGCACCCCACTTCCCTAATATATGTTGCAATACTGCTTACTTGTATCTGATTTGTGGCTCTCCAGATGTGTTGCAACACATAATCTTTAACTGTTAGCCATGACGGATGGGACATCTGAGCACTGTAATCCAATGACATCTATAGGGCCACAGTTTCTATATCTCTGTTGTACCTCACCCCAAAACTCTTCAGAATCTAGCTTCAAGAAACAACCAGGTTTTTCCAGCTTGCAAGTTATCAGACAACATTGATATAATAATAATAATAATAATAATAATAATACCACCTAACCATAACTGTTTCATATGCATGATCACTACTTAGTCACAATTTTGATACTATTGCCATGAGTGTAACTTGCCCCCTAATTACATTAGCAGGCATCAGCTGCATGGGGAGAAGGAGAGCCATTCTGCCAATAATCAGAGCACAGCTGAATGATGTTTCTGTCAGGTTTTGGGGGTTTAGAGGTTACACAAATTTTGTAAGTACTCACTAACCAATGATGTTAATCTGTTCTGCCCCCAAAAGAGCCAATCAACGAGTATGTGCAGGAAAGAGCACTGGAAACATGTCAGCACCTTTGTGAAAAAAACGAGTAATCGCATCCTTGATTGACAGCCAAAAAAACCAAAAAATCCTGAGATTTTAAAGGCATGTAAACCAAAAAAAAAAGGGGGGGAGTTAATTATCACTGACAGGCCATCACATCTTGTGACATACTCATGTGTAAACAATTATCCCAGAATATTCAGGTGAGCATGATAAATCGTGTAAACAGCTAGGGACGAACTCAGGATTGGGAAATCCCAGTTCTCCCCATGATACTTATTGTCGTCTAACTGGCGCCCTGGGATTTGCAGTTGAATTCTCAGCCAGAGCTCCTCTAGTGCGTCATCAAACTACAAACTCCAGGATTCCATAGGATGCACCCGTGGCAGTTAAAATGCAATCATAGAGCCACAATTATGTAGTGTGAAAGGGGCCTTCAACAGCAAAGGAAAAACCACATGTTAAGAGGGTAAGAAAACTGATTTGTCTCAAGGGGCAGGGTAAGAGGAAGTCATAGTTCAACTTCAGATTCTTCATGGAGGTCAAGCATCACATTTAAGTTCCTTTAAATCTGACTAACAGCAGAGCCACTTCTCTGTCAGTGGAAAAAGAGGAGGTGGCACACCGATTCTGCTTGGGAACAGAAGAAGAAACACTTCTCTGGTTAAGAAACTGAAGATCTAAATTGCTCTAAAACGTCTTTTATGTGTGCTTTTCATTCCTTCTTTCCTGCTCTTTTCTACTATGATAACTAATATGGTAATTTACAGTCTTGCCTCCTAACCCTAAACACAAGCATCAGTGGATCCTAATTCCAAGTAAGCAAGCATGTTTACAGTCTTTAGCAGTCAACAGTTGCTTAGTCTTCATTTGTTGCTGCTGCTGTGTGCTTTCAAGTCACTTCCGAATTATGGGACCCTAAGGCTAACCTATCATGGGGTTTTCAGAGGGGTATTTTCCTTTTCCTTACTTGAAGACTGAGAGATTGTGACTTGCTCAAAGTCACTCAGTGGGTCTCCATCGCCAAGCAAGGATTTGAACCCTGGTCTCCAAGTCATAGTCCAACGCTCAAACCACACAGGAGTGGAAATCATGCAGCCCTATATATACCAACATTTCACAGATGAAGATCCCACCCCCTCCTCTTCTCTCTCCCTCAGTGAGTTAATTGAGTGCAAACTACTTTTATACTTTGAATCCAGTTTGCAGCAATGGAAGTAAGCTGAGGACAAAAGGAGAAAGTATGAGAAGGAAAGAGAAACTGGGACATTTTTAAAAGCAGCTGGCAAAGTAGGATGATAGAGGATTAATTGGGAATGTACCAATATGTAACCTTCCAGATGTTGATGGACTGCAATTCCCAGCATTCCTCACCATTATCTATGCTAGCTAAGACAGCTGGGACTTGCAGTCTGACAACACCTGGAAGTCTGCATGATTCATAGCCCTGCCTTAGCAGTATGTGTATTAGTAACAGCAGTTCAGTTGTGGCTTCCCTGCCAGAACAGAAATCGGACTTTAGGAATGCTGATTGGCTAAATGCTGCAAACTGTGTGTTGTTTGAGATTGTTATGAGACAAAACCTGGAGAAATGAGCTCACTAGAGGTTGTGTGAGTATTGTGTGGAACGAAGAACAAGATCTGTTCAGTACTATCAGTCAACACTCTTTTCCAGAAGATGACCTATTGAACATTTCCAGGAATAGCTGTGCCAAGCTTCTCAACTGCTTTCTTGGAAATACTCTCAAGAAAAGTGGCTTCAGGCCAACATCGATGTACAGAAATCCTGGAGTGGATCGAGGGATATAGTTAGATGTGGAGACGGCTGCCTTTCAACAGCTGCCATTTCAGGATTTGGAACTGTGAGCTTAACTGGGATGAATAGCTTTATTGGGAAGAGGGAGAGAGGATGTGTATGATCCTATTTATAGAAAGATCATAATTACTCTTGACATTGAATACTAGAAAGGAAATACCATACATCCAGGTTTGTTTGTTTAATTCATAATTATTTTTTGTTTAAAAAATATTATTTATTGTGGAAGATTTTGTCATGAACAGAGGCCAAAGGTAAGGGATTGAAACCCTAAAAGATTGGATTATTGTTCCCACCATGCCAATCAAAATGAATGTAAGCAAACAATATACTGTAATTTTGGATTTGATCTAGCATAAAAAGTGTGGAATATTCTGCTTTGTTATTAATGACTATCCTGATGAATTACTGGTAAAAGCCTTCTTGTTTTAGTAAGGCATTTATATGTAATTTTTAATTCATTGTTTTAATCTCCCTTTTGAATATATAAAATATTTTTACCCGTGTGGTAATATTATCATCTCTTGTTGTTTTTATATTTTAATAGTGTGTTTTCTTTTAAATTTTGAGAATGAATTAAATTGCTAAAGTTATGTTGTTAGCTGCCTTATATTTGTGGCAGGAGAGTAAAGGAATACATGTTTGAAAGTAAAAATAATAAAACATAATTGTATTTTTTTAAATGTAAGCAACAACAACTAACAACTAATAATTATAGAGCTGCTATTATACAGTTGTTGTTGTTGTTGTTGTTGTTATATAATTAATAAAAACCACAAACCATAATAAACCCAAACCAGAACAAGAAATTATTATTATTTATTAATATAAAGCATACTGAAATAAACCCAAACCAGAACATAAATGTAATAAATTCAGCATAAAGCAGAATATATTAAAATAACCACACAGTCAACTGATATTATGTACTCTTCAAAAAGCTGGGGTGGTTTTGTTTTTAAACCTCTGTATGTGTTCATCCTTGTGGGAGCAAAGAAACAAATAATAAGGCTAAAAAGCACAGGGCAAAAAAACACAAATGAGCAAATTGTTCATATTAGAAAACTGTACAATACATATTGACAAAATACAGTAATGTGCATTACTAGTAAGCTACAAAGCCAAGCACAATGCTGCTAACTTTGACACCGAACGTTAAAATGAATAATTTATCCTTCTGTAGCAATTTCCAAAGAGGTAGCTATATATTTTTCTCACATCTGCGGAAGTCTACTAAATTCCACAAAAATGTAAGAATACAGTCAGCCCTCCTTATCTATGGGTTCTGCATCCAGAGGTTCAACCAAGAACAACTTGAAAACATTTGGGGGAGGGAGAATTCCAAATAGCAAACCTTGTTGTTCACCTTTTTATATAAGGGACACCAATTTACCACGCCATTATATATAATGGGAGTTGAGCATCTACGGATTTTGTTATCTGTGTGTGGGGGTCCTAGAACCAAACACCCAGCAGATACCGAGGGCCTACTATAGTCATAGACATAGACATAGAATAATAGAGTTGGAAGAGACCACAAGGGCCATCCTGTCCAACCCCCCTGCCTTGCAGGAATATGCAACCAAAGCAACCAAGGTTTATTAGAATCATAGAATCATAAAATTGTAGAGTTGGAAGAGGCCACGAGGGCCATCCAGTCCAACCCCCTGCCATGCAGGAAATCACGATCAAAGCATCCCCAACAGATGGCCATCCAGCCTCTGTTTAAATACCTCCAAGGAAGGAGACCCTTGTATTAGCTATTGTATTAGCTTTTACAATAACTTGATTCTAAGAGCTGCAGCCTTTAAAGCACAATAAGATTCCTTATTGTTTATATTTCTGTGTGCTTTTATGTTTGCTTCTGTTGTCACGTTGCCTGCTGAGATACACATTACATTTGTCTTGATTTCACTCAGTGCAATTGTTCACTATAATAAGCACCTGTATTCCATTACAGTGGACAATTTGTGGACACCCGGGGAGTGGCAGCTTTGTGGCAGCTGCATCTAAAATGTCCACATAAATATTCCCCACTAGTAGAACCTAAAAAATAAAAAGCAAACCCAAACCCTACCATCAAATAAGTTCTCAGAACCTGAAGATGGGGAAGGGGGGGGGTTCCACCTGGGTGGCACAGGTGATGGTATTTCTGCCCAGTTCCAATGAAGTGAAGGGTGAAACCCTCACAGATGTGTGGAGTCCTCATGTGTGCCTTAGCTTTGTGATCCCTGTCATCCATCTGCTAGGTTTTTATTCAGGCAATCAATCTACAATTAAGCAATGTTCATAGGATCTTAGAGTTGGAAAAGACCACAAGGGCCATCCAGTCCAACCCCCTGCCATGCAGAAATAAACAATCAAAACATTCCCGACAGATGGCCATCCAGCCTCTGTTTGAAAACCTCCAAATAAGGAGACTCCACCACACTCCAGGGCAGTGTATTCCACTTCCGAACAGCTCTTATGTCAGGAAGTTCTTCCTAATGTTTAGGTATAATCTCTTTTCCTATAGTTTGAACCCATTGCTCCATGTCCTAGTCTCTGGAGCAGTAGAAAACAAGCTTGCCCTATCCTCAGATGGATAAAAGATGGTTAAAAGCAGATGGAGCTTTTAACCAGGCGGGTGCTGGGTTTCCCCCTCCTCTTGATGTGCTTTTAAACCTCTCTCATATTTTAATTATTCTGTTTTATGTTTGTTATAGTCATTTCATATGATTCTAATCTTAGCTATCTTTTTTTTTTATCTGATTATATTGTTAGCTGCCTTCCATGCCCATGCAGGGTGTGCATAGAGGTAGAGTACAAATCTAATTGATTAATTTAGTTTGAGCTCATGTACCTCTGAGTATTCCTTGCCTAAGAAAACCCTATGAAATTCATGGGGTTGCTGTAAATCAATAGGCAACTTGAAGGCACACACACATGCATACACAGATACACCCACAAGAAGTCAGGAGCTGGAGCTGTCAGAGTTGAGACAGTGCACACACTGATTATGTCCAAAGGATCTCATCAATGTATCAGGCCAGCTAGCTTTGCAACTAGTTTAACACCTCTGGTACACCTATGAGTCTTCACTTTCCTGCTGCTGTCTTCCAGAAGCCTATTTAGAAAGGTGACAGCTACAGTCTACAACTTAAATCTGTAGCTCTGTTAAGTGCTGCTGCTTGAACAAGGGTAAACAGAAGATAACTTGGCTCACTAAAAACAATAGCTGTAATAAAGAGAATTTATTCATCTGGTAGCTTCTACTCCTAGCTGTGGGATACTAGTTTCCAGAATCCCTTAAGATTTTTGTGAACCTCAAGGAAAACCCATTCGAGGGAAGGCATCATTGAAAAGCAATAAGGAATGTCAACCGATATGATGTTTTCCAAATAATATTTCATCAAGAGGAAAATGCTCAGAGATATGGAAAGCAGGAGGGCTGGTGAGAAGATTTAAAAGTATTAGTTCCTGAGACGGATAGTTTAAAGGATGGCTGGCAAGTTTTCTGTTTCTCAGAGGATCTGCAGCATTCTTCTTTCCAGGGATTTTTTGTTTTCAGTCACCAGACAAAACAAATCTGCAAAACATATTTTAAGTATGGCTTCTTAACAGAAAACTCTTAATTCCTGTTACAGATCATCATGACCCATTGGGTTTTTCTTGTCCTGTACAGCATATTGGGCAGTGGACCAAATATGTTGTGTACACCCAAGCTCTGAACTGTCAGCCTTTCCAGATAGACTTATAGCCATGAGACTGAAGAATTTTTTAATAAATGAAACTCAAGTACTGCATTATCTATTGACTACCTGTGGGCTTTCTCTTAATGTACTGCATTCCTATTTTTAAAAATAATATGTATGCAATGGGTTTCTGTGAAGATCTAGCCTAGGCAAATGTAATTTGTGGCTCTTCCGATATGAAACTGCATTTCTCATTTTCCCTAGAGAGTACAAAGGTTGGAATGTTACTTTTAAGAAAAATTAATATAATAACAAGCTGGAACATGTCCAGAGGAGGACAACCAAAATGGTGAAAGGTCTGGAAGCCATGCCCTATAAGGAACGGCTTAGGGAGCTGGGTATGTTTAGCCTGGAGAAGAGAATGTTAAGAGAGGACATGATAGCCATGTTTAAATATTTGAAAGTATGTCATATTGAAGATGGAACAAGCTTGTTTTCTGCTGCTCCAGAGACTAGGACACGTAGCAATGGATTCAGACTACAGGAAAAGAGATTCTGCCTGCTGTTCGACTGTGGAATACACTGCCTCAGAATGTGGTAGAATCTCCTTCTTGGGGTTTTTTAAACAGAGAATGGACAGTCATCTGCTGGGAGTGCTTTGATTGTACAGTAGGACCCCCTTATCCTCTAGGGATTGGTTCTGGAGGGGGGCATAGATACCAAAAACTGTGAATAATAGTGAACACCATAGAAAATAATGGGACTTCCAGTTTAAAATATCATAGAGTTGCCTTGGAGGACCTAGAAAATGGCTAGAGAGGACACATTTTCTAGGAAAACTCTATAGTAGGTGTGCTTTTTGTGTCCTGTGGATAATTGTATCAGTAGATAATGAATCAGTGGATATGGGGGTCCTACTCTATACTCCTGCATGGCAGGGGATTGGACTGGAGGGCCCTTCTGGTCTCTTCCAACTTCATGATTCTATGAAACCTACTCCAACAGTGGCTGGTTTGGGCTACCCAGTTCTTTCTCAACATCAGTTCTCTTCATCTATAATACAGCCACAGTGATTCTATGAACATGCTAAAGCCATTCATAACTGAACATTGGCAGGATGATGGTCCTTGTCATTATTCTTTAAAAAATATCATTCCAGACACTGAGCCAGCATGGGCAAATATGAAGAATGATGGGATTTGTAGTCCAAAAGTAACTGGAGGGTTGCGCGTGTGTGTGCGCGCACACACACACCCCTATCTAGTTTCCTCCTTACTAGGTGCTGATGGCATGGGTGGGTGAACCCTTTGTGTGGTCAGTGTGGTAAATAGTCAGCTGTCACCACAGTTAAGAACCATTCAAACTAGATACTGTATTTTTAAAGCAAAACTAAGAAACAACATGATAAACCATGTCTTAAGCAGCTGCAAGTTTGCCTGGCATTTGCAAGTTTGCCTGGTGTTTGATGGTATTATTCTAGTTTAATTGCACAAGGAAATTCCTGCAAACTTACTATAGCATGAAATTTCATGGACTATAGCTCAGTTTTAAAGCTGAAGCTGTAATATGCTGGTTAGTCTTTAAGGTGCTACAGGACTCTATGGCTGCAACTGTTCTTTGTGTGCACACAGCTACACAGCACACAGATCCACACAACTAGCCCTCTGGAAATTCCTGTAGACCTGTGAAATAAAGGATGCTGTGTTTCTGTCTCAGGAATGGCTTGACTCTGGTAGAGCCTGATATCTTCATTGCACAGTGCAAGCTGCTTCAGGATTCATATGCCCATCTATATCATGGAAACACAGCTATTTTGCTATATCTACTCTCTGCAGAAACTTTATGCTACATTATATTACCTACCACATATTCACACAGCAAAATTCACACAAACATATCAAACACAGTAGATAGTATATATATATATTGGTCTGGGGGAGCTTTGGGACAACTTTACCATTGAGCCTGTGGGGAGCTGAAATCCAAAACATCTGGAGGGTTGAAGAAGGTTCCAGACTGCCATACATAGAATGGAATATGGGGAACTTCTTATATTCTTTGTTCTGTGCCTTCAAGTCAGCTCCAACTATAGTAACCCTGTCACAATTGCTTAAGGAATTTAATTGCTTAAGGGTTTTCCTGGCAAGATTTAACACACATTGGAAACTGCTTAATGCAGTGTGGATGTGTAAATTGCTATTGCTTAAAACAATTTGTAAGCTGCTCTGATAGCCTTGTGGCTGAAGAGCGGGGTACAAATAAATAAATAAAATAAAGTGTGGCCATTGCCTTCCTCTAAATAAATGGCTTACCACACGCCAAAGAAAAGCAGTAGCACAGCAGGAAGGTTCTGTCTTCCATGCTAACTTACTACATGACATCATCATTCTTCTGGTGTTCTTTCATTCCAATCCCAAGGGTGACAAAGGTAAAACCAAATCTTTTTGGTAATGGGTTTTCCAGTTAGCAAAAAGACATGGTTTTACCTCAGTCCCCCTTGGAACCGGAATGAAAAAACACAGGAGGAACAAAAATGTCATGCAGTAAGGCAGCAGGGAAGATGGAACCACTGTGCTGCCACTTTTCTTTGGAGTGTGGTAAGCCCTAAGACTGAGAGAGTGTGATGTGTCCAGTGCCACCCAGTGGGTTTCCATGGCTGAGCAGGGATTCATACACTGATCTCCCAAATTCCTCATGTAACAGTCAAACAACCACACCATATTGGCTCCCTACTTTCTATATTGTTTATGCATTTATGGATGTATTTGTGTTTGCCTTTTCTTCATCCCTGAGACTCAAGGTGGTTTACAAAAATGAAAGCAGGTACAGGTAAAAATTCACATCACTGAAACATACAAAAATTAAAATGTAATTAACCTATTAATAGAATTTAAAACAATTTAAGAGAGAATGGGAATCAAGCAGAAAAGGATTTAATAACAAATTTATTAACGGCAGCAAGATTAATTATAGCAAGATACTGGAAAATTCAAATAAATGTACAAGTGGAGGAGTGGTATAAAGAAGTTTGGAAAATGGCAATAAATGATAAGTTGACATGTAGAATTAAAGTAAGAAGAGGAATATGGAATAAAAGTGATTTTGATAAAATTTGGAAAGTATTTGTTAAAAAAGTATTACAAAGGATGGAGGTTACCTCCACGAGAAGAAATGAGATTCTGGAAAGATTAGGTAAAGGATAATGGCTCCGGTGAAGGGGAGCACTGAGGTGTTGGGGGGGGTAGTGGAATTAATATTGTTGAAAAGAATTATAGTAAAGAACTTATGTTAACTTTTGAAATTAGTTAGAGATATTGTTATGTTATGTTTATGGTAATATTATGTGCTCTAGTAAATAAGTATTGATTCGATATTATAATGTATGATTACAAAATTAATTTTAATTTTTTTTAAAAAATAAAACAATTCAAAAGACTGCCCACTAAAAAAACAATTCAGCACATTATTAAAAGCCCTTTCCTCATGAATACTCAGTTGCCAAAGGCTGTCAAAACAAAAAAAAACAAAAAAATTGCCTTCCACCGGAAGGACAACTTGGAGGGCACCAGTCTAGCTTCTCTAAGAAGGAAATTCTAGATCCCAGGAGCAGCTGCTGAAAATCCCATCCTCTGTTGCCATGAGAGGTACCTGCGAGAGCGGTGGGATGAAGAGAATGACCTCACCAGAAGATCTCAAAGCTCAGGCAGGTATATATCGGAGAATATAGTTCTTCGGCTATGAAAGTAATACCTGTGTAGGGATTTCGTCTAGAGTGAAGTGGGCCTCCCATAAATGTTTTTTCTCCTTTCACTTTAACAAGTTCAGCTACCGTACTTAGTTGCCCAGCTTTGCTTACTGGCAACTCACCTGAGTTACCCCCATAACAAGGCCATTAGAGATGTTCTTTTCTTCCTCCCTGTGAATCTCTACTCAAAATGTTGTATTATTTATAGCACCAGAGATAACTCACTCTCTTTCTTTCTTTCTTTCTTTCTTTCTTTCTTTCTTTCTTTCTTTCTTTCACACCCTTCACATTTGTCATCTACCTTGTCCACAACTTAATCTGCTATACAGGGAAATCCAGAACTTGTGGAACAAATAGTAAATGAATTGCAGTTTAGTCTACTAGTTATTCATTTTTCACAGTTAAATGTTCTCTTTTCTGAGACATAGGGCCCATCTAAACGGTCAAATAAACCTCATAGAATTTGCTGGGAATCCTATGAGATCCTGCACCAATAGCAATAGCACTTTTATTTCTATACCACTTATCAATGCCAAAGTACTCCCTAAGTGGTTTATAATGTGTTAGCTAATTGCCCCCAGCAAGCTGGGTACTCATTTTACTGATCTACGGAAAGACGGAAGGCTGAGTCAACCTTCAAACCCTCTGGGATCGAACGTACAACATTGTGGCTGCAGTACTGGCATTTAACCACTGCGCCACCAGGCTTGAAAATATTTTTTTTTAAATCCAAAAAGCAAACCTTGCTGTTTGACTTTTTATGTAAGGGATACCATTTTATTATGTCATTGTACACAATGGGACATGAGCATCCAAAGATTCTGTTATCCATGGGGGTCCTGGAACCAAACCCCAGCAGATACTAAGGACCCACTGTACTTATATTTCAAGGGCTCCATAAAAGATCTCTCTGGCTCGAGGTCTAAACGCCATTGAGCATTAAAAAGTTGCAACTAGGGTGCCCAGATCTCAGGGGCTGGACCCTCTTCTCCGGTTCTCAGGGCAAGAGTGGAGGTGTCTCACAGTAAGAGTGCTGCCTTGAAAAGTGTGCATATTCCTCATTTGGTAGATGTTAGCTGGCATTCTATTAGGGAAATACATATGTGTACATTAACCATAAGTGTGCATATGTTCCTTTTTTTATCACTGCCGAGGTTGGCATTCACTTCCTCCTCCACAACCAATCCCCTTGACCTACCATACCTCTGCTGAAACCCTTCCCATGGCCAATCTGTGACTGGCAGGGAGCAGGAGAACAGCATTTAGCTATGTCCTCACAGCCAGAGGATCCTAACAGAACTCAGCAGCTGAAGTAATCTCTTCATGTCTGGCTACAAGGACAGCCAGATGCTGTTGCAACCCTTCCCACTCCCTGTCAGGTATGGATTGACCATCGGAGAAAGTTTCAGCAGGGCTACAGTTGGTCCAGGGTTGTGGTGGTAAATGGCTTAGTATGTGAACCTACATGCATACTGAGCCATGATGAGGCCTTGATGTTTTAATTTAAATAGCATACCCTGTGCAACTGTAGTTGATGATTAATGTATCATGCTTAATGACTTAGGGACTATCCCTTGTAACACCATCCTTCTAATACCACAAGGGCCAACTTCCCATGACATCATAGGAGATTGTTCCCATATCTCGGGTTTTGAGGCTTTAATCTCAGAACCTGGGATAGTCCTGAACTGGCAACTCTAGGGTAGTCACCAATGGCTCCTCTTCAACCTGGAGAGAAGTGACCAGCGGGGTGCCACAGGATTCTGTCCTGGGGCCAGTGCTATTCAACATCTTTATCAATGACTTGGATGAGGGAATAGAGGGCATTCATATCAAGTTTACAGATGACACCAAATTAGGAGGGTAGCTAACACCCCAGAGAACAGATACAGAATTCAAAATTACCTTAAAAGATTAGAAAGCTGGGCCAAAACTATCCAAATAAATTTCAACAGGGAGAAATGTAGGATATTACACTTAGGGAGAATAAAGCACAGATATAGGATGGGTGACACCTGGCTTGATGGCAGTACATGCAAAAGGGATCTAGGAGTCTTTGTGGACCACAAACTGAACATGAGTCAGCAGTGTGCCATGGCAGCTAAAAAAGCCAATGCAATTCTAGGCTGCATCGGTGTCTAGATCAAGGGGACAGTGTCTAGATCAAGGGGAGTATCAGTGCCACTCTATTCTGCTTTAGTCAGACCTCACCTGGAATACTGTGTCCAGTTCTGGGCACCACAGCTCAAGAAGGATATTGACAAGCTGGAATATGTCCAGAGGAGGGTGACCAAAATGGTAGGAGGTCTGGAAGCCATGTCCTATGAGGAGTGGCCTAGTGAGCTGGGTATGTTTAGCCTGGAGAAGAAAAGATTAAGAGGAGACACAATAGCCATGTTTAAATATTTGAAGGGATGTCATACTGAGGATGGAACAAGCTTGTTTTCTGCTGTTCCAGAATCTAGGGCACATAGCAATGGACATAAACTACAGGAAAAGAGGCAGGAAGGCAGAAAAAGCAGAAAGGCAGAACATCAGGAAGGCAGAAAAGAGATTCCATCAGGAAGGCAGAACTTCCTGATGGTAAGAGCTGTTTGGCAGTGGAATGCACTGCCTCGGAGTATGGTGGAGTCTCCTTCTTTGGAGGTATTTACGCAGAGGCTGGGTGGCCATCTGTCGGGAGTGCTTTGATCGTGTGTTCCTGCATGGCAGCGGGTTGAACTGGATGGCCCTTGTGGTCTCTTCCAGCTCTACAATTCTATAATTCTAGTTACAACAAACAGTAAATATATTGGGGGGGGGGGATAGGGAGAGAATAATCCCAATCTTTTCCCCAAATTAGGTTGTCTGCTGTACTGTTCTTTAGCACTGCATGCATTATAAAAACCACCTCTTTTATCACAAGGCTAGCTGTGAAGTTTAGACAGTTGCTTGTGTGATAAATTTGATCCAATTTTGGATGCTACACTGCATTGGGGAGGGGGACGCTGGTAAGTACATGGTTAGCAGATGACCAGGGAAATAATACCTCAGGCCTCCAGGGGCCCATTCACACAACTCGGTTATAGTACTATAATTTCCCCTTAAGTGTCATGCCAACACCCTTTAGAATCCTGGGATTTGCAGTTTAGAGAAAGGTACTTGGAATTTTCAGTCAGAGAGCTCTAGTGCCTCTCCAAATTGTAGAGGACCCCAGAATTCCACAGAAAGCAGCCAGGGGAGTAAAAGGGAAAGCATAGTAGTGCAATATGAGCCCTATTAGATAATGATTGTATGATTATCCTGGATGCTAACTGAATTTTTATTAAAATCTCACATTGGGCCCATCTACATGACCAGGGGGAGGAGTACCTCATAGTAATTGCATTTCGCACCAGCAGCTACATGTCTTAACAGTGTTTTTGGCCTCAGATAAGCTTCGCATGCCAGATGGCGGCTGTGAATGATTTGCTTGCGTTAGTTCTTCACCGTCATTATTTTTTAAAAAATGTCATCTAAGGTGCACTAGAGTGATATAGCAATTTTTAAATTTAACAAGAAAGCAAAACAAAAAAACCTTCACCCCATTGTATTGCCTTTGCGATTGCTGAAGTGAAAATCCAACATGGTGGCAGTGGGCGCTTGCCCTGTTAGCATGCCCTAGCCCCACTCTCGTCTGGCCAATCAGCTTTCCACTTCCCTTTGAATCACTTGTTCTAATGAGCAGGAATGCGCACATCCCTTGCCGTATCTGTGGATGCGTGTGTGTGTGTGTGTGTGCGTGTGTGCATGTGCTGACTGTAGTCATACTGTTTGGAAGATACTGACTTTGAAAAGAAGAATCAAGTGATACTTCAGGCTTTCCCTAAACTGTATTTTAGGTTTCTACACCAGGCTGTAAAATTATGGCTTTGTGTTTGGCTCTGGGATGGTCCATGACAAGCCAATCTCTACCTTCCACTGTGGTGTTGGCAGTGGCTGCATCTATACAAATTATTATTAGTATACAAGGAACTTTATTAAGTGCACGAGGATAGATCCTTGTCTTGGTGAGCTTTCTTTCAGTCTAAAATTTGATATAAGGGAAATGGGAGTTTGCTATACCCCAAATTCACAAATGGGGATGGACCACCACCCATCAAAATGTCCTACTATTTTCTTCCTCTGAGTTGCTCTGTATGGTCTTTATAATTCTCTCCCACTCACCCCAAGAGTTGAACAAGAATTTCCCTTTCTTTCCACTTCAAAGCAAGTTTGCAGCCATCTGAGAATCTGTGGAGTATTTTTTTACAGTAGAAAGAAGGACAGCAATACAAAGAAAGACAGTTAGGGCCAGAAGCACCTGAGCAGAATCAATTGTGCAGGCAGGTTGCTGCTTCTCTAAATTTGGCTGGTGTCAACACAGCCCACAGTGTTGCTTTCTCCCTTAACACTGATTGCGCCAGACATTGCCCTTGGAAGTGCTGCTCTCAGAAACTGATCCTCCTGCCCATGTCTAATTAGGAGTGAATTCTCACTCTGCCTGTGGGCTTCAGCTAGATTAAAACTGAAGGGAAAATGCTCCTCTGATTCATGTACTTGGAATCTGGAATATCCCTAGTGATTTCTAAGAAATCATTTTTGGTTAATACTACTGGAAATAAAACCAGGCTGAATGTCTGGAGGGGATTCAACAATGTGCCCATGAACAAATTTGATGTGGGTACATGAGAGCCAGCATTGTGTAGAGGTTTGCATGCTAAGCTACAACTGGAGACCAGGGTTTGAATCCCCTCTCAGCCAGGGAAACCCACTGAGTAACCTTGGGCAAGTTGCACTCTCTCAGCCTCAGAGGGAGGGAAAGGCAAACTCCCTCTGAACAAATCTTGCCAAGAAAGTGTCATGATAGGTTTGCCTTAGGGTTGCCATAAACCAGAAACAACTTGAAGGCACACAACAACAATACATAGTATATTTGGATCTTGATGTGCACTAGACTATAGGAGAATGTAGAAATGGCAAAGGAGCAATTATAACTGATGGTGTTATTTATGACTTCATGATAGGTTGTCACCCTATTAGTGACATACATGACACAAATTAAGCCTGCATATGCCTGTTATTGTTTGTTGTGAAGGTCAGAATTCTCTACTTCACTAGTGCAACGACTAAACCCCCATGAAAACTTACCTTTTTCATGCTACCTCTTCCCACCCGCTACTGGCACAGCTATATAGTGGCTGGGGGAGAGCAGGGGAGAGCTGAGAAGTGTCTGCCTATGTGATTATAGTCAGATGTACAACAATAATGGCATCCTCCAGGATCTCCTGCAGGTCTCTGGAGGTCTTGGAAGATGGTGTCAACACTGTGCATCTGGCTGAGCCACATAGCCTGAAGCTCCTTAGCCATACCCTGCTCTCCATCAGCCATTACATGGCTGTGTTGGGGGGAGAGGCAGCATGAAAAACGTGGGCTTTCAAACAGGGAAGGCAGAAGGCATAGCATGATTCTGCCTGGTGGAACTTTCTGCTATGTCTCCTCAGTGCAGGATCTTGGCCACTTTTGGACTCCTGCCTATTAACTCCCCCCACTCGTGAATACGTATTCTTTCCCTCTGTAACATTTTGTCTCTTTTCCCTCTCTGTTTTTAAGACAGTGAACACCCTCTTTCAAATGGGTCAGTATGATATACACTTAACAGTGGTGTCAACAAATTTGACTAAACATGCCTGATTGTTTATTGACTGAACAATGCATTTACATGTTGCTGGCCATAATGATGTCACAGCCAGTTGTCTTAACATTGTGTGTGTGTGTGTGTGTGTGTGCAGACACATAAATAATTTGTATCATCCTTCTCTTGCCTCTCCACTTGTAGGATTTAAATTCTTGTTCTATATACTTTCTGAAATTCTCCCCACATCCGCACTTGGACTTTACACTATAATGTAAATATTTTTATGTGTGGTCCCTACCTTTTCCAATTGACTCAAAAGCTTCAGGGAGGCTTGTTGTTGTTGTTTTCCCATCTTTCTCCCAATATAGGGACTCAAGGTGTCTTGGCAACACTTGCCCTGAAAAGAGAACACTGGAAGCTTATCACATTTGGTAATATTTGAATTAATTTACAAGTCTGTAGAAATGCACATAGAGTTTAAACACTCAACAAACCAATATACTGTACTGGCCTACTTCAGATCTTCAGAGGCTGTAAAGTCCAAAAGCTTCACTCTCTCCTTTTTCTTTTTTTCTTCTCAGTGCTTCTCCTGAAAACAACCAGGTATTTCCTCCATTTTCCATCAGTCAGAGATGATTGACGAGCCCCAACTCTTGCTGGAGGATTAATAGTAAGGGTGGGTCATCTTCTGCAGACCTAGGGCAGGGGAGACAAGGGGCAGATCAGGATCTACTGGGACCTAGAAGATCCAGGATTGAGTCATCACTGAACCATAAAACTCACTGAGTTTTTCTCAGCCTAGCCTACTTCACATGTTTTTCCTGAGGAGAAAGTAAGTATGAGTGGAGCCTTTAGCTCAATGATGTGATATAAATGTAACAGAGAGTGCTGTAGTGTCTTAAAAACTATTATGGCTTGATATAGTTTCTGGAAGCCAGACCTCATCTCATCAAACACATAAAGTGACCTCATTACTTCCTAAGCTCATATGTGTACAGATACTTTGTTTTGGATTGGGGGGTGGGCTGTTCCAAAGGGCCAACCCCACCAACTTTCCTTTCTTCATTTTATCCCTTTTTGCATAAATATGCTGTTAAATTCATAAATCCTAAATACATTCTTGCCACAGTTTCTTGATTGGCTAACTCTTGGTTATCTTTCATTTACCTTTGTCATCACTCTGTGTTGGTTTGCCACAGGCTCTATTACATAAAACAGTCTGCTTTATCCACAGTAGTGGAAAGAACAGAAGGAAGAATTCCATAATGACATAGGAAATAAATGCTATAAATTATACCAGGAACACAATTTTCCAAACAGGTGCAAGGTATTATAAAGGTAAGACTGTAAATACAATATGTCCCTGTTCCTGTGAAATGATGACAGAGTGCAGGAAGAAGAGGGAAGCTTTCTTAAGCTCATGTCAGTGCATTCATCTGGAGAGGAGAAGTATTATGTAGTTTTGTGAGCAACAAAGTTCTCTTCTTATAAAAATGCAGCTGTACTTTTTGTTCTACTTTTTAGAACACAGCATAATTTGGATATTTGAATTCTTCCTAGGAAGAATTAAACTTATAAGAGGAGGGCTTTGTGGGGTCAGTAGATATTTATTTCAGAATCTTTACCCTTCTTTCTGTGATAAGTAGATTCAAGGCAACTTAGAAATAAGTAGCCATGTTGGCTGCAGGACATTTGGAGTTGTAGATTATCAGAAGCAGCAAATATGGCATGATTACAACAACACAATACCGTGAAAGGGCTTCCCTATCACACAACATCGTCCCCTTGTGTTCTCCAAGCATTTCATTCCTGTGAAAAAGGCATTCTTTTTTTATTAATGGGTCAAGCCGTCAATTGATCACTGATGGTAGTTTTTTCATGGTATTGCCAGCATATGAAACCGCATCCCATTATGCTCTCATGAATACAGCATCAATGGGCAGTCCCTGCCAGAACACCTCTGGGTGAGAACGCAAAAACTAGGTACTGGCTCTTTTTTGAACCCCTGTTTTGCTGGTAAATCTTTAAGTGTGTTTCAGTACTCGTGTGTTCATCTTCTTTGTTAATTTTGGTGTTTTTAGACTTTTAAGCACACTCGCTTCTTCTCATGAGAACCGCTGAGACCACATGCTCTGGCAAACACAGAAGTAAACAGCACTAGCGGTCATGCTCCGATAATGCTGGGGCTGCTCTTTCTCATTATTACAGCAACGTGTGATGAAAAGGGTTATTATGCTGGGACACCTATGCTTTTAAATATAGTGGGACAAAAATGTTTTTAGACACTCATCTGATAATCTCCATAGTCCAAGTAACTTTTCTAAACTGTAATATCTCACAACCAGAGATTATAATAAAACAGTAGTCTCTGAATTAAAAAAAAAATGTTCACTAGACTAAAACAGAGGGCCCAAATACTCTAAAGGCACCAGATCCTGTCTGATCTTAGAAACTAAGCAGGTTAATCCCTGGTTAGTACTTGGATGGGAGACTACCAACAAATACCAGGTGCTGTAGGCTATATTTCAGAGGAAGGAACTGGTAAACCACCTCTGAGTCTTCCTTGCCTAAGAAAACCCTATGAAATTCATGGGGTCACCATAAATTGACAGGTGACTTGAAGGTACATAGAACAAAACAGTTTTAAGAAAAATTGGCTATGAGAAGAGCAGTTAAAGCTCTTTTGTATGCCTGCTCCAGAGTTTAAATGGCATGACTAAAAAGACCTTCTTTTTTATCCACAGCAACTATTATTATGCTCAGAAACAGAAACCGGGGACAGATTTAATGAGGAAGAAGTGGTTCCTAAAATATGCTGTCCCATACCATTTAGGGCTTTAAAAGCCAATGTCCACACCTTAAAGTGAGACCAGAAATAAATTGGAAGCCAGTAAAACTGGAACAAATTTGGCCTTTTGTCATTCCCAGACAAAGCTCTGGCCAGAGTATTCCAAAATAAGGTGAAGAGTTGGGCCAACCAGGTATAACAGCATTTTCAATTGAGCATTATTATATAACATCTGCTTGAAACAGTATAGATCACTGATTCTTATCAAGCCTCATAGTGGCAAAACCACAATTGTCACAAGATGAGATGGACTTGGCGATATGGGTACCTGGTCAAGATTGTCTTGGCCTGAAGTCTAGGGTGTAGTGAAATGTCCATGTGCATCCCATATGTAGAGAAGCACCTAGGAGCACCTGCTCTACCACAAGAACAGAAAGGTTTTTTTTTAAAAAAAAAATCAGAACAAATCAATGCTTATAGAAAGAAAACACTTTTTCAACAGTTGTGAGTTTCCTACTGATACCTGCAATCTTCAATTCATTTAATTTTTACAGATACAACAGTCCTTACAGAGTGACTAGTAGCTGTCATGTCTATACTCTGACTATGACTGCTACAACTTCTACTTCTTCTATTACTACTATTTATTTATTTATTTATTTATTTATTTGTGTCCCCCTTTTTCCCAATGCGAGACTCAAGGTGGCTTACAAAAGGTAAAACATACACAGCCAATACATTTACATCATACATAAGTTAAAAATATGACTGAACAATCAATAAAATTAAAAACAGTTAAAACACAGCAAGGTAGGTGCCAGTCTAACCTCTTCCAGGAAGGGAGTTCCAGAGCCTGAGAGTCATCACCAAGCAGGCTCCCATGTTCCCACCAAGTGTACCCATGAGATTGGTGGGACACAGACAAGGGCCTCTTCAAGAAGTTCCCAAGACATGGGCAGGATCATATAGGGAAATACAATCCTTTAGATAACACAATTCGGTGCTGTATAGGATTTAATAGGTCATAAGTAGCCCTTTGAGTTGTACCCAGAAACAGACCTTCAGCCAATGGAACTGCTGCAATAAGGAAGTTGTGTGCTCCTTGTAACCAAACCTGGTTAACAATCTGGCTGCACCTCCTTAGAACAGCGAAGTTTCCAAATCCTCATTAAAGGGTGCAAATCTAACACCATGCACCATGTTAGAGTAATCCAAATGGGATGTAATTAAGGCATGTGTCACCATGGCCAAATATGATGTCTCAAGGAATGGACACAGAGGGCACACACACTTTAATTGTGCAAATGCACTCTTGGCTACCACCAAAATGTGGGCTTCCAGGCTCAGAGTTGAGTCCATGAGTACAACCCACACTGTGAACCTATGTTTTCAAGAGGAGTGTAATCTCATGCAGCCCAGGCTGAATCCCTGGAGATTATAGGATGCGGGGAAATGCGGCCAAAAATGCATCCCAAACTACGTCAGAAGAACACAATGAGAATAGAAAGGGTCACAGACTGAAACAAGCATGTTCAGGAGATACGGAGTGGGAAATAAATAATTTTACATACAATTGTACTGTGTATTTCTTTTTTACTTACTTCAAGTAAATATATCCTTGTCACTTCCTTTTTCTCTAAAAGCCTGTGTACCCAAAGAGACACATAGCCAATAAAGTGCATATAAATAAGTTTGTCAAAAACCTCCAGTTGTTTAGCAATGTTTAGAGAACAAAAAGGGTGACATTATCAGTTGCCCACGTCCTCAGCCGTTTCTGGGGCATAACGCTGGTGTGGATGAGGTTTCACTTTTTCATTGATGGGGCTAAGCCACCAATACAAATTCACTCCCACACTATGTGCCCGGATTGCTGAAGGACATCGTTGTCTGATAATGTTGCCCATTTCTGTTCTTGTTGTGTTCTTCTGACCCGGTTTTGTTGCATCTTATGGTCTCCCCTGTTTCCTGATCTGCCTTTTGAATGATCAGGAGCATCTTTGTCTTGTCTGGATTAAGTTTCAAGTTAGTTTGTACTCATCCAGTACATTACTGATGACACCATTTTGGAACCAAGACACCTTCCCGGGATTGATGTGGAAAGGAGTAGTAGAACTGGGTGTCATCCGCATACTGATGACACTGGACCCCAAAATGCTGGACAAGCTCTCCCAGCAGTGTCATGTATATGTTACATACTATGGGGTACAAAACAGAACCCTGGGAGACCCCACAAGCCAACGGCCAAGGAGTCAAACAGGATTCCCCCATCCCCACATTCTGAATTCACCCCTCCAAGAAGGAAACCACCATGAAACAATGCCTCCAAGTCTAATCCCAGCCAGGTAGCCCAGAAGGATATCGTGTTTAATGGTATCAAAAGCTTCTAAGACATCCAGCAGAACCAACTGGGACACACTCCCCCTGTTTAGTTCCTGGCATACGTCATCCACCACAGCTGTTTCTGTCTCATAGCCAGGCTTGAAATGAGATTGAAATGGATCTAGATATTCTGTCTCATCCAGAAACCCCTGAACCTGCATGGCCACCACATGCTCTAGTACCTTGCCCCTAAATGGAATAGTGGAAACTGCCCAGTAGTTAGCTAATACAGTGGGGCCCAGGGTGGGCTTTTTCAGTAATGGTGTTGTAACTGCCTCCTTTAAGTATGCTGGAACTCTACTCTGCTTTAAAGAGGCATTGACTATTCACTTTACCCACACAGTCAGTCCCCCACTGGCTTTTTAAATAAGCCAAATAGAGCAGTCCTCAGAGGTGCTCTAGTCCAGTGGTTCTTAACCAATGGTCTGGGGACCCCCAGGGGGCCGTGATGTCCTCATAGGGGATCCCGGAAGGCTGGAAGGCTGCTCAGCCCACCTCCTGCCTGCAGTAGAATGGCCACATGACAGGAACCAAGGCAAAGGCTGTCTGGCTGTCTGGCTGGTTTGGCCTGTGCATTGCCATTCAATCTGCTCCTGCCACAAATTTGCAGGAAGAAGCAGGAGAAAAGTCTTCCCTCCCACTCCAGTGCCTCTGAGGGAAGGTTAATGTATGGTGTAATTGTATCATCATCATCATCATCATCATCATCAGGTACTATTGTTGTTGTTGTTCTTAGGGTCTTAAATCTTGAGTTAAGTCTTGGGGGTCCTCAGCAACAAAAATATTTAAAGGGGGTTCTTGGTAAAGAAAAGATTAAGAGCCACTGCTTTAGTCAATGTTTGACCCCACTCTGAATTTTCTGCAAATGACCTTTCACTTGTTTCAGAACTACTAGTTCCCTGGAAAACCAGAGGGCTGGTTTGTCTCCACTCCATGAGAACAGATGCTTAGGGGCCATTGCGTCCACTGCTGTTGCCATTTCTCCATTTCAGAGGTTAACCGAAGCTTCAACAGGACCACATCCCCAAGGGGTTGTTAGGAAAGCCACCCAGATCTATAAGCCTCCTGGGGTGGACCATCAGTCCTCCACCACGGCAGAGGTTCTGAGTCCCAGCAAATCTAAATTCCACTAAGTAGTGATTCTTTTTTTAAAAAAATCTATATAATCAAAGACTGTTGTCTTTTGTAAAGATTTTACTTTGTACAGTTACAACAACATGGGAAATAATAGCTCTGATGCATGGCTGACTGAAAGGGAGATCATTAGCTTGTTTTATGAACTCCAGCCATTTTTGCTATCAAAGCATTACAAGACTTGTAAAGCATTATAAAGAATTGCAAGAAGCAGACAGAGGTTCATCTTGGGGATGCTACGTCTCTCTGTGTTAGCCACTCCAGATTTCCAGATTCATACATCCACTCTGCCAGTTTGCTCAATGACTTCAGACTACAAGACAGGGAGTGAAGAAGGACCTGTTGTTGCAGATCTATTACTCACAAGTTGTGTTGTCTCTGCCACTGGAAAGAGGACTCACAGTATACAACACCCCCCATGCCACCATTCTCTGAAGATGTCAGCCACAGATGCAGGTGAAATGTTGGAAATGAACTGTTTTGGAACACGGCTTCACAGCCTTAAAAAAAAAAACCACAAAAAGCCTATGGATCTCGGCTGTGAAAGTCTTTGACTTCACATTATAAGACTGTTACTATCTTTGTGTGCATCTTGTGGCATCACTAAGGCTGGTGTTCCCACTCCCCCCCCCCATGGTGTCACCTGGTGCGGTCTGGCCTCTCCGCGCCTCCCTAGCGCTGCTACTATGTGCATGGGAAATTGGAAAGCGGGAGTCTCTGTTAATATTATGTAGTGCCATATCCCCACCTCACCACATTTTTAGTGTACAGTAGTAATAATAAAGGTCTTATTGATCTGAAAAATTGCCCTAGGTTTAGTTTTGGGTTGGATGAAATCTCATAAACATCTGTAAGGCTGCTTGTTGTAAATGAATCATTGTGCTATTTATAGTAATAGTGCTGCTAGGCATGTTCCATTGCTAGAATTAAAAATATGTGTAGTATTTTTAGATAAGTTTTCACCAAGCTTTTCTCTACTGTATATGATTTATTTTGGTTTCTCTACTTTTAAAGAGCTAGTATAGCACAGGAACTAAAGTAGAGGTAGGCAAAATATAACCTTACAGATATTCTTGGATTGCAGCTCCCAGCAGCTCTAGCCAGCATAGCAAATGGTGAGGAATACTGGGTAGTTGCAGTCAAAATAACAACTGGGGGTCCATGCTATGTACACCCCAGGATTAGAGGCTCTAATGTTGTAAATACTGAAATGCAGTAAAAAAAACATGCCAAGGTTTTCTGTGTGGCAAACATTTAAAAAGCAACATACTAATAATGCAGTCAAAATATAAAGTACTGGGGACTTCCGGTGGCGAACGCTGCACATTTGACCATGTTTCGGTGAGGCTCCCGAAATTACGGTCACCAAACACGGGAAAACCCAGATTGAAGAAAACTACTGTGGTGACTCAGAGTGACATTGGAAGAAAGAGGAGAAAAGGACATAGAAGAAGCTATTAGAAATGAATTGCAGGAGAAAGAGGTCAGGAATAAAAAACAGAAGGAGAAGGAAGTGGAAGAAACTAGAACAGAGCTAGAGGAAGATGGCGGATCTGAGATAGAATTAGAAGGATCGGAAGTCGAAGGAATAGAAGGAGCGTCAGGAGGAGAAATAGAAGCTGAAAGACAGGACTTCTTTTATTTGAATAAGGATAATAATATTGTATAAGAATAAAATGGCAAATAAAACTGCATCTTGGAATGTAAGGGGACTCAGCACCCCATACAAAAGAAAGGTGGTATTTCATTATTTGGAAAAGGAGAAGCTAGATTTAGTATGTCTCCAGGAGACACATATAAAGGGGAAAGATATTAAATTATTGCAGAATGCAAAATTGGGTAAATTATTTGCAACGGAATATGATAAAAAGAAGAGAGGGATTGCAATGTATGTCAATTCAAAGTTTGAATCAAAAGAAATATTTAAAGATAAAAACGGGCAATATTTAGGAATTGTAGTAAAGATGCAAGAAAAAGAAATTTTGGTAGTAGGGATATACGGACCTCAAAATAATAATAGAGAGTTTATACAAAAAGTGATACAGGTGATGAGTGATTATGAATACAGTTATTATATTATGATGGGAGATTGGAATGGTGTCTTCAATCCTAATTTAAACAGATCCAGAAGAACAGGAATGAGCCCAAAACATGGGATGTTGCCAAAAATAATTAAAGAGTTATTGGACCAGTTTGCATTGATAGACATATGGAGATTTAGACATGGCAGTGAAAGAGATTATACTTTCTATTCAGATAGATTCCAAATGTGGTCAAGGTTAGATATGTTTTTAGTTTCAAAAAGTCTTATTAAAGAAGGGAAGAAAGTGGAAATTCAACCAAAAATTATATCAGATCACTGCCCAATCACTTTAGACATAATAGAGAAGAAAAAACTATACAGCTGGAGATTGAAAGATGCATTGTTGGGGAAGAATATGGTTAGAGAAAAAAATAAAAATCGAGTTGGTAGATTTCTTTGAAGAGAATTCGGGGAAAGGAACATCACTGGATGTAGTTTGGGATGCTGGGAAATCTGTGATCAGAGGGCATCTGATGCAGAAAGACTATGAAATTAAGAAAGCGAAGAAAGAGAAAGAGAAAGAGAAAGAATTAATCGAGGAAAGGCCGGCTAAGGCGGCGGGCGGGGAGGCAGGACTCTGCCCGGCCTCTCCCCGGCCTTCCCAAGGGTGCTCTGAGGCTTCGAAGCCCCGGAGCCACCTCAGAAAGGCTGGGGAAGGTGGTGGGAGGAAGGGACTCTGCCAGGTCTCTCCCTGGCCTTCCCTAGGGTGTTCTGAGGCTTTGAAGCCCCGGAGCCACCTCAGAAAGGCCAGGGAAGGCAGCGGGTGGGCGGGGCTCTCCCTGGCCACTCCCTGGCCTTCCCGAGGGGGTTCCAGGGCTTTGAAGCCCCGGAGCTGCCTCGGGGAGGCCCAGGAAGGCAGTGGGTGGGTGAGAGTCTGCCCAGCCTTTTCTCGGCCTTCCCGAGGGGGCTCCGGGGCTTTGAAATCCCAGAGCCACCTCGGGAAGGCCGGAGAAGGTGGTGGGAGGGAGTTTTCCCAGCCTCTCCCCAGCCTTCCCGAGGGGGCTCCAGGGCTTTGAAACCCCGGAGCCCCCTCGGGAAGGTTGGAGAAGGCGACCGAAGGGGGGAGAGAGTCTGGCCGGCCTCTCCCCCGGTTTCCTGAAGGGGCTCTGGGGACTGAGAGCCCCATATAGCCTCTTCGGGAAGGTTGGGAGGGGTGGAGGGAGTGTCGCGTAGAGGCTTTTCAGCCACCTCCACCGTCCCAAAGCCACAACAAGGCTTAGAAAGCTCAATAGCAGCTTTGGGAAGGGTGGGGGGAGCTAAAAAGCACCTTTCCTGCCAACTCCCCACTCTCCCAGGTCTTGGCTCTCCCCCCTGAATGGGGACAAGCCCCAGGAGAGTGGGGAGTTGAGTGCCTGGCTTGCTCCGCAAGCACTCCGTTTAAATCAGCTCCTCTCCCTGATTTAAATGGGGTGCTGGCTGAGCAAACCACGAATAATCAAAACCGCGAGAGTGAAAGCTGCGAATGTGGAGGGGCAACTGTATACATTTATGTTATTTAAACAATAAATATCGCAAAATAATGTTTTTTCCTCAAAGTGACACACCACCCGAGTTATGCTCAGTTTTTTGGTGAAGTCTGACACACCAAGCTCAAAAGGTTGCCCATCACTGGCCTATATGATCAAATGGGCAGAGAATATAGGTCATGAAATAAATCTGGAGGATTGGGAAAAAGCTTGAGCAATCAATATAAAATTTACAAGAAGTTACAACTTACTGGAAAATTATTAAATGGTTAACAGATAAATAAATCAAATAAAATGATTAACAGATGGCATTTAACACAAGAGAGAATGGCGAAAATATATAAGGTCTCCTCTGGCAAGTGCTGGAAGTGTGATGAATCAAGAGGAACGTATTACCACATGTGGTGGTGTTGCAGAGAAACAAGAAAATATTGGATAAGGATACATGGTATATTGACAAAGGTTTTAAAAATCAACTATTCCTGTGAACCAGAAATTTACCTACTCAATATGATTCATAACATAGATTATAATATTCAGAAAAAAATATGGTAGGATTATTCTTTATGCGGCTACAGCAGCTAGGTTATTATTTGCAAAATTGTGGAAGTGTAAAGAGATACCTGTAATGGAAGATTGGATAGTGAAAATGTTGGAGATGTATGAGATGGATAGATTATCAGTATTACTAGATGAAAAAGAAAGCCGGAGGAATATGGAAGCATGGAAGAACTTATTTCCCCTATGGAAAGAGAAATGGGGAGATTTAATAAAGATCTCTGTGGATTAAGATTAAATTAAAAAAGAGAAATGTAATGAAAAGGAGCTTAGCTAAAGCAGTGTAAGCAGCAACAGGAATAGGAAATTGTATATGAAATTAAGTGGGAAGCAATGGTCAGAGAATTAATCAGACCAACAGATAGGAAGAAGGAGGGGGAAGTCATATGTTTGATATATGTATGTGTAAATGTATTTTAGGTATGTTTAAAAAGAGTGCAGATGTGGTGTGCTGTTGGTCTTTTTGTTTGTTTTTGTTTTGAAGAGTGTAATTATTGGTTAGGTATGTGAGTCATTTTAAGTGTCTTTTTTGTTTGAATGGTTAATTGTTCAATGTGTAATGTTTTAAGGTGTCAAATGTGGTCATTAAATAAAATAATTAAAAAAATATAAAGTACTGTACACATAGCAGAGATGAAGCAATACGTTCAAAAACCATCTTATCACATGATAAGCTGTCACCAAAAGTACATCACATTGGAAGATGAGAAAATAAATGAGCCTCTGATATTATGGATGGCATTATTAGCACCTGTAGTGTTGCTGCCAGATTATGTGGGGGAAAGAGTTGGCCCCTGGAGTTTGTAACAGGTTCTCAGCCTTGTATTCCCATCCATATTATTTGTCACTGAAAACTACTAAAATTGTTATCAATCTGTGTAATGGGTAATATTTACTTGTTACTTATAAAACTATCAGTGTACAGTATTTACAAGGGGTTGGCCATGTTTCCATTTTTAAGTGTATTTTCTCTATAAAATATATATAAAGTAATTAAAAGTAACACATTAGTAACATGTTACTCTTCAAGCAATGAATAAGAAGTGTTACGTGAGCTGGGGGGGGATAACACAAAATGCTTAACATGTTCTTTTGAAGAGTTATTTTTAAAAAAGAAATTACATCGGAGTGGTAATCCACCACATCTAAAGAAGAATAGGTTGGAGAAGGCTGACCTAAACAGCCCAATTAATTGTTCAGTAACAGTAAGAAAGGAAAGTGTAATCTGTCTTCCCATAACTCCAAGTCAATGCATGCTTTCTGCACTGAAGTGAGTGCTGAGCAGATTAATGCAACAAGATTAAAGCTGCAATCCAAAGCAGAATTTGGGTCATTATGCAAGTCTATTGATTCCTGTCAGTTTAGGTCAGGAGTGAACAATTTGTGGCCCTCCAAGTTGCCTGTGGTAGCTGATGCTGATGTGAGTTGCAGTCCAACATCTGGGGAGCCACTTATTGACAACCCATGGCTTAGGAAATCCTAATGAAAGAGTCAAGCTGCATCTCAGCAGAAATTATCATAGGGCAACTTTCTGGAAGAGCATTAAGAGAGGCTGCATGTCCTCTGAAACAGGGGGAAAATTTTAAACCCAATACTGTTCAGAAAAGCTTGTACTGTACAGCTCAGGGAAGTTGTCTTCAGAAATGGTTCCTGTAGCAGCCCAGCCTTTCCCAAACAGTTTTGATCTGTGGCGCAGAGTATGTGATTCCAGGACATCAAATGCTTCACCTGATATTTTCTGTAGGTCAAACCACTCAGGACTCGGCCAAGATATGTTGCGGCCTAAAGCAAATACTGCAAGTCTTTGCCATTACATGCACAAAAACTGACTGTAGTAGCAGTTAAACCTTAGTGGGAAAAGTCTCCACTACACCTGAAGGGGCCAGGACAGATTGGTAGAAGCAAAAGGTGGAGGCAAAAGACAAGAGCGCTTGGCTGGTGGGGTTTAGTACGGTAATTGTTGCTCCTCAGCACTCGCTGCCTGTAGTGGTTGCCTGTTGCTGCCTCATGCTAGGTCAGGGTTGTTGGTGTACGTGGGGAGGGAAGGCAAAATGAGGACACTGGCACCTGCATAAGAATTCTGCCCCCAAATTAAGTTTTCCTTCACTGCTTTTGGCATTACAAAGGGAGACACTGACAATCATTCACACCTAGAACTTTTATATTTGCTGTGTTTTCATTCTCCTGGTCACTGTCTGTTCCTTTTCTTTGGATGCTTAAACTTCATTTCTAATTGCTCAACTGAAGTTTTAAGCTATTCCAATGTTGAAATTGGGGGATCAAAAGAAAATTTCATTGGGGGAACAGAATTCTTATTTGGGATGCAATGCTCTTATTTTGTGCTCCCCGCTCCCATTAGCTACCCCTATGGTAAGCCCAGCTATGAAAGTACTTTTAAATAACAAAAACAGGTCATGTTGTTTTATTTCTTCCTGGGCAACTGAATAATATTTCAATAATTATTGCCCAACTTTTTTTTATTTTGTCAGTGTCATAACTCACCCTGTGGAGCTGGATGATTCATATGGACAGGAAGGGGCTGATTGCCAGGAATATGCAGCTCCTGATAACGATGGTCTTTCTGAGTCTGAGGAGCTGGGAGTTGAAGCACAGGGAGGTCTTACTCCCCAGCAGGAGATGGCAGACACTGAGGATGCTGAAGACATGCCACCATCATTTTCTGAGTGACAAAGCGCTAGAGAGAGATTACGCCAATCCCAGCAGCTGTTAAATAGGAGACACTGATTAATTAGGCACCTGGCATTTTGAAGATAGCTGCCCATAAATCTCAAAGTGCCCCAGCTTCTCTGTTGCTCACAACCATCTTATCCGGGTGACTGACAGTACTCTTGGCATTCATATTTTCTTGACCTTTGACTGGATACACTTTGATGACTCCATTTACTCCGTGCAGGTTTCATGTATCTGTACTGCTGACTTTTTATAACAACTCCTGGATCTGCTGATAACTACCCTCTTGTTTCAACCTTTATCTTTTTGGATAACCTGTGATTGACCTGGAATGAATTAACTACTCAACAGCTCTTGCCTTCTAACTACCTGTGTCCTGAAACACTTGCTGACTGGAGCCTTGGACAATCACTTTGAATCAAAATATTAACTTTTTCTCCAAACTGCTTTTCCCTTTGGAGGCATTAATGAATTAACAAGATCAAGATGCTTCTGCAGGAAGGTCTAACCTCCTCAGGGATATTTCAGACCCCACCCTTGTGTTTTCAGCTTCTCTTGTTTAAAAAGCAGCTTTCCAGTCCTTTCAGTTGTAGGGCATATAATGAGAAGTCAAACAGTGTTCCATGCAATTGCTTGGAAAAAATTAATTTGAAACCAGACAGATGATACGTTCAATGCTTGGCTCTAGTTACCATGCTTAACACAATCCATGCTTTTTAAAATAGCAAACATTTTCTCTTCCAATAATATTGCAACCACAGTAAATGAGAAAGTGTTTCAGTGCTGCTCTCCATGCCATGATCCCAACAAAAATCTCTGCTGTAGTTGCTATTTGCCACAGGATGAAATTTATAGTGTCAAATGATGGTTTCTATCCCATATTTTTTTAAAATTGAGAATACAGGTTTACAGTAGAGGAGGAGATTTTTTGGAACTCTTCATGCTTTGGCCTACAGCTTGCATCAGCTCCACCTTGCTAACCAAAGATTCCATAGAACCATAGAATCATAGAGTTGGAAGAGACCACAAGGGCCATCCAGACCAACCCCCTTCGGCCAATACTGATGAGCAGGGCTGCCAGGTCATACCGTATATTCCGGCATATAAGATGACCTTTTAACCCCGAAAAATAGCCTCAAAATTCGGGGGTTGTCTTATACACCGGATACAGTTTGCCTCACCCGCTGTCAGAGCTCCTGCCTCTTCACTCCTTTCACAAACGGAGCGAAGAAGCAGGAGATCGGGTGGGGGGTGAGGCAAAGCATTTACCGATTCATTCGCCCCCCTCATCTGCCTTCTCCCCCTTTGGGGAGCAACCGAAGACAGAGGAGGGGGGCAAATGGTGCGGTTTGCCTGCAGACCCTCCCCTCCGGTCACCATCATCCACCCTTCCCAATTGCGGCACCCCGATTGCGGCTTTGGGAAGGGAGGGGGTGGCTGGAAAGCCTCCCCCCCTCAAGCCACTCTCCCTTCCCGAAGCCTCACTGGGGGGGGTCTCCTCCATGACTGAATCACGGAGGAGATCCCCCTACCCAGCGAGGCTGGGTGGGGGGGGGAGCCTTGCTGGGCAGCTGGGGTCTCTTCTGTGACTCTGAGTGCTTAAGGTGTCTGTTTTTGAGGTTTTTGCTTTTTAAAAGTCCACGTAAGCTACTCAGTTCAGCTAAGAGAATCATATTGCTACACTTGCCCCAATTCTCCAAGCCATGCAAAGTAAATGCCAAGATCCAGCATTTATTGGGTTCAGTTTTCTTTGGAAAAAGGTCAGTGGAGCTTTATTGGTGCTTTGTAATCTTGGGGTGTATTTACAAAATACAGCCTGAACACTCAAAACAGGCAAATCTATTGCAGATCTCCAGAAGGAGGCAGCCACCTCAAATGGGGCTTTTCCAGCATTTACAGAGCTCAAAATGTAGTTGTCTCACTCCCAGTTTCACTCATCTGTTCCATTCAAACTGTGGCTTCTCCTGTTCCTTTTACACGGAGACCAAATTACATTATCCTTGACTAGGAGTTGGAAAGGTGTGCCATTCTACTACCTTCTTGAGATTTAGGGAAGACCCCTCTATTGAGAGCAATCAGCCCACAATCTCCCTAACAAAAGATGTACCTGGCAACTTTGCCATCAACTGGTAAGGGAATTTCTGCAGTTCTTCCATTAGTCTCTGCTCTATACCTTCATTTTTTCAGCAATACTGTATCACTATTGGTTTTATCTTTTGTAAATATTGTGTTATACTTGTTACTGCTTTTAAAACTCATCTTTTACAAAAAAAACCTCTTCATTTTTTACTTTTATCTTAAATACATAGCCACCAATGGTGTTTTAATTATATTTACTAAGAGACCTAAATGAAAAACTTGAATGAAGAAAATATTTTCAATAAAATATTAACTAAGAAAATAAACTGTTAAGCCATACATCCTAGTGACTTTGCTAGCATGCTACTCTTTCTATTATACAGTTTCCAAAGCTCAAGATGACTTTAGGTTAATGCATGGATTCTAAACATGCATATACACATTGGCAAATACATTTATTTTACATGTAGTTTTTATAGACTTCCACACAATGTAGTTATGTGAACAAGCTATAAATAATATTTTGTTAATTTGTTCTCCTGACACTTTTTTCTTGTGATAAATTAAGATGCAGTTCAGGAGGCATGTGGTTAATGTTCTTTACATAGCAGAGTAGTCCTTTGTTCCTGGAAGGCAATGATCTCCTCATGAATAAGAGTAATCTTATTCATTAATCCTGATGCATTAATCTACTTTACAAACTCTAAAGTGAGCCAACAATCTTCAGGTACCTTCTTATCTGATGCAGTGTTTATTCAGAGCCTTTTGTCCTACCGCATAATCAACTTGAAACTGGAAATTTTAACATGACCTGCAGGGCGTATGACACACAGTGAAATCCAGAATCTTCTTGGTTAGTCCTAATTAGAGTAGACCCACTGAATTATTGGTTGAATGGTGAGCCAACATGTAGATAAATACAAATGATACAACTGATCTGCTCTGCTTAGGGCTAACAATTTAGGTTGTATTCTTCTGATCTGTGTTAGTATGTATCTGTGTCATGTGATTGTTATATATCTGTGTAATTTTTTTTTATTTATAGAGTTTAATATGAGTTTTTTGACTAGTCCCAATAAGACATAGTTAATATAAGATTGTAGAGACCACAAAAGATAACGTCATTTAATTTTCCATTTCTTTTTCTTTCTTCTACTTCAATTTGTTTTAAGAAATACTTTTTCTTGATTAAAGTCCATACTACTAACTGCACAAAATCCTATTTCCTACTGCACATTTTATTCCCCTACTGCACAAAATGTGTCCAGATGCACATTAGAATAATGCCTACAGTAGCACCCCCATATCTGCGGGGGGAAACGAAATCCACAGATAATAGTCAATGCCCTGTCAACACCCCCAAAAATGATTTTAAAGTAAAGAAAAGTACAGCTTACCCCTGTTGGTGGCTCTGCTGGCGTGAATCCATTTCTGTTTTGGCACCATTCCCTTCTGAACTTCCCCTCTGTACAGTACAGTACTGTACTTCCTCCTCAGTCTCTGAATGCAAATAGGAAAGGGCTGGGTGGAACACTGAAAACCTTCCCTCCTATTCTTCACCTCTGGATGGAGCACTGTACTTCCTCTTCATTCCCCCCTTACAGAATGGTTTGCAGCAATTTGAGTAATACTAGGATTTTATATTGCCCGTCACCAACCGCACAAACAGGAAAGGGCTGGTTGGAGTGCTAAAAACCTTCCCGTACAGTATGGTTTTTGCATGATTTGCAACAGCAATGTGATTAATGTAAGGATTTTCTATTTCCCATTGCCAACCGTGGATATCTGAATCAGCGGATGGCAAATCAGTGGATATGGGGGTGCTACTGTATTATGGGGAGGCTGGGTGGCTTTTAGATCACACTATTGGTTATCTTGGACAGATGCAAAAGAGGCTATGACCCCTAAACCTTTAACAGTTGTCCAGAAGAGAAGATTGGAACAGGTGTGGCTTCCCTGAGTGACATGTTCTGAAATTGCCTCTTTCACACAACTGTAAATGGTGGAGGAAACCCTGTCATCATTTGCATGTGATTATCCTTGGTTACCTGCCAAAAATGATGCTCTCATTGACTTGGATAGTACAGTAAGGAGAGTGAAGCTATGTTACCCAAATTGTGTAGGAGTTCATGGTGATCCTCTAATGTCCTAATATTAATTTGAGGAGTTGAATTAACTCAACTTGACACGTGAGAGGCCGGGCAACAGCGGGATCTTTTAACCTATGTATACCGGTAGTAACGGAGGAGACTAAGCCAAAAGGTACAATTAAATTATCTTTATTGGAAATTACTATTAACAGCATTCACTCAGACACTCGGGCTTCAGCAGGGCTGGCTTAACCATACTGCCAAATCAGCATCTGCGGGGGGCCTCATAGCCGGCGGGGGTGCCCTCCTGCTGGATTTTTTTAAAACTAAAGCATCTCCCAAACTAGAAAGAGAAAGAGAAAGAAGGACCTGCCCTCCCTGCAGCTGAAGCTGGAGCGAGTTTGCTGCTCCCTTGCCCCTCCTCCCAGGATTGTCAAAAGACAAGCCAGCCAGGCGTGTGTTGGAGAGGGGTGAGTGTGAGAGAGAGAGAGAAAGAGGGAGGGAAGTGTGAGTGTTGTCTACTTCCCTCTCTTTCTCCCCTGCTCTCTCTTCAGAAAGGGCTTCTTCCTTCCTTCCCTTTCCGTCCTTCCACACAGATTCCCTCCACCCCATCTTTCCAGCTATTCTTAACATGTCTTGGTTTCTCTCCCCTCCCTCCCTTTCCCCCTATGTCTTCAGATTCCTCCCCTTGATGCCAACCGAGTTCATCCTGCAAAAGGAATTTGTGTGTGTTTGCCTATGTGCCTTCAAGTCATTTCTGAGTAAGGCCAACCTACCATGGGGTTTTCTGGGCAAAGTTTGTTCAAAGGGGGTCTGCCTTTGACTTCCTTTGGGGCTGAGAGAGTGTGACTTGCCCAAGGTCAGCCAGTGGGTATTCATGGCTGAGTAAGGATTCAAATCCTGGTCTCCACAATCATAGTGCAATGCTGAAACTTTTACAACACTCTAGCTCTTTTAACAGAAGAATATAAAGAATATAAATAAAAATTTGGAGTAATGTTACTGGGAACAATGGTTTTATTGTTGTCACTAGACACACCAGTATCCCATTAGTGTTATGTGAGAGGCATTGGCCTAGAGCAGTGGTTCTTAACATTTCTTTACCAGGGACCCACTTTAAATATCTTTTGTTACCCGAAGACTTAACTCAAGATTTAAAACCCTAATAATAATAGCTAACAACAACAACAATACAATTAAACCATCCATTAAACTTTTCCTCAGAGGCACTCTTGCTTCATCCTGCACGTTTGTGGCTGGAGTGGATTGAATGGCAATGTGCAGGCCAAGCCAGCCAGCCAGCCTTTGCCTTGGTTCCTGTCACATGGCTGCTCCACTACAGCGAGGAGGTGGGCCAAGCAGCCTTCAAGCCTTGGAGGACCCCCTGTGAGGACATCGCGGATCCCAGGTTAAGAACCACTGGGCTAGAGAATGCTGGAAAAGGAACAATGCAACCAGACCTTGAGAAGGGTGCTGGCAGGGGAATTCTGGGAGGTGTAATCCAAAAGTAACTTTCCCAGGCTCTGAATGCAGCCTAGATCATAGAATCATAGGGCTGGAAGGGACCGCAACAGCCATCCCATCTAATCAACTTCTGCCCTGCAGGAAGACACAATCAAAGCCCTCACAAAAGATGGCCATCCAGCCTCTGCCTAAAAACCTCCAAAGGAGACTCCACCACACTCTGAGGCAGTGTATTCCACTGCCAAACAGCAGCAGAAAACAAGCTTGCTCCATCCTTAGTATGACATCCCTTCAAACATTTAAACATGGCTATCATGTTACCTCTCAACCTTCTCTTCTCCAGATTAAACATGCCCAGCTCCCTAAGCCACTCTTCATAGGGCATGGCTTCCAGACCTCCCACCATCCAGGTCACCCTCCTCTGGACACGTTCCAGCTTGTCCATATCCTTCTTGAATTGTTGTTCCCAGAACCGGAAACAGTATTCCAGGTGAGGTCTGACCAAAACAGAATGGAGTGGTACTATTACTTCCCTTGATCTAGACACTATACTCCTATTAATACAGCCTAGAATCACATAGGCTTTTTTTTTGCTGCTGCATCACATTGCTAGCTCATGTTCATCTTGTAGTCCACTCTTTCTTTTCTTTGAGGAAATCTATACCATTACGTTAATTGCTAAACTAAATTATTGGTGGCAGATTATGTAACACAGTAGCCCCCCCCCTACTGGGGATTGGTTCGGGGGGGGGCGTGGATACTGAAAACCATGGATAATAGTGAACACCATTGAAAATAATGGGACTTCTGGTTTAAAATACCATAGTGTTGCCTTGGAGGACCTAGAAAATGGCTAGAGAGGACACATTTTCTAGGAAGGCTCTATGGTAGGTGTGCTGTTTTGCATCCCATGGATAATGAATCCATGGATACAGGGGTCCTAATGTAATCTGAACATCCTGTATTGTGAATAGGTTAGGTTACATTGACCTGAGATAAACATATGGGGCCCCCAAACTAAAGCATTGCAGGGGGGGGGGTCAAAATTCTTTAAACTGGCCCTGGGCTTCAGACACTCACACAAGCCTATCAAAGATAGTTGGAAGTATTTGGATAGGGGAATAGAATAAGGGGGTTGCAGGTTATACTGTACCAATACTGCAGAACTGAGATCGTGAAGTACACCAACAGTGAGGGGAGGGGTCAGAAGATGGGATGGCTGCACAATCTGAAGTGAAGTCAAGAGGAAGATGAATTGTGCAATTTGGTGGTGTTTTAGGGTGATATTATATGGAATAATTCCCCTGAAGGGATAGGATTTTGAGTACAATATAATGTCTCTTGGAGGTTCCCAGAACTAGATAAACGACGCTCCAGAAGAGTTAATGATTGTTAATGGTTGCTGTATTTGGAATTTGAATAGGAGCAGGCAAGGTCTTTTGTTGGAAGGGGATGAGGGAAGGAAGGACCCGTTTTACAAGCATCAAGGACTCTGCTATCATTGAGTGGATTAGTGAATGACTCACATCCAGGTGTTAATCTTTGACCTGACCATTTGGTTGGGGAATTTCCAAAGGCCCCTCTCTTGGTTCCACATGACTCCAACCTTGGTATTAGGCGGTCCCTGGTTACCTGCTAACCACATGGATGGCCACATTAAGCCAAATTCTTAAATATCACTAATTATTTGATATTCCAAGATGGGGACTATCAGAGCAGGTAATAGCTAGAGCAAGAAAAGAGAGGGAGGACAAGGTTCAATAGAATGAGAAGGACTTGTGACTTCCAGAAGCATTTGCAAACTCAAAAATTCACTCAGCCTGGACTTCAGAAGAACTTGGATGCAATCCCAGCAATAAATAAAAAGCTCACCAACCCATTTTCAATTTCTTTCTTATAGTCACCAAAAACACACAAAAAGCATGCTTTCCAGGCCAGCCCAAAATAATTTGCTGCCTGAGGAAAAGAAAACAAATATCTTTCTGTGCAATTCCAAGTATAGAAGCCAGCTTCCCTGAACGCTGCATCTTTTTTTTTTTACTTCGACATTAGCAAAAGAATGAGCTATCCTACCCCATACCCTAGGATAACAGATTTGCTTATGTGGTGCAAGCAGAGGTGAAGTTATGGGATGGGGCAAAATGAAAGCATTGCTTCCCCTCATAAGAATTCTGCTTCACAAATGAAATTTTCCTTCAGTCCCCAAATTTCTAGCATTGCAGAGTGAGGCATTGGAAATGGTTCACACCTAGAACTCTTTTATATTTGCTGTGTTCTCACCCCCTTGCTAACTTTGCCTGCCCCTTTTCTTTGGAAGCCTAAATTGTATTTCTAAATGCTCAAATGCTCAACTTTAAATTATTGCACTTCTGGCAAAGCAAGCTATGTGACAGTACAACTCTGTCCTGAAACTGCTTGTTCACCACTCTACCTGGCTACCACCTCACTCCACCTCAGAGCTTGGAAAGTTATTTTTAAGAATTATTAATAGATTGATGCACTGAAGCCATACATAACAGAGACACAAACCGTCCTCCTACCACTGCTTAGTTATGAGTGTCTTCAGAATGTCCTTATACAGTAGTCATCCTTCTTAAAAGTAACTTTCCAAGCTCAGGTCCAGAGTCTACTGTATGAGGCAGCTGCCTCACTCTGCCTAATAGGAGGTTCAGCCCTGTACTAGCATATTTTATTATATTTCAAAGACCCTCATAGTTTCTTAGTTCCTCTGGAACACATCGTTGCTATTCATGCCACATGATGGTATATCATTGATGTGGAAGTAATGACACAAATTGGTCAAGTTTATTATGCTCACTCAAGATGTAGACTCCAGAGCAAACCACATGTGTCTCTTATAAAGTCTGGTGTGCATGTTAAATCTGATGTAAGACCCTTTACAATGATCAGAATTGGGGGACTCGTGGCTCATCTACACAGGCCAGAATATGCAAGCCTGTTCCTCCCCCATTACTGGCACAAAATGGGATACAGCCCAAACAGCCACGCCAGCTGGTCAATGCAGCCACCACAGCCTGCATCCCATTCTCCAAATCCAGGAAGCTGGCCCACAGCATGTGAGCAAGCCCCCCCCCCTGCATTGTTGCGGGCCTGCTTCCTGGCTTCAGAAGACTGATGGCAGATGGCAGCTACAGCTGCAGCAACAGGCCAGTGTGGCAGTGTGGGTTCCTGAGTCATGCAAGGCCCAATCTGTAATTTGTCAGCTGAAGCGGTTTCCCCCAGGTATCTTTAAAAGCGGTGTAACAGGCTTTACCCCTTCTTTGTCCCAGTGGTTGTGCAGAATGCCTGGGCACAAAATGGGCCAATGCTCTGCATCATCTGGACTGCAGGGCTCCAATACAGGGCCAAGATGGGGTAAAGAGCCCGTCTAGACAAGGCCTTAGTCATTTTTTTAAAACCGTTTTAAAAGGCCATGCACTGAATTTTATGTGCAGAGTTTTTCCACACTTTATGAGAGGAACCTGTGTTTTGGACCTCAGAATCTCAAGTGAGCACTGGTATGCTAATAGTAAATCATGGATTGTGAGTGTGAATAAAAATGTTATCCATTTTTTCTAAGGAGATTTTCAGACAGGCAAAAATCGCCCCTTGCCGCGCGAGCAGCCTCCCGAAACTGCTGCGCGGCAAGGGTCTTTTTCGGACGACGCTGTGCCTCTAGCGAAGCCGTCCGTGTCACTTCCGTGAAGCTTGGGACGGCTCCGCGTCATATTTCAATCACGGGCAGCCTCCGTGCTTGAAATATGGCGCGGAGCCGTCCCAAGCTTCACGGAAGTGACACGGACGGCTTCGCTAGAGGCACAGCGTCGTCCGAAAAAGACCCTTGCCGCGCAGCAGTTTCGGGAGGCTGCTCGCGCGGCAAGGGGCGATTTTTGCCTGTCTGAAAATCTCCTAAGTCCCATTGTTTATGGGATACACAAATGTGTCAGAACAAGTTTTCTGATGAAAAAAATCTATGCCATGGGAAAATTGTAATAGTGAGGTTAAAAAAATCTACTAGAAGACAAGGCCAGCTCCCAAGAGGCAGTTATATTTCTTTTAAATTGGTTTTCTAGCATCTTTTACTATTAGAAAAGCCCTAAGGATAAAATAATCCAGCTATAATTATTTCTTTACTGGTCTTTTACCAGATGGCTGCAGTTATGCCTTTCTTAGCAAGAGACTAATACAGCACTATATTTAGCCTTCCCCTCCTGAATTAATTAATTTGTAAACCTGAATGCCCTAGGGTGGTAAACATTACAAGTTTTTCTAATTCATATTATTAATGTCAACTGTATCCTTACTTTTTACATATCAAATTAGTAACCATGGATGTTTGCAGCCAAAGCACCTAGACATAATTTAAAGACCTTTATTTTGAAAATGGCTGTCTGTTACAAGAAGCAAGATATGTAGCATCTCCAGAAAGTTAAATTTTGTTGGCAGCTTCCATCCTCTATTATGTATCGATTGGGCATTGTGCTATTCCAGATGTGAGGAAAATGTGGCCCTTCCAATGTTGTTGGACTACAATGCCCATCAGCCCTAGCAAACATGGGCAGTGGTCATGATGCTGGTAGCTGTAGTCCAACATTATCTGGAGGTCTGTGCATTCCCCACCACTGCAGTTCATCACCTTTTGATTCAGGGTTTGCTGGGCAACTTATTCATTTAAGGACTTGAGAAGTTTATTAAAAAAGCAGAGGCAATAAGACCAAAAGCTGAAAATGCTAAAATATTAAAACAATTAAAACAATAGAATCCATTAGAAATGAATTAAAACTATAAAATACTAAAACAGTAAAAACAGTATAATAAATTAACAAGGAATTAAAACCCACGGATAACTGACTATGGAGATTTTCAAATGGGGCCAATATTGTGGGGCATGCACAGAACAGGGTCAAGAAAGGGGATCTCTTTTTGACGACGTTGACCCCTTCTGTTCTGCTCCCATCCTACTCCCAGGTTATTCTATTCACAATGAAACATCGTGAATAGAACACCCCTTCCATGTCTGTCATGGAATCAGGGACATGGGAAAAGGAGCCCCGTCCCTGTCCCGAGATGACAGGCACAGGCGAGGAGGTCTGTGCCAAGCACTTCCGGACATGAATGGGACATCCAGGTAAGTGGCACCCTTTCTCCCCACTCCCTGGGTTACTTTTTTTAAAAAAATATTTTTGCATTTTCTTTCTTTCTTTGACTTTTTTTGGGGGGTATTTTTGAATTTGGCACGCAGCTGTTCCCTCATGAGAACAGCCAAATTTCAGGTGGCCAGTTGTAAAGGCAGCCTTACGGTGGCTGCCTTTACAGCTGGCCAGCAAGGAGAGAGGGAGCCCGTTCCTGCAGCGGAATGGAGGTAGGTGTGCAAACATTTACCTCCATTCCATTGCAGGAACAGGAGACGAGGTGGCAGGGCAGTAATGGGGCATTTTGACCCATGTGAAAATCTTCTCTGGCTGGCACCCTGCACTGCAGTTACAGATCCATACCTAAAGTTATAAACCTGTAACTGTTCCATATTCAGCAATGCTACACATTGATAATCATGGCATTATTGCCACCATCATAAATGCCCCCCGAAACCAACCTTAAACTCCAGGGACCCACTCTGAGCAACAAGTGATCTGTGGCACAGTTGAGTAGGGTGCTTCAGAATGCTGCTGCTGGTCCCCTCTCACCACTGCTCAGGGGCAGGAGGGGTCTGGCCGTGTCATTGTGAAGCACCCCACTTGACCATGCCATAGACTGAATTGCTTGGAACAGCTCACTGGAGCTTAAAGTAGGTTGCGGGGGTGTCAATTCCTTAGGTTATTCATAGCTACAATGCAGAATATTGACCTATGTTAACAATCAAGAAGATGGTAGGAAAGTTTATTTCAGGACTACAAATGTTATGCGATGACCAACAGGCCATACATTACACCCACAAATGGTTTGGATTCTTCTCCATTCAAGATTCAATGTGGCAGTAAGCCAATATGATATATGAGCACCCTATGCCCCAGGGGATATTAATGTATTTCTTAAACTTATTTGCATAACACATCGTAGTTGTATGTAATAAACTATTGTAACAGGCAGTGTTGTCTGCTCTTTCACATAGTAACTTATGAGAAGCTTTGCTTATTAATTGCTAAGTGCTGAAACTAATTGGAGTGGGTTTGGAAGTTGTTATACTTTTTGTGTTTCTTCCAAATTGATTTTATGAATCTTGTTTTCCATATTTCCTGTGATGCAGAAAGACTAGATGTGTCCTGTGTGGTTGTACATTCCTTCTTAAATTATGAAATGGTCTTTGTTAACCATGGTGAGAGAGGGCTTTATGGAGCCTTAAAGTTGAAGTATCTGGACAATTATGAAACATTCATCGTTTCTATTTATTCCTTGGATTGCTGCTACCTCCAGGCAAAGGAGAGCATCTGTATGCTCCAACATATTAATTCATTAAAAGAGGACTAGACACATGCATGAAGGATTATACTATCAATGCCCACTAATTATTATGGTTATGCATTACTTCCAGAATCAGAGACAATATGCCTCGCAAGACCAGTTTACTGAGGAATATAAGCTAAAAGATACTATTGGACTACTCACATCATGTTGTGGATTTGCCAGAGGCATCTATGCATTTGGAGGTCCTCCAGTGCAACTCTATAGTCAACTTCTGCTGGATGTTGACCTTAGAATCGTGCTGGAGGACCAAGACAATGGCTAGAGAGAACAGTTTGAAAAAATTACCCAGGGAAATAAAAATGGCGCTGGAGGCAGCATGTGGCCCATGGAGTGAACTTTGTCTAATCCTGTTCTGTTGCTGAGACTAGGTTAAAGGACTGTTTGTCTCCATATATGTCTGCCTGTGTTCTTAAGAACTTCAATACAGGCTCTTCCTTGGGTTCCCCCATAATGTACTGTAGGTTTACATAATGTGTGGTGCCAGGTTGATCTGACCATTATGTTTATCTACTTTTGACGTGAGCCAAAGGCTTTTGTGTTCCCAGCCATGTAAACTTTCTGTACAATGCATTTAAACTGCTTGCTGTTTGTTCAACCCCCATTCCCGGATAACTACCTTTCTTCTCCTTTTTATGAAAAAAAGATGCTATTATAATATTTTGGTTTTAACATTTTGGTTTTAATTTATTTTATAGTAATTTTAATATTTCTCTCCTGGGAGCTTATTGAAGGCTAGGTTATAAACCTTTTAAATAAGTAAAATAAAATTACACATACACACACGCGCACACACACTGTGTGTGTGTGTGTGTGTGTGTGTGTATATGCATTTGTCCAAGAATAAAATGGTCCATGGTGTGCAGTTGGGCTTCTGAATGTTCACATACTACTTGCTGCATTTGATGACCCTTTCCCCAAAGTCAAGGAAGCTTCATAATTTGCATAAATTTCCTCTGATGCAGTACTGTTCATTTGTGTTTTGTGGAGTGATAAACTCTGGCATATGCTTAAAGCACTCTTGATTTTGGCTTCTGCAAGCTGCATGTGAACTTTATTCATCACTGTAAACCCATTTGCCCTGATCCAGCTAGGTGTAGGTACCCTACACTGGAGATTATTAGACGGTGACCAGATATAGTGTCCCCGTCTTGCCTTCTAAATACCACCCCGCTCGTGTCCCTGTAACTTAATTTTTTTTCAGACACCTACCTTTTTGCAGTATTAAAAGTCTTCCCCCTCTCCTTGGCAGCCCAGGCGTGACTGGAGCTCTCACAGAAAGCCCCATTCACTTCCTTATGTGAAATCCCAGGCCGTTCTCACAAGAGAATGAGAGTGTGGGAAATTTTTAAACAAAGTAAAAGAAAGGGTTTTTAAATGACAACAAGTGGGGGGGGGAGAGAAAAAAAATCCAAGTAACCCAGGGAGGGGGAAAAAAAGGCTTTCAGTTACCTGGGTGTCCAGATCAGCACTGGAAGTGTTCATCACAGACCTTCCAGGACCTTCCAGGGAGGCTGGCATCATGCAGGAAATACAAAAATAAAACTAAAAATAACTGTCAAAAAATTAAACCAAGTACCTAACACACTAAAAACAAACAAACAAGAAAACAGGGGAGGATACAAAAACGTCTGTCACTTACCTAGATGTCCTGATCACCACCACAAGTGATCTGCACAAACCTTCCAGGACCTTACAGAGAGGCTGGCATCGCACAGGAAATTTAAAAATAAAAAGACAACCAAACGTCAAAAACTTAAACCAAGCACTTAAACACCCAGAAGTGTTCGGCATGGACCTCCCAGATCACACCACAGGAATGGAACACCTTTTCGCTCACCTGTGATTCCGTTACAGAAACGTAATGGGTGATCTATTGATGGCTTTTGCCCGTCAACAACAAGAAAAGGAACAGAATGGAAACAATACAGGAGCATACCGGGACAGGGACAATGTCGTCTGAAAAGGAAGTCGTTTCTTGATCCTGTGGCATCCCTGTCCTGGAAATGTTAAGCCCATCTGATAATCTCATCAGACACAGAAGAAAAAGCACTGACGCAGCCAGGCTCTAAAGTTTACCATTCTGAAAGGATTAAGGCAATTGCTAGGGAGAGATAAAATTCCCTTTGTTTGCTCTGTGCACCTTTTGGAGGACACATTGAGATATTTTGGTGCCTCAAATATATTATTCCACTTCCATATTCTATGGCTCTGTCCTTTGGAATCCTGGGGTTTGTAGGTCATTTGGTGAGGTACTGAAGCACTCTGGCTGAGAATTCTGAATGTACTCCCTAAATTGCCAGTCCTAGGATTCCATAGGACAGAATCATGGCAGTTAAAAGTAAAATAATAGCACTATAACCTGTAATGTGAATGGGCCCCCATTAAGAAGGGAGAGACACAGTAGCTGCACAATGGCTTTAGACTGGTACTCCGAGCTGTCAATCTGGAAGCCCTTTGTTTCTCTTGAAAGAGTATTGATTTGTGCCAATTGTAGTAAATGCAACATATGGCATAATCAACTACTGTCTGAAATGGCAGTCTCTGAATTGAGGAAGAAACCGTTTTATTAAAAGCAATGGCTGATTCCTCTTGGCATGAAAAAATCGTTTGATCAATGTTAAGGTTTCACCCCAAAACCTTTCTATTCAATTAAATGCCAAAGAACATTACAAAGATCATAAAGCAACTTGAAACTCACCCTGCAGGGATTTCAAATCAGTGTGTGTCCAAAACTTGTGACTAGTCATTTATAGTTTTCAGAGTAAGAGACAAAGCATTGTACTTTCATAGATTTTTCTGTTTTAAAAAATCTGCTGTGCCTCTTACTCTGAAAATTACCAGTTTTCAGTTATAAGTTTTGGACATGCTTTTTCTGAAAGCCCTGCAAGGTGAGATTTGAATTGGTTTCTAAGTTTTTATAAGCAAGTAAATAGAAGGTATATCTGTACTTATAGTTTTGTACCTCTTCTGTCTATGCCTCCCTTATAATTATTAATGCATACATATTGTTCCCCTGCTTTCTGGTCATACAAATATTTCTTGGTGGGCTAATTTATGGACCAAAACCTTTTAAAGTACATCCTGAGACTTTGCTTCTCCTTCATATGATCTGATATGGAATAAGCCAGCTTCCCATGTTCCTATGAGCCGAGGTTACATATTCACTACCCTTACACTTAATCATGCATTTGATGGTGTTGAAATGATGACCAAATGTAATGCCATTAGAATGGTGGTCATGGGCCAGTTTGGATTATACCTGAAAGGCCTAGTTCAAACCTATGTTACCAGCCTTGACAGCCCCCACCTTTTTATCCATGTAATAATTGGCAATATTTAATAGTCTGGCTAACTGTGGCCTTCCATGAGAGTGACAAGTAAACCGAGAACTCCCACAAGTTCTTTGTGAATAAAAAGTGGCACCTTTTCCTTCCATGCGACACGGAAGGAACACGGAGGGTAACGTGAGAGGGACGGTGTCATCAGAAACTGCCCCCTGCCATGGAGAACAACATGAGGAAGGCATAAGGAAATAATGCGATCAGAGTGTCCTGTTGGCAAGGTTTCAAGTTTGGAGGCAAACCCACATGTTGTTCTTTTTAGTATATATGCTCCAACTAAGTAAGCTGACCCTGTAGAGAAAGACAAATTCTACACAGACCTACGCCACCTCATATAAAAAGTCCCTGTAGAAGATAAAATTATTATCCTTGGTGACTTCAATGCCAGAGTAGGAAAGAACTCTGAAGCCTGGAAAGGTGTCTTAGGCAAGCATGGTGTTGGAAATTGCAATGATAACGGATGCCTCCTGCTAGAGTTCTGTGCAGAACAACAGCTGACTATTACAAACACAATCTTTCAGCAGAAAGATAGCTTGAAGACAACCTGGATGCATCCTCGATCCAAACATTGGCACCTCATTGACTATGTTCTAGTCCGCCAGAGAGACATTCGTGATGTCCATCATACTCGAGTAATGCCCAGTGCAGAATGCCAAACAGATCATCACCTTGTCAGATGTAAACTAAATCTTCATCTTAAGTTCAAACCTAAGAGGGGTGGCATCTTAAAGAAGAGACTCCAAGTCAACAATCTTCAACAAGCTACCATGAGAGACAACTTCCAGGCAAACCTGCAAACAAAACTTGAGGACCATCCTACAGATCCTTCTCCTACAGCGCTTTGGCAACATATCAAAAACAGTATCCTCCAGTCTGCGGAAGAATCCGTCGGGTTCTCCCACAAGAAAAATCAAGACTGGTTTGATGAAAACAACCAAGAGATCCAGGAGCTGTTGGCAAAGAAGAGAACTGCTCACCAGGCATGCCTCGCCCAGCCAACTTGCCATGTAAGAAAAGCAACTTTCCATCTCACATGTAGTAAACTTCAACAAAAACTCCGAGACATGCAGAACAAGTGGTGGATCAATATAGCAGAAAAGACACAATGCTGTGCAGATCTGGGTGATCATAGAGGATTTTATGAAGCTCTTAAAGCAGTGTTTGGACCTACCTATCAGGTCCAAAGCTCCTTATACAGTACAGATGGCCAAACATTAATTACTGATAAAGCCTCCATCCTGAATCGATGGGCTGAACATTTTCAAAGTTTCTTTAGTGCCAACCGAGTAGTCCAAGGCTCAGCTATCCAACATATGATACAAAAAAACGATGAAAAATGAATTGGACATAGCTCCCACTTTGGAAGAGACCCATAAGGCCATACAGCAGATGAAAAATGGCAAGGCAGCTGGGATTGATGGAATCCCACCTGATGTTGGGAAACACGGAGGTTGTGTATTCCACGATAAATTCCACTAACTCCTTGTGAATTGCTGGGGAAAAGGGGAACTGCCATCAGATCTCTGAGATGCAGTTATCATCACCCTGTACAAGAAAAAAGGAGCAAAATCCGATTGCTCAAACTATCGAGTCATAGCACTGCTCTCTATTGCTGGAAAAGTCCTTGCAAGGATACTCCTGAACAGATTAGTTCCTGCTATTGCAGAAGAACTTCTTCCTGAAAGCCAATGTGGCTTCAGAGCCAATAGGAGTACTACAGATAAGGTATTTGCCCTTAGACAACTGCAAGAGAAATGTAGACAGCAGAACAAGGGTCTCTATGTAACATTTGTTGACCTCACCAAAGCCTTTGACACTGTGAGTAGAAAAGGTCTATGGCAGATTCTGGAAAGACTAGGATGTCCCCCCAAATTCCTTGAAATGATTATCTTGCTACACGAGGGCCAGCACAGTCAAGTCAGATATGGCGATGCTCTTTCAGAGCCCTTTCTAATAACGAATGGAGTGAAGCAAGGTTGTGTTCTTGCACCAACTTTATTTACAATCTTCTTTAGCATGATGCTCTAAAGGGCTATGGCAGAGCTTGAAGAAGACGACGGCATCTATATATGTTATCGTATTGATGGTAGCTTGTTTAACTTAAGCCATCTGAGGGCTCGCACTAAGACTCTAAACTATCTAGTTCGTGAGCTGCTCTTCATTGATGATGCTGCCCTTGTTGCCCACACAGAAGCAGCTCTGCAGCGCCTAACATCCTGCTTCACAACAGCTGCAGAACTGTTTGGGCTAGAAGTCAACCTGAAGAAAACGGAAGTTCTTTACCAACCTGCACCACAGGACGAACACCACCATCCCCACATTGCCGTTGGCAAATCTGTGCTTAAGTCCATTCAGCAGTTTACCTACCTGGGAAGCATCATCTCCTCAGATGCCAAGATTGACAAAGAGATCGATCACAGATTAGCAAAGGCATATAGTGCACTTGGAAGACTCTACAAAAGAGTCTGGAATAATAAACACCAGAGGCAAAGCACAAAAATCATGTGTATAGAGCCATTGTACTGTCTATTCTCCTTTATGGGTCTGAAACATAGGTCACCTATCGCCACTGCTTATGACTCCTCGAACATTTTCATCAGCGCTGTATACACAGAATCCTAAATATACACTGGACTGACTATGTGACAAATGTTGCTGTCCTTGAGCAAGCAGGGATCACCAGCATTGAGGCCATGATATTGAGAACACAGCTGCGCTGGGCAGGGCACATTTCTAGGATGGAGGACCATCGCCTCCCCAAAATAGTACTCTACAGTGAACTTGCCACAGGTCAGCATAAAAGGGGCGCTCCAAAAAAGCAATACAAGGACTCCCTGAAGCAACATCTCAGGCTCGCCAAATTGATCACCAACAATGGTCCACCCTGGCCTCACATCGGGAGGCATGGAGACGCACTATCCACAATGCTGCAGCCTTATTTGAGAACTCACGACGAACAAGTCTTGAAGAGAAACAACAACGCAGAAAGAATCACAACCCGGAAACATCACCCAAGGAGACCTTCTGCTGTGCTTTCTGCAACCGGACTTGTTTATCTCGGATTGGCCTTTTTAGTCATCAGCGCGCTTGCAGAAAGCGCTGGATGAGTCCTTCCTGAATCTTCGTTTGCGAAGAAAAGCCAGAGAGAGATATGAAGCAGACCTTGTAAAAATTACTTATTTGGATTGCAGCTCCAACAATCTCCCATGCAATGGTGGCTGGTTGCTTCCATGTCAGTGGAGAGGTGACTCCACTCTGGATTTAAAGGTGTTGGCCTTATTCTCAAAGTAGGTTGCATGGTTTGGACAGCACAATTAAAGTTTGGACAGGAGCTCTGAATGGATTTATCACTCCACTGACATGTAACTCACAGTGGCTACTGCTGCCCCTTCTGAGTGTGGAACTATGGGAGCTGTGGTCTAAAAAAGTAACTTTTCCAAATTGGTCTGTGAATACAAAACAGATATCAAACCATCATGGAGATTATACTTGCAAGTGATTGGAATTGTTACTAGGACATAAATACTTCAGACATTTTAAAGCATTTTTCCTCATGTGAGGAGAACAAATGCTACTGCTTTTCATGTTTAATAAAGAAGGGAATGAGGAACAGGTACCCTGAACTGAAGAAGATCAAAAGTAACTGTCAATTGATGTAATGCAGGAAGTCTGGGAGGTTGGGGAATACTGTACTCACCTTCTCATTCTGAGCATCAGAAACAAAAGGCTGTAAATTAATTGTGCAATTTACAAATGTTCCTTTCCTTCTCCATGAACACTGGCTTTACAAAACAATTACATTTTGGCTTAGTCAATTTCTCATTGCATTCCTGGCAAAAGCTCCGTGTACAATTAAGGATCACTTATTTATGTTTTGAGTAACATTCTAGTTTGGGTCCAGAAATGTGATAGTCAGATCTTTAATTTCCAGGAATTTTGCTGTGGGGTTTTATGTTTCTATAGTGATAGTCTGTGTTTCATAAAACTAGACCTGAAAATGTTAACAGCAGCATGCTTCATTTTCTGTAATAGGTATTGCTCTTTCTATAAATTACAGTCATAAGTTGACATCATGCATATTTATTTCTGTAACATTTCTTTAGTCAGTTGTAAAACTGAGTCCTTTAATTACTATCTCTATGCCAAAAAATACTTACACATTGATTAATTGTAGCAGTACCTATAATCCCAACATTTTGTTGGGATTTGTTTATATCAGATCGTATCAAAAGACCTACTGGATTGGAACAAAGACCTTTCTAGTCCAACACTGTGTTCTAGCTAATCAGAAAACTTACACAGCCCACAGACAGAAGGTTATGATAATAGTCTTTTCTGCTGTTGTTCTCTGACAACTGAATTTCAGAGCCATAGATCTGGACCAATTTTAATTACAAATATAGAAGACTCACTGAAATAAATTGGAACTGCATTAGTCATTACTCAAATTACACTGATTTCAATTACTGTAGTCGTTTTCAAATATGGCTAAGCTTGGGTCCAATTCATGGAAGTCTGGATCCTGGAGTAATTTGGAACAAGGTATTACATATATTTTTTTGAAGCTGAAACAGTGTATGCAAATGAGACATCAAAATATAGTGAAGTTGTTTTGATTTTTTAGACATTAAAGGTCTTGTACAAAAATTATCTCAGCAAAAAGGTGACCTGCCAAACCTACCAGTTCCTTTGGCGACTGTTATTAAATAAATCATATAGATATCATTATTGCGACAGAATGTCAGCCATTTATAGCTATCTGGAAAGTTCTAACAAGCATATAACCCAGAATTCTGTTGTTTTTTAAAGTTTCAGTGCCAGAAAAAGCTAAAGCAATGCCTGTGCTAAATTAAATTCCAGTTTGTGTTAAAAGTAAACACAATGTTCAAGGAAACAATATGTACAGTGATTGGTTATATGCAATGTTACAATAAGTGATCACCTTCACCAGCAATGGGATATGGTCCAGTGAGACAGCTTCATGTAAGCCATGTAAGAGTCCCACTGCCAGCTGCAGAGGAATGGATTTGTCTAGTATATTTTGCAATGAGATGTGTAATATTTTGCATATGCAAAAAGTCACAACATAGGTAGTTCACTTGCATCCAGGAGCTCTCTAGTGGCATAAACACACCTTGAAACTTCTGTAAGGCTCAAGAATGTTGGATTTTCCATAAAAAGATGGATGAAATCTGGCAAAGTTAGGGCTATAACTAGGAAGTAAAGGGTAATAAGGGTTAAGTCTCAGGATGTTATGTCACTGTACCAAATAATTCAGGCTAAAACTTAGAGGAGCAGGGAAAACAGGACTTTGTGACTAAGTGCTATGCCAGCATGGCGAAACAGAACTGTCCCAAGTTAAGGACACCTGGATAGTGCATGTAATTCCCATGTAGTTAAGTGAACAATGTCATAAAGGAAATAAAGGCTGTGATCTTATATCTGCTGAGAGAACATACTTACAGGAAGTGGGACAGGCAGTGAGGGTCTCAAAGGCTGTTTGTTCTGCCTGTTTCCTTCAGCATGCAACAACACTTCTGGTCTGAATTTAAGGTGCTGGTTATGGCATTCAAAGTCATAAATGGCCTGAGACCTCAGTACCTGAAGGAGCACCTCTCCCCTGTCTTTACCTGAGAACTGAAATCTGTTGGAGAGGTCTAGCTGTCTGTCCCATTACTGGGAGTAATATATCATGTGAAAGGCACTTATATATGAATTATATAATTTCTGCAACATCCTTTTAGGTACTAGGATAAAGGATGTAGTAAATGAAATGAAAAATAGCCATGTTTAATATTGGTGTGGAATCTATTCCTCTTATTCCCCTGCATGATTTTTGTCAAATTCTTCTTGTTTTGGCAATAATGCATAAAATAAAAATGATGACCAACATTTAAGCACTCCTGTGACTTTAGTTTTCATCTCACAAGAGAGCCTTTGAAGAATTTATTCCTACACTATTTGTTGCTGTTGTGTCCTTTCAAGTCATTTCTGACTTATGGTGACCCTAGGGCAAACCTATTACCAGGGTTTCTTGGCCAGACTTGATCAGGGGGAGTTTGTCTTTGCTTTCCTCTGAGTATACCAAATGAAGAGGAAGGGCTGCTTCCCAAATCTGACAACTAAGAAGTGGCCCTGCTTTATTCTTTGGCCTAGGCCTGACAAACCAATGTCTGAGCCCAGAGGGACTGAGCCACATGACTCATTCACCACAAGCAAAAGTGGCTAGTTTTGCATACCACTACATACCACCTCCCACCATCTTCCTCTGGGATGGGTGTGGTGTACAAAATTGGCAGCTTCTGTTTGTGGTGAATGATGAATCACTGCTCACCACAAGTAAGGGAAATGCGAGTGGGGGAAATCATAATAAGAGGAGAAATGAGCTTCAAACTTTTACCTAAACGATTTGCTCAAATAAACTAAAATACCTAATGCATTCTGATTAAAGGAGATTGTAACAAATCCCCTTCGCCAAGCTGGGCTTGCAATTCCAACCCTTACGCTTCTATCTGTCACCATGCCTTTTTTACTTTTAAGATCATTCCCTGTTTCTGGTACTCAGACCCTAAGGTAGTCACTATACTGGATAAATGGGTAAGTTTATAGTACTGTCCTTGTAATTTCTAAGTGAAAAGATATCCAGACAGAAATGTAAAAAAATATTTACAGCAAGTTAAACATTTAGAATTATTCAGGCTCCATAAGCAATACATTTGTAACACATTTCACTGAACGACACACTCTTACATCCAATCTAATAAATTTCCTATCAGGTCCTTTTCAGCCCTATCTCTGTTTCTGAATGTCTCTATCTCTAACTGTCCCTCTCAAGATTTAATCCATTCTCATCTGTCCCTGGAGATTCTCAGGTCCCATCTACACGATTTAAATAATATGTACGGCATGGGGAAGTTCGCGCTTCGGTACACACGGCTGTTCGGATTCACACGCATCCAAAAGAGGGGGGGCGGTTTTCCACCCTGAAATACACACACGCTGCGTTCGGGAGGGAAAGTGGATCGCGATGAGAAATCCGTATGCCGTTTAGATGGCTGATGGGTCTGTACGGTCCGTTCTCACACATACGAACAGGCTGTGTAACCTGATTGGCTGGCCGAGTAGAGGGGCGGGGCTAGCATGGAGGGGAATTGGGAGTGGCCGCCATGTTGGATTCCTGGCTAGCGTGAATTACACATTCATTTATTTTTATTTTATATTGTAAATAGGGAAAACCGACTGTCCGCAAAGCAGGAACCTTTAAAAAAAAAAAGCGGCAGGAGATTTTAAACTGCCGCTTGGCTTGCTCGTTCCAGCCAGCTTGGAGAAGAGGGAGTCATGCGGAGTTTAGGGGGGTAAAAAATTGTGTGGGCAGTTCGTATGCATACGAACGACAGCCTATTCGTATTTTTTATCCCCGAAACGGATTTTTTTATGATAGTATACGCACCCTCAGACTCTGCAAAGAAAGAAAGAGAGAGAGAGAGAGAGGAGCACGCAAGGATGACATTACTCTCGCACAAATGGGTCCCAGTTTCAAACAACGTCATCATCATGAAGTCGAAGGCTTTCACTGCTGGCATCCATAGATTTTCCTTGGGTTTTTTTCCAGGCTGTGAGGCCGTGTTCCAGAATAGTTTCTTTCTGACGTTTCGCCTGCATTTGTGGCTGGCATCTTCAGATAATGGTTGGGTAGGAGTGTGTGAGGAGTTTATATAATGTGAAACCCTGTTGGGGAGTATATGTAAATCTGTGTATTTGAATGGTTAATTTCTGGGTTTAGATATGGAAGGACAATTAGTGTCTGTTTGGCTAATGGTTGGTTGATGTGCCATTATCTGCTGGAAATCCCCCTGTTCCTGGGTGAAATTCATTTGCAACTGTTGAGTTTTGATTCTATTGTTTTTCAAAACTGGGAGCCAGATTTTGTTTACTTTTAGGGTTTCTTCTTTCCTGTTGAAGTTGTCCAGGTGTTTGTGGATTTCAATAGCTTCTCTGTGCATTCTGACATGATAGTCCAGAAATTCTGGACCAGGCCAACAGCTATCAGAATGTAACAGAATGTGCTTAAAATATGGCGCGGCCGCTTCCAAAGCTTAACGGAAGTGACACTGATGATCTCGGAAGAGGGATGGCGGCGTCCGAAAACGACCCCCCCCCGCTGCGCAAGAGCGCCGTTCCTCTCCCAGGAGCTCATCCCGCATTAAGCTCCGTTTAGCGCTGTATGAAAATGTCCATAATCTTAACAGCTGAGACTGACAATAGCAATTAAAATAAGAGCCTGTCCCAAATTAAATGTTCTTTTCCAAGTTCTTCCAGTAACATGGCTGACTAAGCATCTTAAAACCTCAAAGAAACCCATCTATATAATTTTTTAAAACAGCCTCATATCTGTGGGAAAATCCCAGCTCAGCTGACTTTTCACATGAAAGAAAATACTGTAGTATAGTAATTCAACTAAATGGGCCCCACACCTGCTACCTAAAGTGGAACAGTCCATTCTACCACCTCATTGTTCTGTGTAACTTCCTTCCTTCCTTCCTCATTCTGCTGCATATGTAGGCCCTGTGGTCAGATCTACACCAAAGAGTTAGAAGGTCCAAGGAAACATCACAGAACTACCACATTAACACCCCGGAGCACACATTGGAAAGACAAGTCTGAATTATCTCTACCCTTTAATGTGCTCAAAGGCAACACACCAGTGCTGAAAACACAGTACGACTGGAGTTGTCTTTCCAACTGTATCACCATTTGTATTGATTCTTCAGAACCCACCTGTCATCTGAATCAAATCTGTACAGCTGGCCCTACACATTCCCTGGGGTTAGGGACGCAGGACCTCAGTGAAAGTAGAAAACCCGTGAATATCTGTAGCCCCCCCACCATATATTTCTAAACTTTTTTATTGTTAAATTCACAGAAAAAAACACAAATAAACAACAACAAATATAAAATCAAAACCATGGATGCAATATTGCTTCTATAAACGGGTAAAGTCTGATAAAGTCCTTGCATATGACTCTATTAGGTGGCATTGTCCTTAACAATCTGTGGTAAGACATCTCAGCAGATGGTAAGACATCTCAGCAGAGGTTCGAGTTGTGTCGAATTGCTCTTAATGTGGTTCAGAAAAGCGAACCATTTCTTGATAAAGTTGCCTGAATGCTTACAGTCTTGTTTTCTTCTGGATGACATTGCCAATTTCTCCATAAGTAAAGCATTCTAAACTCCATAAGTAGAGCATCCCAAACCCAGGTCCATCAGATATTTATTGCCAAGTTCCCTGTTTTCCAATTTTTTGCTATCTCAGTCCTTCAGACTACCAGGAAAAACATTATCAATTTCTTACATTTTAAACATGCCAGTACTGCAAGCCACCACGTTGCTAGTTCGATTCCAGCAGGCTCCAAGGTTCACTCAGCCTTCCATCCTTTCTTAGGTCGGTAAACTGAGGACCCAGTTTGTGGGGGGCAATTAGCTAACACACATTGGAAACTGTTTAATGCAGTGTAGATGTGTAAATAGCTATTGCTTAAAACAATTTGTAAGCTGCTCTGATAGCCTTGTGGCTGAAGAGCGGGGTATAAATAATTTTTGCAACCGGACTTGTTTATCTCGGCTTGGCCTTTTTAGTCATCAGCGCGCTTGCAGAAAGCGCAGGATGAGTCCTTCCTGAATCTTCGTTTGCGAAGAAAAGCCAGAGAAAATTAAAAAAAAATAAACTTTTGTTTTCTCCCAAGAAATTTGAAAGAAGGAGGAGAGCTGGTCAAAAGTCAGTTTTTGGAATAGTGAGTTCTGAAAGTGTGTTTAGCACTATAAGCCAGAATTGTTGAGCCCCTCTCCCCAACCATATTTAACACATGCAAAAAGTACGATCAGCAGAATCAACTCAGCATGGATGACTCCAAGGCTGCAGGGTTCCTTCACAAGGCAGAAGTGGTTGGTTGGTGGGGCTTGCTGATGCTGCCCTACGCCATTTTTATTAGGGACTTACAAGCCTTGTCACATGTTCACATTATTTCTCAGTCTCATGAGACTTGCAGTCCCTATTAAAGATGGGAGAGGTACATACAATTGGCTTACAAAGTCATTATTTGATCTAACTTGTGCTCTTTCCAAATAACATTGTTGTATAAATTATATAAGTGAATGCAACTAAGCTTGAACTACTCCACAGTGCAGTTATGTACATGTCTTCTCAGAAGTAAGTCCAGTGTATCTAGTCTTATTTACTCCTAAGTAAGCATGCAAAGAGTGATGGCTTACATTCTGTTCCTATGCATGCTTACCGTACCCATAAGAATCTCCCACTGGCCTCAGTGGACCCAATCCTAGCTATGTATGCATAGAATGACAGTCTTAAGACGGGATCTTGTTTAGAAATATATTTAAATGCAATTTTAAACATGTATTTTCTATAAATAGATCAAAAATATTATTTTTCCCTACTAGTAAGGCACACTAGCCTCAGAATGTTAAACTCATTTCCCTAAAAATTATTAACTGGTGACACCCAGTGGTCAAACCTCTTAAAGGAAGTTTTAAATGGATGTCTCTAGTAGACTGTTCTTTCTCTTGTGTTTAACTTGCATGTTTCTTTTTTCCTCTTTGAATTAAAAAAGTGAGTTGAACACATAATAATAACTCAAGGTGCAGAAATAAAAGAAAACAAGTACAGGTTTGACTAAAAGTACAAATAATTAAATTACTCTTGATGCAATAAAGAGCATATTTATTTATAGAATCCTTCTTGATATGTCTGTACTCTAAACTAAAAATGCTAACTTTCACAGGTTGATTAATTTATTCATTAATCTCCAGATCTGTAATACAACTACCACTCTGGAAATAGCATGGTTTCAGATGAAACCTATTTACATGTTCCTGCAAAACAGTGACACTTTTTAATTTTATTTTATTTATTTAGTTATTTATACCCCGCTCTTCAGCCACAAGGTTATCAGAGCGGCTTACAAACTATTTTAAGCAATAGCAATTTACACATCTACACTGCATTAAGCAGTTTCCAATGTGTATTAGCTAATTGCCCCCACAAGCGGGGTACTCATTTTACCGACCTATGAAAGGATGGAAGGCTGAGTGGACCCTGGAGCCCTCTGGGATCAAACTTGCAATGTGGTGACTTGCAGTACTGGCATTTAACCACTGCGCCACCAGGGCTGAGTTCAACAGAATGAAAGTGAAGATAGACTTCAAAATGGGGAGTGAGATGCAAAAGAGAACAGAGCTATTACACCAGCATGAAAAAATTAGAGAATGAAAAAAAAAAGTGTGAATATGTTATCATGACAAAACTGACATATTTTGTAAGATACTTATCAGAGAAAAAATGTTTTTTTATTGGAAGAATAAATAATTAGTAAACCATGGTCTAACAATCCATCAAATGTGTTAAGCAGTCATCAATATTTGTGATGTCCAGCCAGGACTGTTTGAATTTCCCCTGCATTTTCCTTTGTTTTAGTTCAGGTTTTAGTTTAGTTCATATGCTTAGTATGTCTGAGCATAGAAATGTTTCATTGTATTAGACCTGTGGGAGGAGCTGAAGAATTCCCCTGCATTTTTCCAGGTTTGGTTTGTCCCTTCCCAGCAAGCTCTGTTCTAGCTAGAAGTTTTTAGTTTGCTCAGTCTTTGCTGTGAGCTTACAGGAAGCTGTTTTATTGGTGGCAAACAGGCCCAGACAGCCGGGAAGGGCATTTCTTACACCATTTAGCCAAATTAGTGTACTGGGTTGGTTTACAAATTTTCAATGGTTTTTAACACTTCATAACTATTTTGGTCAAAAAAATCATATATGAAAAATGTATTTGGTACAAAACTTAATATTTTTATACAGAAAACTCTGCTGAAATTCTGTTAGTGGCATATAAATGTTTAAGTCACACTACACATGTGGGGTGAGATGTTTATCTTAGTGCAACAAATATATTCTGCTGACAGTGGTGGAAGCCGAGTTACACATACAGCAACACTGTGCATTATGTTGCACATGCACATTGCTCATTGCATGTCATGCAACAACAGCCTGGGATTGATATGTGATTGACTACATGGAGGTCTTTAAACAGAGGCTGGATGGCCATCTGCCAGGGATGCTTTGACTGTGATTTCCTGCGTGGCAGGGGGTTGGACTGGATGGCCCTCGTGGTCTCTTCCAACTCCGCAATTCTATGATTCTATGATTTCTCAGTTTCTCCCACCTTGTTATTTTGCCTGCTGCACAACCCTCAGAACTGCATTTTGAGCATTTTCTACTACACAATTCTGTGCTCATCAGATAGGTATAGTATAGCTCATCATCCCTAACTCTATTCCTCTATCCTAATACTTACTACTTTCTTCACTAGCCTTGTGTGACTGCTTGAAGCCTGAGTGTATGTGTACGTGTGTTCCCTTGATTATTTTTCAATAAAAAACATTTTTATTTTATTTCCTGGCTGTGAGTCTCGCCAGTTAGTACTGGTATATATAGGTCAAAAGAGCCCGCAGTTACCCAGCCTCTAGCTGCCATATGGAACTAATTAAAATTCCTCATATTAATATCTGGACATGTGTGGGGATTCCATGAACCCCCTGTAATTCGGGTAACAAGTCACTCCCCATGTATGTTACCTTGATGGCCTTGCAGGAAAGACAGCATGTAGACATGATAAATCCATCATCCCAGTAGCCTCCAGATTTGTTGGATGATCCCAACAGTGCCATGCTCACCAGAAATTATGAGAGCTGTAGTCTGACACATTTTGAGAGCAGCTGATTGGAAAAGCCTGTGACAAATAATATAATCTTCTGAAACTATCTATATTTGTTGTTTAAAACTTGTTTAAAATTTAAAATGTGTTTTTATGTGCTTTTTCTCTTATAGATGTCTTGTTTACTCGATACTTTACTTATTTGGGACTATATTTAAAGACAGTGCATGACATAAGAAAGAAATAATTGCTCAGCTCAAAACATTAGCCGCAAACTTCAAAGTAATGAATTTGGTAGATAAAAAATTCTTTAAAGCAAACCTAAGTGAAGTGTTATGTTGTTCTAGAACACCAATCTGTCTGTTAGATGGTTAACGTATCAGTGAGCAAGTGAGAATTTGGCATTACCCAAGAATCAGTTAGAAATGTTTATCAATCTGTAGCCACTTCTAAGAAAGATAGTGATCAGTCCTGAGGTGACAGGTTTTATTAACCGATATACTGTAGTATGTTCTTACTTAGCATCTTGCTTCACTGAAAAGACCGTGATGTTCTAAAAAATGCAATTAAACTTGGTTAAACTGAGTTTTTTTTAAAAAATGTTCATTTAGTATAGGTCTTTTCCCCCTTGGTGCACATACGTATTGCTATTGTTGTTGTTGCTGTGTGCCTACAAGTCATTTCCAACTTATGGCGACCCTAAGGTATATACAGTAAGCACTTTTTGGCCTTCCCCAGAAGATGAATCAAGTCATGACTCTATCTTATCTGGGCCTTGAAGTTTGCCAATGAATCTCATAGATTTCTTACATCACTGAAGATATCAGAGATGCATCTGAGCATGCAATCGTATGCAAACGTACTTAGAAACAAACCATTTTGAACTTTGTAGGGTTTACCTCCGAGGAAATATACTAAGGAGAATGGCTGTACACATTAAATAGAAGCTGTGGTGTAAGTTTATTCCATGATGTATTGTTTTAACAGATTGGTTAATCTAGTCATATACTCTGATTGAAAAGAGTATATAATATGTCTCATTTTTAGCTACTGTATTTGAAGAGAGTGTCTCTGAAAACATTAGCTCCCATATCTATGGGCACAGGACATAACACTGGTATCATCATCATCATCATATCATTCTGTGGATTTTTCCGACCTCTGTATGGTAATGAATTCAGGAACAGAAACTGCTGACTTCTATTTTATTTTTAAAAAAAGTTTCCAGGCCACTGGCTGAACACAGAATGATTAGGCAGAGAGAGGCAGTCAGCTCATGATGTCGTAAATAGGAAATGTTGTTAGCTGCTTATGCTGCTGTTTCTGCTGCCTTCTCCTTTTCCCCACCTTTTTCCAGTTCAGGACTCAGGGTGGCTTACAAAGGTGAATAAATACAGTCTTAACATCCACACCATATAAACATTACAAATATTACTAAACTAATAAATTAACAGTAGAATTAAAATCACTTAAAAGCAAGACCTTTAAAAAGAATCAGTAAGTAAGCACATAGCACATTCTGAAAGAGCCTTTTGCCCCCATACAATTGGCCATCAAAGGCTAGTCAAAACTAAAAGGTATTCCATCTGCGTATGAAAGGATAGCAGGGCGGGTGCCAATCTAACTTCTCTAGGAAGGGAATTCCAAAGCCTTGGGGCAACCACTAGGAAGGCCATCTCCCATGTTCCTACCAGATGTGCCTATGAGGAAGGTCAGAAAGAGAAAAGTATCTTCCCAGAAGATCTCAAAATACAGGTCTTTCAGGTAACCTGGACCCAATCCATAGAGGGCTTTATGGTTTATAACCAGCACTTTAAATTGTGCTCAAAAACAGACCAGCAGCCAGTGGAGCTGCTGCAACAAGGAAGTTGTGTGTATCCCTTTATCCAGCCACAGTTAACTATCTGGTTGCAGCTCCTTGGACCAGCTGGTTTCCAAACACCCTTCAAAGGCAAACCCATGTATTACCCAAAATGCTTGGAGGTCTTAATTTGGGGAATTAATATACTCAGCTTGGCTATGTGAGAGGGGGCAACAGATAGCAGGACATTTTGACCTATGTGTACCAGTAATAAGGAAGAGAGGTTAAGCTGGATAGTACAATTATTTGATCTTTATTTGAGAAAGCAATAATAACAATGTTCACATACACACACTCAAGCTTTGAGCATTAATGCAAGGCTAGTGAATAAAGTAGGAAGTATTGGGATAGAGGAATAGAGAAGGGAAGTTGTTTTGGGGTGATACTGTACTGATCTGAGGAGATGAGATCATGGAAGGAACCTGCAGAGTGGGGGTCCCAAAGCCGAAATGGTGACACAGTCTGATGTGGAGTCCAGTAGCAGGGAAACTGTGCACACTTGAGTGGGGTTTTGGAAGGGTTTATATAGCCAATACTTTCCTCAGGGGATGGGATTTAGTGTGAAAGAAAATGCTTCTCAAAGGTTCTCAAGGGAAGAAAATGGACATGCTGGATATGTTAACAACCCTTAATGTGCCAATACTTTGTAACTCAACGGAGGAAGCAATTCTCTTTGTTTGGGGGAAGGTGGGTATGACGGCTCTTTACAAATGTGAATAGCTCAATTTAGGCTGATGGGATTAGCCAGATGTTGAGGCAAAAAGTTTCCTTGCAGATTATCTTTCTTTGGAATTTGAGTTGGCCTCTCCTTAGTGCATACCTGATTGAGTCTCAGTATTAGTCTTTTGGAATTTCTATTTTTTTTTAATTCCCCAGTTTACTGGTCACACTATGTGGAAGGCCACATTTGGCCAAATTATTAAATATTGCCAATTAATACAGATATGGGGCAGGGAGTGTCAGGGTAGGTAACACATGCAGAAGGTGTTATAGAAATCTAAATGGGGTGTAACTAAGGCATGTGTCACTTTGGCCATATCTGATGCCTCATGGAATGGACACAGCTGGCACACACACCTTAATTGTGCAAATGCACTCCTGGCCGCTGCTGAAATCTAAGCTTCCAGGTCCAGGGCTGAGTTCAGGAGTACACCCAAGCTGTGAACCTGTGTCTTCAGGAGTGTAACCTGCCCAGCACAAGCTGAATGCCTATTCTCTGATCCGCCTATCAACTGATTCAAATGTTCTTGTTCTATTTTTTAACTCTCCAGGGAGGCAAGACTTGTCCTTGTGAGGTTTTCTGTTTCAAATGCCAAAATTACCTGAGTGGCTTTTTTGTGCTGTGCATCAAAACCTTGGGACCAGGGGAGAAGGTAGCATCTCCTGATCCACCACTAGCAGCAAAATGTTTTGGGTTGGCCTGCCAAGTGTGTTTATTAAAGCACAATCAGTTATTGACTTTAGCTGTTAAATCAGTTATTCAAAACATGATGGAATGTCTCCAGCTAGTGTAGATAAAACTTGGTCAAGTTGTTTGAACTACAACTTCTGCTTTCTGAAGCAGGTCACTGCATCTTGCTGACACAGACAAAAGGCCTCTCTGGATATAAAATCTATACAGTAGAGAAAACTAAGAAGAACCCATTTTCACAAGAGAGACGAAGGGAATGACACCTAATAAGCTAGGGAAAAAAAAGAGGAATAATTCCTCGACAGTATCACTGTGACTGGAAATAACTAAATGGATACATAATTTGGGAGTGGAGGCATATTATTACAAGGCAAAATTCTGAGGGTGGTCTTGATCTAGAGAAGGTAATCTAGGAGAGGCAAGAGTAGCCAAAGAAGAATGTGTGATTTCAGCTATGCTCACACTGATAGGATAAATCCACATTTGAGTCAGAACAAAGACAGCAGATTGCAAGACACAATGCATGACTCTGCTATGGAAGAATTAATCATAGAACTGATAGGCAGAAAGGCAGCTCCTAACTACTCAATGATAGTGAATAGAGGCTCCCAATCAGGATAAATGCCACAAAATTCTCTGTATAAGTGGAAAGTCATCCAAAAGATTTAAAATGGTCACATTTAACATGCACGCACACACACACTATTTTCTTTACATCACCTAGACACACCAACACACCAGTTTCCAATAATAGTATCAAAGGTAATTACAATCAGAAACATTTCAACCACATATATTAAAAAGATAAGTCACATGCTGTTACATATATTAATCTTTATCAGCCTTACTAATACTTATTCCAATGAGTCTTGCTGCAGTTTCATGTGTCATCTGAGGATTTACTTCCAGCCTGTTTCTGTTGGTATTAAGTAATAAGTATGTTCCATGTATGTCATGTGCAGCTTCATAAGACATCCCCCTTTTAGTTGAATGGATTGATTAGTTAATAAATCAAAGAGAAAATCAAGATCAACAAATGCCCACAAGGTAATTTTAAACCATGAGTGTTTCCATACTGTATTCAGGGAAGAATTGCCACATGCTTTGGCATGTCATAAGGAAATTTCCAGCAATGGCTACTTAAAAAATATTAAATTTAATCTAGGCCCCTGAGTTTTTAAACATCTGGCCAAGATCCAATTGTTTATTTCCACTGGATCCCACTGCTTCCACAGTAATTGATGACCCATCTCCCTCCTGCTGCATGCCGCACCCTGTGATCCCTAGAAAATGGCTTTGGAAGGCTGGGGAAACCCTTTTTTATTGCCACTGAAGGTAGATGGAGGGTACAAACAGGATGGCATTGGATACTGGAAGACCATTGGATCTTGGCCTATGTGTTTACAGTCTCTTTCACATGACACAGCTATAGTACTTTGATACCACTTTAACTGCCATGGCCCCACCCTATGGAATCCTGGGATTTGTAGTTCGGTGAGGTACTTAGAATTCTTCACTGAAGTATGTTAGAGCTCTCTAGCAGCAAATTCTATATCCTCGAATGTTGCACAGATGAAAACTGGGACACATCTGGCTAAGCAATATCAGATGGCAAAAGTTATTAAAGAGAAAGAATACACAATCTAGGAGAGGCTGTGGCAATTTATTTTTCCATGAGCGTACTAGGAAGGGCAAGGTTCCATTTCTTCCTGTCCTCTCTCCCCTTGCTGAGTTAATTGAGTGCAAACTACATTTAATGTTTGTTTCCTGTAAGCTGCACAGAGAACTTTATGTTGTTAGGAAAGCTAACAACATCTCTTGTAAATACATAAACAAAGAATTTTGTGTGATAGCTTTGTACTGGGCATTTAAATGACCCTGGTACCATGTTGTAATCATCCTTATATTTGTTGTGATCCTTCCATAATTTAAAAAAATCAGGCTGTGGATAATGTAACTTTCTTGTTTTAAAAGAATGGTAGATGAAGCACATTCCTTTGGTGTGGGTGATGTATACAGCGACATATTGCTTTGGACAGGTGAACTACCATTTCAGCGTACTTTTACTGTTTCCATTTTTATTATTTTATTATTAAGCACAGATAATTAATGCTAAAAATGTTTTTCATTTAGCTGTTTTCAACATATAAAAAGATTCACACAGTTGTGCATAAAAGCAGCATAGCATCTATTAACAAACGACAGTTTAATATCCTGCTACCTCACCATTCAATAACTTTTTAGCCATATATTATTTTTCCCTGATCTGCAGATTTGCCCTATATAGAAAAACAATTTTATAATGTTTTAATAAGTTCTGAAAGTACTTGTTCTAAATCCTAAATCCATTAGTTGTTAAGGTGCTATGAGGTTAACATAAACCAACATGATTCCACTAACATGCAAGGGATAAACAGGAAGCCTGCAGAGCTGCTAGATGAACAATAAAAGTTCTTTTCCTTTCTATTTGACCATGGGCCCATCTACACGAGGGGGGGAAATGGAGTACCCTGTAGTAATGGCATCTCGCAGTAGTGACATGTCTTAATGTTTTGGGGTTTGTTTGTTTGTTTGTTTGCCTCGGAAGCCCTCATAAGCCTCACATTCAGATGGCAACTGCAAGTGATTTACTTGCCTTTGTTCCTTGCTGCCGCCGCTTTTTTTAATAGTCATCCAAGATGCGCTGGACCAATATAGTGATTTTCCAATTTAAAGGAAAGCAAAACAAAAAATAACCATCCTGTTTTATTGCCTTAGTGAGTGATCGCTAAGGCAAAAATCCAACATTTGCAAGCCCCGCACCCACTGTCACCTTGCCAATCAGCTTTGTGCTTCCCTTCAAATTGTTTGTCATTCAATTGTCCTAACGAGCAGGAATGCACACACCCCTTGTGGTTTTTTTAAAAAGTGTACTGTTTTTGCTGTTTTGGGACCCCCTCCTTCTGAATAGTGTGGATTGGTGCAGAAACCCATTTAGACATGTAGGATTCCTAGCAAATTCCATGAGGTTTATTTTATTTTTTACCGTTTAGACAACCCCATGTGTGAGAGACAGAGAGAATAGTGTATCGATCGCCATTATCCATGTCCTGGGAGTAATAAGGCACTGGTTATCAGTGGTTACAACAGTTGTCATTTTAATTTAATTTACTTTTGGGAGGCATATGATTTTCCTCTTCCCAGGATTCCATAGGACATCATCATAGCGACTGAAATGGTATCAAAATGCTGTAATTGTGTAGTGCGATGAAGAATAATCAAAGTGAAGTAAATAATTTTGTAACATATTCTCCTTCAGTTACATCTGGCATATTTTTTTTTCATACAGACACTGACCTGATTTTACACGTCTTTTTTCTCAAATGCCGTCTTTCAGTAAAAAAAGATTCCATTGCCAATTGTACATTACAAACAGAAAATGGGAGTAGAATAGATTGATAGGATAGTTAGCTAATAATAGCTTAATTTTTATATATTATAATATTATTTATATATATATATATATATATATATATAATTATAATATTATAGTTAATATATCCAGACTGGATTTTGATGAACACTCAAAAGAATTAATGCCAGCAAATTGTTGTTCTTGACTGAATAATGTGTTAGTTCTCCTCACTGAGAATGCAGTTCAGTCCAGCTGAACTTCTGCATCAAGATGCTGACATAGCATCCCAACAATCGCAGTATTATATATAAACATCTTCAAGAAAACAAGAAACTAAGGAGTCATTCACATAAAGCAGTGTGGTACATCATTTGAAAGACTGACTGGCTACATTCAAATACTTTTCTTTCTTTTTAGAAATGTTGCCATAACAAAGAAAACTAAATTTGTGTCTTTCTGTCTGTTTGGTACTGCATCGCATGCAAATGACTGGATAGATTTTCACCAGGTTGGGAGAGAATGTTTGGGGTGGTCTAACTTAACGTGTATTGGAGTGGGGGGACTGGGGGAGTACCCCAGTTATTTCATCATAAAGAATAGTATGTTCAGAAGCCTATGAAAGCCACCACCACTACAGTCTCATCACCCAGGGGTTGTCCAAATGGTGAAAAAAACCTCACAGAATGTGAGGAGAATCCTACCTGTCCTAATGGCATTCTGTATGATTTTACCACATTGTGAAGGAGGGGGGCCAAAAAGGCCAAATACCATGCCAGAAAAACCTTTCAGGTTGTTCCTGTTTCTTTTTAAAAACAGCAAGGGCAGGTGCACATTCCTGCTCATTAGGACAAGTGAGTCGATTTGATTCGCCTGGCCAAATGAGAGGAAGCACAAATCTGATTGGCCGGATGAGTGCAGGGGGCAGGGGTTGATAACAAGGCAAGCGCCTGCTGCCACCATGTTTGATTTTCGCCTTAGCGAGTAAATGTTAAGGTGAGAAAATGGGGTGTTGGCTTTTTCTTTTCTTTTGAGCTCAATTGAAAAATCGCTCAATTGCACCTTGGACATCACGGGAGGGTGAAATTAGGTCACTCGCAGCTGCCATGTTTACTAGCAGGCATGCAATGCTTAAGGAGGCAGAAAAACCATTAGGACAGGTCGCAGCTGCTGCGAAATGTCATTACTGTGAGGGGCTCCATTTTTAATGGGCTAATATAGACATGCCTCCAGAGCAGACTCCCTTTCTTTCTCAGGTCAAGTCTTATTGCCTTGTTTACTGCAGACAAATGGCTTCAACCCAACACTGGAAGATATGTCAGAAAGAAACTATTCCAGAACACGGTCTCACAGCCCAGAAAAAACCCAAGGAAAATCTACCAACACTGGAAGTCTGCCTTTCTCCAGCCCTCCCAGCTTCCAATGCCAGTGCTGCCAAAAACAACAACAACAGAAAAATCCCCCATCCAGCTAGACAGGAGACAAGCAAAAGGAAAATGCTTTTCTGTGGAACCGCCACTTCTTCCCTTACTATCCCCACAACCTCAGTGTGGAGACCAAGATGCTGGCAGGTCGCAGCGCTGCGAATTGCTGTTTCTTCAGAGGAGATCTTATTTCCCCCCCCCCCTCGCATGGACGGGACTTCTGGAGAAAGCCGCAAAGGCTTTTCCTGTGGAGTTTTTGCCATTTTTGCCTCCCCCCTTTCCAACTTCACAATAAGGCGAAACAACACGGATTGCCATTAGGACAGGTCGTCTTTTTCCTCGCCAGGGGTATTTTTTTGCCGTTCAGCCAGCTTTCTTTAGGAGAACCTGGTATTGGAGGTATTCACAAAGACTGACCCTGCTTAGCCCCAGAAATACGACTAGACCCGGAGCCTTGAGGGTGCGAAAGCTTTCCGCATCTCCACAGCCCGGAGTGTCTCCTCTTTGGGAGGCCGAAGGAAGGAAGGAAGGGTCAAGGCGGGGCGGAGGCCGGGCAGAAGCAAACACGTGTGCGTGGTTTCGCCACCTCAGGCTCAGCGCCCGGAGGAGATACCGAGAGGGAGCTTCAGAGCGGGCCCGAGAGAACGGGAGACCGACCCTTCGGGGCAGGAAAGGAGGCGGGAAGGCTGGCAGGCGGGCGAGTCCGGGGCAGAGGAGCCTCGTCTCTTCTTTCCCTCACCTTCCCGAGAAAAAGGAACTTCGGCCACAGGCAGACTTGCGTGGCTGAGGGGAAACCAGAGCGAGAGATAAGGGGGGAGGAGGAGGAGGAGGTTCCCGCCTTCAGCGCGCAGCGTTTTGGGCCAGCTGTTCGTTTTTGGTTGCAGCCGCCGAGGAGCTGAAAGCAGAAAGCCGCCGCCGCCGCCTCCTCTTGGGGGGCCGCGGAGCTGGCCATGGGCGGCGGGGCGCGAAGGGTGCAGGGGCGGCGGGGCGGCGGCCCGGCTGGCGTGGCGCTGCTGGCGCTGCTGGCCTGGGCGGGGGTGGTCGGGAGCCAGCCGCCCCTCCTCGCCTTCCCTCACGCCATTGATAACCTGGCCGTCAGCCGGGGGCGGCTGCTGGTGGCGAGCGGCAATTGCTGGTACGAAGTGGAGCCCTCGCTGGCTTGGAAGGCGGGGCGCCATTGCCAGAAGCCGGAGGACGCGGTCAATAAGCTGCTGCTGCCCTTCGGAGGAGGAGGAGGAGGTGGTGGCGGTGGTGGCGAGCCCCGCCTGCTCACCTGTTGGACCAAGCCGGGCTGCAGCTGCTACCAGCAGGACCTCGGCGGGGCCAACGCCAGCCTGCCCCTGCCGCCGCCCAAGGAGTTCGGGAGGGAGCTGGTGAGCTCGCTGCCCCGAGGCTCGGCCGTGGGGGTGATGTACTACAGCCCCCGCGCCTCCGAGTGGCACCTGATGGTGGCCACCAGCCACAAGCGCAACGGCTCCCGCTCGGTCTGCGGCGACCCCTCGGGCCTGGCCGAGAGCACCGCCAACACGGCCGTCTCCCTCAAGGGCGAGCGCGAGCGGAGGGTGGCCGAAGAGCAGGTGCTCCTCCTGGCCGCCGACAACTACCTGACCTTCGCCGACGCCTTTCTGTGGAACCGCCACTTCTTCTTCCCTTACTACCACCACAACCTCAGCGTGGAGCCCAAGATGCTGGTGGTCGAGCAAGACCTGGTCAAGAACCACATCCGCACCCGCGGCCAGAAGGCGCTGCGCTGCGCCGGACGGAGCCGGATCCTCTCGTCGGCCTACCTGGCGCCGCGCGCCCTCTGGCTGGGGGTCTTCGGCGCGGCCGGGCCCCGGGGGGAGGCGGGCCCCGAGGCCACCGCCCTGTGTGTCTTCCCGCTGGGCCGCATCCTGGGCAACCTGGGCGGCTGCAGCTTGGGCCCAGGCGCGGAGTTCCAGGAGCCCTCGGCCATGGAGTCGGCCAGCACTTGCGTGAGTAGAGGGTGGGACGGGGCTGGTAGGGAGTCAAGAGACCCAGGGGCCCTTTTGCCCCCGCTTAGGGTTGCCAGCTTGCCCAAATAGCAGTAAGGGAAGTTTGGAAACCATGACACAAGTTGGGGTTCGGCCAAAATACCGAATGAAAATCTCGATTTCAGGATACTTGTAAAGTCAAGGTACTGTTCACCTTAGTGAGTGACATGCTACATGCACCCAAAAATGTAGGGCTTTTTGGCATTGGTGCTCATAAAAGGAAAATATTCCAGCCCTCAAATAGGGGTCATCCCTTATAATAAGGGAAACTTGCCAGCCCTTTAAGGGAACAAGTTTTCCAACCCTCAAATAAGGGACCTCATTTACAATAAGGGACACTTGGCAACCATAGGGCCAGCCCACCTGCATGGCTGACCCATCTGACCTGTGACTGATTGTTTTAAACATGTAAAATATTTTTGCCTTTTTTTTAAAAGCTACATCCCTCTTTTCTCCTGGTTAGCTCAAAGCAGCATGAATAGCTGTCTTCTTTCTCCCCACTTTATCCTTGCATTGTTAATCCTGCAAGGTAGGTCTGGCTGAGAGACAGTGTAACTGTCTCAGGTCACCCAGTGACTTTCATGGGGTAGGTCACTGCTTCAGCGTACTGATAGAACACAGTGACTTGACTGTCCAAAGATTTCTAGTACTGTACCAAGTTCAGAAACTTCAGTTGGTTCAAAACACAACAGCCCAATCAGTCACTGGTACCTCCAGGAGTGATTACTATATATCACAGCAGTATTAAAATCACTCCACTGGCTTCCAATCAGTTTCTGGGCAAAGTACAAAGTTTTGGTTATTACCTTTAAAGCTCTACATGTTTTGGGTCCAAGTTATCTAAGGGATCACCTTCTCCCATGTAATCCACGCCATACACTTAGGTCATCTGGGGACATTTGCTCCAGTCGGTCAGCCAGGACTAGGTTGGCAACTGTCACCCAGAGGAGTTTTTCTTCAGCCACCCCTAGACTGTGGAACGGCCTGCCAGAAGAGACAGAACAGCTGAATATGCTGTCTGAATTTAAAGCAGCATTATTAAAGACCAGTCTCTTCCAGCAGGCCTATCCTGATGATTTTAAATTGTGAATTTTAAATTGTGTATTGATTGTTCTAAAATGTCCTGGTTTTACTTGTTCTTTTAAATTGATATGTTTTTAACTGATATGTGTTTTTAGCCAATGTTATGTTTATATGTTAATTTGTTGTTCCCCACCTTGATCCATAGGGAGAGGCGGGAAAGAAATTATTATTATTAATAATAAGAAACAAATTGGGGTCATTAATCTTCTGAGCCTGTATCCTTATTGTTAGCTCCAACTAGAGTAGGCCCACTGAATCAGTGGAGTCTCTCCACTTTGCTCCCCCACCAACAGTTATATGTGGGGGTGGTGAGTGGAATAGAAAATAAAGAAACTATTCCAGAACACGGCCTCACAGCCCAGAAAAAAACCCAAGGAAAATCTATGGATACCGGCCGTGAAAGCCTTTGACTTCACAGAGTGGGAAAACTTTACATATATAGTACTACCCCCATATCTGTGAAGGATTGGTTCCGGGGCCTTCCACAGATGGTGAATTCCACGGATAATAGCGAACGCCATCCTGGTGGGCCATCCCGGGGAAAAGGTGGGGGGAGGCAAGTTCACTCCTCCCCCCTCCCTTCCCCCTTCACCTCTGCCAAGCTCCTGCCATGGCAGCATTGCAGGGGTGAAGGAAGAAGGGGTGAGATTGCATCTCCATCCCCTTTGCCCCTGCAGTTGCCACCACAGCGACAGGAGCCCTCCCAGGAGAAGGGACGGGGAAGGTTACATCCCTCCTCCCCCTCCCTTCCCCACTGCCCTTGCCAACCGCAGATAATTAAATCCACAGTTGGTGAATCAGCGGATATGGGGTGCTACTGTATCATGTGCTTCTTATGAATTCCCTTATTTCCACTGTTATTCTTTGTAGCTTAAGTGAAATGTAAAAACACTAAGGAATCTAATTTTTAGATTATGGAAATTATGAAATTGCAGACTTTAGATTTTCCTTGGGTTTTTTCCGGGCTGTGAGGCCGTGTTCTGGAATACTGTAGTTTCTTTCTGACATTTCGCCTGCATCTGTGGCTGGCTTCTCTGAAGATGCCAACCACAGATGCAGGCGAAATATCAGAAAGAAACTATTCCAGAACATGGCATCACAGCCTGGAAAAAACGCAAGGAAAATCTATGGATGCTGGCCATGAAAGCCTTAGACTTCAAATTGCAGACTTGTGAGACTGACTTTGGGTTGGCATTTACAGCATTGCAAAAGGCAAAACATTCTGGGCTAGAACTGTAGGGGAATATAAGTGATTTATGTAGGTTTAACCATCACTGTGAGAACCAATGTGGTATATTGGTTTAAGCGTTGGGATTATGGAGACCAGGATTTGAATTCCTGCTCTGCAATGGAAATCCACTGGGTGACCTTAGGCAAGTCACACTCTCTCAGCTTCAGAGAAAGGCTTTTGAACAAATCTTGCCAAGAAAACCCCATGATAGGTTCCCCTAGGGTTGCCAAAAGTCAGAAACAACTTGAAAGCACACAACAACAACAATGCAGGTTGAACCACAATACCTCTGTCTTTTCTAAATTAAGCTTCAATGTATTATTGAGATAAATGCCTGATCTTAGGCAGTCATTCACAGAGGATCTTACCATAACTGATGTTGAAGAGAGTCATTAAGGTGCTTTCCAGGTGGAAGGTCCCGGAACCAACCCTGTTCTTGTTTCATGATACATCTAATGCATTGTGCAGCTATTCCATATTTCCCTTTGTAATTTTTTTTCTGGAGAGGAAAAAAGATGGAGGAAGCAGTACACAAGCTTGACAGTCAAGTTTAGACGTTATCAGTATATCAATGGCAGCACACTCCATATTAGTAAACTGTTTCATAGAGATTTTAAAATTCATAGTGGGGATTTAGGAACCCTTTAAGAAATTCCCAAAGGGGAGACTAGTAGTTATCTGGTAATTCTGGTGTTTTCCTGACAGGAATAGGAGTTGGGGTGGTTTTGTCATTGTCCTCAGTTTTGGCCACATTTTTATTTGTGTATGAATAGTATTAACTGCCAAGCAATGTAGTATCAAACATATTTGAGAGAGCAGGGAGAATCCAGAATCATAGTCACCCTGTGTATTTCTCCGAACATAGTTGATTGTTGATGAAGTGGTTTTCACCCCAAACCAGATTGAAATAGACATAGAACATGCTTTTCATTCAAAAAGCACATGGCATTGTTATGCCACCACCTACTCAACCACCTCAGCCAATTAGGGTAAATAGAACATAAGACTGTAGTGCCCAAACACTTGTAGGTACAAGAGAAGTTGTTTTACATTCAGATATTATACAGCTTCCTTAAAGCACGATGGCACTGATGCATAGATTGCATAGATATTCTGGCTTCTGGTCCATTCCAACTCTGTCATCCTGAAAATTGTGTTTCAACGAAATACTGTATTAACACTGGTTAATGTTTGTGTACGTGATTGGACGTGCAAGGAAAAAGCCTAGAGAATAGGTTTGATAGTTATATGAAATGAGTGTTTCACTATAACACCATATGTTGTAAATGGTGATTGCATGCAGTAGTTTCCAGGGCAGTACCCTAATGGCACCAGGTCCCACCTGAACTTAGAAGCTAAGCAGGATCAGACCTGGTTAGTACTTGGATGGGAGACTGCCAATGAATACCAGGTGCAGTAGGCTATGTTTCAGAAGAAGGAACTGACAAAACCTCTTCTAAGTATTCCTTGCCTAAGAAAACCCTATGAAATTCAATTTGACAGGCAACTTGAAGGTGCGTGCACACACACACACACACACGCAGGAGATTTCAGTGCCATGCAACAGCTTCCAGTGCTTTAATTAGAGAAAAGAGTAGAAAACACTTGCAGGCCAGATGGGAATCTTCCACAGAATGAATGTAACTAACAGGGGAAGAGTTTCCCATCCCTGTTCTGTAGGTTCTTCTGTGGATATGAGCATTAAACATGTTACAGTCTGTCTGAGCTCTGCTCACCCTGCTTCCTTCTGTATTCTGCCCAGCAACCTAGAAGTATATCATCTTAACATTGGATGTTGAGCATCAGAGTCACTTCTGCCATTCTCCTGTTCTTGTATGTATAAAGGAACAATGGGTCCCTATGCAGATAGTGGTGCATTTGTTGTGTGCACACATTTATTCTTCTTCTAAATATCTTACAGGTTGCATTTGATTGTTATATTTGTAATTACTGTATACAGTATTTGTATTTGTGAAGTCCTTTTGGTCAAATGGTAGCCTAAAAATACACAGCAACATAACGTTTTTTACATTATACAGATTTCACAGGATTTTTCTTTTGCATTTTCTGCAGATATTGGTCCACATTTGGATTGAATTTGTTTCCAGTTTTTGTATCATAACAAAGTACAAAACAGATTAGAGAACAATCCTATTCATATCTGGTCAGAAGTTCCATATCAAATTTTGTTGTGCTTAGTTCTGTGTACACATATGTAGCAGGCATGGGGAGACTTTGGCCATCCAGATATTTTGAATAACAGCTCCCATAATCTCTTACTAACTAGCAGTCCTATGTTAATTGGGATTTCTGAGAGTTAGAAGTCCAAAACATTTGGATGACCAAAGCTTCCTCATCCCTGATATATAAGATTGCATTGTACATCTAACATTCTACTCCTGTACTTTATTGTAGCATTCCTGTAATATTGGTGTATTGTGGTAACATACCTTTTGGCTTGCTTTATCTTTGTAATTTGGTGTTGGCCCCCAAATTCTAAGAACAGCCTTATAACACTTTAGTAAGGCACTTTGGCCATTATTATGTAGGAAAATTTGTATTCCCTTCAATAGAATTTTTTTAAATTGTATTTTTATCCCACCATCTTCTCAAGAAGTCCAGGCATGTTGTCTACTTCATGTTGTCCACTTCATACAAGCAATTGCAAGACAAATTAGGCTGAGACATAGTGACTGGCTTTGTGAGCTTAGTGGGTATTTGAACCCATGCTTCCTAAATCTGAATCTAACATTGTCTATTTCATCGCGTTGATCTGCAGCCAGTCTTTTTAGAGCCTGTAACTAGTCTGATTTTTAGCACTCTTGCAAATTTATAGGGAATCTGAAATTTACTTAGATACTGGACTTTTACATCCTTAAGTTGATAGATACGACTCTGTAGAAATGGTGTAAAACAGCCAACAGTAAGCACTATTTAAGTACATGCTCAACTTTCTTGTTGCAATCAGTAGATCTTAAAATGCTTACTGCTGGCTGACTCAGAAACAGAATTAGCAAGAAATTAGACCCAACTGACTGGACTTTTGTAAAAGAAGATCTTGTGACATTACTCAACATAAGAAGAAGGAACTTGGGTTTGCAGTGGCAAAACACAGTTGCGCAACAATTCTACAAAGAAGGCTATTCAAGTTAAAGTTGTATGTTAAGGTTTATGCTCATGTGATGAAATGGGGGGAAATGCCAGTTGTGCATTAAGATGCATCCTTTATTAAGTATTAAAGCATAAATGGCTGCAACCACTCTAGCTGTAATGTCTATTACCTAAAATGGCTTGCAGGGCAGAGCAGTACTCTGCTAGTATTGTGTCAAGTCACACCAGCAACAGTTCAGCAGGTAAATGAAGGACAGTAAATCTTCTTCACTAAAACAATTCTATTAGCATTGCATTTAATTCCTGATTATGTTTCTTAGAAGTGTGCCTTACTGAAATTGGTAATGTTTATTTCATCACTGTAATACTGTAATACAGAAAGTCCTCCTGTAGATGAGAAATGTGGTGATTACAAATAATTATTGCCTTGTCATATGCGCATTCAGTGTCCCAATGTTAGTTGACCTTCTTTCTCAAACAAGCTGGAGGAAGTTTCTACTTGTCATGACTCAGATGACATCTGCTCAAAATGTAAACAGGGCATACTGAGGTCGTTACTACCCTGTCCTCTAGAATCTATACTCTAGCCTAGGAAATGGTAGCAATACTTGTCCCAAACTGTATTTTTTCAAGATGTAGAAAATGAGGGGTAGTCCGGACGGTGGGGGGAAAAACCCTCTTAGAATCCTCAAGGAATCCCATGTGTCCAAATGGAATCCTGCAGCATTCCATCCTTTTCAGAGGGAGGGGGAGCAAAAGTTGGGGAAAGCCTCCAGGACTTTTCCTGAGTTTTCAAAAAACCCCGACGGAAAAGCACACCTTCGCCTGTTAGGACAACTGAATCACATTGCATCACATTACTGAAGAGGACAGCTGATTGGTTGGACATGCGCAGGAGGCAGAGTTTGGTAAAAGGGCAGATTGCGGAACCACCATGTTGGATTGTCACCGTAGTGACTGTGTGCTGAGGTGATGAAACAGGCTTTCTTTCCTTCTTTTTTTTCATTAGTTAAGCAGAAGATCGCTCTTCTGCACCTTAGATTTAGAGTAAAAAAAATATTTGGCAGGGGCAAGTTAGGGAGTACAAAACCATGAGTAATTCGCTTGTGGCCACCATCTTGATTTGCTGGCATGCCTCCATGTGAACAGGAAACACAGAGAGCTTTGCACACCAGCAGTCTTGCCAAAAAATCATTGAGACAGATACCAGCTCCTGCAAATTGGTTTTTCTGCACCCAAATTCACATTTTGTTCCCTTGTCTAGACTGGCCCTGAGTTAGAGATCTTCTGGACTTTTCTGTTGCCTTCAAGACCATCAACCATCACTATGCTTCTGCATCATTTATCTACACTGGAAGTAGGAATCAGAGTGCTTTCTGTGATATATCTGTAGAATTCTTGAACCAGTGCCCAAAGACAATTTGGGGATAGGAAGGCAAACAGGCTGAGACCTAACCCAGCCAACATGATGGTCCAGAGCCTCAAATACTCTGGATACAGGTTTACATCTGAAATTGGATTTTTGTTATACTCCTCTGCAGGACAAATTTTGCAGCTTCGGGTATGTCCTGAACTTGGTGGTAACAGAAGGAGTTCAGGTTAACTAGGAGTGCTTTATTGACCCTATTAAATTGGTACACCACCTTCAAGTCTATTTGGAGAAGTGTTGAGTTGTTCAAAATTGATAAATGATCCAGTCGTTCATCCTTCAATTATTCATTCAGTTATCCAGCCTGTTCTACATAATGAGTTCTGTGTGAGCCTGCATTTTAAAGTTGTTTGAGAACTTCAGCTGGTACAAGGCACAGCCACTTCAGCGCTGATAGAAACTAAACAGTTCATGTGACCACTATCTTATTCCAACTGCACAGACTTAATCTGCACTGACTACAGGTTATGATGGTGATAGCGGAGAACACACTGTTTGCCCATGTGTATGAAAACCTTGCCTCAGAGTGCTGGTTTTAACTGTTAAAATCTAAAATGATATGTCTCTGAGTTCCTTGTAGGACTGCCTTCACCCATATCAGCCTTCTTGCACTTCAAAATCAATAATAATTCAGAAAAGTTCTAAGGCCCCTCTATTTTCTTCAGGTTTTTTTTTCATCTAAAGCATACCCCCAATGCACACACTATTTAACCATAATTCTTGTTATATAGTTTGATACTACAGGCAGTCCTCAATCTCCTTGTATTGCAGATAACAGTCCGCCTCACTCCATATTCTAATCAGGTTTCTTGCAGGAACCAAAGGTTAAACTCCCTTCCCCTCAACCCATTTGGGGCTTTACATTTTAATAACTACTCAGGTGATTTGTGGGTCTTTCTGAGATACTTGGTTGATCTGAATAATTCTTACTTTTGTTGAGCACCTTCATATAGCTGTGTAAAAGAAATGGCTTTTTCTTTCCGCCTTTTTGATCTTTCTAATCATTCATGTGCAGCTTTAAAACACATTTATACTTTGATAATAAATTGTTGTTATGTGCTTTCAAGTCTTTTAGCAACCCTATCAAAAGGTTTTCTTGCATGATTTATTTAGAGGAGGTTGCCTTCCTCTAAGATTGAGGAAGTGTGACTTGCCTAAGATCACCCATTGGGTTTCTGTGGCTATGAGGGGATTCAAACCCTAGTATCCTGGAGTCCTAGTCCAACACTCAAACCACTACACCACACTGGTTCCCTTGATAATAAGTAACATATCACAAATTATTTGTATATTGAGATTTATTCTTTTCAATATCCAGGCCAATAAATAAACTGCTAGCAACTGTGGAGTATCAAAGTAAATACATGATGCCCAGTTAAAGCAATATCCTAAGCCAAGAACAAGCCTAGCCTCTTCCTGGGCTTGTAATACTTCTGCTCCCTCTAATCCTCTGATGCAGCTGCAAGGAGGAAACTGGAAGTTTCTGCTTCCATGCTAAATGAACTGCACTTTGGTATGTCATTAAAATACAGTTAGTTGAAACGTGCCAACTTCCTACACCATGGTTTATCTGGATTAGGACAACATGACAGTTTACATTTAAATTAAAGCAAAAACCTATGAAATTCTCCTTCCCATGACTGTTTTGCATGAGCAGAGTAGAGCACACAAGTCTGGGAAGGGACTAGATTGATTCTTGTAGTATGAGCTATGATTTAGCATTACAGTGGGCTCTTGATATCCACTGGGTATTGGTTCCAGATCTCACTCACCCCCAATGCCAAAAATCATGCATGCTGAGATTCCTATTTAAAGTGCTATAGGGGAGCAGTGGAGGTGGCAGCAGGCCCCAGGCAGTGTGCATTTTGGGGGTTTTCCCACCATCAGGGAGCACGTCAGTTGCCCCACTTCTGCTTTTGAGGCAGTGGGATTCCTTCACAAGGCAGAAGCAAGTTCGCTGGAGGTGGGGACCCCAAAGAATGTATGCTACCCAGTGCTTGCTGCTGCCTCTACTGCTGGCCTACGCCATTTTTTAATAGGGACTTATAAGCCTCATCTTGTGTTTTCAGTCTCTCTGAAAGCCTTGTGAGTCTCTCTCGCAAGGCTTGCAAATGCAAGTCTCTCTCTCACAAGAGTGCAAGTGCAAGGAAAGGCTTATAAGTCCCAATTAAAAATGGTGCAGGGGAGCAGCAGAGGCAGTGACAAGCCACACCAGCCACTAGCTTCGGCTTTGTGAAGAAACCCCACCACCTTAAAGGTAGAAGCAGACAGCTGACACACTCCCCACCACAGATTCAAATGTATTGTGTACTGTACACCTGAATCAGCAGTGGGCTGAATCTATGGATTGTGAGCTTGTGGATATGGCTCACAATCTGTACTTCTGAATCAGCCCAATAGCCGTGTTAAATAAAGTTTTGCAATAATGTGTTGAAGCCTTCTGGAAATAGAAACCTACATGCAAAATTGGTAATCTGATTAATTGTATAATATTTTAAAGTACTGATGTCTTAATACAGTAGCTAGTTTAATTGGGTTTTAAACTTTTTATTACTAATTTTTAATTCTTGTAACTTCTTTTAATTCATTTGTGAACCACCTTGGGTTCCATTTAGGAGAAAGGCAGGATATAAATTAAATTAATAAATAAAATCTGCTGAACAAGCTTGCAGCACCTGTTCATAACTGTTAGAAAATAATACCTTGCAGATTTCATTTAATGATGTGTGTGTGTATGTATTTGTTTCTGTGTTGGATTTTTTCAGGAGAAGGTCGCATGGCCATTCAACAACTCAACTTCCCTGAGTCACTCCAGTTTGGTGTCAGTTTATGCCACTGTAGTTTTGAACAAGACGGTTTTGTTTTTGGGGACAGGAAATGGGCAATTACTGAAGGTAAGATTGTGGTTTCTTACATGAATCATTGTGCTTTTTTGTCAGTTCATAAATCCAGGTCAAAGCAACAATATATGCTTTGACTTTATTCTTCATAGAAACTGCATCACTAATACTGAACAGGCAAGGTCTGTGTTAAATTCTTTTTAAAAATTCACAGATATTCCACATGTTCCCCATTATTGTCAGTGGAGAGAGACAATTCTGCATATGCACCTGTGTGTTTAGAGATTCTCCTTTGTCTGAAATAAATAGGGGAAGCCCTTGAAGTCAGGGACACTTGCCTTTTCCAAGAGTAAATGGTCTGATTAAAAAACAACAAACAGATAATTTATCACTTCTTCTGGAGGTGATTACTTTGTGTTTTTTGATAAAATAAAAGGTTTGTAATAAAGAAAAACCACCACCTTTTTTTGTCCATAGGTTTTTTCTTCCTAAGAGTTCTTGTCCATGCAGTTTTCTATTTATCTATTCACATGATGTTGAGTATCATTGTCTGTAGGGCAGAGTCCTTAGGATGAAACTCCCCTCCCCCTAGCAGAAGAAAGAGACTCAATGACATAGCTGTGTTCCTCTGTGTCAGTGTGCAATGCAGCATTTCTTATCCTTTTTACCCTGTTGGAACCCTTGAAATAGTTTTCAGGTCTCAGGGAATCCCTGCCTAAAAATTATTATATCTACAGCTACAGCTAAAAAAAAGTTAATTTTTTTCAATCTCAGTATGTCACGGAACCCCTAGCAACCTCCTGTGGAACTAGGGAACCCTGGCTGAGAAACACTGGTACAAAGGGTTCTTGTAGCACCTTTGAGACTAGCTGAGAGAAGTAAATTTGTAGCATAAGCTTTCATAGACTGGTTCTACTTCATCAGGTGCAGCTGGGACTGTGAAGCTAGGAGAATGGAAGAAAGAAAGATAGCCTTTGGTTACTGAGCTAAAATGTCAAGGGTTTTAATGTGTATGTATGCATTTGCACAACTACACTACAAATGTCACCACCATCATCATTCATACTCTTTATTATTACTCATGCGTCGGATGAAGTAGACCTAGTCTATGAATGCTTATGCTACAAACATCTTTTCTCTCAATCTCAAAGGTGATATAAGATCCCTTTACAGAAGAGAGAGAGAGAGAAAGGGAAATCTGAACATTGCAATAGCTTGGTTTAATAGTTCTGCATTACCTATCAACATAACAAACTGTGATAAGAGTAATAATGATGGCGGTAGTGATATTTGTAGTGTGTTTTGTGTGTGTGTGTGTGTGTGCGCGCGCGCCTTCAAGTTGCCTGTCAACTTATGGTGACCCTATGAATTTCATAGGGTTTTCATAGGCAAGGAATACTCAGGGTGGTTTTGCCAGTTCCTTCCTCTGAAATATAGCCTACAGCTGGTTTTTATTGGTAGTCGCCCATCCAGGCGCTAACCAGGGCTGACCCTACTTAGTTTCCATGATCAGATGAGATCTGGTGATTTTAGGGCATTTAGGCCCATGTGGATATGCATAAATATACATTAAAATCCTTGATATTTTAGCTCAGGCCTTGTCTAGAAAGTCTATTTACCCTACCTTGCTCCTCTCTTGGAGCCCTGCAATCCTAACGATACTGGGCTTTTGCCCTGTTTTCTCCCTGGCAGTCCTCATGACCCCTGGGGGGGAATGGATTAAACCCAAATAAAATACTTCAACAAAATACCCAGCAAAAATCATCTCAGTTGGGAAAAAAAAGATTGGACCCTGTGTGACCCCAGGAGCCCATACTGGCACACCAGCCTGCCGCTGCCTCATCAGTCCTTGTCACTATCTCTGAAGCCAGGAAGAAGTCCCACAGCATGTGACAACAGCTGGTCACATGCAGGGGGCCTTGGTCACATGCTGCAGCCCCCTTCCTGGCATCAGAGAATGCAATGCGGATGGCAGTGGCAGTGGCTGCAGAGCTGGGATGGTGTGACAGTCTGGGCTCCATCCCATTTCGTTCAGGTAATGGGGGAGGAATGGGCCAAATCTGTGTCCAGAATATGCTAGCGGGGAGCTGGCATATTCTTACCTGTGTAGATGAGTCCTACACAGGACTCATGTGTGTGAAGGCTATGTGTGTGAAGGCTATGGAAGCTTCACACACAATTTTCATTTTTCTTTCTTCCATTGTCCTAGCTTCACAGTTCTAGAAACTCTCTTAGAAACAATTAACTGTGTTTACCACAGCAGGCATGTGGGGGGCTTTGTTCACTTGTTCTACCCTTAAAAACAAAACAGCAGCATATTAAGGACAGTTAGGAGAAAGAAGTGATGATGGTAGATGTGTGCGTACTTGAATGGAGAAGGGAGATTAGCTGTTGTCTCCTTGATAGCTATTTGCAAGTCTGTGATAGTTAATTTTACATATCCTGTACTTCTAGGTTATACTTGATGACAACATGAAGCCAAATTGCCCAGACATTTTATATGAAATTGAAGAAGAATCAGCCATTTTTCACAGACTTGAACTTGACCCTGTGAATGAGGATTACATCTATCTGCCATCTAATAATGAGGTTTGCTGACCACTGCTTAAGTCGTTTGGGGAATGAAATGCCTGCCTGACATGTCATGATAAGCTAAAATCTAGGTGAACTATGATTTGTAATTTATGGTCAGAATTATGTAATCAGAATTACAAATGAATAGACTCAGGGCCCATCTAAACGGTGAAAATACCCCTTGTGGAATTGCTGAGAATCCTACCTGTCTAAATAGGATCCAGCACTAATCCACACTATTCAGAAGGAGGGGGGCCCAAAATGGCAAAAACAACACAGTAAAAGCCTTTGCAGATTTCCTCGTACTTTTTCAAAAACCGTGTGGGGGTGCGCATTCCTGCTCGTTTGGAATATTGAATGACAGGAAATCCAAAGGGAAGCACAAAGCTGATTGGCCGGGTGAGAATGGGGGCGGGGCTTGCTAGCAGGGCAAGCACCAGCTGCCGCCATGTTGGATTTTCACCTTAGGGAGCACTTGCTAAGGTGATAAAACAGGATCAATATTTTCTGTTTTGCTTTCCTGTAACATTGGAAATTCACTCTATTGCACCAGCGCACCTTAGGATGTCTTTTAAAAAACCAGCAGCGGTGAAAAACTAATGCTAGTAAAACACGGCTGCCATCAGGAATGCGAGGTTTATGGGTGCTTCCGAGGCCTGAAAAACCATTTAGACATGTCAATGCTACTGCGAGATGCCAAAACTATGAGGTACTTTGGATTTTTCCCCCTTGTGTAGGTGGGCCCTCAGTGACATATTCAAGTCTTTTACTCCAAGTCTCTAGTCAATGCTCAAGTCCCAAGTTGAGTCTCAAGTTCTTGCAAGATACTTTCAAGTCAAGTCTCAAGTCAAGTCTCAAGTCTGGTAGCCAACTTTAACAGAAAAAAGGAGGTAGTGGGTGTGTGTGTGTGGGGTTTCAGTTTCAATAACTAGAAAATCAAGAAGACATGCACAAAGTTAGGTTTAAAAAAATAAATTATCAGCAAACACGTTAGGCAATGGGCTTGAGGCAGGGCTTGAAGTCTCCTCGGCAGCCTGTCCCACTGCACATCAGAGTATCCTTCCACCTTAAGCCTGTTGCCTAACTTATTTGCTGTTACTTCTTCTGTCATGTGACCAGTAGGCAAAAAGCAATGAGATTGTGGAAGTGTTGTTCAAAGGCGGAAAATCATTTTTTGCTCCGTAATGTTTCTGGATGAATGCATTATATTACTGAACCAAGGTCAACAAGTCAGTTGCAAAAAAATATATGCAAGGCGTGAATCAAGTTGAGTCAGTGCATCATTTATTGTTGAGTCGAGTCCAGGTCAAGTAATTGAAACGACTTGAATCCGACTTGAATCTGAGTCAATCTACTGGAGTCTGTATCACTGAATAGACTCAATCAAGGAAGCCGCAGCCTTGAATATGCAAGACATGAACAGGGCTATTGATGATATAGGGTGACTTAGAGGTATCTCATTCATAGGGTTGACATAAGTCAAAGTTGACTTGATGGCAGTTAGCAACAACAACAACAACATGCATAGGCAAGCTGTGCAGGTAAATAGATGGGAGACACCAAGAAGCAAAAATGGGTAAACAAACCATGGACTTTCTGGCTGTCGTTTCTTTATTGTGTACCTGAACCTGGCATTGTGGCTTGTCTCTCTCCTATAAAGCTAGAATCATACAAACGCCATGGCATATGTCTCTGATTTGTTGAAGGCAAGACATGTGTTGTGATTAGCTGTCACAATAATAAATAAATGGAAGGTTCACTGTTTATTATGTTCAGGCAACAGACATAAACACACTATCTCATTCACAATAGCCATAAGTTTTTAGATTTCTGCCATATTGTAACTTCTAAACATATCCAATGAAATGACACTTTCATAGTTGGGTATCACCCAACCTCATCTGGCCAAGTTCTGATTAACTGAAGTCCAGGAAAGGTACTGTAAGACTTGACTATTGTTCTGTAGAACAGGGTCTTAAATATCAAGAGGGAGATTTCTGGAAAACAGACAATCTAGACTCTACAGGTAATTAGCTCTTTTGGAACTTAAGAGATTAGCTAGCACACCATTTCCCATTGTGCAACTGAATTACATTGTCTTGCCTGAGAAATTGGTCTCTGAAGCCCAACTGATGAGAACAAGAAAAAAGGCTGGATTAACAGCACTATTCACATAAGTGATGGCATCAAAATACATGTCTTCATACAGCCCTTGATTGTTGATTGAAATTGAAGGGGTACAGAATGAATGAACACCTATACCAGGGGTGGGAATTGTGCAGCCATCCAGTTGTTATTGAACTACTACTCACAGCATTCTGTAGCTTTGGCTGTGCTGGCTAGAACTTTTGCAGTTCATCAGTATATGGGGGAGGGGGCTGCACAATTCCCCTCCCCAACTTACAGAGAACTATTAGAAATTGCCACATTTCTCAGATAGCCCCTATCATATCAGATCTGCCATGGTTCTCAGTTATATAGTGTGGTGTCAAAGACTTTAGGGAGATTTAATGGGATTAATAGAGTGCAATTGCCCTTAGTATTTTCTGGTCAGATATCATCATGAAATACCACAAGTAAAATTCTTTCAGGCCAAACGCCAGACCATCAGGCATCCAGAAAGACTATAGTTTTTAAATGTAACAGGGATTCAGGACAACCACTCAATTTAACAACCTTTCTTAGAAATGGAGTGTAGCTGGCTGGGAATCTGCATCCAAATTAGTTTTCAATCCATTTATCACCCTGTTGTCTCTAAAGGAAGCACAGCACAAACACAGCTAGAAATGGACTGCTTTTTGCCAACTAACTTTCACCATCCAGAACTGGTGCAGGCCTGTTTCACAAATACTTGTATGCTTCTTGACTTAGCATACAAATCATAATAAATTAATAAGGCAAATTTAGTCCCAAGTGCCATGATAGCACAGCCAGAATGTTCTTGTTACATTTATGTAAGGAAACACATCTGAATGTGTCCTTCCACCTCCACTTGCACACACATGTCTTGGTGGTTAGTGAAGTGGTGGTTTATTTGACCACCTGAAAAAATTGTTTAAAATTTGCTAAAATTGTCTATTTGTGTATTTTAGATAAGAAGAATACAAGTTGCAAATTGCAGCAAATATATTTCCTGTAAAGAATGTTTGTCTGCATTGGACCCACACTGTGGATGGTGCTATTTAAAAAACAGGTATTACTTTCTGCTTGTTGGGATCATACAAATAAATGTTTCATTATCATTAATCTTTCATTCCTAATAGCTTCAGACTGTATTCATATTTTTCATAAAGAAACACTGGATCACTTTAAGATCATGTTTCATAACTGTTTTCCCTAAATTGCCTTTTGGAGGTTAATGTAATAACTAAAGGCAGCACGAGGTTCTCTCAAGTAGTTGTGTTTGTTAGTATTTTCACTGGGCTGGCAAGTAGAATGTTGTTGTTGTGTACCATCAAGTTGTTTTTGACTTACAGCAACCCTAAGGTGAACCTTTCATGCAGTTTTCTTGACAAGACTTGTTCAGATTGTTACCCAAAATGCTACTTGAAAATTCCAAGAAAATAGTGAGTTTCTAATATGTTGGGGAAATTAGCAGCAACTCGACTTTAGTAATGCAAAAGGGGGTAACAAGGGAATCTTGAATCTCTGTATACCAGTACTAGTCTGGATGGAATACACACACACGTGAAATTAAGTATGGTTTTTATTAAAGAGTTCAAAAATAACACCAGTCACACAAGCATTTACACAAGGCTATAGAAAGGCAGTAGGAAAAACTTGGATAGAGGGTAGCAAGAGGATTTGTTGGGGATGATACAACCTGTCCTTAGTCTGGAATTCATTGGTCAATCTGGCAGAGTGGATGGAGGAATTTGGGTGGCTAACACAGAGTGACAGGTTCTCCCCTGTAACCGGATCTGTGCTCAATGAGGCAGATTTTTAGGGCCATGTTTATACCTCCAAATATGCCTGAGGGGAGTGGATGCTTCATAGGTTGGAACAATAGATTCCATGAGCCTCCATGGATTGCACAATTAGGTTCCTGGTCTTGACAGTAGGTGTGGAAGATGCTAATGTGCTTCAAACTATCCTTAATGTCTGCTGATTGGATTTTAAAAGCTGGAGCAACCTCTGTCTTAAGGTTGGGAATTAAGGAGAGGAAATTTCAAAATCAGCATCCACAAAGGATTCATCCATCCATTATTATCTTTCAGATGTACAGTGGAGATTGTGTCCTTCCACTCAGATGACCTTTCTGAAACCATCTTACCTTTTCCCTTGTGGAAGGCCACATTAATGAACCAAATTAATAATATGCCAATTTATTAATACACCAATTTTATTATATGTCAATTTCTGAGGTCTCTGGCAGTGGGTGTACTAACAAGATAGTGTGGAGAACTAGAGCTGGAATGCATGGCAATGAGGAAACCAGTCTCAACACAGGGAGCTGTGATGGGAGGGGCCTCTGAACGAATGAGATGAGAGAATGTGGAGCCAATTCCAGCGCAGGAAACTCTGAGAGTTTGAAGTGGAGTTAATGTCAGTTAAGAAAGTCAATTGGTGTTGGTGTTGAAGTCAGTTCAAGTTGAGAGGCTGAGTGGCTGAGAGAGTGAGTGGATGAGTCTGTTGTCTGAAAGATAATAAGAGTGTCACATATGCATGCAATTTGGTCGAATTAGTCAAGAGACTGAAGTTAATAGAGTCTTTAGTTCAATAAATAGTCTGTCAATAAAAGTAACAAACAGTGGAGATAAGAAACAGAAACAATGTTATATACAGAATATTGAACAGTTGAAGTTTGTAACTTTGAATATAATAAACAAACCAGTTTGTTTTGTTAAACGTTCCCAGTCTCATCGTACTTTATTCTACTCTCTAGACAAGGGTAATAGCTACACTAACCAACAGAAACCACACTTACACGTACTCTATTCACTGAAGACTGAGACCCCAGTCCATATAAGGAATTCTAAAGGGAGCTCTGAATGTATGGTGGCAGTGACAGGTGGCTAGGCTGAGTGTTGAGGTAAACTTGGCTGACGATTTTGTCACAGATGGGATTTCCCTTTGCGTTCCTCTGAGGCTGAGAGAGTGTGAGTTGTTCCATGTCACCCAGTGGATTTCCATGGCTGAGCAGGGATTCAAACCCTGTTCTGCAGAGTCCTAGTCCAGTGCTCAAATCACTGCACCACTGTCTCTCTGGCAAGTAGAATCCTGGAGTCCAATTTACTGTCAATGCGTCCTGTGTGGATCCCAAATAAATCAACATGGTGTTATTTAATAAGACTGTTCTTACACCCTTACATTCATTTTCTTATAAATCAACATGGCGTTGGTTAACAAGACTGCTCTTACACCCTTACATTCATTTGCTTGTGCAGAAGGATGCTCCAATGAACTATGCCATTGATCTTATTTTGATCCTCAAGTGGGCAGTCTACCAGCTATCTTTGTGTTATGTTATTCGATATTTATGGGATATTTGTTGTAGGGAGTCAATGAAGCACTCTTCCCACTTTTGCAAGCCCCGGAAGACATACGCCTTTCATCCAGTGCAGTATGGAAGCCTTTTCTCTTTCATGGCTTATTTTTCTGGACACAGACTTAAATTGTTTATTTACAGGCTTGTATTCAAGTACATTAGTAAATTAGCTTCTGTGGTCATGTGGGGCCCGATCCATTGTATTTTGGCTGAAGCAGATTTTACCAGGTATAGTAGCACCCCCACATCCTCTGATTCGCCATCTGCTGATTCAATCAACCGTGGATGGCGACAGCGTGGGGGTGGATGGGAGAGAGAGGGGAGGAGGAAAGATCTCACTTCCCTTCTTCCTTTACCCCTGGGATCACTCCCTGGGATCATCCTGTGGTGGAAATGGCAACGGGGGCAAAGGGAGGGGAGGAGAGATCTCGCCTTCCTTCTTACTTTGCCTACGGATCACTCCCCTGGATCACTCCCGTGGCAGAAATGGTGACACAAGTGTGAAGGGAGGGGATGAGAAATCTTGCCTCTCTTCTCCCTTCACTCTGGGATTGCCCCCCGGGATCGCTCCCCTGGCGGGAATGGTGACGGGGGCGTTTGCTATTATCCATGGATTTTGTTATCCCTGGAACCAATTCCCCCATGGATACAGGGGTCCTACTCTACTTTTTAAAAATCTTATCCTGTTTTGGCCCCAGGGGTTGTGAGGACTACCTAGGAGGCAAAATGGGACAAAAGCCCTGCATCGTTTGGACTGCAGGACTCCAAGACCAAGGCAAAATGGGGTAAATTGCACATGTAGACAAGCCTGTAGTAGTGTAGTAACAAACCATAGGACTGAAACAAGAATTTTGAAAGTTTTTAAAATTATTGGTCATGGAATCTGAATGCTTAGTTAGCAGACTGGATGGAATAGCTGGGTTAAAACAAAACAATAGGTTAGCTGTTAAGTGTTTTAAACCATCTCTGCCCAGACTATATATCTGTAGAATGCTATCAGCCTATTGAAAGTTAAGCAGACAGTATAGAAATACAGCCACAGTTTGGCTAGTGAAATGAAATTAATTGAGATTTCTACATAGAAACCAAATATGTTGTATCTTTGTCACACACAGTTTTGATTTTTTTTTTTCTTCAGATGCACTTTAAAAGGAGAATGCCCATTTTCAAATAAGTCAATGAACTGGGCAAGCATTTCATATGGAACAGATAAATGCCTGAAAATCTACACATCTAATCTTGACAGAGGTGAGGTATGTTATACACATTTTTTAAAAATTACATTTAATTACTTATAGTATAAGGCCAGTAAGAACAGGTGGAAGAGGTAAAGATGGTAGTTAGGTTATCCATCCATGCATCATTATAATTAAATTAAGTCATATAGGGTTATCTCAGTACACCAAAAATGCCGTTATTGCTTCTTTTTTGGGACTCTGAAGGAAACCCCTACTTAGCAACATTATGCTTCACAAGCAGCTTCTGTAGACAACATAGAAGATAGTGGTGAAATGGCTTCCACTAGTTCCTTTCACTTCATCTTAAGACACAACTGAGCAGCCTGTGGACTGTGTTTATGTGACCATTGTTGGCTATATTTCCAGTTTCCACAAAAAGTGTCATCATTTTAAGCACCACGTTTTTCTGTCTGCCACATTTGTCTTCTCTCCTCCTCAACCACAACCCAAGTAGTCCTGCCAAAACCAGTGCCATTCTTTCAGGCACCATGCTTGCTGTCCCATCTCTTAAGTCTCCTGCTCTAAGCAGAACCACTATATCCACATTCACTGCTGCCTCACTTGCCTTTCCATTCCCTGCCACATTCCACTGCTCTCACAAGCCTGTGACAGGTTCTGGTCTATCCTCTTACAAATGAAAACTCGATTGGCCTCCCAAATCCATCTGCTCTTGCTCTTAACAGTTGTCACAAGTAAGTGGATGAGACTGAAGATAGTGGGATGTGCAAGGGGAAAAAAAGAACAAAAGAAGAAAGAGAGAGAAAATATACGATAAAATATAGGAATATACTAATTGAAAACAAAGATGATTGTGCCCTTTTTACCGTACGTTCCCACCCTGTCCTAATTATTTTGGCCCCATCCTCTTTAGGTCATGTTAAAAATACCCCTAGACTGAAAGAAGGTTGCCTACCCATCTACGAAGGGGTCACAGAGCAGTATCCCTATCATTTTGCCAGCCTTTACTAACTTAATTCCCATTGATTTCAATGGACCTACTCCAGGGATGGGCAGCTATCGGAGATGGGAGGTTTACCTCCCTGGTGTACCCTATTAAAAATGGTTCCCAAATGTTTCCCTATATGAGGGCAACCTGGCCACATTTTGGATCATTTTAGGCCTAGAACAGGTCTTTTAAAACACACACACACACAACAGGAGATGAGCCAGAAGTTGACTTTTGGAAGACCCTGAGAACCAAAAAAAAAAAAAAAAAAAGGCCCTGGGGCTGCATGCAGTTCACAGGCTGCATTTTCCCATTCTCTAATTATGACTAAGGAGATTTTCACACTACACTGTTATAGTGTTACTATTCCACTTTATTTGCTATGGCTGCCTGCTGTGGAATCCTGGGATTTGCAGTTTAGGGATGGACATTTACAACTCTCAGCCAGAGAGCTCTTAGGCCTCACTAAACTACAAACCCCAGAATTCCACAGGAGGAAGCCAGAGGAGTTCAAGTGGAATAGTAACACTATCACAGTGTAGTGTGAAAATCTCCTATAGCTGGATCCAGCCCAATAGCTGGAGAAGAAGAGTTGATGTGTTAATGACACAGAACTGCATGGATCCCCTTGACTTGTCCAAGTCAGGATACCAGACCTATAGATGTTGCAGAACCAACTCTTCTTGCTTTATAGCATCTAAATGAGTGGTTCAAAACAAAACTGCCACCAGGCTCGCACCCCTCATCACCCCTAGCTAGACTTCCGCCCCCCACTAGGCTTGCGCCCGCCTGCCCCCCACCCCGCCCCCTGTTAGGCTTGCCCCTCTGCTGCCAGGCTCATGCCCCCTGCTGCCCCCCTGCCAGGCTCATCCCCTCCCGTCCCCCCCCAAGCTCAGGCACATGCCATGCTAGACACACACACCCCACATCCCCCCCAAGCTACCGGCATCCCCTCTGCCACCGCCATGTTTAGAAAGGACTGAAACTTCCACATGGTCCTGCCCCCAGTGTGCTGATTGGCTGCTCAACTGAGCTTTGATTGGTTGGTCAGTTTCCTAAGTGGCCAGTCAGCACACTGGAAACAGCAACATACCCAAGAGAATTATATACAGTATATAGATTTGTTGTTTTTTGCCATGGCTATGACTTATGGGAACCTTATGAATGAGAGACTTCCAAGAGCCCCTGCTGCTAACATCCCTGAGATTTCTATGTATAAATTTGACCCAGAGATTTATATCTGTAAATTTACAGTTTCTTTGATATACATTTTATGCAGTTTTATAAAGAATGTATAAAAGGGAGTATATTAAACAACAACAAAATTGAACAGTCTGCCAGAAACATGAGAAAGGAATAGCAGTGAAGAGGAAATGAGTGTTCAGAGGCAGCCAGATGTGATTTTTGTGTTGCAGATGTAGAGAAAACCTGAGTGACCATTCTGGCTGAGTTTGGGTGTGTGTCTGGATTATCCTTTAATGTTGACTCTGTCAACTCTGGTTGGCAAAACTGGGGGGGCATTTATATTGTAGCAATAATGCAGTTTGACACCACTTTAAGTACTGTAGTGCCATCCTATGGAATCCTGGGATTTGTAGTTTTACAAGGCCTTTAGCATTTTCTGCCAGAGAGTTCTGGTGCCTCACAAAACTATAAATCCCAGGATTCTGTAGGATGGCGCCATGGTAGTTAAAGTGGTGTCGAACTGCATTATTTTGCAGTGTAGATGAACCCTAAAATTCATTCCTAAGGAGGTAAGCTCTGCCTTCCTCCTTCTGAAGCAGTACCTCCCATCTCTTCCTGTTGTATTACATGTCACTGATGCAATGCATGGTTGATGCAAACAGAAATTGTTCAGTTTTTTAAAACAAAAAGAAAACTATAGTTCTTTTAAACTATTTCAGTGAGGTTAAGATTTGTATATTGCTCTATTATGTTTTTATATTGTATGGTGGCATTGATGGCCTGTGATCTGGCAGGGGGTAGTGAGTCTATGCATGGAACACAGGGTAGTGGTGTATAGTGATATGTTTTATTTTTAATCACCCAGAGTGCTTTTAGGCTCTGGAGAAATACAATAAATAAATAAACCTCAGATTGCAGACATGGTTGGGATAGGCTTGCAAGAAATGATTGCTGTTGGTCCTGGTTTACACATAACATGATTTGCATCAGTACATAGGTAGTACAGAACTATAGTTAATGTTGGGAAGCAAGGGAAAGGGGAATGCGGGTATATGCTCTATTTCATAGTAGGTTTTTAGATGCAGTGAATGGGCTTGGGAAGCTACCCAGAAAACTCTTCATCAAATGGTACAAAATAATTTTACCCCATATTTTGTAGTTTAATTTTATCTGGTTAGTCTTCAACTGGCTGATTAATATGCATGTTTTAATTTGCTCTTTTTGAACTTTCTCCAGACTATCTACCTAGAGTTGAAGAAATCTTGCTATTCTCACTTTTCATGTTCATTTAGATTTCTGTGACAGCCAGTGGAGATTCTTTGGATCTTTCTGAAGGACTTTCCACTTGCACAATGATAAATGCAAGGACAAGTAAAGTTCTTTGTGAGAAGAAGAATCCAGGCATCAACTGTTCTTGTCAGCTAAAGACGGCAGATCTAATAGGCAAAGGTATAGTATCCTAACACTATGTGTTTATTATTTATAATTTAGGCCCTTAGGTTGGCTGCAAAACCACATTTTCCAGACAAATATTGGCTAAAACAAACATGACCCAGAAGTGCCCAGAAGTACTGTATACTTCCAGTTTGATTCCCTGTACCCATGCAGCCAAAAGCCTGCTCCGGGGGCAAGGGGCTGTTTGATGGCCTCCCTGGAGGGAGACCACAGGTTTCTGGGGCTTGGTGCTTTTGTGCTAACCACACGAGGGAGGGCAGACACAGAGGATTTAAAAGTCTCAGCAGCCCTCCTTCACGTGTTGTTTGTTCTTTGTGAGACCTGCCCACCCACCCTTTGTGCACTGTGAGTTTTTATGGTCATTTTGGGGCCAGATAGGAATTTCCCCCTTTTTTGCTGGAGGGTTTTTTGCCTACCCACACTGTATCTTTGGGACTGGGAAGATTGGCTGAGGTAGGGTTGCTAAATAGGTTGCCACCTAGCAGGTAAATGGGGGAGATTTCTATAGTTCAGTGTATACCTTGGCACCCTTTTGGTGAAGGGTTGGGCTCTGGAACTACTTTCACAGGTTCTGGAACCTAGGAAGTGGGGAAGGAGTCTGCCCTTGTGGTCGGCCTGGAACCTTGCTCTCTCTAAGTCTTGGGTCTTGGGAGAGAGCAACCTGGGTTGGTCTTCTAGAAAAAAGATAGTCCAGGGCACAGCCCCATTAATTAATTTGGGATTGCCCTTGGGCTCCCTCTCTCTTGCACATCTACAGATAGTCAAATAAGGTTTAGGTCAAATAAAGTGGCCTTTATTTTAACCCAACTTCTGTGTCTGGTCTCATTATTTTGGGGTTGGTGATCAATGCATATCCTGTATTTTTAGCCAGTTTACTCCTTTTTTAGGGGGAGGATTTAGGATGGATTTAGGAATATTAGGGAGTGCAGAAAGAGAAGGTGCTGTGTTTTTTTGGGAGGGGGTTGTGGCTCCTTTGGGCACCTAAAAAGTTCTTTAGGTTTTGGAGGACTTGAGCCCTAAGTGGCCCAAAGCTGTACTTGCCCTACCCCAGATTCTAATCTTCACATACACACTGAATTCAGTGAACGATAGATTGCATTACAGCATGCATGAACATTTGCCTTTTTGCTTTTATCTCTATATATGTTCATATTAATCTTTGACATCACATACATAATAACACTTTCTGTAAGCATTTCTCTAGAATGAGAATGCAGTTGTTTCATTTGTGGTATCTCATATTCTATGTAACTATGCACTGACTATTCTCCCTTTTACTAGAAAGCTTTTCTTTGGACAGTAACATGTAAAACAGAATCAAAGGAGAGGTTACAAAACAAAGTCTGCTGTGAAGATTTGTTAAAATCAGTTGCACCAGAGTCAACAAAGACTCTCTGTTTATTCCTGGGAGGTAAACAGAACCTCTTGTGCCACATCCTTCCATTTTGTTTACTTCCACTTGTGCCGCTACTCTCAGTTCTGCCACTCTAATGTTTGCAACCTTTCAAGCCCAACTGCCATACTGTTTTCAGAAGGCAAGGACAATTGCCAAAAGTTGTTTGTACATTTCTTGCAGTCTAGGTCACCTGCTACTACTTTAAAGAAATTTCAGTTCCTGGCATCTAAGAGCATGCTGGTATTTGCACAGTAGAACTCTCTTTTTGTCAGAGCAATTCTTTCTTAATGAACTGGTAGAATTCAAAGACATAGCCCAAGTCTGAGGAAGTAGATCAAGTCTATGAAAGCTTATGTACAATTTCTTTCTCTCAGTTAGTCTCAAAGGTGCTACAAGATCCCCTTGCTTATTAATGAACTGGTATTTGCTTTTGCTGATTTTCTGTTCTGCTGTTTAACTTATTTGCAACTGTAATTATACTTCTTTTTATTTTACCTAAGATTTGTTAGCAACCCTGAAAGCTATTTTGCTTTCTAGCATGCACAATTTTTTTTAATAAACCAACACCTCTTGCAGTCATATTCTGGTATTTTTCCAGCCCCTTGCTTTTCTGCCTGTATTTTTAGTGAAGCAAAAAAATGCGTATGTATTTTGTCATTATCTAGGATGACCTGCCCTTTAAAGCTTCTTGCAGTAACTACTTCATTAGACATATCCATGAATAAATAATTTCAACTAGAATCCTTTATTATGCATTGCAACATGATAGTAATGAATGTTTTTTTTTAAAAAATGGTTATTTTGAATAAATCCTCTTGTTACAGCTTCTAAATGGGAGTTGAAATGCTTCTAAGTTGCTCAGAGAAGCTTTTGGATTGTGGAAAAAATCAAGTGGCCTCTTTTCCTTTTGCAATTACTAGGATTTACTGTTGGTAAAATGACAAGGGAGAGGTGGAGAAGGGCACTTTAGGCTTCTTTTGTTGAAGCAAATACAACCTGATGTTTGCCTCCTAAAGCTACTGTAGACATCAGGGGAAATTTTAAGTGAGAAGTGGTGGGCAGGAAGGAGTTGCATAACCCTTTCCCTGCCTGTGGATCCTCTTCTGCAAGCCTAGCTAGTTCTCATGCTTGCATTTGAAACAGGCAAACAAGAGAAATATGTTTGTTGCTATAACTGTGGTTGTGCTCTTATGTACTCTGATTTCCAAACTAAAAGTGGAGGGAGGGGGTCTGCATCAGGCAGGTGCCACCATGTTCTAAAGGGGAAGGAGTCAGGCTTTTGTTCCCAAGAAGTAGTCACTTGTACCCACTCTTCAAAATCAGTACCTAAACAAAAATGGGCGCGGGGTGGTGGTTTAGCCGGACTGCTCAACCATAGCTTGTGTTAACTGTATCCTTTAAGGCTTTCTCTGGATTTAAAACACAACTAAAGTTTATGTGGACAAATTTCAGGGTTTTGTACTCCCCCTTTTCCTTTGCTTCTTTGGTATGACTGTGAGAAAGAGATCGGGACCCCTTCACACTACACAATTATAGCACCATAATTCAATTGCCATGGCAACATTCTATGGAATCTTCCAATTTGCAATTTAGGGAGCAGTGTTTCAGCCAGAGAGTTCTAGTGCTTTGACAAACAGGATTCGATAGGATGTGCCAGTTAAAGTGGAATATAGCACTATAAATGTGTGGTGTGAAAGGGCCCAGAAACTTTCACACCCATTTTTAACCAATCCTGGTTAATCATTATATCTTAACCTGGACAAATTGTGATTATTCTAAGTTTCCTTTACTTTAATTTTAGGGGGGAAACCATAGTTTGTTTCCCAAAAGAAACAAATTACATTCAAATCATGGTTTATAATCCTGACCCACCACAATTACCCTCCCCAATTTAGGTTTTGGATGCAACAGTAAATTGGCTGTAACTGAAGTTGAAGTTAGACCTTCTTACCTCCTCCTGACCACATGAGAGGAGGAGGAGAGCCTAAGCACATGGCACATGCACATAAGAATAAATTAGGGGTTTGTTCACACGGTGAAAATACCCCTCACAGAATTCACTCAGAAAACAAGCTGTCTTAATGGGATCCCACATTGTCTTGTCATATTGTGAAGGAGGGGGGCCAAAAAGAGGAAAAACTAGGCAAGAAAAGCCTTCATGGCTTTTCCCAATTTTTTAAAAAAACTCCAGTGATATGAACATTTTGCTCATCAAGACAAGTGATTCGACATGAATTGCTTCCCCATGCAGGAGCAAGTGCAAATCTGATTGGCTGGATAAACACAGGGTGTGGGTGTGGGTTACAGAGCAAGTGCCTGCTGCCGCTGTGTTAGATTTGTGAGTGATCGCTAAGGCGATAAAATGGAGGTTTGTGCTATCTTTTTCTCTCTCTTTTTTGGGTAGGTGGAATATTGCTTGTGCGAACCATAAAAATAGATTTGTTTGTTTTTTTAAGTTTGGCAGTGGCAGATTTAAAAATGCGAGTAATCCATTTGCGGCTGCTGTCTCAGCTACAGGCATGCGAAATTTATGGGGGTGTAAAACCATTAAGACAGGTCGCAGCTGCTGTGACTTGCTATTACTATAGAGCAGTCCATTTTTTTCCCTTCGTGTAGACAAGTCCTAGGGATGTGGATCATGCAGTCCATATTCATGCGTTTCCCTAGGCCCATCTATGTATCACTGGGTCCTTCCCATAGAATCATAGAGTTGGAAAAGACCACAAGGGGCTTCTAGTCCATGCAGGAATACGCAATCAAAGCACTCCTGACAGATGGCCATCCAGCCTCTGTTTAAAAACCTCCAAAGAAGGAGACTCCACCACACTCCCAGGCAGTGCATTCCACTGCCGAACAGCTCTTACCAGCAGGAAGTTCTTCTTAATGTTTAGGTGGAATCTCTTTTCCTGTAGTTTAAATCCATTGCTCTGTGTCCTAGTTTCTGAAGCAGCAGAAAACAAGCTTGCTCCATCCTCAGCATAACATCCCTTCAAATATTTAAACATGGCTATCATATCACCTCTCAACCTTCTGTTCTCCAGGCTAAACATACCCAGCTCTCTAAGCCGCTCCGCATAGGGCATGGCTTACTAGATCATTCAGATTTTGTAAATGCTGCCCCCTCCCTAAATCATGCCATCAGAAACAGCTAGAGATACATGATTAGCCTACAAAACAAGCTCTCCTCCACCTTGGTTTGTTTTTTTTTGGGGGGGGAACCTTTTTAACAAGCCACCCCTGCATTAAATTGTTAAGTATAGTGTCCAAACTATTTCTAAACCATGATTTGTGCTTCAGATATATGTAATAACCATGTTCTGTCTGATTTCTCCATCTTTCCTTTAGAATCCCTAGATGCTATCCCAAATGTGAGTCTCTACACAAAAAGCTTTTGGCAACTTGTTTCTGGAGCTTTATGCTCCTGCTCTCAAGCTCCTAGCTGTGAGATTCCAGCTGATGTCTGGGAAAACCACTTCAGAGAATTTTTTTTCTGTGGGTAATGAAAAATGAAAATATTTCAGCTGTATCTAATGAAATAATGATATCTATGACACCTCCTTGGGAGCCGGTTTCCATAGCTGAAGTCAATAACTTAATTTTACATCTCAAAAATGGAAAGGCCCCTGGAAATGACAATATCCTGCTGAATTTATTAAAACTAATAGCCAATGGTGGGCTCCTCTACTTGCGGCTCTGTTTACCCAGATAAATAACTCTGGATTGGTTCCAAACAGCTGGAAAGTAGCAATAGGAGTATAATATTCTCAATCTATAAGAAAGGCCAAGCTAATGACCCTGGAAATTATTGGCCAATAAGCTTATTATCCATTATGGGTAAACTTTTTGCTCGTTATCTTAATAACAGACTGACCTCTTTCCTAAATGATAACAACATTCTCTCTGAGGCCCAAGCAGCCTTTAGAGAAGGTTATTCCACTTCTGACCATTGCTTGGTTCTTGCACACCTTGCAGAGAAATATTCAAGACCTATGCATGGTAAGCTCTTCATAGCTTTTATGGATCTGAAGGCTGCATTTGATTCTCTTCCCAGATCCAAGCTCTGGGCCAAGTTGGAGTCTGTATTAACAGATAGCAGACTCTATAGCCTAATTAAGGTGCTATATAATAATAGTCAACTTTGTATAAGATGTGGTAACCAAGGCCAGCTCTCCAGAGTTATATCCATGGTAAGAGGTGTAAGACAGGGATGTATTCTTGCACCAACCTTATTTAACATTTATCTAAATGATCTAGTGGATACCATGATGGATGAGAATGGCCACTTACCCAAATTGGGTAATAAGAAAATTCCTGTTATGCTTTATGCTGATGACACCACAATTCTTTCAAGATCTAGAAAGGGACTTAAACTCCTATTATGGAAATTTTCAGATTATTGCTCTGAGAATGAGCTAAAATAAATACTGCAAAATCTAAAATTCTTGTTTTTGAAAGGAAATTTACAATATCTAGATGGAGTTTAAATGGCTGTTCCCTGGAACAGGTCAGAAGCTTTCAATACCTTGGGCTTGTTTTTCATCATAAAACCTTATGGTCCTTTCAAAGATCAGCAGCAATCAGCAAAGCCTTAGGTTGCAACTCAGCCATCTTAAAAAAGTTTCACACCAAGGGGAATCATTATGTACCTGCTGCTATTAAGGTCTACAATGCTAAGATTAAGGCTAAATTGCTATTTGCAGCTGCAATTTAGATTGAGGGGTTTAATTCTGAGCTAGATAATTTTTATGTCAGATTTTTAAGGGCCCTCCTTCAGATGCCAAGATGTGTTGTTAACTCAGTTTTAATGCTTGAAATGGGAGAAAGCCCTCCCTCTATGAGGGCATGGCAGACAGCCATGAAACTTTGCCTTACAGCCATACTCTTCAAGCATGGTAGGGGTCTACTTAGCCATCTTACAACGGACACTTATGAAGGCATATGGTCCAAGTATATTGCCCCAAAAAAGCAACCTCAAGTGGGCTTTCACCATTCTTCCTTCTAAACCAGGGTTATGACACAGCCTTGAAAATGGTTAAACAAAGACTTCAGGACATTACCTTTTGCAATTTGCAGATTAAATCCTTTCTGTCATGCTCACCTAGTGCATTGCATATACCATATTCAGGTACATTTGCTCTGGCTGATTACATAAAGAACTTGACTGTGCCAATCTATCACATATTATTTATGAAGGCCAGATGTAATGTTTTTCCTTCAGCAATGCTGTATGGTATATATGCAGGGCTGCCATTTGCTTCAAGGCTCTGTCCATGTGGGTTGCAGGAGGTGAAAACTATCTCTCATATACTACTATCCTGTGTCCTTCATTCTCAGAGTCATAAACAACTGATTTCTCCCTTGCTATGCCATCTACCTGGCCATTCAGAGAGGTGCTATGTCAAATTCTTACTAGAGGATAAATGTCCTAATATTACCTTGTCAGTTGCTAAGTTCTTATCTGTGGTCATCAAGATCTTTGAGAGGGAAGTTAATAGTTGAATAAGTTGGATGAGCTCCAAAAAAGTCTATCAACAAGTATCCTAATTTTATTGGTTTGTATTATGGTTTTATCTATTAATGTACATCATGTCTGTTATTTGATGGGTCTATGGACTGTATGAATAAATTGATTGAATGTGAGTTCTAAGGATAGAACAATATCAGAACTATGGTTTGTCATTTTACATGTGATGTCAAAAAAACAGTTTTCCTAAGCTGTGGTTTCCAAGCCAGCTTCCAACCATGGTTTTGGCCTCTTCCAAGCTGTAGTTTATTGGATAGTGTTGGTTTGGATACCTCAAATTAACTATCCTTAAACATCTCAGAATGAACAGAAAAGTGAAGTACTGTAATGACACACTGGGGAATGCATCAAATGTGCAGAGTATTACAACTCTGAAATGCATTATATGTGTCACCTCTCATATTTATGTGATGTAGATGAAAATATGAGGCTGTTGCGTGTTCTGTTCCATGCCTGAATTTAATTCTGTGTTATGGCATTGCTGAGTATAACTCAGAAATGAAGAAACTCTCCTTTACCGAGTAGCAGTTATTACATCCCAGTAGTCATAAAAGAAAACAATTTCTTGACAATGTTTAAATCGATGTAGAGCTTATTGACAGAAACAAATAAATTTGTGCAGTCTCTCTCATACACACATACCCTTGGCTAGGGCATGTTAACATGGGGTGGCGGAAAAGGAAAGTGGTGGAGAGACTTTAGGTTTCCATTCCAACCAGGACAGATGGTAGAGAGATTTATACACAGCCTGATTTTCAGTGACACTGGTTGCTGAAAATAAATGAAACCTCTTTGGCTTTAAAGAAGGCAGCTTTGAATCTGTGGTTTAGTATGTTGCTTGTGAGTGGCAAGAGGAAAGAGAGGAGGCTAGACAATGTTTGTGGTTAGAGTGCAAGGAAACCTGGGTCCCATTTTGTTTTTTATACATGTCCATCTGGTGTATACTAGATAGGGGAAGTTGTCTTAACTGCTTGACATTTGTTTTGTAAGATAAAAATCCACTTTTCAACTCGGCCCTGAATTCCCAGCCTTGTTTTGATAAAATCAGAGCAATATATATATGTTCCAACCATCTAAAGGGCGGAAATGCTTTAGAAGACTGAAGATTAACAGCTAGGGTTATAAAAAGGGAAATGACCTCTAAGACTAATTAATTGATTTCAGCAGGAGCCTTCATAGATCTCAGTTTGCTTCTTCAGATGCACTGAGTGAAGAAGTGGTGGTAGTGGTGGTGGTAGAAAGGGTTGCCGGCTAGGTACTCCAAGGGAATACCTTTACTAGGGTTAAAAACATAGGTGGAGATAAACAGAACAGCTGTTTCTAAAGTGTGGTACCTTTACCATCATCTGGCCTGTGAGTCCACATGAAGTTCCTTTTACTCCTTTCTTCTCAAGGGAAAAGCCTGGAATATGGACCATATCATCAGGCACCAATGGGCAGAAGAGAACACCATGTGTCCCTAATATATTATATTATATTTTTCACTGTGGGTTGTAAACATGGAGTATAGGGCACATAATCTACTTCTACAAAGGCAACCATGGTGCAGCTTTTTTCATTTTAAGTTGTCTCTAAATTCATTTTGTGTTGCCTCAAAAGTACTCATATGTATATATTAAAATGTTTTGTTCTTATTCTTTTCCAGTTCAAATATCACTCATCTCTGGTTCTTGGCACTTAACAGAAACACTTGAATTTAACCACTGCTCATTACGGAAAATGTAAGATATGTTTACTAGTATGTTTTATGTGGTTTTGGAGAGTGTGACTTCTAACGCTTCCTCAGCAAGTTTCTGAACGATATGTTTTATTTTTCATTTTTTTCTCCTAATTCTCTCCCTTTTTGTAGGTCATCTACATAGTACTTACTTCCCTGTAGAGACCATTTCTCTCTCTTTTTAAAAAAACAACAGCTGATTTCTTGTGAAGGACGAGAACAGTAGCACAGTCGCTTTAGGTGTATATAATTTTGTACTATGTGTATTGTTTGGGGGGGGAGGTGGGATAAAACTTAGCTGTAGAGTACATGTGTTGTATACAGAAGGTGCCAGGTTCAATAACTGGCATTTCTAGGGGGTTGTCCACACAGTGAAAATACTCCTCACAGAATTTGCTCAGAAAACAAGCTGTCGCAATGGGATCTCGCATTGTCTCATTGTATTGTGAAGGAAGGGGGTCAAAAAGAGAAAAAACTACGCCAAAAAAAAAAAAGCCTTTGCAGCTTTTCTCGACTTCTTAAAAAAACTCCAGTGATATGCACATTTTTGCTTGTTAAGACAAGCGATTCAACATGAATTGCTTCCCCATGCAGGACACAGTGCAAACCTGATTGGCTGGATGACCACAGGAGGCAGGGCTGGGTTACAGAGCAAGCAAAAAAAAAAAAAATGGGACTCAAAAGCTGTTCACAATTTAAAAGGACAATACAATTAAAAACATACAAAAATTAAAAATAAAAATAGAATTAAACTATTTATAATATTAAAAGAATACATCAATGAAACAATAAAATACAATTAAAAAGAGACTAAAAACATTCAGTTAAAAAAGTACATCTCTGTTTAAAACCTGTCTGTTTTAAAAGTTGTCAGGTTTTAGTCTGCTGACTAAAGGACAACAAGGAGGGAGCCATTCTGGCCTCTCTGGGAAGGGAGTTCCAAAATCTAGGGGCAGCTACGGAGAAGGCCCTCTCTTGTGTACGCACTAACTGTGCTTGCAACCATGGTGTGACTAAGGGCTTGACTACATGGGGGAGGGAGGTAAAAATCCAGATGAGATTCGGACTACTTTGGCCCAGAGCTGTGGCACATGACATTTGGGCTACCCTGGCCTGAATTTAAGCACCATACCTGCCAAAGCCCAAATCTGCATTAGGCTTGCTTCCATTCGAAACTGTTACACTTGACTCTGAGGTCTAGGAAAAGCAAAGTGCCAGCAGAAGTTGCCTCTGTGAAGCCAGAAAGAGTGGCTACCACTGGCCCCTTGCTCAAAGGGGTGATTGTGTGCCTGAAAAGTAAAGCTCCCATGGTAGTTGCCCTCTCTGAAGCCAGATTGGGCAGCTCCCCTCATGATGGTGAGGTGACTGCTGCTAGCACTTTGCCTACAATCACCGCTCCAAGCTCTGGGAAAAGCAAAGCATTAATAGTAACCACCTGATCTGGCTTCTGGCTCTTTGCTTTCCCCAGAGGTTGGAGGGGCAATTGTCAGCAAAGTGACAGTGGTAATCACCCTCTCTGAAGCCAGATTGGGCAGCTACCACTGGGGCTTTGATTTTCTAGCACACAATCCCCCCTCTGAAGAAATCTGATGTAGTGTTTAGAAGCTAACACACATTGGAAACTGTTTAGTGCAGTGTAGATGTGTAAATAGCTATTGCTTAAAACAATTTGTAAGCCGCTCTGATAGCCTTGTGGCTGAAGAGCGGGGTATAAATAAATAAAATAAATAAATAAATAAATAAATAAGCTGCCAGAACAGAAATAGTCTCTGAAGTGAAAAGATAAACAAAAATGGGCTAGTGGTTGTTGTTTAGAAGATACATGTATAAAACAAGCCACAAAAGAGTGATAACTTTATTGGCCAACTTAGATGCACAAAACACATAATGCAAGTTTTCAAAGCTCAACTGGCTTTTTCATTATGCAAAAGATGTTAAAAAAATCATACAGGAAAAAGAAAAAAGGTGACAGTGTTAGAGTTGCAGGCTTACATCTTGTATCAGATGTTGTTTTTGTTGTTGTTCAGTTGGTATGGAGGGATCTCTCATCTCATTTTCCACTGTGGGAAAAAGGATATTGGACTCAAGAGACCTTTGGTCTGATTGGACAGCAGTGTCATTATGAAGTACAGTAGGACCCCAGTATCCACTGGGGATTGGTTCTGGGGGGGAGCAGTGGATACCGAAAACAGTGCCATTGAAAATAATGGGACTTCTGGTTTAAAATACCATAGAGTTGCCTTGGAGGACCTAGAAAATGGCTAGAGAGGACACATTTTCTAGGAAGACTCTGTGGTAGGTATGCTGTTTTGTGAATAATTGAATCAGTGGATACGGGGATAATTGAATCAGTGGATACGGGGATCCTACTGTACTGTGCTTTCCTTTGTCAAATGTGAAAGGACCTTGCCTTTAATTTGTTTAAAAAGAATTCAGTTTCCCAGTTAATAATAATTAGTATGTGAGGTATGTAAGCTACCTGTATAAAAGGTAGAACTACAGCTCCCTCTCTGCTCCTTTATTAGATCAGAGTAGAATTCATGCATCTTTCCAGATGTTGTTGAACTATAATTCTCAGCAGCTCAAACCAGCATTAGCCAGTGGTAAGGGATGCTGGGAAGTGTTATCTAACAACATCTGGAAGGCCACATGATTCCCACCGCTGCTTTAGATTCTCAACTTGGCTGACATTCCCTTCTCCCTTGGGCTTTGTTAATTCCTGAAAATCTTCTTAATTATCCCCCCCCCGATATATTTACTAGATGCTCAGAATGTAATCAACTTGGCTGCACCTGGGATGCTAGAGAAAACAAATGTGTTGCCTCTGCTGTGACTTGCAAAAGAAAAGTAAGCATGTTTGACTTTTATAGAATTTTTATATCAATATATGTAGTTTTTGGAAATTGATAAACTGTGTGGTTTTGGTTTAAAGAAATGTTTTATGTTCCCCCACCCCAGGTTGACTGTGGCGAGATTATCAGTAAACCAGACAGGAAAGATACTTTGGAAATACCAAAGGTCAGCAAATATTCTGATATCAGTTTAAAGCAGTTAAAGCAGAAATTACAGGAAAATATATATCTTTGTGCTACCCTGTCTCCCTGCAGCTTACCCAGCTGACTGTTACTCATATGCTGCCTACCATGACAACAGTGGGGCCATTTACACGACAAAAAAAGCCCGAGAAGAATTCGTGTTGATCCCTGGTTGTTTACACACATCACGGGCTATTCAGGATGAGGGGCTAGCAAAAAGCCCAGTTAACTCATGACTTCCCACCCCTCTATTTTTCAGGACTTTCTGGGGAAAGTCCGAGATAGCCCGTGCTATTGGTTGTCTAAACAACCAGGAACCATCCCAGGACATGGGATGGTTTCTGATTGGTTGGACATTGGAGGGGGCGGGCTTACAAGGGAAGCCTTGAAATCGCCATTCCCACAGGGTCCTCCGCTGGCTCCAAAGCAGCCAGCTGAGTGCCTGGCACTGCCTTTCCCTCTTGCCTCTCCCTTCTCATCCCTGGGAAGAGAGTAGACAGAACTTAAGGCATTGCTTTCTATTGAAGGAAAAAAGTGGGGGAGGAATGGGTGAACAGACAGAACTCCTCCCCCCACTTTTCCCCTTCCAATAGAAAGCAATACCTTAAGTTCTGTCTGTCCACCCATTCCTCACCCCACTTTTCCCCTTCCAATAGAAAGCAATGCCTTAAGTTCTGTCTGTCCACCCATTCCTTCCCTCACTTTTCCCCCTCCAATAGAAAGCAATGCTTTAAGTAAGAATTCGAATTGACAGTAAGCACTTTGTGAATGTAGCAGCTATATCTTTGAATGCACCCTGTCTCTTCCTCCATTTCCCCCCCTTCCTCTCTTCCCCGTTTGCTCCTTGCCAATGGGGAAGAGAAGAGCCAGGCAGGAGGGAGAGGCAGCAGTGAGGGAAAGGTGGGTAATGGGACTCAGAGTCCCCTCATCCACCTTTCCCAGCTGCTGTGTCTTCCTCCATTCCCCCCTCTTCTTTTTGGCAGCAGCGGGGGGGGGGAGGTGGGTAATGGCTGCAAGGGGGGAAGCTGCGCGGCAAGGGGGTTCTCGGTGAATGAGAGTCACTGAGAATACCCCCCCCCCCGCCCCATGTGGCAGCAAGGGGGGGGGAATACCAAACAGGGTGGGGGTCTTCTCTGTGACTGACAGTCACAGAGAATACACCTCCCCCCCTGTGGGCAAGGGTGGGAGGCAGTAGCCTGGTGGGACAGGGGAGGGGGTTTCTCCTGAGAGGCCAGTGTTGCTGTGCCAGGCAGAGGTGGGGTGGTTCTGACCTTTTCAAAAATGGCGGACCAAGCCTTGCCAGGCTTCTGTTGTAAATCCATCCCCTCCAAAGTTTGACCAATCAAAATACTGCTCTGCTGTGTGCCCCTTTCCCAGGATGGAGGCACTCAGAACAAGAACTTTAAAACATCGAGACTTATGCTACCGTGACAAATCATATAAACAAGCAGGGACGAACTCGGGATGAGGGAATCCCGTTTCTCTCCGTGATAAAAACTGTCGTGTAACTGACGCCAGTGTCTCTTTTACTGCTCCCAAAGTTTTGGTGGATGGGGATAATGAAGAATGGGAAAAGAAGCTGGAAATTCTTCTGTAGTTTAGGTTTTAGTTCAGGGACTTTTTCTCCTTTGAGACGGGGTTTATGAACCTCCAGAATTACTTTTCCATGCTCTTGGTTTCAAAAGAGGATTGCTGTGTTGAGTTGGGATGCAGTTCAGAAAGTCCTTTGGGTATATAGATGTTGTTCTTATTAATGTGCCACCAATCTGTATGCTTTGTGGAGTATAACAGGCCCCTGGCAAGAGGAACATAAAATCCAAGTTTCAACATGGGAGAGAAAGAGGAGTAAATGGAGGGTGGGGTAATTGTATTGTATAATATATTGCTAGTTGCAGGCTTCTTGGGATCCTAGGCCGTAAGGTTTAGATTTCTTCACCCATATCTAATGGTCATAATTATCCAGGCTATTAAAGGTACAACTGCAGGGTCCTTTAAATCTGTGGTATGAACAGAATAAAAAGGCTAGAAATGCCATTGTGGGGGCTTCCAGATGGAAGCCTGCTAGGATTACCAGTCAAAAGGCAGTGGTTAGCTATTCCTTTCCCTGGAAGAGATTCGATTTTTCTGATAAGAAAAAAGTGGGGAAAGTGATGGGCAAAATATAACAGCATTACAAACTGTAGACAACAATTTTGGGACTCTATGTGAAGTACAGTACTGTACTTCAGACAGCATAGTTGCAGATAAAACAACCTTGTCTGCAAGCTCTTTAAGAATATTCTCATTAGGTTCCATCAATAATCTAGACTCCAGAAAGTAGAAAATCACAAATATCATAAGTTCCCCCTCCAAAACATGCATGCTACAGACTCCTGCCAATAGCGCTAGCCCATCACTCCCTCTTCCACCTTGGCACCACGATGCCTCAGCCGGATTTTAACTCCTTCCCTGCCCCACTCTTCTTCCTCTCAGTACTCCTCTCCTTTCAACAGCGCCAGTCTGTCACTCTCTTTCCAACCTTGCCACCACAATGCCTCAGCTGCATTTTCGACTCCGTCCCCACCCCAAACATCTTCCTCCCATCCCCTGGGAAAAGGGTGTGACAGGCTGGCACTGCTGGAAGGAAAGGACATTGAGGGGAAGATTGGGAGAAAGAGGAGTGGGGTAGGGAGGTTGAGCTAGCTAAGCAGCAGCACAAATAATCAAATCTGTGAAAGAGAAACCCATGAATGCGAAGGGCAACTGTACATTCTTTCTTGGGGTCAGTTCTAAACTTTATCAAATCATGCAGTTTTCAAGTCATCAGACTTTGAGGACCTGTTGATAAAATCCTTGATAAAGTTTCCTGTTTCTTGAATCTGATTTAAAAAAAAACAGCATAAGAAAGATTTGCTATATGCATGATGTGTATCAGATAATTTTTGTACTTCCTATAAGCAGTTTTAGTTTTCTGTTTAGTAGCAAATGCTGAATTGTATTTTAAGTTACTGTTATCACTGTTTAAAACATTTGGTTTAAAAGACTGATATGGAAAACAAAGTACTAAATAAATTAGATGTAAAGCTCTTTCAGTATTTAAAAGATTGTCTGTTATAGTGCAAGTGTTAATTAGAAATACAGTTTATATTATTATTTGTGTATGTCATCCAAGTAGATCTGTTACATATAGTGCAATACTGATTTTCTCATTTCATCCCAGTGATCTTTGGGGACATGAATTTTCTTCTACACACATAGAAATCATTGGACTGATTCCAGACTTACCCAAGCATACAGAAAAGCTACTGAATAAATGAGACTTAAGATAATAAATGACTAACTTTAGTCCTATTGATGTCTATGTGTCTTTGCTAAGTATGTTAAAATCTGGATCCTACCATCTAAGGGCTTTCCATTCATGTTTAATGGAGGGATTCAAGTCCCAAGGTAATATTCCTCCTTAGCTTCTTGCTAATGAGGAAGCTCTACATATGAATAGCAATACTTATACAGCTAATTGGGATGTATACACATAGGGATATATGTAAACATGGCTTACCATGTTTTACACACGTAAAACATGGGTGTGTGATACTAGAGCTTACCTGCAAACTGTACACATTTGGGAAGCACAATATTGTTATTATGGGGGCTCTAAGTGCAGTCCTGTACACACTTGGCTGTGAGTGTATATATCCCACCATGCCACTCTGATCTCACCCTATTTTATCTGATTTCACAAGCTAAGCAAGGTGATGTCTGATTAATGTTTGGATGGGAGACCACCAGGTAAACCATGGATCACCTGAAATCTTGGAGAGCCACTGGCACTCAGCGTTGACCATACTGGTCTACATAGAGTGGTAGTCTTAGTATAAGACATTTTTCTGTGTTTCTATAAGCAACATAAGTTGAACTCATGCCTAGCAGAGCATAGGGCCTGGGAGGCATTCAGGAAGGTGTTCAGGAACAGTAGGGCTTAGGATTCCCAATTTTGAGGCCACTGCTACTGGAGAACTGCTGGGGAGCCGCAACAGCTTTGGAATTATTCACTTCCTTCTCTTCTGAGGAACCTTCTGTCAGTGAGCTTCCCTTTCTGTCTGTTGATAAGAAACAATGCAAAAGATATGTGCAGGTTTGTCCCAGTTCTGTGTAAGAGCACAGATAAGTAGATGCAAGATACAATGAAATCCATAAAATCTCACCAGCATGAAAGGAGCTCCATTCTGACTGGTAATAAATGCACAAAGTTAGATTAATAGGTTACATAAACTGAAGACAAACAATAACTTGGGTGGGTGGGTGGGTGGGTGGGTGAGATCGCAAGGATTTTAGGGGATCAAATCTCATGCGATTAAAATTGCAACTTTATTCATTTCATAGTAGCGTTGCAAATACAACTGCTTTTTCTTGCATTGCTTATCTTCAGTTTGTAAAAGCAACCCCACCTATTTTATTTAATGTATTTGTTTTTGTTTTCACTATAGTCAGCATATATAGTTAGTTGGTTATTTCAAGTATTTGATGTGACAGATTCTTGTGTCACAGTGACTTCGTTGGTCTTTTGAGGTGTCATGATAAGACTGTTTTTGCTCTTTGAATAAGATCTGTTTAAAATTACATTCTTCAGAAGAGTAGCATTCATAAATGTTTACAGTCCACATTGCTATCTGAGTTTGTCTATTTGTAAAGTCATTTAGAAGTGAAAAGTTGTGCTTCTTCAGTTGCAGTATTTTACAAATAAAGCTACAGGGATTGTCTGACTTAAATGTGTGGATTTTTGATCAGGTCAAATGTTTGAGAAATTTTACTGATATAATATTAATGAAAATTATGGAGTACAAATTTAATGTACTTCTGCAACCTATTATAGATCACATTTAATAACCATCTGTAAATAAGACAGGTATGTTATTAAAATATTTATACCTGTATAACTGCATCATTTTACTTAATTCTACAGCTTAAATTTCAAAATCTAGTTTATTTTTTTCTTGTTTCCAATAGCCCATGAGCATTGCTTCCATTAAACCAGCATGGATATCAACATTGGGCAAAAGTGAAGTGCTAGTCATGGGAGAAAACTTTACAGGATCAAACATCTTGATGGAGATAACTGGAACGAGTAGTTGCCAACCAGATGAGTAAGTCACAGCAAACAGTGTTATCTTTGAAATACACATAAGTCTACATTGCATTATATTGCAACCAGGAAGATATTTGCACTGGGGATGTAAACTTCCTTGTACATACTGGCTTGAAACTTGAATTGGGTCTGATGCTGTTGTTCAGAGCTTCAGTAGTCCCCAAAACATCACTTTGGAAATAACAGGGGAATGGGATTGATGAAGATTGATAGGTTTGCTCTTAGCTTGTATGTAATGTCTATGGAAGAGTAAGTTCAAATCAGAGCTTGGCCACAACTGGCTAGGAGAATCTAGCAGTTGTAGTCAAAGAAAGTAACTTATCCAACATCTGGTTCAGATATAGTCATTCATATTGTGAATAATGTTCACGTATAACACAAGAGATTTACCGCTCTTCCATTATGTTTTATTTCTATATCTGTGGATCTTCCTTCTTTGGGATATGTAATATTCCATCCAAAAAGAGTTGGTGGGTCAAATTTGAAATTTGATTAATTATTTGGATGCTGGTCCACACTTTGGGGGATGGTTATTTATCTGAGATTAAACATTAATGATACCCGTTAATGTTATAGAATCTTGATCCCTGAAAAGAGATGAGGCATTGTGAGAGAGCTCCTGCCTTCTATTTCAGAAAAGTAGGTTTTCCAACTGTTTCAAGGTGTCATCCTCTTCTACAATAGAATGGAGATGATTTAATCCAGTGTTTCTCAACCAGGGTTCCCCAAGAGGTTGCTAGGGGTTCCTCAAGGGATTGTGATTGTGGGGGGGAGAGCAATAGCAGTATATAAAATAATGTTTATGTAAGGTTTCCCTGAGACCTGAAAATTATTTCAAGGGTTCCTCCAGGATAAAAAGGTTGAGAAAGGCTGATTTAATCTATGATTGGCACTACTAATGTATCTTTTTTTGAATTTTCCACATCTGTAAATTGAGTAAAAAAGCAAAATTGTACATAATGAGTTTTTAAAATGCATTCTAAGCCACTATGAGATCTGATAGAATCCTTAGATCCAGTTTGGATGATTGTGTCAGATGTAATAAAGTTTACCTCTGTGTTTAAATTTTCCGCATGGTGTGTTCTGACATAAGTAACTACAAATATGCAGGCTTCCACCCACAGCCCTTGAAAGCAGGATGATAACATGTGCATTCAAGTAATGAGTTTCATCTTAGGTGTTAATGGTTCCTAATTAGAAAGGCTACTAGAGCAGAGGTGTGGGCTGTGCCTACCGATGATGTGCTTTTTGTTTATTATGCTTGCTGACTGTTATGCTGTAAGAATTGCTGCCGTTTGTTTTGCTGTGCCAGTCTGCAATGGCTTGACTTTTTACTTTGCCAGCAATAAATCTTTCTTTGGTGATTTAGTCAGCTAAATAAGTTCCTGGAATGCAGCATTTAGAGGTTTGTTTTACTCCCAGCCGCCTTCCCATAATGTAACAGATTGCTGGTGAGCCTTTGTCAAATGTGGTTTTGAAAACTCTTGATGGACATTGAGAACAAGCACTCCTTCCATCAGTATTCTCTTCTCACTCTTGTCAGAGACCACCTTTGGCTCAAAGAGCCTATCTTGTCCTGACAGAGCTTCATGTCCTGGCCATACCAGGGAGCCCTGGCAAAAAGGAGGGGAAAATTAGACAGGATCTTGGGTTATTTTTCTGGTTTGTTAACTGTTTTTAAGCCAGAGTGCCCAGATACTGCTGTAATTGGCCAGTCTGGCCTTATCTACGTAGGCTGTTAACTACATTCTGCCCCCATCTGAGAGCCCTGCAAATGCAGAGCATTTGACCCGTTCTGCCCCTGGGTGGTCCTTATGACACCCGGGGCAGAAACAAGGCTCAGACAGGGGCAAGCCAGGGTAGGACCCAATACAACAGTTTAAAAAATATCTGGTTTACCCCATTTCCATCACTCTAGCTGCCAGTCACCCTTACTCTTCCAGATCCAGACAGCAGGCCTGCAGCATGTGACAGAGGCTGGTCATATGCAGTGGGGCTTGTCATATGGTATGGGCTGGCTTCCAGGACCTGGCAGAGCAAAGAAAATGGTGGCGGCTGAAAAAATGGGCCAGTGTCCTGTCTGGATTCTGTCCCATTTCGTCAGGATAATGGAGACAGAACAGGCCTGATCCACAGCCAAGGAACCAGCGTATCCTGGCTTGTGTAGATAAGTCCTCTAACTTAATACAAGCCTAGATCTTCATGCTGACATTCCTGTATCACAGGATGGTGGAAGAGGCAGGGCACACAGAGACGTTCATGGCTTTATAAACTGTGGTTTGTTGAAGCCGTAAATGCTAATTTAAACCTAGCTATAGAAAAATGGTTTACAGATGCTCTTTAATTGCTTTTAAATTATTACATTTTTTTCCTTTGGGACAAAATGATAGTTACTCTTAAAAACAATTTAATACATCATCTTCTTCCTTCAGGATATCTGTCACTGAGGTGCTAAATCATACGCATATGAAATTCTGTTTACCACCAAGTCGCAAAGAAGTCAAGAGCATATGCATAAAGGAAAATGGGTTTCAGTGCTCACACCCTGTGTCATTACGTTATGTCTCTCTCCCAGTGTGTTCTGAGATCCATCCAAATATTACATGGAGGAGGTAATCTCTTAATTATTTCTTTTCTTTTGAAAAAGTAATTAATCGTGCATTAATGTTAAAGCATTCAGTTTACTAACAAAAACAGTAGATTATTAACACCAGCAATCCTTCAGTATCATAAGTAAGGCCAAGCTGCTTGGCTGTCCAAGTTCCCTTGAACTAAGATCAGCTCCTTCAGTTCTTGGTGCCTTGCTAAAATATTCATTGTAAACACGCCAGTAGCTTCAGATCATTCTCCCAATCAAGGACAGGACATGGAAAAGTTGTTTTTTTTTTTAAATGGAATACAGCTCCCAGAACCCCCTAATCAACATAGGCACTTGCCATGCAACATGACAGTATTAGCAGTGGTAGTCCAGAAAAGTATCTTTTCTAAACTCTGGTGAGTGTTTGTTTTGGCAGAAATCAAATCAGTTTTGATTTCAGCAGGCTCCTTCTGTATAATTTTAGCTCTTTCTCTTGTCTGATTTTAATCATGATTTTACTGCTCTAATGTAATACTTTGTTTTTGTTTTCTAATTGCTTTATTAGTATTACATTTTATTATTATCTTCTCTGGTCTGGTCTATTGGTTGCTTGGAATATACAGTTGTCCCTCTGGTATCCATGGATTTGGTATCCACAGATTTAAGTATTCACGGCTTCAAAATATTCTTTAAAAAATAATAATTCAAAAAGCAAACTTTGATTTTGCCATCTTATATAAGGGACACCATTTTCCTATGCCATTGCATATAATGGGACTTGAGTGTTCACGGATTTGGGTATCCACGGGGGTCCTGGTACCAAACCCCAGCGAATATGAAGGGACAACTGTATCAGTAAAGAGCATGGTGAAAAATAGTACGGGTTCATAGAATCATAGAATTGCAGAGTTGGAAGAGACCACGAGGGCCATCCTGTCCAACCCCCTGCCACACAGGAAATCACGATCAAAGCATCCCCAACAGATGGCCACCCAGCCTCTGTTTAAAGACCTCCAAGGAAGGAGACCAGACCACGCTCTGAGGAAGTGTTTTCCACTGCCGAACAGCTCTTACTGTCAAAAAGTTCCTCCTAATGTTGACGTGGAATCTCTGTTCCTGGAGCTTGCATCCATTGCTCCGTGTTCCAGTCGCTGGAGCAGCAGAAAACAAGCCTGCTCCATCCTCAGCGTGACACCCCTTCAAATACTTAAACAGGGCTATCATATCACCTCTTAACCGTCTTTTTTCCAGGCTAAACATACCCAACTCCCTAAGTCTCTCCTCATAAGGCATCATTTCCAGACCTTTCACCATTTTAGTCGCCCTTCTTTGGACATGCTCCAATTTGTCAATGTCCTTTTTGAATTGTGGTGCCCAGAACTGGACACAGTATTCTAGGCGAGGTCTGACCAAGGCAGAATAGAGTGGCACTATTACTTCCCTTGATCTGGACATAATACTTCTGTTGATGCAGCCCAAAATCGCATTGGCCTTTTTAGCTGCCGCATCACACTGTTGACTCATGTTCAACTTGTGGTCTACTAGGACTCCTAGATCCCTTTCTCATGTAGTCTCGTTCAGCCAGGTCTCCTCCATCCTATATCTATGCATTTCATTTTTTTTGCCCTAAGTGCAGTACCTTACATTTTTCCGTGTTGAATTTCATTTTGTTAGCTTTGGCCCAGCTCTCCAGTCTATCCAGGTCATTTTGAATTTTGATCCTGTCCTCTAGGGTATTAGCTACTCCTCCTAATTTGGTATCATCTGCAAATTTGATAAGTATGCCCCTAATTCCCTCATCCAAGTCATTGCTAAAGATGTTGAATAGCACTGGGCCCAGGACCAAACCTTGTGGTACCCCACTGGTCACATCTTTCCAAGACAAAGAGGAGCCACTGCTGAGCACCCTTTGGGTTCTGCCGGTCAACCAATTACAAATCAGGTTGAGTATTCCTTATCCGGAAATCCAAAATACTCCAGAATACAAAATTGTCTAGATGGGTGGCTAAGATCCCTTTGCATTCTGGTGGTTTCATGCCCCAAATTATTAAAAATATTGTGTATAAAGTTACCTTTAGGCTATGTGCATAAGGTATATGAAACACAAATAAAATTTATGTTTAGACTTGGGTACATCTCCAAGATATCTCATTATATATATGCAAATGCTTCAAAATCCAAAAAAACTCCAAACCAAAACACTTTTGGTCCCAAGCATTTCGGATAAGGGATACTCAACCTGTCATAACTATGATGATGATGATGATGATGATGACAACAGAGCTTGCAATTAAATAGAAGACTGAATTGACAGCTATCCCTCCCAAACAAACAAGTTGCTGGATTCTGTACCAGATGCAGCAATAAAATTGTGGTGGAAATTAATAAACTTGTGGGAAGGTAATGAGTCTAAAAATAAAATTGTATTAAAAAATTCCAAGATCTAGTCCTTTTAAAAAACAACAAGAAATATCTCCTTTAAAAAAGGGAGTTAAAAATCATTTACTTTAACTTCATGTTCATGCTTCATGCAGAGTGTGCTTAGGATTGCAGACTTAAGCTCTATTATCATTTGAAAGTGTATTCAAGAGGTCTGGGATCCCCCCCAGTTAAATTAGACTCATTACAAAACAAAGAGGTCAGTTTAAAATGCAAATCAAAGTTTACTGAAGGTATATCAATCTCAATCTACATACTAAATCATACTTTAAAACATAGTTAGAGGTCCCTAACTAAAGGTATTTAGGTAATAAAACTCACTCAGCCTACAGCAGTAGGAGGCAGGCTTCCGATGCATCATGGCATGGTTTCAGATGGCTATGGCTCCAGCCTCATGGAGAGACACAAACTTAGAAGAAAGAACTTACACAAAAGCAATAAAATTCAAATTAGGTCATGTGTTGAATGACCCAGCACTCCAATTGGCTGGAACTGTCCAGTGAAATAAGAGAAAGGGAATTTTGGGAGAACAAATGCATGCAGGGAAGAACCCTAGACTTATCTTAGGATGTGAATGAGGTACACAAGATTGCTTTTACATTACAATGATTATTTCCCCACATACTACAAAACTTCAGTTAATTTCTAACATATTGCCGCTGGATAGCTTTGTATTGTCAGGATTTTTATTGCTGGAACCAAAGATCTCTGATTCTAAAGCAAATTCATAGAAATAGGTTCATGGACTCTCCAACATACATACTATCTATGGATAAAAAAGAACTCTTTGCTAGTGGCTCATATTAACATTTACTTTGCAAACAAAAACACTAAGTGTAAAGATGAATCATAAATACATAAAGAAGTTTTATGTCTGTGTTTGATACCACATATGTGCTAAGTCAAAATGCCACTTGTAAAATTACCTTCTTCTAAACTAGAACAGCTGTATTCTTTGGGCTGGCTTTCAAGAACTAGTGTTAAGCAGGTATATAGAAATTTCACTGTTTTGTAATATATAGATATAGATATAAATAATTATACTTGGATATTGTGTTTTCATTGAAAGGGCAGCATATGTATTGACTCAAGTAAGTAATGAAGGTTTCCCTTCACCAGTATTGCTTCCTCATCTCTGTTGCTGGTCTTTAATGTCAAATACCACTATTCACCTAACACACTGAACTGTGAGCTTTTCACACATTCTCATAAATATGTTATGACTTGCTTGTCCCCCCCACCACCACTTTGCACCTTTATCTGGCTATATTTTTCTCTCCACACAGAATGCATTTGTTTTTCTTTGGGTCATTCAATATGCTTGTCTTCCAAATGCATTAAAAAAACCAAATAAGCAACAGTGGCATTGGACATTAAGTCCACTTGCTGGGACCACCATGCACCCATTGTTGTTGATGTTGTTTCTCATATTGCATTGGGTATACCCAATATGGCTGGAAGGAGCTGAACAGACCAAGAGGGCCAATTCCTTAGTGTGCTTCCAGATAAATGGCTCCTAACACTGCCAATCAATAGACATTATGCAGTTATTCCCCTTTTTCCTCTTTGATTCCCCCCCCCCATTTGTAGAAAAAAGATGGAAAGATGGCCAGCCTTGGTGGTAGATAAGAGCAGGTGGCCATCTACCATCTTTGGCACATATCACTTCCCAGTGGCTACACGGTATACTCTGTACAACCATTCTGATTCCTGAAGCCAATCTTTGTAGGTTGCTTCATTTGAGACTGGCATGTAATTTTGTTAATAAATTTGCTTTCTATTTCTATTCATATTTTGAGAAAGTGGGAATATTACATTTACTCTAGCGTAAGTGGCTTCATAATATTTATATTTATCTCCCCCCCCCCCATTTTTGCAGTGGAGGACGCAACATGACCATACGTGGGAGATATTTGAATATTACAGATTTAGTTCTCATTTTAGATGAGCAGAAACAAAACTTGACTGTAAGTGTTGTCTGTTGGTTGTTTTTCCAAATCTCCTTGAATTTAAATTGCACAAAACTGATCTCATGGCACCTTATAAAACATGGGAGTGGGCAATTTATAGAACCATAAAGTCATAGAACTTGTGGCCTCCTGATGTTGAACTGAAACTTCCATCATCTCTAGCTATCTTAGTCAGCAATGAGGAATTATGGGAGTTGCAATCTAGGACCACAAGTTCCCTGCCCTATTACAAAGGAATCCTGCAGTATTGATTAGTAAATATATGAGTCTGAATATTTCCTTGGCTGCATTTCTGCTAATAAACATAATTTAATTGCTGAGAACTGTTGGATTTTCTAATTATTGATTCCTGTACTCTGAAATCACTCTGCCTATGTAACATTTGTACAGCTTGTCAAAATTCAATTTCCGTCGTTTTATAGCTCCCCAAGTGTCAAATGTTGCTTTTGCTTGTGCAGATTATTTTGCAGTCCATTGCACAAGTACTTTCACAATTTATTATAATTTACTCATGGTATGTGTTCCTTTGAGTAGTTGTTTTGTTAGCACTTGTCCAACTACTAGAAGAACAGGCAACTACTAGTACCGATGTGGGCAAAATGTGGCCCTGTAGGGCCCCCATGCAAAAGAAAAAAAACCAATTACCTTGGGGAACATTTGGGAACAAGAACATATTTTTCAAAAACACTGTAAGGGGTGCAGTGACAGGATGCATCTGTCCAAGGTCCATTAGGCAGCCAGTTTAGCCTCTTCCCAAGAGTTACCCACACTTGCATTAGAGGAACAGTATCATCTCTTGTACTTTTTCTGCTAGTGTTGCGTTGGATACAGTCCTCTACTTTTCAATAGCTAATACATCTCCAAACTTTGGAAATTTCTCCTGGATCTTTCCTCCTACTTTTATAATTTTTGGCCTTTTGATGAAGATTAAAAGAACAAGAGTCTTGGGTGTTACAGAAATGTAAGGACTTTTTGCTGCACATGTCTATATTCTGCTGCTGGTAGATAATTCATTCATTGATTAATAATTGTTTCTATCTTGTGGTTTTGATTATAATTATTATATGTTGATATAGAAATTAACTGTTAGGTTTATTGCTTCGGTTTTTATTCGGTGTAGATGCCTTGGTTTTTTTTTAATAGAATGGCAGAGAGAATGTTTTCTATTAATAAACACACACAGTTGTTGTACGTGGTGCATCTGATACCATAGAAAGCATTTTCAGCAACATTAATTGATCTGTCTACCCCAGTACATAAATGTTTACGTTATGAGTACAAGAACTGGAATATTAATGCAACCTTGGGCATTATACCAAGGATGTGAGATAACACAGGACATTGCCCACGTTCTACAGAATGTTGCTGCAACATTTGTGAGAGGCATCATTGTCAGATGTAGGGCAGAATAGCTGACAAAGGGGAAATACTGGAGCCATTATTGAGCTTGGCTAGCTGCTCTTGCATCCCAACAAATTTTCAAAGCTGTCATAGACACAACACCTTGCCCCCATAAAGCTAACCTTCAGCAATAGCCTTTTAGAATTTCCCCACACAGTCCCTGATTTAACAGTTTTCATTTACCTTTATATTTGGGAGCAGTTCCATGGATTTCCACAATTTTTAAATGCTATTATACATGTACAATTTGCTCTTGCTTCAGCTTTCCATGGGCTGGTTTACACAGCAGATTTATTGTGGCAACTTGCAGTTTAATTCTTTTCCACAGCTGTGCCAGTCAGGTTTTTTTTTTCCTAATTATGTCGCTTTTAAGTTCAGACTTGAATAAGTGTGGGGGGCATGGCCTCCCAAGCAGACAAAGGCTGTATGGGGAAGGACATAGGGCAAGACTCACAGACTCTGCCCAAATAGCAGGGGGGAAAGATCAAGGTAGTGGCTCTGTCTCTGTCTCTGTAAATCTGCCTGTAAATGAACTCACTCCTGAAGCAGAGGGACAGTAATCTCTCTGCTAAAAGACCTTGCAGCCATGCCGTGGATCCTAAGGTGCGCAAGTTGTTCCAGCCTCCCCCTCCCTCCCCCATCTCTCTCTCTCTCTCTCTCTCTCTCCCTCCCTCCCTCCCCCAAGCAGAGCTGACCAGATGGGAACATTATGACTGAAAGGTCTTGGGAATCCTTTTTCTTGGCAGACCTTCTGCAAAATAGCAGAGAGGATTTTTCAGTTTCCTGATCACTACTGAACGCGGTACCTCTCTTTTAAGCCCGCCCCTTACATCATAGCAACTAATCACAATGCAGATCTGATGCAGCCCTTAGTTTACACTGCCAATAAAGCGCTACATTGCCAATATGCCGGCAAAAGTAGCGACATCCCTTGCCATGCTATATTTGGGTGTTTTACCTTCCCCCCTTCTGAATGAGGCGATGCTGTGCTGCGATCCGTGGGAACTATGAGCTATCTTAGCGGTATATTTAGGGGAATATTTGCCCGTGTAAACGACCCCCATTACATCCATTTGTGACTGAATTTTTACCATGCTGTGGAAGAGCATGCTCTAGTTCTGCAATTATGGAACTCTATGGAAGACGTTACATTTTTTAATGTGGGAAATATGTATCCAACCTTACATAGCATTGGAACTTATCTTCTAATCATATAATGCTTTTATAGCTACTGTAGAAAATATATTCAAAGGAAGACAATGACAAGTCACCTCTGAGTACTCCTTAAGAAAATCCTATGGAATTCATGAGGTCATTATAAAATGACAGGCAGCTTGAAGACACTTATATTACATTCCAGTGGAATATATAGCATAGCTGTAATAAGGCCATGAACCCTCTGTATCAAAATATCTAAATGCTGTAGAAAGAAAAGCAGTTATGAAAATTAAAAGGCACAGAACTAAATATCTCATTGTATATTTGGGTAACTGGCTATGATTCAACTTCAACTATCCTGGCTATATCTTTCCTATTTATTTATTTATTTATTTGATTTATATCATGTTTTTCTCCCAAATGGGACTCAGATCCTATGTAATTCTGGGGTTTGTTGTTTGGTGAGGCACTAGAGCTCTCTGGATGAGAATTTTAAATAGTCCTCATGAACTACAAATCCCAGGATTCCATAGGAAGGAACTATGAATTTACTTTAGGTGCAGGTATTTCAAATACTCCATCTTAAATGTTTAAAGGGACATTGTTCTTTATACCTTTATTTGTGAGCTAAATAAATATAAGTACTAAGTGAAATCCTGCTAAGGTGGGTAGCATATGCGTCCATAGAATCACAGCTAAAGTTATATTGACTCCATTGTAACAATGCCTGCTGCATAAATCTTGCTGTTTTATAGTTTTTTGAGTATTGTTTGCTTTTTTTAGCACTTTACGTGTCACGCAAATAGTGCTGAATGTAATTTTACAACACCAGCTATTAAGCCTGAAAAAAGGACTACAATGGGTACTGTTTTCCTAAAAGTCGAACAGAGGCTCATACCTTGCATTGCATTTCAATATGATCCTGATCCTGAGTTTATTCACTATGAACTGACAACAGATTTGGAACCTGACTTGGAGTTAAAAATACATGTAAGTTTTTTTTTAAAAAGAAAACCAATCTTCCCATTTAAAAATTCACCTCATTTTCATTTTACACTACCTATTGTGTTTCATATTAATTATTTCCATTCTTTCCAGAAAAAAAATGACCAATTAAATATTTCAAGAAGTGAAATTGAAATTATTCTGTCTCACGTGGCTAATAAAGAGTGGATAAATATAACTTTCACTGTCCAAAATATTTCAAACACTGCAACTCGTAGCATTATACACAGCAGAGCCAAACGAGAAAGGAATTCTGGTAGCAAGATTGATAGATCCAATGTGAAAGTTTATGTAAGTAAAATAAAATGGTTTTGTATGTTTTAACATTATTGGCTGCTCAACAATGCTGCTCTGAAGTTGTGAGTTGTATTTTAGAAGTATTTCATAGTTGTGACCTTTCCATATTCTGAATATTCGAGCCAGGTATCATGTGGTCTGACTGGAAAACAGTCCATAGCATTATGATCAGCTAGTTTGTAATTGATTGGCTTCAGTGCTTAGGCTATTTTGGATCTCATGAAGAAATTATATGGTGTTCTGAAAGGACTATAAAAGCTGAAGGCCACAAAATGACTGCAACTCCTCAGAGCTGGGGAATTTGTCTCATGTATTTTTTATCCAAAAATGTTTGAGAGGCAGTTCGCAGCTTCTGTTTGTACATATGAGATTCTGACCATTTCAAACAATTTCAGATGTAACATCAAACTATAATTATGGAAGACGCCTAGGTGACTTTCAGGCTTTTGGCACTGTCCAGGACAGCTGTGAATTTCTGAGAAACTTTTGCTTCCATTTTTTGAGCAATCATAGTTTAGCATTACATCTGAGCCAAACTGTGGCATGCTAAATCTAGGAAAGATTCTTATACATAGTCTGGACTTATTTCAAAGCAAAGTCTATAGTCAAAGGAATCTACTGTCTTCTGTAAAATCTGCATGATAGTGAGCATCATCTTAGAGTGGGACAGCATTACTTTTTTGGTCAAGAAACTGCCAGGAGCAGCAAGGAAAAAAGTGATAAGCATTAAATTGATGGAATTCAGCAGTAGTACTGGTGTTTGTGTGTGTGTTTATGTGTGTGTGTGTGTGCATGCATACACATACACGAGGGAACTCCTGGGAGGTTGTTTATGAGGCCTTGAGGGGGCTGTAGGCTGAGCACCCCAGTTCTGTGAAGAAATACAGTTGTCCCTTCATATTCACTGGGGTTTGGTTCTGTGGATACCCAAATCTGTGAATACTCAAATCCCATTATATGCAATGGCATAGCAAAATGGTGTCCCTTTTATAAGATGGCAAAATCAAGGTTTGCTTTTTGGGTTATTATTTTTTTAAGAATATTTTCAAGCTGTGAATATTTAAATTTGTGGATACCAAATCCATGGATATGGAAGGACAACTGTGTATCATTTGAGCAGATTGTGGACCACTGCCCTACTAAGATATGTGTCTGTGTCACCATGTAGAATGACTTGTTGCAGCTGCAGAACATTAGAGCGTGCATCTTCTTCAGTTTAATCTGTCAAGCCAAAACTAGTTCTGTTTTTTCCTTCCAAAGATTCTTCAGAAGAATACGGATCATGCTTGCTTTTTTCATTTAATTTTGTAACAACGGTGGTACCAATATTTGATAATTTCTTAGGGATATTTATGGAGGCCTATCAGTTCATACTGTGGCTTAGGCTGGCTGGAAAAAATGAACAGGCAAAGCCAATAAGGTGCAATTGTAATTTAACGAATAATTGCCAGCTTTTAAACTTCATCTTCTAGAACTCTGAAGAGTGTGTGTGTGTATTAAAATACAGTCGTATAGTAGTACCTACAGTTTAGAATTAGTACAGAGAGAATGGTTTCCAATCTAAAATTATTTAAAAAGCAAAGCATACTTTTTAAATTAATATGAGAAATACTTTTTTTTTTAATTCTCCAATTTGTTTCCATTACTTTTGTGGGTAACAAACAATGAATATTACTTTTCTGTTCCCCTGCCTTTCAGACTAGGGTAGGGGGTTAAACTCAGATCCAGACCTGAACAGTTTAATCTTTGATTAGATAGCACTGTGAGCTTTCTCCTTTCCTGCATTGCTTCTATATATAGGAACACAATAATTCATGCTTGGAGGCACAGCAGACTCACAGAAGGAGTGTTAGAAGGAGATGTAAATGTGTTCATGTTTTGGTTTCAATACAAATCAATTACATTTAGAATTTGCTCTATAGACACTTCTGGTCAATCTCTCTCTCTCTCTCTTTGTGTGTGTGTGTTTAATACAATTTAGAACCAGTCAGATAGTTTCCATCTCAGGTGCCCAGCTGCATGACATTTTGTTTTCTAACCAGAGAAGAGAAAGGGGGGGGGGGGGAAATGAACATAAATTGAAATAGTGTGGGGAGGGACAAGAATGAAGCCCTGGTGGCGCAGTGGTTAAATGCCAGTACTGCAAGCCACCATGTCACAAGTTCGATTCCAGCCGGCTCCAAGGTTCACTCAGCCTTTCATCCTTTCGTAGGTCGGTAAATTGAGTACCCAGCTTGTGGGGGGCAATTAGCTAACACACATTGGAAACTGTTTAATGCAGTGTAGATGTGTAAATAGCTATTGCTTAAAAAATAATTTGTAAGCTGCTCTGATAGCCTTGTGGCTGAAGAGCGGGGTATAAATAAATAAATAAATAAATAAATGAAATATCAGTGCTCAGTTCACTGATATTTTAAAGTCAGACAATAATATAGAAAAAGAGCTGGCACCACATTAACTAATTGGAAAGAATTCAGTTGTGTATCCTGGTGCAAAATAAATTAATTTTCAACTTTTAGGCTAATACCCAGACAGGAACCTAGCTGTTCTTTGGATTTTGCACTTCTGCAATTATTGTTCTTGACAACTTAAACAAGTCACAACAGGGACTTAAATATTGGTTTTGAGAAGTATACATTTAAATACATATTCAAATTCTTTTTTTTTTTAAGAAAAAATGTTTACAAAAAAGAATCATAGGTTAAAAACATTTTGAAGGTGACAGGTGAAAATATCATGAGCAAAAGACATTTTTGCTCTTCCTAATTCATAGCACCTTGAATACATTATCATATTATGTTTGTATTCAAACTTCTGGGAATTGTTGAATCATTCTGGCCACATCTGTCTTCAGTCTTACAAACTAAGCTCTGCCCAATTAATCTGTGCATCATCTTGATACATGTGATTTACAAATTTATCTTCAGCAAATAAACCATATGAGCCAGCATGATGAGCACTGGACTATGAATTTGGAGACCAGGGTTTGAATCTCCACTCAGCCATGGAAACCTACTGGTTGACCTGGGGCAAGTCGGACTCTCTCAGCCTCCGAAGAAGGCAAAGATAAACCCCCTCCCAACAAACATTACCAACAAAACCCCATGATAGGTTTGCCTTACACTCACAATAAGTCAGAAATAATGGGGCACACAACATAAACCATATAACTTCTCTATTTGGAGTTTATGGCTTTAACAGTCAAGAATAGCATTCAGACAGAATATGTTGGCATATTTCAGCTGAGTTTCTTTTCTTTCTTTTTTTAGCTTCTCTTTTATTCTCTTTTATTAAAAAGTCACTTTTTTTTACACACAAACATTTTCTAATTTTAAAAATGTGTTCAGTGAGTAGAGGAGCAGCATTTTAGCAGTTTCCCTTTCTTCAAGATGGGTCAGTTTCACATTCTTTGCTTGGCTTCTAAAAGATAGCAAGGTTGGAGACAAGTGTGCCTTACTTGGTGGGCATTTCACACCTGGAACAACATAGCTGAAAAATCTGTCCCTACTTGACTCCGGTGTTCATATCTGTTTCCATTAAGTGTTGGCAAAATTAAGTCCACTTTTAGTAATTTAATTTTTGTTAACAATAGCCTCTCTGTTTATGAATTACTATTGGATCAGGTAACAGTGACTAGACAAACTTTCTTTTTGGATTCATAGGCAACTTTGTTTATTTACTGACTATAGTCTGTTGCAAATGTAGAAGCTTTGCAGCAACTTTTGCTCATTCATTTTCTTGTTAATCCACTAGGTCAAGCTGGGAAACTTTGAGCATGAAGTCCCAAATGAAACACGCAACTATTCATATTTGTACATTCTTTTGTTAATTCCTGTAGTAATTGTAGGTAAGTAACAGCATAAATTAGCATTTTGTGTCTTGAAAACTAGCATGGATATGCAGTGGGAGTCAAGGAGGATAGACTAAGGGAGGGGAGCTTAGATCAAGAGAGAGGAGTGATCACAATCTGACCTATGAAAGGTCTGGAGGTGCCTCACCCATCTCACAAACCCTTTGCATTCCTCAGCCTCTCAGTGGGGAGGAAGTAATCCCCTTGTTATCTCTGTTAGGTGGCACTTCATAGCTCCACATGCTAGCTCTAAGAGTGCTCTTGCAGCTGGTGGCTGTGTTGCAGATTCTGCTTTTTTACGCATGGATTCTCCCTGATTGGGAAAACATATACACTGCTGAGTCTTGGGGGAAGAGCCATTGGGGCCACACTCCCTAGGATTTATTCAGCCCAAAGAGAGCTCAGGGTGAGGTTATCTGGCTTCACCTAAAATACATTCTCATCCCTGGCCTAGACCAAGCAACACAGTGCTACTCTGGGTGTGTCTGCCCATCACCACCACCATCAGGGAAGTACACTGGGACAGAGGAAGGGAATCCACTAGGAGCTCTTTACCTAGACGCCTCTCACAACTGCTCAGACTGGAACAGGCTCTCACCTCTTTTAGTTCTGTATTATCTCACCAAGCCTAATTATCTATTACTGTAATTGGAAAGTAGCAATAGTAGTACCAATCTATAAGAAAGGCCAAGCTAATGACCCTGGAAATTATTGGCCAATAAGCTTGTTAGCCATCATGGGTAAACTTTATGCTCGTTATCTTGCTAACAGACTGACCTCTTTCCTAAATGATAACAGCGTTCTCTCTGAGGCTCAATCAGCCTTTAGAGAAGGTTATTCCACTTCTGACCACTGTTTGGTTCTTGCACACCTTGTAGAGAAATATTCAAGACCTATGCATGGTAAGCTCTTCACAGCTTTTATGGATCTGAAGGCTGCATTTGATTCTATTCCCATATCCAATCTCTGGGCCAAGTTAGACTCTATGGGCTGGTCTACACGATTTTAAAAAATCCATTTTGGGGGTAAAAAATCCGGAAAAGCAGTTCGTATGCATATAATCTGTCTACACAATTTTTTTACCCCCCCTAAACTCTGTATGACCCCCCCTTGCCCAGCTGGCTTGAGCCAGTGATCCAAGCGGCAGTTTTAAATCTCCTGCCGCTTTTGTTTTAATTTAAAAAGGCGCCTGTTATGCGGACAGTTGGTTTTCCATATTTACAATATAAAATAAAAAAGGAATTAACGTAAAATTCATGGACTTACTGCACTCTTGCTTAGCCGGGAATCCAACATGGCAGCTGTTCCCAATTCCCCTCTTTGCTAGCCCCGCCTCCTCTGCTCAGCCAGCCAATCAGATTACACTGCCTGTTCGTATGTGTGCGAACAGGGTGTACAGACTATCAACAATACGAATGGCTGTACAGATTTTAGACCGAGATTCGCTAATCCTCCCAAACGCCAAATCCACGTAGTTTACGGGGGATTTACTAGCCACCCTTCCGAAAGACATGTATGCATCTGAACGGCCGTGTGTACACATGATCAATCTTTTGAACACCGTACATATTTTTTTACTGCATAGACAGCCCCTAAATTGACAGATACCAGATCTACAGCCTAATTAAAGCACTATATACTGTATATTCCGGCGTATAAGACGACCTTTGATCCCTGAAAAATAGACTCCAAAATCAGGGGTCGTCTTATACACCGGATACAGTTTGCTTCACCCCCACCATCTGAACTCCTGCCTCTTCGCTCCCTTCCCAAATGGAGCTAAGAGGCAGGAGATCGGGTGTGGGGGTGAGGCAAAGTGCTTACGGTTCATTCGCCCCCCCTCCTCTGCCTTCTCCCCCTTTGGGGAGCAACTGAAGACAGAGGAGGGGGGCGAATGTTGCTGGAAAGCCCCCCCTCCAGCCACTGTTCCACATTCCCCGAAGCTGCGATCGGCCGATTGTGGCTTCGGGGAGGGGGTGGGTGGTTGGGAAGCCCCCCCTTCCAGCCCCCCTTCCAGCCTCCATGAAGCCCCCTCCCTCTAGCCTCCCCTTCCAGCTACCCACCCCCTCCCCAAAGCCATGATCGGGCTCCCGATCATGGCTTCGGGGAGGAGGTGGATGGCTGGGAAGTCCCCTCCCTCCAGCCAGCCTTCCACCCTACACAAAGCCCCCTCCCTCCATTCCCCCCTTCCAGCCATCCACTCCCTCCCCAAAGCCACGATCGGGCTCCCGACCGTGGCTTCGGGGAGGGGGTGGGTGGCTGGGAAGCCCCTTCCCTCCAGCCAGCCTTCCACCCTCCATGAAGCCCCCTCCCTCCAGCCACCCCATCCAGCCACCCACCCCCTCCCCAAAGCCACGATCGGGCTCCCTATCATGGCTTCGGGGAGTGGGTGTGTGGCTGGGAAGCCCCCTCCCTCCAGCCAGCCTTCCACCTTCTGTGAAGCTCCCTCCCTCCAGCCCCCCTTCCAGCCCCCCACCCCCTCCCCAAAGGCACGATTGGGCTCCCAATTGTGGCTTCAGGGAGGGGGTGGGTGACTGGGAATCCCCCTCCCTCCAACCAGCCTTCCACCCTCCGTGAAGCCCCCTCCCTCCAGCCCCCCTTCCAGCCACCCACCCCCTCCCCAAAGCCACGATCGGGGCCCTCTGTCCAGCCCCCTCCTTCCAGCCACCCTTCCACCCTCCCCGAAGCTGTGATCGGGCTCCCAATCACGGCTTCAGAGAGGGGGTGGGTGCCTGGGTCAAAGCAAACCGGGGTCATTCGGCCCCCTCCTCTGCCTTCACCCCCTTTGGGGAGCAACCAAAGGTGGAAGAGAGGGGCAAATGTTGTGACTGGCTGGCTGGCTGGGAGAGCCCTGCCAGCTGATCCTGTTCGCTTTCCCAACTCACGAGGAGATCATTGTGAGTTGGGAAACAAAGAGGATCAGCTGGCAAGGCTCCCCAAGCCAGCCAGCCAGCCAGCCAGCCAAATTGGGTGGTGGTGGTCTTATATGGCGAATATATGCCAAACCCTAGATTTTTAGCTGAAAATTGGGGGGTCGTCTTATATGCCCAGTTGTCTTATACACCAGAATATACGGTAATAATAGTCAACTTCGTTTAAGAGTTATACCCATGGTAAGAGGTGTAAGACAGGGATGTATTCTTGTGCCAACCCTATTTAACATCTATCTAAACGATCTAGTGGATATAATGATGGATGAGAATAGCCACTTACCCAAATTGGGTAATAAGAAAATCCCTGTTATGCTTTATGCTGATGACACCGCAATTCTTTCAAGATCTAGAAAGGAGCTTAAACTCCTATTATGGAAATTTTGAGATTGTTGCTCTGAGAATGAACTGAAGACAAATACTGCAAAATCTAAAGTTCTTGTTTTTGAAAGGAAATTTACAATATCTAGATGGAGTTTAAATGGAACAGGTCAGAAGCTTTCAATACCTTGGGCTTGTTTTTCATCATAAAATCTTATGGTCCTTCCAAAGATCAGCAGCAATTAGCAAAGCCCAAGGTAGCAACTTAGCCATCTTAAAAAAATTTCACACAAAAGGGAATCATGATCTACCTGCTGCTATTAAGGTCTGCAATGCTACGCTTATGGCTAAATTGCTATTTGCAGCTGCAATTTGGATTGAGGGGTTTAACTCTGAGCTAGATAATTTTTATGCCAGATTCTTAAGGACCCTCCTTCAGATGCCAAGATGTATTGCTAAATCAGTTTTAATGCTTGAAACCCTCCATGAGGGTGTGGCAGACAGCCATGAAACTTTGGCTTACAGCCATACTCTTCAAGCATGGTAAGAATCTACTTAGCCGTCTTGCAACTGACACTTATGAAAGCAGATGGTACAAGTATATTGCCCAAAAAGCAACCTCAATTGGGCTTTCACCATCCTTCCTTCTAAACCTGAGTTATTGAAAACAGTTAAACAAAGCCTTGAAAACTGTTAAACAAAGACTTCATGACATTACCTTTTGCAATTTGCAGGTTAAATCCTTTCCATCATGCTTACCTAGTGCATTGCATATACCGTATTCAGGTTCATTTGCTCTGGCTGATTACATAAAGAACTTGACTATGCCAATCTATCACATATTATTTATGAAGGCCAGATGTAATGTATTTCCTTCAGCAATGCTGTATGGTAAATATGCGGGGCTGCCATTTGCATCAAGTCTCTGTCCATATGGGTTGCAGGAGGTGGAAACTAGGGTCCCGTCTACACGATTTAAATAATATGTACGGTGTCCAGAAGTTCGTGCTTCGGTACACACGGCCGTTCGGATTCACACGCATCCAAAAGAGGAGGGCCCCAGTTTTCCACCCTGAAATACACACACGCGGCATTCGGTAGGGAAAGCGGATCGCGATGAGAAATCTGTATGCCGTTCGGATGGCTGATGGGTCTGTACGGTCCGTTCGCACACATACAAACAGGCTGTGTAATCTGATTGGCTGGCTGAGTAGAGGGGGCGGGGTTAGCATGGAGGAGAATTGGGAGCAGCCGCCATGTTGGATTCCCGGCTAGCGAGAGTCCGGTAAGTCCATGAATTATACATTTATTTATTTTTATTTTATATTGTAAATAGGGAAAACCGACTGTCTGCAAAGCAGGAACCTTTAAAAAAAAAAGCGGCGGGACATTTTAAACTGCCGCTTGGCTTGCTCACTCCAGCCAGCTTGGGGAAGAGGGAGTCATACGGAGTTTAGGGGGGTAAAAAATCGTGTGGGCGGTTCGTATGCATACGGACGACAGCCTATTCGTATTTTTTACCCCCCAAATGGATTTTTTTTATGATGGTATAGACGCACCCTATATCTCATACCCTACTATCCTGCCTCCTTCATTCTCAGAGTTGTAAACAATTGATTTCTCCCTTGTTATGCCTTCTACCTGGCCATTTGGAGAGGTTCTACATCAAATTGTAATTAGAGGATAAATGTCCTAATATTACCTTGTCAGTTGCTCAGTTGCTAAATTCTTAATCTGTGGATATTAAGACCAGTGAGAGGGAAGTTAATAGGTGAATAAGTTGGGTGAGCTCCAAAAAGTCTATCAATAAGTATCCTAATTTTATTGGTTTGTATAATGGTTTTATCTATTAATGTACATCTTGTCTGTTGTTTGATGGGTCTATGGACTGTATGAATAAATTGATTTGATTTGATTTGAACCTCTACTGATTGAAGTTCTTCTAAGTGAAAATGGCAGAGACTGAAGTTGGCATCAACTCCATCCCCCCCCCAATCAATCCAAAGCTGTCCTTATGCTAAAAGAATGACATTTGTCAGTGGGATAGATTGTAGCCCCTCATATTTCCTCCCCAATATTTGGTCTTAAAACCACTGGTAACCTTCTGAAGCAGATTTCAGCAGCTAAAAGAGCTGAAGAGGGAGGGAGAGGAGGAATGGAAAGTTCCATACTTGCACAGCACTGGAATTTGCACAATAGCTTCTAGTACTGAACTATGCCCCCTTTCCTATTCCTCAAATTTGCTTAGTCCACCAGGTGTCTTTTTTAACACATACATAAAGCCTTCCCCACCCTAATACGCTACATAATGTATTTTGGGCTACATTTCCTGCCCATCGAGTATTGATGGGAGATGCAAAATATTTGAAGGGCACCAGAGAAAATGATATAAATATGTAAATATGTTATGTGTTGAGACTATATTTTTTGTTGTTGTTGCTAAATGAGTGCAAATATATAGAAGGCTTATTTCTATGTCTGCATTAATTAAAGCACTGACCATTTTAGCTGCATTTTTTGTGACTCAACGAAAATCCAAGCAGTTAAACAGAAAGCTGAGTGAACACCTGGAGCTTTTGGAATGTGAACTTCGTAAAGAAATACGTGAAGGTGGGTTTTCCTAGATTCGTTATGCATGAGGAGGCTGGATTGGCACTCGGGTAGGTTAGTGAGGGAGGCTTCAGTTCCATTTAAAGACATGTATTACTTTCAATAAAATAATTTCCTATAGTTGTAAAATACAGATTTCCTACTGAATTGTTATTAGCAATGTAAGTATTACAGTGAGTGTGATGAAATAAGATGGCAGTTATGTCAGTAGTGGCCAGAGAGGTAGCAAAGGTGTTAGTAATTCCCTGCCATCACTGAATAGAGACTAATGAGGAGGGGGTTGTAATAGAATGGTGCTGAAGGCAGAAAGTGGCTGGGTCAGCACAATGCAGACAGGCTGATGTTAACTAGCCAATAACACCCAGGGCAAGCACAGAGTGGTGACATCATCAACCTGTGCCGTGTGCTACTGGCCGTTCAGTAGCTACATGCCTGTTGAGTGCTGGCCCAGATGTTCCTCCCTCTGCCTCCATCTCACAGTATCCAGTGGTGAATGTTGAAGGGCTCTGCTGTAGCTGATCACTTTACAGCCACTGCTATTTACTGTGATCAGTCCACATTCTTTGGCTACCATTGCATTATGTATAGCAATTTGATCCAAGAAAATGGGATATTGAAAAGCATATTCTCCCTCTCTTTCATGTCATGAAAAAATGTAGAGATAATGTCTGCTGTGAGAATTGTCTTTGATAACTGCTTTGCAGGATCATATTGAAAGCTATAATTAAGATAATGTTATATTGTAAAAACCACCACTCCAGGGGATCTTTGTTTGTTGCAGGATTTGTCGAACTGCAGATGGAAAAGCTGGATGTGGTTGATAGTTTTGGAACAATTCCCTTCCTTGACTACAAACACTTTGTTCTTAGGACTTTCTTCCCAGAGGTAAATGGCTGCTAGTCTCTTGGTAATTGAAATGGCCCAAATAGTAAACATATAGTGGGTTTTTTCCCACACAGTTTTCCACACATCTGGGTGCCAGTTACACGACAGAAATTGTCACGGTGCTTACTGCGATTTTCTGATCACGAATCCACCCCTCGCTGTTTATACGATTTATGTCACTGATCTGGATATCCCAGGTGGTCCCGTGACTGATGTTTACACGTCCAAAGTTCCGGGGTTTTTTAGGTTGTAGTTTTTTGTTTTTTGGTTTTTTTTGGCTGTCAATCAAGTATGCGATTACTCGTGTTTTCACAACCTCGGTGACGCACTTCCTTCAAAGTTCTGTGCCAGGAGCGCTGCTATTGGCTGGCTGGGGGGGGGGGGGAGACAGGGGGGCAGAGGTTTGGTATTCCCCTCGCTTCTTTAAAAAAGTTAACCCTTGAAACAGAGGCAGAAGGCACTTCTCAAAGACCTCAGACGGAGGAACAATTAAACCATCTCCTTTCCTTTTGAAAGCAAGCCGAGTAGAGGCTTGCAATTTCTTTGAAAGACCAGACTGAGATCTTTCTCTCAGACGCAGGGAGATCAAGCCGAGTGAGGTGGGGGGGTTGGGTCTCCCCTTTAAAATGTTAACCCTTACAGCAAACCAGCTACAAACAGACAATTTTAAAGGCACAGGCACAGAGGGGGAATTAAAAGGTGTTCATTCGCTCAAAGGCTGGAATACCAGGGAGGTGACCAAGGCAGGGACGATCTCTCTGTAACATGCAGTTGAGGAAAAGGTAAAGCTGAAGGGTTTGCAGTGTAGAAATCCATTTAAAAAGGTGATTGAGTACACACACGCGCGCGTGCACACATCAGCCTTCGTGCAGCTGGAAGGGATGCCTTTGTTTTCGGCTGGTGAGGCTGGATCAGTTGAATGGGTGACTGACCCCTCCTTTTCTGGTCACTGATCTCTAAGCCCGCCCCCAGTCACCATTTCCGGTCATCCCAGTACCAGGACATTTTGTCCCACGCTGTTTACATTTCCGATTTTCCGAATCCTCCCGTGACTTTTTTAAAAACCGGCACAAACTGCGGGACTGGAAGTCCCGCAGGTTGAGGGATAAAAGGTGGCCCCCCTTCCGAAAATCACGTACCCGACCCGATGTACGTGTAAACTGCCAGGGATCGACACGAATTCTTCCCAGGACATTTTCATCGTGTAAACGGCCCCCAGGTTGATTTAAAAGTTTGAGGGTAGGAATTGCTTTGGAATTATCTATAAAGCTGTAAGGTCTTCTTTTGGTGCCTTGGAGCACTAAAGCCAAGGAACCTAGTGGCCAGGAACCCCTTGGTTTCCCCAAGCTATTTGTGTGTGTGGGGGGGGGAATGGCAAATAGCAACCCAGCAGCCTTGGAGGAAGCATACATTTTAGACAGTATTTTGGCCCATCTGGACCTGTTTCATGCCTGAAATTAACCTTTTCGTAGGGTTTTTTTTTTTTTGAGGTTTGTATGAAGCTATGTATATTGCTGAGGTCCAGGGAGGACAAAAAAGGTCTCTTGAACCCTCAGAAACTGCTCACTCCTGATTTAAAAGTATAGATGTACCAAACAAAGATGCAGTCAAGATTGCTGTTCTGTTCCTCTAGTGACCACTTTCATTGTTCTTCGCTGCAATCTTGTATGTCTCAGCATAGCGTAATAGCTCCTAAACCTAAACCAGGCTAAGCCATATGTTACCCCACCCTGGACTTACCGTACAGCTTCTAAATCACCACCCACTCACCCCAGCACAACCATTCTGTGCCTCATGGGGAGGATTGCAGAAATGTCTCCCTAAGTCCCCATAACCAGATGAAAATAATTACATCGGGGAAAGGAGTAGCTGGAGGGATTCAAGGCTGCATGGTAAGTCTGGGGGGAACTTTTGGCACTACAGAGGGAAGAAGGAAATGCCAAACTCTGCAGTGCACCCAAAAGGACATACATGGGCATAAAAGAGCTTAAACGTGTATATACACTAACAGGATGTCAGCCCTTCTTTCCCACATGTGCTCATCATGTGCACATGTGGTACTTGTGAAGGAAGAAGGTACTTGTGAAGGTACATGTGGTACTTGTGAAGGAAGAAGGGACAATGTTTCCACTGCTTCTAAATTACCAGGTGATAAATTCCTTTACTAGTCCCATCTAGAGTACACCCATTGAATTAATAGAACTTACATAAGTGTTGACTTGCCAAATTACTATTTATTTATTCCTCCTTTGAAGAGAGCCAGATGATATACTGGTTTGAGCATTGGACTACAACTCTGGAGACCAGGGTTCGAATCCCCACTCAGCCATGGAAGCCCACTGGCTGACCTTGAGCAAATTATACTCTGTCAGCCTCAGAGGAAGGCAAAGGCAAACTCCTTCTGAACAAATCTTACCAAGAAAACTCCATTGATAGGTTTGCCTTAGGGTCGCCATAAGTTGGAAATAACTTGAAGGCATGCAACAACAACCTCTTTTGAAAAATAATATGTTCATTGCAGAACATTTTTCTTCTGCATACAGAGTCAATTTAGTCCAACCTAATTTTGCTTATTGTAGAACATGCTCACTTTAACCACATGAGTGCTACCAAATCATCATTGCATTTTACATTAACAACAAAGAGTTTTGTGACACCTTAAAGACTAACAAGCAACTTGCATGCACTCCAGACCAGTTTATCAAATGGACCTGATGAAGTGTGGTGGAGTCTATAAAAGCATGCCAAACTGTGTGCTGTATTTGCTACAAAAGATTAACACTGCTACTTCCACACACAAAAAAATATTTGTATAGTTTAAAGTTACTTGAGATTTCTAGTGGTAACATTCATCTTTATTAATTTATTTTAGCCTGGAGGCAATCCCTTTATTTTTATTGAAGACTCCAATGAACCACTTGTAAGTGTTTTATATGTTATTTTAGCTGTCTTGCAAAGTCAGACAGCTTGTTCAGTAGAAAAGAGCATTTTGGCAGTAATATTCATAGTGTTTCTAGTGCAATTTTATTGTAATTTCATATTATGTTTTGCTTTGAATGATTATGGAGAGATGCAACAGATAAATTCTATAACTAAATAAAACAAAAGATGAATACAGTAGTAGCTGATATTCATACATAGATGTTTCATGTTCATTAACATGGCAAGTGGCAAACTGTCCTTGACAGGAAACTTATACTTACTTTTCAACACTATTGCCTTTAAATGTGAAAATATGAGCATCAATCTTGAATGTTATTGTACTATCTTATACCATTTTTCTACTGTTTTTTTAATCCAGTTTTCTATTTTGTCTGTGTTTTAAAGATCATCTTCATCATTCATGAAGTGTAATAATCTTGCAAAGCCATGTCATATAAAATACTTTTCATCCAGAAAAAAGGCACATGATGTTTCTTTATGTAGTGCGTATGAGCACTACATCTGCTGGCTGGGGATGTACAATTAATAATCTGAGTGATGATTTAATGATATATTGTGGTCTTACTGGGTTGGTTTTTTATTAGAGTGGCTATCTTGGAAGTTAAGCAGGGTCAGCCCTGGTTAGTACTTAAAAGGGAGATTGCCAACGAATACCAAGTGCTGTAGGCTGTATTTTAGAGGAAGGAACTGGCAAAACCATCACTGAGTATTCCTTGCTTTAAAAAAACCTATGAAATTCATGGAGTTGCCACACATCGACAGGTGGCTTGAAGGTACATACACATCTGTCCTGAAGACTAACGTCTTAATGCATTACAGTTGTCCCTCCACATTTGCGAACTTGACATTTGCGGTTTTGATTATTTGTGGTTTTGGGGGGGCCCCCTGAGCCCCCCAAAACCGCAACACAGGGCCTCCAGAGGCCCCGTGAAAGCCCTGGGAGGGGCTGGGGAGGCCTTCACGGGGCCCCCGGACGCGCTCCGGAGGCCCCATGAAGGCCTGGGGATGGGGTGGGGAGGGCTGGGGAGGCCTTCACGGGGGTCCCGGAGGCGCTCCGGAGGCCCCATGAAAGCCTGGGGAGGGGTGGGGAGGGCTGGGGAGGCCTTCACGGGGCCCCCGGAGGCACTCCGGAGGCCCCATGAAGGCCTGAGGAGGGGGTGGGGAGGGCCGGGGAGGCGAGGGGAGTCCAGGGAAAGTGGCAAGGGGAGCGACAACGGGGCCTCCGGAGGCCTCGGGGTCGCTTGGGGAGGGCGGGGGGCAGCCGGGAAAAGTGACCGCGAGGCCTCCAGAGGCCTCTGGGTCGCTTGGGGAGGGTGGGGGGCGGCCAGGAAAAGCGACTGCGAGGCCTCCGGAGGCCTCTGGGTCGCTTGGGGAGGGCGGGGGGCAGCCGGGAAGAGCGACCGTGAGGCCTCTGGAGGCCTCTGGGTCGCTTGGGGAGGGCAGGTGGAGGTCTGTCCTTATTCGCGGAATTTTCACATTCGCGGGGGTCTATGGAACCTAACCCCCGCGAATGTGAAGGGACAACTGTACAATATTTGAAAATGAGAGAATATTCATGTTTGCAAATTCTTGATGTAAGGGAAGCAAAGGATGTGGTAACTTTTAATCCTCACACATACTTCTTTTCGGAGAAATAACAGCTACAGTTCTGCATAATTCAGCATAGTGTGGTACTTCTGTATGCAGATTTATGCTATGCAAAGCCATTTACCACCCCCTGGACCTACTGTAAAGCCTCTGAACCCCCCCCTCCACCCCCACCCCACAGTCATTCATGCTTGGTGAAGAGCATGTCCCCATAGCCAGATGTGAAGTGATAACATCATCCAATGAGGTCTGCTGGGGTCTCATGTAATCATTTCACATTTGGCCATGGGGACATAACCAGATGCTTCTGCAGTACCCCCAGTCTCCAGCATGTTCAGTGGCTCCACAGTATATCTGGGGTGTGTGTGTGTGTCTTTGGTCATTGCAGAGGAATGAATGAAATGCCAACCTCGACAGTGACCAAAAATAGGTATATGGTTAACTTATGCCTCCAGCCAAGGAATGCAGTGGGCTTGAAAAATCACCTAACATTTAGAAGACAAAAGTTGGTATTAATAGTCAATTGGAGTATTTAGTCTAGATTTCTGAGAATGATAATTGCAATTCTTAAAACCAAACACACAGAAATATAATTCATGTCTTTTCAACCATTACAGAGTAGAAATCCAGATCAAAAGGATGAAAGCATTACAGAATTGTCTAAGTTAATTTGTAACAAGCATTTTCTTGTTACTCTGATTCACACTCTGGAAAAACAGAAAACCTTCTCTGTAAAAGACAGGTATGATATAAACATTTATATTTTTCAAGAAATGGCTAAATCTGACAGTACCGTACTAATGTTGATGGTTTCTTCTGAGTTTTTTAAAAAAATGTTTTGGCTGCTCCACATAAGCTAGCAAAACTAAAGAGGTTCCATACAATTCAGGAGATGGTTGCTGAATTTGTTACAAATAAAAATTAAAAAAATAAATAAAAGTAAATTCTATTTGTAATAATCATTATTTTTAATATACCAATTGTGATAATTTTATGCAAAATCAAATTGTACATAGTCATACTTATGTTCCTAAAGTAACAGAGTGACTTTCAATTTGTAAAGAGTGCTAATGTTGCATTTTTTCCAATTCTGGGGGGAAATTTTTCATTTTTCCTGAAAAAAAACCTGTTTTTTTTTTCATGGCTTCAAAATTTCCAGAAATTTTACATCTCTAGTTCCAGCAACCATTTTCTATCACTTGAGGTGTGATGGCCACAGAGGTGCTTAGTGGTTTGGGAACTTGCTGCCTCCAAGATGCAGTTGGACTGCAGTAGCCACTGTCAGCCCTAGCATAGCATAATCAATAGTGAGAGATTATGGAGACTACAGTCTAATGGTATCTGGAGGCTACAAGTGGCCTGTGTTTGGTCTTTACAGTCATTGTAATGCTTCAGTCCTATTTTCACTCTCTAGATCATGCACCTAAGGCCATGCTGTACGGACTGCCTGCACTCAAGACACATCATACTGGCTTAATCATACATTTTCTGAGTCATCTCCCATATTACTGGCTGACTCCGAAATTAATTTTGCTTCTGTTCTCATCTATAGAAAGCACCCAGTTGTGCTTCAGATATTTTAAAGTAGTTCTTCATGACCTTGCATGGTACCTGGCAAGATACAGGTTTGACAATATATCATTAAATTACTATTATTGTAAGGTCAGTGGCTGGAATTCAGTTAGGAACATCCACATACTTTGAGGGTCCCTTACATGTGCAGATGTCTTTTCTCAGGTGCTGCAGGGGTTGATATTGCTTCTTGCATACAGTGACCAAAGACACACACCCCCGGACTTACTGTAAAGGCTCAAAACCACCGCACATGGCTAGTCCATGCTTCATAGTGAGAACACAGGATCAGAGAAGCATCTGGTTCCCCCCTCCAGTCAAACATACAGTGACAACATCAGCACTAAGATCTGTGGGGATCCTCCTGAGATCTCAGTGCCTCTCTAATAATTGTATGTCTGGCCTCTCCAATGCCGCCTCTTGCTGTGAAGCATGGAATGGTTGTGCAAGATTGCTTTGGGGCTTTACAGTTAGGGGAGGCATATGAATGGGGCTGACCATAGTGTAGGTCAGCATGAGGGTATTTACACTGTGCTGAGGTGATGTACTGAAGCCATTACATGTTAGTTATAGTTGAACCCTTAAGGTCTCTCTTTTTTGTCATTTACATTTATTATTCTCTTCATAAACAGATGCCTGTTTGCTTCTCTCTTGACAATTGCACTACAAACAAACCTTGTCTACTTAACCGATATTCTGGAAGTTCTGACAAGGGATTTGATGGACCAGTCTAGCAATATACAACCCAAACTGATGCTAAGGCGTACAGAATCAGTGGTAGAAAAGCTGCTGACAAATTGGATGTCTGTTTGCCTCTCTGGTTTTCTTCGGGCAAGTATAATAGCTTTCCAGTACTAAAGGCTGAAGAGTAAAAGATAGGGTCATTTTTGTGATATGCATTTGCAGAAGCTCCCTAAATTACCTGTTTGAATGCAGAGTCCACCATTGGGACTGTTTGAGTCAGTTCTACAGAGTCCGCTTTGGTACCATTTTTTAAAGTGCATGAAATAAATGGGAAGCCTGGATCTGAGCAACTGCAGATCTTTCATTGAAGAGATGAAGAGTCAATATACATTTCAGCACCCCATGTTCTGAGTAGCAAGGATTCCTCATCCTGCTGTGGTGGAATGAGGCACCACACCTCAAATTAGACCACAGGTTGCCAGTGATTGTGTGAATCATAGTTTGTGGAGGGAAGGAACTGTCTTTCAAGAGGCATCTGTGAACTCCACCATTTCAAATACTATGACATGTTTCCTGCAGAAAGCAATTTTGCTTAGGAAAAATGTGAAACCTGGGTGTAGATCATAGGTTGTGATGATTGTACATTTGTCTGTTCCAATACATACTTGGATGCTGTGTTTATTTGTAGGTTTCTATTGCACATATACCATATATACATGTATAAGAAATAGATACATGGTATGTGCGGATTTCATGTGTGTGGATTTCATGAGGCCTGTGTGTGGATTTTCCTACATGGAAATGCATGTTATTTGAAATAGACTCTGACCATGACAAATGATGTTTGGTAGCATTTTCCATGTTATTTCTCTTTGACATCACTGTAACTAGGGAATGAATAATTTCTAACGCGCATAAAAATGCAAAGAAGGATGATAAAACAACATATACATTGTATTTGTTTCATTTTGTTTCGTAGGAAACAGTTGGGGAACCATTTTATATGCTTGTGACTACCCTAAATCAAAGGATGATCAAGGGTCCTGTGGATGTAATAACTTGCAAGGCCCTGTACACACTAAATGAAGATTGGTTACTGTGGCAAGTAACTGAATTTAACACAGTGGTAGGTTTGTTAATGTATGTTCTACAATTAGCTTTGTTCTTAAGGAGCTGGATATTATAGTCTATAGATTCTATGACTAAAAATACCTTGCTAAGGATACCTAAAGAAAAACCTGCAACCTAAAGTCATTTGCAAAAATTTACATATATAATTATTCTGCTTTGGTCAATCATGAAGAATGACATCATACAGGGCACTATGCCTATGACTATTGGAAAACCCTCTGTGGCACACTCATTCCCACATGTTTTCAAATCTATTGTGGCAACAATACTTATTTCAGCAAAATCCAGACATGGAAATAGAATGGCATAGGGCTGTTTAATTCCACTTTCTAGGCTTATATTTGGCAGTGCACAACTCCTAATAACCAACATTGACAGGAGATCCAAGCATGTGTGGAATATGTACACAGGCTTTTCATAAGCTTCAGAAGTTTGGTGCTCCCAGCTGTCCTGATTATTTTCTGTGCTTTTGGGGGCTGTTGAGAGTTGAAGCCTCCAAAATAGCTGGAGGGTATCAGGATGGGGAAGGCTAAGGTAGACACATAACCATCCCTTCCCTTACCATGGACTCAGCCAAAGTAGTGTTTATGCTCCATAGCTGTGTTCATCATGGTTTTGATTCAGCAATTCAGACACTTACATATACTTGAATAATGAAAAAATTGAAGTTATGTGTAGTGATGAAACAGGAAACAAGCCCACACAGTTTTTGCTGATAACATACATTATCTCACACTTCATGTGACAAAAGAAAATGAACAAAGTTGTGCTTCCTCTTTTCTTGTAACTTACTGGAAAGAAAAGTTAATTATGGTCAATGTGGTCTTCAGCTTAATATTAATATTAAATGTTGAAGTGCAAGTATTCAGCAACTGATTGCCAGTGAGTTTTGTTGAAATATAATTTCATAGTTCACATACTTTTAAAATACTATTTCCCACTACTGAATACCAAATAACCCCCAGTTATTTCAGAACACATAAACAAGAGAAAAGAGGGAAGGGGTAGACCTATGCCTTAAGGTCAATAGTGGCTTAAGGTCATGGCTGAAACAAATCACTGACTTGCCTAAGACTACCCAGCCTGCCCATGGATGTGAGTTCTGAACCAAGTCCATTAGTTCAAATACAGTCTCTGTCTCAGCAGTTAGTAAATATGAGATGTGAAAATATTAATAATTTCTATTATTTTGTTCATTTCTATCCTGACTTTCTCCTATTGAGCTCGAGTTAGCACACATGGCTTTCTTCCTGTCTTCTCAACTCTACTGTGAATTAGAATGGGCTGATAGAGTGAAAAAGTCATCCATTGAGTTTCATGCCTCAAACTACACTTGAACATGGATTTCTCAATCCCAGTACAATAATGCCCTGGCTATATGTGAATTATCTTTGTTGTAATGCAAAGCTTTTGCTCCTAATGATTTGCATAAATGTATGTCTAACTCAGATTTTCAAGTTAAAGTGAAACAACATTTTATACTCTTTTAGGCATTAAATGTTGTTTTTGAAAATATCCAAGAAAATGAAGGTGAAGGCACTACTCAGAACATCCAAGTTAATGTCTTAGATTGTGACACCATAGGACAAGCCAAAGAGAAGATCCTCCAAGCATTTCTAAACAAGAATGGCTCTCTTTATGGTCTCCAGCTCAGTGAAATGAGCCTTGGTAAGCCATTCCTAATGTCCTTTATTTGCCATAATGTTGTAATTAGTCATTCCTTTGCTTTAATTATGCTTAGAACAGTAGTTATTTTAAATAATGTATAGTGGGCCATTGGTATCCATCAGGTTTTGGTTCAAGGACTCACTGTGGATACCAAAATTCATTGATGCTCAAGGCCCATTATATACAATTGCATAGTAAAATGGTGTCCCGTATATAAAATGGCAAAATCAAGGTTTGCCTTTTGGATTCCCCCCCCCCAATATTTTCAAACCATGGATGGTGGAAACTCTGGATGCAGAATCCATGGATACTGGCAGCTGACTGTATCGGAGCTTTTAAAAGCCACAAATTAATATTTTTCCATTTGTTGGTAAAAGATTAACAGTGAGAGCTGTTGAGAGTAATGACCAAGTCATACATTCTAATTTCTTTGTGGATTATTTTGTTGTTATTAAGCAAGGGGATCTTTTAGCACCTTTGAGACTAACTGAGAGAAAGAAATTTTAGCGTAAGCTTTCATAGACTTGGTCTACTTCCTCAAATGCAATGAAATGCAAAACTAGTGGGTGTTGCGATGAGGTGACAAGTTCAGTTTAACAATGGTTGTTGAGGGACAAAGGCAGGAGGTAAAATGTTGCCTAAGGCCAGGATGGGTGGATGACCATATGAACAGTGCAGGGAGTTTTGGAATGTAGTGTGTTACTGGTTGGGAACCAGAAAGAAGTGATAAACTGTCCAAAAATGCCCTCATGAGACTAGGGTGTTAACTTGTGTTGTGATATATGTACAGTTGTCCCTTCCCATTCATGTGTTGCCCATTCACGGTTTTGCGTATTCGCGGTTTGTAGCTACTACTGGAATATGTCAACAGGACTGTTATTGCAAGGTCTTGTCCTCCTTCTCCTTCCCTTCCTCCTGTCTGGAAAAACCACAATCTCCGCACCACCATGATTCTTCAATATTTGCAAAGTCCCTTCATCTCCCGGGAAGACAGGCTCCACCCCCACCCCATCCTCATCTCTCCCTTCTCTTCATCCATTCCAGCCAACAACATTGCCCGTTTCTCCCTTCCCCACATTTGAATGACAATGGACTTTTAAGGTGGCGTAGCAATGTTTAGCTCCAGATCATGGCGCACAATTCATATTGGTTTGGATTCCAGATGAGCACGAGATGTGGGGTGTTGTTGTTGGCCAGGCAGAGGGAGCAGGAGGTGAGGGTGGGAAAGTTTTGTGTGCCCAAGAACTGTTGCCACTGCTGTGGCAGGGACTGTGCTTTTCGCTTCAGTTTAGGGGAAGATGGGGTGGAATAAATTTGTTAAGGTGGCGCAGGTTGATTTGGGAGCCAGGACAGCAGGAGGCATGGTTTTGTTGCAAGGATAGGAGGATAGAGAGAGGTGCGGACTTGTTGGTTGCCACAGCAGCAGCTGCTGCTACTAACATTTAATTTGGAGTGGAGGGAGGCAGAGGGACTTTGCAAATCAACTAAGGCATTGTGCAAAGGCAAGAAAGGGAAGTTCTGGCAGTGCTGTTGGTGGGAGAGGAGAATACAGTATGTTAGGGGTTAGGCTTAATTTATTCGCTCCTCCCCCCACTTTCGCGGTGGTGCTCAACCCTTAACCCCCACGAATGGGAAGAGGCAACTGTAGTGTGTCAGGAAACCACTGTATCTGTTCAACCCACTATTGATGGACTGGAATTTGTGGATATATTCCAATTCAGTTGTTTCTCTTTCAAATCTTCCCTGTAGTTTTTCTGTTCAAGTACAGCTGCACTGAGGTCAGAGCTGGAATGCCCAGGAAAATTGAAGTATTCGGCAACTGTTTTTTGTGTATTCCCATTCCTAATGTCTGATTTAAGTCCATTTATCCTCTGGCGCAGAGACTGGCCTGTTAGCCCAATACAGAGTGCTGAAGAGCATTGTTGACAGAGGATGGCATATATCACATTAGAGGATGAACAAGTGAAAGTACCTCCAATATTGTGGGTGATGTGAGTAGGTCCTGTGATGACATTACCTGAGTCAATGCGTGGGCAGATTTGGCATCTAGGTTTGTGGCAAAGTCTTTACCTGTCTCCCCATCTATGTTGTGCAACCTTGGTGAGGCAAGTAACTGTTTGAGATTGGGAGGCTCTCTGTAGGCAAGTACAGGCTGGCCACCAAGAGCCTTTGAAAGGGCAGTGTTATTGTCCAAAGATAGGTTGTAGTTCAGTGGTGATATGTCTGAGGGGGGTCTCAACTGAAATATATGTTATTATGAAAAGTAAAGTAGTTGTGTATGAGAACATAGTGGCAGACTTTGATGGCTAGATCTGCCATGGTCCCATCTGGAATGATGTTCCTGACTGCTTGTAGTCCATCCTTGTGTGGGATGTTAGTATATAGGGATTCCACATCCATGGTGGCTAAGATGGTGTTCTCTGGAAGGTTGTGGGTGGATTGTAATTTCTGTAGGAAGTAGGTTCACATAGCTGGGAGTGCTGATGGCATATGGTCTAAGGATCTTGTCTATATATCCCGAGGCACCAACTGTGAGTGTTCCAGTGCTTGAGATGATGGGTCAGCCATGGTTGCCCTGTTTGGGTAGGAGGTAGTTGGCGGTTCCTGGAGTGTGTCTGGGCACTGGGCACTGGAGGTTCCTGGAGTGTGTCAATTTAGCTTTTGTGCTGCACCTCTATGGGGAATTCCATGGGTAGTCTGTGTAATTCCTTCTTATACTCATCTGTGGGATCAGTAGACAGTACTGTATTCGGTAAAATGTAGTGTTGGACAATTGACTCTCAGCCTCCTGTGTATAGTCAGATTCATCCATGATGACTACAGCTCCTCATCTGTCAGCCTCTTTTTACCTGAGAAAGTAAACCAAGTCTACAAAAGTTTATGTTACAATTTATTTTTCTCAGTCTCAAAGGTGCTACAAGATCCCCTTGCTTACTGATATCCAGACTACTAACATGGCTATGCCTTTGTCGTTGTTGTGTGCCTTCAAGTCATTTCCGACTTATGGTGACATTAAAGCAAACCTATCATGGGATTTTCTTGGCAAGATTTGTTCAGAGGGTGTGATACACTAAAACTGGGGCTCTCTTGCCTTTGAACCCCAGATTAGCTCCCCTGTAGAGGTAAGCCCAAGTAACCTCACTCCAGAGTGCCCCCTACAGGCCAAAATGCTGCCACCACCGAGTCCAACTGGGGCTCTCTCACCTTGGACACCCCCCCTTTTCATGCACAGCACAGTGGTAAGCTGTGCAGGGTCTCTGATAACTGAACTTCCTGCCACTATAGAATCAACTAACTCCTTCCTCCTACCCCCAGAGAAAGAGTCAGAGTAGCATGATCAAGTGTAGCATGATCAAGCACATGTAGGCATCAGTGATAGGAAGATTAATAAGTTTACTTTATTCAAGTGAGTTCTAGTCTTCCAATCTCATATGAGGCAGGGTTTTCCCATACCCCAGGCATTCTTAAAGTTACTGGAATAATAAGGTATTAAAATCAGAGCATTCCGTTGTTCTAAATTACATTCAGTTACTAAATTTAGCTACATCTAACCAAAGTAGAGAATTTTTTTTAAAGTCCCTAACGTGAACTAAACAGGCCCTAAATTCCTACTCACTACTTTGCAGTCTGTTGCCTCCAGATGGTATCAGGGCAAGCTGGGAGCTAAGCCGGGTGGATTTGGCTCTACCAGCCATCATCCAGTCCTTGTTCAAAGCCACATGGTCGGTCTGGCAAAAATGGCTTCACACAAAAGCAGTTATATCTTTGTTAGAGTTCCCGGGTCTAGAGCTGTGATTGACCATTTCAGGTCTGATGATGTGATGTCATTGATGATGTCATCTCATTAGCTCCTGTGGAGGTGGTGCTTAGACCCTCCCTTCCATTAACTTACTTGATGCTATGCTGGCAAGAGAATACTGTTTATACATAAAAGGAGTTATACTTCTCTGGCAGAATGATGGGAGTTGCAATCAACCTTGAAGCAGCATGATGGGAACCCCATCATGACAGAGGGGGAGGGGTTGCCATTGTTTTCCTCTAAGGATGAGAGAGTATGACTTGCTAAGATCAACCAGTGGGTTTAATGGCTGAGCAGGGATTCAAATCCTGGTCTCCAGTTGTAGTCCAGCACTCAAACCACTATGCCATGCTGGCTCTCTTGTGGATTATTTAGGGCATTGCTATTCAAAGTGGTGACCCAGGAAGCAGTGCTGGTCCAAAAGACATCAGCTGGCAGTCCCTAACAAGTTTCCAGGAAAGAAACAATTTTAGCCAATGGACACAAATAGGAATTGATTCCCCACATTAGACAGCTTGAGAAGTACTATAGGGTGTTAGGTTACTATATTGTAGAAGCAAAGAAGAACGATAGGACTGGGCAATAGCACCACAATCTATGTTGCAGTGTTTGCTAGCGCAAACTGTTTTGCTGGGAATAACCACAACCATGACAATAGCCACATTGCTAGTCCCAGTTTAGTAACTATCACAAAACCTTATTGAGTTAGGCAATCAATAAGGAGCCTAATCCCGCTGAGTCTTGAGACTGGGGATTTGTTGATCCTGCACAGACTTACCTTTCTTCTGGTGGCTGATGCTGAGGTGGCTTAAAGGTCCTGCATGTTTCCTAGGGGAGTAATTCAGAAGGCCTTCCCTGTCATAAACTTGTATTAGAAGGCAGGGTGGGAAGTGAGCACTCTCAGGCTGAGTAATACTTTGGAGGCAAAAAATCTTGGTGAAGTGGAATTCTGGGTTGCTTTTCTTTTGTGCTATGGAGCCCAAGTGTTGTGACATAAGCCTCCCTATGGAGGGAATGGGTGCAATCACAATTTGCTTCATTTGCTTAACAGAACATAAGTGTTTTAATGCTTGCCTTCCTAAAACTGAACACAGAATAACATTATTTTGTTTATTCTTTTCTGTGTAATTGTTTGGCAGCTCTTCAGACAGGTGCATATATCAAAGAACTTCTAGATGTAGATAGCTCCTCTGTGATTCTGGAAGATGGAATTACCAAGCTGAACACCATAGGCCATTATGAGGTAACAACAACAACAAAAACACTTTAATATGTTGTAAATTTTTACCTTGTAAAGCAGAGTCTTATAGTAAGCTATCTCAGACATAATAAGTTGAATCCAGGTTTACTGGATTCCGTCCATTACAGACTTCTCCTTTCCTTCTTCCTATGATAGCCCCTGCACCCTCATCTCCCCGGTGCTATAGAGGGGGGACGATATGGGACAGCATTGTTACCAAAGCTACTTTTCTATGCACGCTTGAATGAAAAGAAGTCTGTTATGAAGGTTTCTTTGCATAAATATATAAGCAGTAATTTGTGAATTGAAAAAAACCACAAAAAAATAGGAACCTTTTGTATGCCAATTCCAGCATAGTCATATTAACTAGGAAGATGTGTCCAAAACTTAAGCATTTTAAAGCTCACTCTTAAATTGCTTCTAATTAAAGTACCGTATATTCCGACGTATAAGACGACCTGGCGTATAAGACGACCCCCCAATTTTTAAGGAGAAATGCAGAGTTTGTTATATATTCGCCCTATAAGACGACCCCCTCTTCCAACGCATAGCCCCCGCATGCCCCTCATGCGCTCCCTTCCAGGAGGGAGCGCAGGAGGAGGATGCGGAGGCTGTGCGCCCAAAAGGGGCACGTTCGCCCCTTCTCCCCACCTTCCAGGAAGGTGGGGAGAAGGGGCAAATCGCGGGTTTGGCCGCGCAGCCTCTGCATGCCCCTCCTGCGCTCCCTTCCAGGAGAGAGCGCAGGAGGGGGATCCGGAGGCTGTACGGCCAAACCGGGCACGTTCACCCCTTCTCCCCACCTTCCAGGAAGGTGGAGAGAAGGGGCGAATCACGGGTTTGGCCACGCAGCCTCCGGATGCCCCTCCTGTGCTCCCTTCCAGGAGGGAGCGCAGGAGGGGGATCCGCAGACTGTGTGGCCAAACGGGGCACGTTCGCCCCTTCTCCCCACCTTCCAGGAAGGTGGGGAGAAGGGGCGAATCGCGGTTTGGCCGCGCAGCCTCTGCATGCCCCTCCTGCGCTCCCTTCCAGGAGAGAGCGCAGGAGGGCGATCCGGAGGCTGCACGGCCAAACCGGGCACGTTCGCCCCTTCTCCTCGCCTTCCTGGAAGGTGGGGAGAAGGGGCGAATCGCGGGTTTGGCCGCGCAGCCTTTGCATGCCCCTCCTGCGCTCCCTTCCAGGAGAGAGCGCAGGAGGGGGATGCGGAGGCTGTGCTCCCAAAAGGGGCACGTTCGCCCCTTCTCCCCACCTTCCAGGAAGGTGGGGAGAGGGGGCAAATCGCGGTTTGGCTGCACAGCCTCTGCATGCCCCTCCTGCGCTCCCTTCCAGGAGGGAGCGCAGGAGAGGGATCCGGAGGCTGCACGGCCAAACCGGGCACGTTCGCCCCTTCTCCTCGCCTTCCAGGAAGGTGGGGGGAAGGGGCGAATCGCGGTTTGGCCGCGCAGTCTCTCCATGCCCCTCCTGCGCTCCTTTCCAGGAGAGAGCGCAGGAGGGGGATCCGGAGGCTGCACGGCCAAACCGGGCACGTTCGCCCCTTCTCCTCGCCTTCCAGGAAGGTGGGGAGAAGGGGCGAATTGCGGTTTGGCCGCGCAGCCTCTCCATGCCCCTCCTGCGCTCCCTTCCAGGAGAGAGCGCAGGAGGGGGATCCGGAGGCTGCACGGCCAAACCGGGCACGTTCGCCCCTTCTCCTCGCCTTCCAGGAAGGTGGGGAGAAGGGGCGAATCGCGGTTTGGCCGCGCAGCCTCCGCATGCCCCTCCTGCGCTCCCTTCCAGGAGGGAGCGCAGGAAGGCGATCCGGAGGCTGTGCGGCCAAACCGGGCACGTTCGCCCCTTCTCCCCACCTTCCAGGAAGGTGGGGAGGAGGGGCGAATCGCGGGTTTGGCCGCGCAGCCTCCGGATGCCCCTCCTGCGCTCCCTTCCAGGAGAGAGCGCAGGAGGGCGATCCGGAGGCTGCACGGCCAAACCGGGCACGTTCGCCCCTTCTCCCCACCTTCCAGGAAGGTGGGGAGAGGGGGCGAATCGCGGTTTGGCCGCGCAGCCTCTGCATGCCCCTCCTGCACTCCCTTCCAGGAGAGAGCGCAGGAGGGCGATCAGGAGGCTGCACGGCCAAACCGGGCACGTTCGCCCCTTCTCCTCGCCTTCCAGGAAGGTGGGGAGAAGGGGCGAATCGCGGTTTGGCCCCGCAGCCTCTCCATGCCCCTCCTGCGCTCCCTTCCAGGAGGGAGCGCAGGAGGGGGATCCGGAGGCTGCACGGCCAAACCGGGCACGTTCGCCCCTTCTCCTCACCTTCCAGGAAGGTGGGGAGAAGGGGCGAATCGCGGTTTGGCCGCGCAGCCTCTGCATGCCCCTCCTGCGCTCCCTTCCAGGAGAGAGCGCAGGAGGGCGATCCGGAGGCTGCACGGCCAAACCAGGCACGTTCGCCCCTTCTCCTCGCCTTCCAGGAAGGTGGGGAGAGGGGGCGAATCGCGGTTTGGCCGCACAGCCTCTGCATGCCCCTCCTGCGCTCCCTTCCAGGAGGGAGCGCAGGAGGGGGATCCGCAGACTGTGCGGCCAAATGGGGCACGAAGGTGGGGAGAGGGGGCGAATTGCGGGTTTGCCTCGGCCGCTGCAGAAGCGCTCCAGCGGCGGCTGCAGCAAACCGCAATGTTCGCCCCCCTCCTCTTTCTTCCGTTGCTCCCCAAAGGGGGAGAAGGCAGAGGAGGGGGGCGAATGATCAAAACACTTTGCTTCACCCCCCTGCCCCATCTCCTGCCTCTTCGCTCCATTTGCGAAGAGGCAGGAGATAGGCAGGTGGGCAAAGCAAAGTGTATCCGGCGTATAGGACGACTGTCAATTTTGGAGGGCACTTTTGAGTGCTCAAAAGTCGTCTTATACGCCGGAATATACGGTAGTGGGACTTCAGTTCTTCAACAGGTTTCCGTAACAAGTGCAGCACAATTCAAATAATGTTATCCAGAAGTAAGTTAAGTCACATTTACATACAAATAAGGGTGGATAGTAATGCAGCCTTAATTGCAACTGCCTGTTAGAAATAGCTGGTCCTATAGAACTTTGTGTTACTGCATTCACTTACTTGTTTTGATGCTCAGCCATTTACAACTGTTTGTTAAATAGTTTTCCAGGTGATTATGCATTCACTAGAAGTGGCAAAAGCATCTCTACATTCCCTTAATTTATGATCTTGCAATGTAAGATGGTTACACTTACCAAAGTGTAATTATATACACCATTTTGCAGTTTTTCAATAAAGCACCCCACTTTATAGTGCAGAAAAGTGAATATATTAACAGAAACTTTCCCACACAAATACAGTTGGCTAATTTGACATAATTTGACATTTTTCTGCAATAAAATATTATCTTCCCTAACTTGTTCTCCTTTAAATGTTATTCTTGTGTTGCGTTGTTGTTTCTTCTTTGCTGTATTCATTTTGTCTCTGCCTTTTCTTTCTGAGTACAGTTGTCCCTCTGTATCCACGGATTTGGTATCCATGGATTTAAGTATTCACGGCTTGAAAACATTCTTAAAAAAATAATAACCCAAAAAGCAAACCTTGCTTTTGCCACCTTATATAAGGGACACCATTTTGCTATGCCATTGCATATAATGGGACTTGAGTATTCAGATTTTGGTATGGGGGGGGGTCCTGAAACCAAACCCCAGTGAATATGAAGGGACAACTGTATTCTTTTCCTGACATCTGGGGAAAGCCATGATATTTAGTGTTAAGAGCTTATGCTTTGCATGTGCAGGGTCCCAGCTTCTTCCAATGCTGTCTTCAGTTAAAAAGGTCTCAGAACAGGGTTGGGGAAAACTGCCTGAGAACTGGAACAACCTACCCATCAGAGAAGGCAATACTTGGCTCGATGGGCCAGTGGTCTGATAGAAAAGAGTGGCTTTGTGTGTTCTCCTGATTTCCATTTTTGTACGCTTCCTGTTTCAGACCACCACATATTCATTAGCGGAACCAGATGTGTTTCTTCTTGGACTTCTCTCCATTTACTGTAACTGCAAGATTCTTTTGGCTAGGGACAGGCTTTCTATAAAAGTGACTCAATAGCAAACTAGTTTCCCTCTCGGCTGGCTGCCATACACTAAAATACATATCTGCTGTTCCCTATTTTTGGCAGGTGTCTTTTCTCTTTTCAGTCATTGAAGAGTAAGCTGTGCTGGCACTTGAAAACCCATAGTATTCAGCTACTAAATGTTGCAGTACTCAGCTGGAGTAGCTTTAGATTCATTTTTTGGCAGGAGCAGTGTGGTTCAACAGCACATTTTAAAAAGGATACTTATGTTTTGAACAGCATTATATATAAGTGGAAAGAAAGGCGTTCTTGGGCATCTCTAGGATGCTGGTCAAATCTTGACATATTTACAGTATCCAAATGACCCTGGTTGCTTTGGAAACTTTGAAAAAGATGAAAACAGATACTAGTAACAAAAACAAATGGTTTTCAGCTTTTTTGTGTTTTAGTATTTGTGTTGCCCCACACTGGGGCAAAAGGCAAAAATAACATAAAATAAAAGTTCATGTTTGGTAAAACTTCCAGCACTGTGCTTCTACTAAAAAACAATCATGAAAAGTTAAAAATAGGAAGGAAAGACAAATTAGGCAGGGTGCATAACTCAAATCACTCCAACAACCAAACACTCTATTTTTCTTAGATGTTACTAATGCTTTTTTAAAAAACTATAATACCATATCAGTTATGGAAAAAAAATAGTTGTGCTACATTTAAGTGTCTTCTCTTTTGACCCCTTTCATTTATTTATACTGTGGGCTTGTCTATACGAGGAGGGAAATGTGGATTGATGTGCACTAACGCCAATTCGCAGCAGCTTCTATTTGTCTTGATGGTTTTTTTTGGCAAGATCGCAGGCATGCAAAGCTATCCTCTTTCACTGCTCCAATAGGCATGCTTACAAATCAAGATGGTGGGCACAAGGGAATTACTTGCATTTTTATTATCACCAGTTGCTGCCGCTGAACAGTTTTTTTAAAAAAAGAGCATATCTAAGGTGCAAAAGTGAGATATTCCACCTAAATAAATAGAAAAGAAGAAGAAAGGCTGTTTCACCACCTCAGCACATGATCACTATGGTGAAAATCCAACATTTAGCAGGCTCCACCCCCCTGTGCATGTCAAACAATCAGCTTTCCACTTCCACTCTTATTGGGAATGCACATCAAAGTGAATTGGTTGTCCCAACAAGCAGGAATGTGCATGCCTCATGGAGCTTTTTAAAAACTTCAGGAAAAGCCACAAAGGCTTTTCCTGTTAAGTTTTTGCTGTTTTTGCCACCCCTCCTTCCAAATACGTCAGACTGATGTGGGATCTCATTAAGACAAATCATATTCTCCTCAAATTCTATGAGGAATATTTTTGCCATTTAGACAAGCTGTTTTCCTACTATCCAATTCATTTTATACCTCCCATCTTTATTATTTCATTTTTAAAAAAATTCTGTCTCCCATTTCTGATACCTGTTTTTTTTTTATGCCTAAACTCAGCAACAGCACATGAAGCTTTCTGTTTCAGCAGGTCTTATTCCTGGATTTCAGCTAGGTGTTCACAACAGGAACCTGTAGTCAATTCTGGCTCTATGTGGATTTATCCAAACACGTTTCATTTTCATATTACATTTTTATTTTTATGTTTTTAAAAAGCTATGATTCTCTTTGACAAACTATTTTCAGTAGTATTGTGAATACAACATGTATTTCTGTTCTGTTGAGTAATTTGCATGCACATTTCTAGAACAGTGTATTCTTAACAGGAAGTTGTTTTACTGCATTTTCAGATTTTAGATGGAGCGACTATTAAAGTCTTTAAGAAGGAAAAGACAGTTCTCTCAGGTACTGAAAGCAATTTTATGTGACTGTCATGGCTTCATAGAGATTTGAGTTCACAGTGAATCAACTAAATTGTAGTTTCAAGACAGCAGTTCTTACGAATGGGGAATATTTGTCCGCTGTTGTGATGTATAAAATCAGAAGAATAAGGATGGGATAAGAGCTCTGATTAGACCAAAAATTAGACCAAGTATTCTGTTCCAACAGTGGGAAGTAAGATACTTAAAAGCTTACATGCAAATCATGACAACAGCTATCCCTTGTTGTTTGTCCCCAATATATGGGATTCAGACTTCCTACCTCTGAATGTAGGCCAATTTAGAAGATGTAAGGAAAACATAGTAAATAGACATTTAAAAGTATGTTATGAGTTCTTTTTCATCCTCTGTTTCCTCCTGCTCCCAAGTAGCTACAGTTATATTTTGCGACCAATATAAACTAGCATCTACATCGCTTTTTATTGGTTACATTAGCTAAAGGATAGAAGGAGTAAAACCAGTGATACTGATAGTTTCTTTGGTCAATCTACATTAGTAGGCATTTTGATTGGTAGGAATTACAATATCTGAGTACAGTTGGACCCCCATATCTGCTGGGGTTTGATTCGGGGGGGGGGGGCGTGGAAACCGAAAACCATGGATAATAACAAACGCCATCGAAAATAATGGGACTTCCAGTTTAAAATACTAGAGTTGCCTTGGAGGACCTAGAAAACAGCTAGAGAGGACACATTTTCTAGGAAGACTCTATGGTAGGTGTGCTGTTTTGTGTCCCATGGATAATTCAATCAGTGGATAATGAATCAGTTGATACAGGGATCTGACTGTACCTTAAGTGAGAATACTGTATAGGTGAATCTGTCTGTCTTTCCTCGTGGCATGAGCCTGCTCTCTGGTTGTTCTTGTGGACCTTCAACTCATTTCTAACCCTATCATGGGGTTTTCTTGGCAAGGTTTGTTCAGAGGGGGGTTGCCTTTGTCTTCTTCTAAGACTGAGAGAGTACGACTTACCCAAGTTTACCCAGTGGATTTCTATGGCTGAGCCGGGATTCAGATCCTGGTCTCCAAATTCGTAGTCCAATGCTCAGACCACTACACCACACTGCTCTCTAAGCATCAACTTAATTCACTTTAGTTGTGCATTGGTCTTACCCTTTTTTCTTCCTTTTAACAGGTTGTTCAGATGGGGAATACTCTGATGACTATTGCCACCTAGTAAGTCACAAATACATAGCAATTTTGCTGTTCCTTTAAAATCACCCACCATTGCATCTCTGTGTAAACGTGTTATTTGTATAAACATTTTTAATAGATACTGCCAGACTCAGAAGCAGCCAAAGACACACAAGGTGCAAAACATAAAGGAAAACAAAAATTCAAAGTGAAGGAAATGTATCTCACCAAACTCTTGTCTACAAAGGTAAGTCTTGAATTGGGTAATGGGGTTGTAAAGCATCAATTTTCTGTTTATAAAGCATCATTTTTGTTGTTGTTGATCTAGTCAAATTTCTATGCCATTGAAAATGGATATGACTGAGTATACAAAACAATGCAATAGGTCACAGCCATCTACAGCTGTTCATTTATTTATTCTTGTCACAGGAACAATTTCAGTAGGCTCAGTTCATTTACATAGGAGGAAACAGTGCAGAAAGAGCTACCCCTTCTAAATCCAGAGTGTAACAGAACTGCAGGCACAGACTATGATAGTATGCCTTATATGGAGAGCCAGAGTGCTGTGGTCTGAGCATTGGACAACTTTGGAGACTAGGGTTCAAATCCTCGCTCAGCCATGAAAACCCACTGGGTGCCCTTGGGCAAGTCACACTCTCTCAGCTTCAGAGGAAGGCATAGGCAATCCCCCTCTCTGAACAAATCTTGCCAAGAAAACCCCATGATAGGTTCACCTTAGAGTTGCCATAAGTTGGAAATGACTTGAAGGCACACAACACATTGATTGAAGATGTTTATCCACAGAGGGAATATGGTTCAAAGATTATTTGACTCTTTATGATATTGGTAACTTCAGAAATAATGGGACATATTCTGTCAAACATTCTGTAGACATTCTGGATTCTAGATTATTATTATTTTCTACATGTTAGGCCTGATTGGATAGTCCCAGATTTCATTTTTGGTATACAAAGTGTCACCAATAGATTGAGGGCTTATTTGCTTAATTTACAGCTCAATGAACCTTTTGTCTATGTACATGTAATTAATGCAGTCTTGTCTTTCTCCTTCACAGGTTGCAGTTCACTCAGTTGTTGAGAAACTCTTTAGGAGCATTTGGACTTTGCCTAACAATAAAGCTCCAGTTGCTATCAAATATTTTTTTGACTTTTTGGATGCTCAGGCTGAAAATAAAAAAATTACAGATCCTGATGTAGTCCATATATGGAAAACCAATAGGTATACCTTTATGTATCTTTCCTTTACGTCAGTGGCTCTTAACCTTTTCTTTACCAGGGATGCAGACCCTCAAGATTTAAAACCTAACAACAACAGCAACAACCAGTAATAATGATGATGATGATAATAATAAAAATTATTTTTATCCCGCCCCTCTGTTAAAAACAATCAGAGCGGCTTACAAAAATTAAAATACCAATACAGATTAAAATCCCCAAACGCCACCCCCCCCACTCTCCCCCATAAAAAGACATTAAACCAAAATACATTAAAACAACTGATATAAAATCACATTAAAATAATAAATAATAAATAAGCAGCAGACTAAAAATGCAATTACACCATCCATGAAAGCTTCTCTCAGATCCACTGGAGTGGGAGGGAAGACTTTTCTCCTGCTTCTTCCTGCAAATTTGTGGCTGGAGTGGATTGAACAGCAGTGCGCAGGCCAAGCCAGTCAGCCTTTCCCTTGGCTCCTATCATGTGGGCTGAGCAGCCTTCAAGCCTTCATGGACCCCTGTGAGGACGTCACGGACTCCTTGGGGTCCGTGGACCACAGGTTAAGAACCACTGCTTTATGTTATAAACTCGCTATACTGAGAGTAGTCCAGTATACAAGCTGAATGGGCAGCTTGTTCAGCACTGCAGAACACACTGAAAATATAGGATAAACTGAGGACGTAATTATTTTTATGTGAGGTTTCGTATGCTTATTAAGAGTGCAACTTCCATGAATACTGTCAACATTTTGAGTGGCCTTGTTTAACTTGCTTTTCCATTTCCTTTTTCTCTAACTAGCCTTCCTCTTCGATTCTGGGTGAATATATTGAAGAATCCTCAATTTGTTTTTGATATTAAAAAGACTCCACATATAGATGGCTGTTTATCAGTAATTGCACAAGCATTTATGGATGCTTTTTCTCTGTCAGATCAACAACTAGGAAAGGTAATCTTTCATTCATCTTTTACATCTTATTCCTTAGCTATGTTTTTCAGTTAATTGCACCACAGTACTATTACTGTTGAAACCAACTGTTTCAACAGTTTCAACAGTCTAGGCCATTCCTGAGTAATCTAAAAATGTAATTCCACAGAAAACCTATGCCCTGCTCCAGCTAGGATTTTGATCTCTAAGCTTTCATGTCCAAAGCCATTATGGGATTAGTTTCATGCACACAAAAGGGTGCTCTGTAGAGTACAAAACTTGCCTCTCAGGCTTTGTTAATGACATGCTTCACTTCACTAAGACATGGTCATCAGTTTGAGAAAGTAAAATACCAAGTAGAGTTCATGTTCACTTTGCCTTGCTTCTTTCTGACTGGCATAGAGACACTTCCTGTGACACCATATGTGACACTTGAATAGATTTATTATTTTAAAGTTTTTTTGAAAGTGTGAGTAAACAGCATCACATAGGTGATGCACTGGCCATGCACTCTGAAGTTTAACCACAGGAAAACCAGGTGTAAACAGTAAAGGAAATTCCTGAAAAAATTAGAGGTATCTTGAGGTTTTCACTACAGCTGCATGCCTCATGTAAAACAGAAGATGCTAAAGGTTATATATGATAACTTTAAAAGATTTTAAATTTGAATTAAAATCAGAAAAGTTTGCCTTTTTAACTGTGTAAAATGATTGTGGTGGAAACGCTTTCATATGTTGACTTGGCCCTGACAAATATTTTCATGACACCCTAGTAATTGCTACCTAACAACACTTTTGCTATTCCTTCACGATATTGGTTCATACTTTTTATTATAGTACTTCAGGCATGTATCCCTTGTGAGCCACCAGGCTGAACAGAATCCATGAGCCACATATTGTGTCTGAAGTATATGTACGCACGTGTGCACACAGGGCGTGCCAAAAGTCATGCCCCTTAGACAATTTAGGTAGTCTAAATGAACCGATCACATTAGAATTTGTAAACATCAGAGAAGATATCACTTTAATTAGGAATGTTCAAGCAAGAAAGTGTTTAGAGGCAAATGGCAGCCATTCAATTTAATTTATATAATAAATTGCTTGTGGGGCATGACTTTTGGCCCACTAGGTGTGGGTGGATGTGAAAGATAGCACACTTCTAGGCAGGAAGCAGAAAACCAAGAGACCCATTAAAAGGGCTTGGTGTCACACACTGTGTGGCCTGAGATATACTATATAAAATAGCTATATTATACTGTACAGACCAATTAAGTTTTAATTTGGGACCTTTCCTCCCATTTGGCCACTGCAACATAAAACATGGAATGGAGATGTCCATACAATGAAATCCTCTTCCAGTGGGTGCCTTTGCCATCTGAAGTAAAGCAGGTGTGTCTAGGGAGAAGGGTTTCTCAGTTGTGACAGTCCCACTTACAGGATACTCTGTTCTCAGGTGTCAGGTGAAGATCTTTTTATTCTTCCAGGCTCTTAAAATCTTTTAATGGCATTATTCTGTTTTAGTCTGCATTTCAATTTACTATAATAATATGTATTGGTTGATATTGTGAATTTCTATTGTAAATATATATAGAATATTTAAAAATATATCCATCACCGTTGTGAATTATTTACAAGGTTTTTATAATTTTTTTAAGGAAGCACCAACAAATAAACTCCTGTACGCTAAGGATATCCCACTTTACAAAGAAGAGGTTAAAGCTTTCTATAAAGCAATAAGGGATTTGCCTCCCTTGTCCACTTCAGAGATAGAAGATTTTTTAACTCAGGAATCCATGGTATAATTCAGTTTTTTGTTGCTGTCTTTGAAACTCACTCTCTCAACTCTCCTTCCTTTCAGTATTATTATAATTTATTACTATTTATGTTAATAGTGATCTGTATATATGATCTGTTCTGCCTGCTTTTCCATTTTTTCCAGAAACATGAAAATGAATTTAATGAGGCTGTGGCCTTGATTAAGATTTATCAATACATTGCAAGATACTTTGATGAAGTAAGGCTCTTTCTCTTACTTTTCTCTTGATTCATCCTGTTAAGTTATATACAAGATCTGGTGTCTATAACAGACAATATCAATAAAGACTTTGAATTCATTGGCTGTCTTGACTTATGACTACTTACAAAAGTAGTCATAATTTTCTTGCTCAGCAAATGAAGTGAACAAGTGGATCTTATAGGACCTTTGAAACTAAGGCTTTGTTTACAGTGGCCAGATACCCTGGCTTGGCCCTGTTCCAGAGCCAGGCAGTCCAAACCACCCTCAGGGCAGGTAACGGAGCTGGAACGGGGGCAAGCTGAGATAGGGCCCTTTACTGGGGTGTGTGGACAAGCCACCGCTGCAGCTAGGATACACCAGTGGGGCACTGACATATGCTGGCTAGTGTAGCTAAAACCTAACTGAGAGAAAGAATTTGTAGCATAAGCTTTCGTAGACTTTGTCTACTACCTCCATGCATCTGAGGAAGTTGACCAAGTCTACAAAAGTTTATGCTACAACTTCTTTCTCTTGGTCACAAAAGTGCTTCATGATCCCCTTGCTTACTGATATTTTAGACTAACACGGCTATGTCTTTGAATTCTACCCCCAAGTAAATAAAATAATCACAAAAATCAGTGTATTTACAGTTTATTGCATATATGTATTTCGGAGACTTTGTCAAAATCTATGACTTGGTTCACATGAACTGAACCAATTATGCTAGAAGTTGCATATTTTCTGAGTTAGCACAAGAATGGTACTCAATAGTTTGTGTTGTGCAAAGCAATTGTGCATGAGACACAAACTCATGCACAACCAGTTACATTGCACAACCAGAGGCTTGGGGATGCAATCCAGAGCAATTCCCATGGCAGTGATTTTTCACTCTGTTAGCATTAAGTTGAGCCAGTGTGGTGGCGTGATTTGAGTGCTGGACTACAACTGGACACCAGGGTTCAAATTGCCACTCATGGAAACCCACTGGGTGACCTTGGGCAAGTCACATTCTCTCAGCCACAGAGGAAGGCAAAGGCAAACCTCCTCTGAACAAATCTTGTCACCTTAGTGGTAACATAAGATTCACCTTAGGGTCATCATAAGTCAGAAACAACTTGAAGGCACACAACAGCAAGCATTAAGTTGGACTTAGGCTGTAATATCTGCATATCAGTTGGCAGCATATGGGAGAACTTTGGGTTTGTCTTTTCATACCCACCCTGTCCTCCTCTTACGCAGTCAGACTCCCTTCCCTTCATGACAAAAGTAGTTTACGTTTTCATCTGCATCAAAAATTGTGATTAGTGTGCTTTGCACTTGCCTTTTTGACAAGTTAGTGCAAACCTTTGCTCAAACAGTGACTTGAAATTCTGACCTGAAAGGAAAGTACAAATGGTAGTTTGCTAGTCTGGATATAGTAAAAATATTCTGTTGTCCACAAGAAAAGTGTGAGGAGGGGAAAACACAAGCCCTAGCCTTGCCCATGTAGATCCCAACTAGTTTTGACATTTTTAAAGAAACCAGAGGCCAAGAATTTTATATGTCCATTTGTTGTTTGTGCCTAAGTCGTTTCTGACTTATTGTGGGGTTTTCTGAGGCTGAGAGAGTGTGACTTGCCCAAGGTCACCCAGTGGGTTTTCATGACCGAATGGGTTTTTGAACCCTGGTCTCCACACTCATAGTCCAACAGTCAAGCCACTAAGCCATGCTGGCTCATTAATAAGTCTATAGCTGTCCTTGAAACTTTCCATTTAGTACAAGTAGTATATCTAAAAATATTTCTTACAGCATGTGGAATGTTTATTTTGATAGTGAGGATCAAACAATATTATATATCAGTTCAAATAGAGTAAAATACAACAGCTGTGTCATAGAAATTTGAATAATGAATCAGATAACCCTCCATTTTAGAGACAGCAGAGGGAGTAATTTAAAAAGGGAGAGGAGATTAAGACAGTCAAATGATCTGTTAGAAGAGAAATTTGGTACAGAGGTTGTTCCAAGTGAAATGTAGAAGTTTTTAGGAGTGAGAGGATAAATCATATGCGCTCTCATCAATTCAAATTCTAAAATTTGATGCCATAAGAAAATCCTTTCCCGTGGAATGTACAGTTTTACTACCTTGTTTCCATTATACAATTTTTGATCTCATCTTCTGTCAACCATCTGAGCATGAATGAGTGATCTCAATTCAAAAGGGTCTTAGGTACAAGTTTTGGCTCAGCTTTTGATATGACAGTGTAGGAACAGTTTCTCAATCTGAAGATCATTTTCTGTGACAATTGAAATTGGCAACTCCCTGCTATTGTTGTTTCATAATATGCAACTGCTGTTGGACCCGGATTTACTAAAATATTTGTGGTTTTTAATTAAGGTTGCTGTTTATGGCAGAAGTGTTGTTCTTTCTGTGATTGATAATGACTTGTAAAACAAGAGGCATAAATAGCCTGGCATTAAAGAGAATAGTTTGTTAGGCATAGCTTATTCTTTGACATTGAAAACATGTGTTAAAATAAATAAGCACACATTTCTTTGTTTCCATAGATACTGAATAAATTGGAGAAAGAACGAGGTCTGGAAGAAGCCCAACAGCAGCTCCTCAATGTAAAAAGTTTAGTTGAAGAAAAGAAAAAATGCAAATGGGTATAAAAAGAATTGACTGATCCTTAACTGTACTGGGATGAAGATTAAGAACTGCTACTGTCACGTCTATTAAAAGCATTATCTTTAGTCCATTTCTACTCATGCGTATCTTGCAGCACACAGCAGCTATTTAACCAATTCAGTCAAAAGACTTATTCCAGTAGTTCAGCCCAGCCTGGATAAACATTGCACCACTGCTGTCAATATGCAGCCAAAGCACTTCTTTACTATGAGCTGCTGGTGTGATATTGCTTGCCAGATTCCAGCTATTAAGTAATTTGAACAATATTGTATCCACTTGTACCATGCCAGGTATCACTTTTATTTGTGATTTTTACAAAAGGGCCATAGGTATATGAAACAACTTGCTCACAGCTCATTGCCAGAGGGATGCTATTTAGGCCTGTTTGCCTAAGCAGTCTCCATGACCTACCGGTAAATGAACTGCAGCAGTGCAATATACACTGTATAGTTTGTTGCTATTAGTTCTACATAAGCACAAATATATTCCTGCTGCTTGTATCTGGTGCCAAGGCCTTAAGGAGTAGCAGGCTCCTGGGTGCTCATTAGAGGATGTGAATCAGTTTCAGTTACAAAATGGCGAAAGACATTCCTGCTTACCTGTGACAATCTTTTTCAAAAGCACTGCTCTTACACAAGTATTTGTCACTTTATTTTCCAGAGAAAAGGTGCTCCTGTTTTTACTGCTTTTATCTAAAAGTGTTTGCAAAAATTTTATAATAAATCTGAAATAGAAAACTATACACAAATGGAGAAATTCCTACCTTAAGAATTATATATAGGTTTGCAAGTACCTCATGTAATGTAGATATTATACCTTGATTTATGCCATATCACTTTGCCAGGCAGTACAGCACTAGTAAGCATCACACAGGAGCCAAGTCTGTCAAGCTACATCAAGCCATTATCATTTTTCTCTAGAAAAAAATGTTGACTTGTCAGGCACCTTGTGAACCTACTACAAAATATAGATGTATGGTTTTAACAAAGAAGACAATGAAAGCTTCTTGAAACCATTTTTATTTTTCTGTCTTCTCCAATTTAAGTATATACATTTCTCCAGCACTGGAGTGTGGAGGGCTTGCCCACATTGGGAATCCTAGCTGTTTGTGTGTGATGTTTATCGATCGTTTGTAAAAAATGCCTTTGTAAATATAAAGTAAACAAAAACAAAAACTGGAGGAATTTGTTAATACATATTTTAAAAATACTGGCGCTTTTCCCTCTTTATCTTTTTTAGGAAATGTGTAGTGTGGGAGATTGTCTCTTCTGAAGAAACTTTAAGGGCAGTCCCTTTAGTTTAGGAATTTGAGACTGTGCAGAATCACAATAAATGTATAATGAACAGAAGAGTCTGAGTGATTAGTCCATGTAATCTGAGACACTCTGATAGTCTCTAAACTAGGGTGGGTAACTGCAAAGGGGGGACCGCACCGATGCATCCAGTGATGTTGCATCACTTTTCTTTTTGTTTTCAGCTGATTAGCTTCTTTCCCCCTATCTTTGCAGATATGTGGGAGTCTTGGGGCCAGATCACCAAATTCTGTAGTGTTCTTAAGCCATTAGGAGAGCTGGGGATTAAACAAATTGTCTTATTTTATTTTTAAAAAATTATGGGGGGGGGGCTGTACTTTCCTCATATCTGCTCTAAACAAAAGTGGTGCCATCATTCCACATGAGAAGGGAGCCATGTTTTTTAAAAAAGTCCACCTGAAATCATGTCCTGAGATTGCTTTAGCTTAGGGAGAAAGGAAATCTTATCACAAGACCACTGAACTTTCCAACCAGTGGTCACAGTCCAACTGTTACAGGTACCTGGAGAGGATGGACTGTTGCCATTAAAATGGTAACATTATTTATATAAGAGGCAAATAGATATCCTTTTTTTAAACCAACAGAATTGTCATCTGCCACAATGGCAGCATCCCTCAGGAGACCCTCTCTATACTTGGCTACATTTGAGATTTTTCTTGATTGCTTCCTTGACTTTTTCCCATTCTAATTCTATTAAGGACAAACTATATGTCACTGTTTCTGCCCAGAGGCCTATGGGCTCCTGCCCCCCCTTCATGAACTGCGTTGTTTGTCATCAGAAAGTTTTTCTCTCTGACAGTGATAAATATCTGCTCTGTTTAGGTGAGGTTCATAAGATGTCTTCTTGTAAAATGTGTCACAGCTTTACTGGTCAAGTGTGACAGAGCAGAGAGATTAAAATTACTTCTGGAACAAGCTATTCAGGCAGCCTCAGCTTTGTCAGTTATGTTGATACTGATGTGCAGAGCCCATGGCTAAGAAGAAACACAGCAGAACCCAGGGATATGAAGCCATACTAGGCCTCTAAGTGGATGTTTCTAATGCAGTAAGAGTATGGTGTTCAACATTTCACTGTTAATATGAGACACAACTTGAGCATTGCTGTATCTGTATCCTATGCTATGTCTGAAATAGCCTAGAATGTGCTACAAAGTTCTGGCATAGATGCCAGTTGGGATAGAAGGAGTTAGAAGGCTAAGGGTCTTAGCCTTAGCCTTGTATGAATCATCAATGTTGCTCACAGCCAAACTACTATAGCTGAGAGAAGGCCTCTAAAACTTGCCCCCCTACCCAGAAAAGCATAGTTAGAATGGTATCTAGATGCCCGGATGCAGTATGTTCTATATACAAATATACAGCCCAATCAGTGTTCATGGTACTTTGACCTTCTAGCCACAGGCTGCATGAAAAAATCAGTGGATTTGCTAAACAGTGAACTGTTTTTCTATCTGTTCACCAAACAGCAGCTCAAGGACTGAGGTTCTCTTTGTTTCCACTGGAAGTCATGTTCTTTGAAGAAAGATTTAGGGGATTTGTTTCAGTTCCTTCCTAGAGCTGTTATTATTTACATACCAATAAATCACTTCAGTTTAAAAACTGTTTCTGAAATACATTCCTGGGAGGTATAGATTTTTCTGGATTGGTTGACAGCTGCAAGATTAATTTTCGTAAGTAGTGACGTTAGTTCAGTGACTTACCGTGCAAGACTGCTCGACAACAGTAGCACAGGCTAGGCATTTGCTGTCTACCGTAAGTGCTGAGTCTCTACCTCCAGAAGATATAAGAAGCTACCCCACATCGGATAGTGTTTAGTACTACTAAAAAGAAAATCCATAGATAAGAACCAAGCTCCTATTCTGTTGCTTGACTAGTACCCCTTTTGAGATAGTGAATTTTGATACTAAGTACTTGGCATCAAACTCTGAGCAACACATATGCCCTCATTTAAAAGTGGAGTGCTCTCTCACTCTCTCTTTCTCTGCCAAGGCTTCTCAACCAAACTTCCCTGGAACCTGAGGGGTCACTAGGGGTTCTGTGAGAGATCATGCTTTTAAAGAAATAAACATTTTTTTGAGCAATAGATGCAAGGGTTCCCTGAGACCTGAAAATTATTTCAAGAGTTTCTTTGGGGTAAAAAGGTTGAGAAAGACTACTGTAAGAATACTGATATGGTTGTATTAAAAAAAAAGTAAAGAAAATAATTTGTAAATTATACCAATAGCAATCAGATTCAAGTCAGGGATTAAAAAAAAATCCAGGCATCCCTACTAGTGCTCTTCCCTGCTGTTGCCGAAGTTCAATGAAACACACAAAGAAGCAGATTTTACAAAAATATAGTATAATAAATATATTTGAACACTTCACAAATGAAATGTTTTGCACCACACACAAATTGTTATCTTTATAAAGGTAAAAGCAAATATTCATAGTTCACTTACAGTCATTGTTTATTTCTCTTGATATCGCATAATATTGTTTTATTAATTAATTATTAGGTATTTAAAGTGCAGGTGATAAAAGTTCTTTGCAAATATAATGATATAGCTATTCTGGAATTTTACTGTCTTTACAATCATTGTTAAATTCAAGTAGCCACATAAGTTAGTTTCCAACTGTTTCAATATTTTTAATTGCATGATGCCAGATTCAAAGTCCCATATTGATGAAAGCCAGAGAAGAATTGGAAAAGGGATTTCCCCAAACAGCCAGTCTTTCTTTAAGGCTCAGTAAGGTTTTGTTAGTAAAAGCTTTCTGTGCAACATGATCATCTCTTACAATATAAAGCTATTATAAGATGCTTCCTCCAAACAGTAATTTTAGTTGAATTATAACTGCTAGGCTTTTAAAAAAATATATTTTATTAAAGAGAATACAAAATAATTGAAAATATATTTAGAACTTTCATCTGTTTTAAGGCACTTCTAGGTGTGAGCATGTTTGGCAAAGGATGAAAATATCTAGAACTTTAGTGTTTAATTTTTATTTGGTATCCCCAGATGGGAGTTCATATTCTTCAACAAGCTTATTTCTATCAGAGTTAGTGTCATTACTCATTACTGACCGAGCAGAAGAGGCAGCAAGCTCTCGCAACTGTTTTGTCTGTGTGGTTTCTAGCTCTTCCAGGCGCTTGCGTAGCAGGGAAACCTCTCTTTGATGCTGTTCCTCCTTGAACCAAAGGAGGAAAGAATGCATTATATTCAAGGTTTCTAGGTATGCATTATGACTGATACTATCATTTTAAAATATATTATAGGTTTATCAACAATAGATAAAGCCATCTGTTCTGTTTTTATCTTCCTGTATTTCAATGATTTGTTGTGTGCCTTCAAGTTGTTTATGACTTATGTTGATCCTAAGGGAAACCTATCACAGGGTTTTCTGAGGCTGAGAGTATGTGACTTGCCCAAGGTCACCCAGTGCGTTTCATAGCGAGGATTCAAACCCTGGTCTCCACAGCCGTAGTCCAACATTTAAACCACTACGCCACACTGGCTTCATATTTCAATAATAAATGCAACAATTCTGCTACTGAGGCAGGCAGAATAACGATGATGTGATTTGGTTGCAAGTGCACATTCTGCAGCACTGACAACCATCTTAAAATGTATTGCAGGCTGCAGGTTACCTGCATATATTGTACTACTACACTAGGAGCTTCACCACAGCTATAAACATCAAGAGGTTTCCGTATAGTTTAACACCAAAAGATAACAAACTCCACATTAGAGCTCACTACAGCAATACAGAATAATAAGGTGTTAACTAATGAGGCTGAGATCCAAAGGTTAGTGTAATGAGCTCTCTGCATGAACAAGGAGGTCTGTGGTTCTCTGTTTCCATTCCATTTTCCCAATTACTTTGCAGATTCTTTTGTATGCATTCTCATCTCTCTGTCTTTCAGAAACACATCAATTAAGCTTTCCAATGCCCTGCTACTGCAAGCCTATCTTATTTACTATGATTGCCCAAATGAAACCATATCTTTTGTAATGTCTATTCACTAGTTACCTACATGCAGAAGTGGAAAGGGTGCTTCTGTTCCAGGAATCAAAGTTGATGACAGCAGCGTTGGAATGTTCAGTGTATTCAGAGTTGGAATGCTGGGAAACAGAATTAATCTGCGGAATTCATTATGTCTCCGCTGCAAATCCTTAAGTCTTTTCTGAAGACGAATATGTTCTTCAAAGGGAACATTCTGCCTAAAATAACCGATAAAAGATACTTCAAGTAGAATTCTAGCAAAATATTTTAGAATAGAAAGTTGCTTTCATCCAACAAGCAAATGCTGCCATCACTACCTCTTGAAATGGGACAGTGAATAATTTATTTAGGGACTGATATTAATTTTCAGTAACATTGACAGTAATTGTGTTTCTGAAACATAAAGTAACTCTACATATACCTATTTAGCACCTGGTTTTCAGTTTCCAGTTCTTCTCTCTTGGCTTCTAAGAGCTCTATCTTCTTCAGCAATTTCTTTTGCTTGTTGTCATTAAGTGTCTTTCTCTGTGAATAATACAACATATGTGTACTTAGAAGAAAACTGATTTGACTCCCATGCAAAATTTCATTATCTTCTCCATTCTAACAGCACTTTGACCATCAAAAAACCCCCAATTCAACCACACATACTCAACAAAGACAGAGGTTGGAAACAATACTGAGCAAATCAGCCTCCTGGCTATAAGAAAAATTCTGAGTACATAGCAAAACACCCATGTGACATTAATGTGTTTATGCTCTGTCTTTGGAGGTGGCAGCACATCCCCTTTGGCTTAATAAGATACAAAAATACTGTATACATTCATTGAAAACAGTGAGAGACTGGTAAGTAAAAAGCAAACAGACCACAATTGAAAAATAAGTACTTGGAACAGAGAATGTGTGTTTCGGGTAATTCGTATCAACAATGCCTATAAGGCCACCAAGCAGCTGGAGAAAGCCTTCCTTTCCATCAAATTTTCCATTCATTTCTTTGACATGCAGCAGTGGACAAGTAAATAGGTGGTAATTTACAAAACATAGGAAATAACTTAGTTTTGATATATTTGAGCATTCTGATTGATTCATTTTAATATGTAACAATCTTTTTTAAAAAAAAAAAACACCAAAAAGTACATTTGAAGGTAATGATTTGGTCTGTATTGTTTCTTGATTCTGCATAGTTTCTCTCGTAACCATTAAGCTGTACTGGTAACAGGTAATTACTATTTCATTTCTGTGATAAGGATATTCTGTTGGCTGCAGTTAGAACCATTATGTAGAATGAGGGAAAACAACATTTGGCACACACATAGTGTGCACCCCTTAACCATTTGTTTCTACCCGGGACCTTAAGCTTTGCCACTATGGTATCGTGAAGGGAGGCGAAGTGTGGCTTTACTTTTAAAGTGCTAATTTTTATTCAATGTGCACATTCCTCACACACTTTGTTTATAAGTCAATACACCCCCGTGGAAACACTACTTTTCTCACTGCTACACTAACAAATTTCAGCAGCAAAATCACAGCAGTGGCACAGTGCAGCACTCTGCAAGTTCCAAGGCAGGGCCAAATGGACCACAGACCAGCTGAAAAGACCCATCCCTTGTGTAAAAGCATAATTCAGATAGCCCAAAATGAAAAGCTTCCTTCATATAGGTTGTGAGCCACATGCCTTTTTCTGAGCAACTGCTGCTCGGTGCAATTTTTCTTTTGTCTGGTTATATTTCTCTTCTGTCTCTGTGATACGCTGAATAAGTTTATGTTTTTCCTCTAACCATTCTACTCGCTTGTCTTCCAGATGTCTAGGGGAAAAAGAAGCAACAGTTGCCTTGCAAATCACATCCGCTTATTAGGAAAACTGTATATAGTTAATCACCACCTATAATATCACCAACTTTGTTTCCCACCTAAGCTATGAAGCATATCATATACGACTGGACAGATTTAAAGAGCAAATTTCTTATAATTCCTGGACAAAAAGTGTTGAACAATGGGAATAGCAATCTGTTACATGCTGAAACCAACCAACATTTTGTGTTATGGCCAGAGTTGTAGACTCCTTTATTTTTCTATTATCCAACTCTGACTCTGATTCCTTAATAAAAGGCAAATGTACATTGATTAGTATTAACACATTCACTGTAGTAAAAATGGTAACACAATGCATTTCATTAATACCATGTCAATCATCAGGCTACTTAGATTGATAGAACATAAAATACTGTATAATATTTATTTGATTAAAATTCCAGAACAAGAAAACTTTCCTAAACTCCTATAAAAGTAAATATGCTGCAATGTATGTGGCTGCAAAGATCAAATGTGCACAAGACATGCCCCTTACACCCTCCCAAAGGTCAGCAGGGCAGCCATCATCTCTATTTTGCCACCAGTTTTTAGGTGAATATCTTTAACCATGAATGACTTCGTTCCTATTTTAAACTATCTTGAAAGCCATTAAAGCAAAAAGGCAGATTAAAAATATACTAGATATATAAATAAATAAATACTATAAAACAGGCAATAAGTGGTATTTTGGGCATGTGATCCATGAATTTTTCCATACACATGCAAGCAAACATGATGAATGTGTCTTATTTGAACTTATTCTATAGATAAATGGACATCTTTCATCAGGATTAATGTTATAGCACATTACAGTACAAATTTCACATTCAAAGTAACATGCTTTCCTAATACAAAAATGACAGATAAAATTACTAAACTACAATTATTAAATTAAATTACATTCTCATTTCTCTGTTCCTAATATCTGCCCAAACCAGGATGAAAGCCCCATTGTATCCCATGCTCATATAACTTACGATGGCCCTATCATAGGGTTTTCTTGGTGAGATCTATTCAGAGGATGTTTGCCACCACTTTCTTCTAAGGCTGAGAGTGTGACTTACCCAAGTAGTTGCCAACATGGTGCACCAGTTTGCACGGCTGAGTGAGGACTCTGGTCTCCCTGAACCCTAGTCCAATACTCAAACTCAAACCTAGTCCAATATTCAAACTGTAAACATGCTGGCTCCTACTTGTACCAAATAAAAAAGTACTTTCAGTACTTTCAGGTAACAATCCCAATCACATCTAATATGTATTTTAGATCTACCATAACACAGAAAAGTCATAAGGGATTACTCATAAACTGACTTTTGTAGCAAGAGGTATAATATTAGAAGCATATGAAGGAGGAAATCTTACTTCTCTGACTCTAACTGAACCCTTTCTGCTTGACTTTGTGCATTTCGACATTCATGTTTTAATCTCTCCAGCATTTCTTTGAGTTTTTGATTGGAATCTAGCAAGTCATTCTCTGATTGTGAAAGTGAAGCTACTTGGAGCTGCAAATCATGGATGCGCTGCAAAAGAAATATTTCATAAAAATTATTAATATATTGGCATTAAGAGTTTGAAATAAGAGATGGAAAAGTTAACTGTTTAAAAATATTTTGCTCCATTACCTGATAACATGATTGAAAAGCAGCCCACTGTCATTACCTATTGTGTGTGTGTGTGTCTTCAAGTCACCTGTCGACTTATGGCAACCTCATGAATTTCATAGGGTTTTCTTAGGCAAGGAATATTCAGAGGTAGTTTTGCCAGTTCCTTCCTCTGAAATATAGCCCACAGCACCTGGCATTCATTGACTGTCTCCCATCCCTGCTTAGCTTCCAAGATTAGAGGGGATCTGGTGCGTTTAGGGTATGTAGACTATACTTCATTACCCGTTTTACACTTGTAAAAAACAGGAAACTTGTTACATTATTTGATGCAGTGCTCATTACTTTCTATTCCTTTTTTGAAAGAAAAACCTTTAAGATTAGTAAGAGAATGGAATGAAACTTTAAATACCCCTGACAAAATGCCTCTTAAAATGCCTTTAAAGATTAGCACTAGAAAGTAAGTTAAAACCCATTAGACCAGGGTTTGAATCCCCACTCAGCCATGGAAAAACCACCACAGGCTAGTCACACTCTCTCAGCCTCAGAGGAATTCAATGGCAAACCCCCTCTGAACAAATTTTGCCAAGATAACCCATTGATATGTTTGCCTTTGGGTCACCATAAGTCAGAAACAACTTGAAGGCACAGAACAACGCCACCAATAAAGTAATTTTGCTCTTATTGTGTAATTTTTGAAATGTGGTTTCATTACACCTTTGTTGTTCTCAAAAGTAACTAATTGCAAGTAACTGTTACTTGTAACTCTTTGTTCCCAAGCTTTTTTTGAGACAAAACTATCTCACAGTGCTGTTGCACAAGCTATGAAGTCCATATGGACCTTATTCATCTGCAGAAACTACACATGCTGCTGGCCCTGCTCCTGCCTACACCAGAGATGCTTGTTCCTTGATATATGAATATTTGGTACAGGCATCTGAAAATGACCAACTACTTGTGCTCAGCTGACCAAGAAAAGATCTCCACAGAAGACTCCAAAAAACTCTCTGAAAATTTGACTTGACTGGAGTTCTTTTGCAAGTATCTGCATTCAACTAGTTGTCCTTGGGGACATGGCGAGAAGTATAATCTCACCATACATGTGAAATATACTTGCATAAAGCTATAGAAGGGTTATCTTTTTCCACCAGTGACTCTTTGTCAAGTTTAGATGGCACATGCAGAAACTGTTTTCATAATAGAAGCTGCTTGAATGAGAAAAAATGGGAAACAGCTCTACTGTCAGATTTCAGAGTGGACAGACGTGTCTGAACAAGTACCCACATGTCAATACTCAGTGGCTTAGTAAAAGAAAGTGAAACTCTACAAGGTGCAGAGTATAATTAAGTGTACAAAGATCCTGATCTTATGACACTAGCTGTGCAGAGGTAGAGGACAGAAGATAATAGTTCTTCTCACAACACATTGAAAGCCTATGACATTCACTGCCACAAGATCTGATAAGTCACTTTAAGAGAAAATTATTAATGAATCCTGTTTGATGGATTCTTTTTACCTATTCCCCATCACGTGAGTGGGAAAAACAGGTACATGCTCATTCAGCCTGTTCCCCTAGTTTGTTCTTGATGGCTATGTCCCAAGCCCTCCACATATTGAAGGTAAACACAGGAAGAACCAAGCCCAGGGCAATGTGAAACCCTAATCATAGAACCCTGAATCTTACTGCACAAAATCAGGCCCAACTGCAGGTCAACACTGCTGCAAATATGAAGGATTCGTTCAAAACTTATATGCCCAACATAAAAAAAAATTAGCAAATAAAATTGTATCGCCAACATCTATTGGTTTCAATACCAGCTCCTGCAAATCAACACTGAATGGTCTAACAGATTATCTTGAGAAAACGAAAGGCCATGACTCCAAATCATTACCTGTTTTAGATTTGCATTTTCACTTCTCTCTCTTTCTAGTTCCTCAGAATTTGAAGCTTGCTGTTGAAGCTTTAGTCTACAAATCAATACAGTATTGAATTTTAAAACTTTTCTATAAAATAGAAATCACAGTAAACAGATATTTTCAAACTAAATAGTACCTCATACTGGGTGAAATAACAAACTGAATAAGTGTGCAACACAATGGAAGAAGGTTTTGTCCAATATTAAATCACCCTATAGAGCAGAGATGTGCAAAAAAAATTGCCTCCAAATTGCCTCTAGAAGCTGTGGGGGATTTTTGCTGCGTGTTTGTTCCCCGAGGCCTTTTTTAAAATCAGGAAGTGAAGAAAAAAGACCTCTTCTGGGACTAAATTGGCTATCAGATCCCAAAAAATGTAGCAAAAATGCCCTCCACACACCCCACAGGCATTTGGGAGCAAAAGTTTTTTTTAAAAAATTGTGAGGGTTGTGATGTGGGGGATATCACCCTCCAAGTTCTCCTAAGGGGGCTAACAGTTGTCACCCCAGATTTCTAGGTTTATATTAAAGACTCAGCATAAGATTACACACAGAATCCAATGGAATATTTTAATAAAGGGTGGTGACCTAATGATTCCAGCTTCTCCCTGAATATGCGGCAAGTGGACATCCAAAGGAATGATATGTGAAAATATTCCACCTAGCTCTAATTCAGGGAAAGAACAAAAGACCACACTGATTGTCAATAAAGCAATTACTGCATAAGCAGAAAGGGAAGACAAAAAACATATGTTGTGGATCTGGCTGCTAAGGTGAAAGTGGCATGCCTTGTATATACCTTGTATCTCAAAAGAAATGTGTCACAAATATGACATAACAATATATTTAAAAGGTATTAAAAATGGGATGGTGCTATATTTGATTTTCCTGCTTCTTCTTTTCCTTGTTTTCTCCCTTATTTTCCTTATGTCTTGCTCACTGCTCACTTGATTTACTATTTGTTGAATATGCGGCAGTACAGGTAGGTGACTGAATATATTAAAGGTTCACTGAATGTATTGATTGAAAATCAATAAATGACTTTACTGTATGCACCCCTGAGATGTTTAGATAAAAGTCAGGATATATATATTTTACTAAGCAAGCAAGCAAATAAATAAATAAGGTTCATAGCAAGATTCAAAATTCTTAATAGAACTTTTAACCATTTTAAATCAAAGACAAAGTTAAAGGAAAGGGCAGGGGTGATGTTGTGGAACAACATGGCAATGGAAAACTATGGAATGCAAATTGTTTCAATTCAAGTTTTATATACATATTTTTATCAAATTTAATAAAATATACAGTGGTGAACTGGGTCTAAAAATATTGGTTGCTAGGAGATAAAGGGGGTCCACCCACAACTATACAGATACCATTTAATTTTTATAAGAAATGGGTAATATTTTCAAAAAATACATAAGTGGCAAAAAAAAGTTCAATTACACACCCAAATATAACTACACATACAAGGCAGGAAAAAAACAAGTGATAAACTATGTAAAGACATAAATTCGCATACACACATGGTGTCCTCACAAATGGCCTGTGAAGACCTCAAAGCTGCTTGGCCCACACTCTCCTCACAATGGAGCGGCTATGTGATAGGGGCAAAGGCTGGCTGGCTGGCTTGGCCAGCAATTGCCATTCAATCTGTTCTAGCCATAAATTGCAGGAGAAAAGTCTTCCTTCCTCCTCCAGTGCCCCTGAGGGAAAGCTCAGCGGATGGTGCAACTGTATCATCATCTATTATTATTACTATTATTATTGGTCCCAAATCTCAAGTTAAGTCTTGGGGGCCCATGGCAACAAAAGATACGCAAAGGGGGGTGACTGGCAAAGAAAAGGTTAAGAGCCACTGTTGCAGAGGTATACACACACACACACATATATATACATGACACAAATACATCTGTAAAGAAGGAAAGGAGATGTATACTGTTAATAGTTATGAACGGTGCTGTGATCTAGCCTCTTCCCTCTGTGTGTGTGCACTTTATGCACACACTTGGGAGTGTACTAACCAGCTTTATGCACACACTTGGGAGGCAAGGTTACCTTTGTGATACAGTTCAAGAGTTCTTCTAACTGAGAACTCCTAAGCTGATCCTCCCAAAATACACTCTCAGGATCCCTCTAGCCTGGAGATCCCGCCAAGCTATGTCTCTCTTCTAAGTATGCTGCCACCACTCGCTGAGTTATTTTGCCAGTACAGCAAGAGACTGGAATAATCAGTGGAACTCCTTGCCATTGTAGAGCTTACTCCCCACCCCTCCCTTCTATCCAGAAGCAGGGAGAATAGAATGACCAAGCAAAGACACATGAACCCTCAGCTATGAAAGAAGAAAGCAAAAGCTTATTTTATTCAAGTAAGGCTTAAGACACGCAAACCTCTCATGAAGTTCTTCTTCTTCAGGTCCAGTCTTAAAGTTACAAAGATAGCAAAGTATTCAGTTACATTCAGTTAAAGGAAATAAAACATTCCCTAAAATGTACTCACAATATGATGGATTCAGTCTGTGGATTCAGAGGGCTGTGAGCCACTTGTCTGACCCCAGACTGGCTCACAGCATCCTCCATTTTTAGTTCTTTGTTCTCTTATCTCCCCTTGGGACACAAGATGCTTATCCCAAGGCATTCCTCATCTTGTGTTGTACATAGCGTTTATACCTTTTTTCAAATTGTCCCTCTGCCAGTCCTGATTGGTGAGTTCTGTATCTGGTGATGTGACGTCACTGATGACACTGCTCAGGAGGTGTTGCCTTTTGTAGCTCCTATCTACCCCTAAAATCAACCCTTTATTTACCTGATGCCGTGCTGGCAAGATAATTGCTGAACTTGCAGGATGATGGGAGCTGCCATAATCACAGGTGCGTACACACACATGCGCACGCACATAATGCTATACATACTACGAAACCATAATCGGGGCAGAGGGGCAACACAGGACTTCCAATATACCAAGGTACAAATGTACAGTCAACCCCACTGTTCAAGAGAATAGTCTGGTCAGTTGAACTACTGAGATGACAACACAGGACCAAAATGGCAACTTCTCAGCCCAACACAAAATTGCAGCCATTCCAAACCCACTCAGATGAGCTGGAGAAGGTGGAAAATATAGGCCATAATATACGTACCCATTCTCTCTCTCTCTCTCTCTCTCTCACACACACACACACCACCAACAAGCTAGCAAACTAACAAACAAACTGTGAGACACCCAACAAATCACACTCATAGATAAAGAAAAACAAAATGGCAGCTGTGATAGAAAAGGGGGGTAAGTAAAGAACAGTGAAGGGGAGGGGAGAGGAGAAAAACAGTGTAAAAGTAGACATTGTGTTATTGTATAAATATACAGTTATCCCTCCACATTCGCGGGGGTTACGTTCTTGAGACCCCCGCAAATGTGGAAAAACCGTGAATAACAACTGCTCCCGCAACCCCCCCCAGAGGGAGGGAGGCAGCGGGAGGGTGTCTGGCCAGCCTGGCTGGCCTCTCCGCAAGCCTTCCTGAGGGGACTCCGAGCCTTAGAATACCCGGAGCCTGGTTAGGAAGGCCAGGACGGCAGCGGGCAGGCGGGTGGGGAGGAGGGTGCGCTGCCTCTCCCTGGCCTTCCGAAGCGGACGCCAGGGCTTTGGAGCCCCGGCGCCCGCTTCGGAAGCCCGGGGACAGCAGCAGCCGGGCGGGTGAGCAGGCGGGTGGAGAGGAGGCTGCGCTGCCTCTCTCCGGCCTTCTGAAGCGGGCGCCGGGGCTTTGGAAGCCCGGGGACGGCAGCGGGCAGGTGGGTGAGTACGCGGGCGGGTGGGTGGGGAGGAGGCTGCGCTGCCTCTCCCCGGCCTTCCGAAGCAGGCGTTAGGGCTTTGGAGCCCCAGAACCCACTTAAAAAGGCCGGGGAAGGCAGCGGGCGGGCGGCTGTCTTCCTTTCCCCGGCCTTCCTGAGTGGACTCCGGGGCTTAGAAGCCTTGGAGTCCCCTCAGGAAGGCCAGGGAAGGCAGCGGGTGGGCAGGGAGGAGGCTTTCTGAGCGGACTCCGGGGCTTTGGAGTCCCGGAGCCTGCTTAGGAAGGCCGGGGAAGGCAGCAGGTGGGTGGGAGGGAAGCTGCCCGGCCTCTCCCTGGCCTTCCTGAGGGGACTCCGGGTCTTAGAAGCCTCGGAGTCCCTTTAGGAAGGCCGGGAAAGGCGGAGGGAGGGAGGGAGGCTGCCCGCCCCACCCCCCCAGCCTTCCTGAGCAGACTCCGGGGCTTTGAAGCCCCGGAGCTGCCTCTGGAAGGCCAGAGAAGGTGCAGGTAGGAGGTTGCCCCGCCTCTCAGCAGCCTTCCCTAAGGGGCTGGGGCTAAACCGCAAATAATCAAAACCGCGAGTGTGAAAGCCGCGAATGTCGAAGGGCCACTATACAAATCAGGGTACATGTTTCCTATAATAAGAATAGTCAAATACTTTGCTTTATAAACAAACCTATGTCCTTATCTGCTTACACTTTACTACTGAATCTCTGACTGCAAACTGACAACAAACTCCCCACCTCAGAAGCAAACTCACACACACCACTGTGCTAACCAAAATTAGTTCCTGTCATACAGAAAAAAAGAGAGGAATAAAGACAGTGAAGGGGGTGGGGAAAGGAAGGTGTGAAATTAGACCACAAACTCCTCACTTCAGAAGCAAAGAAACCAAAAGCCACCAAATTAAAAGACGCACTGAAGAGGGAGGGGGAGGAACCAGCCAGCAGACACCAGAAAACAAACCAAGGGCAGACAACAGCCAAGCACACGCAGCAAGCAAAAAAGAAAAACACAGATGCAAAGAAAAAGAAAACAAACATACGTGCACGCACTCAAGCTATGATTGAATCCAGGGAGGTAACAAACTAACACAGTAAGCAATGTAAGGACGAAGCAAAGAGGTTCTTCTCCTATACAAAGCCAGCATCTCAAGCATTTCATTGGCTACACCTTTTCACCCACCACTGTGGGGCACGAGCAGGCATGACAGCCAGGCGGCTGCTCTGAGTTTGTTCCAGTGCTGCTTTAAAAAAAAATCTTATTGGTTGTTTGGGTGGCCACTCACTGCCGGTTGGAAGAGGAGGAGGGTGGGGAGAAATGCCCCCAACCTCCCTCTCCAAGTAGCTAGCAAGGGCTAGCTAGCATGCCTTTCCACTGGAATATTTCCAGCCCCTGAAGCCCTGCCTAAGGGGGCCCACTTCATCAGGGGCCCACAGTGCCCACTCGCCATCGGGCAAGCTGACACCCAGGCCAGTCCACCTCTGAAAATATAATGGAAGAAATCTGATACAGTGTTTAGTACCAGTTTCATAGTACAGGTTGAATATCCCTTATCCAAAATGCTTGGGACCAGAAACATTTTGGATTTCAGATGTTTTGGATTTTGGAAGATTTGCATATGTATATAATGAGATCTCTTGGAAATGGGACCCAAGTCTAAACATGAAGTTCATTTATGTTTCATATACACTTTACACAAATAGCCTGAAGGTAATTTTATACACAATATTTTTAATAATTTTGTGCATGAAACAAAATTTGTGTACAATGAAACATCAAAAAGCAAAGGTGACTCTATCCCAGCCACCCATGTGGACAATTTGGGATTTTGGAGCATTTCAGATTTTGGGATAAGGAATACTCAACCTGCAATACTTTATAGTATACTAACCAGCTTTATGCGTATCATTAGAGATTCTGGGTTTCTATTGTGCTTTTTGGATAACTAGGAACAGATTATTACACATTACCTAAGATTCTGGATCTCCCTTCTGCTAGACTCATCTGCCAACTGCATAGTGGATAGCTTCTCTTCATACTGATCCTTTTCGGATTGCCTCTGAGCATCTTGTTCTACTTTTACTTTCTCCAGTTCAGCCAATTTAGTCTCAAGTTCTAATCTGAAACAAGTTTTCAATTGTTAACCATACTGATATGAAAATTTTTAATACCCCAGACACCCACCCAACCCTAAAAACCCTACCAGTGCCACATTAAAACATGTATATCTTGCTCCTGTACTAAGAGAACACGTCATCTACTTGGGTGACATAACTGTAGAAATCTTGTGGTTCCCCCCCCCCCCGCCCCGCAGAAACCACAACATTCCACCAATTAATAACATAGCAAGAAACAACACAGGAACTTTCTTCAGTACAAAAAAGTGATTTCAAGAAAAGTATTATATATAAATTGTCACTAGCAATTTCATAACTGGGACTGAATGCACAATTCATACAACTATAAGGAAGGAGTCTGCTACAGTTTTTAACCCTTTTAAAAACCTAGGAAAGGAAACCAAAGATGTGCTCACTTTTCCTCCTGCAAAATTGCAAGTTTCTGGAATTCTTCTTCTTTTGCAGCATGTACTTTACGTATTAATTCACGATCCTTTTCTGCAGATAGGACTTTGTGCCGCTCGAGTGTTGTCTTAAGTATTTCATTATCTGAGCGTAATCCTGTATATATACGTTTTAAAAGTTACTATCCAGAATTCAAAACTATATTGTACATGTAAATTAACTGAAAATCCTTAGACATAGATTAAGAAAACAGAACCTATGGCTCATTCGTATAGCCCACTCTTTATTGTCTAAAACTCACCTTTGGCTGCAACTTCTTCAGCCATTTCTTTCAAAATAGCTTTGGAGGATTCTTGTGACCATTAGTAGGTAATCAAGTTAATAAGTCTAGAATCTGGTTCAGGCAAAATCAAGAATCTAACATTTTAATCATATACATATACGCATTACTCAGAAGTATTCAGTGATGCTTATTCTCAAGTAACTATATACTTATGATTGCAGCCTAGTTCCCTTTGGTTTCAGAGGGAAAAAATAAGTTTTTGTTTAACTTTATCCTGTGGAAAATCATTTTAACTTGGACTGGGTTGCATTATGTACAAAATGGGTAAAAAAAATTAGACACATCAGTCCTGGAAATATCTGTACAAGTTCATATATCTGAATTTCTTCAAGCATAAATGTTCTTGCACAGATAATTATAACATCTGTCCTTCCCCATTTGTGAATGAGGGTGGTAAGGCTATATAGACAAAAACCATGGCAATTTATTGAATGCAAAGCATTAAAATAAAGTTTCCCAGAAACATAATGGAAAAAATCCTTCCTCTGCTGCTTCTACCAGACACTATTGCTGCACAGCAGCACTTTATTAGACTATACTTGATACTATTGCAATTTTAACAAATCATGATGGAATAAATTGTTACCATCCATTTCACTTTGAATCTTGTTTCTTTCTCTTTCTATCTCACTCCTTGATCTCGCTGATTCCAACTTGATGTTTGTTACTTCTAACTTGTGTGAATGTTTAAGTTCTTCAACCTATAGAAAGCAAAGAGGTACCAATTTTCAGTTTTATCAAATGTAGATTTTTAGGAACACTTTCCACCTTCTTTTAGAGACAGGATTCTCAAAAGCATTTTTCTGCTTCTCTGGGAATAGTCCCCCAATCAGACGTATTGGGGACATCAGACATCCCCATAATGACCCTGCATAGATATCCTTTGAGAATCCTTATGTAAATTTAAATTAGAACATGGCCAGTGTGCAACTGATATGAATGAAAATCACCATAAGCCAAGAATCAAGACACATGTGTCCCTGGGTCAAAAATTCCAAACTTCACAAGCTACCACCTTATATGTATAACTTCTTGTCTGAAATAGGGTTTTCTTGAGTGCGTACACATAAACACACACATGCAAGCCAGACTTATGGAAATCATGTTTGCTGGGGCTGTCTGACTGTATTCATTTAGCTTAAGCATCCAAACCAGTGACAGTTTCAGCCCATCAGCTTCACTTCTGTTAAGGCAAATATTATGTAACTTTCATTTCAACAACTAATTACTTTCAATTATGAGCACTGCTAGAGCCTGTGCTTACTCCATTCCAGTAAGTCAAGCTGTACTGTACATTAGTTACAATCAAACATTACTATACTGAATAACCATAAAGGTGATAATGCTTAAGCCTGTACTAAGAGATGTAGCATTTCAGAAGTCTAATTGTAAGTGCACTTTTAAATATAAAAACAAATGTACCCAGTTTGTAGTGGTTTCCCCCCACTCTGTTTACTCATTCTGCAAGACAATCTGTCACTTCAACTACCCAAGTGTTCATGCTAGAAAAATGCTAGTTTTAACTACACTATTAAATCATCAGCCCAGTATTATGGCAGCTGCTGCCACCATCTATCTTCTTTTGTCACTCTGCTAACTTTGGAAAAGAAATGCTGCCTTACAAATCCAACAGTCTGAAACTAAAGGCAGTCATCTGCCCACTTCACAAAAACCACTGCTTTTCAATGGAAAATCAAAACACTAAAGATAATTATTGCCTGAACTGAAACACAGTGTCGTTTAGGGTTTTCCAGTACAGTAATTACAGGGTCGGTGAGAATTAAGTAGGAAGAGAAAAGCTTTTGTACCCCATTTGCAACGTCAAATGTAATCACAACCTGCTAGTATGTGAAAGCTGCAAAAAAGTTCAGAATGACAGTTTTTGATTAAGTAACTACAGTAGCATTTTGGGTGTTTCTTTTTAAAGAAGCAGCTACATCTAGAATTTGTTTAATACATCATTTATGCAAGACTGACCTTCTCCTTCATATTCTGCTAATTGTCATCGATAGTCTTTGCATGTATAAAAACATACTTTGAACAATGTTGGTTTCTACATGATCAGGATCATCTGTGTAACATTTTTAGTGGTCAAATATTAGCATCTTTACAAGATGAAGAGGTACCTGGTATGCCCTGACATCCCTCTATTGTGGTTCCTCAGGCAGTATCCATCTCCTCCTTCCTAGTCTGCACAGTATTTCAGGGCATGGTATGCATCAGGACCTTTTTGTGTTTCAGATCATTCTTCCTACAAGGGCCCTGTCTTGCTAAGAGTCCCACACAACCTTGTTATTTCTCAGCACTCTATTAAACTTTGGTTGCACAGGGAACAGATAGTAATTTGAGGTTTGTCTGTTTTAAGTAAATGCCATGCTGAGATGGAGATGGGAATACAAATGATATTCTCAAATTAATAAGGGTAGGTTTGATCATTTTCTTAACCTTTACAAACAAGTTTTATATTTTTATACTGATATATATTACGGTACATATTCATAAAACTGTTAACATCATATTCCAATTTCCACAATAATATTTCTAATGTATTATTTAAACCATTGTATTTTATTAAAAAAACATTGAATATGATCTTTTCATATTGCTTCATGAAACAGTACAGGCTCCTTGTAATTAGCATGCTCTGTCATGAGAAGGATGGATGTCTAGCTTCTTGTACTTTGAACAAATATCTAGATCAGTAATGTTACTGTTATAGAATGAAAGTTTTATTATCATTTGTACAATCTCCAACGGTCTTTCTGTGGTTACCCAATTGTTCTGTTTTACATTGCTCAGTTACATACTGGTAAAACACTTCCAGAAAAAAATTAGGTTCAGTCCTTACTCATTTACTACAAGATAAACAGGGATTACTTTCATATATATTTAGGATCATGGCATCAAAAACCGTAAAGTCGCGATTCTAAGTTATATGGACTAATTCCATTTGCTGTTCTGTACCCAGTTGTTTTTATCTCTATACAGGATATGATGGCACTTGTACCTCTGAAAATCATGGTTTTTCTCTTTCTTTTTTCTCTGTTGTAACAAATAATTTCCACTTTATCTTGTTGTTTTCCCCCAAAGATGTAGTAAACAGAATGAAAAGAGGAACAATCTCTTTAAGTTATTTACAGGGCTAGGAATGGAAATTCCCTGTTCTAGCACAAGAAATTATTAAGAAATTCAGATTTAAAACAAGTATTTCAAACACATTTCCTGTGTAGATGACACCTGGGATTTTTCTTCACCTGGATATTAGTGCTGCTGATCTCTATTCTGCTAAATATTACATTTAAACACAACACAAAAAGTTACAAAATTTAGCAAGTTGACATATAAAACACAATATGAAATACGAAAATTTTACACATACACACAAGGTACTATTTTGCAGTGTAACAGCCTCTGATCCTAAGTCTATGACACCTTGCTTTTACTTATATTTTTCTACATGGTCAGGGTTGGATCTAGTCTAGGACAGTCTCACTTAATTCCTATTGAAATGAATGGGACTTAAGTTGTGGCTAAATTTTCACATGAATTTCAATGCAAGCAACCTGCAAGAACTCTGTGCAGCAGCTGAAATGTGGGTCTGTAAGGATTCCTCTTATTCCCTATGCTAATCATTGGTATGAAGCTGCTGGGTGAAGTCACCAGCGGATGTGGAATTAGGTGCTGATGCTACTCAACTGTATTTCTGCTTCTCCTTAGATTCAGGTGATACTGCACAAGCAATGAAGCTGGAATCAGTAATTGGCTGCTTGATGCCCAATGAACTGAACTGACACAAGATGGGGGCCCTGTGTGTACGTGGTTTTTGTGGGGGGAGGGGAGACAAAAACAACCGGGGACACATGTGGCCACTCTGGCCTTATAATAATTTGGTTTGAAAAGATATCAAAATACAATACAAACACACTAAAACCTACATCTATGATCTCTTCAATCATCATCCAGGATGCTTAGGATATAAAGAACCACCTATAATCTCTCTCTCTGAAGAGAAACGAAAACGCAGAAAGAATGGCAACCCGGAAACATCACCCGAGGAGACCTTCTGCTGTGCTTTCTGCAACTGGACATGTTTATCTCGGATTGGCCTTTTTAGTCATCAACACGCTTGCAAAAAATGCAGGATGAGTCCTTCCTGAAGCTTCGTTTGTGAAGAAAAGCCAGAGAGAGAGAGAGAGACAAGGTCATTCTGAATCCTGTTCTTGTCCTTTGGAGTATTAGCTACATCTCCTAATTTAGTGTCATCTGCAAATTTGATAAGCATGCCTTCTATTCCATCACCTGGGTCATTTATAAAGATGTTAAACAATACCGCGCCTAGTCACTTCTCTCCAGGATGAAGAGCAAGATCCTGCTGGAGAGCATCTGCACATCTTTCCAGCCTGGAAAAAGTGAGGTTTGATGTCTTATGCTGTAAACCTCTTTAAAACTGGTAGTGGGTTAAGTAAAACTGCTAAGTTTGTGGCTACTTCAGCTCCATCTGAATGCATCCCTCTGGTGTCCAATGTTTCCCTATGGAAGTAGGTCTCCCCACTTAGATCAGTCTCAATTTACATCACATATCCAGGAATGCAACCCCAATGTAAATTAAGACCCACCTCTATATGAATGACTGAAACAAAAGCAAAAAAAAAAGCTTTCTTTTCAGGCTGAATGACCAGAAAAGTGCAGAAAATGTGTGGATTGTAAAGTGGGAACTGATTCAAAATGGGCTTGACCACTCCATCTTGCTTATCATTTAATGCTGAGTTTTTCCAGGATCAAGTTTTGTTGCTGTCACTGTAGGAGTAAAGACAATCTTAATCCCAGCAATTATTCTTGTAAAATTCCTAGTTCATTGCTGCAGTCTTATTGTCTTCCACCTACAAGTAATATTATAAGAGCTCTACCTTTGTTATAATAGGAAGGGCCTATCACTCAGTGGCAGTCTATTTCACATACATATAGACTTTTGCCTAAGAACTGAGAGCCAATGTAGACATGATAAGCCTGCTCCTAGACATTATTTACTTCAGATTACAGGTATAGTTCACATGCCTGAGTGCTTTCCATCCATGTATTCGCCATCTTAAAAAACAAAACATGTCAAGGGTTGCTTAAAACCCTTTCCCCTGACATCTTATTCTTTTATACAAAGGAAAGGACATGGGTATGGGGGGTCAGCCTATCATGCCATCATCTGCTGTCACAAATTGGGACAACCCAAAAACCCTTTAGACAGTCCAGGAACTAATCAACCAGTGTCCACGACACAGCACAAAGCAGTTTATCTTGCTCATTATAAAAACAGCTATTAACTGTGACTTGCAGGTGTCATTATTGCTATACCAAAGAACGCCAAAGAACTAAATGGTTGGCATATTTTCATGAAAAATCCAAGAAAAGTACAGATATGGCTTTTCAAATACTAAATTATGAAAAGAGGAAAGGTAAGAATAGAATATAATTTGTTTCCAAAGATACAGTTAACAATAATGTTTCCTATGTCTCAGAAAATATGGTCTACACATTATAAAAAACTTACTTTAGTAGTCAAGCCATTGATCTCTCGTTCAGCTTTATGCAGCTTGCCTGTTAAAACTGTATTTTCCTCATTGCTCATCTGCAATTCCTTTTCAACACGCTCAAGAAGCAGCTTAACAGATTGTTTTTCTGCCTTAAAAATTAAGAAAGGGAATTTTATATTGAGGAATATATTGCTTGAAGAATGACTTTTGAACTATAATCCTAGTTCTGTTTGTTTATTTATTTTTATTTAGCACAAAAGGGCTGATATCAATAGCATGTTCTTCAATAGGTATCTTTGGGATGGCAAGCTCATTGACATTTTTAGACTCAAATCTAGTTGGAGTCTTCTGGTACCATCAGATATTAAAATTTCCCATTAATACATTTTAGACTGAAAGCTTCATTGGAAACATATACACTCACTCTGCTTGTTGTAAAGATAGCAAAAATCTATTGCTCAAGATCTCCTATTTATAAGACAAAACACAGACACTTATATCACCACTTTGACAATGTGATGAATGAATGCTTATCATTTTGAAAGCAAAACAGGGCCACAAAGGAAAAAGTGGGTAGAGAATAACATCTACAGTTGTCCCTTCACATTCGCTGGGGTTAGGGGTGGAGCACCACCATGAAAGTGAAATAAACGTGAATAAGTTAAGCCACCTCCCCCAACATACATACTATATTACAGTATTGTAGACTCCTCTCCCGCCAACTGGATTGCTGATATGTGCCACTGCGGTAGCAACACCCGCCCCTGGGCACACAAACCATGCCTCTCACCCACACTCACCTCCCTGCCAGCTCTCCTTCCCTCTGCCCTGCCAACAACACAACTCCAGCTTGCTTTCTTACCTTGCACCAAAACAGTCCGGCCCGTTTAAAACAGTAAGGCCACTCCTTTCCCAAACTGAAGCTAAAAGTTGCAACTGTAACAACACCCACCCCCAGCATGCATATATCACGCCCCTCACCCACACTCGCCTCCCCCCGCAACTCTCCCTCCTTCTGCCCTGCCAACAACACAACCTTACTGAGTGTTTTAAACGGGCAGTGCTGTTTTAGTGCTAGGTAAGAAAGCAAGCTGGAGTGTTTTGTTGCCAGGACAGGAGGAGAGGGGAGGAGGAGGAGGAGGAGGAGGGTGGGGTCTTGGAATCTGAGCTAGTTGAGCAACATCTACAAACTGTGAATACGCAAAACCGTGAATGTGAAGCACGCAATGTGAAGGGCCAACTGTACATGCACAGAAAACTGCCAATTATGCAGAGTCTGAAGATTAAAATAATGCAAAAAAATTGAGATCCAACAAGACACAGGCATAGTTTGCATGCAATATTAATTTATAGTTTAGTACTAGGTATATGGGTCTTGGGTTCAAATTCTCCCTCATCCTTCCCAGGTACCAAGACTAGAAATCTTGCTTCCACTGTCAACTAATCAGTTATTCGTTATGTGTAAAGTAAAACTGCTGCATTAAAGATGGTTTAATATAAAACAAGAGATGACAAAAAAGTTGAAAATGAAATCAAACACTTCTGATCCCCTACTCACAGCCATACTGGAGGAAGAAATAAGGAAGCATATAAATCCAAAGCTTGCTCAGGTTTGTTCCAAATCTGCTAAACTATATTCTATGTAACATAACATCCAAATGCAGCCTCAGAATATTAGGATGAGACAGCTGAAAATAACCACCTTTGCATAAAAAGAAGGGATACAAGGAAAAACGAACGGGTCTGCTCAGCCAAAGACCTTACTGTATGTACATGAGAAATAAGTTTTTTAAAAAACACTATTCCATGGCACTATCTAGGGATAGCTCAGTTTCCCATCCTTTCCCCTCTGCCCACTATAAAACTATACTATAAAATGCACAAGTTGGAACTGTCAGTCTTGATATACAGCAAAAAAAGGAGAAGGTCTCCTTGCATCCCCTTTTCCTTCCTGTACCTCTGACTCTACCTGCCAAATATGAATAGGATGGCAAGGTTTCTGTTCCCCGCTGTCTGGGGCTCTGAACAGAAGCAGGACTCCTACAGGTGTGCTGATATATGGTTCAACACCAATTTGTCCTCCCCCAGCAAATTTGCATGGTTGAGATCCTATCAGTTGGGAATTAAATCCCAGCCACTCAAAAATATGGAAGAAGTTTCTACACATTTAGATGTCTCTCTAGCTTGGAGCATGCAACTTGTATCCCTCCAACTGGTTTTTATGTGTGTGTGTTTTTGCTGGGGGGGGGGAGGAGAGAATCCACTATCATGTCATGCTGGCTAGGACTGATGAGAGTTTTAGCTTAACATTTAGAAGGCCACATACTGTCTAACCTTACCCTAAATATAAAAGAAGTAAAAAGGAGACCAGAGCAGTCAGTGCTACTGGAAGGGAAAGGAGAAAAGAGGGAGGTGGGAGAAGCATTCTTTTTCTCTTGTATTCTCCTTAAATATCCTTTCCCCTTGCACCAAATAGTCGAAACAGCACTGTAACACATTACTGCCAATTCCACTTGTAGAATTCTTACTGTTTTATACTTTACGATACAAAGCAAGATATATATTTATCATTTCAAGAGAGATGTTTGCTTATTAGAGTACTGGAAATACAAAATCTCTCACTTCCAGTTTAAATCATATGCATTAATAACTTTATCAACATAATTCTACACTATATATGATTATTGTCAGTAATATCATGACTCAAAATAATATTCTAAATAATTAGTGAAGGTACATTTTCAAAGCTACTTTGTTAGGAACAAATCTAATCTGCAATGAAGGGAGAGAAAACATTAATTAAGCAGAGACAATCAAGTATGAGCCAATTCCTCAATAGCTTGTTCAGGTCAATGGAGAGATTATTCATATTCATACACATAGGAGTGTATTCTTTTCTTATTCCCTGAGGACTTAATTTCTTACCTCCAGAGATCTTATTGTTCCTTGCATCTCAGCTAGCTGTCGCACCTGCAATCTCTGCACATTGTCTGCTTGGACACCAGAATTCTCTCTTTGGGCTCTAATTTCGGCTACTTCAGCTTCTAACCCCTTTAGTTTCTGTAGCAGCTGGGTCTTCTCTCTTAACAGTGCTTCCACACGCTTGTTATCTCTTGTAGGATCAACACTAAGTAGCTGATTACGCAATTCTTCTTTATCTTTATCCAATCTTGCTATCTGTAAGTAGTTGGAACATAAAACACTATGGATCCAGTCCAGCTGGAGACTGATCACAGTTCTCAAGTATGGAGAAATCCCACAGGACTCAATGCAGTTCCTTTTCTCCTCCCAACTTCCATAAACTCAGAAATTGCAAGGATTCCTCACCACTGACATTGATGGCTCCTGCTCCTTACTACTACAACATCGTGTTTACCCCACTCCCATCCAACCACACAGGGCTTTCAAACTTCAGAGGACAATTAGCCGGCATAGAGTACAGAGACTGAAGGTAGGAGGGAAAGATGGAAGTCACACGTGGCTCTCTCATTCTGTGGACTGGAGGAATGAGAATCCGCTACACACAAGGCAATGCATGAGCACTCTGATTCAATCAGACCATACATGCTATATTGCTAAAGCAACTGATCAGAAACAAAAACTATTAAGTACACCCTGAAACCTTAGCGAACTGTCATAAAAATTGTTAAATGTTTTGGTTCCAAAATGAAAGTGCTACGTTGTTTTGTCAGCCTCTTTCTGACACTGAATATAAAAAGGAAATGACAACAATAAAATGTCCTTTGTCAGATTTAAAACAAATTTTCAGTTAGGAAAATATGTCAATACATTTTTAAAACAAAATAATTTCACTCTATTATGAAAACCAGTAAAATAAAATAATCATTTACATATTTCAAGAGCATGAGTGCACTGAAGGTTAATGTATTGTGCATAACTTACCTGTTAGCCTACTATAAACACCATGGCTCCGTTCTGAGTAAACATACACACAGAATCACACAGTAATCTGAATATACTGGTTGCTGTTTTTCTGTTTCTTAGAGAGTTCATAAACTCCTAAGATCCTGAATTATGGTATTTCAGATATCATTCGATTCAAAGCTATTTTAACTTATTTAATTTAAAACTTTATATTTAAATAAAATTAAAATACTTCTGTTAGGAATTACCTCAGATTCATATTTTAATTTGTTCTCTTCTAAAATACGAGCATGTTCTTCTCTCTGATGCTCAAACTCTGATTTGAGGAAAGTATATTCATATCGAAGTTTGTTATATTCTGTTCTATATTTTTCCACTTCCTAAATTTAAAAAAAAAACACATGGGTGAATGAACAGAAGAGGAACAGAAGTAGGTAAAGAATATTAAAACATTCCCCTAAACAAATGGGCAAATTAAATGTTTAGGGTGCAAATTAAAAACAGTCATGAATTGTTTTTATTGGTATTACTGGGATCCCCATCATCATCCTACCATTGCTCAGGTATGGATGACTTCAGCATGTCATTACAGTCATTCTTTTTGAAAGTATCCAAGCTCTGCATTATATAAGTATTCCAATACTATTGAATGGCTACCTCTAGCAACCCATTGGGAAGGCTAAGGAGCAGATGAGTGGGGATGAGTGAGCTCACATGCCAAGAAAATTCTATCCCTTCCCTCAATGCAGATTTGCCCCAGCTTCTCTAACTCCTATGAGATAAAAGCCCTTTAGCAGTGTAGGATCCTAAGCTGTCATTTAGCAGTGCAGGATCCTAGGGTGAGCCCTTGTGTCAGCCCACAGGAATCACTGCATCACTATATAAAGTATCAACATCAAGACAATATACAATAACAGCAAGACAGCATGTGTTCCATTTAAGCACCACATTTCAAAGAGAGTACTGACAAATTAAAAGGGCAGTTAATAAATCACAAAAGCAATTCACATAAGGAGGAGCTGAAGAACTCATTATGTTTAGGGTTTTTTTAAACAAATTATTACACTGCAAGTCTGGACAGATATCTGTCATTTTATGAAAGAATGTGTTTCTACTTACTTCATCCAGCTTTCGAAAGCGTTCTCTCATAGGTGTTTCTAAGTCTTGTTGTATTTGTGCTTTCAACAATTCAAGCTTCTGTGGAGTTATAACCTAAATGTCAACAGAAAAAATACAAAGTAACTGAACAGCAGCTGCAACAAAGAATATGCATTAGGGAATAGACAACACTTACCTTATGTATTCTGCCGTTACTAAATAAAAACTCCATTACAATCTAATTACATTACATGAAGCACTGAAACTGGTAACGAACAAACAAAGGAAGACAAAGTTCTCCTTTGAACCACTGACTAGACAATAAGGTTCTTTTTACTGAGTAACTGCTAAATTAGTTAGAGCAAAAGGAAGTTACTAAAACAACAATCCTGAACACACTTGTATGGGAGTAAGTCCTGCTAAACTGGTGAGGCTCACTTTTCAGCAAATGTTAGACTGCAGATCCACTGGATTGTACTGGACAATTCCTACCACAAAGGCTGATTTTGACAGTATATGAAAAGTTGTTCACAACATTAAACTGTCTGCATGAAGAAAAATCAGTGCTGAGAGCTAGCATGCTGAACTAGAAATGGGGATACTCTGATTCAAATCCTTGTTCAGACATGCTGACTAACTTTGGACAGTCATTCTCTCTCAAACTGATCTATCTCATTGGACACTGTGAGAATAAAATGCAGCAAGTGGTAAGAGAGAACCATATAGCTGCTGTGATATTCTTGGAGAAAGGACAGGATAAAAATATTAATAATACAGTAGCACCCCTGCATTTGCGGGAGATTGGTTTTGGGCCCTCCCACAGATGCTGAATTCTGCGGATAATAGCAAACGGCATCCCAGGGGCCATCCCAGGGGCCATCCCAGGGAAAGGGGAGCCGAGATCATTTCCCTTCACCCCCGTATTGCCATTTCCACCCCGGGGGCAAAGGGAGGAGGAAAGGAGATGTCTCCTCCTCTCCCTTTGCCCCCGCGTCGGCATTTTGGCCCACATCTCCATTTCTCTCCTCCTCCCCCGTCCACCCTTCCCACTGTTGCCATCCACAGATAACTGAATCCACAGGTGGCAAATCAGCAGATGTGGGGGTGCTACTGTATCCTCAAATTTAAGATGGGGAAATGAATGTTAAAACAAAGGAAATGTTTACAAAGGAATGTGATACCATTCCTCTTTAGAGTCCAAAAAAGGAGTATGCATCTAATAATTTAAAGTGGCATAAGACAAACAAAAAAATGGAAAAACTTCTCAAAGCTTTGTTTTTTCATAGCCTACCACAACTGTTATTTACCTGGGCACAGAAAGGGAGTCTGTCATCAACAGCATCAGAATACCTGAAGCACTTTTCTAGGAAGCATATAATTCTTGTCTGATTTAATCTCTCTCTCTCTCTCTCCACACTTATCGAAAAATATTAAGATGAAGAAAATCAGCTGATGGACCAACTCTTCCCTGTAGCCCATGTTAACAAGAACCCATGAAACTAGTTTCACGAGGCCAACTGCAGCTAAGTTTTCTTTTGAAATAACAATCCACCATGCTTAAGGATAAGTTGCTTTTGATTGGGTTCATTTAAAACAAGTTTGTAATACAGTCGGGCATATCTGTATTACAGAACCAATATCCACAGAATCAATATCCACAGTTTCAGTTACCCGCAGGACACAAAAAGAGGAAGACATACCATAGAATCTTCCTAGAAAATGCCTAGAAAGGCATCCTCTCTAGACAATTTCTAGGTCCTCCAAGGCAACTTTATGGTATTTTAAACCAGAAGTCCCATTATTTTCAATGCCATTTGCTGTTATCTGCGATAAGTCCAGGAACCGAACCCCGTAATATGGGGGTCTGACTGTATAGTGTGGAAACTCTATGTCCAAAGAAAAAGTGACAAATGTACATTGACTTCAGCCCACACTCCTGCATGAGCCTAAGCAGTTCTTTAGATATTAGGTGGATGGTAATAACAAGTCCAGGGACAACTGAAAATGACAAAATGTAGGCTAAAATGTAACAGTAGATATTGCATGACACACTAATGCAAAATTCTGATATTCACAAAACCATGTTGAAAGCATCACCTGCATTTTTAATTCTTCTATTTCTCTAGTTTTGCCCAATAGTTCCTCTCTGAGTTCAGCAAGCAGCAATTGAAATTTTTCATGAACAGATTGTTTTTCATGCAACAGCTGTTTGAGCTCATTTTGTGATTTTGTATATTCATCCAGTAGCCTGAAAAAACACACAACACATTTTGTTTTGTTTTCTACTACAATGCATCAATCTTCAGAGTACCTGTCTATATAATACTATCTGCACGTGTCCTTTGCAAAGTATGAGAGAGGATAGGCCCCTACGGCCAATGACTTATAAACCATAAATCAACATAGTGAAGATAATAGACGAAAGAGAGGCAAAATGGGAAAAGTATGGCAACTGGGAAATTATTGAAGTAAGACATGAGGCTATGGTACTATCAGAGTGGCAGGTTTAATGTTTGCTCTCTGCTAATAAATATCTTCAAATTGAGAAAACAAGGAAAATAATATCCAAAAACATAATTCCAACTGATACTCCCAACTAGAGTGGGCCCACTGGATCAACTGCTAAATGATAAGTTAGTATTTAAATCTCAATTAATTAATAGATCCACTCTAGTTGGGACTTATGCAAATCTGACTATTTTCACCAAGGGAGAGGAAATCACTGCCTGAAAGCTTACATGGTAAACTGGAACACCACTTGTCCTAATACTGTATTGAGAATTATTGCAACCAAGTTACTTACACAGCTAATTTGTTTTCAGTACTGATGGTGTTTCATTACTGAAATATAACAACAGCATGGGAAAACCTTTCTTGGCTTTTTTACTCAAACTGAAAAAGAAAAGAACGAACCATACTATACCTTGTATGTTCTGCTTTCAATGTTTGGTAATTAGTTTTATGATGTTCACACCGTATTCTTTCATCAATTAACAATTTTTGCACTTCTGCCTGTGAGCTAGCAACATCAGCATTTCCACCCACTTGAGAAAGAACATTTGGCAAGGTATCCATTCTGATTGAATGTTAATAAGATGACAATCCGGCAAAAATGCTGTCAACACAAGCCTGCCACCATTATGGAGACTGCCTTCCCTTTCATGGGCATCCCTAGAGGCCAAATCACCTGTACAAACAAAAAAGCACCCAATTAGTAGTAAGTGTATTCATGGTTTAAAATGCTCTTCTTTGAACCTGTGTTGAAGCATTTCATGATTTCTTTGGCAAAGCTTACAACTTTGCTACAATTATACTTTTAATTGGTTTTCATTCTCAAAACCATATCATTAAACCAAATACGTATACTTGTGACAGCATTGCACGTAACTCCCTATTATAATAATAATAAATAATAATAAAATTTATTTATACCCCGCCCCTCTGTTAAAACAATCGGGGCGGCTTACAAAATTTAAAATACAATACAAATAAAATCCCTAAACACCCCCACTCCCACCCTCCCCCATAAAAAAACATTAAACAAATATAAATTAAAACAACTAATCTAAAATCACATTTAAAACTATAAATACAATAAAATATAATAAATGGCCAGCAGCCTAGAAGAGGCCAGGATCCCCTGAGGCCGGGATCTAATTAGGAAAGGCCTGCCGAAAGAGATCCGTCTTTAGTGCTTTTTTAAAGCCACTCAGGCTTGTTATCTGACGGATCTCATTCGGCAGGTCATTCCACAATTTGGGGGCGATTACCGAAAAGGCCCTCTGGGAGGTTGCAGACAGCCTAGATTTTTGTGACTGAAGCAAATTCCTCCCAGAGGACCGGAGTGCGCGGGGAGGATTGTATGGGAGGAGGCGGTTCCGGAGATAAGTTGGACCCAAGCTATTATCTGGACTTTTTTTTTTTTTTGGTACTACATTGCTGAAAGTCCCTTTGGGTCCTAAAGATCTGCTCCTCTAGGACAGTGTTTACTTTGAAGCTCTGTGTGAAAGCTAGTCAAACTGTCCCACATCTTGATTAAAATGCATCCTATATAATGATAAGAGCAACAGCCACCATGATACTCTACATCTGCTGGAATTCTTGATACAACATTCCTTACCGTTATTAGCTCTGGAACTAAACTATCAATAGCAGCAGCAGAGTACCACAGCTTACTGTACAGGTTGACCCCCACATCTATGGGGAATACATTCCAAGACACACGCGCACACACACACACACACACACACGTGGATACCTGAAAGAGTGGATGATAGGGAACCCTATTATTTTCAACAAGACGAATGCCAGAAGTTGACTATAGAATCACATTGGAGGACTTAGATATGCCTAGAAAGAACATATTTTTTCAGATGTGCGTAATCCATGGATGCACAGGTTGATCTGTATTATAAACATGCTTCCCCTTCATCATGTAATGCTTAAACTTGTCTGGAGCAAGGAAAAAAAAATCACTTTAAACGCCAATAAGGTCTCAGGCTTTCTCACAATATAAGCTCCTCTTGAATGCTGTTTTAAAACAAATTGTATTCCACTTTATGAAGACTTTTATCATGAAAAATACTATTCAGTAATAATTTTTTAAGTCAAGCATTCTGTCAAACAAATAAACAACACTGCCACCTAGTGCTCTGAGCATGTATGTGTATGTATGTGCCTTCAAGTTAGCTGTCAAGCTTATGACAACCCCATGAATTTCACAGGGTTTTCAGCGGAAAAAAAAATCCAGGTCTGCAACTAAAACTTTAAGAATCTTTAAATTCTTTAACTGCAACAATGTGTTGGAATAGCCATTAAATAAGCATTTCAACCTCAACAATTGTTGTTTTATTTTATTTATTTAATGTGATTACTGGTTTTTAAATTGCTTTTATAACTTAGTATTTTTCCTAACGTTTATCATTATTAGCAGCCTTGTTTGGTTAAGAGAAAAATCATATATAATGAAAAAAATGCTTGAATTATACTGACATCTTATGGGAAGTTTCCAAACACTTAAAAAAAAGGGGGGGGGGATTCTAGACATCTCCAACCGAATTCCTCCAATTGAAAACATAATAATTATAGGTGTTGTAATCCACATGTGTGGGGGTCTGTAGGAGACCCACTCATGATGCCAAATTTATTATATTAATTGGGGGAATTATAATAGCTCAAATGAATGGCTGCAAGAGATAGGGTAATTTGCAGGATCTTTACACCTATGTATATCAGTACTAAGCACCGAGACTCTTGGTTAAAGTAAAATAAAATGTTTTTTATTGAAAAATAATAAAGAAACATTCACACACACATGCTCACAAGATCCATAGAAGGCTAACAAAGAGTTAAGGTAGAAAGGTTGGATAGAGGAATAGCTTTGGGGAGTATGGGCGATAACCACCAGTCATGAAGAGAAGACTTTCACACAGCAGAGAAGACTCAGACTTGGAGCTGAGGGTGGTATGGCAATTTGACAGAATGACGGTGTCCAACTATAGCACACTTTGCTACTGTTTAGGGACTAATATTTATACCCAATTTCATGTACTGAAGGAGTGTTTGAGCATTAAAAAATGCTTGGGTTTCCCACTATTAAACAATGGAAACCGTGACTTTGTTGATTGTCGCTAATGGCTGAAATATTTGAACTGATGGATTTATGACAACCTTCATATTATGGGATAGGAAAGGTGCAAGGAGAGGTGTTCTAATGTGCTGAAGAGGGGAATAGCACATACCTTGGTGATGGCTTTGCTTACTGAGGGCTCTGCTTAATCCTACCTTGGGTGGTCTGTTGGTATTTTTCCACAACATCTTCATTTAGCTCCTGGTGACCTCCACCTGACCTCACCTTTGGTCCACTCTTGTCTATTTAGACATTGTGAAGTGTCTAATTGTTGCCAATTATGAAATATTATAGGGAGGGGGTGTAAGGTGTGGTAACAGTGTTTTGTAGGAATGTAGAATGATAATCAGCATGCATCTTTCCTCATGCAAATACCCTTTATAGCAGAGATTTTCTGGAAAGGTGTTGCTTCATATTCCATCTAATGGGAGTAGGAGCAATTCCCCAAATCCTGTTGTTAGTCCCAATGAGAGTAGCACCACTGAATGAGTGAATGAAAACATTTATACAAATTTCATTGATTCAATATATTTACTCTGGTTGGTACTAACAAGTGGATCGAGCCATTGTCTTTGTTATTGCACTATGTAACCACCACCACCCCAACACACATAGAGGGCCTTAGTCCAGTTTTACACGAAGAGTGAAAAACCATACACCCTAACACACTTCAGACATATTCACTATGCTAGTGTGCTGATGCCAATTTTAAGTAGCATTTTCATCTTAATATTTGAGTTGACACACATAAGGCACTCACAGCAAATGGATGTTTGTGTGTAAATTTTGAAAATACAGATTAGACAGTCTTTTATCTGAAAAGTTATCTATCTCCTGCAATTTGCTTTACAACAGTCTCACTAACAACTGACCAAAATGTTAGATTCTGCCCAGAGGACCATTTTTCATAAGAAATATTCAAAGATTAAATATAGTGAAACCATTTGTGCTTGTATGCCGCAATAAGACTGTTCGTTCTTATAAAAACAGGTAATTTAAAAGACCACCAACAAGCATACTACATTAGAACAACAACTTACAAAAAAATCTCCTGGCTCCTCCAAGTCTAACAAATTTAATATAACATAAGCTTTCATGCATGGAGCCAGTGTGACATAGTGGTTTGAGTGTTGGCCTAAAACTTTGGAGACCAAATTCAAATCCACACTCAGCCATGAAAACCCACTGGGTGACCTTGGACAAGTCACACACTCTCAGCCTCAGAAAACCACGTGATAGTTTCACCTTAGGGTTGCTATAAGTCGGAAATGACATGTACACACACAAACAACAGCCAGCTTTCATACACTCCTTCAGGAAAAACGAGGGTCTGTCAGTAAAAGCCTATGCCTCAAAAAAATCAGTGATGTGGTTTTGTTTTTGTTTTTTTGAAAAAGCAGAACAGGAAATTTCCGCCCAAAATCTTCTAGTGCTCTAAATCAAAGCTTCTTAAACTGTGGGCCACAACCCCATATGCGGTAGCATAACTGAATGTGGGGGGGGGGGTTGCAAAAAAATTGGCATATATTTTATATACCTATATACCTGGGGTCATGTAAAAAAATTTCAGGCAAAAAGGGGTCACGAGTGGAAAAAGTTTAAGAAGCCCTGCTCTAAACAATGTTATCTGGTTTAGCATATTTGATTTAAATTTTATATCCAAAGCTCTTTTTTTAGATTATTTTACTAGAAAAGTATAATAATGTAAAGAGAATCCCTTATATTTACAAAAAAACTTATACCTAAAAGAATAATATTTTAAAGGACACATACCTACAGAGAACTACTGCTAATATATCTTATATTAACAGTTTAGCTTTCTTTTACTGAAGCGTAACTGTAATGCCTTCAGGCTTCACCCACTCACTGTCTACACTATTTATGAACTCCATTTCAAGTTGAGAAAATCTGATTCAGTACAAGTAGTTGAATACAGTAGGACCCCTGCATCCGCTGATTCATTATCCACTGATTCAGTTATCTGCGGGACACAAAACAGCACACCAACCAGAGTCTTCCTAGAAAATGCCTAGAGAGGCATCTGCTCTAGGCATTTTCTAGGTCCTCCAAGGGAACTCTATGGTATTTTAAACCGGAAGTCCCATTATTTTCAATGATGTTCACTGTTATCAGCGGGTTTTTGTATCCACGCCCCCCCCCCCGAACCAATCCCCCACAGATATGGGGGTCCTGCTGTATTCAATTTCATTGAAGGATTTATTGCAGTACAACAACCTAGACAATTGTGGGTAAGTGTGTGGGTGTAAAGTGTAGAAAATTTCCCACAGAAAAAATATAGCATCAGAAAATATAGCATTTCGAGAAATGCTGCATTTTGGAAAGTTTTACACCCTACATCTCTGCAGTAAATCTAAAGCAGTGTGAATCTTAAATATAGCTACTAAGAAGCCACACTTTACTCTGTTGGTTTTACTCTCAGATAAGTGCACATACTATTGCAGCTTAGAATTTAAAATGCTACAGCATGGTATAGTGCAGCAGATGAGAATTTTTTTTAAAATGTGTATCCTGCCTTTCTGCCAGCATGGGATTCAAGGCAGCATACAACCTCTTAAAACATAATACAAGTAAAAAAAAATTAGCACAAAAGTTAAAACACAATCAAACCAGTTTGTTTTAAAAGGACATTTAAAATGTACAGTAATTGAAACAGAACACCCACACCCCCTTAAAAGCTCCTTCTGCTGCAACATATTAAAAATCAAACACCTCCCTAATTAAAAAGGTATTTTTACCTGCTAGCAGGATGACAACAGGGAGGGGATCAGCCAGACTTCTCGGGAAAGGGAGTCCCACAACTTTGGAACACCCACCAAGAAGGCTCTCTCCTGTGTCCTCAGCAACCATGCTTGTGATGGTGGTGGGACCAAGAGAAAGCCCTCCCCCACAGATCTTAAAGCTCAGGCAGGCTCATATTGGGAGATATTGGCTTTAAAGTCATAACCAGTACTTTGATTTATGCCCAGAAACGAATCAGTAGCCAGTGGAGCTATTTCAGCAAGAGCCCCTATAACCAACCCCAGAGAGCCAGTGGGCTTAATCTAGTTTACCAGGTTATCCAATCCAACCTGCAGAGATTTGAGTCAGGTAACTCCTTCTTCAACTCCTTTCTCACTTGCTGAGAAGAAAGCTGAAGCAGGATCTAGGGTTTGTCAGCCAGGTTTGTTGTCCACACTTTCCCTACATACAGAAGGGAGCAAAGTGCCATCAACTAGTACTTTGTGAGCCAGCTAGTCCTGGTATCAGCCATTTCCTGAGGTGGCCACCCTCACCATTCCTGTACAATGAAGACAAGGATGGAAAAGTGAAGCTGGGGAAGTGAAGGCAAGGATGGGGAAGCGAAGAGTGTGACTGGGTCCCCTGACGCCACCCAGCTCAAGGGGGAAGGTCAAGGAATGGATTCAATCAAAGTGGATTGGGCAGAAGATTCCAACCTGTCACCTCCAACTGGCTGTCCACCAGTGGCTAGTGTTGACTGGCTCTGGGAGGGCAGTGTTCAAATCATCAGCAATGAAACTTGCTGTGTGGCCTTGGCTCAGTCACGACCTCTCAGCTAAACCTACCTCCCAGGGCTGTTGTGTGGGTAAATTAGGAGGAGACTAATGTATACTGTCTTGAGGATCAGGATGGGTGGGTGGGAGGTGAAATATGATGTACCTAACTGGACCCGCCATACCATACACCGTTAAAAAAATTCCCCCCAAAAGACCTGGTAGACCTCACGCCCAGTTGTCCAGGTCCCATCACAGCGGAACAGAGGCATCTCATCGCCGCCAGTTGACTGCCTGGATGCTGTTGCAGTGGCGGCAGCAGCATCCCACTGCCACCAGTTGACTGCCTGGGTTCCCTCACAGCGGCAGCAGTGGCGTCCTGCCGCCGCCAGTTGACTGCCTTGGTCCCTTCGCAGCAGGAATAGAAACAATATTACTTATGACTTATATCATAAGTGGGAATTGTGCAGCCTTTAGACATGGGTGAACTGGAAAGGTCTGCAACCCTACTAACAGTTGTCCCTTGACATTCGCGGGGGTTAGGTTCCACGGACTCCCGCAAATGTCAAAAAACCGCGAATATTGATTGCGCTCCCCCACCCTCCCCAGGCCTTTACGGAGCCTTCCAAGGCTCTGTGAAGGCCTCCGCAGCCTCCCCCCACCCTCCCCAGGCCTTCACGGAGCCTTCCAAGGCTCCGTGAAGGCCTCCCCCCAACCTCCCCCATCCCTCCCCGGGGCCTTCGAAGGCTCCGTGAAGGCCTCCGCGGCCTCCCCCCTCCCTCCCCGGGGCCTTCACGGAGCCTTCGAAGGCTCCGTGAAGGCCTCCGCGGCCTCCCCCCACCCGCCCCAGGCCTTCACGGGGCCTCTGGAGGGTCTCCAAAGGCTCCGTGAACGCCTCCCCGGCCCTCCCCGCTCCTTCCCAGGGCTTTCAAGGGGCCTCCGGAGGCCCCTTTTCTCGGTTTTGGGGGGGGGGGGGCGGGGGGGCCCTCCCAAAACTGCGAATAATTAAAACTGCAAATGCTGAGTTCGCGAATGTGGAGGGGCAACTGTATAGCCAACACTGTAGCATATTGTTTGGTCGCTCACAGTATGCAGATTTGCCATGAATGGCAGGAGTGGATTGTGAGGTGGAGAAGGAATTTGCATGTGGGTGGTGATTGGCTGAGGGAGTGAAAGGAGCATCCAATCAGCACACTGAAAGAAGCAACATACCTAAGGCCATTGTGCATACCCAAGGGTTTTATAGATATAGATCTATAGAAGGAGACCTTCTGCTGTGCTTTCTGCAACCGGACTTGTTTATCTCAGATTGGCCTTTTTAGTCATCAGCGCGCTCGCAGAAAGCGCGGGATGAGTCCTTCCTGAATCTTTGTTTGCAAAGAAAAGCCAGAGATATAGATAAATGAGATCAGTTGTTAATGATTGTATAGAACTAGCATTAAGGTCAAGAGACTAACTTTATACTTAATGCTTATTTTGACCATATCATGTTCTACAGCTTTGTCACAAAAGTGTCAACATACAGAATATGTCCCTTAGAAAAGTCACTTGGAATTTATGAACACTCCAAGTGAATCCACTCCACCATCCTAGCATCCTTAGCTGGCATGTTTTCACATAAATGTCAAAGAGAATATAAGTAGGACCCCCGTATCCACAGGGGATTGGTTCCAGGCCCCACCGCGGATAACAAAAACCACGGACGATAGCGAACGCCATTGAAAATAATGGGACTTCTGATTTAAAATGCCATAGATTTGCCTTGGAGGACCTAGATAATGGCTAGAGCAGACACATTTTCCAGGAAGACTCCATGGTTGGTAGGTGTGCTGTTTTGTGTCCTGCGGATAACCAAATCAGTGGATAATGAATCCGTGGATACAGAGGTCCTACTGTAACCAATATCACCAAGCTAAACGAACTGGAAGGTACAACAGATTAATTAATACGTTTTAAAAGAATATAGTTCAATAAAAGGGGGGGGTATCACGACTGAAGGATTTTAAGAAGTATTACCTACTAAAATGTATAATAGCAATAAATTCTGACAAACAAGTGTTATAGGAGGAAGCCATAGACTTGAGAAGCAGAGCTGGCGTGATGTAATTAATGTCTGGAAGGAGAACGGAACGAAAGCATCAGGCACGAAGCTCACGTGTAAATGCCCACCCAAGCCTACCCCGCAGGGCTGTTGTGAGGGTGTATCCCGGAGGGCACGGAGAACGCCGGGCGCTCCTTGTGAGAAATAAAGGTATTTATTTGAATTTATTATAAAATAAATAAATTCAAAGAAAGGGCTAAACTCCCCCACGCTGGGCTCAAGACGGTCGGCAGGGAAACCCTGGCGATTCGCCACAAGCGCCAGGAGCCTCAAACACCGCCTCGTCCTCCCGGCCCTTCTCCCCCTCATTTCACTCACCCACCATCCAGCCGTTACCTCGGCTGTTTAAAAATGGCGCCTCCGCTCCAACCGCCCCGCCCCTTCGCCTTCGTTTGAGCCCTCTCGGGACCCGTACGGGCTTCTACCTTTCCATTCTCCCAGCTGTAGACACGACCCCACCACCGCTCAAGGTATTCGGCAGCCCCGGAGCATCACGGGAACGCGGAAGGAGGAGGAGGAGGAAGAGGGACGGCGGGGAATAGCAAGCGCGGCGCGAGGCGGCGCGGGAAGCGGCCAGTGGGCGGAGTTTGTGGCGTGGCTGTTAGAGCTGAACCAATCGCGGAGGAGGGGGCGTGGCTTCTCTGCTAAAGGAGCATTGCTTGGGTTCTCCCTGGGACAGAAAGCATTTAAATGACTTTAGAGTCCTATGTGTGCGTTGCTTTTGTTTTTAATATTAATTGTTTATTAATTTTTCTCTTACACACACACACACACATATATATATATATATATATATAAAATCAGATAACAACATGCAAAGGCTAAAAGCGCAGTAAGGGTTATTTTGTTTTATTTTGTTTTATTCTGCATTGTGTGTATGTGCCTGGGTTGTTGTTTTTCTCCTGTTGTATTTTATTACAGTATTTTATATTCCCTTCATATTCTCTGGGGTTGGGTTCCAGGTCCCCCCGTGGATACCAAAATCCGTGAATACTCAAGTCCCATTATATGCAGTGGCATAGTGAAATAGTGTCCCTTATATAAGATTGCAAAATCAAGGTTTGCTTTTTGGATTATTATTTTTTAAAGAATATTTTCAAACTGTGCATACTTAAATCCATGGATATGGAGGGACAACTGTAATTGTTTTATTCTGTAACCTGTAAAGCACCATGTACATGAATGACCCTATATAAATAATAATAATGGGGCACTTAATATGCTGGAGTTAACATTAGTAAAAAGAAAAACAAGGACTGCTCACCTGTTATCTCTCTGATGTCCATTGAGGATAAGATCAAGTCATCTGAAATACATCTGACCATCAGTTCAAATGAGTTGATGGAGGCCTGACAGATATGCTGGAGTTAACAAAATTAATGAAACCATTTTTCAGTAAATGAACTCCTGATTTGTTGTTGAGAGTGATATCTCTTTTTATCTCTCAATTTCTCTGATAACTCTTCATCCCATACATTTTCCCGCCAGTTGTCCATCGTGACAAGACCAGTCTTTTAGGCTTTTGGTATTTCTAGTCTAGCTGCTGCCAGCAAAAAAGCTATTAATGATCTACTGTATGTCTTCAATGCTTATTGATAGGGGTATAAATAGAAGGTAACAGGAGGGCAGAAGGACAAGTTGATTTCTTGATTAGTGATTGGAGCAATTTGTTTAAGGACATTCAACCAAAAAGACTTAATCATAGGGCAGTCAGTCCACATATAGCTGTATGTTCCTGGGGCCGCACATCCCCTTCAACACATGGGTGAAAGGGTTCCTTTTGTTTTCAGTGAGATCACTTTCTCCCAAATGTACACATAATCACAGCCTCATAGCTGCTAGGAAAGACGTGGAAAAATAACATACAGTTCCTGTGTCAATTTTCCTAAGAAGAAATTACCTTGAATTCACTGAATAAACATGCATAAGGTAGGATTGCTCATAAAATGACTTTTATTTGCTGTTGCTGTTACCTCCACTATTACTATTCTCCAGACCAGCTAGGCAATCTGGAATATACTAATGAGACTGATTGACAGACTCCCCGTATATATTTTTTTTCATACAACACTTTATTGGTTTGTGTAAATTCGCCATGATAGAGTTGGTCTAGGGGCTCTTTCACATGGTAGCAGAATAGAATGATCATATTCATAGGCCGTATATTTCTTGAATGTGTGGGGACACACAAAAGGGGGAGAGATGTTCTGAAAAACATTGGCTAAATGCCCAAAGAAAAAGACACTTTGGTCTGACGTGGGTGGGGTGATTCTTACACTCTTTAAGAGAAGAATGCTTGCAAAATTTTGCTAGAACAATGCTTGCTGGCAGGATACTTGAATAAATGTTTTAATCTCAGTGTGTGATGAAATTTAATGTGGGGTAATCCTCAAGCAAAAATTATGTGTTCAAATTTTAAGTGAAATGTGATGTTTTACCATTTCTGCAAATATTGGAAACCAGTAACTAAAGAGTTTTTTAACAAAAGCTGCTTATCCATTCTGTAGGGCCTTCCTAAATTTTTAGTGGTCAAAAAAGCCAAGTAGATTAGAAAATTGCCAATCTTTAGCATAACTTTTGTTTTCTTTTTGTTTTTTATTTCATGGAACACTGAATAAAATACAGTACTATTCACCAGTTTTATACTCATCAGGAAAACTGATTTGTAGTTTGAACTAATACCCCTAGAGGGTACTGTAACTCCAAATACAGGAACAGTCATTCCGGATGATTATGCTTTTCCAAACATGATAGTGTGAGCAAAATGGATGCCTCCACTGTAATGACAGTAGAAAGCACTATTTACAGAGTGCATGGAGCAAAGCATCTCCCAGAAACACCAGTGAAGATTTGAAACACTGGCACTATCCAGAGATTTTTATTTATTTATTTAACTAGATTCTGCAGGCCTAAAGTGAATCTTTCACTGAATCTATCACTGATAGTAAACCAGGGGCCCATGTATACAAGGGGGGAAATGTGGATTGATGAGAACTTATGCATATTCAAAGCAGTATCAACCTGTCTTAATGGTAGTTTGGCAAAATCACAGGCATGCGAGGCTATCTATTTTTGCTGTTCCAATGGGCATGCCTGCGATTCAAAATGGCAGCCATGACTCACATTTTCATTTTTGCCAGTTGCCACCACCAAACATTTTTTAAAAGCATATCTAAGGTGTGATATTCCACCTAAATAAATTTGTAAAAAGAAAATAAAAAGGCTGTTTTGTCGCCTCAGCACACGATTGCTAAGACGAAAATCCAAGATGGCCGTTCCGGGGCTCTGGCCTTCTTAGCAAGCCCCACCCCCTGTTCCCGTCTGGCCAAACAGTTTTCTACTTCCACTTTTCTGGTACTATACGAATAAATGTGATCGCCTGTCCTAATGATCAACGATGTACATTCTCTACGGTGTTTTTTAAAAACTTAGGGGAAAGCAAGGTTTTCCACAAGGAGTTTATGGTGGATTTGCCCCACTCCTTCCGAATGAGGCAGAATTATGTGGGATCCTATTAGGACAGGTCATATTCTAAGCGAATTCTATGAGGATTATTTTCACCGTTTAGACAGGCCCCAGGAGTAATAGTACTGTAGTAAACAGTGGCTTGAGCATTGGACTATGACTCCAGGAGACCAGGGTTCAAATCCCCAGTTGGCCATGGAATCCTACTGGGTGACCTTGGGTAAGTCATGCACTCTCAGCTTCAGGGGAAGGCAAGGGCAACCCCCTTCTGAACAAATTATGCCAAGAAAACCTCATGATAGGTTAGCCTTAGGGTTGCCATAAGTTGGAAACGACTTGAAGTCACACAACAACAACTTTGCTGCAGACATTACATCCACTTCAAGTCTGTTAAGGTTGGACTGTCTTTAGGTTTCCATGGTTTTTTAATATGAGAATCCCAAAGGTTCCAAACATTTTTAATTTACAAAAGAATGTATACTACAAGTATTTTAATAATTAAAGCATAACTGGTGTGTGTGTGTTTCTGGGCATGTATTCTTGCCTAAATGTAAGAATTCTCATGGTAGAACAGACCAAGTTCCATCTAGCCTAGCATTCTGATCCCGCAATGACCAGCCAGTCAGGGAAGCCCATAAGCATGGTATAATGATGCTGTCATAATTCTGATGTCATTTAAAGTATACTGCCTCAAATAAGGAGTTTCTGTTTTGCACTACTATAAATCATAGCCATTGATAAATATCTTTAATTCGTCTTTTTTCATGAAGTCAGAGTAGGATGCATGGTCTCTATTTACCACAAAGCCTCTTTTCATTTCTAAATTGGAAATGAGTCTGAGGGTGGAAGCCACTTACCCACATTTGTGTTGACCCAACCAAGCATCCTGTTTCCTAGTGGCAGAAGCACAACACAACTTGTGGTCTGAAAGCCACCTATTGCAATATGTGACTAAGCAGCTGTCAGAAGGAACAAGGCATAGTATCTGTGGTTTACAAGTATCAGCTTGCTCTAGGTGATTCACTAGAAATTGACCAGACAGTGGCCTGTGCTTTGCCTTTGCCTACTTTGTTATTCAATACCTCTGTATCTCGCAAATTGCATTTTAATGGTTCTACACCCAAGCTATCCAGAAAGATACATGGATTTAAATGAACAGAAAAAAATATTATCAAGCATTTCTAAAAATCCTCAGTTTAGGTTACTGTTTTGCTGTTTTTCTTGTGACTACAGGTTTCATTTATCTACTAGGATTCTATCTTTCTTTGTTGCCCTAAGCACAACCCACTGGTGTATTTTTTATGATTGCCAAAGCTGCTTTGAGAACTCATCTAAAAACTCCATATAAAAATCACAAAAGCACTTTTAATTATCACCTCCTGTTGTTTCAGGTTAAAAATGATCAGACACTGTGAGGAAGATTAAGATATGAGAGAAGCATCAATTTGAAATGTGAACGACTCAGTGCAAAAAAAATGGTCACAGGTTAATGATGCACTGTGTAAAAATGCATCTGTTCACAACTGACGTGATCATCACAGCAATCGCTTCTTATGTCTTCAGGAGGAGGGCAGCAGTGAAGATGTTCAAACAGAAAAACAGCAGTGATACCACATGCCAAGGAAGGAGTCAAGGTAACCACCAACCACAACAAAGAAAAGAAAGGTGCTGGTGGTTGGGGGTTGCTCGGGGATATAGAGGCACCTGTGTGCCAGCCTGACAAGATTTAATTGGGAAGTGTGCTGTCTTCCTGGTGCACACATCCAGGATGTCACTGACAACTTGCTAAAACTCGTGAAGAACACAGATCAGTAACCCTTGCTCCTTATTCTTGTGGGTACCAACGACATGGCCAGAAATACATTTGAACAGATCATTTCTGACTGACGCTTTAAGCAGGATGCTGAAGGGGTTTGAGGCATAGGTGATATTCTCATCAATTCTACCAATGAAGGATAGAGGACTACACAGGGACAGGAAAATAATAAAAGTAGGTAGATAGTGTAGATGGAAGAGGTTTGACTTCTGGGACTGTGGTCTTCATTTCTTAAGACAATCATCCTACCAGGTCTCCATTATACCTACAAAGTCATACAGTATTTAACCTCCTGCCAAAGGACTACTGGCTACAGATGGCTGCGCCTCACAAAGACTGGGAAGAATGTCTTTGGTAGTGGCATGGAAAGTCTGATCAAGAGGGCTTTAAACGAAATCATTTGGGAGGAAGGGTTGTAGATGATAGCGCAACCATTAGTCTAAACACAGACTCTAAACACAAGGATGTGAATTCTAGAGAAGCTGAAGGAGAGAAGGATCCACAGAAAAACAGACAGTACATTAATAGGTAAGAACAAAGAAAGCTTCAAATGTCTATACCCTAACACATACGGAGTTTGGGAAACAAACAAGGTGATACTGAAGTCCTAGTGCCGGAAGGTAAATATGACTTTATAGGCATAATGTGGCCTGGTGGGATGACGCCTACAATTGGAATATTACAATTGAAGGATATAACCTATTAAAAAATAATATACGTAGTAGAAAAGGAGAGGTAGTAGCATTGTATGTCAGACAAATTCAGTTGTACAGAAATCCATGAGAGTGATCAGAGTGAACCAGTTGAGAGCATTTGGGTAAAAATAGAGAAATATATAAATGCAATATTGTGTGTAGGAGTTTACTACAGGCCACCAAACCATGAAGAGGTGATGAATGATGCTTTTCAGAAACAAATTTCAGAACTCTCAAAGATGCAGGAATTAGTAGTTATGGGGGATTTCTATTATCCTGATATCTGCTGGGAGACTAACTTTGCTAAGCACATGCTCCCCAACAAATTCCTGGTGTGCCTCACAGATAATTTCTTATTTCAAAAGTTAGAGGAAGGAACAAGGGGATTGGCAATCCTGGACTTGATCCTGGTCAATAGAGAGGAGTTGGTCACTGGAATCAAAGTAGTTGGTACTTTAGGGAAGTTACTGTGTTATGCTAGGATTTGCAAATGTGGGACAGGGCAAAGAAGAATATAGTCAAACATGGACCTTGGATTTCAGGAAAGCTGATTTTAACAAGTTCAGGTAATTACTGGATACAATCCCATGGCTAGACATACTAAAGGAAAAAAGACACCCAGCAAAGGTGGGAGTTCTTGATGAAGGAGTTGCAAAAAACACAATCACAAAAAATCCCATGGAAGAAGAAAAATGGGAAACATCTGAAAAAGCCAATGTGGCTGCACAGCAAACTCAAGGGGAAAGTGGAAAGAAAAAGGAGTATGTATATAGAATGGAAGGAAGGACAAATCACCAAGGATGAGTACAGTTGTGTAGCCCAAGTTTGCAGGAATAGCATAAGGAAAACAAGCTCAAAATTATCTGAGATTGGCTAGGCAAGCAGAGAGTAACAAAAAGAAGTTCTTCAGATAAATTCATGACCAAGGAGACAGTAGGGCCACTGTTCAATAAGACAAAATGCTAACATCTAAATGAAAAGGCCAAACTGCTCAATACCTATTTTGCCCCACTTCTCCCCTACCCCTCACCCAAAAGCGAACAGTGTACTTACATGCAGCAGTAGAGACCTTGGCAAGGAATCTGGATTGCAAGTCAGTATTGACAGGGAATTATCTAGCTAACCTAAATGAGTTCAAATGTGCAGGGCCAGATGAGCTACGTCCCGAAGTACTGAAGGAACCTGCTGATGTACTCTGAACCCCTTGCCATCATTTTTGAGAAATCTTGGAGAACAGATCAGGTGTCAAAGGACTGGAGAAGGGCAAATATTGTCCTTCATTTCAAAAAAGGCAAAAAATAAGATCCAGGAAACTAAAGACCAGTCAGCTTGTAATAGTATCGCTATATTCTGCCTTGCTCAGGCCTCATCTGGAGTTCTGCATTCAGTTCTGGGCACCATATTTTAAGAATATATGGAGCAGGTTCAGAGAAAGGCAATGAGGATGACAAGAAGTAGGGGGAACAAAACACGAGGAAAGGTTGAAGGAACTGGGGTTGTTCAGCTTGGTGAAGAGAAGACTGAGTGGTGACATGATTGTGCTCTTTACATACCTCAAGAGCTATCAGAGAGAGGAGGGGCCAGGCCTGTTCTCTGTTGTTCCAGAGGGTAGGATCAGGTCTAACGTTTGAAGTTACAGGAGAATAGATTTTGACGGAACATTAGAAGGAACTTCTGGACAGTAAGAGCAGTTCAGCAATGGAACCATTTTCCTAGAGAAGTGGTGTGGTCTCCTTCTCTAGATGCCTTCAAAAAGAGGCAGGACAGCTATCTGCTGGGGATGCTTTAGCTGAAGATCCTGCATTGAGCAGGGGGCTGGACTAGATGACCCATGAGCCCCTTCAAGGCTATCCTGAAGTGAACCCATTACAGGCTCTTCTTGGCAAGATTTGTTCAGAGAAGATTTGCCATTGCCTTCCTATGGGGCTGAGAGAGAGTGTGACTTGCCCAAAGTCACCCTGTGGGTTTTCATGTCCAAGTGGGGATTTGAACGCTGGTCTTCAGAGTCACAGTCCAACACTCAAACCACTACACCATACTGGCTCTTTAGAAACAAATAGGCTAGATTAAATATTCCTTTTCCCATCTCCTCAAATAAACCAAGAAAGAATATCCCCACAAGCAGCCCCTTTAGTTAAAATTTGTTTTAACTTTCAAACAGGCTGTGTTTGTGTGTGTTTTTGAATGATGAGCCATGAGCAACTGTCTCTCGGGCTTTTCTTCGCAAATGAAGATTCAGGAAGGACTCATCACGTGCTTTCTGCAAGCGCGCTGATGGCTGAAAAGGCCAATCCGAGCAGAAAGCACAGCAGAAGGTCTCCTTGGGTGATGTTTCCGGGTTGTGATTCTTTCTGCGTTGTCGTTTCTCTTCAAGACTTGTTTGGCATGAGCTGTCAAATAAGGCTGCAGCATTGTGGACAGTGCGTCTCCATGCCTCCCGACGTGAGGCCAGGGCAGACCTTTGTTGGTGATCAATTTGGCCGAGCCTGAGATGTTTCCGGAGTCCTTGTATTGCTTTTTTGGAGCGCCCCTCCTACGCTGACCCGTGGCGAGTTCACCATAGAGTACTATTGTTGGGAGGCGATGGTCCTGCATCCTAGAAACATGCCCTGCCCAGCGCAGCTGTGTTCTCAATATTATGGCCTCAATGCTGGTGATCCCTGCTTGCTCAAAGACAGCAACATTCATCACATAGTCAGTCCAGTGTATATTTAGGATTGTGCGTATACAGCGCTGATGAAAGCATTCAAGGAATCATAAGTGGTGGCGATAGGTGACCCATGTTTCAGACCCATGAAGGAGAACAGACAGTAAAATGGCTCTATACACACTGATTTTTGTGCTTCGCCTCAGGTGTTCGTTACTCCAGACTCTAACAGCTGCAGAGCTGTTTGGGCTGGAAGTCAACCTGAAGAAAACGGAAGTTCTTTACCAGGCTGCACCACAGGACAAACCACCATCATCCCCACATTGCCATCAGCAAATCTGTGCTTAAGTCCATTCAGCAGTTCACCTACCTGTGAAGCATCATCTCCTCAGATGCCAATATTGACAAAGAGATTGATCACAGATTAGCAAAGGCATATAGTGCATTTGGAATGAGCAACTGTGGTTGGAACTTAATGCATATGACATCACCAGCAGCTGTTCCTAGGTCTCAGGTTTTGGCCTGAAAACCTCAGAGCCTGAGGTGATCCTAAACTGGCAAACCATAACTGTGAAATCCATCGGCAGACATGAATACACACTGGTAAATGCAGTACAATGAAACATGGCATGCTGGGATAAAAAAAACATATAAGGAGTGAACCTCTTCGAGGCCCTTCAGATGTTATTGTACTACAAGTCCCATATTCCCTCATCATTGTCCATGCTGGCTAGAGCTGACAGGAATTGTAATCCAACAACCTCTGAAGGGCCACCAGTTGCCCTTTAGCCCAATCTTATATATGAGTTTTATTCTTATTCAGGGGTGACCATAAAGTTAATAGACCTTATTCTCAATTTAGTGTGCACAGAATTTCTACCCAATTACTTTGTACCAACTTTTCTCCTGGTATCATGCATGCATGTTTGTCACAATGTCTGATTTTTCTCCCCCTTTCATTTGGGCTAATATTGCTATTATGAAAATGTACTTACAAACAGGGGGAAAAAAACCCTCTGTTTAGCCATTAGTGGTGAATTGGGCTGTTCAGGAGGTATTGTTAAAAAAAACTCAACATAATACAGTGCCAACTAAATTTATAAAATTTATTTTTAAAAAACCAGTGGCTGTTTGGGACAGTCATGACTGTATGAAATGTACAGGTTACAGTAAAATATGCTAATACATTTATATTTTCACAATGCCACACAAAATGAAAGTGGTATGGTTACAATTTATGTTACATACACAGAGACACATTTTCCATTCAGTGCAAACGGACTGTTCAGTAGACTTTTAAACAGACTTTCCCCCACAGTGCCTGAGAGCCAATACTTTTCAAAAAATAAGACAAAAAGGAAGGATGGAAGGATAGTTTGAGTACAACTTAATCCACCAAATATATGCAATAAATTAAAATTTTACAAGATAGTTCAACCAGTCAGTCATCATGCTAACAGTAAGTACAATGTCTCCAAAATTCATACACTTACAATTAAATCTAAATCTGATTTTGTACAGTGATTTGAATGTCATGAAATCTGGATTTGTACAGTGATTTCTATGTCATGAAAGGTTTTAAAAGGATTTCAGGAATTATGCAACATTCTTCCTGAAATAAATTATCTTGTTTTAATGCAGAATTAAGTTATATGTAAACATGCTATCTGCTTAGTTCTACTTTGCACATCTTCATCTACAGCCAAATTTCATTTAAAACGAGGCAGACATAATGGTGTAACTGCAAAGGTTCTTTTTTCTAAGAAACAGCTAAACAACATAGTCATAAAAATAAGTGACTTATATTTAAAACTTAAACTGTGGTTGTCTGGTGTGTCAAAACTGTGTATAAACACATTCAGCACTGAAGCACAACAGCAACTATAATTGAGAATCTGATAAAGTAAAAGCACCATTGAGTTCCATGAGTAAGACACCATATAAGGCCAAAAACCAAAAAGGAAAAAAAAGACAATGAAGTAATATAACCAACTAGTCAATCAATCACCTATTGTTCATCAAGTGATTCTGCTGGGGAATAAATGTGTAGCAATTTCAAGTCTTGAGCTATTTGTCATCAAACGTTTTGAGTGAAAGCAGCTTCACACACATATTTGTTATACACATAAAAACAGTATATGGGTGCAAACACATGCAACATTTGCAAACACAAACATTATAAAGATAATAGGACATCACAAAGTAAATGCAAAGACAATCTAAAGGAAGGGGAGGGCAGTGCTAACATATTCCAAGTGAACACAGTCTTAATTAGGGGACAGAACAGAGATATTTTTTGTTTGGTTTCTCAAATGGTCTCTGTGAACTTCTGCCTTCTCTAAGCCCACTTGCCAGAAAGCAAGGACTGGAGGCAGCTACATGGACAAACTTGCTTTTGCTGGTAAGTAGCTCTCAATTGTGTGACTGGAGATACTAAAAGTTCTGGGTAGTCTGGATGTATACAAGCCAGAGCTTGGGAAATTTATATGTTTGGACTACTGTCCATGCCAGCTGGTGATTATGGGAACTGTAGCCCTCAAAGTAACTTTTCCATGATCTGATTAGAAACAACTGGGATCTGTTGTGGCCAGGTAACTCAGTAATATGGCATTATTTTATGATGTTATTATCTATCCTGCTTGACTACTTTGGGAATGTAGATTTGGGCGGTGGGGGGGTTAAAAGAGAAAAGGAGACAACCAAATTCACAAGGCAACATAAGTCACAGTGGTGAAAGGAACTACATGCTACCAACATTATTAGAATTTCCTTCCAAACCACTGTACTGAGGATTAGGTATAAATCAAAGTGCTTCATTTTCAGTCCCACTTAAGTCAATGGAAATAAAACTGGTTTACATGCTATTACTTTGGTCTAAGGAGGATTGTCAGTTTCGCTGAAAGGTCTCTACAGTATAGTTTTGAAATTCAACATCACATCTTTCCAGCAATATTAATGTTATGAATATTTAATTCATAGCCAAAGGTATTGGTTCCTCTAAAGGTGCCAGGGCCTGAAATCTCCTGCCCTCTTTCTCTTCAGATTGACATGATTCTTACCCAATATTGACTCTGATAGCCAGAGCTCCTGCTCATGATCTGCACTTGGGCATGAATGCTACCAGAGTCCACACTTCTTAGTTACAAAGCTGAAAACATAGCAATAAATTGATTTCTCCCAACATTCAGCAATTGCTTTGAGAATTTATACTTCCTGCTGTCAGGACTCCTTGCCCTACATTTGGAAAGTTCAGCACTGTGTCTTCAAACTGGCATCTTCAAAATTTACACACTGCAATAAACTAATGCCTGTTCTACAGCTGTTAATTATTCTGATGCCAATGCCCAGGTTTCTGTGAACTGTGGTGACATGTTTTGGACTAACATTTTTGTGCAGCTTCGTTTAATCCCTGGACCAATGCAATCCCATTAAGTGCTGTGATATTGTGCATGCACATGAACTGGTAAAGCCTTTATTATTTTGTTTGTTGTTGTGTGCCTTCAAGCCATTTCTGACTTATGGCAACCCTAAGGCAAACCTATCTAGGGGTTTTCTTGGCAAGATGTGTTCAGAGGGGGGTTGCATTTGCCTTCCTCTGAGGCTGAGAGAATGTGACTTGCCCAAGGTCACCCAGTGGTTTCACAGGGATTTGAATCCTGATCGCCAGAGTCATAATCCAATGTTCAGGTGACTACATCACACTGGTTCCCAAAGCCTTTATTATACATACAGTTTACTGTAACATGATTTGTGTTATTTGTAAACTAGAATATTTTTAGCATGCTGCCTCTATTCAATATTGCTGACTTCTGCTGCTTGATTATCTAGTGCTAATCATTCACTTGCATAAAATGGTAGCAATATAACTGATCAACGTCCAGTGGATACAGAAATATGGGCAGTGTACCAAATTACAATGGGGAGATACTGAAGGTTAATTTTTTCTGAGTCAAAGCTTTGAAAAAACAAACAAAAAAAATTCTTGGAAAATGTCTGCTCTACCATTTGGCAGATGCTGACATGATTGGCAGATTTTAGTTAGCTGTTTGATACTGAACTAAGATACGACTGAAAAACAAAAATGATAAAATGTCAGTCTAAAGCAAGGATAGAAATCTTACAGCCTTCCAGATGTTGTTGAACTGCAATTCTTAGCATTCCTCACCGTTGGCTAGGGCTGATGGGATTTGCAATCCAAAAACTTCTGGAGGGTCTCCTGAGTCCTACCCTGTTCTAAAATAACCAATTTGATGCCTTCCATATGTTTGACTACAACCACCAGAAATCCTCAAACAGGTGCTGTGCAGTATACTCTCACTAATATGTGTGTGTGTGTATGAGAGAGAGAGAGCGCGCGCACATATATGAGGTACTTTCTGGGAATCCCTCCAATACATCTGGAGTACACTATGTTGACGCAGGCTAATTTAAATTTTCAAGAAAACAAACACACAGTTCTGATATAACATTTGCCATCTTCAGGTATCTGCAATTATTCCTATGACTATCTGCCTGAGAAAATTCGCACTAGAGTGCACTTTCTGTGCGGCTTCAAGCACTGCTGCACAATCTATTGATTTTTCAAAGGCCTTGTGCAAGATCACAGCCTAAGCCCCACTAAAATAAATGGTGGTTTAAAGCACGAGCATTCAGGAAATTGCACCACAACATTAGTTAGAAACAGGCAATAGTATAAATGTGTATGTGTATGTGGAGAGGGCGGAATAAAGAATGAAGACACTAAAAGTATATTCCACCTTTTCCTGAATACTTCCCCCCAAAATACTTTACGTTTCCAGAAGGCCAGCCTGCAGTACTCATTCATGTAAAACAGAGGAGAGTAAATAAGAAATTACCATCCATAGATACATAATACATTAAGAAAACATATTAGTACTGTACATGATAGAATGTCCTTGCTTTTAAAAAAAAGTTGTTAAAAGAGTAAGAATCACATGTTTTATGAGAGAATCATCAGTGATTTAGAAAAATAGTTTTTAAAAGGGAAAACTGCCTTATGCAAATAGAGAGAAAGATTTGTGAATTGAGCATAGTTGCTGGCTGAGTATCTGGAACATCCCTCTTGTCAGTGCTAATAACGTTGTTCATATAAATAAGGATGTGAAAACACTGTTTAATCAAAGGAAAAGCAAGATGTCCCAAGACTGCGTCACAAGGCCTTGGAATCAAAACAAGGGAAATCCTTTGAAAGGAAGGGATGGCTGAGTTCAGGACTAAGTCCAGAGAAAATGAGTATCTTTCCCTTCATGAATATGAGCTCAGGGTGAGCGGGGGGAATTGGTAACTAAATTTGCACATCAGTTCTCAAACAATTGTGCACACTCCCTTGCAGTGATGCATTAATGCTCAAGCATGGTATTCTGAGATCAATTCAGCTCTTTGAGAAGAATTTATTGTCAAAATAACATATTAAAGTTGCAAATTATACCTAAGAGGATTCATTAGAGCTAAAAACCCAATATAATGTGCAAACATAGCCAAATGAAAGTAAAGAATTTAATTGATAGCTTGAAAACTTCAGAGGATTAGGTGTAGAATCAGAAACACAGGCCCTGTCTATATGAGACAAAAACAAAAACTGGAGTGTCTTGCAATAATGGCATTTTGCAGCAGCAGTGACTTGTCTTAACGGTTTTTTACTCCATAAACCCCCATTAGCTTCACATGCAAGATAGTGGCTGCAAGTGGTTTACTCACTGCACTTTGGCACTGCCAAACTTTTTTTTTAAAAAAACCACAATGTCCAAGGTGCAATACAGCGATTTTTTTTTATTAAACAGGACAGCAAAAAAAAAAAAAAGTTATTGCTCACTAAGGCGAAAATCCAACATGGCAGCAGCAGGTGCTTGCCGTGTTAGCAATCCCTGCCTCCCATGCTTGCCTGGCCAATCAGCTTTGTGCTTCCTCTCCTATGGAAAAGCAATTCAAAGTGAATTGCTTGTCCCAATGAGCAGGAATGCACACCCTTCATTGTGTTTTTTTTTAAAAAAAACTGTTGTTTTTGCCATTTTGGGTCCCCCTCCTTCCAAATGCAGTGGATTGATGCAGGATCTCATTGAGACAGGTCATATTCCCATTGAATTCCATGAGGGGTATTTTCACTGTTTAGACAACCCCACAGTCTGGTTCCCTACTTGAGATTGCACTGGCTTCCAGTGCAAAGCATTCAATCTCAGCCAAGGGAAAGGGAACACTGCCTTAATGACAGATTGGTGCAACATATCTGGAGAGGTCCAATGGAGTTTCATAGGATTAAATGAATAGCTAACTTTAGAAAGTTATAAAACTATGTGCCAGTTGGCTCCACTGTCTTCACTGATTTACTGAAAAAACTGCCAGTGCTTAATATAATCTAGTGTTATTTTTTACCACAAAGAAGACTAAGTCTGCTTTTTAAAAACTGCACATACTATTTTAATCCATTTTAAAGTGTAAAATTTTACCAGTATTTACATCACAGACAATGTTTTTATAAACGACTAGCTCCTGAAATTGTGCCAAGTCTCAAGGGTGTTTCCAGACTCTAGGCTTTCCTCAGGAGGCTGCACAGCCTTGGCTAAGCTTCCATCAGAATGTCATCCTTGCAAGACACTGCCACTGTTCCTTTCCCACCAGTCAGAATATCCTGTAGTTGCCTTGCTTCAGATACAGACTGTTAGAGGTGGTAATTGTGCACTATCATTATCTACTTCTATAACACTACCATGTTGTGCCAAAACTTCTCCCATCTTTTTTCCTTAGGCACGGGGGGGGGGACCATTAAGGAAGAAAAGATGAAAGAGCCAGAGCCTAGAAAAGTTACCTCTTTGGATTAATGGCCATGCTTGTTGAGACATTCTGGGAATTGTAGTCCAAAAACATATCCCCTCCCCCCGGCAACCCTGGGAATAGCTGTACCATGTCTTTTGATTGGTGTTACCAGAAGTCCTCCATCTGGAAACACCCTCAGACAACTAATCAAACTCTACCCCGGTTCTTGCATGATAGCTGGGGTTCTTCCTACAGTGGGTCAGCATTAGTACAGTGCTAGTCTTCTGCACAGTTGCATTTAAAGGCAACAACCATGTGCCTGAACTGAAAGTGTCCTAGGAGTGCAACTTACCAGGAATTTCTCCAGTGCACATCCCACTGTAATACATAGGAAAGGTGCAATAGGATAACAGTACACTGCTTCACTAATTCAAGCAAGTTAATATATAAGAAAAAGTGCTACAATGTTTTTTCTGCACCCTGCACTGAAAGATAAATAAGCACATCCCTTTCATGATTTATAAACAAAACTTAGAAACACCCATTGTATTTCCCAATTTTTTAATTCCTAGCCAACTATCGTATACAGCGATTTTTCTTACATGAAGTTTTATTTCAATACAAACTTCACAGTGATAGTGGTGTTATTGTATGCTGAAACACACTGGTTTGAGAAAATTGTCCTGCTATAGCTAGATATTGTCAGGAGAGCAGCAATATACAGCCTCACAGAGGTGGACAGACAGGTAAGATAAAAAGAGGATGAGGTGAACACCCTTAATAGCGAGAATTAAAGGAAAGAACGTAAACTAATAGTTGAGAGTTAAAACTGAACATGAAAAATCAGAACAGAGGCCAAATGATTATTCTGCTCAACCCAGTTTGCTCCTCCCAGCATGCTCATGTTTGCTTTTAAGAAGATCATTCACTTGTATCTTCAGTTTCTGAAGGAAATGTATCTTCAGTTTCTGAAGGAATATGAAGAGCTTTTCCTGTATGTCTGTACCTCTGGGGAAAAAAAGGTATTCTTGTTATTCCACAGAGATTCCATCTAAAGATATGGATATCCAGAGGTGGATCTCTCAGAAAACCATATCCTTGACAGATCCTAATTTATTCAACAGGTATGACACTGATATATATGTATATGTGTATATATATATGTGTATGTGTATATATATATATATATGTATGTATATGTATATATATGCCATGGAACAAAATCAGATTTGAATATAAAGTTAACTAATTTGAAAGGCAAGAAAAGAAAGGGTTAAGCAAGTATACTCTTGACTATTGGGCCAATGCCAATAGTACAGAAGAGTTATTCAGTTCCATCACAGTTTCTACCTTATGAATGTTGGTTGTTAGGAAATGCAGGAAATGCAGTTAGCATTGCCTAAAGTGTGCACAACTCAGCTTACTGTTTGCATATGGTTCATAAGAAAAGACTAACTATTTTTTAAAGGCAGTATGATATAGATTCTCCTTTATTAAAATGTAGTGTATCAGCTAGGATTGTTGTTAGTTACTTATTTCTGTTATACTGCTCCTAAACCCAGGTCTAGTTAAATCATGTATTCAAGACATGACCAGTAGGAGATCCATAGTGTAGAAAAGTTGATTGAATTAAGGCAAAATGATTTACAGAAGTAACTAGCTCTTAATAGCTTCACCTCATTCCATATAGCAAGACCTGCAAGGCATGATCATTTTTATACCAAGAAGATAGGGTGGTGGTGAGGAATCTTAATTTAGTCTGTGAAGTGAAACTGCAAAACTGAAAATGTAGTATTTCTTCATTTTTGAAAAGAGAAATGTTCTGGGGTTGTAAATTCATCTTGGTATGATCATCTTTTCGATGGCACAGATAATGTGATCCCAGTTCTTGCATAAAATTGCAAGGAGCGTTACTGCAAAAAAGGTGCCAATAATATGGAAACGACTTCTCATCATAGGAGAGATAAACTTTGCTATGGTGGAGACACACACTAGGATGACAGTCATGAAAGCCAAGACGACATTTATGCATTTCCCCAGTAGGACTCTGGCATTCACAGTCTCTGACTGCAGGGCTTGCTGTTCTTGTTGATGGAGTTCCAGCTTAGAAACCCGGGTCTGGCAAGATTCCAATGCTTCCTATTGGCAGAAAATATGAAGAAGGAGGCGGGGGGGAGGGAGAGAAAGGATGAAAGCAGTTCTCCCATTTCATTCCTATCTGATCTAATTTATGAGGGTCACCCCATCTGTGCTTAAATTAAATGTGCATAAATTAACTTCAAAAACCAGTTTACAGTTGGTTAATAAAGATAGCCAGTGTTGCAAATATATCAAATGTATATGATGTCTCCATTCCCTTAGAATGAGAGAGATGTGCAATGGCCAGGGTTCCTTCTCCAACCCCATGTCCTCTGATTACACCAACTGACAGAAAGATGATGAAAAGCTAAGTAAACAATGATTTATACAGCACTTCTGTGTGCCTTGAAATCTTTATTTCGTTCATTCCCACAATAGCTTGTGAGGAAATCTATGTATATAAAACCCTTGGGTATGCACAATGGCCTTAGGTATGTAGGTATGTTGCCTCCTGGGTATGTACAATGGGTTTAGGTATGTTGCCTCTTTCAGTGTGCTGATTGGCCACTCCTGTTACTCCTTCAGCCAATCACCACCCACATGCAAATCACCACTCACATGCAAATTCCCTCTCTACCTCACAACCCACTCCTGCCACTCATGGCCAATCCGCATACTGGGAGCGACCAAACTATGTGCTACAGTGTTGGCTATAGTAAGTAAGTCTGCAGGCCTTTCCAGTTCACCAATGTCTCAGGGCTGCACAATCCCCACTTATGATTTAAGTCTACACAGTAATATCATTTCTATTCCTGCTGCGATGGGACCAGGTAGTCAACTGGCAGCAGCAACAGGAAGCTGCTGCTGCTGCAATGGGACCTAGGCAGTTAACTGGGCAGCAGCAGCGGCAGGGGCAAACTACTGCAGCCATTGCAATGGGACCTAGGCATTCAACAGGCAGTAGCAGGCCGCTGCTGCCACCGTTATAACCAGACCCAGGCACTGGTGGCAGCAGCGGGACACCACTGCTGCTGCTGTGATGGGACCCAGGCAACTGGGTGTGAGGTCTACCTGGTGTGTCTGGGGGAGTTTTTTTAACGGCGTATGGTATGCCAGGTCCAGCTAGTTTACAATATTTCCTGCAGAGAACTTGGAGTTGTTCTGATCTTACAGGAGCAGTGCATTTGCAACTCTATAGATCCATCCTAGGTCGTTTATGGAGGTCATAAACAACCTCAGAATGTAGGCACTATTTCTCTGAATGACAAGGAAACTTCTGGCATTTTAATGGCTAACATATGTATTATAGCTTCATTTTCTGAGGACTAGAGTCCACTTCCTCAAATATTTGAAAGAGTTATCTTAAAGGTGAGGTCAGAAAGAAATAAAATACACAAAGTACAGTGAGCCATTCTCTTATTAACAATAACCAATGAAAAAGCAGTAACTGCTTAAATCCAACTGCTAGTCCTTACTTGGAGCAGAATAACTGAATCAATTGTTCAGTGTTAGGCTTACATCTAGGTAAATCCCTCTGCTTCAATAGGTAAATCTATCTTGAGGTTCCTTTGCTCAAGAATGACCACTTGAAGGACACAGACAGAAGTCTTAAGAGACTGAAATGTTTTCCCATTGGTTTTTTAATAGATGCTTATGTGTCAATTATGTAGTTGCATTGAAATGTCAAGAAAAGGAACTTGTTGCATGGTTCAGGTTGATTACAGAATGAAAGTCAGCATTTCCCTCTGAACTCACTACTTACAAGTCCCTGCTGCTGCCACTTCTCCCCTATGGACCATGCCTATGGACTAAATCCACTTGTTAATTCCAACTAAAGTGTATCCATCGAATCAATGGAATTTATATTGAAATCACCATGTAGTTATTGACATATCATTCAGTGGGTTTACTCTAGTTGGGAATAGCAATAGAACGAAGGCTAACATATGTAATTCAGGATAACACATCAGATGAATGTTGAAAACAGCCCGACGGGGACTGGCAGAATGGGTAAGAGGAGTAGTGAATGCCATAATACAGCAAAGCAGGTTTCCAGCTTCCCTAAAAGAAGCTGTAGTGAGGCCACTATTGAAAAAATCCTCCCTGCAGCCCTCTAGACTAGAGAACTATCGGCCAGTCTCCAATGTCCCCTTTTTGGGCAAGGTGTTGGAGTGTGTGGTGGCCTCCCAGCTCCAAGTGTTCCTGGATGAAATGGGTTATCTAGATCCATTTCAATCTGGCTTCAGGCCTGGGTATGGTACAGAGACAGCTTTGGTCGCCTTGGTGGATGACCTACGCAGGGAACTAGACAGGGGAGTGGGTCCTTGTTGGTTCTGCTGGAACTCTCAGCGGCTTTCAATACCATCAACCATGGTATCCTCCTGGGTCACCTCACTGGGATGGGGCTTGGGGGCACTGTTATTCAGTGGTTCTGGTCTTTCTTGGAAGGATGGACTCAGAAAGTGGTGCTGGAGGATGCCTGTTCAACACCCTGGCCACTGCACTGCAGTGTCCCTCAGGGCTCCGTTTTGTCCCCTGTGCTGTTTAATATCTACATGAAACCACTGGGAGAGGTCATCCAGGGTTTTTGGATTCAGTATACTGATGACACATAACTCTGTCTCTCCTTTCCACCTGACTCCAAGGAAGCTGTCTCTGTGATAAACCAGTGTCTCCTGTCAGTTATGGACTGGATGAGGGTGAACAAATTGAAACTTAATCCAGACAATACAGAGGTGCTCTGGGTCAGTAGAAAGGCAGATCAGGGAATAGAGATTCAGCCTGTGCTGGTTGGGGGTCACACTCCCCCTGAAATTTTAGGTTTGCAGGTTGGGTGTGCTCCTGGACTCAGAGCTGAGCTTAGATGCTCAGGTTTCAGCTGTGGCCAGGAGTGCATTTGCACAGTTAAAACTTGTGTGCCAGTTGTGCTTGTTCTTTGACAAGCCAGATCTCCCTACAGTGACACATGCCTTAATTACATTCCATTTGAACTATTCTAATGCACTCTATGTGGGTCTGCCTTTGGAAACTATTTGGAAACTTCAATGGGTCCAAAATGCTGCGGCCAGGCTGTTGACTGGGGTGGGCTACAGGAATCATGTGACCGCCCTGTTGAAACAGCTGCATTGGCTACCAGTCCATTTCTAGGCAAAATTCAAAGTGCTGGTTTTGACCTTTAAAGCCCTAAACAGCTTGGGTCTAGACTATCTGAAAGAATGTATGTCCCTATACAAGCTGGCCCAAGTGTTAAGATGGGAGGGGTGGGCTTTCTCTCAGTCCCACCACCTTCACAGCTGTGGCTGGTGATGACTTGGGAGACAGCTTTCTCTGTGGCTGCTCCCAGACTGTGGAACTCCCTTCCATGGGAGGTCCGGATGGCCCCCGCCCTGCTCTCTTTCATCAGCAGTTGAAGACATTTTTATTTAGGCAGGAATTTGAGAAGTGAATTTTAATTGGTGTGCTGCTTTTAATGTTTTAATGTTGTATTTTTATTAATTTTATGTTTTTAATTCATGTTGTGTTTTTAATTCTGTGGAAATTAATTTAATGCTTTTTTTTAAAAAAAATGTAGATTGTGATATTTTAGCGGTATTTTTAAATTGTTGTAAGCCTCCCCGAGTCCTGTCTTGGGAGAAAAGCAGGGTATAAACCAAATAATAAGAAATTAATAAGAAATTAATAAGAAAGAAAGAAAGAAAGAAAGTTAATTCTAGTCCCTGAAAAATTATGCAATTTAAAAAAAGGTCTCAATCCTGCAACCTCTCAACATAGTTTCTCCACATGGCCATTCCATGCTTTGCAGTGAGCATTCAGGCGTGGAGAAGCATCTGGTTGCCTCTCCATAGCCAGATACAAAGTGGTCACAGCAGCACTCAGACCCCTGGAGGGCCCCAGCAGATATCAGTGCTGATGTCATCATTTCACATCTAGCTATGGGGATGTAGCCAGATGCTTCTCTGAATCTGTGTGCTTGCTGTGAAGCATGGAATGGGCATGCCGGGCAGCTTCAAGGGCTTTCCAACAAGTTGATGGGGGCTTTCAGTGCTGCAGAGGAAGGATGGGAATACCAACCCCCAACCCAACCCCCAAAAGGAACATATACATAAGGGAAACGTATGCCCATACATGTGTCAAACAGAATTCTGGCCTAAATGTGTTGCTCTTTAAGGTGCTGCACAATCTGCTGGATTATTTTTTTTTCTGCAAAAGATGAACATGGCTATCCCTCTGCCAGTTACTTCTGAAGGAGAAAATGAAAAATTCTATTTCAAATATGCTGAAGAAATACAAGGGAAAGCATAAGGTTTCATGCATCTTCAAAGAGACAAAGCTGCTCATAATCTGAACTCAGTTCATCCAGGCCCCAAAGTTCAGTTATCTACCCCCAGCAACTGATATAATTTGGAAACACAAAACAATCCATTATTTGACTTTTCAAGTTGATACCTGAACATCACGTGAGCGTTCATAGGCTTGATATGCAACTTTTTCTTCAATACTCGCTAATTCTTGTTTCAGGTTGGCTGTCTCGTGCTGATGAAGGTCTGTTAAATCATTCAGCTGGTCTTCTAATCGCTCATACCTTCATAACAACAAAAAGGTTTCTTAATCTTTCACAGGAAATTAATGAAAAGTGTAGACATTTTCATTCATGATTGGCATCACTTTTCTTTATTAGAATAATTAAGCTTTCCCTGGACTGAATATCTGAATTGGACCCTTGCATGCAAGTTGTATGTTGTAGACTTTTGGGAAGTAATTTTGTTTTAATATTCATTAATATTCTTCCAGCTCTAGTTTTTTGTATGCAGTTGTGCAAACAGATTCAGATACTGATAAAATCTTCCTCCCTCCCCACTTTCTCCCTCAGAGGATAATGGACTGCTAACTCTAAGAATATGGAAATGTGCAGCATGTCTTACACATTAACCTAACAATAAATGTGCTTGCCTTATGGTAAAGAAACATAACCACTCCCTTGCATACATGCTTGAACAGTACAAATAGCAAATAAAACCATGCAGTTTCCAGTGTACATGTTACAATTCCATGGGGACACTGAAAAAAAGAAAAGGGAGAGTGGATGGAGAAATCATTATAAATTGACTATTCAATGTTTCTCCCTGTCCAGGGTCAATGTAACAGACATTATAAGACAAACAATGGACTATTATGACTGAAAGCCACAATCACACTACAGTACTGTAGTTTTTTACTATGTTGTCAAATTACACCAGATAAACAAGAGCTGATAGATAAGTCACAACATCATTCTGTACAAGACAGATTGAAAGTATCAAAGATACTGGTGTAGTAAAGACAGTGTACATCAGTGAATTTTGTATTTAGGCTTGGGTCTCATCTCCAAAATATCTAATTATGTACAGTTGTCCCTCCGTATCCAGGGATTTGGTATCCACAGATTTAAATATTCACAGCTTGAAAATATTCTTTAAAAAATAATAATCCAAAAAGCAAACCTTGATTTGCCATCTTATATAAGGGACACCATTTTGCTATGCCATTGCATATCATGGGACTTGAGTATTCATGGATTTTGGTATCCACAGGGGGTCCTAGAACCAAACTCCAGCGAATATGAAAGGACAACTGTATATGCGAGAATTCTAATATCCGAAAAAATCTGAATATCTGAAAATCCAAAACGCTGCTGGTCTCAAGGATTTCAGATAAGGGATACTCAACCTGCATTAGATTAAATGAATGCCACTTACAGAGAAATATAGCCCAGCAAAGCATTAGATATATAAAGGTCAGTATGTGTTTGATATCAACCTTGTGTACACTAAAGAAATGAGACAATGTATGTGGTCAGTGCAAGTAGCTTGAAATTTTTTGCAACTTCATGCATTTTTCTTTCTTGTCCTATCCAATCCTTTCTTCTCTTATATCAGTGTCTTTCCTTCAACAGCACTTATTTCTCAAAATCAGAGCCACTAAGGGCAGGCTTGGACCCCCAGCTATTTATAGCTGCAGATTTACACAATGGGCAGAGACCACTAGTGGGTGACCAGGGACTGACTGGCCAGGTAAGTGCCTCTGGACCAAGATGGTGGCTTTAAGCCAAGCAGGGAAGGAGTTCCCAGTTGTGCACGAAGGGAAGGGATCAAACAAAGGGGTCTTCTCCCATTTCCTCTCTCTTTCCCTCCCTCCCTCCCTCCCTCCCTCCCTGACGTCTGGCAGGCTGGGAACAGAGTGTCCAGAGGTCCTCCTAGTAGGTGTGCCCACAGTGTTTCTGACAGTTAGGAAGATAGGCATGGAGGCAGATGGGGTGGGGAGTGCTATTTGGTACAGTGGACAGAAGGAAAAATGGAGCAGTTCCTGCAACAGCCTGGAGCCTGGCAACAGGAGTTTTCCTCATTTGCCCCCATGGTCAGAAAGATAAAAACATATGCAACTTTGTCAGTCCCCAGGCCCCCTTACACACCACCTGGTCCAGATGATATGTACCAGCTCTCTTCCACCACCACCATCAGCCCTGAGCATAATGCCACCAGCATAAACATCACTCTGTTCACATCTCTAGCTCCCTTATAGTTCCTTTCTGACAACCCTTCCTTCCCAGATTTATTGTCCAAGCCTAGAAGAAAAAAAACTTGAAAACTGCCTTGTGTTTATATGCTCATTGCTGTCAAGCATGGAGATCAATCACACCAGTACCACTTTTTCATGGTTAAACTGCTTCAGCTGATATTCTCGTCAATCTGTGCAAAATATAACAGCAAAAAGGCATACCTGTATCGTTCCTCTTGCAATGTTTGAGAAATGAAGCCATAGTCTCTTTTGAACTGTACTTTTAAACTTTCAATATCTTCTGCTAATTGGGATTGTGTATCCTTTATCTCCCGCAGTTCTTCCAAGAGCATAGAAAGCTTTCCATGACTGTCCAGAGCATTTGTTGCACTGTGGCCAAAGGACTGGTTTCCATTACTATCTGCAGAACCAGATGTTCCACTTGAGCACTCATCATCACTAGTGTATTTTGGCTTGGCCACTATGGTGGCACTGCCACCATAAGCCCTTGAAGTAGTTTCTGGCCTGAAGTCATCCATGCTACTCTTTAGGTGGGCAATATTGTCAGCACTACCAAACTTATTCCGGATCAGGTTTGCAAACTCCCTGGATTTGCTGAAAACAAACACTGGTGGTGTTAAGGAGACCCCTGGAACACCTGTTTTGCTGCTCTCATTACCATGGCCAGTGGTACGGGACTTTCCATGGCCATCCTTTAAAGAATGTTGAATTTCCTTCAGACTATCCTTGGAAGTATCCTTGGTACTTTTGGAAGAACCATTTTGTTCAATTTCCTTTAGCTTTCTGTGATACTGTTCTAATTTCTTCTGCAGCTGGGCTATGGAATGGGCAGATTTTTGGTTCTTCTTTTCAAAGACTTGCTTAATTCGCCCTGCTTGCTGTTTATCGGCACTGTTCACTAACTTCAAGTACTCTGCCACGTTCCCATCTCGTACTGATTGTTCTATTTTGATCTGTTCTGTAACTTTCAGAATCTTTTGTTTCAAACTGTCTGCATTGAGTTTTACTTTGTGAAATTCAAACCCACCATCAGGAACATCAAAGTTGAGATTAGTGTCTGAACCTCCTCGGCGAATATTAAGAGGCAAGCTGAGAGTGTTCATGTCATGTCTTTCCACCTACAAAAAAATTGAAAATGAATGAGCCATTTTCCTTTTTGCAACATCTCCCATGCACACACAAGACAGTCTTAGCAGTTTTCCATGACTTCTAAGCAGAAATAAATTTATGACCAGATATCATGACAAATTTTGTGGAGTATATGTATCTGTTGCAGAAATCAGAAAGGGAATATAGTGTTCCACTCATATACCTGTGTGAAATATTACTATAAATACACAGGTAACGAAAACCAAAACACTATATGACTTTACTCCAGAACAGTAAATAATGATGAATATACGTAACTCAGCAATATCCCTCAAACAGCCACTATTCACTTACAAAGTTAAAAAATGCTTAACATAAAAATGTCATCTATATATAAAAATAGTCTTTGTTTAGTTACATTTGCTACACAAATCATCAAATCATACCATCATTTTTCCAAACTAAACGATCTATAACCATTTTACTGACCAACTGTTTCTGGTTTTTAAACCAATAAAAAGTTCTGTTTGCTCATACAATGTTTATTTAATTGACATCTCATTCCATAGTTCAACTGGCACTTTTAACAATTTAACCCCATCCACATCAGAAGCACTGACCAACTGTCACTTAATACACATCCACACTCCAAGTAGTTTTCTATGACATCCAAGAAGAAATACATTTATGATGACAAAGTATGACAAAGTTTTCTCAAAGCTTCAGAAAATTAGACGTATTTGACAAAAATATAGTACGTGCGATTCCATAGTTCAACTGGTGCTCTTGTATATGCTTGATTATGCTTGATCTATAATGCTCTCTGGCAGCTAAGTGGGATAGCTGTAAGAAAATAAGAGATCCAATCTACATAGTCCAATCTACCCATGAAAAGTACTATTTCAATGTTGAAGGTATTAAAAAAACACACCAGATGAGCACTATCAAGTTTAATTTTAATGTCAACTGGGTAAAATGCCTTTAAAATGCAACATGTTCTTCAAGCCAAAGCGAAGGTCCACAGCATCTAAGGCACTGTGTCCAAGTTACAATATGTTACATACTTTGCACATTGGACTCTGTAAGTATGCTCACATGCTGCTATAGTGGAGATAAGCAGTATCAACTTGATGCTTAATTACAATAACAAGGAATACTGCACTGATTATTAAAGAGTGTTTATCTTAGCAAGATAGAATTCCTATAGATAATTTTTAAAACATCCTTATACAATATATCTGCTTATGTTGAGTTTGTGCTGTGGTAGGCACTATTGTACCAGGATCTGAAGTTGGAAACAAAGAAGCATATAACATAGCTTACTTGTAATAAGGTGCTTTTTTTGGTAATGAGGTTGTAACAATATCACATTTCATAATATAACAAGAGAGGACAACAGCTGCCTCCTTAGTATAACTAGTAGCAGATGAGTATGCTCTTCATGAAAGATTCATGCACAGTTTTCAGATTTTAGTTGTGACATATTTACCATAATGAATTTAGAATATAAATAACCCTAAATCCTATGTTTAGCCCCAATTAAAGCAGACCCACTGAATACTGTAAATGGAACTGATATGGCTGTTGACTGGCCAGTTTCCCACTGATTCATCACTGGTCTGTCCTGGGTTTAGGCTGTACTAGCTAGTTAACATTGTGTACATCTTCATTATAGAAGCATCTCCTGCTTAAAGAGAGCTGACAGACACCCTATGCTAGAACATTAATGCTGGTTTGTTTGTTTGTTTTATTTTTTGGAAGAAAAAAAAAACCTTCCAGAGATAGCAACTGAGAGGGAAGCCATGGGAAGAGGTGTTCTTTGTCCTTTATCTACACGATTTCCATCTCCCCACAGTGTTCATGATCAAGATGATTGTAAACATATGGCTGGCATTTCTTTTAGTGACATAGGCAGGCATGACTGAAAAGTCTGCATAATGACCTCTTTGTCATTGTGAAGGGAGGAATTCATTACCTACCTGATACAACAACACTCAAAACTCCTGCAGAATTCAGCTTCCTCCTGTGGAAGCTCAAACCACAACAGCCATTTAGTGGCCAGTAGAGACCAGAAGACATTGAAGAAGTATCTGGCTATAGCCCTACAGCCAGACATGGAACAACAAAGGGATCATCCCAGTCTTGGGGCCCTCCAGACATCCTGAAGGATGACATAATTGTTGTGGTTACTGGCACATAGCCAAACACTTCTCCAACACCCTCTGCTCTCTACCAGCCACTGGGGGGGGGGGCACAAGAGGAAGGTGGGAGGGAAGATGGGAGAGATATCATAGTTCTGCATGGGTAGAACTTTGTGATAGACCTCCTGATACATGATCTCAGCCATATGTTTGAAACTCATGGGGAAAAGCTAAGTAAAGGACTATTTTGAGTGAGGAAGTGGCATGACAGGAAAGGAGTTTACGGTAAGTATCTCTCCCTTCCCCACTTCTCTGTCCACTTCCAAAGCCACATTTTTTTTAAAAAAATGCATAGGGCTGAAGCCTCAAATGCACACATTTGCATGTAGTATGGAATTAAGTCCACAATAAAATGAAATTACAAGCTGCGAATGGTATGTTTTCTTTACAGCAGATATGTGTATAAATCTTTTTTTCTTACTAGTATGTCTGCCACTGGCCTAAATACTCTAACGGTGCTGGATTTCATCTGACTTTAGAAGCTAAGCAGGGTCAGCCCTGGTTAGTACTTGGATGGAAGACTGAAAATGAATACAAGGTGCCTTCCTTTCAGAGGAAGGAACTGGCAAAATCACTTCTGGAATAAACTCTTCCAGAACACGGCCTCACAGCCTGGAAAATCCCCCAAGGAAAACCACTTCTGGTTCCTTGCGTAAGAAAACCCTATGAAATTCATGGGGTCACCATAAGTCAACAAGCAACTTGAAGGCACACACACACACACACACACACACCTGCCATCATTTCACATAACATAGATAACATTCTACATGGGAGATTTTGTGAAGAAACTGTTTTATCTACATGCTTCCCAAACTCTTGACTGATCAGAGATTGACAACATCCTAAACAGGAAGAATGAAATATCAGTGTAAATAATTTACTTATTTAAATACAGTTATCCCTTCATATTCACTGGGGTTTGGTTCCAGGATCCCCTGTGGATATCAAAATCGGTGAATACTCAAGTCCCAGTATATGCAATATATAGCAAAATGGTGTCCCTGATATAAGATGGCCAAATCAAAGTTTGCTTTTTGGATTATTATTTTAAAAAATATATTTTCAAGCCGTGAATACTTGAACAACTGTATTACCATTCTATCCAGTTGTATTGTGGGAAATTAACCTGCTTCACCCTTTCATTGTGTTTAGCCAACAGGTGAAGCCACCAGCAGTTTGATATTTTTAGGACTTTACAGATTATAAACCTCTTGTCTGGCTTCTTTTTCTCATTCATCTTTACCTCATAGTAGCAACACTACTATGAGACAATGGCAGGGTGTGAGATGTAAGGGAGAGAGAAGTTTTATGACAAGGTGAGGCAAGTAATAAGCAGGGAACAGTGAGTCATAGCAAGGTGCAAGGGAAGGAGGCATGGGGACATGAGATGTGGGGTGCAAAAGGCTGAAAGGGTACTGTGACAGAATGTGTGGCAAATGGGAAGAGAAGGTGGGAAACAAGGTGATGAGGTGTGAGGTACAAGGGAGGGAGCTACAGGAACACAAACTGAGGCACAATGAAGAGAGGGTGATGGCATAGTGTCAAGCTGAGGAAAGAACTAGAATAGAATCCTCATTCCTGGGAAAGCTATGCCTTGTGAGTATTTGCATCTCCTGCAGGACACCTGTGAGGAGAAAGGGTAATAAAGAAAAACATTCTTGGATGACAAGCTGAACATGAGTCAGTAGTGTGATGCAGCAGCTAAAAAAGCCAATGTGATTCCAGGCTGCATTAATAGGAGTATAGTGTCTAGATCAAGAGAAGAAATAGTGCCACTCTATTCTGCTTTGGTCAGACCTCACCTGGAATACTGCGTCCAGTTCTGGGCACCACAATTCAGGAAGGATATTGACAAGCTGGAACGTGTCCAGAGGAGGGCGACCAGGATGGTGGGAGGTGTGGAAGCCATGCCCTATGAGGAGCGGCTTAGGGAGCTGGGTATGTTTAGTCTGAAGAAGAGAAGGTTAAGCGGTGACATGATAGACATGTTTAAATGTTTGAAGGGATGTCATACTGAGATGGAGCAAGCTTGTTTTCTGCTGCTCCAGAGACTAGGACACAGAGCAATGGACTCAAACTACAGGAAAAGAGATTCCACTTAAACATTAGGAAGAACTTCCTGACAGTAAGAGCTGTTAGGCAGTGGAATACACTGCCTTGGAGTGTGTCTCCTTCTTTGGAGGTTTTTAAACAGAGGCTGGATGGCCATCTGTCGGGAATGATTTGCTTATGTATTCCTGCATGGCAGGGGGTTAGATGGATGGCCCTTGTGGTCTCTTCCAATTCTATGATTCTATGACATAAAACAACTTGGAGGGGCCACATGAAGCCCATGGCCTACAGACTATGCACCCCTGCATTACAGGCAAGAATCCAAGAAAAAGTCAGCTTCTGATTCATTTTTATAAAACTCTGAAATGAGTGTTTTTGAGTGGAGCAACATATCATTCACATAATGAGCATATGATAGTCTTAATATACAAATGAGGCTTGCCTAGATTTGAGGGACTTGAATATTGTAACCTTAGACAAGCAGAACAGCATACAGGATGCAATCCAAAAACAAGCACGTCTGTTCTTGGATATTCATGATTAGAACTTTCTCATATGCATCATCTCTGGGACTTCTACTGTAACATTTTCAACAAACAGGACCGAACAAAGCCTTGTGTGGCCACTCATTTCCTAAAGCAATTAAAACTCCTGACTCAGTGCAAATGTGAAACAAATATTGTGTGCTAACTTAGTTATGATTACATGAAATCTAATCAGTAATGTTACCAAGAAAAATATAGGATTGTGGATCTGGTTGGCTGCAATTTTAAATAACATTTCTTTCTTCCAGTATAAACGTGTTCTGAAAATATTATATATACCAAAACATAAGCCTGAACGAGGTTTATTCTGATCTTTCTGTTCCCTTCCTAGCTGAAATGATGGCCTATCTCCTTCCCACAGAAGTAAATTACTCCCCAAGCTCTGTGACTTCCTTGACATGCTATAAAACTGTACAAAAGGCAACTGGGGAAATGGGTGGAAGTTCATTTTCACTCTGGGACAGGGAGGGGGATGATTCTAAATGAAGTCATTTAATAAAGGAGAACAAGACAACTTCATGCTTAAGGTACAAATATTTTTATCATGTGAAACTAGGCCCCCTATTTATTTATTTACTACACTTTTATTTTATTTATTTATTTATTTATTTATTTATACCCCGCTCTTCAGCCAGAAGGCTATCAGAGCGACTTACAAATTATTTTAAGCAACAGCAATTTACACATCTACACTGAATTAAGCAGTTTCCAATGTGTGTTCGCTAATTGCCCCCACAAGCTGGGTACTCATTTTATACCACAATAAAGGTGTTTTTAAAAAAAACGATAAGAAGAGCATGTAGGACCGGAACAAAACCAACACTCAGCAGTAAAAATAATCTAATACATTAAAATCAAATATAAATCCAGTTGCAAAAATAGAACAACCCATCACTAAAATAGTTCTTTCAGTGTCTAGAGCTGCTGACACACTGCAGAAATAATCTAGGTTGACACCACTTTGACTATCTCATATTTAAAGATTTGCCTGAGACTCCTGCAAAGTGGCATCACTCAGCACATTATGTGGATAGCGACTGGGAAGAGGGCTTTTTCAGAGACCTTTGGAACACCCTTCCCTAGGTAGATGTGCAGTAGCCACTTATATAATAATTTAAGCATATGGTTAAATTTTAAGTTATAACTCAATGAGTTTTGCTTCCTTTAATGGGTTTACAATTTTACATAACTATTGTGTTTCACTCATTTCTAGGGAGCTGAACCCATGGCCATTTTGCTTGTCCTTTGTCTGCAAAGGCTGTTCTGTTCTTCCAGCAGGAAGTGAGTAGAGAGGGACTGAGGATTCTAAGCAGGAGATAGAATCCACGAAGATTTCCTTTAGCAGCAGGATCACAAACACAGCAACTGCAAGTATTTCAGAGGTGCATCAAGCCCTGAAATGGCATATAATGGTGGCTGAGTGATACTGCAATAGCAGTACCTATGTTCGGCCATGGAAACCCACTGGGTAACCTTGGGTAAGTCACACTCTCTCAGCCTCAAAGGAAGGAAAAGGCAAATCCCCTCTGAACAAATCTTGCCAAGAAAATGCCATGACCTTAAGGTCTCAATAAGTCAGAATGTCTTGAAGGCACAACAACAACAAAGCACCTATGCTGCCAACTAGTTTCTGCTAGTCATTCAAACAAGTAGTGAACACGTATGGAAACAGCAAAAGACATTTCACTTAAATATGATAACATTTTAAAATGCCAGCAGAGTAAATGCTAACAACAGACTGTGTGCTGATGAAGCTGCTAGAGCACATCTGGAGCTGCCTCTTATCCTTCAATCTAATTTGCTGACGCTTGGCTCAGGACACACACTTCTTCCCTGCACTGTTCCCAGAAACTACATCAACATTACAGCAGAAATGAGCATGGAATACCACTGTGGAGCTGGTGGTGATACTCTATAAACGAGGCACACTGTGTAGGTCACATTAAGTGCAACATAAATGATTTGTGTGCATTGTACATTTTGTTTTGCACATTCAGCAGAAATGACACTATTCTTGCAAGAATACCAGGATATTTATTTCAGCATGTAATGAGCATGATCTGGATAAATTATGTGTTGTTCAGCTGAAATGGAATCAGCAAACTAATGTTGGTTGGATAACTGTAATGTTTTATGCTTCTTCAACTTCATCTTTGTTTTCATGATCTCAGTTATGGTTGCCCACCACCACACCTTCTAATATGCAAAAGGTACAGATTAATGGTTTACAATGGTGTTTTTTTAAACTGTGGTTCGGGGATCCCCAGGGGTCCCCAGGGGTCCGTAATGTCCTCACAGGGAGGCCACGAAGGCTTGAAGGCTACTTGGCTCACTTCCTCCCTGCAGTGGAATGGCCACTTGACAGGAGCTAAGGCAAAGGCTGGCCAGCTGGGCCTCCACATTGCCTTCAATCCACTCCAGCCACAAACTTGCAGGAAGAAGCAAAAGAAAAGTCTTCCCTCCCCCTCCAGTGCCTCTGAAGTTTAATGGATGGTATAATTGTGTTGTTGTTTGTTTGTTTGTTTGTTGTTGTTGTTGTTAGAGTTTTAAATATTGAATTAAGTCTTGGGAGACCATGGCAACAAAAGATATTTAAAGGGGGTACCTGGCAAAGAAAAGGTTAAAAACCACTGGTTTACAACAACTAATCTTCCTTTGCAAGTAAAATTTAAACAAAGGTTCTATTTTCATTTTTTGATACCATGACCCAAAATTATTAAATATTAAAGCTTGTGGAGCTCCAAGAATACTTCCCCCCTTGTTGAAATTTATTGAACTATTTCCCATGTTGGGAAGATATCAGTAAGTTAGAAATGTGTATAGTTATGTTGTTTTTTTCAGTTAACTACATAACTTCACAGTTTCTTCTGCAGTGGAAATCTGCATATGAAGAATTCCTTTCTATCAAACTACAGGAAAATGGGAAGAGCTAAATACGTTTCTAATAATAAACAAATGACTCATTTGTGCACTGTCTGCATGTGATAGAATCATTTATGGTTACATGAAACGCTGCAGACAAACATTCCAAAGTATTTGTGTACTAAGGAATTAAGATCAACAATTTTACATGCCTGTGCTAAGTTTATTTTCCTTTCCAGACAGATAAGCATGCATGAAAGGGTTGACAATACTTATTTTAGCTTTTTGCTGGATGTATTTTACCAAAAATAGATGCTGTATATTCCTTTTTATATACACACCTCCAAATCATGGGGAGTACTATACAGAGTGAAGTAGAAGCTAAAATGCACACAAAGTTGTTTGGGTGGCATCAGATTCATTGAGGAAATGAAATAAAAAACATGCTCACTAGCCATCCTAGGGGAAAACGGAAAATAATATTAGTCATGTTTGTAAAAGATGGCTGAGCTCCTACATTGCCTACTTTGTTATGAATGCATGACTAAGTAACATCTTCCCCCAAACCTACCTCAACAGCCAGTGGACACACCAAATAATGGAGGTCTGTTCTGCTGCTGATCATAGTGCAGTAACATTGCCAGCCCCCTCCCACCAAGCAGTGAGGCTGTGGAAATCAGAAGCAGGGCCTTGTCTCAATTCCTCGCTGCACCACGGATCATTAGCATGAGAGGGCTGGCATCATCATGCTGCACCTTGATCATCAGCAGAACAAACCTTTAATGCTCAGTGTGGCTGTTAGTTTTTAAGGTAGGTTTGGGAGGCAATAGTGCCATGATCATTAATACATAGTATTAGTGAATATGGAGCAGTTAAAGATGTATAATTCTAGGTTACAAATCCATAACTGCAACACAGGTTGCCAGCCAACATCTATGATAATAAAAGAGAAGATTATGTCTGTGTCAGTGCCTGTCTCTAGCATAGTTCCAAGAACTGAAATTAGACCTCTGAAACGTGGCATGGATATTAAGGGGACTCTAGGGTGTGTACCTTTGAGTTATTTTGTTTTTTAAATGGATTAATCCATTTTAGTTCAGTAAAATCCACCTCTAGTCTGATGGAACATCTTCAGTCACTAGGCGGCAGATTGCTTTTACAGTACTTTCCATAGTACTGTACTCTTCACAAAAGAATCTGGAGTAACAAACACCTGAAGCAAAGCACAAAAGTCAGTGTGTATAGAGCCATTGTACTGTCTATTCTCCTTTATGGATCTAAAACATGGGTCACCTATCGCATACGCACAATCCTAAATATACACTGGACTGACTATGTGATAAATGTTGCTGTCCTTGAGCAAGCAGGGATCACCAGCATTGAGGCCATGATATTGCGAACACAGCTGCGCTGGGCAGGGCACATTTCTAGGATGGAGGACCATCCCCTCCCAAAAATAGTACTCTATGGTGAACTCGCCATGGGTCAGCGTAAGAGGGGCGCTCCAAAAAAGTGATACAAGGACTCCCTGAAACAACATCTCAGGCTCAGCCAAATTGATCAGCAACAATGGACCACCCTGGCCTCACATCGGGAGGCATGGAGACGCACTATCCACAATGCTGCAGCCTTATTTGAGAACTCACGCCGAACAAGTCTTGAAGAGAAACGGCAACGCAGAAAGAATCACAACCCGGAATCATCACCCAAGGAGACCTTCTGCTGTGCTTTCTGCAACCGGAATTGTTTATCTCGGATTGGCCTTTTTAGTCATCAGCGCGCTTGCAGAAAGCGTGGGATGAGTCCTTCCCGCATCTTCGTTTGTGAAGAAAAGCCAGAGAGAGAGAGAGAGAGAGAGAGAGAGAGAGACTTTCCATAGGGACAAAGCTGCAACCAGGATCGGATATTCATTCCTCAGAGGGGTCTCTGGGACACTCCACATTGCACTTCCCTCTGAAGGATTCCCAGACTCTTCAAACAGTTAAAAGATGGTGAAGAAAAGGCCTTCTGCAACATGGGAAAGGAAAGTGAGCAGAGGAAAAGCCTGAATGAACACTGAGGAAAAGAAACACCATTGAGAAAATTGGGTGGGGAAGAGAAAAACGGAGAGGGAGAGAAGCAGTGTGGCTATACATGTGGCTGTGTCTCTGCCATAGCTCCAAGGCCATTAAACTTTGACACCTGAAATTTGGTATGTGTATTCTGGGGACACAAGGGTATGCACGTTGTGGCTATTTGTTTTTTTAATGGATTAATTCATGTTAATTAATTGAAAATTGTTATCTGCAGTACATTTTGTCACAAGATGGCAAACTTCCCTAAGCAATAGAGAAGTAAGTGGAATAAGCCCAGGCACATTCATTTCTACAGAGGCCTTTAGGGAGCTCCATGTGGGGCAGGGACATGATGGGGAAAACAACATGCTGGGAGTAACAGCTGCTTCCTCTTCATGGGTCCTGTACTTTTTCAAAAGTTAAGAGAAAGCAGAAGTTTATGTTGCCTGGTAAGGGACGGGGAGGGTGGTGAATGGGGTGGGGGGGCTGAATGAGCATCAGGGAGGAGAGAAGGAAAGACTAGGGGGTCATTTACACGGCAAAATAAATCCGCTAAGAATTTGCCAAGACTCCTATTAGTTCCCACATGTTTTGATTTAAAGTCACCCTATTCAGAAGGAGGGGGGCCAAAAAGTTAAGTTTCCTTAAATGTTTTACCTTAAGTTGCGAGGTAAAAGTTTCGCTACTTTCCCAGACTTTTTTGCTAGTTTGTGGAAATGCGCACAATAGGTGGTGTGAACTACCTATTCACAAAAGGCTGTGTGATCTATCAGCATTCTTTCTGAAACAGGCTCACGGCAGAGCTGAGTCGTGATTTGTTGGAGCTCAGAGGGGGCAGGCTTGCAAAGGATGCCTTTGGAATGCAGGATCCGCCATTGTTTCTTTTTTGACACAGTCTGGGCAACCTGGCTGCCTGCCTCTCTGCTTGAGTGTTTGCCTCCGTCTGTGCTCCTTCACTGGCTGTTCACCGCCTTGCTTTATTGGGGGGGGGGATTTGCAGCGTTTGAGGGATGCTGCAGCCTCTTCCTCCCTTGGCTTCGTCCCAGCAGCCAGCGAGCGAACGGGGAACATGGCGGGGGGAGGAAGAAGAGGCTTCAATGGAAGACAAGCAAGCAATGGGACTGATAGTGCCATTGCCTGCCTGTCTGCTGCTGGAGCCTTCTCCTCCCTTGTCCTTCCCTTCCCCACTTGCCTCAGAAGCCAGCGAGTGAACAGGGGGTGGGGGTATGGGGGGGAGAGCTCCCCCATGTGAACTGCTAAATCGCATACTTCTCGGGATTCATCAGAATGGCCAAAATCATGTAAACTGCTCGGCTCAGAATTGAAATGGAAGTAAGCTGGCATTTTCCACATAAAAAGTGGTAGTGTAACTGACCCCTAGGAAGAAATGAAAAAGAAGAAAAGACAATGGGGAAAAGTCAAAGCATTAGGTTAGATAGAGATAATGATGGCCTAGGTGGGTGAAGGGAAAGATTTTGTAGAGTTGTGGAACATAAAGAGGACTGTAGGGAACCCTGGTGGCACATTGGTTAAATGCCAGTACTGCAAGTCACCACTTGCAAGTTCGATCCCAGAGGGCTCCAAGGTTCAGTCAGCCTTCCATCCTTTCATAGGTCAGTAAAATGAGTACCTGGCTTGTGCGGGCAATTAGCTAACACACATCAGAAACTGCTTAATGCAGTGTAGATGTGTAAATTGCTATTGTTTAAAACAGTTTGTAAGCTGCTCTGGTAGCCTTGTGGCTAAAGAGTGGGGTATAAATAACTAATACATAAAAAATAAATTTAAAAAATAGGTTGGTGAAGGAAGATGAAGATGGGTACTCTTATGTGAAGGATGGGGTATATGAAGGAACAGAAATAGCACCTAGATAGATGGGAGGAAAATACCAGTTAATTTGAGTGAGACAATAAAGAGGCTTTTAACCCATGAGAACCTGGGTTCCTCTGCTACTATAAAATAATATCACTAAAATGGTTAACTTTGGAAAATATATTGGTTGGGTCTAACTTTAAATCAATGGGATATAAGTTCAACTAACTTACTGCTAGGTCCAACCCACATAAGTATGGCACATTTTGCATTTATTTATCTGCACAGGTACACTATGAATATTGTAGAGATTGGTATGACTATTGACAAATCCTCCACTGAATAAGTTTTCAACAGGAAAACTATATTTACCATCTCCTATATCAGACAAACACAGTAAAATATACCCGAATAAATAGTCCCTTATAGAATCTTATTAGATAATTGTTTCTTCAGCAGTGTCAGAGTATATCCACACTGCACAATTATAGCAATTTGATATCACTTTATCTGCTGTGGCTTGATCCTATGGAATCCTGGGATCTGTAGTTTTGTGAGGGACTTAGAATTTTTTTCTGGAGAGAGGGCACTAGAGTCATAGTAGTTAAACTGGGATTAAACTGCTGTCACTATGCAGTGTGGATCCACCCTCAGTTTGCTGCATATCCTCATTCTTCCTTAAGAGTCAGATAAGAGTAGATGTGTCCTTAATTATATATTTTTAAAATTTCTCTATAAATACACTGGCAGTTGCATGCGTTTTTTATGTAACAATTGACTATTTCTGATTAAGTGTCTCCAAGGCAACATATAGTATTAATTAAAAAAAACAGACAATAAAAAAGAGTTGTAAATAAGCAACAATAGGACTTGCATTTCATCAAGCTGTACTTTAAAATGCATACTGAAGTTTAAGCATTCATCTCCCAGACCACCAAAATGAATAATTAAATATGATCCAACATTTGTATTACCACTTGCACATTTATATAAGGACTAGTTGAAGAAAGATTGTTGTACCAAACATGAGACTAACATAGAAATTATAGGATATAGTGTTATTCTACTAATGGGTGGCAAATGCTACAAAAACTAGCACAAGTGAAATCAACTCTATTCTAATGAAATTGCAGAGAATTATGAAATGACTTTCATAACTGGAATCTAAGTATTGGATCAGATACCAGCAGAGGGGTAAAATAGGGTTTCTATTCAAGGAAGGCCTGCCGGAAGAGATCCGTTTGATGGCTTTTTTTAAATTCTCCAAGCTGGCTGCTTGACGGATCTTCTGGCAAGGCATTCCATAGTCTGGGAGCAGCGACAGAAAAAGATTTCTGGGAGGTTATTGTTAATCTAGATCTCATTGGTTGCAATAAACCCCTCCCAGAAGATCTAAGGGCTAAAGATGATAAATGCATACTGTAAACAGCAAAAGTGTAACATGTAACAGCCTGCAGGGCCAGTGGTGAGAGTAAAATGCAGCTGGCCTGAGTATCAAGATTAAGGCCTCAGGACCTAACCTTGGAGAGAATGCTTACCTCTATGGGAGCGTGCGCGTATCTGTGTGTGAACCAAATGTCTCTGTATGCTGTATACTGCTGAGCTATGCTATGTAACTATGAACAGTTCTGTCTGGGCTTTGCAGTGATAGAACTGTACTTTACTGAATGCTGATTACTGTAAATATTCGTATATTATGCTATCGTAAAGAGAAGTACTGTAGTTTAGACACATGTTTGTGTCTGTATGCTTATTTTCCTCACCTGGAGAATGAAAATTCTGCTACAATACTTTTTGCTGCCTGACCTCTTGACATACTCAGAGGGTCCAGTGCGCTAATGTGTCAAAAGCTTTGTGCTTGTAGGATTTCACTACTGGATACAACCCATAGATATTTTTCAAAAATTATAAACAGAAATGTTAGAAACAATAGGATAGATCCAGACTGGACCAGGCTTTGAGAAGATCCATTGAAACCCACAGAACTTGTGTTAGACTAATATGTTTACTTGATTTGAATGGGTCTAATCTAAACACCATGAAATCTAGTTCAGGGCAATAATCATGATGCCTTTCTGACTGTTGGACTGCAAGTATCACATCCCTAGTTAGCATAGCTAATGGTGGGGAATGCTAGGAGTTGTAGTCTAACAACATCTGAAGGGTGCATGAAACCCTTGATACCCATCTACACAGGCCAGAAAACACTGGCTTTATGCCAATGTATTCTGGCCCTGGATCAGGCCCATTCCCCCCCCCACTCCATTACCGGGATGGAATAGAATGGAGTCCACATGCACACACAGGCAGTTGCCTCCACTGCCATCCTTGTTGCTCCATCTGAAGCCAGGACAGAGGCCCACAGCACATGATCAAGGCCCCCTGCATATGACCAGCCTAGATCACCTGCTATGGGCCTCCTTCCTGGTTTTGGAGGGAGCAATGAAAACAGCAGCTACAGAGACAGGCTGGTGGGCTGGTAGTGACTCCTGCAGTCCTGTGGGGCCCAATTTGTTTTTTCCTAGATGAGGCAGGTTTTTTTTTGGGGGGGGGGGTATTTTGCTTAAATGTTTTATCAGGCTTTAGCCCGTCTTCCCCCCTGTCTTTGCCCCAGGTGTCATCTGGACTGCCTGGGGGCAAAATAGGGCAAAAGTCCTGTGCAGATAGGACTGCAAAGCTCCAAGATAGGGGCAAGATGGGGTAAATCTAGACAAGCCCAGAGACTACATCCAACTCAAAGGTTCTCCCTTCATCTTATCTTCAGCAGAGCAGTCTTTTTACCATCTGAGTGTCTACTCCCTGATCTCTTTGGAAAGCTGTTGCATGTTGTTACTAGCCTCTTGAAGCCACTATTAACCTCGTTTACACCCTCTTCCTCTGCATGTAACATGCTTGAGTATTGTATACATCATTCATGCCAAACAGTTTGAGTCATAAATTTTCCTACCTGCTACTGCTGTTACCAGAAGCAGCAGCATTGGCCCAAGTCGGAAAGTAACAGAAGGAGAAGCAATAAGTGTATTTAAGGCAAATTAGCCCCAAATGTGCCACCAATAGATTTTAACACCTGACTACAGGCTTCTTCTTATTTCATAACTGAGCAAGTGTCCACATAATGGTTTGGATCCAGAGGATGGATTTTGTATCCTAGCCTTTGCACTGCAGTCCCTCTCTGCCTTCAATAAACCCTCAGAACAGTGTAGAATGGAGGCTTAAGTCAGGAGGAAAATAGAAGAACAACAGAGAGGGGGTACTTTTTGCAAACAGTGGCTTTCTGTCTTTAATTCTATCAAATATATGCCCTTACACAGACCAGCTTTATATAAATATTAATGTCAGCTGGTATTACTGGAACAGAATGCCCTGAAATGCAAAAGAATTTAGAATTTAAGAGGCACAAGAGGAAGAGAACATTACTATACTGTGAATTCATTGTTAATTCAGCAAAACCATGGGGACAGGAAACCCTACAGTCCAAATATAGCTGGTTATCTCTTTTTCATTCTTGGTTTCATGCTCTGCTTAGTAATCTTTCAAAGTGGAATGGTTTGAAACAGAACAAAACTCACTATCTATTCTACATTTTTCCTTTTAGACACCAAACTTCCTAGCTAAATTTTAAGACCACAGAAGTGAAGAAATTACTCCAACTGACTTCCAAGCAAAAGAGAGGGCCTCTTCTGTGGCCATACTCTATATACAGCATACCCAACATGAGAGATTAGACTAAAGTTTGGAATGTTACTTTGCAAAAACAGGTAGTTACTTTACTCATTAGTCTGTTCACCCAATATGTCATTATTTGTTATTACATTCCAGAAAGGTAATTCATGGAGTTATTCGTTATTAATAAGTTACTGTTGCTATCATGCCTTTGAAAAAATCAGGAAATGCTATCTGGTTCCCCCAAATGTCCAATTCAGATATTGCACCGTGCAAATTTTGAAGAAAATGCAAAAGATATCATAAAGCAAACCTTCTCTAGCACTTTCTTACTACCCAGATGCTTTTGTCTCCCAATATACTACACACACTACAACCCCTCCCAATATAACCCAACTGAAGACAGGATGGGAGTGCCACATTAGTTTGGCACACAGTATACAAAATTCCTCAAGCACATTTTTTGGTGTATGGAAAGAAGCAGTTATTCCCTCATTCAATGCTTCTTTCTTCTCCACCTCCCTCTCCCACAACCACTTGTTCTCAACTGTATGCCAGAGGTGACCCCAGGCATGGAAAGAAGCAACTCTTCCTCTAAACTCTCTCCCACAGTTCACACCAATCCAGCCAGTCCGGGTGTGCACTATGTGCCATTCTTTTTAAAAGCCAATCCAGAGAGGCAAAATTCTTCTCTCTCTCCCATACTCTCACATGCTCTTTCTGGCAGTCTTTTTCTTTAGAGGCAGAATGGTGGAAAGAAGAGAAAGTATTTTTTTAAAATCTCCAACTAACCTGAGCCTGTTGACACAGCTCATGTCTTCAGTGTGTTTCTTTCTCTCTCTCTTTCCCTCTTTCTCTCACTCTCATCCCCGCTCTCCTCTTCTCCCCTCCTGTGTCCCCCCTTCTTACTGCTGGCTGTCATCCCTCTTCTGTGCTCCACATGAGCTGCACTACACCCCACAAAGCGGCAGAAGAAGGCAGCCACACAAATGACCCTCCTCCTCCTCTATTGCTCAGACTTGAGTCATAACACACCCAGTAAGAAGTAACAGGCAGAAACCCCTGTATGTTACATTGAAAAAGACTGGATTACAGACCTGAGTCAGACAATCTACATTTGTCTGTTTCCTTAAACTCACACTCATTAGATTGTGGACCGTATTTATAATCTCCTTTATCCTTTTGGTTTTAGTTTTATGCTATTTTATTTCTTTCTCCCCGAAGAGAGGATGTTGATATATATAAATATTATACAAAAATAAAATAACACTACAGCCCTATAGCCAAGTGTGGGAAATTTCAGGCCTCTGAGCGAAATGTGGAACTCCAGGCCTTCCCATCTGTACCTTTGGCCTTTGCTGAGGTCTCATCCCACCTCCAGTAGCACTTTGCTATGCTCTGTCCCTTGACAACAAAACTAAGGGAGGAAATTTTATATAAACTGGGAGATGAATGTCTGGATGGAAAAGTCTCTACCCTCCCACAATGCACCTTACCCCTATATATTTAGCATCTATAACATTTATAGATCCACCTATTTCAGGTTCTGTAACTGCACCTATTTCCGGTTATGACCATATACTAAAGATTGTGCACCCTGGCAGGTAATTGACTGAATAATGAGGAACTCAACAAGGAAAAAGGTGCTCTACCATCGGATACATTCAACGGGATTCAGGTTCTTCATTGGAAATTCTATAGTACACACTCTCTCTCTCTCCATCATGAAAAATTCTAGACAACTTGCTAGACACACAGCCATCAGATTCAGTTTCATTTCACTGTTTAGCTCCAAATAATTTTTACACATTTCCAATACATTCACAAAGACAAAGACAAATTGTCTGTCAAGTGTTTATTTTTTTTTAAAAAAACTGTATCCATGATTGCATACTTTTATTCCCAAACTTTGCTGTAACTTTGGACTTGCCTACACTAGTGGGAAACCCTGCACCTACCTCGTAGACACTGTGGATTTCTTTTATCAGCAGCGGCCCTGTAAATGTCACACACACCAGGCTTATACGATTGTAGATCAGAGCATCCCGCCATACTGTAATATCTGTAGTCCTATGCTGCTCACATGTCCTATATGTTGTACTATTTCTGGCCACACATCCACGGCTGCTTCATTTCCCCACCCCACCCCGTTCGCTTGTACATGAGAATCTGCGATGTGGTCCCAGAGTACTGTATTACTGGATAAGCAGAGATGCGCTTATCCAAATATGTGCACAATTAAAAAAAAAAATTCAAAAGTGCCAGAATGGAGTCCTGTCCACCGGAAGTCCCATCACGGCTTTGCTCTGAAACCAATCCTCTGCCACCATACAGCCAAAAATCTGGGTTTTCCCTTCAAATGTGGAGCAAACTATGAATCTTACAGATCCAGAGTTTCCTGCAGAAACCCCAGTGAAAATGCAAATAGTCAAAAATGTTGTGTGCCAATGGTGCCGCAAATACTGGGTAAGTACAGGGCGTTTTGCCCATGTCGACAAGCATATGTACCATGTTTGTACACATCAGTACAAAAAACCTGAGAACATCTTTGAGGATAATAAAGTATCCTTTATATGTACAGAATTGAATGCAGCCAAGCAATAGTAAAGAGAATGGGTACAAAGGACAAAGTCACCTCTATCTATATTTGGTAGATAAAAACTCAAAGAATGAATGAAAAACAGCAGAACACTGTCCATGGAAAGGAACAATGAAGGTCAATGAAAATGCTTGTGCATTATTTTGTACAAATTAGAAAACAAAAATCATAGCATATAGTGACAGATCAAAACAAACATTGGCAACGTGGACACAGCCCTAGTCCGTAAGTATCTTTCTCCTAGATTGGGGTGGGCAACTTCAGTGGGTCTAATGGGCAATTTTCTGTCCCTTGAACCTTTTGGGGACTGCATGGACTGCCAAACACAAAACAAAACTGTTAGTCATTGAAAGTTTACTTCTGGTTTTGAAAAACATCTATTTTAAATGTAAAATAGTTTGGGAGAGCATGAAAACTATTTAAAGGGTGCATCACTGTTTGGGGAGTCTTCCAAGACAGACATTTCTTTGCCTTTTTGCCCCCCCCCAAAAAAAGGGCATTCTGGGGGAATCGGGGGGGGGAGCAATCACAATAAGAGCCTGGAGGTCACATGCATCTCCTGGGTCATATTTTGCCCAGCCTTACCCTAGACAGCAATAGTTTTTCATTCCTGTCAGTCTAAGAATATGTTGAATGCAAGCCTAGAAATTTAAATGTGATGCTGGAAGAGAGTTCTACAGATAACGTGAACAGCCAAAAAGACAACAAATGGCTCAAGAGCAAATCAAGCCTGAACTCTCCCTAGAAGACTTTTTACCTGTGGTTATTTAAAGAAAGGTGGAATTTAAATGAAACCAACAAACAAATAACTAATAGAAGCCAAGGTGCCTAAACTGAGACTGTCATTCTTTGGACATTTCATGAAAAGACATGATTTATTAGAAAAGACAACAATGCTTAGAATCACAGAACGGCCATCCAGTCCAACCCCCTGACATGCAGGAATACACAATCAAAGAACTCCCGCCAGATAGCCATCCAGCCTCTTTTTAAAAACCTCCAAAGAAGGAGAATCCACCACACTTACTGTCAGGAAGTTCTTCCTAACGTTTAGGTGGAATCTCTTTTCCTGTAGTTTGAACCCCTTACTCTGTGTCCTAGTTTCTGCAGCAGCAGAAAACAAGCCTGCTCCATTCTCAGTATGACATCTCTTTAAATATTTAAACATATCTATCATGTCACCTCTCAACCGTCTCTTCTCCAGACTAAACATGCCCAGCTCCCTAAGCTGCTCCTCATAGGGCATGGGTTCCACACCTCCCACCATCCTGGTCGCCGTCCTCTGGACACGTTCCAGCTTCTCAATATCCTTCCTAAATTGTGGTGCTCAGAACTGGACACAGTATTCCAGGTGAGGTCTGACCAAAGCAGAATAGAGTGGCACCATTACTTCCCTTGATCTAGACACTATACCCCTATTAATACAGTCTAGAATCGCATTGGCTTTTTTAGCTGCTGGATCACACTGCTGACTCATGTTCAGCTTGTGGTCCACTAAGACCCCTAGATCCCTTTCACATGTATTGCCCTCAAGCCAGGTGTCACCCATCCTATATCTGTGCTTGTTAAGGAAGAAGACAGAGGAAGAAGAGGATGGCTGCATTACAGGTGAATAGACCCAATCAAGGAAGCCACAACCCTGAGTCTGCAAGAACTGAATAGTGTTGTTAGTGAAAGGGGACTTGGAGGTCTCTCATTCATAGGATTGCCATAACTCAAAGTCCACTTGACAGCAATTAACAACACAACAAACCTGTTATTGGTCTTTGTTTCATTTTTTGTAGAGGAATTGAGTATTGGCAGAAGCTTTTTGTTCATGCTTACTCAGAGAAAACTGGTTGTGCTAAACTCTCTCATACAGACAAACATTATAAACAGATTAAATTTGCTGGGAAAATGCTTATTTAAAGAAATGCATTTCTTTAAAAAACCTTCTAATTAGTATGCACTCTGTATCATATTCTCTGAAACTGTAATAACTTATCTCAGGAACTACTGAAGAATCTCATTAAGAACCAAGTAATTTCTTCATTTCAAATAGACATTTTATAATCTGAAGTTCAACTGAAGAGAGGCACATAAAGTCCTAAACAATTTCTTAAGCTACAAATTATATAGTCCTTATAAACACTGTGTTTTAAAATTCAGTTTCCATTAAATTAATTAAAAGTTACACATTTTATTGCCAAGTTTTTAAAAACCCATATGATATGCCAGGATTCTTATTTTATTACATAACATTCAATTTAGTAATGAATAGTGCCTGGAAAATGCATTAAAATCCCATATAAACAGACAAATTCAATGATTCTTAATCTACAAACAACCATCAGTTTATCTATTCACTCAACACAGTTTATAGTTTATAGCAGTAGTGCTGGGGGACTCCTCTTCGATGCCTGTGAGGTCCCTCAGGGTTCTGTCTTGTTCCCCGTGCTGTTTAACAGCTACATGAAACTGCTGGGAGAGGTCATCCAGAGTTTTGGAGTTTGGTGTCACCAGTATACTGATGACACCCAATTCTATCTTTCCTTTCCATTTGACTCCAAGGAAGTTGTCTCAGTACTGAGCCAATGTCTGTTGTAGGTAATGGACTGGATGAGGGCAAACAATTTGAAGCTGAATCCAGACAAGACAGAGGTGCTCCTGGTCAGTCAAAAGGGAGATCAGGAACAGGGACTCTGCCTGTGCTAGTTGGGGTCACACTCCCCCTGAAATCACAGGCTTGCAACTTGGATGTTCTGGACTCAGCTCTGAGCCTGGATGCCCAGGTTTCAGTAGTGGCCAGGAGTGCATTTGCACAGCTAAAACTGGTGTGCCAACTGTGCCTATTCCTTGAGGTGTCAGATCTGGCTACGGTGACACATGCCTTGATTACATCCCATTTGGACTATTGCACAACACTCTATGTAGGGCTCCCTTTGGAAACTGTTCAGAAACTTCAGTGGTCCAGAATTCTGCAGCCAGAATGCTGACCGGAGCCAGTTATAGGGAGCATGTAACTCCCTTGTTAAAGCAACTTCACTGGCTACCGGTTTGTTTCCGAGCACAATTCAAAGTGCAGGCCATGGTCTATAAAGCCCTATACAGTTTGGGTCCAGACTACAGGCGAAATGGTGTCCCTTATAGAAGATGGCAAAATCAAGGTGCTTTTTGGATTATTATTTTTTAAAGAATATTTTCAAGCCGTGAATACTTAAATCTGTGGATACCAAATCCGTGAAAATGGAGGAACAACTATATTTGAAAGACCGTATCTCCCCATTCAAACATGCAAGAGTTCTAAGATCATCAGGGGAAGGCTTTCTCTTGGTCCCGCCATCATCACAGGCTCATATAGTGAGGGCACAAGATAGAGAGCTTTCTCAGTGGCTACTCCCACCCTCTGGAACTCCCTTTCATGGAAGGCTATGCTGGCCCCTTCCCTGCTTTCCTTTCGTCAGCAGGCAAAAACATTTTTATGCAGGCAGGCTTTCAATATGTAGCTAGGCTTATAGAGGCTTTTTATTGGGGTGTGTTTTTATTTTTATCTTTTATATGTTTTTATATAATTTTAAATTTGTATATTGTGATGTTTTTAATTATTTTAAACTGAATTTTTATGTGATATTTTGTGAGCCGCCTTGAGTCCCTTCTGTGAGAAAGGCGGCATATAAATAAAATAAAATAAAATAAATAATAATAGACTGCAATAGGTTTGATGCTTACCTAGATCTCCTGTGTGGGAAATAGAAGGGAGACCCATGAAAACTTAAGTACATTTTGTAACCCAGGTGTTGAGGTATTTGATATTCCATCAATAAGAACAAGCCTGCTCCCCAATGATTTTCTAGTTGAAAGGGAATTTGCTTTTTTAAAGGGCATTTCTGAGAAATGCTCAAAATTATTATTTATTTAATCAGATTTTTTTAAAAAACAGTACCCAGCTGGCAGCTTGTCAACAGAAATGATGCAGTTTTTGCTTTACTTATTACAAAGAAAAAAGAGCAAAGATGCCTTGATATGTAGTGCAGTTTCATACCATTTCGTCTCTGGGGAAATAATGGAAATTAATAAGTAATGAATGAGATGAAGAGACTAAAACAAAAGATGTATTTTTCCAATGCTCCCACAAGAACTAGAATTCAGCCACACCATGTCATCTGACTGGCAGTAAGTTAATCAAGGGCTTGTCTAGACCCGCCAGAATATGCCAGCTTCCTACTGGTGTATTCTGGCCCCAGATCACGTCTGTTTCCATCCCATTACCATGATGAAACAGGAGGAAGTCTGCACAGATATGCCGGACCATACCAGCAGCCACCTCCCCTGCACGTCACTCCCTCTGAAGCCAGGAAGGAGGCCCGCAGCATGTGATTAAGGGTGGTCACATGCAGGGGGCCTTGATCACATGCTGGGGGCCTCCTTCCTGGATTCAGAGGGACTTCAGCAGTGGTAGCGGCCAGCTATAAGGGTTGGTGTGGTGGTACGGACCAGACCCTGTGTTCCCATGCTGGCCAAATTTGGGTTTTCCTGATTAATATGGGTTTTCTCTGGGCATTTTAAACCATTGTAAAAGGTTTTACTCCATCTTCCCCCCGTCTTTGCTTTGGGCATCATCTGGGCTGCCCAGGGGCAAAATGGGACAAGAGCTCTATGTCGTTGGACTCTAGGCCACCTAGACGGGGACAAGACAGGGTAAACAGCCTGTGCAGACAAGCCCCAGGAGAAGAAATGGAGTATATTTCCACATATAATGCATAATTAGCTATTCATGTCTCCACCTTCATATTCTCCTTGTGAGATTTCAAGTGAGAGGGAAACAGACCCCTGCACGGGACTAGGCCTTGGCATAGTCTAGCAAGCTAATTCAGAATCCTTCTATTCTAAATATCTGTCAGCATTTTTTTTAGTGAGCTTTATGTCAACTCTGATTTCAGACATTTTTCAAAGGGTGACTATTACATACAGACATGCTTCCTGTATCTATGCACTACGATTCCACTTCAGCTGCTACGGCAACATCCTATGAAATACAAGGGTCTGTAATCTGATGAAGCGCTAGAGCTCTGGCTGAGAATTTTGAATACCTTGCTCTAAACTGCAAATCACAGGATGATGTAGGATGTTTCCATGGCAGTTAAAGTGGAATCATCGCTCTATCAATATGTAGTGTGAAAGACTCTATAGTCATTATTAGCATCAAGTTGTTTTTCTAGCACAAAATTAAATTAAAATTAAAATTAAATTCATATTCAAGATACTGAATGGTCTAAAAACCTAACTAGAATTTCACAAGAAAAGCTATTAAATAGATTAGAAAAACTTATATTGTAACACAGTACAGTCTTTGCAATGATCTGACAAGAAGACTAGGATCTATAAATCTCATATCCTCCTCTCAGTGGGCAAATGAAATTTTACATTCTCCATTAAAACTGTGTTTAAAAAATATGGCTTCCATGCAGTGATCAGAATGACAGATTACATCTCTTACGATTTCAACACAGTAAGTTAATAGCTTTGTAAACTGCTCATTATTGGGGAAAGTTTGTACGAGCATGTTTAACTGAGGCTTACTGAGTTATAAATATTTTAAAAGAATAAACCTGAAAAGCCATGATAGTACAGCTTGGGCCCAGGTTATTTGAAGGACCATATCTCCCTGTACACGCCCATTAGAGTGCTAAGATCATCTGGAGAGGCCCTTCTCTCAGTCTTACCACCTTCTCAAGCTCGTTTGGTGGGAACAAGGGAGAGGGCCTTCTCAGTGGCTGCTCCCAGACTTGGGAACTCCCTCCTAGAGAGACGAAGATGGCCCCATCCTTGCCCTCCTTCTAGCAGTAGGTCAAAACATTTTTGTGTCTCTAGGCTTTTACAAACTGACAAGGATTGGGCTTTTAATGTCGCACAGTACTGTTTTTAAGGGTTTTTTAATATTTTAATGTTTAATGTTTTAACTTATACATTGTTTGTTTATTATATCTTATATTTTTACTTTTATTTTGGCATTTGTATGCTTTTTAACTTGCATTGTTTTAAATACGTTGTTAGCCAGCTTGAATCCCATTATCGGGAGAAAGGTGGGATATAAATGAATACAACAATAATAATACATAGGCCAATCAATCAATAACACAAAGAAGTTGATCATAATCCCAATAAAACCAATTATAAATAGTGAATGAGATCCTGTATTGGGAGATGTACTGTATGTGTATCACATACTGTAGTTACATCTCCATAACAAGGGAGATTTTCACACGGGGCCAAAATGTCCCGTTACTGCCCCGCCACCTCCTCTCCCGTTCCTGCCACAGAATAACATAAATCTTTCACACACTTACCTTAATTCCGTGGCAGGAACGGAGTCCCCCTCCCCTCGTTGGCCAGCTGTAAATGCAGCCGTCGTAAGGCTGCTTTTACGACCAGCCATCTGAAACGTTATCACGTGATAACGGCTGGCAGTAAATTTAAAAAATAAAACTCCTCCAAACATAAAATCAGTTCACCAAGCACAAAAACACACTTTAAATCACACAATCAAAACAGGGAGGGTAAAATAAAGGGTCCCACTTACCTGGATGTCCAAATCGTACCACGAAGTGCTCAGAATAGACCTCCCCTCTGCGGCTGTCATTTCGGAACAGGAACGGGGCTCCTGTTCACACACCCGTGATTGCATGATAACAATGGAATGGGAGGTCTATTCACAATGAAAAATCGTGATTATATTGTTCCAGAACAGTCACAGGAGCAGGATGGATGCAGGACAGAATGGGGTCAACGTTGTCCGAAAGGGAAAACCTTTCCCGACCCTGTTTTGTTCCTGCCATGGGATATAGAGCCTGTGTGAAAATCTACTATGTTTCTTAATGATACCCAAAAATCTCATCTTCTAAACTGCACAGCCACCCAGCCACGCAAGACAGCTATATCCATGTTGTTGGAGAGCAGGAGGGATGGAGGGAGTAGGATGGAGTAGCAGAGTTGCCTCCAGCTATTTTCTTGTAGTTTTAAGCAGTACAACAGACATCTGCAGAGACATCCTTTACAGAGATGTCCAGGCAGCACAAGAAAATACCTAAATAGATCCCCACTCACACCCCACTCTCCAACAACAGGGGGGAAAGGCTGTGTTGGGGAGGGAGCTGTGTTGCTTACAAAGTGAGTTGGGGAAATTGGTTTGTTCATGGTTTGAACTGAATTCTGACCTGCACAACAGCCATAAAAGTGAGTTGCGATGGCAATAATCCAATTTATGCCATTGTAATTCACTAACAGGATTCCAGCTAGTGACAAACTAAAAATTAGTAATTGTAGCAGATCTGAGAGATAATAACATTTTCAAAATGTGCCATAGGTACAATGATGAAGATATTAATTTTGCTCAAGAAAAACACTCAAGGCAGATGTCTAAAAGCCAATCAGAAAACAAAATTATCAGATTATATTGTTCACAGCTGGAGTATTGGTCTAAATGACTTTTCAAGTATTCTAGCTGCCCCAAACTTTTGAATTTGTGATTTTGAAAAGAAATTGCTACACTGGAGTCTCTGAAATGTCTTCTCCCTTGGAAATGGGGTTTACACGTATAACAATATGCTTTCTAAACCCCTGGAAATAATCAGAACAAGAGAATACACAGATGACCATTTCCATAATTTGGTGTAATTATGCCAGATCCAAGGCACCATTCGTCTTTATAACTCTAGCAAAACTGCCACTGAATACCTTTGAAAGTAAAACATTTTGTTATTGCTGCTGTTGTGTGCCTCCAAGTCATTTCTGACTTATGGTGACCCTAAGGCAAGCCTATCACTTGGTTTTTTTTGGCAAGATGTGTTCAGAGGGGGTTTGCCTTTGCTTTCCTCTGAATCTGAGAGAGTGTCAGGGTTTTGAATGTGCAACCCTTGGAAATGTATGTCATAAAGAGATACCATATATTCCATTTATCTGTAGAGGACAAAGCTGCAAGTTAAACAGCTCCGCAGTAGAGTAGACAGCTGATGTTTTTCTGCCCTCTTATCTCAGTATGACTAATAAAAGGGAGATAGCATGCTGGGGATGATGTCAGATGATGTCACCAGTCACCAAATGAATGAAGGGGAGTTGCTAGAACTTGCTAGAACAGCTAGGAAACCCTATATAAGTCATGGTGCAAGGCAGCGCACTTCACTTCTTCAACTGACTTCTTTGACTGACTGCTAACTGTAAGCTTAGCTATTAGAGCAATGATTTTGTTTGTAGTTTAGGATGTAAACAATAAAGACTGTTAGTTTTTAGACACTAAGTGTGTCCATCTACTCACTGAACATTGAACATGCTGGAAGCATCTGGACCAAGCTTTTGCTACTCTGCTAACCTGACTGCTGGCTGGACTCCTGAGCATAGACAGATTCCAGTAAGCTGTAGAGCAACAAGGTCACACAGAGGATTTCCATAGCTATATTAGCATTCTCTACTTCTCCCCCTCTACCTATAATATCTCATGATTGGAAGTACTGGACACTCTGAAGTCCAGAGTGAGGTCAGGTGGAGGTCAGAAGGACCTGTGGAGGTATCTTAGAAATATTTTAGCAAGCACACCCAAGCTGGGATTAAGTGGATGCCCCTAGTAAATAAACCATCAAGGAGGTAAGTGCTAATTCCTTCTTGGGCCCCTCAATGGTGAGTCACACATCCTAAACAATCGAGTGACCCCCACAACTCAAATCCCAAGGAAATCTAACCTCAGGCTCCCTCCTGTCCTACAAACCCATCAATTCCTATCTCCCAGCCACAATCAGCTGAATTTTGGTTTCCTTTGTTTACATGGTGGGAAACCAATCTAAGCTTTGTTCTAGCCAAAGTACCCCCTTCAGGATATGAAGCAGGGAATAAATATTAGCCCCTCACAATAGCAAGATGTGCCACTGTAAATAAGACCCGGCCACTTTCTTTGCTGGTGCACCCTGGATCAGAACTTCAAGTGCCACCCTCAGACTTCGGTCTGAGTACTTTGCTGCTCTTCAAGACTGGTAACTATCACCCTATTTCCTGAACCTATTCCTCTATCCAATCTTTCTGCCTTAATTCTTCAATAGCCTTGTGTTGTTCTTGTGAGCTTGTGTTGCATGTGTGAATGCTTTTTGTGTTATTTTCAATAAAAACCATTTATTTCATTTTAACCTGGAGTTCTCTGCAGTTAGTACTGGTACACATAGGTGAAAAGATCCCGAAGTCACCTGCCTGTCGCACCATTCCATTTGAGCTAATAATTCCCCCAAGTATTAATATAGTCTTCAGCATCACGAGTGGGTCTCTAAAGCACCCTCACCTCTTCAGGTTACAGCTGAGCAGGGATTCCAACCCTGGTCTCCTTAGTTGTAGTCCTCTCTCTGGCTTTTCTTCGCAAACGAAGATTCAGGAAGGACTCATCCCGCGCTTTCTGCAAGCGCGCTGATGACTAACAAGGCCAATCTGAGACAAACAAGTCCGGTTGCAGAAAACACAGCAGAAGGTCTCCTTGGGTGATGTTTTTGGGTTGTGATTCTTTCTGCGTTGTCGTTTCTCTTCAAGACTTGTTCGTCGTGAGTTCTCAAATAAGGCTGCAGCATTGTGGATAGTGCGTCTCCATGCCTCCCGATGTGAGGCCAGGGCGGACCACTGTTGGTGATCAATTTGGCCAAGCCTGAGATGTTGTTTCAGGGAGTCTTTGTATCGCTTTTTTGGAGTGCCCCTCTTACGCTGACCCGTGGCGAGTTCACAGTAGAGTACAATTTTTGGGAGGCGATGGTCCTCCATCCTAGAAATGTGCCCTGCCCAGTGCAGTTACATTCTCAATATCATGGCCTCAATGCTGGTGATCCCTGCTTGCTCAAGGACAGCAACATTCCTCACATAGTCAGTCCAGTGTATATTTAGGATTGTGCGTAAACAGCGCTGATGAAAGCGCTCAAGGAGTCGTAGGTGGTGGCGATAGGTGACCCATGTTTCAGATCCATAAAGGAGGATAGACAGTATGATGGCTCTATACACACTGATTTTTGTGCTTTGCCTCAGGTGTTTATTGCTCCAGACTCTTTTGTAAAGTCTTCCAAATGTGCTATATGCCTTTGCTAATCTGCGATCGATCTCTTTGTCAATCTTGGCATCTGAGGAGATGATGCTTCCCAGGTAGGTGAAGTGCTGAACGGACTTGAGCACAGATTTGCACAGTTGTAGTCCAGGAGCCTGTCTATATGAGGGGGGGGGATGTGGATTAATGCGCACTAACACAAATTTGAAGCAACTTCTATTTGTCTTAACAGTTTTCTGGCAAAATTGCAGGCATGTGAAGCTATTCGCTTTTGCTGTCCCAATGGGTGTGCCTGTGAATCAAGATGGCGGCCGCAAGTGAATTACTCACGTTTTATTGTTGCCAGTTGCCACCGCCGAACAGTATTTTTTTTAAAAAGCATATCTAAGTTGCAAAAGTGCGATATGCTGCATAAATACATTTTAAAAGAAAAGAAAAAGGATGTTTCATCGCCTGAGCGCTCGCTCACTAAAGTGAAAATCAAGGATGGCAGTTCTGGGTACTTTCCTTGTTAGCAAGCTCTGGCTTCTGCCCACGTCCAACCAATCATTTCCAGTTCCGCTTTTATTGCAAATGCAAATGAATGCAAACCTGATTGTCCAAACGAGGGACAATGCACAGTCTCTATAGAGCTTTTTTAAAAATACGGGTAAAGCTGCAAAAGCTTTCCTGGCAGAGTTTATGGTGGGTGTGGCCCCCTCCTTCTGAATACTCCAATCTGATGCGGAATGCCATTAGGACACGTAGGATGCCAAGCGGAATCTTTGAGGATTATTTTGACTGTTAGGACAACCCCCAGTGCTCATACCCCTATGTTACACTGGCTCCGAGGTAAAACGTTAGGGGAAGACAATAGAGCTGTTGTATTGCTAGGTATTTATTGGCATAAAGTAATTAAAAACTATGAGAGTGACCATGAGAGTACATAATAAACTGGCTGATGCATGTAGCTAGTGCAAGTCCATATCTTGCTCTAAAATCAATGGTAGCAAATAATGAGAAAAACATTACAAGGTTTTTCTCTTTTTTTCCAAGACTATTCATATGCGCATATCTACACTGACATACAAGGGATGTAAAGCACACATTTGTTACAAAAACAGAGCAGGTTCCAAATTTTTAACCACAATAAAATACTTGCTTTGTATTCAGAGTCTATGAGAGAACAAGAATGATGTTGAGGGTAATGAGTGCCCTATCAAATCCCGTACTCCATTTAGGCGTCACTTTAAGCAAACACATTTAGAGATAGAACCATTCACAGTAATTCTACTGGAGACATACATGTCATTAATTTCCAGCATTTCTGAATACTAGGGTTTAACTCTGTCTTCTATTACATGGAATGATATGAAATTTTGCAGCAAAGAAAACACAGAAAAAATGTGCTACACAACTCTGTGGTATTTTAGTTGTTCCTATTAAAGACATTGCCCACCTGTGGATTTTGTTTTTGCTTAGTTTTCATGGACCGAAATGATGACCTTTGTTTTGTACTGACTTTAAAATAAATTCTTGTCTGTAATCCTACTCCAATATGTCGGCACAACCAACATTCCTTAACAAATGCAATATATACCATGTAATCCACATGTCATGCTAAGTACTAATTAACTTTCATACATCCTCTCCCTCCTCATCTGCTACCTCCACACTACTCTTATTCCCATCGGCCATTCACCGCTGCTTGCTATGGCCAGGTCTCAAAAGGTCAAACTGAAGTTGCATGGCCTGGATGTCAGTAATATATTGTCTTTCTGAGATTCATATTCTATTGAGCTGATTATGGACATGAATGAATACATATCTCTCCCTCTCTCTCTCTCTCTCTCTCTCTCTCTCTCTGGCTTCTCTTCGCAAACGAAGATTCAGGAAGGACTCATCCCACGCTTTCTGCAAGCGCGCTGATGACTAAAAAGGCCAATCCGAGATAAACAAGTCCGGTTGCAGAAAGCACAGCAGAAGGTTTCCTTGGGTGATGTTTCTGGGTTGTGATTTTTTCTGCGTTGTCATTTCTCTTCAAGACTTGTTCAGCGTGAGTTCTCAAATAAGGCTGCAGCATTGTGGATAGTCTGTCTCCATGCCTCCTGATGTGAGGCCAGGGCGGACCATTGTTGGTGATCAATTTGGCCGAGCCTGAGATGTTGTTTCAGGGAGTCCTTGTATCGCTTTTTTGGAGCACCCCTCTTACGCTGACCCGTGGCGAGTTCACCGCAGAGTACTATTTTGGGGAGGCAATGGTCCTCCATCCTAGTAACATGCCCTGCCCAGCGCAGCTGTGTTCTCAATATCATGGCCTCAATGCTGGTGATCCCTGCTTGCTCAAGGACAGCAACATTCGTCACATAGTCAGTCCAGTGTATATTTAGGATTGTGCGTAAACAGCGCTGATGGAAGCGTTCGAGGAGTCGTAAGTGGTGGCGATAGGTGTCCCATGTTTCAGACCCATAAAGGAGAATAGACAGTACAATGGCTCTATACACATTGATTTTTGTGTTTTGCCTCAGGTGTTTATTACTCCAGACTCTTTTGTAAAGTCTTCCAAATGCGCTATGTGCCTTTGCTAATCTGTGATCGATCTCTTTGTCAATCTTGGCATCTGAGGAGATGATGCTTCCCAGGTAGGTGAACTGCTGAACAGACTTAAGCACAGATTTGCAGACGGCAACGTGGGGATGGTGGTGTTCGTCCTGTGGTGCAGGCTGGTAAAGAACTTCCATTTTCTTCAGGTTGACTTCCAGCCCAAACAGCTCTGCAGTAGTTGTGAAGCAGGATATTAGGCGCTGCAGAGCTGCTTCTGTGTGGGCAACAAGGGCAGCATCATCAGCGAAGAGCAGCTCATGGACTAGATAGTTTAGAGTCTTAGTGCGAGCCCTCAGACGGCTTAAGTTAAACAAGCTACCATCAGTACGGTAACATATATGTACGTATCAGTACGGTAACATACTATGCAAGCTAATGGTACAGACATACGTACATTTTTGTTCAAAAGTCAATACTGGACTATTTTTCCTAAGAGAGAATACAGATGTTCATTTTAGCTGAGTACATGTACTCACTGTTATGCTCAAAGATCTTTTGATTAGGGAAACAGCCCCTCCTCCACACTGTTATTCTCTTACATCTCTAATCATAACCTTACTGAGTAAAGCACTAGGAAGCATAAAAACCCCAACACCCTACTGGTCATGCTCTCTAGAATACTCCTGATTACATCCCGGCCTAAGGAGCTGCGTCTCCTGGCTTTTTAAATCATGTATATATTTGTTTTTAATGTGTTTTTAGTTAGATGGTTTTAATTTTATAGTATTTAATGTCTTTTTATGGGGGAGGGTGGGGGTGGGTTTATTATTACTAATTATTATACCCTTGAGTGGTGAAGGTGTTAAAAAGTTAATCTCATGCTCATCCCTACAACAGAAATAATGGCTTGGGTTTCCCTATAGCTGTTGATGAGTGATTAGTGTTACTTGTTGAGTTTGGCGTGCTTTACTGTCAGAGAGTGTAACAGCTAACAGGCTCGGTCAGTACAGATTGCTATGGGGGGATGATTAGATTTGGTATGGATTGGGAACAGATGTCTGGAAAGAGGAGAGTGCTGGGTATACAGCAGGAATAGATGATAGCTTGGTCTGTGGAGAGCTTCTCTGTTCAGGAACCTACTGTGGAATCAGCGGGTGAAAATAATGAAAAGTAGATATTTGGGCTTACTGGGGTATCCTCGGCATGGACCCAAGGGCAAGAACAGAACCACTACCTCCTCTTGGTTTTTTTCCCCAGTGATTCATTTTGCAGATCAGATGTTCTAGGGAGCCTGTTACTCCTACTCTCCCAGCAGTCACCTAGCATTCCAACTCTTGTGATTCCTTCTCTCCCAAACTGTGCAGGAAGCACAATCCAAAACTGAAACATGCCATTTGGAAAGAGTAGTGCAGTGGGCCCTTGGTGTCCGCTGGGGTTTGGTTCTAGGACCCCCCCACCCCTGGATACCTAAATCTGTGGGTGCTCAAGTCCCATTATATGCAATGGAGTAGTAAAACTGTGTCCCTTATACTGTATAAAATAATAAAATAAAGGTTTGCTTTGTGGAATTTTTTTTCTGAGGTGGGGTGTTACATTCTGGCTTCCTCAGATTCAGTAACCAGTAGCTTCAGAGTTAAATCATAAGCTTTATTGCTACAGAAGTCTAAAGAGCAAACCATACAGAATTGTTGCTTCAAATAAAAACTGTTTACAAAGCAGTAGAATAAAATGTATTTACAATCCACAAAATCTGGTGGGCTATACTGTCATTGGCTGTCCATCATTCCCAGTCTCCTTTCTCACCAAGAGTGGGCACCACCTACTGTTCCCACAGCTGCCCCACAGGTGCAAGATCACTCGTCCAATTTCCAGAAACATACCATCCTCCCTTGTCTCCCCGTATAACACCGACTTGTTACAAGTACAGAAAAATACAATCATCAAACATATACCCAGAAATAGAAACACACTGTGCTACAATGATCTTGGCAGGAGAAGGTCACATCCGGGACCGATCCTGACAGGGGGAATATTTTCAAGCCATGGTTGGTTGAATCTGTAGATAAAGAATCCATGGATATGGAAGGCTGACTGTATTCACACAAAGGCATATAAACCCCCAAGTTTTATTAGCAAGATTCACATTTTATTATTTACAATCCAAGCAACAGCCTATCTTTGGAAAAAGCTAAACATTGGACATGTGTTTTATCTGTACAACACAGTGCTTTATAACACAATCAACTTTTAAAATTATTTCTAACAATTTTTGTTTTATTGCTTCCCAGTTCTGTTTTATAGCACAGTATTGTTTTAAATATTAAGTATAACAAAAAACATGAAACCTGAGGCTGAAAAAGAATTAGCTTAATGTAAATAGGGCTTGTGATTTCTCATATGTAAACCAAGGAAAAGAAGGCTTAAAGACACGGATTATCTTAAGATCAGCTAACAATTGATTAAAGAAAGGAAGTCAGTTTCCTTACTTTGTTACTGTGAAGGTTAATCAGTCTGTCACACATTTAATATACAATATAAGTCAATTAGCAAATAAGCACTATTGAGATTTATTTCTCAGTAAAGCCCCCCCCAATAGCATTGCTATGTTACATTGTTATGCTTTTGCACTTGTTAATACAGTACTTTGTTTGAATATCCACTGCACCCTAATGTATTCAGAAATACAATAATAAAGAAAAAGAATTACTCTGATTTGCCCTTATAACCATGATAATTAAAGCAGAGCAGAACAGCAGAACACAGTGTTGTACATGGCAACATAGGTATTACACATAATCCTTTCCTAACTGCTTCTTTAGAATCTAAATAAACCATGGAGAAGTTTGTTTAAGATTATCATATTCTCACTTTAAAAATGTTGAAGCTAGTCCAAGTTTTGGTTAGCTAAAACTGCTCTTCCAAAAGGTAAATACAGTGATTTTCAACATATACAACAGAGTACAACCAAGTCTTGAGGCATCTGTCATGGCAAAGAATACGCAGTCAGTATGTTCTGTATTAAACACTTGCTCACTCCACAAATCTGAGCTCAGTTTTAATGTAACATATCAGTTTATCTCAATTAATCAGCAACAATCAAATGCCAGAGACAGAACATTCATATGATCTTAAACAAAACTCTTCTCAAAGAAGTATTTCTGCATGTTCATTTGTAAGTTATCCAGAAATCCATAATCAATAGATGCAAAATAGAAGTGGTGTATGAGTTCCATAGCTGTCCAAGGATTTAACTGAAAAAAAACCCTCTATACAAGATAGAAAGAGAAATGTGCTTACAAGTTAAGCATTCACAGATTTGATGATTTATGGATTAATGTGGTGCTGGTGATGATAAGGATGATGCCTTACTCACTGCTGCCTTATGCAAGCTAAAAAATATGCTCTCACTGGGCATTTCTAGGTCTTCCAGCACAATTCTATGGTATGCTTCCACCAAAGTTGGGCCAGAAATAATTCATTTCAACAGAGATTACTATTATCCATGGTTTTATTTTTCCACAGTACTGTAAGTCCAAGAATGTATCCCCTGCAGATCCAAGGGGTCACACTGTACAAAAGAGATCTAGACAAGGTTGTCCGCTCTCACCTTTGTTGTTTATTTTGGCATTGAAGACCCTATTAAGATATATTAGACAAGGTGACAGAATTTGTGGGGTGAGGATAAAAAAAGAACAGTACACATTGAGATCTTATGTGGATTCTCTTGTGATAATGACACAAAACCCACTGGACTCAATGAAGGCTCATATATATATATATATATATATATATATATATATATAGAATCCTTAGGGTGTTGGGGACATGCTCCATGTTCAAAGTGAATTGTGACAAACCAAAATTGTTCACTAAAAATATGATTTCAGAAGAGGAAATGAATTAACTGCTCTTTCAAATTTTAAAGTGGAAAAAAGGGGGTTACATATTTGGGACATAGGACTTTATCAAACTACACTCGATAGTGCTATTATTTCACTTTAAATGCTAAGGCTGCTTCCTGTGGAACTCTGGGTTTTGTAGTTTAGTGAGTCCTAAGAGCTCTCTGGCTGAGAATGCTAAATGCCCCTCCCTAAACTGCAAATCCCATAGGAGGCAGCAATAGCATTTAAAGTGGAATAATAACACTATAAGAGTGTAGTGTGGTATAGTCCTTACACTTAGTTAATTATTTCAAAACAACTATGAAAAGATCAAGAAAGAAATTAAAAGTGATTTAGAAAAATAGAGAAAATTAAATTTATCCCTTCTGGGTAGAATTGCAGTAATAAAAGCAAATGTTTTGCCAAGGCTTTTATTTCTTTCTAAATATCCTTTGTGCAATGAAAGAAACTTCTAGATTTGTTTGGCAGGCAAGGAAACCCAAAATAAAATTCAAAACACTGTATAATGCTAAGGAAAGGAGTAGCTTGGGAGTCCCTAATATCAAACTGTAGTATGAGACATGTTGTTTAGTAAGGTGGAAGGAATGGATGTTGCTTAGAGATGAGAGACTCCTGGAACCTGAAGGTCGTGATTTAAGATTTGGGTGCCACGGTTATCTTTGGTATGATAAAGTTAAAGTATTTAAAAACCATTGTATTAGAAAAGCTCTTCTATGAGTTTGGCATAAATACAAACAGAGATTTTTCCTAAGATAATATTATCCACTTAACCACAGGAAGCCATTTTTTAAGGAAAGAATGGGTTGAAAATGGAAAATGGCTGCTTTATGATGATCTTTTATACTTTGAACAATATAGCAAGCAGTTTAAGTCAAGAAAGATGCTCCTTAAGGAAGGCAAAGATTTTAATTGGTTTGCATATAAGCAACTTAAGGATAGATTTAATCACAATATGAGAAGTGCAGCCATAGAGGCTGGCGACAATGAATTTTATTTAGAGTTGTCTAAAGATAATAACCATGTAATTTGAAAAGTGCATAAATAGCTTTTGAAATTAGAGACAGAAGATGATTCTATAAAGGAGTACATGATAAGGTGGGCCCCAAATTTTGGGCATTGTGTTCATACAGCTGAACAGTGGAAAATGTGGCCTAAACATATAACATTTACTTTGTGCAGTAAGTTAAAAGAAAACTTGTATCTAACTCCAAATGAGCTGTTGAAAATGTCTAAGAATGTTTCAGACCAATACTGGGATGTAAAGATAAGGAGGGCTCCTTTTTTCATATGTGGTAGACTTGTAAGAAGATAAGTTATTGGTCTAAGATTTACATGTTAATCCACAAAATTTTAAAGGTAGATTTTGAAACATTACCAGAAATGTTTCTGTTGGGTATTAGGGTTAAAAATCCAGATAGTAAATATGAATTACTTCTCTACACGAAAACAGCAGCAAGAATATTGTTTCCTCAAACTTGGAAATGGACTGAAGCACTGATGATGGAAGAATGTATTGTTAAGATTGCTGAGTTAGCCCAAATGGCCAACCTAAAGTGGATTCTAAAGGATAAGCCAATTGAAGACTTTTTGAAAGATTGGAAACCTTTTGAGCAATAAGAAACCCAACAATGCATTAATCTAAGATTATTTAGTTGTATCTGCAATGGTAAAATAACATATTTTTTCTCTTTTTAATTTTCTTTCCATTACAGTTAGGATCAGGGGGTCAGATGTGTTTTAGTTATATGCCTTCCCATCCCTTCTTTCCTCTCTTTTTTTCTTTTTCTTTACTTTCTGAGTGTACAGTGGGCCCTCTGTATTCCCAGGAGTTTGGTTCCAGAACCCACATATATAGCAAAACCCACAGTTGGTTGAGTCTGATATTAATCAATGGGAATGGCCACTATTTTTGGTATGTGGCAGTGCCATTTTAGCTATGCAGTGACGATCCATGGATGCTCAAATCCATGGATATTGAACCTGCAGATATGGAGGGCTCACTGTATATTACTTTTTAATATTATTTTGTTTTTGTCAGTGTTAGGACTTTTTCAGACAGGGTAAAAAAAACCCACAGAGGTCGAGAGGAGGACGGCACTATCCCACTTCCGGCAATCAGTTTCGGACGCCACCGTCCTCCTCCCGTCCTTCGTTCGTACTCCCTCTGTGCTGGAGGGACGAGAAAGGTGCCACTTTTTATTGATGGAAGTTTCTGTCAATAAAAAGCAGCAGAGGGAAAATGAACAAAGGATGGAGGAAGAATGAACAAAGGACGGGAGGAGGACAGCGGCATCCAAAACTGATTGCTCGAAGTGGGACAGCACCATCCTCTTCTCGACCTCCGCAGGGCGGAGGGGTTTACCCCATCTGAAAAAGTCCTTTGTGTTAAAAATTAATAAATAAATAAATGGTTGGGAAATAGGCTTTCTACTAGGTGGCTTAACAATTCCATAGTGTATGCATACTCAAACAGTAATTATGTTAGTGTAACATTACCTATGCGTGGAGAAACAAACCAGAAGGAGGAAGAAAGGGCAAGCAAATAAAATTTCTCCCCAACAATACAAGCTAGCAGTTTTCTTGTTTTGATACTATTCCTTCTCTCATTTATTTCTAAGAATTCAGAAACTATTCATCTCAAGCTATTGATGTCCTATATTTATACACACACACACACAGAGAGAGAGAGAGAGAGAGGTCATCCCTTTTTCATTCAAGTACTTATTTTGTTAGGTTTTTTGGGGGGGACACCTTTCCACACAGTTGCAGTACAGTCCTTTCATTCATTAATTGAGTATAGCCCCACTGTCTCTGCTGTGATGGAGTTCTCAGTAACGATGGCATGTAACTTGCTTCTCCAGACTCAGCATCATCCAAGCAGAACCCATACAAGCCTAGTGATGTTGACAATATCTCTCAGTTTCACCAAATGTCCCTGAAACAACATCTCAGGCTCAGCCAAATTGATCACCAACAGTGGTCCGCCCTGGCCTCACATCGGGAGGCATGGAGACGCACTATCCACAATGCTGCAGTCTTATTTGAGAACTCACGCCGAACAAGTCTTGAAGAGAAACGACAACGCAGAAAGAATCACAACGCAAAAACATCACCCAAGGAGACCTTCTGCTGTGCTTTTTGCAACCAGACTTGTCTATCTCAGATTGGCCTTTTTAGTCATCAGCGCGCTTGCAGAAAGCGCAGGATGAGTCCTTCCTGAATCTTCGTTTGCGAAGAAAAGCCAGAGAGAGAGAGACAGTCTTGCTGCAAGGGTGGAGGAAAAGCCTTACCAGTTTCACCTGTGAGTCCAGGGAAGCTTAAAAACATGAAAAAGTTTGTCCATTTCAACAGGTTTCTGATGACTCACAGCTGAACATGGTATCAGTTTCATCACTGTTTTAAACAAACAAAAAACAAAAGATTGTCATGAAAGCAGGGGGGTCCACTGGCATTTAAAAGGGCTTCCTTAGTCCCATTTGCACAGGGTTCAGAATAGGGAGGGGTGCAAAATCTCTGGGAGCTGGACCTGGGAATGGACTGTAAGGGTCTCTACTTATCCCACCAAATTTGTTCATCTGTCAAACTATCTTTTTAACCTCTGTTTCTTTTCTATGAACTTGCATAGCCTTCCCCCCCCCGTCTCAATTCTATTTTTATTTTTTCTATATCCCATTTCAAACTTTTGTTTTCCTTCAACCTGCATTTTGCATTTTGTTCTCTATTTCCTCAGTTTACAAGACACCAAATTTTGTTCCCCCATAACCTCGCTATACATTTGGAGTGAAGAGCTAAAGCTTCTTGGCTTTTCCTTATATCTGCCTCACCAAAGTCTGGAACTTGATATCCCAACAACCTCGTGGTTCAGCAACTTGCATTTTTCAATCAATTTTTTTTCTTGAAAATGCAAATTTTGAACACACTCTTTTGTTGTAGTATACTGTACATTTTGGTTTGCATCCCCCTGCTCTTCCACCAGATCCTTACATTATTACATATACTATATATCACATACATAACCATACTTTACCTTAATTTCGCTAATAAGCACAACAACCTTTCTGCCCCCAAAGTCCATAACATTAAATGGGCCTCTCCTAGACAGTGAAAAAACAAACCAGAAATTTTGGCATCCCAACAGCCTGATGAATGGCTATGATGCTGCAAAATGGAGGAGAGGCAATCAAGTTTCTTGCCCTGGGTCCATTGGCAATTCTCAGCAGCCCTGCTCTAAAGGGTATTCGATAAATAAAACAGTGATATAACAAGCTTACAGTGCAGCATGAATACGAATTTAAAAATCACTCTTGCCATTGTCTGGAAAAATTGTAATATGCCTAATTCTAACACATCAGTAACATGTACCCATTGGCCGTAGTAGTTAATTTCTTTAAAATAAATCACATTGTTCAGGGAAAGAGATTAATGTAACCCCTGTTGTTAACCTACTACTGCTTCTCCTCAGGTGACAACATTTAAAACCAACAACTCCCTCTAAATTATAAATGAAGGAGATTCAGCACTTGTGTGCAGAGTAAAATAGAATCATTGCACATGAAACTAATGGCCAGCAGTTTCTGGAGTTCTGGAATATATAGGTCCCGTCTACACGATTTAAATAATACGTACAGCGTGCGAAAGTTCACACTTCAGTACAAACAGCCGTTTGGATGCACACGAATGCAAAAGAGGGGGGCCTGGTTTTCCACCCTGAAACACGCATACGCGGCGTTCGGGAGGGAAAGCGGATCGCGAAGAGAAATCCGTACGCCGTTCGGATGGCTGACGGGTCTGTACAGTCCGTTCGCACATATATGAACAGACTGTGTAATCTGATTGGCTGGTCGAGTAGAGGGGGCGGGGCTAGCACGGAGGGAAATTGGGAGCAGCCGCCATGTTGGTTTCCTGGCTAGCGAGTGTCCGGTAAGTCCGTTAATTTATATGTTTATTTATTTTTATTTTATATTGTAAATACGGAAAGCCGACTGTCCGCAAACCAGGAACCTTTAAAAAAAAAAGCAGCGAAAGATTTAAAACTGCCGCTTGGCTTGCTCGCTCCAGCCAGCTTCGGGAAGAGGGAGTCATACGGAGTTTAGGGGGTTTAAAAAATCGTATAGCCGATTCGTATGCATACAAATGACAGGCTGTTCGTATTTTTTGCCCCCCATACGGATTTTTTTATGATCGTATAGCCGCACCCATAATCATAGCAAAGAAAGGAATTCAGAAAAAATCCCTGCAAAGGTAGGCATAGAAAAGTCTACTGTGGAAGAACAATGTTTTTTGTATAAAAATTGATATGTTAGTTATTTAAAAACAATATTTTTATATACTCTCTAAGTGTGTATATCATTATATATTAGCCATTACAACAGTTTCACTCTTCCCTTACAATCTGTTTAGGATTTTATCACATTATGCTGTTATAGTGCTATTATTCCACTTTAACTGCTGTGGCTGCCTCCTGTGGAATTCTGGGGTTTGTAGTTTAAGGAGACCTAAGAGCTCTCTGGCTGAGAGTTCTAAATGCCCATCCCTAAACTGCAAATCCCAGGATTCCACAGGAGGCAGCCATAGCAGTTAAAGTGGAATAATAGCGCTATAATAGTGTAGTGTGATAATCTCCTTAGTCTCACAAATCAAAAATCTAACTCTCACACTCTAGTGGGAGTTCCTCTCTCCCTTTCTCTCTCTAAACATAACACTTAGATTTAAATTTGTCATTAACTGTTATGCATATATCTTGTTAATATCCAACTTCCTCCTGAAGAACAATCTGTGCTTCCTCACTCTCTTAAAACAATAATGTTCTCAGGCCCAACATCCATTTGAAAAACAAAAGGCCTTCAGGTCAGACCCTTTGAGGACAAGCTTTGTAGATAAAATTCTAACAGCTTTTCAGAAAGCCTCCTGACACTCTGGGGACCAATTTGAACTTTTGGTTCTTTAGTAATTACACTGGAGTGTGTGGTGGTGGTTGTTTTTTTAACAATACATTGCCAGGAACTAACATTTTATTGTGTCCTGCTTACCCAAGATTTCTTAGACATGATTAGTTGTAGGACTAGGGAGAGACCACACAACCTCCAATTTGTGCCCCATTAACTGTAAGGTACTTCCTGAGAACACTCATATGCTCATGCACACACATATGATCTCTTATTTTTCTGGTACTTGAAAGATTTTGTCTGATACTATTATTTTCTGACATAGATACCTGCCTTTTCAAGAGCCCTATGTTTTTCATACAAATCCTACTAACAATTATTAATCTGTTAAGCAATAGGCCATTGCAATAAAATAAAACAAAATGACAATGGTAATGTAAAACATTATCATCAAGGGGATCACAGAGTGGTCCACTCAATTCTGAAATGCATCTGCTTTTGGTAAAGTTCGAAGCCATACAGAATTCATGGCTCTTTCCAAAGGGGGAAAAACAGTAAAAGGGGTGTACGGTAGTGCAAGATATCCAGGTCCTTGACTTTCCCTAGATAGGGAAGTACAATATCTACCTTAAGAGTGTGGTAAGATTAGAATTGGGAAATTTGATTCACATCCTGGAAATCAACACAGACCCTTAGAGAGCCCAATCTAACTTCAGGGTGCCAGTTACACGACAAAAATTGTCGCGGGGGGGGGGGGGGTAGAAATACTAGACTAAAGAGTAGAGACTCCAACAATGTTCCTCGTGCTGCTAACGCGGCGGAAAAAAAGGAACTGAGAAGGCGGGCTCGAGGACGGCCTATATAGCCTAGAGGGATGGTGGGCGGGATTACCGCCAAAATTCAAACTAGATAGCTATTGACTCTAACGACTTCTGAATGCTACTGCGCAGGCGCAGGATTAACCCTTCATGTGTGGATTCACAGAGACCACGAAGAAGAAACATATAAATTCATGGACTTACCGGACGCTCGCTAGCCGGGAAACCAACATGGCGGCCGCTCCCAATTCCCCTCCGTGCTAGCCCCGCCCCCTCTACTCGGCCAGCCAATCAGATTACCCTGCTTGTTCATATGTGTGCGAATGGACCGTACAGACTCGTTAGCCATCCGAACGGCATACAGATTTCTCTTCGCAATCCGCTTTCCCTCCCGAACTCCGCGTGTGCGTATTTCAGGGTGGAAAACCGGGGGGGCCCTCTTTTGCATTCGTGTGCATCTGAACGGCCGTTTGTACCGAAGCGCAAACTTCCGCACGCCGTACATATTATTTAAATCGTGTAGACGGGACCAGAGTATTAAAAGTAACGCCAGCGGGCCTGACCGGAATCCTTTCCAAAGTGTCAGAGCCTTGAATAATAGAAAAACAGTTTCTTATATAGACACACACACTCTCAAACAACCTCACGAAATGTTCCCTCCCCTTATTGTTTATGTTTAACTTAGTTTCACAGTAGTCAACACTTCCTTCTTGCGTAAAGATGTTTACAGAACAGAACTTGGCAAGACACGAGAATCTAGTACACTCTGAGCTATTAGAGAAAGAACTCTTTACAAAACAAGGTAACAGCATTTCACATGTTTATGGAACATAAAGTTTCATTAGTGAGGAGCATTGACTGAAGAGAGAAAAGAGAATTTAGCAAAGACCCAGAGGCCATCCAGTCTGACCCCCCCGAATAGTGATTGCAAGGTAACAGCATTCAGCAAATAGACATTAGGGCCCACCTAGCTACTTCAGTATTGCAATCCTGAAATTCTTAATTGACCTTTCTCTAGGCGAGTGATTCTCAAAGTCTGGTCCGCTAAGGGCTTGTCTAGATGAGAAGATATAATGCAGGTTGATGTGAATGATCTCAAATTCACAGCAGCTGTCATGCCCCATGAGCCTGATGAGGCTGTAGAGTCAGAGGAGGAGGAGGGCAATGCAGGAAATGGCTCTAGGGGCCCTGCCAACCTGGAGGCTCGAGCAGAAGAAGAACCTGATCCGAGTGGGTTGACATCAGGTCCAGCAGAGAGTTCTGTCCACTCAGATAAGGATGAAGAAGAGACACAGGTTGTAGCCACAGCACAGTATTATTTTTGTACTTATAAATCAAAGGTGTGCAAGTGTGACCTTCCACTTATAAAAAGCTCTTTGGTTGCCTCAGCACAGCAAAAAAGCGCACACTCGATAATGTGAACATCGAAAACAGTGCTTCCAGCCACTTCCTTGTCGGCAAGCCTGCCCACTGCCTAAGCAGCAGACCAATCAGCTCTCTACTTCCGCCCTCTCTGAGAATGTGCAGCATTCCAAATTGGATGTCCAGACATGCGACAATGTGCAAGCCCACACATTATTTTAAAAACTTAAGGAAAAGCCATGGAGGCTTTCCCCACACAGCAGATTAAGGGTTTTGTGGTTTTTTTGGAAGGTTTTGAATACCATGAATCTCATTTGCAGCCTGTTAGAACAAAAGGTATTCTGCTCGAATTCTGTGAGGAGTATTTTCACTGTCTAGACAACCCTGTAATGTTTTAGACTTGTTTCCACAATTCCAGACTATTGGCCATGCCATTTAATTCTTCTGGGAGTTTACATCCAAAACATCTGGAGGATGAAAGACTGAGAACACTGTGCTACATTATACCTAGTGCTATGTCTAAGATCAATTTCTCAGTCTTTTAGACAAAAAGATTCCTCTTCTTTAGGTGATATCTTAGACATATTGTTGTGCCTATTTGGTGTCATTGCATATATTTTAGAAACCTACTTATTGCAAAACATTATGGGGAAAGAGATACAAAACTACTCATGTCCACCCAACCAGACTGGGCAAGTGGTTCTGGGCCCCAGCAACAAGATGAACATACACAGAACCGAGTGGATGAGGATGGATTCTGTGCAGTTACCCTTTCTTCCCTACACAATCAAATGTTAGCAGGGATGGAGGGAGACTCACAGCACAGGCTCTTTCACATTTCTGGATTTGTTAGGGTGATTCATTTCCATACAAATTATTTTATTTCTCATAGCAATTCAAATTAATTTCATCATCGTATGATATTCTAGCTGCCTTCATTCTAACAGAGGATCAATATATTCTGAAGTATACACTGCAATTTGATCATGGGTTCTGACAGCATGTTTGTCACATAATTACTAATAAGCCTTCAGATTTCCAAATTCTGAAAGATGCCCTTCAAGTTCTTTGTTAGTTTTTCTGGAAAAACATGATAATTAAACTAGTCTCAATATTAACCAAAGTGTGAGGTTGTTTTTATTTATTTTTTAAGAAAGGAAACAGTAGACCACAGAACTTAGGCATCCTTTGCCTAACAAAAAGAATAATGGAAAGTAAGCATGAAATGGAATTATAGCTTGCAGTTATCAGAATACTGACTTTTCCTTTGCACACATGGGTTACAATATATTTACTCTGAATTAAGTACCTCTAAAGTCAGCAGAATGGGTGAGTTCTTTAGTAAGTGTGCTTAAAATAAAATACAAATACAAAAATACAAATACAAATACAAATATATGGGCCCTTCAGCAAATCAAGCCTGGACTCTCCCTAGAAGCCAAGATGACTAGGCTTGTGACTGTTTTACCTTAGACATATCATGAGAAGACATGACTCACTAGAAAAGACAATGATGGCACAGTAGAAGGCAGTAGGAAAAGAGGAAGACCCCCATTACAGGTGGATAGACTCAATCAAGGAAGCCACAGCCCTGAGTCTGCAAGACCTGAGCAGGGCTGTTGATGATAGGGTGACTTAGAGGTCTCTCATTCATAGGGTCATCATAAGTCCAAGTTGATTTGACGGCAATTAACAACAACAAAAGCAGTATTCAAATTATTGGAAGCCAAGATGCAACTACAAGGTTGTTTCCAATATTAAATGACTATATATTGAGATTACCTTTAAAATATGAAAATATTCAGATTATATAAATGTTTAATGGGAAATTTGCTTTAATAAAGGAAAGCACACAACAGATTTCAATATGTATAAGTGGACAAGGAACAGTACCATTTTTCAAAGAAGAAAACAAACAGTGAAAGCAAGACGTGAAAGCAGTATCAGCCATCTGAAAGGCTTTAAAAGGCAAAGCAGCATCTGGAACAATTCAGTTCTGTGGATTAATATGTGTTCCTCCCGCAACAAACGTTGCTTCCCTATTTGTGATGTCTGTTGGGGGAGGAACACATCCCCCCTGACCCTCTTCCAAGCAGAAGTTTTGCCTCTGGTTCCCTCCCAGAACAGCTATCCAAAACAAAACTATCAGACTGCCCAGTTCTCACTGTTTATGGGGACAGAAAAGAAAATGGTTGAAAAGCTGACAAGACAGCCACAGTTAAAAACTGTGCCAAATAAAAAAATAAATCTAAGCAGTTTGACAGTCAAGAAAGGCAGAACAGGGTAGGAAAATAGTCCTGAAGAACTGATACAAGTTTTTTTCTTTATGCTTCTAAAATAACACACACACACTGCAGGGAAGCTTATCTGTAAGATTACCCATGCAGGATAACAATAATTTTAAAATAATGTTTTAGTGAGCAACTTCTTAGTTAAATATACAAATCAGTTATTTCTGATGTTCATGGGCTCCTGTATAAAATACTGTAATGCTAAAATGGTATTTTAAATTGTTTATCTTGTATCACTTTCCCATGTGGTAGTCTAATTTAGCTAGTCTGTCAATACAAGTGCTTTAATAGAACAGGGATGAAAATCCTCCAAAAAGTATGATCACAATTATAATTACCTCCTCTCCTAACAAGTAGCCATTCATTCCCAACTCGGTCACTTATTCCTTCAACTAAATTTTTAATGAAAGCCCACAGAAGTGGACAAAGCAGTGGGAGATATGTTGATCAAATACAGGCCTTGATCTCACCATGATTTAGGAACAAATTTCACAGAAGATACTGTTGAAAGAACTGTGGAAATTTAGCTAAACCAGTGTACAAAGCAGATAAAAAGCTGAGGAAGAAGAACCTCTGTTTTGCTTACAGGCACAATTTAACATAATTCAACTATTTCTTTATGGCAGTCTGTCCCAAACCTGTTGACTTTCAGGTATGTGGGAATTCAACCCTAACCAGGACGGGCACTGGCAAAGAATAAGCAGGCTACCAGACTTACCTGGTGGCGGTTTTGTGATCCGGCCATGGGCCCCGTCACCCCACGTGGAGGGCATGGCTGGCTGAGTTGAGGAACGTGTGACAGCCAATCAGAGAGCAGCTTGGCTGGCTTTGATTGGCTGGGGGGATTTGTTTTCAGCCAATCGGAGCAGAGCACCCAGCTCCAGTCCGATTGACTGAAATAACAGGGGAAGCAGCCTTCAGCTGAAGGCTTTTTTCTGGTCCGGCAGTGTGCCTGACAGTGAATATCAGCTTCTCCGTTCGCCACATTCCTGGCTTGGATAACGAAATTGAGGATGCATTGTCTCGATTCCAGGAAGATTGGTTTCGTGCACTGGCTCTGAACGTGGATCCCAAGCCAGTGATATTTCCAGAAGATCTCTGGCAACTTGGGAAGGAGTCGTGATTCAAGGAATACTCAATTCATTGGCACCGTCAACCCAGTCAGCCTACAAGAGAGCTGTTGGCCAGTTCTTTGCCTTCAGAAAGAGGAACAGCCAAAAGCCTCTCATCCCTAAGCAAGATCCACTCTTTTAACCACATGAAGCAACAGGCCTCATAATACAGTTTAAGGTAGTCCTATACTGCTTCTTTCTTTGGCATCACACATTATCTTAAATTTAATTCTAGGCTTCTTCATCTGCCAAACAAATCAGGAAATGTCCTTCTGCCATTTCACAAATAGTTTTCCATTTCTTATTATGGGGATCATTTGAAAATAAAATAAAAGCCTTGGCAGGACATTTGCTCTGATTGTTACAATTCTGCCCATTCAAACTTTGCCTTTGGTCCACATGTAATTTGTCCACCTGGATTCTGTCCAGGCATTCTACAGGAAGAGCCAAATTAAGTAGTGTCTGGCCTCATTTCTATTTTCCATCTCTAGAATGGGTTGACAATGCCTTTGCTACAGTCGCCATTCTCATCACATTTTCCTTAAGCTTCTCAGTAGGCACCTGAGAGACTAACTGGTGCTATGCAAGGGCTCAGACTCAGATTTGGCCCTGGAGTCTGATACTGTGGATCCCTACTATACATATTGACTGAATTAAAGAATATTCCACAAAATAAAGGCTACCATCCATGCACTATGGACAAGCCCAGTTTAAGCAATTTTGGGAGCCCTGCAACACTTTATTTTGGGGGGCCCATATGTTTATCTCCAAGTCAATATAACCTAACCTAACCTAAACTATTCACAGTACAGGATATTTAGATTATTACTAATAATGTTTTTTGCAGGAGGAGGGTTATGACAGGGCCCCCCCCCACAATGACAGGGGCTCCTGCTGCTGCAGATGCTGAAGGGCCCTTAAACCGGCCCTGACTATGGAAATCAATGACCCCAGATATGAGGTCTGTCTATTAAATAACGAGACTGTGTTTCTACCTTTCAGACAAATCAGGGAGAACTGATTGTGAATGCTTGAGTGGTGACCTTGAACATGTCTGAACCTACATGACAAACATCAACCTTCTTGGCTGTTCAGTTAATTGTCAATCATCATTATTTAATAGACAGACCTCATATCTGGGGCCATTGACGTCCATAGTCCTGATGATTCTGGGAACTGCAGTCTAAAAATTAACATTTCCCAATTCTGACTTTTAACTTAACTAGACATTTTATTGTTTCTGAAAGCAATTAAAAATTAAGAGTATGAACATCAGATTCAATAGTTTATTCTGAAACAGCAACTCACAAAGATGTATCTTGGACAACGACTGGCACAAAGCTACACTTCTAAATGGAATGATATTTTTCCCCTTAAAATGTTCTTTAAAATGCTGCATCTCTGTATCAGTTTCCACATGATCTTTAAACTGAAAAAGAAGGGCTGCTTCAAACCAGCATAAAATAATCTTAATAAATTCTGTATCAGAGGAGCGCTGGCCTTCAGAGCTATCATGTTGCATATTTTTCAAGAGAAAGAAGCTAAACAAAGGTCATGAAGATTATTCAGGTATGTAGAAAGAAGCTGTATATGGATGGTAGTATTTTGAATAGTTATGCAGATATACAGTATGAACAGAATGAGCAAAATTGTTCTATTCAGATATGGAAATGAATCTGGATATTTGGCCTTTGTGGTTTAATGTTAAATAAATGTATTGTTTTGGTTTATTGTACTGTCCTTTTATTTCAATTGAAAACTGAGTTACTAAAATACTATCTAAAATAATAAAGTTTTAAACTACGAAGACCAGTAACAGCAGATCTACTGATAGTGTAATGGGCAATTCTAACATTCTCTTCCACATTTATTAAGCACTGCCATGTGTGTCATACCACAAAAAAGTAAAGTTACAGTAAGACCGCCATATCCACTGATTCATTATCCACTGATTCAATTATCCACAGGATATAAAACAGCACAACTACCATAGAGTCTTCCTAGAAAACGTGTCCTCTGTAGCCATTTTCTAGGTCCCCCAAGGCAGCGCTATGGTATTTTAAACTAGAAGTCTCATTATTTTCAATGGTGTTCACTACTATCCACAGTTTTTGGTTTCCACGCTCCCCCAGAACCAATCTCCAGCGGATATGGGGGTCCTGCTGTATATTGCAGCTTCTCAGTTTTTAGCAGAGGTGATAAGACTAGCCATGAAGTAATGTAGGATGGCTGAATATATATATATAGAGAGAGAGAGAGAGACTCAAATATAAAATGGTAGCTCTAGTTATGTGCCATAGAACTAAAATTGATCTAATGATTCATTTTGTCAGCTACAGCAAGAGGCTTAAAGGCTACTTTACCTCAAGTGGCTTAAAAATTACCTTTGAACACTTGACTACCCTAAACAAATTTAGTCAACAGAGTATATTTATCTGTCTAGCCAGCCTATTAGTCAGCAGTCACAAAGAACACATTTGTCACTGCTTAAGAAGATACAGAGACATGGGACTTAAAACATTTGCACATTGACTCTTGAGAATCAGAAGATGGTTTGCCTAGCTTTATTTTGAAAGAGCTATACTTGCTTTAATTTGGGACATGAGTTCTTTTCTCCCTCCAAGAAATATGCCTTATTTGTCACCTTTGTTCCCTTTTTACATTTAAAAAAAAAGAAAATGTCCTAGTTTAGATTATATTTAGGTTGGTAAGTCAATATATAAATAGGCCTTTTAAATCACTTTTGGCCTCAAATAGAGAGCCTGTGTTTAAATTATTACACCATTGGTACCTCACCCATTCTGCAAGGGAATGCAGAAATCTTGGTTCATTTCTCCATATACAGCTTTTTTCCAAAGTTGAGTGCTTTTGGAATGAAGTGTAAGACTTTTTTTGTATAACATATCAATGAATACTATTCTGTGCTGTCTTACTATAGCTCTTCATTGTCAGTAGAATTAACAGGACCTGATGCATAAGGATTTGATTTTACTGTTTCCGACAGCTTCCTCACTAGAAAAATTACTAAACCGTGGTGTGCCCTAGATAGACTAACTTTCTTAGGATGGCTTGACATTAGCATTTATGGAGAAAATGTCTTTATCAATTACAATTCCAAAGGACTAGTCAGAGGAGACAACATTTGTGAGTATTTGGTATGCCATTATCATGTATCATTATCATGTATCATGGAAGACTTCACAAAAGAGTCTGGAGCAATAAACACCTGAGGCAAAGCACAAAAATCAGTGTGTATAGAGCCATCGTACTGTCTATCCTCCTTTATGGATCTGAAACATGGGTCACCTATCGCCATCACCTACGACTCCTCGAGCGCTTTCATCAGAGCTGTCTACGCACAATCCTAAATATACACTGGACTGACTAGGTGACTAATGTTGCTGTCCTTGAGCAAGCAGGGATCACCAGCATTGAGGCCATGATATTGAGAACACAGCTGCGCTGGGCAGGGCACATTTCTAGGATGGAGGACCATCGCCTCCCAAAAATACTACTCTACGGTGAACTCGCCACGGGTCAGCGTAAGAGGGGCACTCCAAAAAAGCAATACAAAGACTCCCTGAAACAACATCTCAGGCTTGGCCAAATTGATCACCAACAGTGGTCCGCCCTGGCCTCACATCGGGAGGCATGGAGACGCACTATCCACAATGCTGCAGCCTTATTTGAGAACTCACGACGAACAAGTCTTGAAGAGAAACGACAACGCAGAAAGAATCACAACCCAAAAACATCACCCAAGGAGACCTTCTGCTGTGCTTTTTGCAACCGGACTTGTTTATCTCGGATTGGCCTTTTTAGTCATCAGCGCGCTTGCAGAAAGCACGGGATGAGTCCTTCTTGAATCTTCGTTTGCGAAGAAAAGCCAGAGAGATCATGTATGCATATACAGACTCATCACTATACAAACTGCCATCTGTCAATCTGATGCACTGGAAGAATCCATTATGATTGTCTTAGGTTCAATCTGTCATCTTGTGATATGCTGTACCTTTCACTGAGTGATTATCTACCATCTGAAAGTGATTATCTACCATCTGTCTCCCTATATAAGTCAGCCCCTAGTGTTGGCAGGGGAGGGCTTTCTCTCAGTCCCACCCCCTTCACAGGCGTGGTTGGTGAGGACTCAGGGGCAGACTTTTCCATGACTGCTCCCAGACTGTGGAACTCCATTCCATGGGTGTTCCAATTGGGCCCCCCTCCCTGTACTCTATTTGTTGGCAGTTGAAGACATTTGAAAAATGAATTTTAATTGGTGTGCTGCTTTTAATGTAGTATTTTTATTGATATTATGTTTTTAATCATGATGTGTTTTAAACTATCATATTTTAATCATGGTAATAATTTAATACTTTTTAAACTTTGTAATGTTTTAGTTGTTTGTTTTTAATTACTGTAATCTCGTTTCTAGAATGGAGGACCATCGCCTCCCTAAAATTGTACTCTACGGTGAACTCACCACAGGTCAGTGTAAGAGGGGCGCTCCAAAAAAGCGATACAAGGACTCCCTGAAACATCTCAGGCCTGGCCAAACTGATCACCAACAATGATGTGCCATGGCTTCACATCGGGAGGCATGGAGATACACTATCCACAATACTGCAGCCTTATTTGAGAGCTCACGCCTAACAAGTCTTGAAGAGAAACGACAATGCAGAAAGAATCACAACCCGGAAACATCACCCAAGGAGACCTTCTGCTGTGCTTTCTGCAACAGGACATGTTTATCTCAGATTGGCCTTTTTAGTCATCAGCGTGCTTGCAGAAAGCACAGGATGAATCCTTCCTGAATCTTCATTTGCAAAGAAAAGCCAGAGAGAGAATCTGCCTTGAATCCCATCTTGGGAGAAAGGCAGGATATAAATCCAATAAACAAACAAACAAAAATGTTATCTTTTGTTGTTGTTGTCATGTTAACCTTGATTAAAATAAAATGAAAAAATATGAATAAACTTTTTGCCACCCCTCCCCTCTTTTATGTGGAAATTGTCAGTTAACCATAGTTTCCCATTAAATCTGTATCAGAAAATTATGGTCACTAACTTCAAAACAACTAGGTTATTAGGCCTAAATCCAATTGCTAGTCCCAACAAATGCAGAACAGGCTAGTCAATTACCAATAGCTTTAAATAAGCATTAACTTTGCTGTTGTTGTTGTAGTATGCCTTCAAGTTGTTTCCGACTTATGGCGACCCTAAGGTAAACCTATTCTGGGCTTTTATTGGCAAGATTTGTTCAGGAGGTTTGCCTTTGCCACCTTCTGAGGCAGCAATTGAAACAATAAGTCTACACTAGTCAAGACTAGCAACTGAATATAGGCATTAAACTTCAAGCCATGCTTCTAAACCCCGGCAGATTTGTTTCAAAGCTGGTAACAATAGTTTCCTTGCACAGATTAAATGGGAAATAATGGTTTACAGAATTCTGCAGATTCAGATAGTACATCTTTGACTTCTATGTCAGCCAACTTATTTCTGATAAGACTTACTATGTACTAAGAATGTAATCCCTGTTTACTTGTGGATGAAAAGTAGCTGCAAATTTACAATTTTTAATCTGGTTATTGGATACCTACACACATTCTAACCATTTAAAGAAACCTAACTCTCCCCCTTCTTAAGTCTATCAAGGATTCACTTTTTAAAATTACAGCAAAGAAAAAAACATCACCACATGGTAGAGGAGTGGTGAAAATCCTTGTACCATGCATAGTTTCAGAGTAGCCAGACATGCTGACAATTAGTATATAAATAGTCACATATAAATAGTTGCAGAGAATGACTGGGAACACAGTCCACTGGAACAGAGTATCAACAGAGACAGAAAGCCAACAATCCAGGTGAAAGTATCCCTCCTCAGAAACATGTGCCTTTTTTTCTCTGCCTCAGGGTCAGTATCTAGCATCTTTAGGCAAGTACAGGGAGGTGATGGCAGCCCATTGCTATGTCTGCTCTGATCTCCTTTTAAGTCTATTCAGCATTTTAGTTTCCCATAGTACCCCCAAAGAGTGTTGCTGGGGCACTGTGATAAAGTGAGCCTAGACCCAGTGCTACTAAAGGCATGACTGCTAACTACAGGGCAACTGACAAAGGACCACTGATGGAAAAGGAGGTCCACTAGAGAGCATTTTTGTCAGGGCCCCTTCAAACCTGAAGCCAACCCTGCTAGCCAAACAAGATCTGAGACTGGAAATCTGGAAAACTCTTCAAAATACCAAAGTACTGGCTTAATTGTTCTGTGTTGTGAAGCTTTCCTAATATGCAGAGCAAAAGTAGCTAACCAGGAAAGAGATCTTAGGATCAATATAAGGCCAATGAAATTCAGTTCAATAAACTATGATGTGGTATGAATACCTTACATTAAAGAATCAGGAAGTGCATTGGATTAGGGAATCCCTTCCCCCATCTCCCCTTTCTGTCACGATTTCTCATTGCCCATATTCCTTCAACCCTAAATATTACATCAACAATGAACTTAACTGCTATTAAGGCTAACCAAACTGGAGTCTTAAATAGCTTAACCATGGCTAAAGTAAGTGATGATGTAATATTTTAAAACAGAGAAATAATAAGCATGTACTGTAACATCTTAGATTCTTATTTATGAGACACTTGGAAATTTACCCATCATTTATTTTTTGATGCTAATAGTTCTTCTATTGATATAAGATGCTAATATATCTTAAACGAAACAAACAAAAATCATGGCACTACCTGCACCTTGTTTTACATGAAGCTCTATGCCATATGGATCCAAAATATTGAGTATTTCATGCATATAAAGGGCTATCCCCATACACCCAATAACAAAATCTCAAGATTATTGCTATCAAGTAGCACAAATAATTATTACCAACAAAACGAAATAGCTGGTAAATAGCATTTATAGATAATTGCTGGTTACAAACTAGATTTGTTAAACATGAGTATGCCGAGGGACTGTTAACCAGTTTTAAAGGCTCATATTGTCCCATACCAGATATAACCATCTTAGTAACGCTTGTAATCAAATAAACCATAGTTTATTAGGCTTATGAGTATTGTGATTGCACTCTACCTCCTCCTGCTTTTCACACTCCAAAATTTATCCTGAGGATTGACTACACGGCAAAAACACAAACAAAAAATGGGAAAAATTCAAACAGAATACCATTGGTCCTCACGTTTGGTGGGCCACATACACAATATTCGGAAGGAGGGGAGGCAAAAAAACCAGGAAATCCATGACTTTCCATCCCACTATTTTCCCCAGATTTTTAAAAGTATGTAAGTATTCAGTTTTTTGATGTTGTGAACATACCGGTACTATATATCTCTGGTTTCCTGATAACCGGAAGTATAGTGGGAAGGGGCGGGCTGAGAATATCTTGCCCCTTTCTTTCTTTTTGGGTGGGATTTTTGCACCCACCACTCCCTCTTCCTCCTTGCCTCACCTTCTCAGCAGCACCTTCCCAGCCGCCACCACAGCTCCCCGTACCCCGGTGCTCTCTCCATCTGGTCCGCCCTCCCTCTGCCATGTGGCTGCAACACCAATCCAGCTGTCCAGCCTTCGGTCGCACACACCCCCACACACACTGCTCCACTCTCCAGTGGCGAGTCTGCTGCTGGTTTCTTCGGGCAGCACAGCTGCCTTGCCGCAGGGTCTTTGGCCCTTCTTTGGCTGCACACCCCACCTGCATCAGAGTTCATGGTGCACAGGGGTCCAGGCCAAAGGCCAAATGACAGCAACCATGCCGCTGCACCACTCCCAAGGCCTCCAGGGCCAGAGTCCGTGGTGCAGGGGGGGGGCAGGCTGAAGGCCCAACAACAGCAACCACGCCACTGTGCCGCTCTCGAGGCCTCTAGGGCAGGAGTCCACAGTGTTGTAGCTGTTGTTGGGAGTCCTCGGTGCAGGGGAATGGGCCAAAGGCCCAACGACAACAACCATGCCGCTGTGCCACTCCTGAGGCCTCCAAGGCTAGAGTCTGCAGTGCAGGGGGAGGCCAACTTAGTTGTGCATTTGTTTCTAATTAGAGAGTTCAAAATTCATTGCACAAACAACAACTACAGATGTCTCTCCATATCCACGGATTTAAGTATTCATGGCTTGAAAATATTCTTTAAAAAATAATAATCAAAAAAGCAAACCTTGATTTTGCCATTTTATATAAGGGACACCATTTTGCTATGCCATTACATATAATGGGACTTGAGAACAAGGAGGTTTGGAATAAGCATTGGAACCTGCGATAATGGACAAGGCATCATCTCAAATTAAAGAGCAAGTGACCTGCACTGTGTGAGTTACTTCCCAGAAATCCACCATTCCTCTCCCATATGGACAGCAAACTTGCACAAACCACCTTTTCTGGGTTTGTAACACCTGAACGATTGTGGATATCTTGCAGTGTCAATAATCTGAAGCATACAAAAACACTACAGTTGTCCCTTCATATTTGCTGGAGTTTGGTTCCAGGACCCAACCACACCCGTGGATACCTAAATCCGTGAATACTCAATTCCCATTATATACAATGGCATAGCAAAATGGTATCCCTTATATAAGATGGCAAAATCAAGGTTTGCTTTTTGGATTATTATTTTTTTAAGAATATTTTCAAGCCATGAATACTTAAATCCGTGGATACCAAATCCGTGGATACCGAGGGACAACTGTAGTTGTTGTTTGTGCAATGAATTTTGAACTCTCTAGTTAGAACCAAATGCGCAACTAAGCTCATTTTTTAATTACTTCTTGTTTGATTTTCATATTAATAACCTGAAAATCAGTCAAGATTCTTCAACCAATCTTCCTTAGCTGATGCAACACAAACCAAATTTCCCACTTGGGCTATCACCCAGCCTGAAAGAGAGACTTTGAAGACCACACATAAACATTTTATTGCAGGGATCCACTTATGTCCTTTAATAAAAAAAGGAATGTTGGTTACAATGCTTCAACAAAAAAGGGCAAGTATTTCAGTTTTCTTTCCCTGCTTAGTGTCTGGGTGAGACCTGGATCCATTCATTGTGTTCTGAAGAATTTACCAAAATGAGGAAAGTTCCCTGAACAGTTGCTCCGAAAGGCCTTTCTTTACATGTAGGACACCATTTTTCATTTTGAGATTACCCTTCTTTTTTAATATTGTGTTTGGTTTGTGAACTTTAAATGTTGGCAGTGTTTACTTCAGTTGAAGTAAAGTACTTCATGCCTTTCAGATGCTGCTTAAAACTGAACTAGATTATTATTAGCATTAGGCATTAGTGACTCCATCCTTATCCAGCATGACAGATAATGCACACGCTGTCAGAGATACTTTTTCTTCTTTTGCATTTTTCAATAGGATTGCACTGTGATAACTGTTTTCAAGTGTACACTTTGCAAAAGTGAAAGTAAAACCTTGCTCATTTTCTATATGACAGCTTGAGTGCTAAACCACAAAATTTTACTACCAGGAAGGAACAGGGTCAGGTCAAAGGAAGAATAAGAACTGGAGGCTTTTTTTTTTGAAAGGAGGACAAAACTTTTTTATTTTAGCCAAATCACAACACTTTTTCTTTAAACTGTTGTCAGTGTACCCACAACTTATATCTCCTATTTTCTTTTTAAAAGCTTGCTTGGGAACATTACAACTTTCCTTCTTCAAGCAGATGAAATAAACCCACACTGTTATTTCGGCTAGAAATTAAAGTACTGTACAATTGTCTCTTCATATTCACTGGGGTTTGGTTCCAGGATCCCCCGTGGATACCAAAATCTGTGAATACTCAAGTCCCATTATATGCAGTGGCGCAGCAAAATGGCATCCCTTATATAAGATGGCAAAATCAAGGTTTGCTTTTTGGATTTTTTTTTAAGAATATTTTCAAGCCGTGAGTACTTAAATCCATGAATACCAAATCCATGGATACAGAGGGACAACTGTATTCCATTCCAACGAATAGTAAGAATACATGAAGTTACAGCCAGCCAGCCAGTTGACAGCCATGCAGTCTTCAACAGTTTATTAGAAATAAAGTAGGCATTTAAAAAAAATCCCCATGGCTCTGAACACAAATGGGGGTTTGCAGGCTTATCATAAGCTGGTCAAAAAACCCAAGAGATTGAACAGAACTGGAGGCTTTAAAGTGAGGTTTGTTTAATCTTGTTAGCCTGAAAGGTCATTTCCTAAGTTTAACAACATAACAAACACTATGTGTTGTACAATGATAAGTTTAGTTTCTCTTGTGACTTCTGATTTATCTTTCCTGATATATGCAATGAATAGCACAAAGCTAGACATTTATTCATATTAATTGTTATGAAGACTGGATGTTGTTAGGGTTTTGGAAAGGATTTTCAATCATTTAAGGCCCTAGGTCTTACCACATCTATATTACAAAGTTAATGATTGTTTAAGAGTGCATCTGGTGAAAAACTCAGCTCTTGTCTGACAGGACTTGTCATAGGAAATTTCTTCGTTCCTATAGAGAGGTAATATGTGCAGCAAGGAAATCTTTCTCTTCTGCACATATTGCATCTGCAGAGTCTTGCCTGGCAGAGCTGTTTAGGGTGGTGAGGGAACTGACACAGGTTCCACCTGTGCAGAACTCATTACTAAACCCGACAATGGCCTGCTGTGACGCATTTAACAACTTCTTTGCAGATAAAATCTCTCAAGAGCAGACTTGTATGCTGGGGTTGTAGCAGATTCGATTGACAAGGTGTCCAGTAACTCTGTTGATGAGGTTATACTGGATCAGTTTCAATCTGTAAGTACTGATGATGTGAACAAGCTCCTTGGTAGAGTGAGGAAGACTACCTGTCCTCTTGACCCATACCCTTTGTGGCTGGCCGTCCAGGGGGTGATGCCTTGAGGATGTTCCTTAGGGATATCATCAATGCATCCCTTAGGGAAGGTCATGTTCCATCTTGCTTGAAGGAAGTGGAGGTTAGACCGCTCCTAAAAAGCCCTTCCCTTGACCCTCTGGATATGAAGAACTACAGGCCAGTCTCGTTATTACTTTTTTGAGCAAGGTGATCAAGAGGGCGATTGCTCTTCCACTCCAAGCTGTCTTGGAAGAAACCAATTATCTAGATCCATTTCAAACTGGCTTTAGGATGGGATTTGGAGTTGAGACAGCCATGGTTGCCTTAGCTGATGACCTTCGCCTGAGCATCGACAAGGGTAGTGTGACCCTGTTGGTGCTGCTGGATCTCTCAGTGTTGCAGAAATCATGGAACAGCAGATCCATGGATTGGAAAGTGAGTTTTATTCCAGTCAGGCCCATCGGTGTAATAACACTCACTTTCCAATCCATGGATCTGCTGTTCCATGATTTCTGCAACATCAGCAGCTTTTGACACTATAGATCATGACATATTCTTGGATCACCTGATAAGGTTAGGAATCGGAGGCACTACGCTGCAGTGGTTCCACTCCTTCCTCTCAGGTAGATCCCAGAGGGTGATGCTCGGGGATAGTTGCTTTATAAGAAAAGAGCTTAACTGTGGCATCCCACAAGGTGCCATCCTGTCCCTGATGCTATTCAATATATACATGAAGCCACTGGCAGAGATTATCTGGAGGCATGGGGCGAGGTGCTATCAATACGCTGATGACACCCAGATATATTTCTCCATGTCTCGGTCTTCAGCTCTGACTTCAGATGGTGTCTCTTCTCTCAATGATTGTCTTAGGGCAGTAATGGACTGGAGGAGGGAAAACAAACTGAAGCTGAATCCAGACAAAACGGAGGTTCTCACGGCAGCAGCCCCGAATCCAGGTATTAGGATACAACCTCCAGTCCTGGATAGGGTCACACTCTCCTCCAAGGACTGTGTTTGCAGTCTGGGGGTACTCCTGGATTCGTCGCTCCAGATGACGAATCATGTAAATGCAACGGTCAGGAGTGCCTGTTATCTGCTTTGGCTGATACACCAGCTGTGCCCTTTCCTGGAAGTCAGGGACTTTGAGACTGTGGTACATGCTCTGGTAACCTCCCATCTTGATTTCTGTAATGCACTCTACATGGGGGTACCCTCGTGCTTGGTCCAGAAACTTCAACTAGTACAGAAAATGGCAGCCAGACTGGTCTCAGGTACATCTAGAAGAGACCATATAACACCGATCTTAAGATCACTCCACTGGCTGCCCATTAGTTTCCGGGCCAAATACAAGGTGTTGGTTATCACCTTTATAGCCCTAAATGGCTTGGGTCCAACCTATCTTCGGGACTGCCTCCTTCCATATAATCCTCCCCATGCACTCAAGGTCCTCTGGGAGGAATTTACTACAACCTTTAAAAACTAGGCTTTCTTCAGTCTCCCAGAGGACCTTTTCGGCTATTGCTCACAGATTATGGAACAGCCTGCTGGATGAGACCCATCATATCACCACTCTAAACAGCTTTTTAAAAGCTCTTAAGACGGATCTCTTCTGGCGGGCCTTTCCTGAATAGATACCCAGCCATCAGAAATTTATCCCGATCCTGCTACAGCCACTGCCTATTGTTTATTTTTAGTATTTTTAAGTATGTTTTAAATTTTTTGAATTATTTTATTGTATTTTAAGAGGGGGTGGGATTGAGGGTTTGGGGTGTATATTTTAATGTTGTAAGCCGCCCTGATTGTGTTTTGTAGAGGGGCGGATATAAATAAATAATTAATTAATTATTATTATTATTATTATTATTAAGACTACCTTAATTGCCAAAGGCAAAAGCAGAAAGTAAGTAATCAATGAGAGGTGGTGCTCATCAGAACTGGTAGGGAAAGTTGACCAATGGAAGGGCAAGTTAATAGTAGGCAGAAGACTGAGACTTGCCCAAAGTTACCCATTAAGTTTCCACGGCTGAGTGGGGATTTGAACCCTGGTCCCCCAGTCTCCTAGTCCAACACTCAAACCACTACGTCATGCCGGCTTTCAAGCTGATCTGTACATGGCTTCAAAGTGGAGATATTATGGGTGGCTGGTCTTGACCGACTGCTGTGCTGTTCTTCCCCCCCAGCTATGACTGAGGAAGGCCCAAAGCAGAAGCAGACTGATAGGAAATGTGTTTGCCATGTTATAAGTATGAGGGCTGGAGGCCTGGCCTTCAATAAATCTATTACCTTGAGGGGAAAACTGAAACTACATGTTAGAAGATAATGCTTAAGGACACTGATGCAAACCTAATATCTATGGGGTGCTTGTGAGGTTTACTGGGCCCAAACAAAACACTGTACTGATCAAGTAGTGTTGTAACATAGCTGCAGCTGGCCCAGTTCCTCTGTAATGTGTTGTATGTGGGGTTGCCTTTGAAAAACACTTGGAAACTTCAACAGATGCAAAATACTATTGCATATACCATCCCATAATCTACATTTCCACTTATCCTGCAATACTGCCCTAATATTGACTAGGAACTTATTCTCTAATGTTGCCATGTAGAGAAAATGGCATTTCCAAGTTGAGTCAAAAAGCTGCAAATGGATACCCAACAATGCCAAGATGATTTCTGATTTAAACTTTGGTAACAAATCAAAGTCTGCTACAAAAAGTGAACCCCACAGTCTCTAGAGTTCAACGACATCATGCCAGCTGGCATTATATCTGAACATTCTGCACAGAGACAGCAGCAACAATAAGGGAAGAAAACATGTACTCCTGCATCCCACTAGGGAAATGCCAAGCTGGCAGAAGGACAATTACATGTCTTTCAAAGTTTTCCAGAACCAACTACTTATGAATTCTCAACAGAACCATACATATATATGAACAGTAATCTGAACTTTCCAGGTGGTGCTCCTCCTAAAGTAAAAATGTCACCATCCAAGCAAAAGGAAGAGGTCCCATTAGATTTGGACAACTCCTGGCAGTTGCAGAAGTACCAAAGCCATTAATGGGAAGAACCCTAAAAACAGCCTAATGGAGACATCGATGGGGGAACTAGTGGGTGTAATGCTGGAAATGCTGAAAAGGGGGAGGACTCCACACTGCAGATCCCAGCTGTAATTAAGAAAATGTACACACAGTTGAATATGTTACTTGTTTCTCTCAATTCTAGCCAGTTATAGGGCTTATCTATATGAGGCAATAAAATGTGAACTGATGTGCAGTAATGCCAATTTGCAGCAGCTTTAATTTGTCCCCATAGGTAGGTGGGGTTTTTTCAAGATTGTAGGCATGCAAAGCCATACACATTTGCTGTTCAAACAGGCATGCCTGTGAATCAATATGGCGGGCATGAGTGAATTACTCACGTTTTTATTGTCACCAGTTGCCATTGTCAAATAGTATTTTTTAAAAAAAAGCATATCCAAGGTGCAGAAGTGCGATCTTCCACTTAACTAAACAGAAAAAAACGGGGGGGGGAGCGGTTTCATCATCTCAGTGCACAATCACTACGGCAAAAATCCAACATGGCAGTGTTGGGTGCTCCCTTGCCAGCAAGCTCCACCCCTTGCACATTTCCATCCAATCAGCTTTCTGCTCTTATTGGGAAAGCGCAGCAAAATGAATCCATTGTCCCAATGAGCTGGAATGCACATTTCCTTCAGAGTTTTTTTAAAAGTCAGGGAAAGCCATGAAGGCTATTCTGAAGAGTATCTGGAGTCCCATCCCCTCCTTCTGAATACCGCAAAATGATGCAGGATCCCATTGGGACAAAAAGTATTCTCCTTGAATTCTATGAGGAGTATTTTTGCCATAATGACAAGCCTTTAGTCATATAACATTTCACGAATAGACAAGCCCTTAGTCTTATAACATTTCAATATATCAAGTCAAAACAGCAAGAAGGACAATGTTAAGATGGCTCACTAGGGCTGTCTGCAAATTTTAGGTAGAACTCAAGGCCCAAATGCATGCATTTTCAAGACTCTTAAAAGTTCTTAAATGTGAGTTTGTCACTGAAGAAAAATGTATATATTTCCTGCTATTCCTAATCAGTCCTTGGAACTTTTGAAGACTGGTCAAGTTAGCAGTTGTTGCACCAAAAAATAACTTCCCCACAATCTATTACTAAAAAAGATAAGAAAGAATTTCACAATTCAGATCTTTCTGCCACTATGGCTTCATTCAGCTTAATACATCAGCTTAACAGGTGCCAGAGACAGAGGAAATGCCACATGGCTTTGTCAACAGCAAATTAGGACTTCAGGCTATACTAAACATTTTACTCATGAAATATCGTAAGTGGCTACATCTAGCACAAAACAACTGTCAATACACCACAAGACTAATTTAGTTATCCCACCCCACCCCCAAAACAGATGAATGAAATATTTCTAAACTAGTGTTTCACAATAATTTTGTTACAGCCAGCCTTAATGAAGCTGTAGATCTTTTACAGAACTCATGATACAAAGATACTCGGTCTGATGACAACACTGCTACTATGTTTGACTAGATTCCTGATGAAGTTATACATCACCCTCCTCCATCATGGCCAATGCTAAAGGGACCATGGGAGTTGTAGGCCAAAAATCTGGAGGACCATCCTTCTCACGCACAGATCCTGAGACCCACAAACAATAGAATTTCCTGTCAAGGGACTTGGTTTCCTTCCTCTTTGCACCTTTCTTAAATCCCCTAAGGAGGGTTGGGTGAATGGTAAGAGATGAAGCAGAATCGACTGCAGAGGGAAGGGTGCCAGCCTGCTTTCTGGAAGGTGCAGAGTAGAGGATGGGACAGCAATGCTATCTTCCATAAATTTTCTTCCATAGATGAGACCTGACTTCTGCATAGCTAAAGATTTCCTACCCTGATGTAAACCAATTGATTTCATGTACTTGCAGTGCAAGAAATAAGGTCAGCTGTGTTCACTGAGGGTTCATTTCCAAGTATTTATGGAATATTTATGGTATTTATGGAATAAGTATTTATGAAATAAGTAGGATTGCTCCTTTAAAGCACTATCTTAAGTTTGACTTAGTAAGAAGGTAGCATTACTGATATTTTCATTTTTGCAAGATTTCCACACTCAAAATTAAAAATGGGGTAGGGATTCCCCCACACACACACACCTTCAATATCTCCACAACTTTAGAAGTACAGTATTCATTTCCAGCCCTGCTTTGTTTTTCTTAAAACTAATCCGGTGTAAACTACCTTTGAGAATGTGAGAGATAAATAAGGGAATTGATCCAACAAGATAAATGAACACTGTCAGTACCTGCTATTGCCGATAACCTGATTACTGAGCATCTGGCTGCTTCAAATAAATCAGTTTTCTACCTCCCAAAGAGAAAAGGTTCAAAACACAAATCAGAAGTCTTTGATAATACAGCAACACAAGAGTCTTCAGGTTTTAGTTCAGGGGCCATTTCACCTACATGATTACTGTATAGTGCTATGATTCCCTTCCACTGCCATGGTAACATCCTGGAATCTGCAGTTTGGGGAGGGGCATTTAGCATTCTCAGGCAGAGAACTCTAGTGCCTCACCAGACTACAAACCCCATGATTCCACAGGGGGTAGCCATCACAGTTAAAGTGGAATATAGCACTATTGTTGTATAGTGTGAATAGGCTCCAAGATTGTTATATTACAGGCGATCCACTGTTCCTTTATATGGAAGAGAAATGTAGCAGTGCCCTGGAGATTTATGGCTGGGGATCAATATCATTTTGATATATTAATTATACACCAAGCACTTATAACTAAAAAAAGAAAAAAACAGGACCAAATTTCCTGAAGCACTGAATGGCTCAGCAAATGTGGCTGTTAAAAACACCAACTTCTGGGTGTTTTAAAGATGAAACTTTTCCAAGTCATACTATATCATGTACAGACTTCAGTTACTCATGTATTACACACAGAGAGCTACAAAGCAGAGGCCTTTGGCAAAACAATTTCCTAGAACACACAGTCTGCTCCTAGCAGGAGACAGTTATCTGTTCTAGCAGAAAAAGACACCCACATCACCATATCACCCTGCACACACTGATTCTGCCTGATTTTGGAAGCTGGGCACTTTGAAAGCTGTACGTATGGATAATTTTGAACTATGGTATATCTTTATGTCTCAGTTTGGTGATTACATTACTTAAGACATTAATTTGGAACTCCCTGTTCCTCCTTCTGCAGGAGGGATGTAATTTCTCTAACAAATGAAAACGACAATATCCATCTTATCATGACACCTTTATTAGGCTAACCAAAAGGTGCAAAATATATCATGCTAGCTTTTGAAGCTCACAGGCTTCTTCATCAAAGATGGTAGAATAGTACATGGAGAAAGAAAGTAACAACGTTTTGGGGTCACAGCATCTACAGTTTTAATTTGGGATGCTGTATAGGAAGTGTCTGTATAGAAGGAAAGCCTCAACTTGCCGCAGTTAACAACAACAAAGGGCCACACACCCCACACCCCTCTAACTGCTGTTAGCTGACTAGGAACAAAGGCAATAAAAAATAGGCAATTTAAAGTTACAAAGTACTGCCTGTGTGTTTGCCCCTACTCAGGAAGAGGCCACAGGTCCCTATGATAAAAGTACAGTTAGTATCTGGAGGAAGTCTCTGTCATCAAGTCTGCTCCTTATCAACCATATACTTATATCTGTGGGCTCCTTGCCTACATTTCACTTGTCGATTTCACAAAACTTTTAACTGTGAGAGAAGTGGATCAGGAACTTTTACTTCCAATGAAGACAGAGTACAATTCAGTCGCCTATTCTTCAACGAATACATGAACTAGGGCTTCCATGCCCATACCTGATTATGCAGAAGTCCCATTCACACAATTTAAGATATATATGAATAGGACTTGCAATAGAGCAGACCCTAGTGAGGCCTCAGCACACACTTTATCTGAAGCACATAGAATCATAGAATCACATGATGGAGAGGAGCATTCACACCTTGACTAGAGCGAATAGTAGCATACCAACTGGGGTTATATCTTAGGAAACGTGGAACTGGTAAAAATAAATCCTCTTTATTGCATGATGACAATTATTTTTATGAGATGCTTTTTAAAAAGTCATTGTGGGATAATGATGAGGCAATTCAAAAGGGTGGATTGTTAGTTATCCTCTGAACCCTTCTAGACTGCAATTGTCTTTCACTTCACTGTGTACACCACCTCAACATGTATGTTTGTTTATGTGTCTTCAGGTTACCTGTTGACTTATGGTGACCCCATGAATTTCATAGGGTTTTTCTTAGGTAAGGAATGTTCAGAAGTGGTTTTGCCAGTTCTTTCCTCTGAAATATAGCCTACAGCACCTAGTATTCATTGGTGGCCTCCCAGTACTGCACATATACTAAAACCTTCAAAATTTCATTCCATGGGTATGAACAAGTGACCCATGTGTCCATGAAAGTTCACATAATTTTGCTAGTCTTGTAAGTGTCACAGGATTCTTATTCTGTATCCCATTTGTGTGCTGCTCAGGCAGAATCAACAGACAGACCAAGAAGCAGCCAACAAAACAGAAAGAAAACACACACTCCGTAGTCATCATTTTATATTAAATGTCACAATGCCAAGAATTGTTTAAAATTATTCTGTGCAGAAGCTACTGTTTCAACTGCTATTTCTAGAGATAGAATACTTAAGTTAGGTTCCTCTGCATCCTACAATGGGGTGGGGCAGCCACCAAAGCTTCAGCAGATACATTTATTTATTTTAAAATATTAAATTGTGCAGAAACAATCTGAAGCATGTTCTCTGTTTAGCAAAGTCACATAATTGAAGAGACAGTCTTCTTTTGAAGAACAGAGAAACTCATACTATTCATTAAAAAGATTACTTCCTTTCCCTACACAAATAAATAACCCAACTGCTTCAAACTGTGCAGTTCATTTATTCTGAAGCACTACTAAACCATCTATTTGAAGAGAAGGGTGCTGTTTACACGATGAAAATGTCCCAGGAAGAATTCATGTCGATCCCTAGCAGTTTACACGCACATCGGGTCGGGTACATGATTTTGGGAAGGGGGGCCACCTTTTATCCCTCAACCAGTTGTGCCGTTTTTTTAAAAAGTCACTGGAGGATTCGGAAAATCGGAAATGTAAACAGCCTGGGACAAAATATCGGTACCAGGGGATGGCCGGAAATGGTGACTGGGGGCGGGCTTAGAGATCAGTGACCAGAAAAGGAGAGGTCAGTCACCCGTTCAACAGATCCAGCCTCACCAGCTGAAAATAAAGGCATTCCTTCCAGCTGCACGTAGGTTGGTGTGTGTGCGCGCGTGTACTCAATCACCTTTTTAAATGGATTTCTACACTGCAAACCCTTCAGCTTTAACCTCTTCCTCAACTGCATGGTACAAAGAGATCGTGGTGGGCAGAGGGTCGCCCATTCATCCCCTGCCTTGATCACCTCCCTGGGTCTGAACGGGCACAGTAAAATATTCCAGCGTTTGAGCGAATGAACACACTTTTATTCCCCCCCCCCCCCGTCACAATGCACAGTAAAAAAAATGCCAGTATCTGTGTCTTTCAAAATGCCTGTCTGTTGCTGGCTTGAAATCTTCACTCTGCAGCTAAAACTCTGCTTTAAGGGTTAACATTTTAAAGAGGCAAGGGGAATACCAAGCCTCCCCTCCCCAGCCTTGATTTCAAAAGGAAAGCACGGTTCCTGCGTCTGAGCAAAAGCTCACATTCTGGGTCTTTCAAAATGCCTTCTGCTTAAAGGGTTAACATTTTAAAGAGGCAAGGGGAATACCAAACCTCTGCCCCCCCTCTCTCCCCCTCCAGCCAGCCAATAGCATCGCTCATGGCGCGGAACTCTAAAGGAAGTGCGTCACCGAGGTTGTGAAAACACGACTAATCGCATCCTTGATTGACAGCCAAAAAAAAAAAAAATCCCGGTAAGCTTAACATGTGTAAACAGCAAAAGCACGGGATATAAGAGTGCAGGACCAATAAAAACTTTTGTCGTGTAAATATCAATCACGGGATCTTCCAGGATTTCCTAAAGAGTGACAAAAATCGTATAAACAGCGAGGGACGGATATGGGATCAGGAAGTCATGGTAAGCCCTGCGACAAAACTTGTCGTGTAACTGGCACCAAGGAAAGCAAAACTTCTATTGCCTGCAGCCAAAACCAGTGGGGGCAAATTAGAATGTAAATAATCAAGAGTCATTTTATTTCCTTTCCCCCCTTGACTTTACATAGTCTTAGCCCACTGGCAGAAATGTGTACAACCTAGCCAAACCTTATTTGCTCTAAGGCACCATGCTAGGCTGGTACTCATTCATCCAGGGGTGGGCAGATGGTAGAAATAAATCTACAGGTTAATCTTGGGTTGATCTGCAAAAGATCAACAAGTATTTCTGACTTCTTGTTGTGTGCCTTCAAGATATTTCCAACTTATGGTGATCCTAAGGTGAACCTATCACTGCGTTTTCTTGGCAAGATTTGTTCAAAGGAGGTTTGCCATTGCCTTCCTCTGAGGCTGAGAGAGTGTGACTTGCCCAAGGTCACCCAATGGGTTTCCATGGCTAAGTGGGGATTCAAACCCTGGTCTCCAGAGAGTCGTAGTCCAATGCTCAAACCACTACACCACGCTGGCTCTCAATATTTCTGACACCCTACTGTTTAATAATAGCAACATCAAAATTAGTTCCCTATACATTATCATTATACTGCTGACATAAAGAAAGTTTGGAGTGTTTTGTGTGGACTGTGAGCTCCATTCAGTTTTGATACTCAGAGCAAAATTTGGGCTCAGAATGATTAAACTCAAAGCCTTTAGCACCAGGCTCTGCTTGGTGGTTCTTCAGTTCTAGTCAAAGCCAAAACCAAAACAATTAAGTGCATGTCTAAGGCACCATATGCCTAAAGTCTATCTCTTTTTCTTTAACCTACAAGCAAGTGATTGCTTCTTTATTTTAGAACAGATGCCTTTTAAAACAAGCTTCTAGCCCAGTGATGGCCAACTTATGACAAGTGTGTCAGCACTGACACACATAGCCATTTCTGATGACATGCGGTTGCCGAGAAGGATGCTTCATCCTTGGCTCCTGCACGGACAAGTGCAGTAGCCAAGGGTGAATCATTTGCTGCTCCTGAGGATGAAACATTTGCGACTAGAGTCTTGGAGTTAGAGTCTAACTCTAAGGACATTTTCAGACACAAAAAAAGTCGTCATGAGGGATCGGGAGAGGTATGCAGTTGTTCCGCTGCAGGGTGCCAGTTTCTGACGATGCCATCCCTCTTGCGTTACCCTCCGTGTTCCTTCCATGTCGCATGGAAGGAAAAGGCGCCACTTTTTATTCACGAAGAACTTCTGTGATTAAAAAGTGGCGCCTTTTCCTTTCATGCGACATGGAAGGACCATGGAGGGTAACGAGAGAGGGACAGCGTCGTCAGAAACTGGCCCCCTGCCACGGAACAGCCGCGTACCTCTCCTGATCCCTCAGGACAACTTTTTTGTGTCTGAAAATGTCCTAAAACTCTACTTGCAAATGTTTCATCCTCCCCTATTATACACTCTGTGCCGGAAGTCTGTAGGCCAAAACAACAGAAGTCCAGCACAGAGCATCTAGTTCTGGGACTTCTGGTTAAGCCGGGATCTTTGCCCTCATTTCCGCTGGCGGAGCAGGGAGCAGCGGAACGCAGCAGGGGAAGCCGCTTGGAGAATCAAGAGGAGCGCCACTGCGAACAGGAAATTTGGAAATTTGCCTGGAACTGACTACCAGACACTTTTAGCACCCTGAAAAATATAGCAATGGCTTTACTCACAATTTTCCCCTCTACATACTTTTGTGAGGCCTTAGTCTCAGCGTTAAATAATATCAAAACCAACAAAAGAAACAGATTGACAGATGAAGTTAATAGTGCTTGCTTGGTCCTGAAGTATACAAAATACCAACCTTAAATTGAAGATTTAGCCAATGAAATTCAGCAACAAAAAAGTCACAAATAGGCAGGTTAGTTAAAGAATTCCCCCTCCCCCTCACTTATCTTAGTTCACGGCACCCCACACAAGCCAAATAATATCAAGACCAACAAAAGAAACTGACTGACGGATGAACAAAGAAGTCACTAAGCAGGTAAGTTAAATAATTAGTTGTTGGTTTATTAAATACAATTATATACAACAATTATACATTTATGTTATTTAAACTATAAATATTGTGAAATAATGTTTTTTCCTCAAAGTGACACACCACCCAAGTGGTGGTTCCGTTTTTTGGTGAAGTTTGGTGAAGTTTTTTGGTGAAGTTTGACACACCAAGCTCAAAAGGTTGCCCATCACTGTTCTAGCCAAATAGCCAAAGGAATAAAATAACCCAAATGCCCTAAAGGCATCTGATCCTGTCTGATCTTAGAAGCTAAACAGGGTCAGCCCTGGTTAGTACTTGAATGGGAGACCACCAGCAAATACCAGGTGCTATGGGCTATATTTCAGAGGAAGGAACAATCCACCTCTGAGTGTTCCTTGCATAAGAAAACCCTATGAAATTCATGGGGTTGCCATAAGTTGACAGCAGACCACATACACACACATTGTGCACCAATAATAAAAAAAGAAAATGTTTTTCCTTAATATTACAACAGCACCCCTGTATCTGCAGGGGATTGGTTCCGGGAGCCCTCGTGGATACTGAAAACCACAGATAGTCGTGAACACCCTTCAATGGGGTGGGGGGAGGAAGAATTATGGAGGAGAAGAAGGGAGGCAGGCAGAAAGAGGAAGGAAGAGGAAGAGGAAGAGGAAGGCAGCCCAGTGAGTTCCTGCTGCAGAGAGAGGGTAAGGCAGACAGGAAGGAAGAGAACCGGTCTGAAGGAGGGTGGGGGGCAAGCTCCCCAGTCCACCACCACCACCACCACCGAGCCTCTACCGTGCCACCGGAACCCCCTTGCAGGGAAGGGAGGCAAGTTCTCCTCCTCCTCTCCCTCCCCCGTCCATCCCCCTGTCATCACCAACCATGGATAACTGAATCAGCGGATGGCGAATCAGCAGATACAGAGATCCTACTGTATTAAATTATTCCAATCTCTATAGTGTATCATTATATTCCTCTTTCATGATTTTATGCAGTAGCTCAGGATGGACAACTAACTGGAGAAAATATATTCAGGGATAGCTATGTGGCCATGCAGCAAAATCCAAAAAACACATCACAGTGATGCCTTTATTAAACCAACCAAAAGGTGCAAAACACGTTACACTGGATTTCAAAGCTTATTAGCTTCCTCCTCAGGCAAAGATGTTAAAAATCAGACAGGACTGAGAGAGATGGCCTAGAACTCAGAGAGTTACTTTGGTAATGCTAATGGAGATGGAAATGTTATTACCTGGTTTTTCATGGGGTTTTTTTGGGGGGGGGGGTCTGGAAGAGTTTATTCCTGACATTTCACCTGCATCTGTGGCTGGCATCTTATGGATGCCGGCCATGAAAGCCTTCAACTTCACGGGGCTTTGAGTGCCTTTATCCTCAGTAAACAAGCCATGGCCAAGAAAGTGGGGCCTCTACCTGCACCAGCTCCCACTCAAGACCATTTAAAATACCATCTTAGGCAAACATCTCAAGCAAGATGTGAGTCTGTGACTGAAATACCATCACTTTTCTCCTCCTCTATGATTTTTAACATCTTTGTCTGATGAAAAAGGCAATGAGCTCTGAAAGCTCACATGATGTATTTTGAGCCCTTTGGTTGGCTTAATAAAGGTATCCCTGTGATATATACTTTAGATTTCATTGTATTTAACTGGAGAAAGGGTGCTCTACAGAACTTCTTTCTGTACTGTAACCTTCACATTGCCTGTTCTAGATGTAAACGGCAAGTCATACAATACTGTATCTTTGCCCTTTGCACTTTTAACAGTTAAATTACAACTGCTTCAAATGAACTGGAAGGAAATGATTTTAAAGAGCAACTCAGGTAGCATAGTTGTTGCTGATCTCTTGAAAAGCAGAAAGTGGCTGCAATAAGATCATAGATGGGTATCTCTGAAAAAAGTGGACTCTGCCAACTTCATTTTAAAACAGGCCTACTGGCACATTTGGTTTTTGGTTTTTATCAACAACACTGAGGGTGTCTGGATGGATGAAGGTATGGGGGGATCATTAAGCCCTTCCCTAACCAACATATGGTGAAGAATGCTGGGAGTTGCAGTCCAACAACATCAGGAAAACTGCATGATTTCCACCCTGATATATGCCATTTCCCTCTGAAGATATTGTATGAGCCCAGATTATTTTTCAGTGGGGGCTAATAACTTTGGCTGGCAACTTTTCTCACAAAGGCAGCATGGGAAAAGGGCTGAAGGCCTTTCCCGCAGTGGCTACTCAAATTGAATCTGAACAGGACTTGCAACTTTTAAGGTCAAAACTGCTTCTGTTCTGTTCTGGCTGGCCTCTAGAGTCCCAAGGGCACTCACTGCCCCTGTTACAAAATGTAAGCTGCCCCACACTGTAAACTTAAAAGCGCCCTACAAAATACACAGAAAGAGCAACGTAGCCGCCACCCCTTTAAGCAAAGTGCTCCACTCAGCTACCTTCGAAGGGAACGAGCGGGAAACGCGACAAGAGAGGCGCAAATTCAACCAAAAGCGCGCACACACACACACACAAAGAGAGACTCTGCTCCCCACGGTGGCAACTCAGCCTCGGCCAAGGCGAACTGAAACCTGAAACTTGACAAATCACAGCAGCAGCAGCGTCTCGGGCTGCCAGCCTGGAGCCGGGTTTCGGGGGATGGGTGTCAGGCAGCAGCGACCTCTCTATTCTCACGAACACCCTCAGGCGCTGCAAAAGGCACGTCCCCCGAAGGAAACCCCGGGCCGGTCAGTACTGAACACCTGAGTGTATAAAGGGCGTGGGAAGAGTTGGGTCCGGCTACCTCAAGCAAAGGCTGCGGCGAAGAACCGCAGAGGTGGTGGTGGGATTAATTACCCGGGTTTTGAAGCGCCGGTGCCCCTCCGGGTCCGAGTAGGTCCTGTCGACAGCCAGGGCGGTGTCGCTGCCAGGCATGGTGGCCCCCTTTCTTCCCCACGCTGCAGGCGTCGTGGTCGTCGTCGTCCTTAACCTCCTCCACACCGCCCGGCTGAGCTCTTTCTCCGCCTGGTCCCAGCAGGTCGGCAGGCCAGGCGGCCAGCGGGGGTTTCGCCCCCTTGTGAGGCGTGAGAGGCTGAGGGCCCGGCGGGCAGGGGGAGAGGCGCGCCCCCAGAGCCTTGGCCAAAAAGGCACGAGGAACGCCCCGCATGAACTCTGCTTCTCCCGCGGCGCCCCTTCCTGAGCAGCGCCGGGGAGGAAGCGGAGCGCAGAGGGCGGGGAGACCGAGGCGGCGGCGGTGACAGCAAGGGCGCCCTCCTCCCAGGCTGTGCCAAAGGCAGACCCCCGACAGACCGTCCCTCGCCCCTCTGCCTCCCGGAATGAGAAGGAAGGGCCAGCGGGATTGGGGGGCCACACAGTTGTTGTTTGTTGTGCGCCTTCAAGTGATTTCCGCTTTAAATCACCGGGTTTTCTCGGCAAGGTTTGTTCAGAAGGGACTCTCGCCTTTGCCTTCCTCTGAGGCTGAGAGAGTGTGGCTTAGCCCAAGTGAGTTTCGAAGCCTGGTCGTCCAGAGTCGTAGTCCAAGGCTCAAACCACTACACCAACTGGGGGGGGGAGGCGTACAGGGGTTACCATTAAACCCACCGCTTCTTTCCTCACCGCCACTTTAGTCGGAGGCAAAAAGGTATCTTTCCTTTCCACTCTCCACTCTTGCAGCCACCCCAACCCCGCTTTTTCCGAAAGGAAGTCTCGAGAAAGGAGGGCGCCTTATAGTGTGGGACTGACCGACCCAGCACATAACAACACGAAACCTCATTCTTTCAACGAAGACTGTCGTGTCAAGAAGGAGAGAAAAGGCGTGGGCGCTGGAATGGAGTCTTGGCAACTTCACCGCCGAGAAGGGCTGACACCATTCCTGTTTGATAGCTACTACGTTCACCCGAGTTTATGATCATACATATCTGTGCTTCAGCCAGGGCGACGCCCATCTGGGAAAGTGAGGGAAGATGACCTGCGGAAGAATTGCCCCATTGAATTTCAGTGACAGGGCCAAGATACAGATTTACAAGATTTGCTGCAGGTTTACAAGAAAGGAGTACTCTTCGTTTACAGTAGCATTTCCATTCTGGTAGCCCCCCTCCTTTTTTCTTTTTCTTTTAGTTATGTTTATTTCCCTCCTTTTCTTCCAATGAACTCAAGGCCTACATAGCCCTCCTTTCTCTATACTTTATCCTCACAACAGCCCTGTGAGGTAGATCGGAGTAAGCCTCACCTGAGGAAGTTCTACACGCCTTGAGATCACCAAAACCTACTGCTACTTCATCTTTGTGCATAGATAGTGCCATTTTGGCTACTTGGAGAACAGGTTTGCTGTTTCACTGCTCAGTGGGGAGAAAAAGCTGAACCACCCAGGTCCCAGTCCATCACCCTGGCACAGCTACATCACAATGCAGAAATCAGAGGTTACTACGTATGTTCAGTACCCACTGGGGTTACCGTAGTGCTCCTCCCTTAGTGCCCCCCCCATACATTTTATTTGTACTTTTGTGAAGGTTGGGATTCCTGTTGATCTCTCCCTCTTGTGAGTCCATGTGACCATTCTGGCTACATCAGCACTTGGAGAACTGAGCTCACTCTCAATACATACAAGTGGGGCCCACAACTAAATACTGGATCTTATAGGGCTCCTGATCAGGGTACCAGTCACTAGCCATGAGCTTTTCCAGGATATGCTGTTCTATGCCACTCCCTCTTCTCCCATTGATTTTGTTTATCCCCCCACTTAACAGTCATACAGCATTGTGTGGCCACATACACACTCCACTTCTGGTCCTCCCACCACTTCCTGGTAGTTCAGAAAAGCTTGAGATCACCAAAGCCTGCTGACAGTGATGGCTGTTGGCTTTCTATGTTAATAAGGTGGTCTATCTGCTGTGGATTTTATTTCTGAACTTTAAAGGATCCATCCAAGACCCTGAACCATATCCCTAAAACTAGTTCAGCCACTTGCATGGTTCCTATACAGTTCATACGAAACTGGATCCACCACTCCACTGACAAAGAAGTCACTAGTCACTGCTGCCTGCTGATAATTCCATCTTGTGCATAGAAAGAGCCATTTGGGGTACTTGGAAAATGTTTGCAGTTATATTGTATGTATGTAGTATATGGTTTGTAGAATGTGGAAAGACATAGGATCTCTTTCTGCTCAGCCATGAAAACCTACTGGGTTGACCTTAGGCAAATCATACACTCTCAGCCTCGTGATAGGTTTGCCTTAGGGTTGCCATAAAGGTAATAAAGGCACACAACAACAAAGGCACTAAAATTCTCTGGCAGAGGATTCTAAATATCACATGAAACTACAAACCCAAGGATTCCATATAGGATGGAGTCATGGCAATTAAAGTAAGATTGAAGTGCTACAGTTTTGTAGTGTGGAAGCGAACATTAAAAAAAAACACCAAGGGACAGTGAATTAGATAGAGGCAGCCATTTCAGGCAGCAAATTATAGGTGACATGAAAAGGCAACAAACTGTCCATTTTTAATTTTTTCATTAATTGTATTTTTATTTCAAGGAATGAGGAGAAACGGTGATGGAATTTTCTACCTTGACTGGGGAAGGATGTGCTGCTGTGTCTCAGACAGCTAAAAATGTTTTGGGTTGAACTAGTTTTCATTAGGAATCAGATTAATCCAATGCATCTCTTTATACTACGATTCCCAAATAAGAACTGGCTTGGATCTATACATACTGACAAGAGCACAATCAAATTATTTATTTTTCTTCTTGCCATAAATTCTAATGTAACACAGATGCTGAGGACCTTATTACATAGGAAACCTCACCAGAGTAAAAAGTAGGTGAAGAAAACCCAAATGTTCCAGAAGGAATTACTTCTTTCAGAGGAAACTGTTGGGAGCCTTTAGAAACCACTGATAGGGAAACATGGTATTTATTAAATAATTCGTGGTACAGAAAAGGTGCAGAGAGAAGTTTTTCCTTTCTCTTTCATAATGCTAGAACTCTGAGTCACCTAACTAAATTAACTGTCAGTGCTGCAAGCCAATATAGAATTATTAGGAGTTCTACTGAAATCAGTGGGAGTCACTTCCATGTAATAATGTATAAGATTATGCAGAAGATATTTCTTCACACAATGGATAACTTATGGAATGCAACATGATATTATGATGGCTACTGGGCATTGATGGATCTCAATTTGTGCATCTAAAAGGCGATAAGACGATTGCAGAGTGAACAGGTTTGTCAGTCTCCCCAAACCTTAACCATTCCAGATGTTTGAATTTACAAATTTCTTCATCTTTGAACAATGGCCCTATTGGCTGAGACTGATGGGATTTGTAGTCCCAGACATCTAAAGGGCCCTTGTTTGGGATCTATCAACTGCCCTTAACTGTGAACAGAGATTGGAAATATTACTTTTGGGACTAAAGCTCCCAGACTCCCTCAGGAGCATGGGTGGTGTAGTCCAAAAAGTATCATTACCAGTTTCTGGCTATGGCAGCTGAATAGAACCATAAGGCTCAGAAGAAGCAGTACACACATGAATTGCTGCTGGAATAAAAATAAATGTAGTACAGCTATTTCCTTGATACCCTGCCTGTAAGCTTCCCATAGGTTGGCCATTGTGGAAAACAGGATGTTGGGACAAGGCAGGCCTTTGGTATGATTCTGCAGGGCTCTTCTTCTAATTTATATTTAGTTAACATAGGAAATAGCTATTAATAGGCATATCATCCATGAATTTACCCATTCCTTTAAAAAAAAAGAGTCAGCTGAGCTACTGATCATTGCCATATTTTGACTATGAAGTACATAATTAATTTAGGGATGGAGTCACCCAAGCACCAATACTCAAAAACTAAACAAATAAAAATGTTTGTGGAATTTAGCTTTAGCTTGTACCAGTCTCTACTGCTGAGAACACTTCATATTTCACTCACAAATAACACCTAATTTGATTGATGAGCAGAAGAAAATCACTCAGGAGATCATGCTGAGCAATCTGTTTCTTATTATTCTCCACCTGCAATTTCTTCCACCTAGTATAGAAGAAGACAGCTTTTCTATTTCTCTCAGAAATTACTAGCCTGTGTGTCTCAATTACTGTTCTTGAAAGTGAAAGGTACTTTTCCAGACACAAAAATGATGCCAGGAACACTGACCTCCTGCCTTCATTTCTTCCTTTCCTTTTTCTTCAAAATCTGTCTGTGGTCTGCAGATGACTAAAGTAAAACCTTACATTTTGGAAAAAAGAATCATTCAGTGATTCTTCTGATGTCATAATGGCAGCATAACATAAATGGAAATGCAATTTCAGAACCCCTCCGTGACTCTTTATTGCACTTTCAAACCTGTGGAGCTCTCGGAAACAATATGGTTTTACATAGCAACTTGGTGGATTCTAGGAAATCTAAATACTTATAAAAATAGGATGATATTTCTAATGGTAGAAAACAATAGTTGACATCTAACTCTGTAAAATGCCTTTGGAAAATGTTTATTGGTGCTGTAACATGGAATCTTACCATACATAAGAGTCCAGCCTGTTATCCCTTTAGAATCATAGAGTTGGAAGAGACCACAAGTGCCATCCAGTCCAACCCCCTGCTATGCAGGCATAAACAATCAAAGCATTCCCAAAAGATGGCCATCCAGCCTCTGTTTAAAAACCTCCAAAGAAGGAGACTCCACCACACTCTGAGGCAATGCATTCTACTGCCGAACAGCTCTTACTGTCAGGAAGTTCTTCCTAATGTTTATATGGAATCTCTTTTCCTGTAGTTTGAGTCCATTGTTACGTATCTTAGTCTCTGGCGCTGCAGAAAACAAGCTTGCTGCATCCTCAGTATGACATCCCTTCAAATATTTAAACATGGTTATCATGTCCCCTCTTAACTTTCTCTTCCCCAGGCTAAATATGCCCAGATCCCTAAGTGACTCCTCATAAGGCCCTTCCATTCCTTTATCACACTATCTCCTTACCCAGGGAGTGCAAAATTAACAAGGCAGCATGTCTTCTTTGATTGTTAAAAAATATCAACAGGGGACAGAACTTAGGGGTTGTCTAAATGGTGAAAATACCCCTCATGGAATTTGCTGTGAATATGACCTGTCTAAATGGGATCCCGCATCAATCCACAGTATTCGGAAGGAGGAGGGCCCAAAATGGCAAAAACAACACTGGAAAAGTCTTAGCTGCTTTTCCTGTAGTTTTTTAAAAACAGTGAGGGGTTGTGCATTCCTACTTGTTAGGACAAGTGATTCACTTTGAATCGTTTTCCCATACATGAGGATGCAGAAATTGGCCAGGTGAGGGTGGGGGGGCAGAGCTTGCTAACAGGACAAATACCCACTGCTGCCATGTTGAATTTTCACCTTAGCAAGTGATTGCTAAGGTGATAAAATGGGGTTTTCTGCTCTCTTTTTAACTTGAAAAATCGCTCTATTGCTCCAGTACACCATAGACAACATTGGTGGGGTTTGTTTTGTTTTGTTTTGTTTTTTAAGTTCAGTGGTGGTGAAGTACTAATGCAAGTAAATCACTTGTGGCCACCATCTGGTATGCAAAGCTTCTGGGGGCTTCTGGGGCTAAGAACACCATCAAGACAAGTTGCTGCTACTACAAAATGCCATTACTGCAAAGTACTTTGCCCAGCCCCATATAGACTAGCCCTAAGGGTCCTTCAGAGCCTTTACAGAAAACCTTTCTTTGCATGTATCCAGAACATGTGCACTACAACTGATGAGTGAATGAAATTTCTGATTCTGAATTTCAGATTCTCATGTATCTGTTAGAGTATTAAATCAATTTCTGGATGCTAAGTCAACACTTATTAAATTCTCTGGGTGTGCTCTAGTTAAGACTGCCCATTTGAATTTTCGACGTGATGTGGAAAAGAGACAAAGTCTCAGGATGTTGAAAAGAAATATGATTTTATTAGTGATAGCTGCCCTTTTTTCAATAATAAAATCATCTTTCTTTTCAACTGTCTCTTTTCCATCTCACATACACTGGATGTTACCAGTCCTTTTGCTTTCATTTGGATTTTGGCCCAGGATTGGAGGGACAGCGAACCAGCAGTCTACCTAATTAACAATAATAATTTTTAAAACAGCACTTATTCCATTGAGGCTTGGAAGCTTCAACAATGACATTGACAGATGTTTAGCCTCATCATGTAACTTTTTTGTGTGCTTACTACAGAAACTAGTGTGCTTTCACAACTCATCCCAATGCCTCCTGCCACTAGCTGTAGTAATATTTGCTCCTACTTGCTATACAGAGAAGGTTCACTGTGCAAATCAGAAAGGGCCCCAAGACTATGGGAGATTTTAAGATGATGTGCAATGTTAAAATCAACTTAGCAACATCACTGTCAATTGGGTGATAAAGTACCAGGCATGCAATAATGCTCTGGACATGTTTTACATTTTAGCTCTAGTGTGATGATAAACAAACCAGGGGGCAGAGCAAACTGTTGATTTAACTAACGGAAACCTTCTGGCTGCATGCAGTCACTTTGAGGATCTAGAGATGCGAGAATCGTGTTCAGAATCAGAAATAGCTGCTGAATGTTATTCACTCTTATCATCTGTGGAACATATGTACCTGACATATCCACTCAAATGTTGGTCTGGAAAGACTGAAGGAGATTTAGTCCTATCCCCTGTCATGCAACAAGATTGTCCAGATGAAGAGCTCTTTACAAACTAGCTTGTATTATTGAAGTTAAAGTGTGTGTAATTCAGGATGCAGAAATAAAAATGGTGTACTATACTACTATGTTTGCAAGTTTCAAATAACAGCACCCATGAAACATGTGCAGAAAGATCATTACAGCTGCAAATACTCAAAAATTTTAATTCTGGTTTTCAAATATTCCCATAATCATTTATACTGTTTACTTACCATTTTGCTCCTGTGAAATAGCTTGGACAAGGTTTAACTGCACAGCAGTAAACTACAAAGTAAGATACTTGGAAGTACTACTAGCATAATTTTGCAAGATTTCTATACAATTATTCCAATGCCTCTTACTGAGAAAACAAGTTATTTTCCTGTATTTTAGCTAGTGGTTAGCCAATACTGTATAATTCTTCTCTGAATAGTTAGAAAAAAGTACAACCTGGACCACAAGAATTTTAGGCCTAGTTCTCATAAAAACCAGCTAAGATGGTAAATATGAACCATATCACTCCAAGCCACAGATATGTACTCACATGATGAAATGCTTCCCCATGGGGAAAAAATCATGCACTCAATGTCAAGGAGAAAAATAAACTAAACTAGAACTAGATGTGAAGGAGAAGGATGAGAATTCTTCTTTGTTATTTGATAACATGCCAATTGTAATATGCTATCCATAGAGAACTTTTTGTACTTAGCTGTAGCCAGTGTGGTGGGTTTTCAAGAAAAAATAGAACTCTCCCCACCAAATTCCCATATTCTAAATAATATTATCTGCTTTAAATATATTACAGTATATTAAAACATGATCAAAGGTTTAAGTGAAAATTATTTTATTGTAATATTTATAATACTGTAATGTAAAAAGAACAGCATATACTTCCCTTATACATGAAAAAAATGACTGCACCTGAAGGAATACTATCTTTTCAAAGTAGAATTCAAAAAGACATAACTGTGTTAGTCTGGAATATCAGTGTGCAAAGGGATCTTGTAGCACCTTTGAGACTAACTGAGAGAAAGAAGTTGTAGCATAAGTTTTCTTCATACATCTGAGGAAGTAGACTAAGTCTACAAAAGCTTATGCTACAACTTTTTTCTCTCAGTCTCATAGATGCTACAAGACCCCTTTGCATACTATCTTTTTAAAGGAAATATGCCTGAGAGATCTACCTGATATATTGACAATTTATCTTTTTTTTCTGAAGTAGATCTGTAGAACTTTCAGCTTCACTCACTCAATCTCTGCACTCCTTATTAGTTCCATTTCAAATTGAGGAAAATCTAATTTAATACTGGTTGAACATTCTATTCCACTAAAGGATGAATGTAATGCTGCAGGCACAGGAAACATATCACATTTTGTCTTGAAAATTTGTACTTGTAACTAAGTATTTTGTTCTACAAGGCTTTAACCAAATAGTGACACAGAAGGTTGCCCCTTTTGCAGTTAAAGCAGCCAGTTTAAGGGGAAAGGCGGGGTGATATAAGTAGTAATATAATAGATTCCTTTTGTTTCAAATTTACTATACTGTACTTTGTATTTGGTATTTTTACTTTTATTGTCTGTCCTTGATAAAGTCTGTTGACTTATTCACTTACTACTTGTGACTAACTGAGAAGCAAAAGATTTTGCAAAATAGAAACAAGCTTAGCAGTGTGTCAATTTGTTATTCTATTCATCTGAGCACTAGCATTTTTCAATGCTTGTCATCTTATATGAGTAACTACACGCTAATAATCCTACATTTAGCCCATCTAGCATGGCTGATTGCACTAAAACAGCCCAGACAACTGTGGATAAATGTGTGTGTTTGTGTGTGGAATAGAACTATTTTCCATGGAAAATACAGCATTGGAAAACTGTACCCATATTGCACTAGTGTGGAAGCAACTGCACTTGCACTGGCTCCCTATTAACTTCAGAGCCAGCTGCAATGTCCTAAACTGTTTGGAACCAGGTTACCAAATAGATCCCCTTCTCCAGTATAGATTTTTTTTTTTAAGGCGGCCTTGGGAAATCACCTGCCACAGCCTCCACATAGCTATCTAGTAGCAAGCCAGAAACAAAACTACTCCATCACAGTACATATTTTGTGGAATGTTTCCCCATCCCCACTCCCATATTCAGAAGAAATCAAATATGTGCTAAATTATGGTGTCTGTTAAAACTATGGTGTCTGTAGAAACTGGTATCTTCATCCAGGTGTCAAACCAGAGTATCATACACACACATACATGTGTGTGTGTATACTGTATATGTGTGCAATGTTTTGGCCTTTCCCATGTATTCCCGTTGTATGTCCTTGTCTACAAAATATATAGCAGTGCTTCTCCCTCTACTGTGATAATCAAGTAGTGTAATGTTAATCCTACATGAACAATGTGTTGCATGAACAACTAAATATTATTATTATATGAGTTTTGCTTTTAACAGAGAAAACATTGTTGACCTTATCAGTTCCAAATTGTATTGCACATAATAGACACTATGCATGAAATCCACACTTTTCTCATTTCCCAGTACACTACAAACTGCAGGCAACATGGGACTTTTTCGGACAAAGAAAAATAATGCAAGCAGCCTCTCCAGCTTGCAAGGCTGCTGCGCTGCAAAGCACCCCTTTCGTATGACGCTCGCCCCTGCCGGTACTGTTGCGGTACCGGAGGAAGAGCTGAGCGTCATATTTCGTTGATTTTTACTCACGATCAACTTTCATGAATAAAAAAATCAATGAAATATGACGCTCAGCTCTCCCTGCGGTACCGCAACAGTACCAGCAGGGGCGAGCGTCATGCGAAAGGGGCGCTTTGCAGCGCAGCAGCCTCGCAAGCTGGAGAGGCTGCTTGCGTTATTTTTCTTTGTCCGAAAAAGTCCATGGTGTCACAAGCAAATTCTCCCCCTCCAAATGCTATTTGGCCTGTCATGTAAATAGCCATACAGTGCAGCAGTGATCATTGCCAAGAAATGAAAGACATGACTCTATTATACAGGACATGGATGTTTTTCACAAGAACGCTCTCAATGAATGCTCCAAGTTTCTGCCAGCATTTCATAATCACCCAAAATGAACTATTCCAACTGCTCAGAGACATGTTTCTTTCCCTCATCACAGCTGGTATAAAACTTCAGTGACAAATGTGGTACAACTACACATGCTTGCTCAGATAGTTGACATTAGTTAGAACATTGCACAAAAATCTATGTCTAGATTTCCTCCATTTCCTTTACTGAAAAGTAAAGTTCTATATGGAGAATAAAGGTTGATAGGAAAATTTTAAAAGTCCTTCTATTATGTCAACTAGCCATCATTTTGCTTTTACATGCTTTATACATTATTGATCATTCATCACTGTCATCATGGAACACCAGTGGGCATAGCATCTTATAGAGTACAAGATGAAATAACGAATATCACAGACTTAAAATCTTATTCAGTAGGAACCAAGGAAAGTGGTATAGACGTAGAGATAAAGAAGGAGGCAATATGCTACTCTGTCTGTTACACATACTTAGCCTTAATTATAGAATGGGTTGAAGTAGGGCAAGAGAAGTAGGGGGCTGTACCACAGGCCTTGTGAGATGAGTTTTGAGGAGATATTTGATGTAATGGAGGAAGGAGAAGGTATGATACAGGTGTTAAATGAAGCACTGTTTCAAGCACACAAATACCCCTACATATTTTAAAGATAACCAATTCAACTGATCACTTTTATGTCCTATATTTTTTTATAAATTATCTCAGATTTTAAGATTTTACATATATAGGAATAAAATACAGTATAAGTTATCACACAAAATATAGGATTAAAAATGAACAGCTGAATGCATTTATCTTTCAGTTCTAGCACATGTTTAGCTAAACAGATAAGGTTAATATGCTGTGGGGCCTGTGATCATGTCTAACAAACATCTGCCTAATAAGCAGACTTATGCTTTGTCTGCCATGATTTTTCTGCAAAATTACAAGATGTCTTGTGCACATATGCTTGATGATGGATCGCCATCCCCAGATCAGGGCATAACTCTAGCTTTTCTTTGCAAACAAAGATTCTGGAAGGACTCATCCCGCGCTTTCTGCAAGCGTGCTGATGACTGAAAAGGCCAATCCGAGATAAACAAGTCCGGTTGCAGAAAGCACAGCAGAAGGTCTCCTTGGGTGATGTTTCCAGGTTGTGATTCTTTCTGCATTGTCATTTCTCTTCAAGACTTGTTCGTCGTGAGTTCTCAAATAAGGCTGCAGCATTGTGGATAGTGTGTCTCCATGCCTCCCAATGTGAAGCCAGGGTAGACCATTGTTGGTGATCAATTTGGCCAAGCCTGAGATGTTGTTTCAGGGAGTGCTTTGTATCATTTTTTTTGGAGCACCCCCTCTTACGCTGACCCGTGGCAAGTTCACCGTAGAGTACTATTTTTGGGAGGTGATGGTCCTCCATCCTAGAAACGTGCCCTGCCCAGTGCAGCTGTGTTCTCAATATCATGACCTCAATGCTGGTGATCCCTGCTTGTTCAAGGACAGCAACATTCGTCACATAGTCAGTCCAGTGTATATTTAGGGTTGTACGTATACAGCGCTGATGAAAACGTTCGAAGAGTTGTAAGTGTTGGCAATAGGCGAGCCATGTTTCAGACCCATAAAGGAGAATAGACAGTACAATGGCTCTATACACACTGATTTTTGTGCTTTGCCTCAGGTGTTTGTTACTCCAGACTCTTTTGTAAAGTCTTCCAAATGCGCTATATGTCTTTGCTAATCTGTGATCAATCTCTTTGTCAATCTTGGCATCTGAGGAGATGATGCTTCCCAGGTAGGTGAAGTGCTGAATGGACTTAAGTGGTGTTCGTCCTGTGGTGCAGGCTGGTAGAGAACTTCCATTTTCTTCCGGTTTACTTCCAGCCCAAACAGCTCTACAGCTGTTGCAAAGCAGGATGTTAGATGCTGCCAAGCTGCTTCTGTGTGGGCAACAAGGGCAGCAGCAGCAGCGAAGAGCAGCTCATGGACTAGATAGTTTAGAGTCTTAGTGCGAGCCCACAGATGGCTTAAGTTAAACAAGCTACCATCAATACCATCAGGGCATAACAGATAATGACTTACTCAATGTGTGCACATAGGACTCTGCATTTGTATACATCATTTAGATGTCACAAAGAACACATTAAGAACAGGTCAGAGCAAGCAAGTGTGATCTTTTTGTAGCACTACACATTCACTTAAACTAGTTTGCCAACCACATTTTTAATCTTAAAGTCTGCTGTTACTATTACTCTACTGTCAGGTATCAGCATTCCCAAACTCATAGAGCACAAGCTTCAGGGTTCTTCAGAAAGCTTTATTGACAGAAATCCAGGAAGCATACAATACAAAGTTGTTGCTGAGACTGAGAACCTACCAGATACACTCTAAATTAAAAGCATTTTACAATCAAGAAAATCAGATGGGCTGCATAACTACTCGTGGTCCATCATCCACTGACACCAGCATTCCTTAAACCGGAAGTTACCATCTTCCCAGCGTCTCTAGCCTTGAAGCTAAAACTGTTAATTCCAGGTGCCTTTTTATCTCCTTTCCCAAGCAAAGCCCAAACAGGTACACATACATAATTTCACCCCACACAAATTGCTATGCACACTCTATACCAAGGCCACAGGGAAACTAATGAATATGGCAGGAGCAGGAGCTAAAGGGAACAATTCTGACATCTGCAGTCTGTTATTCAGATTTACTAGATGAAATCCTGGCCTTTCAGCAAATGTGCATAGTCTATTTCTATTAAGTGTTTTCCAGCAGCTTTTTCCATAGTATGGCAAATTGTGGAGTTTAAACATTATCAGAACACTGTAACTGTGACTGTAATCTAAGCAGGTTAATAGGATGGTAATGATGCATTTAGTAATCTTGTGTAATAGCCTATTTAAAAAGGAATAATCAGAGAGGAAAATTCAGCATGCTCCTCAGTACTTAAAAGCTCTCAAATAGCTAAAGCCCAAAAGGTACATTACAGGCATCGAATCTCATAGAAATTATGGGCATGTGTTCATTGTGTTTAATAAGTGTCAAGTTTCTAGTCACAGTCAATTTCATGATCCAAACGTTAAATTAACTATTAAATTGAAAACAGATGATACTGTAGTCCACTTCAGGCTATACACATTTAGTACTTAATAAGCCAAGGGCATCTTCTATAATGAGCTACAGAGTCTCAAAGGTGTAAAGTCCATGTCCTATTTTTTATAATTAGTGCACTAAAAATTGAGATTGTGGGTGTTCTCCATTTTTGCCTGCATACGTCTAAATGGGCTTCACAAGTCAGAGGGAAACTGTTGTCATTCTACATTTCTCTATCCTAGTCAATAATCTATTTCTTACTTTCCAGTGAAGTCTATCGATTTCCCTTGAGAAGGCTTGTCTTTACTGCATTGATGGATTGCAGAACTGTGGAGAAACACAGCAGTGCCTATTTTCTATTATAGTCTAATAATTCAGAAGCAAGTTACCTATACACATCAAGTACAGAACTAATTTAAAATGCAATTTGCTAATAAATTACATGTCTGTCAGTATCTGTGATGTGCAACACTGCCTCTGCCCCATCCCTAAACCAATATTCTTTTTAAAATGCTGTTTATAAAACATTTCAACATGAACTGAAATTTGCATTGGAAATATCTTGGATTGTTGTCTACTAAGAACATTTGATGTTACGAAATTGGTACTAGGTATGTCTGTTGAACAGAACAATTAAGAGGTTGATTGACTGGAATAATTATGTTTAGATGCTATGGTCTTCATAAGAACATTTCTTTCTTGCTTTTGCATACCACATAAGTTAAAAATGTCCACATTCTACCAACATGAATTGGTTGTTTTACCTGAAAAAAATAGCTGGCCTATCCAACCCATGGAATAAATTAAGAATTATGTACGTTTAAAGTTAGTAATATCATTTCCTGTCTGAACACTGCCATGGGTTCTTGGGAAACAAACTATGTCAACAAAAACCTGTGATCAAAAAATTAATATGATATTTTAGATTCAAAATAGTTACAACTGTAAGAGTCACATATCTCAAGAATGAAATGAACAATGGCATTTCTAGCCAACGCCTCCCATTTTAGACTTCAAAAGTATATTTGGAATAATTATATTACACCCATACTTCCCATGGATTTAGGATTCATGACTTAGCTAGAACTTTGTTTTAACAGAGGGGTGGGGTATAAATAAATTTTATTATTATTATATTATAACTTTGTCCATTCCCTGGGCTTTTGTAAATAAATACAATATATTTGTGTTGCTGTTTTGAGAATGTTTGTTTCTCTGTTTACAGCATAGAACCAAGAAATGTTAACTCTGTTTGCAACCAAAGAAAAACAACTATCTAGAGTTTTCCTAACAGTATGCAAAAGTATCTTCTTCCCTGGGATATAAAAGTTCATTGCTACATAATGAAAAGCTGAATCGTTGTTCCAGAAAGAACTTTTCAAAATAAATACTCAAGTGACCTAGTACTGAATACCCAAAAAGTTCACCTTTTTTTTTTATCTACAAGCATTGCTGAAGAATGAAGTCATCTCACTGAAGATTTGTAGAAGAAAAAGGAGATTTTAGTAGGAGCACAAAGATACACTTCCATTGATAAATCTGAAGAAATGCCAACATGATGACATTTCACAACACAGTTGATGTTGTAATCTTGCACTCACTATTTCAGAATGTTGACTTTAGGGGATAATTATATGCAACTGGGCATAGGATGGTACACGATAATATTTTACAAAACATTTTTATATAAGAAACTGACATCAGTGACTGTTGCTTCCATTATTTAAAAAATATTAATACTAAGAAATACCAACATATTTGAGCCATTTTTATTACCTAAAGTATCATACAGAACTAGCTTCAAATCCCAGCACTGCATTTTTATATCTTTCAGTTTTAATGTGAAATAGAAATTATGATGGTAACATAATTATTAAATTAATATACATGTGGCAAATAACAAGGAAACATTTGAACACAGCAATAAGACTAAAGACATAAAGTCACATATCCCTGTAACTACAGCATGCTTGCAGACATCTTTTCTTGTTTATGTGGATCACAACAATCCAAAGAACTTTGTCATAAATATTAAACCATAATTGTTACTTGACAGCCATCATAAAAATACATAACACAAATTAGCTGTAATCAATTGTCAATACAACTACAATACAATATTAAATTACAGAATCTGCCGTATCAGAGAAAAAACATGATTGAGGAAATTTGAAATGAACTCCTGTTGCAATTGCTTTCTTCTCAGTTTTATCATTAGGAAACATCACATACCCCATTCAACAGCTCGTTGCAGAGGAACTTGCTTTATACTAGCTGGACCCGGCATACCATACGCCATTCTCCCAGAATCGTTGAAGGTGACTCACTCTGTTGCCCTGCTGCTGCTACTGTCACTGCTGCCTGTTGACTGCCTGGGTCCCGTTGCAGTGGCAGTAGTGGTGTCCTGCCACCGCCAGTTGACTGTCTTGGTCCTGTCACAGCGGCAGCGGCGGTGTCCCACCACTGCTGCCAGTTGACTGGCTGGGTCATGTAGTGGCGGCGGTGGCCCACTGCCACCACTGCTGGCAGTTGACTGGCTGGGTCCCATCGCAGCCCATGACTGGTGAGTGGCTGAGGAAGTGAGAGGAGGGAGGGGCCCTTGTGAGTCTGGGGAGGGGTAGATGCAGATTGAGTGGCAGGAGTGGATTGTGAGATGGAGAGGGAATTTGCATATGGGTGGTGATTGGTTGGGTATGTTTCCTGAGCAGCCAATCAGCACAGTTGGGAGAGGGAACATACCCAGGCGTATTGTACATACCGAAGCATTTTAAACAGACAGACAGATTTTTATACAGTTGGCCGTCTGTACTTGTGGTTTTCTCTTTTGTGGATTTGATTATTCATGAGTTTGTAGCTGCTGCTTAACTAGCTCAACCTCCCTGCCCCACTCCTCTTCCTCCCAATCCTCCTCTCAATCGCTTGTCCTCCCAGCAGCAGCAGCCTGTCACTCTTTCCAACCTTGCTACCATGATGCTGCAGCCAGCTTTTAAACCCCTTCCTAGCCCACCGACCTCCCCACTGCACTCCTCTTCTTCCACTCCTTGGGAAAGGGAGTGCTCTAAAAGGCTCTCAATTCTTCTTCTGCTGCTGTGAGGGAAACATCATTCAGAGTGTTACATCTTGTTATTTTCTACACTGAGTAGTGTCTTAGTTTTCTTATTCTTCATTTTATTCTTCATTTCTTTCCTTTATTTCTTCAATTTTTTAAATCTATCCAAAAAGAAAATATTCTTCTCCTTATGGGCACTTTCCTTTTTCAGGTTTTTTTTTTCCTTTTTCAGTTTTATAACATCTAAACTATGGTGTAGTGGTTTTAAGCATCGGACTGGGACTCGAATACCTGCTCTTGCATGAACAATCACAGGGTGACTTTGGACAAGTCATACTTTCTTAGCCCCACAGGAAGGAAACGGCCTCTGAACAACCTTGAAAAGAAAACCCCATGATAGGGTTGCCTTAGTATAAGTCAGAAATGACTTGAAGGCACACAACAACCAAGTGCTCTAAAGGCACCAAATCCTGACTGATCTTGGAAGTCAAACAGGGTTGGCTTTGGTTAGTAATTGGATGGGAACCTGCCAATGAAAACCAGATGCTGTGGGCTATATTTCATAGAATCATAGAGTTGGAAGAGACCTGCCATGCAGGAATACACAATCAAATCATTCCCAACAGATGGCCATCCAGGCTCTGTGAAAAACCTACAAAAGAAGGAGACTCCACCACAGTATAATGCAGGGTATTCCCCTGTCAAATAGCTCTTGCCATCAGGAAGTTCTTCCTAAATTTTAGGCGGAATCCCTTTCCCTGTAGTTTGAATCCATTGCTCCATGTCCTAGTCACTAGAGCAGCAGAAAACAAGCTTACTCCATCCTCAATGTGACATCCTTTCGAGTACTGAACATGGCCATCATATCACCTTTTAGCCTTCTCTTCTCCAGGCTAAACATGCCTAGTTCCCTAAGCTGCTCCTCACAGGACATGATTCCCAGACCTTTTACCATTTTGCTCATCCTTCTCTGGACATGTTCTAGCTTGTCAATATCCTTAAAAAGTTGTGATGCCCAGAACTCAACATAGTATTCCAGGTGAGGTCTGACCAAAGCAGAATACAGTGGTACTATTGCTTCCCTCAATCTAGACACTATACTCCTATTGATGCAGCCTAGATTGCATTGGCCTTTTTAGTTACTGCATCCTATATCTGTGCATACTGATTGATTGATTGATTGATTGATTGCCTAAGTGTGGGACCTTACATTTCTCCCTGCTGAAATTAATTTTGCTAGTTTTGGCCCCACTGTATAATCTGTTAAGGTCACAGAATCACAGAGCTGGAAGATACCACAAGGGCCATCTAGTCCAACCTCTGCCATGCAAGAATACCCAGTCAAAGCACTCCCACATTTTGAATTCTGATCCTGTCCACTGGGGTATTCGCTACCCCTCCTAATTTGGTATCCTCTGCAGATTTGATAAGTGTACCCTCTATTCTGTCACCCAAGTCATTTATAAAGATGTTGAACAGCACTGGGGCCAGGACAGAACCTTGTGGCACCTTACTAGTCACTTCTTTCCAGGATGAGAAGGAGTAATCGGTGAGCACTCTTTGAGCTCGGTCGGTCAACCTATTACAAGTCCATCTAACAGTAGCATTATCTAGCCTACAGTTTACTAGCTTAATTGCAAGAATATAATGGGGGACCTTGTCAAAGGCCTTGCTGAAATCAAGGTATGCTACATCCATAGCATTCCCTTCATCTACTAAGCTTGTAACACTATCAAATGCAAGATTAGTGTATGACATGACTTGTTTTTGAGAAACCCATGTTGACTTTTAAGGATCATGGCATTCCTTTCTAAGTGCTTACAAACTGTCTTGTTTAATGACCTGCTATAGAATCTTTCCTGGTATGGATGTCAGGCTGACCAGGTGGTAATTGTTTGGTCTTCTTATTTCCCCCTTTTTGAAGATGAGGACATTTGCTCTCCTCCAGTCTGCTGGGACTTTTCCTGTTCTCCAGGAATTCTGAAAGATTATTGCCAGTGGTTCTCAAATGACTTCTGTCATTTGTTTTAATACCCTTAGATGTAGTTCATCTGGCCCTGGAGACTTGGATTGATTTAGAGCAGCCAGATACAGCATTTTTGTACTACCTCTTTACCTTTCTGTGCTGCACTTCCCCTACTGCATCATCTACTCCATTTTCTACAGGTGAAGCACTGTTTTCCTTTTGGGGGGAAAATTGGGAAACTGAGGCAAAGAAGGTGTTGAGTAGTTCTGCCCTTTCTCTATCCCCTGCGAGCATTTTGCCATCTTCTCCATGCAGTGGCCCTACCATTTCCTTGTTCTTCCTTTTGCTATGGACATAACCAAAAATCCCTTTTTATTGTTTTTAATCTCTCTAGCAAGACTGAGTTTTTTGTGCTTTAGCTTTTCTGACTTTCTCCTTACACATGCTGGCTATTTGTTTGAATTCCTCTTTGGTGATTTCTCCTGTTTTCCATTTCTTGTTTATGTCCCTTTAAAATCTTGGCTTAGTTTAAAGTTCTTTAGACATCCATCCTGGTTTCTTTAGACATCTCCCATTTCCCCTCCTCACTGGAACTGTTTGAAATTATGCCTTCAATATCTCACTTTTAAGAAACTCCCATCCATCATGAATTCCCTTCTCTTTTAGTATTCCTGACCACAGGATCACACTCAGTATTTCCCTAAGTTTACTGAAATCAGTTTTCTTAAAGTCTAGCATGCACGTCTGATACACTTGGCTTCCCCTTTCAGAGGAAGGAACTGGCAAAATCACCTTGACTAAGTCGGCAGGTGACCTGAAGGCACATACAGGCACACAGACGTTGGAGCATCAGGAAGCACCAATGGGGGTGATCAATAATGAAGCAAGATCCTGTTCATTAGCACAATGGTGAAAACACAGAATCAACAGATCAAAGGGAAGCATGGAAAGCTGTTCTGGCTGGTCTGACTATGATTACAGCTAAGATGTATGACACTGTAGGGACAGCATATTTCCCTTTACATAGCATAGATCAGTGGTTCTTAACCTTTCCTTTACCAGGGACCCCCTTTAAATATCTTTTGTTGTTGTGGGCCCCCAAGATTTAATTAAAGATTTAAAACAACAACAACAACAATAATAATAATAATACAATAACAGTACCCATGAAACCTTCCCTCAGAGGCATTGGAGGGGGAGGGAAAACTTTTCTCCTGCTTTTTCCTGCAAGTTTGTGGCTGGAGCAGATTGAATGGCAATGTGTAGGCCAAGCCAGCAAGCCAGCCGGCCTTTGTCTTGGCTCCTGTCACATGGCCACTCCACTTCAGGGAAAAGGTACGCCAAACAGCTTTCAAGCCTTCGTAAACCCCCTGTGAGGACATTGCAGACCACAGGTTAAGAACCACTGGAATAGATCATTTTTTAACTTTGCAGCTATCAGATGTGGATTTTTAGTTTACCTTAAAAATGATAGGAGCAGCATATCCCAACCTGGTGCTCTCCAAATGCTTTGGACTTTGGACTTCAGCCATCATTGCCCAATGGTCAGGAAAGCTGGGAACTGTAGTCCAAAATGTCTACATGATACTATATTGAAGTCATCTGCACAAAAGCATCACCACAAAAGTGAAGGCTTACACACTGTAATGAAGGCCTTCATAGTCCCCACCACCACCAATTTATCTGCTCCAGGTATGCATGCATTGGGCAAAATACATATAGCTGTGCCATGACTGGTGCCAAGTTACACAATATCCTGTGGTCTGTCAGGGGTCAGGCAGCTGGGAGGGATCTCTGGACTACAAATTCTTCCTTGGGCTACTTGTAGCCTGTGAGTGGCACAGTGTAGCTGTGGTTAAAAAAAAAGTACAGTACTCTTAGTCACTGACACTATCTGAACCTTAAGTAGCTCAGAAAGTATTCCTAAGGCCCACATCTGCCTTTTGGGGAAAGGACTGCCGTATCTAGAGCAGGTACACAAGAATAACATATTCACAGGCCTTCCATCTTGTCAGGGTTCAATTTCATTTCACTTGCCTTCCTGTAGCATTTTACTGACTCTGTATATGTATGTACACATATACATACATTGCGGCAGAAGTGTTGTTCCCCCACCCACAATGGTTAATTTGGGAGACGCTTGGAATGCTATAAAAATATGCCACCACCACCCCCAGTTTGATCAGAGACATTCGTGGTATACACACAAAATAAGTGTTCCAAGTGTGCTGCGGCTGATTGCTTCAAATCTTTGAGAGGCTATTGACTGCACAGAGCCTGAGTCAAGAGCTTCTGATCTTGTTAAGGCTTGCTGATTCTTTTCCAGCTCACTTCAATTTCTGATTCACTCCTTCACTCCTTGAACATTTTACACAGTGACACAGTGAAGCAAAGCTCTACATGTTTCCAGGGAGAGGGAAGGTGATCTCGTAAATAAGCCAACAAAGGTATAAAGCTGAAAAGGTAAGATCAAGCTTGCTTAATAGAGGTTGTGATGACCTGGATTATACATGGGTTCCACAGCTCTATTAGTATTGGATATTATTCTTCCTGCATGTTTTGATTTGGGATCCATGGTGTCCTTTCAAAATGGTTGAAGTACATTGTGTCCAGGTCTTTCAAGTAACCATTCTAAAATACCACTACCACATGTTTACTCACAGCAGGTTGCATATGAAAGTGTGGCCCAATTCATAATGTTTTGAGGGCATTTAAAGCCTTTTGTGACTTAGGACCAGAGTATCTGAAGCACCTGTCTGCATACGTACCTGTAGTTATGTATTAACATATAATTGGTGCTCCACATTGGCGGGTTTAACTTTTGCGGATTTGATTATTAGTGGATTATTTGCTGCCACCTCTGCTGAGCAAATTTTTAATAGGGCCCATCAGCCCTGTGAGACTGAGAGAGATTGAGAATGTGTGGCAAATCTTTTAAGTCTCTAATAAAAATGGTGGGGGGGTTGTCTAAATGGTGAAAATACTCCTCATGGAAAGCAAGGAGAATCCTGCCTGTCTTAATAGGATCCTGCATCATATCACCATATTCGGAAGGAGGGGGGCCAAAAATGCCAAAAACTAGGAAAGAAAAGCCTTTGTGGCTTTTCCCAGTGTTTTTAAAAAACAGTGAGGGGGATGCACATTCCTGCTCATTAGGACAAGCATTTTTGCTTTGAATCACTTTCCCATAGGAGAGGAAACGCTGATTGGCCAGGTAAGCGTGGCGATAGGGCTTGCTAACATGGCAAGCGCCCAGCATCCCCATGTTGATTTTTTACCTTAGCCTGGCTAGCTGCTTGGAGAGGGAGGCGGGGGTGTTTCTCCCCCCCTCCTCCGAGTGCCTGGCCAAGCAGCTACTGATGTTCCGCTCCAGCCTCAGAGGATGGGAAGGTACACTAGCCTGACTAGTCTCTTGGAGAGGGAGGTGGGGGGGCGTTTCTCCCACCTCTTCCTCTCTGAGTGGCTGGCCAAGCAGCTACTGACTTTCCAGCCTCAGAGAATGGAAAGGGACACTAGCACTTTTGCCTCCCCCGCCCCTGCACAAGAGGGCATGTGAAGTTTATGGGGGCTGTAACACCCATTAAGACAAGTTGCAGCTGCTGTGACTTGTCTTTACTGCAGGCCACTCAAGGTTTTTTGGGCTCATATAGACAGGCCCGTAAGGCGGAAGCAGAGACAGCAGCAAGCCTTGCCAGCTGCACACTTCTGCCTTGCAAAGGAACCCTGCCACTTCAAAGGCATCCATGGTGGGTTGAATCTGTGGGTCATACTTTTTTTGTGTGTAAAGTATGGTTTGGAGGCCTAAATATAGCACACACACACTGTAAAAAAATCATGGTTTTCCCACTTTTGCAGTGGCCCTGTGCCCCTAACCCCAGTGAATGTGGAGAGCCAACTGTATTCAGTGGAGCACCTCCTGAGGAAGCCCCTCTAAGTGTGAGCCTACCAGAGAGAGGGTCTTGTTGGTGGCAGAGGCCCACTTGTGGAACACCCCCTTTCAGTGCAAGGTAAAGTTTCCCCCCTGGCTTTTTAGCTGAAATTTTAATCTTGCTGACTTATACTATTATGTGACATTTAAATACATGTTTTGCATTTATGGTTTAACTCTTTTCATTATTTTGGTTAACCACTATTAAAATATAATTAAAAAGACATTAAATAAACAGACATGAGACCCCCCCCATCCTATATGGTATGCATTGATATGTAACAGTACTCATTTCTTTTTTTCTTTTCTTTTTTCTAAGCCAGAAGAGACTACATGTTTGAACAGAACATTGAGAGGTAGCTGCTTAACCCTTTGCCTCTCAGTCAGAATCCCTCCTAAATGTAGCATCAATTATTGTGATTGTAATCCCGTTTCCTGTGAGAGGAACCACAGGTACAGACATTTTGTGAACGTACTTGGCTGAGGAACCAGTGGGACAAAGTTACCCATCAATTTAACCTCTTGGGGAGATAGAATGTAAAGCACAGCCTCCTTGATGATGGAAACAGGCCACAAGGATCATCAAAGAACAGGTGGTCATTTAAAAACTTTGGATTCAAATCACAGAAGTTTTTAAAGATTATAACAAGCAGGGTCAATTGCAACTAAAAATGTACGGGTAACCAATGGCCAGTGACCAGTATTGGCATAATAGGCTCTGAATAGCAGGGTCCTAATTTCCACCTTATAGCAGCGATCGGTGACCAAATATACCTCAAAGACTGACTCATATACAGCCTCTGGCATTTATGCTACCAAATCTAACTAAAGCATGTGTGACAATGAATAGATCTGCATTCTTCAGGATAAACAGCAGCTGGTGCATCAGGTAGAACTCTACAAAGACATATTAGAGGAATACTACACGTCTTGTTGTTGCACTATGCTTCAGTAACAGTATTGGAAGTGAAACTATTCTGATCAGATGATGTCACCTCCCTTTGGTGCTTGTACCGTTTGCGCTGAGTCCCAGAAGCTTTAAAAAAAATCATAGGCACTTGGCGCCAATAAAAGTAATTCCGACATAAATCCGGCATGATTTACTGTGCAGTAGTAACTTTCCGCAATTGCGATGAGATGATGTGAGCACACGCAGCAGGAGTGGGCGTGCCTGCTCCACCCACAGTTCCCCATCTGTTGTTCCTCTTGCTTCCCTGGCATTCAACTTCCAGTGGACTCAGAGGCTAATAACTTTATTCCCGAGTTATCCAGCAACTTTTTAACCCCAAATCTGCGAAATTCCACAGCTGCTTAATTTACCAATACTTGCATTTAACCAATACTTGCATTTAATGCATTTAATATAATGTTTCCTTACCATTAAAAATAAATGTATTCCTCCCCTGTTGCTTTGAAATCCTTGCCCCTTTCCCATCCATGGTCTGCTATCAACCTTTGGTTTGCCTGACCTGTCAAATCTGCCAAACTATGCAAATTAGGAGGCTCTGGGAATTTAAACAACCTAAAACCTCTTTTGCAAAAATGTAACAAAAAACAAAGAGGAGCATCATTCTGCGAATCTTTCATTCAGTACACATGGTGTTCTGCTCCCTTACCTTGTATAAGCCTTGTTGGCAAAGTAGGTAGTGTGTTGGCCTCGTAATCAGAAGGCTGTGAGTTCAAGGCCCATATGGGGCAAACTCTTCTTTCTTCATTTATCATTTTTAGCATTTTAGTATTTCCTCCCACCTCCTCTTATTTCTTGGCAGTATAATAAAAATCCCTTTTTGCTCCCAAAGAGGTGAATGCAGGTGGGTATATCACTCTGATCTTTATAAGGCAAGGAAAAACAGGAAAGCCATTAACAGTTGCTTGGGGTTCGTTTACATGGGCAAATATTCCCCTAAATATACCGCAAAGATAGCTCATTGTTCCCATGGATTGCACCACAGCATCGCCTCATTCAGAAGGGGGGAAGGTAAAACACCCAAATATAGCGTGGCAAGGGATGTTGCTACTTTTGCTGAGTTATTTGCAAAGTAGCGCATTATTGCTAGTGTAAACAACTATTTCACTAAGGGCTGCAGCAGAGCTGAACTGTGATTGGTTGTTATGATGAAGGGGTGGGCTTACAAGAGGTGGAATGAGGGAGGGAGATTCAGTAGCGATCAGGAAATTTTGAAAAATCCTCTCTGCTATTTTGCAAGTCTGTGTGAATCCAGTTTGCCAAGAAAAAGGATTCCCAAGTCCTTTCAGTCAGGGAAGATCTGTTCCCCACATAAAGCCCCTCCTCTTTCTCCTCAGCTGCAATCACTGTGTCTCTGCTTGGGAGGGGGGAGAGAGAGAGAGAGAAACTTTTCTCTGATCTTCCCCCCTGCTATTTTGGCAGTCTGTGATTCTTTATTTAGCAAGAAAATGCAGGCTTCCAATCCTTTCAGTCACGGAAGATCTATCCCCCTCCCATCAAGCCCTCCTCTGCTTGGTCTCTGCTTGGGAGGCCATGCCCCCGCACCTTTGTCAGTCTGAACCATAAAGCGAAATAGTAAACAAAAGTAACTGACTGGCACAGCTGAGGAAAAGAACTAAAGCACAATTTGCCGCAATAAATCTGCCATGTAAATGAACCCTAGGATACAATGTTTAATCAGTTACAAAAGTGCCACCTTGAAATAGAAAGTAGACTTTTAAAAAAGTGTTGACTGGAATCCTGTATCAGCTACTTAGTTTAATATCTAAACTAAGTATAACAAACATGTCTTTTGGGGAGGGGGGAAGAGGAGGGGGAAGAAATGCTAAAATGCTAAAAATGATGAAAGAAAAGGTTGCCCCATATGAGCCTCAAACTCACAACCTCCTGACTATGACACTGACACGCTGCCTACTTCACCAACAAGGACTATACAGGGAGAAGGAGCAGAACATCATGTGAGCTGAATGACGAATTCATGGAGTGATGCAATAGATATTTTTTTTAAAGGGGCGCACGTGCAAAGAAAGTAGAGGAAATGATATTCTAAAGATGAAAGAGGAGGAAATCATGGGGAGGCATGGTTTTCATATGCTGTGCAGTGTGCTTGTAGAGCTTTGAAAACCTGCCGTTCCATTTCAGAAACGGAATGGAGGGCATTGTGCAGTAGGTAAGGTTTGCATTCTGCAATACTTCCACTTTATTATGTCATGGTACAATCACTGAAAAATACTCTCATGAAGTATTCTCTTTAGATTTACAAGTAAAACCCTGGTGAAATGCCACGATTAATACATGTCATCCATGTAAAATAGTGCATGAAATTCCAAGTTATCTGGGATGTTCAGTGACATATCAAATGTTTGTGGAAGTGATGGTCTAAGCGGGAAAGAAAACAGCTACTTTGGCATAACTTTTCATCTCTGTGTCCCGGAAATACAGATACTCTAAGGAAAAAGTTCACACACACACACACCCATGAAACCTGCTAGGGCCAGCATGCACATACACAACCAGCACCAGTGAAATCCGCTGCAACTGCAGGTAATACAGCAAGATGCAGGATATAGTACGACCAATTTTAATGGAGGAGTGTACTTGTGGGAACCTTCTGTCTTATTTTAGAGGAAAACTGCAAGGCGAAGTGCAGGGTGTAGCCACACTCAGAAGTGGTAGAAGCTGCCAAAATGGAATGTGGGGTTTGTATGTAGCTTGCTGGCCAAGTGTGGCCCACCCTGTATTAGACTAAACCTGTAAAGTTGAAATATATGAATGAGGAACTGTAAAAATAAAGATCCCAACCAAGAGAAAGAGAAAATTACACACAAAAAAGGCATACAAGAAAAAGCATACATAAATTGAGGAGGAAATGCCATTCAGAAGGGACATAAGCTGTCTGTGAAGAGGAAGGGTTAAAGCAGGGCAAGGTCTGAGCATCAGATCTTCCTTTTCTTCCTTCCTCTTTACCATGGCTTGCATGTTTAAACATGTTGCAAGATTACCAGGCAGTTGCAACAGATAGGTAACAGCTTTAAGGTGAATAAGGCTACTTTGTTCCTCTAACAATAATACACATAAAAGACTTCCTTAAACATTTTCCTGAAAACAAATCTACACATATTTGGAAATCATCAGCATAACATAAAATAAAAATGCAAACAAAGTTTACTAGCAGAACTCAAATATTTAATTCATTTAATTTAAATCAAAGTAGCAGAGAGCTAGAAAACACCTGAAGGTAATTACTCAAATCTTAATCTCAAAAAGAAATCTTAACTGAATGCATCATCATATTACATACACCCTGTTTGTCTGTCTCTGTGGCTTTTCTTTAAGATTCAGGAAGGACTCATCCTGTGCTTTCTGCAAGCGCGCTGATGACTAAAAAGGCCAATCCGAGATAAACAAGTCCAGTTGCAGAAAGCACAGCAGAAGGTCTCCTTGGGTGATGTTTCCGGGTTGTGACTCTTTCTGCATTGTCGTTTCTCTTCAAGACTTGTTCAGCGTGAGTTCTCAAATAAGGCTGCAGCATTGTGGATAGGGCATCTCCATGCCTCCCGATATGAGGCCAGGGCAAACCATTGTTGGTGCTCAATTTACCACACCAGAAACATAAAACAAGAAAGATCTAACTACACTATATGTAACGTATGCAGACTCTAGCTATTCTGTTTTTTCTGTCTCCATTTATGTAACACAATACTTTTATTTGGGTCTATATTTGTATGAGAGACATATTCTCCTGAATTTTCAATTAGTAAAAAAGAATGTATTTGCAATAAAGTAAATCAAAGCAAAATTAAATGCCTTTTAAATTAAAAGTTTTATACTGAATCAATTTTAACAGGATCTTGCATTTATACAGTAGTACTGAACTACTGCGTTAACATGATGTCACAGAGATTGAGTTTCACTGCCCAAAACATACTGGCTGGCATCCAACCATATCTTTCTGCCAGTGGAACAGAAACTACAGGTGAAATGGATTTCCACTTCCCTTACAGCTATCTCCCCTCCATTTGCTCTGGAGCACTAAGAGACTCTCTAGAACAGATCTAGGACAGGCATGGCAGCCACCAAAGAGGAGAAAAGACTGTGCAAAGGAAAATCTCTTTGCACTCTGCTGATTGTGAGCCAGTCTAAAATTGTCACAATACTATATCAACAGTTCCCAAATCATTAAAATAAAACCAACAAAAACCCCTACAGTCCCCTTTTTCTTGCCAAAACCCAGTCTAATTAGTTAGCATTAAATTCATGGGATCACTCTAAGTCAACAGGTGACTTTAAGGCACACACACAAACACATCACATCAATTAAGCATACTGGGTTAAATTCAGATCCTGAATTCAATACTATATACAAGTTACCTAGCAGTAAGTAGCATTGAACTCAATGGGGCTTACTTCTGAATGTGTGTATGTGTGTGTTTGTATAAGATTACATTGTAAATTTGCCATGCTTTAGTTGTGCCACTGATTTTAATGGGACTAAAGCATGACTAACTGATTAGCTGGATATGAAAAGAGTCCCAGATTGATTCCATTGAACCTAGACTGGATATTCATAAACTGCACATGAAAAGTGCAGTGCATTGTTTGTGTTAGCTCATCTTGATTACTATAATTGAAACACTCTGAAAATGAAACACTGATCACCTCAACTTTTTACCCTAGATAAGAATGTGAAACTCATAATCAAGACTTCAATAAATCTAGTGGTAAATAGTTAAACTTGGAGCAATATTTTCCTAAATTCACACCTTATTTGGTGTCATAAGGTGATTCAAGCCCTTGGGAGTTATTGATAACAACAAGTGGAATAGGTCAAACACCTTCTTTTATGGCAACATGAAACTATACAATAGTTTCTGCCAACATTTCTCTATTATTATATTGACTTTTGCACATTTAAAGTGATGAAAAGTTCAGATGCTCCAAGTAGGCATAGGTCAGTACTGTAAAGTGATAAACTTACTGCTCCAAGATGGTTCTTGGAAGAATGTCATATTTCTTCATGTATCAGAGGTCATTTATAAACATTTGTATGCACATTTATAAATATCTATATGCACATTTAGCATTTTCACTCAATAGTCCATTTTTGATCTTTGCTATTTTATTTCCAAGGACCCTATTTTTGAGGATAGGGTTTACTCTGAAAAACTCTTTTTAATATTTGGACTACACTCTAGAATAGATTCGCTGCCCCACTGAATGGAAGCAACTAGCTGCCACTGTCCATGTGGATGCGGCACAAAGGTGCTGAAAAAATGCAACTCTTTAAATGAAATGAAGGCTTCTGTCACAAGGAAGGTTGTGCTATCAAGCCTAAAGGAATTCAGAACCCTATATCAGATTCAAGAAACAATTCACCACTTGTCAAATCAAGCTTCCAGCCACAGCATCATTCAGGAGTTCCCCATAATGCAGCTCTGTATCTTGTCTCTTTGGTACCCTGATTCCTGCTTGGTCAGACTCCACAGGACTTGACATGCCCCACATCCTTTGTACGGGCCTGCAGTGACCAATGGTGGTAAGCCTTCACAGCTGCTGCAAGATATGCTGGTCAAGACAGAACACCTTAGTGCAAAGCTTCAAACCAGGAAGGACTGACCCAGAAATGAAAAGATGATACTAAGGATCTCATGCTGAAAACACATTTATCAGGCTTCTAATTTCACTACAGCAAGTCTAGTCAAGTATCATGAGTCATATGTAAATATACACTTACCTCTCCTGTCTAATGAACCTAATCATCACTGTCAGATGGTTGTTATTTCCTTTCCTAGTGTCACACAAAGCCATTAGGAAGCTGGGAGTTTTGATGCTAATATAGCAAGATGACAAATGCATTGTACTGTAATGTGAAAATAGCCCATATAATCACCACACCTGCTATCCAGTGAGGCTGACTAATTTGTGGTTCGTGCATCATGCCATTTATTCAGATGCCATGGCTAGGTATTGTGTTAGACATGCTGGCTGGAGGATGCTGGGAAAAGCAACATACCCAGGCTCTGATGATACACAGAATTCAACTTCCTCCTTTCATGATAGGCAGTACACTCACGCAAGTGGACTGCTGTGAACCTCCTGATAGAAAGATATGTATGTGAGAAAGAATAGCTATTAAAGCTCTATGCCAAATAGAATATCAAGAATGCAAAGTATGAATATCAACAAATTATTCCTCGCCTTTACTGAAAAGCTTGCAGATTCCCATGACTAAAATAAGATTCATATTGCTTTGCTTTTAATTTTTACTGTGTATCGGTTCAGTTTTACATGGAAAGACATTCAAAACTGTTCCTGCATGTTAATTCTACAGAAATAATGGAGGAGAAAGTGCACTCATATAGAAAAAGACAGGGCAGATGGCAGGGATAACAAACCTTCTCCCTACATCTGAGGTGACAAGCAAAATGTCCTCCTCACTTGGATTTACTACATACTTTCTGCATGTATCTGCAAACAGATTGTTAGACAACTGAGGAAATAAGCATTTTTTTAATCACTTGCATGGGATGTGTTCTGTTTTTTCTCTGACCACTATTAACAGGGTCTGTCAGCTGCACCTTTATATCACATTCAAGTTTATGTCTGAATTCTGAGAGCAGGGGTAAGGAACTTTTAGGCTCTGGGGCTGAATCTGGACCTCCTGGGGTCCTTTGGAGTTCCCCAGAAGACTCCTTCCTCATGGTATCATCATTTGGTGGTTTCACACCTTTTCTGTATTTTCATTCTATTCTAAAAGCTTAAAATGAACCTCCTAAGCTTTAATTACCATTAAGAGCTTTAAGCTAAACCACGGGTTCCCAAACTTTGTTCCTGCAGATGTTTTGGACTTCAGCTCCTAGAATTCCTGAGTGCTGGCCAAGCTGGCTGGGACTTCTGGGAGTTGAAGTCCAAAATCTCTGCGAGACTAAAGTTTGGGAACTACTAACCTAAACTATGCTGGTGTTTTTGGTTGCACCTCTTGCCTTTGGCTCCACCTACCACTGGAATGTCTCTCTCACACACACAAACACTACACATACACAACATCTCTGAAACTGTATTTGGCTCTCCATCAGAGATGCTTCCCAGTCTTGCAACATGGAATTCCCCATGGGTATACCTCTGGGAGTTGGGCAAAATGAAGGAATCCCCCCCAATAAGAATTCTGTCCTGCCAAATGAAATTTTTCTTTAATCCACAAATTTCTAGCATTGCAGTAACTTAAAACATTATTTGAGCATTTGGCAAGACAGTTTAGACATCCAAAAAAGGGACAAAGTTACTTAGGAAATGCAAGCACAGCCAATATAAGAGCTCTTTCTTGTTGCTGCTGCTTCTGTTGTTGTGTGCCTTTAAGTCATTTCTGACCTATGATGATCATAAGGTGAACCTATCGCAGGGTTTTCTTGGCATGATTTTTTCAGAGAGGGGTTGCCATTGCTGAAAGAGTATGACTTGTCCAAGGTCACCCAGTGGGTCTCCGTGGCTGAGCAGGGATTTGAAACCTGGGCTCCAGGGTCGTAGTCCAGCACTGAGATCATGACACTACACTGGCTCTAGATGTGAATGATTCTCAGTGTCTCACTCACAGCAATGCTAGAAATTTGCGAAGAGAAGGAAAAAATTAATGGGGGGGGCAGAATTCTTATTTGAAGGAGCCATGCCCTAATTTTACCTGCCTCCCTGGAAGCTAAATCCCTAGTATTCCTCTTCAGAACTGGCTTCTCTTAGCATATAGAGCAATAAATACGTAAATAGCTGGGTTCTATTTAACTTTATTACATTATATTCCTTATCCCTCTAGTCAACTGAAGATATTTCTTTTGTGTGCACTTTCCAGTCAGAAAATCTGAACCTTCTGATAACATGGGGTTCAGCACTTTAGAAAGCTCCATTAAAGTCTGGACAGAGCAAATTCACCCTACTTAAATGAATGCCACCAGCTGCCACTATTTTGGCCCATATGTTTTTGGCCTGCAACTTCCATCAGGCCAGCTTGAGCAATTTTAGGAGTTGTAGTCCAAAACCTCTGGAGGACCAGAGTTGTTCCTTCCTTGTTATAATGAGTTATAATTCAGGAAATTCACATTATATATACTTTAATTAATAAATGAGATACTAAGTAAAATGGTATCATTAGCACATGAGATACAATTACACCTGGACTTAGGACAGAGTAATTCTTCCTGAGCAGTTCTTCCTGATATATGATCAATACTGTCTTTGCAGACTAAGCACTTTTTCAAACGGGGACAACCCCCCCCCAGGAGGTCAGGAGAAGAATAGGGCTGTTGCGCTTAAAGAGCCCTGCTTCAGATGACACCATCCTCCTCCCGACCTTCCCCCATGCTTCCTCCATGCTGCAAGTGCCGCTTTTTATTGTCAGCGGTTCTCCGTCAATAAAAAGTGGCACCCACAGCATGGGGGAAGGTTGGGAGGAGGTCAGGAAGAGGACGGAGGAGCACAGTGTCATCTGAAACAGGGCTCTGTAAGTGCGACAGCCCCGTTCTTCTCCTGACCTCCTCAGAGTTTTTTCTCCCCATTTGAAAAAGTCCTAAGCGCCAGTTGCTGTGGTAGAAATGAGATATGATTATTCTTCCTGAAGGAAAAAATCATTTATACTCTACATACAATTGGATTATGTCTACTGTTACCCTCTTACATTTTTATTACAATGGGTTTAAAAAAAAAACACCATCTTCTCTCTCTCTATGTGTGTTTACTAACCTTTCTGGATAATTCATGCATCTGCCAAAGTAGGCTCCAAACCACAATACACTTGTAGCTGCCAGTATTTCTCTGGAAGTTATCGCAGAACAGTGAACCAGAGGCTTATATCTTCCCAGATGGTAAGTAATTGAGAATGTTAGGCTCCTGCACAGTCTGTACAGCACAGGAGTTGAGTGGCAGGGTATGCTGGGGTGTCGGAGAGCTGTGACAGATCATATGTGGAAGGAAAGTTTCATCTGCTGATCTATTAAAGGAAAGCTTCATCTGCCTTATACAGTGGGCCCTCCATATTTGCGAGAATTTGGTTCCAGACACCACCATCCTAATGATAGGAAATACTGTGGATGGTTTAGTACCATATTAATCAATGGGCGTCACCATTTTAGTTATGGGCACTGCAATTTTAGGCATGTAGCGGCACCATTTTAGGTATTTTAGTTTTTTAAAAAACATTCCTTCTATAGAATAGTGAATTCCATTTTAAAAGACTTGTGCTACTACTTACAGTATACAGTTGTCCCTTCATATTCGCTGGAGTTTGGTTCCAGGACCCCCCGTGGACACAAAAATCCATGAATACTCAAGTCCCATTATATGCAATGGCATAGCAAAATGGTGTCCCTTTTATAAGATGGCATAATCAAGGTTTGCTTTTTGGACTTTTTTTTTAAAGAATATTTTCAAGCCATGAATACTTAAATCTGTGGATACCAAATCTGTGGATACAGAGGAACAACTGTATTTTCTTGGTACCATTCTTTGTGGTAGCAAGACACAAACCTGGCAAATCCTCTCTCTCTTCCCTCTATTGGACTAGAAATTGTTTGGTAACATTAGTTACTGGGAGAACATATAACACCCCATCCACATGAATAAGGCCTTACTCAGGAGGCCTTTCCAGTGTAATTGCCATCCCATCAGAAGAGGGATACAGATTCCATGGGTAAGTCTCACTGATCATTGCTCATTCACATGGCTGGGTCACATAAATGTTTTCCCAGCCAGGTTGGCTCCCGTATGACTAGAAAAACAGCAAAACAACATCTGACTTGAGGTATAAAGTCTGTTTCATTTAATACAGGATACTGTGATTTCCCCATTCATACTATTGCTCCTCCTAATTTACAACAAAATCAGATCAAAAGGTCATTAACTGAAAGAAAGACAAAGGAAATTTTACTTAGCAGGGGGACAAATTAGATTTCTTTTCCTTTGCCATAGCTGTTGGGTCATTTGCTGCACAGAAAGAATAGGTGTAGACCTAACATCTGCTTCTAATTTTTAAACCTAGCATGCTTTGTAAGGTCCATCTATCTGCACATTTGCATGATGCAGTAAAAATACAGAAGAGGCGCTAACTGATGACCAACAAAATGTGCAACTTGGTACAGTATATTCACCCTGTATTTCAGGGCAGACAACTGAGCCCTAATGCTTCTGGACTGCAATCCACATAATCCCTCATCACTGACTATGCCAGACAGGACTGGCAGGAACTGTAGGCCAAAAAGATCAGGAGGACTTTTCCTACCTACTTTCTAACTGAAAAATTATTAACCATAAGGGGATATAATTACTGACTAGACCTCATTTTAAAAGCATTTTTCCATCATAAGTGATTTCCTATACACACCTTATAATAGATAAGATTCATGGATGAGATTTAAATTCCTAGGCTTTAGGGGTTTCTTCCTATGTTCACTACCTCAGGTGCCCTAACACCCTACACAAAAATTAACTATGAATGTCTCTGTGTTGGAAGGAATATCTTCCTCTCAATTGCCTGGTGACCCTGTTGCAGGGCCGGTTTAACCAGTTTGCCAAATCAGCATTGGCAGGGGGCCCCAAGGTCAAGCCCCCCCCCCCGTTGACCTCCTTATCTGACAAAGGAGACAGTCAGGAAACAGCCGGGAGGAGCCACTGCTTTGTAGCCCCCTCCTACCCTCCTCCTCAAAAAACCTCCTGCTGGCTTTTTTTTTTTAAAAAAAACCAGCATCTCAAAGACTAGAAAGAGAAAGAGAAAGAAGCAGCAGTCCTCCGTGGCAGAAGCTGGACGGAGTTTGCTGCTGCAAAATGCAAGCCAGTCAGGCATGTCAGAGAGGGGTGAGTGTGTGTGTGTGAGAGAGAGGGGGGAGAATTTGAGAGTTGTCTCTTTCCCTCAAAAAGGGCTTCTTCCTTCCTTCCTTTCTTTCTTTCTTCCCTTTCCTTCCTTCCTTCTACATAGATCCCCTTCCAGCCCATCTTTCCAGCTGATCTTAACACGTCCTGGTTTCTCTCCCTTCCCTCCCTCCCTTTCCCCCTTGGTCTTCTTCAGCTTCCTCCCCTTGTTGCCAACTGAGTTCAGCCTGCAAAAGGAATTTGTGTGTGTTTGCCTATGTGCCTTCAAGTCATTTCTGACTAAGGCGAACCTACCATGGGGTTTTCTAGGCAAGGTTTGTTCAAAGGGGGTGTGCCTTTGCCTTCCTTTGAGGCTGAGAGAGTATGACTTGCCCAAGGTCACCCAGTGGGTATTCATGGCTGAGTAAGGATTCAAACCCTGGTCTCCATAGTCATAGTGCAATGCTGAAACTTCTACAGGACTCTAGCCCTTTTAACAGAAGAATATAAAGAATATAAATTAAAATTTGGAGTAATATTACTGGGAACAATGGTTTTATTGTTGTCACTAAAACACCAGTATCCCATTAGTGTTATGTGAGAGGCATTAGCCTAGAGCAGTGGTACCTTTTCTTTACCAGGGACTCCCTTTAAATATCTTTTGTTGCCCCAAGACTTAACTCAAGATTTAAAACCCTAATAATAATAGCTAATAAAAATAGCTAACAACAACAACAATACAATTACACCATCCATTAAACTTTCCCTCAGAGACACTCTTGCTGCTTCCTGCAAGTTTGTGGCTGGAGTGGATTGAATAGCTATGTGCAGGCCAAGCCAGCCAGCCTTTGCCTTGGTTCCTATCATGTGGCTACTCCACTACAGGGAGGAGGTGGGCTAAGCAGCCTTCAAGCCTTTGTGGACCCCCTGTGAGGACATTGCGGACCCCAAGTTAGGAACCACTAGGCTAAAGAATGCTGGAAAGGAACAATGCAACCAGACCTTGAGAAGGGTGCTGGCAGGGGGATTCTGGAAGGTGTAACCCAAGAGTAACTTTCCCAGGCTCTGAATGCAGCCTAGAATCATAGGGCTGGAAGGGACCCCAACAGCCATCCCATCCGATCGGTTTCTGCCCTGCAGGAATACACAATCCAAGCATTCCTGACAGATGGCCATCCAACCTATGTTTTAAAAAAGCCAAAGAAGGAGCCTCCACCACACTCCAAGGCGGCAGTGTATTCCACTTCCGAACAGCTCTTACTGTCTGGAGGTTCTTCCTAATATTCAAGTGGAATATCTTTTCCTATCGTTTGAACCCATGGCTCCGTGTCCTAGTCTCTGGAGAAGCAGAAAACAAGCTTGCTCCTTCCTCAGTATGACATCCCTTCAAATATTTAATCATGGCTATCAGGTTCTTTTCTCCAGGCTAAGCATGCCCAGCTTCCTAAGCCATTCCTCACAGGGCGTAATGGCTTCCAGACCTCCCACCATCCTTCTCAGTATCTTTCTTGAATTGTTGTGTCCAGAACTGGAAACAGTATTGCAGGTGAGGTCTGACCAAAGCAGAATGGAGTGATACTATTACTTCCCTTGATCTAGACACTACTCCTATTAATGCAGCCTAGAATCGCATTGGCATTTTTTGCTGCTGCATCACACTGATAACTCAAGTTCAGCTTGTAGTCTACTCTTTCTTTTCTTTGAGGAAATCTACACCATTACATTAATTGCTAATAAACAAAAAATATTCTGTTAGTGCCTATAATATAGTTTTTAAACTAAATTATTGGTGGCAAATTATGTAATACAGTAGGCCCTCTGGGGCGTGGATTCTGAAAACCATGAATAATAGTGAATGCCATTGAAAATAATGGGACTTCTGGTTTAAAATACCATAGAGTTGCCTTGGAGGGCCTAGAAAACGGCTAGGTAGGACACATTTTCTAGGAAGACTCTACGGTAGGTGTGCTGTTTTGTGTCCCATGGATAATGAATCCATGGATACGGGGGTCCTACTGTAATCTGAACATCCTGTATGGTGAATAGGTTAGGTTACATTGACCTGAGATAAACATATGGGAGCCCCAAAATAAAGCATTGCAGGGGGGCCCAAAATTCCTTAAACCAGCCCTGCCCTGTTGCCTCTTACCAATGTGAACAATTGTCCCCCAAATTATACAAGAGGAAACAATAGAATCCCAGAAATCCAAGGTAGTTTTATGGAATCACTGAGTGTCCCAATGAAAATCTAAGTCACTTAAAAGTTCCTCTATTAACTTCGTCATCCAATGTTTTATTCTAGATTAACACCCAGCTAAGACCATTGCACCTGATGGGGTGGGGCTGATCTGATACATATAGATTGTTTGACAGCTTAGTGTAATGCTTCAGAAAACAACCATATTTTCAAGAAATAAAGGAACATAGAAAGGAGCGTTGGAATGGAGAGCCACATCGACCTCATAGCCCTGGCTCAGAATAATGTTCACACAAGAATAATGTTCACACAATCATTGCAACAAAGAGGAAGCAGTTGTGGCTTCTGCTGCTACTTTTTCACTTCTGTAGAATCAGCTCACAGTCATCCCTCCAACAACTTTATGCAATATCTAGCTTCAAGTAACAGTTAAATATTACAAAATCTATACAAGAGCTTCCTTTTTCTAAAGTTTCTATTTTGTATGATAACCACATAGTTAAAGTACAATTTAGATACCAGCTGGTGGTGCCCTCTAAAAATATCTTACTGTCCTTTGTTGAGGAAAGCATTATCCACTGTAATTCTGACCTTACCTCTTGATCAATTCTCATATCTCTACAAATAAAGCATGCAAATAATTCCTATCCAATTTAGATAAAAACAGTAATTAGGTGTCCTTGCAGTCGATTTCCTAGGCACAGTCTCTTCCATCACCAGTTTGAGAGTCCTGTTTACCAGCTGTTTATGTAACTCTGTTTATTGATGGTTTGCTGCTTATTGTTTTTTTTTTTAACTGCCTTACTTTTCTGCATTAATTCGCAGTACTCTCACTGATCATATCATTCAGTTTCTTCAGTTCTTCTCTGAAGAAATAAAGTCCCCCAATACAGGACTTCGCAAAAAAAGATGCTTTACAACAGTCAAACCTGGACCCCTAACATGAGTTAAGCAATATTGCACAGTTGATACAGTTAATAATTTTGATGCCCATTAACATTTGAGAAAGTACAGTAATTGGCTCTTTCATCTCTGAGAACAAACAAATCAAAATCCTTGTTTATGTATTTTTCACCTTTCAGATTTATTGCAACATGAATGCAACATTTTAGCATGCATTAATAGAGCCATACTGTCCAAGTCTAGGGAAGTAATAGCATCACTATATTCTGTACTGCTCAGGCCTCATCTGGAGTTCTGCATTCTGCTCCAGGTGAATCGTTTTAAGAAGGAAATAGGCATGTTGGAGCAGGTTCAGAGAAGGGCAGCAAGGATCGTAAGAGATATGGAGAACAAAACATATGAGGAAAGGTTGAGAGAGTTGGGCTTTTTCAGCCTGGTGAGCAGAAGACTGAGAGATGACATGTTTGCACTCATTAAATTATCTAAGGCTGTCATAGAGAGGAGGGTGCAGATTTGTTCTCTGCTGTCCCAAAGGATACGTTTTAAGCTAGAAGAGGGTAGATTTTGACTGAAAATTAGAAGGAACTTCTTGGCAGCAATGGAACCAATTACCTAGAGAGGAAGTGTGGGCTCTTTTCTCTGGACATCTTCAAAAAGAAGGTGGGCAACTGCCTACTGGGGATGCTCTAACTGGATTTCCAGCACTGAACAGGGGGGCGCTGGACGCAGTGGCCTATGAACTCTATGGTTCTAGTCTATGATTCTGTGAATTATTCTTTATTCTGTCATTTATTCTGAGATGTACTTAGTTTGGGAATAAGCAAGTTCAGCATATGTGACTTTTACCAGTCATTAAATTCACATAAAACTGTTGCACAAGAACAAAGACAGAACACAGTGTCATGAATTTAAGGATAATTTAACCTATCTGTACAGCAAAAGTAAAATAAAATAAAATAACAAATGTTTTCACCACACTAGTGCACAAAACAAAGTGAATAATATTGAAATATGAAAATCTGTTCAAAAGAGCACAAGATCTGACTACTGTGATTTAGTAGGGTTTGTTTCTTAGCAAACAGGCACAAGACCACAATATAAACATTACTAGAACACAAATGATTTTTGAGTTTACCATGTATTAAGTATGTACTTTGCACATATATTAAGAGCTAAGGTGGCAATATTATGCATGGAAATAGGTTCCACTGAATTCACTGGGGCATGTTTAGAGTAAACTATCATTGGATTAGGCTACACTAATTAGAAGTGATGACAATTAACTTATGGCTAGGACGCAGGTTCATTCTCAAGATATAAAGACAAAAGGATGAGGTAGGTAGGTTAATGCAGAGAAGGGATGCAAAAGAGTGCTGAAACATTTCTGCACCAGTGTTTCCTCCTCTGAGTCTCTCACACACCCTGCAGTTGCTTTTCTCCAAGGAACTTTTTAACTTTATTGGAGGAAGAATTTCTAACATATAATATATATTATGCAAAATGAGCAGTTACCCTACAATTTCAGAATTATGTGAATATGCTATTTTGGAAAGAAGCAATACAAAATCCTCTTATTTGGAAAGGAGAGACAAACTGGATAGTCAATATAAGAGGTCATCCGGTTTCCCCTTCCATATAATTTGAAATGGTATTAGGAAAGCCCTTTACTCCCCACTTTGTATTTTGACACTTGTGAAATTAAATGAGATAATCAAAGTATTCCTTGGAGGGAATCAGCACTTAATCTTTCACATGCACACATATAAACTTTCAAGATTTATGGTACTCTATAGAGAGGCATCAATGTAGAAAAGTTGCTGCTAGGGCATTATCTTCATTTAAGTTCACTAAGGAAGTGGTTTTGTTGTCAAAAAAAAGTGCAGTATCAAATTTATTAGAGCACACGTTAACAACTGTACATCCTTACAGGATGCTGAAGGAAACATGACTTTAAAGCAAACACCATTAGATATATATCAGATACTAGATTTTCATTCATAGAAGCTTTCTAATTTCTCCATTCTCACAATTTACTGAAATGAAAAATCTGAGACAATTTATCAAGCACAAACTCACCAAAGTGATTTGAAAGAATGCATAAAGTATTTCCACATCTTGATTATTTTAACAGAAAGGAGAGTATCCTGTGTTCAACAAATAGGGACTAACAGACATGTACTACTGCAGAGAAATTTTGGATATGTTAGCACTCTGATGTATGAATTGTGTGGAATTTATTTATTTAGTATTATAGTACTCTGACACACACACACACACAAAACCCATTTTGTTCTGGTAGGTATAGTAGGCCCTCCACATTTGTAGGTTTAACTTTTGGAAATGTGATTATTCACGGATTATTTGCTGCCACCTCCACTGCTGCACTATGCCATTTTTAATAGGGACTACAAGCTTCATGAGACTGAGAGAGACTGCGAATGTGCGGTGAGGCTTGTAAGTCATAACTAAGAATGGCGTAGGGCAGCGGCAAAGGCAATGACAAAACTCCACCAGCTGCCCACATCTGCCTTGCTAAGGAACCCTGCCACCTCAAAGACATCCATGATGGGTTGAATCTGTGGATCATACTTTGTGTGTGTATTAAATATGGTTTGGTGGCGGGTAGAGATATTCACAGTTTTTCCACTTGCACAGGGGTCCTGCGTCATTAACCCCAGCAAACATGGAGGGCCAGCTATACAGCCTGAAAAGCTTCCAAGAATACAATAAATGAGGTTCTGGAATGCCAGAGGTGTACAAGCTTCTACTTTCTACTTTGATTAAAGGGAATTGTCTCCTATGACTGTGGAATACATGCAAATACCTGTCTGGTTGCCATGTCAGCACCCGACAGAAGGTAACTTTGAACTGGCCATTCAAAAGCCCTAGCAAGAAAAACGGTCCAACCCTGAAATGCCTCCACCTACCAATTGCATCAGCTACGTTAAGCACTATCTCAATAACCATGATGACACCTTTTTCCCCAACATTAAACGATGCTTCCACATATAATTAACTACATTAAAATTAATCTGGGGCAAAGACAACTCCCTGAGCTTTCTGTTATGTTGTCAAAATCAAACCTGTTTGTTGCATTTCACTCTATTTGGTGTACTGTAGCCTCTGAGTCATCAAGCTTTTTTCAGCCTTTGTTTTGAATACTATAACTGCCCTGGAGATTGGACAGATGGATTTAGTTAGTTAGTTAGTTGGATGGGGGGGGGGAATCACTCATGTTGAAATAACGTGGTATTTTTATATATTCTTGCTCTTCCATAGCAAGATTGTCTGTTCTACTCTGGCACATATTCAGAGCTTGGGAACGTTACTTTTTAGACTACGACTCCCAGTATCTACCAGCCAGCGTGGTAAGGGGTTAGTCTGACTAAGGCAATATTTCCAAGGTTTTCCAGTGAGTCCCAAAGTGGGGCTCCATGAATACAGGACTGTAGTTTGATCTGTGAAGCCATGCAAGTACGTGCTGTTAACTTGCATGTGAATTATTCCAAGTAGTTAACAAGTGAGATTCCTGTCCTGGAAAGCAGCTACCAAATTAAAAATAAAATAAAAAATAAAATAAAATCTTGAGCAGAATGTACAATTCTGAATTTTGTTAAAAATTCTATGGAAAGGCAAGACAAAAAACAATGTTCACCCAAATGTATGGGGCTCTGGAGTTTCGGCTTAAGCTTCCATTTGGTCTCCCTGTCCCTTGGCTGTTCAGAAGTCATTCTTTCCATTCTTCCTGGATGATAGGGTGTTCAGAAGTGCCTTAAGCAACTGTAGGCTTTCACCCTATTTTTGAATTTGGAATTAGCTGCAAAATCTGAGGGAAGCTGTGCCTGTAGCATTTCCCCAACATTTTCCAATTAACTTGGAATTGAAATCCTTTGGGCTTCCCTTCTTTTGAAATTTGGTAACGGCAGCAGGTGTTGCCCTGTTTCTTCTTCTTTCTCCTGCCAGCATAACTAGCCTCTGAATTCCTTGGTGACACAGCCTTCCAGTATCTTGACTTTCATATGCATAGCACTAGTTCAGTTTTCTTATTTGTTGAATGCTAATCCCCTAATCTTTGCTTTCTTCTGTCACTTCTAGTTATACTTCTTAAAAGCCAGTACATTGGTTCATATGCTGGGGTGTGTATACTAATCCTGACATTTACCTTTTCCACCATGAATGTGAGAAAAAAATCTATATGATTTTGGACTTTTTTTAAAAAAAAATGACCTAGTTTACCCATTTTGGAAGTAGCTTGTCCCCTTTTTAGAAAGAGCATGGTGAAGAAATCTACTATGTGCTCACCACACTTCTGTTCCAAGCCCACAACCACAACCCATATTGGTCATTACGTTGCCCAATTAGGTGCCAGTGTGATGTGATGGTGTGACTAATGGGACTGGCCCAGGGATCAAATCCCTGCTCAGCCATGGGAACTAACTGAGCAACCTTGGGAAGGCAGTTGCAAACTGCCACAGGATAAACCTTGCCCCCCCCAAAAAAATCCTATGATAGGATCAATATAAGTTTCAGTCCACTTGAGGGCACATAACAAAAACAACATGCATAGAAATTATATGTCCATGTGTACAGCAATGAAAGTGGACTGTCTGGTGAAGATATTCATAATAGGGACAGAAGTTTTTCACTGAGACATTGACAACGTCTGCTGACATTGACAAACCATGATGTGATTTGTTGAATCTGGCTTGTTGTAATGTGTGAACCCACCTCTGCTAACAATTTGTGGCTTGTTTACCAGTCACAACCACAATATGAACTCATGCTTTATTGCTGGCTTATGAATTCTGGCTTATTTAAATCATGATTTGTTGAAACATCTGAAATTACAGTGTTGGACCTGACTTATTTCCCCAATCACCCATCAAGAAACTGGAGCTGACAAATGGTAAAGAGCAAAACAAACCAGAAATGGGGTATAAAATCCTCAGTCTGGTTGTCTGCCAGACAATTTGTGGTTTAAGCAACTTAAAATTAACATGGCTTGGGCCCAGTGATTGATTTTAATATGATAGCTTATTTGTTTTTAATTCTTATTTAAGGTTATACCTTATGGTTTTTAGCTGTATTTTGTTTTAATACACTAGGACACCTTGGGTCCCACACTAGAAATATGTCAGAGAGTCCCTTCTGGGTTACTCCAGATACTTCCAAATTACTCGGGTTTAACTCTGGTCTCTTGTCTCCTACCTTACCTTCTGTTATATACCTTACCTTGGGTTTCACTACAAGGACCCTAAGGTGGCTACAAACATGGACAAATGTATGTGTTTTCAGGGTTCTTCATGGTGCATGACTGGGACTGACAGTCCTCTGAATGAAATAAGTTAAATAACAGTAAGGGGTAGTTTATTTATTAAATGTCTGTCAGGGTATGAAGCCCCTCTAGAGAATTCTGTTCAGAGGGAACAAATAGCAGAAACAACAGAAGCGCGAGGAAATAAGCTCCCCTCTGCATACCTAGGTGTGTATATGCATGGAGACATGGAGACAGATGAAAAAAGTACCATTTTCCAGATTTATTTAAAGTTCTAAATCACTACGGAAACAAAATACATTCTGGCTACTTCAGCCAGGCTACAAAGCTAAGAAATCATCTTCACTGTCTGTGTCCTTCCCTCACAGACTGCAATGCAAAGCAACAGTTTCGTTTTCCACACAGAGAACTGATTGGCGCTAAACCATAGCACTGGCTGCATTCACAGGCCAAGCTGTGAGAAAAGAGAGGTAAGACAGAAGCCTGGAAAACTTCTCAGGCTTAATGAGTGTTTACATTCTGTCTGACCTCTGACAAAGTCATAGCCAGGCCTGCTGAAAAACAGGCCAAGTCAGACCAGAATTTGCCTAGCTTGAAAATTTATCTTCAAGGCTTATGGATATCCATTTTCCTTGACAAAGTCTTCATTACAACAACAATCCCCAAAGCTGGCTCACTGGTTTCCCTCCATTTGTAATGCTCCCTGAACTCCAACCTCCTCATTTCCTCCCTTCCTTTTTTCCAAACACTCCTCACTTTCAGCTCCCACATCAAACTCCAGCCACAGGTTATTGCTAAACTCTCAGCTCTTACTTTTTCTTCTTCTAGTCCTTCAGTTTCCAGCATTTTAAGGGTATGACTGATGAATCTACAAAGAGGGCAGGCTCTTCAGCTCACAGGGAGAAATGGAGTACCACATGCCATGGCACATGGCACTGTTTCCTGTTGTTGTTCCATATATCTCTAGTTGAGCAGTTTTTAAAGTTTTTGTAGCATCAGAAAAACCTTCAGAAAAACCTTCTCTGAAGATGCCAGCCACAGATGCAGGCGAAACGTCAGAAAGAAACTATTCCAGAACATGGCCTCACAGCCCGGAAAAAAACCAAGGAAAATCTTCAGAAAATTGTTTGACCAGAGAAAAACTGTGAAATGAGCATGCCTCTTACAGGTAACAAAGTCTCTTTTTGTCTATTGCCTTATTGTTGCCCATTGCTTGGAGAAATACAGAGCGGCTTAATATCACTAGTGGAAATGAAAAAACAGTTGTAGCATCTGATAATGTCTTACCCAAGGATAAAGGATAGTGGGGATTTAGAATAAATATCCAGGGCAGTAAAACAGGCTGTTTATAAAAGCATCAAAATAAAGCATATACTGAACAATTTTAATCCTTGCAAACTTCTTCCAAGTCCTCCACCAACTTGTCATTTTAGCTCCATAAAAACTGAAAACAAAAATACAGTACATCAGAGAATAAAGATACAAGGAATAACCATAAAAGTCAAAGATGCATTGTTACCAAGCTATTTTCACAACAACTCTGCCAAGATTCTCATGGGTGGGTAGATGAGTGGCTGTTTTTAGTATATGAAACCACTCCAGGCTGTCTGGCCAAGGACATAGAAAGGTGAGCCAAGAGGCCAAATCACTGAGCCAACATCACCACTGGAAGGAAATCAGGAGCATGCCTTCGTTAACTACCACCACCAGGAATGTGAGGAATATTAATTAAATTACTGTATATGAGTGACTACTCTCAGGCAGAGAGCTTTACCTTTAGCATCCTGCTCTAGGCCATAGGTGATCAGATGGGTGATTGTCAAATCAGGTACTCTGTGATGTTTCTCTTAAGTGGGTGCTTGTGTGCGACCTGATAAGCTCTCAGGAAAGGCAGGTGGCCATCCATCTGTTCTGTTAGTTCCAAAACAACCCACTTGATCCAAAGGGTTCATTTCCCCACCACAAAACCACACAGAAGACCTCAAACTTCAACCGTAGTTAATTCTGGGGAAGGGATCTACTGCCCCCACATCTGTCAGAAACTTCCCACCTCCTGCTTCTGGATAGAGTACTGCAATCACTGGCTAAACCTTTAAAATGAAATCATTGCAGCCTAATGTAGGCTCAGCTGAAATCACACTTCCTCTCAGATCCACATGAATCTGGAATTACAGTATATCCAGAAATTTGGTTGGTTTATTCTCTTTTCTAAACTCTTGGATCTGACTCCTGGTTACACTACTCCAGCCAGAGGTTACAATTAATTCCTCCCATTCCTCTAATGACTCTAATGAGACTCTAATGACACTCAGGAGAGGTAATCTTTTACCCTATTTTTCAGGGAGTGTTTTTCCTATACATTAGCAGAATATGTGTATCTGTGGCTTAGGGAAAGATCTTTATTGCATTCTCTTTTGAATGCTTCTCTTTTTTCCCCATTTCCTCTTAGCACCCCTAAATCACCCATTTCCTAGTCCCAAACCTCTTCCACCTCCCTGCAGTCTGAATGTAGCACCCAATAGCATCCCCTAATGATAGCCTGGATCTTGTCCATCTTGTGAATTTGCTTATCTGAAATATCTCCCCATTCTGAAGCAACTGTGCTACATTAGTTAATTATTTGTGAAATGCATTCACTGTTTGACATTTTTAAAAATTTCTGCCACAATATTAGCTATGCCCAGTGCAGTCCCTGTATGTGTTTTGATTCTCGTGGGTTAAAATAAAGTCATCCCAGTGCTATTCAACATCTTTATCAATGACTTAGATGAGGGAATTAGGGGCATACTTATCAAATTTGCAGATGACACAAAATTGGGAGGAGTAGCTAATACCCTAGAGGACAGGATCAAAATTCAGAATGACCTGGATAGACTGGAGAGCTGAGCCAAAGCTAACAAAATGAAATTCAATACGGAGAAATGTAAAGTACTGCATTTAGGGCGGAAAAATGAAATGCATAAATATAGGATGGGAGAGACCTGGCTGAATGAGACTACGTGCGAAAGGGATCTAGGAGTCCTAGTAGACCACAAGTTGAACATGAGCCAACAGTGTGATGCGGCAGCTAAAAAGGCCAATGCGATTTTGGGCTGTATCAATAGAAGTATAGTGTCTAGATCAAGGGAAGTAATAGTGCCACTCTATTCTGCCTTGGTCAGACCTCACTTAGAATACTGTGTCCAGTTCTGGGCACCACAATTCAGAAAGGATATTGACAAATTGGAGCGTGTCCAGAGAAGGGCAACTAAAATGGTGAAAGGTCTGGAAGCGATGCCTTATGAGGAGAGACTTATGGAGCTGGGTATGTTTAGCCTGGAAAAAAGACGGTTAAGAGGCGATATGATAGCCCTGTTTAAGTATTTGAAGGGATGTCACGCTGAGGATGGAGCAGGCTTTTTTTCTGCTGCTCCAGAGACTGGAACACGGAGCAATGGGTGCAAGCTCCAGGAACAGAGATTCCACATCAACATTAGGAGGAACTTTTTGACAGTAAGAGCTGTTCGGCAGTGGAACACACTCCCTCGGAGCGTGGTGGGGTCTCCTTCCTTGGAGGTCTTTAAACAGAGGCTGGATGGCCATCTGTCGGGGATGATTTGATCAAGATTTCCTGCGTGGCAGGGGGGTTGGTTTGGATGGCCCTCGTGGTCTCTTTCAACTCTGCAATTCTATGATTCTATGATTCTATGATCATTTAAATAGCTCTAGCAACAATTTGTCCAGGCTGTACCACTGACAAGGTTAAAGGACCCCTTACAGACATGTATAATAAGAATATGTACAAATTCATACATGAAGATTGAAAAAAATATCTGGTAACAATATGCATTATTTCAGTGCCACCAGAAAACAAATATAATTGTGGGAGGGATTGTGGATATAAGGAACAGAATTTTACTGCTATGTGCCAGAAGTACTTTGGCTAATTTTATCATGTTCACTTGAACTGATTGGATCATACATTCTGTCCCTTATGTTCCTCCCCGCACATATACTTTTTATAATTCTCATATTTTAAAACAGGTTTGCCTCCTATGAGGTTTGGGGATGGTGATATTTTGCAAGATATTTTCAAAACATCATCTATATTTCTGAACCTTAATAAAAGGGTAGCAGTAGCTATTTAAGCATGTTTGTAATTCATACTACAGTACAAATAGCCACTTACTCAAAGGTGTTTGATCATAGCTGTAATGTACGACCGAAGCTTTGTGAATCTTTTTCAGATAATGGAAATTATCCTTTTGTAAAGTGGGTCAGACCTGAACAAGCAGCAAGCAATTCAAGGCATAAGATCAGCAGGAACATTATTTTCTTTGTCTTGATTAGGATGAAAGAAGTTTCTGTCCTGTTTTGGACAATAGGACTTTCATAGCAGTCAAAAGAGAATGGGAGAATGAATCAGGTTAGCCCATAAATAGCACACCACAGTCTGCAACATGTTCTACAGTAATAACTATCTTCCACTTTGTTTCTCTGAGGCAGATAAGTATATACCCTCAGAATTGGTTAGAAGACACAGAAGCTGTTCATGGTCTAGCTTTTAAATAGTCATCTCCTATTTTTTATGCTCAGAATGAGCTGTCACATAATAAAACATGGCCAGCATTTGGAAGGTCCCTGCATTCATGCCTCTTTGCCTCTGGTTCTTGCAAAGGAGACAAGAGGATTGGATTCTTACACACTCATTATGAAAAGCAAATTATTTTCCATGAGATTAAAAGAAGAGCAAAAGAGAGCATTCCAAAAATTGTCCTTAATAAAGCTGAGTCGCTGTGTCACTTCAAATGTGTGGAGTGCTTCCCCTGTTGGCAAACTGTCATATACATACATCTGTAGGTACGTGGATGGGATATATACTCGTGGATGGGATATATACAGGAAAGTGCTATGACTTAAGTTCTCACGGTGATCATTATCTTAATGTTGCTTATTAACAAAGAGGTGTTTGCCATGTATTGCCACCCAACATGCGTAACCAAATAAAACATACAAGATTTTCTTGCTATTGCTAAAACACAAAGATCATACCTGCCTTAGAAGTCATGTTGACTGTGTTAAAAAGATTTTCCTCCTGCTCCAGGTGTGCTATGGCTAATTGTGACTACATTATCAACATATTAAAAACAATTAACTTTACAGTTAATTATTAATTTAAATGTTCCAGGACTGACATTTAACAAATACAGTAAAGGATGAATTAAAATGGTGGGATGTCTTGAAGCCATGCCCTATGAGGAGTGGCTTAGGGAGCTGGGTATGTTTAGCCTGGGGAAGAAAAGGCTGAGAGTGGACATGATAGCCACAATTTAAATATTTGAATATTTGAAGGGCTGTCATACTGAGGATGGAGCAAGCTTGTTTTCTGCTGCTCCAGAGACTAGGTCATGGAGCAATGGACTCAAACTACAGGAAAAGAGATTGCACCTAAACAATAGGAAGAACTTCCTGATGGTAAGAGCTGTTTGGCACTGGAATGCACCGCTTTCAGAGTGTGGTGGAGTATCCTTTTTTGGAGGTTTTTTAAGCTTTAAGAGGAGATTAGATAAATTCATGGAGGATGGTGTCATCAATTACTACTGTTGGTAAGAGAGGCAGAATTCTTCTGACATTCCGCCAGTTGTTGAGGAGTGTGTGATGGATGATGCAGTTACACTCCTGTTCTGCTGGTGCCTTGTTTTACAAGGTCTTTAGCCTTCTCTGCCAAAGAGTGCTGCTGCCTCACCAAACTACAAATCCCAGGATTCTGTAGGAAGGAGCCATGGCAAATAATCCAGTATCAGACTGGATTACTTGTGTAGTGTGGATTTGGCCATAGTCAAAAGGCTGGCCGCTGTGTGAAAAAATAATGGACTAGATAGGACTTTGGTATGATATATGGCTCTTCTTCTGACCACTGGTTTTAATAATGCATATTTTTGCACCAGATGCCTCTATTAATGTGGACATTGTCTCCTATGTCTATAGTGTAAATGGTAAAATGTTTTATACCTTTGCCTTGGAATAACAATATGTTCTTGTCAAATAATATGGTCTTTCTGCATAGGTACAATGACTAGGGAACAGGTTTACATGTTCCCACATGCCCTTCAGTGGGCTTTTTAAAAATGCTAAGAATGTTATCTCACATTTTTCTGGAAGAAAATTTTGTCAACACATATTTTTCAGAATAAACACTAGCACGTAGGATCTGCAGTCTATCAAACGATGGCTCTGTCCAACTTCTGTTTTTCTAGATCAGTCTCAACCACTTTGCCCATATTTATCCAAGCAGTTTAATATCACTCACAAAATCTCTTGCTTTTATTAATGAATGCATACTGTTACCATTCACAAGTTATAAATGTTTCCCACTTTAGCCACAAACTCTCCAGCATATGGTTTTTAAAAACCATTTCGGATTATTCTGCTACTTGATGCTTCTGCAATTCCATAAGGAAATTATTACTGGCAGTCTGATAGTATAAATGATAAGGTCAGGAGTAATCCTTGTCACTGGCTTAAAAAAACAACCCAGGTGCAACTTCATTCAGATGCATACATATTCTATGGAGAGGGTCGAAATGCTACTGAAATTCACTAGAGGTTGTGAAGAAAATGGCCATGCTCCAAGGGTACATGTCATGGAATAGGAGGAAGAACTGGGTAAAAATGGCATTCCTCTTCAGAATGACTAGGGGGGAAACAAAGGTACTGTATTGATCGTAAGGGGGCAATTCATGTTAGGGCAATATCTATATTAGATGAACTCAAACATCATCAAAAATATGATGCTTTAAGACCTCCAGATTAATGCGGGGGTGGGGGAGGTGGACAAGGAAAGGAGCAGGGAAGTTATAAAGTTGATTCAAAAGTTATACACAATCTTAAGATGAAACTTGGGAAGTGGTTGCAGACATTCAAGCATACATGCAAGAGCAAAAGGTTAAGTATGCACTTCTGAAGGTGGGGGACTGAGGAAAGAGAACAGAAATATATCTCTTCATGGGTAAACATAAAACACAGAAAGGCTGAAATGTAAGGGGAAATCTAACTGCTTGCATAACCATCAATATATTTTAAAACTGACACAAGCTAATGTAATACTGAATTTCTGTTTTGCCTACATGCACTCCAACAGAAGAGAGTCTCAAAAGCATTTCAAGTGTCACATGTGAAGTATATCTGCATCATTCTTCATCTTATTTTAGTCTTGATCTCATGAGGCCTTTCAAGCAACAAGAGCACTACATGCTTTCGTTCGCTTTCACATTTTTAAGTCTTCCATTTTTTAAAAGTGAAGAATCAAAGCCAGCCATGAATGCAAAGAAATGTACTTATGTCAAAAGTGTACCAATGACTATGCATTTGAATCCCCCAAGTGACTGCACCATCTGGACATTTAATCATAGAATCATAGAGTTGGAAGAGACCACAAGGGCCACCCACTCCAACCCCCTACCCTGCAGGAATACACAATCAAAGCATTCTCAATAGATGGTCACCCAGCCTCTGTTTAAAAACCCCTAAAGGACACTCTGCCCCACTCCAAGGCAGTGCATTCCACTGCCGAACAGCTCTTACTGTCAGGAAGTCCTTCCTAATGTTTTAGGTGGAATCTCTTTTCCTGTAGTTTGAGTCCACTGCTATATGTCCTCATCTCTGGAGCAGCAGAAAACAAGCTTGCTCCATCCTCAGTATGACAGCCCTTCAAATATTTAAACATGTCTATCATGTCACCTCTTAACCATCTCTTTCCCAGGCTAAACACACCCAGCTCCCTAAGCCGCTCCTCATAGGGCATGGCTTCCAAACCTCCCACCATTTTGGTCATCCTCCTCTGGCCATGTTCCAGCTTGTCCATATCCTTCTTGAATTGTGGTGCTCAGAGCTGGACACAATATTCCAGGTGAGGCCTGACCAAAACAGAACAGAGTGGCACTATTACTTCCCTTGATTATGACACTATATTCCTATTGTTCATATGGGGGAGGGGGATGAGATTAGGATGGAACCCTGTGAGATCCGAAAGCAAAGATTTCATAAGATTGAGCTGCAATCCCCCAGCATGTTTTTTCGAAACAGCCATCCAAGTATGAGCACTGCAGAACAGTCCCATCCACATTCAACTGAAGTGCTCCAGCAAAGGTAACCAAGAAGTCCAGGAGAATCAAGAGGATTGAAACAACCCCCTCCAATCCTCACACAATGAAGACCACTGCAAAAGTGCATCTATTATCTTCACCAGGGCCCTTTCACACTATACAACTATAGTCCTATATTTCCACTTTAACTACCAAAGTTCCAACCCATGGAATCCTGGGATGGTCAGTTTAGAAAGAAGCATTTAGAATTCTCTGCTATAGTGGTTTAGAGCCTTACCAAACTGCAACCCTTCTCCCTCCATCCACTGCTGTGGATGTAACCATGGCAGTTTAAGTGGAATCATAGTACTATAGCCGTGTAGCAGGAAAGGACCCCAAGCAAGGAAACTGTGCTGCTCTCCAGATGGTTGTTGGACTGAAAATCCTAACATTCCTCGTTACTGGCTATACTGACTAGAGGTGCTAGGAGTTGCTATTCAACAACATCTGGAGGGCCACAGGATTCCCATCCCTGCCCTATGTGAGCTGAAATTATATTATCTCCTAGAACCAAATCTATCTTTTATCTTTAATTTATCATCTATTCTTTTCACATTGTCTAATATAATGAGATCAGCAACATAGGTCAGTATGAAAGATAGTATTTGGTATTCTACAAAATCAAGACCCATAATAAGGAAGTACTGTGGGCCCTCCGGATCTGCGAATTCAACCGACCACAGATTGTTACACCCCGTATTATTAAACGGCAGCAACATGAATGATGACACTCTGGAGCATGTGTGTTCACATTGCTGCCATTTAATAATATGGGGCATGATCTCCTGTACCTTTTGGTAACTGTACAGAGTCAGAGAATCAAGTTTCCATGGATCCAAAAGACCCACTGTACAGTATGTACAATTGTTCATAATATTACATTGTCCCTTCTCTCTCTCTCTCTCTCTCTCTCTCTCTCTCTCTCTCTCTGGTTTTCTGGCTCTTTCACATGCTTCCTCTTTGCCTCAAGGGGGAAGACTATAATAATTTGGAAGGAATAATAATTAACAACAGTAATTGAAAAGTTTTGCACAATTTCATTTATATTTTGATTAAAGTACCATACATTCATTTTGTTCTATAAGAGTAATTAAATAATATGCATTAATATGCATGCATATTAGAAACAGCTTGGCTACTACTCACTGTCATGTCTTCCATAGTTTTTATTTATTATGTACCCCTGTACCCCTTCTGGAAATGTGTTAAAGGTCTTTTTGTCTTTTTCCCTAATATCAAAGACAGATGCACACATGCTTTCATCAAAAAAGAAAAAAAAATACAGAGATTGGTACTTGCTCAATATACATTCAGACTTGCTGCAGTGATATTTTAAAGATAATAGCTTCTTTTCACCATCTTCAATTTAGCATTCAAAGGTCTCAGGTATAATTTCCATATGAATTTGGGGGAAGTGAAGAATTTAGCCAGTATGATGCTAGTAAACTAATAATATGCTTAATATACTTTTTATGAAAATAGTCTTCCTATTTAGAACTTGATTTCTGCAGTTTCTGGATAATTTCACATAGAGCTTGGAAACAAACATGTTTTAGTTCAGTAACAATTGTACAGTTGTCCCTTCATATTCACTGGGGTTTGGTTCCAGGACCCCCCGTGGATACCTAAATCTGTGAATACTCAAGTCCCATTATATGCAATGGCATAGCAAAATGGTGTCTCTTCTATAAGATGGCAAAATCAAGGTTTGCTTTTTGGATTATTATTTTTTAAAGAATATTTTCAAGCCGTGAATACTTAAATCCATGGATACCAAATCTGTGGATACAGAGGGACAACTGTACTTCAGATACTAGATTTAACACAGTTGCCACTAATTTATTGAAATTCTTCCTCATAACAACAATTACATAAATATATAAATAATTCTGAAAGTCACACACCAGTTGGTTTATTTTGTATTCTACTTTGTAAACCACCATGGAGGAAAGGTGGAATATAAATAAATATAAAATAAAATCTCCTTGGCCCTTTTGCCCACAATGTATTGCTTTGAAGAAGCACCCCACAAGGCAAAGTATTTGGGCCTTTCTAGGACAGGAGACCCTACTTGGTCATTTCCTAGGTGCAGCAAATGACACAGGAAGAAAACAGTGAGACTCTTGGGGGACCAGGGTTTGAATAATTATTTGCAGAAAGCTGCTGGGTGACCATGAGCAAGTCACATTAACTGAACCTTAGAGAAAGGCAATAGCAAAGCTCCTCTGAATATGTCTTGCCAAGAATACCTTAGCATATGGTTTCCATAAGTCAGATATCACTTGAAGGCACGTAACAATAACAAAAAAGCGCCTGTTATCAGCTTCGGCTGATACGCCAGCTGCGCCCTTTCCTGGAAGTAAGGGACCTCGAGACTGTGATGCACACACTGGTAACCTCTCGTCTAGATTTCTGCAATGTGCTCTATAGGGGGCTACCCTCATGCTTGGTCCGGAAACTTCAGTTGCTACAAAATATGGCAGCCAGAGTGGTCTCAGGAACATCTCGGAGGGACCATATAACCCCAGTATTAAAATCTCTCCACTGGCTGCCTATCAGTTTCCAGGCCCAGTATAAGGTGTTGGTTATTACCTTCAAAGTCCTAAATGGCTTGGGTCCAACTTATCTCTGGAACCACCTCCTCCCATACAATCCTCCCTGCGCGCTCTGGTCCTCTGGGAGGAATTTGCTTCAGCCACAAAAATCTAGGCTGTCTGCAACCTCCCAGAGGGCCTTTTCAGTAACTGCCCCCAAATTATGGAATGGCCTGCCGAACGAGATCCGTCAGATGATGAGCCTCAGTAGCTTTAAAAAAAGCATTAAAGAGGGAGCTCTTTCGGCAAGCCTTTCCTAATTAGATCCTGGCCTCAGGAGCTCCTAGCCTCTTTTAGTCTGCTGGATATCTATTATTTTTTAATGTGATTTTAGATTAGTTGTTTTTAATTTATACTGGTTTAATATCTTTTTATGGGGGAGGGTGGGGTGGGTGGTGTTTAAGGATTTTAATCTGTATTTGTATTTTAATTTTTGTAAGCCACCCCGTTTGTTTTTAACAGAGGGGCAGGGTAAAAATAATTTATTATTATTATTATTATTATTATTTATTAAAACCCTATTATTTCAGAACCGTATGCATGTATAGCTCTAGAAACTGAATGGTGCACTTATGAATCTGTGTTTGGGTATATCATAGATGGCATTACAGTTTGTCAAGAAAACAACTATACTATGGTTAGACTGTAGTTCAGATATTACATTATAAAAATTGATAGTTCAGACATTACATTGAATCAAGGGCTCCCAGTCTTTCTGGGCCAGTCATTTCAATTTTGAGAAATCATCATAGGCACACTGACAGCATAGCTATTATGGAAGGGCAATGCCTATTTGCAAAATGACAGTCATGGTGGCCTTGGCCAATTACAAAGCACCTATTTCTCAGAATACTAATGGGTGAGACTAAAAGAAGTGCTCCACACCTAAGCATAAAACAGAAGTGGGGTCTGAGTTCCAAACACAATATTTTGTGTTGTGTTTGGAACTCAGCTGCTCTGTTCCGATACCTGTTTTACAGAAGACAAACCGATAAGGCTTAGAGAGAAGCTTAGAGACAAGCTCAGAGACATCTGAGCACCAAATGTCAAATCACATATACAGTATGACCACCGTATCCACGCAACCAGTACCTGCAGTTTCAGTTACCTATGTCAGGAAAATATATTCTCTCTAGGCATTTTCTAGGTCCTCCAGTGCAATTATATATGATATGCTTCCACTGGAACTTGACCACAGAGTTGTGCTGGAGAACCTAGGGCTGGTTTACACAGCAGATTTATTGCGGCAAATTGCGTTTTAATTCTTTTCCGCAGCTGTGCCAGTCAGGTTTTTTTTTTCTAATTATGCTGCTTTTACGTTCAGACTTGAAAAAGTGGGGGGGGGGCGTGGCCTCCCAAGCAGACAAAGGCTGTATGGGGAAGGGCATAGACAGATTCACAGACTGCCCAAATAGCAGGGGGGAAGATCAAAGTAATGGCTCTGTCTCTGTGTCTCTGTAAATCTGCCTGTAAATGAACTCACTCCGTGAAGCAGAGGGACAGTAATCTCTCTGCTAAAAGACCTTGCTGCCATCTCGTGGATCCTAAAGTGAACCTATCACACGTTTTTCCAGCACGATTTGTTTAGTCAGGGTTCACAGACTTGCAAAATAGCAGAGGATTTTTTACTCTCCGTCCCTCAGTTTCCCCCCCCCCTCTCTCTCTCCCCCAAGCAGAGCTGACAGATGGGAACTTTATGACTGAAAGGTCTTTGGAATTCTTTTTCATGGCAGATCTTCTGCAAAATAGCAGAGAGGATTTTTCAAAATTTCCTGATGCTACTGAATGCAGTCCCTCTCTTTTAAGACCGCCCCTTACATCACAGAAACCAATCACAATGCAGATCTGATGCAGTCCTTAGTTTACACCGCCAATAAAGCGCTACATTGCAAATATGCCGGCAAAAGTAGCAACATCCCCTGGCACGCTATATTCGGGTGTTTTACCTTTCCCCCTTCTGAATGAGGCGATGCTGTGCTGCGATCCGTGGGAACTATGAGCTATCTTAGCGGTATATTTAGAGGAATATTTGCCCATGTAAACAACCCCCTAGAGATTCTAGGAATCTCTATGTCCTCCAGCACAACTCTACGGTCTGCTTGGGCTAGAAGTTGTCCATTTCAATAGGGTTCACTATTATCTATGGTTCTGCATTTCCATGGTAAGTACAGGAATGTATCCCCCATAGATATGGAGGTTGTACTGTATGACCCCACAAAGCAGAACAAAATATTGATTTAACACAAGGCAAACTAGTAATACTCAATGAAACATACACATGCATATCCCCAAATATTTCTCTGACAAAACACACTGTGTTAAAGCAAAATAAAGGAACAGCTGACTTCACCCCCAAACAGGCAAAACATACAAATGGCAACCTGCTCCCCTCAGCCCCTCCAAGATGCTCTGTACCATCACCACAACCAACAACTCACATTCACAGTATTTTTTCTGGGTAACTATGTCTGCTTCAATACGTAGGACTATGTCTTCTTCAATACGTATATCCCACCCATCATTTTTAATTCTAATATTCCCTCTGTGACTCAGAAGCTTTTTCAGAAGTACAGAGGGCCCTTCCCATCTGTGGGGATTTGATTCTGGAAGGTCCTGCAGAAAGGAAAAAACGTGGGAGCTCATATTAATCAATGGTGAATAGGAGCCACAATCAGCAAGTAGCAAGTCCGCTGATAACGGTGGGCACACTGTATAGACAATGCTAGAGGCTGATGTTTCACTTTGAAATAAGTCAGTCTCCAGGTTAACTAAATTGAATTAAATTAAACACTTAAAGAGAAACAAAACCAGAAGGAACAGATAGCCTGGTGGGTGCCAAGGGCCCAGGGCTGGTTTAACCAGTCTGCCAAATCAGCATTGGTGGGGGGGCCCCAAGGTCAAGGGGGGGCCCTTGCTGATCTCCTTATCTGACAAAGAAGACACCCAGGAGACAGCCGGGAGGAGCCATTGTTTTGCAGCCCCCTCCTACCCTCCTCCTAAAAAAAAAAAACCCTCCTGCTGGCTTTTTTAAAAAAACAAAACAAAAAAAACAGCGTCTCCAAAACTAGAAAGAGAAAGAAGCAGCAGCCCTCCATGGCAGAAGCTGGAGGGAATTTGCTGTTGCAAAATGCAAGCCAGCCAGGCACGTCGGAGAGGGGTGAGTGTGTGTGTGTGAGAGAGAGGGGGGAATTTGAGGGTTGTCTCTTTCCCTCAGAAAGGGCTTCTTTCTTTCTTTCTTTCTTTCTTCTTTCCCTTTCCTTCCTTCCACATAGATCCCCTCCAGCCCATCTTTCCAGCTGCTTTTAACCTGTCTTGGTTCCTCTCCCCTCCCTTTCCCCCTTAGTCTTCAGCTTCCTCCCCTTGCTGCCAACTGAGTTCAACCTGAAAAAGAATTTATGTGTTTGCCTATGTGCCTTCAAGTCATTTCTGACTAAGGCGAACCTACCATGGGGTTTTCTAGGCAAGGTTTGTTCAAAGGGGGTGTGCCTTTGCCTTCCTTTGAGGCTGAGAGAGTGTGACTTGTCCAAGGTCACCCAGTTGATATTCATGGCTGAGTAAGGATTCAAACCCTGGTCTCCATAGTCATAGTGCAATGCTGAAACGTCTACAACACTCTAGCTCTTTTAACAGAAGAATATAAAGAATATAAATTAACATTTAATATTACTGGGAACAATGGTTTTATTGTTGTCACTAAAACACCAGTATCCCATTAGTTTTATGTGAGAGGCATTGGCCTAGAGTAGTGGTTCTTAACCTTTTCTTTACCAGAGGCCCCCTTTAAATATCTTTTGTTGTCCCAAGACTTAACTCAAGATTTAAAACCCTAATAATAATAGCTAACAACAACAATACAATTACACCATCCATTAAACTTTCCCTCAGAGACACTCTTGCTTCTTCCTGCAAGTTTGTGGCTGGAGTGGATTGAATGGCAATGTGCAGGCCAAGCCTTTGCCTTGGTTCCTGTCACGTGGCTACTCCACTACAGGGAGGAGGTGGGCCAAGCAGCTTTCAAGCCTTTGTGGACCCCCGGTGAGGACATTGTGGACCCCAAGTTAAGAACCAGTGAGCTAGAGAATGCTGGAAAAGGAACAATGCAACCAGACCTTGAGAAGGGTGCTGGCAGGGGAATTTTGGGAGGTGTAATCCAAGAGTAACTTTCCCAGGCTCTGAATGCAGCCTAGAATCATAGAATCATAGGGCTGGAAGGGACCCCAACTGCCATCCCATCCGATCGGTTTCTGCCCTGCAGGAACACACAATCCACGCATTCCTGACAAATGGCCATCCAACCTATGTTCAAAAAACCCAAAGAAGGAGACTCCACCACACTCCAAGGCAGTGTATTCCACTTCCGAACAGCTCTTACTGTCAGGAGGTTCTTCCTAATATTCAGGTGCAATCTCTTTTCCTGTAGTTTGAACCCATGGCTCCGTGTCCTAGTTTGTGGAGCAGCAGAAAATAAGCTTGCTCATTCCTCAGTATGACATCCCTTCAAATATTTAAACATGGCTATCACATCACCTCTCAACCTTCTCTTCTCCAGACTAAACATACCCAGCTCCCTAAGCCGCTCCTCATAGGGCATCATGGCTTCCAGACCTCCCACCATCCTTCTCAGTATCTTTCTTGAATTGTTGTGCCCAGAAATGGAAACAGTATTGCAGGTGAGGTCTAACCAAAGCAGAATGGAGTGATACTATTACTTCCCTTGATCTAGACACTACTCCTATTAATGCAGCCTAGAATCGCATTGGCATTTTTGCTGCTGCATCACACAGCTAACTCATGTTCAGCTTGTAGTCCACTCTTTCTTTTCTTTGAGGAAATCTACACCATTACATTAATTGCTAATAAACAAAAAATATTCTGTTAGTGCCTATAATATAGTTTTTAAACTAAATTATTGGTGGCAAATTATGTAATATAGTAGGGCCCTCTTATCCACTGGGGTTTGGTTCGGGGGGGCGTGGATTCTGAAAACCATGAATAATAGTGAGTGCCATTGAAAATAATGGGACGTCTGGTTTAAAATACCATAGATTTGCATTGGAGGGCCTAGAAAACAGCTGGGGAGGACACATTTTCTAGGAATACTCTATGGTAGGTATGCTATTTTGTGCCCCATGGATAATGAATTCATGGATACGGGGGTCCTACTGTAATCTGAACATCCTGTAAGGTGAATAGGTTAGGTTACATTGACCTGAGTTAAAAATATGGGGCCCCCAAAATAAAGCATTGCAGGGGGGCCCAAAATTCCTTAAACCGTCCCTGCAAGGGCCACAAGGGGAATCTATGTTAGGGACCCCAGCATCACATAAAGAAAAGTAACATATGCAATGATGAATGAAAGATATTAAAAACAATTCAAAGTTCACACACCAAGATACAGTCATTATTACTTTTAGAAAAGAAAAACCAAGGCAAATCAATCTTTCAACTTTTTGCAAACAAGCTAACCTATACATACTTTTAATATGGGTGGAAAGACAGGTAATCTCTGGGAAGACCACAAAAATAACAAAATGGTATTTCCTTCATTTGCATATTTTTAAAAACATTCCTCAGATGGGCCAATCTCCATTTGGCATTTAGTATTGCTCCTATTTCCATTTTGCTTATACAAGTTACAGTATAAGCAAGCTGAAAATGCTGAAACGTGAGTCTTGGGTAACAAAATGCCCAGTTTATTCAGCAGAGACCAGCAAATCAGAGTGATTTTATTAGGACTGAGATTTAAGAATATCCAGTATTCTTAAAGAAACTAAGCTGCCAGCATTTTTAAATACTTACCTGCAGGTGTGTACAGGTATGCGGCGCACATTTCATGTTCTCTTCCATGTCCAAGACTGAATCTGCCATTTATTAAGTCTAAAAACTATTTCAAGATGTTGTGCTTGATTTCACAGAGACAGCCTGTAGAGCAGACTGTGCTATGACTTATGCTGGCACTGCCTCTTTAGTAATCACAATTATCTTGACCCAGCATGCCTAATAAAACAAAACATGAACTCTGCTTTCCTAAGGTAGCAAAGTCCATCCATAACATTAGTGGCTGATGCATTGCTGCAAGCGGCAGAGATATATCTATTAAATTCATGTCTGCCAGCTGACTCACAGGTAGTAATACAAAGGTGTGACAAACACCAGCCCAGCCCTGAATCATGCTAAGTATGGAGCCCAGCCAAACTAAAAAGACCTGGCCTAATAAAGGCTTGTCACTTATATAAACATGCAATACAGCATGTTTACTGGAAGAACTTGTTTACTAGGAAATGTTGGCAGGCTTGATAAAAATTGTTTGCCCACTAGTGATTCTAGGAATGTTCAAGTTTCCCAGGAGAAGATACCATCTAGGTATGGAGAACTGATGGACACCACAGCACAGGTAGCAATCTTGGGATAAATCCAGTTCAGCAAGTACTGCTTTCTCACAGTGTTGCCAGATTATCATTTTGGAATCTTTGGGACTTAATTTCTTCTTCCAGAATGCTGTTAAAAAAGTAGGGAACAAAAATTCAAATGTGAGCCTCCCTCTGCATCCATGCCTCTTGTTCAAGCAGCAACAAAACTTCTGTGACACTAGCTGCTGTATTTTGGATCACACATAGTTTAAACAAGTGCTTCAGTAGGAAGGACTCCCTCCCCCACTGCCCGATCTCTTCATCTCAGCAACTATCCTGCATTTAATAATGAGGAGCTTTTCCTATCCCGGATGCACTGCCTCCAATTCACACAGACAAACTGAGAGAGGGAAGGATACTTCCCTTTCACACTCTGCTTCTATAGGCTTTACAGGAATACTACTACCCAAACTCTCCCTTGATTTGCTTAAGACAACAAGGGTGGCAAAAAGGGGGCAGGGGGAGGAAATCACAGTCTAACACCTTTGTCTGTGCCCACTCTTGACTACTAGAAGAGGTTCTGCAGTGCTGCTCAAGTTTATACTGCCCTGAGCTGTCACTCTGAACTATGTGCCTTATAAAGAAATCTTTCGTTCTTGTGTTACCCATGAGATTACTGTACTCACATTGTTGGGGAAATTGTATTCCATAAACCATTAGGAGGTATATATCTCTCCTGCAGCAGTAGAATATCAGACCTCTAGACAATTTTGCACACAGTATAGATATGTAGAGAAACATACAGTTATTAACATTATTAACAACTTGCCTAGCTGTCTGAAAGTGAGACATCCAAATACAGTGCAAAATAACAATATCAAGTACTTCACTATTCACAACTGTTGGAGTGCTAAATTGAACAGGTGTTCATAACTGCTATTCAGGTGTACTAACAAAACATTTGACCTTTTCCTCTGTCTCAGATTAGCAAGATTAGCTCATCATAAGAAAGATGTTGTGAAGTGTACTGACATCAGCAATAGACCAAGTCTGTAAATATGTTGCATCACCAGCTAGTTTACATTTAATGCTCTACTAGAAGTCAAATCAGTAAAACCCTACAACTTGCAAAGCCAAATTCACTACTGTAATAAAAAAATATACATATCAACATGTTATGCTGATTATGTGAAAATTCAGTTGAAGTCCCTCTGATAAACGACTTTGCACCATGAATGGTGGGGAAGAAGTTGGATGGAAATGGTGGTACAGTTTGTAGCTGCTTTACTAACAAGCAAATGTGCCTTGCTTTATCACATTTGTTAAAAGTGTTCAATTGCTTTTATGTGCACCAGAACCTCCAAAGCAATGCGCAACAAGATATATAACAATATTCCCTTTTTTAAAAAAGACCAGAACTAAGCCTCCAAGCCAATTCTAAAAACCAGCTTTAATAAACTAAGGTCAGGTGGAACAATATATGGAGCCAGCTTGACAGTTCCACAGTTGAGATTACTGTGTACCATCCACATTGCCAACAAAGTACATCTTGCTTTCTGGTCACTCATTCAGCTGATATCCCAGAAGAGTTGCAGAGGGAATATGAACAGTTTGTGTGACCTGATGTCTCAAACCATTCTTTCTTCCCAGATTATCCAGCAGGCAGCCTTAGGAGTTCAGCTTTACTGAATTCACTGAATTCTAATAGCTTTAGTGGGGGGTTTTGCTCACAATTCATTCAGGTTCATACAAACTGAAAACAGTAAGGTAGCATAGATTTTCCTTGTTTTTTTTTCCGGGCTGTGAGGCCGTGTTCTGGAATAGTTTCTTTCTGACATTTCGCCTGCATCTGTGGCTGGCATCCTCACAGAATGGTTGGGTAGGAGTGTGTGTGGAGTTTATATGCTGTGAACCCCTGTTGGGGAGTATATGTAAATTTGTGTAATTGAATGGTTAGTTCCTGGGTATAGAAATGCAAGGCTCGTTAGTGTATGTTTGGCTAATGGTTGGTTGATGGGCCATTATCTGCTGGGAATCCCCCTGTCCCTGGGTGGAATTCTTTTGTAAGTGTTGAGTCTACCGCATACCATGCACCTGTGGACAAGTTTACATAGGGACCACTAAACACGGTGTGCAAACACGAATCAAGGAACATGAGAGACACTGCAGCCAGAAAAATCAAAAGTAGCAGAACACATTATAATCCAACCAGGACACAAAATGCTATTTGAAAACACAGAAATTCTAGACAGGCCAACAACTATCATGTCAGAATGCACAGAGAAGCTATTGAAATCCACAAACACTTGGACAACTTCAACAGGAAAGAAGAAACCTTAAAAGTAAACAAAATCTGGCTCCCAGTTTTGAAATACAATAGAATCAAAACTCAACACGTACAAAAAGAATTCCACCCAGGGACAGGGGGATTCCCAGCAGATAATGGCACATCAACCAACCATTAGCCAAACAGACATTAGCCAAACAGGCATTTCTATACCCAAAAACTAACCATTCAATTACACAGATTTACATATCCTCCCCAACAGGGGTTCACAGCATATAAAGTCCACACACACACCTACACAACCATTCTCTGAGGATACCAGCCACAGATGCAGGCGAAACATCAGAAATAAACTCTTCCAGAACACGGCCTCACAGCCCGGAAAAAACCCAAGGAAAATCTATGGATGCCGGCTGTGAAAGCCTTCAACTTCACAATAAGGTAGCAGTCTGTTTCAACCCAGGTTTCTATGGATTTCCCAAACTTCATCTCCCTTCTGCCATTGCCCCTATTCTAGGCTGCAGGCACAAGTTGGTTGATCAGACAGACACCTCAGCAGCAGCACAATGGTTGGTCTCAAACATGAATGTCGCTACTAACTCTTTTACACTAGGTGCTGCAGTCAAGCCTGACCACTAAATGCTGTAATAGAAGGGGAGAGTCACAGAAGAAAATGGAAAGAATGTTTCCAAAATAATGGCAGTGGTTTCCAAACTATCTATACTCTCTTACTTCCAACAGCATATACTTCATTTTTAAAAACTGTGTTGGAAGCTGATGTTGGGCAGATAGATGTGGAATTCCTTGCCCCCACTTCCCCATAGCAGCACCTTTAGCTTCTGAAAATGGAGGGTTGGGCAACCTTGCTGAATGGGCTAGGCTGTAGAAGAGGGTGAAATGAGGATTCCTCAAAATTGGTGAAAATATCGTATGAGTAGAATCCACTCAGTTTTGAGGGATTCCTCTTCTCCTTCGTAGTACATGTACCTGACTCCATTCAGCAGTATCAGTGAGTTGCCCTGGGAGTTATAGTTTCTTTAAGCCAATGAGCAGCATATCAGTATTATAAACACATATTGTACTGCATGCATACATGCAATGGATGTCAAGGTATACCTGCGACCCAGTACATAAGGCTTGGACATCTCATTCCCAATGTTGCCAAATTCTCAAACAACCAATGAGAACAGTGTTTCTGAATCTGGGGGCGGGGGGAGATGCAAGTCACCTGCAAGTTTTTATTGCAAACATTCGGACATGATGCTTCCTTGCCACAAAAAAGATCTCATGTGCTGGTGTAACCAAAGGAAACAGTGGAACAATCATGGCACAGTCATGGCCATGTAACTCAGGCACTCTTTACCATGCATAATGTGTTGAACATTCACACAATATATAGCTAGTCATACACATAACATATATATAATATATAGCTAGTTACACTCTCACACAGACACACATAGAATGTTTCTCAATGTTCGTTAGTCTGAAAACAGCTCATCAGCATAAAAACTAGAGTGCAGGAAATTGATTGCATAACACACAGTTATAGTGGGCATGTATGGTAGGTACAGTAGGTATATGCAGAAAATTTGCAATGGTGAAACTTTGCAATAACAGAGAAGTATGAAGTGCTATCAGCATATTGCTCCCTCTCAAGTTGTTGAATGCCTATTAAGTCTGGAGGCAAAATGGAGCGATCAAAAAAGTAAGGTAGGGATTTCTATATAGTGAAGAGTAGGCACTTGTAGTTAAAAGAAAAAACTGCCAGACAAAAACTTCTGAGTGAACAGAATGTTGTCGGCAACTGACCTTTAGAGAGAGGAAGGAAAGGAGCATAAATGAAACAGAAGCCAGACAGTCTCTGAGAATCTATCAGTTACGTTTATGTTTGATAGCAGATGAGAAACCAAATGTTAAGCTGCCAGTTCAGAACAACCTCCAAAAACAAAACTTAGAGAACATGTAGAAGAGAGGGAGTTGGTTCACAGCTTAAAGTAAGAATCCACAAGAGAAGTAGTTAACGTTTGGGGGTACTCTGAGAAGACTAGGAAATGGTGATCAACTACCTAAAGAATAGATGGGGAGAATTTGCTGTAATACGACTCAAAGATTAAAGCATTAATAAGGAATTAGAGAAAGGGTAAATATGTATTTATAAACTGTCTGTCTGTGTACTCACCTAACTCCCTGAAGCAAGTTGATTGACAATAGGAACAAATATGAGAGAGAAAATGTAAACGAGAATGTGAATATAGGAAAAAATAACTGGTTTATGTAAGGCACAAACCATAACATGAATAGTAAAATTGTTATTGTACAAGTATGGCAGAGAGATATGTTGAAATGGTACAAATTATCACTACAGGTGTAGGGTGGGAAGTCACTGAATGAATGAGGGAAGATTGAGAAGTTGAAAAATACTTGATTGAAAATCTGTTTATGGAAAGAACTAAGAAAGGTAAAGAAGGTAAAGAATGTGGGAGGGTAAGTGAAAATGTAATAGAAAGAGATGTAAGAGTTGGGAACTTATTAGATTTATTGATGGCATGGGGCGGTGGAGTTTATAAAAAGGAGGAAGAGAATTATTTTAAAATAGTGGATGTGATTGGAGAGGATGTTAAGAATGAGATATGTAAGTTGGGAGAAAGTAGGAGGGTATGCAGGTTTGTTTTTTAAAATTGTATTTTGTATGAAAGAAATCAACTATATATTGATTATGAAGAAGATATATGATGAATGTTTAATACTATGACATATCAATAAAAATATTTTTAAAAGTTTGGGGGTACTGATTGTTGTGTGCCTTCAAGTCGTTTTCAACTTACGACAACCCTAAGATGAACCTATCATGGGGTTTTCTTGGCAGAGTTTGTTCAGAGGGGATTGCCTTTGTCTTCCACTAAGGCTGAAAGAGTGCGACTTGCCCAAGTTCAACCACTGGGCTTCCATGGCTGAGTGAAGATTCAAAGCCTGGACTTCCAGTGTCCTAGTCCAACACTCATACCACTATACCATGCTGGACCTGAGGAGTATTGATATCATGTGGCTAAAATAAATGTACCTACACTATACTGTCTCTATAACTGCATGCTTTCCTTCATTATACTGTACAACTATAAAATACTCCAGTTTAGAGTTGGCCATTTACTACTATACAGCAAAGCAGGAGAAAACTATAAAGAACAATGCAGAAAATCATATTTTAACCCTTTCTCAATCTTGGAACTCCCCCCCCCTGCCTTTTTTCCCCAAGAAGCCTGAAGAAAGCAAGATTGCTTCATGACTGGATGAAGACTTAAATAATACTCCCATTGCATCTGGGGAAGGGGCAGTGCTGCATAGCCCATTCTCCTTTGAAAGTATGGGTGCTCTGGAAAAACATATAAGAGAGGATCAAATCACAAATTAAAGGAAATGCATATTTTCTGCTATTACAATATTTTCAAAGCTCCATCCCTGCACAATCAGACTTATCACTGAAGCCTATGTTAACTTTCTAATGATCAATCATAAACCAAAAACAAGCTCATTTACGATATGAGGAAAGAGGCAAGCTTCTACTAGGATAAACATACATCTTTTACTGCTTAAGGAACTCTGCTTCTAATGGCATCCTAAGTGTATTCTCTGGTTTGGGCTTCATTTTCATCTCTTTAATCCGCCCTCCATGTTATGCATTTATCATCCAACAGAACAGCAGGCTTTTAACATCCTTTGCCTGGCAAGAATACTTGTACTAGTATTCCCAAAGTAAAAGCTGTCTGTTTGTACCGTAAAGTAGTCATCAAGAATGATTTCTCTCTTCTTTTACTGCAGAAAAAGAACTACAGAAGAAATAGGAAAATCAGTCTGATAAATATTTTTGCTCTGACTTTTTGGCAGCAGCCTCACTGTTTAGCCAAGCAGCTTTTCATTCCAGTAAATAATTGTATCATATTCCAGTTCCCATAAGATTGAATTTTTATTACTGATATTAATTTCCCATACTTAGCTCTATAAAGATATTTATAATTCAGATTCATTCAAAGAGAAAGCACACATTGATTGCCAATGCTGGAAGCACAGCAGATAGCATTCTGACCTCCTTCTCATTGTCTGGATTTCCCTTCTTTCATTTTGTTTTCCCAAGTCTTAATTGCTCCAAGTTGAAAGACACCTATGAGCATCAAAAGACAGTGGAGACAGGGGCAACCACAGCTTACAAGACAGTTGACTTGTATGTCTTGTTTTTGTAGCTAGTGAAATTTTTATTAGTTATACTATTATTGATATATTAAGCCAAGATAAAATTGTTTCTGATGCTGGCTTGTTAACAGGGGAGAAAGAGGAAAGCAAAGAAGGAATAAACACGCAGTCAGGACTAGGGTTGGCAGATGTCCCTTATTATAAGAGATGTCCCTTATTTGAGGGACAGAAATCTTGTCCCTTATATGTCTGACAGGCGCCCCTTATTATAAGAGATGTCTCCTGTTTGAGGATTGGAAACAATCTTTTGCTTTTATATACAAGGTCTGTCTATTAAGTGACAATACTGTGTTTCTACCTTTCAGACAAATCAGGGAGAACTGATCGTGAATGCTTGAGTGGTGACCTTGAACATATCTGAACCTGAATGACAAACATCAACACTCTCAGCTGTTCAGTTAATTGTCAGTTGTTGTTTAAAGCAGCAGTGTTGTCTGTTGTGACCATCGCCTCCCAAAAATACTACTCTACGGTGAACTCGCCACGGGTCAGTGTAAGAGGGGCGCTCCAAAAAAGCAATACAAAGACTCCCTGAAACAACATCTCAGGCTTGGCCAAATTGATCACCAACACTGGTCCACCCTGGCCTTTCATCGGGAGGCATGGAGACGCACTATCCACAATGCTGCAGCCTTATTTGAGAATTCACACCAAACAAGTCTTGAAGAGAAACGACAATGTAGAAAGAATCACAACCCAAAACCATCACCCAAGGAGACCTTCTGTTGTGCTTTCTGCAACCGGAATTGTTTATCTCGGATTGGCCTTTTTAGTCATCAGCACGCATGCAGAAAGCACGGGATTAGTCCTTCCTGAATCTTCATTTGCGAAGGAAAGCCAGAGAGAGAGTGAGAGAGAGAGAGAGAGAGAGAGTTGTCTGTTGTGTGCCGGAAAAAAATCTAAGTTTACAAGTTGAATAATGTGAATGTGACATTCTGCAGCAACTTGAGGCAGACCCAAACCTTTTTCAAAAAATCATCACTTGTGATGAAACCTGGATCTTCCAGTATGATCCTGAGTCAAAATGACAGTCAATGCACTGGAAAACACCATCATCACCAAGAATGAAAAAAGCACGTCAAAGCAAGTCTACATTCAAAGCAATGCTCATTATGGTTTTTTGATATCAAGGGCATAATTTTGGCAGAAAGGATTCCAGAAGGCAGAACAGTGAACCAGCATTATTATAAGGAATTTTTGACAAAGCTGAGAGAGAGTCAGAAAAGAAAAGGCCAGAACTGTGGGAAAATGGTTTAATTCTTCATTGAGACAATGTGACTGCTCATACAGAACTTTCTGTGAAGCAGGTTTTTGCCGATGAATGCGTTACTACACTTGAACATCCTCCGTATTTGCCAGATTTGGCACCATGTGACTTTTTTCTTTTCCCTAAAGTGAAATTGGTGCTTAAAGGAACACGTATTGAGTAAATTTATGCAGTACGAAGAAACAGAAGATGTGTTGAAAACAGCTGACAGAAACTAATCTGCTCCACCCCTTCAACCAGTGGAAAACAAGACTGCATCAGTGTGCAAGTGTGAAAATGGGGGTATATTGAAGGGGACAAGCATTAGAATTGTAATACATATAAATAAAGATGAGTTATTGTGTCGGTCTCGTTATTTAATAGACAGACCTCGTAGGCTGGCTGAGATACCACAAAATTCCTGTATTTTGGGATGTGGCCCCTTTATAATGAGTACATCATGTAATTTATGAATGTGGACAATATGTTAATTTTACAGAGAAATGCAGTAGTACGACCCCCATATCCGCTGCGGATTGGTTCTGGGGGGTGTGGATACCAAGAACTGTGGATAATAGCAAACACCATTGAAAATAATAGGACTTCTGGTTTAAAATTCTATAGAGTTGCTTTGGAGGACCTAGAAAATGGCTAGAGAAGAAACATTTTCTAGGAAGACTCTATGGTAGGTGTGCTGTTTCGTGTCTGGTGGATAATTGAATCAGTGGATAATGAATCAGTGAATATGGGGGTCTTACTGTACATGGCTAGGTTAAGAGAATTTTTTTTTTCATTTGGCATTTAGGTAGGACACAAACTTGTTACTTCCTATTTGTGAACCCTGCATGACGTGCATTTTGACTGTCCCTTATTGCTATTTTGAAAACCTGGCAAACACTACAGTAGTTAGTACTCAGCTAGGTCTTGGAAATGCTGACTGAATGCATTTTGCTACTCTTCCATCTTCCCCATGCTATCTGCTACAAGGAATAAATCCCAAAATAGAGGGGAGGAGGGAATAAGAGGTACTCAATGGTAATGCTGTACTACTTGTTCTGACAGGCAGTTGGAATACTGAGTGGGTTAGAACTCAGAACTAAAAAGAGATTTGTAGATTGTACAGAAACAAGATGTACTTGTCAAGATCAAATAAGCTGTGACATTATGTCATGCTATTTAAAAGATCTTGATCTAGATAACAGCATCGTGATGCAAACACATTGACCTGAATAGGACACAAGTCCTATTGATTTCTAACAGCAGCTTCCATGTAAATATGCTTAGAATCACAGCCCACATAAGCTTCTTTAAAACAGTTAAGTAAATTCTGTTTCATTAATTATTAGCAAAGCTTGTCAAAAAGAATTCAAATAGAGGTAACTACTGCACCTACCTTGATTCTAGTTTGCTCCAACTTATCTGTATATTAGGCTAACCAATGACATAAAAATCTTCCCATAATTTAGTGATGGACAATGTAGAGCTGCTTCTAGGATTTACCACTGAGGTGGATAATTCTGTTTGTATACTTCCTTTAATTTACTTATCAAACATAAGTGTAATAATACTCTTCATCAGAATTAATTCCAGGGTGGCGCAGAAGACTTTAAAAAACAGTACAGAAAACTGCAAATTTAAAATGAAACCATCACATTAATGAGAAATAAAATAGAATCAAAAATCATAGATTTGCAGAGTTGGAAGAGACCATGAGGGCCATCCAGTCCAACCCCCCTGCCACGCAGGAAATCTTGATCAAAGTATCCCCGACAGATGGCAATCCAGCCTCTGTTTAAAGACCTCCAAGGAAGGAGAAATATTTTAAAATGGAACCATCACATTAAAGAGAAATAAAATATAAATATGTTAAAAAATTGATTGGATTTTAGAAAGTCATCTGAGATCTAAAAAAAATGCAATGTTGATGTTAGCTGAATCTTCTAACTCTATGACTGGGACAAAATAGTCTGAATAAATCCCATCATTTCCTTAATAATGAGCCAACAAATTCTAGAGGTCTCCTCTAATGAACAAAAAATCCCAAGGTACCCTGAATCTATATTGTCTACACTACAGAATTTAAAAACTGATTTGATCCTCAGTCCCTCTCTTCTGAGGGTAACTTTGTAGCTTCTGAACAGAACATATAGGTGCGCAATTTCCACATATCTCCTTTATCATGATAAGCTGGATCCCTTATACCATCCCAACACATCTGCTGTAGGTCAATGAAAGGAACACCAAGGGACATAATTGATGTTTCATGGCAACTTAATTTTAAAAGCTACCCCCTTTAACCACTACCCATGCAGTAGCAAACTACATATGATCAGATTTAAAATGTCCTTTGTGTTTTCTGCCATCCTCCAAAGAGATCATGTGAACTACATTGTTGAATGTTTGATATAGTGTCTGATGTAGGTAACGGAATAAATCATCTACTTAATGTGAAGTGTGGATTTCAGTAGTGAAATATCAACCCTTTAGTAAAAATCTGGCTTAGACTGTATTCCTCACTTACACACAAGCTGCAAAGGCCCAAGTGCAAATGTCCTGTTCTAATAGGAGTATATGTGATTTCTTCTTTCAAGTGACAAACACTACTGTAATTAGCTGAACTGAAAAATACTGTATCAATGCAGAGTTCCAACTTGCCTAAAGGTGGCAGTTGTGAGGCCTTTGTTGAAAGAGCCATCCCCAAATCCCTCTGTAATGGATAATTATTGGCCAGTGTCCAACCTACAATTTTTGGGCAAGGTATTGGACTGTGTGGTGGCCTCCCAGCTCCAGGGGTTTCTGGATGAACAGATTATCTACATCCATTTCAATCTGGTTTTAGGCCTGGGTATAGGACAGTGATAGCTTTGGTTGCCTTGATGGATGACCTACACAGGGAATTGGACAAGGGGAGTGTGACCCTGTTGGTTCTGCTGGACTTCTCAGTGGTTTTTGACACCATCAACCATGGAATCCTTCTGGGCTGCCTCACTGGGATGAGGCATTGTTTTAGTGGTTCCATTCCTTCTGAATGTGATGCTGGGAGACTCCTGTTTGACCCTATAGCCATTGGTCTGTGGGGTCCCTCAAGCTTCTGTTTTGTCCCCTGTGCTATTTAACATATACATCAAATTGCTAGGAGTAGGAGTCTAGAGTTTTGGGGTGCAGTGTAATCAATACACGAAAGACACCCAACTCTACTACTCCTTTCCACCCCAATCCAAGGAGGCTGTCCTGGTCCTAAGCCAGTATCTGTCATCAGTAATGGATTGGATGAGGGCAAAAAAATTGAAACTTATCTAAACAAGACAAAGGTGCTCCTGGTCAGTCGAAAGGCAGATCAGGGAATAGGGACTCTGTCTACATTGGATGCTCGCAGCTTGGGTGTTCTCCTAGACTCAACTCTGAGCCTGGATGCCCAGGTTTCAGAAGTGGTCAGGAGTGCAGTTGCACAGCTAAAACTTGTGCACCAGCTCCGCCTGTTCCTTGAGATGTCAGTTCTGGCTACAGTGCCACATGCCTTAATTACATTTCAGTTGGACTGCTGTAACACACTACATGGGGCTGCCTTTGGAAACTTTTAGGAAACTTCAGCAGGTTCAAAATGCTGCAACCAGAATGCTAACAGAGGCCAGTTATAGGGAATTTTAACAACTCCCTTGTTAAAAGAGCTCCTCTGGCTACTGGTTCATTCCTGGGCACAATTCAAAGTGCTGGTGATGACCTATAAAGCCCTATACAGCTTAGGTCCAGACTATCTGAAAGACTGTATCTCCCCATATGAACCTGTCAGAACTTTAACATCTACAGGTGAAGGCTTCCTCTTAGTCCCAGTACCATCACAGGGTTGCTTTATGAGGACACAAGAGAGATAGCTTCTCAGCGGCTACTCCCACCCTCTAGAACTCCCTTCTACGGGAGGCTAGGCTGACCCCCTCCATGTTTTCCATTTGCAGGCAGGCAAAAATCCATTTGTTTAAGCAGGGTTTAAATGTACAAGCAGGGAAGAGTTTATTGGGGTGTTTTATTTCCCTTTTTAAACTTTTGTATGTCTTTTAAATGATTTCATATTGTTTCATGTGGGTTTTTAATTGTTTTTAGCATTTCATTGTTGAGGGTTTTTTATGTGAATCTTTCTGGAAGCCGCCTTGGGTCCCACTCTGGAAGGGAGGCAGCATACAAATGAAATAAATAAATAAATAAATAAATATGATGATGATAAATATTTGTTTCTATTTGTGACTAGTTTTAGTCATGCCTATTATATACTAACCAAGTGTTCACTAATGGAACTTGCCAAAACAAAATCCCTATCTCAAGTGCTCCATGTCATAGATGTAACATCTAATACAGCTTACCACAACAAGCCTCTCTAGACAAAAAAGTCTTGGCATGAAATATTCACTATGGAGCTATTATTTTTGAGAGTTCAAAACACACTCTTTTATCTCAGAGGCAATTTAACGGGTAAATGTCTTCATCTAGTCCCTGGGAATCCATGGCAGTTTATTCTATACAAGCAAAATATCCACAGGCATAGACTCCATTTATATTACAGGAAGTAATATAAATAGCTCAGCAGAGGGTCCTGGACTCAATGTAAAGAAAACTGTTATGCTAACAATAGGCATTTTCCTCAACAATAACAGCACCAAACAGAGCTATCAGAATCTGCAGAGCTTAATAGGATTTGAAATATCTTGTGTATTATTAGTACTACATTATCACTTGAAATTTTGAAATTAAGGACATTTGATTTCCTCTCTTTTCATGACTCATGCATTTGAACAATAGCTTTTAAAAGTATTATAGCTTGCCAATTTATTACTATTATAAAGATATTAAGATTTTTACAAAACAGTGTCCAACTGTCAGTTCCACCTAGAGCAAGCTATTAAATAAATGAAACTTACTTAAGTGTTGACTTAGCAAGCTACAACTGATTCAGTGGGTATGTCTACTCTGTGTGGGACTTACAATTGGATTGAGGCCATATACTACAAAGATGGATAAAGCAGCAATTCATGTTAAGGCAGGTGCAGCAAAGTGCAACTATATCCATAACTCTTTATAAGTTGTGCAACAATCCATGAGCTATTCTGCCCTGTAACTATCATATTCTGTTATAACAGCGTAACGACTGCTGTTACTCTTTATCTGTCAACTCCTGTTGTTTTCAGTACTGCTGGGAGCAGAGCAACCACTGCTTGAAAACTGCCAGAGCAAAATTGTTTGAAGTCATTTCTACAGAATTATAATACCACAAACTAGAGATTTTTTCGAAATAATTGCTTTAACTACCAAAAAATCCCAATGAGGCAAAACACTTTAAGCAAATTAAAACTGGACCAATGATGCAATTTCTTGTTGGAAAAAAGAGATAACCAGAAGCAGTACAAACTCCAATCTACAACTGGCTTCTTTGACAGTATAAAGTATGCTTGTCATTATTGAATACATGATTAACCTGCTGCAAAGCCTAGACACAGACAACACTACAAAAAGTAGTAGTGAGTCAGAGCAGCTGTTTACCCAGCATCTCACCTAGTATAAATCTACATCAGAAACTATAGACTAGGGTCAAATATGAGAACAAACAATTAAGAACAGATTTCCTTATCAAAATAATCAGCACAATTATGTGCAAGGAGAGAAGTATTGAACAGCACATAGCAAGCATTATCTGGAAGTTCCTTTAATGAGTAATATAAATAAATCAATAAAATTATCTCTTCCTTTCAGTTAAATGTTGCATTCTGAATCCACTTTTCTTGTAACATATAGCTGTTGCAGAATACACCATAATCTCAAATTGTTAGTTTGAAGCTATAAATAGCTTTCCAGCAAAAGATTGTATTTATTTCTTTATTTATGGCACAGGAATGTAAATCAGTGTGTGAGCAGCAAGATGATAACAGTGTAGAAGGCTCAGCAAAGAAAAACAATAGATAATGGAAAATTGGGCAACTGAGAGCAATCAAAATCCATCAGTTTGTTCAAAAGCAATAGTATGGAAATAAGAGTATTGCAGCTGGAGGCATATTCTGGAACTGAGATGTATGTTCAGGCATACCCTAGAATATTAAATCCAGATGATTACAAGAATATTTTGCAACTATGGAACATAAATATACCATAACACTTACTTCTCCCATTCTTTTGGATAGAAATCTGGATATTTAATATGATTATGGCATACTTCCACTACAAATATTTATTTGTCCCCAGGAATGACATGAATAGTAAATCTTTGGGTTCTATGCTCAAATTGTTATAACATTATAATTAGAATGTATGGGAAGCAGAAGGATGAGTGTTCCTTTTAAAAAAAGTTGGTCATAAATTTTTATTCTATCTGTTATTCAGACATTTCTGAATAAATGCCATACTTTCAAGATGCTCAGTTTTTCATAAGAATGCTGAAATTTGATGGTGCATGATATTGAAGATAGAAAGATAGACAGTCTTGTTCTACTGCAAATCTCTGGAGTGCCTTTACTATAATATGTTACATGGACATTAGGTGTGATAAGTAAAAAAAAAAAAAACCTGCCTTCTCTTAATTATCCGTGCTCGCATAACACACTGAGAGATAAACCACAGAAAACTCTTACATTGAAGCTAAAAATGAACTGTCAGTAGAGGTATGAAGTTCTGCATACAGATTTCAACACTTTTATTTTTCATAATCACAGCACTCAGCTTGATGCTAAGCTTCCTCAGGTGGGCTAATAAAGTGTTGTGATGTGAAATCAAATGCAAACTTGCTGAGTAATTACAGATCATGCTAACTATTGAGTTTCTTCCTTTGGATAATTTTTTTTTTAAATCCATCTGGCCCTGCTTGTATCAATCACTGTGGGGAAAGAAATATTTTACAGGAGCACTTAATAATCACTGAAGTTTAACAAGGTCTAATGAAATTTGTTTAGACTGCACATCAGAATGGATGCAGGCACATTTGTGGAAATATTAGGTATATTATAATCTAAAGAAAGGGTTTGGGTTATTCAGGCAAGTCCTTTTGTGCCTCACTGCTTTAAAGAGATTTTTTTTAAGCAACACCGATACACACATACTTCACTACCTCTGAAGAGGTAGGAAACTAGATCATAACCAAAATTCTATGGTCAGTGGCAAAAATCCTGACTGCTGTCACTGTAAGTAATTCAAACATAGTCCTATTCAGGTGTTAAGAATGGAGGGGAAACACAGAAGATGAGAGAGTGCCCACATCACATTCATCTTTGTGCTCCTCATGTGAAGAACAACTTGAAAAGGGGAGCCTTCCCCATCTATTGAGGACTTCCACATAATACAGAATGGCCATTTTCCAGGGCTTTGGATCACATGGATGCATCCATGGACAAAAGAGACTGTTCTTTAGAAAGTCACACCTCATGTGATAAGAGTAGTAACAATTGAATGGGGCTAGCTGTCGCATTCTGTCTGCCACGTGCCCTGGAGCTCTGCACCTCCTGTCTGCTGAGGGGAGCTAAAGTACCTCAGGTAGGGTGAATGCTGACAGTACCTAAGAAGAAGAAGCCAATTCCAATTACAGCCCATGGTTCACGTCAAAAAGAACAAAACAATCAATCCAGCTGAGAACAAACTGAAGGCAGTAGCCTTAACCAAGGTTAAAGCCAGAATTCCAGAAACACAGTAGAGTCAAGCAAGGAGTCCTGATAAGGACTTCTGAAGTTGTCGTCAGCAGAGAAGTTCTGTATTAACATGGCATGGGTTATAAAAATGCCTTTTCCCTGTTCCACTTTTAGTACCTCAGCATTTTCTCCTGACTGGGCCTGTATGGACCTTCCTGCTCGACCTCTTGTCTCCTACAGACTCCTCACCCAGGTATGGCATGACACTAGTGCTCACTCCCTCCTCACATATTTGTTTTCCTCCATTAATGCCTGAACAGGGCTATGGCATTCATATAGCGCATACTACTTGTTCAAATGTACTTCCTTAGGACAGTTAGTCATGATTGGGAGGTTTGTTCATCTATACCTCTGCATCAAAAGTCTTCTGTCATACAGTACAATGGCTCTTTTTCCCTTCATCACATATTCCAAGATGGTGCAAACATATGAGAAAACTATGCCATTCACTTAAGCACTTATCAACCTGCTTAAAGTCAAATGAGGTTGTGCCACTTCTCTTCTGATATTTTTTGGATCTCAGGTTGTGAGGTTTTGTAGCTGTCCTTTCTGTTGCTTCATATTGTCTCTACAATTGGCAGCCTGTCTTGTTTATATAAGATTCATTAAAGTAAAAATGGAAAAACATTATTCATCCAGATTTTTTTGCCTATCCCATCCAGGGCCAGTTTAACCAGTCTGCCAAATCAGCATTGGTGGAGGGCACCCAGAGGTCAACAGGGCCCCCAGAGGTCAACAGGACCCCCTGTTGACACGGGAGGAGCAGCTGCTTTGTAGCCCCCTCCTACCCTCCTCCAAAACCTCCTGCTGGCTTTGTTACAAAACCGAAAGAGAAAGAAGCAGCCACCCTCTGTGAAAGAAGCAGGAGGGAGTTTGCTGGTGCAAAATGCAAACCAGCCAGGCACGGAGAAGGGTGAGTGTGTGTGTGAGAGAGAGAGAAAGAAAGACAGGGAATTTGAAAGTTGTCTCTTTCCCTCAGAAAGGGCTTCTTTCTTTCTTTTCTTCCTTCCTTCCCTTTCCTTCCTTCCACATAGATTCCCTCCAGCCCATCTTTCCAGCTGCTCTTAACATGGTTTCCTGGGGTCTCTCCCCTCCCTCCCTTTCGCCCTTGGTCTTCTTCAGCTTCCTGCCCTTGCTGCCAACTGAGTTCAGCCTGAAAAAAGAATTTGTGTGTGTTTGCCTATGTGCCTTCAAGTCATTTCTGACTAAGGAGAACCTACCATGGGGTTTTCTAGGCAAGGTTTGTTCAAAGGGGGTTACCTTTGCCTTCATTTAAGGCTGAGAGTGTGACTTGCCCAAGGTCAGCCAGTGGGCATTCATGGCTGAGTAAGGATTCAAACCCTGGTCTCCACAGTCATAGTGCAATGCTGAAACTTCTACAACCATCTAGCTCTTTTAACAGAAGAATATAAAGAATATAAATTAAAATTTGGAGTATTATTACTGGGAACAATGGTTTTATTGTTGTCACTAAAACACCAGTATCCCATTAGTGCTATGTGAGAGGCATTGGCCTAGAGCAGTGGATCTTAACCTTTTCTTTACCAGGGACCCCTTTAAATATCTTTTGTTGCGCCAAGACTTAACTCAAGATTTAAAACCCTAATAATAATAGCTAATAATAATAGCTAACAACAACAGCAATATAATTACACCATCCATTAAACTTTCCCTCAGAGACACTCTTGCTTCTTCCTGCAAGTTTGTGGTTGGAGTGGATTGAATGGCAATGTGCAGGCCAAGCCAGACAGCCTTTGCCTTGGTTCCTGTCACATGGCTACTCCACTACAGGGAGGAGGTGGGCCAAGCAGTCTTCAAGCCTTTGTGGACCCCCTGTGAGGACATTGCAGACCCCAAGTTAAGAACCACTGGGCTAGAGAATGCTGGAAAAGGAACAACGCAACCAGACCTTGAGAAGGGTGCTGGCAGGGTGATTCTGGGAGGTGTAATCCAAGAGTAACTTTTCCAGGCTCTGAATGCAGCCTAGAATCAGAGGGCTGGACGGGACCCCAACAGCCATCCCATCCAATCGGCTACTGCCCTGCAGGAACACACAATCCAAGCATTCCTGGCAGATGGCCATCCAACCTATGTTTAAAAAAACCCACAGAAGGAGACTCCACCACACTCCAAGGCGGCAGTGTATTCCACTTCCGAACAGCTCTTACTGTCATGAAGTTCTTCCTAATATTCAGGTAGAATCTCTTTTCCTATCGTTTGAACCCATGGCTCCATGTCCTAGTCTCTGGAGAAGCAGAAAACAAGCTTGCTCCTTCCTCAGTATGATATCCCTTCAGATATTTAAACATGGCTGTCACATCACTTCTCAACCTTCTCTTCTCCAGGCTAAGCATACCCAGCTGCCTAAGCCATTCCTCATAGGGCATCATGGCTTCCAGAGCACCCACCATCCTTCTCAGTATCTTTCTTGAATTGTTGTGCCCAGAAATGGAAACAGTATTCCAGGTGAGTCTGACCAGGGCAGCATACAGTGGCAATATTACTTCCCTTGATCTAGGCACTATACTCCTATTAATGCAGCCTAGAATTGCATTGGCATTTTTTGCTGCTGCATCACACTGCTAACTCATGTTCAGCTTGTAGTCCACTCTTTCTTTTCTTTGAGGAAATCTACACCATTACGTTAATTGCTAATAAACAAAAAATATTATGTTAGTGCCTGTAATATAGTTTTTAAACTAAATTATTGGTGGCAAATTATGTAATACAGTAGGCCCCTCTTATCCATTGGGGATTGATTTGGGGGGGGTGCGTGGATTCTGAAAACCATGAATAATAGTGAACATCATTGAAAATAACGGGACTTCTGGTTTAAAATACCATAGAGTTGCCTAGGAGGGCCTAGAAAACGGCTAGGGAGGACACATTTTCTAGGAAGATTCTATGGTAGGTGTGCTGTTTTGTGTCCCCTGGATAATGAATCCATGGATACGGGGTTCTACTGTAATCTGAACATCCTGTACGGTGAATAGGTTGAGTTACATTGACCTGAGTTAAACATATGGGGGCCCCAAAATTCCTTAAACCGGCCCTGATCCCATCCATTCCCCTCATCCATTATAGCCATCCCTAAGGAACTGCAGGAAATGTATTCCAAAGCATCTGGAAAACCAAGCATCAAAGCTGAAGCAATATTTTGCCTCTATAGGTGCTTTATATTGCTTATCATGGGTATGTAAAAATCACATTTGAGAGTTTGATAATGTATTTAACAAAGTATTTCTTTTTCATGAAGAAGCCCTTTTTGATTATGTATCTATTGTTTCCGCACTAGCAGAAGTGTCTTAGCAGATGTGCTATTATTCTACAATAATCTAAACCATTTATATTCAGCCTAGCTTTTGACTATATCAAGTGATTACTTAGCAAGACGTTGTCATGAACAATTCATGAAGGCTACAGGCTACTAGGGGTACTGCTTTCATTCACAACAGGCTGTGATAAATTAAGTGCATAGTTAAAAACAATTGCATAGCCCATTTTATTTAGATATTCAGGGTAAATAAAACTCTCTTTACTTTTAAAAAATACAGTTGTTTTTACTCTTTCATCACCACTCTGAGGTGAGTGGAAAGGTGTTATTTCTGCTTTTTAGGCCACAAATTTCTATTTTTCCAAGAGATGTATCTCAATATCAGCAAGCCCATCCTAAGAGCTGAGTAAATAAACTAAACCATTTGCTTAAACAGAATTCCAAAACCAGTCTTGAAACACCAAAATTTTACTAAGTTAAAAGGGGGCTAGAACACTAAGAGCATCAATTATTTAAGCCTAGGCTTTTTACCCATCAAAGTCCTAGTATACTACCTGCATCAGCTCCCATTTACTCCTTGGTCAGTCCTAAATCTCCCTCATCTCTTTTCTTGCCACTACCAATTTTTAGACTGTAAAGGAAACCACACCACACTATTGGTTTTGCTGTAAGCCCTGGGGCTCATTTACACAGCAGTTTTTATCCCAGGGAGATTAGAAAAATCGTGATCTCGAATCTGTCCCTCACTGTTCTCACGATTTGTCACGGGTAGCAAAAGACTCATTTTTTTGGATTTGTTGTTTACACGTACCTCCATCCAAGGAATGGGGCACACAGGAGAGCTAAATTTTGATTGGTTGGACTTTGGAGGGGCAGGCTTGCAAGGGAAGCCTGGCAATTCTTAATCTGCCATTTTTGTATGTCCCTGTGCAGGGTCCTCCGCTGGCTCCAAAGCCTGGCTGGCAGAAGCTGCAGCCAGCTGAAAACCAGGTGGGGCCGAGTGGCCCAGACCTCCCTCCACTCCCCTAGCCGGCCCTTTCTCCTGATTCACCACTGGCTGTGGAGACTTCTTCCACGAAGGGACTGTTCCCTCGGTGACAGAAGCCATCCTAGTCAGCAGTGAGGCAGGCAAGAGCCGAGCAAGCCAGCGGCCCCCCTCCCCCAGCCTGTTTTGCCCGGCGCACCACCGCTGCTCCTGCGGAGAAAGCCTCCCCCCGGCTGAGGCAGCTTGTTCTGCCAGTCGCCACTGCTGCTGGGTAGCGGGGCTATCTCTGTGACTGACAGCCAAGGAGAAAGCCACCCCCCGGCTGAAGCAGCTTGTTCCACCCAGTGCCGCTGCTGCCACTGCTGGGGAAAAGGTTTCTCCATGACTGACAGTCACGGAGAAAGTCCCTCCCGGCCGAGGCAGCTTGTTCCTCCAAGTTCAGCCTTTCTCCGTGCTTCCCCCCTTACCCATTCGACCCAGAAGCCAGCAAACAGGGAAGAGAGGGGGAGCATGGAGGGAGAGGCAGACTCTTCTTCTGTTCCCCCCCTTCCCCAGTTGCCCTGGCAGCCACTGTACAGGGAAGAGAGGGGGAGCAAGGAGGGAGAGACAGCAGTGAGAGAAAGGCAGGCAATGGCACTATCAGTCCGATTGCCCGCCTGTCCTCCACTGCAGCCTCTTCCTCCATTCCCCCCTTCCCCATTCACCCCAGCAGCCAGCAAATGGGGAAGAGAGGGGGAAGTACAGAGAGAAAGGCAGCAGCAGGGGAAAGGTGGGCAATGGGACTGTCAGTCCCATTGCCCACCTGTCCTCTGCTGCAGTCTCTTCCTCCATGCTCCCCCCTTCCCCGTTTGCCCCAACAGCCAGCAAACAGGGAAGAGAGGGGGGAGCAAGGAGGGAGAGGCAGCAGCGGGGGAAAGGCAGGCAATGGAACTATCAGTCCCATTGCCCGCCTGCCCTCTGCTGCAGCCTCTTCCTCCATGCTCCCCCCTTCCCCGTTCACCACAGTCATGGAGAAATTTCCACCCCCCGGCAGTGGTGCTGCCAGGCAGAACAAGCTGCCTCAGCGGGGGGGGGGCTTTCTCTGCAGGAGCTGTGGCTGCACTGGGCAAAACAGGCTAGGGGAGGGGGAATGTCTGGCCCACTTGGCCCTCGCCCGCCTCACCGCTGACTAGGATGGCTTTTGTCACTGAGGGAATGGTTCCTCGGTGGAAGAAGCCTCCGCAGCCGGCAGTGAGCTGGGAGAAAGGGCTGGCTAGGGGAGGGGAGGGACCTCGCCTGGCTCTCAGCTGGCTGCAGCTTTTGCTAGCCGGGATTTGGAGCCAGCAGAGGACCCTACAGAGGGCCATAAAAATGGCAGATCAAGAATTGCAAGGCTTTCCTTACAAGACTGCCCCTCCAAAGTCCAACCAATCAAAAATCATCCCATTTCCTGGGATGGTTCCTGATTATTCAGACAACCAATAGTGTGGGTTGTCCTGGACTTTCCTAATAATTCCGTGGAAAGTAGCGGGATGGGAAGTCATGGGTTTACTGGGGTTTTTGCTACCCTTCCTTCCGAATAGCGTGTGATGTGTGTGAACCAATAGGGTTCAACCTGAATTCTTTTCGGCCTTTTTTCTGTTGTGTAAACGGGCCCCTGGTGTCCTCTACTCCAAGCAGAGGGGAAGCACCTTATCCCACAGTAGCAGAGCAAAGTGCCCCTTTTCAGATCTACTTTAAATTTTAAAGGAACAATGCATTGTACTAAAGCCTATTCCCAAAATAGGTTGAGCACCCTGCACAGCTCCTTTGCCAATAACATTTGGGTTGTGATGATGAAGACCAAAGTTACATCGAGGATCATTGGGGTTAGGGATGGAGTGATTCCCATGGCTTCAGGAGAATAGCTATGGATGTGCCCTTCCTGTATAAACTGAACATACAACTTGTATAATTTAAAAAAATATTCATGACAAACTCAAGAGACTGTGATGGGACAAGGATTAGTGAATTGTCTCTAATATATTCAGGCTCAAGATGAATAGATAAACATATTTTTAAATGCTATTATTATTAGAAAGTTGTTTAAAGAACTTTTGAATTTAAAAGGAGACACAAATGCCTTATGTTCATTTAAATACATTTAATACACCAAAATGCTTTCTCTTTAGTGACTTAGACAAAGCCTCAACCAAATCCACATTTGAGGGGATTTTTCCTTTTATATTTATGTACTTAGGCCTTAAGCTATTTGGCTGTTCATTCTGTTCTTCTAACCTCATCAGTAATTTGGCAAATTGTGTGCAGTGTTTTTGTGGCCAAAATTTAACAGATTCAAATTAAAGTTCTTTTGAAGTTTCTATTTTTGAATGGAGTTTTACAACATCGCTCCCTACACATTAGATAGGAAGAGCTATAGAATCCCTGCCACCAATCAAAAAACCTAATTCAATTAGCTGATAGGATTAATTCAGCCTTCTAGAAATTAGTCTCCTCCAAACGTGCCGGACTAAAACTTACACCATCTCCAGACAGCACAACCCTTGGTCATGTTAAGCTAGGGATGAATGAAGATTAACTAGAGAAGGCTGGGAGCACTGGGGAGACAGGGAGTAGTGTTCCCTGTTTTTTCCAGTGACATCTTGGAACACAGGGGAAAAATGTAATGAAATATTTTTCTCTTTGAAATAAGTGAAACACTTTTTTACATGAAGGCTTTACTCAAAATGCTAAGAACTGCATGATGCTGTTAGTATGCCCTACTACCTCCTCTCATGGTATCTCATAGTAGGCAATATTGCCCACTTTTCGGGGTCAGGTTGGCTGGGGCAAACCAAAGGTCAGCTGGAGGTCACAATGACCAGGGATGCGTCTAGAAATATAACAGCAAAAAAAGCCCAGATTGGGATTGTGCGAGAAACCCCTTTGTAAACAGTTGTTAAGGAGATATATGCTAATTCTTTCTTCCAGCCCTGGATGTCTCAGCAATGATTCAATCAATCAATTAAGTGACCATTACTTAATCTACTCCTATGGAAATCTTTCCAATATCCCCTCCTATCCAACCTTGTGAGGCTGTCGCAAACCCATCAATTTCTATCTTCCATTTCCTTTGTCTATCTCCTATCTCATAGGAAAGCAATCCAGACTTTGTCATAACCTGAGTATCCCTTCAGGATATGAAACAGGGTATAAATATTAGTTCTCCAACAACAGTAAAGTGTGCCACAGTGGACGAACCCAGCCATTGTCTTTCTCAGCACACCTCTTCAGATCAGAACCTCCTGTGCCACCCCCAAAAGCCTGTCTGAGTGTCTTCACTGCACAAAACTCTTCTCTGCATGATTGGTAACTATCACCCTATATTCCTGAATCTCTCCCTCTATCTAATCTTTCTGTCTTACTCTGCTACAGCCTTATATGGTTCTTAGGAATGTGCATTGCGTGTGTGAGTTCATTTTGTGTTATTTCCAATAAAAATAATTTATTTCAGTTTAACTTGAGTGCTCTTTACAATTAGTACTGGTATATACATAGGTGAAAAGATCCCTGAAGTTACCCTCCTCTTATTTATTTTCCAATAATTCTATTTCCCTTTCTAATTTCCCTTTTCTTTCTTCTTGCCTTTTTTTTTAAGTTAAAGGTTTCTTTTATGCATATCCCCCTTGTCACAGCGCGGATCTATTGCCACCACGCCATTTTTTACTCACGGAAGTTGTCCGTGAATAAAAAATGGCATGGTGGCAATAGATCTGCACCGGAACTGTCACGGACGGCAACGGGAGAGGGACGGCGGCATCCAAAAAGGACCCCCTGCCACGGGATAGCTGCAAGCCTCTCCTGACATCTTCTCTCAGAATAAAGGTCGTCTGAATAAGTCCTAAGATGGCAAAAAACAAAGTAGCAGCAGTTTGCAATTTCTCTCTTTAGTATAGGGTATATTCACAAAATGTGTATGAAATCTAAGATTACATATCTTTTAAAAATCACATTTTTCCAAATAGCAAAATTTATATGTTAATTATGTTATGAATTAATCATTTTATATTGCTAAAGCAGTAAATTCACCTGATGTGTAACCTGTACTCAGAACAAGTGTCAGGACAGAATATGGAGAAATAGAATAGTTTCCAATTGGCAAGGGTCTCATAATTCACCCCATGAATGACCCAGTCAAAGAGGAGGAAAGTTGCAATTCCTGATGACAGAGTCAGAGATGGAAGATGACAAACCCATGCCTCCATCCTTTGTTGAATGGCAAAGAGGGAAGTGCTGGACTCACCAACAGTTAAATTTAAGACACCAATTAATTAGGCCCAGGTGTTCTCTAGATAGTTGAGTATAAATCTCCTCTGCATCTTTGTTGTTCCCAACTGCCTTACCTGAATGACAGACAGAACAGACCACACATTATTTACATAACTGTAGATGATAGGACCCAGTGTGGTGTAGTTGTTTCAGCGTTGGACCTATGATTCTGGAGACCAGGGTTCAAATCCCCACTCAGTCAATGGAAACCACAGGGTGACCTTGGGCAAGTCGCACATTCTCAGCCTCAAAAACCCCTGTGATAGGTTTGCTTTAGGGTTGCCACAAGTGAGAAACAAGTTGAAGGCACACAAAAACAACAAAGTAGATGATGAAGACATTGAAATAGTTTGAGATTTTCCATAACTTGGCTCAGTCATTAATCAGAATGGAAACTGCAATCAAGAAATCAGAAGAAGATTAGGACTTGGAAGGGCACGATCTTGAAGTGTAAAGATATATCATTGAATATTAAAGTTAGGATTGTCCATGCCATCATATTTCCATTTTCTGTGTATGGTTGTGAAAGCTGGACAGTGAAGAAACCTGATAGGAAGAAAATCAACTAATTTGAAATATAGTGCTGGAGAAGAATTCTATGAATACCATGGACTGCTAAAAAGGCAAATAAATGGGCCCTAGAACAAGTCAAGGCTGAACTCTTCCTAGAAGCCAAGATGACTAGACTGAGACTGTTGCACTTTGGACATATCATGAGAAGACATGACTCATTAAAAAAGACAATAATGCTTGGTAAGGAAGAAGAAGGCAGTAGGAAAAGAGGAAGACTGCATTACAGATGGATAGAGTCAATCAAAGAAGTCATGGCCCTGAGTCTGTCAGACCCAAGTTGATGGTACGGTGACTTGGATGTCTCTCATTCATAGAGTCATCATAAATCAAGGTTGACTTGACAGCAGTTAACAACAACAAAGTGGTAAAACCAGTTTAGGACTCAAATCAATAGGCAAAGTGAGTTATGCCTCACTTCATTCCCATTTATTTGAGCAGGTTTGCTCTAAGCCTGATTTAAATCTTGACCCAAAGAAGCATTATTAAAACTCAGTAACTTCCACACCTATTTTTAAGAAAGCCAGGAACTGATAAGGCCTCTCAAACTGTGTAGCTAATTAATTGTTAAGGAATTCTGTGCCAGTGTACCACTGAATTATCAAATCTGAAATATTTTCGGCAATCACACCTATAGTCTGTGCTCTATTTGATCTTACACTGTAAGGATTTGACCCATGGCCAAATGCATCCTGGCCAGGCAGTATGACCTCAGACTGAAGCTGTTAAATGGGTTCTTGGAGGTAATGAAAAAGAATATTGAAAAGGAAAGTTAATATCACACCATTAAAGATAAAATAGTGATGGGTCAAAGAACTTAGAAGGAGTTGCTGTTTTTTCTTAGTGACTTTCAGAGGACATTATCTGCAGCATGACATGGTTGGAAGCTCCCATGTTAGTGGGGTGGGAAATTCACTCTGGGATTAAGTCCATACTTTAAAGGAGCTGAGCAAAGCGCTGAACTCTATCCCTAAAATGGGTTTAGCACCTTGGATAGAGCCTTTAAACTTCACACTGAAACACACGGCAGATCCAGCCACCCCAATTTCACACTCTTTAACATTTTTGTTACCATTGTTTCAGCTGTGTACAACTGCATTCCCCACATCTGGAGTTTTCCCGATGAGTTAAGACAACAACCTCTGTAGTTCAGAGACAGTAATCACACTCAATAGATACGATGGTAGCTATAACTCAATACATCTGTAGGGCAATAGATTGGGAACAGCTCCCTAAAACATCCAACATTTTAGTTATTTGGGGTGGATTTTAACAGCAGTGTGTGCAATGAATGAATCAACAGTCTGAAACAGTGTAAACACAAAATGAAAGCCATACAGTTCTGGGTAGTAGGAGGAAATCATATGAGTTTTCTCCTGTTGCTCAGTATGCATACAACAGGGTGGGCAAAGTGCAACCCTCCAGACATAATTGGACTGCTACTCCCATCAACCCTAGTCAATGATGAAGCATACTGGGAATTGCAGTCCAAAAACATAGGAAGGGCAACTTTTTGCCCACCTCTGACATACCTACATAACACATAACAGGTAAACCACTAGTATTACATAACAAATCTCTGATTCTTACACACTGAAATAAAAAAGTAAGAACATCAAAAAGTAAGCACATGTTCAATAAAAACACTGAGTACTATACAACTCATGTCTTTCTGAGCCCCACCCCTGTCAAAAATTTATCCATCTGTGAACAGATTGCCTTCTCCTGACTACAGGGCCCCCACTTCCATCCCACCCAAATCTGTTCGAGAGGGTTGGGGATCCACATAGTTATGCAGAAAGTGCGGGATGAGTCCTTCCTGAATCTTCGTTTGTGAAGAAAAGCCAGAGAGAGAGAGGTCATGTGAACAAAAGGCTGGCCTGAAAATATTTACAGTTTATTGAAGAACCCATATCTAGTGATCTTGAGAATTTTCCCTAACCATGAAGAAGTAATTACAACCAGAATTACTGGTTTTTAGTAATGCAGTTGCTATATTCATCCTGCTTGATTTTATAAAATAGTACAGCACTACATTTTTAACAGTTCGAAGTAAAGGTCTTCGTCACAGCACTGCTTTGACCAGTACTATGCTTACCTTTATACTGTATTTCTATTGTACAGTATTTTTCAGTAACTAGCTTTACCCAGAGTAACATACACTTTTATAGGAGATTCCCTGAACAAGGAAAGGACATGGAGTATGTGTTTTTTATGGTGGTGGTGGTGTGATCCTTGCATCCACGCATGTCGGAGAGAGGTAACGTGTGAACTCCACCTCCTCCTCCTCTTGTATTTTTCCTTCTTCTTTTTCTTCTCCTATATTTGGAGGGGAGGAAAGTCAAACCAGGTGCTCATGAGGAAGCTCTGGAGGATCCGCAAGAGCATGCTCGCTCGCTCTCCTTGCGCACTCTGTGGCCTCCTTCGCTAAAGCCCCCCCCCAATCCTGTGTGCGGGAGCACAGCCGCATGCCCTTCCCTCCCCTCCCTTCCACAGGAGCACATTCCTGCTGACAGACATGCACCCCCCCTCTCACCTTCCCTCTCTCCGGCTTTGGAGAGGGTTTTTTTGTGAAGGTGCATGGGCTCAGGCAGCTGGGGAGGCGAGGCAGACAGGCAAGGTGAGGAAGAGTAGCCACCCTGGGGGCCGGAGGATGAGCAGCCAGCACCTCCTGGCTGCACCCAGGCAACCAGGCAGCATTGGCAATGGAAGAGGAGGAGGAGGAGGAAGCAGCCTAGGCGGGGGTATCATCTGAGGCTGTCTTCCTCACCTCTGAGGAGTGGAAGAGGTCACATGTTTCCACTCCCCGTGTGGTGATTGGCCAGCCAATGGACCATTATGATTGGTTGGGTATATTCCCTAAGCAGCCAATCAGCACACTGGGAATGGCAACATACCCAAGAGAATTCTATATATAGATGCTTGTTGCTGCCCACTCTGTCTGTACCTACTTTTTTCTTCTACCAAAGCAAGCAATCAATCTTAGCCACACACTTGTGTTCCCAAAAGAGATATTACTGACACTGCAGCAAACCCAAACACAATTGCCAGAGAGAGACAAACCTATAATTTCTTCTGAGCAGCAGGGTCCATGTGCCTGCTGAGACACCAGACTAGCACTGTCTAATACAAAATGTCACACTTCAGCCTGAGCTCACCAAATGCATTTATGAACTGATGCAATTAACTCTGTGAGAATAACTGTGAAAAACAGAAGTTCCTCATTCCTGTGAACTGCTAGAAGCTACTAAGCCTTTTCAGTAATTGTTGTACCCTACAAAATACAAAGAATGGTGCATGGGAAGAAACATGGGATATCGTTGTATGACACATACCTAGGCATGCCACTGTGTTTTAATGAATCAGACTAAGGAAAATTAGAGCAAAATATTTATTGGATCTTATTTGAATAATAGGCTATAATACCAAGTCTTTCTGTTAGAATGTCAATGCAAGGTGCAACAATTAAATCTGAAAGCAATGCAAAAATAACTTTAAAAAAGGCAGCCACCATCTCTAGAAGCCCCAGTTCTATAAGTAAAAATAATAACAAAATATTTAATTTAAAATCTCTATATATTGCTGTGGTCAAATGTCTCAAAAAACTTTTGTATAATACCGATATCTGTTACATTTTAACTTGCTCTACTTTTCACAATGAAAAATAAAGCCTTTATAATCCAGCATCAGAGCGGGAGTCCTGTTTCTGCCAAGCAGAGCCCTACAAATTCATCAGATAACTTTACAGTTTGTTTGCCCACATTACAGAAAGCTAAAGGGAATCACCTGTATATACTGAGTACAACCTGAGAACTTCTATTACACAAGACTCACAGAAATGAAAGAGGAAGGTTATTACTGTCTTTATAGGCCAGACCTAGCATTGAAGGAAAATTTTCTGGCTTCAGACTTCAGTTTAAGCAAAATGTTTTCTTTCTTGATAGCTTTAAACAGAAGAGTAATTAATCATAAAAACACAGAGATATCATTTTGATTTTTTAAAAGCCTTGGGTTAAAATCCTTGCCCCCCCCCCCAAAGTCAGTTCTAAAGCCCATAGAAATTTTCAGTATCTCCCTCTCTGAGCGCAGATTAACAAGTATTGTTGGTTCTTTGACATCAGACAGAGAGCACAAAAAGGAGACATTCCCAGGGTGCACTGAAGGAGGCTGTGACTCTACTACAGGATCAAACCCCTTTCACACACACAGAATAGGGAGGGGTACACTACAATAGCCCTGGATCTGGGACAGTTCATTTCCCTCACACAGAAATCAATGGGGAGGGTGAGAAACACATGACTCTTCTTTCCATTCTAACCTGCTAGCCTAAGCTCAGCATGTCTCTGAGTAAAGCCATGGCTACTCATGATGGGGTGCACCTCCAAGAAACCCAATGTATTTATCTCTTTTAATGTGCACAGAAAGATGCGCATCAGGCATTAGAGTGCTTGCTGAGAAAACTCCTGGGTGCCGTTTACACAATGAAAATGTCCCGGGAAGAATTCATGTCGATCCCTGGCAGTTTACACGTACATCGGGTCGGGTACGTGATTTTCGGAAGGGGGGCCACCTTTTATCCCTCAACCTGCAGGACTTCCAGTCCCGTGGATTGTGCCAGTTTTTAAAAAAGTCACGGGAGGATTCGGAAAATCGGAAATGTAAACAGCCTGGGACAAAATATCTCGGTACTAGGGGATGATCAGAAATGGTGACTGGGGGCAGGCTTAGAGATCAGGGACCAGAAAAGGAGGGGTCAGTCACCCGTTCAACAGATCCAGCCTCACCAGCCAAAAACAAAGGCATCCCTTCCAGCTGCATGTAGGTTGGTGTGTGTGTACACGCACGCGCGTGTACTCAATCACCTTTTTAAATAGATTTCTACACTGCAAACCCTTCAGCTTTAACCTCTTCCTCAACTGCATGTTACAAAGAGATCGTGGTGGGCAGAGGGTCACCCATTCATCCCCTGCCTTGATTACCTCCCTGGGTCTGAACGGGCACAGTAAAATATTCCAGCCTCTGAGCGAATGAACACCCTTTAATTCCCCCTCTCTGTGTCTGTGTCTTTCAAAATGCCTGTCTGTAGCTGGCTTGAAGTCTAAACTCTGCTGCTAAATCTCTGCTGTAAGGGTTAACATTTTAAAGAGGCAAGGGGAAACCAACGCCTCCCACCCCACCTCACTCGGCTTGATTTCAAAAGGAAAGCACTCCCTGCGTCTGAGCGAAAGATCTCAGTCTGGGTCTTTCAAAATGCAGCTCCCTCTGCTTTAAGCGTCAAGATTTAAAAAGAAATCCCAAGACTCTTCACCCCCCACTTGGCTTGATTTCAAAAGGAAAGGACATGGTTTAATTGTTCCTCCGTCTGAGCGAAAGTTCACATTCTGGGTCTTTCAAGATGCCTTCTGCTTAAAGGGTTAACATTTTAAAGAGGCAGTGGGAATACCAAACCGCTGCCCCCTCTCTCTCCCCCCCAGCCAGCCAATAGCATCGCTCGTGGTGCAGAACTCTAAAGGAAGTGCGTCACTGAGGTTGTGAAAACACGACTAATCGCATCCTTGATTGACAGCCAAAAAAAAAAAAATCCCGGTAAGCTAAACATGTGTAAACAGCAAAAGCACGGGATATAAGAGTGTGGGACCAATAAAGACTTTTGTCGTGTAAATATCAATCACGGGATCTTCCAGGATTTCCTAAAGAAGTGACAAAAATCGTATAAACAGCAAGGGACGGATATGGGATCAGGAAGTCACGGTAAGCCCCGCGACAATTTTTGTCGTGTAACTGGCACCCTGTTGAAAGTCCAGCTGCTAGACTTGGCCTCTCTACATGAACTCAGAGGAGATCCTTCCTGAGTAGGCAGCTCAGAAAAATGTTGTTTGTGCTAATCTAATTAATGTTGCTGCTTTGGAAGATGTTACAAGATTTGGACACTCAAAAATACAAAGATAATGCAACCCCTGTGGAATCTGTTATAGTTGTGTGTCTTCATGTTGTTTCCAAGTTATGTTGACCCTAGGGCAAACCTATCACAGGATTTTCTTGGAAAGATTTGTTCAGAGTGGGTTTGCCTTTGCCTTCCTTTGAGGCTGACAGTGTGAATTGCCCAAGGTCACTCAGTTGGTTTCCGTGACTGAGTGGGGATTTGAACTCTGGTCTCCAGATTCACAGTCCAACATTCAAACCTCTGCACCACACTGGCAGCACTTGCATAAGTAAAAACTTATTGTTGGTATGGTTATTAGAGTAATGTGTTTGCTTGCAATAGCCTCTGGGTATTCCTGACTGTAGTATATTACCCTTTTTACAATCCGGAAACAGCAGGAGACAGCTTTTACCAATATATTTATTGAGCATGTTATCACAGCAGCCACGGGAAACTGCAAGGAGGAGAAGTGAGCAGTGCTCCCCCATAAACCATACTTCTCCAGTTCTAGCCTTTTATTTAAAGAAAACCAAGTCTGTAACCCTTGTAGAATCTAAGTCATAGCAATGGCTGACAATGTAAAAGAGTCAAGGTCTGAAGATACATAAAAATCAGTTTTATGCGTTCTGAGACCATGACTGAGATCTTGCATTGATGAGGTGTAGCATCAAGTTTTGCTAGGAAGAACTACACCACATCTCTCTTCTCCCAATCCAAGACACTCACTGTTTGTCTGCAGCCCAACCTAACATGGCCATGTAGTAGTTGAGGAAGGGAAGGAGGCAGCCAAGGGTCATTCAGCTATTTCCTGATAGCTGGATGCACATGGCATAATCATCCAAGACCTCCAGAGGACACTCAGGAGTTCCCAGGGGATGCCTGCATTGTCGTGAGTCCAGCTAACAGAACATAGTTAGATGATCCTCAGCTGTTCCTCTCACTGCCCCCTAGTCATGATATGGCTGTGTTGGTGGGAGGGGCTGCAGGAAAATAGTGAGTCTCAAGGGTGGGTTTTTATTACATTAAGAAGGTAGTGAATTCATTCCTCCACAATAAAAACAAAAAGGCATTCACAGGCATAAGTTGGTCTTACGCTTGTGTATGACACTAACAGAATGCCAGCATCTCTCTTCCATTAACATTAGGTTCCTTTGGATGTTTCCAATTGCTTTCATTTGTATAGCAATGGTGGGCCTTCCATCTCTCTGGAGAAAGAACATCCTGGTTCATTTCAAAGCCATACTTTCTTTGATCTTCCTAAGTAAATAGTGATTTACTATCCTTTTTGAAATGTAACAATCAGAAATCCAAGACACTTTTTGTTGTAGAGAGTTAGAGTGCTCTATGATAATCTTACAATGTGGTCCACAGAATCATAGAGCTGGAAGAGCCCACAAGGGCCATCCAGTCCAACCCCCTGCCATGCAGGAATACACAATCAAATCACTCCCAACAGATGGCCACCCAGCCTCTGTTTAAAAACCTCCAAAGAAGGAGTCTCCACCACACTACGAGGCAGTACATTCCACTTCTGAACAGCTCTTACTGTCAGGAAGTTCTTCCTAATGTTTATATGGAACCTCTTTATCTGTAGTTTGAAACCATTGCTCCAAGACCTCCAAAGAAGGAGACTCTACCAATCCAATGTTGTTATAACTTGCTTGGTATTTCTTTAGTAGGAAAATGCAGTGGCCATAAAGTTGATTGCACAGCAATACAATTTATTAAAGGACGGAGGGTCATTTTCAGTTTCAAAATTTACAGTTCCAAAAACAAACAAACAAAAACGCTGGCACAATTCAAAATTCAAGTAAGGCAGAAGTTCTCTTATGACAACTGGTGACAAAAGCAGCCTATAACAAGGTGAAAAGTAACTTTATTCATTTATTTATTGTCTGCTTTTCTCCCAATACGGGACCCAAGGTGGTGTACGCACCTTAATAAACAAGATGATTTAAAAACTCAATACAAAAGTTAAAATACAATTAAACTAACTTTGATTTTAAAACACAAGTTAAACAACATTAAAAGATACCCAAAACAAACTCTCTATACCCCCTCCCCATTAAAAAAAAAACTCTATCTGCCATTACCTTAAATAAAAACATCTTCACCTGCCAGCGGAAATAGAGCAGGGCGGGGGCCAACAGGACCTCCCATGGAAGGGAGTTCCACTGCCTGGGAACAGCCACAGAGAAGGCTCTCTCCTGAGTCCTCATCAACCACAGCTGCAAAGGTGGTGGGACTAAGAAAAAGCCTTCCCCTGCAGTTCCTGTTGGTTTCTGTGAGGTTTATATGGTTTATATGAGGAGATAGGGTCTTTCAAATAGTCTGGACCCAAGCCATGTAGAGCTTTAAAGGTCAAAACCAACACTGACTTCTGCCCAAAATGGACCAGTAGCCAATGGAGCTGTTTCAACAGGGGAGTCATATGATCCCTATACTCAGCCGCTGATTAAAATCAGTCAAAAGCTGATTGTAATGGAAACCATTTTGTCCATCTCAGAGAAGACAGGTTTTAACTGCATCTTGCAAGCTTTTTTAAGAACAAATAACAGGTGTTTAAGGAAGCAGTATGTATTGTTTAGCCAAACTTGCCCAATGGTTTCTCATAAAACGATTTCTTTTTCTCAATTTCTTACATATTACATATTCTTGCCAAATATAGCATTTTCTTATGAAACTCTACAGCCAAGTTTTCTCTGTGAGAACAGAGCCGACAAAAGAAACACTTGAACCAAAAGAGACTTACTGTTAGCTCAAACCAAGATCTCATATAAACCTGCATCCTGCTTCTAACAGCATTCTGACAAATGCTTCCAGAAAGCTTACTAGCAATACATGATTCTCCCTTCAGCACCTGGTAGGCAAGGTTCATGAACCTACCTACATACACAGAGCCATTTGAGACATCATCACAGCTAGCAGTTGTTGACTGACTTATCATATCTGTTTGTCTACTCATCTAAGTTAATGGCCATGAGGACTTCCACACGCACACTGTAATTTTTGAAATAGTACCTGCTAACAAATTTCATTGGATCATACTGAATACTATGAGAAAGAAAAGTCACTCTCTATCCACTTCCTACATATCATCATCATAATTTTATAAATCTCCCTCAAGTCTACCTTTTCTGAACTAAAAAACCACAAATCAAGGGCTTTTATCATTTCCTTATAGGACAGGTACCACAACATTTCTTTCCCAAGTAGTCATAGCTAGTTAAAAAATTAGCCCAATATATTTGTTACATCAAGATAATTTTTGACACAATATGCATAATTTTGCATGACTATACCTTGAACTTCATTTACATTTTTGTTGCCCATGCTTCAGGTCTGGAGAAAAACTTGTGGAGTTCTTTTCAGAGAGTCTAGCATTTTACTATCTACAACAAGTTGCTATCACCCACAAATCAACCAACTAATTTATTCTCTCTCTCTCTCCAGTCTGACTCCAGATAATTTATGACTATGTTAAATATCTCTGGCCCAAACATAGATCCTTTCAGGACTCTACTACTGTACTTGTTTCCCCCTATTTGAAAACAGTCCATTTTTTTCCCCTATGCTTCAGTCTTTCAACAGAATAATAAAAGTACCTGCCCTTTTCAACCAGGATTGTTAGGTTCATTTATAAAACTTTGTCAAAAGTGAATGTATGGCATCATAAAAAATCTTTCTCAGAGAGAAAGCAGTGCTTCCTACCATTTTTCTTGATTCAATATGTGATTTCATCATGTTTGATTTAGTCTGGACTAATCTCATTTTTTTAAAAAAAATGGCATGAAGCTGAAAGATCAGCAAAAGAAGGAGTTGCAAAAAGCATGTGGAAAAGAATCACTGGAATCCTATATGAGCTTTTACATTACATAACTTTATGTACACCTCTCTAGGTAGCAGAGGTACTGAGAAACCCCTTTACTGAATTGCAGAGATGCATAATGGGACACCAGCAAAAATGCCAGATGCGCATTAGTACCCACTGTACATTGGCCCTGTTGTGCATCAGTCCCATTGTGCATTGGGAAGCAATGTCTACTTGGTGGCTCTGCTACATAATAACATAAAACCAGACGTCTACCAGATATGGATGTTACGCAACTGTGCAATTCTAATTCCCGTATACATAAATCTACTTATGAAGACATAAGTCTCCAACAGGATTCCGGACATTATGACTTGACTTTTTTTCCCCATTAAATCTATCTCACCACAGAAATGTTTATGACCAAATATTTAGCACACCCCTAGAAAATTCTGCAAAGTGTGGCTTTAGCTTTGACTGAGGAAGCGTGATGTGCAAGGCTGGAAGGGAAAGCTCTAAATCTGCAAGCTTAAAGACACTCAAATATAATTTTGCCACTCTGTCACGCACAACATAATTACTGTACTTAGGGCATTAGAAGGTAGCTTTAAAAAAAAAAAGAATGTGTTTGTGTCAAGAGCATTAGCATAGAATCATAGAGTTGGAAGAGAACACAAAGGCCACCCATACCAACACCCTACCATGCAGGAATAAACAATCAAAGCATTCCCGACGGATGACCATCCAGCCTCTGCTTAAAAACCTCCTCCACTTTGTTTATATCCCACCTTTTCCTCCCATGGTGAGACTTCAGCAAGTTTACAAATTAAAACAAATACAATATAGCTAAAACATGCAAAGGGTTAACTTCAAATCCTAATCAGAATATCAGTAACTTCAAAAACCATCTAAAAATACAATTAAAGTAATAAAAAACAGCTGGGAAAGAGTAGAATTAAAAGCTGTACAGTAACTTATTGAAAGCTCTTTTAAAACAAATATTCTCAAAAGCTTTTTGGAATAAATGGGTCTTCACCTGCTGATAGAAGGACAGCAAAGTGGGGGTCATTCTAGTCTCCCTAGAAAGGGAATTCCACAGCCTTGGAGCAGCCACCAAGTAGGCCCTCTCCTCAATTCCCACCAGATGTACCTGTGAGGGTGGTGGGACCAAGACATGAGTCGCTCCTGAAGATCTCAGGGCCTGGGTCAGCTGACATTAAAATATACTGTCTATGGAGCAATGTTGTTCACTGGAGCTATACAGAGCTTTGAAGGCACTTTGAATTGTGGCTGGAAACAAACCAGTAGCTATGAAGCTCTTGTAGCAAAGAAGTCCTACGTTCCCTATCACAAGCTCCGATGAACAATCTGGCTGCAACATTCTGAACCAGCTACAGTTTCTGAACATTCTTCAAAAGCAATTCCACATAGATGCAGATTACATGCAGTCAGTGCTCAAAGGCTGTTTGGAATAAATCCAAATGGGAAGTAACTAAGGCACGTGTCACCATAGCCATATGTGATATCTCCAGGAAATGGTGCTCCAGGCTCAGGGCTAAATCTGAAGTACCTCCAAACTATCAATCTATGTCTTCAGAGGGAGTGCAATGTCATCCAGCACAAATTGAACCCTTATACCTTGATCTGCCTTTCAACTGACCAGAGCACCTCTGACTTGTTTACATTAAGTTTCAATTTGTTCAGTCCCATCCAATCCATTTTTAATACCAGACACCAATTTAGAACAAAACAAAATCCATTTCCAAAACAAAATCCAAAATCCAGGAGATGGATTTTGACCAAAAGGAGAAATAGAATTGAACATCAACAGCATACTGGTGTCATCAAACACTGAAACTCCAGACAATCTTTCCCAGTGGTTTCATGTATATGTTGAATAGTGTGGGGGACAAGATAGACTTCTAAGAGCCAATGGTCATGGAATCAAACAGGAATTGTGAAGTCGAAGGCTTTCACGGCCAGCATCCATAGGTTTTCTGTGGTTTTTTTCTGGGCTGTGAGGCCGTGTTTTGGAAGAGTTCATTCCAGAACTTTTGCCCGCATCTGTGGCTGGCATCTTCAGAGAATGGTTGGGTAGGGGTGTGGGGGGTTTATATACTGTGAGTCCCGGCAAACGTTGGATCTTTTCTTTATTTAAAAAATTAAATCCCCTCCCCAACCCGAAGGCAGCGGAATTTCTGTCTCTTCTCTTTCTACCCCTTCTAATAAGATGGAGCCTGGGGGGCAAGCCAAGAGGCAGTGGGCACATCTCCTTCACAAGAGCACCAACATTTTTAAATAAAGAAAGGATCCGACATTTACCAGGACTCACAGTATATAAACCCCACACACCCCTAACCAACCATTCTCTGAAGATGCCAGCCACAGATGCAGGCGAAACGTCGGGAATGAACTCTTCCAGAACACGGCTTCACAGCCCCCAAAAAAACCCACAAAAAACAAACAGGAATTCTCTAACAAGCACCTTTTGGGCCTTCCCCTCCAGAAAGAATGGAACCACTGTAACATAGTGTCTCCAAGTCACATTTCTGTGAGGCAGCCTAGAAAGATACTATGATCGATGGCATCAAAAGCTGCTGAAAGGTCCAACAGAGGCACCGTCCCACTATCAAGTTCATTGCAAAAACTGTCCAAGCAAGGTGACCAAAGCTGTGTCTGCCCCATAACCAGGCCAGAAACCAGACTGAAAGGGATCAAGATAATACATTTCATTCAGGAGTCCCTGGAACTGAAAAGCCAGCACCTTGCACAGAAAGGTAATGTTAGACTGGCTGATAATTATCCAGTATTGAGATTTTCAAGGAATGCTTTTTTTAAAAAAACAGATGTCTTACAACTGCCTCCTTTTAAAATATTGGAACCTTGTCTTGCTGTAATGAGGCCCTTCACCAATTCAACTAGCTTACCCCTCCCCCATTCATTTTAGTGAACCAAGAATCTTAAACACAACCTTGGTCTGTACAATTTTCTTTCCAAAAATCTGTTATTATTAGACAAGAAGGGACCAGAGTCATATCTACTGAAATTGTATCAACTACCTGTCAGAATAGATCTGAACAATTTTATCTGCAAAGTGGTATGCAAATTCTTCACAGCAGGCTGCTAATTCTTCTCCTTCACATTTCTACAATGTATCAGTCTAGTCATTCAAATGTAAAAATGCTCAGGCTCAATCAGATGTATGCCTCCTAGATTCATTCACCTACAATAACCTACATCCCACACCTCCTCCCAAAAACAGGCACTTGAATCATTTCCAACAAAACATTATCCTGCATGAAGACATTTCTAAAACCATTTATCAGCTAGTTGCTGTGTTAGGATACCGTCCAAATGTATGGCTAGATCATAGAATCATACAATTGAAAGAGACTACGAGGGCCATCTAGTCCAACCCAATGCAATGCAGGAATACACAATCAAAGCACCCCTGACAGATGGCCATCTAGCCTCTGTTTAAAAACCTTCAAAACCTGCAATATCTTATTTTTAAGAAACTCCCATCCACCATGAACTCTCTTCTCTTTTAGTATTCCTGACCAAGAGATCACACCCAGTATTTCCATAAGTTTACTGAAATCAGCTTTTCTAAAGTCTAGAATATCTGTCTGACTGTGCTTGGTTCTCCCTTTCCGCTGAATGACAAACTCCAGGAGAACATGATCACTCCCACCTAAGGCTCCTGCCACTTGCACTCCACTAATCACGTCACCAGTGTTGGTTAGGATCAGATCTAAAATAGTTGATCCTCTCGTTGCCTCTTCTACCTTTTGGACAATGAAACTATCTGCAAGGCAAGTGAGGAATTTGTTAAACCTTGACAGAGTTTGACCTCCAATAAATATCAGGATAGTTGAACCCTCCCATTACTACTACATCTCTTTGAATTTATGATAATCTATTCTAGGAAGGCATTATCCACGTCCTCAGTCTGGCTTGGGGATCTGTAGTAGACCCCCCACAATGACATCCCTAGTGTTTCTCTCCCTGTTTTTATCCAGATGTTCTCACCCTGGCTTCCAGGATTAAAGTCATGGATCTCCTCACAGGTGTAAACATCCTTGACATATAATGGTACTCCTCCTCCTTTCCTGTTTGGTCTTTGTCTCTGAACTAGGTTATACCCCTCTATTACCACAGTCGTCCCTCCATATTCGCGGGGGTTAGGTTCCCAAGCCACCTGCGAATGTGAAAAAACCACGAATAACACAAAAGTCCCTTTCAAACAGATTCCGGCAGAGAGGGAGGGAGGGAGGGAGGAGGAGAGGAGGTCCACTCAGGCTGCTGCTCTACTACCAAAGGGGTGACGATGCAAGTGGCTTGCCCACCCCTGGATTCCCCTCATGCCACTGGCTCCACCTTCCTCAGAAAAGCCCCATTTTAAACCCATTCGGCTGGCCACGCAGAGAAAGGAGGGAAAGGGGTCTGCAGCTGAAGGAAAAAAATCCAAACACCAAGGGAATGAAGGGGGATGGCCAGAATAGGTTTAAAACGGGGCTTTCAGTGACAAACAACTGGCTTGCCCACCCATGGATTCCCCCCATGCCACTGGCTCCACCCTCCTCAGAGCTTTTCCCCATTCTGGCCACCCCCCTTCATTCCCCTGGTGTTTGGATTTTTTTCCCTTCAGCTGCAGACCTCTTTCCCTCCTTCTCTCCCTGCGGTGGCCAGACGAATGGGTTTAAAACAGGGCTTTTCTGAGGAGGGTGGAGCAAGTGGCATGGGGGGAATCCAGGGGTGGGCAAGCCAGTTGTTTGTCACTGAAAGCCCCCTTTTAACCCATTCTGGCCACCCACCCCCTCATTCCCTTGGTGTTTGAATTTTTTTCCCTTCAGCTGCAGACCTCTTTCCCTCCTACTCTCCCTGCGGTGGCCAGCCGAATGGGTTTAAAACGGGGCTTTTCTGAGGGGGGTGGAGCCAGTGGCATGGGGGGAATCCAGGGGTGGGCAAGCGACTTGCATCATCACCCCTTCGGCAGTAGAGCAGCAGCCTGAGTGGACCTTGTCTCCCCCTTCCTCCCTCCTTCCCTCCCTGGCTCCCCTCCTCTCCCAGGGAACGAAGACCAGGCCAATGAGAGCTGCACATTTGGCAGGGGGGGAGACTTCCTTGATCTGCGAATAATCAAAACCGCGAAAGTCAAAGCCACGAATGTGGAGGGACAACTGTACATTCCAATCATGAGACTCATCCCACCAGATTTCTGTGATGCCTATTATATCATATTTGCTTTGCTGTGTTAAGAGTTCGAGTTCATATTGTTTATTTCCCATATTCTGTGCATTAGTGTAGAGATATCAAAGACGATGGGCCATTCCCCCCAGCTGCTTATTAAATGGGTTTTTTTTTTCCCCTCCCACTGCTGGATTCTTATACTATTTGGCCAGTTGTCTCTAAAACAGTTGGGCTACTATCTGCAGCACTTGACCAACTGCACTCAAGAATACAGGATTAGATGTAAAAGAAAAAGTTCAAAGCAAATAAGACTGAGGAAGCATGCAAGTATCATTATTTTAGTGTTGGACTACAACTGTGGGAGAATAGGATTCAAATGTCCCCACAGCCATGGAAACCCACTGGATAACCTTGGGCAAGTCAAAAGAAAAATGGGTACCAAGAAAAACATTGAGCAAATTCAAAGGAAACAAGATTATTTTATCTTTGGTAATAGTTTAGAAGGTGATAATGTGGTAGGAACACCTTTTTCACAGAGCAAGCATGATGCAGTGGTTTGAGTACTGGACTAGGAATCCTTTTACACTACACAATCATATCAATTTGATTCTATTTTAATCAGTCTTAAAGAAATGTCTCTGAACAGTGTTATTAGTGTCCATGAAGCAGAGGGTCCCCTGGGAAGGCTTACTTTTCAGCATGGAAATGTCAGCCACCAGAACACTGACATTTGACAAAGCACTGAGGAAGAGTAGAAAAAGACCATCTGTGTTAACCCCCTTGGTTCCAGAATTTCATATGCACTGGCCAAAATAATTAGGGTTCACACAAATGTGCTGTATAGTGCTTAAAATCATTAAGTGAGACAAGGTAAGCCCTAAACCAAGCAATGAAACAACCCACCCTGAACCATATGTTAAAGCCAGCATTGTATAGTGGTTTGAGAGTTAGGACCTTGGGAGATCATGGTTCAAATCCCCATTCTGCCACAAAAGCCCACTAGGTGACTTTGGGCAAGTCACTCTCTTAGCCTTCGAAGAAGCTAATGGCAAAGATCCTTTGAATAAATGCGGGCAGCAAAACCCCATCATAAGGTTACCATATGTTGGAGTCAACTTGAAGGTACTTAACAATAACAACCTATATGTTAGCCTGCTTATACAAAGATTATCCACATATGAAGAGAACTGAAAAACATGACTGATCCAAGAACATCAATGCCAACTGTGGTGATAGCACTAAATTCCATACACCTTGAACTAGGGCCCCACCAAAAGAAGGGGAAAAAATTATGCTACTACTGTTGTCCCTCCATATCCACAGATTTGGTATCCGCAGATTTAAGTATTCACGGCTTGAAAATATTCTTTAAAAAATAATAATCCAAAAAGCAAACCTTGATTTTGCCATCTTATATAAGTGACACCATTTTGCTATGGCATTGCATATCATGGGACTTGAGTATTCATGGATTTTGGTATCCACAGGGGGACCTGGAACCAAACCCCAGCGAATACAAAGGGACAACTGTACTGTATTGTCCATATATCAGATGTCACTGTGGAAGAATATAGTTGCCACCCTACTAATTTGCCACCCATCTCAACAGGCCTTTCTTCATATTTCTGCTAACTATCTTAATTTAAAAAAATAATGGGCTAAATTATGCATGGGCAATTTACAACTTACAGGTGTAGTGTGATTTCCATTACCTTCAGGCAGCACAGCCAATCCTATGGAATGATAGCAGCTGCAGTCCAGCTATATCAGGACAGCCACACATTGCCCACCCGTGGTATAAATCCAATTGCTAGTCCCAACTAAATCTGACACACAGAATCACAATTCCTGTTCATTCAATGAGTCTCTTCTAGCTGGAACTAAAAATTACATTTAGATAAATATAAACTGTGTTCTTCGTTAGAAATCTTATTATTATGATAAACACTCGCTTTACACAGAAAAAGCAATGAAGGGTTGTGTCATCTGATAAACACTTTTCCTGTCTGAGGTATTATGGCAGTGAAATAATTTGTGGCTATCCAAACAACAACAGAGGCAGGGGAGAGCAGCCACATAACAACAACCCTTTAAAGATAGCCCAAGGCTTTCTCAGACCTTAGTTTTTGGCTCAGCAAGGGCAAAAGGAGTTTTCCTTCACTAAAGGAGGTATCAGGTTTTTATCAGGTAGCTGGTGTCAGTGACCATTCTGTTTCAATATAAAGTTTTTTTATTAGTTAACTTGAAGCCTATACCTATACCATGCAATCCTATACCATGAGATGGAGATATAACCCTTTTCATTTATTTAAACTTTGCAAGAGCCATCAACACAATAACTTGTGCTAGCAGGTTGACTCAGAACCGGCAACTGATATTACTTCAAGTGCAGGAATCCATGGCAACCAAATTCTAAAAGCAAACAGTGGGGAGAAGCTGTACATGGGAAAGTTTCATGGCCTTAAGCTTCTAACCTTACACACATATTTGCTGGGAAGCAAGCTGATATGATAATGCTGAGACTTACTTCTAAGCAAATGCAGGAATGCATAGGACACATAGCTTTGATGGACCCAAGACAAAACAACCTCAGGCAATGTTAAACCATAATGTTGCAAGCCAGAATAGTAATTCTGATTTCAAACTGCCTATGTGGAATGGTCTCAGTTCAAATCTCTCTCTTTTTCAAATATATATTTCTTGTTTATTTTTGATAAATAAAAAAACCAATAAAATTAAACATACATATTCACATATGAACAATTAAACAATGCAACAGCATTATGCTTAATAATACATTATTTCTAATAAATAAGGTTCATTTTCTTCCATGTTACATTGCAAAATTTATAATTCTTCCATTTACTCCTGATAATCCAGCAACACAAAATCTGGTCCATTTGTCTTTCTTATCTGTACAATATTTGACCTCTGATGTATCCACACTGATACATACATTTTAAAACTAAAAATATAAATAAATAGTCTTTCCAACCCATCTACTGATTTTGTTATTTTTTTTATGGTCTATGTACTGGAAGGTATTCATTAATTCTTAAGATTTATTCAAGACCTTCCACAACTTAGTTTCACAGATGCATTACCTTTCAAAAGCTTATTCTAGCTATTTCCCCCCATTTTTCTTCCCATATGAGTAACAGACAACTCCATTGCTCTTTGAACTTATTCTCCATTTTATCACTTAATAATCAAGTTAGTTTATCTAACACCACCATTTCATGCAACTTTAATAACCACTCTTCCATTGAAGGAGTCTATAGTTTTTTCCAATATTTAGCATAGACTATCCTTGCGGTAGTCACCATATATAATAATAGCACTCGCCAGTAATCTTTTGTTTATCCACTCCATCTAACATGCTTAATAAGTGCAATTCTGGTTGCATAGGCATGTTTAATTTTAATATTTTTATTATCATCATATGTATTTTTCCCCAGTACTTCTTAGCTTTAGGGCAAAACCACCACATATGATAAAACGTTCAAATACTCACACCACATTTCCAGCATTTATCATTATTGGTTTTATAAATTTTAGCAATTCTACTTGGGGCCAAATGTAATTTTCTTTTCAATCATAGCTTTTGGTAAATTTTAGATTTATATTCCAAGATTTATCCCATTGATTTAATTATGGTGAAAAGCCCATATTAAGTGCCCATTTGACCATATTATCTTTGACCGTCTCATCCTCCATTTCAAATTTTATTAATAATTTGTATATTCTGGTGGTTATCTTTTCGTTCCCCTCTATTAGTACTGGGTCCAATTCTGTATAATTCCTTTCTATTCCCTCCAATTTTATGTCTTGTTTGAATTTTTCTATTAGTTTTCAATATAAAAACTCTTTTTCTGCTGCTAATTCTTCCATAGATTTCATAGTCCATTTGTCTCCCTTAATTTTCAAGATGTCCTTGTATGTCACCTATTTTTATGTAAGTTTTCATTTTTATAGGAGACTTCATGGGTTGATGTCCAAAGTGGAATTTTCCTTGTGATCTTATATCTACATTTTTGCCACAAATCTGCAGTTTTCCACCGATTAGTGCCAGTGTGTTCGTGTGATACAGTAGAGCCAGTTTGGTGAAATAGTTTGAGTGCTGGACTAGAATTCCATGGGTCTAGAGTCTTGAATCTCCTCTCAGCCATGGAAACTCACTGAGTGACCTTGAAAAAGGCAAACTCCACAGCCTAAGAGGAAGGCAATGGCAAACCTCTTCCAAATAAATCTTGCCAACCTCTTCCAAATAAATCAATGGCAAACCTTTTCCAAATAAATCAAAGAAAACCCTCGCTTAAGGTCACCGTAAGTGGGAGTCAAAGACACATTACAATAACAAAGCACCAGTGTGACCCCAGAGCTGCAAGGCAATATAGATTTCTACTGCAGTCCTATACCATGAGATGGAAATCCTCTAGTGTTCCAGATATTGTTGAACTACAACTCACATCATCTCCAGACATTATCGTCAGGGATGATCATAGTTGTGGTCCAACAACATCTGGGTTCCCACCTGGTCGTAAGTGCTATTGAACTCAATAAGTTTCACATCTGAGCAGACATGCACTTTTAATCATATGTTGCTGAATACTCATTTTGTGCAACCTAATGTATTCTGACATGATAGCACAGAGAAGCTATTGAAATCCACAAACACCTGGACAACTTCAACAGGAAAGAAGAAACCCTTAAAGTAAACCCTTAATGTAAAGAAAGTTTGGCTACCAGTCCTGAAAAACACTAAAATCAAAACTCAACACATGCAAATGAACTTCACCCAGAGACAAGGGATTTCCAGCAGACAATGGTCCATTAGACAAACAGACACTAATCCTGTTTGCATATCTCCCCCCAGAAACTAGCCATTCAAATACACAAATTCATATATCCTCTCCAACAGGGACTCACAGTATATAAACCCCACACACCCCTACACAATCATTCTCTGAAGATGCCAGCCACAGATGCAGGCGAAACATCAGAAAAAAACTCTTCCAGAACACGGCCTCACAACTTGGGGCGGGGGGGAAACCCAGAAAAAACCTATGGATGCTGGCCATGAAAACCTTCAACTTCACATTGTATTTTATGTGATTATGTAAGCCACCTTGGGTCCCTTCTAGGAGAAAAGCAGCATATAAATTAATTTAATAACAATAATAGTATAACAAATAATTACAGCTCTCAAGTCCACAGGACAAAGAAAAATGCACCTGTGCCATAGCTTTATAAATAACCATTCCTGAAACACATGAATTCCCTGCTAAAAGTCACAAATTATTTTCAGAAGTTTTGCCAATTATCTGGATAGCCAAGTGTTCATTATTTTGTGGCAATTTATGTAAAAAAAAAAGTACACAGATGCATAGATAATATGAACACCACAGCCCTCCTCCCACCACACACACACACATACACACAAACCCTGAGCATCACAGAACATGAACTGCTGCTGCCTCTATTTGTTGGACTCTTCAGCTCCACAGAGCATATGGGGCATCCCTTGGCTTCAGGGTACATCTCAAAATGCCATAGCAAAGCAACATTTTGGCGTTTTTTAAAATAAATAAAAAGTGCTTGCCTGAACAATTTCAATATAATTCTCTTGTCAAAAAAGTAACCATTTATGAAGAAAAGCTAAATGTCTTGGGCATTTTTTTTTTTACTAAGAGATGATTTATTACTTTTTCTAACAGCAACCTCAGCTGCAGAATGCTGACAGGACTGTAGGCAAACTGGGATCAACAAAACACAGGATGGTAACAAATTAATAAGATATCAGCACACTATGAGGAATCCCAAAGTAGTGTAGAGGTAGGTGTTGATATAGATATAAATATATGACAGAGAAAACTTAAATGGAGGGGGAGGGGCACTCCAACCTAAAACAGCTGATAAAAACAAAGCATGCGCAGAGGTCACATAATGCTGACATTGAAGGGATCAGGGGAAAATCAGAAATTTGGAAATGAGGAATTCAGTGGGCTATTTTAGAAAAGAGCATGGCTGGATTCCTGAACAATGCACTTGTTACTGCAGCGTTTTGTCAAAGACCCCAATCTGTATACAGTTGTCCCTTCATATTTGCTAGGGTTTGGTTCCAGGACCCCCATGGATATCACAATCTGTGAATACTCAAGTCCCATTACATGCAATGGCATAGCAAAATGGTGTCCCTTATATAAGATGGCAAAAATCAAGGTTTGCTTTTTGGATTATTAGTTTTTAAAGAATATTTTCAAGCTGTGAATACTTAAATCCATGGATATGGAGGGACAACTGTATTACAAATTAAAATGCAAGTCTCTCTTCACAAATCACAACACAGCCAAAGTAATTAAAAAAAATACTCCCTCCCTGTACACACAGACTTTGGTGCAGCATATGATCGGACATTCCATAGTGCTAGTTTCTAAGAGTGTGGCAAATATCAGAAATACAAGGAAGTGTATGCTACAGACAAAACAAGCTCCTCCACTGCCCAGGATGGTCCTCCCATCATCATGTCAAGTAACTCTATGCAGAATTGGTTAGGCTAACACCTCTTTCCACATAATGTGTGGATTCTGCAGACTGGGTGCAGTCAGGGCCGGTTTAAGGAATTTGGGGGGGCCCTGCAATGCTTTACTTTGGAGCCCCCATATGTTTATCTCAGGTCAATGTAACTCAACCTACTCACCGTACAGGATATTCAGATTACAGTAGAACCCCGTATCCATGGATTCATTATCCAGGGGACACAAAACAGCACACCTACCATAGAATCTTCCTAGAAAATGTGTCTTCCCTAGCCCTTTTCTAGGCCCTCCAAGGCAACTCTATGGTATTTTAAACCAGAAGTCCCATTATTTTCAATGGCACTCACTATTATTCATGGATTTCAGAATCCACGCCCCCCCCGAACCAATCCCCAGTGGATAAGAGGGGCCTACTATATTACATAATTTGCCACCAATAATTTAGTTTAAAAACTATATTATAGGCACTAACATAATATTTTTTGTTTATTAGCAATTAATGTAATGCTGTAGATTTCCTCAAAGAAAGTAAAGAGTAGACTACAAGCTAAACATGAGTTAGCAGTGTGATGCAGCAGCAAAAAATGCCAATGTGATTCTAGGCTGCATTAATAGGAGTAGTGTCTAGATCAAGGGAAGTAATAGTACCACTCCATCTTGCTTTGGTCAGATGTCACCTGGAATACCATTTCCAATTCTGGGCACAACAACTCAAGAAAGATACTGAGAAGGATGGTGCGAGGTCTAGAAGCCATTACGCCCTATGAGGAACGGCTTAGGGAGCTGGGTATGCTTATCCTGGAGAAGAGAAGGTTGAGAGGGGACATGATAGACATTTTTAGGTATTTGAAGGGATGTCATACTGAGGATGGAGCAAGCTTGTTTTCTGCTGCTCCAGAGACAAGGACATGGAGCAATCAACTCAGACTACAGGAAAAGAGAATCCACCTAAACATTAGGAAGAACTTCCTGACACTAAGAGCTGTTTGGAAGTGGAACACATTGCCTTGGAGTGTGGCGGAGTCTCCTTCTTTGGGTTTTTTTAAACATAGGTTGGATGGCCATCTGTCAGGAATGCTTGGGTTGTGTGTTCCTGCAGGGCAGAAGCCGATTGGATGGGATGGCTGTTGGGGTCCCTTCCAGCCCTATGATTCTATGATTCTAGGCTACATTTAGAGCCTGGGAAAGTTACTCTTGGATTACACCTCCCAGAATCCTCCTGCCAACACTCTCCTCAAAGTCTGGTTGCACTGTTCCTTTTCCAGCATTCTCTAGCCCAGTGGTTCTTAACTTGGGGTCCACAATGTCCTCACAGGGGGTCCACAGAAGCTTGAAGGCTGCTTGGCCCACCTCCTCCCTGTAGTGGAGCAGCCACATGACAAGAACGAAGGCAAAGGCTGGCTTGGCCTGCACATTGCCATTCAATCCACTCCAGCCACAAACTTGCAGGAAGAAGCAAGAGTGTCTCTGAGGGTAAGAGTAATGGATGGTGTAATTGTATTGTTGTTGTTAGCTATTATTATTAGGGTTTTAAATCTTGAGTTAAGTCTTGGGGCAACAAAAGATATTTAAAGGGGGTCCCTAGTAAAGAAAAGGTTAAGAACCACTGCTCTAGGCCAATGCCTCTCACATAACACTAATGCGATACTGGTGTTTTAGTGACAACAATAAAACCATTGTTCCCAGTAATATTACTCCAAATTTTAATTTATATTCTTTATATTCTTCTGTTAAAAGAGCTAGAGTGTTGTAGGAGTTTCAGCATTACCCTATGACTGTGGAGACCAGGGTTTGAATCCTTACTCAGCCATGAATACCCACTGGGTGACCTTGGGCAAGTCACACTCTCTCAGCCTCAAAGGAAGTCAAAGGCAGACCCCCTTTGAACAAACCTTCCCTAGAAAACCCCATGGTAGGTTGGCCTTAGAAATGATCTTGAAGGCACATGGGCAAACACACACAAATTTCTTTTGCAGGCTGAACTCAGCTGGCAGCAAGGGGAGGAAGCTGAAGAAGACCAAGGGGGAAAGGGAGGGAGGGGAGAGGAACCAAGACATGTTAAAAGCAGCTGGAAAGATGGGCTGGAGGTGATCTATGTGCAAGGAAGGAAAGGAAAGGACCGGACAGGAAAGGAAAGAAGCCCTTTCTGAGGGAGACAACCCTCAAATTCCCTGTCTCTCTCTCACACACACACACTCACCCTCTCCAACATGCCTCTCCCTTCAGCTTCTGCCAAGGAGGGCTGCTGTTTCTTTCTCTTTCTCTTTAGTTTTGGAGAGGCTGTTTTGTTTTTTGTTTTTTAAAAGCCAGCAGGAAGTTTTTGGAGGAGGAGGGTAAGAGGGGGCTCCTCCCGGCTGTCTCCTGGCTGTCTCCTTAATCAGATTAAGGAGGTCAACACGGGGCCCTCTCTTGATCTCGGGGGGCCCTCTTGACCTCGGAGCCCCCTGCCAATGCTGATTTGGCAGACAGGTTAAACCGGCCCTGGGTGCAGTAGTGGAAGTGTGATTTTGCTCTCTGAAATAGTAACATATGCCACAACTCACAGAAGGTCAGATAACAGAAGTAGTGTCGTTCATGTCAATGGGAATCTGGCCATTGATTTCAGGGGGATTTCTGTTTCATCCTGAGCTAACCTGTGGCCACAACCACTCAACGCGAATGGAAGTAGCATGGACAGATGGTGTGGAAACCTACTTTTGATAGCTCGCCCTCTTGGACGAAGGCATAGTTATGACACTCCAAATCCTCTCAAAGCAAGAAAGGCACTTTCCGTCGCCTCAAATTGGATGAGAAATCTGTGCTTTCCTGAGAAAACGAATCACTGGGAGCCGCGTGACTGAGAATCCCCAACCCGCGAGGCCAACCGGGTCGTCATCACCAAGAAAACAGCGCCCTCTTCCGCCTGAACCCCGCGAGAACTCTGGCGAGGCCACATTTTCGTCTGGCGCGGGCTATAGAGAAAGGCTAAAAACGCGCAGCGAGGGCATCCCTGGCTGGGCTCGGCGTTAAACTACCTTCTGGGTTTCCTACGTCCGCCATGAAACCGCTCCGGGAGGGTTGAGAGAGGCAGACACACACACACACAGTGGCCCTCTGAACAGCTCTCACCTTGGAGACCAGGAGGAGTAATGCAAGGGGGTGATTTCAAAGGGGCACCAGGGGGTACCTAGCCGTTCTGTTCTCCCTCCTCAGGGATGTTTTCGCTCATTAGAAGAAATGCCCCCCTCTACGCGCGCCCTCGCGGCACCCCCACCCGTCTACCCCCCCACACTTCTGGGCTTCATTTCTGAGGTGGGGGGCAGCCACGTGCAGCAACTGGGCCGCCGGGTGCCTGAGCCAAAGGAGCCTCTCCCTCCCCAGCCGGCATCCCGAAGCGCGCCAACTCCAAACCCGCACCTCGCCGGGGGAGGATGGAAAGGCAGCTGCAGGGGCGGGATTCCGCTCACCCTTGGCGAGCTCCGGAGTCACGACCACCACCGCCCCCCACAGCGCTAGCCTTACCTTCCGCAACATGCTGGGCAAGCAGCGGCCGGGGCTCCCGGCGGCAGGAGGCTGCTCTTCCTCCTCCTCCTCCCGGTCACTCCTCAGCCATTCACCGGCGCCTGTCTTGCTGGGAGATTTGGCCAGCCCGAGGAGCGCACATCTCACGCCCGCCGAGGCGACGGCTTCGAGCCCGGAGCCCTGGCTGGCACATGCGTGTGACACGCACAGAGCCGGTCCCCCGAGAGCCAGGGTGGCCTCGCCGCTTCGCTCGCTTGGCAGCGGAACCCCGGGTCAAGGCGGGTGGGTGGCGGTGGGCTGGCAAGGCAGCTGCGGGAGTGGGGGCTGGAGAAGACGGCGGAGCCAGCCCGCCAGGGAGGAACGGAGGGGGCTTTACCTGGCACGGCAGCGGCGGCGGATAGCCTCAACCAGCCGAAGCGTGAGGGAGACGTGTGTGTGAATGGGAGGAGGGCTCCCTTTCCCTCCAGCTCCCGCAGACCCCTCCTCGCCTTCTCCGCCGCGCGCGAACCTCTCACGCGCGCTCAGGCCCGGCGAAGTCCAAGCAGGCGCGCGCCCCCGAGGCGGGTTAGCCGTGGGAGAGGAGGCAGCTGACCACGCCGACGGAGCGAAGAAAAGGCTGGACGGGGGGGTCCAGTCAATCCCCTCAGAAAGAAGCCTGGCCGTCATTCACTCGTGTTTTAAAACAAAATAAACGTGCTTGAACAACACCTGAAGCTGCGTCGAAAACTGTACACCGACTTCAACCCGTTCGCCCTCCATCGGCACGGCCCCTTCGACTAAGACCCACACGAGACTTTTGGGCATGCCAAGCGCCGCGCTTGAACCCTCCTTCCTTCCCTGGCGGGCGTTTGGTGGGCCAAGAGGCGAAGAAAGGCACGTGTGGCGCCCCGGCCAGCCCCACCTTCTGGCCACGCACCCCCCCCCTGCTTTCTCGCTCGCTCCAGTCGCTGGCAAAGGGGAGCTACAAAGGCCCTGTGGGACGGAGGGGCTCCTTCGCTACGCCCCGGCCTCCGCGGCTTTCTTTTCTTTGCCTTCTCAGCAGCCGTCCAATATCAATGGCTCCAAGGGGATTCGGGAGCAGTTGAGAGAGCGCCCCTGTGGTATGAAAAAGCTCTTTGCGCTGGCCTTGCAGAGAAGTCAGTGTTCCCCCAAGTCAAGGTGCATATATCCACATTGTTTTGACACATACAACACTAATCCCCTGTGAACGCGTCTCCCCTTCTCTGGTAGTAAACATGCAATAATCAGGAATGAAATAGGTAGCAATTCGCTCTCCTCCCTTCCATCTGTTGCTTCAGCCAGCAACCTCAGTCTGTCTGATAGCACTTGGATGGCCCTAGCTCTGCAATTTCAAAAGGGGCTGTGGGGTTCCAGCTGTAATGAGCCCTGGCTTGCCCACAACCAAGCTTTGCTTTTGCCTGTTGATGCTGGCAGGACGTCATCCCAGACAGAGAAGTTGGGATTTTGTTCCAAGTTTCCAAACAATCCAATCCAATAAAATCCAAAGTGTCAGAATGTAGTGTTACAACTCACACAGTAACAAAGCAGCAAGTGTGCCTGAGTATGTGTAAAGTTTTCGTTTAGTTTACTAAATGACCAGCCTGTGTGTGTTCTCTTGTGCCTGAGTTCTTGCACTTTCTTACTAGATATGGTTTGCAGTCAAATCTGAGTTCTGATCTCTGTTAGTGTAGAAACTGAACACTATTATTCTATTGTGTCTCTATTTCAAGTCTAAAACATTTTATGGCCAAACTTAGCTACCCTTATCAGGTTAGCAGGTCTGAGGAGAGGAAGGGGGCAAAATATAAAAACTATGAGGACTGTGACAATGGAAAAACAGACAATACATTATAGAGTGAGAGCCAGCATGGTGTAGTGGTTTGAGTATTGGACTGGGGCTTACAAAGAAAAGGGTTCAAATTTCCATTCATCCATAAAAAGCTAGAGGGTGACCTTAATCAAGTCACACTTTTTCAAACTTAAATGAAGGCAATGGCAAAACTAAGAATAAATCATACCAAGAAAACCCTGTGATAGGTTTGCCTTTGGGTTGCTATACGTCAGAGTCATCCTGAAGACATATAGCAGCAACAACACATTACAAAATAAATGGTATCTCAACAGATCAGAGAGTAGCTATAATGTCTCTAGCAAAATCTGAGCATATTGAAGTCTGTTTAAAAAAAAAAAACAGGGTGGGGGCCTCATCATGCATCTTGACTGTGCTGTCTCTCAGCAGCTCTGCAAGTTCTTAACATTTTAACTGGGGCTTGTCCAAAGACCGGCCTCTTCAGGTGGAGATTTACTGTAATTTCCTATATTCTAGTCATCAGAATCCATTCCTTACCTAACTCCCCTGCTGCAGCAGCTCCACTGGTTGCCAATTTCCTTTCCAGGCACAATTTAAAGCACTGGTTATGACCTTTAAAACCCTATACGGCTTAGGTCCAGGCTATTTGACAGACCACATCTCCCAATATGAGCCTGCCTGGCCCCTGAGATCCATAGAAGAGGCCTTTCTCTCAGTCCTGCCAGCTTCCATCACAGGTACAGCTGGTGAGAACATGAGATAAGTGGTTGCCCCTGTCAGGGAAAATAGATATTGTGATTAGAAGTTTGTCTCTCCCTCCCTGAGTAATTTTTCACCAGAGTACAAGGCGCCAGCTCATCTATCAGAAGCTCATAAATCTGTCTGGTTTTGTTATTCTGTTCTTTGGGGGTTGCAAATAAGAAATCGAAACTTGAAATTGTTTCTTCTTTCGTTTCTCAAAAAGACTGGGTGTTCAGAGGCTATATAACTGGGAGGGGTTATTGGAGCTAGTTTTGAGCTTCAAGACTGTGTGTGTCTCTCTTGCTTTGAGAGAACCTTTTGTTTAGCTCCTGAGAAGCTTTGGAGCACATAGAAAACATGGTTAAATGTTTTCTGTTACTGTTTTCCTTTTATTCATTTGTTACTAATAAAAAGCCTTAAAGGATTTTGGCATGGACTTATCTTTTGCACCAAAGGAGTACTTGTTTGCTCACAAGGCACACGTTTCTTTGCTGCATGTGTTCCTGTTCGGATGAACAGGGAGTGACTGCACTCTGCACATTCCCACGACAGGTTATGGTGTGCCCAGGATTGCTGGCTCAGGCGTTTATGAGCCGTGAAGCTCTTATGCTGCAAATTGTTTAAGCCTGAGTTGAGAGGGGCTTTGAACAAGCGGCAAGCTGGGCAACTTGTCCCTTGGTGTGAAGTTTTTTCTTTTGAAGCTGTTGGAGCTTGCTTTTGTCTACACCTGGCAAGAGCTGACGACCCCAGCACAGAGGGGATCTGGAAGGCGAGAACGCCTGTGTGGAGCTGCTGAGACGGACCATTTACAATGCCCGGCTGGTAAGCTACCCCTGCTAGGGAAGCAGATATTCAGCTGAGAGGGGCTGGAGAGTTTATGGACAATGGCTCAGAGTGTGGCAGTTTTTCCCTTCCAAAAGTTAAATGATAAGAATTATCATTTGTGGGCTCTGAAGATGGAGGCTTATTTGCATCAACAATTGATACACGCCCCCATTTTGCCCCCCCCCTGCCCAAGGGGCTTCTTTATTACAACAGCAAGCTGAAGAACGGGCACGGGCGTCCCTCATTTTGGCAATTGAGTTGATGTATGTGCGAGGTTGTGCCACGGCCAGGGACATTTGGCAGGCACTGCGGCAAGTCTATGTCCATGCTGGGACTGGTTCACAGCTTATGTTAACAAGAAAGCTGTATAGACTAAAGCTGCAGCCAGATGGCGATGTCGCTACACATGTATCTACTCTGCGTCAGTATTTTGACCAGTTACAGGAGATTAATGTGAATTTTACAGAACAAGAAAAATGCCATATTCTCCTGTCCAGCTTATCAGAAAAATTCGATTCCCTAATATTTTCCTTCGAAAATATGCCTCCAGCGAATTTGACCATTAATTTCATTACTGGTCGCTTGTTGGAAGAGGAGGCAAAGTGGCTGGAGAGAAAGATTTCCCCTGCTCAAAAGGCTGTACAGCCAAAAGCCCGTAATTCTATGAATGGTCCAGTAGATGGCTCCAAAGATCCCAGTAAGGGTGAAGTTCCTGCTTTTGTTGTAAAGACTAGGCTTTGCTGGAACTGCAGAAAGGACGGACACCTTTCCAAAGAATGCAAAGCAAAGAAATCCAAAAAGACAAAGAAGCCTGCTTCTTCCAGCATGACTGTTTCTGCAGTTGTTTTGCAAACTGTGAAGGAGCAAAATAGAAATTTATCTGAATGGGCCCTGGATAGCGGCTGTAATGAACACATCTCCAATAAAGAAGAACCTTTTAAGGACTTTAAAGAGACTGGCCCCTCAAGTGTGAGTTTGGCTGATGGATCCAAGTCAAAATGTTTGGGTAAAGGTACATGTTTTGTACAATGTTTGAACATGGATGTAAAAAATGTTCAGTATGTTCCTGATTTAAAAATGTGTTTGCTCTCTGTTGCCAAATTGACACAGGAGGGCTGTGAAGTACAATTTAAAGGGAACAAATGTTTTATTTTAAAGGATGGTACTATTATGGCTGAAGGGGTTTTTCATGACCAACTGTATTATATGTATGATAGTATACAGGAGCCTCAGACTAGTACTGTAATGGCAAACTTGAATTTATTTCTTCTTTCGTTTCTCGAAAAGACTGGCGATAATACAGGGGATTTGTGTTAATTCTTCCTCTTTTTTTGGAAAGGTAAAATATCACTTGTGTGCACCATAGAAATAGTTTTTTTTTTTTTTAAGTTCGGCAGCGGCAGCTTTAAAAACATGAGTAATCCACTCACAGCTGCCATCTCAGCTACGGGCATGCAAAGTTTATGGGGGCCATAAAATTAAACGTAATAACAGCAACTACTACTACTACTACTACTAAAACCATCACTACTACTACTACTCTCATAGGAGTAAGTATAGTCAACCAGCTTTGGTTGTAGCAGACACAGGGCAATTTGCTAGTTTCAGAAATGTGCAAAACTAATAGACCATAATGGTTAGCCTTCTCTCCTTCTTTTGCATGTTTCTCCTTGCTCCACTGATAGTTACTCACTTGGCTATGCAGTTAAAATATTTATTCTATCAATATCCTTATGCACTGCTGCAGTATTATAGCAAAATTTCATTATTCTTTGTTTACAGAAATATTTGCTTAAGCATATTGACAATACACTAAAGGCAACACATTCAAACTGGTTTTATTTGTAAAATTGTGTGCATTTGTTTAAAAATATTTAATATTTATAATTTAAACTGTACTTTTTAGTCCTGGTTATTTTAACATTTTCTGTCTTGTTTTAATATTGAAATTGTTTTCTTTTGATGCCTATTTTAATAATTGATTAGTGTTTTTTTGTTGTTGTTGTTCTAGTTGTCTGGTTTGAATATTATCAATGTAAATTAAACTCTTTAACTCACCATAGTTATACACAACTGCACATTAATACACCAACATACAAACAGACATTTAAATGCCATTTTATCTAGTTGGATGCACTCATGTGCATACATTTGTTGTTATGTGCCTTCAAGTTGACTGACTTATGGTGACTGTCTCATAGGACAAGATTTCTTCAGAGAAAATTTACCATTGCCTTCATCTGAAATTAAAAGAGTACGATTTGCCCAAGGCCATGCACTGGGTTTCCGGCTAAGTGAGGATTGAACCCTGATCTCCCAGAATCTAGTCTAACACTCAGACTGGTGTACGACACTGGTTTTCATGTGCATACACATTTACATTGAGCAATTAAAGAATATGAATGGAAAGCTTTTAATGGGGTGAACTATTACTGAACTTTCAGTTAAGGAGAACCACACATATGAAAATAAGATATTCTCTGGGACAACTCAAAACATTTTCCTTCCAGAAGCTAAGGACAAGAAGACACACCTCCCCACTTCTCAATTCCATGTACAAAAGCCAACCAGACACATAACTGATTCTTATTGTAATGCTATTGGCAAGACAATGCTGCCCCTAGGGGCAGCCAAGTAAACTAAGGGGCAGAGAGCATGGTATGAGGTACAAATACAGTATATCTCTCTCCATTCTGTGCTCCTGGAGATAATAAAGCATACAAATAAGCACAGTGACTATTCACAACAGTAGTCTTAAAGTTATTACCTAAAGGCAAGGGAGCAAAGACTACAGATGTCACCTTGAACTCTTTGCAGAATTGCCATATTAGTATATGCAGTGGGCCCTTCGGATCTTCAGGGATTTGGTTCCTAGACCCCATGCAGATATACTAAAAATACTAGACCCCACGAGGATACCATGGATGATCATACCCATATTATTAAATGGCAGCAATGTGAACTTGTATGCCGCAGTGTGTCCACTTTCACATCAACACCATTAAAATAATATGGAATGTGCTGTCTCAGAGCGTGGTGGAGTCTCCTTCTTTGGAGATTTTTAAACAGAGGCTTGATGTCCATCTGTTGGGAGTGCTTTGATTGTGCATTCCTAAAGGACAGGGGATTGGACTAGATGGCCCTTGTGGTCTCTTCCAACTCTATGATTCTATGATTCATGTGCATTTGTGTATAATTATGGTAATTTAAAGAATCTAATTTACACTGGAAATAGTTGTTTGAATGGTGCAACAAGGTGTTGTCCTTAGCTAAGGGAGATCATTTGATCTTGATATAGTATGGTATTTACCATAATCTTCCACCCACAAATACTAGGACTTTTTGTGTAAACATGCTCCTGTAAGTTTAATAGTTGCAACACTATACGGGTTTATTGAACATTGGTACTGACCACTTCCTTTTATTTGTCTTGCACAGTAGATATCAGCCAAGCCCCTGTCTTCCTAATTTGGATGGTTAGTATTTATTCCAGTATTCCCAATTTTACACTTAGAAGTGATCTGACGGAGCAAAAGAGGACTTTGTTGCCATGACATTTTTGTTGTTGTTGCATTGCTGCTTAGAGGAAATGCTTTGAAGAGTGTCTAATGCTTTTGTGTTTCTCCACATAAAAGCTACATGAAGCTTGGTTGGAGACAACATAATAACAAATATCCATAGTGTTGGAGCTGTTACTAGGAAAACATGTGATTTTTATACAGATGTCCTTCTTAAGAGAGCCAATATGCTAAAATATACTGATTCTTGCACAACCTGATCCTGTACATAGTTAAAAGTAAGTGCTAATATATTCTGTGGGTCTTATCCCAGGAAAATATGCACTTGTTTGTAGTCTTTAAAATGTATAATTCATTTATAATTTATACTCATTTCATGAATAGGGATCTTGTGGCATTCCACAAGTTGTTGGATACCATCTCCAGTCAGCTACAGCCCGCCTAACCAGGTATGATGGAAGTTGCAACAGCATTCAAAGTGCTGGTTATGATCTTTAAAGACCTATATGGCTTGGGTCCAGACTATCTGAAAGACTGTATCACCTTATATGAGTCTGCCTGAGTTTTAAGATCTTTGGAAGAAGGCTTTCTCCCAGTCCTTACCACCATCCCAGACCCATTTGGTAAGGACTTGGGAGAGAGCTTTCTCAGTGGCTGTTCCCACTGTGGAATTCCTTCTACAGGAGGTTTGGTTGGGCCCCTCTCTTTTCCTTTCACTGGTAATCTAAGTCCTTTGTATTTAGGCAGGCCTTTGGCTGAAAATCTATGTGACAGAAAAGGTTTGTGGTTGTGTGTGTTTTGTTTTTTAGCATTATCAGTGTTTTTATATTGTTTTAATCTTGTTTTCAATTGTACTGTTATTTAATGCTTTTTAAAACTCTTGTATAAACAATGTTTTAACTGTATTTTGTTTTTAAAATGATGTATGGCACCTTGGGTCATGGATCAGGAGAAAGGCAGGATGTAAAAAAATGAATAAACAACAAGAAGAATCACAGAGTTGGAAGGGACTGCAAGGGCCATCTAGTCTAACCCCCTGCCATGCAGTTATACATAGTTAAAACACTTCTGACAGATTGCCATCCAACCTCTGCTTAAAAACCTCCAAAGTAAGAGAGTCCACCACTCTTAGAATCATAGAATCATAGAGTCATAGAATTGTAGAGTTGGAAGAGACTACGAGGGCCATCCAGTCCAACCCCCTGCCATGCAGGAAATCACGATCAAAGCATCCCCGACAGATGGCCATCCAGCCTCTGTTTAAAGACCTCCAAGGAAGGAGACCCCACCACACTCCGAGGGAGTGCGTTCCACTGCCGAAAGCTCTTACTGTCAAAAAGTTCCTCCTAATGTTAAGGTGGAATCTCTGTTCCTGGAGCTTGCACCCATTGCTCCGTGTTCCAGTCTCTGGAGCAGCAGAAAACAAGCCTGCTCCATCCTCAGCGTGACATCCCTTCAAATACTTAAACAGGGCTATCATATCGCCTCTTAACCGTCTTTTTTCCAGGCTAAACATACCCAGCTCCATAAGTCTCTCCTCATAAGGCATCATTTCCAGACCTTTCACCATTTTAGTTGCCCTTCTCTGGACACGCTCCAATTTGTCAATATCCTTTTTTAATTGTGGTGCCCATAACTGGACACAGTATTCTAAGTGAGGTCTGACCAAGGCAGAATAGAGTGGCACTATTACTTCCCTTGATCTAGACACTATACTTCTATTGATACAGCCCAAAATCGCATTGGCTCTATTGATACAGCCCAAAATCTCTTGAAGGCAGTCTAGTCTATTCAACTGTTGAACAGCTCTTACAGTCAAAAAGTTCTTTCTAATATTTAGATGAAATGTCCTTTATTTTAATTTGAATCCATTGGTTCAGGTTCTACTCTCTGAAGCAGCAAAAAACAAGCTTCCTTCTTCTTTTATACAACATCCTTTCAGATATTTAAAGACAGTTATCATATCACCTCTCAGTCTTCTTGTCTCCAAGCTAAACATACCCAGCTCCCCAAGCTGTTCCTCATAGCACTTGGTTTCCAGACTGTTTACCGTCTTGGACATGATCCTCAGGACACATTTACATTTTTGGGTAGATGCATATTCCCTACCCAATTTATTCACACAATTGGTCTCTAATGAACACAAAAATGAATATATGAAAATATCCTGCCAACTAAAGCATATCTATAATTTAAAGTTGTGGCTGTTAGTTATGCTGGACAAACCCACATGCTTGATCATAAAGTTGAACAAACTTGGTGTGCTGTCTAGGGTGATAAAAAAAATGGACATGGATCATTAAGTGTGTTGTATAATTCCTCAACAAACACTTTTGATTTCTGTATTTGTTCTAGAATGCATGTTTATTATCTGATTTTGACCCACACTTAAGTTAACACCCTGAGCATTTTTGTGCAAGTCTGAGACTTGGGCTTTTTCAGACAATTGCTTTGGGGGACTGTGGAGTTTTCAACCCGCTGTCCCACTGCTGGGACCACCAATTGGAGGGGGGTCCACTTACATTTCACCATAGTCTATACCAATTGTGGGGTTTCCACCCTTTATGTGAGAGTTCCACCCTTTATCCCGCCATGGTATACACCAAGTGTGGGGTTTTCCACTCGGGCAATCACACCAGTTCCACCAATTGTGAGGATTCCTCTCAGGCAACCCCAACACTGTAGCCAAATGTGGAGGGGCCTTACTCTTAACCCACCAAATGTGAAGCTTTCCACAGTGTTTACTGAAAACACTCAGTGTGAAGCATTTCCCTGATCTACACCTCTGCCATGTGTAAGGACTTCCTCCTGTCTCCCTTGTGTGGCGCCAACTGTCAGATCAGTCTAAATGCTCTCAAGGCTCCTATAAGGAATTATGCTACTTTTATGCTCCCCAACAGAAGACCATTCTTCCATCTTCAATGCTGCCACCACAGACACCTTGTCTGAAACCAAGCTCTCAGAATGATAGTGATGCTGGAGACCAATATTGTATATATACGTGTATTAAAAACCTTATTTACAGAAGTTACACATAATACAGCAAATCAATTAAAACATTACACACACTTCTCTCAGGTTAAATCAGACACTAAGCAATTACCCAACTCAAACTCCTTTATCCCATTCCAACCTTCTCCTTTGGAGTTTTTTAAACAGAGGCTGAATGGCAATCTATCAGGAATGTTTTGATTATGTATTCCTGCATGGCAGATGGTTGGACTGGATGGCCTTGTGGTCTCTTCCAACGATATGATTCTAACCCTAGTGTAATTCAAACCTGTCTCAAACCTATTTCTCAAACTCCACTCTTCTCAAACCCTAGGCTAACTCAACTCTCCACTCAAACTGAACTCCAACAGTCATTCACCGACGGCCTCATGCAAATCTCCTCAAACATTCAACTTCAACACCTGATTCTCTCTTTCCTTCATCAAGCAACATTTTCAAACACATAGCCATGACATCACAGAACCCTATTTTGTGGAACAAATTTAAAGATTGTAGGAGCTCTCCATCCGATTTTTGTTTCATTAAAACTGAAATCATCACCATCAACCTGGCTGGTTTCTTCATACTGTGCACCTGTGAGAAAAACACACTTCAGTTGATCTCTCAAGTATCTCTCCTTTTGCTTACATAGTTCCTCTCTGGTAAGTCTACTCTCAAATGTTTATTCCTGAAGAAACATGAGACGAATGTTTCTAAAGCATTCTGGTGGTCATTTTAGTTTAGTAATGTAGCAGAAATTTAAACACCAATTTAAAACTAATGTAATAGTTTAAAGGGTCCTTTCAATGTAAACACAATAGAATTAGAGTTTTAGCTTCTTTAACAGCTGACACGTTAGCATGTTTCCTGTGTGTGATCAAGATGGAATCAGGTTTAGAAAGGCTGTTGTAAATACAGTAGTATGAAGTTCCTGATAAGGTCAGGATCCAGTTAATGGTTATGGTATTTAGTCAAATGTACAAGTCTGCATCTCTTATTTCTTGCCTCATTGTTGCTTCGCATATGTTTGTGAACATATTTTTCCATACTATGGCCTCAAATCTCCACTTTTATTTTTTTTCTGTATAGTATATTAATGTAGTGTGTTTAATTTTAATAAATTATTGGCAACATATTGCATATTTTACTACTATCTCTCCATGGAGCTACTTAATGGAAAGGGAGCTAAGACCCAGGAGAACGCGGGGGGGGGTGAGGCAAAGTGCCTAAAATTGCTCCTCTCCTGCTCCCTTAGGGGAGGAAGTGAAGGCCGAGGAGAGGTGTGATTTTAGGGGTTTGCCTCACCCACTACTGCTCTCCTGAACCTTTCCTCCCTTTGCCTCCCCCCACCCAGCCAGCCACCCCTCCGTGCTTTCCCAACCTGCGATGGGGCTCGGAAGTTTCAGCACTCACCCTATAAGACGACACCCGGTGTATAAGACGACCCCTGACTTTTGGGAAGATTTTCCTGGTTTAAAAAGTCATCTTATATGCCAGAAAATAAAATTTGCCACCAATAATTTAGGTTAAAAACTATAGGCACTAACATAATATTTTTTGTTTATTAGCAATTAACGTAATGCTGTAGATTCTTCAAAGAAAAGAAAGAGCAGACTACAAGCTGAACATGAGTTAGCAGTGTGATGCAGCAACAAAAAAAGCCAGTGCTATTCTAGGCTGCATTAATCGGAGTAAAGTGTGTAGATCAAGGGAAGTAATAGTATCACTCCATTCTGCTTCACAATTCAAGAAGGATACTGAGAAGGATGGTGGGAGATCTGGAAGCCATGTCCTATGAAGAGCGGCTTATAGAGCTGGGTATGTTTAACCTGGAGAAGAGAAGATTGAGAGGTGACATGATAGCCATGTTTAAATATTTGAAGAGATGTCATACTGAGGATGGAGCAAGCTTGTTTTCTGCTGCTCCAGAGACTAGGACATGGAGCAAACTACAGGAAAAGAGATTCCACCTAAACATTAGGAAGAACTTCCTGAAAGTAACAGCAGCTCAGAAGTGGAATACACTGCCTTGGAGTGTGGTGGAGTCTCCTTCTTTGGAGGTTTTTAAGCAGAGGCTGGATGGCCATCTGTCGTGAGGGCTTTGATTGTGTGTTCCTGCAGGGCAGAAGCTGATTGGATGGGATGGCTGTTGGGGTCCCTTCCAGCCCTATGATTCCATTATTCTAGGCTGCATTCAAAGCCTGGGAAAGTTACTCTTGGATTACACCTTCCAGAATTCCCCTGCCAGCACCCTCCTCAAAGTCTGGTTACATTGTTCCTTTTCCAGCATTCTCTAGCCCAGTGGTTCTTAACATGGGGTCCACAATGTCCTCACCGGGGGTCCACAAAGGCTTGAAGGCTGCTTGGCCCACCTCCTCCCTGTAGTGGAGCAGCCACATGACAGGAACCAAGGCAAAGGCTGGCTGGCTTGGCCCGTACATTGCCATTCAATCTACTCTAGCCGCAAACTTGCAAGAAGAAGCAAGAGTGCCTCTGAGGGAAAGTTTAATGGATGGTGTAATTGTATAGTTTTTGTTGTTAGCTATTATTATTAGGGTTTTTAATCTTGAGTTAAGTCTTGAGGCAACAAAAGATATTTAAAAGGGGTCCCTGGTAAAGAAAAGGTTACGAACCACTGCTCTAGCCCAATGGCTCTCACATAACACTAATGGAATACTGGTGTGTTTTAGTGACAACAATAAAACCATTGTTTCCAGTAATATTACTCCAAATTTTTATTTATATTCTTTATAGTCTTCTGTTAAAGGAGCTAGATGGTTGTAGGAGTTTCAGCATTACCCTATGACTGTGGAGACCAGGGTTTGAATCCTTACTCAGCCATGAATACCCACTGGGTGACCTTGGGCAAGTCACACTCTCTCAGCCTCAAAGGAAGGCAAAGGCACACCCCCATTGAACAAATTTTGCCCAGAAAACCCAATGATAGGTAATGCCTTAGTTAGGAATGACTTGAAGAAACATAGGCAAACACACAAATTCCTTTTGCAGGTTGAACTCAGTTGGCAGCAAGGGGAGGAAGGTGAAGACAAAAGGGGGAAAGGGAGGGAGGGGAGAGACCCCAGGAAACCATGTTAAGAGCAGCTGGAAAGATGGGGTGGAGGGAATCTATGTGGAGTGTGGCTGCCCAATGGGGATCCTTGGAGGGCAAAAAAGGGGGGCACCCTTCTTCCCAACAGAGACAGGAGAAGTAGAGAAGAGTGATCAGACAAAAGAGAGACAGGAACGAAGGAAATGGAAGAAAGAAAAAAAAGAAGCCCTTTCTGAAGAGAGAGCAGGGGAGAAAAAGAGGGAAAGAGATGACCCTCACACTTCCTTCCCCCCCCCTCTCTCTCACACACTCAAAACTCTCTGACACAAATAGGAGCACATACCTGGGTTGCGTTTTTAACAATCCCCTGGGAGGATGGGGTGAGGGAGCAGCAACAGAAGGGCAGCTTGCCCTGTTCAGTGGGGGCAGAGGAAGGAAGGAGGAAGGAGACACTGCTTTTTTAAAAAAGGCCCTATTGTCACTTCTACATGCCTCAACCCAGCATGAGGTTTTGGGTTTGCTGTCTTGCTCACTCTTTCTTTCTTTCTGCTCGCTTGTTTTTGCAGGAGCCCCCCCCCCCCCGCAGATTGTCCTGCAGTGCTTGGTGGGGGTGGAGGGAGGAAGCAGGAATGAAGGAGATAGGAGAGGCTGCATTAAAAAAAAAAGGCCAGAAGGAGGTTTTTGGCTGCTCTCTTGTCCATGCTCTCCCTCTCCCTCTCTGTTTTTGCAGGAGCCAAGAGAAGGGTTAGGATGGGGGGGGGGGCTGTGTCTGTGCCCCCTCCCCCCGCAGATGCAGATTTGGTGGTATGCTTAAACCTGCCCTGTTCTTGCTCCCAAAGGTAAACTGGTGGAGAAGATGGCAAGGAGCAAGATGCTAAGACTGTTTTTAATAATAATAATAAAATTTAGGAGTTTTTAAAAAGCATTTTAATGTGTTTTTTAAATGTTGTTACCTTTATACTTATTATTTTAATTGGTTTTTATTTCTTCATTGCTTTGGGAGCCCTTGTTGGTGGGAGGTGATACAAGAAATACTTGAATAAAATAATAAAATAATAATAAAATAAATATCATGTACTTAAAACAGTTACAAATACATTACAAAAGGAGTGAAGTTATTCCTCATTATGTTACAAAAATAATGTAAATTAGTTATGGGGGAAATGAATTACAAATTATTAATTTTAACAAGCTATTTACAAGCTCCAATTAATTCATCACAACTTAGATGTGTTTAACACAGAATTCCATTAAGTAAAACATCTTCCCTCTATCAGTTATGCTCCATAATTCTTGTGTTTTTATACATGTTGAAGAATATAATATTTTTGCAAGCCTTTCCAGTACAGTTTAGCCTTATTATCATCTATTTTATGGATAATGAGAGGCCGGGTAACTACAGGACCTTTGCACCTGTGTATACTGGTGTTGATGAGACTCCAAGCCAAAAAGTAAAATAAAAATGATTTTTATTGGAAAATAATCACAGAACCACTCACACTTGCACATATGCTTCAGGCAATCACACAAGGCTAGCGAAGAATCAGGAGGAAGTATTTGGATAGAGGAATAGATTCAGGGGATGATGAGCTATATTTTACCTGTCTGAAGAGCAGAGGTTTGTGCAGCAAAGGATACTCAGGCTTGATGCTGAGGTTGCACAGAAAACGGGCAGAGTGATGATGTGTAGAAAACTGTGTGCACTTTGGTCATGTTTTGGGGTAATATTTATACTCAATAATGTACCTTTAAGGGGTGTTTTGAGTGGAGAACAATGTTTGAGTGAGTTTCCCAGAGTTAAACAATGGAAACTCCATTAATTGTTCATTGAGTGTTGTTAATGGTTAGAACATCGAGACTGATGGGTTTGAGGCAACCTCATATTGTCAGATAGGAGAGGTGTGAAGGAAGACCCTTTGCAGAATAATGGGTGTTCTGATCACTTATTGGTTTTACAGTATGACTCATTGTCAGGTGTGTCCAGAGTTGATTAGCACATTCCTCCCTAACAACTTGCCTAAGGGGGCTTCGCATAACCAGACCTGAGTGTGACTGTTTCTGGAGAATTTCTGAGACAACTTCGTTTAGGTCTCTGGTGACCTTTGCATAAACCCTTCTGAGGATTGCCTGGTCTAACGTAACCTACTTGAACTGTCAAGACATGCCAATTTATGGAGTATTGACAACTTACAAAATATTAGAAGGGTGTGTGTAAGGGCATATAACAATTTCATCCCCCTCCACACAAAATCACAATTTCATTCACACACAGTTTGCTGCACAATGATTAAACGTATGTGACGGTTCTTTGGTCTTGATTCACATGCTTAGTGATTACTCCATCCCTAAGGAAAAGTACAATTTGACATCTGAGCTAACCAACAAGGGAAAGTCTCTTTGCATTGTTCTCTCACATTTTCAGGGAATCTTCCTTTGCTTTATTGTTGGGAAACAGGACCACAGATGATTCAGATATAAAGTGGGAAGAGGGGAGAAGGACTTTAAAAATCCAGTTAATAAACACAGTTTCTTTGTCCCAGGAAGATAAATAAATTGGTGAACACACACTGGGCAGCGCAGTCTTAAACATATTTATTCAGAAGGAAATTTCATCAAGTTCAACTTATTCACTGAACTGAGGAGATACAGTAGGACTGCTGTATCCATTGATTCATTATCCATTGATTCAATTATCCACTGGACACAAAACAGCACACCTACCATAGAGTCTTCCTAGAAAATGTGTCCCCTCTAGGCATTTTTAGGTCCTCCAAGGCAACTCTATGGTATTTTAAACTGGAAGTCCCATTATTTTCAATGGTGTTTGAAAATCCATGGTTTTTGGTATCCACGGGCCCCCAAGAACCAATCCCCAGTGGATACAGGAGTCTCACTGTGCTGTAAATCTCTGATAGACAACTGTGTTTGCCTACAGAGGGATCCAGAATCAGTGTCCAATATATTCAGCAAGACTCCTATTTGAAACTCTCAAGAGTCAGTGTTAGTCAATGTCTATTTAATGCTGGTCTAGATGGACCAAGACTATTCTCAGTATTCCTATGTTTAAGTAACAGTAATATTTGAGTAAGAAGCCTGAATAGTTGCTATATGTAGTATTGCTGAATTGTACACTTCCTAGAAGTCCTTATTCAGTCCATTTAAATTAGTCTGATATAGTGCATTCATGTTCCCAAAGCTACATGTGGCCCAGAGCATAATTCGCTAAATGTCTTTTATTTTGCAAGCATCAGGTGTGGTGGGGGGAGTGATGGAGTTGAATTTCCTTAGGCTTTCTTTCTTTTTCTTTTAGTAAAGAAAGTATTTATGATCAGGCAGATTCCATTTTTCTACACCCACTCCTGCAACAAAACCATTGCAATATATATCTTTAGAGACAGAAATGTGAAAAGCCAACCAGACCTAACTTAGTACCACACATTCAGGGGTAGCCATGTTGGCCATGTAGCAAAACAAAGTCCAAATTCCACACACACACACACCGCATTTTTAAACATCTTTTGTCTGATGAAGAAGCCAGTAGAGCTTTGAAAGCTTGCATCATGTATTTTGCATTTGTCTGGCTAATAAAGGTATCACTTTTTTTGTGGATTTTGTTTAGGGACCACAGTTGAAGTAGGATATCAACAACCTGGAATGTGCCCAAAAGAGGGTAACCAAGAAAGTAAACGGTCTGGAAACCAAGCTCTAGAAGAAACAGCAGAAGGAGCTGGATATGTTTAGCCTGAAGATGAGGTTGAGAGGTAATATGACAAACATCTTCAAATATCTAAAGGACTGTCATGTAAAAGATGGAAAAAAACTTGCTTTCTCCTGTTCTAGAGGGTAGGACCTGAATCAATGGATTCAAATTACAAGAAAGGAGATTAGGAAAACTTCTTGATGATACGAGTTCTCAACCGTGAATTGACTTGGAAGGTGTTATTATTAAGTACTATCAAGTTGACCTTTGGAAGAAATCTAATTCATTGGAGCTTCTTAAACAGTTCTCATGGATGCTTTAACTATTAAGTTCTATTCCTGCAGGAAGTTAGACGAAATGACTCTTATGAACCATTCCAACTCTACTATTCTATGGTTTTAGGAAAACATACAGTAACAGGGGACCAAATGAGGAGACCTAATGATCATGCTAAGGAAAGGTGTCATTAATATAAGCACTTTTTATTGTTTATTTAATTGTTAAAATTTAAACACTTAAAAGTTAAGTACTGTAATTAGACAGAAGAAAGAAGAATATAGTGGCTAATGAACATTCCATAGAATAAAAATATCCGCTAATGTAGAGCAGTGCTACTCAAAATTGTGCCCCATAGACCAGTGCCAGTCCACAAGTCTCTCCAGTCCCTAGAGAATTTCCAGGGAAAGAAAGAAACAATTTATAGTCAATGGGCACAAACATGGAACCAATCTATGGCACTTGAGGGGGGTGGGGTGGGATCACCACTCAAACATTAAGCAGCATTGATATAGAGGGCAGTCAGTGTTGATAAGTAGCTACTAACAATGAATGGAAGCAGAAACATTCCAAAATGTGGAGGAAGTGGCTTGAGGACACACTTTGTGAACTGGGGCATTTATTTCCAGACAATCTACTCTAGCTACTTCCATCACTGGTTACTTCCACCTTTGTGCAAGTGCATGTCTGTCTTCATCTAGATAGGAAAAAATGGGAGGAGACTGCAGTGAAGATTCAAGTTCTTTTGACATGGCCACAAACTGACTCTATACACAGGAAAGATATACATACAAACTGACTCCAGAAAGGGATTATGAATGAATGTCAGCTATCAGGTCAACAAATTTAAAACACCTTGGCCAATATAGGATCAAATTCCCAAGGAGTGACCCATCTGGGTTGTTGCAGAAAAAGACATCTAGGGACAGCTTAAAGACTAAAAAAGCCAGCATATGCTTTAACAGGCCACAGCTTACTTTGTCAGATGCCTGAAGTGTTATTTTCAGTTCGCAGACATATGTATCTGTATATATACACACATTTTATACATGGGCCCAGACAGAAGGAGAAGGAAGTGTTATAAAGAGAGCCTAGAAGGCCCAACAGACAGAAGGAGAAGGAAGTGTTATAAAGAGAGCCTAGAAGGCCCAACAGTGTATAAGAGGTGGATACCAGACTTTTGGAGAGCATAAATGAAAATGAGATCCAGTCTCAGTTGAAGCTAAAACCATATGCAAGCCACATCTACAGCAGATAATAGCTAATTGTCAAAGCAAGACAAACAATATACATTAACACCTGAGGAGAAACAATCATGTTCTCTCTCATGAGTTGGCCTTTCTCAGACAATGCTGAGCACAAATCTGAAATTGTCAAAACCACAAATGAATTCCACCTTAGCAGCTTCATGGTTAACTGTCCCTTTGAACCTTTTCACTGAAGTATAGCAACAGTTAAGCCTGTTACATGATATTCAGAAAAACTGAAATCCTTCTTCTAAATAGATAGTTTTTCATAAATAAGCTACAGGGTTATTCTTTTTTTATGAATCAGTACAAAAAGTAGCCGTAACACTGTTATTTTTTTTTAAAGGTTATGGAAAACAATTTGGTGTTTTATGTGTTCCTCCTTTTTTAAACTAATTGTCTGAAAAGCAACAAGAAAATTGTGGTAGCATAGCAACTGTGATGTTAGTAAGTGTTACAGTGGTATCATTAGCTGTGATACTACTGTTTGTGTCTATGTTTTTGTACATGTTAACAATACATTTGCTCACAATTTCCAATTACAAAAATTTAAACAGGGAATTAATAGCGTTTATTCAACATAAGGGGGTTACTACACAAGAGCTGATTCTTCATCTTCCTAAAATAATTACAATAAGAAACATGAAAGCTGTACTTAATGAAAGTGTTTGTGTATCTCTGAAGAAGGATCACTGAGGAGTTCAATGAGGAGAAAATTGCTCCAGTAGGAGGTGGAAGAAATTGTTCCATTCCACTCTTTTCATGGGTTCAGCCTCAGCATTAGCAAGAAAAGAGGAACAGTACATGTGGCCTTCCAGACAGTTGAACAACAACTCCCATCAGTCCCAGCCAGCAAAGCCAAAGGTTGGGCTGAAAGGAGTTGAAACCTGACATCTGGAGGGATGCATACTTTCTGTCCCTAAGGTAAAACTCAGCTTAATGTTTATTTTCTTAAAGAACTTTTCCAATTTAAAATTTGAAAGGATAGTATTTTTGAACAGGTCTTCTCTATGTCCTGTATTACATTCAGCCCTCTGTATCCACGGATTCTGTAACCATGGATTCAACCAACCAGGGTTTGAAAATATTAAAAAAAAATCCCCAAAGCAAACCTTGATTTTGCCATTTAATATAAGGGACACCATTTTACTATACCATTGCATATAAGGGGACTTGAGCATCCCTGGATTTTGGTATCCATGGGGGTATGTGTCCTAGAACCAAACCCCAGCAGATACCAAGGGCCTACTGTGTAGTGTACTGTATGACTAAATAAATAAATACAATTGGAAAAATAGCTAGAAAAACAAATTTAGCCTGCACCATTTAATCTATTAAACCACCATTGTTTCAGTCCTTTTGTTTTCCCTCATCATTTTCCAAGAGATTCAGGTTGACCCCCATGTCCATGGGGATACATTCCAGGACCCTGCCCCCCATGGATACCTGAAAGAGCGGACCATAGGAAGCCTTAGTATTTTCAATGAGACAAACACCAGAAGTTGACTATGGAATCACACTGGGGGACCTAGAAATGCCTAGAGAAAACGTATTTTTTCAAATGTGGATAAGTGAATACAGAATCCACTGATACAGGGGTCAACCTGTACTGAAAAAATCCCTTAGATATGCAAATCAGATGGGACTAGCAGTGGAAGGGGCTTCAGGTTGTCACACAAAGCCTGCAGAAGTCACATTAAATCTCTCTGACAAGCCCACAGTCACTGTTAAAACAGGTTGAGACATGCATGTGAATGCAACTGTGTAAAGTTTATGTGTAAACTGTTGAATAGTTAATTAATTTTTAGCTTCCCAGGAAATATGATCTATCAGAAACCCTAACCCATGTATGCATGCTATTGTTACCTGCCCTGATACCCCCTCCCTTCCAATAATTCATCAATTGGCTATATTTCATAAATTGGCTTATTTATTGGCTTTCCATGTAGTTGGCAGTAGATCAGGGCGTCCCAAATACAAGGACTCAATGTGTGTTCAGAAAACCTGTGAATTCCTAAAAGACATGCCTGGGTAGTTTATGCGGACCCCACTTTGGACTGGTGGCTAGGATGGAAATGGGCTAATTCTCCTGGATGTAAAATGAAGTGAATCATTCACTAATTCAATCAAAGTGGCCGGACACTCTTTGCCTTGCAAAACTGGTTTTCTCCCACACATTTCCTCAAAACAATAGGTTATCTGACCTTCAGTTTTAATGTCTCAGCCATAGCAATTGTAATACAAAAGGAGCTTCCATTGTCTAACTATGGGAAACTTCAGCAAACATTGTATTCCACTCATAACACCCCTTCAGGGGGAATATAGAGCATAAATATCACCCCAAAACATTGCCAAAGTATTCACAGTTTCGCCACCTCGTTACTCTACTGCTTTGCTCTGCGACCCTCAGAACTGCATTCTCAGTACCTCCTGCTACACAAATTCTCTGCTTGTTGGGTAGGTATAGTGTAGCCCATCACCCCAAACTCTATTCCTCTATCCCAATACTCCCTACTCTGTTCGCTAGCTTTGTGTGACTGCTTGAAGCCTGAGTGTATGTGTGTGTGTGTTCCCAAGATTATTTTTCATTAAAAAAACATTTTTATTTTATTTCCTGGCTATGAGTCTCATCAGTTAGTACCAGTATAAACAGATCAAAAAATCCTAGTTACCCGACCTCTCTCTGCCATGTTGAGCTAATTAAAATTCCCCATATTAATATCTGGATACGAATGGGACCCTACACAATTGAGGTAACACTATACATACCTAATTTTAATCAGATCAGAGACACTGCTGCAAAGGCTGGCAAACACCACTTCATGCACTTTGTTCCACTATTCTTTCCCACTTAACATACATTCTGAGGACATTGCACCAGGAGAACTCTACAGAGAAAATGAAAGCAGTGCAATGAAGTATGTGTGTATGTGCCTTTCTGAGTAATTTGCATTGCACACACAGCTTGAAAAAGCTACATGGAATCTGCCATGCACGGTTTGTGCAAAACTCTAGATAGGGTAGTGTTCCTCCCTACCAACTGCAGTTTTTTCAGGCTCTGACAGCATGTGCTGAATTTATTCTTGTCCCATCAAAACTACATGATCACTACACTATTTCTAATAGTGTCCATGTGTGTGCAGGTTATGTTTATGCCTTCAAGTCACCTATCAACTAAGAGCAACCGCATGAATATCATAGGGTTTTCTTAGGCAAGGAATACTTAGAGGTTGCTTGCCATTTCCTTTCTCTGAAATATATCGTACTTCACCTGGTATTCCTTGGTGGTCCCACAGCCATATACTAACCAGGCCTGACCCTGCGTAGCTTCCAAGATCAAATAAGATCTGGTACCATAAGAGTATTTAGGCACTTAGCATGCTTTTTGAAATTTATAATTTGCCATCGTAGCTGTGTTTTCATGTGGCTTATCCTGAGTTCTTAGGAGGAAAATGTATATAAATAAATACAGTAGGGATAACAGCAGTGGTAAAAGCAGTAGCAATTTTGTTGGGCTAAGCAGATATCTTTGACAAGAGACTGCTTGGGAACTTTTTGGATGCTGTCCTGCTGTAGTGACTGCTCTGATTTTGGGGCACTTGCAGATAAAAATCGAGTACAGAGGTATTGAAAAAGGTTGCATGAACTGAAAAGTGGGGACAAAAATTGCATGTAAATAATATTTGCATGCAGTTTTTATATATAAGGCTGCTATTCTCTCATGTACACTTTCTGTTCAGTTCTCCTGCCTCTGAATTTTTGGCTCATTTGTTTAACAGGCCCCTTGGGCAAACAGTGATGAACAATTATTTGTACCTGGTTTATATTGCTTAATTATACAGTACAGTCAAATTAAATTCATGCCGTGTGCAGTAAATAATAGAATGTTTGGACAGAAGAAAAATAAACCACAGTTGAGCAACACAATGCAGTTCAGAAACAGGTCAGGAGCATCCCTGGACCTGAGACCTAGGAATGGTCCCTAGTGATGCCTGAGAGGAGGAGGCAGAGAGAAATGAGTCAGGTGGGGCCTCCAGAGAGTCTATGGCAGCCATTCCAAGGCAGGGCCAGTAATATACACTAATAGGTATGTGTGTGCATACACCCACATATTTTTCATTCAAGGCACTGCTCTTGTCCTGAGATTCCTTCCCCTCCCCCTAGTTCAGAAATACTGTTAACTTGCAAACATTTAACCATATAATGGCCTATAAATGGGCAGTGTTAAATTTTATTATCAGAAATGTTGAATATACTGTGAAGTATTACTTTTGCCTCTTTGAGGTACATTGCCTTCCCTCCAAAGATGATCAATTAATCAGCTGACCAGTGAACCATTACAGAGCTGTATCTAATACAGAAGCATCTCATCGTGTGACCACTTGTCATAGAACGTTATCAGTGTGGAGACACAAGTAATAAATGATGAAGCTTTGGGTGCTCATTAGATGACTCATCAGGTTTAATGGAAACAGATTAACAGCCTCTCCCCTTTTAATAACCTTCTTACCATTCTCATCTATTGTTATACCGAAGGCTATTAATGGAACATTTCATTTCACAAATGTGAGTCCAGTAAGATGCAGAATGCAATTCATACCTAATATTTTTAATATTAAAATTACGAAACTTTGGAATTTGTAGTCCAGTTGATTTTTTCCTCTTGAAAAAGCAATGCCTTTATACGCTTTTGAGTCTATAAGGCACTTTTATCTATTTTTTCTTACTATAGAGATATCCTAATGGTTAAGTCGGAGAAGTACAAACCAAGACAGTACTGCTTCAAACTCCCCCTGATTGTACATGCACCAGGCATCTCTATGCAAGTCACTATTCTCTCAGCTCTACCTGCAGTATAGGGATAATACTGTCCTACTTTTTACAGCTGTGGCAAAGATTATTGAGATCATATATACACAATGTCTTGAGAACACATGAAATGTACTACGTAAGCAGAATATACTAGCTCATTTAATTTTTGCTCTGGGGACAGGTATGAAGATTTTAGTGACACCTCTTCTTTGGAGAATAATACGATGTTTTTAGCTTAATAACCATTACATCACTCCTTTCTCTGCACAGCAAAGATGGATATAGCCCATCCCATCTTCTTCCAAAACTTATTATGCTATTTTATTCTTTTCCAGTGCTCAGGTTAATAAAAAATTGTTAATTTTTAAAACAAATGACAGAAAACTAAAGTATAAAATCAGTTTTTAGAGATGAGATGTTATTTAATTCCTTTCTAAAACCTTTGTTACCTATTACCTTTCTAAAACAAAATTGATTAAAATCACTAACTTCATTGGCACTAGCAGTTAAAATTTATGACTGTTAATATTAATTGGTCTGCTTTTTATTTTAACAAATTTATATTATTTGTTATAACTTTATTCTATCAAGGAGTTGTCAATAGTACTTGATTTAAAATTCATGCATGTTATTTTGTCTTCAAGACATCTGTCAGCCATATTTAATTGATACTGAAACAGACACCTCTAAATAGCCTTTAAATTGCTTTTAATAAGTGTATACTTGGCAAGATGACAGGTTTTTTTGGAGAAGTTTGAAGAATTACAGCTATGAGCATTGTAAGGGATGCACTGGGACCATTCATTGGAATTCATGAATGAATACTGAGAGAGCCTGGCTTTGAAATTTTGAGACAGCAGCATTTCAGTAAGACTTCTGTTAACAGAGACATCATAATTCTTTATTTGTCCATATATCACCCATTATAGCAATTTTCTTCAGATTTTGTTTAGCTTTATTTATGCAATGAGGTTGCCAGTTTCATTAGAAGCGACATCATAATCCAGGCATATAAATTAAGAATTTATATAATTTGAATAAGCCTCCAACTAAGAGGATCATTTGATCAAAACCATCTGTGAGGACAGCATGGGAAATGGGAGGGGGGCATTTCTGTGTTGTAGCCGTTAACTCATTCAAGCATTCTCCAAATGTTGCAAGACCTTTCCCTTAAGATGTGTTTGAGGCTTATGGCTGAAATGTTTTAAATAAGTTGAACAAGCTGCTACTTATCTTGAGACTTCAAGGAAAGACTAACCTATAAATTTAAATAAACAAGCCCCCACAACCCCAAACATTATGGCCTGAATTCTACTGGTACAGTGGACTGGTGAGTCACAACACAGGAAAATATCACTAATTCAATGGGTCTACTCTAAGTAAAACAAACAACAAGAGTCAAGTCATTCATTGAGAATACCAAAATGCCACTGCAACAACAACAACAAAAAATCTGAGATCATTGGGACACTTTTGACTGAGAGGGAGGGGGAGGTACACTAATGTAAAAACGTATTATTCAAACATATCTGAACTATTTCATTATCACAGAAAAAGAATGGAGGAACATACCAGATGTGCAGCGTTCGTCCGTGTAATGTTTAGGGCTCACTAATCCATTTCACACTGAAGACGTGAGGAGCTATTACCCCTCTATTGTCAGTAGTTGCATACTACATATCAATGTTCACTTGAGACTGCTCTTAAAAGGTGCCTCTTTGGAAAATAAGCATCATTTCAACATTATTGTATTTAACTCCACAGATTTTACAGTATCATAATTCTGTTCTTGCTTTATGCTTCTCATTTGAAATGCAACCACGCTGTTCCATTACATGAGTAAACGACTGTAAAACTATCAATACACAGTCAAAGAACTTAGCCATAAGTAAAGCTTCTGCACATGTAAAGCTGCACTCTCTCAGCCGTAAAAGAAGGCACTAGCAAACCTTGTGAATAAATCTAGTCCAAAAAAAAAAAAAAAAAAAAAAGCCCTATGAGAGGATTGCCGTGAGTTGGAATAGGAAGTACGTAACAATGATTGATGAATCCACACAACAGATTCCAACTATCCAGGGGCGAAATATGTAGACATTAAGATACAAATCTAGTATAATGAATGCAAGCCCACACCATAGTATGTCTGAAGCCTTAACGCCATTTGGTATTGTACCTAAAGAAGTGGGTTTATATCCACAAAAGCTCACATGAAAATAAAAACTAGTTACAGTTGTCCCTTCATATTCGCTGGGGTTTGGTTCCAGTACCCCCCATGGATATCAAAATTTGTGAATACTCAAGCCCCATTATATGCAATGGCATAGCAAGATAGTGTCCCTAACATAAGATGGCAAAATCAAGGTTTGCTTTTTGGATTATTATTTTTTTAAGAATATTTTCAAGCCGTGAATACTTAAATCTGTGGATACGGAGGGACAACTGTAGTCATAAAGGTGATGCAACATTTCTTTTTTCCCTCCCCCTTCCTTCCTTATTTTTATGCTGCAAGAAACTAACACAATTACTTCTTTGAAAACACCAAAACAATGTTTAGAAAGACCGTAGTATACACATGCACAAGTTTTTCCTATCCATTTGATCACTTCTAATGTACATTATTTCAATCAATTTATTTGTCTCTTACAAACACAAAAACATCTGCACAACAGAATATTTTTCCATTACAGCTTCTTTTTAAACATCTATCTATATATTGTTCATAGGTATGTTGCCATTTCCAGTGTGCTGACTGGCCGCTTAGGAAACTGACCAACCAAAAAGCTCTGTTGGACAGCCAATCAGCACACCGGGGGCGGGAACATGTGGAAGTTTCAGTACTTTCTAAATATGGTGGCAGAGGGTGTGTGAGTAGCATGGGGGGATCTGGTGTGTGTAGTGTGTGCCTGAGTGCGGGGGGGGGGGGCAAGCCTGGCAGGGAAGGGGCAGGAAGAGCCAAGTTTGAAGGTGTATGTTAAACTGGGTATAGTTAGTGCAATATTGATACTACAACCTTACTGTAAATTTTAGAATGGTTGTCTGATACGCTTTTATGTAACAGACACAGAACCCACCAAAATCACTTTTTCTCTTGATGACACAATTTCATTAGTGATCAGCAGAAAAAGATGAATCCCAAATATGAATCTACAAAGTATGAACCACTACAAAAGGTAGCCATAAAGAGTTTACACATTATGTATAGCAACACTAATATTTCTGGGGAAAACTGAGAAATTATGCCAGTTATTTATCTATATAGATGTTTCTATTATATAAAGTCTAAAAGCCACCCCTTAAACAAAATGTAGAGTCCTGCACAGTAATATATTAACAGTGCTGATTCTGCTCTGTAGCATGATCAACAAGAATCACTATGCTTAAGCACTTTTCTCTTGTCAAGGCAATTTATGGTAAGCCCTTCTCAGCTCTAGCATAATGCTGTTTGGTAGTATATCTTGTAACATACAGACAGGACAGATAACTTTTCTTAAATTGTTCTCAGCAGTAGTTGTACCCAATCTTTGGGAAATTAGCATTTAATCTGAAGGTATTAATTCCATGTACAACCAATTAATTTCATGGACCCCATAAAGTTAAGGAAATAAAGTTTTATATTGCTCTCAGCTGTTCAAAACATTATTATTTAATTCATACATTCTTAAAGCAGAAGGCAATTCTCCACATCTGAGCCACCCACACCCCCTGCCACAACTTAGAAAGCCACACACCTCTTCACCATGTTTTAAAACAGGAAATAACTTTTGCCTTTGTGGGGGGTAACCCGGCCTAAAAGAGAATACTAGCTTCCATATGGCAAGAACTACTCCCCTAGACTCTAGAACTTTTCCAGAAAAGAATGAAATAACATTTTTGGCAGTGTACAGGAACTTTCTGGGGAATTGTATGCAGGCCACCTCTACTTTAAGAGAAGTCTTCACCTCCCATACTGCAAATTGTAGGGTGGTTTCTGAGACTGATAAGAATATGGCTTGCCCTGGGTTACCAAATCAGTTCATGGCAGAGGCAAGATTAAAAGCAATGGAGTTCTTGCTTTGTAGCTCAGTGACTCAAGATACAACATTTGGATCTTTCATTCTATTGACCAATTTTGTTACAAAAAGTATTGCAGTCTGGAAGCAAATTATGATTGTAGCATACACTTAGAACTTTGCTTCACTAACAATGCATAAGAAAAAAATATTCACTTCTATATTCATCTGTTTTTTCATCTAGGTGTCCCTCAAAAGAACAGTGCTAATTTGCAGAGGTTACAAATGCTTTGTGCCCAAGACTGTAATATTTCTACACTCCTCAAGATCATCATAACATAGATATGGTAAGAAACCGAAGTAATTAATATCTTCTTGATACTTTCAGTATTCCTAACAGTGATTGTATATATAGTACTATATGCAGAGAGTGGGACCAAGCAGGGAAAAGGGCAAGTTCAATGGAGAAAGCAAGCAAGAGCATTTCCTGTGCTGTGTCTTGAAAGAGAAGGGGGAATACAGAACGAGCTATGGAGAATAGAGATGGGGGAACAGAAACAATTGTTATATTATTTGCAACTTTTAGCACTGCTCAAAGTGGTGAGGGAAGCAGCAAGATAGAAAAGGGGAAAACAGAGTAATCCAGAAGAGAAGAGAAATGGAAACTTGCAGAGAAGACAGGGAGGAAGTAGGAAAACACAAATCAAGGTACCCAAGGTAAATAGAGAAGGTAAAGGGGGGTGGGGAGAAACAGGAAACAGGTGTTATGTTGCAGCTTGCTGAACAATGCCAGCAACAAGTCACCTTTGCTGCTACAAGTGCTGTGCAGGCTCCATATGTTTATGTTTTGCTGGGGAAGGGGTCTCTAGGGGTCACACAAAAGGGTCTGGTGGACTGCACTTTGTCCATCCATCCTGGTATACAGGGATCCACCACTGTTCTAACTTAGATGATATAATGTTAGAAGAAGTACCATTTAGAAAACTTCTCCAAAAATCTGTTAGAATTAGTATGTAGTAGCAAAAAGAACAAAATATTATTTTAGCACCTTAGAAACTAAGTCAATTGTTATGGGATATACTTTTGTGACATAAACGTTTTCATTTGATGGAATGCACTCTTGTTCATGAAAGCCTTCTTATAATAGCCTGTCAGTCTTTAAAGGAGCCATAGGAATCTCATTTACAGGAAAATATATTCAATACACACTTACTTTGACAACTTATTGCATGTTCTGTTCCTGGCCATCCACCACTCAATGAATTTAAAAAAATGAATATTAGTGACTTCAAAAGGCTTTTGATCAAAGGCTTTTATTTTAAATACAGAAGAAAGGTACAGTTCACACTGTAAGGCTGATTCTTTGCAAGTCACCACATTTTTTTCCTTTCACTTGCTAGGTGTAGAAGGCGGGATCCATTCTTGTATCTTCTTACGAGTGGTAGAATATGGTACATACTGTCCAGGAGTACCACTTAGATTGAACTTGTGATTTTCCCAAATGAATTTCCGACTCACTGGTGGATGTGTCGTTGGTGGGTCTTCTGTCATACAATGAAGCCAACGATGCCTTAAAAATAAAAACAAAGTAATAAAGATGTCCTAATAACCACTGAAGTAGACACAGGTTCAGAAGCAAGTCATGTTTGATGGGCAAAAGCTACACTATACCAATAATGTAAAATCGCTACATTCTAAGTGACTTAATGGCTAGTCAGGTAGACTCTTTTTAAACCACATGTTTTTGGTTCACAGTATCACATGCAAAATGTAGGCCATACTGCCTTCAACTGCTCTCTACAACAGGACAATGGAGTCATGACATGTTTACAGCATCTGCCCATCTGATGTAGCCATGTGTAATGAGCAAGGGACATATGAAGAGGGCCTCTGTGAATAGTTCCTTATATAACACTACTTACAAGAATTGTTCTGACTAGTTTCCAATAGCCATCTAAACAACAGTGTGGAGAACTAAATCCATTTGAAACTTAATCAGAAAGTTACCTAAAATGCTCCAAGATCAGATATGACATCTGGCTTTTTTCCCCCCATTACATGTAAATACATTACATGCCAATATACACATAATCTTTCTTAGTGTTGGGGATGTAGCATAAGACAACATCAGTGCAAGTTAGTAATGGATCCTCTATTTTCCTAGAGGCCACAGGATGAAATAAGGACAAGACTAGATTCTCTGTTATTAAATAACTATTTTCATTATAACTTAACCTATTTGCAACAATTACAACAAAACTGTAATAATGCATTGGAATTATTTTGGGTTTCATATCCATCTTCTTATTAAAATTAGATTAAGATCAATGGTTCCTAGGGCTGCAAAATTATTTGACAAATCGAAAAAGGTAATTCCCTGTAATATCTGAGTCATATTAATTAGGGTGGATACAACAGAGGGACTCAAGCTCTCAAACCAAGGATAGCTACATCTATTTCCCAATACTCTTAATGAGGCTAACTGCAATGATATCAGGTCTTTATGTACTGAATGCCCATTGCCACTGTCTGCCCATGCAAATCAAAGACAATGCATATAAGCAGTTCACGCTTGTACCCATTTACAGAAGGAGAGGGCAACCCTCAATACCTCATAGGACCTTGTGCTCCTCAATCAACCCTGCACTCTAAGAAGGGGGGAAGCTTAAATATACAGTTGTCCCAAAACAGCCAATAATACCCCAAACTCTCAGGGAGGGATTCTACTGTAGATTTCACCATGTTTGGAGGTAGTTAGGTCTGCTTCACTTTTTTAGATCTCTAGAGTGTGTGTGAGCTATAAGAAGAGCTATAAAAGCACTTCTTCAAAATAGGAAGTTACCACAGCAGGAGGTCTGATCAGTTTTTGATTTGAAGGAAGGTCTCTAAAATGGTGAGAGGGGGACAAAATGTGAAAAAATCACCAAAAGAGGCCCCTAAAAGGCTGGGGTGCTAGTGGCCATTTGAGAGCAAATGAAATTCCATCCCCTGCAAAAAAAAATGGGGGTGGGGGAATGAGGATCTTTGGGGATGCATATAGTTCGCAGGCCATGCTTCCCAATTCCTATACAGCTTAGAAATCTGAATTTTGAGCTTGATAATTATTGTGGTGTTATCCACAGAATATTTTTACAAGTCACTCTGCAGCTGTCAGTGAGAATGTTCCAGAGAAAGTGATTTGAAGACCAAAACATTCTGACACAATTCAAAGAACGTGACTGCACCTAGCAGGGTTTTGCATCTGTGATTTTTGAACAGCGCTCTCTCTACCAAACAGTGTTCACTATCCACAATTGCTAGCACCAGCCACTCTACATCTGCAAAAAAGTTATCGTGCTCCTGGAATGCCCACTTAACTGTATTGTCAAGCCACTTCCTCCCACCTTAGCCCCAAGGAAGCAAAAGACTCAGGCCATGCCAAAGCACTATATTGTGCAAGACAGGTGATCAGCCAGCCATCTTTTTAGCACTAGCAAACCACTCTGACACATCTCAATTGGTACACTTATGTAGAATGAGAGAAGAAAAAGCCTATTACATTCATACATAGTTATATCTTTTTGGTTACATTTTACATTTCAGTACTACACTGACCTAGGTATTTATGGAGCTTATGTTTTAGAGAATCTTAATTGTTATCAGTTAAGACAAGAGAAGCTCATTAAAAATGATACAGGATTCTGATAGAAAATAAGTTATGAGAATAAACTTAAACGCAGAAGATGTTTGCCACTGGAAGCCAACGAAGCACCACTATACATATAAAGACAGAAGCTAAGGTGGAGTTAGGAAAACTCCCATATAAATATATATAACAGCTGTGCTGTACCAGACCAAAGGCCAATCCACTTCAGCACTTAGTTCTCACAGTTACCAACCAGATGCTTACAGGAAGCTCGAGAGCAGGGCATGAGTTTTTAGGACCCTCCCACTAATTGTGCCAGCAACCTGTACACAGAGGCATGCTGCCTGTGATTCTGGAGGTACTACATTGCTATCATGATTAGTAGCCACTAATAGCTTATCCTCCAAGAACTGATTTAATCCACTATTCATTCACATTGGTAGCCATTACTACATTCTGTGGCAGTTTAAAACAACAACTGCATTTTATGAGACAGCAATGCTGTGGAAAGAGTGGGGAGAGAGATCACAGCATCCTGTGAAGTGGCCAGTCTCAATTTAGTGGGGCTGTATGTTTCAACAGCCAAATTATGGTACCAAGTGCTAAATTTTGATTTTTACATTAATGGGGCACAGTTGAATGGCTCTGCATTTATACAAAAATGAATAAAACTGGCAGTATTCCTATACAGACTCTCATCTTGATGTTCTTGGAGTCTTGTCAATTATTTTTCTTCTTTTAAAAATTTCAATACTTTTCATTGTCATACTCACAGAATCATTACACAAGCCTATGAGCAAGCAAAGTTCAAGTATAGTATGTATACAAATAGCTGCTGCAAGACAAGGAGTGGCTAAGCTTTCGGGAGTGGGGGCGGAATCTCTATCTGTACCCCTTTCATCTTGTTTCCTGATCAGCCCATAGGATAACCAGAAGCGCCTTTGAGATGGTGGCTGTGGGACTGAAAGTGCAGAAATAGTCAGGGGGGGGGGATATTGTACCTGAGATCTAGTGCAACTAGGCTGATTCCTCATGGTCTCCTGCCTCTGGAGAGCATGCAAGCCATCCGCTTCCACCTCTGGAACACAAGAGCAGACTTCTGCTTGTTCATTCCAAAGACAGAAGCAGGCAGCTGGTGGGCTCCTTGAGGTGGGGGAACCCAAAGAATGTGCAACTGGTGGCCAGGCTTTGCCACTGCCTCTGCTGCTGCCCTGGGCAAGCTTTATTTATTTATTTAACTATTTCAGCATTTTCAGTCTGCAGTTGGTTAAATCTGCAGATCCGGAGCCTGCACATACAGCGGGCCTACTGTAGTTTTAATCTGTATTGTTTTAAAATATGCTGTTAGCCTCCTTGAGTCCTATTATTGGGAGAAAGGAGGAAAATAAATGAATAAAATAAATACTTTAAAATAACTTTGATGATAATGATTGTACATAAACAGCCTTTCAAAGTTATTAAAGTTATTAAACATCCACCAGATTCTTTATTTTTATTTATTTATTTATTTATTTATTTATACCCCACTTTTCAGCCACAAGGCTATCAGAGTGGATTACAAATTGTTTTTTAAGCAATATCAATTTACACATCTACACTGGATTAAGCAGTTTCCAATGTGTGTTAGCTAATTGCCCCCACAAGCCGGGTATTCATTTTACTGACCTACAAAAGGATGGGACCTACAAAAGATTCTTGCTTTAAAACACAGAGCTTCTATGAAGTGGCCCACAGATGAAGGCCATGAGAAGAACAAGTAGACAATTAATGTGACAGAGATACTCTCGTTTTACTTCTAAGGCTGAAACTCAAAACACAGGTTTGCCACTGGAAGGCAACCAGGCACCCCATGCATACAACACATAACAATGTATTTCCCCACCAGTAACAATAGCTATTAGTTCTCTCTCCTCTCAATTGCAATATAGAATTATAGGCAACCTGCAATTTGCATTGTCCTAATTTATGATATTTCAAATTTACAACAGATATATATATATAAATGAAAGTACCACTCATAATGCACAGCTCTGTACAGTTGACTGAGGCTGGAAAGTAAGGAAGGTGAGGTGAGAGAGCAAGGCTGTTTGAAATTTTGGCATCAAGTTTTGAGCAGTAAGAAATATGACTGGACTCATTTTCTTTTACCTGCCCTGGTTGGGGGAGCAGGGATGGGAGAAAGCAACTGCAATCTTGGCATTACTAGAGGGAAGCTGTTTCCTCTGCCTGCTTAGGAGGTGTGTGAGAGGGAAGAAGAAACTGGAATCCTGTCAGTGTTTTGAAGAAGGGGTTTTCTTTGCCTGCTTAAAATGGGACATACAAGGGGGAAGAAAGAAACTGGAATCTTTTGAGTTTTGGTGTAGCTGGAAGGGTTTTCTTCTGCTTGCTTAAGTGGTGGTGGGGGGGGGGAGAGGGGAAAAAAACTGGAGTCTTATCTTGAAGGGAGGAGTTTCTCTAGCCTGATGTAAGCTCTGGCATTTTATGCTTTACATCTCTTTAAAACTAATACTGGATTACGTAAATTTTGTGGTTTCTTCACCTCTGTCTGAACTCATCTCCTGAACTCGAATGATTCCCTATAGAACTGGCTCCCCCCATTTATATCAGTTCCAATTTACACTGTGAGTCCAGGAATACAACCGTAATGTAAATAAAGACCTGACTATAAAGAAAAAAAGGAGACAACATGACCTTTGTTGTATTTGGCCAGCTTTCACTCCTTCTGCTGGCCAAATACAACAGTATACTTTGGGTTCCTAAGCAGCTTTTCATTCGGGCACTGTATTACGTGCTTTCAGATTCTATCTTCATACATGCACAAGGCAGCATTTTTTCTGCATTCCATATTATTGATTGCTGCTCTGGGGAGGGGCAAGAACAGCTGTGGGAAACACATGATGTAACATCATGTACTTCATTAACTAACAGAAGCAGAAAAGAAGGGAGAAACTAGACACAGATCTTCAGTATTTGGCAGAAAATGTGGAGTTGCCATAATACTTAGTCTTAACATATCACTTCCTCCTTTCACATATAACTGCAGTGCCTGACTTGTGCTCTGTTCTGCAAATGCTGAACAACACTTCCTGGCAGAAGATTAGAGGATGATGGACTACTAAGAGGCTTAAATTTTCATTTACTTGCTTTTGCGTGTCAGCCTCAAACAAATTGATTCATTCTAAGGTTAATTGTTTCACAAGGTTAATAAAACATCTGAACACAGAAATACATGAAATAAAGCAATTTACCATTCAGGAGGCACCATACTTCCATCCACTTCCCAGAATGTGTTCTTACCATTCATTTCCTCAGTGTATATAACCCACCTATGACGACCTTAAAATATTAAAACAAAAAACAAACACAAAGAAACGAACTGAAATTAATTAGACTGAATAAGATGGCCCCTGGGGTCCCTACCAACTCTATGATTCTATTACTCTATGAGCACATTTTATAAATTACTAACAGGTTCTCTTCACTCTCTCAAATTCAAATGCTGTGAAGTTGTGCTCAGATTAAATTTGCATTATTTATTCTGCTTTCAAGAGCCTGGTTTTCAACAAATGTTCTGTTTGTTTGAACTGAATTGGCACAAGGCAAGGGAGTCAAGCCAGTGAAAGTTATTAGTAAAATACACAAAATGACTTCATTGTTCTTGTTAAATGTTGTTGACTTTGACTAATGGATACTCTATGAATGAGAGACCTCCAAGTCACTATATTACCAACAGGCCTGCTCAGGTCTTGCAGATTCAGGGCCATGGCTTCCTTGATTGAATCCATCCATCTGAAATGCGGTTTTGCCCCTTCCCTACTGCCTTCTACCTTACCATCACTTTTTCTAGTAAGTTTTATCTTCTCATGATTTGTCCAAAGTATGATAGTCATAGTTTAGTCATTCTGACTTTTAGAGAGAGTTCAGGCTTGATTTGTTCTAAGACCTATTCACTTGTCTATTTAGCGGTCCATGGTATCTGTAGAACTCTTCTCCAGAACCACCTTTCAAATGAGAGGATTCTGTTCCTATTAACTTCACATATACAGGTCGCCCCTCGTATCCATAGGGAATACATTCCTGTATTTACTGCAGGTACCTGAAAACTGTTTATAATAGCGAACCACCATGAATACCATAGAATTGCACTGGAGGACCTAGAAAATGCCTAGAGAGAATGCCTCTGTAGGCATATGGCACAACTCTATGGTCAACTTCCAGCAGAAGCTGACCACAGAGTAATGCTAGAGGACCTCCTGATGCTTAGACAGACCACCTCTAGTGCAGCTCTATGGTCCTCCAGATGCCTAGAGAGACCTCTCCCTCCCGACATCAGGTAAATTAAACCATGGGTGCCAATCCTGCGTAAGGGGGGTGACCTGTACTACTTGTCTGATAAAGAGGAATGTAGGATGAAAAATGTACATTTTTACTTGTGAAGTGCTTGTTTTGGTGTGTGGACCGGAGCAGCACTGAGTATCTGATGTGCTTCTAATATACTTCTAGCCTAGGAACTTTCACTTCCAACACCCTGAAAGAAAATTTGGGATGTCATATTCTGTACCAAACCAAACATGCCAGCTACCCCAAAACAGAATCTAGCCAGATGCTTGCCTAAGAAAACTCTGTGAAAATTATTGGATCATTTTAAGTTGCCAGGTGACTTGACGGCACATGCACTAATAGACACAACGGCCAAAATCCAACTGTTGGCTTCAACTAGAACAGGCCCACTGTATCAATGGAACTTATACAACTATTTCTCACTGATTCAATTGGGTTTATCCTAGCTAGAAGTAACAACTAGATTTAGGCCAAAATGTAAACACGCCTCTTAATATTATCCAATGACACAGCAGGGTGTAAACTATTCAGTTACTGCTTCTTTGTGAGTCAGTTTAAAATTACAGTACTACCATCCATAAGCAACAATGGATTGCCCCTAGTTCAAATATTGGGGTGGGGGGGACCAAACACATATTTTTGACATACATATGATAAAAGAAGGTGATCTATTACACTGTGGTCCCTTTGCTAAGAAATGAGTTTGTTATGAAAGTGATAGGAAAGGCAAGATGAATCAGGATTGTTAACAGCAAATCCAAATTTCAGAACAAGAAGTTAATGGCACATAAGATACACTAATACCCCAAAACAAGTTACTCTTTTTTCCCCACAACTTTGTGACAGAATAGAACAGTGGGACACCACTACATGCAAGAGTATGAATCAACATTCTTTGCAGACACAACAGTTTACAGGGATTTCTCATGATCACTTTGCCTCACATTAAACTTACAGTAATTTATTTATTTATTTATACCCGCTCTTCAGCCACAAAGGCTATCAGGGCAGCTTACAGATGGTCAATTTAACAGTTCCCTGCCCTCAGGCTTACAATCTTAATTGGGGTACAACTAACAGAAACACACAGAAAGAACCATTTGGCTTTATTATAGCTTTGTCCAAATTTCTCAAGCATGCATACTCACCAAAAAAGTGCCTTTTATCTTCATAGTATTTGTTCCCATACTTATCAACACCAACTAGTGTGCCAGTCTTTAGATCATTCACCCTGCAAGATTCGCAAAAAGAATAGTATTAAAATGTCACAGTACTTTCCGAACTACTGTAAGACATTATGCATGCAGATGCCTTTGAAAAGTCTTCAGAAATTTCAGCTGGTCCAAAATATTGCTGTCAGAATTCTCAAAAGGGCCAGTTACAGTGAACACAGTACAATTTCAACAATCCCATTGGCTACCAGTCTGTTTCTAGATGCAAACCAAAGCACTGGAATTATGATGTATAGAGATATATGACTTGGGTCCAGTCTATCTGAAGAATCTTATTATCCAATACAAGCCTGCTTGGCATTTGAGATCGTTGACAGGATCCCTCTAAACTCTGGAAATCCAGACTGAGGGGAGGCTGCTTTGACCCGCTCCCTGTTGTCCTTTCCCCAATAGGCAAATCCCTTTTTATTCAGGCAGGCAGGCTTTTTGCAACTAGCCAGTTATAGAAGAAGGGCCTTTTTTCAGGTGCATGCTGCGTTTTCTTTACTGATGTGTTCTTAGATGTCATAAATTTAACAACAATTTTAATATGTGGATACGTTGTGTGTTTTATGTTTTTGATTTAATCTTACTGTGAAATGCTTGAATCCTATTCTTGGAAGAAAGAATTAATTCAATAAATACAGTAAATAAATAGCCAACTTTTTAAGGAAAGGGCCTGTAGCTTAGCAGTGAAGCAAATCTTTTTCATGCAAAAGGTCCCTTAGTTCAATTCATGTAGTTAGAAAAATCTATCTGAAAACCAGAGAGCTATTGCCAGTTAGGAGTACACATCACTAAACTAGAGGGACCAAGAGCAGAATTGGACACAATATATTAATACAGTTGTCCCTTTACATTTGCGGCTTTGACTTTCGCGGTTTTATGTATTCGCGGAAATTCCTTCCCCCCCCACCCCGCTCTCCCCAACACAGACCCTAGCATTTAAGGAGGAAAATTTCCAGTACATATACACACACAGGGAAGATCCCAGCAAGCAAGCAACCCCCACACCAGCCTCTGAGGGTCTAAGGCGAAAGAAAATCACAGTCCCTTGCTGTGAGCATGGAAGTAAAGTCCCCCCCTTGCCCTCTCTGTGTCTTAACAAACTGAATTGCTTCTTTAAAACTCACATTTCACCCCGTCTCCTCATGGCCCAAAGAAAAGCACAGCTGCATGCTTGCCACCCCCTCTGTGTGTCTCAACAAACTGAATTGCTTCTTTAAAACTCACATTTTGAACCTTTCCTACACACATTCACACACAGGGAAAGTGCGGGTGGCGTCTCCCAGCAAGCAACTGACCCAGCCTCTGAGCATTTAAGGAGGAAAGCTTGTGTGCTCACAGTATGGGACTGTGCTTTTCTTTCGGCCAGCAGGAAGCTTTCCTCCTTAAATGCTCAGAGGCTGGGTTGCTGGGAGATGCCACCCGCGCCTTCCCTGTGTGTGAATGTGTGTAGGAAAAGTTCAAAATGTGAGTTTTAAAGAAGCTGAGTTTTAAATTCAGATTACAGTATTGAGACACAGAGAGGGGGAGGCAAGCATGCAGCTGTGCTTCTCTTTGGGCCATGAGGAGACATGGGGTGAAATGTGAGTTTTAAAGAAGCAATTCAGTTTGTTGAGACACAGAGAGGGGAGTGGCAAGGGGGGGACTTTGCTTGCATGCTCACAGCATGGGGCTGTGATTTTCTTTCCTCCTTAAATGTTCAGAGGCTGGGTCAAGTTTCCCTCTCTGTGTGTGTGTGTGTGTGTGTGTGTGTTTAGGAAGGGCTCCTCGTTAAACCCTCAGAGGCTACATTTATTCGTGGTTTTTTCACTTTCGCGGGGGTCTTCTTCCCATAACCCCTGCGAATGTGAAGGGACGACTGTATAGGCATACCTCAGTTAACAAAGCCTTTGACAAAGTCTTTTTATGCCCCCAGCCTCTTTTTCCTCCTTGTCCTTCATGTAGCTGGAATTTTCCAGTAGCATCAGCACTGGGGCGAGATGAGGGAGAGCTGCAGAAGCACATTTTTCTGGTGTGAGGTTGCAGCAGGGTGCCTACACTAAATAATGCAGCAAAGTTTGAGCTGGGAAAGAATAGGATTTCTGTCTAGCCAATCCTAGAGTAGCTGTGTGTGTCTGCCTGCAATAGGCAAAGTAAACAGCAGCTGCCTCCAAAATCCCTGAATGAGCATGAATGAACAGCAAAGCAAAGAGAAAGGGGAACCAGTAGATAAGCCTGCCCCACCAGCTACTGCTAGCATGTTAAAAAAACAAACAAAGCATAGAACTATGAGTTTGGCTACCAAAATGGAAATCATAAGAGAAATATAGGCTGGTGGAAAAAAAGTCATCCCTGGATACCTTTTGGAAGCACCTTTTCAGTGGTTGTAGAAGGTTCAACATGCTTTTGTTCACTTATGCAAGGCTTACCTGATCTGGCGGTTTCATTTCACATGGGCATACAGTATTGTTAGTTTTGAATAAAAGATTCACTAAACATGTTCAACTCTTCTTCCTTTTTTGTGGGGCAGGAACCTATTCCCTATGATTTCCATGTTATTTCTGTCTCTGATAACAAATTTTCTGCTGACAAGTAATGTCCAGGAACACATCTACTTCTTTAACGGAGGCATAACTCTATACTAAACCTAAATATTTCTCTGAAAACAGATGCAAACTATGTCTATATAACATGCTAACAAATAAATATTACTTCCTAATGTGTTTAATCCAAAGAATTTTCTAGTAGATTTAATTACAGTAGGAACCCCGTATCCGCAGAACCAATATCTGGTTTCAGTTATCCATGGGACACAAAACAGAACACATACCATAGTCTTCCTAGAAAATGCCTAGAGAGGCATCCTCTCTAGGCATTTTTAGGTCCTCCAAGGCATCTCAATGGTATTTTAAACCAGAAATTATGTTATATTATATTCAATAGCATTTGCTGTTATCTGCAGTTTCTGGTAGCCGCGGTAAGTCCAGGAACTGAACCCCCACGGATATGGGGGTCCTACTGTACCACCATATAGACTGACGAAGGTAACCTGAATTGTCATACACAACAAACAACTCCTAATGATTAGTAAAGTTTATCCATACAGCCCAGAGACCCATCAAATATCAACCGCCTTGGCATCCATGTACACAAAAATTAATAAAATTAACATACTCTGAAGATGCCAACGTCAGAAATAAACTCTTCCAGAACATGGCCTCACAGCCCAGAAAAAAAAAACTCTCAAGGAAAATTTATTAGCATAATAAACTTTTGGAACTCAGGCCAACTTTTTACCTTTTAAACTTCCCTTTCACCAGTCTTAATGATCACAGATAAGAACTTAGCAATTCTTATTAGAGAATAGATATCCTAATGTTACATTGTCAGCTGCTAATAACAACAAAGATCCACAAAGACTCAATAACCAGCTCCAACAACCAAGAAATCTTGATTTACTCTTTTTCTTTAAAGTATTTTTGTCTCAGCATTCAGCACAAAAGCTCTCAGGTCTGCTAACCATCTCAAATTTTCTCCTCCATCCCCTTTATTCTCACAATCCCCCCAAGGGACAGAGGTTACATTTGGCAATATTGACTAGCCCAGTGGTTCTTAACCTTCGGGCCATGGACCCCCAGGGGTCGTCCTCACAGGGGGTCCACAAAGGCTTGAAAGTTGCTTGGCCCATCTCCTCCCTGCAGTGGCATGGTCACATAACAGGAGCTAAGGCAAAGGCCAACTGGCTGGCTTGGCCTGCACATTGCCATTCAATCTACTCCAGCCACAAATTTGCAGGAAGAAGCAGGAGAAAAATTTTCACTCCCTCTCCAGTGCCTCTGAGGGAAGGTTTAATGGACAGTATAACTGTATTATTATTAGGTATTACATTACCAGGTGGTATTTTTTTATTATTATTGATGCTGTTATTGGAGGACGTGGCAACAAAAGGTATTTAAAGGGGGTCCCTGGCAAAGAAAAGTTTAAGAACCACCGGACTAGCCCAAAGTTACTTCGGAAAGTCCAGAGCTGAGGTGTCTCCTTAGTCATAGTCCGGTACTCTAACCACACCACAATACTGTCTCTCGCTCAGTCTTTACATGAGTCCATTAATAAACAAAGCAAAAATAGTTTTCTATCTACAGTTGTCTCTTCATATTCGCTGCGGTTTGGTTCCAAGACCCCCCATAGATACCAAAATCAGTGAATACTCAAGTCCCATTATATGCAATGGCACAGCAAAATGGTGTCCCCTATATAAGATGGCAAAATCAAGGTTTGCTTTTTGGATTACTGTATTATTTTTAAAAAAATATTTTCAAGCCATGAATACTTAAATCCATGGATACCAAATCTGTAGATATGGAGGAACAACTGTATTTGCAGGGCTCCTTCCTATGGAATCCTGGGATTTGCAGTTTTACAAGTCTTTAGCCTTCTCTACCTAGCTGGTGCCTCACCAAACTACAAATCCCAGGATTCTATAGGAGGGAGCCATGGCAAATAATCCAGTTTCAAAGTGGATTATTTGTGTCGTGTGATTCCCCGATGATTAGGTATCTCCATAGTTAACCTTGGTTATCCTTTTGAGACGATTTTGAAGGTACACAAGAACAAGCCTGAACATACAAGTTGTCCTTCATATTCGCTGAAGTTGGGTTCCAGGACCCCCGTGGATACCAAAATCCGTGAATACTCAAGTCCCATTATATGCATTGGCATCGCCAAATGGTGTCCCTGATATAAGATGGCAAAATCAATGTTAATTTAATTAGGTATTTTATACACCACCCTTCAGCCACAATGGCTATCAGAGGGGCTTACAAATTGTTTTAAGCAATAGCAATTTACACTACACATCTACATTGCATTAAGCAGTTTCCAATGTGTGTTAGGTTTGCTTTTTGGATTATTATTATTTTTTAAATAATATTTCCCAGCCGTGAATACCTAAATCCGTGGATTACGGGGGGACAACTGTACTTACTACAAAGGGGACAGAAAACTATCCCATAGTTCAGGTCAAAAGACGCCACTCCCTTCCCTCCGCTAGCCAGCCGACTCTGGGCTGACCCCACTTCGGGAGCCTTCCCGCTACTCGCCCCTCATACTGGGGCCAACTTTATTCCCTGAGACCAAGCCCGCAACGTCCTATCGCCAAGGTGACCCTCCGGCGCAAACACCTCCCGCCCTCCGCACCTTCTTTGCAGCCGCTACGACAAAGAAGCCAGGCGGCCCTTCCTTTACCTGAGCAGCTGCAACACAGCCCCGCGAATGCCGCCGTGGCCTCCGAGCTGCTGCAGCGCCCTCTTCGCTACCTGCACGTACTCCGCCATTTTGTCTGTGGCCGCCGCCGCCGCCGCCGCCGAAGGCCCGGCTGGGCCACTGGCTCGTCCACGGCGCAGCTGCGAGCGGCTCCTCAGTGGTCAGGGCAAGGCTCCGCCTACCTCCTTTTTTAACTCAGGCTTCTCAGCCCGAATACAAGTTGTCCCTCCGTATCCACGGAATTTGGTATCCACGGATCTAAGTATTCACGGCTGGAAAATATTCTTTAAAAATAATAACCCAAAAAGCAAACTTTGATTTTGCCATCTTATGTAAGGGACACCATTTTGTTATGCCATTGCATATAATGGGACTTGAATATGCACGGATTTTGGCATCCACGGGGGTCCTGGAACCAAACCCCATTGAATATGAAGGGACAACTTGTACATTCAGGTTTGCTGTTGGTGTATACCTTCATCAGTGTGTATACGCACAATCCTAAATATACACTGTACTGACTATGTGACAAATGTTGCTGTCCTTGAACAAGCAGGGATCACCAGCATTGAGGCCATGATACTGAGAACACAACTGCGCTGGGCAGGGCACGTTTCTAGGATGGAGGACCACCACCTCCCCAAAATAGTACTCTACGGTGAACTCGCCATGGGTCAGTGTAAGATGGGCGCTCCAAAAAAGCGATACAAGGACTTCCTGAAACAACATCTCAGGCTCGGCCAAATTGATCACCAACAATCGTCCGCCCTGGTCTCACATCGGGAGGCATGGAGATGCACTATCCACAATGCTGCAGCCTTATTTGAGAACTCACACTGAACAAGTCTTGAAGAGAAACAACAACGCAGAAAGAATCACAACCCGGAAACATCACCCAAGGAGACCTTCTGCTGTGCTTTCTGCAACCGGACTTGTTTATCTCAGATTGGCCTTTTTAGTCATCAGCGCGCTAGCAGAAGCGCGGGATGAGTCCTTCCTGAATCTTCATTTGTGAAGAAAAGCCAGAGAGAGAGAGAGTACCTTCAAAATCGTCTCAAAAGGATAACCAAGGAAACTGAACACTAAGGAGCTACGTCACTATAGGGGAATCCCACATGACACAAATAATCCAGTTTGAAACTGGATTATTTGCCATGGCTCCTTCCTATAGAATCCTGGGAATTGTAGTTTGGTGAGGCACCAGCTAGGTAGAGAAGGCTAATGACCTTGTAAAACTGCAGATCCCAGGATTCCATAGGAAGGAGCCATGCAAATACAGTTGTCCCTCCATATCCACGGATTTAAGTATTCACAGCTTGAAAGTATTCACAGCTAAAAAATAATAAGCCAAAAAGCAAACCTTGATTTTGCCATCTTATATAAAGGATACCATTTTGCTATGCATTGCATATAATGGGACTTGAGTACTGTATTCACGGATTTTGGTATCCACAGGGGGTCCTGGAACCAAACCCCAGCGAATATGAAGGAACAACTCTCTCTCTCTCTCTCTCTGGCTTTTCTTCGCAAACGAAGATTCAGGAAGGACTCATTGTGCGCTTTCTGCAAGCGCGCTGATGACTAAAAAGGCCAATCCGAGATAAACAAGTCCGGCTGCAGAAAGCACAGCAGGTCTCCTTGGGTGATGTTTCTGGGTTGTGATTCTGCGTTGTCGTTTCTCTTCAAGACTTGTTCGGCGTGAGTTCTCAAATAAGGCTGCAGCATTGTGGATAGTGTGTCTCCATGCCTCCCGATGTGAGACCATGGCGGACCATTGTTGGTGATCAATTTGGCCGAACCTGAGATGTTGTTTCAGGAAGTCCTTGTATCCCTTTTTTGGAGCGCCCCTCTTACGCTGACCCGTGGCGAGTTCACCGTAGAGTACGGTTTTGGGGAGGCGATGGTCCTCCATCCTAGAAATGTGCCCTGCCCATGCAGCTGTGCTCTTAATATCATGGCCTCAATGCTGGTGATCCCAGCTTGCTCAAGGACAGCGACATTTGTCACATAGTCAGTCCAGTGTATATTTAGGATTGTGCGTATACAGTGCTGATGAAAGCGTTTGAGGAGTCGTAAATGTTGGTGATAGGTGACCCATGTTTCAGACCCATAAAGGAGAATACAGTACAATGGCTCTATACACACTGATTTTTGTGCTTTGCCTCAGGTGTTTATTACTCCAGACTCTTTCGTGAAGTCTTCCAAATGCGCTACATGCCTTTACTAATCTGTGATCGATCTCTTTGTCAATCTTGGCATCTGAGGAGATGATGCTTCCCAGGTAGGTGAACTGCTGAACGGACTTGAGCACAGATTTGCCGACGGCAATGTGGGGATGGTGGTGTTCGTCCTGTGGTGCAGGCTGGTAAAGAACTTCCATTTTCTTCAGGTTGACTTCCAGCCCAAACAGCTCTGCAGCTGTTGCGAAGCAGGATGTTAGGCGCTGCAGAGCTGCTTCTGTGTGGACAACAAGGGCAGCCGGCATCAGCAAAGGGACAACTGTAATCCAGTTTCAAACCGTGAATAGAAGTTAGAAGCAAAGTGGAAGTTAGTGCAGCTGATTAACGATGGCACAGGCCAAATCCATACTATACTATACCATGGCTCCTTCCTATTGAATCCTGTGATTTGTAGTTTTACAAGGTCTTTAGCCTTCTCTGACAAAGAGTGCTGGTGCCTCACCAAACTGCAAATCCCAGGATTCTATCAGAAGCAGCCATGGCGAATAATCCAGTTTCAACCTGGATTATTTCTGTAATGTGGATGCCCCCTTATTTATAACACAGGAATTGTTGTGTAGGAAGTTAATTGCGTGCCTGATTATGGATGGGAAGGTAAAAGGAGGGAGGAATTTTATGGAAGGTGAAGTATGGGAGCGGGTACGAGAAAGTGTGCAAGAAGAGAAAGAGTGAGAAGGAAGAGATTTAGAATGTAAGGGGAAAGAAGGAGAGAAGAATGTTATTGCTAGAATGTCATTGTTAGTAAGCAGAAGAATGAAAGAAGTAAAAGAATGTGAACAGAGACTGTTTTATGAAAGAAAAATGTAAAAGTAGAGCTGAACTATATATGTTGAGGTGTTTATGTGGAATGTTATAAAACTGAATTAATAAAAATATTTTTTTAAAAAATCATCTAAAAAGTGATGCTATCACAGATTTTCTTGGCAAGATTTGTTCAGAGGGGGTTTTCCTTTGCTTTCCTCTGAGGCTGAGAGAGTGTGACTTGTCCAATGTCACCCAGTGGGTTTCTATGACCAAGCAGGGATTCAAACCCTGGTCTTGGTGTCCTAGGGCAATACTCAAACCACTACACCATACTGGCTCAGTATATTCAGGTATGCCACAGGTCAGCATAAGAGGGGCACTCCAAAAAAGCGATACAAGGACTCCCTGAAGCAACATCTCAGGCTCGGCCAAATTGATCACCAACAATGGTCCACCCTGGCCTCACATCTGAAGGCATGGAGATGCACTATCCACAATGCTGCAGCCTTATTTGAGAACTCACACTGAACAAGTCTTGAAGAGAAACGACAACGCAGAAAGAATCACAACCCAGAAACATCACCCAAGGAGACCTTCTGTTGTGCTTTCTGCAACCGGACTTGTTTATCTTGGAGTGGCCTTTTTAGTGATCAGCGTGCTTGCAGAGTGTGGGATGAGTCCTTCTTGAATCTTCATTTGCGAAGAAAAGCCAGGGAGAGAGAGCGCAAATGACAAAAGGGTAGCCGGTGTGTTAAAAGTGAGCTCTTGAGCAGAAGGTGATTGGTGGGTTTTTCCCTGAATTATTTGATGAGCAACCGAATCATAGACATGTTTACTTAGATCAGGGCTAGGGAGCTTGTCCTCCACCTCCCATAAGCCTCAACATGGGCACTGAACAGGAATGACAGAAGTTGCAATGTCTGCAGGGCTGCAGGTTGGACACCTTTCCGTTTCTACATGCAGCGAAGCAAGAACCATTCTTTTCCAAATTTCCGTTGCTAAATGGAATAGTAAGTGATATAGCCGTTTTTGGTTAGCAGATTAATGTGACCATGTTACATTAAACTTAGTTTCGCTATCGACCGAAAACTGTACACTTGTTATTAAAAAATATTTATAAATCAGTTTTCTGTGCTCCCCAGCAATATAGTTTTGAATTTACCCCCCCTCCACACACACACTAAAATCACAATAAAACATTATTTAAAACACAGAACAATATTAAATCTATAAAGTTTTAGGAAAGGTAGTATTTAACAATAAATTATTTTTTATTTGTACAGGGACAGGTCAGTTAGGAAAGCTGCTGACAGTGAAACTGTAAAAAGTCTGTTACACTCACCCAGCCTGGTTTCCTCCTTGTTCTCTAGCTAGTTGAATTTTTTTAGCAGCATCTAGATTAGGAAGATTGTGAAAGAAGGCTAGAAAAACAGACTTTTTTGGAGCTGTGTTGCCGCAACATGTGTACAGTAAACAATGCAATCAAGGTTGAGCTGGGAAAGATTGGGATTCTACTCTAGCTAGTCCCAAAGCAGCAGATAAACAGCAGCTACTCCCAGAATCCCTTACTGAGCATGCATGAACAGTAAAACTGAAAGAAGGAAAGCAGATAAGACTGCCTCTCCAGCTCCTCCTGTTGTGTGCCTTCAAGTGGTTTCATGGTGACCCTGTCACAAAGTTTTCTTGGCAAGATTTGTTCAAGGGGGCGGGATTGCCTTTGCGTTCCTCTGAGGCTGGGAGAAAGTGACTTGCCCAATGTCACCCAGTGGGTTTCCATGGCCAAGCAGATAATCAAGCCCTGGTCTCGAGTGGTCTAACGCTCAAACCACTACAGCATGCTGGCTGACAGTTACTCCTGGCATGTTAAATAAAAAGCAAAAGTCTCTTAAGTTTGGCCAACATGGAAATCACAAAGAGGAGGAGGCTGGCAAACAAGCCATCTCTTGATGCATTTTGGAAGGAGCTTTCAAGGGGCCTCCAGAAAGTTCAAAATATTTCTGTGCATATTGTTACTTCTGAATAAAAAGTTTGCTGAAACATGTTGGAACTACAGTCGTCCCTTCACATTTGCGGGGGTTAGGTTCCACAGACCCCCGTGAATGTAAAAATTCCGTGAATAAAGACTGCCCTCCCCCTCCCTCCCGAAGTGACCACGGGGCCTCTGGAGGCCCTGTAGTCGCCTCCCCCCGCCTCCCCCTCCCTCCTGAAAGTGGCGACGGGGCCTCAGAGGCCCCGTTGCCACTTTCCTCGGCCTCCCCTGGTGGCAAACCATGAATACCGTATGTGGAACCTGCGAGTGTGGAGGCCACAAATGTTGAGGGAGGACTGTACTATTCTTTTTTTATGTTTAGAACCCCGCTCTATTTCCATATTATTTCTGCTTGATACTAAATTTTCTGTTAAAGAACTCATTCCCAGGAAGACATCTACTTCATTAACTGAGGTGCTGCTGTATCTGCTTTCTATCTGTGTCCGTTTTGTTATAAACTGCCTTAAATCCTAGTTCTGGGTAAAGGCAGAATGTCTGGATCCACTACTACTGGTGCTGGTGTTGCTTTTTTAGTATGGTGTAGTCAGGTGGGGGGGGGGAAGGCTGGAGGAGGAATTTGTTTTGGACTTGATTCAGCAAACCAGATCAGGACCTACAGAGTCCAGATCAATCCGTTGTGATCTGAATCAAGACTCAGTAATCTGGATTGCCATTCTCCCCCACTGATTTGCAGAAGGAAACAAAAGTGTAACTATAACATTTTTTAATTCATCTGCCAAACATTTATAAAAATCATAGATCCTAAAGAGGGGATTGATCCAGCCATATGTCATACACAGGGATTTTTTTGTGTGCTAGGCATGTTATTTTTGTGTGCTTGGCATGTTATAAAGCCATCTTTATAAACTGTTCATACTGCTTTTGTCCTAGCACTTGTTTTCCTAGCAGGGCAGGGCATGTTTCTAGGATGGAGGACCATCGCCTCCCAAAAATAGTACTCTACGGTGAACTCACCACGGGTCAGCATAGAGGGGCCTCCAAAAAAGCGATACAAGGACTCCCTGAAACAAAATCTCAGGCTTGGCCAAATTGATCACGAACAATGGTCTGCCCTGGCCTCACATCGAGAGGCATGGAGACGCACTATCCACAATGCTGCAGCCTTATTTGAGAACTCACGCCAAACAAGTCTTGAAGAGAAACGACAACGCAGAAAGAATCACAACCCAGAAACATCACCCAAGGAGACCTGCTGTGCTTTCTGCAGCCGGACTTGTTTATCTCGGATTGGCCTTTTTAGTCATCAGCACGCTTGCAGAAAGCGCACGATGAGTCCTTCCTGAATCTTCGTTTGCGAAGAAAAGCCAGAGAGAGAGAGAGTGTGTGTGTTCTCCTAGCACTGCAAAAGCTTCATAAATACCTAGCTCCCCAACTTCAGCGTTACTTCATATTCAGCAATTCCATTCTCGAAAAGAAAGGGTTAATTTGATTTGAAGCTGGCACAAACCAGTGCAATTGTATCAAGACCAGTGATATACAGTTGTCCCTCCACATTCACGGATTTGGCATTCACGGATTTAAGAGCTGGCAAATATAATCTCAGAGCCATTGGCAATAATCTTTGAGAACTCCTGGAGAACAGGAGAAGTCCCAGCAGACTGGAGGAGGGCAAACGTTGTCCCCATGTTCAAAAAGGGGAAAAAACAGGATCCCAACAATTATTGTCCAGTTAGTCTGACATCAGTACCAGGGAAGATCCTAGAGCAGATTATTAAACAGAGAGTCTGTGAACATTTAGAAGGCAATGCCATAATCACAAAAAGTCAACATGGGTTTCAGAGAAACAAGTCATGCCAGACTAATCTGATCTCTTTTTTTTTGATAAAACTACCAGCTTGGTAGATGAAGGAAACACTGTGGATATCGTATACCTTGATTTCAGTAAGGCCTTTGACAAGGTTCCCCATGACATTCTTGCAAACAAGCTTGTAAAATGTGGGCTAGACAAGTTAACAGTTCAATGGATTTGTAATTGGTTGACTGGCTGAACCCAAAGGGCCCAGTGGGGTGCCACAAGGTTCGGTCCTGGGCCCAGTGCTATTCAACATCTTTATCAATGACTTGGATGAGGGAATTAGGGGCATACTTATCAAATTTGCAGATGACACCAAATTAGGAGGAGTAGCTAATACCCTAGAGGACAGGATCAAAATTCAAAATGACCTGGATAGACTGGAGAGCTGGGCCAAAGCTAACAAAATGACATTCAATACGGAGAAATGTAAGGTACTGCACTTAAGGTGAAAGAGAAGTAATAGTGCCGCTCTATTCTGCCTTGGTCAGACCTCACCTAGAATACTGTGTCCAGTTCTGGGCACCACAATTAAAAAAGGATATGGACAAACTGGAGCGTGTCCAAAGAAGGGCGACTAAAATGGTGAAAGGTCTGGAAACGATGCCTTATGAGGATTTGAAGGGGTGTCACGTTGAGGATGGAGCAGGCTTGTTTTCTGCTGCTCCAGAGACTGGAACACAGAGCAATGGATGCAAGCTCCAGGAACAGAGACTCCACCTCAACATTAGGAGGAACTTTTTGACAGTAAGAGCTGTTCAGCAGTGGAACACACTCCCTCAGAGCGTGGTGGGGTCTCCTTCCTTGGAGGTCTTTAAACAGAGGCTGGATGGCCATCTGTTGTGGATGCTTTGATTGTGATTTCCTGTGTGGCAGGGGGTTGAACTGGATGGCCCTCGTGGTCTCTTCCAACTCTGCAATTCTATGATTCTATAAGTATTCACGGCTTGAAAATATTCTTTAAAAAAATAATAAACCAAAAAGCAAACCTTGATTTTGCCCTCTCATATAAGGGACACCATTTTGCTATGCCATTGCATATAATGGGACTTGAGTATTCACGGATTTGGGTATTCACGGGGGGTCCTGGAACCAAAGCTCAGCAAATGTGAAGGGACAACTGTATACTGTAGCTTCTAAGGCACACATTAGACAACAGTTCAGCTGCTGCATTTTGCATGGTGGCTTTTGAATGCTTTTCCTAGCAGCCTTACAGAAAGCATAGCCTCTAGCATTAAAGAAGTCTAGGTGAGAGGAAATAAAGGCATGGATCACTGTGGTATACAGTACCTGTACTAAAACATAGTACTTTTCAGAACATAAAGTTAAATTTTTAAAAATATATTTCTGAATACATGTACTGTACTTGGACCAAGAGAAAAACTAATGAAATAACAGGTCTAAAATAGTCAGTGATAGTGGCTGAAACCTGAACTGCCAAAAACAACAACAACACACAGTTAACGTAAGTACAGTGTGTAACACAGTCCAAGTTTATGTAAGATTCAGATGAACTTTTAAAAAAATGAATAACAGCATTCTATATTAAAAGTTACAATTTATTTTTAAAAATACAGCCAAAATAGAATTTACACTTCTTCAGGTTTCAATACATTTACAGTAGTTATTATACAACAAGACAATACTTGGGACATTCTGATGCACACACTAAAACTGAACCACAACAAATGTATACAAAAGTTCAATGGAATGCAGAGGCAATTGATTTCTAGTGAGAGTGAAGAAAAAAATTAGGTTTAACAAATTTATTGACACCATTAGGGAGGTGTACAGATGACTTATAGGCAAGATTTAGAACTGATTTATACTTACAAGATCATGGAATACATCATGACGAAAATATATTACAACTGCATGTATGATGCATATCTGCACATGTCTAACTGCACACATGCATGTAACTTTCTGGACAAAAAAAAATACATGTTTGTTTCATTATTGTAAAGTGTCTCATTTTGAACTATACAAAGATAAATAATTTCCTACTCAATTCAGTTTCAAAAGCCTAATGCATGTTCAAATAACAGAAGGCCTTTTTCATTTGCTTAAAGGCTATAGGACTGACTAGTTTAACTAGAACCAGGTATATTACTGTACTATGATCAATACTTAACATCTGGAAGTAAAGTTCAAAACGAGAATTGCCAAAACCTGTGGGCAACCTGTGATATAGTATATGACTATTTTGTGTTGATGCTAGATTAACTTTTCTATATAGTAATTAACAATTAAGCAGCCTTTAATGAATCTCAAAGTGCATTTTGGGAAGTGTTGCAAACATACTTTGAAAACATAAATCTGCAGTAAGGAAGGTTCTATAATAATTACTGTTTAGGAAACACTATGTCATGTCAGTAATACATACATTTCATAATGGTTTATTTACTTACCTGTTTATGAACATTTCAGAAACTCTACCCAGTTTAATCAGAATTGGATTATGAGAACCTGAGACTTAACCTTGAAGGAGAGTCAAAATGGTGCAGGGCAGCCAACTCTAGTAAGAGTTGTACAATTGAGTGTCATCACTCAAAGAAAGGAGCACCTGCCAAATTTAAATGATTCTACTCCTTAGCTAAATATATGGGAACTAATACTACTAAAATGAACTTAGTTGGCACTGGTAAACTGATCTGTGTATGTGAAAAATAGAACAGGGCTTAAGTAACACAATGAGTATCTGATGCAATTAAAATTAAAATATTTAGAATTCTTTACAGCTACATTATATTAGCAGCCAATATAACTGTGAACATTACAATTATCTGTGATTCAAATTAACTCAAGGAATAGTAAGTAAGCATTGTTTTGAGGCACTAACATGATGTCAAACCAGTTTTACAGCTTTCCTGTAACTTCTTTTCCATTTTAACAAACACATGTTTATTAAAAATAAGTTCTGTACAAAGCAATTTAAAGCTATCCAGAACTCTGTAACTAAATCCCATCAGAAATAAATTGGCTTAGTCAAGATTTCAAACTTACATCAAATTGACAAAGTGTGAATTTTTAGAAACAAGATACCAAAAACACAACATGGGAAGAAAGTTAATTTATCCCCCCTTCCCCAAATACCAAGTTAAAACATCTTGATGAACTTCCTTTCACCAAAGGCTAAGTGTTTGTACATTTGTTTGGAGTTCTTCACTTCTATGTATAGCTAAACTACAAAAATAGGACGAACTACACACTTCTTGATTTTCTTTAGATTCTAAAGTAATATACAAAGTTCTTGCAAACCAGATAAAAGTTAAATCATCCTGTACTACTCAAAACATGCCACTGCGTTTCCCAAATGTATTGGTAAGGAGGAAGTGATAACTTCTTTCATTTTTCTTCTTGTACCTGCACAGAAAAACGTGTTATCTCTTGGAGATAAACTATATTTACAATCACCATGATTGCCATGGTATAGAATATGTGGTTTTGTTTTTATACAGCATGACCAATTATTTGAGAGTTGTAATCTGCAGTCTCCATTCTTAGAATATATGGTATGATGCTGTCAATCTGAACATTTCCAATTAGTCCTGCAAAGAACAATTCTTCTGTGATAGCAGCACTCATCAGTCTCAGGGCCGGCAATCTGAGTAGCAGCCTAGACAGCCTAGAAGATAGATTTGACAAAGGATGGCACCATTTTACATGCAAAAAGAAAAAAAATGTACTCTTCATTTAGCTATCCGTAAATAAAAAGTGTGGTTTCCCAATTATAAATTACCAAATGTTAAATCACCCCATTATTCACATCTTTCAAAATGCCCTACTGATGTATTTTCACATACAATACGACCCCCATATCCACAGGAACCTAGTACCTGCGGTTTCACTTATGTGCGTCTGGAAAAAAATGTTCTTTCAATTTTGTTTATTTATTTGTTGGATTTTTATCCCACCTTTCCCCCAAGATGGGATTCTAGGCACTTTTTAGGTCCTCCAGCGCAATTCTATTGTATGTTTCTGCTGGACATTGACCATAGAGTCACGCTATGAGGTGTTCTCTCTAGGAATCCCTAGGCCCTCCAGCATGACTCTATGATATGCTTGGTCTGGAAGTCATTCATTTCAATAAAGTTTGCTATTATCTGCAGTTTTGTGTTTCCACAATAAGTCCAGGAATGTATCCGCTGCAGATATGGGGGCTGTGCTGTATTTAAAGATCAGCTTGGTTAGACAATCTAATAACTTGAATTAAACAGACATTTATAGCTCAGTCCTATTGGTGTGTTTTAGTTATAAGTTGCCCATATATAATTACACATGCTGTCGCAGGTAATAGTTTATTTTTATTCCAAATAGGCAAGAGACAAGCAATTCTACCATGCCTGCTAGGAAACCCTATTCTTTCTATAAATGAACTGACAGAGACACTTCTAAGTTTACATTTTCAAAATGAAGACATCAAAATTCATTGTTTTTCCTGCTCCCTAGGGCTGGCTCTGGGTGAAACCTAATATCATCAATGCCAGCACATAGGTTTAACTGTGAATCTGCAAGCACCTGATTTTTGTAACATCTTGTCTGATGAAGTGATCTAAAGATATCAAAGCTTGCAGAAATTTTTGTGCATTATAAAGGTATCGCTACCATGTGGATTTTGGAATTTTCCATCAGGCCAACAAAACTTTGCTCTTTTTCCCTATCCAATGTGTTACTACATCTCACTTGTATACATTTGCACCAGCTTTTACAATTTATTTGGCTTTCAAAAGTCCACCAGAAGATCCACAATATTCTTTACTGGACCACAGAGGAGTTCCTAAGCATTGCAAGATGGTAGGGAGATACATAGACGTTCACAGTATAGCAGAAGGTAGACCATATTTTGCCACACACACTAGTCTTAACAGTATGTGGGATGGCCCTTGCTTTCCCCATGATAAAACAGTGGTGTTTTTGCACTGTATATGTGCCATAGGAAAAGCAAGATGCTTAAGGAAGTTTTACTATATATACATAAGAGTGTACAGACGTGACACTGTCTAGAGACTATGATTTCACATTAAAAAAAATTATTTTTGTTTTCAAAACACCAAAAGGCTTGTCAGATTTCTCAAACCAATACAATTATAAAGGAAACATGACAGGCAAAATAAATTATTTTTGTTGATTGTACATACCTGTAAGTATCATCCGGATATACTTTTGTTATATAATCCTGGAATTCCATATATGCTTTTTCTTGAAATTTTTCAATCTGCAGCACATTTTCTAAGCCTGGGTGATCTAAAACAAGTCCGCAGTTAGATCCTCTCCATATATGATGGCATAAGTGGCAACAAAGGACTTCATCATAGGTTTTCTTATTAGCAAAAATGTAAACAAATTGTCCAGTATCCACAAAGAACTAGGGCTATATAATTAAAAGTAACTTTACAGGAATAACAGAATTTTATTTAAGACATTTAAAGATATTCTAATACTTCTTATGAATGAAGTTCTCATTAAAACAAATCTTGCCAAAGTTCACCTCTGTTGACAGCCTCATCAATCAGTTAACACTGCACAGGGCATTTTAGGTTTGGGGGGTATGTATGAACAGAGCACCTGCCAGGTTTTGATTCCAGATAATAATAAAAGATTAATAAATAATACAATCAAAGCAGGAGGATTTTCACCCTATATGGATGGCAGAAATGTATAACAGGTTAACCTCAACATATTGATGATATAGTCCCCAAACATCGGCTGACCATACTTAGTGGATTTGTACAGTCGTTAAAACAGACCTCAGAAGAGCAAGCCAGTGTCACAAAAGACCACATTCATAAGTGGAGATTATCAGTGGTGCTCCTTCTGCAATTCACAATGCTATGAGCCTCACTGTTCCAAAGGGCCCACCAAGAGGGTTCCTCCACTTATTCCCCATGGGCAGGGGGAACAAGGAACTGCAGGGGAAGGGGGAGTGAACAAAACCACCCTCCTCCTCTATACTGCCAGTGGAAATGTGTATAGAATACCCTGGATCCAAGCCAAATGATATATACAAAGATTCAGCTATGTGTGAATTTATTTAATGGGCAGGCAAATTTTCAGCCGATCTGATACTCATGCACTAACAGTCAGAGCAAAGCCAAATGATTTAGTTTCATATTTTTACATACCAGGACTGAAGAGGACAATAGCTTTCAAATAAGCATATTCATAACCATCAAGGCAAAGTTTCACCATACTGTTGCAGAACTCCTGAAGTTTGAAGATATGCTCCATCACTAACTTTCCTCTATCAGCTGACAGCTTATCTAAGTTAATAAAAGGCAACACATATTTAATTGTGGTTCTTTTTTTCCACTTTTGATATGTCAATCTGTAAAGTCAATTTCTAATTGTTTAAAATCTAGACAGGGTGGGCAACTGTGTTGTGGGTGGAGCCCATTTTTCACCACTACACCCACCCAGAGGCTCCAACTGAAGCTCTGATGTGCCTAGAAAAAAATTAAATATAAATAAAACAAAACAATCAAGAAAGCAGGCATTTCTCATGGATATTTCTAAATACCTATAAAGTCAGCATTATTATAGAGCATCATTTGTATACAGCATTTACACCACAGCACTGAATAGGTTAATATGAACAAGTGCAGTTTAGGCCTTCAGATTTTAGTAGCAAACAAGAAATGACAGTGTAGGTTACTGAACCTATTCACACACTTTTTGAGGATACTGGGGATGCACCTTACCTTGCTGTAAACTATTATGAAGATGATTAACAAATGCAGCTAGTATAGTTGCTACATTCATTACTTGTGAACACTGTGCAAGACCAAGTGTAAAAAGTTCATTCCAGCAGGCTTTCACTAGTGATATGCTATTATCCTGCCTATAAAAAGGAACAGAATTTTATTATTGAACGTATTTGCTATAAGGCAACACATAGTGGCAATTTTTCATCATCTCTGATATGCAGACAAAAGGTCTCTTCTCTCACACAAAATTGATGTTTCTGGCACAACTCACACGAAAATTCTGTGCTCACATTCACTTAATTATAGAACAGAATGATGTGACTGTGTAGGCCATGCTCTCAATCATGACTACATTGTTGTATGATTATAATGGCTGACTCTGAGGGATCTCTGAATATGGGATAGACTCCATTTGTGCAAGGAGTCTGCATCAATTTTTTGCAACTCCCTACCCTTCCACTTACACCAGTCCCCCCACATTTAGCAGAGTCCCACAAGCCTCTGTGTAGCATTCTTAGGGTCTGAAAGGGGTGCTATGCAAAAGAAGGGATGTCAATATCTACTGTACTTCAGCCCCATTGCATGCTCCCAAATCTGGAGGGCCACCAAATGCTTAGAGAAGTGTTCTCTCAGGTTAAAAAAAATAGCAGGCCTATATTCATGGTTTTTACACTTTTGCGGAGCTTGCTGCACCCCTAAACCCCACAAAATTTGAGGGCGAACTGTACACTGAAATGGTCCTTGAAATATTGACACAGCCTTTCAATACTTACCCCAGAGCTTGAAAGGAAGGAATAGAACGTGCCCAGTGCATAGATAAGAATAGCAATCTGGAGGCTGATTCACAAATATAATGTACATTCAGGTATTCAGGCATAGGCGAAGGCATGGTGAGCTGTCACAAAAAGTTGTAATTTTTAGAAATTAATGAATTGTCATGTTTCAAATAATACAGATCTTAGAAATATTAAAAGAAACCTTTCAAAGAAAATGGTAGTTTTTTGTTGTAATACTAAATTTGTTGTAATACTAAAAATGTAACACTGGAATGTTCATGATATATCCTTATTCTCGCCAACAAGAGCAGACAACTTTAGTGGTCCAGGGGAGCAATTCTTTTGCCTCTGGAACATTCTGGTGGCCACACAGGTTGCCAAAAATTAAAATAAAAACAAAAACGCAAAGGAATAAAAATCCACCTCTCTTTTGAAAAACAGGAATTTATTTATGTTAAAAACTGAGGCCTGTGACATATTAAAAAGGTTAAGTGACACCCTGGGAGGTTTCCAGGACAGGAAATTCATTTTTCCCCTTTTCTTTTGTTACAAGAAAAAAGGTGGTCCAGAAGGTGAGTGGGTGGGTGGGAAACTCTTAGAGGATACATGGAGTCCTAGGATTGCACATTGCCCACCTGTGCTATACAATATGTCCACAAACTGATGTATTTTTAAAAATGTGATAAATTTAATGTAACTTCTATTCCTTCAATTAATAATTATTTTAGGGTTGATGTGGGAACAGCACAGCCAACAGTATTCAGTGAAATACCTTAAGATATTTTAGGGGGGAAAGGCATTAAAACCTTGATACAACTGCTAATTTAATCAATTAATCAATCAACCAATCACATTATTTATAACTTACCTTCTTCCCAAGAGTGGGACTCAAACCCATTTATATAAATGAGATACAAGTAAAAAATAATGATGATATATATAGTATAAGAACGCTTCTCTGGCAATGATGCAATTCACTATGAACTTCTCCTTGAGACAAATTCCTATTTCTGTATTACCTTATCCAGAAACCCTTCCCTGAATAACCTACTTTTTACTGACCCTCCATACCCTGAACACCTCAGAAGTGTTTTCTCAAGAACATACTGGTTCCTGGGCATACCTGCTTCCTGTATGAACCTTCTGCCCCAACAATCTGTTCATTCAAATGACTATCCTTCAAGAAATACTGTATTCCAGTTGTAGAATATTTTAGTACTTAAATGGATTATCACCTTCTCTCAGAACAACTTAAAACATTGAAATATTACATAATGACTCCTATTGTGGCAGATTGTGGCTCATTTGAGTACAGCAGCCAAATCTGAAACTACTGTATACGGTAACCAGTCACATGCATCAGTTCATGTGCGTCTGGCTTTCAGAACTTATCTAAGCAGCTGTGTCACTTTTTTTGCACAGCTGTTGAAAGCATTCTTGCAACACACATCTACATGCAATTAGCTATCATATATTTACTAATAGTAAAGGTATCAGATGTAGGCCATGGGTCACCATACTCAAATTCCCTCAGTGTGAAATCTACCCTATTCTCAACCATTATTAAAGCTTCAACACTCATCTTAAGTACAACTCATGTATAAAATCTCACTAACTGTGATATTTAAGCACTAGTGCAATGGCCAAATTAATCTTGCAAGATTAGAAAACAAAGATGATACGTGCCTCACAAATCAATATGGAAAAAGAAGTTTGGTTTTTATCAATAAAATTTTATAGAGAAGATGCTAGACTAAACTTAATTGTTTGGTCAAATTTCTTGAAGCTCTACAGAACCTGAATCTCAAAAAAAGGGAGAGCACAGGTAAGGGATTATAATGTAGTTTTGCATAAGTCTGTGATGGGTTTTCTTTTTTTATTTATGCATCCTACTGTTACACTACTTATTTACCCATTCATATACTTTTTCTGGTAGTTTGTTGAATTATTCTTGTAGAAAAGAAAATGAGATGTTGGTACATACTATAAATATTCATTCTCGGATAACAGGAGGAGCAAACCACTCATTCTTGGGTTTTCCCCCCATGCAGAAAACCAAGCACATTGCCGACTTGGATATTCTCTAAACTAACTGCTTGAGCCAAACACCAAGAGTGAAAAGCTTTCCATGTCATAATATAGACCCTATTTGTTGAATCCTTTCTTGATACTAATATAGTATCCATAACCTTATTGGAATAACCCTGTTTTACTTAAGATTTGCCTCTCAATGTCCATGTGGTTAGCTTTACCCAATTTGGATCGTGATGAAGCACTGGGCCTTGATGTATCAAAGCTGGCCTTTCTGGAAACTGCCAAGGCCTCTTGATGGACATCTGGAGAAGAGTGGAGAAGCACTGTCAACATGGTCAATATGGAGCTATCAACACCACTGTGTTAGCCCTCTCTAACTGAATCTTGGCCAATACCCTCTGAATGATTGCAAGTGGTGGAAAAGCATAAGGAACACCCCATGGCCATGGCATGGCCAGTGCATCGTGCTGCTCTGCATCTCTGCCACCATCTATTGAAAAATACCTGTTTATTTTGTAATTCTACCCAGAGGTGAACAAATAGATTTTGAATGGTCCAAAGTACATGTCTAACAACTGAAACACTTCTTGATTCAAGGACAACTCCCCTTGATGAATTACATGTCTTCTGCTTAAGTATTCTGCAATCCCTTTAAATACACTGCTGCTAACAACTTCAATGGTTGCTCAGCCCATTGAAGAATTTTGTTGGATTCCTTGAATAAGGGTCCTTCCTTGGTTGCAAATGTTAAGTTGAACTTGAACATGTTTGTCTTTGATGATGGCAGCAAACCACAGAAGTGCTAACTGTACCACCTCCAACGTTACATAATTTATGCTGTGTGTCAAGTCCAACTGAGTCCACATTCCCTGTATTGAATGACCCTGACAGTGCCCTCCCCCAAATGGAGAGACTCACATCTGTGGTCACTATTATTTTTGGTTGAATCACAAATGAAATCCCCTTGTCCATATTCTTGTTGTGTAGTCACCATCTCAGATCCTGTTTTAAAGACTGAGGCTCACTGTGAGATGTTGCCTTCTTACAATTGCCAACTGATATGGAATTAGAAATGGCAGCAATCTTCTTATGTGGAATATTGCCCACAGTATCAATTGTATAGTTGAAATTAAAAGAATTCTTGAATTCTTGCTGGATCTATAAAGTCTGCATCATCATTACATCTCCATTGTCATTAATTTTTGTAGTTCTTTCTTTATCTTCATTCTTCTTTCTTGTGACAAAAACAGGCAACTTCTCTTAGTGTCTATCAAAGCATCCAAGTGAGTTAGAGATGTTGTTGGACCCAAATAACTCTTCTCAAAGTTTACAACAAAGCCATGGCTTTGCAATGTCTATAACATCATGTTCAGGTGGCATTTGGCCACCTGCCTGCTCCCAGCCCTTAACAAGGTGTCATCTAAGTGAGGATAAACATGGACCCCTTTCCTCCTGAGATGTGCTATTATCAGAAACAGCACCTTAGTAAAGACCCTGGGAGCTGAAGCCAGGCCAAATGGAAGAGCCTAAAACTAATAGTGGTTGGTTTTGAATTGGAAATGAAGATATTTCCTACAAACTGGGATGATAAGAACATGCCAATATACTTATTTCAAATCAAATCACTTTTCTGTAGATTTTCCCTAATGGTCTGCAAGGTCTCCATCCTGAACTTCTGATACTGTTCAAGAACTTCAGATCTAACACAGGTCAATAAGTTCCATTACTCTCTGGCACCATAAAAGAGAGAGAGTAAATGTCTTTAAACCTCTGTATTTGAGAAACCTTTTCTATTGCCCCAATTTGTAGGAGATGATCTATTTCCCTATGATCAATCTCCTGCTTCTCCTTGATCTTTGGAATTGGTGAGGGAAAATATCTGCTACTTGGCCTTCTTGTAAATATAATCTTGTACCCTTGAGTAACTACTGTACTTCAATTAGGGCCTTTTCGGTAATCGCCCCCAATTTATGGAATGGCCTGCCTAATGAGATCCATCAGTTGACAAGCTTGAGTAGCTTTAAAAAAGCACTAAAGACGGATCTCTTTCGCCAGGCCTTTCCTGATTAGATCCCGGCCTCAGGAACGCAGTCTCCTGGCTTTTTAAAATTATGTATATATTTGTTTTTAATGTGTTTTTAGTTAGAAGGTTTTAATTGTATAGTGTTTAATGTCTTTTTATGGGGGAGGGTGGGGGTGGGTGGTGTTTTTATTATAGTTTTAATTGTTGGAAGCCGCCCCGATTGTTTTTAGCAGAGGGGCGGGGTATAAATAAATATTATTATTATTATTATTATTATTATTTACCCAGTGATCTGTTGTTAAATCTGACTATATCCATAAAAAATTCAGCACTCTCCCCCCACTGGCATGTTCTTATTATCAGTATTGCAGATGACTAACCATGACAGTGGCCCACATCCCTTCTTGGTTGCTGGAATCCTTGGCTTTTAAATTGATTCCTGTTTCTAATCCAGTGCTATCTATTACTACTATAGTCGCTCTGTCTACCATAGGCTCTTCCTCTCCAAAAGAAAGAGAAACTTCCCCAAAATGGCTTTCTTTCTCTGTATATTTGGCTTGCTTTTTAGCCTTACTATCAATTAATATTTTCTCCAGGGCTTTCTCTCCAAAAAGCAGCCTTCCCTTAAATGGCATATATGCCAAATTATTTCTTCATTTTTGATCCACCTCCCAGGGATGCAACCAAAGTTATCTATGTGTGACTGTGGTGGCTGTAATATTCCAGGCTTTAAAGGCCATAGAATCATGACCCGCATCTGCTATATATTCCAGGAACACCTGGATCCTACCTAAGACTTTATTAATGTTACACCTGCTACTCTCCTAGGTATCCAATATATCTTGAATCCAGAGGACAGTGCCCTGGCAAACACTGATGATGCTGTGGAACTCTTAATTACCAAAGCTGATACCCCATACACTTTTTTAGCGTCGCTTCAGTCCTATGCTCATCCACCTCTTTTAACACTTTAGGGACAATGGCCCTTGAAATAAGTGCTGCAATTGGAGCACTCGCAAGAGGAACTTAAAGAAATTTCATATCCCTTTCACCCAATACAGTTGGCCCTCTGCATCCACGGAGTCAACCAACCATGGCTTGAAAATATTAAAAAAAAATCTAAAAAAGCATGTTTTGCTGTTTCTGTTTTTATATAAGGGACACCATTTTACTATGCCATTGTATATAATGGGGCTTGAGCATCAATGGATTTTGGTATCCATGGTGGGTCCTGGAACCAGATACCGAGGGCCCACTGTAGATATAGTTTCTGTCTAAAAGCTAGCAACCTTTTAGTGTTCTACGGGGTATCCCATTCTAATTCTACCACCTCTTTAAACATGGCAGACAATGGGATTTCCACAGATTGTCACTGGTCTTTTAAGACTGAAACTATTCTGAATTCAGCATTTCCTTCCTGCTTAGCAGCTTACAGATCACTCTGACCCATTTTTAAACCTAATGTCTGAATCAGTTTTCATCAGACCCCTAAATTCCTCCACTGAAAATAGCCTTTCAGAAATATTTTCCTTCTCCGAGTCAGTATTAGAAGAAATCTTCATTCTCACTGTTATTACTTGATGGATGTAGCTCCTCTACTTCCTCCACTTCCTCTTCCATTTCTGAATCAGCCTCCTCACATAAGTGCTTTGATTCTCTTGTGCATTTCTTCCATCTTTTAGACTCATTTTCCCTATACAATGCAGAAGTTTCCCCACTATCTGAGGGCCTTCCTTATTGTTAATTTTCTTGCTTGCTTTATTCTTTTGATACAATTGTTCCTGTACACTTTCTTCTTTATTGCCATAAAATGAACTAATTTTGCATTTCGTTACTCATAGAATTCATTGTAAATAAATTACGTGGAATTATATTGTGAAAATTTATGTGCATTCAATAATTCATCTTATTCATCATTTTATCATTCGTTGCAGCTGCATTGCATGCCTGATCCATTATGTTAAACTGAAATGCATTTGGACATAAATGAAAATCAGGTACTGCTACATTACTATGATGAGGCTATGTAGCTGCTGGCTGTGACTGCTGTTGTACATTTTCCACCAGCTTTTTAAAATTCTAGCTGTACCCAGTGTAACATACACCATTTTAAAAAATCCCCCCAAAATGCCTAGTAGACTTCATGACAACGCTGTAAGGTAGGCTGGTGGATTTTTAAATTCCTCCTGCCCCTTCTCAGCGTTTCACACTTTTCCCGGAACTGCTGCTGCCAGCTGATTGTCTGGCTCCTGTCACAAGCAGCCCATCACTGCTGCCACCACCAGTCGACTGTCTGGGTTCCAATCTGGGCCACAGATTGAGTGGCAGGAGTGGATTGTGAGGTGAAGAGACATGTGGGTGGTGATTGGTTCGGTGTGTTTCCTGAGCAGCCAATCAGTACACAGGGAAAGGCAACATACCCAAGAGTTTTCTTATATATAGATGTCATTAAGGAAAGCTGTATCTGAATGAAGGAGGAAGATTCAAACCCTCTCCTTTCCTGACACTCTGAGGTATCAGTCAAGTGTTGCAACTGTACAGAAGCTGCCTTCATTCCACCAATCATGTTAGAATTTGCCTCAGAATTCACTCCACCCCTCCAAAGTCAATCCTCTGTTTTCAACATGGCAGCCCAAAGCAACTGTTGCAGAAACTGTTGCAGAAACAAAGCAACCAGAAACATGATACACTGACTGGACACGCCACGGATACTGAGGTTTTTTAACAGATGAGGTAAATTTTAAGTTCCTATAGCCTTTTAGGTTCCACAGGCCCAGCCAATTTATCCACTCTCTCCTTTTCTGTTGAAGGGAGATTGCCACCACACTCTCCAACTCATTTTCATTTGATGTTATAAAAATTCTTTTTAATATTCCTTCCTCTTTATCACTACAGACTCACTAGGTACTGATCATCTAGCTTGAATTAATAGAACTAACAGAACTAATTCCTCGTCTGTGCTAACAAAGGGAGAAACATGACCAACAAATAAGGCAGGAAACAAAACACTGGCAGTGAAGGGAGAGAAAAATGGACTCCTGCCTGGCCAGCTGGTGTGTGAGAAAAATTTGAGAGTGTGTGGATTGCTTCTCCTGCCTATCCAGAGGATCACTATTTACATTTACATTACACCATCAACTGTACAATGACATAGCTCAGATTTTCATCTTTTCAGAAAAGCATCACACTAATGGTGCGAAAGCAGTTGCCACTTATAAAAAAATTTTTTGAACTACATTAAAGAATGTAAGAAACTAGCCAGGAGAAATTTATTAATTATTACATATCTTATTCCATTTCTCAGCACATAAAATTGTCTACAGAGCCCCATAGTGATTCATTTTATGTGAAACTACAGATTTGTGGATTTCAGAATATATATATTAAACCTTTACATTATGCTTCTTAATGCAAGGCCACCAACTGATAACTGCCTTTGAGGGAATGCATTAGATAGGTGTCACATACACAAGAATACCATACCGTCAAAGCAGGCAGCAATCATACACATGACATATATACTTATTATATACTGCTCTTTTCGCAGTCTGGGACTCAGGATGGTTTACAAAGGTTAAAACGAATACAGCTTTAAAATATATATCATACAAACATATATTCTGAAACACCTTTCCCCTTGGGCAATCAACCATCAAAGGTCTGCTGAAACAAAAAGGTCTTCCTATGAAAGGATATTTTAATAATATTCATTATTGAATTCATTATCCACTGATTCAATTATCCATGGGACACAAAACAGCACACCTACCATAGAGTCTTCCTAGAAAACGTGTCCTCTTAGACATTTTCTAGGTCCTCCAAGGCAACTCTGTAGTATTTTAAACTGGAAGTCCCATTATTTTCAATAGCTTTCACTATTATCCACGGTTTTCGGTATCCACAGCCTCCACCACCCCCCCGAATCAATCACCAGCAGATATGGGGGTCCTACTGTATTTAATCTCCCTAGAAAGGGAGTTCTAGAGCCTAGAAACAGCCTCCAAGAAGGCCTTCTACTGCGTTCCCATCAGATGTACCTGCGAGGGTTGTGAAACAGAGAGAAGGGCCTCTCCAGAAGATCCCAAAACATAGGCAGGGTCATATGTGAGAGTAACGTCTGTCTGATAGCTTGGACCTGACCTATATAAGGCTTTATAAATCATAACCAGCACTTTGAATTGTGCTTGGAAATGGACCAATGCTGTTGGAACAAGATAATTGTGTACAAGTTCCAATTAACAACCTGGCTGCAGGTCTTTGGACCAGCTGAAGTTTCCAAACATTCTTCAACGGCAACCCCACATAGAGCATGTTACAGTAATCCAAAGGGGATATAGCAACAGCATGTATCACTGCAGCCAGATCTAATGTCTCTCGTGCATGAGCCTTAACTGTTTCAACTGACCAGGAGGACCTCTGTATCGTTCCAATTAAATTTCAGGTTGTTCACCCACATCCAGTCCATTACTGATGATAGGCACTGGTTTAAAATTGAGATTGCTTCCTTGTATTGAGGTGGAAAGGAGTAATAGAACTGTTATCTACATACTGATGGCACACTTTTAAATGAGTGTCAGCCAACCATTCAATAGTGGTACACTCTTATTATTCCTTATGCACATAACCAAGGTGTTCAACAAATATCTACAGAAGTTAAATAATAGTTCATGATTATAAGTAAATAAATGTTTAAGTACCCTGAAAGCTACGTGAACATCACTGAGAAGTGGACCCTCTATTTCAACAATATCCATGCTTGTTTCTTCACCAACCAGATGCACACTGGCTTCCATATTTTCTGCAGAGCTTTGACATGATGCAGTCTCTCCTGGGTTTAGTGCTTTTGCAAGAGTATCAAATGCCCTAGAAATAATGCAATAAGAACTTTAAGGTTAGTCAAGTTGGGACTGCAAATCAACCCTGTCCCACAAGTTTTATTCAACTAATAACACAGATATTCTGGAACATCTCCACACTAAACAAAAAAGAAGTTTTAGAAGAAATACTGTACATATTAAACAAAATTAAGAAAGTAAGGAGAAAGAGGAAGACAGATAAACAGTCCCAGGAATCTGCAAACCCCATAAACAATGCTGAATCTCTTGATATGACTTAAGGCATGTCCTAAAAAGAGGCTGGACAGCTACCTGCTTGGAGTGTTTTAGCTGGAGATACTGCACTGAACAGGGGTTGGACTTGATGGCCTTCCAACTCTATGATTCTATTTGTGCATTTTCTGAAGCCAAAAATGGTTTGAGCTAAATCAAAGGCACTACCAGTGTGATGGTCATTCTTATCCCTCATTCCCATTGCTTCTTTATGGGCATCACTGGTAGAATCAAGAATAATGACACAGGCCTGTTGTACATATCTGTCAGCCAACTTCAAAAAAGGGAACCTACAGTATCATGAAGCATTCAATATTTTTTTTAAATAAGTTCCAAGAACTTATCCTGAGCCATAATCACAGCAAGTGACAATTACAAGGATCTTAAACCAAATTTAAACCATTATTACCTGTTCTAGTCCTTGTAATGACAATTCCCTGGTTCCCATGCAATGAGAAATTGTGGTTAATTAACCCAGAAAGTGCTGAACAATGCACTGAGAAGGAAGGGGTATTGGAAGAATGGAGTGTCTATCACTGCTAAACAAGCCAAGATATGTCCAACTGGATGCTCATGTTGGACATGAGCCATTTACATAGATGATCAAACTGGGTTAACAATACTAAACATGGTTAATCAGTAAAAAAGTTAATTATGCCATTAAGTACTAGAGGTGAAAGTGTCTACTGTCGTTCCCATACTGTCCTTAGAACAGTTAGTGATTTCATATACTACCAGAGCTTACCTTGTAACATCAGTACTTGCATGCTCATCTTGCTGGAGTTCAGTCAATGAAGTGTCTCCATTGCTTAAGCTTTCTATCATAGACAGATCAGGGCTACTTTGAGACACATCTTTGGACTTACTTAGACTTGCTAACGATGTTACCACATTTGCTAAAGTACTTAAATCTCCTTGACATGTTTCAACCTAAGAAAGAAATAATAAAGAGGGAAGGAGGTCAGGATTGTCTTTACTTGCTTACACATGTTCCCACTAACCCTGATCACCAAATTGGTGTGGGTTATATGAATGAACCATTTCAATTATTTTTTAAAAAGTTTGGACACTAAACTGTGTTTGGACACTAAACAGCAGAAGGCAAGCAACTGCCTAGTAACTCTTTCCCTTGCTGAGCTCAGAATCCTAATAAATTCCCCATTTACTCCTTTTAAATGTCCACTTAAAAAGCCAAGACACTGACTTCGGAACTACAAGTTTAAATACAGATCTCCCCATCACACAGAAAGAAACATGTCTATTTTCAACAGAAAAAAGGGATAGTTTACCCATATACAGGCTGCCTCTCATAGGTGCTTTGCTCTCCAGCTGATTTTATATGTACTTGGAAGAGAGAAAATAACTTTGATGGTGGGTGGTGGATGTGCACCCTTACCATACACCCATTATTTTGTTGTCCAAAATAATATATCCCTTTACACCTACACACAGTTTTCTATATAACTAGTTCTGATCCATTCTGAAATGGGTCAGAACCCACTTAACCTGCCATCACTGCTTTGGCTTTTTGTCACACTTTGCGTAATGGGAAAAACCATGCATAATAAGAAATATTCCTCAGTTAGGTATAACAAGAAATGGTTAGGCTGATTCTATGACACAATTCCAAGCAAGATATCCAGACCTGAGGGTAATTAGTGAGCTTGACAAAGCCAAAAGAGAGGAAAAGGTCAAGCAGCTAAGAGGAGAACAAGATAAAGAGTTCCAGGACAATGCACAGGCAATGCTTTGTTGCAAACACAAAGGCTACAGACAAGAGTGGAAATTATATGAGCAGGGGAGGGCAGCAGCCAATCACTGAGAAGTGAAATGTAGTAAACTAATGAAGCAATCTGGAGAAGGTTCTTGATTTGCAAGACAGAGTTCACTGTCTAGGGAGTAGCTCACTTCCCAGATGGATTCCCATCCAAAACTGCTCACAGCTAGTGGTCCTGACAATTAAGATGATGCTTTAAGCTCAATATGAAAGCTACAAATCATATCTATGTACTATTTCCAAGCCCATCCAATCTGAACGAGGACAACTGATAGATGTCAGGCAAAAAGAATCTTTACAAGTGTCTATTAAAAAAAGAGAGAGAGAGAATGATGCAGAAATTCAAACTAGCAACAGCAGCAGCAGAATGCACACAGGCAATAGCCCCTGGCTTGCCAAATCTTGGATTCAAGAGGAGTGTTCAGTCTCTGCGATGGCTTCTACAGACAGAGAAGGATTGATCCTGTTCACTAAGCTCTGTCTCTGACTAACATTCTCATCCTTATTTACTGTGATTTTTTGATGAGTTAGATTAGAACACCATGTTCTTGGACAATACTGCCAAGCTTCTTTGTATACGCATGAAACATGGCTGGTGTAATTTAAGGGTATACAATTCAAAGGTGGACACCACCATTTTGATGGAGTTCAAAAGTGAGTAGAGTCAAGAAAATATCAGTTGAATTTCCGTTATGATTCTGGAGTCCTCAGTCTGTTACAGTGACTTGCTGTGGGCTCATGAGAAGACCACAGCTTGTAGCAATTCTAGTGACATTACTTACCAGCTATCCCCTTACTTGAACAGAGGTGGGAACAGAATGAGGGTAAGGGAAGAAGTTCCTTTCTGCCTCTGTCTTGTTCTCTTGCTCCCTCCCACAAAGAGTCTGCAGACATTTTCCTGTGCATACCTCAATGTTTTTAAAAATGGTAGTATAGAATAGCATAAACTTTATAAAAAGAAGGCATTTGGCTGGAAACATTTCAAACAATTTCAATATATTCAGTAAAAAATATCAAAACAAGCAAAACTTGCATTCAACAAACTTATATTCAATAAAAGAGTTCCTTTGCCATATACCTTATCTGCAGTCATCAGAACTGTAGGCTCATTCTTTACACCAGACTGATGTATGTTGACAAACATTCCAGACTCCAACATTCCTGTTGATCTGAAATAAAAGAAGACAAATGTTTCCTATGTCCTTAAGAAATGACACCAAGTTATCTAATCCAGAGAAGTATTTGCATACCTTGCTGTTTCATTGTCTGTTACAAAAGTTGGAGTTGCTGTAAGTGGACTCCGTAAATCTTTTCTAATATAAATCTTTTCTGTGGAAGCTGCGCAATTTGAAGACTTTTCTCGGGATACTTCAACAGGTTTCCTCTCACACTGAACAGCTACAAAAGGGTGTGGAGCTATCAGTAACAATTCAAAATTCACACACAATTAGCTGTTATAAACTAGCTTTGGATTTTCAATTACTACTGTTTGCATTTTTAAATATTTTTACCATATCAAACCTATCAATTTTAAGCAGATTAAAGACATTAAAGCATTATACTGATTTATACAGAAGTCATCAGTTTGTATGTGACACCAGCAAGTTTCCACATGAAATTTTTGTTTGTTTAGAGTTCCTCTGACAGAAACTTTCAAGTTCTCTGTCTTCAAGACATCATTTTTACAGTTTGTCTGCCAAGGTACAAGGCATGTTGCAAATAATTTTGGACTTCTAGATCGTGTGCTTAGTCCTTCTGTTGTAAGTGTGCACTCAGTTTTTCTGGAGAGGCACTGGGCCAGAAAGTTTAGCCAGCATTCCAGAATATTTACTGGGTTCTCTGTAGGCTATCTTGGATCTTGCAATTACCACACAAAATGAAGTGCATACACCCAATGTTTCAGTTGTACCCTATAAGGAAAATGGTAGTGGAGGACAGACAAGCTGTATTTCAGAGACAGTTGTTCATTACTGATCTTCTAACTGGAGAACCTTAGCAAGCTACCAAGCAATTTAAAGGTTTCTTGGAATGTATTTTCAAAGCCACTGCTTTCTGAAACTATTATTTCTGATTTTGTAGTAAGTGAAAAGCAAAATAGCTCCATCTTAACCTTACAATTACTGCATCATATGAGAGCAGTGGGGACATTTTTCACATATGTTCAGTATGTACAGACCTCCTTTTTTGGGCAGTAGGGGAAAAGAGAGGAGAAATCCTCCATGAGTCCGAACTGCTCTCAGATGCACTGCAAGATACATTTTTTTCTGACTGGAAAATGCATATGCAAAAATTTTAGTGGGGGCTGAGCTCTCAAGAAATGCTTATTAACACACACAGAAAGAATGTGAAAGCAAAGTGCTCACTCTAAAAGCAATTTAGGACTTCACAGCATCAATAGTTCCTTGCTAGTATTCATCCCTCACCCCTAACTTGAATGTAATGGGTAAGACTCTATGAGAAAATCAACTATATTCTCCAGTGACTGTCCCTTCCCCACAATAAACTTTGGTCAATGCCCATACTTACAATCTTGTTTCATTCCAAATGCAATACATCTCTGCAGCCTACAGTACTGACATCTGTTTCTATGATGTTTGTTAATCACACAATCTCTTGCTCCTCGGCAGGAGTACACTAAATTCTTTCGTATACTTCTTTTAAAGAATCCTTTGCATCCTTCACATGTCACTGCTCCATAATGGCGCCCTGGTCACATAATGAAATACATTAATTATGGAATATTATTGATAGGTTCTATATTATTTCTTTATACCAAATAAATTGTTACAAAAGAAAAACAAAGTCTTGGGAAACCTTAACAACAAACAAATATTTAACAAACGGGTTGGGTGGTGGTGGGGAGCACTTAGGACCATCCTTGTATAAAACAACTTCAAAGACAATTTCTGAATGTGAAACAGCTTAACAAGAATCCTTCAAATGTCTCCATTTTATCTCTTGTGGCTTGAACAGGGACAAGGACTTTTTATATCATTCATACACTGATGAGCTCACCACTGTACCCAACCAACAATTAATACTGAAAGTACAACTACATAATAATTTACCTGATGCTTTGTCTCCACAAACAACACAGAGATCAAATACTTTATTCAAAGTCTGTTCTGTGGAAGAACTGTCTGTTAAAATCTGGAAAAATAATAAATAATTTAATTCACCTCTTGCTTTCATCAACTCCTTTGCCTAAATTCCTGATTGTAAACATAAAGTATAGCTAAGGTCTAGATAATATGTTTGACAAATCATTCAGAAGACATTAAACTAATATAGTACTAGAATAGAACAAAATTAATAAAAGGTAAATAAAATTTTAATATTATTGCTAATTAGTATTACTTCTAATTTTCTATTTAATTTTCTTGTCTTATCACTTATGCTGAAATACTGAGACTCAACCTCTTCTCTTCTATTTAGTATCTAAAATTTATCAATATAATAAGAATTTAGGATGCAGAATGTTCGGGTTGCTTTATATTTAGCTTTGCAAACATATACTGTAATTATCCTCCCAAGCCTCTTTCATTTTCATGATTGCAAAAATATAAGTACAGTACAGTAACAGACTGACCATGTGGCTCCCCAACAGGGGTAAAATCTCAAAAACCACTGTATAGAAGATGAAGATACACTACCAGAAAAAACAGCAGAGAACAAAGGAACTACATTAAGCTGTACAAACTCAATTGCACTACGGCTAACAGAACACTGCCCCAGAATTCGAGCTGTAATATTCTGACACTGAGACAACACAACCACTAATCCTGCCTCTGCATATAGGGCATACGAAATTGACTTCTAATGAACATATTACTTTCTGAGATTCATTCAGCTCTACCATCTACAATCATTTAAAGATTTCCTGGTTCTTGAAATGATTCTACCAACTTCCCCTTGCTGCCTGTTATGCCTCGAACTGCCTTAGTGTGACTACCTTCCTTATTTCTTTAAGTCCTCCTCAAAAACCTCCCTTTCAAGGAAGCCTTTGGATCCTTCCTTTAGTTCCTGTGCCTTATGGTAACTAAGCAAGTATGTTCTGCCACTGCTCACCCATACCCACTTTCCCCTTCTTCTATTGTTTTCTAGTGTTTATTGTAGATTGAAAGTCCACTGAAGTTAAAAAACTACCATATCTGTTTTTGTAAAATGCCATACATACATACATGGATGGTGCTATACAAATAAATATACCAATTCACTGTGCCCAGGACAACACTAATCCTAAAACACTAAAGAATATATTCCAATGCCAGTTCTATTTCATGATTTAAAAACTGCATAGTGGACTGATTGCTACCCACCCCCTTGCCATCGTTGCCATTATTTATTTATTTATCATATTTTATTCTTGTTTTAACTCTTCATTAGTTTAATTTAGTTTTAAGGGGTGGGAGGGTTAGGATGGGGAGGGATTGTTTTAACTTGATGTTTTAATCTTGTTGTACGCCGCCCTGGTTGCTGAGCAGAGGGGCGGGTTAAAAATAAAAATTTATTATTTATTATTATTATTATTATTATTATTTACCATACCACTCAGGTATGTCACAAATAAAGAGACTCTACCCACTGCACTAGAGCAATACGATAGGTAAGAATTTTGGCCCAAGAATGGAAAACCTGGCCTTTAAAGCCCTGCTCAACTCATTGGGCCAAGAACCATACGTGAGCCTAAACAGGCTCAAACACTGTTAACAAGTCTATAATACTGAGAGCTCCATGAAGATAACAATGCAATGAATAAACTGGCCCTATTCCAAAACAATGCCCCAGCATTTTCTGAACATTTAATATTTTAAAAACATACTTCTGTGAAGAATTACTATTTCCTCTCCAGCACCAAAGGACACATGTCTTATGATCTTTTGGTTTTAAAACCAACCAACACATTACCTCCCACCCACAGTCAAGATATCAACCCATAACATGCAGACAGGATATTAATTTACTGCAGATGGATCAGGATTAGCATGAGTACAGTTGGCCCTCCACATTTGCAGGGATTAGGGGTGCAGGCCCCCAGGGAAAGTGGGAAAATGAGAAAATCTCTAGGCCCCCCAAACCACATTTAACACACAAAAAAAGTATGATCCAGATTCAATCCACTGCAGATGCCTTTGAGGCAGTGGGGTTCCTGCTCCTCCGCTGTTGCCCTATGCCATTTTTAATAGGGACTTACAAGTCTCGCTGCACATTCAAAGTCTCAGTCTCATGAGACTTGCAGCCTCTATAAAAAATGTCATAGGGCAGCAGCAGAGGTGGCAGCAAATAATCCATGAATAATCAAATCTGCAAAAGTTAAATCTGTACATGTAGAGGGCCAGCTGTACTGTGTTAAGAGTCAAGTCTTGGGTTTTAAAAGTCATCTGAATAAGTCCCAAGGGTATGGGACACCATACCTGAATGTGTTGTGTAGATATATCTGGAGATGTAAAAAACAGCTGGTTCACCCCTGCAGCATCTGGAGTTGTTAGAAAAACTTTTCCTGGAGCAGTATCTTGTCTTGCAAGGATCACTTTGCTTGGGGTAGAACCATCATGATTTGTTAAAATGAACTGCTTGCCTGTTGCAGACTGATCAAGTGCTGTAACGATCTGAATCTTCTGCCCTGTCTGCTGATCTGTAACAATCTAGTAACAAATTTATCTCAAATTGTTATGGTAGTTTATGCTTAAAAGCAGATGTGGTCTAACATAATCATGGTGTTACCAAGCATGGCTAAACACTAATTTTCAGAAGATGCTGCATATGTTCCACAAATCACCAATGAATCCAAACTCTAGTGTCATGCACGCTCACTTAAGATTTAAGAGTGCCTGATATCTAAAGACTTGGTGCTCATGAAAAATAAGGAAACATCATGCAGAGCTAGAATTACCACTACAATTACGACTGGGTGGTGTTTGTTGCCACTGGTGGCAGCACTGGGTTGATTACCCCTTGTGGTATTTAATATGGGAACCTCAGTTTAAATTAAGGCATATTTGGACTAGATCCATTCAAATAAATGGCACTTACAATTATGAGTAACTTTAGTACCATTTACTGAAACTGACCATTGGTTCTAAGATGGTAGGCATCCCTTTGTTAACAACATGGTCAGACCTTGAAAGGCATGTCAGTACAATGACAACCTGCTCTGAGCCATTCATGTCATAAACGTGTATACGTTTTCACAATAAATATGAAACAACGGTTTAAGTGTTCAAAGAATTCAGCCTCTAAAGGTAGGGGAAAACCATGTTTAGGATGAATCCAGGTGGTTATGCCACTGTTTTGTGATTATGAGAAAACTTAAGCAATGGACTAAGTTTCACAGACTCTCCATTTTCAGAAGTCTATGGTTATTTAAAAAGATTTAAAAGGATGGAGGGGTAAAATAGAAAAAATTGGGAGCATTTTTCTCTCCTTTCCTAATGGTGTTTTTAAAAAATTTCCAGTGGAAAATGAGTGAGATATAACTTGGAGAAGCAAGGTGCATTTCAGCACTTTAGAAGTGCTGCTATCTTCATAAGATGAGCATGCAGGGCCTTCATTGCTTGTGAACTGCTTCTTGCCTTCTTCTGGCACACTCTGATGTATTCTGAAGAAACTAGAAGCAAATATGCTAATGTCTCTCTCACCAGGCCCCTTACAGTTGGCCTTTTCACCACTCCCCTCATACAGCAAATCTCAGTAGCACAGGATACAGCAGTTTGTATCTCTTTCTCTCACAAGTATTGTGCATATTGACATTTTTGACTGTAGAAAAGACTGTATATTTTTGAGGCCACCATCTAGGATTAAGTTCTACCAAACAGAATGGGTCTTACTTTTGAGTGATTAAAAAAAAAAAAATCTAAATCAAGCTTATTTAAAAATAAAGTATGCAACAGGGTGGTATAATGGAATAGTATGGTGCAGTGGTTTGAGTGTTGGACTAGGACCCCAGGAGACTAGGGTTCAAATCCCTGCTTGGCCATGAAAACCCACTGGGTGACCTTGGGCAAGTCCCACTTTCTTAGCCTCACAGGAAGGCAAAGAAAAACCCCTCTGAACAAATCTTGCCAAGAAAACCCTGTGATAGGTTTACCTTAGAGTGGTAGTAAGTTGGAAACAACTTGAAGGCACACAACAAGAGCAACAAAGGTTGATTTCAAAATTTAATACTGTACATTTGTCAAATAGCACAATTTTATATGCTAATTTATAAATTATCCATTTTATGTTGTTAGTGCAGTTAAATACATTTGGGCTTTTTAAGAAAACACCTATCACATATGTTTTGATTTCCTCTCCAAATTCTGTCATTTAGGAAATACTTTTCAACCACATACTTAAACAAAATGCACCTGTATCCGCTGGGGTAAGGAGAGACCTGTATCTGCAGGAACAATCTGAATTCTTTGAGCTGTCCCATCCATTAGTGTTTGGGTAACAGATCCTTGGGAATGAGCCATCTGCAACAAATAACAGACACATTAACTCACTCAATCTGGGATAGGCCTTTGTGGCTGACCTGCCAGATGTTTCTGGCCTACAGCTTCCCAACCCTAGCTAGTACAGCATGGTGAGATATTGTGAAAGTTGTAGCCCGTCGTGCCCTGCCCTACCCTGCACTAAACGAACAAAGTTTGGTGAATTCTTGCATTGCTTTCCAAAGCATTATTGCTCCAAAAGGGAATGTATAAGCTAACTGACAAAATAAGAGAGAGCTGAGAATTTAATATTTCTAAGAACATCTGTTTCCCTTAATAATAAATGTGACCCTGCCCCCAGAAGGACAGCTTTCATTTATCCACCCCACAACAGTTAATGGAACATCAATTTTCCGGATGCTAACACTGAAATTTACCTTTTAAAAAAGTTTAGTTTGGAAAAAATAACACAAACTGATTTTTTTTTGTTTAAAAAAATGCTACTGGATACTACCCCTGAATACGTTCTTAAAAAAAAAAAAAAAAAAAAGAATGCACAACTTCTTATTGCGTTCTATCAAATTCAATTGTAAATTTAAAATATAAGTTGTGCTATTAGCATTCTCAGATACTTTAGAGTTACATTCAAGATGTTACAAATAAACACCCTGAAGTAACTGACAATGAATTACTAAACAGTCTTTATATATCAATTTTTATGACACATTATATAATCCTCCTAAAAATTTATATACAAGTACCTCTCCCATTTGCTGTTCAATAATTTGATGGGCCAATTCCTCAATTGTTGCCATGATCTTGAATCACTGGAGTTCCTATTAAAGAGAAAGATTATTAAATGTGAATAAAATAGAAAGAGCTAGGGAAAAAAAAAAACGGTTGAAGTCAAGGTTTTGTTGATGAACCAACAGTGCTGCTCTGAAAAATGGGACTGCTGTTAATACTATTTGCTATAACTTCAAACTGTACAGTAACTCTACATGACTGTCAAGTTATCACAATTTGCCTATAGCTATTAAGTTCTAATCTTGTACCCATTTAACTGAATGGTAGTCCAACTAAATTCAATGGGTTTATGTCTAAATGGACATGTATATGATTACTCCTTCAGACATTTAGGGTACATGGAAACATTTTCATTCTAGGAAATCTCTCTCTCTCTCTCTCTCTCTCACTGGCTTTTCTTCGCAAACGAAGATTCAGGAAGGACTCATCGTGCGCTTTCTGCAAGTGCGCTGGTGACTGAATAGGCCAATCCGAGATAAACAAGTCTGGCTGCAGAAAGCACAGCAGAAGGTCTCCTTGGGTGATGTTTCTGGGTTGTGATTCTTTCTGCGTTGTTGTTTCCCTTCAAGACTTGTTCAGTGTGAGTTCTCAAATAAGGCTGCAGCATTGTGGATAGTGCGTCTCCATGCCTCCCGATGTGAGGCCAGGGCGGACCATTGTTGGTGATCAATTTGGCCGAGCCTGAGATGTTGTTTCAGGGAGTCCTTGTATCATTTTTTTTGGAGCGCCTCTCTTACGCTGACCCGTGGCGAGTTCACCGTAGAGTACTATTTTTGGGAGACGATGGTCCTCCATCCTAGAAACGTTCCCTGCCCAGTGCAGCTGTGTTCTCAATATCATGGCTTCAATGCTGGTGATCCCTGCTTGCTCAAGGACAGCAACATTTGTTACATAGTCAGTCCAGTGTATATTTAGGATTGTGCGTATACAGTGCTGATGAAAGTGTTTGAGGAGTCATAGGTGGTGGCGATAGGTGACCCATGTTTCAGATCCATAAAGGAGAATAGACAGTACAATGGCTCTATACACACTGATTTTTGTGCTTCGACTCAGGTGTTTATTACTCCAGACTCTTTCGTGAAGTCTTCCAAATGCGCTACATGCCTTTACTAATCTGTGATCAATCTCTTTGTCAATCTTGGCATCTGAGGAGATGATGCTTCCCAGGTAGGTGAACTGCTGAACGGACTTGAGCACAGATTTGCCGACAGCAATGTGGGGATGGTGGTGTTCGCCCTGTGGTGCAGGCTGGTAAAGAACTTCTGTTTTCTTCAGGTTGACTTCCAGCCCAAACAGTTCTGCAGCTGTTGCAAAGCAGGATGTTAGGCGCTGCAGAGCTGCTTCTGTGTGGGCAACAAGGGCAGCAGCATCGGCGAAGAGCAGCTCACGGACTGGATAGTTTAGAGTCTTAGTGTGAGCCCTCAGACGGCTTAAGTTAAACAAGCTACCATCAGTACGGTAACGTATATAGATGCCGTTGTCTTCTTCGAGCTCTGCCATAGCCCTTTGGAGCATCATGCTGAAGAAGACTGTAAATAAAGTTGGCGCAAGAACACAACCTTGCTTCACTCCATTAGTTATTAGAAAGGGCTCTGAAAGAGCATCACCATATCTGACTTGACCGCGCTGGCTCTCGTGCAGCAAGATAATCATTTTAAGGAATTTGGGGGGACATCCTAGTCTTTCCAGGATCTGCCACAGACCTTTTCTACTCACAGTGTCGAAGGCTTTGGTGAGGTCGACAAATGTTACATAGAGACCCTTGTTCTGCTCTCTACATTTTTCTTGCAGTTGTCTAAGGGCAAATACCATGTCTGTAGTACTCTTATTGGCTCTGAAGCCGCATTGGCTTTCAGGAAGAAGTTCTTCTGCAACAGCAGGAACTAATCTGTTCAGGAGTATCCTTGCAAGGATTTTTCCAGCAATAGAGAGCAGTGTTATGCCTCGATAGTTTGAGCAATAGGATTTTGCTCCTTTTTTCTTGTACAGGGTGATGATGACTGCATCTCGGAGGTCTGATGGCAGTTCCCCCTTTTCCCAACAATTCACAAGGAATTCGTGGAATTTATCGTGGAGTGCATGACCTCCGTGTTTCCAAACTTCAGGTGGGATTCCATCAATCCCAGCTGCCTTGTCGTTTTTCATCTGCTGTATGGCCTTAAGGGTCTCTTCCAAAGTGGGAGCTATGTCCAATTCATTTTTCATCGGTTTTTGTATCATATGTTGGATAGCTGAGCCTTGGACTACTCGGTTGGCACTAAAGAGACTTTGAAAATGTTCAGCCCATCGATTCAGAATGGAGGCTTTATCAGTAATTAATGTTTGGCCATCTGTACTGTATAAGGAGCTTTGGACCTGATAAGTAGGTCCAAACACTGCTTTAAGAGCTTCATAAAATCTTCTATGATCACCCAGATCTGCACAGTGTTGTGTCTTTTCTGCTATATTGATCCACCACTTGTTCTGCATGTCTCGGAGTTTTTGTTGAAGTTTACTATATGTGAGATGGAAAGCTGCTTTTCTTACATGGCAAATTGGCTGGGCGAGATATGCCTGGTGAGCAGTTCTCTTCTTTGCCAACAGCTCCTGGATCTCTTGGTTGTTTTCATCAAACCAGTCTTGATTTTTCTTGTGGGAGAACCTGTGGGATTCTTCTGCAGACTGGAGGATACTGTTTTTGATATGTTGCCAAAGCACTGTGAGAGAAGGATCTGTAGGGTGGTCTTCAAGTTTTGTTTGCAGATTTGCCTGGAAGTTGTCTCTTATGGTAGCTTGTTGAAGATTGTTGACTTGGAGTCTCCTCTTTAAGTTGTCACCCCTCTTATACTTCTACAGCATCAAAGCCAGGAAGTCAATATTGGATAGTTACATAAAGGACAAAATAAAAAGCTGTCGTTAGTGTCAAGAGCAGGAATAAATAATAAACATGGTATCCTGTCTCTTGAAACCTATTACATTAATGCTGTAAATGTCATAGCTTTCAGTTTTTAGGAGCATGTTGCTTTCTTTTCTTTGCCAGTATAAACACTTCTAACAGAACATACAGGTTGATTATCCCTTATCCAGAAATCCAAAATATGAAATACTCCAAAATCCTAAATATTTAAATAAAAAATATTTAAAATATTTCATACAATTAACTCCAGACTACATGTATAAGGTGTCTATGAAACAAAAATGAATTTCATGTCTAGACTTGATTCTCATCTCCAAGATCTCTCATTATGTATATGCAAATATTTCAAAACCCCCAAAAATCCCAAATCCACTTCTGGTCACAAGCATTTCAGATAAGGGATACTCAACCTGTATTTCCACATCTCTCTTAAAGCTTTTCCTACTCACTACCTATCTTCCCAGATGACACAGCATCATCAAACAACAATACAAACATCACTCTCAATAAATAAACACACTTCCTTGAAGTTATGTGATGCTCCTAATTGCTTTTCAACTGAGTCTAATGTTGGAATTATAAACAGTCATGGTGAAAATGTTTTCTGGTGCTGCAGAAAAACAATCTTGCTTTAGATGCCTGCTTTGCTCATTCACTAAATGAGAATATACCAAAGGTTCTGTATGAAACCCGATAGGCAAACATGATATACTGCATGATTTGCCTCAGATTTGCATGATGACTTCAGTGAAAAGATAGACCTATCACCTCTACTGAAGGGATCAAGTTTATGTGAGCTCAATTTTATAGTGGACAATATTTTGAAGTAAGCTGGGTGATCTTGTAGTACCTTTGAGACTAACTGGGAGAAAGGAATTGTAGCATAAGCTTTCATAAACTTACAATGGCTATGTCTTTAAATATTTTAAAGCTTCATTTAGAGAATATTAAAAGTTTATAATGAACAATCCCTTGCTTGTAGTAAGTGAAACATCTTAATAAATTTCCCTGTGGTAACCTTATTTCATAATGAATATATTTCCCTAAACAATCAGCCTACTTCAGGGATAAAGTTTATGACTGCAACTTTCTATTACAGGAAAGCCTCAAGGTTACAGCAGCACTTCAGTGTCATGTACTTACATTTCCAGACTCAGTGGAAACATTTTGAGAGTTCTTCGATAACCTTATTGTTAGAAATCCAAGAAGCATACCATACAAGGTTGTTGCTGAGAATTGAAACTTAAAGGACACGCGCTACATTAAAAGTACAGTATATTAGGATCTATAAAATCTGGTGGGCTCTAATACCATTGGCCATCATGTACTAACATCACATTCCTTTATACTGGCCAGCCTCCTTTTCCCAGGTTGACTTTGCAGCTGCCTCCTTATCTTTTCCCAAACCAGCCAAAACCATAATCACCTCCCTCCGCAATTGGCAAAGAACACTTGTCAGCAAGTACCCAAAACCAAAACACAATGAGTAACAAGGTTACAGAAAAATAATTGAAAATGGCAGGGCTAGGCACCGTCAGGGACTGATCCTGACATGCAGCTGCTGTAATTTTCTGTTCTCTGAAAACAGCAGTCAATAGAAAATTATCAAACTCTAACTGAAATATTTATTATTTCTGCTGTAATTAACTTTAGTCTCTCAGGTACTTCAAAATACAAATTCAAAATATAGTATTTAATTTTTTTTACTTCCAACTAAAACCAGTCATTTTGATAACTGAGTTATTAAGTCTACTTTCATGTTCATAGTGATGCAACACTTTGCTATCCTTATTATAGTTATTTTTGTGTGTGGCTTGTTTATAATTTATAATTTTAATTAACTGAACAAACCTTGTTTAAATATTGTATTCATTTTATCAATATTCTAGATCTAGATTTTTAACAGACTTGCTGCATATCTAACCTCTTGATTTCATAACTCACCTGCATTTTTGGCTCTACAACTGAATCTAGTACTTCCACAATGAATAATTCAAGGGCAAATGGGAATGTGGAGCTTCTCAAGATCATAATTCAGTCTTATAAATACTTTCAACCTTTGGAATGGAGCCAGAAGGGATCCAAAAATTCTGGTGCAGCATATTAGCAAATTGTTATTTTGATTAGTACTGCTTTTAACCCATGCAGAGAATTCAGAGGAGTGTTACTTGATAAGGGTTCAAAGAACAGAAAAGCCTCCATTTTACTACATGAAACAATCACTAGTGAACTGGGAAACAGCATGAACTGGGAAACAGCAAGATGGAAGGTCTCACGTTTTGCATGCAAACTGCCCTACTTCACAATCTGGCCTCTTCAGGTAGTGCAGGGAAAGCATCCTGTCTGAAATTCTAGCGATCCACTGATAGTCAGTGTACAAAATATTAGGCTTGACAGACTGAAGAACCCAAATAAGGCAGTGCCCTGTGTTCCTAGGAATGTGTACTACCGGTATTTCTTTCTTTTTCCAAGAGAAATATGAGAGAGGAAAAGACCCTTCCTTGTGCTCTGCAAGGTGCAGAAAACTCACAGGAGGCAAACTCTGTTGGATACAGAAAAAGTAGAAATGGCATCCAGGTTTACAGATCTGGTCAAGTGTCCTATAACCAATGCACTGCAAATGTATATTAAGGCAAATTCTCAACTACATACAAGATACTCCTTGTACCAAATGCCTACACTTTAAAACAATTTTAGGGCAAGATGAAACCACCAGCTATTAGAAAATAAATCCAATATAAAACAAATGAAAAGAATGTCTTTGCAATTTTAAAATATTCTAATGCTATTAAGGTTATTTGAAATGTTACGTCGTGCTCACCCAAGGTGCAAATGGTTGCATTCAGCCTTCCATATGCATAATCACTTTTTGGATGTTCCTATAATTAAATAAAAAGAAATTGTTTACCTTTCAAAGATTTACACAGTGAAAATCATATATAATGTTCTTCTCCTAGAACATATTACCAACAGTCCTACATTTATAGAAGATTTAATTATCTGATGTGAAGACTTTGTCAGTGGTTCTTTTAAAAACATCAACACACACAAACATATACACACATTCAGTGAGACAATTATATCCAGATAATTAAGAATTTTATCTGTACCAGAGATAGCCTTCCTAAAACATTGTAAAACTTGTAAGATGACATGCACTTTTTTTAAAAAAATCAACTTCATACTGATGCAGACCAGGCATTATTTAGCCATGCTTGAGTTTTTCAGTAAAAACTATTCCAGTTGTTGGGGAAAACTAAATATATCAGAAATTCCTTTGACTAATGGCTCAGCAATCTATGGGCTTATAATCATTCTATAATTTTGGATTTTTGCTTTAATTGCAACTAATGGTGGTGAGTCCAATCCAGCACTCATTTTAGGTATACTGAAAGATACCTGAATACATGAAAAACAACTTTTTAGTGCATACTGGTTAATCACACTACACTTTTATAGCACTATTATTCCACTTCAACTGCTCTGGCTGCCTCCTGTGAAATTCTGGGGTTTGTAGTTTAGGGAGGGCATTTAAAACTCAGCTAGAGAGCTTAGGCCTCAGTAAACTACAAACCCCAGAATTCCACAGGAGGCAGCCATAGCAATTAAAGTGGAATAATAGCACTATAATAGTACAGTATATTGTGATAAAGTCCTAGGTCCCACTTTAGGTAGGAAAGAAATGATACATAGGGTTGATGTACTCAAGCTGGGCTAGAATTCTTTTGTGGATTTAACTTAGCATAACTCCAAGTTATAGTAGCATAAGTACTTTTCCTAAAGTTGCATATGAAGTGAAGTTGAAGGCTTCCACAGCCGGCATCCATAGATTTTCTTTGTTTTTTTTTTCTGGGCTGTGAGGCCACGTTCTGGAACGTCAGAAATAAACTCTTCCAGAACACGGCCCCACAGCCTGGAAAAAAACCCAAGGAAAATCTTTGCATAAGAATATATCAATACCTCCTTACACAACTTTTGCTAGGCTGTGCAATGGCTGCCAGACAGCACTACATGCAGCATCACCCCCCCCCCCAAAAAACACCCAGAGGCTTGTTGGGAAAAGTTCATACCACTGGCTGGCTTCACCTTCTCTCTTTGCTAGCCTCCTTCAGCCTTCTCTCTTTGCTGGCCTCCTTTTATCATCCCAAATCTCTATGTAAGTACAGTTGTCCCTCCGTATCCACGGATTTGGTATCCACGGATTTAAGTATTCACGGCTTGAAAATATTCTTAAAAAAAAATAATCCCAAAAGCAAACTTTGATTTTGCCATTTTATATAAGAGACACCATTTTGCTGTCATTGCATATAATGGGACTTGAGTATGGATGGATTTTGGCATCCACGAGGGGTCCTGGAACCAATCCCCAGTGAATATGAAGGGACAACTGTAGTTTGTAGGAGTTCACTGAACAGATATACTATTCCTACTGATTTAAAGTTCTAACTAATAAGGTACTTCCAGGATTGAAAATCCAACTGCTGGCCTAAATTAGTGTTAATCCAAATGGTGGTTCCTGGACAAGTGCTAGTCCCTGAGCCATTGGCTCTTCGTCCTTAGTGAGTTACTAAGAAAAGAAAGAAACAACTGTAGCTAATAGGAACAAATATGATGCTGGTCCCTGGAACAGCAGAAAAAAATAGCTGCTCCCCCACATAAGACAGCCTGAGAAACACTGACTGAGATAATTAAATCACTCCACCATATTCTGAACAATATGACAATAAGTCTTCCATTTTGTTAACACTGAAGGTATTTACAGCATTGTGTTCAGGTAGTTTCTTAATGTAAAAAATTATCCCTACAATCTATTGCTACTTTTTTGCAGGTACGCAAGTCACACATACAGATAACTATTGATTAGCTTGTATCTTAGCCTGGAATACCTATCCATACATGAATCCACAGATGGGATAGGACCAAGGTTATATTCAGATGTGGCTGTGCTACAAGGCCCATCATCCCAGACCACTGGCCATGCTGGCTAGGTATGATAAAGTTCAACCACTTCTGGAAGGCCACATGTTACCCATCCCTGACTTAGATGAAGGCTACAATTTATTACTGGAGCCTGTGTAACTGGTGGGGATGAACACTGACAGTCTACAGCCAAGATGGGCAAAACAGCCCTTCAGTACAACTCCCACCAACCATAGTTAGCATAGCCAAGGATGAGAAATGCAGGGCCACACATTCCCTACCCAGGTCTACAGTGACTTCAACAATACACAGATACATCAGAGTTAAGGAAGCAGATGTGTTCCTCAGCATTACGTCTTTAACAGAAACTTTGGTAGGAATAACATGGAAAGAATAGGGATAGGTTCCTACAACACACACACACACAAACAAACAACACAGTAGTTCCAACATGTTTCAGCAAACTTTTTATTCAAACCTAACATTATGTACGTGTGAAATGAAATAACCAAGTCAAATAAGTGTTACATGAGTAAACAAAAACATTTTGAATCTTGTACAGACCCCCTGAAAGCTTCTTCCAGAATGCATCCCAGGATGACCTTTCCTTTCAACAGCCTCCACTTTTCTTATTATTTCCATAATGGTAGCTAAACTTCTAGATCTATGCTTTTTCAACAGGCAAGGGTATCTGGTTAAGGCAGGCTAATTCTTTCTGTCTTGCTTTTCACTCTCAGTAAGTGATTCTGGAGGCAGTTGTTTACCCAGCATTTTGTACATAAGCACATCCAGCTGCAATAGGATCACCTAGAGTAGAATTCCATTCTTTTCCAGGTCTAGCTTTATTGCGTTATTTACTGCAGACACACTACTGCAACTTAGCACTGAAAGTCTGTCTTCACCATTCTGTCAATACTACAAACAAACAAACTTCCAGCTAGACAGAAGTAAAGAAAAGGACAATGGGATGGGCTTCCATAAAAAGACCTTATTAAAAGGGGCTTCTTTGCCAGAGACTCTGTTAACGGAAATATACCCGTAATGATTTGCTAAATCAACAGAAGATATTTTGAAGAAATTTGTCCTTTTTTTGGCCCATAATGACTAACAATTTCTAGTACTGCTTAAAAGAATCCAACAAGAAATAAATCACAGCACTATGGATTACTGCTACATAGGACACTCTGCTCAGCATATTATTATAGGAATTGCTTCCACTAGAAGGAACTGAAATGCAAGAAAGTAATCAGCATGATATTATGTATCAGGAAAGCATTTTTAATTTCAGGTCCAGCTGAAATTGCTTTGGATTAATAGGATATGCATCAAAACTTAAAAATTTGAGATTAGCAAACAAACATTGTGGTTGTATTAGACTCTGCATATAAATATATAAATTAAAATAATGTAATCTAGAAATTATTACTATCAGCATTGAAGCTTTTCCTTCTTCAAATATGAGTATAAGCATAACAGAGAATCCAAGATAGGACTGGATGTCACTAACACAAATTCAAGATCTTACATAGTGTGCGGATGAGAAGATAAACACATTTCAGGATAGAGAGATATTCTAGATCCATTGTCATTATGCTATGTACTGATAAGGTCAAGCAGGGTCTGCTACCATACTTAACTCACCAGAGGATGTATGAGAATAATGGTTTTAGAGATCAAAATAATGGTTACTTTGAGCTGTAGGTGAAAGTATGAGTGAACTACCAATGCTCATGGTAATGGAGTTTTAAAGGGCTGTAAAACAACTCACCCTGAAACAGTAAGAGTCATGGCTGGCCAGGTTACACATTTATTATTTTAAATATTTTAACTCCGCCCCATTTCTGATTGATAATTAGGCAACTGTGGAAGACTAGGGGGCCACATAAGCCCCCCCCCGGAGATTTTTGCCCCCTAGGCACGGGGGGGGCATTCTCATCATGTTTTATGCACCACTGGGCCATTTTAGTCATAGGAGAGGCCTTTTCAACAACAGGAATGAGCGAACAGGAAATGAGTGGTAGTCACTTTCTGGGTTTTTTTTTTTTTTAAAGGTTTCTTCTAGGTCTAAACTGGACCTGGGGTGGGGAGTGGCAAAAATGCCTCCCATGACCCCAGAGGGCATTTATGGGGCAAACCCTGACCACTAGGGGGCCTGGCCACTCCTAGATAAGAGGTATTCAAAACAGATTACCTGTACAGTGAAATAACTTCAACATATAGCCATCATTAGCATTTTAAACCTCCATCCAGGCCATTTTAGTCCATTAAAGTCACACTTTCTTGCAGTATTCACACAGAACTAGGCCTACAAGGTAGGCATTGTATGATGCTGCTATCTGAATAATTGTAAACAATATCCTGTCCCTAAATTCCCTCCTTACCACTTAGTTCTTTTTTTACAGATTAAAAAAAAAGGTTGTGGGGGGGAGATCCAACAGATTTACTGCATTTGTGTTAGTTACATTATTGGCAGAGAAGGAGAAAGGTACTCAAAACATACATTCCACCTTATGTTAACATACATTTTACTAGTTCTGAGTGTTTCGTGTAGTGCAGGGTACCCTTGTTTCTGCACCCACGAACACTCCTGTGGACACTGGAATTCCCATAGAGGTCAGAAAATACTGCAGATGAAAGAATTCAATGGAAGTTTTTTTTTAAATCTGAATCAGGGTTAAAATAAGCAAGAATGAATGAAAAAGTACTGTATTCCAATCTGTAGTACTGCACAGTACTATAACCTAGAGGGTCTACTGGTACAATTAATTAAGACAGTTATCAACAGCCTTTTAATAGCATTCTTTATGAACTAAATCCAGATTTCGGAAAAGTGCTCATTAGGGGAAACTAAGAGTTGTCATTCAAAAAAGTGACTTTCCGAAGCTGTGCAATTCAACTGTAGGTTCAGTAACAAGCATCATTTGACAAATGTATTTTAATGATGGAAAACACAGTTATTCCAGAAATGACATTTTCTAATTAACAGTACTGTATGTTCTTTCATTTCACTGATCAAAAACTCTACACAGACTCAGAGTTTAAGCAGAGCCAGCAGCCTTCTCTGATCTGTCAAGGAAGTAATAACTAGACAAGACCTACTGGAGTATACTCCCATACTTCACAACAGTCATCACTTGCAATGCAAATGAATCTTCTGTGCATGCAAATAGATCCACAGAGAGAAAGCAGAAGGCATACCCCACCATTTCATTATTGTTTATTCATAAAAACTATGGAACAAATAGGAAAGTGGCTATATAATTTCAGGGCAAATTCTCACTACAAACCAACAAAATTATGAACTGCTGGTGAACTGTATATATGCAAATGCTCTCACAAAAACCCACATTCCCACACAAAGATAACTATGCTGAGAGGATAAAGCTTTTACCCATGGTATCTAATTTTCTTTCTGCAGGACATTAAACCTGGTTCTATAAACACATAGGATGAATCTACACTACATAAATAACCCAGTTTGAAATTGGATTATTTGCCATGGCCCCTTCCTATGGAATCCTGGGGTTTGTAGTTTGGTGAGGCATCAACCCTCTTTGGTACAGAAGGCTGAAGACCTTGTAAAACTACAAATCCCAGTATTCCATAGGAAAGAGACATGGCAAATAACCCAGTTTCAAACTGAATTATTTGTGTAGTGGGGATTCAGCCATAACAAATCCATAACAACAATATTATGCCAACTAGGAGATCTCGTGTAGGCTGTCAAAATCGTCATATTTCCCCACCAGTTTTTAAAAATAACATTTCTTTTTCTGATGAAGAGGTCTGGAGAACTCGAAAGCGTGGCATATATATTTTGCGCCCCTCTTAAGAGCCTATTCAAAGCTATTACATTCTTTCTGACTTTTAAAAAATAAATATCCAATGGTCCACGGAGAAAACAATACAATTTATTCAAGTTTTTTTTTTTTTTTTAAATTTTTGTGCGCAGTCTGTGAGAAGCAGAAGCCAGGCCAGAACCTCGGAGAGTTAGGTCGCGAACCACCCGGCAGCCTCCGCCCGCTGTCACTGGCGGGCACAAAATGGCTGCTCAAGGGCCCGGCCCGGCCCTCTCACCCCCCCTTCCCGAGAGCCCCTCCGACTCCTCCGACCCCTCAGGAAGCAAAGCACGAGGAGGCCTGCGGAGAGGAACGGGCCCCGGGGCGCGGCCGGGATCCGGGGAGGGGAGAGGCAAGCCTTTCCTGTGGGTGAAAGGTCAGGGGGGCGGCGGCAGCAGCAGCAAGAGGGAGACGAGGAGGAGGAGGTGTGTTGCTCCGGCTGCCATTGCCGAGGCTGCTGGACGGAGGAGGAGGACGCCCTTCCCCCGTTGGCTGCTGCCGCCGGGCACACAACAGGCCGCGGCTAAGAAGCCTCCCTGAAGTCACGGCGGTTGCCGAGGCCGGAGGAGGAGAAGGAGGCCTCACGCGGCCGGAGCGGCTTCAGGCGCCCTCCCCTTCCCCCGCCTCTTACCTGACAGGCGCAACGCAAACTCCCCCAGGCTTATTTGTCGGCCGGAGGATCTGGGAGGTCAGAGTTCGTGACCCCGGCGGCGCCCCCTCCTCTCGTTCGGTCCCGTCCCCTCTCGCGTGGCCGACGCTAACGTTCTCCTGCCGCCGCCCCCGCCGCCACCAGCCCCGTCGCCACAACCGCCGCTCGTAAGCACGGCTGCGCTTGCGCAAAGCGAACCCATGGCAGAGGCGGAGCGAATGTCACCGTGCCGGCGGGGAAAAGGGGAGAGAGAGAGAGGGAGAAGAGCCGGGCCTGGAGTAGTCATGGCGATTGGGGAGATGGCGGGGGCGGGGCGGTAGTAGCGAGTAATGGGGAGAGCCTTTTGAATGTTCTACCTGAGGGTCAGGTGAAATGCTATCTGCGCATGCGCGAGAGAGGCCGCCTGTTTTTCTTCTCCTCTCCCCCGCCAGGGTCGTGTTACTTAAGTAAGGCCAATAATAGAGGCTTCTTTTCAAGGGTTAGGGTTAGTGAAAAAGGTACATCTAGGCGGGCAACCTTCTCCAACACGGCGTCTTCAGTGTGGGTCTGTTGGCTTGGGTTTGGGTGAACCATCCCATGGTTAATGCCTAATACATTTGGAAGACACCACCATGAAACTGACTGGATGCTTTCCAGAGATAGGTAGAAGAAAGAGCATAGTAATAATAATGCTGTTTATACCTATTATTATTATTATTACCAAACAAGACAGTTTTAAGAAATTCATGCTCCAAGCATAGGGTGCTTCAGTGTGGGTCTGTTGGCTTGGGTTTGGGTGGGTGCTGCCTAATACTCTGGAAGACACCACCATGGGACTGACTGGATGCTTTACAGAGATAGGTAGAAGAGCATAATAATAATAATAGTAATAGTAATAACAGTAATAATGCTGTTTATACCTATTGTTGTTGTTATTATTACCACCAAACAAGACAGTTTAAGCAATTCATGCTCCAAGCATAGGGTGCCTCAGTGTGGGTCTGTTGGCTTGGGTTTGGGTGGGTGCTGCCTAATACTCTGGAAGACACCACCATGGGACTGACTGGATGCTTTACAGATGTAGAAGAGCATAATATAATGCTATTTATGCCTATTATTATTATTATTATTATTTAACAACACAGTTTAAGTAATTCATGCTCCAAGCATAGGGTGCCTCACCTCCTGTATGGGAATGTACAGGCTAGACATGGTGGAAATTGCAGTCCAGGTTCTGGAGTGTCACATGTTCCCCACCCATGCTATAAAGGTTGCCCCCCAAAATTGAAAGTGTTACTAATATAGGTTGAGTCTCCCTTATCCAGAACTCTGAAACGCAATTGTCCACATGGGTGGCTGAGATAGTGACACCTTTGCTTTCTGACGGTTCAGTGTACACAAACTTTGTTCCATGCACAAAATTATTTACAATATTATATATAAAATTGCCTTCAGGTTTTAGCTGTAAGGAAAAATGAATTTCCTATTTAGGAGATTTTCAGACTACACTGTTATAGTGTTCAGGAGTATCCTTGCAAGGATTTTTCCAGCAATAGAGAGCAGTGTTATGCCTCGATAGTTTGAGCAGTCGGATTTTGCTCCTTTTTTCTTGTACAGGGTGATGATGACTGCATCTCGGAGGTCTGATGGCAGTTCCCCTTTTTCCCAGCAATTCACAAGGAATTCGTGGAATTTTTGGTGGAGTGCATGACCTCCGTGTTTCCAAACTTCTGGTGGGATTCCATCAATCCCAGCTGCCTTGCCGTTTTTCATCTGCTGTATGGCCTTAAGGGTCTCTTCCAAAGTGGGAGCTATGTCCAATTCATTTTTCATCGGTTTTTGTATCATATGTTGGATAGCTGAGGCTTGGACTACTCAGTTGGCGCTAAAGACACTTTGAAAATGTTCAGCCCAACGATTCAGGATGGAGGCTTTATCAGTAATTAATGTTTGACCATCTGTACTGTATAAGGAGCTTTGGACCTGATAAGTAGGTCCAAACACTGCTTTAAGAGCTTCATAAAATCCTCTGTGATCACCCTGATCTGCACAGCGTTGTGTCTTTTCTGCTATATTGATCCACCACTTGTTCTGCATGTCTCGGAGTTTTTGTTGTACTTTGCTACATGTGAGGCGGAAAGCTGCTTTTTTACATGACAGGTTGGCTGGGCGAGGTATGCCTGGTGAGCAGCTCTCTTCCTTGCCAACAGCTCCTGGATCTCTTGGTTGTTTTCATCAAACCAGTCTTGATTTTTCTTGTGGGAGAACCCGAGGGATTCTTCTGCAGACTGGAGGATACTGTTTTTGATATGTTGCCAAAGCACTGTAGGAGAAGTCCTGCTTTGCAACAGCTGCAGAGCTGTTTGGGCTAGAAGTCAACCTGAAGAAAACAGAAGTTCTTTACCAGCCTGCACCACAGGACGAACACCACCATCCCCACATTGCCGTCGGCAAATCTGTGCTCAAGTCCGTTCAGCAGTTCACCTACCTGGGAAGCATCATCTCCTCAGATGCCAAGATTGACAAAGAGATCAATCACAGATTAGCAAAGGCATATAGTGCATTTGGAAGACTTCACAAAAGAGTCTGGAGCAATAAACACCTGAGTCGAAGCACAAAAATCAGTGTGTATAGAGCCATTGTACTGTCTATCCTCCTTTATGGATCTGAAACATGGGTCACCTATCGCCACCACCTACGACTCCTCGAGCGCTTTCATAAGCGCTGTCTACGCACAATCCTAAATATACACTGGACTGACTATGTGACGAATGTTGCTATCCTTGAGCAAGCAGAGATCACCAGTATTGAGCCCATGATATTGAGAACACAGCTGCGCTGGGCAGGGCACGTTTCTAGGATGGAGGACCATCGCCTCCCAAAAATACTACTCTACGGTGAACTCGCCACGGGTCAGCGTAAGAGGGGCGCTCCCAAAAAGCGATACAAAGACTCCCTGAAACAACATCTCAGGCTCGGCCAAATTGATCACCAACAGTGGTCTGCCCTGGCCTCACATCGGGAGGCATGGAGACGCACTATCCACAATGCTGCAGCCTTATTTGAGAACTCATGACGAACAAGTCTTGAAGATAAACGACAACGTAGAAAGAATCACAAACCAAAAACATCACCCAAGGAGACCTTCTGCTGTGCTTTTTGCAACCGGACTTGTTTATCTCGGATTGGCCTTTTTAGTCATCAGCGCGCTTGCAGAAAGCGTGGGATGAGTCCTTCCTGAATCTTTGTTTGCGAAGAAAAGCCAGAGAGAGAGAGAGAGGTTATAGTGTTACTATTCCATTTTAACTGCTCTGGCTTCCTGCTGTGGAATTCTGGGGTTTGTAGTTTAGTGAGGCCTAAGATCTCTCTGGCTGAGAGTTGTAAATGCCCCTTCCTAAACTGCAAATCCCAGGATTCAGGAGGAGGCAGCCATAGCAAATAAAGTGGAATAGTAACACTATAACAGTGGTGTCTGAAAATCTCCTTAGACTTGTGTCCTGTCTAAGATACCTCACTATGTACGGTATATGCAAATATTCCAAAATCCAAAACACTTCTGGTCCCAAGCATTTTGGATAAGGGATACTCAACATGTACTCACCTCTTAGTGAGTGCTATGCTAGTGTGGTCATAAAGGGAGCACTGCTTAATCTCACCAAAACACCATCTAAGTGAAATGCCACGTGCTCCCCCCTCCCCATGAAGGCTGTTGTCAGCACTTTGCTTAGCTATTACTTAAGTTACTGCTACTCATACCAGCTTTGACCTGCTTGCCCCCACATCGGAATAATTTATTCCGTTTTTGGTGCTCTAACCAGGTGCTTGGATCCAATCTTTTAAATTCCCCACAGTACTCATGACTTATAGTCACTCTGGGGCATATGAAAAAGAGTGGCCAGACTAAGGACTTCATACTGCTTGAAGCACTTGCCACCACAACTAGGTAAGCGTGAACTATAGTCCATTGACAGAGGACAGGCACTGGAAGCCACTTTGCCTAGCATCCCTTAAATGTGGTATTCAAGGACAAAGTGACTCTAAATCTTAAAGGATTCACATAGCTTTAAGACTGGTAATAGATAACCCCTCCCCATAAATTTGTCCAATCTTTTTTAAAGTAATCTATGCTAGTGGTCTTCACATATTGTGACAATGAATTTCATAAGAGTAATTTTTCAGTTCATTTTGGTTGGCTTAATAAAGGTATTACACTTATATGGATTTAGGTATTCTGTGAAATTTAGGTATTTTTTATTTTAAATCTACTGCTATTTCAATAGATGACCTTGAGTTCTAGGAGTACTGTTGTGTGTCTTCAAGTCATTTCTGACTCATGGCCCTAAGGCAACCTGGGGTTTTCTGAGGGTGAATATGTGACTTGCCCAAGGTCACCCAGTGGGTTTTCATGGCTGAGTGGGGATTCGAACCTTGGTCGCCAGAGTTGTAGTCCAACACTGAAACTACTACACCACGCTGCCTTCTTCTAAAAATACATACACATATATTTTAGGTTGTACACCTTTGTCAGGACTGACTGTTTTTGGTTGTTTTGCTTGTATAGCCCCATCAATGTATATCAATAAATAAAACTAAGAACAAAAGTTATATTTTTTCAAGATAGCATAGCTTATACTATATTATGTTTCATCTCTCTTTTCTAAACTATAAAGACCCAAACATTTTTATTGTGGGGGAAAGTGCTCCAGACCTCTGATTGTTTTAGTTCCCCTTTTCTGCAACTCTTCTAACTCTGTTTTAGAATTACCTTGCTACCACAACTCATACTCATGTGTTAAAGAGAAGGCAGCAAAGATTTGTGAAGAAGTCAGGATAAACAAGAGAAGCAGTGTTCAGTACTTACAAGTATTTAGTCTTAGCTTGAGCAGAAGACTAGAATGACGTTAGGATTTGCACATTAGTTTTGAAAAATAGCAGTTGCAGACTTAACATCTCACTGCTGGCTCTTCTGGCTAGTGCTAATGAGTTGCAGTTCACCATCGGCAGAGCTACATATTCTCCACTCTTGTTGTAATATAATGAAAATACATACTATACATCGGTATCTTGGCTTTCGCTTACAGAATTATCAGAACTGGATCACTGGTTGGGACTGGTGGAAAACTGGCTGAAGATTAAGAAATAAAACAAAATCCAGAAAGAAAAGTAGTATTGTTTTTACAAGATCAGCTGATCAAAAAGTCTCCCTAAGCTGAGATGCCATTCTTCCATTTATTTATTTATCAAGCAATTAATCTTCAGAGCATTCTTTGATCTGATGCTGCTTTTGAATACTTATATCAATGAGAACTAGGAGTGCTTTTTAACAACTTTGGTTAGCACTCTAGCTGATTTTTTTTAGCTGGCACAGTACTGTTTTAATAACCACTGCAGCTTGGTGGGGAATATAGTTTTGGATGGAAAATTGGTGAGATTTGTATGATATTAAAGTGAAATTGAATTGGGGTATTTGGGCATCTGGTGACCTGCTTACATTGTTCAATAAGTCCTTGTTCTCATCAGTCTAGTTTCGCCTTATGTAAAATGTTAGGCAGTAGTAGAGAAGAAAACAAGAAACAAGAGTTGTGTGGTGTTTTAGCTTTCAGGTCCCACCCTGAATTATCTAGGGGAGTACAAGTCAATTGTCTATCTAGTTCAGATGCATCCAAAAATATAAGCAGGACACCAATATTCCTTTATTTGTCCTCAGCTTCAGCAACACATCAGCCAAAGGGCAAGGTGATATACTTGTATTATGTATCCATCCTATGCAATACTTGAACAAAACTAATAACCAATGTAATGTATTCAGTTTGAAAAACCCATGGCCAGTCTTTCACCACCTGTTTTCTTTTCTCAGTTTGAATGAAAATTAAGGAAGGGTTTCAGTGTTGACATGAGGCGCCTGGCCTGATCTGCCTTCTCTCCACTGCATGTACCCCTATAGCTTCAAAGTACAGAACAGATTCAGGCACTGATAACCCCATAAAAGGAAACAATGAGATTTCCCAGGAAAGAGAGGAACAGTATAGAGTCTCCTATTGAAACCAACAGAAATTGCTGAAGAAAGGGCAGAGCTTGGAAAATGTACTTTTAAAAGAATGCAACTTCTATATTATTCCAGCCAGCATGGCCACCTGCCATGCTCATTGAATGGGGGTGGGGGAGTGCAATAGTAAAAAAAAAATTCCACCTTTTGATCTTATGATGGATGATTGGTACAGAATATACTAGTGAGTGGTTGCTACTGGGAACTGTGATGAACCTGGATCTAAATGCTGTTGTTACCCCTGATTAGAATAGACCCATTGAATCAATGGGATTTACTTACATGTTGACTCACCATTTAACAATTGAGCCAGTGGGTCTTCTCTAATTGGGATTGACTGATTTACAGGCCATTCATCCTGCCACCTGATGATAGGACCCAAGGGTGGGCTTTTTGGTTTTGTTTGGTTGATTTTTTTTCTTCCAGAAGTAGTGGATAGAGGTAAAGTAGTTTGTTAACCACATGGAAAAGTCCATATCCTATAGAAGAAAAATCTAGCAGTGGTCAAAATATTTTGGATGAACACGTGTATATGTTTTTTCCTGTTTTACAACTATGCTGTTTTGACATTTTCAGGACAATCCGCTATGACTCAGCCTTGTGGCGGAGAAAGACACTTGCAAAATGGTTTTGATAAAAACAACTATTTACAATTATTTTAAACTGTTTTAATTTGCAGTGTAAAAAGTTCTGTTTTTCCATTTACTAATTAATGATGTAATACAATCTTTAAACACTCAACATGAAAAGCACTTGAAAACTAGATAACAGCAACTGAAAAGGAAAAAACATACTAAAGATCTCTAAAGTTCTGTGACAGACTTCTGAAGACCACTGTGGCCTTTTCACAATAAAAACTGAGATGCATTCATTTGTTCAATTTAAAATATGCAGTAATGACTGAATAGTGTTTGACAGAATATTACTTATAACAGATACTCAAAATAAAACAAACTGGAAACAAGATTACTTGTCCCATTCTAAAGTGGCTTAATTGACAAAGGATAAATTACTAAAACTGTATTACCACTTCCCTCAAAGCTAAACTAAGCCTACATGTCAAACATTGGCGGATGCAAGAGGAAGGATGCTATTGCACTCTTGTCCTGTTTGTGGGATACCTATAGGCAACTGGCTGGCCACAATGTGAATAAAAAGTTCTACTAGATGGATCTTTAGTCTAAACCAGCATGGCTCATGTTCTTGAATGATGAAAATGTTAATTATATATGTTGCAATCCAGAGAGCCATTTAGTGACATATTTGTACAAAATACATGTTCTGTTCACGTGTCCTTCCCCACTTTCCAAGCCACTTTTGAAACATTTCAGTGGCTTGATCAGTTTTTATGGGGCTATGAAAATACCAAACATGCCCACACAAGCCAAAAGGGGTCTTGAGTTGTAGTCACATTTTGTTTGCTATTTTTTTTTATCATGTTAATATTTCCCTTCATATGTTTCTTTTCAAATACTCTGGAGGCTTAAATTAGGAACTTAGAAATTCTGACACAATTGTAATGTGATGTTCTATAAGCTATTTTAAAATATTTGCATAAGCTAACTTTAAGTGTCATCTACATTTGGAACTTGTCATGAATTTATTCAGTGAGGATTTGCGTCTAACCAACCAACTAAAAACTCTGCTTTTTGCCTGCTGAGCAGTGAATGCTCTATTATGGAATAAAGTGGGATTGATGGAAATTATCCATCAAGTCACTGCTTAACATTTCATTTGTTCAGTTCCATATATTAGATGATCAAGTCAGTGCCTTAATACTACTTGATCTATACAAGCTATCCCAACAGAACTTGCTCAGGAGTATTATGTCCTTTTCCTTAACCTATGTAGTCTCCTCAAACATAACTAGTTCTATCCTGATCCAAGAAGGATTACTGATAGGTCTTTTTTTGGGTGTGAGGGGGTCATAAAATAAAACTGTATAATCATGCTTGCTTTCAAAGGAAAATATTATGGTTCAGCATGCTAGAGAAACCCCCAGCTAATAGGCAAAAGAGGCTTACGAGTCACCACATTATCCTAAGTGTACGTAGGTTATATGGAATGTTTTCTACACTTTTGTTTTTACTATACATTTTTAATCCTCACAAGTACTGGGTACCTTTCAGACAAAACTCTTGTCTTCCAAAATGTCACTGGAATTTTGCTTTCTGTCTTCACCGCTCATGAAATTTTTTTATTACTTTGGAGTTCAGATGGAACACTCTCTGAGGCAATATCTGTTTCTTTTTCTCTTTTTTTTTACCAAGACATATACTGTATGGATGGGGAATGTGTACACTTTCAGATGTTTTTGAACTATAATGCCATCTTCTCTCATCATTGGCTGTGCTAGCAGGGTTGACAGAAATTTACAGTCCAACAAAATCTGGAGGGTCACATTTTTTGCACTCCTGCTTATACAGAACCTGGACACGTGGCCAAGCAACATCAGTGTGTGGTCAAGATGACAACAGTTATTAATGAGGAAGAACACACAAGCTAGGAAGGGCAGGGGCTATTTGCTTTTACCTGAATTTACAAGGAAGGCAAGATTCCACCACACCTCCTCTCCTGCTGAGTTACGTGAGTACAAACTACTCTTGTACTTTTAATACCCTCAAACATTTCAGTTGAAAATTGGTACACATCTGGCCATGCAACATCAGTGTGACCAAAATGGCAAAAATTATTAATGAGGAAGAACACTCAAGCTGAGAGACAATGCAGTAGTTCCCTTTTGCTTGTATCTATTGGGAAAGGCAAGATTCTGCCCTCTCCTCTCCCCCCACTGAGTTGAGTGCAAACTACTTTTGCACTTTAAACTCAGTTTGCAACAACACAAGTAAGCTAAAGGGTTAAATGTGGGAGGAGGAGAGAGAAACAGGCAGCTGAAAAAAGTGCAACAGCAAAGGATTACTTGGGACTGTTCCTGCCCAACTGGGACAGTTGGAGGGCATGTCTTTGAGCTCAGTTTTCACCAATTAAAGTAAGCTGAGGAGAGGAAAATGTGAGGCGAGAAAGTGGAATATTTGAAAATCAACAGAAAAAATGGGATGACAGAGGATTAATCAGGACTGTCCCTGCCAAATCGGTACAACTAGAAGGTATGATATGCAGATTTGAAGAGTTTACTAGTGTTTCTAAATATATGTACAAAAGCTTCAGGTAAATTATATATTCATCTTGCACTGCAAGAGAGTGTACAACATTTCTGTCAGATTATCATAGATTTTTTTAAAAAAAATCTGCATAAAGGCCTTCCTACCTAAAAAGAAAATTGAACAGCAGGTTTGATACTAGTGATGGCAGTTCTGCAGCAAAACAGGTTTTCTGACAAAATAAAAATCCAAGCTCAAGGACACTTTGGAATTCAATGTGAATTTCAGAAAATATTTTGACCATTAAGTAAAACAGTGGAAGAGTTTAATAAATAACACTTTTTGTATGACAAAAAGACAAGTATACACAATTCTTTAAAAATTACTTTGCCTGAACAAAAGAGGCAAGGTCTTCTAACTCTGATGTACAAAATAGGATTGTTTTGGTTAATGTTTAAAAATTTAGTGAATCTCCTATAGTATGTGCTTATGCCATATGACTTTTTTTCTTTAAACAAAGGACACCATCAAACAAGTTACAGTACTGTGGCTTCTTGAAAAGCTTCTATCCACCTGTGGGAAAAGAAGAAATATTACTTTCTTGTGACCAAACAAAATGATTTTCAGTTGAATACTTTCATTAAGATGTTCCATTACTCAATTCTGTCTATCATTAGCTAGAAATAGTACAATTTTATCCAAACCACATTGTGGGCTGTTATTAAATGGGTTTCAAAATCCTCAATTTGAAAACAAAGGCCAAGATCCAATGCTAACAGAATTAGGTCTTTCTTTCTTTCCCCCTACACCTCTCTATCATGTCAAATGACCTACTTCAAAAACAGTTTCATAGCATTCTGGAGAAAGTTTTAGGGTGCACTGTGGAGCTGTAGGAGGGAAGGGGGATTGCAGATTATGGGAGAAGCTATGGGATCCTGAATGAAGTACATGTTTGGATCCTGGATAAAGTTTATTTGAGACTGCACACAACCATAACTAGCTTCCTCTTTACTGATATTATCCCGGGAGACACTAGAGGAATAGATGCTTCTCTCTTTCTACAGTGTGCACCATCTGCAAAATGGGTTTAATAGGCAACCTGTAAGCCTCTGGTATTGACTGCAACATCTCTCACCTTTTTTTACTCTTGTTAGACTGACAGAAGTTCCAGACCAACAATATCTAGTGGGTCATAAATTGCCCTGTGATTTATACAGTCGTCCCTCTGTATCCACAGATTTTTTTATCCACAGATCCAACCATCCATGGCTTGATCATATTTCAAAAATAATAATTCCAAGAAGCAAACCTTGATTTTCCCAATTTATATAAGGGACGCCATTTTACTATGCCATTGTATATAATGGGACTGAGCATCCATGGATTTTGGTATCCAAGGGGGGGGGGTCCTGGAACCAAACCCCAGTGGATACCAAGGGCCCACTGTACTGGCATGCTTTAACATGGATTGGCCAAATCATGCCTGTACAAGTACAAAAACTATACAAATAATGTATATAATTAAAGCAGCTTGTATAGAATCCCAGGTATCTTACTGAACATGCAAGGTTTAATCAAGGAATGGTAACTTACTTTTGTGTTGACTGGGGATCATCTGCTTTGAATATGTAAAACAAAGTATTTTTGTGCATCAGATGGAAAACTTTAGAATCTAAGTGTTCATCTTTGACTTCAGCAACAGTAAATCCCAATAAAGGCTGGCTCTCCAAAGCGGCTACATCCTAGTTTAAAAAGAAAATCCAGAATCAAAAATATTCCTGTAATTGCAACAACTTGTAAAGTAAGCTGTGGTCTCAATCACATACAAAAAAATCCCCAAAACATTTCCTGCAACCTCAACACAAATTCCTTGGAATGGATCCCAAGGATCACTTCCACAAGCAGAGGGAACCTCTGGTTTCAGCCTCCTCTTTTATTCATTTATTTTGCTTTTATTTAATACAACTGTATTCAGAGTTGCTACAAGAGTAAACATGGCCTCATAGCCTGGGAAAAAACCCACGAAAAAGCTATGGATTCCGGCCTTTGGCTTCACATACTGTTAATTGTCTGGCTTTTAGAAAATCCTGAGTTATTGTTCACAAGTGATGCGATACAACTCCTACCTTCCTGATTGCTTCTTCTTGGGCTCCCTCTATCAGAAACAGGTATAATAGAAGCTTATCAGGAAGAGTAAATTAGTGTTATGTCCAAATTGGGACTTGTAGCGTGTTACCCCCAAACAAGCCAGGAATCAGGATCCACCTTCAAACTTGGGCTTCAGATTCTTGCTTGTAAACTGCTCAACAAACCAAAGTCTGAATCCTATCCGTTAGACCTAAGCAGAGGAAATCTACTGAATCAATCGTTGATTGGTGGGTAGACACATAAGTAAATCACAATGATTCAATAGATCTATTGTAGTTTGGCCTAACAATAGGTTCTAGGCCCAAGACTTCCAGTTTGGTTGTGACACCAAACTCCTGGCAAATTCCAAGTCTGATGCGAGGAGCCAACATTAAGCAAGAATTAACATTAAACAAGAATTTTCTAGAAATCTGGCCTACTGCTTTGTGCTATTGTGGCCACTTATCATCATAATATTGGTTTTTGAAAAAACAGCAGCAACTTGCTTAAAGCCATTTCTTATGAATCAAAATTTGACACTAGCTTTTGGGCCTCACCTCAACATTTCACCTGCTTATACACTAAATCTTCTCTATTAACTTGGCATCTGAGTTTTGATTTCTTACCTCACTAGCAGCATATGTGTACAGCACCTTATTTTTTATCACAAACCACAGGTGTTTCCATGGCTTTTTGCTACCCTTTGATCTGTATAAATAGCCACTCATTGAAGAATCTTCTGTACTGGCTGATACCTACAATTAAAATAAATATGGTACTGTAAGATAGCCATGGACAGCCATAATTCAAACCATGGTCTCCTGAAGTCCTAGTCCACCACTCAAACCACTACACCACACTGGCTCTCTTAAAATGAGTAAGAATAATAGAACCATATGCAGATCTACTGAGAAGTAAGCTCCACCGATTTCAGTGGAGCTTACTTCCAAGTAAGTGTGTGTAAGATTATTTGCATCCTTTGTCAGCAATATCCCTTACTGTCTCATATTTGGCATGGTGATTTAGTTTGAAACATTTAGAAGTTAATGTGCAGAATGTGGATCTGTAAAATATGAGGGGCAATATTGGAGAAACAGAAGTTACGTTTTTGATTTTGCAAGAGTACATACTTCCTCATATTAAAAAGAGAAAATGTACTTGGATAGCAGCAGGGCACACTTTAAAAAAGGTATGTGATTCATAATTAAAATGATGGGCAGATTTATTAAATAAATCAAAATAACCCAACTATTTTAATTTGTTATGCATAAACTCTTCATTTCAGTCTTCCCAAAACTTTATAGCAATTCCAGGGATAAATTAACCACCTGTCTGTACCCATCACAGGTAAATCTGCAGCCCATTATCTGGTAACTTTCCCATTTCTCAACACTACACTGTGCTCTCTCTTCTCCTTGCCTGCGCATTACCCCCTCTGTACCATCATTTCTATATTACCATTTCATTCCTTTACATCATCTTATCCTCTCTTTCTCTGCCAACCACTGATTTCCTCTCAACAAACTCAGCAAAGCACATAAGGCAGTCTCTTTCCCACCATTCTCACAATGAGGATGCAATCCTACTGAAAGAAAATTCCAATACTCTCAGTAGGACTGAAATTCTGAATAAACTTGTGTAAGCATTTAATCAGAGCAAACCAAGTTTGCAAATGAATGTATTTGATAGAGAGCTAAAGCCAATTGTGATTGCCTGATGGGTGTACTTTGTATCAGTGCTACTCAAAGTGGTGGTCCCTGGATCAGTGCTGGTCTGCAAGTCATTGGTTGCCAGTCCACAGAGTTTCCAGGAAAGAAACAGTTGTAGCCAAAAGGCACAAATATGGTTCTGGTCTCTGGCAGAGGATAATCGCTGGTTCCTTCACATCAAGACAGTGTGAGAAGCACAGCTCTATATTTTGTGCTTTTTCAGACATGTTTGTATTAGTCACATATCTTTGATCCCCAACTGTATTCCTTAAGAAATTTTTAATGCACACTCCTCCCAATGTAATGGTCCTCAAATATGTTAAGGCTGCATAATCTTCTCTACTCTGGTGCCTCCATGGTGTTGGACTATAACTCCCATCATTCCCAGTCACTGACCATCAACATAAATCAGAGAGAGCAGATTTTTTAAAACAAACAAACAAACAAACCTTGACTCTAAGGTAAAATTGAATTGTAGATATGGTTCAGTGTGAGCAGCCTCTTGCTGAATATATTAGATACCATTTTCAGTAGGATATAAATAAGGAGGTTATTAAAACCAAGAGGTTTACAAATAAGTACAGTGTAAGCTATCAGTCTCTAGAAAGGACTGATTCTAACATAAAAAATTAATTGGCACTGAGCAGAGCAGAGCTAAACTATACACTGAACTCTTCTGCATCAATGTTCTATGTAGGGACCATATAGCAGGTACTGCACGTAACATACTTCCCAGGAAACATTAAGTATACATCAACATTTAACTAACTCAGAACTACAGGCAGTACTAAGAGGATTCATACACAAACCACTGAAATATAAACACATTTAAGTTAGATAAATAAATTGTGTCTGGAAATTCCTCAGGATGTCTGCTGTTTTTTCAGCAATAAGGCATGCAAATAGTTCTAAGATTCTAGAAATGCTTTTCATCAAATTGTAAAAAGAAATGATACACAGCCTCAGTAAACTGAACACCAAAAATATTCAATGGGATTGCAACAGAACATCTCAAAGGAGCAATGAGTGTCCAGCACTATATTTTGCTCTGTTTGATTGTTGACTTCCACCATTCAAAAGTAACACATTGCATGAAAATATGTCTACAGAATCATACACAGCTTTATAGTGTTTTTCTTTCTCTCTACCACAACCGTCTATATTCTTGTAAGGTCTTCAAAGTGCTAGTTTCAGGCACAAAAGAACTCCAAGGAACTTGGGTTCTCATTAAGAGTAAATGTTTGAATTCACCTCAAGGGATAGGTAGGAGTTTCAGCCTGCCATGCTGCCCACATTTTAAATTCTTTAACCAAGGGGGGAAATAAGTTATATGTTGCACATGGCAATATAATTTAAAGGGCTATAATGGGACGGAGGGACAAATGCTAGTGGTCTGGACTGTACCTAGAATAAGATACAGCAAGTAGTCCCTGATTATTCATATGCAAACTGCCCCATCCCACAATAAAATCCTATTACTAAAAAAGCCAAAATAGCGTGTTCTGTTCCATTCAGATACATCTCCCTTCCCCAGCAAAGGATTTTACTAAAGATGAGCAATAAATCTGCAAGTAAATACAAATAACTTTAATGTTAAATATGCATAACACATACTTCCTTGAGAGCAGCTGGAATCTTTTTCTGCTTTCTTCCAGAAGGGATACTATGCAACACTGTGGACAAGGCACTAGATGGAGATCTGTGATTTACTGGAGAGCCATTTTTAGGAGATTTACAGAAATGATCTGAAATGGAGAAAATGTGTCACTTGTTTTGTGCTACAAACAAATAAAAATCTCAGCATCCTGCTTTTGTGTTACTGATTGTAAATGTTAAAGGCACACTACCCATTCGCCTCTGATAGTATTTTCATAGGTGACATAAAAAGTGACTTTTAGTTTCTTTTGTACTACTTGTATATTTAATGGTAATTGAATTGCAGTTTTTACTGCTCTGGAATCTACCACTCTGCTTACTTTTTTATTTGTGAACACGGGGCTATCAAACATATGTGGGCAACTGTTAAAACAAGTTTCAGCTCTCCTGAAAAATTGGATCTCAAATAGATACAGATTTTTACAAACACTATTGTCTATATTACCAAACAAGTGACAAGTGATTATAATTTAAATTCCCAGATGCACTTATGCAAAACATTTTCAAAACAAGGAAAGATGTTTAATGAGCAAGATACATTTTCACCTCAGGAGAACCCCAAAGTTAAAGACTAAAATGTATGCACAGAACATTCTTCTTTTGTGAATTTAATTCTGTTCCATTTAATCCTCAAGGAACTGTGCCTCAAGCCACAGTGAAATAAAGAAAGTTCTGTCTCAGGGATTATAGCCTCTGAAAAGAAATCTGAACTGAAAATAAGAATAGCAAAAACTGAAAGCAAAGTTAGGCAAAAAATATATTCCCTTACCCTGTTTTTGTAGCTCTTTAAAACAATGATCACATACTCTTGCAGGGTGATTTTTCATATAGTCTAACCCATGCTTATTTGAGGAACAAGCCTGGCAGATTACCTTAAAAAAAAAACATGTAATGAATACACACATATATCTATACACATCTCTTTCAGGTCTGTACTTTAAGATCATTCATCTGCATGCTTCGATATAATCAAAGGGATTTCATACAACAACTATTTATTTCTTCTGATTTATTCAGAAGATACTTCAAAACTGTATTCATGTTATAGATTTTGATGCTTTGGGATTAGATGCTCAAAGATTTTGGAAATTAGAGACTTCAAAGGTCTCTAATTTCCAAAATTTAATGGAGGATACTGCCATTGGCTTTTCTTTTTATTTCAGTTCTTATCTGGAAATATAGCCTATGGTTTGGCTTAGCTGTAATACTAAACCATAATTCTGCACTACAGGAACAAGCAATGGGTTTGCATTGCATTATCTTTTCTGCCAAACTTGTGGAGAGAAGATCTGATATACTCTTTAAAGTAACCAGTTTTTCATCACATCTGGTCTGGGAAAGTCTTATTAATTTAAACCATGATTTGCTGAAACAAGCCAGGATCAGAAATATACATAGGCCTCTTCAGGTCATAAGGGTAAACAATAAATAAATAAATAAATAAAAATAACTGCCTCCCCCACCCCTGCAAAATAGTTCATTTAACTCTTCCCTCTCACATGGTTTCAAGGAAGGGCTTAGAAGCTTTCATTCCTCCTTTTAAAACTCCACAGCTTTTTGTATCATCCAGTTGCAGTCATATCAATCATTACTGTAAACAAGACAACTTCAGACCAGAAATTATGATGCTGAAAGGCCTTTGTTAGGCACAGCTGAACAGAGAATAGGGTTTGGACAATGAGACAAGCTGTAGTCAATCTAAAATAGTGGTGCAACTTTTGGCAATTGACTGGCTGCTGAAGAAGCAGCTTTAAAGATGGGACACTGTATCCTTCCCACCCTCAATGTTTTTAAAATTGTTTTTAATTTGATTGTTTTAATATGGTTATTTGTTTAATTGCATCTTAATAGTACGACTGTTTAGTAATATTAGGGTGATTTTAGTTTTGAGGAGGTGAAACTTAGATAAGTCATTTAGCAGAGGTCTCACCCTCCCCACACCATCCCGCTTTCATTTCCTCTTCTGCTTGCAGTGACCTCTACTATAAACAAAAGCTATTTATTCTAGGGTCTGGGGCCATTTGGTACATTGGGAGTTACACAGCAAATACCATCGAATTATAGTACAATCTTCTAAAAATTTCAATGCTTTGTTAACAGGCTGCAATGAAAATTTTCTGTGACGGAAATACAGTATAGCTGTGAAATGTTTCCAACCTTCCCACATGCTCTGCAGTGGTGTCTTCTCCATGTCAGTGTGAACTCACTAGTACAGATCATACACATGGTAGCTCTTGTATCAGGAATCCAGATTGGAGCCTTTGACCCTATAGGGCTATCTTCTTGCTCTTTCTCTGGGTCTGCCTAAGAAAGACAGAGAAGGAAGATTAACTTAGGAAAATCTTGCATGTTTAGTTTTTTAAAACAAAATTTACATTTAGGATTGTATGCATTACAATTGTACATTTATCAAGGACATGAACAATCCTTCTCACCAGCTATGGTTCTGGACTGGGAAGACCCAGGTGAAATCCCTAATCACCAGTGAAACCCACTGGGTGACCCTGAGTCACTTGTCTCTCAGCCAATCCTACCTCCATAAGGTTGTTATGAGGATAAAAATGTGGAAGATCATCATGTATGCCAAATTAAGGTCCTTAAAGGAAAGACAGGATACAAATGTGATATAGATAGATAGATAGATAGACAGACAGACAGATGATAGATAGATAGATAGATAGATAGATGTGCTCCCACCCTCTGGCACTCAATTCTTCCGGAGGCTAGGCTGGCCCCTTCCCTGCTTTCCATTCACCCACAGGCAAAGATGTTTTTATTCAAGTAGGCTTTTAACATCTAAGCAGGGGAGCTTTTTTATGGAGATGTTTTATCTATCTTTTTAAACTTGTTTGTTTTTAAAATGACTTTTATGCTATTTTATGTGTGTGTGTAGGTGTAGATAGACAGATAGACAGTGCCACTCTAAAGAAAGAGAGAACCTACCTCTTCCAGACTTTTAATAGGGTTAAAAGTGATTCTTTTCTTTGTATACTCTTCAATTGCTCTGGAGATAGCTTCTAACCATTCATCTCTTTCTGTAGCAGAACTGGGGAAGGGAGGGGGAGAGTAAATGCTTGTAAGTTAAGCAACACACTCCTACACAACAGAACAAAGCAACATTTTCTTTTTTCACAATCTTCAATTATGTGTTAACATGGGGAGGCATAATAATGTGTTTCTCAAGTAAATATAATTTTATGCCAAGAACTTACCTTGCTGACAGAATAAAGGATCGTTCTACACTTTCAATGTTAAGTTCATTCTGGTAAGCTTCATTGGTTGGTTTTCTAACCTGAAAAGGAAGCAGAATTGCTTAGTCTAAAAGGAAAAATGTTCTATCAACTAGTTATCTCAAAAGGCTTAGCAAGGGAAAATAAAAAGCACAACAGACCAGCACAATACTTTCAGAAATCAGAGTATAAAGTGGAAGACAATGGAAAGATATTAAAAAGGTTCGGCTTCTAAGAAAAATGAGGTTTCTATTCTGAGTTTACGGTATGTTCTCTAAGAGGCCAAATATCACATTTAATGCAAACCATGTCTATAAACAGGTTTAGCCATTTTAATCCTGAAACACTGTTTCAGAACACCTATATAAAGTTAGCTCTATATAATCTCTATATAAATTGAAGTATATGGAACTAATGCTGCACATATTCATTTACTTCAAAGCTGAAGTATACAGAACTGAAGTTGCACATGTTCATCTCACTACTTTTTCAAGATCTCTAGAGCAAGGACGTTTTTAGTTTTCTCTTAGGCACTTTGTACAATAACAGATCCATACGAGTGTGACAGTGTTGTATAGTGGCTGGAGTACTGAACTGAGGCCAGAAACATGAAAGGTCAAATCTCTATTGAGACACAAGTTACTGGGACTAGAGAACCTGGAGTCAATCTCCATCTCCCAGTCTAGCTCACAGGGTTGCTGTGAGGATTAAAGAAAAGATCATATATTTTGACCTAAGCTCCATGTGGAAATGTAGGATAAAAATGTAATAAAATATAAATAGTAAAGCAAATTGTATAACAGATTCTCTACTTCTTCTGTGATGAAAAGCATAAAAAGCTCCATTAATTAAATATGGACTCGTTTAACCATAAACTAAAAACTGTATTCTCTAGCAAAGACCACAACAGAACAACAGATTCAGCACAGCACACAGCAGCATTTGTTAGACAGGATTTAAGTACAGGAGTTCAAGCTCCATATTACAAGGTATAATAATGGCAGACATTTAATTCACTCACTTTCATTCCAGCCAGTGACAACATGTTGTTGAGTTTATACATTCCAGACTGTACAGGAGTTGTATACAGGAGAGCATCATTAAACTGCAATACAAATATTTTGAAAATGTAATTGCAATTTTGTTGTTGTCGTTGTGTGCCTTCAAGTAACTTTCAACTTATGGCAATCCTAAGGTGAACCTATCACACGGTTTTCTTGGCAAGGTTTGTTCAGATGGGGTTTGCCTTTGCCTTCCTCTGAGGCTCAGAGAGTGTGACTTGCTCAAGGTCACCCAATGGGTTTCCAGGACTGAGTGGGGATTCGAACTGTGGACTCCTAGTGTCCTAGTCTCATGCTCAGACCACTGCACCATGCTGAGTTACATTCCATTTAATATACAGATAACACATACACTTCACATAAAGGCTTTTGCCTGCACAGAGGAGGGTAGAGCAAGTCAAGATGGGCACAGACCAATGTGTTATGCAGGGCATGTCAACCCATGTTTGTTTTCTGCCTTAGAAACATCTTGGGGACATGTTCTCCTCAGGACCCCTCTCCTCATGTTGGCTATGAAGTTGCCAGTTGCCAAATTATATTTGTAGTGCACTGGGAACCATTATGAAATCACTCTAGTGTTAAGAATGTAAAAATATTCATGGCAACTTACCAAAAAGAACATTCGGGGTTGCATAACTTTCCTGGACAGTTTCATCAATGTTCCTTCTTTTAAGAAAACCTGGATGTGCCAGCAAATATATAAATGCAGAAGTCAGTGGCTGAGGGCACTGACTCTCTTTATAAGACAGGAAATTATTTAAGGATTTTAGGCCCTAATCAGCAGTAAAAAAAAAAATAAAATATGCGCCCAAGGGGCAGGGAAGAAGAGAACCCTAACAGAGAAGTGAAAATTGCCATGAGAGAAACAGCTAGCATTAGCTTTAAGTAAGTCTGTATAGCCATGGAGCTGAGTGGAGTAGGAATCTACTAATTCCACACACAGTAATGCATAGGGAGGAAGAGAGGGGAAGGGAAGGAGAAGTTAAATTTCACACATTAGAGTTTAGCTAAAACCAGCTACAACAAAAGAAGGGAGATGAGGTAATGCCTAAACTGGGTCTGTCTAAGCCACAGTGAACAACTCTTCCACCCTGGAACCTACTGTGGGCAACATACAGACATTAATCAATGCCAAAAACTGCAGAAATCTAAAAACTAGAAATGGCAGAAAGTCACTTCCTATTTCAAATTTTAGCTTTCAAATAAAGCAAGGCCATGCACATTGTTTTACAGAATAACTGTGCTTCTTAGAGTGTGGTTCACCTCAGTTTTCTCTGCATTTTATAAAATCTTTCTGGGTGGCAATAAGAGGCATACAAAAATGAATGGAGGTTGCATGCGACCCATCCCTGGGATGAGCAGACCTCCTGAGTTCACCATAACATGATTGTAAAAATAGTAGTGGAAACAGAGTTGTGTAGTGGTAACAGGCTTTGCTTTGTCATTCTTCCCACCACAGCAGTATAATTCTTTCCTGCAAAGAGGCTAGTTACACAATTACTGTCAGAGAAGGGTGCTGAAACCAAGAACCCAGATCATCCATCTTTCATTTAGGTTATCCTGGCACACTAAACAATCTCTTATCATACTCCATCAATGAACTTACCCTTCCTGGCTGCACAATTTCATGATGACCATTTAAACTGTATTGTATTTGCATAAGCTTCTGAAAGTTATCCTAGAGAGTGAAAACATAAAGTCACTGTAAACAAAGAAGCATGGGAAATATTGCACAGAAATATCCCTACTCAAACTTGAGAAAGCCAGATTGTTAATTGAACTGGCTGCAGAAATACTTCATACTTGGAATTTACAAGCTTAATTCCATATGTTTTTTATCAGCAGCACATCCAGGGATACTATATAACTTGGAGAAGCCACTTGCAAAACTAGTTTTTAGAGATTTTTTGGAAGCCAAAAGTGAAAGGACCAGCTGTAAATTCCTTGGGAGGCAGTTCCACAGAGTAGAATTCTGGGAGGTACTCTAGTTTTCAGCCTGATTCTGATTGCAAATCTGTGAGTTTTCAGAAAAAAAAGATCCCAAAACAATTTCTACACAGTGAGGCCCAACTGTAATTGAGAATAGATGATAGATAGACAGATAGTTCTAAAATTTTAATACACATAATACTACTAAATTTATAGATTTAAAAGCATTACATCCACAATTAAGATTCTACTTACACCCTGTTTCATAATGTCATTGGCATGGTTGGCCACCTCTATGACAACAGCAAGAGCACCTTAAAAGCAAAACAGGATTGTTCTTGTTATATTGACTATGTGGGTTCATATTAAGAACATACATCGGTTCTAAGGAAGGCACACTGGCTATATTCAGAGATTGAACATATGAGCACATTTCCTGTGGCTATTATACATGAACCAATCAGCTGTCACATGTTCATTCAACCCCACTTGACCCTTCTGGCCAGAAGGAGCAGCTAAACAAGCCAAGGGCCTCTATCCATTATTTGTATAGCATGATATCCAAAACTGCATCTCTGGCTTATGATTCTGGCTTATTAGAATTAGAACAAACCAGAGTTCCCAGCTTGGAAGTCACACTAAACAAACCAAAAATGGAGAAACCCTGGCTTGTTTAGCTACTCCTGCTAGAAGGTGGAATGAAGTCAGAGTGAATGAGTGCCATTCACAACTATCTTGTTTGCCCACAAAAAGTTGGAGTTCAAAATAAATCTGGCATATTGTGATATACACATGTGGTCTTTAGAACAATCTGATAAGTTACAAAAAATAAGGGGAAACAATCAGTGTGGTACTTCACAGACAGGGAAAAAAAGACAAAATGAGGTTTTAATTCTTCTAATTTTTAACTCAGACTTGTTTATAAATAAAGTAGTAGCAACTAAGAGCTGTTGGCTGATGCTAGACTACCAGCCATATGAAATTAAGTAGATGTTTCCTAGCTGCCCCAGTGCTTGCAGTCACTTTGAAGCCAGCTTTATGCATCAGTTCCAACACAGACTAGATGCAACAGAATGTTTGTGCAGTTCATTTACACAGTTCATTCTCAAAATTTATCTTCTTTTCCACACAGATGTAGCATTACAATGTAGTATTAGCCTCATCTCTGAAAAAGCAGAAGACTGTTCATGTGGAGGAGGGATATACTTTTATGGGAAAGGACATTTAATACAAAGGAAGAGTGCTTGAGGTGGAGAGGGGATACTTGATGTGGAAGAATGATTCCATAGCCTGTCACTAAATGTGTGCCTGGGGGTTGCGCATGCGCCAGGACAGGAAACAGTCCCCTTCCAATCTTCTCCTCCCTAGCAATAATTTAAAATAAGACTAGTTTTCCTTCCTGCAACATTATATAATGGCAAGGCTAAAAAGAGTGTGTGGGAAGCACTCTGGACTTTAAAAACTTTCTTATCTTGGATAATAAATTAAACAGTAACTCTGAGGAAGACAGTTTCCTTCAGCTCCAGCAACAGCTAATGAACTAAACAACCAAAATGGAGACGAGCAGCAACGCTGTGAGCTCTCCAATTAAAGTAACAATTGAAGCTTTAGGTCATAAGATAGACACGCTCTTGGGTGATGTTTGAAGTGTGAAATAAACTATTATAACTATGTATAATGATTTAAAAGTTAAAAAGACAGCAAACAAGGCATGGGAGAGAGCTGAGGGGAATTAAAAGGAGATCGTTGAACTGAAAAAAGAAACTGCTGAACTTAAACAGAGAATAATAGACACTTCTAATAGCCAAAGGAGGGAAAATATAAGATTGAAAGGTTTTCCTGAAGAGGTTAAATCTGCAGATTTAATTGAGACACTAGTGTCTTGGTGGAAGACATATGGTGTGGAAATAACCTCTAATGAGTTGGAGAGAGCACATTGCAGTTTGGTTTTAAAGGGAAACAGAAACAGAGACTTGATGGAGCCCTGGTGGTGCAGTGGTCAAATGCCACTACTGCGAACCACAAGGTTATAAGTTTGATCCCAGAGGGCTCCAAGGTTGACTCAGCCTTACATCCTTCTGTAGGCCAGTAAAATGAGGACCAGCATAATAAAGAGCTGGGGTGATGTGCTGTGAAAAAAACTGTTAATACAGTTTCAAAAAGAAGAAGCAGCAGCCATCGTTATTAGTACAATGCATTTTCTGCAGTGTCATTCCTGCAGTATGGTTACATGCCAACAGTGCCATCTACTGGCATCTGCATTGTGTAATTGTTTGTCTTGTCTGTAATTTGCTTTGTATTATATGTATTGAACTGTACTCAATTGAATTGTGTTGCACTGAAAAAACTAAGGGCTGCCCCAAAGTTGGAATACAAAGGCTACAATGTCCAGGCTTATCAAGATCTGGCACCAGAGACTATAAAACAAAGAGGTTTGCTCAGAGGTATAACAATCCTTGATTGAAGCCAGCATAAAATTTACTTGGGGCTTCCCTGCCACCATACTTGTGTTCAAGGACATGTAGCTATTCAAGGTGACAAATCTGGAAGAAGAAGAAAATGTTGGAACAGCTGGGATTAAAGGATGAGGGTGGAAAGGAAACTGAGAGTGGCACGTCATAGGAACAAAATGAAGCTCTGAGTCCTGAAGAGTTGGAGAAAAGAGAGGCTGATGTGAGGAAGAATGAAAAGAAAGAAAGATGGACAAGAGGGAAAGACATGATAGAATCTTAAGAAGTATGTGTAAATGATTACTAAAAAGGGAAAAAATAAGAGTTGAAACTGTTACATTATAGAGGGAACATAATAAGTATGATGACTGTATAGTGATAATGAGCCAAAGTATTCGTAAGCTGGATGTTAAAAAAAAGGGAAGAAAAATGAAATAAGTAATAAGTTAAACAAAGGGAGGGGTTGGTGGAATTAAGGAAGAATGCAACCCAGGAATTAAACTGAAAATTGTGGTGGGCATATTTTGTTTTGTGCCTCCTCTAGGGAAGAGGAGGAACCAAAGTTCAGAAATGGGGAGAGGAAAATGGCTGTTAAGAAGGATACATTATGGGTATTGAAAAGTAGTTTGAAAAAGGGTATTGGTTAGTAATGTGTGATATAAATATTATGTCATTAAATGTAAATGGATTAAGCACCCCATTAAAAAGATATAGATTGAACAGAACTTTAAAGGAGGAAAAAATAGTATAGTAATGGTTCAGGAAACACATAAAAAGCAGGATAAATCATTACTCTTTAACTATAAGAAATGGAGTATGCAATTTGAGTCAAGGGGAACAAATAAAGCAAAAAGTGTGGCAATATTAATGAAAGATGATATTAATTTTCAAGTAAATAAAATATTGAAAGACAGAGATGGGAGATATATTTTTTGTTAAAGGTAAATTACTGGATTTGAAAGTTATTTTTGCTTGTATCTATGCACCAAATCAAAACCAAAGTAGTTTTATAAACAAGGTAATATTAACAAGACTAGATAATTTTTATTAAGGAGATATATTTGTGGGTGGGTATTTCAACTTAGAAATACCAAAAATGAACTTAATTGGAAACAAGAAAGGAAAGCAAAGAAAAGGAAATTTTAAAATTTATTTGTCAAAATGGAATATGATAGAGGGATATGAAAGTGGGAAATAATAACTATAATAAAATAACTATTACCGCTTACTATCACTTGTAAGCGAGAATAATGAAAAGAAAATTAAACCAGGAAAAAGGCTTAATTGGCAAAATATATAGGGCTATGTTAAGAGACTAAATTTAATATTGAAGAGGGTTTGATAGCCTGCTGGTACAAAGACTTAATAACAACCAGAGACAGTGCTATAGAACACCACATCAATTATCCTTTATAAATGGTAATTTTTCATCAAACTGTTGGCATGGCTGTGGTATAAAAGGATCCTATATTCATATGTGGTAGGGTTGTCCCTTCATTCAGAAATTTTGGAGTAAAGTAAATAAAGAAATAAATGGGATACTAGGGAAAGATGTACAGCTCAGTAAAGAAAACAGTATTATGCTTAATCTGAGTAAAATGGGCCTGAATAAGAATGAAGAGTATGTGACAAAGCAAATATTAAAAGCAGCACATGTAGTTATTGCCCTGGGTTGGAAAGAAAAATCCAAGTGGTGTAAATCAAATCTCGAAAAATATATAGCAGAATTTCTATTATTTGACTTTTATAGAGAAAGAAGACTGAAATATATAGGACAGATAAAGGAAGAAACCTGGAACAATAAATGGAAAATGGTGATTCAAAAAGTTAATGAACAAGGGGGGAGTAGCGCAATAACCAATGTGAATGCAACTGTTACACATATCATGGAAAATGTATCATGAAGACTTAAACAGATTCATCCTCTGCGAAGCCGTTGAAGAGGATGGGAGGGAGGGAAGGGAGCAAACATAAAAGTCTTCTCAGTTGCTCTAATGTGCTCAGTCTATTGTGAATGGCAGGACTTGTGCACCTTTAGACTCACTTATTTGCCACTTTGCAGAAAAGGGACATCTGCCATGCCTTCCAACATAAGTAAGTTTTAGGTTATTTTTTTAAACAGCTCTTGGAGTTCTGCTTTCAAAAGCAGTCTGACATTTGCTCCCCGATTCAGATTCCACATTCCCCAATTCTGTACTGCTTCAGGTTTGTTTGTTTGCTTTAATTTCACAAATTAGCAACCCCATATAGCACTGAGAGTGCCAGCACGTCTGTCACACCAAATTAACACTGGCCTTTATCTTAGAAATTATTTTTGACAATTGGATACACTTAGTCATAGAACTTCATGGACTGGATCCAAATATGCTCATGAAAAAAAATCCATTTGCAGAAGTGCTCCTTGTACTTGCAGAACAGTCTTAGATCCAGTGGAGGTGCCATAGATAGAAGCAGCGGTGGCACTGGGGAGGTAGGGTGTGGAGAGGCCAAAACACACCAGGTGACACCCTTGGACAGAGGGGGTGATACTGGTCTTAGTAATACCACAGGATAGAAAGGAGGTGGGATGCTATCTTCCAATTCCCTGCTTCCTCCCAGGATCCTTCCTATGCTGTTCCACATCCCACACCCTCTCAAAGCAGACTTCCATAAATGCAGAGGGTTGCAGGAAAAAAGGGAACCAAGAGTACAGTTTCCCTTAACTCTGGATCTAACCCCATGGCTCAAATGCCTACCAAATGTGATAAATTAAGTTTTTAAAAATGGCACTTTTTAATTAGGCAGATCTATAACTATAGAGCAATTACCTTGTGTGTCTCTGAAATCAGCTGAATCTTCCAAAAGATTGTTCAAATAATCTGTGAAAGAAAAACACAAAGTGAGCAAAATGATGTCATTACAATGAACAAACACAGTACACTGTGCTGCCTTGAATATATATCCAATAATTGTAAAATATTTAAGTTTTAAAATATTTTTAATTTTTTTTCTAATTTAATATATTTTTAATTATTGTATGTTTTTAATCCTTTTTAATTTAATATTATTTTAAGAGGTGGGTGGGCTAGGGTACTGCAATTATGGAGTTTTTATGTGTATAGAGCCATTGTACTGTCTATCCTCCTTTATGGATCTGTAACATGGGTCACCTATTGCCACCACCTACGACTCCTCGAGCGCTTTCATAAGCGCTGTCTACGCACAATCCTAAATATACACTGGATTGACTATGTGACGAATGTTGCTGTCCTTGAGCAAGCAGGGATCACCAGTATTGAGGCCATGATATTGAGAACGCAGCTGCGCTGGGCAGGGCACATTTCTAGGATGGAGGACCATCGCCTCCCAAAAATACTACTCTACGGTGAACTCGCCATGGGTCAGTGTAAGAGGGGCGCTCCAAAAAATCGATACAAAGACTCCCTGAAACAACATCTCAGGCTCGGCCAAATTGATCACCAACAGTGGTCCGCCCTGGTCTCACATCGGGAGGCATGGAGACGCACTATCCACAATGCTGCAACCTTATTTGAGAACTCACACCGAACAAGTTTTGAAGAGAAACGACAACGCAGAAAGAATCACAACCCAAAAACATCACCCAAGGAGACCTTCTGCTGTGCTTTCTGCAGCCGGACTTGTTTATCTCGGATTGGCCTTTTTAGTCATCAGCACGCTTGCAGAAAGCGTGGGATGAGTCCTTCCTGAATCTTCGTTTGCGAAGAAAAGCCAGAGAGAGATATTGTAAGCAGCCCCGATTGCGTGCACAGGGGCGGGATAGAAATAAATTTATTATTATTATTATTATTATTATTACTATTATTATTGTTAGAAATGGGAAAATTAATTAGTTGTTATGGGTGGCATTTATTGTTGTATTATCCTTAATTATGTTGTTAGTTAAATAGTTCTGTTTTAAAAAAAATAGAAAACTTGAGAATTCTGAAGAATGGCATGTTTGGTTGTCAAAGGTGCCCCAGAGAAACACCTTTTGTCACTGGTCCTTTGAAATGTTTTTTGGTAGCAGTTTTTAAATTGCCTTTACAAGCCTGGTACTTTCCAGATGTGTCAGAATACAGATTTTACAGTCTGATTGATAGCTGGAGACAGCGGGATTCATAGTACAGTATAATGCATCTGCTAAAGCACAGAATCTAACAAGCTGTTCAATTAAAATGTTGTCAATGATGCACCTCTCCCCACATCCACCCCACACCAGCATGTATGCTGTTCATTTATTCTTCACACTCCATGAATTGTTTGTCTGCACTGGAAAAGATCAGTAAGGAATGATGTTTTCATTCCATACTTTACTGCAGCAATAAAGTTCATTTGACGAATCAAGGGTGGGGAATTTAGTAGTATTTTGAGTGCTTTTGAGCATATGCAAAGCACTTTTTGTGTACTACAGAATAACTCCATAATTTAGCTCACAGCTCAACTTTCTTATATTGGTATTAAAAATTCTCAAGCTGTTTTTCAATGAACCAATACGCAGAGAAGCAGGGATTATGTCTTCTGGTTGTTCCCTGATTGGTCCCATTTGGGGGCAGGGGATATAATGGTATTCTCATTTGGGTCAGGAAATAGAGAAAAAGTACATTAAAACCTAGCCATAACGACAACCTTTAAATCTCAATACACTGGAATTCTCACTTGGGTCAGAGAATACTTCATAGTTCACTAAATTCAGTTTTCTTTTTAAAATCATGCTGCATGAGGGTTAGTCAGATGTAAACGCCACTGTGTTTAGTAAGACTCACTTCCAACTAACTGGATTTGCAGCTATAGCCTCTTCTTTAAAGCCCTTCATCAATATTAGCACAGGGGACACTTTAAGAAAGCAAAACCTACAACTATCTTTGGTTTATGAACAAGTTTGCTCTTGGCCACTAGATGGCCCAACAGAGCTATAAAATTACAGCATTCCAACCACCGAAAGTTTAAAAACATTAATTACACACATGCGGCACACACACACTTCTTTCAAAGGAGCTTAGAAGTGCTTACTATAGGAGAACTGTGTCCAAGCACTACCATCATTAAATTGTGCTTTTAAACACTGAATCCAGGGGAGGTTTGACCACATGTGGCATACCTTCTTGAAATGATTTGCTTACATTCTTCTCCCAGAAAAAAAGGTAGCAAGAATCATGGTAAGGGATACTGTACATTTACTTAAGTGCTTACTAGCCCACATTTGTATGCATCTCAGAATTCAAAGAGGTGTACCTGAGAGTACATGGTGGTCTCTCATCTAAGCACTGACCAGACCTAGACCTGCTTAGCAGGTGACTGCATCATCTGTTTTCAGCCTAGTCAAGGGAAGCATGTACAGAGTATTCCAGACAAGAACTTCCATCTCTGTATTATTTTGAAGATGGTTAATAGCAACACTCTGGTTGATCTTGTGCCCTGCATGGCTGTGCAGTTGCAGTTCTCCTACACAAAACTGCTTATTATTACCAAGTGGTTTCTGATATAACATAACTCTCTCAACCTCAGAGGAAGGCAAAGGCAAACCCCCTCTGAACAAACCTTGCCAAGAAAACACTATGATAAGTTTGCCTTAGGGTCACCGTAAGTCGGAATTGACTTGAAGGCACACAACAACAACAACAAAATTAACACCCATCTTTGTCACAGGCATGAAGCTTATTTTTTATGTTATATTTTTCACATTCAGCTACTCTCAATATTTCATGGGAAGGACAACAATGTTAGACAAAATTCAACTTTTTTTTTCCTGGAACAAATACAGCATTTTCAGAATCTCATAAGTAGCAGGGGGAAGAAAAATCATTCTGTTTATGCAACAACTGAGGAAAGTGGAGCAAACAAACAACACTAGAGGATGATGTTGCAAATGGTAGACAGGAAGAAGATTAAGACGAGAAAGAAGTGAAGGATATGAGTTGACGGAAGAAGGGGAAATAAATAAGTGATCCCTTTCCTTCAGAGGAAGTCCTACTCATTTTTGCCTTTCTTCTGCCCAGCTGGAATTCAATCTGTGAGGGATTAAGTTGAACCAGGGCTATTAGAAGCAGTTTCTGATGTTTTAGGGAAGAACTCTGGAATATGTAATATAAGACTGCTCCCTGTGTGTGCTAGATGACACTTTCACCACCAATAACCACTATCAATAGAAGCAAGAGCCAGTGTGGCATAGTGGTTTGAGTGTTGGACAACAACTATGTAGACCACTGAATTCCCCCCTCAGCCATGAAAACACAACTGGGGGATCCTTGGGCAAGTCACAAACTCTCAGCCCTCAGAAAACCCTTTGATAGGTTCACCTTAGGGTTGCCATAAGTTGGAAAAGACTTAAAGACACACAACAACAATGGAAGCTAAGCAGGGTCAGCCATGGTTAGTACTTGGATGGGAGGCTGCCAACGAATACCAGATACTGTAGGCTATATTTAAGAGGAAGGAACTGGCAAAACGACCTGTGAGTATTCCTTGCCTAATAAGACCCTATGAAATCCATGGGGTCGCCATAAGTCAAGATGTGACTTGAAGGCACACCCCCCCACACATATATGAGATGGGGGAAGGGCTCCTATTTTACCCAAGTAATTTGGCAGCAGGCTTGAGCTCCACTTGCTACTGCAATTAGAATTTTTTTTTAAAGATGGCTCAATATGGTTATGAGAATAAATGTTAACAATGCCCCTCCGAGTCCCACTGCACCTTAAATACTAGTGAGAAAGACTATTCCTTATCTCTGCAGCTATAGACTAACAGGTTTACCCCCTCTATCACTTTTTTTCATCTTCAACAGACTGATTGCAGCCATAATCTAAGAGAGTGGCAGATTCAAAATGGAATTACACAAACTGTATAATTTTACACATATTAATTCAGACATATACCATGCTGCATTCAGTGGGATTTAGCCTGAATAAAATTGCATACCAAGAGTCACACGGAATGCTGAAGATCAACAAATGAAAGTGGAATAAACTGTGGTGCAACTGTGCATAAAGACTTCATCTACCTGACAGTACTCTCTCACCCATGAAAATTTGCCACAGTAAATGTCACTCTCTCGGGATAGAAGACCGTATCATAACCTAACAACTTTCAGTAATGGTTTGCAACAAATTCTGAAGAAAATCCAAAACATAACACAAATTCAAGATGATAGGCATGTAGATTCAAATATGTACTTACAACTTTCACTGTCCAGAACAGATTACTCTAATCAGTCTTTTTTCACTTACAGTTGTTATTTGAAATGTCAGCAATATTTCTTCTGGGAATAATCTCTGGTGTGAGATAAAACTTGTTACCACAAAGCAGAAATTGAACACCTGGCTCCAATTCCATGTTTTCCTTGAATAGCAAGTAGAAGGTTCATGCCTAAAATAATCTTACCAGAAATACCCAGCTAAGAATTATAGGCACAGTAATTAGTACATGCTATTAGGTGCCATCTGGAGCAGAATAATGATAATTCATACTGTCCCCATAAGTCAACAGGTGTCTTGAAGGCACACACACACACAATTGGAAGCTGAATGTGGACATCATTTCAAAGGCTCAAGGCATTTGAAGGTTATTTTTTAGCTCCCCCCTTTTTTTTTAATCAATCAACTACTATTTGTTTTCACATGTACAAACTGGTTTAAGGAATTTTGGGGAGCCCTGCAATGCTTTATTGGGGGGGGGGGCATATGTTTATCTAAAAGGCTATAGAAGCAGAACACGTGGCAGACTTTAGGTTGATTATCAGCATTTCCAGGTCTGGATTTGACCCTGATTCCCCTTTTAGGCCAGGATTGGCTCCTGGCCTATCCTTCCACCTCTCCTGCAGGAAGACTTAAAGCAAGGATCTACTCGCACACCCCTTACCCCCAGAGGGGGGGACCTAGTTGGTGGAGGGTCTTTCCCTGACATGCCTCTGCACAACAAGAGACCCCAAGAATCAGCCCTGTGCCTTCTGGCTGCAGGTTTTTTGCTCCTTGAGAACAAGGTGTGATTCTAGCCACCTCTCCTCTCTCCTGCTGCTGCTCCACTTCACGTCTCTTCCTCTTGGCAGCCAGGAGAACAAGAGACACCCTTTCTTGGCGCTGCTGCCCAATTCACATCCAGAGCAAATCTGTTGTTGCCTTGTGGGGGTGGTGGGGGTCACATTCTTCCAGAGTTTCAGCACAGAGAAAAAACACACACACAAGTAAGTGTCTGTATCTGGGTGTGTATTTGTCATTCTGTGCCTTCATGTTGATTCCCACTTAGCGTGATTACCTCCTAGGGTTTTCTTGACAAGATGCTTTCAGAGGATGTTTGTCACCACTACCTCCCTTGGAAGCTAAGAGAGTGTGAGTTGTTCAGGGTCACCCAATGGGTTTCCAGGGATGAACAGGAATTTCGCTGGGTAGTGGGTCTGGCACCCAAATCTCAGGATCTGGTATAGTCCAGACATGCAACCCCAGGCTGCCAGGCAATCCCTGTGCCTCTGGAGATGGAATCTCATACACCTCTCCCTACCAGACAGTTAACCTTGCCCTTTGTGTGTGTGTGGGAAAATCAGCCCCTCCAGCTGGACACACTGCAGTCTTACAGCCATTCTATGTTGTCTGGAAGAGGAGTCCCTGGCCGGAGGCATGGGAGGTAGAGGAGGGGGTCAGGGAAGCCCCTCACCACTGGCCCTGTGTCTGCTGTCTCACTTTCTCTGGCCTTCCCGCAGGGCAGCCACCGAGTCCGCAGCTCTAGGCCCAGGACAGGCTCTGGGCCCTCTTCCTCCTCTCGACCCAGGAGGAGAGGCCTCCCCAGCCACTGCCGGCCAGTTCACCTTGGAGTTCCCCTCCTGCTGACCCACCCCATTTCCTCCTGGACTGGAGAGATCCCAGAGGCATGAAGAGGATGCTGGTCGAGACCGGGCTCTGCCCATGTTGGGAGGAGGCAACCCACAGACAGATTCACGTGGCTGGCTGGGCGGGCGGTGAGGTTTTCCAGGCAGGAGTCTTCCTGGAAGCACCATGGGGCCGAGCTGAGAGGAGAGCAGCCACGACTCAAAGCCCTCTTACTTGCCTGTGAGGCAACGACCATCGTCATCGCTCTCGATGCCTGAGGCCACCACCAGGAAAAGCACATCGCAAGCCATCCACCCTTCCGGATGTGGGCATGGGAGGGAGTGAAGAGCTGGCTCCCTGCCATTCTCATAGCCTTCTGTGGGTGCCACACGCCCGCTTCCGCATGAGGCACAGACCCACACTCCCTTGCTCCTGCTCATCCAGGCACACCTCAACCTGCCAAGCGCAGGTGTGAAGAGAGGGCAGGCAATAGAGGTGCCAGCCTCTTAAAACTCCTGGGGAAATGCCAGAGTAGGAATTTGGCACACATGCGTGAGAGAGAAACAGATGTGCCCTGTTGAGATCTCATCTCATCTCATCTCATCTCATCTCTCTCTCTCTTTCTCTCTCTCACACACAGGGCCGGTTTAAGGCCCCCACAGCACCCACTCTACATTAAGTGTCTCTCAAGGTATACTTATGGAGGGTTATGATGGGGCCCCTGCAGCTGCGGGTGCTGTGGGCCCTTAAACCAGCCCTGCATGTACTGCATATTATCCACGTGGAGTCTTCTGCTGCTAGTATCCAAAAATGGAGAAGTTCCTATGTGCACATAGCTACATGTACAAGCAAGCATGCCTGTATGCATGTATGTACACATACACTAACAAACGTTATTTATGCAAAGGATCTTGAAGCACCTTTGAGACTGAGAGAAAGAAGTTGCAGCATAAGCTTTTTTAGAGTAAGGGCCTGTCTCTACACTGCCCATTCCAGCACCCTGCAGTCCAGATGATGCAGGGCTTTTGCCCTGTTCTGCCCCCGGGGCAGATATGGGGCTGGAACGGGGGCAAGTCAGGATAGGGCCCTTTACCATGTTTTTTTAAAAATACCCAGTTTAATGCATTCTCACTGGGACAGGATGGATCAGTCCCTGTGTGTCCACGGGAGCTCATCCCAGCATGCCAGCCCTTGCCACTGCTACCGGTTGCCCTTGCTCTGCCAGGTCTGGGCAGCAGGCCTGTAGCATGTGACCAAGGCTGGTCACATAGAGAGGGCTTGTCACATGGTGCAGCCAGCAGCCTGGACCCAGGAGAGCAGGGAAAACGGCAGCGGCAGTGGCTGTAGCAATGTGCTGGCATTCCTGTGTGGACTCCAGCCCGTTTTCTTCAGGTAACAGGCAGAATGGGCCACCTCTGCAGCCAGGACATGCCAGCATTGAGGCAGCTTATCCAGGCTGGTGTAGATCAGCCCTATGTCTACTTCCTCAGATGCATTGGGTAAAGTGCCATTGTCAAAACTCAACTTGTCACCTTATACCCTTATCACCAGATCGTCAGCTCAGACTTCAAATGGTGTCTCTCCTCTCAATGACTGTCTTAAAGCAGTAATGGATTGGATGAGGAAAAACAGACTGAGACTAAACCCAGACAAAACGGAGGTACTGACAGTCACAGGCCCAAAACCAGGTCTGGGAATACAACTTCCAGTCCTGGATGGAGTCGCAACCCTCCTCTAAGGACTGTGTTCGCAGTCTGGGGGTACTCCTAGATTTGTTGCTTCACATGACTAGTCAGGTGAGTGCGACGGTCAGGAGCGCCTGTTATCAGCTTCGGCTGATACGCCAGCTGTGCCCTTACCTGGATACAAGGGATCTGGAAACTGTGGTACATGCTTTGGTAACCTTACGTTTGGATTACTGTAATGCACTCTACATGGGGCTACCCTTGTGCCTAACACAGAAACTTCAACTGGTACAAAATATGGCAGCCAGGTTAATTACGGGTACATCTAGGAGAGAGCGTATAACACCTGTGCTTAAATCTCTCCACTGGCTGCCGATCAATTTCTGGGGAACAGTACAAGGTGTTGGTTTTAACTTTTAAAGCCCTACATGGCTTGGGTCCATCTTATCTCCAGGCCCGCCTCATCCCATATGATCCCCCCCCCCGTGCACTTCAGTCCTCCAGGAGAAACTTGCTGCAGCTTATGAAAACTAGGCTGTCGCAGACCTCCCAGAGGGCCTTCTCTTCTACGGCTCCCAGACTTTGGAATGGCCTGCTGGATGATATCCGTCTTATCACTACTCTTGATAGCTTCAAGAAAGCGCTAAAGACTGATCTCTTCTGGCAGGCCTTCCCGGAATAACTTCCCGGCTCAAGTGGAGCTGATTGCTTACCCGCCCCTTTGCCACTATTGCCATTATTTATTTATTTATTGTATTTCATCTTTGTTTTAATTCTCTGTTAGTTTAATTTAGTTTTAAGGCGTGGGAGGGTTAGGACAGGGAAGGACTGTTTTAACTTGCTGTTGTTTTAATCTTGTTGTACGCCGCCCCGGTTGCCGAGCAGAGGGGTGGGTTAAAAATAAAATAAAAAAATTATTATTATTATTATTCCCACAAGTTTTGTATTTCTATGGCTATATACACATAGAGCCTGCTCATAAAGGTCTGTTCCTAAGCACTTCACAAGCAGACTTAGTCTACAAAAGCTTATGCTACAACTTTTTTCTCTCAGTTAGTCTTATAGGTGCTACAAGATCTTTTGCATACTGATATTCCAGACTAACCTGACTATGTCTTTGAATACATTATTTAGATAGACAGACAGATAAACAGATAGATAGAAGGATGACTTAAAGAAGTGGTATTAATATTTTCCTGTAACAAGTCATGTATGTTTTATACTTATGGTACACAGTTTTCTCCTAATCAAATGAACTAGAATAATCACCAGTTTTTTTATTTGTACTCGAAAGATTAATCTAAGAGCCATTTGCCATAAAAAGAATGCTTAGAACAGAAAACACAATGCACTGAAGAACGATTGTCACAGAGGAAGGATAAGCTGTTAAATGATTTCCTTCTACATTTTGCTCTATAGTCGCTTAAACTTTTCCAAAGACTAAGAGCAACAAAATCAAAACCAACATTTACAGCTCTTGACCTGCCAACGCACTAACATGATACAAGAAAAACAAAACAGGATAAGGAAGCCTGAACAGTTAGGAATTCACTAACTCAGCAATAATAGTGTTTTCTGGATCTTTGGCAATAGGAGTTAACATTTTTGCTGCAACCCTGGAGAAATAAGAAAGCAATAAAGAGGGGGAAAGTTTTCATTTAAGTGAAGAGGGAAAATATTTGGCTGTATGAATCACAACAGAGTGGAGCACTAAGTTACTATTTATTAAAGCACTCCCAGCCTCATTTGGAATACCATCAAATAAATGTATTATATAGCTGAATGAGAGCAGCCATTAAAAAAAAAATACCATGGAAAAATTAGCGTAAGTTTATTCCAGTGCCAAAGAAGTCACACATACCACTTTTGATGTTACAGTAAGACCCCCATAACCACTGATTCAATTATCCACAGGACACAAAACAGCACACCTTCCATAGAGTCTTCCTAGAATATGTGTCCCCTCTAGCCATTTTCTAGGTCCTCCAAGGCAACTCTATGGTATTTTAAACCAGAAGTCCCATTATTTTCAATAGCATTCACTATTATCCATGGTTTTCATTATCCACAGGGGGGGGGGCAGAACTAATCCCCAGCAGACATGGACGTCCTACTGTATTAAAAAGAAATAAGCAGTTCATTGTTTTGTTTTAATTTTCTCTTATAACAAGCAAACATTCACCTGTTTTAATCAAGGGTGGGCAACATACCCACCCCACACACATAATCTGGTTTTGCTGCTCCTGCCATCTAATGCAGTACCTACCAGAAAGTCAGCCAAATAAATGGTTTTAAAGCTCCATTACCATCTTAAACATGGCTGTTGCCACTGTGGGGAGTACCATATCTATAGTTCATACTATAGATCAAGATCTTTAAAACATAATTATCAGTGTAACACATGGACTTGCAGCTTCCATAAACTGATAAGGAAACAGCAGAAGGGATTCAAGTTTAGCTCTGAAAGTAAGAAGGATGTGAAGCAGCAGAATGGTGTACCATATTAGAGGAGCTACAACTTTTTTTTTTTACTTGAAACATTATTAAAACATGGCAACAATATTTTCTGCATGAACATAGTAACAGGCTGGAACTTCCCACCTATGTTTCATGTTGTTCCATTATCAGGTATGTAATTATGAACCATTATCAAGAACTGTTACAAATTTAAAAATCATTTTACCATGTTTTTATTAGTAACTGGAACAACACGTTAATTTTTAAAGGAAAAAACAGCAGCTTTAAAATAGTGATAACTAGTTTCTATTACACTCTATAAGCTGTTTATGGGATATAGCTACAAGTTTTTATTTTTAATACCAGAGAACCAAATCTTAGATGAAAACAAGAACACTACTCCCTGTTTAATTACAATTGCCAACTCAACTTGCAGCACAGGTCAATGTGTATTAAGTAAATCTTACTGTGTTGAGTTCAGCTCACTTCCTAGTATGTATGTTTAGGAATGCAGTCTTAAGAACAGATCAAAGTAAGGCAGAATATGGATGTTATTTTTTACAAACTCTATACATAATCTCGGCATCATCACCAAAACATCAAAATATCCATGGATCAGCAGTTGTGATAAGAAAAATATTTGTATTATATCAGTTTTCAGAGCCTCCCTTTCCCCTTTGAAATCAATACTGTTCCATCCTGAACAGCAGGAACAGGACTGAACAGCTGTGGAAACATAGCCTAACATCATATGTCTGATGCTTATCACCATCAAAATTTATTTAACAGAAGATGAAAAAGAGCCAAGATCATGCTTTGCTTCCTTCGTATTTTCATCCACCCTGGAATAGGCTATTAAAATTTCTACCTATATAGTAACTGCTACACACAAAGTTTGGAAAATGTCACTTTTTTGGACTACACATCCCAGAATCCCCCACCCAGTGCTGTTTGGGAAATGTGAGGAGTATAGTCCAAAAAGGCAACTTTCCCAAGCTTTGCACATGGACCGAATGCCTCTTAGCTTGTAAAGTGGATTCTTACCTGTCAAAAGCAGCCTGTACTGGGGGATCCTTTGCACTGGCTTCAGCAAATAGTGCTTAAGTGCCAAGTTAGCACAGCGGGAGCTCATCTGAAAGGCAAACCACCCAGAAATCTAGTATGGTCAAGTAAAATTCTTTCAATCATGCATCTTGCTGATGTATGACAAAATGAAGTCTTAATTGGATTTTATACTATCAAAAGGCCATAGGTTCACTAGGATACATCACTTGATATGATGTATAGAAGTAAAATATACCTAACATGTCGGCATACTAGGTCATGAGCAGGTTTAGCATTTTAAATGTTTCCTCCTTACCTCCATCAATCAACTATCATTGCTTCAATTCTTCAGCTGCACTATAGCAAACAACTTATCTTTTGTCTAACAAATCTAAAGCACCATGCCTACATATCTGCAAACCAGAAACAAGGGAACATGGAAGTATAATACTTGGAACTGGCATGTTGGCAGAAGATTTTAATCCAAAATTACAAGAACTTTAGCCAAGAGGCTTGACCTACTTCTAACATTCAATTCTATTCAATTTGCCTGCAAAAAACATTATTATTTGTATACCCAGGACTCATAGGTTAGAAGGGGTCTTGTAGACCAGTGCTTCTTAAGCTATCTGATGTAGTAGACTGGCAGATTTCCCTCCAATGTGCCAGGACCAGCATCATATTTGTCCCCATCAACATTAGCTATTTCCTTCTTTCCTAGACTGGCCACAGATTGGTAGCTAATAGCTTATGGACCAACACCAGTCCATGGACCACCACTTTGAGTAGCACTGTTGTAGACCATCTAGTCCAGCTTCTGTTTGGTATGAGATGTGGGCTGATAAAAGACTTGCTAATAGAGGGAAATGGCCTGTTGTTGACATTTACAGTACTTATTTATGGATTTATTTAATTTATATCACAGCTCTCTGTCAACATGGGACCCAAGATAACTCATCACACAGATTAAAACAGTTTACTTAAAATACAATGATTATAATAAAGAAAGTTTTAAAAATAAATAAAATATTCCATTTAAAACAGCACTAAACAGTTTAAAAACATTTAAAATTTAAGGATGGGAATTCAAGTACAGCATAAACAGCCCATGAAGACAGCCTTCTTTCTTTCTGCTGCACATTTCATTGGGTGTGCAGACATATAAAGGAGCTGTGAAGTTGCATCCTATGTAACTCAACTTGTGAGCTGCCATCACAGCTCTATTCTAACCTTCCTGGTTACAACAACTGCTTCTTCCATCACATTTGGCAATTCTTTAAAATGAATCTATTCAAGGAAATAGACACTTCCTACCCAATGTTCTACAAGAGGTTATTCTGGTGACAGTTGCGTATGCTGAACTATAAGTTTTAAATGGAGATTTGAAAAATTAAATGGTATTTACTCCGGTTCTGGACATACAACTTTTAAAATGGTTATTTAAAATATTTGATTTTTTCCCTTAAATTTGTCAATAAACCAAAGTTATTTTGCATAAATGCCAATCTGGCACCCAAAATTAATGATAAAATCTTTTGGTCACATGCAGGCCCCTAGGCTCCCTTATACTGGATCTTTAGAGAAGATCCAAAGTCATTCATAGTACTTTGTTCTAGCAATTATTTTGATTCAGATGTTTTAAATTTCTTTTTGTTTCCCCTGCTATATTTCTCTTCTAGACATTTGGTCTAATGACAAAATTATTGGTATTCATTTAGGTAAGATGGTTAGGTACAATATACTCATGTTGTCTAACAGATGCTATTAAAATCTTTTATTATTTAACCCATTAAAATAGATACTTGTTGTTATTGGTAGTACAGTTATCCCTCTGTATCCATGGATTTGGTATCCACAGATTTAAGTATTCATGGCTTGAAAATATTCTTAAAAAAATAATCCAAAAACCAAACCTTGATTTTGCCATCTTATATATGGGACACCATTTTGCTATGCCATTACATATAATGGGACTTGAGTATTCACGGATTTTGGTATCCACGGGGGGTCCTGGAACCAAACCCCAGTGAATATGAAGGGACTACTGTATATAAAACCTCCATTCATATGCATTTTATGAAGGGAAAGTAAGTGAAAACAATGTACTCTTCATCTAGTAAGAAGTAGATATATTTTGTACTCTGGTATTGTATAAAGAAGTACCTAAACAAAACTAAAGTCAAGAGATAGTGCGGAAACTCACAAGCATGCCAAGTTTAGTTACCTCAAAATCTCGAACGACAGCAGCAAACCCTGGGTTCTTCTTGCACTGCTCATCCAGGAGGGCTATATTCCTTTCAAATTCTTTGATGTAAGTTGAATACATCTTTAAGTAAGGTCCTTTTTTCACAAATATATCAGCAATTCTCTGATGGTCAGCCCTGGAATTTACCACCATGAACAATTAAAACTTGAACCTGCAGAATACAGATGTGCCTTCCACCCCACCAAGATTTATTTGTTTAAAAACAAGCAGGCCTAAATCCAATTGCTCTTCCCAACAAATCAGTAAGATATACATATGCATTGATGTACTATTGAGCAATTGATTTAACAGATCTATCGCATTTGGAAATGTTTAGCACCCTCCCCCCATGACACTAAAGGCCATATTCTGTGAATGTCATGGCAGAGTTTGCCACAGTGATTTCATATTCACCCAGTAATGAGTTACTTATAAGTCTTGAAGAGTAAAATGGGAAAAGAACTGTCCTGGGTGCTGTTTACACAATGAAAATGTAGTGGAAAGAATTCGTGTCCAACCCTGATAGTTCACACATACAGGTCGGTTCTGAGCTTTTAGGAAGGGGGGCACCTTCTATCCCACAACCCGCGGGACATTCTGTCCTGCAGTTTGTGGGTTTTTTAAAAAAAAGGCACGGGAGGATTCAGAAAATCGGACATTTAAACAGCCTGGAACAAGATATCTCGGCACTAGGTGATGAATGGAAATTGACGTTGGCAGGGGCGGGCTTAGAGATCAGAGACCAGAGAAGGAGGGGTCAGTCACTCAGTCAATAGATTCAAAAGATTCAGCCTCACCAGCTGAGAACAAAGGCTTCCCTTCCAGCTGCACGTAGGTTTATGTGTGAGTGTCTGTGCACTAAGTCACTCTGATCAATGGATTTTTATGCTGCAAACCCTTCAGCTTCAACCTGTCCCTCCCCTGCATGGTGGGTTTAAATTTTAAAGGGACAGCAAGGGTCTGGGCATGGATTGCTCCTTCCTCCCCACGTTAGCTTGCTTTCAATGGTGGGTTTACATTTTAAAGGAACAGCAAGGGTCTGGGCACGGATCGCTCCTTCCTCCCCACGTTAGCTTGCTTTCAATGGTGGATTTACATTTTAAAGGGACAGCAAGGGTCTCGGCACGGATCGCTCATCCCTCCCCTAATCCCCTCATCCTCAATGCAATGTTCATTCATCCCCTCATCCCCAACGCAGAAGCTTGAACAAACATGTGTGCCAGCCAATAGAATTGCTCGTGGCAGGAAACTCTAAAGGAAGTATATCACCGAGGTTGTGAAAAAATGAGTAATCGCATCCTTGAAAAAATGAGTAATTTTTTTGTAGGATGTAATCACATTTTTCATCCTACATTTTTCAAGAATGTAATCGCATCCTTGAAAAACCAGTAATCGAAAAAACGAGTAATTTTTAGCTGATTGACAGCTAAAAAAAATCCTGAGATGTAAACTCGTGTAAACAAAGAAACAAACAAAAAAACCCGGGGTAGTATATAGTAAACAATGATCCTGGGAACTCCCAGGATATCCAGTTCAGAGACAAAAATCGTGTAAACAGCGAGTGACGAATACGGGATCAAGAAGTCCCGGGACGCCCTGCGACAATAACTAGCGTCTAACTGGCACCCTGGTACCTAGGATCTTCTTTGGCTGCACAAAAGCCAGTGTGGTTGCAGATTACTGCTATGAAGGCATGCATAAATGCACTGTTACATATCTAATCTTTGTCTGTAAATAGCTACATTACAATATCAGACATTTAACCCCAGAAGTTGCCTTTGCAATCTAAAAAAGGGCCCTGCCACAAATTAGATACTTTCTATGACTTACATCCCAATACAGCAAGATTTAGTAAGAAAACTGTATAGTTACCAGTGAGACAAACGTTCTTCTAACTCTCTCAAGAGGTCTCGATTGAGCTCATATAACTGAGGTAGGTAGTACAGGATCTGATTCAAGATCCTGTCTTCAATTATTGGCTTTCCAAGCTGCCTGGAAGCATGTGAGACTGAATCCCGAAAATCCTATTTCAGTGCAAATGGGAAACAAACACACACATATCTTTGAGAAATTGGCTGCCAAGCAACAATGCAGGTTACACTATGTCCCTTGTACAGACAGTGCAAACTTGTTTGGCAAAGGTCCCTAGGATTGGACATGTAGCCCAAGGGTAAGCAGACTCACTTTTCAGTTTATTTATTTACCTTATTTGTGGATATTATACGGCTGTGGCAGCAAACTCAAGCTTTTCTGCCACGTGTACCTGTCTCATAAACATATGTTTGCAAATGTGTATTTAATATTAAAACTTGCATACCACTGACAGGGCTTTTGCTGGGTTTATACCATCCATCTACAATCCACTTTTACCTTTGATGTGTGAATCAACCCTTATCCACCAGCAAATCTGAATGCTGCAACAGAAGGATATGTGATCACATACTTCACACAGAAATCTGATGCTCATTCTTAATCTCACAAAACTTCCTTACTCCCTGGCAGATCACATAGCTGCATGCTGGAGACATCAGGTTAGATAGAGGGTATAACCGTACATGCTCTTCCTTAACCCAACATCAGAGTGGGAATGAGTGTTCAAATATGTCCTCCTTACTGCAGGTCTCTCCATTTCTTGTTGAGGATGATGAATACAACAGACATTTTGTCTCCTTACAGGTAATTCACCATGTTGTCTGTTAATTTATGTATTATTTATTTATTTTATACGCCATTTTCTCCCAGAATGGGACCCAAGGCAGCTCACAAAAACATCCAATAAAATACAATTTTAAAGCATCACAATTTAATATTTCAAATTATATAAAACATATAAAATTTAAAAAATAAAAATAGAAATGAAATAAAAATAAAAATAAAAACACCCCAATAATAAGCCTCTGTAAGCACAGCTACGCATTAAAAGCCTGCTTGAATAAAAACATCATTGTCTTTGGTTAAATTCAGTTTTGCCAGACTTATCTAACAAAAATTAGATAATAGACTGTAATTTGTATCAATGTGTAAAGGGTAAAGCAATTTTGTGAATATGTGCACGGTTGTCTAAGATGTGGGCTTCAGTGCATTAAAAAAAACACAACCCCACACAGTTGAGTGAGGAGAATGAAAGCTGATGAGCAATTCCCTTCCTTTCTTCAACCTCCTTTAAAAGTAGATGACTCAAAGGAGAAATGGAAAGGGTACCTTTTGGCACTAGGGACTTAATTGCACTAGATTAAACTGAAAACAGATGGGTTTATTCATATGGAAATGTAGGGTTTTTTTTGTCTCTTGGGAGACAACTGGCGACACAAAATTTAACAAGCTTTTTTACACTCCTGGGGTTTTATGACCTTCGAACACTGCCTTCACACACAAAAATAACCCAAGCAATTACTATACTCAATAGAATCCAGATGGAACACAGTAGCTTCAGAGAACCTTAAGCAAAACACAACATGCATAACATTAACAGGAACACTAAACTACACTAGGGGAAAAATATCCTGGGAATGTGTATGCTCTTAACATGCATAAACCAAACTGGTGTTATGTTTTGATCTTGAATGCACTTATTCATGAGTGTACAACAGTCAAAGACTAATAACAGTGGGTTTCTAGTTCTTTTTGGCTTAAGCCTTACTACTTCACTCCTTTTCTTCCCTATCACTCTCTACTAATATACCCGAGACCCCTCCTCCAAAGAAAATAAGAGCAGATATATGCTTTCTGCCAAGTGAAAAAGGAAGGGTTCAATCTGAGCAATTGCAGACCTACGAGTCCAACACTTGAAGCTCTGTGGTCTTCCTGCCACAAGAGGATGGAGTAAAATTAGCTTGTAATATGAGCAGATAAAACAGGAAACTAATTTGTTGTTTTTACTTGAAATCAAGGTGCTGTTTACACGATGAAAATGTCCCGGGAAGTATTCGTGTCGATCCCTGGCAGTTTACACGTACATCGGGTTGGGTATGTAATTTTCAGAAGGGGGACCACCTTTTATCCCTCAACCTGCGGGACTTCCAGTCCCGCGGTTTGTGCCGGTTTTTAAAAAAGTCACTGGAGGATTCGGAAAATCGGAAATGTAAACAGCCTGGGACAAAATATCTCAGTACTAGGGGATGACCGGAAATGGTGACTGGGGGCGGGCTTAGAGATCAGTGACCAGAAAAGGAGGGGTCAGTCACCCGTTTAACAGATCCAGCCTAACCAGCCGAAAACAAAGGCATCGCTTCCAGCTGCACAAGGTTGATGTGTGTGTGCACGCGCGTGTATACTCAATCACCTTTTTAAATGGATTTCTATACTGCAAACCCTTCAACTTTACCTTTTCCTCAACTGCATGTTACAGAGAGATCATGGTGGGCAGAGGGTCGCCCATTCATCCCCTGCCTTGATCACCTCCCTGGGTCTGAACGGGCACAGTAAAATATTCCAGCCTCTGAGCGAATGAACACCCTTTAATTCCCCCTCTCTGTGTCTTTCAAAATGCCAGTCTGTAGATGGCTTGAAACCTAAACTCTGCTGCTAAATCTCTGCTGTAAGGGTTAACATTTTAAAGAGGCAAGGGGAATACGAAGCCTCCCCCCCCCACTCAGCTTGATTTCAAAAGGAAAGCACTCGGCTTGATTTCAAAAGGAAAGCACTCATTCCTGCGTCTGAGCGAAAGATCTCAGTCTGGGTCTTTCAAAATGCTTTCTGCCTCTGCTTAAAGGGTTAACATTTTAAAGAAGCAAGGGGAATACCAAACCTCTGCCCCCCCTCTCTCCCCTCCAGCCAGCCAACAGCATCGCTCGTGGAGCGGAACTCTAAAGGAAGTGCGTCACCGAGGTTGTGAAAACACGAGTAATCGCATCCTTGATTGACAGCCAAAAAAACCCACCCCTAAAACCTAAAAAAACCCACACGGAACTTAGGACGTGTAAATATCAGTCACGGGACCACCCGGGATATCCAGATCAGTGACAAAAATCGTATAAACAGCGAGGGACGGATTCGGGATCACAAAGTCACGGTAAGCACTGCGACAATTTTTGTCGTGTAACTGGCACCCAAGAGTAGGAGACCTTTAACCTCAATTGTTTAGCATGATAAGTAAGCATGATGGTACTATATTCCAAAATCTCAAAGACAAAAAACAGAGAATACAGTTCACTGAATTTCTGGAGTACAGGTTGACCCCCATATCCATGGATTCAGTATCCATGGTTTCACATATCCACATCCAAAAAATATGTTCTCTCTAGGCATTTCTAAGTCCTCCAATGTGATTCTAAGGTCAACTTCCAGCATTCATCTAATTGAAAATAATAGGGTTCCCTATAATCCACAGTTGCAGGTTTCCACAGGGGGTCTTGGAACATATCCCCTGCGGATATGGGGGTTGACCTGTACAACCCTTTTTCTTTCTTGACAGAGGCTCTGCAAGAGGCTACAGATATAATTCAACCCAGTGTTTTTCAAGCTATTTAACATTGTAGACAGGTAGGATTTTAAAATCAAAGCACTAGTGACAAACACCGTATCTGTGTCCATTGGCTACAATTGTTTCTTTCTCTCCTGGAAACTTGGTCACCGGATCACTACTTTGAATAGGACTGGTTTAAGCCATTACACTGGGAAAAGCCACACAGGCTGAATTTTTCTAAGCTTGTACATGGTACTTTTAAAAACATCTAGTATTGCAGTTCGTTGTAATGAATATGTTGCTTTCTCTCTCTCTCTCTCTCTCTCTCTCTCTCTCTCATTTCTTCAGCATTCAGCATCTCATTTTATTTAATGAATGACATAAGAAAATACACTCTAGTGAACACAATGGAGCTCTTCACACGCATTGTCCATTACATGATGCTTTTGAAACTCTAGAAGTTTAAAAACGGCCTATAATGCTGCAAAGTTAAGGTACACCATTAAAAAAAATTGGTGTGTGTAGAATTCAGCATACAAGCTATAGTACCATTAAAGCAAATTTCTAATTATAATACTTTTTCTTTGTAAAAATATCCTTTTTCATATCCTATGGTTCCTAAAAGAAAATCTGACATAACCTTACTGTTAAGATAAAAAGCACACCTGTCCATCTTTAGGATTCATTCCCTTGTTACATCAGGTTCTAATATGCATGTATAGTTTCCAGGAGATTCTTAGGAAAAGCTCAATTACTCTAATAAATTTTAATGGGTTACAGGTGCTGCATTCTTGAATGACAGTCTAGTAACGAACAGTTTCAAGAACTTTATATTTCAATTTTTTTTTCATCCTCTTGCAAACTTAAGAGCCAGCCGCTCTGTAGTCAGATGCTTACTGCCTTTTATACATAAAAATATGAAGAAGCCTTTCTATATAAAAACTGTTCTGTCATATATAGACAGCCATTTGTTTTGTTGTGCGCCTTCAAGTTGTTTCCTACTTTTGGTGACCCTATGGCGATCCTATTGTAGGGTTTTCTTTGCAAGATTTATTCAGAGGGGGTTTGCCTTTGCCTTCCTCTGAAGCTGAGAGAGTGTGACTTGCCCAAAATCACTTAGTGGGTTTCCATGGTAAGCGGGGATTTGCACCCTGTCCTCCAGTGTCATAGTCCATTACTCAAACCACTAAACCACACTAGCTCTGTAGATATCCACATGATCATATAATTTGTATGCATATATTCTAGTACACAGGCACCATCATTTTAAAGCAATTTTGTCATACTGATAAGTAGTGGCCAATGCAAAGAGCGTACAGCAAAAAGGGGTTTACAAAGATAGACCAGGAACCTGCTGGATAGTTATGAATGCATAACCCAGAGTTACACACTTGTGACCATTTCATATTCATGATCCCTTTGTAGCCTCTAGTTTAGGGGATTACACAGAGACATCAACCATAGTTGCAGGGTATGCCATTCACATAAAAACACCAAATCTAAGTAAAGTATAAGTAAACAATATAACACATTTTTCAAAGCAGTGCTTTTGCCCTGAAATTCCTCCCCTTCACCTATAGGACCAGAGAATAGGGCCTAGGCCTTGAGATTCAGGAACCCTAACTGTGCTGCCTACAAAATTCAGCAGTTTTGCCATGATTTAGCAGAAAGACAAAATTATATCCAGGAAGATGGACACAACAGGCAATTCATTTGGAAATAAGAAAAAGAAAGCTAATGAAAGGGATGTAAGAGGGACAGAAGGAAACGTCTATTTTTTTAAAAAAGACATCTGGTCAATTTGGCATCCAAATCTGGATGGAAAGGGTAGTATAAAGGGTATGACCCTTCCTGTCACCATTTTAATTTTTTAAAGATGAAGATGTACTCCACTGTCTTTAGTTATCTTAAAGGTAATAGGTGGACACAGATTATAGAGTCTTTGCTTTCTATAGGAAGCCCCCCCCCCAGCTCCGCTTTTCAACAGCACATTATCTGATGACTCACTCTTTTGACACATGCAAATTAAGGGCAAGTTCTGTTCTTTAGTTATCTTAAATTTAATAGGTGGACACAGATCATAGAGTCTTTGCTTTCTATAGGAAGCCCCACCCCACCAGCCCCGCTTTTCAACACCTCATTATCTGATGACTCACTCTTTTGACACATGCAAATTAAGGGCAAGTTCTATTCATCTGAGGAAGAATCTAGTCTTTTGACAGTTCTTGCTTACAGAGGCTTGCTTGGGACTGAACATGCACATGAGTGCTGCTTGCAAAGCGAGCTAAGAGGGAGAAAGTCACCAAGCTGACTGAGAGACTTTGCAAGGTGTGTGCGCAGGGGCACGCGCAGGTAGTCCCAAGTGAACCACCATAATTCCCTCATGTTCCCTACGTGGGTTCTGCTTTTCGATCAATTCCTGTTTCTGACACTGCTGCAGCCCTAACTTGTCAGATAAGCGGGGGCTTCCCGTATTTGGATATGTTCCAAGCATGTTTTTTTTAACGTTAGGGAAGACTAGCTATGATATAAAGAAGTCCTGACCTGACAAGCAGCCCTCAGTCTCTGCTCTTTGAATGTCAAAGAGAAAGAAAACCTGAACAATCAGGTTCTAACTTGGCTGCCTAGAAAGCTGTGCTTATATAATTTTGGTAATATTTGGAAATAATTAGTAGAAAAATATGCTTTTCTTTAAAGCAAGGATGGATAAAGTGTGGCCTGTGAGCTGTATGAGGTCCTTGTGTGCAAGCCCCCAGAGCCCCTATTTTGGGGGGGATTTCATGGCATAGCACATTCAAAACTGGCCACAAATGTAGCAGCTTACCTTTCCCATCCCCCAGAGTCCCACAACCTCAGCTGCCAAATGCTCCCAATCAGCCAAAATGCCAGGTGCAAGTGATGCTATGTCACTTCCAGCATGACAAAATGCAATAATGTGGCCCACTGGAGTGGCATGGAGGGGGAGGCCCTCATCCCCTGCACACTTGTCCACCCCTGCTTTAAAGCCTAGTTAAACTTGAACACAACCTAATCATTTAAGTCCCACTTTCATATCTCTTCTGACCCTTGAATTGGAAACTCTACAACAAACGCACAGAATAACAAACATGTTCCACGAAAAAGCAGTGCAAGGAATAAAAGTGAAAATGACAGCAAGATATTGTTGTACTGAGAAATGTCAACAAGTAGATGTCCTTTTCAATGCAGTTTATTAAACGTGACTATGTCCTCTCCTCTATCAATTATAGCAGTGCCATAAAACTGACAATGTATGTTATTTCCTTTCTCAGCACAGACAAGCTACCTGACATCTCAAACTACCATAAACAAATTAGATCTGTGTTATATTTTCTCAGTATATAACTGAGCCTGGGCCCAGAAGCAGGCGAAAGGCCCTCCCTCCAAACCAACTGCCACCGCCCTGCCCTTGGAGGGAGAGAAGAGGCAGGCAGAACTCCAACAGGCCTAGGCCCAGAAGCAGGGGAAAGGCCCTCCCTCCAGCCCAACTATCATTGCCCTGCTTTGGAGGGAGAGAAGAACCCAGCAGATTTAATCCCTACCCCCACTGCCATTCCCTTTTCCTTATGTGTCGTGTCTTATTTAGATTGTAAGCCCAAGGGCAGGAACTGTTAAATTGACCATTTGTAAGCTGCTCTGATAGCCTTTGTGGCTGAAGAGCGGGGTATAAATAAATAAATAAATAAATAAATAAATAATATATATATGAAGGTTCACCTGTGTACACACAAAGAATTTTCACAAGTCAAATAGAAAAAGAGCACCCTCTTGCTCTACTGCATTCTGCCCTGGCAGGGAATGTACATGAATTCCTGTCTGTCAGCCTTGTTCTTAATTTCAGTATTTCTGTCTTTCAGCCTAGAGCCTTAAAAATAACTCTAGCCTAAAACAGAATACGCTCTGAGCTTTAACACCCAGTCCAAACTGCTTAATTGTAGCTCAGTTTCCTTTTATCCATTTTTAAAAAAGGCTGTAGGAGTTTAAAGTTTCTGTGTAAATAGCTTATTTGGCTGGTTTGTAAAAGGGAATATTAATAACACTAGTTTAATGCTGTTTCTGTAAAGAATTTCAGAAATGCTTAACCTTCAACTTTCAAATTAACTTACATATGGACAAAGTGAAATACTTACAATGTGTAAGAGCTTTAGCACATCTACAAACCTGTATTTAAAAAAGAAAAAAACAACACATTATCTCATATGCAAAGGAAATGCATCCACACATACTTACAGAAAATTATTTCATTCCACATCAGATACTTACACTTTTTCTGAGTTCATGATTTCTTTAGCAATATGGTAAACCTTTGTTTTCTTCCCAGCTGCTTTAATCTGCAAATAAAATGAAACTTTACAGAAGGCAAACACATATGGAGGGAAAAGGAGTTATAAAAAATAACCTTGGATCCTATTTTCTTATGCATAAACTTTCTGCTATAATATACAGTAATGGTACATTGCTATATAGTCTGAAGAAAATGTTGGGACACTAAGCATATTCACACTTAGAATAGATATAAGCGGGGTTCCATTAACTTCTGGTGTTCAGTAACATTGACTTTATTTTTATCTGCTCAAGAAACCATCAGATCCTGCCCTAAAAATGACACTTGTTGAAAGAAAAGGAGTCAGTACAGTCTGACCTCTGTATGCACGGGTTCTACATCCATGGATTCAATCAATCATGGCTTGAAAATATTATGGGGGGAGGGGTTTTCAGAAAGCAAATCTTGCTGTTCGCCATTTTATATAAGGTGCACTATTTTACTATGCAATTGTATATAATGAGACTTGAGCATCCATAGATTTTGGTATCCACAGGAGGTGGGGTTCCTGGATCCAAGCCCCAACAGATACTGAGTGCCCACCATATGATGTTTTATCTTGAGTTCATCCAATCTTTGGGTTATCCAGTAGCAAGTGGAGCTAAATAATACTTTCACAGAGTTTTACAAGGCATTATGGGATAAAATTAATTTCTTGCACATTTTAAAAACCATATAAGAGGAACTGGTCAGTTAAAATTGCACTCTTTATATCAGGAGAAATGTTTTCTGTATACAGTAGTGGTACACTAGCAGCCTATTCATTTGGGAACCAGGTCATCTGAAACTTTGCCTGCATTTATATGTATCTGCCTGAACACATCTATCTACCTGAGCACAGCTTTGCATGAAAAGCCCTGCTGTCTGGTCTACTAGTGAAAAAGATCAGGTCAGTGAGTGCTAACAATATGACCTTTCTAGTGGTGGCCCTTAACTTCCTTTAGGAATTTTTTTAGCATCATGTTACATTAGCCAAGAGACTGACACACAGACACTAAGCCAAAATAGCCAGCTGTCTATACATGATTTTCCCCCTTGCAGCTGCAGACTTTTTTTTGCCACTGGCAAGGAAGATGACAATTGTTTGGAAATTTGGTCCACATCTGCTAGATTCATTGTACGAAAAGCTAAGTAAAGTAAGAAAAAGCAACTATGCTTACTTATTAGTCCTAGTTCTATATCTGCTAATAATATGTGAAACGTGAGAAACTTTGCAAATAGAGTTTGAACTGTCCAATTTTACTTCTCAAGGTTGTTCCTTGAATGTTATTAGATAAAGATGTATCGCTATACCTCAACAAGTTTTGGCAACAAGAAATTTAATTGCTAGTTATTAGCAAAAATGGGTGTGTACAGAAGACACTGAAGACATATGGCCAGGGGAAAGTGGCAGGAGTGGGTCCAAAGTAGTATAGTCAGGGGGAAAAAGACACAGCATGCATCTCACCAATAAATGCTTTCGCCCAGTTAACACTACGATGATTTTAGAGCTGATAGTTTTATTAATTGTTTTAACTTCAACTATTGTTTTACTTGTCTCAATTTTTACTGAATTTTTCTTATGGAGTGTTACCCAGTGAATATGTCGAATGATGGCATACAATTGGATTAAATAAGAAAAACTGATATGCCAAAGGAAGAATATATATCTACCTGCTTGTTTTCTTGTGTATCAAGCTCCCCTTTGCTGGAGTCTGAATTGGTATCGGCATCTTCATCAGAACTGTTTACATCTCTCAGCATCAATTCATCATCTGAATGTACATCTTCCAGTACCAAAACAGAACCATCAAGTTCTTCTGCTGAGGACCTATGAAATGAAAACATTTGAATTATTTTTTGGTACCATTTTTGTTTAAAGCATGAATGATGAAAGTAGCCTAATATACTACTGTCAGCATTTCCTAATTCTGTAACATAATCCAAAGAGTAAAAGAATTTTATGAAGGATCACAAACATGGTTGAATCCCATGGCTACATAAGTGTCACTATAAATTATATACAATTAGACAGAAATCTCAGCTACAGATGCCAAATTTTATCTTCATCGCTGTTCAGAAAAAGATTCTTTCATATGGTTGACCTCATTTTTGGTCACATAGCAATGAAAGTAACTCCTCTTTTTGTTTAATATTTTATAGCTTCAAGGACAGAGTTTCACAAGGAAAAGGATATGTGTTCTAGAAGATTAAAATAACTTCCGAAGGCCTAACCAATTTGAATACATAGAATCATAGAGATGGAAGGGGCCCATGGGCCAATCAGGTCCCACCCCCTGCTCAATGCAGGATATCCAGCTAAAGTATCCCCAGCAAGTAGCTGTCCAGCCTCTTTTTGAAGACATTCAGAGGAGGCCCCAGCACCACTGTAGGAAATTGGTTCCATTGGCAAACCGTTCTTTGTCAAGAAGTACCTTCTAATGTTCAATCAAAACCTAATCTCCTGTAACTTAAAACCATTAGACCCAGTTCTACCCTCTGAGGAGCAGAGAACAAGCTTGCACTATGAGGCTCGCTTGACACCACTTGCATGTGTGTGTGCGCGTGTGTGTGCGTGTTGTGTTAATTTAGCTTTTGATTGCATTCAAAAGTGATACATAGTATGTTATTTATGTGTTTAAATGGCCAAAATGCATTAGCAAGCTTAAAAAAAAAACAGGGTTCCACTTTTCAACAGAATCCACTTTCTGATAGCCCTCCAGTCCCTAACCCGTCAGATAAGCAGGGGCTTCCCGTATTATCTGTTTACTTTAACTATTAGCTAAAAGAGAGTTGGAATCAGATTAATTGTGCAAACCTAAAAAGCTTGATAATAGTCCTTTCTGACAGCTGTCACAATAATTACAAAAACAATGTTCAGGGACACCCACTGTTAGGACCCAAGATTCTGTCACTGTTTATTAGATACACCTACTTTACAACAGCATTTGAGACACAGGACACACTGACCTTGTGAATAGATTTCCCATAACTCCATCATATAATTCATTTTTTAAAAATGTTGCTCAGAGGAAGTTGATCCAGTATTTTGGAGCAGGACAGCACAGTCTCAAGCAAGCTAACTTTAATTCAAAATGAATGGGGTATAAATAATTTACATGCTGCATCTCTGAAAAAGAATGGAAGGGTGTGAACCTGTTTAACCATACCAACAGCTTCAGGAGAAACTGCTTTGGTAGTCTTCTGTAGCTTAGAGCTACTCTGCTGGACATGAACTATGAAAAAAAAAAACCCCAAAATTATAATCCCAGAGTGAGGCCTTTTAGAATCTAATGAGTCAACACGTATCCTCAGGCTCAAAGATACTTGAATCTAGCACACTTCAGGCAAATGGCAACAACATCCTGGTTATAATCATTAGGCTTGTCATGTCTCATATACCTTGTAGCAGGATAAAACTCAGTGTGACAGCATACTTAGTCTCATATTTTAGAAAGTCCAGCGTCAACTGACTTTGTTCAAATGAAAGATTCCAAATGAACTTCTGGTTGAACTTCATCATGGCTCTTAAGGCCCAATAGGGAAGAAAATGCAAAAAGAAGCTACCCTATCAAACCTCAATCAGCTAATACAGGGCCTTGACAAAATTGAAGGACAGGCAAAAACTCCATGTCTCATTCTGATCCCCAAGAAAGGCAGTCTACAGTTATGTGAAGTTGAGGGGTCTAAAACCTTGGTCCCAAGAGAAAGATTTATGGGAAACTGGATAAAGAGGGGAAGATGTGGAAGGGACCAAACTCTATCAAGGCATTTAGGGGTTCCCTGAAGGAGGAGCTAGTCCAGTAGGCAGACTGATTTATTTATTGTTGTTTATTTATTTATTGTTTTATACCCTGATCTTCTCAACCATGTTCTCTTATTTAGTAACCGATGATGATGATGATGGAACATTTGTAGCATAGAACTAGGACCATAGCAAGTCAAAACTTAATAAAGGATAATGAATGATTAAAATTATATAGTAACATATACGCATATTACTTATGAAGCATGAAGTATTACTAACATGGGAAAAATACCTTTAACACATTATTGCTAACAAGAGAGAAAATATCTTTAAGATTCAGGTCTCCCTGACAATTTGACAAAATGGGTTTGACATACTTTTTCCTGCATTTGGCAGCTTTTAATAACTCAGTATACTGTATGTTCTTTAAACATTTGTCAGTATTCTGGGGGTGTTTATTTATTTTCAGTTCTTTTGTTAACAGCATATTCCAATTTTACATCCACTGTTTCCATATATTTTTTTTACCAAATGAACCAAAAATATCCTGTGCTACTCTCATTTAAAATATTCAACTCCCACATTTTCATGTTAAAGATTACCACATATTGAGCTTTTTTTGGAAGCATAACTTCTGCATTACCAGTCATGTGAAACCAGTCACCACCAAGTCACTGCACTATTCTTTGAGTAAGAATACCCACCCACAGCATGTGAGCTGGCTGTCTCACCTATATACACAGTGACAGAGACAGCTCTGGTTTCCTAAATTTAAAAACCTGAACTTATCTGAAAATGTTGTAGTTCAGACTAGAAGACTGTCATACTAGATTCTGTTGCACTGTTAACATAAAGTCCAGGGCAGGTAAGAACACTGGAAACTGCCAGAAAGAAAAATACATATATTTTTACTAAAGTATTTCCAAACACTGCTTTCAAAGTGAATGTGCAGCATGTTGTTTCTTCTGCTAAATTCAAAAGGTGAATGAGCAGGTGGTTACTTTAAATTAACAATGGACATTCTGGAGGTCTGGTTACAGCTGCAAAGGAAAGCAAAAGTCTAATATGTGCATGAATATATTCCTGATTTAAGGAGCAGGGAGAGAATAAAAATGACCAAAAAAATTTATTTTCCAAGTCCAATAGGCTTCAGTGGGCTAGCCTGCACATGTTAGCATGTCTAATATTTAATAGTATCAATAGCGGCACATAGGGACTATGTATAAACCTTACTTCAGATTTAGGAAGTTGCTCCTATATGATTTACAAAGCAGCAGCAACTGACTAATTTAACAACCACAGGTAAACAGTTAGGTCCTACGCATGTTTATTTAATGTAACTGAATACTCTCTCAGGAGTGCCACAAACATATCGTTTACATCCCTGAGAGATGCAAACAACTCAAGTGAAGCACTGGTCTTATCCATGCATGTCCCTTGCCCTTGGGTACCCTTCTTTATGCTCTGCTGTTTAAAGCATTAAGAGATTTATTCTCCTTATGTGCAAGAAACAAGAAGAGTAGATATAGAATTTGATCACTTCTTGCCAGTTACATATTCCCAAAGATGTTCACAGTGTACTGTTTGACTAAACACTTGAATAAGCTCCTTAGCGAGTAAGTAGCTCTCAATTTCAACATTCAACACAATAAAAATACAGTAATATTAGGATAAACTTTCTACATAGTTGCAATACATTTCCCAGTAACCCAATTTGGCTAAGTGCAAGAATTCAGTAGCTGTTTCTATAAGAAAGTTTTAACAATGTAGGGAGATCTGTAGAAGCACTTTTAGTTATTATATTAGCAATTAGCACGTCTTCATTTCACAGGTTTTCTTGGCAATATATACTACAGTACACTGTTTCATAAATCAAATGTTTTATAGCTTCCCTTTCCCCTTATTTAACAGTATAAAAACTGAGATGGCCTGATAAATTATCTTCATAAGTCTTGGTTCTCAGAAGTTGACATTTTTCCCCCTTGTTCAACATACATTTTTCAATATTCTGTCTTTAGAGTTTGTACTAAATATTGTGGATCAACAATATGCAAAGTTGAGCATATAACATGAATGCTTCTTAATTTTAAAATATGATTGCCAAAAATAAATATTTAATTTATTGAATTTTGCCTATATCTAAGTTCTCATGCAAAAAACATTTTCAAACATACATATCCAAGTTGTGGGTGAAAGATTCCTAACCATCTATTACAAGGCAGTCTGAAACAAAGTATCTTAAATAACACACACACACACACACACACACAAAGCTCCCCAAACATACCATATGCAAAGGCTTGTATACTTTTTCCCAGGCACTGTGCAGCATACGATCAGAACTCTTAACAGGTGAAAGAAAACATTCCTTGATAACACTTAAGCCTTGTTCAGGAGTTCAAATTCCATTTTATAACAACATGTAAAATTAGGCTGACAACCTGCATGAGAAGAGTTATTTTCCATTTCAGATATCTACCTTCAGCATGACAGGGATAACTAAGAATGGGAGAGGGGGGAAGAGCTAGTATGCTTGTGCATGTCCTCTCTCCTTGTGTATTGTTATAAAAAGTAAAATGTGAACGTATGAGTAGGACTTATGTCTACATTTATCCCATAGGATTATTTTCTACCTCCAGCACCCAGAAATCACCAAAAATATTTTTATATTGAGAGAAGCCCAAGCATTGAACACCTACAAGGTCATAATTATTACTAAAAGGAAAATCACATTCACTTAGTACAAATGAAGACATCCTCAAATTATTAAGGCAGCTCAATAAAGGTAACAAACCTTTTGCTAAATATCAAATAACAAAGACTCACTGTTGCTTCTTTATGACATGCGTAATTCAAGAAATATAACTGGGATTTTGACGGTAGTACAGCTACGGTAATTTAAATCCATCCATTTATCACTTTATTTATATCCCACCTTTCTCCCATACTGGGACTCAAGGCAGCTGTAAAGGGTTACCTGGAAGGAAAGTGTTGTTTTTGAGGCATCATGGAGGTAGAACTCCCTGAGGCACACAAAGCCTGCAGCCAGATCACCACCACTGTAGTAAAGGATTGAAGTGACATGTCACTACAGTATCTTCTATGGCATTCCTGCATCAACTGTCATTGCATTTCCAAATCTCACAGTACAGCTACTTGGGCTATTGAAATAGTTGGAACTATAGTAGTTAACCTTCTTGAAAGGTTTCTTGAAAAATAACTAGGCTTTTCCTAGTTCAGGGGTAGGGACACAATGGCCCCTGGACTGCATGTGGTCCCTGGCCTTCACTTTTGTGGCCTTCAAAGCCTCCCAAACTTCCTCTAATTAAAATAATACAGTCGTCCCTTCACATTCGTGGGGGTTAGGGGCGGAAGACCCCCGCGAATGTGAAAAAACTGCGAATAATAATAGTCCTCCCCTCACCCGCCTGCAACAACCCACCCAGTCGCCACTCCCACCTGTCCTTTCCAAAGCGGCGACGGGGACTTCAGGAGCCGCCGTCGCCACTCCTCCCCTCCCCTTCCCCTTTCCAAAGCGGCGACGGGGACTTCAGGAGCCCCCATTGCCACTCGCTCCCCTCGCTGCCTTGGGGAAGGGACGGGGATGGAGAGCAGGAGGAAGGGAGGCTTTCCACCCCCCTTACCAAGACAGTGATGGGCTTCGTGAGAAACCCTTCGCTGCCTTGGGAAGGGACAGGGTGGAGGGGGGGGCAGGCGGCTTTCCGCGAATAATCAAAACCGCGAATCTGAAAGTCGCAAATGTGGAGGGGCAACTGTATATATCAGCACAATTTTCAGGCAATTTTTGCCCCTGAACCATGCAGAAAGTCCCCTCAAACATGTAAAAACACACAAATATACCTCACTCCATTTCCATAAGCAGTGGTTCTTAACCTGTGGTCCGTGGACCCCCAGGGGGTCACAATGTCTTCGTAGGGGGTCCACGAAGGCTTGAAGGCTCAGCCCACTCTTCCCTGCAGTGGAGCAGCAACATGACAGGAGCCAAGGCAGAGGCTGGCTGGCTGGGCCTGTGCTTTGCCATTCAATCCACTCCAGGATTTGCACGAAGAAGCAGGACAAAAGCCTTCCCTCTCCCTCCTGTGCCTCTGAGGGAAGGTTTAATGGATGGTGTATTTGCGTCGTTGTTGTTACGTATTAATACTATTAGAGTATTAAATCCTGAGTTAAGTTTTGGGGATCCGCAGCAACAAAACATATTTAAAGGGGGTCCATGGTAAAGAAAAGGTTAAGAACCACTGGCCAAAGTATTCCAGAACCCTGTGCTACCCCCAAATACCTCCATCTTCCTCTGCAGCCTCTTTGAAAATGGAGACAAGAAGTGACATGACATTTTGAAAGGAACTTCAAAGGAGAAATGTGGTATTTGGGCTTGCTCTGGGAGGGTCCGGACCACAGCTGAGGCTGGGGTGAGTGGGAAGTTGGGCCCTTGCCCCAATGCATTTTTGCCCACCTCTGACCTAGTTAGTTATGGACCAGTCAGTCCCTTCCCCAGCAAAAATTCCCTATCATTTTAATATCCTCTCCACACATGCCTTCTTTTAAAAAATAGTGAGAAAGAGAAAGGAAGAAACAAAGCAAAAAGCAAAGACGATGAATGACAAGAGACCAGTGCTATAGATCAGTATAAAAGATATGCCCAGTTGTAGACGGGGTGAGCAAAGTATCACCTTCAGGACCCCTATTTACAGCCCCAGAAGCCTCCCAAAGCCACCAAACCCATTAAAAAAAACAGCCAATTTTCAGCTGCTTACACCCCTTGCAGTTGCTAACCCCTGAGTTACAGAGTATGAGGCAGTTGTTTCTGGACCAAAGCTACACTGGAGAGGATTCAACACACAGAGGCACATATTAGGTTTGTTTAGACATGCATTCTCTGGCTTGCAAAGTTTAGTTCAGCAGCTAGGAACAAGCATGGGAAACAGGCATTCCTACTCTGCCTTCTTTTTTTAGCACATCAATCATAACTAGTGCAAAACTATATATCCAGAAAAGGGCATTCCATTGGTGGAAGCACAGGATCCAGTTCTTAGGTGGCACATATGGCTGAAGGGAAGAGGGGAAGGAAGTTCTGCTGAGGCCGTTAGCACAATGTTACATTTAGCTTTGTGATCATAAACACTGTTCAATCTATTTTGCATTCTACCAAAACCCATTATTCTGGAAAAACCAGTCCCCTCAATTGCTTGTATGATGTATGATGACACTTTCCGGTCAGAATTAAAGGACCTATATTTTATGCTACTCTGTTTTCTGATCAACCTATGGATGCTGGGATAGTCAGAAATATAATGTGCGAATGGTATAAAGAATGCTAGATTTTCTTTCAGTAACACAAGATGTCATATCAAAAAATGTAATGAAAGGAAGGAGTAGAAACGACGTGTTATGCTTTCTTTCCTCTACACATAACTAATTTTCTATTAGATAAACATAAAAGCCAGCTGTCTAGAGTTATACATATGTGGAAGTGAATCTGGGAATAACTCATGTGCAAACCTGTCTAAATCATTCTCATGCTATTAATATTAGTCAGTGGAAGAGACAATAGCAACAAGGGAAATGAGTCTTAACAGGGCTTTTATCAACTTTTGGTAACATTGTTGTTGTTGTTGTTGTGTGCCTTCAAGATGTTTCTGACTTATGGCAACCCTAAAGCAAACTTATCATGGGGTTTTCAGGGCAAGACTTGTTCAGAGGGTGTTTGCCTTCCTCTGAGGCGGAGAGAATATGATTTGCCCAAGGTCACCCAATGGGTTTCCCTGGCTGAGCTGGGATTCAAACCCTGGTCTCCAGGGTCACAGTCCAATGCTCAAACCACTACACCATACTGGCTCTCTCATTCAACATTAGTGTTGCTGATGCTGCACCATCCTTGCCTTGATGTTTACCTTCACTGACACCCATCCTCTTAGTGAAGAATATGTCTTAACTCATGTCCTGATCTCTTCCCTGGGAACCTAATCCTGAAAACTGAGCTACACAGTGATGAAAGATTCTGTCTAATTAAACTTCTTGACCTTAGGCCTTAATTTTCTAGAGATTTCCTTTTGACAAATTTCTCACCATGACACAAAGCTGCTGGTTTATATCACTTAAGTATGTAAGGAAGGAACTGCATAACTAAATTCTGTCTCCCCAATACAGAGAAACTTCGCATACCAGAGAGAAGTAAGCTACTTTGTGTTTGCAGGAAATGAGTTTCACTTTTAACACAGCAAAGAATTCAATCATGCAATGTGAAGTTCCAAAGGCTTTCACAGCTGGCATCCATAGATTTCCCTTGGGTTTTCATGCAGCCTCACCCCTGCCCCAGCTCTGAAATTGTACAGTATAGGGACAATATTAGCATTTGGTATACTGTTCATCCAGAAATCTTCCAATTTGTACCAGTTCTATAGCCATAAATTGAGGGCATCTCTTCCTGCTACAGGAAAATATCTAGGTGTTTATACCACTTCAGTATACTAGTAGTACTGAAGTCAATAGAGTTTACTTTCATATGGAGCCTAAAAATACATGTGAAGTATGATGCACATTGAGGATACTATGTAAATAAATGATAATGAATTGATGATGATGATTTTAGAATACATATATTCTTAATGCTGACTTCTCACTGGTCTCTACTCCTGTGGGGAAATCACTTCCATATCTAAGATAGGTATGAAATCTTTCAATACAAAGGAGGCCAAAGTGTGGCCTGCAGGCAGCATGCAATCCTTGGGTCACACCCAAGACCTCTCCAGCCCCCAGCTCCACCAAAAATGTTCTTTTTAATTTGGGGATTTTCAGGCAATTTTTTGTCCCCAAATGTGCAAAAACTGCCTAGAAATACAGTGTTCTTCTTTCCCTAACCCTGCAACCCCCCAAAACCTTCCCAAAACACCAAAAAGGGGGGGGGGGAATGGCCAAAATGGCAACCGGACGAGATACCATGTCACTTCTGGAAACTTGCTGGTGCAGCCCACTGGACAGGCCCAGGAAGGTAAAATGGCCCTTGCCCCTTGTGTAGTTGCCTACCCCCATCTTAATAGAATCTGATTTTATATACAAGCTATCATTTAAAGCAGTGCTTCAAGATTTACACAAAATTTCACTGCAAGAAAAAAAAATGTGTAATATAAATTTGTATTTCCTGTCCAACTGATGCTAAAAATAATATATAGCAAAAAACTGTTGTCCAGCGTAAAAACAAAACTTTCTTTCATTTGGCTTTGTATTACTTTCTTCTCTAATGTATGATGCTCTTCTATAATCATGTGATAGTATATTGAAAAAGGATTTAGCTATTTCCAGAACTTCTGTTCTCATTTGGATGTACTAGTATATTCCACACGGAAGTATTGTACTTCATAGATTCTGTGTAGCCTTCCCATATTATATTACTGGCCAGTGTGAATTGGATATGTCAGGGCATACTTGGAAGGAATGCATCAGTCATTATCATTTTCACATGTCTTTACCATGAGGTCATTCATCTTCTAATTTAAAGCATTTTTTAAAAAAATGTTGTGTTCATAGAAATCACTTATTTCCTTCTTTAAAAAGCTTTTCCAAAATTTGTGATACTTTAGCTACAGTGTGGCTAGATCCATAAATTGATTTTTCAATTGGGGGGGGGATTTTATGTTTCACTTCTTGAGAAATGTGTAAACTGTGGGGGGAGAGAATCCCAGCAGGAATACCCCAAGATCTTCTGGTGCTGGGAGTACAGCTCCCAACACTCCCAACCACAGTAGCCGTTGCTGGCAAGGGATGAAGGAAATTGTAACCCAACACACATCAGGGGAAGCAAAAAGTTTGGGGAAGCTGACACAGTTTTTCAGGCAAATCTCAGCCTACTGAATGCCAGTCTAAAAATGTTCAGCAGAATATAAAAGAAATATTAAGGAAGCAGAATATAAAAGAAATATCAAGAAAGCATTTAACTGCAGATTTCTGGAACTTTAGGGACTCAGAAATATCTGAACAACCAGTTGTCTTAATTTTCTTACTAACCTTGTACGGGCAGCGACATAAGTAGATATCATCCATATATTTCAGTTCTTCAAAGTCTGAAGTGAGAATGTAACTGGTTCTTCTCTCCTCATTCATTCAATAAGAATTTATTCTAGCTTTTTCCTTTTTATGGCATCTCTACCATATGCATGTGCACATACATACACAGGCTAATCCTAGGGGGGGGGGGACTGAAGATAAAGTCCCTTAGGTCCACTCCAATGCATTAAAATGAAGATCACAGTAAGATCATAGATGAGCTCTTGGGTGCAATATACTACACATACAGTTCTTAGGATCTTACCTGCTAAACTCTGAACAGTTCCTTGTGGGCTCATACAGGTCTTCTGCTTGGTATAAATTAGCATCCAGCTTATCAGCAGTGTTAGGATTTTGCCATTTAAAACATGGATTTTTACCAATGGATTCAAAAGGAAAATTCTCATACTCTGGGATTTCTTCATAATGGCTCACATTTTCATATTCTGGTATGAAGTCATGAGCAAGAGAATTCAAATGTCCTTGGGAGGAGATGGCCTGTTCATCTAATGACTTTGATCGCTGACTGCTTGTTGTATCATTCTTACTCCTGGACTTTTGCTTTCCCTTTTGTGAAGATAGGCTACTCATTTCTGCAGAATGTGCTTTTGGGGGTTTAGTTTTTTTCCCATTTGTCATGTTAGTCACATTCTGATTTTTTCCAGGTTCTTCTTGGCTAGAAAAAGCAATAATGGGATTATCTGTAGGTTGGCTACCCTTGGTCAAAAATTTCTGGAAGTCGGTTTTCATTATGGATATAGAAAGCTTCATGTTTAGGAATTTTTTAAATGAGTTTTTCTTTTGAGGCTCTTTGGGGGGTTTATGTATTCTGTCCATATCTACAGAAGACAAGGATTTGGCTCGAGGCTTTGTCACAGCACTTATAAGTTCAGAGTTTTTTGCATTCTTAGTGTTTTTAAAGGCTTCTGGATTGCTTGGAAATGGAAGAATAGGATGAGGTAATTTCCAAACAGGTTTCTCCAAAGATGACTTTGATGTATCACAGGATAGCAATGACCTTTGTTCTTTGGCTGACAGATGTCTTATATGAGATCCTTCCAGAGGAGTCTCTGAATGTCCTTCCTCATACGCACTTCTTTCTAGCAGTTCCTCAGACGCAGCTTTTTTCAGCAGCCCAGCTGCAGGGATGCTGTGCCTTTGAGGTTTTTTAGGAATGATTCTTGGTGAACTTTCACCTTTTAAGTGAGCATCTTTATCTTCCTTCTTTTGTGCAGAATCATCAAGGCTCTCAAAAGCAGACAAATCCTGATTACATGATAATTTTAATTGCTTAGGCAAGCTCATAGAAAGATTACTACACCTCATAAAGTCAGAATTTTTGTCATTGGCATCCAACATACTGATATCTTCCATGATATTGTCAGAAAAATTTGTTGAGTAAAGGTCCAAAGAATGCTCAACATTTTCTACCGGATGAGAACTTTCACATAGAATCTTGGGTGAGAATTTTTGAGGGATAAGCTCTTTGGAACAACCTGATTCAGTTGCTGGTGGCATTTTTCCAACAACGCTTGGAGCAATTTCAGATTTATTGCCTGCACATATAGGTTCTTGATTGTTATACGAAACACTTTGAACAAGAACACTTACTTTTGCTGTTTTTTTAACAGCACATTCAGAAAGTTCAGAAGAACCATACTCTGAAGTTACAGTTTCTTTTATTTTCTCTCCTGGGATATCTATGCCATCTTGGCGGACCAGACATGGAGCACGTAGCTTTCTTGGTTTTGGAACTGGGAGAGATTTAGCTGATGGAACAGAGTTTATTCCAAATGAAGCCAGCAATTCATTGCTCTCTTTGGAGTAGTTACTTTTTTGCAAATCACCAGTATGCAAAGTTGGTGGGCCAAGCAAGGAGAGGCATCCGCTGATGTTTTCACTCAAAGGCAGCAATTTTGGCATTTCAGGCTCAACATTACCTAACTTTATATTGTGTTCTGAACTAGACGATGATGGGGCAAGGTCTGTAAATTCTATTTTAACATCATTGTTGTAAGAATCAACAATACCCTTTTCAAGCTTACACAATGGCTTCTGCCTCAAATGGCTGCAGTTAGGGAAAACACTTTGAGTTAACACATCTTTGAGTTTCTCCTCTAGTAAATTAGCCTTCAAGACTACCCTATTTTTATTTATATTTTTTTCATTATGACTATCAAGTATTGTCCTAGGTTTCAAAGATGATGGTTGTTCTCCGATATCAATGTTCTCTAGGTTTTCCAACTGTTCAAAAATGGTTGGATTTTTGCACAAATTTCCTCCGTTCCCCAATTTATGAATGCATTCAAAATTGCATGAACACACTGATATAATATAAGTAGTACTGTCCCTCGGGGCTCCATTTTTGTAATTCAAATGAACCAAGTACTCAGAAGAGTCTTTTTTGTGTTCTTCTAAACTCTTAGAATTTTTTCTTAAAGATGGTGGCACAGCTTTAGCTTCAGGAACAGATGAGCATTTCAAAACCTTTGGTTTGGGTGCTATTGCTGGCTTTGCTTTCTTTGTGGCTTGTAACACATCTGTAAGAACAACATCTGGTTTAGGTGCCACAGGAGGTGGAACTACTCTGTGTCCTATAACAAATTTTGGTTTTGGGGCCACCGGTGGCTTCTTGATATCTAGAAAGAAGGGGGAGAGGGGAAGAAAGAGAAGAGAAACATTATGTTAATCTTAAATTGGGGCAGATAACAAAACTGTAAGGCATTCAAAATCTTAAGCTTTGATTTCATGTATAATTTTTACAATCAGTCCTCTAATTTTTAAATTAACTTTACCACTGTTAAAGGTTTATGAGAGTTGAGCAATTTACATTGGAAGCTGCTTAATGCAGTGTAGACGTGCAAATTGCTATTGCTTAAAACAGTTTGTAAGCCACTCTGATAGCCTTGTGGCTGAAGAGTGGGGTATAAATAAATAAATAAATAAACTGGTGGCTTCTGAGGTGTATAATCCAAAAAAAGTACCTAATTTTTCCAAGCTTGCATTTGTGGTTTTACTTATTTATACATATTTTAGACCATGCTTCATCCTCACAAATATCAGGGCAGTGTGCAGTGGGCATGGGTAAAGTAGCAACCCTTTTTTAACAAGATAAAAATATGTCAATTTTTGTGGGTATTTTTGTACCTATAAATGAGTATATATTTTTTAAAACAGTAAGTAGTCTCAAAGCAGATGGTGTCCACAGAAAGAAATTTAATGTTATATATGTGTTTCTGGTTTTCAACAGCAACTACAAGCTGTGTTGATGACAATATATATTAAAAATATGTCAAGCTTTCAGATTTCTGAAAAATCCTTTCAATTATTTCTATCTAGAAATATGTATAGCGTGTGACAATATCCTCACCCCTTACTTACCCACAAACATATTCAACTTGATTTACTGAAATTTTAGCATATGCCATCCAAATCAGCCAATATTATTACTTCAAAAATGCAATCCAATAAAAGCTTTCTTCTAAAAAATAAGTTACTTTTTGCTGGATGTGGTCCACGTTGATAAATCAATATCCTCAGTGATCTAAGCAAGGACCCTACCATAAATCTTATATCCATTTTTTATTTTGTTTTTGCAGTGTGGGGGAGGCTGTCTTCACACGCATTGAGCTCAATGAATCTGAATCATAGAATCATAGAATTGTAGAGTTGGAAGAGACCACAAGGGCCATCCAGTCCAACCCCCTGCCATGCAGGAAATCACAATCAAAGCATCCCTCTCACATGGCCATCCAGCCTCTGTTTAAAGACCTCCAAGGAAGGAGACCCTACCACGCTCCAGGGGAGTGTGTTCCACTACCGAACAGCTCTTACTGTCAGAAAGCTCCTCCTAATGTTCAATAGCTTCCATACTAGTGATTACCATTTAGAAAATGCTGTCTTTACAGGAGAACACATAAATACCAAGAGCACCTTGGTTTATCCAAATGAATAGAAACATACAACAGCCAGTATCTCAAAGTGTCCTTCTGCTAGCCCTCAAGATACTGAGCTTCCAAAAACGTAATTCTTAAATATGCAAAGGGGAGTACAACAATTTCTAGTTGTACAATCCACTGTGAAACTATGTGCACAACTACTGCACAAGTGGTTGCATGCTTATAATTATAAGACATGTGAAGCTGATTGCCTAACTCTGCTAGCACACTCTTCTCCTATGCTAACGTTGCACTGAAATTAAACCAATATAACTAGCTTATCAGAAACAAATCTTACACATTGTAACCTACATCAGATCACGGCACTGTATGTACCCTTAGCCTTAACAGTACCTGTAATGCTATTTGGAGCTCACTGAAGTCAGAATGCAGGTAAGTTATGCATACTGCTGAAAGTATCCTGTTCTATGCTCCACACAATTTAACCCAGCCATTACTAACTATTTTCAACTATTTATTACTAATTATACATTTTTAGATTTATATATGCTTAGTACTTAGCAGTTTTACCCAGGAAGTCACACTCTAGTAGGTGAACACCGAAGAGCCTTAAGAATCTTTTTTAATTGTTTCTAAGATGCTTGCATCATATAAACCTCTTGATCTTGTCCTATGTATTATTTTTTGGAATAGCCCTCCCAATTGTAACTGTAGAACTTAGTAGGTTTCCTCCTTTATCATGGGAGAAATTCAGTATAACCTACACTATTACTACTGCTGCTGCTGCTGCTACACTAGTAGTAATGTGACTGATTTATATACAGTACTTTCCAGTTCATGGGACTGTAGCCTTAAATATCTGAAGGTGTTCACATGCTCAGTGTTAAAGCTATGTACAAACCATTTGTGATCCATTGGCTTCTCACCAAATACCTGCCACCTGATCTTATAATTAACTTGGCTGGCAACAGTTTCTTTCAGTCATGATTAGAAAGGGCTACATTTCAAAGCATTCCTTTCTTTTTGTGGGACCAAGGAAAACTGTTCTGAAAATGAACAGAATTGTCACCACCACACTTAACTAGCATGCGGTGTGAGTTACTGTATGGTGATCTTGGTTGAATCTCAAAGTCCATGCACTCCATTTCTTCTCAAGACTCTGCAGTTTGCAAAACCTACAATCTTGTACCAGACAAACCTGAAGTGGTTTCATCATCCCAAACATTCCAACATCAAGCTCAGTGGTTTCCTTAATGTACAAGGCAAACAAGTTCAGACACGGTAATTCCTCACTCATCTCTTGCAAGTGTTCACTTTCTGAGCCTACTCTTTCTCAGCCATTAAGCAACAGCATAAATCACTGGGCCTATAGCAAACTGGGAAACAATCCAAACAGAATGTATAAACTTTTTTTCCTAAACCATTTGCATACAACTTGCAAATTATCCAGTAGGATTTTGTCAGACACATGGTCCTGTAAAGCTGGGGATGAGAAAAGAAAAGAAAGCATAGAGGAACAACATGATACTGTTCTGTAGCCTGCAAAAACATTACGGTATCTTAATTGCTTTGAGTATGAGCAAGCCAAACTCAGAAGCTTTTAAAGCCAGAAGGCTTTAAACTTCTGAGGCTACAGATCTCCCTCCATTTCCCTCTTTTAGCCAAAGATGACTGGTGGTACAAAGAAACAACAGTTCAAACCAGATCATGAGCTTATATCCTAACAGTGCTTCTGCCTTTCCCCTGCTTTATCACGCTGTGATCATAAGGATAAAACACTTTCTAAAGCAATTTATAGAAGTCTACTGACAACTATTAAAGCATATCATAGGAGGGTTGTGGAACCTCTGGCCTTTCAGACATTGTTGACCTAAAGATCTCATCATGCCTCACCACTGGTCAGGCTGGCTGGGGTGGATGGGAACTTGAAACCAACATCTGGAGGACCACATGTTCCCCAGACTTGGTAGATAAGACTATATTCTGTAAAACATATTCAAATTAATTATTGATATTAATATACAAGAACAGACAAATTTTAGCCAGTATTTCCAAACAGGTTGTATTGTAGTCAAAATAATCTACAGTATACGTGTGTGATACATGGATCAATTTATCTAGAATTTTGTCATTCTAATAGTGTATAACTAAAGACCACTTTTTTTAAAAAAAACAGCTGTCTTCTTGCCTACCTTTTTGCACTCTAATTAACTTTCTCAATAGGTTCATATAAGCCACATCCTACATATGTAGTCTGTCTTCATTGGAGAGACATTTGTGCAGCTGCTAATAAGTGTACAATTAGTTCCACCATCCCTTTTACATAGCAAAACAAGATTATTAACAATACCCAAAGACAAAACCTGTCATATTTTCAATTTCTTCCAAAACAGAAAGTAAAAATTCTCTCATCAATAAGCACAACCAAAATATGTCATACATTTTTGTACCTGCTGAAGGCAGATCTTATTCAACCTTTGTGGAAACAGATAACACTGTAATTCCATCCATATCATTTAACACTGTGATACCGCAAAGCTTTCTTTCAGGTTCTCTCACACAGTGAAATTGCCAAATGAGGGCCACAGCTATGTTGGACTCAAATGGATGGATCCATGGGATGGCATTTCTTGCCCTGACCCTACCTCCTTCATTAACTTGAAATATTTCTTCCAAAGAATCAAACAAGGATGTGATGGGGGAATAGGGAGAGATGTTTCCTACAAGCTGTTTCCTTCCACCTCTTCTTCTCCAGCCTGATTTTTCTTTTAGCAATGTTGCTCTGTGTTTGCCTGCCTACTCCATGCACACCAGTATTGGGCAAGCAATATGGGAGAAACCATGGGGTGTTCCAACAGACTTCTGGGGTCCTCATCACAAATACGATTAAATAGCTCTGTGCACTATCAATTTCTTGTCCTACTTTAGGCCCCTGCTCAGGACTTACTTCATTTCCCAATGAGAGACATTTTGGACAAGCATTTCCACTCAGCATTGCTGAATACATGGGAAGGAGGAGAGGGAGACCCTATGGAGCCAGTGCTTGTCCCTGAACCCCCAACCAACATTTCTGCTCAAAATCCATATCCAGCATGTCTCTCTGAAGGCCAGTTTTTCACAGTTTGATACATACTGAGTGTTTCTTCCAGATTCCCTAGTAACTTTTACAAGTTGCTCAGTACTCCTGTTAGGCTGTTTCTAAAAAGTAACTTCTCAAATTCTGCGAAGTCTCGCAAAAAAGTGTATTTTATGAATAACTGAGTAACTCTGTGTTGTAAACCAGAGATATTTACCGATTGTACATTTGATGGCAGTTGATATTAATTTTTTAGCACCCTGTCCTTAAATAAATCTTGTAAGGCTCTTGATCCTTCTCCCCTACATATACAGGATTACCCATTTGTCCCTCTATTGCTGTATGGAAGACAGACATGGACTGAGTATACAGTACTTCTAAATGTTTATCCATTTAAAAAATTATCATTAAGGCATGAATTCTTCCTAATCAATTGTAAATCTTCCTTACTACAACACCACTGGATTTTTAACTTCTGTGGAGACATTCCTGTTCTAAAGTGGTCAAAATGCCTTGTTTGAACCAAATCTTTAGGTGATGAGAGAGCAACTAGGTGGGGGGCAATTTTTGCCTCCATACCCTGCACTGGTGCACTGTGATGAGCAAGAAATGATATCATGTCACTTCTGGTTGCCATTTTCAGCCTGTTTTTGGCCACAAGAGAGGTTTCCTTTGGGTGGGACTCAAACCACCACATTTCAATGCAGTTTTGGCATATTGGATACATTGTTTTCAGATGGAAAAGTACCTGGAGAAAACTGCAGGGGATACCATACAATTGCATCTTTATCATCACTATTCATATGAAATGCCATCTATTCTAATGTTATAATATTGCTCTTAGAACATGAGCCCAAGCAAATTCCAGTAACAAATTGAGGACTTCTGCCAACAATCTGTAAAGTCTAATACTTTAGGTTATATATAAATAAACTATGCCAAAATTTCTTTTGCTAAGGCAAATAAGGCAAATAGTGGTGATAAAGAGCTGCTCTGCTGAGATGAAATATTTTCTGTTCCACTGCTACAGAATTAGAATTAACAATTTAACCTGTTCTATAAATTTAGTATTTAATCCTTTTTTTGATAATATTAGAGCAAGACAATCCCATTCAATTCTCTCAAAATCTTTTTTTTTTTTTTTGGCATTCAGAAGTAATAACCATGTGGCTAGTCTTCTTTCTCAATTTTGTAAATTGGACACATTGTTTATTGCACACATTGATTGAAAAATTCTGATAAAGCTTCAAAAATTCAGACAGATCACTTTTACCATATTTCTTCATAAATATTATTCAGTCTGGTTGCCAATATTTTTGTGCATATTTTTTTCATACATTAAATCTTCATTCAATAATGTGATTGGCAAATCATAATCAAATATTCAGATAAAAAGCTCAACTGTAAAGCTTCAAACAGTTAATAAGATAGCTTATTCTGTAATTAGAAAAGATTGCCCTCTCCATTCTTTAAATACACTATAGAGCTCATTTAAGAAGCTATAGCTATAATAATTCAGGAGGAGAAGAAAATAAAGAAAATATGTTTGCTATGCTTATCTGTATTTGGGGTTGTTGCCAATAAAAGGAACCAGAATGCTTCTCTGGAAATATATCCAAAGGGTAAAGTCAACTTCATGAAAGAATATCTTTTTAACTCATTAATCCTAATGGTTTCACTTCAGACAATGCAAGTGCTATATTCTCTCCTCATAGCCTTTCTCATGCTACTTCAAGGCCCCAAGTACACAACTGGTAGTTGTCTTCAGTTCTGCTTAGTGATGTTAGGCAAAAGTCTCATAGTTCAATCTTAGGGTGCATCTACACTGTAGAAATAATGCAGTTTGACACCATTTTAAGTATTGTAGCTTCATTCTATGGAATCCTGGGATTTGTAGTTTTACAAGGTCTTTAGCCCTCTCTGCCAAAGAGTGCTGATGCCTCACAAAACTACACATCCCAGGATTCTTTAGGATGGAGCCATGCCAGTTAAAGTGGTGTCAAACTGCATTATTTCTACAGTGTAGATGCACCCTTAGTCCACCCTTTGTTCTGTCCTTTCTGGAGCTCAGAAGATCAAATGCTGTGGGTGAGTGTCCAGCACTGTGTGGGAAGTTTGGTCAAACTTTGGTGGACATCATATGTTAATTAATGAATTATTAGATTGTCAGCGACCATCAATTACCTTATAGTTTTAAACCTTAACTCCTGTCATCTCTTCCACAGAGAAAGCTGTAAATTGGGAAAGGAAAGGAATAATTATATCTATAGCAATGAAATAATTAAAAATTCTCATCCCGGCCATATTTATAGGAGATAGGCATACACTGCAGTCTTTGATCCCAGTTCTAAGAAGAAGGTGGGATACAAATACGCAAAAACAAATTTATTCTCTTAAATGTGCCTTGCCTGAGCAATAGGCATCCTACCTATCTGTTGACAAGATACCATCTTTCCATCTTGGTTTTATGGAAGAGTCATCAGAGCCATTAGTGGAAGAATCACAATAACAGTACTCCCCTCCAATTTTCAGGAGTCTCAAACACTGTTGGAAGCCTCAGATAATTCAATTTTATCCAGGCTGAAGCCTCCCTTTTTCTTTATTTACATTATGTGGTGCACATCCCACATACAATTTCATCCATCATGTATTATAATTAGCTGAGTTTAACAGAACCCATCTGCCTACCTTCAGACACTTTTGTTTAATCTGGAGTCAAATCATCTTCTGAATAGGAGCAGCTCTTCATAAAGAGAATTCCCAATGAATGTATGCTTCTGCCATCTGCCATGCCTTCTGCCATGCCCTCAACCTCTGCACTTCTCAGAGAAGCTATGTTCCTCAGCCTTTGTTAAGCAACCCCAAACAGATGTTTTGTCTCCTTTTAACTCTGACCACTGACTTGCTTTCTTGGATTCTTATTTAAATTCCTGCACTGGAATAGTTTCATGATAACCATTCTCTGTGTACATAATGAGACAATATACACAAGTATATACACAATTTTTTCTAACTGTTCACATCTTTATACTGCAAACTACAGTTCTTCACTTAATGTATTGTTTGTACAGTGGCTATGATTTTTTTTCAAGTGCACAAACATTCAATGTAAACAAAAAAGGAAATGACTCACAACATCCCGGAAGATGGGATAGTAGCTCTTTCAAAAATTAAGTAGAGAAGGAAGGGAGCATAGTTACTAAGGCCAAATTTAGAAAATAGTGTAAACATATACAAAAGGAAAACACTGCAAAGTTTAACTTATTTAAAATCTTGTTGTAAGGTACCAGGAAAACCTAACAGCTTTAAAACAGACAGAAAAAAGATGAATAAACATGTGCTTTTTAACCCAGCTGTAATTGGGAAATAATAATACAGCTGTAATTGGGAAAGGGTAGACATTTTAACATCTCAAAAGGATACATTGCCCTTTAACCTAGTTTGTTTGCCTTTCAAAGTCAGAAATTGTTTTTTTTAAAAGTGATAGTCATAAAGGTGACTTCCATTGCACATTTTATTAAGTTTTTGCCAGGCTAAAGAAGACTGCCAGAGTTTAGAGAACCTAATTAATCCAGATGAAAAATTGAACACTGCAGACTAGATTTGTAATTTTGCAATTGCAACAGCAGTCTAATCCCGTCCCCACCCACTATAAGCACACTGCAAAGGCACATTCCCCAACTTCCAGCTTGATCCTAAGTAAGTTTACTTGATAGTAAGCTCCATTTATTTATCTGCAATTTTTGAGGAAGCACTCCCAGAATTACCGCTTTAAAAGATGCGTAGCCAATCCTACATATATTTATTCAAAGGAAGTCCATCAATTTCAGTGGAAGTCACATCCAGGTATGTTTACGATATGCATTCCTGCCTTGGGAGCAACCTCATTGAACCGAGCACAAGTTATCATCCAGAAAATAAAAACAGCTTTATAAATTTCAAGACCGTAACACCATTTTTAATAGGTGCACATCATGTACACAGGGCTGGTTTAAGACACCAGTGGGGTCAGCATCCACAGGGGGCCCCATCATTGTGGGGCCCCGTAGTAACCCTCCTCCTGCAAAAACATTATTAGTAGTAATAATCTGAATATCCTGTACTGTGAATAGCTTAGGTTGAGTTAGGTTACATTGACCTGAGATAAACATATGGCCCCCCCAAAATAAAGCATTGCAGGGAGCCCCAAAATTCCTTAAACCGGCCCTGCATGTATACATGATGTAGAGTCATCGGTGTATCTATTTTTAACAAAAAAATTTAAACTAATATTTGATCAATATTGGTAAATATGCTTTTGTTAGCAAATTTTCTATAATATCTTGTCCACACAGAGAAAGAAACAAAGAGGCTTTCCAATATTTCTATCTTGATACTCCTCTCAGATCCCTAAGTCACTGGATCTGGTATATTTATTAAGCTAACACAAAGACGAGTTCTAAAACTTGTTATGTCAGCAATGCAATAGGCAAGGATGGTAGCCATATTGCTGCAATATTAAAAAATGAGGTGTGAAGATGCTATACTGGTTCTGCAGCAATGCTGATTTTGTGAGAGAACGCCCTGGCAGCATGTAGCACTATACTTTCTCCCAACACAAAGAATCCTAAAAAGATTTGTATCTTCACTAAAGACAGGAGAGGTATTCAGCCATTTCAGAATTAAACAACCAGTGGCTCTTAAACCTTTCTTTACCAGGGACCCACTTTAAATATCTTTTGTTGCCGGGAGGACCCGCAAGACTAAAGATTTGAAACCACCACCACCATCATCATCGATTATGATGATGATACAATTACACCATCCATTAAACCTTCCCTCAGAGGTACTTGAGGAGGAGAGAAGACTTTCTCCTGCTTCTTCCTGCAAGTTTGTGGCTGGAGCAGATTGAATGGCAATGAGCAGTCCAAACCAGCCAGCCAGCTTTTTGGCTCCTGTCACATGGCTGCTCCACTGCAGGGAGGAGGTGGGCCAAGCAGCCTTCAAGCCTTTGTAGACCTCCTATAAGGACACTGCGGACCCCTGGGGGTCTGCGAAGCACAGGTTAAGAACTACTGAAACAAATATATTACACAGAGTAGGATATTTGGCACTCTAAATAATTTTGTACTTTGTTGTTAACCGCCATCAAGTTGACTTCGACTTATGACAACCCTATGAATGAGAAACCTCCAAGTCACCCTACCATCAACAGCTCTGCTTAGGTCTTATAGACTCAGGGTCATGACTTCCTTGATTGAACTTCTCACTGGTCATGCTAGCTGGGTCTTCTGTGGGTTGAAGTCCAAAGCATCTGGAGAGTTCTCACTCCTGATGTGCAAGAGCTGTAAGCACAGTGGATGTATTCCAACAGAAAGATGTGTGCATTTTTGTTTGTATTACACCTTTCGTGCTGTTACTTACTTCTCACATCTCATCTGCTGAATTGTCTTCATACAACTTCTTCAGATAACCTAAGTATTCCGTACATACCGTATATTCTGGCGTAAAAGACGACCTTTGAACCCCCAAAAATATCCTCCAAAATCAGGGGTCGTCTTATATGCCAGATACACTTTGCTTCACCCGCCATCCAATCTCCTGCCTCTTCGCTCCCTTCGCAAACGGAGCGAAGAGGCAGGAGATCGGGCGGGGGGGTGAAGCAAATTGTTTACCGGTTAATTCTCCCCCCTCCTCTGCCTTCGCTCCCTTTGGGGAGCAACCAAAGACAGAGGAGGGGGGGGCGAATGTTGCAGTTTGCTGTGGCCACCACTCAATCCGGGGAACGAACACACAGGAGATCAAGTGGCAGCCAAGGCAAACTGGGTACGTTTGCTCCTTTCTTCCATCTTTCTGGAAGAGAATGAAGACGGAGGGAGGGGCGGATGAGGCAAACTGGGTACTTTCACCCCTTTCATCCACCTTCCTGGAAGGTGGAAGAGAGGGGCGTATCCCACGGTTTACCACGGACGCTGCCCATCCCCTCCGTCCTTATTCCCTTCCAAAGGGAATGAAGACAGAGGGAGAGGGGTAGATGAGGCAAACCAGGTACTTTAACCCCTTTTGTCCACCTTCCTGAAAGGTGGAAGAGAGGGGCGAATCCCGCGGCTTGCCATGGACGCTGCCCATCCCATCCGTCCTCATTCCCTTCCAAAGAGAATGAAGACGGAGGGGGGGGGTGGACAAGGCAAACCGGGTACTTTCGCCCCTTTTGTCCACCTTCCTGAAAAGTGGAAGAGAGGGGCGAATCCCGCGGTTTGCCACAGACGCTGCCGATCCCCTTCGTCCTCACTCCCTTCCAAAGAGAATGAAGACGGGGTGGTGGTGGTGGATGAGGCAAACTGGGTACTCTCGCCCCTTTCATCCACCTTCGAGTCAAGTTTGACTGGAAGGTAGAAGAGAGGGGTGAATGCCACAGTTTGACTTGGTGGCTGCCCATTCCCTCCGTCTTCCCTCCCTTCGCAAAGGGAAGGAAGACGGAGGGAATGGGCAGCCCTCGAGGCAAACCGGATATATTCACCCCTTTCTTCCACCTTTGAGTCAAGGGTGACTGGAAGGTGGAAGCGAAGGGCGAATGCCCCGGTTTGCCACGGACGCCGCCCATCGCCTCCGTCTTCATTCCCTTCGCAAAGGGAACGAAGATGGAGGGAATGGGCAGTGGCCGAGGCAAACCGGGTTCATTCAGCCCCCTCCTCTGCCTTCACCCCCTTTGGGGAGCAACCGAAGGTGAAAGAGAGGGGCGAATGTTGCGGCTGGCTGGCTGACTGGCTGACTGGGAGAGCCTTGCCAGCGGATCCTGTTTGCTTTCCCAACTCATGAGGAGATCCTTATGAGTTGGGAAACAAAGAGGATCAGCTGGCAAGGCTCCCCCAGCCAGCCAGCCAAATTGGGGTGGTGGTGGTGGTCTTATACGGCGAATATATGCCAAAAACTCTATACTTTTACTTTTTTAAACTAAAATTGGGGGGTTGTCTTATACACCCAGTCGTCTTATACGCAGGAATATACGGTACTTTACTTCTCAAGGCAGAACACCAAGTGTTCTTGTTTCCTTTTCCCTGCCCACCAAAGTCAAGGTGCACACTACTCAAGGCCAGCCACATTATTTTGATATCTTGAGCAGAAAATCCCACAAACATCCCTCCATTCTTAGGCAGTAAAATACAGTTACGCTACTGTTTGTAACTGCTGTAACTGTTTCCTTCCCATCCACAACATCTCAAATTTTGGTCTTGCATGATACTCTTAGCTAATAGTAGGTCTGCCTCCTTTTTCTCTCTTTATATTTGCTGTTTTGAGATAGGTAAATTCCACTCAACTCAGAATCTATTGGTATTTATGAGAACACTTGTGGGAAAGCTCCCCTTCCCAAAGAATGACCTCTTAGATTGAATTGTCAGTACATATACACAAATGCATCTTGCTATTAGAGGCACTTGTTTTTTCAAGTGCCTCTCAAGATATTATCTAGTTTTATTCAACTAACTGCATGTTATAAAGTGCTGTGAAAGAGCCAAAGGCATGTGCAAAATCTCATTTTATGTTCTAAGCTAGAGTAGAACTTCTAGGAAAATGACACTTTGACCATGACCTATCTGAGCATTACATGCAGGACAAGTTTTGTTTTGTTTTTTTCTTAAGCAAGAAAAAAGCAAGAAAAAGACAAGTTCTTAAGCAGTGACAAACTTTAGCAGCATCAGTAGTTCTTTCTCCCCAAACTTCTTATTTTGATTAGCATCTTGCTCCCTGCCATTTTCTCCACTAGCTTACTTTTGGCAGCAAGAATGCCCTTCAGACAAAGAGCTGGTTTGATCTCAGAATGAGATGTGACTGAAAAAAGAATACAGCTTGAAAAGTGATCAAAAATTATCACACTCAAAGTCATAAACTGGTCAGTGCTAGGAAATTATCCATGCTACTTGGCAACTCTTTTGCATTTCAATTAAGTAGCTCTACTAAGAGATAATAGTAAAACATACAATATAATGCCAAGAATTCATTAAAATTAAACATACTACTGTGCTTATTAAAGAAAAAAATTAAACGAAGTAGAGATTTAAGGCCATAGTACAAAAAAAATTCCACAGATATTTGCAAAGCAACAATGGGGGTGTGTGTGTCTAAACAGTGAAATTCAAGGAGAAAATGACCAGTCTAAATGGTATCCTGCATCATTTCGATGTATTGAGAAGGAGCAGGGCCAAATCTACCATATACTGCACAGAAAAAGCCTTCGCGGTTTTTCCCAAAGTTTTTAAAAAACAGTGGGGGATGTGCATTTTTGATCCTTGAGACAAGTGATCGATTTAATTAGCTTTCTCTATACGAGCGGAAATTAAAAGCTAATTGGTCAGATGTGCATGCTAACAAGGCAAGCACTCGAAGCCGCCATGTTGGATTTTCACCTTAGTGAGCGATTGCTAAGGCAATAAACCAGCTTTTTTGTGTTTCCCTTTTTGTTAAAGCGAATGATCGCTCTTTTGCACCTTGGATATTTAAAAAAAAAAAAAAACTACTGTCCAGCGGTGGCAAAATGAGGTAAGCAAAAATTTGAGTAATTCACTCAGTCGTCTTATTGATTCACAGGCATGCCTGTTTGCACAGCAAATGTGGATAGCTTCACATGCCTACAATCTGCCAAAAACCCTATTAAGGCAAGTAGCAGCTGCTGCGAATTGCCATTACTGTGGAGCAATCCACATTTTTTGCCTAGTACAGACAAGTCTTGGAGTAAGAAATAAAAATGCAAACTTGTATGTTTGAGTAACACCACAACCAGTAACTGAATCCTGACCATACTAGGAATTTCTCATTATAGTGGGCCCTCAGTGTGGGTTAGGTATCTGCGGATTCAAGCATCCACGATTGTTGCACCACATTTCTAAAATGTTGGCACACATTGACTAATATGGAACTCAACCATCTGCAGTTTTTGCTATCTGTGGTGGGTTCTTGAACTGAACTGCCACGGACGTGGAGGGCCCACTGTATTTCTAAACTTGATGCCTTCCAGATCACAGATGTGAAACATGATAACTGTTAAATAAGCTAAAACCTCTAATTTTACTGTTTCCATTGAAAAGAGGACATTTTAAACTATTACATTCATTTTAAATTGATGTTTAAATTTTTGCCACATTACTATACTAGAATGCTCACCAGAATACAAGAGCTAAATTCCATCCAAGATTTTTACTCTCTTCATCCTTGCCCTGTTTTGAGTTTTGGAAGGAAGGAAAAAGCTGCATGGATTTTTAAAAACCTCATTTCTTACCCACCCCAGCAAAATGCCTTCTCATTCTCACTCCCTTGTAAACTAATCTCTTTATCCGTCCATTTTCTTTACCTTAGGAACTTCCACATGAGTCCCAGCAAAAGTCCCAAGATAAAGAGCTTCAAAATTTAGAACCCAGGAAAGATGAGGAACCTCTATGCAAGATATAGTTTAGAGCAAAGAAGGATGCAAAGATCAGACCTCCTTCCAAGTTGTCTTCACTATTAGTGACCTAAATGTTGTAATTCTTCAATGCTGATGGACTAAAAAAAGGTGAGAAATAGTTTTATAAAAATCCAAGAGAACTAGGCTTTGAGTTTTGGCTCTCAGCATTTTGATTCATTAAAAATGACATTTCATATTTTGTTCGCAAATTTTTCAACTTAATTCATAACTTAATTGGTTTTAATTCATTCGTTCCTAATCACTTCTCCAGCTGTTTTCGGCTTCAGCTTCCATCAGCCCCAGTCAACATGTCCCACAGTGGGACTATGGTTGTAACCCAAAACATTTGGGTAGCTGAAAAATTCAGTTCTGTCATCTTTTTCTTTGTCACCTTCTTTTCCCCTTTATTTATCTCCTACCTCTTCTCCAAAATCAGAACTTGGGTGACTATCTTGTCTCCAAAACTACTTCAAAAATAATTTGATTCACATGAGTTATCTACCACTTTTAACCAAGTTAAGACTGCTATTAGCTATGTTGCCCCTGCAGGCTTGTGGTTATGAACAGTACCTCCCTGATTCCCCACCCTTACCCAAAATCTGAGTTAGGACTTATCTACAAACACAGGCGCTTCTTACTTTAAGGCCAAGATTTGATTTAACTATTAAAATTGATAAGGATCTCTGGTGTTGGTTAGTTCAATAGCCTAATCATGGGTATCCACTGGTATTTACATAAGTGACTTAACAATTGACTTATCATATATAAGCTTATAGAATCACAGAATCATACAGTTGGAAAAGACCTCAAGGGCCATCCAGTCCAACCCCCTGCCACGCATGCATCTTCATGAGGTTAAGGAGCCTTCAGACTTTTGGGACCAGCTTTACTTTTTCCCCTAGAACCTCAGGCGTCATCAGAACTGGAGCCAGGTGCAAAGTACTCACCCAGGGTGGCAGATCTACACCAAACATTAAGGAACAGGGTGCTTCTGAGCACATGGGTCAAAATGTATTTTTTAAAAAATCTGTCTTAGTGGTTCTTCTACACAAAAATCCACTTCAAGTCCTCACCCCACCACAAGCTTTCTTCATTTCACCAGGGTAAATCAGAGGGGGTAGGAATCTTCATGTCCCTTCTTTTAAAAAAAGAATTAGGGGGTCAAAAATCTTTTGCACATATACTGCTTACAATTCAGACCCCCAATCCATATATCCTGGTATACCTTCTGAACTACTTTGATTAAGATGGTGTATGCTCATGGAAAAGAAATAAATTACATTGCTATTAACATTCTGTTGCAGCTGTGTGCCTTCAAGTCCTTTCCAACTTTCCGAGACCCTAACGTGAATCTATCATTGGGTTTTCTTGGCAAGATTTGTCGCGCGGGGGGGGGGGTGCTTTTGTCTTCCTTTGAGGTTGAGAAAATGTAACTTGCCCAGGGTCATCCAAGCAGGGATTTGAATCCTGGTCTCCAGAGTCATACTCCAATGCTCAGACCACTACACCATGCTAGCTCTCTGCACAGGCTATTAAGTTAAAATATTTTGATATTACCTTTAGAGACATGAAAGGTTAAATAAATCAAAAGAACCTGCACTGCCAATATGTTAATTTTTTTAATAGAACATGTATATTTAGGAGTGTTTTTCACACAACAGTATCATAATCAAGAAAGGTATTTGAGCAGAGCTTGGAAGTTTATTTCAATTTCTTAGTTCCAAACCTCTCATGAGTAGTTACTTACACGTAATAATTATTTTAAGTAACTAATAGTTGTATTTTAGTCAATTTTTAAAAGTCAAAATGCTAAAAACATTACAGGTCTGTGGTACAAAGTGCATCTGCATGGTGTCCTGCAGAAGCAAGTACTGTAAAACAGAGTTGCACCACAAAAGCAGTGAAGTTATCTTATCCCTCATTATACTGCCAACTCTAGTAACTTAGTTCTACCTCAATTATTTCCAAGCTCTACATTTAAGTTTACAGTCCTGCTGTCCCCTCACCCTCCTCTAACTCCAGGAAATCCATAATCTTTGCTGTGTGCTACAAAGACCTAATGACAGTTTACAAAGTCCAGAGCTCAGTCAGATAGTAAAACTGTCTATCACCAAAAGGACAACAGATAAGAACACTCACTTGGGTTCCAATTCTTTGAAGACCCAATCACAACTTCACAAGGACAATAACCACAATAGGTCAATGGAAAATCAGTGTCAGATCTGGGCATGGATTCAAATTCCAAATACCCATATGCCTTGGTGGGCCACTTCACATGTCATCCAGAGTATTATAGTTGTTGCTTTGCTCTTTTGCTGTTCCCAAGCCAGTTCTGGAGTAAAGTAGTTTGAGATATATACTGTACAATCACAAAACATGATAGCAACACTCAGCACCTGACCAGAAGACTGATAACAAAGACAGGACTCTCCATTCCTTTGGAGAAGATTCATATGCTCTAAGAATGGTGCTATAGAAGCATGTCATGAAGGCTTCAGCAGCCATGTCCTTTTTGGCAGGTAACACACACACACACACACACACAAAAGTTTTCTAAGCGTCGATTTCTACATTCCCAGTTTGTATATAGAACATATTCCATCCATACTGTGTATAATAAAATTTAACTGCTGAACATGCCTATATATCAATATAGGCTCCAGGTCACAATACAACATCACAAAGAGACAATGGGCAGAGAATGGCTTAGCTTACATAGTACATATTAAATGCCTAAAAATGTAGATCTATTCAGGAGCCAATCCTGCTCATTTACATTTACACACACACACACATCCCAGATATAAACTATATGAAATGTAGTCTAAATCAAACATTACTACAAAATAACTACTAGTTTTAAAAAACAAAATCTTAAAATCAAGTTATTTCATCGATTGCCAATGACAATTTAATACTACTGTACATCTGTATTTTTCAGTCTATCATATTTTACTTGTCACTTTGATACTGCCATATTCTCTAGCTTCTCTTCGCAAACGAACATTCAGGAAGGACTCATCCCGCACTTTCTGCAAGCGCGCTGATGACTAAAAAGGCCAATCCAAGATAAAAAAAAGTCTGGTTGCAGAAAGCACAGCAGAAGGTTTCCCTTGGGTGATGTTTCCAGGTTGTAATTCTTTCTGCGTTGTCGTTTCTCTTCAAGACTTGTTCGGAGTGAGTTCTCAAATAAGGCTGCAGCATTGTGGATAGTGTGTCTCCATGCCTCGCGATGTGAGGCCAGGGCAGACCATTGTTGGTGATCAATTTGGCCAAGCCTGAGATGTTGTTTCAGGGAGTCACTGTATTGCTTTTTTGGAACGCCCCTCTTACGCTGACCCGTGGCAAGTTCACTGTAGAATACTATTTTGGGGAGGCGATGGTCCTCCATCCTAGAAATATGCCCTGCCCAGCGCAGCTGTGTTCTCAATATCATGGCCTCAATGCTGTCATACAGGCCTCAGAGAACAAGATAATAAAGTCAAGGTAGTACCTTATGTTAGACCAGTTTCCACTGACATAGTTTACACATAAATTAACCAATACTGTCCAGATGGCGTACAAAGATAGCACACTCTGTCTAGCCATGTTTTAGTCAAGACTGCAAATTTAACCAAATACACTTACATGCAAGTCAGTTATCCAATACCAAAGCAGCTTACTTCCAAGTATGTATTCTTATGGCAGTTATGTTCAAGTTAGTTAGTTGTAATTCTGTAAAGTGTGATGGAAATATTCTGTGTCTGTTAAGGCCAAGTAGTTTCAGTTCTTGAGTCTCAGTTATATAAAATAAATAAACTAGATTTATTGCCTGGTAAGTGCAGTCATATGCACACCTACCAGAGTGCAAACTCAATGCAACTTACTTTTGAATAGACATGTGTATTAAAGCATCCCTCACATCAATTTCAAAAGCTCAAATTGCCTATTCCAACATATAATTAGAACCTATGGAAAAAATATCTAGCACTTTTTCTAAAACTATTACACACCAGTTTCCAACAGCATTTTATAAATTTGAAACAGAGCTAACTTTTTCCCAACAGAGACCATAGCATAAAATAACACATGTCATTACTTTCTGAATAATGATGGCATAAGTTTGGGTCACATTTTAGCAAGCAACATGACAAACAGTATGTCACACTGACCAAAAACACCTTTATAATGAAAAATCTTCCGTATTGACCACCACATAAATACCTGAATGAATAGAAGTTTCACTAAACATTTGTCTTCTTAGCGCTTATGTACTGTACTTGCATAGACTTGGAACTGTAGAGAACACATCTTCAAAATGTTTGCAACAGGATAAATTCAAAACAAGAATTAGCCTTCTACAGGAGTGGTTCTTAATCTGTGGTTGGGGACCCTCAAGGGTCTGTGATGTCCTCAAAGGGGGTCTGTGAAGGCTTGAAGGCTGCTTGGCCCACCTCCTCTCTGCAGTGGAGTAGCCATGTGACAGGAACCAAGGCAAAGACTTGTACAGTTGTCCCTTCATATTCACTGGGGTTTGGTTCCAGGACCCCCTGTGGATACCAAAATCCGTGAATACTCAAGTCCATTTATATGCAATGGCAAAGCAAAATGGTGTCCCTTATATAAGATGGCAAAATCAAAGTTTGCTTTTTGGATTATTATTTTTTTAAGAATATTTTCAAGCTGTGAATACTTAAATCCATGGATACCAAATCCGTGGATACACAGGGACAACTGTAATTGTATTATTATTAGTATTATTATTATTAGGTGTCCGTTATCATTGCAATTTCCAACACCATGCTTGCCTAAGACACCTTTCCAGGCTTCGGAGTTCTTTCCTACTCTGGCATTGAAGTCACCAAGGATAATAATTTTATCTTCTACAGGGACTTTTTGTATGAGTTGGCGTAGGTCTGTGTAGAATTTGTCTTTCTCTACAGGGTCGGCTTGCATAGTTGGGGCATATATACTAAAGAGAACAACATGTGGGAGGCGTAAGGAAATAATGCGATCAGAGTGTCCTGTTGGCAAGGTTTCGAGTTTGGAGGCAATGGAGTTTTTAATCATAAAGCCTACTCCTGAAATATGTTTTTCGGTTTTGGGTTTGCCAGACCAGTAAAGTGTGTAGCCGGCGCCATGTTCTTTAAGGCTGCCTTCCTCATGGAAGCGAACTTCACTAAGAGCAGCGATGTCTATATTAAGCCGTGATAGTTCAAGGGCTATTAGGGCAGAACGACGCTCAGGCCGTCCACTATCTTCAGAGTCTTGCATGGTTCTGATGTTCCAGCATGCAAGTGTCAGCTTATTTACACCTTTGGAGGCCGGTGTGTGCCTTTGTTTCTTTGCCTTGGTTTGACCGCATCAGGGTATTTGCCCTTAGGCAACTGCAAGAAAAATGTAGGGAGCAGAACAAGGGTCTCTATGTAACATTTGTGGACCTCACCAAAGCCTTTGACACTGTAAGTAGAAAAGGTCTGTGGCAGATCCTGGAAAGACTAGGATGTCCCCCCAAATTCCTTAAAATGATTATCTTGCTACACGAGGGACAGCGTGGTCAAGTCAGATATGGCGATGCTCTTTCAGAGCGCTTTCTAATAACTAATGGAGTGAAGCAAGGTTGTGTTCTTGCACCAACTTTATTTACAATCTTCTTTAGCACGATGCTCCAAAGGGCTATGGCAGAGCTTGAAGAAGACAACGGCATCTATATACGCTACCGTACTGATGGTAGCTTGTTTAACTTAAGCCGTCTGAGGGCTCACACTAAGACTCTAAACTATCTAGTCCGTGAGCTGCTCTTCGCCGATGCTGCTGCCCTTGTTGCCCACACAGAAGCAGCTCTGCAGCACCTAACATCCTGCTTTGCAACAGCTGCAGAGCTGTTTGGGCTAGAAGTCAACCTGAAGAAAACAGAAGTTCTTTACCAGCCTGCACCACAGGACGAACACCACCATCCCCACATTGCCGTCAGCAAATCTGTGCTCAAGTCCGTTCAGCAGTTCACCTACCTGGGAAGCATCATCTCCTCAGATGCCAAGATTGACAAAGAGATCGATCACAGATTAGCAAAGGCATATCGTGCATTTGGAAGACTTCACAAAAGAGTCTGGAGCAATAAACACCTGAGGCAAAGCAAAAAAATCAGTGTGTATAGAGCCATTGTACTGTCTATCCTCCTTTATGGATCTGAAACATGGGTCACCTATCGCCACCACCTACGACTCCTCGAGCGCTTTCATCAGCGCTGTCTACGCACAATCCTAAATATACACTGGACTGACTATGTGATGAATGTTGCTGTCCTTGAGCAAGCAGGGATCACCAGCATTGAGGCCATGATATTAAGAACACAGCTGCGCTGGGCAGGGCACGTTTCTAGGATGGAGGACCATCGCCTCCCAAAAATACTACTCTACGGTGAACTCACCACGGGTCAGCGTAAGAGGGGCGCTCCAAAAAAGCGATACAAAGACTCCCTGAAACAACATCTTAGGCTTGGCCAAATTGATCACCAACAGTGGTCCGCCCTGGCCTCTCATCGGGAGGCATGGAGACGCACTATCCACAATGCTGCAGCCTTATTTGAGAACTCACGACTAACAAGTCTTGAAGAGAAACGACAACGCAGAAAGAATCACAACCCAAAAACATCACCCAAGGAGACCTTCTGCTGTGCTTTTTGCAACCGGACTTGTTTATCTCGGATTGGCCTTTTTAGTCATCAGCGCGCTTGCAGAAAGCGCGGGATGAGTCCTTCCTGAATCTTCGTTTGCGAAGAAAAGCCAGAGAGATTATTAGGTATTATTATTGTTGTTGTTAGGGTTTTAAATCTTGAGTTAAGTCTTAGGGGACTATGGCAACAAAAGATACTTAAAGAAGGTCCCTGGTAAAAAAGGTTAAGACCCACTGTTCTACAGAATAGCACAAACGCACCAAACAGTTGCTAGATGTGCAAAGTCTTGCTGCAGTCTTCCAAAACTAGGGGCCCAACAACAGTCATCATCTTACCTATCTGCCTGCTTCACACAACTACAGTCTACACCAATTTAAATTAGCAGCCATAAACAAGAAAGGTAGACGTTGTTTTTATGTAGGCAATAAAGTCCCCCAAACAGTAAGTTTCTGTTCCTGAGAGAAACCACTGGAAGTCCTTGGCTTTCAGTTACTGCTTCCTCCTTCTACAGGACCACCCCTCACAAAAAAAGGAGAGGAGGAAAAAAGAAAATACACCTTCCTCCATTTCCTCAGCCAAAGAGAGAAAGGAAGGAAGGAAGGAAGGAAGGGGGGAAGGAAGGAAGGAAGGATTCATGAGGTAGGAAAGTGGGTTGGGTGGGTCTCTATTTACTTCCAGTGGTCAAGATCTTGAGGAAACAAAGAAGGAATTTCACCAGACACTACGAAAAGTAACTTTTAAATATCCCAAAAGGAGGAGGAAGGCCTCTCCAGTTCACCTAAAGGAGACCTTTATGAGAAGTTTCTTGTGAGGAAAGAGCCGCCTGGGCTCTTGAGAGGGAGCGTCAAGAAGGAGGGCTGAGAATAAGTCTTGGGGAGGGGAGAGAGGTGAAGGTACTTAAGGGGCCCCTCCCAGTACAGTTGTCCCTCCGTATCCACGGATTTAAGTATTCAGGGCTTGAAAATATTCTTTAAAAAATAATAATCCCAAAAGCACACCTTGATTTTGCCATCTTATATAAGGGACTCCATTTTGCTATGCTATTGCATTTAATGGGACTTGAGTATTCACGGATTTTGGTATCCACGGGGGTCCTGAATCCAAACCCCAGCGAATATGAAGGGACGACCGTACTCGGGCTCGTGGTTTCTTCAGCCTTCAGACTAGCGACAGGGACAGAAAGGGCATTAAGACCAGAGACAAGCCCAACGGTGGGAGCTCGGGAGGAGGAAAGCGCGCTCAAGTCCCAGCCTGGAGGGAGTTTAGACGACGACCCCCGCCCCACATCCCCCACTCGCCGCCTCCCTTGGCGAAGCTGAAGGAAAGGAGAGTCCCGGCGAAGGGAGGCGCAGGAGAGGCAGAGGCGCCGCTTCCTCCTATTGTGTATGCCGCTCGCGGCTCCGTACAGTATTGTCTCCCTCTTTCTGGTCTGTACGCGGAGCAGCCGCACGGTCCGGCCCCGGCACCGGGCAGCCGCCTAAAGGGAGCCCGCTCCTCGCCGAGACTTCCCTCCTTCCCGAGCCACTCACCGGCGGTGGTCATGGTGCCTCGCTCGGCTGCCTGCCTGCCCCACAGCCCCGGCGGCGACCCCTCTCCTTAAGGCATCGCGAGCCCTTGTGGGGCTGCCGCGGTGCAGAAATGCTGGACCGTTCCGGCGGCGGCGGAGGCGCCCAGTTGGTCCGCGCAGCTCCGCCCGTCTAACATTCCCGCAGCGCCGCGGAGAGAAGGGCGCTCCGACGGCTGCCAGCGCTCAGGACGGCCGCCCCCGCCCGCAAGCCAGGATTCTCCTCCTGCCAACTGCCACACAGCGCCCCCTGCAGACCAGGAGCCGCCATCGCGAGCAAAAACACACTCACCAACAGACACACACTCGTCCCTCCTCCCTCGGTTTCGCTCCGCCTCCAATCACGAGCGGCGCTACCTGCTGCCTCCTCCCTCCCTCTCTCCCTGCCACCGCAATGGCTCTTGGGGGTTGTAGTTTCCTGTCGCAGGCGTTTAAGCCCACACGCGGGAGGGGGGCGATGATGCCGCCGGGGCTCGGCGGACTCGGTTTCCCATCGTCCCTGGAGAGAGTGGCATGGATGGCGGAGAAGGATGACACCGGAGTTTGACGACGAAGTGGTGTTTGAGGTGGGTGGCGTAGCCAGAGGGGCTTGGCGAGGTTTCTGGGTGGTCGGCGGAGAAGGCGCGGGTCTCCCCTCGCAGCAGCCCTGCTATTGAGGGGGAAGGCGGCCCGGTGGGTGCCTCAAGGGCCGGCCGCCTCGGCTCCCAAGAAGGGCTCCCAGGCGACGGGAGGAAGCGGGGAGGCGCCTCGGGTGTGGAAGCCTCTCCCTCCTGTGAGGGGAGGAAGGGTCAGGGTGAAGAAGCCCTGGCAGTAAAAATGGCAGCTGGGGAGGTGTGGCAGAGACAATAATTATAATAATAATAATTTTTAATATATATTTTTATTAAATCCTCAAATATATTTTCATGTTAGCAGTTCAGAGTTGCATCTACATTTGTCATACATACATTTTCCATTCCATTTACAGTATAACCATACATTAACCATACATTATCCCCACTTTTCATATACATCATCTTTATTAAACCATCATCATTTCTCCCTTTCACCCTTCTCATACCTTCTCTTCTATCTATAACCCTCTATCAACCTTCTTCTTTCTCTTCCCCAACCATCCCTTCCATGTTCTCCAATAATAATAATAATAATAATAATAGAATCATAGAATTGCAGAGTTGGAAGAGACCACGAGGGCCATCCAGTCCAACCCCCTGCCACGCAGGAAATAATAATAAAATTTATTTCTTTCCCACCCCTCTGCAACACAATCAGGGCGGCTTACAATATAACAACTCCATACCCTAGCCCGCCCACCCCTTCAAATAATATTAAATTAGAAAAGATTAAAAACACAATAATTTTAAAAAATATTAAATTAGAAAAGATTAAAAACAAACAATAATTTAAAAAGGAAATTCCAATGGCAGCTCAAAGGGAAAAGACAGCCGAGTCTTCGGGCTGGGATAGCTATTCAGGAAAGGCCTGCCAGAAAAGATCCGTCTTGACAGCTTTTTTAAAAAAGCTGTCTAATGTGGTAATAAAATGGATCTCGTCCGGCAAGCCATTCCATAATCTGGGAGTGGCAGCAGAGAAGGCCCTCTGGGAGGTCACTGACAGCCTTGTTTTCATAGGTTGTAACAGATTCCTCCCAGAGGACTGAAGTGCATGGGGTGGGTTGTACGGGAAGAGGCGGAGGTAAGTTGGACCCAAGCCATGTAGGGCTTTAAAGGTCAAAACCAACACCTTGTACTGTGCCCGGAAACTAATAGGCAGCCAGTGGAGAGACAAAAGGGCTGGGCAACAGGCGAAGCATCCCAGGCAGGTCTACTTGGGAGTTAGTGGCGCCCACTCCCCACAATTTTGTATAAGGGTGGCTCTTAACCTTTTCTTTACCCTGTTTAAATATCTTTTGTTGCTGCGGACCCCCAAGGCTTAACTCAACTTTTAAAATCCTAACAACAACAACAACAATACAATTACGCCATCCATTAAACCTTCCCTTACAGGCACTGGAGAGGAAGGAAGACTTTTCTCCTGCTTCTTGCTGCAAGTTTGTGGCTGGAGTAGTTTGAATGGCAATGCGCAGTCCAAATCAGCCAGCCTTGGCTCCTGTCACATGGGCTGAGCAGCCTTCAGTCCTTCATGGACCCCCTCTGAGGATGTCACAGCCCCCTGGGCATCCACTGACCACACTGTGAAGTCGATGGCTTTCACGGCCAGCATCCATAGATTTTCCTTGGGGGTTTTTCTGGGCTGTGAGGCCGTGTTCTGGAAGAGTTTATTTCTGATGTTTCCTGTGCATCTGTGGCTTCAGAGATGCCAGCCACAGATGCAGGTGAAACATCAGGAATAAACTCTTCCAGAACACGGCCTCCCAGCCCAGAAAAAAACCAAGGAAAATTTAAGGACCACTGTTTTATAACATTGCAGCCCAAGTATGAAAGGAAATGACATGTCTTAGTTTGAGCAGTGAAGTCTGTCCCAAATTCAGGGGTGATAGTTCCATTCCAATTTAGGCTTAAAAATACTTGGAGAGGGGGGTGCATGTGTGCTAAAAAGTAAAATTCAAAAGTATCCTTGAGAGTGATGCACCCTATTCAGTAAAGGTCTTAGAGATGTCTTTAATAAAAACAATTAGGAAGGGGGATGATAACAATGTGAATTAAGAAAAATCTGCTGCTCTTGTGTACCCTTTTGAGCACACAAACCATCCAGGGAGAGCAAAATATTGGTATGAAACATTACTAATCAAAACAGGTTATTTTTTTTTTAATGTACACATAATGTTCAAAAATTACACTTTCTGTAAATTAGTTTGCTTCTCCCCTGCCCCAAAGGTCTTTGTTTAGATTAATGTGTTCATGTATTTATAATCATCTTTGTGGGACCTGAATTTGGGGCAGACTTCACTGCCCAGACTAAGACATGTCATTTCCTTCCATACTTGGGCTGCAATGTTATAAAACAGTGGTTTTAACCTGTGGTTAAAACAATGTAAATGTTTCTGTATGTTTCTTATGTGTAATTTTAAATAGAATTTAAATACATTGTCTAAAAATGTATGGCAGTATCTTTCCTATACTGGTTAATGTGAGTCACAAAGCAGATGTCTATGTGGGGTTGCCCTTGAGGCTGGTTCAGACATTGCACCTGATGCCCTATGCTTTTAAGCTTCTGAGGGGGGCAGTCTATGGGCAGCATTGCATAACACCATTGCTGAAAAAATTGTACTGGCTACCAATCTGCAACTAGTCTAGATTTAAGGTTTTATTGTTGGTTTATAAAGCCCTAAATAATTTGAGTTAGTGGAGAGACCACCTTATACACCCTTTCACTCTCTGAATTTGTATGGACAGACCCTTCTGGTTGTGCCAAATGTGCTGGTGTCCTCTTGGCAGTTGTTAGGAGTAGAACCTTCAGTGTAGTGGCACCTACTCTGTGGAATATGCTTCCATCAGAACTTTGATGTGCTCCAAATATTCTTAGTTTTCAATACATATTAGAATAGAATAGAATAGAATAGAATAGAATCTTTATTACAGTCATAGACCAGCACAGGTAAAAAGGGATACAGAATAAAGGTAAGAACACAGGATAAAAACAGGCTAAAAGCAGTATTTAAAATGTTAGCTCCAGTATAACAAGACTAAGTTGATACTATTCTACTGTTGAGGACATTGCCTGTCGAATTTTAACCGCAGCTGCGCAGAATCTGGCAACATTATAAGTTGTTCCTGGGTTGGTGTCTGAAAGCAACAAGTGTATGTAGAATTGTCCAGTGTGCCCTTGGTATTTATGCAATAGGGGTGAAATAAGGCTGAGATGTATGTCCCTGTAGTATGAGCACTGGAGTAATACATGCTCTGTTGTTTCTATTTGGCCTGAGTTGCAGGGGCACAGTCTGTCTGAGAAGGGGATCTTCTTGTATCAGCCTTCAAGGACAGCTGAAGGGAAGGCACGACACCGTGCAAGAGTAAAGGCCCTTCGATGTTTAGGTATTTCAAGTGTTGCTAAGTATGCCAAAGGAGAGGCCAGATATCTATTGGAGTCACTAGCAATGAAGGTTGGAGTGCTGGCTAGATCCAGTTGTCACTCTATATCTGCTACCCGTTGTTTGATAGTAGCTTTCGCCCTCACATCATATCCCAGGCTAAGCAGAATCAATACATATTAAAAATACATTTATTTGAGCAACCTTTCCCTATTTAACTGACTCCACCCTCTGTTCTTTGACCCTGAAAAGAATTTGTATGAGGTGTATATTTTGCATTATACTGATGTACACCACTTAAATTTTTTTTGTCACAATGGGTATATAAAACCTGATAAGTAACACTAAATTATGGTTTATTCTAGCCAGTGGGAACTTGTGGTTCTGGTGTCACTGGGGTGTTGAATCCACTCTAGGTTTTAGTCCAAATTTTAAAGAAGCAATCCAAGGTGCTAAACCTATTTTGGAGGATAGGGTTTTTTAGTACCTTGGATAGCTCTTTCATAAGCTTGAGCTAAAACCTGCATGGGATTCATTACTCCAGTGACATTGGAGCCACCAACTAATTCTAGCATTATGAGAATAAAACTAGCCTCCACACTTCTGCTCCATATTGGTTGTGAGGAAGAGAGTAGAATCTTTTAGACCATCTACAGCTTAGTGTTTCATCTGATTCTGGAAAACTGGTTGCAGACATTCCTCTACATTTGCAGGTTTGACATCCACAGATTTGATTATTTGTGGATTTGCCTCTGCCCCCTGAAGCCTGAGCCCACCATATGCACATTCACACAGCAGCCTTGGGATTCAGGAGTGGGGGAGCACCGGGCCGTCACTACAACAGCTGCCAACTGCCTCCCAGAGCTGGCTGCTTTGTGGGCTTTCTTAGATGCTTTGCAACGGAGATTTCTGCTGCTCCGCCTTCCTCAAGCACTAGCACAGCAGTGTGGGGCTTGGAGAAGGCAGAGCAGCAGTTATTTCTGTTAACAAAGCCGGCTGATGTGCAGGCTTTGGGAGACTCTTGGTGATGAAGGTTTCTGCTGCTCTGCCTTCCCCAAGCACTAGCACAGCAGCCTGGGGCTACTGTGTGAATGTGCATAGCTGCCCCAGGCTTCAGGAGGCAGGTTGGTGGTTGAAGGGCCTGGCCGCAAGGCCCACATTTTTCATACTCTCCCTTCCACAGAGCCACCCAGCAGCCAGCTTTACAAACCTGAGAAGCCCTTCTGGGGAGCTCTGCCCTACCTCCACTGTATGTATTCACAGTTTTTTCACTTTTGTGGGGGACCTGCACCCCTAACCCCCACAAATGTGGAGAGCCAACTGTATTCTTAATTGTGGTTTGTTTGAAAGTAGCTAACCAAATCATAGATTAAAGAAGCTGGTTTTTCCCCGCAACAACCCATAGTTGAGGTTAAACTTAGTTAAGTATTCAGACAACACATTCGTCTAAAACAGAACCTGTAAGGTTTGCACCAGTACAAGACTGTTAAATTACCTTCTAGTCCAGTTTAGGCATGTGTTGATATTGATAGTTTGCATTTAAAACAAACATCTATATTTGTTTCTAAGTGCTTTTAATCCTATTGCAAGTTTAATGATATTTTTAACTTTAGTATGATGTGAAATTTTAGTTCTATCTGTTTAAATTTTTGTAAGCCACCTTGAATCCCAGATTGGAAAAGGCGGGGCTATAAATAAATAAAGTAATAATAGCTGAATCCTATTCTTAGTCCCAATTAGAATAGACCCAATTGAATTAATAGGATTTAATGGGCATACTCTAGTTGGGACGAACCAATAGCATTCAGGCCAACAACAACAACAGCAATGTAAAATGCTAGTAACAAGCCATTGTTTTGGTTCAGTCATTGCTTTATCCTTTGGCAAATGACATGTTGTACGCTTATGTACAATTAAACTATGGCCAAGGATGTACCTTCTGGTGGAAGCAACTGCATTAATTGAATCAACAGGGGGCAAATTTCCTTTCCCCATGCAGTTTGGAAGCCCTGAAATGAGAGGGTTGACAAGGACAGATCTATTCCTATCAGTGGATTTGTATCACTAGAATCTGGCCTATGGTTTGGTTTTCTGTCTGTTTAGAGACAAACTGTAATAAGGAGAAACCATGGTTATTTCCAAAAAGGTTCCTGTTTTTGCAACCATTAAAAATAATCCTGTAAATTATTCTGTGACTTATACATCTAATATATTTTTAAATGTATAGTGAAAGTTATATATTCTCATGTAAATTTTCATAGAATTGCTGATTTTTTGCTATTGCCATTTCAGCTTGATCAAAGTCCTTTTTATGATGCATCCATATTTTCATTTTCAGTGTAATAGCGAAGGGTTCAATAGAATAAAAAGTAAAATATGGCAGGGCCTACAATTTGGTATAATTGTCTTATAAAGGGCTCTCATTAGCTTAATGGTTTTCCTTACTGCAACCACATCTTTTCTATTTTGTAATTTATTCATGAAGCATATACCATTACTAGGAACACTGTTCATGAACACTCAGTAGTACTTTCATTGAAACATACTGTAGCTAACAGAAGCATTGTGCATGAACTTAGAATAATTCAAATATCAGAATGATACCAGTTCATAAAACTATCATGTTCTTCTTACTTTGTCTGTGTGCGTGTGTTAATGTCAGCGCATTTTTGTATTCATGTTTGATATAGTTGCATGTGTATTTTGTAACTAGTGGCATGATTTTAAATTCCAGGATCAATTTTACTGAAACAGCAGTACAGTATTAATCTCCATTAGTAAGAGACTAATACAATTTAAATCACTTTTAAGAGCTTTATAGCTTCCTGTCCCTCTCTTTATACATGTGGATACATAAAATAAACAAAAGGTGTCATTCAGTCATTCTCAGAATGTAGTTATTCCTTTTTCTTATGCTTCTTTGAGAGCCCTCTTAGATTTTAGCAGTACCTCCATCTTACACAATAGAAAGTTTGTTCAATTTTATTGAAGGAGTGAATGTGGTAAGAAACTTTTCTATATATCTTTTGGACGTTTTCTGAATGTCTGCTAGCAGTGATGTTGATAAGAACTTTTGTGGTGTTTGTCTAATTCATACCTTTACATTCCTCAAAACTAGGAGGGCTGATCAGCCCTTACTTTCTGAAATACAGTGAGCCCTTGGTATCTGCTGGGGTTTGGTTCCAGGGCTCTTCATGGATACCAAAATCTGTAAATGCTCAAGTCTCAGTATATACAACAGCATAACAAAATGGTGTCTCTTATATAAAATGGCAAAATCAAGATTTGTTTTTTGCATCTTGGGGGAGGGTATATTATCAAGATGTGGATGGTTGAATTTATGGATGCAGAATCTGTGGATATGGGGGGCCAACTGTATTTTACGTTATGTATATAAAATAATTTTGAGAATCTCATTGTATTATCAAACGTATCAACATTCTTAATAATAATAGAAAAGAATGATTGTTTATGGTGACCATAATTCATTGAGCTATCATGCTAGGTGCCTCAGCATTTAGTAAGAGTGTTTTTGGTTGCTGTCCAAGTTGTACTAGCCAGTTTCAAGTCAAAAAAATATAAACTGCAAAAGGAGAGGCTTCCCAAAATAAGAAAGGGGTACTGTCATAACTCTTTGTGAAATGTTTTTAAAGGGATGCTTGCAGGTCTCAAAAACAACCTTAGAGTGGTTTCATATGGTCCATGGATTGTACTTTTCCCACCCCTGTCATGGACCAGAGTTCCCCGTTAAGTTCTGTTTCCTCCATTATTACTTTCTCTTCACCTACAGATTGGAAAAGTGAAGTGATTCGTTGTAAACTTTAAAGTGCCTGTGCATAGTTAAATGCAAAAAAAAGGTAAAAGTAGACATTAAATAAAAGAACTGGTATTCTAGTGGAATATTTAAAAAAGGAATTGCTATAATGCAGTCCTCCAGTTGTTTTTGAACCCAATACCTAGCATTTCTCACCAATGACTGTGCTGGCTAGAGCTGATGGGAGTTGCAGCCACCACTGATTTAAATGATAGCATACATGGATATGAGGTAAAATTAAGGAGGAAATTGGAGCTGATCAAATTAAATGGTCAAAATAATTGTACAGTTGTCCCTTCATATTTGCTGGGGTTTGGTTCCAGGATCCCCTGTGGATACCAAAATTCCTGAATACTTAAGTCCTATTATATACAATGGCATAGCAAAATGGTGTCCTTTATATAAGATGGCAAAATCAAGGTTTGCTTTCTGGATTATTATCTTTTAAAGAATATTTTCAAGCCGTGAATACTTAAATCCATGGATACCAAATCTGTGGATACAGAGGGACATCTATATTTAATTGGATGGTGTTGGGTCTAGCTTCAAAGGGATTCTTCCTTTTGAAAAAAAATAGTAAATGAGAATCCACTGTGCACGTAATAGAATCTCTAACATGAGAAGAAAATAGATATCATGATATTTAGGATGCAAGGATCATTTATGTTTCCAGAATCATTGTCTTGTACGCATCAGATTTATAAGTAATTTGCTAAATGATAAGTAGGCCAAGATTATGATGAGGCAAGGGAATATGACTAAGTCCTTTAAATACAGTTGCTTGGAAAGTGTTTGAAACAGACTTTATATAATATTGATGTGCATTATTTCTTCTGAGCAGTAGCTTCCTAAAAGCCTTTAAGGAATCCATCAAGTAATTCTGGGTTTGTCCTAGGATATGATAACAAGGAACTGCATTGCCTTAGTGAGTTGTAGCTGGCTGCTTCCGATGAAGATGCCAGGAAAATGCACCCATGCAAGAGCACAGGTGCACTTTTCTCTGACAGATGCTTGTAATTTTCTGCTCCAGTCACCCTGGAGAAACAAGTAGACGGAAATGGGGAGGTGGAAGAAATTCTTTCAGATGCACTGGCAGAATATCTGAGAGAGAGGTGGTATCACATTTTCCAGGAGACAAGGATTGCATTGCCTGTAAGTTTTGTGTGTGTGTGTGTGTAAGTGGGGGAGGCAGGCAAGCAAGCATACTTTGCTTTTACTTCCAGAAATTAGCCCAAATTCATATGGACTCTAGGGATTGTGCTTGAATAAAATGTGTGTACGTACATGGGCGGGGGTGGGGGCGGGGGGAAGAAAACATAAATTAAAGTTGTTCAGAGTATCGGCTTTTGTTTATGCTTTGGCTTGACTCTCTTTAGCTTGGTTTTGTTTTTAAAGAAGGATATTATGGCCTTTCAGCCTGCTTATGTAGTTAAGAGTTAATAAAAGGTTAGATCCACAGAAGATACAATAGGGTGGGAGAGGGAGGAAACCTGAGAGACCTAACAGAGAAAGGCTTAGTAATTTCCTTTGTAGTGCATCAGCAAAAAATATCTGGGTGTGGCTTGGATTTTTACAGCTGTGGTAATGAATTGGATAATTACTTATTTTGTACCCTAATTTCAATTTGATTTGTTAAAATAGGTAAATGGTGGGTCATACTGCATCATAAAATCAATATATTAAGTAATAATAGATGTGGATGATGTGATAATAGAAAATCAACCACTAAGCTAAAACTGATTTTAAAAAACTCAGTAGTATTTTTCTATAAGTATTTTTATTCCTTCTCTTGCAAACATCTTTGTGTTTACTTTATGAGTTTTGCTACCCTTTGCTCTTCTGTATCATAGTTTGACTATTTCAGTTTTATTAAGACATTTGATATTTCTGTAGATTAGGGGGTTACATGCAATAATAGATTTTTCACTTGTGTAGTAACAACCACCTGCGGCGAAGCACAAAAATCAGTGTGTATAGAGCCATTGTACTGTCTATTCTCCTTTACGGGTCTGAAACATGGGTCACCTATCGCCACCACTTACGACTCCTCGAACGCTTTCATCAGCACTGTATACGCACAATCCTAAATATACACTGGACTGACTATGTGACGAATGTTGCTGTCCTTGAGCAAGCAGGGATCACCAGCATTGAGGCCATGATATTGAGAACACAGCTGCGCAGGGCAGGGCACGTTTCTAGGATGGAGGACCATCGCCTCCCAAAAATAGTACTTGCCACGGGTCAGCGTAAGAGGGGCACTCCAAAAAAGCAATACAAGGACTCCCTGAAACAACATCTCAGGCTCGGCCAAATTGATCACCAACAATGGTCTGCCATGACCTCACACTGGGAGGCATGGAGACATGCTATCCACAATGCTGCAGCCTTATTTGAGAGCTCACGCCGAACAAGTCTTGAAGAAAAACGACAATGCAGAAAGAATCAGAATCCGGAAACATCACCTAAGGAGACCTTCTGCTGTGCTTTCTGCAACCGGACATGTTTATCTTGGATTGGCCTTTTCAGTCATCAGCACACTTGCAGAAAGCGCGGGATGAGTCCTTCCTGAATCTTCGTTCGCAAAGAAAAGCCAGAGAGAGAGTGCTGCAAACAAGGCAAAACATGGGTCCCAGATTATTGATCTTGACTGAGTGCCAGTTTTGGGGAAAAGACGGGGCATAAACCAAGTTAAATATCAGAACCATCACTGTTGCCATTGTAGTACTTTTCCTTGTGAGCTGTGTTCTATAATTAACATCTCATACACCTGTTGTTGTTTTTGTTGTTATTGTGTGCCTTCAAGTCATTTCTGACTTATAGCAACCCTAAGACAAATCTATCACAGGGTTTTCTGAGGGCCGAAAGTGTATGACTTGTCCAAGGTCAACCAGTAGGTGTTCATGGCTGAGTGGGCATTCGAACCCTGATCTCCAGAGTTGTAATCCAACACTCAAACCACTATGCCACGCTGGCTTCATACACCTATACACCAACCCAAGTTGAACACATACGGTGCGTCTCAGAGTATAGTCAGAGGAAGAGGGTTTGGGGTTAAATCTCTTATTCCCCCCTCCCCAGTTGTGGGTAGAGAAGCTGAGCTTCCAGTTGTTGGAGGTGTGAGCAACACCACTACAGCAGAGACTATCTCTTTGAATGGCTCCTAGTTGTCCTTCATACTATTTCCAATATAACTGCAGGAGCGAGGCCCTGGGCTGTTAATCTGAACGTCAAGCTGAACTGCTTGGGACCAGAAGTGTTTTGGTTTTTGGATTTTAGAATATTAGCATATGCATAATGAGATCTTGGAGATGGAACCCAAATCTAAACATGAAATTCATTTATGTTTCATATTATACCTTATACACATAGCCTGAAGGTAATTGTATACAATATTTTAATATTTTTTATTTTTACTTTTTATTGTAAGATTTGTTTATTTAAATATCATAATATTTTGGATTTTAGAGCATTTCAGATTTCTGGATAAGAGAAACTCAACCTGTATTACTAGGCCTGATGGGTTGTTGATGACAGCAGCAGCTTGCTTCATTTATTTTGAGAACTGGACACACAGGCATTTTGGGATAGTGTGGGCTTTCCTGTATTCCATTTCTGATTAAAAACCTGCAGTAACATTGGCTATGCAGTTCATATTGTCATGTTAAATTCAGTTGCTGAATTCTTGCAAATAGCAGAGCTCTCTAGACCTGACAGTACTGTGAGTCCTTAGATCCAATAGCCAAGAGTACTGATGATTCCAAAAATAAACAAGTTTCCAGGGCTCCTTTCCTTTGGGCCAACAGTACATAACCTATTTGTCCTTCTTTCCAAGGCCATCTTCTTCAGCTTTCTCTGACTTTTAGCTATATAGTTTTCAAAGATTTCTTCCTGTTCACTTTTTTAGTTCTTAGACTGCCTCTTGTAGCTCATCTTGACTTCAGTATTGCTATGTTGCACTTACCTTTTTTCCATGGAAAAGGAACCACCAATTCATTTTCTGCAAATAATTCTTTACTTTCTAAGTAGCGGAAATGTTTGTGAATACTCCATGTTCAGCCAAAGACTTGGCCACAAGATCCTATTGCAATATAGAATCTCTCTCTGGCTTTTCTTCGCAAACGAAGATTCAGGAAGGACTCATCCCGCGCTTTCTGCAAGCGCGCTGATGACTAAAAAGGCCAATCCGAGATAAACAAGTCCGGTTGCAGAAAGCACAGCAGAATGATGTTTTTGGGTTGTGATTCTTTCTGCGTTGTCGTTTCTCTTCAAGACTTGTTCAGCGTGAGTTCTCAAATAAGGCTGCAGCATTGTAGATACTGCGTCTCCATGCCTCCCAATGTGAGGCCAGGGCGGACCACTGTTGGTGATCAATTTGGCCAAGCCTGAGATGTTGTTTCAGGGAGTCCTTGTATTGCTTTTTTGGAGCACCCCTCTTATGCTGACCCCTGGCGAGTTCACTGTTAGAGTAGTATTTTTGGGAGGCGATGGTCCTCCATCCTAGAAATGTGCCCTGCCCAGCGCAGCTGCGTTCTCAATATCATAACCTCAATGCTGGTGATCCCTGTTTGCTCAAGGACAGCAACATTCGTCACATAGTCCAGTGTATATTTAGGATTGTGCGTATACAGCGCTGATGAAAGCGTTTGAGGAGTCATAGGTGGTGGCAATAGGTGACCCATGTTTCAGATCCATAAAGGACGATAGACATTACAATGGCTCTATACACACTGATTTTTGTGCTTTGCCTCAGGTGTTTATTGCTCCAGACTCTTTTGTGAAGTCTTCCAAATGCACTATATGCTTTTGCTAATCTGTGATTGATCTCTTTGTCAATCTTGGCATCTGAGGAGATGATGCCTCCCAGGTAGGTGAACTGTTGAATGGACTTGAGCACAGATTTGCCAACAGCAATGTGGGGATGGTGGTGTTCGTCCTGTGGTGCAGGCTGGTAAAGAACTTCTGTTTTCTTCAGGTTGACTTCCAGCCCAAACAGCTCTGCAGCTGTTGCAAAGCAGGATGTTAGGTGCTGCAGAGCTGCTTCTGTGTGGGCAACAAGGGCAGCAGCATCAGCAAAGAATAATCTATTTATAATAGGCCCAGATGGAGAAAAGTTATTCCAACTAGTTTGAACAAGATATGTCCTACTTACCTCATCCCAACCATTAGGAACTTTTAAGAATAAATGAAAACTAGGCGTTTGTTAATATAATGGCCAATCTTATCGGTGACTGTTCTTACCAGGGGAAAAGCGTGTTCCCAGCAGTGAAACAAAGGGGTTGACTTTTCTTATGTTAAAAATTGACTCTCCCTACCTGTTCTATGCCATTCTGTTATTTTACAGGAGGACATATGTTTGGTGTCTGAGTAGCATCACCAGTATAATTTCTTTTGGTTACTTCCTGATTTGTACAAAAATATTTCATCTAATATTATATAAAATTTGTGCATGCAGAATACATACAAACGCACACACATACTGTACTTGAGTAAGTTGTAATTATTGTGAATTCTGTTGTACTTCACAAACAAGTCAATCTAATTATATTTCTTTTTTATTTTAGAATTCACCACTTTATCAGTACTTACAGGACTTAGGGCATACTGATTTTGAAAAATGCTCACCTTTGGTGCAGAAGCCAGAAGAATGTACACTCAAAGAGGGACAAAAAGACATGGATATAAGTCACATTCAGAAGGCAAGTACTCGGTAATTCAGTAATTCATAAGTTGGTCTTTATTTGAACAGTCCCTTTATAGAGTGTCCTTTGTTTGCACATGAGTGCTGTTGAAAATGTGTATGCAGAGCAGTCCTGCTTTGAGGCCATTCCTGCTAGTTGTTCATAATTACAGTTTTCATAAGGTAGCTAAAGCAGAAGACAGGAACTTGTTCCTTGCTGGTAGTGTCATGGGGAGTGGCAGGAAGTTTCTATTTGACATTTGTATAGATTTGTGAAATAATCAGCTACTTCCCCATCTACCAGTTTTTGATGGAAAAATAGCCGTTCGCCTGTTATTATTTTTCTGGGCCTTAACATCCTCTTTCTCTTTTCATAGCTTGTGACATAACTTTATTTCATCCCATTTAATTATTACAGGTGCAACCCTGTATAGCAGGAATGGGGATTGTGCAGCTCTCCAGATGTTGGTTTGTAATCTCCAACATTTCCTATCATTGATTGTGTTGGCTAGGGCTGCTGAGAGTTGCAGTCCCTCAGCATCTAACATGCTGCACAGTTTCCACCCTGCTATAAGACACATACCTGGGAATAAGCCTCATCTGACTCAACAGAATTTGTTTCTCTACAGATACATGTAAGATTGTGCTGTGTTAATGTAATGCAGACAGCCTGTTTGCAGCTTCCTAAAAACAGCCCAGAGTCATCCAATTTTTAGAGAACATTATATTTGTTCCTAGTGCTTCTTCCATTGGAACAATAACTAATCATGGTTGAAGCCTTGGGTGCCAGAACAGATCAGCAGCTTGGAGTTCAAAAGATGCAAGGTAGGGAGCAGAATAGGAGAGAATACAAGCTTATTTTAGCAAATCGGAGTAGTTATGCCTATTTCCCCTTCTGTTGCTCAGAGTCTGCCCTTAATAAACTTCTTTCTTTAAATAGCACAGCCTAGAAAAGAGGAGATGAGATAATCCATATAGATTATTTTTAACACCTCAGTTCCTACAACATGTTACAGAACAAAAGTAACAACACAAACTACTTGGTTTATCTGAAATATAGAGAATTATTTTTATATAGATTTTTAAATATAGATTTTTATATAGTTTTTATAACTTTTTAACTTTGGGGGTGGGGGCGAGGGCTTGCATTATACTATATAACCCCAGCTGCAGCTACAGAACACTGCTTGGTTAGAAATTATCAAGTCTGGAACTGTATACAGCAAAAATGTTAGTAGCTGTCCTTTGATCTAAAGGTTTATTCTTTTTTGCTTCTGAGACTTTTGCTATACTGTAAAACTGCTGAAGAACACTGATTTATTGTCAGCATTTACGAAGAAAAGCCAGAGAGACTAAGAGCAGAATGATACATTGTGTTCCCTCCCTTGTATTTTTTTTCTTTATGCTAAATTAAGGGCAGGATTTGCAGGTGATAACTGGAACACAGGAATGTGCTCTTCGGGTGACCCCCTCTCCCATTTAATCCCCCACAGTTGCACCCTAGCCAATTTTAAAACTAGTTTTCTACAGCTAGAGGCTGAATATTGACATGCATGGAGGCAAGGCCCAGGGATGACCTGCCAGGGGCTGTAGGTTCCTAAAGTTCTGCCCTGTTTTGCAACTGATTGTGGGTTAATGGTATTTCCTCTCAGAATTCACTTTTTGATTGAAACGTTTCTGTGGTATCCATAGACAATAGCAGCAAATAGACAATAACTGTAATTCTGACACTGTTGTATTTTGCAGCTTCAGCTCTGAACAAGACCTTTCAGATAATGTGCTTTGCTTTTACAGTTCTGTACAGGATACTGTACTTCTAGAGTTTTCAGTAGTACTGGATAAAATTATATATATATATATATATATATATATATATATTGCATATTCCCTGCAGTGATTTGGAGGCTACCAGTGCTAAGTTTAGAAGTACTGTAGTTCCTGTATTTATAAAGAAAGCCAGCAGCCAACTTCCTTTTTATCCCGTAATATTGTTGATAGCTACAGTACAATGGCTCATAATTGCTTATTTGCAAATTATGCCTATTTTGTCATTTTTTTCCCCTTAAAAACTGCTGATGATTTTTTGTTCAGTAATAAAAACTACATATGATGTGATGACATTTGTAGGACAGCTGGAGATTTTCCTCCAGGTCTAATATACTCAATTATTTTAACACATAAAGGGCCCCATAAAATTACTTATGCTTATCTTTTGGGGATCAGTGTATTTTAAAAGCATTCAGTTGTGAGAGTATTTCAAATATGGTGAACATCAGGAAACAGATGTGTGTGACATTTGGAGTAGCTATTTCTGCTACCTGTGGGCTGGTTTATTTGATGGCAGCAATCAATCAGTATCCTAGGGAGTATAGAGGGTTTCCCCTGAGCTCATAAGAAGGTGGTGCTTACGTGTGGGCATTACTGTTATCTCCATGTGTGAGCTGTATACATGGCAATTAAGATTTCTGTGACAGCAGAGCACTCTTACTGAGCCACCATTGAACAGGAATGAAAATTTAGATGGCTGTAGGTACCTTGTAGCATCATTATTTTTATTTCTCCCTTTGTCTAAAATACTTGTAGCCTCTTTCCACTGCTGCCACCCTAACAAACTAAGTTATTGTAATCAGATACAAGACAATAACAGCCACAGCAGCAAGCATACAGAATACTTTATGAAGTTGCTTTCGCCATGCAGGCAATTATGAGTTCACTTGAAAGAAGTTTAAAACAGAATGGTCTTTATTGATCACCTAAATGCCTGCATTGAAGGGCCTAAACAGATATTGACAGGAAGGGAGTTCTGCAAGTGTTGGGGCCATTGCTGAGAAGGTCCTGTCTCTTGCAAAGGCTAGCTTAATAAAACTTAATGTTAAGCACTTGAAGAATCATCACTGATGTAGATCAGTGTGCAGATAGGATTATATGGATGCAGGTGTCCCTTTTAATAGCCTCATATGGTGACTGCCTTTAGATGATGAGACCAAAGGATGTTTGTTAAAGGCTTAGTTCAAGGGAGCTAGCTTGCTGTTGCTTGGTTGGGTTGGCTGGTGTTTTAATATACAGTGTGAACGAGAGCATTTAAGGCAAATAAGTAGTACAGTAATTTCAGTGTGTAGACAAAAACAGGAAAACTGGTTAGCAAACATATTAGTGGAATTTTAAAAACTAAGTAACTGGTGCAATATTTGCAATTTTAAAATTTCACTGGCTTACATTTAATTAAAATAAGAACACCATCTTTATGAATGCTTGTTTCACCAGTGCCTTAGAAGCCAAGCAGAGGCTGACTTGAAAGCAAAGTGATGACAATATGCTTTAAGTTAAGCCCATTAACAACTTGTGGTTTAACTGGATAATTGGATGAGAAACCTTCAGTTCATTGGTACTTTAAGAAGCTAAAGTAGGAATCTTTCCCCTGAATCAGTACTGAGCTGGACATTCAGACTGTGTGTTATGCTGAACCTTAAAAAACATTGAACCTGAACCACTTTAATCATCAGTGCCCCTTTGTCTAAAGAAAATGAAGTTCTTAATGCTGGTTAGCTGATTAATTAATTTGCGTTTGATCTGACTGACCTTTTACTTTCATAATTTAGATTCTCAGCCATAGTACCAGTTTATGAATGCTAGTTATACAGCTGCCAAATTACATTTTAGGGAAACCTGCATTTGGACTATAGCTAAAAATAACCTCTTTAGTTTTACTGAAGCAAGTTTAGATGAAGGGTGCTTGTAAGAGAAGCAATTATAAAAGCTTCTTAATTAAAATCTTCCTTTGTGAATAGAAAATACTCATGGAACATCTTGTCTACTTACAGATTTAAGTTAAATAAATATTCTAGTCTAATACACGTTTCTACATTAAAGAGGCAGAATATATTATAATGTAGGATATAGATGCTCTAAATAGAATAAAACATGATCTGGCTTGTGTGTGTGATATTTGTCATTAATGGTTCCAGTGTATTAAAATCTAAAGATGGAATGGAAAGTTACATGAACAGTTTAATAGGCTGTTGAGTAGTGGAGCCAGTCACTAGTCTCAGTGAGAGCAGACCTACCGACACAATGGGATTTACATGACTTAGCATTCAAGGGTTCACAACTGCAGGGACAGGCGGGGGAGCAATTTTCAACTCCCCAACAACTCCATAGGCTGCACACACACACAAAGAGACTGCAATCCAACACCCCCTCAGATTAGCATAAAAGATCTGCATGCTGAGCCATATACCTCCCCCCCAACTTACTTAGAAGCACCCGACACTGCCCTGCACATCTGTTACCTGTTCTGGGGGGACAGGCAGGATCGCAGACACATCTGGCTATATCCCCATAACCAGATGCAAAAGTATGACATCAGTGTTGAGATCCCTGGAGGACCCCGATGGATCTCAGCATTGATGTCATCGTAGTGTCAGCCCTGGTGGCACAGTGGTTAAATGCCAGTCCTGCAAGTCACCATGTTGCAAGTTCGATTCCAGCAGGCTCCAAGGTTCACTCAGCCTTCCATCCTTTCGTAGGTCGGTAAAATTAGTACCCAGCTTGTGGGGGCAATCAGCTAACACACATTGGAAACTGTTTAATGCAGTGTAGATGTGTAAATAGCTATTGCTTAAAAACAATTTGTAAGCCGCTCTGATAGCCTTGCGGCTGAAGAGCGGGGTATAAATAACTAAAAAAAAAATTTGTTTTGCATCTGGCTATGGGGGCATGGCCAGATACTTTGCTATCCTGCCTGCTCCCCACGGAAGAGGGTTCGGCCATATGGGGCAGCTCCAGGGGCTTTTCAGTATGTGGAAGGGGGTTGGGTGCTATAGAGGGAGGAAAATACTAACCCACACAGTACTCAAAAAAAGGACATCCGCACATGTAAGGGAAACTTATACGTACATATGTCCCTAACAGGATGCTGGCCCCTTTGTTTCCCTCTTTGCATTCAAAATAACAACAGGAGGTGACAGTGTGTTGCTTCCTGTCACAATTGCGGGGTGGGGGAGGACAGAGGGAAAAGAAGGTATTTGAGAGGGTCAGTGGGTTCTGAGGGGATTTGGGGAAGTTGGGAAGGGGTTTTTAAAATACGTTTGGGGCTTTAGGTACATTATTGACCATTTCATGAAAGGTGGCACACATGAAACCTAATATTCACTTTTTCCCAGATTGGCAATCAGCTGACTAATCTAATCTTTGCACAAAAATATGTGTAACACAAAGTATGTTATTGTATTTTTAGGGAAATTCTTTGTATTTATGGGCTACAATTGCTTATTTTATTTTTTATAGAAAATCATCCTGTCAAACCTAGCTGAGCGATTTACCAGCTGGTTTCCTTTCTTACCACATAAGAAAAAAGATGATACACTCCACCAGTTGGTAAGCATCTTTCCTTACCAATCCACTCTCCTACTAAAGTAGCTCTCCTGTTTCCCCTTAATCATTTGATTTTTTTAAAAAAAGAAAGAATTTTCTTTTTTTTAATTAGGTTGATAGGTCATTGCTTGTTTTGTATATTACATAGTGAATGAAAGTATTTGATCTTGAAATCTGAAAGATACCTTAGTTAACAAAGTCTCTGACAAAGAAGCTCCTTTTTACAAAGTCTTTTGGGGGTGGGGGTGTCTGCTCAGGCCCCTGTTCCTTCTTATCCTCTGTCTAGTTTTTTAACTGCATTGACATTAGGAGGATGGTGAAGAGGGTGGAGAAACAAATACTGTTAGTGTCAGGTTGCAGCTCCATGTCTGCAGCAAACAATGCAATAAATCTTGAGCTAGGAAATACAGTTGTCTCTCCATATCCACAGATTTAAGTATTCACGTCTTTTAAATATTCTTTAAAAAATAATAATCCAAAAAGCAAACCTTGATTTTGCCATCTTATATAAAGGATACCATTTTGCTATGCCATTGCAAATAATGGGACTTGAGTATTCACGGATTTTGGTAACCTTCCAAGAAGGTTTCCATCTTCCTGGAAAGAAACCCCAGCAAATATGAAGGGACAACTATAATGGGATTCTACTTTAGCTGATCCTACCTTAGCTGTGTGTGCCTGCCTACAACAGGCAAAGTATACAGCTGCCTCCAGGTTCCCTTGCTGAGCATGCACAAACAGAAAACAGAGAAAAATGAGAGAGCAGATAAGGCTGCCTCACCAGCTACTCCCAGCATATTAAAAAAAAAAGCCCACATAAATCTATAAGCTTGGCCACCGAAATGAAAATCATAAGGAAATTGAAGGTCAGTGAAAGAGAAAAAAATCTTGGGGGAAAATAGGTTTCAAATGGTCTCTAGAAGATGCAAAATGTTCTTGATGACTTTGATGGCTTACCTGACCTTTCAGACACAGATTTTTTTATTATTATTATTTTAGTTTTGAATAAAACATTTCATGAAATGTGTTGACCTTCTCTTCTTTTTTTGTAGTGGAGCAACCTATCTGTATGCTTTCCATGTTATTTCTGCCTTTGGTATCAAAGCTTCTGTTAAAAAGTAAATGCCCAGAAACATAACTTTGTTAACAGAAGCATACCTGTATTGAAAAGAAAGAAGCTCAGTCTTTGTGTACACATACATCTGGACATTTTATGAATTATTATCTTACAATTTCTGTAATATGCACGGAGCACACATGTCCTTTTCCTCCTAATTCATTGTTATTGCTTCATTTTTTAATATATATTTCATCTCCTTTCCTTAAAATCTTGTTCCATTATTTTATTCCCACTTTTGTAATTTAAAACCAATGCTTTTGTTGGTTTGGGATCTCTTAATCTAAAAGCACTGTATAGTTCCTTTAATTTGGATATCACTGTTGAGACAGTCTGTCCCAGTCAGTGGCTTCTGATTGTTATTACTAGCTTCATTACAGCCACATTGATCTGTATATCTTCAGAGGTTATTCTTGATAGGTTTTATTGTAATGAATTCACGTTCTTTGTATTTCACCACCACTTAAGGTATAGTTAATTTTCTGTACTTCATCAAACTATTCATACAGCAGAAACAGTTTAAGGTAAAATGCAGCTAGGTGGCCATTATCAATAGTGGTTGTTCCCAGGCTGTGGAATTTCCTGCCAAGAGAATCATAGAATCATAGATTTGGAAGAGACCACAAAGTTCATCCATTCCAGCCCCCTGTCATGCAGGAATAAACAATCAAGACATTCCTGACAGATGGCCATCCAGCCTCTGTTTAAAAACCTCCAAAAGAAGGAGACTCCACCACACTTTGAGGCAGCGCATTCCACTGCTGACTAGCTCTTACTGTCAGGAAGTTCTTCCTAATGTTTAGATGGAATCTCTTTTGCTGTAGTTTGAATCCATTGCTCCATGTCCTTATCTCTGGAGCAGCAGAAAACAAGCTTGCTTCATCCTCAATATGACATCCCTTCAAATATTTAAATATGGCTATCCTGTCCCCTCTTAACCTTCTCTTCCCCAGGCTAAACATACCCAGCTCCCTCAGCCGCTCCTTATAGGGTATGGGTTCCAGACCTCCCACCATTTTGGTCACCCTCCTCTGAACACGTTCCAACTTGTCCATATCCTTCTTGAATTGTGGTGCCCAGAACTGGGCACAGTTCATAGTGAGGCTTAGGTGATCCTCTCCCTTTGTCCTTGTACTGGCAAGGAAGACTATTCGATACTGTAAGGGTTTTTAATGAATAGGTGTTACTTTTTTAATATTGTGCTTTTAATTAAGTGTTATGTTTTGTTTTAATATTCCAATTTATTCACTTATGTTTTAATTTTAAATTATTTGTATTTTTCTTGGTATCTATTAAAATTCATTTTGTTTTGAGCTTACTTGGGTCCCAGTGTTTTAGGAATGGTAGGATATTAAACAAGTAATATAAGAAAATAAATAAATAAATAAATGGTTCCCACAGGATCATGAAGCCTTTGGCATGATCCCCTAGTTCCCAGGCCCTTTAATGCAGTTTGTAACTGAGCCAAAACACATGCAAGTTGAACTGCCCAAACCCATCATCAGGTATGAAGACCCTATGGGCAAGGGAGGAAAATAAAGTTATGTTTGGAGTTCTTTGTAGTATTTATCCAACTCTGTCTGGTGCTGGTATCAGGCCTGAAGCAACTACATATTGCTCCCTTGTTTACCCATGCTTTTACTCCCACCTTTCTCTGTTGTTTCCCATGTGTTAAATTTCAGATACTCAGCTTCTTGGAGTAGAGTCTTGTCCCCTTTACTCTGTAAAGTGTCGTGCATACTGATGGTGCTGGATACATATTAAATAATAACAAAAGTCTAAACCTAATTTTGGACTTACCTAGGTTACACCCATTGAAATGAATAGGTCTTATCAGTCACAACTAACTTATGTCTTATTGATTTCAGTGAATCTACTCCAGATAGAATTAATGTTGAATTTGGCCCATAGAAAGTTTTACAATGTGACAAAAGGAGTTTTATTTGACAAAAGCTTAATATATGTGAAAGTGCTCAACTAATTCTGTTATTCTGAACCCTTTATATTAAGGATGTTGGTTTTCGCTCAGAGGCTCTCCACACCATCCTGCAACAGGAAGTTCTATTGCAGGAGGATGTTGAACTGATTGAGCTGCTTGACCCCAGCATCCTGTCTGCGGGACAGCCCAAGCAACAGGAACATGGACATCTTCCAACGCTACGCTCCCTAGCAACTCCTAATATTTGGTATTGGCTTGAGCCATGTGCCTGCTAATATGCTACTTACGTTGTTAAGAAGGATCTTTCTCTTTGCATACATGATCTCCCAATGAATGGGAATAATTTTTCTTTCTGAATATTATTAACAAATAATAGTAATAACACTAGATGCCCTATTTCATGGCTTTGTTTTTGGCTTTACCTCTGTGTTTGTACCATTTGTAATTTGTGCAATATCCTTCTTAACATTGTGGAAAGATTCATGGCATGTGAGTTTGGAGAGGCCAACCTACAAATACTTGTATCCTTAGTCCTGTTAACAGCAAGTTTTGTCTCCTGTTTCATGCACTGATTGTTAGTAGTGGGATAATTGAGCAGACCTTGTTTTTTGTGAGTTTGCTATTTGGTAAATCCTTTTATCAAAGAATGTACTCTGGGCCTATTTGAACACAGTTTGCCCTGTCCCACTTCACTCTGCTTGTTTTAAGAAAGGAGTAGGCAATGTGTGGCCCACAGGCTGCATACAGCCCCCTGAACTCATCAGGGCTCAAAATATTTTTTTTCTCAAAAATTATTTTTTTCAAAATTCCTTCCAAAACTTTCCATTTTTAAACATTTATTTATTTATTTATTTATTTTTGCTTTGAAATGGCCAGAAATGATTGGTAGGGGCTGGAGATGAAATGCCCATATGTTTGGAGCCCCCTGCCCCCCCGGGTCAAAATGAATTTTTGCGCATTTCCTTTTAAATGTTCTCCTTCAAAATGTTCCACATTTCCCTCTAGGGGTCCAGGAAGGCACCAACACATGTCCCTATGTCCCACAGAGGGTGTTTGGGGCATAAAGATTTGTTTTGTTTTGGTGGGCACAGGTCCTTTAGTCTTGGACAGTTGTCCACACATTTTATGTCTAAAGACAGGAGTGAGTAGTGTTTTACAAACTCCCTGTTTTATCTGGACTTTGTTATATTTAATTAAAACCATTCTGTTCTTGTCTTCTGGAAGGCTCCCTGCAAAAGGCCAGATATGGAGACTACTTAATGATTTGTTCTTAAACTAATTTTGGGTAATTCTGTTTGTTTCCTCCTTTTCACTCTTTCAATTATGATGTAATCATGTTGTGAAGTCTGATATGAAGAGCCAGACTTTGGTAAAAGTAATGGAAAAATGAAAATTTCTCACAATGAACAAGGAATGAATCAGATGTATTAATTCACGTTCATTGATTGGTCCAGGTTTCATATCAGAGTATCTGTGTCCTTGCAGTAACCTGTAGATTTGTAATGATTTTTCAAAATAACATTATTATAGACAAAACCAACAGACAACTGAAGTGAGCACAACATGCTACTAGGCATAATTGTTACATGGTTTATCAAAAATAACAAGCAAGCAATTTAGAAAAGCAGCTCACAAAGAGTTTTTTTAGATCCAGCTTTTTTTAAAAAATACAAAATGACTTTAGGTTAAGTTTAAATGAATAAAAGTCTAGAAGAACAAAAATTACATTATTATTGTACAGTTTGGTTGCGCTGTCAAGTTAGTATAGTGGAAGGCTTTTACATGCAGTTGCATGCTAAATTTAAGCTGGCAGGGTGTCAGTGGGTGCAAATGAACTCGATTAACTTCAGAGGAGTTCAGGAAGGGACTGAAAATCCAAATCTGTTTTTAATCTGGAAAATCAGCACACTTGCACTATGACTATTAAGACTGGCAGGGTACTTTTTAAATAGAAAGAGAAGATTTTTTTTTACACAAAATAAGACCAAAATCAGAAATAACACTAACCCATTCCTTGGTTTCTGGAGGCAGATGTCACACTGCTGCCTCATTGTAGCTGTTCTAAAATCCTTGATTTCTTAGTTGCTTCCTATAGATAGCTCTTACTTCTGTTGTAGTGGGGAAAATAGTTTTGGCTCTAGCTAACTGAATGATAACTCTGTATTTTCTTATTTTTGTGGACATCCCCCTTTCCTTCACACAACAATTGTAGCTCTGATTTATCTCATTGGCTACAACATTGGAAGACAGAAATGAACCCATTTCTTTTAACACCATTGGGTGGAATGCTGCCTGAACACCATGCCTTGTATCTCTGGTTCTGTAAGGGCCAGAGTGTTTTCCATTCTTTTTAAAATGAAAGAGTGGAATCTAAGTTAGCTAACAGTAAAAAAATACAGCATAGCTGCCCTGTCCAGACCTTTTGTGAAACTCAAAATGGTGGAAGATATGAAATCCTCTGGTATTCCTTATTTATTTTGCTTTATTTGCTTTCAGGGATATTTCATTATTGTTTGCCTTCATCAGCACCCTGATTATGCTTCCTTCTTTATGGAATGGATTCCTTGGACTGGTGTGGGGCATAGGCCTTTTGGTTTACATAAGCTGGAGAGGTTTGAACACATTAAGGACAGCCAAGTTGCAAATGTCCCTACGAAAATGCCATCTCCAACTAGAAGATATAGTAGCAAATTGCCGAACATTCACTAACCTTGTGAGAAAAGCTCTGCGGCTCATTCAAGAAACCGAGGTCATTTCCAGAGGATTTACTCTGTAAGTCTGAAATTTAGATTTTTAAAAAATAATCCTAATCTGTTGAATGGTACTTTAATTTGTATACACATGCACGCACACAGAAATAGCAAGGACATCTGTTTTCTTTCTTTATTCGTCATTATGATCTTTGGCACAATTTTCTAGCACCTTAAAGCACTTCAGTAAATGGAAATTGCAAAGGATATAGCTACTGTTTCATAGTAACTTCATTTGTAGTTGATATAGAACTATGAAGGATACTAAACAGGCATGTATAAATAGCTGCATATCTCTTCTAAACATTCAGGTGAAGGAGTTCTGTTGTTTCCAATCTGCCAGGTTTTAGAGACTGAAGACGCTAGATTTCCTTTTTTGACGGCCGGGTATCTATTCAGGAAAGGCCTGCCAGAAGAGATCTGTCTTAAGAGCATTTTAAAAACTGTTTAGGGTGGTGATATGACAGATCTCATCTGGCAGGGCGTTCCATAATCTGGGAGCGATAGCCGAAAATGGGCAACCAGGAGGTTGAAGAAAGCCTAGTTTTTAAAGGTTGTAACAAATTCCTCCCAGAGGACCTGAGTGCACGGGGAGAATTATATGGAAGGAGGCGGTCCCGATGATAGGTTGGACCCAAGCCATTTAGGACTTTAAAGGTGATAACCAACACCTTCTACTGGGCCCAGAAACTAATGGGCAGCCAGTGGAGTGATCTTAAGATCGGTGTTATATGGTCTCTTCTGGATGTACCCGAGACCAGTCTGGCTGCCGTCTTCTGTACTAATTGAAGTTTCCGGACCAAGCACAAGGATAGCCCCATGTAGAGTGCATTACAGAAATCAAGATGAGAGGTTACCAGAGCATGTACCATGGACTCAAGATCCTCGACTTCCAGGAAAGGGCGCAGCTGGCGTATCAGCCGAAGCTGATAACAGGCACTACTGACCGTCGCATTTACCTGATTCACCATCTGGAGCGACCGGTCCAGGAGTACCCCCAGACTGCGAACATAGTCCTTGGAGGAGAGTGTGACCCTGTCCAGCACTGGAGATTGTATCCCAATGCCTGGGTTTGGGGCTGCTACCGTAAGTACCCCCATTTTTTTTCTAGATTCATCTTCAATTTGTTTTCCCTCATTCAGTCCATTACTGCCTTAAGACAATCATTAAGAGAAGAGATACCATCTGAAGACAGAGCTGAAGACTGAGGCATGAAGAAATATATCTGGGTGTCATCAGCGTACTGATAACACCCCGCCCCATGCCTCCAAATGAGCTCTCCCAGCGGCTTCATGTATATATTGAGTAGCATCGGGGACAGGATGGCACCTTGTGGGACACCACAATTAAGTTATTTCCTTGCGGAGCAACTGTCCCCAAGCATCACCCTCTGGAATCTGCCCGAGAGGAAGGAACGGAACCACTGCAGCGCAGTGCCTCCAATTCCTAGCCTTCTCAGGCGATCCAAGAGGATGTCATGATCTATTGTGTCAAAAGCCACTGAGAGATCCAGTAGCACCAACAGGGGCACACTACCCCTGTCAATGCTCAGGCGAAGGTCATCAGCCAAGGCAACCATGTCAATCTCAATTCCGAATCCTGTCCTAAAGCCAGTTTGAAATGGATCTAGATAATCAGTTTCTTTCAAGACAGCTTGGAGTTGGAGAGCAACCGCCCTCTCGATCACCTTGCTCAAAAAAGGTAGTAAGGAGACTGGCCTATAGTTCTTCATATCCAGAGGGTCAGGGGAAGGTCTTTTTAGGAGCGGTCTAACCACCGCTTCCTTCAAGCAAGCTGGAACGTGACCTTCCCTAAGGGATGCATTGATAATGTCCCTGAGGAACATCCTCAAGGCATCTCCCTGCTGGACAGCCAGCCACTAAGGGCAAGGGTCAAGAGGGCAGGTAGTCTTCCTCCCTCTACCAAGGAGCTTGTCCACATCATCAGTGCTTACAAATTGAAATTGATCCAGTATAACCTCATCAATGGAGTTACTGGACACCTCGTCAATCGAATCTGCTACAACCCCAGCGTCCGGCTCTTATCTGAGAGATTTTGTCTGCAAAGAAGTTGTTAAATGCATCACAGCAGGCTGTTGTTGGGTTTAGTAATGGGTTTTGCACAGGTGGAACCTGCCTTTCTGGCTGGTGTGCTGCTTGAGGACATTTGTTGGGTGGCTATTTGGTCACAGCCTTTGACTTTGATCACTCATTACAGAGTGGACTTCAGGTCCAGGGCTGATACTGCCTTTTGGACATCTGTACTTTACTCTTTTTAACCATGATTGTATTGTAGAGGCTTCAGGTTCATTCTGTATTCTGAAACTTGCTCTGTATTTTAATTTCTTGGTTTTGGTTTAATTTCAGCATCCACAGATTAGGAATGTTATGCTCATGCTGAATGTGTATGCAGAGTGTTATACTCATGCTGAATGTATGTGCTTGCATTTATTGATTTTCAGTAAACTTCTGATTGGTTTGCAGTGACACTCCCGCCTCCTACTTGTGTAGCTTGCTACTCTCCCATTTGTGTGAGTCACAGAGACCACAAAGAAAGAGAACAGGTTGCATACTGTAACTATAGTTCTTCAAGTAGTCATCTGTGAACTCACACAACCCCGCTTATCCTCCCCTTGTCATGTCTTGCCTGTCCTTCGGACTGCCACATTACCAACCACGGAACTGGCAGTTTCAGCAGGAAGGCCCCTATATACAGTTGGCCCTCTGTATCCATGGATTTGGTATCCACGGGGGGGGGGGAGGGTCCTGGAACCAAATCCCAGCGGATACCAAGGGCTCACTGTAATGGCACTGAAAGTGGGTGGGGCTACTACCAAAACTCTTATGTATCGCTCTAGAGGTTGCGAAAGATGCACTGCATAGGTGCAGAATAACCCATTTGTGTAGCTCACAGATGACCACTTGAAGGACTGCAGGAATGCAATTTGTCCTCCTCCACACTCACCTCCTCCACACTCCCTTCTCCACCAGTAGGTGACAATACCAGGGGCTCCTTGTGGGGCTTGACAGCTGCTAGATGGTGGGAGAACACGAAACTGTGCGTGCAGAACTCTGCACCAAAGTAGGATCTTGGTTTCCATATGGCTGTCCTTACATGTTCTTACAAATTAAATGGTTCAAAATGAATTCACCAAGTTAGTTAGCAGGGCAGGCCATGGGAGCTGGGCAGTGAGCAGGGCAGGCCATGGGAAATTCAAGGCTAGTTCTAAAACAACTGCATGTACATATATAGAATGCATATATGATGTTGACTACTAGCTATTTCTAGGCTCAGTTCAAGGTATTCAGATTAACCTTTAAAGCCTTATACTGTGAGAGTCCAGAATATCTGTCCTATCCTGAAGGCCAGCCATGGGCAAATACCAAGCAAAGTCTATCAGGCTGACAAGACAGTAACAGCCCCAGCTGTGTACAGGAGCCTACTAGCTAAGAGTATACTGTTATCAGAGTCCGGGTGGTCCAGATCAGTAGGATACAGCAATAAATCTAAGCCGTCAGTCCCAAGGGAGTGTGTTGAGTAGCATGGTGAGTCAGTGAAGCAGAGTGCAAGGTTCTTCAGAAATATGCGCCAGGAGGCAAGAGATGAAAGTGTTGCTTCCTCCGGAATGGATGGTTGTCACCAATGACTTCCCAAGGGAGATGATGGAATATTTATGGTCTGGCAGCTTCCCGCAACTGTTGCCTGATCAATGAGCATTTCATGTTTAAGCACTCTTGAGTGTCAAAGCCCCTCCCTTTCCCATCAGCGTTCAGTTGCGGTAGATACTGCCGAGTCCATATCTGTATTGTGGCTGCTGTCTGTCTCAAGCACTGACATGCCCTCCTGTCCTTCCGCTTCACTGTGTGTGTCATAGTTTGAACTTGGGCCTTGGGAACATGGCATGACAATATCTAAGAGATTCCTAGAATATCTAAGAAAGGCCTGAGGACGGACCTGTAACCATATGGGGGCATGGAAGGAATGCCTTCCCTCCCAGAGATATCCATTGATTTCTTTAGGCTGCATTGCATTGCCTGTGTTCATGTTTATTTTCTGGTGGCAGAAGTGAAGTCTCTTTAGTAAAGTACAGTATTTGCAAGTATTGTATCTTTCTTAGTTTAACAAAGTTGATCTCCTTCAGTATACTCAGACTACTGCAACTCAAAATTTCTGTCTATAGGACAGACTGAGGAACCTGTGACTCTTCAATTGTTATTGGACTCCCACCAGCCCCAGGCAGCTTGACCAATGGTGAGGGTTGATGGGAGCAGGAAATCTTCTATCTTTGGAGGGCCAGAAGTACCCCACACCTAACCTAAAGGGAGTGTGTGAAATGTACCTTCAAGTTGTCTGTCAACTTAGGGTGACCCCATGAATTTCATAAGATTTGCTTAGGAATACTCAGAGGTAGTTTTAACAATTCCTTCCTCTGAAATATACCCTACAGCACCTGTTATGCGTTGGCTATACAGGCTGATCCTGTTTATCTTCAAAGATCAGATCGGATCTGGTACCTTTAGGGTATTTTTGAGTACCTAGTCTCATTCATTAAGAGTTATTGGGGGAGATGGGATGGAGAGCATAAGATTTTTTATCTCTTTTGGGCTTGAACTACAGCTCACAGAATCCTCTTGCCAGCTTGGCTGGGGACCTTTCAGTAGAAGCACCAGAATTTTTGAACTCCTTGCAGATCCATTTGTTTGAAGTTTGTTCTGCCCCTTCTCTGTTGGCTTTTCAGTTGCCGGATCAAGATGGTTATCTTTCAGAGAGCTTTGAGGGCTGTCTGAAGGTAATGGTCTCCTGGCTATTTTATTGAAATGTTTCTGTTAGTGGTTTGGGATTCAAATTTATTGTTCTTTATTTTATGCTTTTATTTATTTTATGTTTTTAACTTAACCTGCTTATGTCAACCTTGCCAGACAGCGAGACAGAAGTGGTTTCCAAATAAATAAATAAACAAGCTACTGGAAAAGCCACTGTTCCCTTAAAAAAATGGGTAAAATGGAGCTTATTGTGCAGCTCTTGTACCCTTTCTTGATTGAAATGATGATGATGATATTGATTTGTTCTGATAAGCCACATGTAAGATAAAGCAAAGCAATAAATACATAAACACCTAACAGTAGCAGTAGCAGCCCATAGTTCTCTTACTGATGGATGGGAACCAAATCTTGATCCCTTTCATTCTGTAGTGCTAAGGCTATTGACTGTTGAAGCCAAATGTTCTTCCTAGCAGGGAGGGAGAAAATAGCCCTCTATAGCTACTTTTTCTATGGCCAGTTGTTAAGACCTGATTATTTTGCCCCTTTCTAAATCCATAATGTTCTTCCTGGGTTGTGGGGTAGGGGTAGGGGAAGGAAGGGAACTTCCTAGTAGCCCTTGGTCAACTTCTCTGTGGCTGAAACTAAGCTGTATTTTCCTTCTGTTCTCTAGTTTTAGGATTTAGGTGGATTACACTCCAGAATGTATGCTTATTTAGAAATTTAACACTTGCTTGAACTGCTAATAATTTTAAAGATCATATGCCAAAAGCAACTGTGATGGACTAGCAGTTGTTTCTAGAGTGTGCAGTATATAGAAGGTCACAATACTTATGTAGCTTGATGCATTTAGCACTCCTGCTTCTGCCAGTCTTTTGAAATTGGAGATGCCATTTTTTTTTTCCAGAGACAGATGAATGCAGATTTTATAGGATTGTGAAGAACTATGTATCTGGAAGAGAAACATCATATACAAAGTCTGTCTAGTAAACAACGAGACTGATACAATAACCCATCTTGATTTATATGTATAACAATTCTAATGCTTGTCCCCTTCAATATATTCCCTGTTCACACTCACATACCGATGCAGTCTTCTTTTCCACTGGTCGAAGGCATGGAGCAGATCAGTTTCTGTCAGCTGTTTCAACACGTCTGCCATTTTCTTCTTTACTGCATCAATTGACTCAAAATGGTGCTTCCTTTAATCACCGATTTTACTTTAGCGAAAAGAAAAAAGTCCATGATGCCAAATCTAGTGAATATGGAGGATGTTCAACTATAATGCAAAGTAATGAATTTATCAGCCAAGAACTGCTTCACAGAAAGTGCTGTGTGAGCAGGCACATTGTCTTGATGAAAAATGAAACCATTTTTCCACAGTTTTGGATTATTATTTTTTTGACTCTTTCTTTCAGTTTTGTCAAAACTTCCTTATAATAGTGCTGGTTCAGTGTTCTGCCTCCTGGAGCCCATTCTGCCAAAGCTACACTCTTGATGTCAAAAAAAAACCACCCCACAACAATGAGCATGACTTTGAATGTGGACTTGCTTTGATATGCTTTTTTCATTCTTGGTGATGATGGTGTTTTCCAGTGTATTGACTGTCATTTTGTCTCAGGATCGATCATACTGGAAGAACCAGGTTTCATCACAAGTGATGATTTTTTGAAAAAGGTTTGGGTCCACCTCAAATTGTTGCAGAATGTCAGTGCAAATTTTCTTGAGGCACTCTTTTTGCTCTGCTGTGAGAACCCTAGGGACCATCTTGGCACAAACTTTTCTCAGGTTGAGATCCTTATGCAACATTTTCCACACAGTGTTTTTGCCAGTGTTCATGGCTTCAGCTGTCATTCAGACACTGAATCTGCAGTGTCCTTGAACAATCTGGCTAATTTTTTCCACAATTTCTTCGGTTCTTGAAGTGGAAGGTTGTCCAGGGCGTTCACCATCTTCCACATTCTCACGTCCTTCCCTCAATCTTTTGTGCTACTCAAACACACACACACACAAGACATGCAGTCTTCCCTGTAGGCCTCAGTAAGCATTTGAAGATTCTGTTGGTGTTTTGTTCAATTTTACTAAAAATTTTAAATTGACACATTGCTCAACTTTTAAACTTGGCATTTTTCCGGCACGCAACAGACAACACAGCTGCTTTAAACAATGACTGACAATTAACTGAACAGTCAAGAGTGTTTATGTTTGTCATGCAGACATGTTCAAGGTCACCACTCAAGCATTCACAATCAGTTCACCCTGATTTGTCTGAAAGGTAGAAACACATTCTCGTTATTTAATAGACAGACCTCATATGCATTCTATATATATACATGCAAAAGTAGTCTTGAAGGTTATGCTATTTATTTATTCATTTGTTTACGTGAAATGTTTTGCATTTTTTCTTTTTTTATATAATGGGATTTTGAAGTTAAGCCTGTGCATTGGACTTTTCTCTTTTACTGCTAACATGTGGGGCCTTTCCTCGACATGAATAATTTATAGAATACTAAAAAGTTTCATTAATATTTAAATATGTATGCAGATGTATTCTATGAGGAAGAAGACAATACTCTTGTTTTATATTGTATTTTTAAATAATTCTTTAGGACATCTGTACAGTTGTATCACATTTTACTTTTCAAGTTTGCTTGACAGGGTCAGTGCTGCTTGCCCATTTAATAAAGCTGGACAGCATCCTTGTCAGCATCTCATTGGTCTTCGGAAAGCTGTGTACCGATCAGTAAGAGCCAATTTCAGAGCCTCAAGACTTGCCACCTTATACATGCTAAAAAAATATCCTTTTGGAAATACTAGTCTCTTGTTTTACACCGGTTCCTTCCCTCTCAGGTCCTTTCAGCCTCTTAGGCATTGTGCTCTTTTCCCAGCCATTCACTGTTGTAGATAACATCCCAGCCAGTCCTATCAGTGTTTATCTGGGACAAATTCTCACTGTCTTCCTGGCTTTGTTAGTAGTCATAGAATTATAGTCTTAAATTGGGGTTAACCCCCTTAAATTTATTGGCATAGCATTGCAAGGCAAATTACTAAGCCATTCTTCTATCCTTACCCTAGCTGTTTCTGACCCCATCATCTATTCTAACCATGTCTTAGAGTGTTGTAAAATTTTATATGCTTTTAGTTGTGTCATTGTAATATGGGATCAAGCTATAGGACATATTGTGAGATGACATGACTTATTGGAAAAAAAGTGTTCAGGAAAAGCTAAAGGCAGTAGGAAAAGAGGAAGACTGCATTACAGATGGATTGATTCAATAAAGGAAGCCAGGGCCCTGAGTCTGTAAGACTTAGAATCATTGAACTGTAGAGTTGAAAGAGACCACAAGGGCCATCCAGTCCAACCCCCTGCCATGCAGGAATAAACAATCAAAGCATCCCTGACAGATGGCCATCCAGCCTCTGTTTAAAGACCTCCAAGGAAGGAGACCCACCACGCTCCAAGGGAGTGTGTTCCACTGCCGAACAGCTCTTACTGTCAGAAAGTTCCTCCTAATGTTGAGGTGGAATCTCTGTTCCTGGAGCTTGCATCCATTGCTCCATGTTCTAGTCTCTGGAGGAGCAGAAAACAAGCTTGCTCCATCCTCAATGTGACACCCCTTCAAATACTTAAACAGGACTATCATATTGCCCCTTAACTGTCTTTTTTCCCAGGCTAAACATACCCAGCTCCCTGGAAAAAAGACGGTTAATTAAGTCTTACTTGAGCAGGGCTGTTCATAACAGGGTCTTTTGCAGGATTCTCATTCAGAGAATTGCCGTAAGTCAAAAGCCAGCTGGATGGCACATAACTACCACAAAGCAATTTACAGCACGCAATAAATATTAATGCTTGAAGATTAGTGCCAGCACTTTCAAATTTTTTGATAAACGTGACTTTAAAAAATTGATTATTAATACAGAAAAATTAAAAAGCAATCCATATTCAGTTTCTTATCTAAAAAAAGAACATCACCTATCAGAGGATATGAGGCTTTTTGGTAAACAAAGGGTATTTCTCTCTACCCCTTCATCCCTTTTTTTTGCTACCTTTTGGAATAAAGAATTAGTGTTTTCTTATCTGTGAATAAAGAATGTCACCTAGCCTCTTTTGTTGTTCACTGCTGTCAAGTGAACTTTGATTTATAATGGCCCTATGAATGAGAGAACTCCAAGTCACCCTATTGTAAAAGTCCTGCTCAGGTCCCTCAGACTCAGGGCCATGGCTTTCTTGATTTGAATCCATCAGTCTTTCATGCAGTCTTCTTTTCCTACTACTTTCTGCCTTACCATGCATTATTGTCTTTTCTAGTGAGTCATGTCTTCTCATGATATGTCCAAAGTACAACAGTCTCAGTTTAGTCATCTTGGCTTCTAGGTTGAGTTCAGGCTTCATTTGCTGTAAGGCCCATTGATATGTCTTTTTAGCAGTCCTTGGTATTAACTTGATAGAATGGAAGCTAATGGCTATTTCTTTGTTTTATTTAATTAATTAATTAATTAATATGCTTCCTTTCTCCTAAGGCAGCTACATTTTTGCATCATATTTATCCATGTTGCATATTTTAGAGTCATGACTGTGTAGTATGTAATACAAAAAGCTTCTTTAACTGCCTTAACTCCAACTAAACTTACCCATTGAATTCTGAGAGTGACAATGTGACAAACTACATCTGTGTGGTGCCTTTTAAGGACTTAGGCCTAGGACTAAGTGAAGAGCAGGTATCCGAAGAAGAAGCACATAATTTAACAGATGGCTTCAGTCTGCCTGCACTAAAGGTAATCCACACTTCAGGGTGATTTTGTTGATCAGCCTCTTTTGCAGTTTTAGTGATCTTGAGTTACATTATAGTTGGCCCTCCACATTCACTGGGGTTAGGGCTATAGGAACCCTGAAAAAGTGCAAAATCCACACATATCTCTAGTCTCCCCCCATATTTAACACACACAAAAAGTACGATCTGTGGATGCCTTTGAGATGACGGGGTTCCTTCACAAGCAGAAGCGGGTGGCTGGCAGGGATTGCCACCACCTCAACTGCTTTTTTTATTTATTTAGTTATTTATACCCCGCTCTTCAGCCACAAGGTTATCAGAGCGGCTTACAAATTGTTTTAAGCAATAGCTATTTACACATCTACACTGCATTAAACAGTTTCCAATGTGTGTTAGCTAATTGCCCCCACAAGCTGGGTACTCAATTTACCGACCTACGAAAGGATGGAAGGCTGAGTGAACCTTGGAGCCTGCTGGAATAGAACTTGCAACGTGGTGGCTTGCAGTACTGGCATTTAACCACTGCGCCACCAGGGCTCCCTACGCCATTTTAAATAGGGACTTAAAAGCCTTGTCATGTCTTCATAGTCTCTCTCAGTCTCTTGAAACTTGTAGTCCGTATTAAAAATGGCATAGGGTAGTAGTGGCTACAGCAGGAAATCATCCGTGAATAATCAAATCTGTAAAAGGTGAACTCAGAAGTGTGGAAGGCCCATTGTACTTTTTTCAAAAAAAGTTCAGAGCTGATTCACATTTCTGGAATATTTTAGTTTGTTGTAGTGATCTTTCTGTTAAATTCAAATACTATATGTGAATACATGGGCCTTGTATGCTATAATTGTGGACTTTTTGAAACAATATTTGATTTTCAGGATAAATTAATACAGCAACAGAAGGTGGTTCCCCTCATCTTTTTGTACACTATTATCAAAAAGATTCAAAATGTGTGCTATGGATGAAATGTCTGTAATTGACAGTGTGAACTTACTGCTGTCTCTGTATCTTGAACTATAATAAATAGTTAAATGGGAGGATTGCAGAATGAGTTATAGCTGTTAATATATTGCTGAAATAAATCCCTGTCCCCAAAAACCTAGTCTTTGAAAAAGATTTTGGTTGGAATTCTCTTGGTGACATGTGTAGTTATAATGTCAAATTAAACCTGTATATGTCCTTTAATGGTCACTGGGTAGAGGTATCTCTCTGTCCACAGTGACCCTTTAGTTACCATTCTTGTACCAGGGCTGAGGAAGTATGAGGAGGCAGCCAGGCAGTGGCTGGCTGTGTTTCTGCAACCAGCCACAAGAACAGGAATCCTCCTGGATCTACTGGAAGCCCTCTGGAGGTCTGGGAAAATGGTCAACTTGCTGTAGCTGGCTGCAGACTAGCCCCTGCCTAGCCACCCCTTGCTAAGCCCTCCTGGCCACTATATAGCACCAGATAGGTAAGCAGAGAGCACAGGGAGAGAGGAGGACACATCACTGTGCCTGGCAGAGCTTTATGCTCCACCACTGCTATCTAGGATCCTGGCCACTAAATTAAATGTATTCTCTTAGTTTCATTTAGATTATTTAAAACATTTCTCATCTGGCTCTTCAATCATCTAAGATGATCTAGTTGTTGATCAGATTGTTCTTGATCCTGTTTTAAAATACATTGTATGGGAAGTAGAAAAAAATGAAAACAGAATCCTTTGTAGCAATGAAGATAGTTGTGATTTTTCTGTGTTCTCAAGGTTTTATTTCAGCTTTGGGTTGGGCAAAGTTCTGAATTCTTCAGGCGGCTAGTTCTTCTACTTTCCCCCTCCAATGCATCTCTCAAGACTCTGATTACGCCAGAACGTTTGCCTCTTTCTATCTTTTCTGATGTGACACAAGGCCTCCCTCATGCTCATGCTGCCTGCTTAGAAGAACTTAAACGAAGCTATGAGTTTTATCGGTACTTTGAAACACATCACCAATCCAGTTTGGAACGGTCAGTCAAAACTCAACAGAAATCAGTAGAGCTAAACCATCTCCAAACAGCGGTGCGCAGTTTGCAACTCCATTTAAAGGCCTTATTGAATGAGTAAGTTCCTCTCTGGGAAAGACCTCAGTAGTTTTAGTGGGTTTTTTTAAAAATGCACAAATTTGAAACTGTAATGTTACAGTCATGAAACATGATAGATTTTTGGAAGAAGATACTCATGTAAATTACTATCCTTGTTAGTCGGGTTCTTATCTAACCAAATGATATAATTTATATTCAGTAAAAAAGAGGAAATAGTGGTTCTTCAGTTTGAGCTGTATGTATGATAAATTCCATTTTGGGAGAAAGGAAGGATATAAATTCAATAAATAAATAAATATTGTTTAAAAAAATCCATAGGATTTGGCATGTGAAAATGGCTGTGTTACAACGCAGAGAAAACAGATGGTGGAGTATGAAAGTAAGGAACCACAATCCCAAAGAGTTTTATATGAACAAAGCCTATCCATTTTAAGTGTTGTTTCGTCAAAGTCATTTAGCTAAAATAAGCTTTATTGGCCTTTTGCCTATGAATGTGTATTTAATTTGATAATTTACTGAAATTACTTAGGACAACTCAGTGTTTGCCTCTAAAGAAAATGTTTGTAATGAGTGTAAACAGTATATTAGCTTTCATCAGAGATACTGTTGAAAGCCAAAACAGTACCTCATCCCCTATCCATCCCTACATTTTCTTTCTGGTGAAGTACAGCAGAGTCCTATACATATCTACTGAGAAATAAGTCCATTTACATTTAATGGGACTTACTCCTAGTCAAACGTGTGTCAGACTACAGCCTTAAAGAGGTTGGTTATTGCTGAATATATAAAGAGATGACAGTGTGGACTTAGACCATTGTTCCATCTATCCTCAATTAAAAGCAGTTCTCTAAGAATACAAACAGAGCTGTTACCAGAGATACAGAGAATAAGCCCAGAGCTTTTTCACTGACCTATATCCCCATTTTACAACATTCATAATAACAACAATTCCTTTCCACAAAGGGTATTGCTTTTATTATAAATTCATAACTTTATGTCCAGTCTGTTTTAGAATGCAACTACAGTATTAGTCACACTGTATTGTAGTTTGCCTGAAACTGCTTCTATAGGTTTAGATTACTTTTCTGAAAGCAATTTCACTGATTGTTTATAGTCTAAATTTTTATCCTACTATCCCACAAAATAATAGCACTCAAAGTGGCTGACAAAAATCATGAAAACAAATCAAAACAAATTCAGATCATAAGAAGCAGTAAAAAAAAGCAGTAAAGCAATAGAGTATCACAATTATCATAACCACAAAAATCAAGTTAACATCAAAACAAGGTTGTTTTGAAAAGATGCATGCCCTTCCTATAAGCAGGAAGAGCGGGAATGTGATTGTAGCTGTAGTGAGAGCATTCCACAATCCACAAAACTTTCTCCTGTGTACCTGCCAAATTGCTAGGCTGACTTCTGGTATATTGAGATCATCTGTAACACAAGACAGAATTACCTGATAGAGATCATGATAAACAATGGGGCTTATCATGGTTTATTGTGATGGGAATTAGAAGCAGCAAATCCTAGCCTGTCCCTTCTTCCTCTCTTTCAGTACAGCTGCAAGATCAACAGCTTTTTTTCTATTTTAGTTTATCATTTCTTTACCCTGAATTTGACAAACTGTGGTTAAGCTTAATTTAACATCATAACTACTGTATAGTTAAACTTTATGATTTAACTGCAGACAATGGATTATAAAACTAGTATGTTAAGCAAACCTTTATTAAGAATAACCACAGAATTAGATCCAAGCCCTAAAATAAATTGCAGTTAATAAAAAATAAAAGCAGAAGCTTCCATTGTCACCACAGCTGCACCAGAGGAAGGGATAGTAGGGGAAATGTATAAGCCTGAGGCTCACTGCAGCTCATTCCCTTTGTGATAAACCCTGGTTATCAGGTTGTCCAAATGACATTTCTAGGCACAATAAAGTGACATGGGCAAAACAGACAGAATTTGGGACACAATTGTAAACATGTCTTCTCCTGAACAACAAAAGAAGTCATATACTATCATCTGCAAATATCTTGGTCCATTATATAAAATGAACATCTGGAAACATTAGCTGTAATTTATTTTATTGATTAAAATACTGAAATCCTGCCTCTATATTCAGGGATCTCAGGGTGGCAAACAATAAAATGAATTCAAACAATTTTAAATAAAGTTAAAATTGAAAACAAAAAAAATTTACAGTCAAAAAATGTAATCACAAAAAAGTTAAAACAGTTAAAACCATGTACAGACTAGATAAAATCATCAAATCCTGACTCCAGGGACTTTAATAAAATAGTCTATGTTTACTGCCCAAGATTATAATGGTAGTTCAGTTTACCAACCCAACTGTTTATCAGTTCTGAATACAGAGAGCTAGATTTTGTTCCAAATACAGTGTGTTTTTAAGCAAAAGGATTTTGTGTTCTTTTGGTGCCTTACGCTGGTTCCTTTGCAGCATGTTTCCTCTTTTAGAGCTAAGCAGCAGCTTTATTCTTTGTGCTGTGTCTAGTAAATACATCTATTAGTGGGCTAATTAATACATGTTTCCATGTCAGGACTGGTGTTATAGGGCCTGTTACTAAACTTACGGCCTTCAAGCCATGCTGTTACTGCTTCTCCTTACAGTTGCTGCCTATTCACCAGTCCTCTCTCAGCAGAAGAGTACAGAAGACAGGAGCAAGGGAAGAGTAGGGCAACCTCTGCATTCCTTACCTTCTCCCTCTGAAGGGCTTATGGATTGGTTCCAAAAGGAGAAAGCGTGCAAAGGGGCAGCAAACATAGTAGTGGGGAGAAGGTGGACCTATTCAATGGTCTTGCTGTGGAGAACTTGCTACTGAAAAAAACAAAACAAAAAAAAACTGGAGCCAGAACTGGTCCAGGTTGGGAACTTACAAGCGCATCCAGATCTCCTCAGCCATTTTAAGAATTTTTTTTTAAAAAAACCAACCCAGATATTTCCAGTTTTTACCGTTAGGACAAGAAGCATCAAATTCAAACTAGAGGAGGGCATCAAACAAGTTCAGAAAACATTTGATTACAGTATTAAGACATTGTTTGAGAAATGTTTTGGGGTTTTCTTCTTTTTTGTTCAGAGTAATAATTCTTGAGGATGAACTTGAAAAATTTATTAGTTCCAAGGAAAGCCAAGAACTAACCACAGAGGCCTATCAAGTTGTAGAAAAAAAATTGAAACTCATCCAGCCTCACATGCAAGCTAGCAACAGCTGCTGGGAGGAGGCCATTTCTCAGGTGGACAAAATGTTTCGAAGAAACCCAGATAAAAAAGGTACATTGTCTTTCCAATTTGTACAATATATCAATCCAGAAATGAATGTGAAGTTGTAGTGGTGGTGGTGGGGATCTGTAAAACAACATGTGTGTGCTCAGACTTACATGGGACGTGAGAGCAAGGAGCTGTCAGGTGAAACTATGATGCAAATAAAAAAGTGTATGAGAACTTTCCTGACTTCATAGTTTTTCAGTGTGGTAAGATATTGTCAAATAATAGCCAATAGCTCTGCATCCTGACCCTAGCCAGGTGTTTGCTGTTAACAACTGGGTTATAACCTTTTCCAGAGGCTCAATGGGAAAGTGGTATTCGTACATCTCCAATTATTGAGTTGTGTTATGCAGGCATTTTTAACTGTTTTGCCAGAACTCATCTGCTGTACATAGATATTAACTCAAATTATATTTCACTATCTCCAAGTAGAATGTTCACTCCTTGCAATTCCTTTACCAACTTTATATTTGTCCAGCTCAAACAATCATATCATATTAAGATGAAATAAACACAAGTCTTTTTATTGTGCACAGAGACCTCTTTTGCTCATGTCACAGGGAGATTCTAATTGATAATAGTTTTGTCCAAATTCCAATCATCAGCTTTAGAATTCTATGATTCTATGATGTTAAACCAATTTCAGACTGGCAAGCTGTCCTAATTCTGAGCATTTTGAAAAACAAGGATAGGGGAATGAAAATACTCCTCACAGAATCTGAGAATAACTTTTGTCCCAACACACTGCGAACGAGATTTGCGGTATTCAGAAGTGGGGGGCCAAAAACTCCATCTACTGCACTGGAAAAGCTTTTGTAGTTTTCCCCCAAGGTTTTTCAAATAATGTGTGGGCTTGCACATTATTGCACGTCTGGACATCCAAATTTGGGGTGATGCACTTTCTCAATGAGGGCGGAAGTAGAGAGTGGTTTGGTTGGACATAAGCAGGGTGCAGGCTTGGAGTTTCATGTTATCGATCGTGCACTTCTTTGCTGCACTGAGGCGTCCAAAGGTGGCACTTCTGTACCTTTGCTTTACAGTTTTAAAAAAATACTATGCAGCAGCAACTACACGTGGAGAATAATAACTTGCTATAATTACTCGGTTGCCTTCTTGATTGGAAGGCATGGCTGCATGTGCACTTTCAAAAGTGGATAGCTTTGCATACAATCGATTTTACCAAAAGACCATGGAGATAAAAGAATACTGCTGCAAATTTGCATTAATGTGCAGTAATCAGCATTATATGTTCTCGTCTAGACAAAGGACTAGTGTATCAACATTTTGGTAATGAACAAGTCTGGTCACCAAGTCTCCCTAAGAAGTTAACTGGGGGGCGTTAGTTTTAACATTACTGTACATTGATTCCTGCTTTCTCTGGTTCTTATCTTCCTACCATTAGACAAACCTGAACCATCATGTGAGAACAAGCACTGCACCATGATACCTTTACGGCAGCCAGCTGTACACATAGAGGACACAGATCCAATCCCTGAAGAACAGGTAAAAGTTTTATAGAACAGTGAAAGGATAATATTTAGATTTTATGTTAAGAATATAATAATTTTCTTTATTTCTCTTGCAAGTGTGCCCATAGATATTTTCATATACAGTAGGACCCCCGTATCCACGGGGGATTTGTTCCAGGCACCACCGCAGATGGTGAAATGTGTAGATAATAGCGAATGCACCTGTCACCATACCCGCCAGTGAAAGCCATCCCAGGGGCGAAAAGAGAAGGGAGGGAGAACTCCTCCCTTCATCCCCCGGTCACCATTGCTACCACTGAGAGCCCTCCCAGGGGAAGGGAGGGTGTAGGCTAAATCCCTCTTACCCCCTCCCTCTCCCCTGCCATTGCCACTCCCTTGACTGGAGCTCTCTCAGGGGAAGGGAGGAGGCAGGCTAGAGCCCTCTTCACCCTTCGCCCCCACTGCAAACGGAGCTCTCCCAGGGGAAGGGAGGGGGCAGGAGATCACTCCTCCCCCTCCCTTCTGCCCCCTGCCATCGTCCCCATGCCGCAAACTGAGCTCTCCCAGGGGAAGTGAGGGGACAGGCTAGTTCACTCTTCTCTCCTCCCTTTCTCCCCCCCACCATTGCCATCTCCCATCAGTGACCAGAGATCTCCAGGGGGAAGGGAGGGGGCAGGAGATCCCTCCTCCCCGCTCCCTTTCCCCCACCATTCCCAACTGCAGATAACTGAATCAGCGGCTGGCGAATCAGCGGATGCAGGAGTGCTACTGTACAGCACTCCAGTAAGGCTTTTCTTCTACTGAAAAGCTATTTTTCACAGAATAAGCAATTATCCCGTAGATGCTATTGTGGGCCCCTGGTATCCATAGGGTATTGGTACTAGGTCCCCCTGCAGATACCAAAAACTGTAAATGTTTAAATCCCTCTTAAAAATGGTGTAGGTAGGAGTGGAGGCAGCGGCAAGCTTTGGCCACCAGGAGCACATTCTTCAGGCTCTTCTGCCTCTGGGGGGCCCACCAACCACCTGAATCCATCTTTCAGCAGCTTCCACAGGGACATGGCAATTGGCGGCAGCAGCAGGGCTCCCACTTGCTCATTCACGAATCAGCAGGAGCACCACTGCCAGTTGCAAAGCAGCAAGCAGCTTCTGTAGGAACCTGGCGATTGGTGGTGCCCCCCTCCCCGTGAATGACCAGGAGCGCTGCTGCCAACCTCATGGTGGCAAGCAGCTTCTGCAGGGACATGGTGACTGGTGGCAGCAACAGTGTGCCCACCTGCCCACAAATGAACAAGCAGAAGCACCACCACCAAGCCCCTGTACTTTTTAATTTTAATTTTGAATACGGGGTTGGTTAACTCCATGGATCTGGAGTCTGCTATACAACGGGACTGCTGTACTTGTAATGTACGGTGGCACTCCTACTTTAGCTTTAAAAACCATTTTCATATAGCTTTAAATATTAGTATACATGAGTTTGACTACAGTCCTATACATGCTCAACTGAAAGAAGTCCCACTGAACTTTGTGGGGGTTTCTTTTAAACAGACATATATAGAATTGCATTGGTGGTCATATCCAGAGCTGGATCACCATGTAGAAATATACAGAGACATAAATAATGTGTACAGCTGTCAGCTTTAGAGATGAGGATTTCTTTTCCTAACATGAACAAACAGCACAACATGTTCACCATTAATTGGTAGCTGCCATATTCGTGACTGCTCTATTAGGTCTAAATACCCATGCTGGGCTGGAAAAGAGCAACATGCATTCCTCATGAATGCTTGCATAAGAATTTACAAAATGCTACTTCTGGTTTTATTCCCACTTATGCAAGTGGATACATAATATTTGGATTGAGTTCAGCTTTTATTGCACAACAGTGTAGTACTAAGCAAGTGGGCACATTTCTTCATGGGCACCTTTTGGATTCAGCCCAATATTAACTGCATACACTGTTAATATAAAGAATTGATGTGGTCATAAATGACATATTTCTGATGATCTCCTTTGTTCTCTCTTACTGCCATAATACTTCACAAGATACTTCTATATATAATAGTTCCTCCAAAAGTGGAAGCTAAAATATTTAAAGTTACATGATAACAGATACCCCCCCGGATCTTAAGAATGGTAGACCTGGGGGAGGTGTTTTAATGATGGGCAGGGAGATGAGCACGGGGGTGAGCCAGGGTGTAAACACGCCCTGGCTAGGAGGAGGCAGGGGCGGGGTTCTGGCAGGGCCTATTTTACCCTTTGCCGCCTCTGGCTTCCTCCTCTTTTCAACTTGATTGAAGAGGGGAGAACATCCATCACCTGGAACCTGTTTTCGAGCCACGAGGGAAAGCTAAGTTAGCTGTGCTGTGCTTGCATGGTTGTATGATTGGGCAGCCCAGCAGTGTGATTGTGGAATTGTGTGTGTGGGTTTGATTCCTTGATTCCTTGATTGTTATTTAATTTGAACTAAACTGGTTTAATTTGGGGTTTAATTTGAATTAATTTGGGTTTACTTTGGATTAAGTTGGTTTAATTTGGCTTTAAGTGGTTAAATTAAGATTGAATTGAATTGAATTGGCTTAATTAATTAATTAAGATTTAATTGGATGAATTTGGCTTTGAGTGATTGAGCTTAGGGCCTGCTAACCCTCCCCCCTGCGCTTGGTGCCTGCCTTGGGCCTGCTCCTCCCCCCTCCCCACGCCTCACTCACTCACTCACATGCCCAACACGGCCTCTGGGGGCCTCCTGGCCTGCGGCTCCCCACGTGGCCACTTCGCCTCACCCCCCGGCCTCCCCGTGGTTGGCCCCGCATGGCATCTTTCGGCCTCCGGCCTTCCCCTGCTCGTGCCCAGGCCTCTGGGGCCTCCTGGCCTGCGCCTTCGCCTTCCCCCTCCCCGCCCTGCATAGGAAAAACGATCCCCGCACCTGTGCCCAGGCCTCCCTGCGTGGCCGCCTCCCCGCGTGTTAAATAAAGCACAAAAATCAGTGTGTATAGAGCCATTGTACTGTCTATCCTCCTTTATGGATCTGAAACATGGGTCACCTATCGCCACCACCTACGACTCCTCGAGCGCTTTCATCAGCGCTGTCTACGCACAATCCTAAATATACACTGGACTGACTATGTGACGAATGTTGCTGTCCTTGAGCAAGCAGGGATCACCAGCATTGAGGCCATGATATTGAGAACACAGCTGCGCTGGGCAGGGCACGTTTCTAGGATGGAGGACCATCGCCTCCCAAAAATACTACTCTACGGTGAACTCGCCACGGGTCAGCGTAAGAGGGGCGCTCCAAAAAAGCGATACAAAGACTCCCTGAAATAACATCTCAGGCTTGGCCAAATTGATCACCAACAGTGGTCCGCCCTGGCCTCACATCGGGAGGCATGGAGACGCACTATCCACAATGCTGCAGCCTTATTTGAGAACTCACGACGAACAAGTCTTGAAGAGAAACGACAACGCAGAAAGAATCACAACCCAAAAACATCACCCAAGGAGACCTTCTGCTGTGCTGTTTGCAACCGGACTTGTTTATCTCGGATTGGCCTTTTTAGTCATCAGCGCGCTTGCAGAAAGCGCGGGATGAGTCCTTCCTGAATCTTCGTTTGCGAAGAAAAGCCAGAGAGAGAGAGAGAGAGAGTATTTTGACACTTGTTACTTTTATTTCATGCAGCATTTGTATTTTCAAAATAAATAATTGCTGTTAGTCACTGTAATTGGAGAATATTTGTATCAAGCTGAATAGACAGACCCTGTCCAGAGAAATGTTTAATCCATGTGATCAAGGGAAGAAGAAAGGAATATTGGGCGTTTACCTCGGATGTAAACCTTGCTACTAGCGTGAGCATAACTTTAAAGCTAGAACTTACTAAAGAAGGTGTGGTGTTACCCAGTAGAATATTTGAAATGGCAGTCACACTAGTAATTTCTCTTAACCATACATGTGTGTCTTCATTGTATAAATCTGAAATCGACTGTGGTCTCACTCAATTGGCTTTAAACATCAGTGTAATTATTCTCAGGATGGCACAATCTTCCAACATGAATAAATTACAATCAGGAGTATCAGTGTCTCGTAGGATTTGAGTAATGTGCAGATTAAAAGATGTTTGTTGACTTTTTTCCTCAGGAACTTGAAGCCTATGTTGATGATACAGATATAGACAGCGAATATAAAAGGGATGACTTTTATTACTTTTCCCTGGAAGACAGAGAGAGACAAAAACGTGAAAGAGAAGAATCAAAGAGAATGCTGCAGGAACTAAAATCTGTGTTAGGATTTAAAGCTTCAGAGGCAGAAAGACAAAAGTGGAAGCAACTTCTATTTAGTGATCATGGTAAGCATTGTTTGTTGTTGTTAATTCCAGAAAAACCTGTATGCAGCTGTCTTTTGATAGAACATTTAATTAATTAATTAATTAATATCCTGCCTTTCTTCCATATAGGACCCAAAGCAGCTTACATTGTACATCAAAACATTATAGCTAAAACAATCTGTAATACCAAAATTTTTAAAAGCATTAAACAACAATCCATTTAAAAATATTAATAGGTGCACACTTTTTCTGGCCTTTTATTCCAGGTGGTAGCAACCAGAGTTTGTCAGCATAGAACATAAAATTAGGACAGATTTCAGAGCTTGGGAAAAAAATTAAGGAACAATCAATATAATGGCCTGAAAGCATTTACAGTCGTCCCTCCACATTCGTGGGGGTTACGTTCTTGAGACCCCCGCGAACGTGGAAAAAATGCCAAATAACAACTGCTCCCGTGACCCCCCCCCGAGGGAGGGAGGCTGCGGGAGGGTGTCTGGCCAGCCTGGCCGGCCTCTCTGCAAGCCTTCCTGAGGGGACTCCGGGCCTTAGAATACCCAGAGCCCGCTTAGGAAGGGCGGGGAAGGCAGCAGGTGGGCGGGCGGGGAGAAGGCTGCGCTGCCTCTCCCCGGCCTTCCTGAGCGGACACTGGGGCTTTGAAGCCCCGGAGCCTGCTTAAAAAGGCCGGGGATGGCAGCGGGTGGGCGGGTGAGGAGGAGGCTGTGCTGCCTGTCCCCGGCCTTCCTGAGCGGATGCAGGGGCTTTGAAGCCCCGGAGCACACTTAAAAAGGCCGGGGAAGATAGCGGGCGGGTGGGGAGGAGGCTGCGCTGCCTCTCCCCGGCCTTCCTGAGGGGACGTCGGGGCTTTGAAGCCCTAGAGCCCGCTTAAAAAGGCTGGGGAAGGCAGTGGGTGGGCGGGTGAGTAGGCGGGCGGGCAGGTGGGGAGGAGGCCGCGCTGCCTCTCCCCGGCCTTCCTAAGCAGACACCGGGGCTTTGAAGCCCTGGAGCCCGCTTAAAAAGGCTGGGGAAGGCAGCGGGCGGGCGGGCGGGCGGCTGGCTTCCTTTCCCCGGCCTTCCTGAGTGGACTCCGGGGCTTAGAAGCCTCGGAGTCCCCTCAGGAAGGCTGGGGAAGGTAGTGGGCGGGTGGGGAGGAGGCTTTCTGAGCCGACTCTGGGGCTTTGGAGCCCCGGAGCCCGCTTAAAAAGGCCGGGGATGGCAGCGGGTGGGCGGGTGAGGAGGAGGCTGCGCTGCCTCTCCCCGGCCTTCCTGAGCGGATGCAGGGGCTTTGAAGCCCCGGAGCACACTTAAAAAGGCCGGGGAAAGTAGCGGGCGGGTGGGGAGGAGGCTGCGCTGCCTCTCCCCGGCCTTCCTGAGGGGACGTCGGGGCTTTGAAGCCCCGGAGCCCACTTAAAAAGGCTGGGAAAGGCAGCGGACGGGCGGGTGAGTAGGCGGGCGGGCGGGTGGAGAAGGCTGCGCTGCCTCTCCCCGGCCTTCCTAAGCGGACGCCGGGGCTTTGAAGCCCCGGAGCCCGCTTAAAAAGGCTGGGGAAGGCAGCAGGCGGGTGGGCGGCTGCCTTCCTCTCCCCAGCCTTCCTGAGTGGACTCCGGGGCATAGAAGCCTCCGAGTCCCCTCAGGAAGGCCGGGGAAGGTAGTGGGCAGGTGGGGAGGAGGCTTTCTTAGCCGACTCTGGGGCTTTGGAGCCCCGGAGCCCGCTTAGGAAGGCCGGGGAAGGCAGCGGGTGGGCGGAAGGGAAGCTGCCTGACCTCTCCCCGGCCTTCCTGAGGGGACTCTGGGTCTTAGAAGCCTCGGAGTCCCCTCAGGAAGGCCGGGGAAGGCGGAGGGAGGGAGGGAGGGAGGCTGCCCACCCCACCCCCAGGCCTTCCTGAATGGACTCTGGGGCTTTGAAGCCCGGGAGCTGCCTCTGGAAGGCCGGAGAAAGCGCAGGCAAGAGGTTGCCCTGCCTCTCGGCAGCCTTCCCTAAGGGGCTGGGGCTAAACCGCAAATAATCAAAACCGCGAGTGTGAAAGCCGCGAATGTGAAGGAGCAACTGTATAACCGAGTAGTCATAGGTTGGCTAATATCTGGCTTAGAGCATCATCCTAGTGTTGCTCAGTTCTGCATGGCTTCAACATGGAATTGCATTTCTTCTTTCTAAAAAAAATAACTTTCCAAGCTCTACATTTGGTATAACTTATTGTGTCATTCTGCTCTTCCAGAATTTCTTGATTATTGTTGCTTTTGACAATTAAAGTCTAAAGCTAAATCCTATTTAAATTAATGTAGATTATTTTAGTTTCCACATAAAAAGGTTGCAGGGGGTAGAGAGGTAGCATTAACTGTATATGCTGATGATACTTTCTCTGTCACTCCAGTTCTTGGGATTGGCTAGAAAAGGACTGAATTATTTTGCAAAGGTACAGTGCTTCAAGATAGCTTTCTAAAGACAGGCACTCTGATTCAGGTGCTCAACACCACTCAAAGTGGCAAGCAAGGGGCTGCCATATCATAGATATCATAGTCCAAAACAGACAAATACCGTCAGTAACATAAATTATGTTCTGGTTATTACACATTCTAGTTTCTCATCAGCTGTTCACTGCATGCTGCTTAAATCTTAATAACACATCCCAATTCTTTATACATGACCCATTCATTTTATTCTTTGTGTCTCAGGATGTACATATACTTGATACAACAGTTGTTACTTGTTATGTCCAGTATCCTGTGCAGTTTTTTTTTAATACATTGAGAAGTACATGTCCTTTAAAATGTAGTTATTAGTTCAGGTACCTTAGTTTTAAAGTTTTAAAGTTATTCTGTAATAGACCAGTGGTTCCCAAACATTTGTCCTCCAGGTGTTTTGGGACTTCAGTTCCCAGAAGCCCAGCCAACATGGCCCACAGTTAGGAATTCTGGGAGCTGAAGTCCAAAACAGCTGAAGGACAAAAGTTTGGGAACCACTGTTCGACATCAATTTTGAATAATCAATTCCTCTTTTCACCCTTAAGCTGCAGTAAAACCCTTGCCTGTTGCAAAACCAGAGGAACCCATAAATATTTTGGGATTGTCTGTGAATTCAGAGTCAGACAAGCAGCATTATATCAGAAACGATAACTTGGAAGAGACTGTCTGTAACCAAAAACTGGAAGCTACTGACAAAGTTAAAGGTGGGAGTGAATACCTATCTGATGGGTGTGGTATGAGTAAAAATGACATTGCTGGTAATGGTGACTCACCAGAAGTTGAAAAAAGAACATGTTACCAATGCAATGGAGAAGGTGAGGAATCTGAGCTGACAGATATGGATAGAGAAAACATGTTGCAGCCACCTGACAGAAATGTGTTACAGTCCTCCATCAAACAAAGGCTGGCTGAGCTTCATATATCAACAGATTTCAATTTTACATCTGGTTTAGCAGCACAGGTTGCTGCAAAGTCACTTACATTTACAACCATGCAAGAGCAAACATTTGGAGATGAGGAGGAGGAGGAAGAAGAAATACAAGAGGATGAAGATTTTTTTGAAAAACATAAAGGAGAAGGAAACAACTGTAAAAATGAAAGATTATAGAGTTCAGCCAAACTCTGCCTTGCTTATCTGAACACCAGAAAAGGCTTGTGAGATAACGAAAGCAACTCATACAGAGATTCAAAATTAAATACTGGATGGCAAAGATAGGATAACATGTCCTTTTATCATGGTATCAATCGGACTTCATGAGTCTTTTGAAATATACACACATACATACAGTACACACACACACACACACACATATATAAACTAGACTCAAGGTGTATAGTCTGGATCTCACAGCACCATGGATGACATTTCTTTTAATATTTTTAATATTTTACCTTTATTTATTTATAAGGATTTTTTCCTTAACAGAACATTTCTTAGTTGTCATTTCCTAAATGTTGGTTATAAATAGCTTAAAACTTAAAATGGTTCGTAAACAAGAACATAAACAACCATGGTATTGTCCCTGAAAGCTTTATTTCCTCTACTGTATCTGCTTTATATCACTTTACTTGTTTTTCTTGATCTGTTGGGTCATTGGGCTCATAGCCTAAGATGGAGACTCTTCAGTTTAAAAAATGAAAGCCATAGCTGGTGTATCCTGAAATGCTAATTCAAACTAATACAAGGTTGCTAACAGGGGAGGGGGTGTTACAAAAACAATATTTATTTTGTTGCATATGAACACCTGGACTAGAGAGTATAATTCCCATCATTATTATATTTATAGTGAATTCTCTATACTCCCAACTACTCGCAAACTTGTTCTCATGATACCCACAGACCACACTTTTGCACAAGGAAATTAAACATGATCAAAAAAGGTCTTCCCTTCAATGACTGTGTCTTTTCACTTTCTTGTATAGATGATAATGTTATTTTTGAAACAGTACCTGGTACTCTTATTTCTGTTCCTCCTTTATGCATTACACTTTGAGAACACTTCTGTGAAATTTCATTTAGAGTCTTACTCTGTTTTCATTTTGACTCTGGTCTGCAAGTATGTTTTTTTATATTGCAATGCTTCTTCCATTATTAGAATTAGTTACTTTAGCTGTCCCAAATGTTAATTTTGGTGTTGGATAGCTGTTAAGGTATCACAAAAGAAGTGCAACATCAACAACTTCTGTGTGTGACATGTTGTTCTTATACTACAGTATATGTTTTAGAAAGACATGTACATGATGTCGAAGGCAGGACATTATTAGCTGCAGTGTAAATGTTCTATTATCCTTTACATTTTACACTTTTTCTAAGGTTTTACAAAAACACACACTTGCCTTCATGAAAGGATGCTTCCTCCCTGATAACACAAAAGGAATCCTGCTGACAAAATGTTACGTATTTGGTTAGATTTTTAGTATGAAGACAAAGGCTGCTGTAGTTGTTTGGGTCATTTTGAGATAAGTATAAATGTGCAACATCTAAAATCATGTGCAAATTATGGTAGGCACAGCATTATCGTATCAAACATTCTACTGTAGTTCCTGGAATAATTTTCTTTTCTTATCTGAACTTACTACACAATCAAAATGTGTATCATATCTGAATGCATTTGTGAAAGTCCAATAGGATACATGGAATGCACCGGAAGTCAAATTTCTTGGCCCTAGGTCCCTTGCCAGCCGAAATGTCCTATGACTTGTATTTGTTGTTATGTGCCTTCAGGTCATTTCTGACTTATGGCCACCCTAAGACAGAACCTATCATGGGGTTTTCTGGGCAGAATTTGTTCAGCAGGGGGTTGCTTTTGCCTTCCTCGGAGGCTGAGAGTGTATGACTTGCCCAAGGTGGGAATTCGAACCCTGGTCTCCAGAGTAGGAGTCCAACGCTCAAACCACTGGAACATGCTGCCTCTGATGACTTCCATTAGGTGTTTGATAATCAGCAGTCTTCCCACCATTCCCTCAGTTCTATTTTGTTGCTGCAGATGGGCATGATATATATATATAGCACATGATGGCCTGCCTTCAGTTCAGAGGCACCATCAGTTTTGCAGGCCTATACTTTCAAAATTTGGATGTCCTTCCCTACAACTAATTACTAATTATTTAACATGTTGGATAATGTCAGAAACCAAAGTCCACTGGTAGGTCCATCACGGCAGAGTGAGTTCTCACCACTACCCTAATTGGGCTGCCATTGCCAAAGTCACAAACATTTTTGCTGAATTATGCTTTCCTTCTTTATATAACTGAATGTAACAGCCTGATAGCATTACACTGCATGAATTATAAACATTGTGAAATTTTAAAAGTTGAGATTAGGGATACTTTGTACCAATAATAATGAAAGTGAGCAGGTGCTGAGCTTTCACGGGTATTAAAGTAACATCAGACTGATAGATTGTAAGGAGCATACCTAAGATTTCTTAAAATTTCAAAATAACCTATGTCTTTTTAAAACACCTCCTCCACAAGAACTGCCTTTGAAAGCAACGGACTGAGAGGTATACCAGTTTTTGATGATACATCTGCCATTTCTCTCATGAAATTTTATTCACGTTAGGAATACTGGACTCTCATGAGTCAACAGTCCTACAATCATCAGCCATCTTCAAATATCTGATCAGCCAATAGCTGGTTGCACCTGTGCAATTTGATCTATGCTTTGGTTTTGCTCTTTGGTAAGAGCAGAGCAAAGTTTAGGCACTCCAAAGAAAGACTACTGTAATCACAAATCTTAAGACATTTCTGATTGTCTTGAATTTTTCCTACATAACTCATAGAATCATAGAGTTAGAAGAGACCACAAGGGTCATCTAGTCCAACCCCCTGTCATGCAGGAATACCCAATCAAAGCACTCCCAACAGATGGCCATCCAGCCTCTGTTTAAAAACCTCCAAGGAAGGAGACTCCATCACACTCCAAGGCAACAAATTCCGCTGCCAAACAGCTCTTACTGTCAGGAAGTTCTTCCTAAAGTTTAGGTGGAATCTCTTTTCCTGTAGCTTGAGTCCACTGTTCCATGTCCTTGTCTCTGAAGCAGCAGAAAACAAGCTTGCTTCATCCTCAGTATGACAGCCCTTCAAATATTTAAACATGACTATAGCTTGGGTGATCTTGAAAAGATGGTTGTGGCATTCTAAAAGAGATTTGTTCATTCCTACCTGTAAGTGGCATAACAAATGCATCTAGAAATATCAAATGCATCTAGAAATGTCTTCTGAAATTCTTCCTTGAGTGTGTTCAGGGTAACTCTGCAGGCTATTATCAATAGAGCTGGAATGCAAAGACAAAACCCACAGTGAACATGTAGCCTCAACACGTCTACACTTTTATATCCATTCATTAATGTCTAGTTAGAGCATTAGCGTTTTGATACATACACACACCCAACAATTCATAGCAAGCTTGGTATGAAGTTTCTATTACATGCTTATCTTACTAGGTGCTTCGCTTAAGAAGCTGAACAAGCAGATGAGTTTGCTATGTTGGCTGCAATTGACAAACCAATGTCCTGGCTGTTAAAATATACTACCACCTTCTGTTCCAGGTATCTGGACCCTGTAGGTTGGAAGATGCACACTTTTCTCTTCCAGAGTTTTAAACATACATTTTTCTATCCTTGAGTGCAATCCTATGCATGCTTACCTAGGAGTAATTCCTCTTTATTCTATTCAATGCGTATTTATTAATTTAGTCTAAAGAGTCATTTTGCTAAGGAGTTGCAGATAATTTCTGGCAGTATTTTAGACCTCTTCCCTTTAACAGCTGCTGTGAGCTCAAGGGTTATTTGACATTTTGGTTTTGGACATTCATGTTTCACTGACTGTTTTTGCTTCTCCCTAGGTGTTGTAAACATGTACTTTAAATTAATATTCCAGCTATTGAAAATACTTCCATTTGAACACTTTTCTGAATGTTCAGTGCATTTCTCCTTACTTTCACTCACTCCATATAGTTGGTTACTGTAATTATGGTCCAGATTTTAGATGGGGCTGAAAAGACTACACAATGAGTCCCACATTTCACTTTACTTTTTAACTAAGCAACCTGGTTACTTCATTTATATTAACCAGAATTAATCACTCTGTAAATGTTGTTCTTTTGCTTTAAAGTTTAATGTAAGAGCTTTGTCTCTGATGCACATTTAATTAAATGTGGTCCAATTCACTTTTTGGTTAAAGTCACGGTAATATTCACTATGTATGAAGTCTAAAAGGGCATCACCTTGAGTAACCATTTCCAAAGGTTTTCAGTTTTTCTACTTATACTGTTTTATTATAGACTTCTTGTACAGTTTGTATTTTCTACCCTTCTTGGCATATTCTGGTTAACACTCTTCCTTCTCTTTAGCATCCATAATTCAGTATCTGTGGTTAAGACCTGCCTTTCTTCATTATGCTACTTTTTGTACAATGTGCAGTAAAATAGCTGGTGAGAGGGGAAAACTAATGCTTTATCAGCACTGCAGGTATTTGTCTATTAATATAGATGCTTGTTTATCATTTGACTTTCATCTGAAGATTAATTTCTTGATAAATGATCTTGGCAATAGCTAGTTTATGCAGCGTACAGTGCTGGCTCACTGTTGCAGGCACTTTACTAATGAATGTTGGTTACTCCTGTTCATATACTTGCTGACTGAAGTAAGATTGGGTATGTGTAATTTTTCCTCTTGCAGTAGTTCCAAGGGACACCTTTAATGATCCAAATTAAGATCTTAATAGCTCTGCAGCATAGGGACCTATCTGTAAGGCTGCTGCAGAAAAAGCCTAGCATATTGAATGAAAAGCTTGCTAGCCAAGAATTGTAAGGGCTTATCAACAGAGAGAAGCAGGCAGCAGCTGATAAAACTGAGGGTGTAGACTGGTAACAAAAAAAGAAAAAGAAAGTTTGCCCATGCTACCTTGGCCTGTGGGGATGTCCTAGGCATCTTTTGTGGCCCTTTTAAAACAAAGGAGTCCATCAGGCTCATTTGAAAGGTAGGTAAAAAGGAGAAGCCAGACTGGCACCTTTTCTCACAAAGTTGTTTTTGCACACTGTGAACAGACAAATAGCCTCCACAGATCAATAATAGCTCTAAAATACAATTTCCCAGTCTTTGAAAAGTTGTCTGTACACGGTCTCTCAGACTGTGGCCTCTCAACTGTACTGGCCTGTATCACCTTTATGGGAAAGACACTTCTCTCTTCAAGTTTAGTCTAAAGTTAAATCTGTTCATTTGCCTGAGAAGCTCTTCATCCGTATGTTACTCTTAAGCAATTTGCTGCTACTGCTGCTACTATTGGTTCTAGAGGGGAATTTCACATATAATTATGACAAGTTACATTATGCTGTTAAGAGCTGAGTGGTTTGTTTTTAGCCAGTAACAGGGAAGAGGTTTGCTGCACAAGGACAAATTATTTTCAGTAGGTAAATCTAAATAGTGTTGGGTTGAGCTGCTTAATTTATGTGACATATTTCATGGAATTACTGGTAAAGGTCTATGTTTTAAATTTCTTTTAATCATGTCTGTTAGCTTGATCTGATGCTTGTAAGCTTGTTACTAAGGAAGTTCTTTTTAGTTTTCTTCCTTTAGTATTTTGAATATTTGTCTGAGATATTATCAAACTGTATACAGGCAAATACAAATATGATTTGAGGAAAAGTAACACATCCAATCCAGATTGTCATTCTTTCCTGTGTAAGGAACCACACTTGTTTCCTTTACTAACAAGAATGTATGTATACACATTAAGACTTGAGATTGTAGCTTTTAAATAAGTAAAAATTTCTTTCTTTTTTCTGAACTTCTCTATTAATTCTTTAGATTCTTGACTTATATAAACTGTACTTTTATATGACTTCTGAATTTCTGCTCTCTCTCATTAAAAACTATATTTCCTTCTTCTTTCTGCTGTTTGACAGTGTTGCACTCATTTCTGAGCACAACTCATTGACTATGTCTCATACACGAGGTTGTGCCATTTTAGTGCACATAATTTCTTCTGGACTAACAGTAGTTCCCTGGCTGAGTAACTACTGATGGTTCAGTAGCTTCACATCTACAGTTGTCCCTTCATATTCACTGGGGTTTGGTTCCAGGACCCCCCGTGGATACCAAAATCCGTGAATACTCAAGTCCCATTATATGCAATGGCATAGCAAAATGGTGTCCCGTATATACCGTATATTCTGGCGTATAAGACGACTGGGCACATAAGACGACCCCCCAATTTTTAAGTTAAAATATAGAGTTTGCCCCCCCCCCAGCCAGCCAGCCACCTGGCTGGAAAGCCTGTCCCCCACCAGCCAGCCAGCTCAGTGGCTGTAGATGATGGAATAGTCTGTGAAATTAAAGGACTGAGAACAGCTAAAAAAGCATGGGATGCTTTGAAAAATCTCTGTGGTGTTCAATCTTTGGAAAGTAAGGTTGCATTAATACTGTAAGTTGGTTAATATGAAGCTATCAAATCCCAAATTTTTGAATGAGCACATTAATGAATGAGCACATTAATGATTTTAGAGCCACATTGGCAGACAAGAGAATTTCACCATAGACAAAACTTGATGCAAAAGGATGGGTTTGAATCCAGAAATTCTAATTTTAGGCTAACTTGTCATGAAAAGAAACATCATTTTGACTCTCTTGAGCTAAATGGAGGGCCATTTAACTCTTCAAAGGCAAAGCAGTCATTCTCACAGCAGGAGAAAGGATCTGCTGGGAAAACTGCCCAGGCCATTTAACACTTCAGTCATTCTCACAGCAGGGGAAAATATCTACTGGGGTATAAGACCACCCCCACCCCCACTTTTGAGGAGATTTTCGAGTGTTAAAAAGTAGTCTTGTGTGCAGGAATATACGGTAAGATGGCAAAATCAAGGTTTGCCTTTTGGATTATTATTATTATTATTATTATTATTTGAGAATATATTCAAGCCGTGAATACTTAAATCTGTGGATACAGAGGAACAACTGTATACTGAAAAAGTCTTTAACTATACAACAGTAATGTGCACAAAAACAGAACTGATTATAAGCATGTATTTTAATAGTTTCCAACAATTAAGAATAGGCTTGTTTTATACTACTTTTTGGCTTCTAGCGAGTTAAATAACTAGGCTAATGCAACCCTAGTAGTTCCTTCACCATGGATTCTCCACAGGATTGATGTCACTGACATTTTATTGGGAAGTATCTGAGGGTTTTGTTCAGCAGAATGGATCCCTCCTATCTCCTGCAGCTCCCTGGCTCCCATCTGCCTCCTAGAGTAAGTAAACTAGGCAGAGTTGAAGGGGAGAAAGGAAAGTCCCAACATGAAAATGGCAGTCCCATTGCCAATTCTTGATCGCCTCTCATAATCTATATGTAGCCCGGTCAATCACTTAAAGCAACAGAACTGCTGTGGGCACATCTAGAAACCTGAAAAACTTGTTGGGAACATCACCACAAAATGGCTGCCATGGTAGGCCTCTATAATCACAGATGACAAGTAACCTGTTAGTTTAAAATGGAAGCAAATTGTTGTGCCAGAAGGAGAGGGAAAGAAAATGTATGTGAGCCCAAGACTCGTGCAGCTTCATTCCATTAATACTATAGTTTAGCACTATGTCAAAATGTCACTGCAGTTTCTCAGATCCTTAAATGCATTAAAACCAATAGTTTCCAAATAATACAGTGTGCCTTATGTGCTTACACACCTATCCCTACTTACATACATTTTAATCTATCAAATAAAACTTTATGGAAAGCTTGTTACATAATTTAAGATTATTAAATTTTATCACTGTTTTTTGTAAGGGAAAAGAAAGCAAAAAAACCCTTCAAAATGCCACCAGTCTGTGAATTTGCCCTTTGAAATCAATACTGCAGTTGTGCTGCAACAAAACTGTGCATAAATAAAAAGGATCACTGGACCAGTCATGTTGTAGAATATTATACCTGAATCTATAATCAGCGGGTAAATAGTAGCACCTATTGTAGTTGCTTCTCGTTAGGACAATTTGTTTCCTAAGGTCTTTCACGGATTTGCTGTATCCATTGAAAATATAGTTGGCAAAAAGCAGCTTTCCTTGGATGTACATCTGCCAAAAATAAATAAGAGATCAGGATGTGAGAGAAATGGGAAAGCCACTAAAAATGAGGACATAGGTTAAAAGCTGAAATAATCACCCAGTTCCGTTGACATTTATGAGAATGTTGCAAAGGAATGGAAAGGTAGCTGTATTTTCTAGAATGTGTAATGCAGAAGGTATATAAGGAAGGAATTATATGTGATGGCATCACGGTATTCAAATACAAATTTCCTGCCAAATCGTGTTAAATTAACCAGGATGAAGCACTTCCAGCCGAAAAGCAGAATGGAGATGTGTATGTGATAAGCTCTTCATGCTTCCCCACTAGCTATTTCTTGCAACCCATCCTTTGTGGCAATCTTTTCCCTTACTGTTTCAGAACACATTTTGATAGGAACTCAGAGGTTGAAGCATTCAGCACCCTTGACCCTATTGCTTTTACACTAGAAATTCACTGTTCCTTAATCTCTGTTTCAAGGAGGCCAGAGGTTTACTGCATGATATTACTGTTGTACATATAGTGCCACTCTGTGCAATATGTTTGAGAACTGAAAAAATAAATTATTCCCTTAACCTAGTCTGCATCTGTGACTTAAGCTTTTGGGGGGGGGTTGTATCTTTTTTTCCTGTTCTTCAACAACTCAAAAGCCTCCTATACATGTCAGTCTTAATGTAGACCTTTAGCTGTGCCCAAGTTCCTGTGTGCAATCACATCTGGTTGGTGAATCTGAAATAGCCACACATTGAATCCAAGGCATTCCTAAAATTTATCTTCTGACATTTTATTCAATGTAATAAAATTTATACAGGAGATATACAGGTTGGCTTCCATCTGGATGAAATTCAGCCACAAAATTGTACTACCATCCTGGGTTTTTGTTCATACTCAGTCAGCCATGGCCACATACAAATGTAAAAATAGCAACATGCAATACTCTCAAAGCAGAAATAATGAGCTAGAATATTTTATATAATTCTCTTGTGAGTAATTTAATCTGCTTCCACAAACTATGTGCCAGTGTCTCTAGCAATTTATAGGGTGCCCATAACATTTTTGTTAGCTTAAGGAGCATTGTATCTCACAGAGATTTCCTCAGTTCACTTGTCTTCAAAACAAGTAGGTAAATAGTGGCTTTAATGCATTCTTTTCAATTTTTAAGGATAAAAATGTTCATCCCTTTGTTCTTCCTACTTACTGTTATTAATCTAATGCTTCTGTATCAGTTATTTAAGTTTAAAGACAATTTAATAGTGAGGATTTCTATTTCACAACAACATCAAGTGTTACAGATTGGATGCTTTCATCTGTTTTACTTTTGGAAATAGTAACCAGAGGTGAGGACCTAAATACCCTGAAGGCATCTGATCCCGTTTGATCTGGTAAGCAAAAAGAAAAGTCTATACATAATAGGATAAATGGATACAATTCTGACATTAGAAATAACAATATCTCAAACCCAGTCTCAGAGTATTTCAACCTTCCTGGACATTTGGTCTCTGACCAACAAGTAGTTATTCTGGATTAAAATAAATTCAAAGGAAGATTGGGAGGAGAAACAGCTGAATTGGGATATACAGTTGGCCCTCCATATCCACAGGTTCTACATCCACAGATTCAACCAACCATGGCTTGAAAATATTCGCGGGGGGGGATTCTAAAAAGCAAAGTTTGCTGTTCACCATTTTCTATAAGGACGCCATTTTACTACACCATTGTATATAATGGAACTTGGGTATCCATGGACTTTGGTACCCACCAGGGATCCTGGAATCAAACCTCATTGGATACTGATGGCCCACTGTATTCACAAATTCCAGTCCATTAGCAGACGTATGAACAGAGACAATGGTTTCTTGGCACACTACCTATTAATATAGAGATTTCCACTCCAGGTAATCAAATAATTCTCCTTAGTGAGTTTTCTTGCCTTTCAGGTGGATGAAGTTTACTGCTTTTACATCTCAAGACTAACAAATCAGCTGCTTTATCGCCTTACAAAACTCTTTAAAGGTTTCTGGCCAGTGTCACAGTTTGCATCATTCTGTGTTCCACTGCACTCTGATCCCACTCCATAGCAGTGTGGTTGCTTAAATACCCATAGCACTAATTTTTGTGTCCATCAGTGCATTTGAAAGTAAAATAAATCAATTAGTTTCAAAGGTGCTGGTAGATTCCTTCTTCTCCCCTTGTACATTCCTTTTTAAGCAAACAGTTTGATTTTCTTACTATTAAGAATATCCTAAGGTCTAAAAGCAAACGTTGAAGAAAAAAAGAGTACAGCTACTTTCCATTAGGATCAAGCTTAAAGCAAATAATCATTGTGTAATTAGGTAACAGTTTATGCTTCTAAAAACCAAATCAAAAAAATTAACTAACATAAAAGGAAAGCCCATGTTAAAATATTAATGTTTTAGATTTGTCTTACATTGTGCTTTTGTTGTTAACTGCTGCCAAGTCAGCTTTGATTTATGGCAACCCTATGAGTGAGAGACCTCCAAGTCACCCTATCCTCAACACCCCTGCTCAGGCCTTACAGACTCAGGGCAACAGTGGCTTCCTTGATTGAGTCTATCTATCTGGAATGCAGTCTTCCACTTTTCCTACTGTCTACCTTACCAAGCATTATTGTCTTTTCTAGCGAGTCATATTGTCTCATGATACGTTCCAAAGTACAACAGTCTTAGTTTAGTCAACTTGCTTCTAGAGAAAGTTCAAGTTTGATTTGCTCTAGGACCCATTTATTTGTCTTTTTAGCAGTCAACTGTATCTGTAAAACTCTTCTCTAGCACCACATTTCAAATGAGTTGATTTTCTTTCTACCAGCTTTCTTCAATGTCCAGCTTTCACAACCATATATAGAAATGGGAAATATGATGACATGGGCAATTCTAACTTTAGCATTCAATGATAGTCTTGACACTTAAGTATTTGTCTAGTTCCCTCATAGTTGCCCTTCCAAGTCCTAGTCTTCTGATTTCTCGAATGCAGTCTCCATTCTAATTAATGACTGAGCCAAGGTATGGAAAATCTTGAACTATTTCAATGTCTTCATCATCTACTTTAAAGCTATGTAAATTATCTGTGGTCATTATTTTTGTTTTCTTCATATTCAACTGTAAACCTGCCTTTGCACTTTTTTCCTTTACTTTCTTCCATAATTGTTCCAAATCTTTGCTATTAGTATTGACACCCAACACTATTACTCCTTTCCACCACAAGCCAAGGAAGCTGTTTTGGTCCTAAACCGGTGCCTGGCATCAGTAATGGACTGGATGAGGGTGAACAAATTGAAACTTAACCCAGACAAGACAGAGGTGCTCCTGGTCAGTCAAAAGGCAGATCAGGGAATAGGGATTCAGCCTGTGCTGGATGGGCTTACACTCTCCCTAAAGACACAGGTTTGCAGCTTGGGGTGCTCCTAGATTCAACTCTGAGCCTGGAAGCTGAGGTCTCAGCAGTGGCTAGGAGTCCATTTGCACAGTTAAAGCTTGTGCACCAGCTGCACCCATTCCTTGAGACATTGGATCTGGCCATGGTGACACATGCCTTAGTTACATCCCGGTTGGATTACTGTAACATGCTCTATACGAGCTGCCTTTGAAGAGTGTTTGGAAAGTCCAGCTGGTTCAAAGAGCTGCAGCCAGATTGCTAACAGGAGCTGGCTACAGCAATCATACAACCCCCTTGTTACAGCAGCTCCACTGGCTGCCGGTCTGTTTCTGGGCACAATTCAAAGTGCTGGTTATGACCTTTAAAGCCCCACATGGCTCAGGTCCAGGTTATTTGAAGGACCGTATTCTCCCTTATGAAGCAGCCTGGCCTCTTTGATCTGCTGGGGAGGCCTCTCTGTCCCACCATTCTCACAAGTACATCTGGTGGGAACTCAGGAGAGGGCCTTCTCAGTGGCTGCCCCCAGGCTCTGGAACTCTCTGCCCACAGAAGTCAGATTGGTACCCTCCCAGCCTTCCTTCTGGAGCCAAGTAAAAACTTTCCTGTTTCAGCAGGCCTTTGCCGATCTTTGCTAATGGCAGTGCTGGGGTATATGTGTGTGTTGTGTATATGTATATATGTGTATGTTTTAAATTTTTTAGCTGTTTTTAACAATGTATTTTTATTGTACGTCACTTTGAGTCCCAAATTGGGGGGAAAGCAGGATAGAAATAAAGAAGAAGAAGAAGAAGAAGAAGAAGAAGAAGATGATGATATGGTGTCATCTGCATATATTAAATTGTTGATGTTCCTTCCTCCAGTTTTCACACGTCCTTCCTCCAGGTCTAATCCTGCTTTATGTATGATATGTTCAGCATACCCGTTAAACAGGGTGATAAAATGCAGCCTTGCCTGACCCCCTTGCCAATTAGAAATCACTCAATTTCTCCATATTTTGTCCTGGCAGTAGTCTCTTTTCCTAAGTACAGATTACACATCAGGACAATCAAATGTTGTGGCACACCCATTTCTTTGAGAACAATCCACAGTTCTACATGGTCTACACAATCAATATATGATATATTGATATATTGTATAAAGCACAAGCTGACTTTTTGAAAAATTATTTGGAGCACTCTATTATGCAATGTATGCTTGCAATATGATCCCTAGTGCCTCTTCCTTTCCTGAATATAGTTTAGACATCTGGCATTTCTTGCTCCATATAGGATAAAAGTCTTTGGTGTAGAATTCTGAGCAAGGGTCCTGTAGTTACTGCAATCCCTGGTGTCCCCTTTCTTGGGGACTGGAATGTTTATTGAGTATTTCCAATCTGTGGGCCATTCTTTTGTTTTCCATATTTATTGACAGGTTTTAGTTAGAACTAGAATAGATTCTGTCTCTGTGGCTTCGGGCAGCTCTATTGGTATGCCACCTGTTCCTGGTGATTTGTTTCTCCCAAGTGTTCTGAGTGCAGCTTCCAATTCACTTTCTAAAATTGAAGATTCATCTTCATATGGTTCTTCATTGAATGTATCTTTCAACCTTTCATCTCTTCTATATAGTTCTGTGTATTGTTTCCATCATCTTTTTATTTCTACATGGTCATGTAATGTGTTCCCCTGCTGATCACTGAGCATCCCCACTCTTGGTTTAAATTCCCCTTTCATTTCTTGGATCTTGTGGAAAAGAGGTCTCTTGTTCTTCCTTTTTTGTTACTTTATATTTTTCTGCATTAATTATTATAGTAGTACTCTTTTTGCACACAAGTTGGTGAACAGTTGCATTCAGGGTTATGACTATTTCTGTCACCTTTTACTTTTGCTTCTCGTTTGTTCTTAACTGCTTGAAGAATTTTATCTGTCATCACTCTCTCTCTTTTTGGTTGCAGATAGTGTCTTTTTGCAGATAGTGTCCCTGACCATGTCCCTGGCTTCAGTCCAGAATTCTTCTTGTTTCTAGTCAACTATTAGCGCAAATCTATTTTTTACATTACTGTATCTTTAAATTCTGCAGGGATGTTCTTCAGGTTGTGTTTTGGCATAAGGGTTGGTTTAGTGTTCTTCTTTAGCTTTACTCTAATTTTTGATATTAGTAGTTCATGGTCTGAGTCACAATTTGCTCCTGGTCTTGTTTTTGCAGAGAATGGAGCTTCTCCCTCTTCTGCTCCCAATTATGTTTATCTGATTTCTATATTGGCCATCAGGGAACGTCCATGTATACAGTCGCCTCTTTGGTTGCTTGAAGAATGCGTTTGTGATTAACAGACTGTTGGATTGTATTTTTAGACTATGTCAAAATGTAGCAATAGAACACATGAATAGGTAGCAACATGATATCTCAAAGCAATTTGTAGCCATCACAGATTCTCACTGGCTTCCATGTTTAGAGTGATAACATTCAAAAACAGGCTAAATCCAATATGACATGATAGTGTTGGAACATTCTTCTTCACCCTTCTGCGCTATTCTGTGGTACTTAAAATTTGCTGAGTTTTTTCAAGCTATATGAGTAGGTTTTCAGGCTATGGGTCTCTCTGGCTTTTCTTCGCAAACGAAGATTCAGGAAGGACTCATCCCGCGCTTTCTGCAAGCGCGCTGATGACTAAAAAGGCCAATCCGAGATAAACAAGTCCGGTTGCAAAAAGCACAGCAGAAGGTCTCCTTGGGTGATGTTTTTGGGTTGTGATTCTTTCTGCGTTGTCGTTTCTCTTCAAGACTTGTTCGTCGTGAGTTCTCAAATAAGGCTGCAGCATTGTGGATAGTGCGTCTCCATGCCTCCCGATGTGAGGCCAGGGCGGACCACTGTTGGTGATCAATTTGGCCAAGCCTGAGATGTTGTTTCAGGGAGTCTTTGTATCGTTTTTTTGGAGCGCCCCTCTTACGCTGACCCGTGGCGAGTTCACCGTAGAGTAGTATTTTTGGGAGGCGATGGTCCTCCATCCTAGAAACGTGCCCTGCCCAGCGCAGCTGTGTTCTCAATATCATGGCCTCAATGCTGGTGATCCCTGCTTGCTCAAGGACAGCAACATTCGTCACATAGTCAGTCCAGTGTATATTTAGGATTGTGCGTAGACAGCGCTGATGAAAGCGCTCGAGGAGTCGTAGGTGGTGGCGATAGGTGACCCATGTTTCAGATCCATAAAGGAGGATAGACAGTACGATGGCTCTATACACACTGATTTTTGTGCTTTGCCTCAGGTGTTTATTGCTCCAGACTCTTTTGTGAAGTCTTCCAAATGCACTATATGCCTTTGCTAATCTGTGATCGATCTCTTTGTCAATCTTGGCATCTGAGGAGATGATGCTTCCCAGGTAGGTGAACTGCTGAACGGACTTGAGCACTGAGGCTATGGGTAAAGCAAGAGAAAAGGGGCTCACCCGCTCTTGCTTCCATTTGTGGAACTAGCCTCTGCCAGCAGAATCATGCAGTTGAATACAGCCGAAGAACTAAAAACAAAGGAAAATAAACTGGTTTTCAATCATTATGATCTATATATAGTTATCTCAAGGGTATTCAATATTACTGAATATCAAACTCAGGATCATCCATGTTGTTTTCAATTTCTATGTATGGTTGTGAAAGTTGGACAGTGAATAATGGTGACAGAAAGAACATAAAACATGGTGACAGAAAGAACATAAAACATGTAAAACATGGTGCTGGATCTGAGTTCTACAAATACCATAGACTTGTCAAAAGAACAAATAAATAGGTTCTAGTATAAATCAGGCCTGAACTCTCTCTAGAAGCCAGGATGACTAAATTGAGGCTATCATACTTTGAAGACATCATGAGACAACATGTCTTATTAAAAAGATAATAATGCTCAGCAAAGTGGAAAGCAGTAAGAAAAGAGAGGACGATTGAGATGGATTGATTCAATCAAGGAAGTTACTCCCGAGTTTGCAAGACTGGAGCAGGCCAGCTGATGATCAGGGCTCGTAGAGGTCTCTCATTCATAAGGTCAGCATAAATCAAAGTCAACTTGACACCAAATAACAACACCAACAAATTACAAGGCTGACAGATTTTTTATGTACAACAGGGGTCTTTTTCTTTGGAAGGACCTTAATTAACAGCATAATCCCATTATTTTAAAACAAGCTCTCTTGACTTTACTGGAATCTATTCACACAGGATTGCAGCATTGATGTCTTAAGCTCCATCCACATAAAGGGAATACTTCCACTGTGAAAACAGTCTCTAGCAACAAGGAGCAATGGATAATGAAAGCAGCATTTGGTTTGCAAATTGTCTTCAGGAAGCTATTTATATCCTGGATCATCCTTGGAGCTGTAACAGAATTTTCACCACAATATTGCTGAGAAGAAATTGCTTGGTTTGTGTATATCACTAGGTGCAGTATATTTAAGAGGCATTTTATTACCTATTTGTATTAGGAACTAAAACATAAGTCTTGGGGCACATCAACAAAATGCAAAACATGTCCACTACTCTTATTAATTCCTACATACCAAGTTGCTATATTACATAGATGTTTACCTTTGAGCAAGGCAGACATGTGTAAGTTTCAAGAGTCAGTGGGTGTACAGTATTTTTAAAAAATGATTCTGACCAGGAATTCATAAGAGCTTCTCTATCAGGTTTTTATCTTCCAGAAATAAAGGACAAAAGGTTCAACAAACTGATGGCAGCATGGTCAACTACAGCTTTGTATTTAAGTAAAGTTTCTCCAAAAAAGGAAAGCCTGGTGGATCAGAGGGAATCTAGAAAGAGGGCAGGGGGAGACTGATTCTCTTATAGTTTGCACTCTAGGATATTTGTAATAAAAAGGCAAGTGGGTGGGTGGGGGGAAGGAAAGTAGAGAAAAATTTAAAAAAAATGAATTGAACAGGGCCACTTGAAGACTGGAGAGAGAGCTTAAAGGGAATGCTTTTAATCTTGATCTTGCATCCTCTAGGGTAGGATGTTTCCTCACTTAATTTAACATGTAGAAGCCTGTTAATAGAAAGAGAAGTCTAATCAAATATAGCAGACCTCCAAACAGTAGTAGAGCGAAAAGTTGAACATGTCTGTATTATGAAGACCTCCTAGCAAGAAATGTACAGCAACCCTGGAGCTGGCATAGTGCAAAGGAGATGTATGTGTGTGGTGGTGGGGATAACCATTTCCTTCCACTTCCCTCCTGCCCACTGGAAGTCCAGCAGAGTCTGGACATAGCTATTTCTCCATCATGTACTCTTCACACCCAAAATCCAGAGGACTGCCATTATTGGGAAACAGGAAGTAAGAGAAAAGTTAACCGGCTTTTTCAATGTAGGCAATTGGCTGAGTTAAACCAAATGCAATTAAAAATTGAACGCAGCTCAGACTATAAATAACTCCCAATTTCTACTACTCTGTTATACAGTTGTCCCTCCGTATCCATGGATTTTGTATCCATGGATTTAAGTATTCATGGCTTGAAAATATTCTCAAAAAAATAATAATCCAAAAAGCAAACCTTGCTTTTGCCATCTTATATAAGGGACACCATTTTGCTATGCCATTGCTTATAATGGGACTTGAGTATTCACAGATTTTGGTATCCATGGGGGGTCCTGGAACCAAACCCCAGCAAATATGAAGGGACAACTGTATATTTTTTGCACAAACTGTACGAATACTGTAAAATACAACACCTGTTAACTGCTTTGTCAAGTTTTTGGAAAAGAATATGCAAACTGTGCTTAATATATAAAACATGGGTTATAATGCTTTCTTCAGTATCCTAGGAAAGTCCCACTCTCAACTTTGTGTGACTTTCTACCAAGTAAATATACACATGATTAGGACAGAAAGGTATAAAACTTAGATTTCATATTGTAGATTGTTAAAAGTGGTCTTCAATAGTACAAGCAATGTTTTCACATACTGTAACTTCCATATGTCTTTCTGAATTTTATGTGTGGCCTCTGTTAATAATACATTCCAGGTTTGTGTAAACAGTCATAAGTATGGTCTTCTCTTTTATAGGGCCAACTGAAAGGGAGTCGAGTTTAATGTTTTAGAATCAGGAGTAACAGGTTCTAAAATAGCTACATGACAGTAAAAAAGGTTGCATTACAGGTTGATTATCCCTTATCCGAAATGCTCGGAACCAGAAGTGTTTTGGAATTTTTTTGGATTTTGGAATATTTGTATATACATAATGAGATATCTTGGAGATGGGACCAAAGTTTAACACGAAATTCATTTATGTTCCATACACCTTATACACATAGCCTGAAGGTAATTTTATACACAATATTTTTAATATTTTTGTGCATGAAACAAAGTTTGTCAGTAAGCAAAGGTGTCACTATCTCAGCCACCCACATGGACAATTTTGGATTTCCGGATAAGAGATACCGTACTCAACCTGTAGATCAAAATGGAAGAGATACTTTGTTTATAGATTAATCAAATTGTAGATGAACAGGAGCCCTCTGCTGGGGAAACTCTGGAATCACTTTTCCCCCCATTCATCTGTACTTATCTCAGGGCACTGCCTAAATACACTTAAGACACCAGATCCTATCAGATCCTGGAAGCTAAGCAAGGTTAGCCCTGGTTAATACTTGGATGGGAGACCACCAACAAATACCAGATGCTATAGGCTATATTTCAGAGAAAGGAACTGGCAAAACCACCTCTGAGTATTCTTTACTTAAGAAAACCTTATGAAATTCATAGGGTCACTGTAAGTTGACAGGTGACTTGAAGGCACAGACACACACATATCAGGGCAACAGCCAAGAAAATACTGCTTTTGTGCCTAGGACAACAGTAGGAACACTGGATTAACTCTGAAGTTGTTTTCTTTCCAGGGGACGATGGCATCCTGATAAGAGCTAACTCTGCACTCTATTTCAGTGGATCAGGGATGTACTTCTGCTAGTTCTTTCTCACTCTCTCTATTTTCCAGGCATTCTGCAAGTCACAAAATCTATTACAGCAGAAAAACGTCTAAGAATTAATTTTTTACTTGTTCAAAGGAAAGTCCATAAAGGAGTTATATTTTTCATCTCTGTAAAAAAAAGATAAATACTTGGATTCCTATGGATCCGTGTCATGAGTTATTAAATAAGAATTAAATAGGCAGCAATAGTTTTCTTTTTGGAATGTAAACAAACTGCAGCCTATTCTACCTCACAGGCTTGGAAGTGCAAACATCCATTTGCCAGAGTTTTTCTTTCAGAAACTTTTAGAATCTGAAGTAAATCAAAAACCAGTTGGAAAAGGTAAAGGTAACAATTCCAATTAAATCCATTTCAGTTCTTAGTTGTAACAAAAATAAAATGTGAAAATGTCAATGGTGTTCCACAAGGTATTGTATGAGAACAAGAAGAAAGAGAAAGACATTGTCTTAAAACAAAATGGGTTTGGGAGGTAAAGGCTGCATACATACATGTATTGGTGGGGGGTCAGCTTCCTCAATTCAGTAGCAGTCCCCAGAGAGGCATTCCGTGAAATGTTAGAGGTTGAAACTGACCTCTGTGGCCCCTGGCTCAGGAACATGTCTAACTCTGGTTTCCTGCTGACAGCAATTCAATTGAAAGAGACAACTGAACTGAACTGGGTGTGACTGTAAATGAAGAGTAGTGATAGAGATGATAGTTCTAACCTACCAAAAACATTCCAGGACCAATGTTATGCCTTTTCACCAGTAATGAACCACCATGGCCTGTAAATTCATCTGCTGCGTTGATATCATATTTAAGCAGCCGAAAGGAATCCAGGCAACCCTAGAGAAACAGAAACAGCAACCATTACAAGAATGTGTCAATGATAACAACAAATCTTATTTGATCAGCTGTTGATACACTAATCAGGGCATCATTAATATAATTGAATCATCCTCAGACTGGCAATTGGTCCAAGTTTTTGACTTACTGACGAGCATTACTGATTGTCAAAATATTTCCATGCTATACTACCACCTCATCAAACATATCTAAGTCACTGCTGCTTGTTTAGATCTAAGACATTTGTAGTTCTGGTGTCAAGAAGCTGTCGCAGGTAAGGGGAGCATAATCCATTTGGAGATACAAAGAAGACAACTTTATTCAAAACAACCGTATAGTGTCGGCCTGGCATGAGGCATGGACCCAACTATCAGATAATCTGCCTGTCAGAGTTCAACCTGAAGTGGCAGCTCACATGAGTGCAAATCCTGTCACCTGAGAACAAGTCATATCTACCAGCCCCCAAACTAGACTTGAGCCTACTTGAATTCACCCCATGGTTCCTTAAGGGGACCCCTATCAAAGGGAAAATAAGAGGGCACTCTAGCCTTGTACACCCAAAACTGTATCCAGAGCCATGCCGCATTGTCCTAGTTGTGATACTAAAGAGTAACAAGAACAACTTATGAACACATTCCAACAGAACCTACTCAACCCCAGAGAGGGCGGGAAGGCAGCAAATGCCAGAGAAGTGGAGAGGAAGCTCACTTTATCCTACCAGGGCATACCTGCGTGAAGCCTACGTCTTCATTCCTGCCTGGGTGAAAGGCTTGCCTCCCCATGCCAGTCAGTCAGCCAGGTGACTGGCTGATTTGTCTAAAGTCCACAAAAAGTGTGTGGCCCTCTAGGTAAGAGACTAGTGTACAATGGGAGAGATAGTAGCTTCCTGCCACCCTATACTGCCTCATAGACCATCCTCTAAATCAGGGGCTGGGGATTATATTTAGAGTAAGCCATTTCATCTCAGTCTAAGTGCAGCCTTATACACAGTTCTCTGAGAGTATCACTCAGATCAACAGGGTTTAATTCCCAGTAGGCAAACACTGGGCTGCACTTATTATCCCTTATAATTTAGTCCTGCTACACAGATTATGTGGAACATGGGTGAGCAACTGTGATAGGAGAGAGGGCCAATTTTCACTTCCTGTGTCCCTCTCTGGCAGATCACACATTGTCAGCCAAAACTTGCCAGAAATGCAACCTGGAAGTACCCAGCAGTCTACTTCCAGTTTGTATTCCCTGTATTTTCAGCTTATTTTTTGGAATTGGTGGGTAGTGGAGTATGCACAAATGGAAACTGCTACATTTGGGGGGACCATATTCAGGGATTTTTTTCACCCTAAAATTTGCCTTGAACGAGTTGGGTCAGTCAGGAGTTACATGCAACCAATCCACAGGCTTCACTTTCCTCACTCCTGATACAGGTGCCAGTAAATTGATGTTTATGCCAGTAAATTGAAGTTCTAACTACCAATGTATATATTTCTTTGTGGACAAAAATACTGAGCTTGGAAAAGTTAGATTTTTTAGATTACAACTCCAAGAGTTCCCAAGCCACCACAGCCAGTGTGCATGTTGGCTGGGAGATTCTGGGAGTTGTAGTCAATAAAGGATTTCCCCACGCTCTGGAAATTCCACCCAAGCAACTGAACAGAAGGAGAAGCTTTTGCACTAAGAGGCTCTTTAAAACATGTTTGCTTCTGTACCAGGCATTTGCATGACTAGGGTGTTGTCTAAACAGCGAAAATACTCCTCACAAAATGCGAGGAGAATCCTACCTGTCTTAATTGAATCCTGCATTATTTTGCAGGAAGGAGAGGGCCCAAAATGTCAAAAACTCCACAGGAAAAGCGTTCACGGCTTTTCCTGGAGTTTTTTAAAAACTGCAAGGGGAATGTACATTCTTGCTCGTTGGGACGAGCAATCAATATGAATCACTTTCACATCGGAGATGAAGCACAAAGCTGATTGGCCAGACGAGTGCGGGGGGGCAGGGTTGCTAACAAGCCAAGCACCTGCTAATGCAATGTTGGATTTTAGCCTTTGCGAAAAAGTGCTAAGGTGAGAAAATGGGCTGGATTTGTTTGGGGTTTTTTTGCTTTTCTGTTAAATCAATAAATCACTCTATTGCACCTTGGATATTTTTTTTTAAGCTCGGCGGCAGCTAACTGAGGTAAGTACAAATGCAAGTAAATCCCTCGCAGCCACCATCTTGTATGTGAAACTTATGGGGGCAAAAACACCATTAAGAGAAGTCACAGCTACTGCAAAATGCCATTACTGCAAGGCACTCTGAGGGCTTTTTGCCTCATATAGACAAGCCCTAGAGAGGCCCACCTGTGTACAAGGCATACTCCTGTTCTTATTCTTTCTCTCATAGAGCTGCTCCAGGTGCTCATCTGTCCTAGGGTCATAGGCTGTTCCCAGTGAAGCAGTCACACAGACCACAATGATTTGCTCCGGGGAAGACACTTGGTTGTTAATAATGTGATCATACTCCAGGTCTGTAACATATGGAATCTGGTAGTTGCTGCATCTGCATGACTTTATTTCATGTCCCAGTATTGTTCTTCGAAGGGCTACAGGGCAGGCACTGTGGAAACTACATAACGAGAAAGCAGTGGCACAAACAAATTTAAGCTGGACAAGGGATGAAATAACAAAAGTGTTACAAGTTCACACCTATTTGAATTCCCTCTGATTTCCAGTTAATTCAAAGGCTGCTTCAAAAATGATCTCTTAAAGTGCTTTGATTATCTTGTTTCTTCCTCTTTACACCCTTTCCATGTATCTTTCTGCATCTGTTGTTTCCTTAAAGGTGCTCCAATATTTTGCCCCTAATCACAGCTCCTCTGTTTCCCTCATTTAGCCACACAAGTTCATTTGTTGAGGGTTGCTTCTTTCCTCTTCTCCCTCTTTCTTCCTTGCTTTTACTATGTCTATAATAGTTTCTTTATTTCTGGCTATAGTAATGTTATATTAGTTCATCTGCTCACAGCAACCCTTAGATTCCAAGATGCAAGGCTGTTCTTTTCCCTGTTGTTGTTGTTGTTACCTTTATTTATATAGCACCATAGGCTTTACATAGCGCTTTACAAAAGAGAAAAACAACAATCCACAATAAACACAAAAACCTGCCTACAGTGCACAATCTAAAACCACAAACAAGATTATAAAATTAATAAAATATTACTATAACAGGATTAAAACAATACTATAAAAGTGAAAGTTAATACAAATAATATAAACATAAAATCAAAATGAAAGTTGGAAGGCTTCCCTGAATGGAATAGTCTTTAATTTAGACATAAAGTAATCTAGAGAGGTGATGGTCCGCAAATTCATGGGAAGAAGATTCCAAAAATAGGGGGCAACGTGGGAGAAGGGGCGTATCTGAGTAGGGGCAGAGGAAATCCTTGGCTGCATTAGCAGCCCTGAATCACTAGAGTGCAGGGCACGAACAGGAAAATAGGGGGAAACAAGTGCTGACAAATAGGTGGGGGCCAAACCATTAAGAGCTTTGAAAGTTAATAATAACAACTTATAACGAATTCTGAATGGGATTGGGAGCCAGTGAAGGGACGGCAACAATGGAGTGACATGATCATAACGGTGGGCAGAAAAAATTATCCTAGCGGCAGAGTATTGTACCGAAATCAAGGGGGTAAGATGGGAAAGAGGAAGCCCAATCAAAAAAGAATTACAGTAATCCAGGTGAGAAATGACCAGTGCATGAACCGAAGCCTTAGCATTAAAAACTGAAAGAAAAAGCCTGATTCTCGCTAGATTATAAAGAAAGAAATGACATGACTTTGCTATGGCCTGAATTTGAGGAACAAACGAAAGGGAAGAATCGAAAATGAAACCAACACTACGCACTTTCTTCACAGGTTGAATATTAGTGCCACTAACTGTGATTGAAAATTAATAATGCAGATTTGGCTTTGGCGGGAAAACAAGTAGCTCAGTCTTGTCCATACTGAGCTTAAGGTGCCGACGGAGCATCCAAGCAGAAATAGCAGATAGATGTGATGGCATTCACTGTTCAACATCCAGAGAGAGTTCTGGAGTGGAAAAACACAGTTGGGTGTCAGCAGCGTATAAATGATACTGAAAACCGTAGGAGCCAATAAGGTTACCTAGGGACAAAGTATATAGAGAAAATAACAATGGGCCCAAAATGGAGCCCTGTGGAACTCCAATGGACAGCAACACCGAAGTGGAGACTTGACCACCAGCAACCACCGCAACTGACCTATCAGAAAGGTAGGATCTGAACCACTTAAGAACAGAATCAAAAAATCCAAGATCCTGGAGCAGATCCACCATAAGACTGTGATCAACAGTATCGAAGGCAGCGGAAAGATAAAGAAGAATCAATACCGAGTAAAGACTTTTCGATTTGACCAAGAAAAGATCATCAGTAATCTTGGCAAGAGCTGTCTCAGTCGAGTGTAATAGACAAAAGCCAGACTGAAAAGGATCCGTTAGAGAGTTAGTGGAGAGAAATTCTAGACAATGAGAGTAAACAGTACGTTCCAGAACCTTAGAAAAGAAAGGCAAGAGTGAGATTGGCCGATAATTAGAGAGGGAGAGTGGGTCAAGTGAGGGCTTCTTGAGAATGGGAGAAACCAAAGCATGTTTGACATCAGAAAGAAAGTGGCCAGTAGAGAGAGAGATATTAATAACAGAGTGAAGAGAAGGGAGAATAGAAGGAGCAACCGAGCTTAATAGGGGAGAAGGAAGGGATCAAGAGAAAAAGTAGATGAGTTAAATGATTTCACCAGCTTAGCTAGTTCAGCTAGGGAGACCGGAGGAAGGCAGAAAATTTTGCCAATATGGGTGGCTGAGGTACTAGAACAAAAGACTAGTCAGGGATTTCCACAGAAGAACAAATTAGATCAATCTTAGCAGTGAAGTGAGAAACAAAATAATTAGGAGAAAATGAAGAAGGAACTGATGGAAATTAAGGTTTTAACAGAGAATTAAGAGTTGAGAGAAGATTCTGGGGCTGTCGCTCATTAGCACTAATCAGTGATGCAAAATAATTCTGTTTTGTTAGAGAGATAGCACATGAATATGAAAAAAGAACAAATTTATAATGAATAAAGTCAGCCAATTCCCTGGACTTTTTCCATAGACACTCGGCTGCTCGAGAACAAGATTGGAGATACCGAACAACTGGAGTAAGCCAGGGCTGTGGCTTAATTGAAGAAGTTGCACGAGTCAATAAAGGGGCAAAACAGTCAAGAGTATGTTGGATAAGGTTGAGTTAAATAAAGAGAAAGCCGAATCACAGAGCTGCCAAGACTTAAAGAAGATAAAGAAGAATCCAATGCCTGGCTGAATGCCTCGGGATTCACAGAGTGAAAGTTACAAAAAGAACACCGAATAATCCAGCAAGGGGGAGTGCAATAAGTGAGGGAAAAGGAAATTAGGTAATGGTCAGATAACGGAAATTCAATAGCTGAATATTCAGAAGGTACACATTTTTTAGTCAAAACTAAATCAAGGCAACGTACAAGAGAGTGAGTAGGTGACCTAGAACAGAGTTCCAACCAAAAGAAGATAGCAGAGCACTAAAACGAGTGGCTGTAGAATTATTAAGATTGTCCATATGAATATTGAAGTCCCCCATGATAAGAATTGGGACATCATCTGACAAGAAATACGTCAGCCAAGAATCAAAGTCAGAAGGGAATTTGGCTGATGGTCCAGGTGAACGATAGATGACTACAACACGCAATTGAAGAGGCAAGAAAAGTTTAATAGTAAGAAACTCAAATGAAAAGAAGCAGTAAGTTTGAGGAAACAATAAAACGTGAAACTGGCATTGACTAGATAACAAAATGCCAACTCCCCCACCTCTACCCTCTTGGTGACTAGAATGGGTAAAAGAAAGGTTGCCAAACGAGAGGGCAGCCGATGTAACAGTGTCCTGGGAGGAAATCCAGGTTTCTGTAAGAGCCAGGAGAATAAGAGACCTAGAAATAAATAAGTCATGGATTGCTTCTGCATTGGGGGCAGCTGATTGGCAATTCCAGAGGGAAAAGGCAAAAGGAAGTTGAGATAGAGGACCACATCTAATAGATATCAGATTAGAATGGTGAACGGGAGCCATTAGAAAAGGAGAATTAACAGAATGAAGATCAGCAACAGAGGGATAAGCAACAGGGAGACTTGTGCCTTCAAGTCATTTCCCACTCATGGCAACCCTAAGATGAACCTATCACAGGGTTTTCTTGGCAAGATTTCTTCACATGAGGTTTTGCCTTTGTTCTCCTCTGAAGCTAACAGAATGTAACTTGCTCAAGGTTATCCAGTGGATTTCCATAGCCAAGCAGGGATTCGAACCCTGTTTTCCAGAGTCATAATCCAACGCTCAAACCACCACACCATGCTGGCTCTCCTTTTTTCCTATACAGTCGTCCCTTCACATTCGCGGGGGTTCCGTTCCGCGGACCCCCGCAAATGTGAAAAATCCGCGAATAACTACACCCCTCCCCCTCCCTCCCCAGGCCTTTGCGGGGCCTTCCTAGGCCCCGCGGAGGCCTCACCGGCCCTCCCTCCCACCCTCCCCAGGCCTTTGCGGGGCCTTCCTAGGCCCCGCGGAGGCCTCACCGGCCCTCCCTCCCACCCTCCCCAGGCCTTTGCGGGGCCTTCCTAGGCCCCGCGGAGGCCTCACCGGCCCTCCCTCCCACCCTCCCCAGGCCTTCGCGGGGCCTTCCTAGGCCCCGCGGAGGCCTCACCGGCTCTCCCTCCCACCCTCCCCAGGCCTTCGCCGGGCCTTCCTAGGCCCCGCGGAGGCCTCACCGGCCCTCCCTCCCACCCTCCCCAGGCCTTCGCGGGGCCTTCCTAGGCCCCGCGGAGGTCTCACCGGCCCTCCCTCCCACCCTCCCCAGGCCTTCGCGGGGCCTTCCTAGGCCCCGCGGAGGCCTCACCGGCTCTCCCTCCCACCCTCCCCAGGCCTTCGCGGGACCTTCCTAGGCCCCGCGGAGGCCTCACCGGCCCTCCCTCCCACCCTCCCCAGGCCTTCGCGGGGCCTTCCTAGGCCCCGCGGAGGCCTCACCGGCCCTCCCTCCCTCCCTCCCCAGGCCTTCGCGGGGCCTTCCTAGGCCCCGCGGAGGCCTCACCGGCCCTCCCTCCCTCCCTCCCCAGGCCTTCGCGGGGCCTTCCTAGGCCCCGCGGAGGCCTCCCTGGCCCTCTCTCCCTCCCTCCCGAGGCCTTCGCGGGGCCTTCCTAGGCCCCGCGGAGGCCTCACCGGCTCTCCCTCCCACCCTCCCACCCTCCCCAGGCCTTCGCGGGGCCTTCCTAGGCCCCGCGGAGGCCTCACCGGCCCTCCCTCCCACCCTCCCCAGGCCTTCGCGGGGCCTTCCTAGGCCCCGCGGAGGCCTCACCGGCTCTCCCTCCCACCCTCCCCAGGCCTTCGCGGGGCCTTCCTAGGCCCCGCGGAGGCCTCACCGGCCCTCCCTCCCACCCTCCCCAGGCCTTCGCGGGGCCTTCCTAGGCCCCGCGGAGGCCTCACCGGCTCTCCCTCCCACCCTCCCCAGGCCTTCGCGGGGCCTTCCTAGGCCCCGCGGAGGCCTCCCCGGCCCTCTCTCCCTCCCTCCCCAGGCCTTCGCGGGGCCTCCGGAGGGCCTCCGGGCGTCCCGCGAAGGCCTCCCCACCCCTCCCCAGGTCTTTCACGGGGCCTCTGGAGCCCCCGTGTCGCGGTTTTGGGGGGGCCCGGGGGGGCCCTCCCAAAACCGCGAATAACCGAAACCGCAAATGTCAAGTTCGCGAATGTGGAGGGACAACTGTAGCTGTATACTATCCTTCTTCATGACAATGTATATAGGATTCCTGTTGGTCACTCCTTAGTTTCAATAGTTAAATTGTAGCGTAATTCAAACCATTCCCTGAATTGTAGCTTGAGGTGCTAGGATGTGTATAATTTCCTGGCAATCCCTAGCTCCTCTTCCCTAAGAAGGTGGACTGTTAAACTGATTTGAGTCTCCAGCACTGAGATGCCCATATTTTCTCTCTCGTGAACCACCTCCCTCACATAAACTTCCCTGGAATGCTTTTCTGGGGCCTTTGTCAGTTTATTTTTTACTATTTGGCAGTATCTAATACTAATTGAAGCCACTTTTAACCATTCACTCCTTATTACTTCTCCTTAAAAAAAATCCTACCCTCCTCTCCCTTTATTTTAATATACCTAGGACATCACTGACATCAAATACATATTAAGAATGAACTACGGAATGTAATTCTTATCATTGCAATTTAACATCAAACATTCTGTCCAATAATACATTAGATACAAAAAAACTCAAAGTCAAGGGTGAAATCCTTCTCCACATCAGAGGTGAAGGGTCTTTTTGATTACATGGATCAAAGCACAATTGCATACGTTTCTTGATGGGTCTGATAGGTCAATCAGATGAACAGAAGATGAAGCCTAAATTAAAATCATGATTTCAAGAGCAGATTCTGGTTTCAAAATCAACTGTAACTGGAAAGACAATTGGAAATATTTCACAAGGAAATGAACTACCATCCACTTAGACTAAGGACTTGTTTAGATGGAGTATTTACCCTGTCTTGCCTCCATTTTAGAGCCCTGCAGTCCTGACGATGCAGGGCTTTTGCCCCATTTTCCCCTGAGCAGTTCTCACGACCCCTGGAGCTAACATGGGGTAAAGCCCGATAAAACATTTTCAAAGAACACCTACAAAAAAAAACACTTCTTTCCAGAAAAAAAAAAAAAACAGATTAGGCCCTGCATGACTGCAGTAGCCCTTTTCAGCACTCTGGTCCATCGTTGCACCTGGCGCCCATGACATTTTCTGAAGCCAGGAAGGAATCCCACAGCATGTCACATGCTGCGGGCCAGCTTGGTCACATGCTGCAGGGCCAGCTTCCTGGCTACAGAGAGTAAGACGCACGCGGGCAGTGGTGGCTACAGGGACTGGCCAGCAAGCTGGTCTGGACTTCATCCTGTTTTGTCCAGGTAATGGGGGAGCAACAAGCCTGATCCGGTGGGAAGCCAGCATATTCTGGCCCATGTAGATGAGCCCTAATTGTGAGTGGCTGTTCACTGAAGGGATTAACCAGAGAAGACTTTGCCTGCCAAATTCATTACAGTCAGTCTTCTGTATGCACAGATTTTGCAACCACAGTTTCAACCAACCACAGTTTGGAAATATTAAAAAAAAATTAATTCCAAAAAGCAAACCTTGATTTTGCATTTTATATAAGGAACACCATTTTATTACGCCATTGTATATAACAGGACTTGAGCATCCATGGATTTTGGTATCCATGGGGGATCCTGGAACCAAACCCTAATGGATACCAACGACCCACTGTATTAAGAGAGCAATGTAACAGTGCAGTACTCCCTTTATTCTCCCCTTTTCTAAGAGAAGATCACTGTCTTAATAGACATTTTTCCTTGTACTTTTGTGAATTATGATTATGCTAACCTTTTCAAAGCAAGAAGCAAAACCTCAAAATATCACCTGATAGAAACGAACTGAACACAAATAATAATTCTTTATTTCCCCCAACAGCAGCAGCAGCACCCTTTTTTCCTAACACATCCACATAGCTTTTATGCTTTCTTTGGTCCTGAAGAGCAAAGAAAGCAGCTAAAGAGAATTCTGTTAGATTCTCTGTGTGTGGATAATCAAGCTGAACATGTTTTGAAGACAACTTAAAACAGTGTGGGAATTTGAGACTCTCCACCACTGGATAACTCAAGATAAGATTCTGGGAAATGCTGCCAAAAGTAATTCTAAGAGGCAAACACTTTTGTGGAGCAACCAGAAAAACATGCTTGCAAGGCTCCCATGGGTCTACCAGCACAAACTTGATCCCATATCAGTAGGCTGGTGACCTGGCTACAAAGGAACAGGCCTGTTTACTTTAGCTTCCCAATTGCATTATGCTAATCCTACAATCTTGTGCAACTAATGAGAAAAGCAACCAGCAAAATTGAAGTCACTTTTACTTTTACAGGATATATGTATGCATGATAATTTCTTTTTAAGAATCAAATATCAGCCATAGATCAGACACTGAATTGAAAGTAACAGGTAGGAGTCTTACAGAAAAAGGACTGCAGGATTTGGGATGAAAGAGATTATAAATAAGTGGCTCTGCTAGAAAGACAGTGTTGTAAGTAGTTAGCATGTTGGATGAGGTCTGGAGAGAACCACATTCAAATCCTCTGTCTGCTTGAATATAGCTTATAGGGTGACCTTGGGCCAAGTCACATTTTCAGGATAGGCAAGAGTGGTGTACAACCATTTATGCTGCCATGAGCAGTTAGAAGCAAGGGCAGGATATAAATATAATAAATAAATTACAGTACTAAATATATTAAATGTTTTCAACTGTCATATTTTCCTACTCTTTGCAGGGATGGAGGGAGAGAGGGAGTGAACATGATCATTTGAACATGTATTTGAGGTTATAATAAAGTTGCAGTATCTACTTACCTGGGAGTAAGTTCCATTTAATACAATGGGTGGACATGTATGAACTACACTGTAAATATTTCACTATAGATTGTGGGGGGCAAATGTAGCTCATGGTATCTTTCCAGTAGGTCTACAGGCCTCTGCTTCTATCACAGCAGTTGGGTTTCTTTTCAAGCCACAGTTCAGCAGGGGTGGTTCTGGGTGGTTACAGCTTGGGTACAAAATATTAACCTTTTCTCCCTGTGTACTGCAATTGACCTGGCCTGGCAATTAGCATTGGAACAAAGTCTGACACTGGAGCCTATGGGAGGGTTTTTGATAATGAAAGAGCATGTAAGAGAGAATAGGAGAGCTGTCTGGATCGGGAGGCGGGCTGGCCCCACCAATGGCTCCTCCCACCGCAAGCAGCTGGCCATCTGAAAAGTTAACCACAAGCCAATATGGTCATTGGGGTGAAAAAGACTCCTGACCTCTGTTCTAAACTAATGTAACCAGCATTTTGAGAGTCCCAAATAATTATTCAAATCTGAATATTCAAACTGAACAATGTCTGAGTTGCATTTAGCTTCACTTACCTTTTGGGGGGAGACTTTGGGGGTTTGGCTTTCTGTAAAATGAAGCGAGACAGGACTGCCTGATTTGTTTTGAAAATGCTGTTCAGTAACTGGGGAGCTCTGTAAGCCAAAACAACCACAATTAAGATAGAATTTTGAAGGCCAAGCAGAAATGTAAATAACTGTGCAATTCTAAAGTTATCTACACTGGAGCATAAAACCCACTTCTAAAAGATGCTTCATACGTTACATCTTTTGTAGGTACATGGTATATACTTGACATTATGAACCCACAGTTCCTAAGTACAATTCCTTAGCATAACGCACCCAGTAATCCTAACACATGTACCTAGAACATACTTTCAGAGCAATAAAAGATTGTGTTAAACTTATCAGTTAGCCCTATCAGTTGCCATGGATCGTCATCCATGTTTCATGAGAGCATAATTCCAAATTAAGAGGCTCTGGTAACTATAATCATTTAGAAAGAGAGAATAAATCTTGCAGTGATTTTACATCTGTAGTTTTAGTTTTCTAAATTACTTTTAATCTTCCCCACATCATTTTAAAAATAACTTGTACACTTTCAGAAAAGAGTAGTAGTATAAAACCATCAATTCTGAGTCAAGCATGAAACTTATTCTCAGAAATCAGCTGAATGCTGAAGTGTTTGTTCCCCACTGGAAAGTAATCAGATAGACAGAGGTACACTTGGCTTCCTTTGCTTTTACCTAGAAGAACCAGATGATGCCTCTTGTGTTAGGTGGCTGTATGCTGGAGCAGACTGGAAAGGAAAAACATTGTTCGCTAAATAGGCCTCACGGTCACCACTCTTCTCTTCTTGTGTTGTATGGGGGCCTAGAAATGCACTCACAAATTGCTCTTTGTATTGTCTTCCACCTCTCTGAGGAAAAGTTGAGCTTTTATTTATATGTGGTGAGCTGATTTCTGAAATACAATATACCACCAAAGTCAGCCTTGAAATGAGTTCATCTTCTGCTTATTTCTATTGTGTTTTTAAACAAATGTCTCCCCCAACAGATCACAATGATTAAAATTCATCACTAGCTTTTGCTCTGTATAAATGAAAACAAATAATCTATTCCCCAAATCTCAAAAGATATCATATAAACTTACAAAATGATGAAGCGTGAAATCAACATTAGTGTTAAAGGCTGTGTTTTATACAGTACAAATTAAACTGAAAGAATTAAGCAAAATACTATGATTCCACTGAAGTTACAGTTCCTCAGCTGACTTGTATTGTTTTGTCTCATCCCTAAACTGCACTGATCTACATAAATTTTTACACCTGGAATCCAGCTGAGACATAACACTGGTGTAAAAATTGCTGCAAAAGTAGTTGTGCTTTCTCAGAGTTGTCTGAGTATAGTGCTTAGTGCAACCAACTGATCTGCAAGCACATACACAGCCTTCTCTCATTTTTTAACTTGGTGGTTGGGACCCTAATTGACCACTGTGTAAAGGGTGAATTCAAGCTCATGTTGCCTGTTGTACAATCAGTTGGACAACTGTGATATTCAACACAACTATGCTGGAGTATATTTATGCTGTGATAAATGTGTATAGGATCTTGGCTGATATGTCTCTTTTAACAGACCCCAAAAGTATAAACCATGCAATTACTTATTTCATTCCTATGGCTGATATAAATGTAACAGAATTCAGAAATGCTAGTAGAATAAGAACTGACCAAAAGCTAACCGGTAATATTCCATCCAGTCTTCCAGGATACTCTTGATTTTCCGCCTCAGCATTCTTAGTTCTCTCATAGCATCTTTCATGTGGTTTAGATTCTCTTCTGGGATCTGAGGTTTCTTTGTCCTCTTGGAAGTTTAAGTAAAACACAATGACTACACATAGCACTGCACAATACAATAAAATCTAACAAAATCCACAGTTGCTAAGAGTTGTTAGCAAACATGAATTACATAGGTTGAGACCACCATTTTACTACAGCTGATCAATGCTTATTACTATTCAGCCAGAAGATACAATCTGCTCTGACAAGGTAGCAATTACTCTGGGGTAGCTGGGTTGTTTATACGACCTCATTATCACAGGAGGGTAACAATCATACTCCAGAACTTGTAACAATGGCTATGATTCTCCACTGAGACTGTTCCTTCTTTAGACCACAGCACCTCTTTTTCCACAGCTTTCAGAGGAAACATATCGTGGTAGACTACCCTTTCTCTACTACTGTGCAGATTCTAATTCAGTATTTGCCCCAGGAGCAAGGATTACCATTTCTCCCCCCAAACAGATCAGTGGTGGCCAATCATCTTTTTTTTTTTTTAATCGCATTCTTAGTCCCAAAGAAACAATGGCTACAATATTCCTGTCTGGACATCTTAACTTGAAGGCAACAAGGCCAATTTGTGAAGGAATAGGCAAGTTGTTGCTGAGCGACCAAAGTATATCTTTGAGAGCAGAAGGGAACTGGCCCTTTTATTCTTAGAGATATGGGTTCATATGTGTGCCTGGGCATTATGCTCACAGAGATATAAGTTCAACATCAGGCTGCTGTATTTACTTTTCAAAACTGAATGGTCTTGAGTCCAGAGCGAGCATCTACAGAAAAGCAGGATGGCTACAAACAGAACTCATGTTACTGCCGATTTCTTAACAGTATTTCTTTCTCTTTCTTAAATTAATTTGCAGCATGCCAGCTAAAAGTACAAAATATAAAACACCCTTGCTGAAATATAGAGTAAGAGGAAAAGAATGTAGAAAATTGCCTGCGTACCCAGCATACACCTAACATTTCCCTGAGGGAACTCGCAAGGTTTGGAAATTACATAAGTTTGAAAACTTACTTAAAGAGATTGTTGTTGAGATCTTGGGCAGCTAGTTCAAGCATTAACTGACTGAAATATCACAAATTATATAAAACACTGTCATATATACAGAATTAATTTGTCATTACAATTTTAGTCATTGTTTCAATTAAACAATGAGTACACAGCCACACTGAAAATCCCATTCTTTCAGCAAACATGACACTAGATGCTAATGTTAATTGTTAATGTGAATTTTATTTCCATGTCAAAACAAAGGAAAAGAAAACAAATTTAAGCCAGAGGATTCTGAGTCATTATATTTATTACTATGAACATGAATCAGTATTTTTAAAGAGCCCTGCAAATTTATAATTTCTTTTTTTAAAAAAATATAAGACTGAGGGTAAACATGAATGTTTGGGAGGCAGCAGTCACGTACATGTATGTGTCAAGTACACATGCACACACACACACACACACACACACACAATTAGTATCAAGCAATCTGCAGAAAGGAAGCTTAATATGTCATTTCTATGGCAATCTAATGTTTGTATTCTATAAGCTGAGCGACTGTTTTAAAGAAGTTTTATCTGCTTAAGATATCTGAGTTTTCTTGAGCTGACCTGTAAAAAATGGAAACTAAATTCTTTACACAATTTTATGAATCCATTTAATATTTTCACTGTACATTATTGTTAGATAATTCAGCCATGGCCAAGATCACATCATATAGATAACCCTCATTTGTTCATCATCACACACATATGTGAATCAACAGGACTTGCGTCTGAGTAGACATGCATCAGATTGCACTGTCTAGGACAGGGGTGGGCGAAGGGTTAGGGAGCTGCATGGCCACCCAGGAGACCTTGGAGGGCCAAACCCCTCTGCTGTTGCCATGTTTTGGGGCTGGGGGGACATTTTTTTATAAAAACAGCAAGTGACCTAGAAATCAAAAATTATTCTAGACCCTGGGAGGCTGCATGTGGCCCACAAGTTACATTTTCCCAACCCTTGGTCTAGCACATGGTTCAGAATCATTGGCCTTTCAGATGTTTTAAATTAGTGCTCCCATAATCCCTTACCACTCACTATGCTGGCTGGAACTTCTTGGAGCTGAAGTAAAGTAGTTTAGTAGCAGTAAAGTACCTGAACCTTGGAAGTGTCATATGTCAGGAAAGTCAGGACAGCTTTAAGACATGCCTAATGATTAGGAGAATGTCAAAGGAATATTTAAAAAAAAACACAACACAGAGAAACATTGATTTGGAGGATAGAACTATAGTTGCCCCTATATGGCTTGGGTCCAGACTATTTGAATGACTAGGTCTCATATAAAGCAGGGCGTGCTTTAAAATCTGCAGAGGAAGGCATTCTCTCAGTCCTTCACAGGTGCTGTTGCTGAGGACTTGGGAGAGAGCCTTTTCTGTGGCTGCTCACAGGCTGTGGAACTCCCTTCCACAGGAGGCCCAGTTGGTCCCCTCTCTGCTTTCTTTCTGCCAGGTGGTAGAAAATGTTTTTATTTAAGGAGGCATTTGGTGACCGCAGATACATGTTTTTTTTTAATGGGGGAGGGGTGTAGAGAGTTTTATTTTACTTTGTTTAAATACCTTTTAATGCTGTCTAACTTGTTTTTTTTTAAGTAATTGTATTTTAACTTTTGTACTGAGAGTTTTTAATTATACAATGTTGTATTTTTTAAGGTGTGTACGCCACCTTGTTTCCTGTACTGGGAGAAAGGCAGGATATAAATAAAATAAAATAAAATAATAAATACTGCAAGTCCAAAGTATCCCCATCCCAACCTAAACATTATTTTAGAGGTTTTTTTCCCTTTGTCTGACATGATAATACATGAGTTGCTGCTCTGTAGCAATTAACCATTTTATAAGCTTTGCTGTATGCCTGCCACTAATTATCCTAAATGCTGACAAGAAGAAAAAGCAGATGTTATAATTTAAAAGGGAGAACTGAAATGATTTCTTTGACTCATTCCTTTCCTGTTTTGTACTTTAAAAAAATAATGGAAGCCTTTAATAAAACAAACAAAGCCAAGAAAAGATGGCTGATCATCAATGGTAAGAATAGGTAAATACATCAACAGATAATCAAATGGAATAGCAACAAGACAGCAAAGTAAAAGTGGTATCTCTGCCTTCTGCTCACAGAAGAACTTTGCCCACAGAAGATCCCTCTACCCAATATTTTAGCATCTTCCTCATCCATCCCCATTACACAGCCCAGCTCAGTTCACACAGTAGGACCTGGCTGCCACTGCCCCCTCCAATAACATTTTCCAGGGGCTTGTGGGGGTTGCTGTGGAAAGGAGGCAGTAGGGAAGCCCACTTCTGCCAGCAATATGGATCCAGCCACAAATAAGAAACCGAAATAACCCATGCAAACATTCCCAGCAGATAAAATCACTGCTCATTAAAAGCCGAGGCAAATACGGTACACTGTTCCTATTTGTCTGACTTTGTTATCTACAATGTAACAAACACAGCACTAGACCTCTAAAATCAAGGGGACATCACAGAAAATGCCTCTCCTCAGCGATTACCTAACTCATATCTAAAGCAGAGGCAAATATGCTATCCTGTCTCCCTAGTTGCTTTTAACCCACTTTCCTGTTTTGGCTTCTGTTTTCTATAGATCTCCATTTGATCTTCTCTTGCTTTCTTTTCCTTCCAGCCCTTTCTTTCTTCACACATTACTTCCTGCTTCATCCTTCCCTGTCCTTTTCCCTAGGTTCCTTCCCCTTTCCTTTTCCGTTCTTCTGAGTAACAAACTAATACCCATTTAAATGTAAGAATGTGTATGGAAACATGGATGTAAACATGACAGGAAATAACCAAGCAGCTTCCAATCTCCAAGCTTGATTGACTTTGATACATCTTTCCTTTTTCCTTGTCCCCTAGTGCCTCCTGTGAACTTTCCCTCTTTTCTCCCATCTTTCCAGGCTTGGGTATCCCCATTCTTCCACTTAATACCCTCTTTATATGCTTCAGGCAAAGCATCCAAGACATAGCATCCAAGGACTTGTCTATATGAGGCAAAAACCCCCAGAGTGCCTCGCAGTAATGGCATTTTGCAGCAGCTGCGACATGTCTTGATAGTGGTTTTGCCCACATAAGCTTCACATGCAAGATGGAAGCCACGAGTGATTTACTCACGTTTGTACTTACCTCAATTTGCCACTGGCTAACTTAAAAAAAATGATGTCCAAGGTACGATAAGAGCGCTTTTTCAATTTAACAGAAAAGCACAAAAACAAACAATCCACCCCGTTTTCTTGCCTTAGTGCTCACTCACTAAGGTGAAAATCCAACATGGTGGTAGCAGGCACTTGCCTTGTTAACAAGCCCTGTCCCCTGCACTTTTTTTTCCACTGAGCCTTTTTAAATTATTATTCAGGAGCTACAATCAGAGTGTTAAAGTGTTTTAGCAATATTACACTAGTTAAGCATTAGGACAAGCTGGAATGTGTCCAGAGGAGGGTGACCAAAATGGTGAAAGGTCTGGAAGTTATGCCCTATGAGTAGCAGTTCAGGGAGCTGGGCATTTTTAGCCTGGAGAAGAGAAGGTTGAGAGGGGACATGATAGCCATGTTTAAATATTTGAAGGGATGTCATACTGAGGATGGAGCAAGCTTGTTTTCTGCTGCTCCAGAAACTAGGACACAGAGCAATGGATCAAACTACGGGAGAAGAGATTCCACCTAAACATTAGGAAGAACTCCTGACAGTAAGAGCTGTTTGGCAGAGGAATGCAATGCCTTGGTGTGTGGTGGAGATGTTTAAACAGAAGCTGGATAGCCATCTGTTGGGAGTGCTTTGATTGTGTGTTCCTGCAGGACAGGGGGTTTGATGAGATGGCCCTTGCGGTCTCTTCCAACTCTATGATTCTATGATGGTTTCCTTTTATTCCTCGATTTCCTCTTCCAATTGCTTGATCTCTGTTGAATCTGGGTCCTGAAAAAAATCACTATGGGGCCGTTTACATGGCAAAATAAATCCTCTAAGAATTCGCAAAGAGTCCTAATAGTTCCCACACCTTTTGGATCAAAGTCGCCATATACAGAAGGAGGGGGACAAAAAAACCCCCCCCATAAGTCATGCAGTATCAGCTTTTGCTACTTTTCCAGACTTTTTTTGATAAAGTTCTCAAAAATGCGCACAATCGATACTGTGAACTACCATTTCACAAATGTCTGTGTGAACTACCAGTGAACTTCCCAAACCAGCCTGAGCAGAGCTGAGCCGTGATTGGTTGGACTGACCATGGCGCCTCCTCCGAAGAGACAGGAGGGTCGGAGGGAGAAACCCACCAAACCCGCCATTTGCCCCTTCTTCTGCTTGCAGCCCACTTTGGGAAATCTGCTCTGAGCCTTTCGCATCTGCTTCGAAGGAAGGCTTTGGGGGCAATAGCCCAGAGAAGACAGTCAGGAATGGAGCTAACCCCCACTTGGGTGGTGTGTGTGTGTGAGAGAGAGAGAGAGAGAGAGAGCATGGCTGGCTCATTCGCTGCTTTATCCCGCGGGGAGAGGAGCTCTCAGCCTTTGAGGGACGGTATGTATGGCTCCCACCGGGGCCACTAGCCCCCGCTTGGGTGGTGTGTGTAAGAGAGCGTGGCATAGCAGCTCGCCACCTTGCCTCATCCTGTGGGGAGTGCTTTAAAGAGAGTGACTGACAGTGCACGTGACTTCTGCTGCGGCTGCTAGCTTCCATGTGGGGCAAGAAGTCTTTTTCCTTTCCCAGTCCTGGACCACTTCTTGCCCAAAGCTGCAACCCAGGCAGGGGCAGGACCCAGAACCCAACAGCAGCAGTAGCAGCCCAGAACCAGCGCCCTTTGGCTTCTGGTGCATGGGGACGAAAGGTGCCTAGCAACCCACTCAGCTGCTGGGAGATGGTGCTGTTCTCAGCCCTCTGGAAGCTTTGGTGCTGGGTTCAAGATCCAAAAGGGAGAGGGATGAAGGAGCCGTTTCTCTTCCCAGAGCCAGAGTAGATCCCACTGTTTCAACTGGTCTACTACAGTTGGGTCTAACAACTGGATTTAGACCTTGTGGTTTCAACATTATATGACAAGCACATAACAAGGTGTACCTTTTTCTGGCATGGAAATGCAGCAGTGAAGGAAACTAAGTTGACTCACTGACTTGTTATAAAGCTGATGAAAGTACACAAACCCTGCCCCCAAATAACAAGTTTACTTATGTCAATGCAATGAGAAAAACTAGTAAGAAAGCAGTCATATATTGCTATTTGTTTGATTTCTGATCATGATATGGTAGCTGCTTAAAATCTGCATGGCTTGGCCTCCATATTTCTTCTGTAGCAGTTTCTCATGGGGAGAAGTTTTTATTTGGCCATGTTACTTTATACCTGTACAGAGACACACACACCCTGTTTATTTCCTATCTTTCTTCTTAGAAAGTAAGGCCTCTCTGAAAATCAGGGTGGTTTATACAGATATTAATCTATTTTACCATCACAACAATTCAATGAGATAAGTTAGGCTGAGGTCCATACCTTATATAAGAGAAGAAAACAGAGAGCCTCTTGTACATCCAAACCTAATACACCACTGTGGTAACTGTCTAAATACACCATAATACAACAACTTCCAAGCTTAATCTGTGTGAGACATTTAAGAGTTTATTCCTACTGACTTCCATATCAAAGATATTCCATATCAATATGGACTTTGAATTTGATGGAAAAGCCTATTTGCACAGGAACAATGTGCGTGAAAGAAAGAGGGCAATAGAGGTAGGAGTCCCATTAACTGGAAACTGCCTCCTTATTCTCCTTACATTATTGTTTCTGCCATCCCTGCACAACAACTTTTATTTCCCCCCAGATGTTTCCATAACAAAATTCTCTAATGACTACTGATTTACAGGCTCTAGAGAGACTGCCATGTTATGTGGTCTTGAATACTAAAATTGTTGCAGCATACCAGGTTTTCTAGCCGTGGAACAGCCACACTTTGGACCGGTGACAAAGACAAATTCAGTTTCATGCTCCCACTTGTAAATCAAAGAAACAGCAAAGCGTCCAGCAATCCTCACAGTGATGTACTTGTTAACCTAGGGTAAGATAAAGTAACCATGCATTCCATAACTTTGTTCAGATAGGACTTTTCCCCAATATGCAAATACTTAAATGAATACAGAAAACCAACAAGTGTCATTTGAAACAAAGTGTTGCAGTGTGGCGTGCTCCTTCAGTATATCAGTCCAATACAGAATATTCTATTCAATTTCACCATCACCAATAGTCAGCCAGCCATGGAACTTGGAAAAAAAAATTTAATAGTGTAAATCTCTGAATCCCCAGCAGACATGGTCACTGACAAAACAAGCATGGAGATTCTAGAAGTCATAGTCCAAAACAATTTTTCCAGGCTCTGATCAGTTAGCATTTTATGACAGTGATTCCTCAGAGTGTGTGTGAATCTACATGAGGGCTGTGTCCCATCTCCATTGTATAGTATCCTTGCCCCAGTTTGACCCTTTTACTGCTACACACACCTGTTTTAATCCAAACTGAAAAGCCACACTGGACCTCCGCTATGAAGAAGAGGCAGGCACAGCTCCATCACGCCCAGGCCCAAAAGCAGATTAAAGGTCCTCCCTCCATCCCAACTGTCATTGTCCTGGCTGTGGTGGGAGAGATGAGGCAGGCACAGTGCCATCATGCCTACGGTAGGCCCAGAAGGAGAAGAAAGGCTCTCCCCCCATCCCAACTGCCATTGTCCTGGCCTCAGAGGGAGAGGAGAGGCAGTATCTGCTGGATTTAATCCTCTGCCACACTGCCCTCCCCTTTTCCTTTTGTGTCATGTTTTAATTAGTTATAAGCCTAAGGGCAGGGAACTGTTTTGTTGGTTCTTTACTAGTAACGCGTCATGTACAATGATGGAGCTATATAGATGAAGATGATTAATAATAATACATAGCCACACCATTGCAAGGGGGCGTTTCTACTGTGTGCATGTGTTCGCTATATCAGTTTATGTCTGGTTACATGACCGCAGCAGCTGAAGGGAGGGTTTTTTTTTAATTTTTACCACACAGGCACATATTTGCTTAATCAAAAGCCTTCCTCTGTTTTCCCATCATTCTGATTGCCCACCTGCACTTCTATAAAGTGAAGCTGGTAAAGCAGGGGAGGATTAAATGTATGCAATGCTACGTATGTGAAGGTTTGCATATAAACACCAAATCCCATCCACCTCCCGCACCAAACATAGCAACACCGCCTTTTCTGGTACAAAGAAGGGAGGTACCTTTGCATGGCGGGAATGATCAGGTGACCTATATGACCAACCTGGCCTCACCCTCCTCCCACCCCTGATTTCACCACAATCCCAATTTGGGGGTCAAACCACATGTTTTTAAAAAATGAGTTCTTCCCCAAACAATGGGTTAAACCAGAGTTGTTATTCAAATTGCCTTAATTCACATCAGAAGGAGAGGAGCATGTGTCCCAATAGGACTAAGATTGAGGTAAGGATGCATTATTTAGCCTGTGTACATTCAACATTGTGTGTGTGTGTGTGTGTGTGTGTGTGTGTACATGGATGTTCCCCTAGTCATCCCCCCCCCACACACACACACATTGTTTGTATTTCTGCAAACCAGATGGGCTTTTGTCAAGCACTGATCCCTCCCTCTTGTGCTTGGCTGTGTAAAGCACCAGTATGTCTAAACATCAAAAACAGAAGTATATAAATGTTTAAAAAGTTTCACTGAAAAAAATGTTTTATTTCCATAATTTAGAAAACATAGTTTATCTAAAAAGAAAGCTGTGATTATTTGCCTTTAGATTCCTTGCAAACTATTCTCCAGTAATTCCTCTGCTTAAATGTAGGAGGATTGGAAGCATTTATAGCGGGAGATTTTCAGACACGTAAAAATCGTCCCTTGCCGCGCGAGCAGCCTCCCGAAACTGCTGCGCGGCAAGGGTCTTTTTCGGACCGCGCTGTGCCTGTTGCGAAGCCGTCCGTGTCACTTCCGTGAAGCTTGGGACGGCTCCGCGTCATATTTCAAGCACGGAGGCTGCCCGTGATTGAAATATGACGCGGAGCCGTCCCAAGCTTCACGGAAGTGACACGGACGGCTTCGCAACAGGCACAGCGCGGTCCGAAAAAGACCCTTGCCGCGCAGCAGTTTCGGGAGGCTGCTCGCGCGGCAAGGGACGATTTTTACGTGTCTGAAAATCTCCGCTGTTTTATATATATTCGCTCCAGAGTGGGCCAAGAGCATGGTGAAATTGCCTCATAGCAGTGTTGGCAAACAAATGGAGCAAAATAAATAAATAAAATAAACAAATCTCCACCCACACCCCACCCAGGGGTTCTGCCAGGGCACTGTAGCTCTTACTGTGCTGACCTCTGCTTTGTTCCAAAGCTTATTCTGGGCACATCCCAAGTATAAAAGCCCTGCCTAAACAAGAAAGTAATTACCGTATATACAGTAGATGCATACAACACCTCTGGGGTGAAACAAAATCACTTTAGTTTACAGCAAAGTGCTCAGAGGTATAAGTCAATAAACAGTGAAAGAATTTTTTTAAGCTTTTGTCTGGAAAGTTTTTGTGGTTTTTCCCATTTTTTTAAAAAAATCACATTTTTATCCTCATTCTTTTTACTGAGATTAGGGTTTGAAACAAAACAGTGTTTTGAAAAGTTACTTTTGGGGAGCCACTACTACCAGAATCACAGAACTAGCAAATGCCACTAGCCATGCTGGCTAGTAGAGTCTGTGAACTGCAATCCCAGAGGTAACTTCCAACCTTGGAAACAAGATTACTACCAGAGATGATTAAAGAGACATCTTTTAAAGTAATCAACCATTGCAATGGATAGATACCCGTGTCTTTTGTACATGCAGCATTCAATATCTCTGAACCTGACTCCTTAGATCTAGGTGGCTGATAACTGAGTAGGTCACCAGCCCATTTGCACTAACGTGAGCTCAAGAGGTATATCAAGAGAAAATGAAGCAGGGGCACAATGGGAACATGGCCCTGTGCAACAACTGTGCAGCACTCTACAGACCTTCATGCAGACCTGCATGATATGTGGGTAAGGCAGTAGTGTTCTACACCCTTTTAAAAATATTTTCTGTCTACAAGTTATAATTAAGTGTGTGATTAAATCATGTCTCTGTACTCCTTGCCAAGTGTAGGATGCTGTGTTACTTATTGCAATGCAGGCCACTGCTAGTCCTACTATAGCTGCTGTGACTTGATGGTATTCAGCTACCAGATAATGGGGTTAAAATTATTTTCAATTCTGATCTTGCATGTCAGGAAAGAAAATGACTTTCCCTAAACTCCTCAGCAAGTGCTGTTTTGGACACATTCTCCTAGGAAAAAAGGAAGAAACAGCAGCTAAGCCAAAGAGTTAAAGTGCTGCAGTTTTCCAGTCCCTCTTTGCCTTGTACCATGACTCAGTGTTCATTCATGTCGTCTGTGTGCTGCTTCGTGGTGAAAGGAAGAAAATTAACTCATGTCTCTTTTCTTCATTAAACAGGGCTGAATTCTACTGTGAGCAAGCTCAGGTAGTTAACTACTACTTCTAAATCAGGCTGAACAATTCACTTTTGCCATCAAAAATATTCCCAGAAGAGATAGAACAGTTTTAAACAGTTTTAAAGAAACTGTTTTAAAAGAAAGGAAGGAACAGAACTAATAACAAATAAGAACAGAATGTTACCTGTATAATAACTGGGTCATCAAGCTTTCCTGCTCCAGGCCATTTCCACTGGCGTAGTATTTCTCCATCTTTATTAGTCACCATACCTCCTTCCTGATTAAATACCATTGCTATGTTGTTGCTGCAGAAACCAAAAGCCAGTTTTTCAGGATGCGGTTTAGAGAAGCATAATGGGTAAACCCAAGCACTCAACTTTGATCATAGCTTTTATGTTTTATTTAACATAATAATCTGAATATTTATCTTTTCATCATAATTTTCTCACAGTTTGTATTCAAGACAGGTGTGCATGATAGATATAAATGAACTCTCCAGCCTTTGTGATAAGCTACTAGGCAAGAAGTCATAAACTGGTTTCAAAAGGTAATGATTATTTCATAAATACAAAAGGCATGAAAAGTTCTATGTTGCTTTAATTTCTCTAAGAATTAATTCCAGACAGACTTCACAGATATCCCATTTTATTTTTATCCACAGCAAAATACCAGGCTTTGATCTTCTATAGCTGTGAACCCACAAACCAGTAGAGGCAAAATATTTAAGCTAATGAACACTTCTCATCTTTAAAATATGTTAGCAGGGCCAGTTTAAGGCACCAGCAGCATCAGCATCCACAGGGGGGGGCATCATTGTGGGGGGCCCCCGTAGTAACCCTCCTCCTGCAAAAACATTATTAGTAATAATCTGAGTACCCTGTACTATGAATAGCTTAGGTTGAGTTAGGTTACACTGACCTGAATTAAACATATGGGTCCCCCAAAATAAAGCATTGCAGGGGGCCCCAAAATTCCTTAAACTGGCCTGTATGTTAGTACCAGAAAGAAGCAGGCTTCCTACTACATAGTCTGACAATGTGCACAGGCTGACACTGCTGAGGTAGATGCAAAATATTTGCTTAAATAATTTTTTAAAAACATAGCACAGAATTGATCTTCCAGACAGTTTGATGGAAAGTTTTCTGCAAATGGATTGCTTGCACTTTCAATCATAGGTTAGTACCACCAACAGTATCACTTTTCCTATTCTACTCTTCCTGTTCTTTGGAACCAGCACAACAAAGACTTTAGACTAAATGTTTTTGTGAATTCGTGCAAGGGATATCTGAAATCTGCATGGGACATCTCTAGCAAGTGGGGAATGAATAGGATAGGCATTGATTTCATGGAGCAAGTTGTTATACAATCTGTCTTACCAGCTGAACTAAATAATTCCATTCTGACCATGAAATGAAGTCCTCTGGTCTACTACACAAACATGACAGAGTCTCAGGAAAGGGTGAGACACTGCCAGCACAGCAACCACACCTCTTACGGTGTGTCAGTGCTGTGAGCCAACCAATCCATGTCTTCACACAAGTTCAACCAGATGGATCAGTTCCACCACACAGTGGACTGGCCTAAAATGGATTAGGCACTTAATTTTCCATAATCAAAGCTAGCTCAAGAAATCTGTGGTGTCCTATGTGGGGCAAACAGAAGAATCTGAGGTATGCTCTCAGTTCACATCAGAGACAGTCACATTGGAAGCAATCCTTTGAATCATATGTTGTGTTCAGGACACTAGGTACAACTCACTCAGTATCAGTATATCTGACCAGGCCAACATACACAGTTGATTAGGAAGCTCTCTGAAATAGTTCTTCCTACCTGTTAGGAAAGGAAATGCTGCCAAGTCCAAATGGAGTAAATGTTCCAAGTAAAGCACGATCAGGAAAATCACTGAATATGTTGGTGTACAAACCACAATTGGGAAGATCAGAGTAACTCTGACAGACTGCAAAATGTCCAGAGGGATAGGTAAGCCAACAGTCAAGGAGTTTCTAGTATTTCTTTCAGAGAATAAGATCTTCTCCAGATATCTAAATATACAGTAATGCATTTTTAAAAATCTTAGCATGAAAGCAGCACTAATGAATGTAGCATTACTCATTAACTAGTGCTTAGCAGGGGTGGGGGAGGAGACACCAAGCTGAAGAGGAGATTACCGAAGGATTTCCTGTTTGGTGCATCCTCTCTGCACTGATAGACTACATGTGCATTCCTTTGCTGATTAAGAAATAAGACCATCAAATGGAGGGGCATTCCAAAAGTAATACCCTAGGTAATACCCTAAGGTACCAGATCCCATCTGATCTTGAAAGCTAAACAGAGTCAGCCCTGATTAGTACTTGGATGAGAGACCACCAACAAATACCAGGTGCTTTAGGCTATATTTCAGGGGAAGAAACTGGCAAAATGACTTCCAATTATTCCTTGCCTAAGAAAACTATGAAATTCATGGAGTTACCATACATCAACAGAAACGTAAAGGTATATACACACAACACAACTGCTATGAGGGGTAAGAAGCTCCTCAGGTGTGGAGTTTCTCTAATACTTTATCAGTTCCCTAGAGAAGTACTCAGCGGAGAGTACTCAACCACTAAATAATATAAAAAAGAAAAAAGCTGTTTAAGGATAAAGTTTTCAGATCAGCACAGCACATGGGGAAAAAACCACTACACCACACTGGCTGGCCATCCATATTTTTTGCCATCTGTTTACCATCTACACTAACAAATTAAAAGCAGCCACTATGCTTACTCAACAGTGGTCCATCCTATGCCAAAATGCCTGTTTTTATTGATTTATATTGTTTTTTATGATCAATGCTTTTATGTCCACCTTGCTGCCAAGATATCTCATCTCAAAGCACTCCCCTACGGTATTATTTACAAAAATAATTTATTTATTTTTTTAAAAAAGAAAATCACATAGAACCTGAGGTCCAGTTGTTTCAAGGCAAACAGGGCCGAAGCAACTTTCTCAAACCAGCAGCATGCAAAAGTCTGGAATTCTGATATAGCAGTGAGTAGGAGAAAATGTATTTTAAAAGCAGGTAAATAAATTGATAACACTCTTCTAAAGTAATCTAGGACTTTATTGTTTAAGCATGTAATTCTATACATGTTTGCTAAGAACCAAGTCCACTGTGCTCAACTGGACTTACTCTCTGGAAACTATGAGGAATGCAGCGTAGAAATTGTTTAAGCATGTACAGTAATCCTATACATATTTACTAAGAACCAACTCTACTGTGCTCAACTGGACTTACTCTCTGGAAACTATGAGGAATGCAGCATAGATTAAATAGTTGTTTAGAGGCTGTTGTTTTGTTTGCTTCTTGCCTTGTAGATACCATTCCTGCCATTATTGCTAGATGGAATTCCCTTTTATTTTATACACTTTATAAGTTCGAAGGATATTAAATCAAAGAGGATCCATCATTCAATCCATAGTGCAGTTTCTTAAGGACTGGTTCATTCTTCTTGATCACCGGTAATTGTGGTTTTCCATACAGGATGTTAGAGGGCACTCTCTTCCTGATATACCTTCTGATGTTTTTTGGAAAGGTCTTTTCAAAAACATCTTTCCTAGCACTGCCATAATGACGAAGAATCACTGGCTTATCAAATCCAAATTCTTTCAGCTGAGACAGCTGTTCAGTTCTGTGAAGTCGAAGGAAAATCTGTTCAGTTCTGTTTGGATAATTTTAAAAAGTCCTTTACTATTCAGCTTAGTAAACTTAAGAGACTAATCTCGTTTGTGTACATTAAAAAAAATGACAAGTCTTTTAAGTAATGTAACTAGCATTTAGCCTGAACACTATGCATGCAATGTGAATAACCACTTGACTATAGAATACTAAATACCATAGAGCAGCAGTTCTCAGACTCTGACCTGTGATATGTCATGGACTTCAATTCCCAGAAGTCTTAGCCTGTATGGACAATGCTCAATAACTATGGGATTTATAAAGGATCAAAGTTTGAAAATCATGGAGGTAGAGTATTCAAAGCAGATTTCTCTAACTATCTGATCGCAAGCAGTTTCATTCAACTCAGACTTTTGAAAATCTGTTTTATATTCATCACGCAAAACAGTTTTAAAGCAGTTTGTAATTATGCATTCTCTCTCACACACAACATATATATCCCATACTTCCTCCGGTAATGACAATGGTTCTTGTCTTCTTCATATTTTATTCTCTACAAGTTAGGGTCAGGCTGAGAAAAACTGACTGGCCCAATGGGGTCACCCAGTAAATTTCATGGCTTGGTGGGAATTTGAACATGGATTTTTCAGTCCCAGACTCTAACCACTAGACAACACTTGGTCATTGCTCCAGTTATTTAAGTGGAGTACTAAAATATCAGTTCTAAATACAGAAATTCTAATCTAGATCAGGATTTGATTCTATTTGAAGTTATTTGGAACATCATCACTCTTCATAAGCGTTAATTATATTATTAAAGGTGCAGCAGCCATTTCCAAGTCTCAGCCTGAGGCCCAGACCAGATTCCATTGTAAATACTGTCATGCCAATCATTACCCCTTGTCCTTTCTGCAGGCAGCCTCTTTTTAATGTCCCTTGTATACCATTGACAATGGCAGAGCAGGAAGAGAATGTGATGCAGCGCTTCTCAAGCTATCTGATGTGGAGAATCAGTAATTTTCTTCCCCCAATGTGTCAGGGACCAGAACCATGCTTGTGCCCATTAGGTACAACTGTTTCTTTCCTGGAAACTCACTAGGGACTGGAAGCCAATGGCTTGCTGAATGGCACTAGTCCATGGACCACCACTTTGAGGCATCCTATCCTAATGCATATTTAACTGCTACAATAAAGGGGGAAAGAAATGCAATACAGCAGCTAGGTTTCTTTACCATAAGTGCTGGGAACAAAGGATGGTGTTACACGAACAAGTGATATTGTTTTGCCTTGCACTGAAAAAAGCCACTACTTGTACCATTTCAGTTAAAGCTATACTGGGCTGTCATTTTCAATGGTAGTCAACATATTTACTGTACAGTACATGTCTTCAGGCAGCTGTACAAGTCCTCCTTACTGTACAAATCTTATTTCAGTGTCACTCTAAATTTTCTCACAGCCTACATATTACACATTGCTGACTTTCACAGAGGCTTACATTTGGAGTCAAAATAACAACACCTTAATTAAACACATCAATTAAGCAGGAAGCATTCCAAGCACTTGTTATTCTAAATATTAACTAGAGGAAATCTAAGGAGAATCCTTGAGTGCAAGCCAGCATTCCTTATATCTTAAATTCAGTAACAGGATATCACTCAGGACACCTTTTTGCTGACCAAGCTAAGAATCAGCGTTCAATAACACTAAGTCAAGTGCGATAGTGTTGGCACAGAAACATGGCAACAGTCAGCATAGTACATTGCCAAAATGAAGATCGAGATTTCAATGCCAGCTCACATTGCCAATGGGAGTAATAAATATTTAAAAAGAAAACATAGTTCTCCTCTCTTGAGACACATTTCCGTACACTGGAGCTGCATATAAATGTGTATTTTAGATCTGATTTTTAAAAAATAATAAAAACACATATAACCACAAAACAGTTTTTGCTAATAGAAAGTTGTCATCTGATCTTGATTCAACAAGTGCAACCATTACTTGCCTAAGAATTACAGGAGGAAATATAAGAGATGAAAAAATGTAAGACTTTTAAAGATGCTATAGCGATCAATCCTTAGAAGTACAGTATTTTTTAAAAAAAATTAATACCATTTCTGGGTTGGTTGAGATAGCCTCCATTTGGAGCATTTCCCTCTCTAAACATCATAATTACTTAGATTGCTGTCTCTAAAAAAAAAAGTGTCTTCTGAATTTTCCCATTTCAAATATATATATATGGGGTTAAATTATTGGCTTTCAGGGCTTGCATGACCATCAGGCAGATTTTGGATACAATGAAAAGACTGTAAATTGTTAGTTATTTAATTTAGTATTACATTAGATCCCAAAAACAGTACAAAATGTAAAATAGTACTCTACGGTGAACTCGCCACGGGTCAGCATAAGAGGAGCGCTCCAAAAAAGCAATACAAGGACTCCCTGAAACAACATCACCAACAATGGTCCGCCATGGCCTCACATCGGGAGGCTTGGAGATGCACTATCCACAATGCTGCAGCTTTATTTGAGAACTCACGCCGAACAAGTCTTGAAGAGAAACGACAACGCTGAAAGAATCACAACCTGGAAACATTACCCAAGGAGACCTTCTGCTGTGCTTTCTGCAACCAGACATGTTTACCTCAGATTGGCCTTTTTAGTCATCAGCGCGCTTGCAGAAAGCGCGGGATGAGTCCTTCCTGAATCTCCGTTTGCAAAGAAAAGCCAGAGAGAGAGATAACATTAGTAAAACTGCAGGGGAGGGAAACTTGTACTTTCTGCTTCAGGTGCCAAATTAACATGGTTTGCCTTGGACACTGGGGGTGAAGACATACTATCTTGTGGCTCTGCCTCAGGCAAGCAAAATACCCTGGCCTGTGCTCCGCACTATGGCCTACAGGAGAATGCAGGCTGTTACTGAGCTCATGACCCAGAAGGACTTGCAGAGAGTCATCAAGTACATCAATCAGCATGGCCACATGGGGCCTTTCCATGCAGCAGCTATGATTTGTGCAAACACAGGTGGTTCAAAAAGGAATCATCTTGTTGTAGTGGCCCATATATAAGCCTCTATCCATTAACTAGTTGAGTCTGGTGCCTCCACACCATCCTTACTAGCCAAGAGGCCATCAGCAGTCATGCATATTACAAGAGCCAGGTGGAACATGGTACTGAAGTCCTATAAACACTTACCTAGGAATAGTCTCCATTTCACTCAGTGGAACTTGATTCTGACTAACACACATAGGATTGTACTGTTTGTATCCAAGCTGGCAACTGAACTCATCTTGTAATATCTCTGATGATCTCTGACTAACTTATTTTTTAAATACAACAGACAAATTTAAGCTTAACTTAATCACAACAATAACAAACAAGCCATAGCATTACATTCCATTTTAATACATTTGGATCTTAGCCAGTTGTAGTCTCTCCACTGCCCAGACATATGGTACTTTCCATTCTAGGTCTTTAGTATCACTGTCAGAATGCTGGAAAACCCAACCTTTAAAGAAAAGAGAAATCTTAGATTAGTAAAGTGGCATAAAAATCTTACATTCCAAGTGGTTAAACTGTTTTAAAATTTTACAGTTAATCAAAGCAATACATCTCAGTGAAGACCCTCTGTTTAAAAGAATGGGTGGTAGTTTCAATTGGGATACTGATTGCTCTGATGAGAGGGTGTCAGAAATTGATATGGATGACTTCAGTGTATATTCTACGCTATCCACAGATATTCTAGCCTAATGAGGAAACCTATGAAAGCTAGGGATGACAGAGGATGTAGCTGAACACATCTGAAGGGCAATAAATTGGGCTAAACTACTTTAGGAAATGTGGGCAAACTGTTTTCTAACAGCTTCAGTTCTCCATCTCTAAAATAGAAATAATGGCTTGTCTTACAGACTGAGCCAATGGTCATCAACAAAAAAACAGCATAAAGCTGTGATAATTACTTCTTAATAAATTTTCAGCTCCTATCACTGAAAAAAAGCCATATCCATGTGGCAAAGTAGATGAGAATGCATGTCATTATGTTTTTGTTGTGTGCCTTCAAGTCATTTTCTGATGTATGGCAACTCTAAGGCAAGCCTCAGGCAAGATTTTTTCAGAGGGGGTTTGCCTTTGCCTTCCTCTGAGGCCAAGAGAGCATGACTTATCCAAGGTCACCCATGGCTGAGCAAGGATTCAAACCCTGATCTCCAGAGTCGTAATCCAACCCTTAAACTACAACACCATGCTGGCTCTCTTCCTAGGATATTAGTGTGGATAAAATAATGTCACCCACTCACCCCAAAATGTCCCAAATACTGTTAAAAATAAAGGCTATCTATATGATTTTCTTTTCCATTCCCAACTATTAGAATCATTGCCACCTAATTATCTAATTACATCTAATTAAAATGAGAACATAGGCCATACCTCTTTCCTTGCACAGTTTTGAGGAAAGGGAGAAACTAATTGTAGCAGGTGAATCACAGGCACCTTGTTGTGAAACTACAGCTGAACAGGAGAGAAAAACCCAAAAGCACTCTATTATATATATGAACATATACACCTATTATTCTGTTTTAATTGCAACCTTACAAAAAGTTAGTTAAATGGCCAGACCAAGTGTTCCTGTGCTATTAACTTTAATGAACAAAGTGCTCTGGATACAGATTAAGTCTCCTAGCTCAGTACTATGACTATATTTTCACTCACAATGGAAAAACTGTCTAGCTTCTTTGTAGTTTTATCCTAAGCTTTTTGTATCCATCTAAAATCAGCTGTAAGGCCTCTTATAAAGTTCTCCAGCAACTTTCCTCAACTAATCAAAAGAAATCTTTAACTTCCTCTACTGATTATGGCTTTGTATAAAGACAGCAAAATTTGGAGCTGATAATGTTGCTTGCCTTGCTGCATCAAAAGATTTTAAAATATTTAGCAACAGATACAGGAACATGGAGATAAGTACCACCCCAGAATGTAAACTTTCTACAGTGCTTGTACATTCTATTGAGTACAGAGGCTAGTAGGCTGATCCCTGCTGAGTTCAGCAAAACTTACTCTCTTCTAATGAGCATAGCATAAAGAACAAGGCATGAAGAATGAACTTCTCATAGGACTGCAGTATAAACCTAATCTCACCTGTCATATCACTGCTGACTCTTTATACTAGGTGAGCCATGGTACAAACAGCGAAACAACCAATGGTCTTTTTTGTTCCTTTGCGCTTGATCTAGATAGGCACTCCTACATAGGTTAATCAGGTACTGTCACCAATGTGAAGTTTACTATGTAGTAAAGTGGTCACATTCAATTCTGAATTTAAGTATTAGCATGAAAACTAACCAGATCTGTCATATTCTTACGTGTCAAATCCTGTTACTGAGGATGGGAATGTGAATAATGAACTGTGAAACCAGAATATTATGGGGAAACCAGTAATTTCTCCTTACGTTTGTTTAACAGAGGCCCAGGATTCTCTGATCTCTTTACAATATTAGTAGGAAAACCAATAGGTTTTTGGCTTCTCTTTTTTATGTTTGCTGCCATCTCATCATCAGTATATTCAGAGGTGGGTGACAACCTACTGGACTCCTCTGATGCCTGTCTTCTCCCAGGTTTGATATTTTTGTATGTTGGCTCCCAGCAAGATTTTTTATTATACCAGGCATCTTCAATAAGCTCTTTCCAGCTGTAGTTCAAAATATTTAAAATCCCCTGAGGTAAAATAATCTTATACTTAGAAAAATATCTCAGCATATCTTCTAGCTCATGTAATATGGTAACAGCTATGCATTTGTATTCCTCCCAAGAGGCTGACTGTACAGTTTTTTCTGTAAGTGAATGCAAAGATATGTGGGAAGGCTGATCAAAAGGGTCCTTGCAGATGGTTCGGCAAACTAAAGGGCCACAATTTGGAGGAGAAACGGGAACTTGCTTTGTTATGTCATTTCCTTCCATGTGCTCTCCTGTATCTCCAGGATTCCTGCTGGTGGAAAAAAATAAATATATTATGCCTGGTAATTCAAAGTTAGATTTTGCCCTCAATTCATGAATACAGACCAAGGACACTTTGGAGATGAAAAGGGCATATCTGCAGTCCTTTTCACAAGGACTTTTAAAATAGTGGAATAGAGTATTGGCAATGGAGTGCACAACAAACAAAATATTCTGCTTTTCTCCTGCTGTAACCCCATTTTTGCCCCTAAAAATTAATCCATTTGTCAGCAAATGCAATGGTAATGTGTCAGGGTGTTTTTTTGGTGTGGGGGTGGGTGGTTGCATTTTTTTTTTTTTTTTTTTGCAAGTATCCTGATTTAGGGTCCAGATAGGTCCCAACTGGTGTTTTTACGGCATGTATACAGGGGACAGCATAGGAAGTGACTAAGCTGGCTGGGGGAATCTGAGAGTTGTAGTCCAAAAAAGTAACTTTTCCAGTCTACAACCACGCCAGGCACATCTAAGTATGTTTTCAGAATAGTTTCTTAACTGCTGAAATGAATGGCAATACTCAAATAGGTAAGAATTATGTACTTCCTGCTGAAAGCAGCACTAGCTTTTTATATTCCGTTCACCCTTAACACACACAAAAGGGATTTTAATTTGCAGTGTGTCTTTAATACTCTTGTCATCTGAGCTCTTAAGCCAATAATTTTACATGGTGATGTCAAAAGGTTAATAACTACTTCTAGAAGCTATACCAAGTTATTGGTGATTCACAAAAGTATCATTCCAAAGGGGCATAATAAATCAACTGAGGGTCTGAAAATGACTTGAATGTCCTTTATAATTAGTTTATTTTATTTGTAGAGTTTCCTCCATCCATTATAAGTTGTGCTTCAGCAATCATTTGAATGCAAACTGGCAACAGGACAGACAAGACACTGTGTGAAAAGGAATGGCCAAAGACACTATTATCCTGCTGTAGTAATGCTGTACAAGTCTCATGTGATAAAGTCCTAAAACTATCTGATACTACCTGCTAAGGGCTTCCGACAGGAGTCCTTCCCAGCTTTTCCTAGACATGCCAAGATTTAAACATATGACTTTTTACACTCTGCTTTATTTCTTTGCTTCCTTTGTTTTAAGAAGAAGAAATGAAAGAATGGAAATTAATCTTCAGAAGAAGAAATATATTAGGAGGAAATACAATGCAAAATTATTTTTTAAAAGAGGAAATTATTTCAGTGGGATGTGACAAAAAACAATTGGGAAGAGAGAAGCTGTGAAGGCTATTACACCTGTAAAAATAAAGTATATTCTCATAAGATTTGGAGGAGAGATTTACTTGTTGCATAAGACAATACAGATTTCCTTGCTGAACCAGGCTCATCTTGTTTTCAACAGCAGCTAGACAGAAACTTATTTTCTGGAAGCTCACAAGCAGTGCATGAAGGCAACTACTTTGCCATATTGCTTATTCCTACAGCAGGTATTTAGAAGCATAATAGTTTTGCACCTCAGTTTAGAATACTGGGCAAGAAAACAGAAAACTCAGTCTAAAAGGGGCATTCTCTTTGCTCAACTGGTTGCGTAAGAATTTAGGGAATCCCTTCAGAGAAGGAAAAGTATGACAAGTAGAATTTTCTTAGCACAGTACTGCACAACCTCTTGTATAACAGTTTCTAGAACAGTGTTTACAGCTATTTTCCCTTCTTCTTCATCTTCTTCTTTGGATCCAGCTTATTCTCTCTCTCTTTCTTTTCCTCTCATATTTAAAACTAATCGCCTTGTTTTCTATAAATTGTCTAACCCTTCATTTAAAAGCCAACTAAGAAAGTGACAAGTATTTAAATTTTAGATCATTTTCTGGCAGTGAATTCTGTAAGCAAATTGATCATTTTCTGTGAACTCACATGCACAACACTGCTTTGTTGGGCTTTTTGGATTTGCTTTTTGTTTCTCTTTTGTTCCTGCCAATACAGGAAATTGCTGAGGAGGTGAGGGGATAGAAGCAGTAATTTAGATCATAATATTTGAGCAAATATTGCATCAAAGGAGGAGTAATTGAATTTGGTTTAGGCCTCAGACATCACCTATGCACTTTAATGTTTTTAAGTGGCAGACCCACAATTAAGGATCCCATTAACTTTTGCCACAGCTTTTTTAATCTGAAAATTAAAAAGAACTGTCTCTTCACAATCAGGAACAAAGTAGATGAAATTAAAAGAGGAAGAAAAGAGGTTCATGAGATGCCTGGCAACTAATTTAGGTCTCTTAAAACTCCAGGCACCAATACTCATAACCAAACACCTCAGAAACTTAAAAAACACTCAAGTAAAATCAGAATTCTTTCTAACTCTGTACAGCCTTATCAAACTTTGCAGAACTGAGGGTGTGTTTGGAAAAAGTCCATTAAACTTTATGGAAAGCATACGTTCAAAAAGGTTCTGTTCCAAGAATTACATTTTAATGGACAATCCATACTGGATAATAAAATATGGTCGGACCCATGTATCCATGGAACCAATATCCACTGGTTTCAGTTATCCGCAAAACACAAAATAGGGGACACATAGCAGAGTTGCACTGGAAAATGCCTAGAGAGGCATCCTCTCTCGGCATTTTCTAGGTCCTCCAATGCAACTCTATGTTACCAGAAGTCCTTTATTTTAATAGAGTTCGCTGTTATCCACGGTTTCCAGTATCTATAGTAAATCTGGAAATGAAACCCCTGTAGATATGGGGGTCTAACTGTAGTGGAATTTTTATTTGTAAGAGAAGGGAAAATTCTACTTGGTTCTTAGTGCATAATCCTACCAAAATTAAGATAAATGCACAAAGTAATAAATATTTAGAGTTTTACATACTGCACATGCTGAACTCTTCTGCTAAGCTCAATAGGACATGAAATTTTTAATATTCGCTGAAGTGTGCTCTAAGAATAGAATGCAAAATGCTTCGTCCTCCATTGTTATGACTTAGTGTTACGACTAAGACTACTACACACTAAGATGAATCCCCAAACATACTATATGAGTATCAGGATGGAGAAAAAATGGGGGGAGAGAAAAGATGGAGAGCTGGGATGAGGTAAAACTAATGTCAGACCTTCCCTTAGTACATAAATAAACTGAATAATATACAATACCTTTTCAGCAGTTTCAATGAGACTTTATAATTACTTACTTTAGGTGTTTTTTGTTTTGTTTTTCTAGGCTTTCACAATATTTACATTTTACTTGTCAGTAAAATAATGCATTGGGGAGAAATCTAAATTTTAATTTATACCTAAGAGCTCAGTTAATTTACATGATCAACTGAGTATTAAAACTTTAAAGTAGAAAACAATATGACACCACCGTTACCTGTAAAAGCTCCTACTTTCACGAGGATTTGTACAGCCTGAAATTAAATCACCTAGCTGTTCCCCTGATTCCTTTTTCTTCTCCCATTTTCTTTTGGTTTTTGGCTAAAATAAAATATAGGCTTTGATTAAATCCTTACTAGCTTTGGAGAAAGTACTGTAATAAAATGAATTAAACGTGAGCAGGGAAATTACCTGGTCAAAGAAATATATAGGCCCTTGTTCCAGAGTCTCAGGCATTCTTCTCTGTAAAATTCGACTCTTACCATGACAAAATATTTTGAACATAACAACAACATATAAAACATTTTCACTTTTGTGAACTTTAAGTAAGGCTGATTAGGTACAGTGTCTAAAAATCTCCCACCCCCACTTTACAATTGTATCTAATAGAAACTACAGGCATACCCTTGTTTCAAGCCTCTGCCAGTGTTCCATTGCCTATGTAGAGCTAGGATAGCTACTTACACATTCCCAAAAAGTGGGTATGCACCACAGAAAAAGAAGTCAAAAGAGTGCACAGGTTTGCATAGGTTAGTAAACATGTATCTTAAACCTGTCCATGAAAAAAACCTACTAGAATTTAAGTTTCACAGAAGACAAATTCATTTCCCAGCCAAATTATACACACACACACACACACACACACACTCAAATTTGAGCCGTATTGCAGATCATCCAAATCAGGGTGTTATTCAATTAAGTTTAATAATAATAATAATAAAATTTATTTATATCCCACCCCTCTGCGAACAATCAGGGCGGCTTACAACAGTAAAGTAATACATAATATAAAACAACTCAAAATCCCTTCCCCCCCCTTAAAATAAGTTTAATATGTCTTACTCCCAGGTATAGTTCTTAATTCTTTACTAGATTAGAGTCTATTAGATTTCACATCACACATACAATCATTCAAAGAAGCAAATAAAAACTCCTCTCTGCTTCCTTCCACTCTTTGAATCATGTTCACTGATTAGCATCAATCAGTGTTCACCCCACACACCACACCACTGTTTTTTTAACATCCAGCATGATAAAGAATTCTGAAAGACTCAAAAACTTGCTCTCAGTTTTTACTTCTCCTTTAAAAACAAGGCACTGCACTGTTTGTAGTTCTGGAATTCTTCTGCAATGAGCATTAGTTGATCACTGTAGTTTATAGAAGCTAGTAACTAAGTGTGCATCCAAATTCAAATCTCTTAACTTCAGAAGCAGTATAAAATGTTTTAAATCCAAAAATCTCTTAAATTACAGAACACTTTGTTTGGTCATAACAGTTTTTAGCTTTGCCAAACGGGGTGGCCAATACTATTTATTCCCTGCATATAGAACTATAGCAATCTTGATTCTGTTTCAAAGCTTATAATTAATATTATACATGTACACATCTACAAAAATGGGAATGGGCAATTATGATGAACTGAACAAAACAATATCTTCCAGTGCAATCTCTTCTTTAGGCCAATATAAATAATGCATTCCTTATACTTTGCTACCTGCCTCACTGAAAAGATATTTGACTCTGTCTTCTCAAATCTCCCTTGTTAATTATGATTCTGTAGAGACTGTAGTAAAGACATGTCATAATGACATACATACCTTGATACAGGTTTTTCCTGAACTTGCTCAGTCAATAATGCAAAATTATTAATGTAAAAGCTACCTTTTCCACGGAAGTGAAAAGTTATTGCATCTCTGTGAGAGCAGTCAGTCTGTTAATAAACACACTGTTTTAAAGGCCTGTTGCTTGGTTACTGTATGTTGTGGGTTGTACTCAACCATGCTCCCTTTCTTCAGACTCACTCAGCTTTTAAAGAGTTGTCTTAAAACGTACAGGCCACAATTCTTTGCAGTTTTGTGTAAAAGCCCACTGAAATCAACAATATTGGTATATATACTTAACTGCATTGCACTCTACATTATTTAGAAATACATTTCAATTAAAACAAAATTTTCATTATTAAAAAAAAGGAAAGAAAGGTGGGGATTCTTTAAGACTAAATTATTTATTTTTGCATTAGGTTTTGTGGATTACAATCCATTTCCTCAGATGCACTGAAGGAGTACCAATTTCAAGCCTCTGGTATAAATACACAGGTACTTAGTTGTATTGCTGGGATCAGAGTGAAATGGGATATAGAAACAGGGAATTCTCATGACAGTGTCATAAAACTTCAAAGATCTTAATGTAAAAATTCTGGTATCTGCTCACAATGGTCATAAACCTTTTGGTTTATCACAATCAGTTATACAGTAGTCTTATCACTGACACATTCTGACAAGCATGCTTTAACTTTAATAACATGAAAAGGAATGAAACCTTGATACCAAATTAAGTGGATGTATTCAGGACTGAAGTGGAGAAGGCTTTCCACTTTTTATTTCTGCTTTCTTGTAAGGGTGAACAGATACATTTTTAAAATGTTGCTCTTGCTTACTTACCCATTTCCTCAAATTGCAATATTCCACTAAATCGCAGAAATCAATTGATTAAGGAGGCTAGAAGAAAAGCGAAGGACTTTCTATTTTAGTATACATTTTTTTAAAAAATTGTTAAATCACTTCTAGAAATATTCCTACTTGTTACCCACCCATATTAACTATAATCTGGATCAACTCCCCACTAAAATAATTGTTCAGTAAAAAGTAAACTCACTCCCCTTTTCCAGCCAGTGCATTCAGAGATATTTTGCTTTATTTTCCTGTATTACATATACTTATCAATAAAGGAAGATACAAGATGTTTCTCTCTTGCTCTCCCTTACCAATTATAGAAATTGTTTTGTTCCAGTTGGCCGTGGCTACATTTATTTTCCTGGCTGGTGACTTGTGGGCACTGATGTTCCTGTGGGCACACATCATTTGTCTGGCTTGAGTACAGCTTAGTAGGAACTTGGCAATAGCGTTTTAATTTTATTAAAATTAAATGTTATTAAAATTATTTCATACATTAAATAACTCTTCCAATCCTTCTTCAATCATCCATGTTATGCATGAGTATTAACTCAGCTGAGTAGCAACTCCTCCACTCACATCAACCGATGTGACATCTGTTAAATTAAATAAGGATCAAATGAGCAGCAAGCTATGGATGTGCATCCATTGCTAGATGAGGAAATTAGTAAATAGAACACTTAGGTTATTGCTTTTTGCACTGAATTACGATTTCTTCTTCTTCTGCCCCTTAGACCTTCTACGTTTATTAATGAAAGCTAGTTTATACTATACACCCACCCTTTCTGTCTTTTCATTTGGTAAGATGTGTTGAACTTTGAATCTAATCTAAGCAATATTGAATCCAAGCAATATAAAACAAAAGGCGTACTATAATGATTAGAAAACTAATTTTTGGTGAGAGTGTTTAGGATAGGAATGACTGAGTTTGCTTAAGCAGAGGATAGCTTGCATTGTTAGCTATATTTTCCAAAAACATCTTGGTAACATACTGAAGTGTGATGAAATCCAGATGTAGGGGTTTATACAGTGAAAATCTCTGGCTTTTCTTCGCAAACGAAGATTCAGGAAGGATTCATCCCGCGCTTTCTGCAAGCGCGCTGATAACTATGTCACGGGCTCAAACCTGAGTTCCCTTCCCAGGAGCTCCAGGCTAGCCCTCTCTCTGTAGGGTTAGTCCTAAGAAAGGGACTACTGATATACGTTTCTGTGTGGATTACAGGAAGTTAAATTCGGTGACACGCCCAGAACACTATCCCATGCCACGTGTGGATGAACTGTTAGAAAAACTGGGACAGGCCAAGTACTTATCCAGTCTGGATTTGACCAAAGGCTATTGGCAAGTGGCCTTAGCCGAAGAATCTAAGCACAGAACTGCGTTCATAACCCATATGGGCCTATTCGAATTCAATGTCCTTCCTTTTGGCTTACGCAATGCACCAGCGACCTTCCAGAGACTTGTGGACTCTCTGCTGAGAGGGTGTGGTGATTTTGCAGTTGCTTACTTAGACGACATCGCAATCTTCTCTGCCTCTTGGGAAGATCATTTGCAGCACCTGGAGACTGTCTTTCAGCGGATTCAGGATGCCGGACTGACTATCAAGGCAAAGAAGTGCCAATTTGCACTGGACAGAGTGACTTACCTTAGCCATGAAGTGGGTCAAGGGACTATCACTCCTTTGCAAGCGAAGGTGGAAGTTATCCAGTCTTGGCCTACCCCACGCACCAGGAAGCAAGTGCAATCCTTCCTTGGTCTGGCGGGATACTACAGAAGATTTGTGCCCAGCTACAGCCAAATGGCTGCTCCCCTGACAGACTTGACAGGATCTAAGAAACCTAATGTAGTGAAGTGGACAGCGGAGTGTCAAGAAGCATTCGAGGCTCTCAAATGAGCTCTCATGTCTGATCCAGTCCTGATGGCACCGGACTTCGACAAGCCATTCATCGTGGCTACAGACGCTTCGGATAGAGGAATTGGTGCTGTGTTGATGCAAGAAGGACTAGATGGCACCTTACACCCTGTCCTGTTCCTCAGCAAGAAGCTGAACGTGCGGGAGTCCAACTGGTCCATTCCTGAGAAGGAGTGCTATGCCATTGTGTACGCGCTGGACAAGCTGAGACCTTACCTCTGGGGACGGCGCTTCAGTCTACAGACTGACCACGCTGCTCTTCGATGGCTCCACACTGTCCAGGGGGCTAACAAGAAGTTACTCCGGTGGAGCTTATCTCTTCAAGACTTTGACTTTGAAATTCAACATGTGTCCGGAACCTCCAACACGGTTGCAGATTCTCTCTCTCGCAGGGACTTGGTGGGAGGGTAGGAGGACTGGTGTTGCATGTTGTTCTATGACCATGGTTTGTTTCAATGTATTGTTTGAGTTTGCATATATTCTAACTCTTTCTGCTCTAGCTCACAGGTTGAAATCCCAGACTGTTTGGTCCTGCTTTCAGCGTCCCAGACCGTCTGAGATTTGGGGGGCGTGTCATGATGGAGTTCCATCATGTTGCCACAAGGTGCAGCTCCCATCATTCTGCTAGAGAACTATAACTCTCTTTGTTTGTAAACAGATTGTCTTGCCAGCATAGTATCAGGTAAGAAAAGGGTTAATGGGAAGGGGCTCAAGCACCACCTTCACAGAGCTAATGAGAGGACATCATTAACATAACACCATGTGACTGGACTGACCAATTACAGCTTTAAGCCCGGGAAATCTGGAGAGGTTTTAATTGCTTTTGTTTGAGACCAGAGTGAGTGAGATGAGTGGGATTTGGAGAAAGAAATTCTGGAAAATGTGAAGGAACAGAGACTGCTATGCTGGTAGAGCACAGCCATTCCATCTCTGGCTTTTGCTCCCAGCTGCCTGGACAAGATCTCAAGGCCACAAACTGCAAGTATTTAGTAGAGATTAGGGCCTGTTTAGTTGCGTTAGGGAATTCTTTTTAATTTCTTTACTTTGGTTGAATGTAGCTAAATTAGTAACTGAATGTAACCTGAGTAATGTAATGCTTTGATCTTGATACTCTGTATTGCTATCACTTTAAGCCTGCCTGCCTGAGGTAGGGGAGAATCCTGCCTCATGTGAGACTGCATGACTACTTCTCTTGAATAAAGTAAACTTCTATCTTCCTATGCTGATGCTGACCACGTGCCTTACTCTTGACTATGCTACTGTGAACCTCCTCTGGGGTTAGGAGGAGGGAGTTAGTTGATTCTATAGTGGCAAGGAGTGCCACTGATTAACATAGACTACGCACAACTTCCCACTGCGTTGTGCGTGTAAAAGGGGGGGTCCCAAGGGGGAAATAAGCCCCCCCAGTTAAAACCCAGTGGGTGGTGGCAGAACGATGGTTTTTGGGGTTTGTAGGAGGATCCTGGGGTGAGGACACCCAGGACTAACCCTACAGAGAGAGGGCTAGCCTGGAGCTCCTGGGAAGGGAACTCAGGTTTGAGCCCCGTGACAGACTAAAAAGGCCAATCCGAGGTAAACAAGTCCGGTTGCAAAAAGCACAGCAGAAGGTCTCCTTGGGTGATGTTTTTGGGTTGTGATTCTTTCTGCGTTGTCGTTTCTCTTCAAGACTTGTTCGTCGTGAGTTCTCAAATAAGGCTGCAGCATTGTGGATAGTGCGTCTCCATGCCTCCCGATGTGAGGCCAGGGCGGACCACTGTTGGTGATCAATTTGGCCAAGCCTGAGATGTTGTTTCAGGGAGTCTTTGTATCGCTTTTTTGGAGCGCCCCTCTTATGCTGACCCGTGGCGAGTTCACCGTAGAGTAGTATTTTTGGGAGACGATGGTCCTCCATCTTAGAAACGTGCCCTGCCCAGCGCAGCTGTGTTCTCAATATCATGGCCTCAATGCTGGTGATCCCTGTTTGCTCAAGGACAGCAACATTCGTCACATAGTCAGTCCAGTGTATATTTGGGATTGTGTGTAGACAGCGCTGGTGGAAGTGTTCGAGGAGTTGTAAGTGGTGGTGATTGGTGACCCATGTTTCAGATCCATAAAGGAGGATAGACAGTACGATGGCTCTATACACACTGATTTTTGTGCTTTGCCTCAGGTGTTTATTGCTCCAGACTCTTTTGTGAAGTCTTCCAAATGCACTATATGCCTTTGCTAATCTGTGATCAATCTCTTTGTCAATCTTGGCATCTGAGGAGATGATGCTTCCCAGGTAGGTGAACTGCTGAACGGACTTGAGCACAGATTTGCCGACGGCAATGTGGGGATGGTGGTGTTCGTCCTGTGGTGCAGGCTGGTAAAGAACTTCTGTTTTCTTCAGGTTGACTTCTAGCCCAAACAGCTCTGCAGCTGTTGCAAAGCAGGATGTTGGAGGCTGGTGTGTGCCTTTGTTTCTTTGCCTTGGTTTGACCGCATCAGAAGATTCCCGTTGGCCGCGGCTAGCCAACCAGGTAGTTGGGGATGAGCTTTCGTTAGGCCACCTTTTCTAGGCCCCTCTCCATATGGAGCAAGCAGTGCTCTCCTTAAAAAAGGCTGCTTGGTCGTTCAGGATGCTGCCGAACAAGACTGTCATCTCCCGGGTCAGCCTCGAGCGACCAATGTCCTGAACCGCCTGCATGCAGGGTTGGGGCTGCGGCTTCCAGTGCATCTTTACACCTGCCGGTTTCGTCCCTCGCCAATCGCTACAGGGCTTTTTTGGAAATGGATTTGGATTTGTCCTTCGGGCCTGTGCAATGGATTTTTCTGGTGGAGCGCAGCGTGCACAGAACTGGCCTCACCCTTTAAACCAGAGATTCATCTGCCGTGGCCTTGCAAGCATGGACGTGGCAGTGAGGTCCTCGGGCCGTAGGTTTGATTAGAGTTTCCTTCTCTTAAGATGGTTGACCTTACAGGGTTGGACGAGCACCATCTGCCCGGGTTTGGGATTAGAGTTTTCCTTCTCCTAGGACGGTTGCCACAAGGCTAGAGAGCCCATCCTGCCCTTTGACGCTCTTTGTCAGACCCTTCGGTTTTGACCTGTCTGGCATGGGAGACCCTACCAGTGGCTATTATGCCACCGCCAGCATAGCTCAAAACATCATTAGGGTACGCAAGCCTCTCTCCCACGACAAGGGGGCGCCAATGGAGAGGACAGTGAAAATACTCCTTATAGAATTCGAGGAGAATACGATTTGTCTAAATGCCATCCTGCATCAATCCGCAGTATTCAGAAGGAGAAGAGGCAAATCCACCAAAAAATCCAAAGGAAAAGCCTTCCCGGCTTTTCCTGACATTTTTTTAATAGCTCCGTAGGGAATGCGCATTCTCACTCACTGGGACAACTGATTCACATTGATTTGTATTCCCCATAAGAGCAGAAGTAGAAAGCTGATTGGTTGGTCGTGGCCAGGGGGCAGAGCTTGCTAACAAGACAAGCACCCAGAACCACTATCTTGGATTTTCGCCTTAGTGATTGTGTGCTGAAGTGATGAAACAGCTTTTTTCCTTTTTAAAATTTATTTAGGCGGAATATCACACTTTCACACCTTAGATATGCTTTTAAGTGAAATACTGTTTGGTGGCTGCAACTCGTGAAAAAAAAACCACAAGTAATTCACTCATACCTGCTATCTTGATTTGCAGGAAAGCCCATTGAGACAAGAAAAGCAGATTGCTTCACATGCTGCAATTTTGCCAAAATTTTTGAGACAAATCAAAGCTGCTTTGAATTGGCATTAGTACACATCATTCCACGTTTTCTCCCCTCATATAGACAAGCCCTTAGACATACACAACAAACCCACTGAAATCAATGGAATTTAAATTACGTACCACCTAGCACAGGAGGATTTTTTTTAAAATTTAGGTGGGTAAAAGAATTCTCAAGATGTGTTTAGATTACTATTTGAAACAAACGTGGCAAGTTTTGTGACAATTTATAGCACAACCCTATGTGTCGAAGAGCCAATGTGATAGAGTGATTCAAGTGCTGGACTAGAACTCAATCTCCCAGTGTTTGAATCTCCTCTCAGCCATGGAACCCCACTGGATGACCCTGGCCACGTCACACTCTCTCAGCCTCAGAGGAGAGCAATGGCAAATCCTCTCTGAACACATCTTGCCAAGAAAACCCTGTTATAGGCTTCCCTTACGGTTGCCCTGAGTCAGAAATGACTTGAAGGCACACAACAAACACATGTCTATTCAGAAGACCCAGTGAGTTTAATGGCATTTATAGTATTGCAGCCTTAAAATCCCAACACATTTATTATGACACATGCTTCTTACAAGCATCTGGTGGATTCCAGCCAACAAAAACATATCTATAATTCATAGTTCCATGACCATGGAATTACCTGACACCTGGTACGCATAATAACAAAATCTAGAGCAATCTTTGGTATAACAAACAGAGCATTCTAACCCATGGTACTTTGGGAAACACTATAATAAAATTGCTTAACAATCCCTATTCCACCAAAGCCAGTACAGTATTGAGATTAGAGTGTTGAACTGAGACTCAGGAGATCCAGGTTTCAGCCTCCAATGAGCTACTAACCTCTCTGAGTGACCTTGAGCTAGTCTTTCTCACCCTGTCCTACCTCACAAGGTAGTGGCAAGGATAAAAGGAGAGCTTTGTAAGTTGTCCGGAGCTTATTGGAAAAAAAACAGGATATAAATGCAACCAGTAAAACTCAGAAGTAAGTGCAACTGAATTGGGTATACGACATTGCTCTTATGCAATGACAGGGCCTGTCTGCACTGCAGAAATACACCAGTTTGACACCATTTTATCCCCCATAGTTCTCTCCTATGGAATCCTGGTATTTGTAGTTCGGTGAGGTGCCAGAGTTCTCCGACAGAAAAAGGCTACATACCTCACAAAACTACAAATACTGTACAAGGACTTTAGCCTTTAATTCTGTAGTATTTGCTATAATTGTTATAATTTATTTTGTTATACTGTAATTTATTTTTTTGAAAATTAAAGGTAAATAAATAAAGGTTTCAGTCTTATACCCACCCACCTGGGAGTCCCATTTAACACAACTGAGTTTAAATATTGGTAGATATGCATTACATTGTTCTCTAAGGCTGCAGACCGATGCAGTTCTAAACCTCATTGAGCACAGAGCCATTTATTGTTATAAACACACATAGGATTTGCACTGAGAGACACTGCAGACTGGGCCAGCCAGAAAAATCAGCAGTAGCAGAACTTGTTATAAACCAACCTGAACACAAAATGCTATCTGAAAACACAGAAATTCGAGACCAGGCCAACAACTATCATGTCAGAATGCACAGAGAAGCTATTGAAATGCACAAATACCTGGACAACTTCAACAGGAAAGAAGAAACCTTAAAAGTAAACAAAATCTGGCTCCCAGTTTTGAAATATAATAGAATCAAAACTCAACACTTACAAAAGAATTCCACCCAGGGACAGGGGGATTCCCAGCAGATAATGGCCCATCAACCAACCATTAGCCAAACAGACACTAACGAGCCTTGCATTTCTATACCCAGAAACTAACCATTCAATTACACAAATTTACATATACTCCCCAACAGGGGTTCACAGCATATAAACTCCACACACACACCTACACAAACTTTATTTAAGGATGCCAGCCACAGATGCAGGTGAAACATCAGAAAGAAACTATTCCAGAACACGGCCTCACAGCCCGGAAAAAAACCAAGGAAATTCTATACATAGCGTCTGTTAATATGAAAAATACTAAATCCCTTGAATTTGAAAAATTGAAAAATGAGCCACCAGCACGCTTTAGCAGAGAAAGCTAAAGATCATGGGCTTGTCTATACAAGCCCCCAAAAACTGGAGTGCTCTTCAGTAATGGCATTTCGCAGCAGCTGCAACTTGTCCTAATTGTGGTTTTTTTCTTTCTTTTTTTTGCCTCCAAACATTGCATGCCCGTGATGACTGCAAGTGAATTACTCCCATTTCTGGTACTGCCAAATTGAAAAAAAAAAAAAACTATTTGCACTGTGCGCTGGAGTGATATTTTGCATTTGCAACAAAAACGTAAACAAACAACACCCCATTTCTCACCTTAGTATTTGCTCGTTGAGGTGAAAAATCAACATGGTGACACCGGGCACTTGCCCCATTAGCAAGCCCTCCCCACTCGCCCACCCAGTCAGCTTTGGGTTTCTTCTCTATGGGAAAGTGATTCAAAGTGAATCACTTCTCCCAATGAGCAGGAATGCACATTCTCCTTGCTGCTTTAAAAAAAAAAAACTTTGCGACAAGCTGCGGGATCCTATCAAGACAGGTAGGATTCTCTTCGCATTCTGTGAGGAATATTTTTGTGGTTTAGACAGCCCCCTTGGAAAACTACAAATCCTAGGATTCATTAGGAAGGAGCCATGACAAATAATCCAGTTTGAAACTGGATTATTTGTGAAGTGTGGATTAGGTTTGAGAGTCTATACCAGCCTTTCTCAACCTTTTTCTCCTGGAGGAACCTTTGAAATAATTTTCAGGTCTCAGGGAAACTCCGCATGAGTATTATTCTATATACAGCTATTGCTTCCCCTCCCCCCACCCACAATCACAATCTCTTGAGGAACTCCTAGCAACCTCTTGGGGAACCCTGGTTGAGAAACACTGGTCAAGTATGTCAATCTGTCTCCAAGAGAGCTACTGGACAAAAACTCCTAGAAAGCAAACAAGCAGGGTGTGATGGATAAAGACATCTTCCAGGAGTCACCTGCATTTGGCTGCCCTTGAAGGATCTCAGGAGCAAAAAGCTGGCCCTGGACTAACTGCAGTTGACCATCCCAGTCTAATAAGTAATACTAGAGTCTATACCAGCCTTTGTCAACCTTTTTCTCCTGGAGGAACCCTTGAAATAATTTTCAGGGAAACCCCTGCATAAGCATTATTCTATATACAACTATTGCTTCCCCCCCCCCGCCCCACAATTACAATCTCTTGAGGAACTCCTAGCAACCTCTTGGGGAACTTTAGGGTTCCAGGGAATCCTGGTTGAGAAACACTGGTCTAGTATGTCAATCTGTCCCCAAGAGAGCTACTGGAAAAAAACTCCTAGGAGGCAAACAAGAAGGGTGTGACGGATAAAGACATCTTCCTGGAGTCACCTGCATTTTGCTGCCCTTGAAGGATCTCAGGAGCAAAAAGCTGGCCCAGTACTAACTGCAGTTGACCACCCTGGTCTAGTAAGTCATACTAGAGTCTAGTACAACCTTTTTCAACTTTTTATCCTGGAGGAACCCTTAATTTTCAGGTCTCAGGAAACCCCTGCATAAACATTATCCTGGGGTAACCCTTGAAATAACTTTCAGGTCTCAGGGAACCCCTGCATAAGCATTACTCTATATACAGCTATTGCTTCCCCCCACCCCCACCCCAATCACAGTCTCTTGAGGAACTCCTAGCAACCTCTTGGGGAACTTTAGGGTTTGAGAAACACTGGTCAAGAATGTCAATCTGTCTCCAAGAGAGCTATTGGACAAAAAACTCCTAGGAGGCGAACAAGCAGGGTGTGATGGATAAAGACATCTTCCATGAGTCACCTGCATTTTGTTAAACCTGTAGGATCTCAGGAGCAAAAAACTGGCCCTGGACTAACTGCAGTTGACCATCCCAGCCTAATAAGTCATACTAGAGTCTATACCAGCCTTTCTCAACCTTTTTCTCCTGGAGGAACCCTTGAAATAATTTTCAGGGAAACCCCTGCATAAACATTATTCTATTTTCAACTTTTACATACATCTATATACAACTAGATACTTTATATACAACTATTGCTTCCCCGCCCTACAGTCACAATCTCTTGAGGAACTCCTAGCAACCTTTTGGGGAACTTTAGGGTTCCAGGGACCCCTGGTTGAGAAACACGGGTCTGGACATCTATCCTCATCCACACGTGCTGTTCGCTCCTCCCTCCCTCCCTGGGGCCGAGTCCTCCTCCTTCCATGTTTCCCAGCATGCCTTTATGTCCTACCATAGAGTAGCCCGGCCGGAGCGGCGCTCCTTCTGGCGGCTCCTCTTCTTTTCCCCTCCGGCTCTTGACGGCGGCAGTCGTGGTGGTGGAGCGGAGGAGCGGGCGGACGGACGCAACAACAACATGGCGGGCACGGAGCAAGGGGGCAGCCCTGAGGAGGAGGAGAAGCACCACCTCAACGGAGAGCTGCTCCTGGATCCCGACGAGAGAGAAAGCGCCGTGGGAGCCGGCGCCGAGGAAGGTGCCAAGAAAAAGCGCAGGAAGAAAAAGAAGAGCAAGGGAGCCGCCGGCGCGGGTACGAGGGGCAAAGAGGGAGAGGGAGCGGATGGCGAGGGGAAAGGCCGCGGGTGGGCGAGGGAAGGAAGGCTCAGCTGGGTCCCCCCCCCCGGCTCTCCTCGCCGGCTGCGTGGATCCGCCTCGCCCCCCGCTGGGTGTGAATGAAGCCTTTGGGAAAGGTTTTCGGAGCTCCGGGGTGGAGGTGGTGGATTGCTGGCTCTTCGGTTGTCAAAAATGTCTGCTGTCGCTGCCAATTTTGTTTCTTGCCTAGGTTGGAACAATATAGGGTTGACTAATAATATATGAGAATACAAGTTGTCCCTTCATATTTGCTGGGGTTTGGTTCCAGGACCACCAGTGGATATCCAAATCTGTGAATACTCAAGTCCCATTATTTGCAATGGCATAGCAAAATGGTGTCGCTTATATAAGATGGCATGATCAAGGTTGCCTTTTTGGATTATTATATTTTTAAAGAAGATTTTCAAGCCTTGAATACTTAAATCCGTGGATACCAAATCCGTGAATACAGAGGGACAACTGTATATGCAATGGCATAGCAAAATGATGTCCCTTATATAAGATGGCAAGATCAAGGTTGGATTTTTGGATTATTATATTTTTAAAGAATATTTTCAAGCCATGAATACTTAAATCCGGGGTACCAAATCTGTGGATACGGAGGGACAACTGGTATATAAAACATTAGGAAGAACTTCCTGACTGTAAGAGCTATTCATAACTGGACTGCACTGCTTCAAAATGTGGTGGAGTCTCCTTCTTTGGAAGTTTTTCAACAGAGGCTGGATGGCCATCTGTCAGGAATGATTTGATTGTGTATTCCTGCATGGCAGGGGGTTGGACTGGATGGCCCTTGTGGTCTCTTCCAACTCTATGATTCTATGTGTGTGTCTATGGTGGGACAACTGGAATATGGCCACACTGAAAAGCTCCTCCGAGTGAGCACTCCATCATCCACCAGGGGTGGGTGGGTGGGTTTGAAACCAGGGGTGAGAGGGAGGCTACTGGAGGGTTTTTTTGGGGGGGGGGAATAAGGGGCGAACTGGTGCACTGCTGTCATTAGAGTGCAGGGTGTGGGAGGTCTTGGGATAAAAAGCAGTAAATGTAAATGCTGCCATCTAAGGATAGTAGCAGGAGTGTAGGTGAAGTTCCTATGTAAGAGGGTGGGATATTTGGCACATTAGGTTCAGATTATTTACTCTTTAGGTGTACAAAGTAGGGTTTTTCAAAGTGGGTCCCTCATCTGTCAGCGATATGGGAGAGTTGGAAGAGGGGATGAACCCAGAAAATATTGTTGCTCTCTAGTTTTTCTACAGCACTGTAAACAGGACGCTCTGGTGTGATGGTTAGCAAACTGGCTATACAGTTGTCCCTCCGTATCCACGGATTTAAGTATTCACAGCTTGAAAATGTTCTTAAAATAATAATAATCCAAAAAGCAAGCCTTGATTTTGCCATCTTATATAAGGGACCCCATTTTGCTATGCCATTGCATATAATGGGACTTGAGTATTCACGGATTTTGATATCCACGGAGGGGGGTCTTGAAACCAAACCCCAGTGAATATGAAGGGACAACTGTAAATATAAAGACTGATAAATAGGCTTCCATTTGTTTAAGCAGAAGGACCACTTAGTACCTGTCCTAAGGATGAAGGGGAGATGAATGGGCATTCTTGAAAGAGTTTTATCATTTACATGCAGTGCTCATACAGGGATAGAGAGAGTTGTATAGATCTGTGAAAATAAGTGTAAATGGTATTGAAAGCATCTTAACATTGTCAGAAGCCTTTTGCATCAGTATTAATCCACCTCTTTGTTTCCCAACAGGACAACAAGAAACTGAGAGAGAGTTGGAGACCCTTGATGAAGTAACAAAACAGTTGGATAAACAGACATTGGAGGAAAAGGAAAAAGATGATGATGATGAAGGCAAGTATAGTCTATGCCTCTGTAATAAGCAAAATATTAATGTTCAGAATGTTTCTAGAGAATTTTAGTTGATTACTAAATTAAGGAAAGATGTGTCATGGCGAAATATCCTCACTCCACCAACACAACCTCCCCAGAACCCTCCTGTGAGCCAAATATCTGTTTTTGTTGCAGTCCCACTTAGAATGGTGACAAGAAGTGACACAATGCCACTCCTGGACACCATTTTGAGAGGGACAAAAGATGAAAGCTGAGGTATTGGGGCTCATGGTGGCAGTGACCTGTGGAGGGGAATTGGCCCTTGACTCCCATGCAATTGCCCACCTGTTCCCTAAAGTAACTGTGTAGATTGGCACCTATAGAAGAAACAATCTTGGAATGCTGCTAGGAGTCCATTCACTTTTCTGAGATGTGCACAAGTTCAGGATTGCAGCTGGTGAATCCAATCTAGAGAAGTGTATAGGCTGAAGTACACAAAGCAAAGCTTACTAATCTTCAAATGCTGTACTTAAATTTGAAAAGCTACTATATGTAATGGAGAAATGGGACTGAAATTTTGAGTGACAGTAAGAAGCCCATTACACATGTAAAGGGCGTTTCTGGACTAAGGATAAATGCTTGTATGTATGACACATGATGTTTCAGTTAACATTGAATGTTATCTCTAAAATTATATTTTGTTCATTTTGCCTTAGAGTTTATTCTAAGAAGGTGCATATCTGAAAACAAAGGCTTTTAATTGAAAAAGTAGAAAACAGTCCAAATTCTGCTGCCTTGCAACATACATTGATTGGTTTTCGACAAGAACAGCACTTAATGACCACATATGGATGTCACACTAAAAGAGAAATGGGAAAAGTGTGGCCCTTCAAATTATGTTTTACTCTTATCAGTCCCAGCATAGTTCCAGCATAGTTAGATGTCATTTGGTGCTCAACAGTATTTGAAGAGCCACAGTTTCTCTGACCTTGAACTAAAGGATAATTTAGCATGACAAGATCTACAGCAGTGGTTCTCAACCTGTGGATCCCCAGATGTTGTTGGGACTACAGTTCTCAGGAGCCCTCTGAGGTCTCACCTTGACAGCCAGGTGGTCCTCCCAGTCATTAGTGAGGCTGTGAGTTCAATCCTACAGCCTCACTAATGACTGGGAGGACCACCTGGCTGTCAAGGTGAGACCTCAGAGAGATCCTGGGAACTGTAGTCCAACAACATCTGGGGACCCACAGGTTGAGAACCACTGATCTACTGTGAGCCTCAGCCACACACATTTCCCATCTTCTCTGGTGGTCTTAACAAGTTCAGAACTTTTGTTTTAATTTGCCATGTTGTCTGAACCAATGGTTAATTGTAAGTCTTGGTTAGCTGAAACAAGCTATCTATCTTGTTACTGTGATTTAAAAATTTGGTTTGTTTCAGTGAATCATTGAAACAGGTTAAGCATAATATTGAATTGCAGGTAATCTAAAATGGAAGTTTTCTGATACCCTTCTGATACCCTCAGGAGGAGGAAAGGAGTGTGAGCCCAAAACTTCCTGTGGCTCATGGTAGTCTGGCATCTGAACACAGCCAGTGTGGTGTTACCTCCATGGAGCTGGCAACGATGGGTTGGACTCAGACTTAGTTGTGCTTGGGGTAGACTCAATGAAATCAATGGGACTTAAGTGAGTTGTGTTACCCAGTGCCTAAAGAATTGAATTCTTCATTACTTCAACTTCCTATAACACTGGGAACACTGGGACTGTTAAGTGATTATTAAGCGGTGGTGCCAAAGTGATGGATGAAACTAAGAACAGTATTAGAAGTTACTGTTAGCAGTAAGAATTGCTTTGAAAGTCAAGCTAGTGGTCAAATATTTCAGCAGTCTATCCTAAATGGTGGCTGGACAGAGCAGTTATGTATTTCATTTTTTAAAGTAGTACTTGTATGTGTAATCCATGAGAAAGAAATGATGGCATTTTAAATTAATAGCAACAAAAGGCTTTGTATTTCTTGACCAATTTGAAGACCCTTCTGAGAGAGAATTCTTATTGCTCTCTTCACAATAGGATACAGCTGTTTCATAGGTGAGATACAGCGTGTTACTTGGAAGAAAGCTCCATTCAGTCAGTGGGGATTCTTAATAAGTGTACCTAAGATTGCAGCCTTGGTCAGAAACGAGGGTTATAGCCCACATAGAAAGCTTGCAGCACTCTTCAAGGACATGGCAGTCTGAATAGTTTGGCTTGCTGATTGGCATCTTTACCAGCAATACTGCAGGGGAGGGGGATGTAATCAGTGAATAGCAGCAGCAGCTATTAAACTCAATATTGCCAGCGTCTGCAGTGGTTAGCATAGAGAGCTGGAAAGTTTTCCAAATCTGTGGATGAATGAACTGTATGCCAGAACTTTTTTCTGATGTAGTGTAAATGGATTAAGCACAGTTCAAGGGCAAGAGAAATTTGATGCAGTTTTAATTCACTAAAACGAGCAGCGCTTTTAAATAGCATTGACTATTTAAAGATCAAATGTATCTTTGTTTCAGAATGTGCTGGGACAGACAAATAACACCTTTGAAAATCGAGAATGTTCTTCAACAGTCACATTATGTCATTTCAGCACCTTAAGTATAATTTTTAACAGTCAAATCTAAAATGTAATCCAGCTTCCTAACTTTAAAGAAACTCATACGATAGCTCAAAATGCTATTTTTTATTTTGAAGTATTGGTTAAACTAAAACCCAGAATTGACGCTATGCAAAAAAATGTATGTATATAAGTAAATGAAAACTGATATTTGCCTGCTGTTTCTAGCTCCCTGAAGCATACTGTTGCTAGCTGCCATTCAGCCTCCTTTCTTTTTATGTTGCCCTTTCCCCCTTCCCATAGAATTCTGGAAATAAGAGCACTTCTAGGTACTGGCCCCAGTTGTTCATAGACTTTTCTTAAGGGTCTTTTATTGTGGCAGTCCTTACAAAGAGAAGGGGAAAGTGAATACTGTGGCCAGGCACCCAAACAGCATACAGCTAGCTTGTGCAGAGCACTGATATATCTTGAAGTTTAATGTATCACAGTATATAGCCCACCTCTCACTACAGTGTAGTGTGATCTACTAAAAATGATACCAGCAGCTATCATGCTAAAAGTTAGTGTTGTCTGTATCACCAAGTTGGAAGAAAGTTATTTGGCTATAATATGTCATGTGTGCAGTTTGAGTAAGCCCGGTCAGGTTGGCATGATGTCACTTTGGCTGTTCTTTTGGCCCATTCCACTGTTGACCTATTTTTTCCTCATGCAGTTGTGGAATAATGTGTTATTTCCATAGTTATTTTCATTATGTTTCCTGTGTCCTGTAGATGGCGATGGTGAAGGTGATGGCGTCGCAGGGAAGAAAAAGAAGAAGAAGAAAAAGAAGAAAGGACGTAAGTGTTGACTGCATGAATGTATCATAAGCAGTATTTCTGTTGTATTTCTGAAGCTTACTTATGATATTGCCCTATACCTTGGGTGGGGAATCTTGTGACTCCATGGCTTTTTCTTTGGGCACCAGGTCCCTCCAAGACCCCTGGGAGAAAATCTTTCTGGCTACTTCCAGTTTGGGGAGAGGGTGAGCTGGTGCAGTCTGCAGTGGGTCCTGTACCTCCAGTTTGGCCCCTGGAACCCCTGCCTTATATTGAGTAAGACCATTGGTGTGAGCCTCCGTATATTTTTGGATTGTAACTCCAGTGATTTCTAGCCAGCATAGCCAATCGTGAAGAATGCTGGGAGTTGCATTCCAACAATATATAGAGTGCTGCACCCTCCTATACTGATCTAGGCTACTATTAACAAGCAGCTTGTTCTTGGTCAAAGAGTTCTCCCAGCCTTATCACTTAGATCTTTTTAACTCAGGATGGGCATGCTCTGAAGCCCTACCCACTAATTTTGGCACCCATAGAGGGCCCCAGCTGCGATCATGCCCACTATTTGTTTCACTTTTGTTTGGCTTTTGGGACATTGGAAGTAATCTTGCTGTTTCAAGATGGCATGTTTTTTGACCAATTTTTTTGGTGGGGGGGGTCATTGACAGTCCTAGTGGTTGCACTAGATTCCCTTCACATGGGCTGCATGATTCTCAACTCTGTTTTGTAACTGGAAATACTAGGGAATGGCCTGCACAAAAAGCTTTATGTCCTACCACTGTCTCATTCTTTTCCCATTAAAACTTAATTGTGGTTACAATTAGTTTAGCTTTGGAGATTTTCAGACACCGTTTAACAGTGCCTACCGCGGGAGTAGGTCCCGGGAGAGGAACGGCGCTCTTGCGCAGCAGGGGGTCATTTTTGGACGCCGCTGTCCCTCTTCCAGGATCCTTCGTTGCACGTCTGTGTAGCTTTGGAAGCGGCCGCACCATATTTTAAGCACGGGCAATTTCCATGCTTAAAATATGGCGCGGTCGCTTCCAAAGCTTCACGGACGTACCACGAAGGATCCCAGAAGAGGGACGGCGGCGTCCGAAAATGACCCCCTGCCATGCAAGAGCGCTGTTCCTCTCCCAGGACCTACTTCCGCGGTAGGCACTGTTATACGGTGTCTGAAAATCTCCATGGTTGCAACCAGAAGAATACTCCCCAAAAAGAACTTAATTTTTAATAAACACATTTTACTAAGAGGAACTTGTTAGGTCTTATTGTATGAATTCTATCAATATCTGTGAACTAGACAGCCTTTTACAATATATTTAGCTGTTCTAGTGAAATTGCATTCCTAAGGAAGAAGACATAAACTGTTAGCAACTCTGTGGGTAAACTCATTCTCTGTTTGCCCTTCTGTCATAGGTGTGCCACTTCCTAGGAAGAGACACAGGCTATGGGTCCACTGGTCAGTAGATAGGGCTGTTCTTTATCTTGCTCTTTATTATGATGCCAAGATAAGTAATAATTATGGTGGAATTTCACAAATGCAAATAGCACACATACCCCACATAACACAGTAATATGTCACAAATGAAAATGGGTTGATTCAAATTTAATAATTCCTTAAAAGTACAAGAATCCCCTAGCAATCACCTGTTATTGAAGGTTGTTTTCTATCTGATGCTCATGGAATTAACTTATTTTGTTATATCTACAAATTATAAAATAGATACAGTTTATTTTCCATCTTTATTTTACAAGTTTTAATTATATTTGGTTTTTTCAATTTTATTATAAGCTCCCACAAGTGCCAGTTGTGGGAAGAAAGAGGATATACCACCAGTAAATAAAACCTTTCTTCAGTAAGGGGTTGTCTAGATGGTGGGTGGGGGGAACTCCTCATAGAATTCAAGGAGAATACCTTTTGTCCTAATGAGATTCTGCTGTAATTCGCCATATTCAGAAGTGGGGGGAGGGCAAAAACTATTCAGGGAAAGCCTTTGTGGCTTCTCCTGTTTTTTTTAAAAAAATGCAGAAGAAATGCACGTTCCCATTTGTTAGGACAACCGAATCGCATCGGAGCGCATTCCCAGGTAAGAGTGGAAATGGAAACCTGATTGGTCGGATGTGCACGGGGGCAGGCTTGCTGGCAGTGAAGTGGCTGGAAGTGCCATTTTGAAGTTTCGTGGTAGCTATGGTGTGCTCTTTTGCTGCACTGAGGTGACCAAACAGCTTTTTAAATGGAAGGTCACACTTGCACACCTTTGATTTACAGTTTCTAAAAAATTACTGTGCAGCAGCGACAACATGTGGAGGAAAATAATATACTGTAATTTACTTGGCCACCATCTTGATTCACAGGCGTGGCTCCGTGTGAACATCAAACACGGATAGCTTTGCATGCCAGCAATTTTGTCAAAGAACTGGAGACAAATGAAGACTGTTGCGACTTTGCATTAATGCGCAACAATCAGCAATTATATCTTCTCATCTAGACAAGCCCTAAGTTGTCCTGCACCAGGGATTTTATGTACAATTGTAAAATTTTTGAAAAATTTAGCATAAATTCTAAATGAATAGTCGGTGTCCTCTCATACTTGTATTGATTTTCACGTACAGTGACCCCTGGGAATGGACTGAAGATAAAGAATTCTAATGCACATGTGTCCATGATTGTCATATTGAAAGACAAATAGGCTTAGTGGTTTACATAAGATCCAAAAATCCAAACATAGGAACTGTCTTGCTAGACAGTGGCATTTGGAGCATGTTTGGATGTTATAATTTTAAAGAAATTGATAACGAGTTTGCACAAGCTAGGCCTTTTGGCTAAGACTAAAACAGAGTGGATGTTGGCAACTGGCACTCTGAAGACTAGTTAAGTTACTTGATGATATCTGGGCTTATTTTTTATTTGGATGTGATCTCAGGCAAGAATATAAATGTGATGGGACCCAGACAGTCAACTGGTGGTGGTGGGACACAGCTGCTACTGCTGCTGCTGTGACAGGACCCAGGCAGTCAACTGGTGGCGGCTGCTGCAGCAACAGGGCAACAGAACGAGTCACCCTCAGCAATTCTGGGAAAAGTGTGGAACGCTGAGAAGGGGGAGGAGGAATTAAAAAACCCATCGGCCTACCTTGCAGGGTTGTCATGAGGTCTACCAAGTATTTTGGGGGAGTTTTTAATGGTGTATGTTATGCTGGGTACAGCTTGTTAAGGTTTTGAAAAATGCATATGTGTTAAAAATGCTAGAACAGTTACAGGTTATACTTTTACACCAACAGCTAAAGTCCAGACAGATCCTCCATCTATTCCAATATGTGATTTGTTTCCCAGTGGGATATTTCCAAAAGGTGAAGAATGTGAGTATCCACCAACACAAGATGGGTAAGTATCTTGTTTTAAAATGATACATTGACCGCTTGTGTTAATGGAGAATAATTTTTTATAGGCTCAACTAATTGCCTAGTCTTTATTGTCTTCTTTTTTTTTTATAAGAGCCAGCGTTGTTACATTGTGCACTCTACAGCAGGTTGGACAGAAGGTAAATTTGAGTTACTGGTAGATCTTCAGGTCACATGCAGTAGATAGGCTCCCTATTTGGACTCCCTATTGTTTAACTACAGCAGCAACTATAAAACATTTTACAGAAATGCACTATGTTGCTGAAATAGCCCAAGAGAAGACAAGGAATGGTTTTCTGTTTGAAGGGACTCTGAGCTCAGTACTGATACTCAGATTCCTTGTCTAAGTATGTGTTCAAAGGCTTTGCTTGCAAAATACACACAGTAATGTGCTCAGTCTTTACTAGGCCTTGTTTCCATGCATTTTTCTTGAACAAGCCAGCTGATAGTTTCTTTATATCCTACTCAGAAGCACACCCTAAACATGCTCACTAGTTCTCCAAGCTTGCAGATTGTACATATGTAGTAGAATCATCAAGGCATGAAATGGTATGTTGCATCTTTATTATGTGTGTTGAATACCAGTGCCAAACCCTTTTGAAATGCTTTGTATCTTCTCAAAAATGTAAAAGAACATACATTGTTTGTTGGTCTAATTAAAGCCTGTTCCATATAATGAGGCGGTAGAACAGATTGTACCTTTGCAGTTCTGTGTCCTGCCCTCACCCCAGCGGTTGTCAGATCCTGGGAGGGGGCCCTGGTGTTTTCCATTTGTGAGGAGCAGGGAGGCAATTCAGGCACTGAACAACCAGCTGGTCTCAGCTCTGGAAGAAAGAAAGGAGGGTGCACTCACAGAATGAACACATCCTCCTTTTTCTTCTCTGTCAGCAACATCATCATCTGAATTGCCTTCCTTCCTCTCTGCCAGTGAACAGTAGTGGCCCCTCTTCAGGCTTTACAGCTGGTGGGAGGGGAGGTTTTGTCAGTCAGTCAGGAGCGCCTGTTATCAGCTTCGGCTGATACGCCAGCTGCGCCGTTTCCTGGAAGTAAAGGACCTCGAGACTGTGGTGCACGCGCTGGTAACCTCTCGTCTAGATTTCTGCAATGCGCTCTACATGGGGCTGCCCTCATGCTTGGTCCAGAAACTTCAGTTGGTACAAAATATGGCAGCCAGAGTGGTCTCGGGAACATCTCGGAGAGACCATATAACTCCAGTGTTAAGATCTCTCCACTGGCTGCCTATCAGTTTCCGGGCCCAGTATAAGGTGTTGGTTATTACTTTTAAAGCCCTAAATGGCTTGGGTCCAACTTATCTCCGGAACCGCCTCCTCCCATACAATCCTCCCCGTGCACTCCAGTCCTCTGGGAGGAATTTGCTTCAGCCACAAAAATCTAGGCTGTCTGCAACCTCCCAGAGGGCCTTTTCGGTAATCGCCCCCAAATTGTGGAATGACCTGCCGAACGAGATCCGTCAGATAACAACCCTGAGTAGCTTTAAAAAAGCACTAAAGACGGATCTCTTTCGGCAGGCCTTTCCTAATTAGATCCCGGCCTCAGGGGATCCTGGCTTCTTTTAGTCCGCTGGCCATTTATAGTATTTTATTGTATTTATTGTTTTAATTGTGATTTTATATCAGTTGGTTTTAATTTATAATTGTTTAATATTTGTTAATGGGGGAGGGTGGGGTGGGGGGTGTTTGGGGATTTTATCTGTATTGTATTTTAATTTTTGTAAGCCGCCCCGATTGTTTTAACAGAGGGGCAGGGTATAAATAGATATTATTATTATTATTATTATTATTATTATTATTTGGGTACAGTGCAAAGGGCTAGAAAATAGCTCCTTGCATCCCATCCAAAAAGAGACATACATGCACAGGATGCTGCCCCAGGTTTGCCTGTGCCACTTGGTAATGTCCCCCATGGAAACAACTCTCTGAAAACATGTTTTTAAAAAGCAAAGGAAGTGGAGAGGTTAGAGTCCAACCTGTTATATACTGTGCTATTTCTCAATTTGCCAAAAGGTTTTCACACAGGGAGTATTTAAAAAGTAACATTTCCACCTGCATTCTGAACTGTTGGTACAGTCCAGTCTTACTGTGTCAGAACTTAAAGGGCCTAAGCTTTATAAATAGTACAAATGATATAAAGGTAGTATTTTTCTTTCCATTTCATCTTTAAAATATTTCAGTCTGATATCTCATTACTGTTTGAACTTGGGAGTTTGAAAATAGCCATTTATTATGAGCTCCTCCTCCTCTGAGGAGAGATCTCCTCCGCGCACATGGTCGCGCATGGGGGCCACCATGATGGATCCCTTTGTCTCGCTGCTGAGTGCTGGAGCACACAAAAGCCCTGACCTGCTTCGCCAACAGGCAGAACTAATCTGGGGGATTTGGGGTTGGCTCCTCCTCCAAGGGGTTGGATGTGTCTGATTTTGATTTGTAGGTTGCCCTGCCTGTTAAGCTGGAGGCGGAGCCAATACCCAAGAGGATGGATGCCCTCCCCTCGCTGCTGGAAAATGGTAGCAAGCATTGATTGAACATGGAACTTGGCCATATTGAGCTCTCTAAAGAGAAATAATTAAGCAGTTGCATTTAATACCAGTATGTAAGAATGCTTCTGGTAATCTTTTAGAAATATATACTTTAGAAATATAAAATTATATTTAAATATTTTTTTAATCTGGTGCTTGTGGTTTATTTATAAAACTAATACAAATATATTTTGGTAATCTAAGATTAAATTATAAGCTAAGGTGACAAGTGTGTGACTTCCTTTATATTCTAATGTTAAAGGCGAACTGCTGCTTGGAGAACTACAAGTGATGAAAAGAGAGCACTAGATCAAGCAAGTGAAGAGATCTGGAATGATTTTAGAGAGGCTGCTGAAGCACATAGACAAGTGAGGAAATACGTTATGAGCTGGATCAAGCCCGGAATGACAATGATAGAAATCTGGTGAGCAGAAAAGCTTATAGCAGCTTACTTCACGTAGTTAATTGAATATGCAGCTACTTTTATAAATAGTAGTATAAATAAATAGTTTATCTAGTATATTGGCTTGAGAGAAAAAGGTGAAACACGTTTCCGGTTTTTATGTGCTTGTAGCAGCAAATATTAGTCTCATATTGTAAGAATATTGTCATTAGTGGAGATAGCAAAAGAAGTACACACACACATATACAGAGACAGAGTTTATAGTTTCTAAAATGTAGCTTCTATGTACTTGAAAAAAGCTTTGAAAATAAATCCTATTATGTAATAGAGACATTTGCTTTCCTAGTGAAAAATTAGAAGACTGTTCACGGAAGCTGATCAAAGAGAACGGCTTAAATGCTGGGCTTGCATTTCCTACGGGTTGTTCCTTGAATAACTGTGCAGCCCACTATACCCCTAATGCTGGAGATCCAACTGTGTTGCAGTATGATGATATCTGCAAGATAGATTTTGGAACACATGTTAGTGGTGAGTGTTCTATTGCTTATTTATATGTTAAGATAATGTAGTTGCAGGCAAATTATTTTACTTAATTTGTCTCTTAATTTCAGGTCGTATCATTGACTGTGCTTTTACTGTCACATTCAATCCAAAATATGACAGGCTCTTACAAGCTGTAAAAGATGCAACAAATACTGGAATAAAGGTACATTCACAGGGTGAAATGTTACATTAGTTTGTATCTACATACATTTGTGAGAAATAATTTTTATCTTCAGTTTCACTCTGGGATTTTTGTGTGTGTTATGTATAGTGTGCTGGAATAGATGTTCGTCTTTGTGATGTTGGTGAGGCTATCCAAGAAGTCATGGAATCTTACGAAGTTGAAATTGATGGCAAAACATATCAAGGTAATTTTTTTCCATCTAGAATACATGGCAGTCTTAAGTCTGTAGGGTATGTGTTTGCATATTAGATTCTGTAGGTTTTAGATTCTGTAAATCCCAAGCATCCTCTGCTTTGTACATGCTGCCCCCATCCCTGTATCAGAAAAGGGAGGGCCACAAGTCTTGCCTTGGGGGTCGAGAGCAGGAGATTCTGTCTTTTCTACAGTGCCTAGGATTGCACTGCATTTTTAATTATCTGTATTTTCTGTTTAGTATGGGTTTCAGGAATTGCATGCACTCCTTCTAGATTCTAAAAGCTGAGTGTAGCATTTTTTAAAGAACTGTCTAAAATTTCACTATTCTGGTTACTGAAGTGTATTTGTTAGAGTGATTTTATATTTTATGTCACAGTGAAACCGATTCGCAATCTGAATGGACATTCTATTGGACCATACAGGATACATGCAGGCAAGACTGTTCCCATTGTGAAAGGAGGAGAAGCAACAAGAATGGAAGTAAGTAAATGATTCTTACACTTTCATTTTATTGGAAGCCCCACTAAGTTCAATGAACCTGTCAATATATGCATAGGGTTAATGTTACAGTGAGACTGCCAGACAGTGCATGGCTTTGGCTTGACATGTGATGTCACCTTTGACATGAGAGAAAGTAAAATGAAATATAATGAACATGTATGCATTATTTATATTAAAAAGAAAAATGAAATGTATACTTGGCTCAAGCATGGAGAGCAATGTTTGTTTTGTTCTTGAAATTTGCCCATAATGTCTCCTTGCCCCATTCAATCTTGATTTGGTAAATAATATATTTAGAAGCAAAAGTAAGTATAATTAAAAATAAATAAACATGAGAGGCAAACTTTTTATTCAAGATAAATGGAAATCCAATCAGTCGAGATGTAAAGAGTGAGATTCATACAGTGCCTGATTATCACAATTAATGAGAGATCTTGCAAACCATCTCATCTATTAAGATGGGTTTTCCCAGAAATAATCCAAAACCTCATAGAATTTACTTCATTTTTAAGAAAACCTATTATTTCCATGTTTTTATCTATTAAAGTTTAGTTTTATTATTTAGGAAGTTAATATTCCATTTGCTAAAATAACTTCACCTGCCACATATGTCCTGCTGAACTAGAGAATGATTTGAAGAACAGAAGTAATTTCTATTAATAAAATGAAACAGGTCTAGTCTTGCAAACTGCTTCTGTGGGGCACCTTCTTAGAATGGTAAAAAAAGAGGGTGCATTAACATGAAATGTATATGTTTTGATTTGTAGCAAAATGTAAGTGATCCACCTTTAACCCAAGCAGTTTTCAAAGTGGTCCACACACATAAAAGGCATTGAATGGGTGAATTATGGAAGTGAATAGAGACATTTGTTTCATGTACATGCTGCCTACGCATTTGCTCTGTAGTTTTCAGAAATTTAATGTAATACAGAACTAATTTCTGTAGTTTTCAGAAATTTAATGTAATTAATTAAACATAACTAATTTAACTGTAAGTATGTAATTAAATAGTTTAGTGGCACACCTGAAGAACATCATTGTCATTTGTATAATTTAACTTTTGTGGACCAGAGCCAAAATTGTCAAATCAAAGTAAATAAAATTCAAGACTGACTATAGTGTACTCTGGTATGTTCAAGTGTATCTTTTTTTCATTGTAGGAGGGAGAAGTGTATGCTATAGAAACGTTTGGTAGTACAGGAAAAGGTGTTGTTCATGATGATATGGAATGTTCTCATTATATGAAGAACTTTGATGTCGGACATGTACCAATAAGGTTAGTTCTGCTTTTACTACATCAGAGAAAGATGTCACCTTAGATATGTCAGCACTGTGGAAAGAGAACTTCTGTCTAATACAAAACCTGAAAGGAAAAATGGTAAGTAGTTTAAGTACAATTTGTGAGACAGAAATTCATGGAACTCTTAAAAGCAGGGGACCTGGTGACTCCAGAGGCAAAAAATAAATGCTGTCGCTGCTTGAGCTTATTATATTAGTGAACAATATAAAAGTTTACCTGTCTCTTATGGAATATGAAAAAATACCTTTAAACAAGGAGCATGCTCTATATGCTCACTGTTATATGAAAGCAAGTCTATAAAAGACATTAAAGCAAAGCACTAGCAATGCTGTGGAGATGTTGACCCAGGTCCTTCTGAAACTCTTTGTACAGTGGGCCCTTGGTATCCACTGGGGTTTTGTTCCAGAACCCTCCACAGATATCAAAATCCAGGAATGATCAAGTCCCATTATGTACCGTACAATGGTGTAGTAAAATTGTGTCCCCTATATAAAATGGCAAAATCAAGGTTTCTTTTTTGGATTTTTTAAAAAATATTTTCAAATCATGGATGTGGGATCTGGATATAGAGGGCTGACTGTACAGAGCTGGGAAAAAACACTTAACATTGTTGGAAGTGGAAACAAGTTTAAATTTGGTTGATCAGTAAGAAGTGGTAGAGTATTGAGGGATCTGAAGCTTTTTGCTTTTAACTGAAATGGAAGGAAAATGGTTTCTCTCTTTGATTACCAGCAACTTGCACACAGTAGAAGAATAGTGGTGCAGTGGTTAAATGCCAGTACTGCAGCTCCAACGTTGCAAGTTGTATTCCAAGGGCTCCAAGGTTCACTCAGCCTTCCATCCTTTGGTAGGTCGGTAAAAGTGAGTCCTAGCTTGTGGAGGCAATTAGCTAACCACACATTGGAAACTGCTTAGTGCCTACAAAGCGGTGTAGATGTGTAAAGTGCTATTGCTTAACAACTTGTAAGCTGCTCTGAGAGCCTTTGTGGCTGAAGAGGGAGGTATAAATACCTAAAATAAATACCCTGAATTATTTCAAGTAATGCATTAAGGCTGCAGTTCTAAATAGACTTACAAGGCACTAAGTTCAATTGAGTATGATGTGAGTAAACCTGCATAGTGTTATACAGTAAGTAACTGCCAGATAGTTGTATTTAGTTTCAGAAGAAAATATTTCTTGTGTATCAGTTGTCTTTCTTGCTCATTCAGTGCATTCTTTCTCCTAGGCTTCCAAGAGCAAAACACTTGCTGAATGTTATTAATGAAAACTTTGGCACCCTTGCGTTCTGCCGCAGATGGTTAGATCGTCTGGGAGAAAGTAAATATTTAATGGCTTTGAAGAATCTGTGTGACTTGGGTATAGTGGATCCATATCCTCCCTTGTGTGATATTAAAGGCTCATATACAGCACAGTTTGAGCATACCATATTATTGCGTCCAACATGCAAAGAAGTTGTCAGCAGAGGAGATGACTATTAAATCTTCGAGGCCATTACCTCACCTATGTACTCTGTTGGAATACATTATGCCAGAATAAATTTGCAGTCTGTTTTAACAGTGGACCCAATGTGATAACTTTCCATGTTTGGAAGAGAAGAATTGAATCAAAGGCAAGTTCTCTAATGTAACTAACCAAGGAAAAAATGGCTTTGGGGAGGCCTCTAGAATATTTCAGGTTACTATATTTTTCTTTTGTGGGAAAATGCTATAATGCACAAATTTTTAATTTGGAATGGATTCTACATATTGTGTGGAAAATTTCTGAAAAGGCTTTTTGGATATTTATATTACCATATTCTTACTTGAATGCTTTGAATGACTACACCTGATTTCTGCGCCCAAGTCATATCTGGTATTGCCTTTTAAACATCCTGAAATTCATTTTGTAAAAAAAAATTAATAAAGACAGATTCTCAGATCTAAAAGCATATATGTTTAAGTATTAGTTCTAGGCACAGTAGTGGGGAAAATGGCCCATTAAATTTTGTCTTGAGAATATGGCAAGATACTGTATCTACTTAACACTAGAAGCCACTTAGTGTTTTATCAACTTATAGTGGAGGGATGGAGAGTATATGGTGTTCCAGATGTTGGAACACAGTTCTACATATCCCTCACAACTTGTAGTGATACGTAAGACTGATGGGGCTTTCAGTCAACTGGAAGTCCACATTTCCTACCCTGGTACACTGTATGAAGTTTCACTTCCTTAGATTTATAACACTGCTAACTTTCTGAAATAATTCTATCTCGCCTATAGTGCATGAAGGTAAGCTGATGGGGCCCTCTGTATGAATAGGGAGTAACTGTTCTAATTATACTAATCTTTTTGCCATGCATTCAGTGATAAACCTAATCAACCTCAAAAGTTTACCAGAATCTTTGGTTATGACAAACCACTCTAAATAACAATACAAGCGTAGAGATTTCTGTTATTGAAGCTTGATATATTAGGTGCTCTTTACAAGTATCACTGGCTCTTCTATTAGGACATGATTTACTGAAGCAGTGTAGAAACTGCAGGCCTTATTAAGGGACTCTGTATGAATACTTCCATGATTACTGTCTTTTTGATACTGTCCAAGATCATAATTTAAGTATTACCAAAATGCAGTAGTACCTGTCAGTACCTTGGAAGTGAGATCAGTTATTTTTTACAGTCTTGAGTATGTACAATGCATTTAATCCTGAAAACCAGGTAAGGGATTCTCAAATTTAGGCTCTGCTACTGATGTTACATGCTCTTAACATGCTTTGAGAGAAGAAAAAGCCAATGGAAGGCTGTAGATAGATCAAGCCATAGTCAGCCTAAAATCAATCAGCTTTTGAGAAAATGTTAACACACACACAGAAAAAACTCAGGGCTGGAATATAGGCCCAGTAAGATTGTCTAACTTGTGGTTATGAAGAGATAAATCTAAATAATGTTGCCATTGTCACAAAGGAACTGAACAGGCAGGCTGTACGCTGTGGTGGGCTTCTAGCCACATTCTTTCTTTACCAAGTAGGTTTGGTATACTATTGTCTTGCAAGTACAGAATCCCTGTGACTGCACACACTACAAAGAAACAATATATAGGTACAAACATATTAAGTATGTTTTGAGAAGCTGAAGTATCCCTTGCATAATAATTATATAGGAGAAGCATACAGGCTTTTAGTAAAGCCTTTTGTCATTCCAGAAACAGTACTTTGGATGGCATGTTTCCAATAGTTTCCTTGTATTGGAGCTTAAAAATTGTGATCTATCGGGCTGATCAGTCTAAACATGGAAGACTGAATAGGGGAGAAGACAGTGGATGGAAATAAAAGCTTTTGTCGACCGATTCAGTGAAATAACGAGACCAGACACAAGAAATGGGATATAATAAAATGGCATTTTATTTATCCCTACCTATTTATAACCTTCTAAAGATCTTCAGTAAAGGAGGCAACCTAATAAGGGAGCACCTGGGGCAGTAGGCCTATCCCAGGCCTTACTCCCCAGCTTCCCCAGGTGAGCACCTGAGCCCCACAAATTATGCAGTCGAGATTTCTGCATTTGAGGAAATCGCAGCTGGCCAGCATCTGGAGGGCTAACCTAAAAGTCCCCCAACCAAGTCCCATGACTTAAGCTGAGGGTTTATCTTTCAGGCCAACCCCAAGGAAAGTCTCCCCACCCCTAAGCCCCGTGACCTAAGGTTGCAATTCTGAAGACCCCCCCCCCTTCACCAAAATTGGTGCCATAGGTACCCAATGAAATCTATGCCTCCCCCCTCCTTCGGCCAGCATCATGTAGGGCTTGACCTATTTACAGACACCACTCTAGCCAATTTACCATAGTAAGTGAAAAAAAAAACCAGAAAAGGGGAAAAAATTCCTACCCGGCCCCAAAGTGACCATTATCACACTATGTTAGCGGTGGGAGGGTGGGTCGATCAAAAGGCAAAGAGGAGGTGAGGGGCAGCAGGGCCTTATATTGCCTTTGGTCCCTCCCCTCCCTCATCTGTTCATGGCACATGTGCCATGACATCATCAGTGAGGACCAGCCTCTTCCCCTTCATGCCCGGCAAAAGGCCACTCCCCTACCTGGCTGCGATATTTGCAGCTGTCATGTACATTATCAGGGCCCAGAAATTGCTAGCACCATTGAACAGAAAAACCTTGAGTACACAAACCTTGCTACAGTATCCTACTGTAAGTAACTAAAATTACTGAAAAAAATTAAGAATCTTCATCCACAAACACAAACTTCTCAGCTTGCATAGGACTTGATCCTTGGGTACACTTTTGTTTCATTCATTTTGGGGCACAATTCTCTGAAGGTGGTTGAGTGGGTGGGGGCAAAGTGCATACAGCCTTCCCTCTCTTTTTAATGAAAGGCCCTTTGCTCTGACAGAGCATGGGGGGAAATTTGCTAAATTTGGGCCCTCAAGCTATTTTAGGTCCGGATCTTTCTGCTAGAACTCCAAGTGACTTTCAGTTTTGACAGAAGCCCACCACAACTAAATCATATAAAATCCCCCCAAACCATAGAGCACTTGCCCCTTAAAGAACACAAGTGGTGGTCCATGAGCCATTGGCTGGCCATCCATGGCAAATTTTCAGCAAGGAAATAAGCAACTGCAGCCAGTGGGCACAAATATTGTCCCAGTGACTAGTACATTAGATGCTGGTCCCCCACATCAGATAGCCTAAAAAGCACTGTACTAGACAGTATTTTCTTTTTTGAAAAAAAATGTGTGGTGCAGCCCCCATCCCTCTATTCTCCCATTGTGCTAAAGGATATGTACCTGTTGTACTCTTGTGTAGATTATCCTAGGTGGACACATGCTAAGGGAAAGAGAATATACTCAGCTGGGCTGCAGAGAAAACAGGAAGATAGTTTTGCTTTCAATAAAATACATATTCTTGTTGTAGACATTACATCTGCTTAGTTATCAGTCATGTTACTGAAGTTTTCAAAAACCAAATAAGATTACAAGTGTCAAGATGAAGACCCTCCATATTACAACAGACATTTCTCCATGGCTTTCCAGAAAATAATTATGGGGCCTACCTGTGGCAAGATGGTAGAAGTTCTGTTAAAGACCCTTAGATAAATTATATTCCTAGGGTTATCTACAAAGAAAGAAGAATGAAAACTATTCTTCTTCTAACTACAGTATCATTTTCTATTGCTTCCTCTGCCCTCAAAGGAACTTAAAAATGGATGAGAGACTTGAGTGTCTATTTTTCATGTGACCCTACAATAGCGCTAGCCCTGCTGTGCCACTGAAGAACTATGATACAGGCTTATTCTGTGGAGCATGCATAGAAGCAATTCACAAAAAAACTGGGTTATATCCACTATGTGCTATTATGTCAGTCTTATTTTGTTGTCACCATTAACCAAAGAAAGCTGATTTCCATTCTCTTCCTTGCAGTTGGTAAAGCATGTCACTGGTAGGTACTGGCTTTCCCCCCTACCCCTCTTTTAGGGAAGTGAGAAGAGTACAAAACCTAAACCACATTTCATCTATGTAATGTAGATTTGTGAGCTTCATGACTGAATGGGGGTTTTGAACTGGGGCTCATTAAATGGAATATAGAATTTGGTTTGATAGCTGTTTTCTTCTAGCCCACGGAACAACACTGCAAGTTGAAAACGCTGCATCAAAGGATCAAAAATCAGATGTCACTTATTTTAAAAAAATTGTTGAAACTGAGAATTCTAAATTTAGAAAAAGGAGAATATACAATGATAATGGTTTATAAAAAAATATGCAGTTAGCATACAGAGAAAATAAATTTAATATTAAGAATTACAACCTCCACAAAAAAATTGTGTGAAAATTCACTACCACAAGCTATATTAACTACTCTGAAATTGTATGGATCTTTCTTGAACCTAACATGGAAAAGAACCTTCATGTTGACAGGTATTATCTGTTCTGGGGATGATGTCATATCTCAGGGCACCATGGCTTGCCACCAATCTAGTCAGCTCCTGGATTAGATGGAACCTATGGGTAGAGCAAAGCAGTTTGACTTCTTAAAGCCAGTATGAGTGAGAGCTAATAGACCTATGCTCTACATATCTACTTACACTGACCTTTGCATACTACTGAGCCACTGAATTGCCTTGCCCTGCCCACAAATTTCATCTAGTCTAGTAGTCTGATAAGATGAATGGAAAGCCATAAAAACCTGGGATGGTAGGAAAATGCTTTTCTTGTTTCCTCTGCCCAGTACTTCAGTAATTGTGTGAATAAAACAGTGTAGTTTACAAAGTACCAGTATGAAGATTTGTATTTCACTTTCTTGTAGGACTTCAGCTCAGAAGGGAAAGTAAAAGTTTAAGAAGTCATGCAGAGATAGTTCTACATTTGTTATCAAAAAATTTAATTCTGTGGAAGCAAGGCAGATTCCTGCGGGTGCAGTCAATGGTAATGCAAGAAACACTGTATAAAATGTACGTATTTTTATAAAAAAATTCCAGTATAACATAAAAATTGCTCACTGAAATTCATCATCTATTACTTCCTACATCAAAATATAGAAAAGCTGAAAAACAGCTTGAGGTAAGATTTAAAAATTCAAATGGCATTTTTTTAAAAAAAATTAGCTATACAGACATCCTAGCAACTTAGGAAATTACCTATCATCAATAGAGTATTATACTAAACATTGTCCCCAAATGAATTTTTTAATGAAGTACAAAAAGGTATCAACACATTGTTTCACAAGACAGATTTAGTACAAAACTGCACTTACTTGTTTCAGTTCATGTACAAATAAGTCAACTTTTATTGTACATGGGGTTGTTATTTTGCTTTGGATTAGCTGTTACTATCTGCACTGGAACAGTTAACCTCAGTATTTGGCTGTCTTCCAGATGGTGAGTCAAGACCTGATATTCTACAATGCCTAACTGCCTGAGTAACTCGCTGGGTATAAAACAAAATGTAAGCTTGAGCCTTGCATACTTCTTCCATAGTGCACATGTCGAGCTTGGAATCATTGCAGTGTACCCAGAATCCTAGAACAGAAAAATAGAGTAATTTTAAATCATAATAGTTGTTAAATTATTTTTCTTATTTAACAAACAACAACAAAGGGCTTTATTACAGTTTTAGAACGTTTTACACAGGAATAGCTATATTTCAGTGTGTTATGGAAATAACATTATTTGTAAAATGACTGAGATTTTGCACAGAGCAGTCTAGATTACAGACTGGGTGGCATTTGCTGCAATCTTATAAAATCTGCTGATTGAAAGTGTCTCAATTTGGAAACACTGTTTATCAGCAATTAAAATTAATCTCAAAGGGTTAATACCGCTAAGAGGCAGGCTTAAAGTTCACTTTTAAAATTCTTGTTTGTACCTCCATCTGAATTGTAGCAATAGGCAGTGTAATGTCCTGAACCAAATCCTTTCCCATGATGCATCACCACAGCAGACAAGTCATAGATAAAGCAGTCTGGTACAAGGGACTTCAGAGATTCTCTGCAGCAATAGGGCTCCATGTTTAGCATCTGATCAAAGCTGACATGTACACCGATCTTCTCACGATGATTGCGTCCTGACCATCTTAGGAGAGAAAAAGTAAACTTAATAAAAACATTTTCAAAGTTACCAGAGATTTAAAATCGTCAGTTACAGGACTGTCTGAAACCATCATCTCCCAATGAAGCATGGGAATTGGAGCAGGCTTTATAGGACATCTATGCCCAACACAATGCTCAGTGGAGGAATCCAGAAGTAAAGCATTCCCCCACATTGGCTGCCTAGCCATTGCTTGAAGACTGCCAAATAAAGTCTACCAATCCCATAAAGAAATAATTTCAATTTCAAACTGCTTTTACCAGAGATGTGTTTTTTTTCCAGAATGTTAAACTGAAATCTGTCCTATAATGTTAGCCCACTGGCTCCTGCCTTCTGGGGCAGTTTACAAGTATTTGATGTCTTCTGTGTGATGGCACTTGAAATACAGTCGCACCCCTGTATCTGCGGGGGATTGGTTGTGGGCCCCACCGTTGATGGTGAAATCTGCAGATAATAGCAGACGCCATCTACCATCCCGCCGCTGCCACAGGAGCCCTCCCACGGGAAGGGACAGGGTAGGCAAGATCCCTCTTGCTCCTCCCTTCCCCCCTGCGATGGCCACAGCGGAGACAGGAGCTCTCTCAGCAGAAGGGACAGGACAGGCAAGATCCCTCCCTTCCCCTTTTGCCCCCGTGATCGCCGCCACAGTGATGAGCTCTCCCAGGGGAAGGGATGGGGCAAGCAAGATCCCTGTCTCCCACCCCTCTCTTCCCCCTTCACCCCCGTGATTGCTGCGGTGGTGACAGGAGCTTTCCCGGGGGAAGGGGTGGGACAGGCAAGAGCCCTCCTCCCCACTCCTGCCATCACCAAGCGTGGATAATTGAATTTGCAGTTGGTGAATCAGCGGATACAGGGGTGTTACTGTACTTGAACTGCTGTCAGTTCTACCTGCCCTGCATTTTCTCTGCATTGCCTGCCAAAACATCTTCTTATGACCTTCTATGAGACCATGCCTCAAAGCATCCACAGATGGGTTTTAGTTCCATTGCAACCACTCCCCTTTATAATAAATTTGGTGATTAATTCAAATCAGTTTCTAAAAATTAAGACTAGTTCCAATGCTGCTCTGTAAGCTGCTCTGATAGCCTTGTGGCTGAAGAGCGGGGTATAAATAACTAATAAATAAAAAAAATAAACAATGCCTCTACAGCTTTGTTGGTTTCTTGGTGCAGCTTCCATGACTTTTAGAGCTGAAGTGGGCAAAGTATAGTCCTGGAGCAACACATGGCACTCTTAGGGATGTTTTTACAGTCCACAACCTCACTCCTCAGAATGCTTCTCTTCTGGGATACAGTAGGACCCCCGTATCTGCAAGGGATTGGTTCCAGGGCCCCCCTCGCTGATAACGTATTCCGTGGATAATAGTGAACGCCCACCCCCTGGTCGCCATTGGCTCCACGGAAGTCATCCCAACAAGGGAAGGGAGAGGGGACGTGAGACCTCCCCACCCTTCACTCTCCCATTGCCATTGGAGCCTCTGGAGCCACCGAAGCTTTGCCCTCCCAGAGCTTTGTCCTCCCTTCCCCCTTGAGCAATGGGAGAGGGAGAAGTGAAGTGAGACTTTCTCCTCCCCTCCCTTCCACATTGGAGCGTCTCCCTCCCCTCCTTTTGCCTGCCCTCACTGGAGCTTCGCCCTCCTGGGGTGCCTTCCTGGAGTCATAGGAGCTTCTCCCTCCCTTCCCTTTGCCCACCCTCACCAGAGTTTCGCCTTCCCCTCCCTTTGCCCTCCCCTCCCCCTCACTGGAGCTTCATCTCCCTTCACCCTCACTGAAACCACTGGAGCCATGTTTGGGGGGGGCAAAGGGAAGCGAGACATCTTCCTCCCCTCCCTTCACTATCCTGTCACTATCAGAGACATGGGGGGGGGAGGGGAGCAAAGGAGGTGAGACCTCCTCCTCCCCTTCCGTTGCCACTGGAGCTCTAGTCACCAGAGCTTCACCCTCCCATTGCTATCCAAGCCACCAGAGCCACGGGGGGGGGGAGGTTGAGACCTCTCCTCCATTCCCTTCGCCCTGTCACCATTTCCACCACGGAAGCCCCCTGAAGCTTCCTCTCCTTCCTCCCCTGTCCACCCCCCCCCCCGCTGTTGCCAACCACAGATAATTGAATCAGCAGTTGGTGAATCGGTGGATGCGGGGGTGTACTGTAATTTTATCTCCAGAAGCAGCAATTTTTAATTTTAAATGTTATGAAATTACAACCGTTTAAATATATTACAATGCTCCTTTACACTAACATAAAAATAAACCCCTTTCAAACATAAAAGTGAACTTCTGCCCCACCCCTCCCCAATCTTTGGAAGTCCATGTGGCCCCTGAAGAATACTTATCCAAATGCAGTTGTCCAGCTGTTGCTTTCCTAATCATAGAACTTCAAGAATAGGGACATCTGGTGACTTCTGGTCCACAGCCCTCTAGTTTCTCAAGCTCTTTCATGCAACTACTCCTTTTCTTGCAAAATGTTCACAGGCTTCCTTGTCTCTAGACCTTATGGTTTTGCCTTTTCATCATTTTCTCCTAGACTCTTCATTGTTTGAGTACAGATGTTCCATTACATCAGTGTTTCTCAGTATCTGATGTAGGAAAGCATCATTCCCTCCCTTCCAATATGTCAGCGATTGACAGCATACTTGCACCCATCAACTACTGTTGTGTTTTTCTTTCCTGGGGACTCACTGTTGCCGGCACTGAATGACTGGCACTGCATTACATTATCTCCTCAGGTCTACAATTGTATGTATACTGCCCATTTAGTTATCATTCACTTACATATCAATTCCCATCAAAAGCATACAGCCTGTCCAAAGAACATATGTATGTGAAGTTCTTGCATGCTACCATACTGTATCTACTCCATTATCCAACTCCACCCCCACTTGACATATTCCTACATAGTGCTTCCCTGTTTACCTTCTCTTTCATGATACCTCTTCCTCGCTCATCCTTCCAATCCTAAGTCCGCTTCCTGATTTCAGCCAAACAGACAACTTTGCTTTCCCTCACAGAAGCAGACTGCTGACATTTAGATACCAACAACAGTTTTCATTGAGCTAAAAGAGCAGAACACTTCACAACATGATTGAAATATTTGCTAGAAGCTTCATAATCATTCTTTAATGCATTCCTGCACAGATATTAGGCAGTACAGATAATGGATGGCGCATCTAGGTGGAATGCACATTTTTGCTAGAATCTGAACCCAGCTAAATATATAGATGTTCAAAACATTAATAAAGTTAGACTTCAAGCCCTTATTTTCTTAATATACTAACAAATAGTTTACTGCATTACCTGAACCGCTTAAGGTGTAACCGTAGAACTTGAGGTAGTCGGCATACCATAAGCTGTTTTTGTGCTTCTGAGAGTATAACAGGTTTAGAAGAAAACTTTCTTCGTTTTGCTGTTACATGAAAAGAAATGAAAAACCCACTGTTCAAATTCTCAGTAGATCAAGCTGATAGTGATTTAGGAAAATCCTGAGTAAAGAATCAGTTTAGCAGGTATTCACTTTGGAACAATTCTGTAAATACTACTTCAATTAATAACACATTCAAAATACAATTAGACTGCATAGTTGGTGAAGTACTGTGAAGAATGCCCAATGTACTAATGTAAATTACACATTTTTCTTGAAACAAGACTAGTTATGATGCAAGTTCAAAGTAATGTTCACAACTGCTTGTTAAACATTTTACACAAGATGATGTACTTTTTTCTCATTATATTTTTAAGGTGTACAGGAAGTATCAGTGCTCCAAGACTAATTCACACGTTACTTGTAAGTCAGATGCATGAGTACATACTGCATTTACTCACTGTTGCACTGGTCACAAGCATATATCTTTCCTTCCAAGGCTTCTGTTTCTGTAAACTTGGCCAACATTTCTGTCAACATGCATGGATACTGACAGGTTGTCTCCTTCCCATTGCAGTGGTATCTTTCAGGAAATTCCAGTGAGAGATCCCAGAAGGGTTCTATAGTATTTGACTTATTATCGCATGCAAGACATGTTACCTGTCAAGATAAACCATCATTGAATTTGAATCTCCAACTTGCCATCCTGACTTCTCTATTTTTAATAGCATTTATATCCTACTTTTCCTCCCATGGCCCTACTCTTCCCTATACAACCCTTAGAACAACATATTCTGAAGTAGGCTAGACTGAAAATCACCTGAGAACATGCCTGGTTACCACTAATTTTTCTTAATGTTTCTTCATTTGTTGTTGTTGTGTGCCTTCAAGTAGCTTCCAACTTATTGTGACTCTATCATAGGGTTTTCTTGGAGTTGCCAAAAAAAAAAAAAAACCTGTTTAAGTAGGGCCTGAACTACCTTAGTCAGCAAAATAAAGAAACACCTGAGAGCAAAGAAAGAACCAATGTGGTATAGTGGCTAGAGTGCTGGACTACAGCTCTGAAGAACAGGATTTGAATCCCTTTCAGCCATGGAAACTCCCTGGGTGACCTTGGGCAAGTCACTCCCTCAGAAGAAGGCACAGGCAACTACCACCACCCAGAACAAACCTGGCCAAGAAAACACCATGAAAGGTTTGCCTTAGTGTTGCCCTAAGTCGGAAGTGGCTTGAACGCACATAACAAGAACAATACTCTGTTACTTTCCAGTGTACTGATGTTGGATTTAACAGTAATTGCCAATAAATACTTTCTATTCTGTTTGTGTAGTTCATTAATATAGTGACTTCCTTAAAATGAAAGAATGCATACAAAATTTTAAGTTTTCCAGAGGAAGGTAAATAATACTGTACTATATAATGAAACACTAACAAAGAGTGTCTTTCATAGTGTAGTACACAGCACTATAAGGGAGTCCACCTGTGCTTTATGAAATGTACTGGGCTATTATTACAAATAGGGAACATTCATATGATTTCACAAGTCTGAATGAAAATCTAGGCTAGAGGTACTTCAGAGTAAATTTACTGTGGAACTCTAGCTTTGTTTTCAAACCATGTTCCTCCAAGATAAAAACACAGAAGTATCAATATGTCACCTGCATTGAAACTCAATCATACTGCCAGTGCAGGAAGGCCTGTTTGCCAGATAGCTAGCAAAATCTTGTTCAACCTGCACATTACAACTGCTTTGCAAAAATAACTACAAATGGTTGTTTGTCATCATGAAAGAATCTAATCTTTCACAGAAAATAATTCTGTGGATTGGATAACTATTTGTATAATAAACTTATACAGTATTTTCTTCACGCTATAATAATGTGGGCAGGGGGGAAAGGGAGAGATCGACAGTGGCTTGGAGAAAAATAATCTCATTTGCAGGGCAAGATACTGTGCACAGATGGCTCAGCACATGGCCAGCTGCCACACAGAAGTATATCCTAGGTGCCATAAAATAATCCTGTCCCCAATCCACAATGTAGCTACCCAGAAAAGCATGTAATATATGCAAACATTAGAAATTATATTATCTGACAAGCTTTTGCAACTGCACCAAGCACCATCTTTTCCATACATGCATGTCAGGTTTGTGGTTTGCTTGCAGGCTGACAGAACAGCTTTCCAGTAATGGTGTTAGGTAGATCAGAATCTATAGGTAGGTCTCAGTATGATTTTTATGGCATCCCAGTGTGTGACTCACAAGGTTTATAAGGTAAATGACTTTGGCATTTCAGTTGCAGAACACTGCGGATCTATTAAAAATAAAGTAAACCTACTGTCTATACTCCTGTCCTAGTGTTTCTGGACTGCAGAAAATGTATAGATGTAGGAGACATACCTACTTACACTGGTAAGGCAGGATGTCTTGTCAACTGGTGATTAAATAAGTCTTTCTCATGCCTATCAGGAGCAGCCCAAGTGCAAATACAGTATTTCAAAAGCTAGGAGATTCACTACCACAAAAATGTTACCCAGTTAAGTATATATATATATAGCTTGAACTACCACAAAGATAACTACCAGTAATTAGATGCTTCAAATAGCATTAATACCATCTAGCAGTCAGCATGCTAGGTCAAATGGAGTTATTCTAATGCATAAATCACGAACTGTTTATTCCAGAACACCAGTTAGTGGAGATGTTCTGGAGCACATAAACTGGATAAAATGCATGTACCTTAGGATAAAAATAAAAGGAAGGTGATCAAGTAAGTTGTAGTTAAGAAGAGTATATTAAGAAACCGTAATAAGATAAACACACTTTCCTATACAGCAAGTATCAGATGCAGGTGAGTTAAGTAAAGAGATTTTACTGGGAGGTAAATAGAAAAGCTATAACAGCTGCAGCTCCTTATTTTGCTGGCATGCATTATACAAACATCCCAATTCAGTGATGGAAATTTAAGTCAGCTTTGACCTGAAAAACTCCCTCCTGTTCCAGCTCTCAGTTACCCTGTTATGCATCTCAAGTCACAACAGGTTGAACTATGTTGTGTAGGTTTGTAATACTGAAGATTTGTAGTTTATAACGGGATAATTAAACTTGCTATCCACCCCTGAATAGATTACAATTGTCTGATTCTGCTGCTTAATTTTATTAGTACTTAAAGCAAGTGTTTAGATCATAACTAAGAAAGAAAGCTAGTCTATCTAGTGTGTTCTGCTACTAATAAACTGTCACTTACTTGAAGCAAAGGGCCAAGACATCAGCTTCAGGAGATATTAATTTACAACTCTATAATATGCTCATCACTTTGGTCATATCACATGATAATGCTCTTCCAGAGAGTGATATAGATACTCTGTCAATAGTCCAACCTCTACCATCCAACATAGTACTTGCAGACTTGGAAAGAAAACTTTATTAACTACACTTACCTTGAGAGCACTATCCTTCACATCTGACAGTATTCCATCAGCCTGACTCCTGTGTATTTAACATTTTTAAAGTTATGAAGATTTCAGCTATGACGTCCACATAATTACTGAAAGGACTGATTTAAGCTTTAAGCCTCAATTTCACTAATAAACTAAAATTAAGTTTTTAATTTACTGGTCCTTTTGAAGCACACAGGTTATGAATGTTGTTTTGTGCTGATTTTTGTCTGCTCACTGTCATAGGTTTTATTTTTTTAATTGTTTTATTCCATTTTTTAACTATTCCAGGAGCTTTGGCTCCTACTACTTCATATACTGTCTGATTTATTTTTAAATTAAACCATATCTTAATCTACAGATGACCACAGAGGATGTATTGGGCATTAAAATGAAATACAATCATACTAAGAAAACAAAAAGCATTTTCAGCTAGCAAAATAAGCTATCATTTAAAAATATCTAGATAAATAAGAATATTTTGACCTCAAACCACCAAATGAAAACTGGTGCTACTCATATCTCGTTCAGAAAGGGGTTCTAGAATTACAACATCACAAATCTGTTGTAAATGTGCAGTGCCTTTGTCCAATAATGGAACTCAGAGAAGGACCATCTCTAATAATATTAAGACACAAGAAGGATGGTATGGAGGCACTCATTACATTTGAAAAGGCTCACGGTTAGCAGTGATGGGAAAGACTCTACTGGAGTCATTCAAAAGTCACTGCCATCCAGTACAAAATTTAGATCACTGTGAAAAGGGATCCAGTGTGGAAATACCAACCCAGTGCTGGAAACTGAAACTGGAAAGGACTGAAAATCACTTTCAGTTTCAAAATAGCCCCTTCATATTTTGGGACTGTTTTAGCCAAAATAAGGAACACACATCATTTACAAGAGAACCACACTGTTCTCATTTTGGCTTTAAAATAGAAATAATAATGTATTTTAGCTGGAAGTCTGACAGGATATGATGTGCTACAAAACCAAATGGAGGGGGAGGATTCATGCAAACCACGGGCTTGTTGCCCAGCTGAGGTGGATCAATGTTCAGACTACAGTAGATGTAAAGCAATATGCACGTTCAGCTTGCAAAGATAGTCATACACTGTACTGAATTTCCTGTAACTTGCTCTTTAAATTGGTGTGGGGAAGGTACTGCCAGAGGTTGGGAGACCACATTGTTCCCCTGCAGGGCTCAGAGGTTTGCACCCCTACCACCATGCTCCTAGACCATCTGCAGAATCTTTTTATTTATTTATTTATTTAGCTAAGCACTCCCCACATTCCCCTTGAGGGGTATTTTAACAGTATCATGTTGAAGTAAAGTTGAAGTTTTCAGAAAAACCTTTCTGTTTAAATAAAGGGTTCAGCAAGGCCTAAAACAGTCCAAGGAGGCAAGAACTTGGTAAAAGTTTGTGTAAGGGGTCGTTTTTAGCAAAAACATTTTTTTTCCAAAAAAGGGAGGGGTTTATGGGTGTCAAAAGCTGCCACAGGAGCCACATGAAACCTCTAGTTAGCACTCTCCCAAGTCTTAAGGTCTTCTAACTCATTTGTTTATAATTATTAATTTACTTCAATCTTTTAAATTATTTCATAGCTTTGTGAACACACACACACACACACACACACCATACCTGACTTAAAAGCTGCCCATGAAAAATGGTATTAACCACGTTCAAAACCTGCTTAATGAGTTTCCTTTGAGAAGTGGGAATGAGGGCTGGGCATTTTGCCCGAGCTGTCTCCAGTTCTTGCTGTACTTTATCCAAAAGTTCACAAAGAAATTCCTGAGCATCTTGTTGGGCATAACCACGAAAGGCTGGGATTAGTCTCCATACTGAATGGAGCATGGCAAAAGGAGACACTAAAGCCCACTTGCCAGACCACATCACTTGAAACAAAGTATGCAGTTCATGACAAAGAGAGATATACTTTGAGCTTGGCTCCTTTGGTTGAATAAGTTCCATATTTCTACTATTTGATGCTCCCCCACTTAAGCCTGATGACACACTAGCTCTCCTTGCATAAGATGCCTTGCCTTTAATATGGCTTTTGTTCAAATGAAACATAGAGCCAGCAGATGGAGGATGCTTAGAAGATGATCTTGTTTTGCCATTGGCTGCAGCTGCTAACAACTCTTGAGTTTGGTTCAAATCAAGTTTTAAAAAACATTCCCGAAATATGAGCAAGTGACTCAATACCTGAAGAATAGAATTCATATAGCATGTATTTCCCAAGTTTCGTAAGCCTGTTACACCAGGAGTCATAGTAGGCCTTCGTTTAACTGGAGAATCATTAATTTTTTTAAATTTTACTTCATCTGAGGTAGCTGTTACTTTCAGCTCTATAGCAGAGTCTACATTTTGTGACATTTTTAGTGCACTGAGTGGAATTTCTGAGGATTCTTTATTTTGATTCTGCAAGCGAAAGCTCTTCCTTGGAGGCATTTTTTCCATTTCTTCCTTCAACTGCCGCTTTCGCTCTTCTCTTTTCTTCCTAGCACTGATTCTTCTTTCTTCTGCCTCTTCCTTTAACTTCTCTTCTTCTAGAACTCTTTTCCCACTTGGTGTCAGTTCAAACCAAGATCTAAACACTTTGCCCATTAATGCATGCCTCCTGTGCCATAGAGCTGTGAACATACGGTCTTGATTACGAAGCACAGCTTGAGCATTATTATGTGAAAGATCATCACTTGTGCCCATTGATCGCAAAGTTCTGCCACTGCGAGTAGTACAGTCATAGTTTTGACTCTTGATTGCACTTAATGTACTTCTCAAGAGTTTTAAATCACCAGTTGCATTATCATTAAGAACATAGTCATCACAAAGGTAGCAGAAAACATACAGTTCATTCACTTCCAATGCCACTGGATGATTACTTTCTTGAAAGTGCTTTAGTGCATGTTCTTCAATGTATCTTCCACAAGCAACATGTGAGCAACTGAGGCAGGCCCATACAGATTCTGTAGTATTACAGACCATACAATGCCATTTGTGAGGGTTCACAGTGGAATGATCTTGGGCAAGTCGTAGACGTCCTACATGCTTACATTTATCCATTGTCAATACTACAGTGCTGTCATAATACTACAGAAATGCATCATCCAACCAGTTTTCTAGTTTTTGCATTGTGACCTGAAATCAGAAAAAAAGTAGTTTCATTTTCTTTTCGTGTCACTCTTTATAACAGAATACATATATTTTCTCATTAATTACACTCATTTTAAGCATTAGTTTTATCACAGTAAATTGTTCCAAGTACCTTAATGGAAATGGTCATAATCACATCCTTGTTTTCATATTTTACAATGGCTTAGATGATAATGAAGAGTCACGCTTCAGATCTAAGGGGTTGTCTATATGAGGCCAAAAGAAAGATTGCTCCACAGTAATAGCATTTCACAGCAGGTGCAACTTGTCTTAACGCTTTTACAGCCTCCATAAAATTTGCATGCCCTCCAGCCAAGATGGCAGCCGCAAGTGAATTACTTGTGTTTTTAAATCTGCTGCCGCCAAACTTTTTTTTTTAAATCCTATTTCCAAGGTGCACACAAATGATTTCACCTTTACAAAAAGAGAGAGAGAGAAAGGTAACACAAATCCCCATTTTATTGCCTTAGCAATCACTCACTAAGGCAAAAATCCAAATGGCATCAGCGGGTGCTTGCCCTGTTAGAATATCTTATAACAGTAAATTTCACAAATCATTATGTATCATGTAAAGTAGTTTCTTATCTCTGTTGTGAGCCACCAGACAATCAGATTCATTGGGTGGCTCCCAAATCTAAGTACTATAAAAGAGAAGTTCCCTTTCAGCCTCTTCTATGCTGTCTCACTTTCTAATAATCTTTTCTGTTAATCAAGGAGAGACCTAAAACAGACCTTACATTGATTTGCTCGACATGCCAGGCCTTTTTTTTTAAACAAAACAAAACATGAATACTCCACTCTATAAATAAAGATGAGAATACCCCCTCTTCAGAACCCTATAAATCAAAGCCAATGAGCAAATTAAGTATAGTGGGCCCTCCGGATCCACTAGGGTTCAGTTCCAGGACTCATCACAGATGGCAAAAAATGCCAATGGTTAAGCCCCATATTATTAAATGGTGGCGACATGCACACATCTGCATCAGTGCATCAGGAACCCGCAGATCTGTTTTGGTTTACATCATTTCACCCTAGCTAGTCCCTTTCGCAGTTACCTTGTCTTATATAAACAAAGGTAAGAGTTAGAAGGTGTTTATTCCTTCTTTGTCTTCTAATTATCATGAAATCTACATAAACTGAGCGTTTATAATAAGTAGTTAACATTTAGTAACAAGGAATTACATTTTAATATGTATTATTAAGAAAGTATGCACTAAGTGTTGGACAGCTGTCAAGAGAATTCTAGTTCCTATGAGTATAAACCAATAAGGTATTTTAAACTATTTTACATACAGAGCAAAGCTACTACTAGGTATTTTTTACAAGTATAATTCTAAATCTACTCAGAACCAGAATGGACAAAAATCTATTTGGGGGGAAATAATGATTTAATTAAAAAAAAATTAAAAATCAAATCAAATACTAAATTTTAACTCCTATTCCATTCATTTTTTTCATTCCTAATGTATTGAGAACATCCACAGTTTGACACACAGATAAGAAGTATATTATGCACTTGCTATTTCCTGAATTAATAAGTTTATCTGAGCATTCCATGAACTATACCCCTCTAGAGGTTGTTAATTGCACTACTGAATTCTAAATTAATATGTTTTAGTGGTCAGGTTTGCACTATTGTTCAAAAAATGTAAAGCATTACCAAGGAAAACCATCAGTGATTTAAATCAAATTAATTCACACTGCTCAGACCCAAGTCCCCATGAATTCAGAAGGGCTTACTCTCAATTAAATCAGGTTTGATTAGAATTACTTTTTGAAGGAATCAAGTTTAATTATTTAAATCAATTATCTAATTATTTAAATCATATTTATTCATGATGGTATATTTGACCTAGGTGCATTTTTCTTTATTCTTTTATGAAAGTTTTGAAGTCCAAATTTAAAATTTTAAAATCCAATTTTAAAAAATCATCGATTAAATTAAATGGGTATGAGTTTGCAGCCTAAGTCTGTTAAACAACTTTACACGTACTAACATCTGGCTAACCAAATATGACAACATTCTGATTTATGTATTTTAGATAATTCAACTTGATGGTGTAATGCCTTTTCTCCATTAGGCCTCAAGACAACCACACACAAGGGCTTATTTCTCAGATATACTTGCTAATTTAAGAGACAAATTCACAACAGCAACAAAACTTGAAAGTTTCCCTATTAACTGATGCTAGCATTTTAAAATACGTAAGTTCTGAATGATCATCTCCTTTAGCTTGAAAGACAAAATGAAGGTACTGGACTTTCCAGTGGCTTTCAAGATACTGGACTGCAATGACCACAATCCCTCACAGCTGACCAGCCCATCTAAAGAATGCCAAAACCTAGCTCTCTTAGATGGAAAGGCACTCCCACCAGCAGAATGAATAGGAAAATGGTACGCCAGAAGATACCCAGGTACAATACAGGTATACCTCACTTATCAAAGCAGATGTGTTCCTAGGCATTACTTCTTTAACAGAACATTTGGTACCACAGGCAGAAATAAAATGGAAGCAGTAGGGATAGGTTTCTGTATTCCAAAAAAACAAGAGCAGTTCAGCATGTTACAGCAACTTTTTATTAAAAAGTATCAGTTCACATATGTGAAATGAAACAACCAAGTCAGGTAAGGCTTGCATTAATAAATAAAAACATTTTAACCTTCTACAGACCACTTCAAGGCTTCTTCCAAAATGCATCCAGGGATGCTCTCCCCCACCCCTTTCATCAGGTCCACTTTTCTTATGATTTTCATTTTGGTGGTCAGCTCTATGCCTTTTTTTTAACATGTTGGGGGCTGATGGTGAGGCACGCTTATCTAATTTCCCCATTTCTCTCTTTACTGCTTGTTCAGGCATGTTCAGTAAGGGATTCTGGAAGCAGTGGCTGTTTACCTTGCCAATTGTAGGCAGGCACACACAGCTACAGTAGAATCAACTACAGTAGAGCCCCATTATTTCACAGCTTAAGTTTACTGCAGACACACTGCTACAACCTGATACCTAGGGTTTCTCAGTCCTCCTTCACTATTATTCCAATGTCAATGCTGTTAAAAATCTTCCAGTAAGACAGAGGACAAGGAAGAAAAGGGGGCTTGGCTGGCATAAAAAAACTTGTAAAAAGAACCTTGTCAGAGGCTTTGCTAACTATCCTAACAAAGAAAGGCTAAAGTCTTGGCCATGGCGCCCAGGCTAGTGAATCACGTCTTTAAACACAGGCTAGTGAATCACATCTTAGTAGAGTTCTGGTGCAGACATCAGCACAGCATTAATATTTGCTACTCCTGGCATTAGAAGCTGGTTGGCAACCTGCACAGGCCTATTTAGCTTTCCAGTTCCCTACAGTTTGTGTATGTATAGCAACTTTCTATTGTGTTCACAGTAGCTAAGCTGGATGTAATAAGAAATCCATGTGCAAAATTTAGCAACAGAAACTAGAGCATCAGCAAGCTCTTCCTGGACCCTATGAATAAGGTATCTGGAAGCAATAATACAGTTGTCCCTTCACATTCGCTGGGGTTTGGTTCCAGGACCACCACCACCCCCGTGAATAACCAAATCCATGAATACTCAAGTCCCATTATATGCAATGGCACTGCAAAATGCTGTCCCTTATATAAGATGGCAAAATCAAGGTTTGCTTTTTGGATGATTATTTTTTAAAGAATATTTTCAAGTCGTGAATACTTAAATCCGTGAATGCCAAATCCATGTATGTGGAGGGACAACTGTAATTCATTTGTTTCTGTGATGCTTCTCTTGAAAGGATGCCAAAGCAAGGATGCTCCTTGTTCCAGATCCTGCTGCAAGATCTCTTTCTTTTCCCACTTGAAATAATCCTTGTGATGTTAGCTTTAATCATTGCTTCTTTCTCTGAAGCTGTATGAAAGATGCTGAGACCTGCAAAAGAAGTTTTGCAGGTTTACAGGGAAGAAATGCACTTACAACAGCCAACAAACAATGAATCCATCAGAAGTAGAGAACTATTGGCTGAGCAAAGTCTCATCCAGATCAACTCTCTCCTGTGACCCTTCAGAGCTGTGGGGGAAAAAACATTAAGAAGTGGTATACTAAGGTAACTTTTTTTCCTCCTCCCTGAGCAAAATAAGATAATTCAGGTACCTGAATTAAGAGGGAAGGAACTGTTACTCAGACATACCATGGGAGGGGCATGATGGGTTGAGAAGTAGTAAACAAATGCAATAAATAAATATATGCATCAGGTGGCATTTGAAGTAGCCCTTAAGTTAATGATGTGGCATGGGCCTTTATCCGTTACATTTCTGCAATCCAGTAGATTGTCTACACAGGAAAAAAACCCATACCTACATCAATTCTCATTCAATAGGAGCATACAAAGTAGGACCACTTAACACTGAAAGCACATCTTGTAGGCTTTAATGCGATTTTTAAAAACTTCTTGCTCTGCAGCTTCCAGGAAAATCCAGTCTTTTTTTAATGCATCCATTGGCATGGGGAGGTGGGGGGGGGAGCAAAATCTTCTAGCAGGAGGGGTTAGTTGTTGCTGGGTTTTTGCCACAAAAACAAGTATTTTGGTGGGGGGATAAGAAAATGTCATTTGAAATGTTTCTCTGGATTGCAGCTCACTTCCCTCCTTCTTAACCATTCAACATGCTCTCCACACTGAAAAATAAAAACAGAAGTTTATTTTTCCTTGGGGCCACTGCCCCAGCCTTCCTGACCAGGTACCTCCCCTGCAGAGCCCTGCTGGCCAAGTTGCTTCCTGTGAGGCCAGAACAAGGCACCCACCATCAACAATGGTGTGTGTGGGTGTGAATCAGGCTACCTCTTCATCATTGATTTCATGGTTGGGCACCTCATTCTGTCCTCAGAGGAAGCAACTTTGCCAACAGGGCTCTGGCGAGGAGGTGCTTGGCCAGGAAGGCAGCAGAAGTGGCCCTGAAAAGGAGGGAAACAGTGGTGCTGATTTGAATTTGGGCAGGGATGTGTGGACATCAATTGCAGTACATTTAAGTGTGATGCTAACAGGGTGAATATGGGGCAGCTCCAAGGCAAAATAGTCTGAATTGCAGCTGGATTATTTTTGCTGGTGTAGACAAGCCCTGAGTTGGGTTGGATTTAGAAACACTTCACTATCCTACCTATCACTCACCTCAGCTAGATACATGAAGATAAAATGGGATAACCTCGCAACAGCCTTATACAGTAGCATAGTGCATCTTGGTGCAGTAATTAAATCTAGGATCAAATCCCCCACTCAGCTGCGATGTTCACTGAGTGAGCATGGGCCAATCATTCTCTGGAATTATGTACACCACTGTGATCTGTCCCTGGATGAAAACTGCGATGAAAACAATAGAATAAGAATAAACAGTGAAATAAAACTACAATAAAATAAAAACATTTCTAGCACAAAGTAGCCCAATGGTTTTCATGGATTTATTGCAATGCAGAGAGCCACTTTAACATGATTCCCTTTCTTCCTCCCTCCACCCTTTTTGCTTTATCTTGACAGATGAAGAGTTCCAAGAAACTCAAGCTGGAAATGCATTTCATGACCTCTGAGATGGCACAATAAAGGTATTATATTTATATAGATTTTAGCATTTGCTTTTGAAATTTACTGAAAGAAGCTAGAATTTCACTCCGCACAACATTAATCTATTAATGTTCCTTTCTTATTTTCATCAATGGAAAGCCGCATCAAAGTGTGTGTCTATCAAACAGAACAATTCTTAAAGCATTTCGCTTCATTTTATCAGAGCTTTTGCTTGAAAAACACCCTGCAGTCTGATAAGCTCACTGACTTGGGAGTCCAGAATTTTTATGACAGGAGCCATACCTCAAGATTATTCAAACCATCTCTTCCATTTCCCACCAAATGGTCCTATTTCTAAATTGGCAGAAGCACTGCAGGCCTACATGCCTATGTGTGATAGTGGCACAAAAGGAGGATAAGTACAGCCTGCAACAAAATGTTGCAGTATGGAAAATTTCCTGTTCAGGATTCAAAACATTCTTCTATTCCTCTTCCCAGTTTTCCAGTCTACCTCATTCAACGTGCCATGGCCACTGTGCATGCTCAGATTTCATGGGATTTTGAGAATTCGCCATTGGGTTCCCCTTAAATATTTGTTGCACTTCTGCAAACAGTGGCTTCAGCCCAAACCTGCTATTAACCCATTCTTATGAGTGGGTGCTTCACAAGTGGCAATGGCGTCATAATTCAGAGTATGTTACATCCAAAAGTGTTTCTTGGAAACATAACATCTCATTTCTTATCTTCATTACTTCCTCATGTCATAAAGCTCCTTATTACTATCTGCCTTTATCAAAAGACATAATCAAAACTGCCTCTCAATAAGATGTTTCTGAGGCCTTTCTGTACATAATCTGTTAATTCTGTTATTTTCTTTTGAATATAAAGAATGCATTTACATTCTAGAAATAATGGCCTCACTTTTTACGCACACGGTTTTATTCCATTCCAATTTACATTTAATTGCAGCTTCTTGCTGACCTATTAGCAAATCTGCTAGGTCACATTGTCTCATAGATTTCTCTCCCACATACCTTTTCAAATTCTCTCAATGAGATTTATGCACAAAAATCCTAAGGAATGAGTATGCCTCATTGTCAGTTACTCAAACACAACAAAAGAATTCAAGTGTGGGGCTTAAAGACTGCACTTGGCTGCTTATCCTTAAAACTCCCTGATATTAGAAAATAAAGGTGTCCAAATGGCTCGAAATTTGAGAAACATCTCCTGTAATCATTTTGGTCAGTGGCTCTTGGTCCTCAACACATTTACTTGTTGTGAGGCACATTTATTTCAATGAACATTATCTCCAAGTAATTGTGTTTAGAAACACAACCTGCAGGTGCTTGTATTCACTTAATACAGTTACCGGTTTTTTATATTCATAATCAAGATAGTTAAGGAACAAGTAAGAAATCACACTTCTCTTATTTTTTCAGTGTATATTTATCAGGAACCTGTTTAATCCATCAGAAAGATTAATCAATCAGGAATAAGCAGTTGTGAACATCCAAAATAACAAATTTCAAGGGACGGGGCTGGGTATGTTTTCAAAGGAAGTGAAAACCTGTTGAATACAATATACCCAAGGATGATTCCTCCCAGCAACTTCATTTCTTTCAAAACAAACTTATTTCAGAAGCAACAAGTGCTACTACCTTTGTGAGACTAGAATTAGCTTCTCTTGAGGAATGAACTCTTTTAACAGGTCCACAGAAGTCCTTCCACAAGACAGTAGGTAAGAGACAGACACCTCTTTTTACAACATCTAAGAAGTTTTACAACATTTCCTTCCTATCTAACCCCTCATCTACCCACCCAAATTAAAAGGTCGACATAATTCAGAATGGCTTTGACCTATGGAGGCCGACAACGTATGGCGACTGCCTCCACGTGAGGCGTTAGCCTTCGGGGACAAGGTGAAGAGAGCGGTAAATAAAACAAAACTATATGTATCCAAAAAGCTGCCCTGCTCTCCAACTTAGCTTAAAGGGAGGACAACAGCATGAAGCTCCCACAGTCGCCTCCGTAGCCACCTCGGGCTAGTAAAAGTCGAGGCTAGGAGCCTCGACTCTTTTACTAGTCCGAGGTGGCTACGGAGGCGACTGTTTGCTTCTTAAGAGGTTGCCGGAGAGAAATTCCCTCCCCGGCTTTTTTCCTCCCTCAAAGAGCGCCAAAACCGAACAGAGGCTTCCAGAAGAGAGCAGAGAAGAGTTGGAAATAACGGGCTCGTCAAAGTGGGCACCCCTCTTTCATCCCACCCACCACCCACTCCCCACCCTGCTTCCCGGAGGCTCCCTGCACCCAAAATTCCCACTCTCACCCAACTGGCTTGAGCCATGCCGCTGGGGGAAGTTCCTTTCGCAGCTCCATCCCTCACACAGCCGTCCTCCTTCGCGGCGCCCCCGCTCGCCGCCATTTTGTGCGCCTCAGGCGCCTCGGCTTTGGCCAGCAACCGCCCCCTTGGTAGCGTCACTCGGCAGCGTTGCCGCCCTCGCCGGTTTTTGTTTCTCACACGCCGCGGGGATCCCTCCTCGTGTGGGCAGGAGGAGGAGGGCGAGGGTTACCTCGTGTCGCTGGCCACGATGGGGATGGACCGAGCGGCCTCTCACAATGGGAACCCTTCGCTTGTCTTCCCCGCCTCTCTCTCTCTCTCTCTGTCGTTTCTTCTCGCTGGCTTCCCCTCAGCTAAGTTTGAACTTCAACAGGGAAGAAGAAACCCTAAAAGTAAACAAAATCTGGCTTCTAGTTTTGAAAAACAATAGAATTAAAACTCAACACTTAGAAAGGAATTCCACCCAGGGACAGGGGGATTCCCAGCAGATAATGGCCCATCAACCAACCATTACCCAAACAGACACTACAGTAATCCTCCTTGCATTTCTATACCCAGAAACTAACCATTCAAATACACAAATTGACATATACTCCCCAACGGGTTCACAGGATATAAACTCCACACACACACACACCCAACCATTCTCTGATGATGCCAGCCACAGATGCTGGTGAAACGTCAGAAGTAAACTCTTCCAGAACATGGCCTCACAGCCTGGAAAAAAACCCAAGGAAAATCTAAGTGAAGAACTTGACCACATACTCACTCCTACACTGGCTTCTAAAACCCTCATCTTTGGATTTTTGATTAGGATTTTTTTTTTAATTGGCATAAGACCATTCTACTGAAAAATACACTCAACTGCAAGAGGCCGTAACAATAACGCATAAATAAATAAATAAATAGTTTCCCTCTTTTCTTACTAATACAAAAATAAAACTATCCTAACACTAATACATGATTCCTCTTAATCTAAACACACTGTAATCAATGTGAAGTCAAAGGCTTTCACGGCCGGCATCCATAGTTTTTCCTTGGGTTTTTTTCCGGGCTGTGAGGCTGTGTCCAGAACACAGCCTCACAGCCCGGAAAAAAAACAAGGAAAAACACTATAATCACTCTTTTTTCTTTTGCAATGAACATTAGATTTACACATTGGAATTATACATATTTGGAAAAGAAAAAATTAATAAAAGATTAATAAAAATAATAATACAATAATAATAATAATATATTTATTTAAAGATATCCCTTAAGTTATTGCTGGGGTTGTCTCATTAAATCATGGTCAAAAATTGTTCCATAGCCTTGGAAGAGCCACAAGGAAGACCCGGACATAAGGTGGGACATAAGGAACTGACTTACTTCGAATGAGGGGCTCCAGACAAAGGCCTTTGCCAAGGCTGCCTGAGCATATCTGAGTTTACCTTCTGCACACAAAATACTTGCCGTGGCGTGGCCTTTTCCCTAAAATTAAGTATGGAGGACCTCTCCGCTCTCCATTAATAAAGGGGGCCCTGGCTTTATTATAAGTCTCTTCTAGGATACTTGTCCTCATGTCCCCTCAGCAGACCATTCACCGGAGAAAGAGAAAGCCAGCAGAGCCTGTGGTTCTTGCAAAGAGCAGTCTTCTTCTCTTCCTCATTTGGACAGCTCTTTCTGGATGGGTTAACTGGCCAAATAATTTCAGCTCCTCCTTTCACAAAGAGTACAAGCGAATGATATGTATCTTGTACAAACAGTATTTGCTGTTTATGCCCATTGTTGTAGAGACAACAGCCCCTGTGTCACCTGCCCTCTGAATCTCAGTTGCAAGCCAAGGAGTTGGTGGTACCATTGCTGCCTCAGGGAATAACACAGCTCTGAATGGAGACCATATCTCCAAAAAGATCCTGCTCCGGCAGTGATTTATTGGTCTAGTTCAGCCTTTCTCAACCTTTTTACCCTGGTGGAACCCTTGAAACAATTTTCAGGTCTCAGGGAACCCCTGACTAAAAATTATATCTACAGCTCAATTTTTTAAAAAATTATCAATCTCAATATTTAGCAGAACCCCTAGCAACCTCTTGTGGAACCCTGGTTGAGAAACCCTGGTGTAGGTACTATATTACAGTGCTAGTGAATCTTCCAAGCATGGGAGTCATGGCCCTGCCTATTATTAATGGTCCCAGAACTGATCTTGCCAGCAGAAAAACACATTTTTTTAATTAGTTGTGACTTTGCACCTTTCTCCCCAAACAGGCTGCAGTCCATAGTTGGAAGAAGGAGCCTCTTCCTAGTTCATGCAGCAACGCAAATACATAGGGTGTATCTACAGTATACAATTAAAGCAGTTTGAGTCAACTTTAACTGATCCTATGGAATCTTGGGATTAGTAGTTTTAAGGAGTGTTTTTTATCTGTTCTTAAGTGTTTTAAATCGTGTACTTTTTACCCACTGTCCATTGCCTCAGGAGCTGTGGTGGGTAGAGAGGTTATAGGTAAATGATTTAAACAAATAAATGCATAGAACCAATGTGGTATAGTGGTTTTAGTGTTGGAAGGATACACACATATGGTACTTTGAATTGGCTGCCAGAGAGCTCTAATGTTGTAGTTTTGGCAAGTGTGCTAAAGAATTTCCACACCAAACTACAAATCCCAGGATTCCAAAGGATAACATCATGGAATTAAACTGGGATCAAACTGCTGTACTTGTACCATGTGGTTACACATATTGTGTGCATGTAGAGAGATGGGGATCCGTGTATGGTTTTATATGCTTCCCTCACTACCACTAAAACAAACTACACTTCCCAAACAGCAACATGATAAAATACCTAAGAAGAGTTAAGTTGGATCAGACAAAGGCCTATTGAGTCCAGTATTCTGTTAATACAGTGATCAGTCTGACATCCATGGGGAGCCCATAGCAGAATATAGATACAATAGCACCCCACCCCAGCAGTTTGTATTGAACAGCGTACTGCTTCTGATACTGGAGGTAATATACAGGTAACATAATCGTTCACTGCAGGTAATATACAGCTACTGACATAATTAGTAGCCATTGAAAGCCATACCCTCTGGAACACTTCTGTAGATATAAAGGGGACTATGCATTATTTATCACAAGGTAGCCATATTTCTTTGTTGTGTTTTAAAGTTATTTTTCCAGCTGTAAGACAACTTTGGAGTACTGGAGCTGAGTAAGCATGAAATGAACAGTGTGACGTGTACTGGATATATTTTGTGGAATAAACAGGCTGAGAAGAACAGGCTGAGTCTGGCTTTTGTGTGTGTGCAGAAGCATTAGCAGAGGTGTGTAGTACAGTATACGGTTCAGAATAATGTGCCTATTTTCCCTGAAGCAAATTGTGCCACATTTTGCCTTTGTTTTATTTATTTATTGCATTTGTATGCTGCCTTTTCCCCAAAATGGGACCAAAGGTGGCTCCCAGAGACAATCAGAAAAAATATTCACCATAAAATCAAAACACTAAAACCACATAAAACAGTTTTAAAACATTTTAAAAACAAACACAAGGCTAAAAGATAGATAAAACATCACCATAGAAAAGTCCCCCTTCTTAGATGTTAAAAAACTGCTTGAACAAATACATCTTTGCGTGCCAGTGAAAGGAAAGCAGAGATGGGGCCAGGCTGGCCTCCTGGGGAAGGGAGTTCCAGAATTTGTATTCTTGTCAGAATTATTTATTAGTGTTATTTCCTAGTCAAAAAGTGAACTAATATATAATACAAGTTGAGTTTCCCTTATCCAGAATTCTGAAATCCAAAATATTCCAAAATAGTCCACATGGGTGGCTGAGATCATGACATCTTTGCTTTCTGATGGTTCAGTGTACACAAAGTTTGTTTCACATACACAATTATTAAAAATATTGTGTATAAAATTACCTTCAGGCTATGTGTATAAGGTGTATATGAAACATAAATGAATTTCATGTTTATACTTGGGTCCCGTGTCATTATGTATGTGCAAGTATTCCAAAATACCTCTTGTGTCAGGTATTTTGGATAAGGGAGACTCAACCTGTACTTGCTTTGGAAAATAGCATATTATTACTGTATATTGTATTATTATGGGTGTTAATTTATAAGATCTGTATCAGTAACAATCAATTCAAGTCATATGCACACTTACCTGAGAGCAAGTTTAATTGAATACAGTAGAGATGCATTTTGAGTAAATATGCATTGGAAGTATTTGTAAATATTTAACTGATTAATAAAAGGGGTTAATCAGCAAGCTGAAATTTCAACATTGTCTTTTGAAACGATATTGTTACTGTAATAGGAGAAAATATTAAAGATTTTTGTCCCCCATGCTGTTTAATATCTACATGAAACCACTGGGAGAGATCATCCGGAGTTTTGGGGTGCGATGGAACTCTATCTCACCGTTCCATCTGATTCTAAGGAAACTGTCTTGATATTGAACCAATGTCTTCAGTACAGTAGGACCCCCATATCCACTGATTCAGTTATCCACGGGACACAAAACAGCACACCTACCATAGAGTCTTCCTAGAAAATGTGTCCTCTCTAGTCATTTTTTCAGATCTCCAAGGCAACTCTATGGTATTTTAAACCGGAAGTCCCATTATTTTCAATGGCATTTGCTATTATCCATGGTTTTTGGTATCCACGGGGCCCTCCAGAACCAATCACCAGCAGATACAAGGGTCCTACTGTAATGGACTGGATGAGGACAAACAAATTGAAATTTAATCTACACAAGACAAAGGTACTCCTGGTCAGTTGAAAGGCAGATTAGAGAATAGGGACCCAGCCTGTGCTGGGTGGGGTTACACTCCCCATGAAATCTCAGGCTCGCAGCTTGGGTGTTCTCCTGGACTTAATTCTGAGCTTGGATGCCCAGGTCTCAGCAGTGGCCAGGAGTGCATTTACACAGCTAAAACTAGTGCGCCAACTGTGCCTGCTCCTTGAGATGCCAGATCTGGCCCAAGTGACACATGCCTTGATTACATCCCGACTACTGTAAAGCACTCTACATGGGGCTGCCTTTGGAAACTGTTCAGAAACATCAGCAGGTCCAGAATGCTGAGTGGGGCCAGTTGTAGAGAACATGTAACTTGTTAAAACAGCTTCACTGGCTGCCAGTTTGTTTCCAGTCACAATTCAAAGTGCTGGTCATGACCTATAAAGCCCTATGCGGCAAATAAATAAATAATGATGTTTTGTTACTCATGCCCTAGGTGCTTTTGTGAATATTGTTGCTGGTTGTTGTGTCTTTATTAGGCTAGCAGAACTATAGTCATAATAAGTCTAAACTTTATTGAAGGGACTATTTTAGAGGGATAGTTTTCCTTGCATTGGTGTAATGTTGTGTTTTTTAGAGTAAACTTCATTGTTAACTGCCGTCAAGTCAACTTGGACTTATGTCGACCCTATGAATGAGAGACCTCTAAGTCACTCTGTCATCAATAGCCCTGCTCAGTTCTTGCAGACTCTGGACCGTGGTTTCCTTGATTGAGGCTATCCATCTGTAATGTGCTCTTCCTCTTTTCCTACTGCCTTCTACCTTACCAAGCATTATTCTCTTTTCTACTGAGTCATGTTTTCTCATGATATGTCCAAGTATGATAGTCTCAGTTTATTCAGCTAGGCTTCTTGGGAGAGTTCAACCTTGATTTACTATATGACCCATTTATTTGTCTTTTTAGCAGTTCAGTGTCTTAGAACTCTTCTCCAGCATCACATTTGAAGTGAGTTGATTTTCTTCTTATCAGCTTTCTTCACTATCCAGCTTTCACAACCATATAAAGAAATTGGAAATATAATGGCATGGACAATCCTAACTTTAATATTCGATGATTTAAAAAAAAGGCCCTTGGCATCTGCTGGTATTTGGCTTTGGTATCCCCTGTGGATACCAAAAACATGGATGTTCAAATCCTATTTTATACAATGATATAGTAAAATCTTATATAAAACAGCAAAATCACAGGTTTGCTTTATGGAATTTTTTAAAAATAGTTTTGAACCGTGGTTAGTTGAATCTGGGTGCAGAATCTGTGGATATGGAGGGCCTACTGTATGTCTTTACACTGCAGGATGTTGTGTAGTTCTTTCACAGCTGCCCTTTTCACTTCATAGCCTTTACACTTTCTTCCTTTACTTTCTTCAGTGATCATTCCAACTCTTTGATATTTTCCATTAGTAGCATGGAACTATCTGCATATCTTAAATCGTTGATGTTCCTTCCTCCAGTTTTCATGCCTCCTTCCTCCATAATCCTACTTTATGACTGATCTCTCTGGCTTTGCTTTGCAAACGAAGATTCAGGAAGGACTCATCCCGCACTTTTTCAAGCACACTGATGACTAAAAAGGCCAATCCGAGATAAACAAGTCCGGTTGCAGAAAGCACAGCAGAAGGTCTCCTTGGGTGATGTTTTGGGTTGTGATTCTTTCTGCGTTGTCGTTTCTCTTCAAGACTTGTTTGGCGTGAGTTCTCAAATAAGGCTGCAGCATTGTGGATAATGCGTCTCCATGCCTCCCGATGTGAGGCTAGGGTGGACCATTGTTGGTGATCAGTTTGGCAGAGCCTGAGATGTTGTTTCAGGGAGTCCTTGTATCGCTTTTTTGGAGCGCCCCTCTTACGCTGACCCGTGGCAAGTTCACCATAGAATACTATTTTGGGGAGGCGATGGTCCTCCATCCTAGAAAAGTGCCCTGCCCAGTGCAGCTGTGTTCTCAATATCATGGCTTCAATGCTGGTGATCCCTGCTTGCTCAAGGACAGCATATGTTCAATGTAAAAGGTGAACTACACCTCAGTTATACATGCCACCGTATTAGGAATTACTGTGAATTCAGCTTTGATTTGTGCTGATTAAAAACAAAAGGGAAAGAATTGATGTCTGTTTCTAAAACAGGAATGTGGAATATTTTGCCCTCCAAATGTTGTTGGGCTGCAACACCTATAACCCACAATGAGGAATCATGAGAGTTGTAGTCTGAAAATATCTGGGAGGACCAAATGTGCTCAATCCTTGTTCTAAAATGAGATCAGTAGGGATGAAATTATGTGTACTGTTATTATTAATAGCCCAAGCTAATGAGGGTAGAGGACATTCACTGTTGTAAATTGAAGAACTGACATTGTTTAGAACAGCTTCCCCACCATTAACACATGCTTTGAAAGATGTCTACCAAAGCAAAAGAGGTAATGACAGCAGATCATCAGAAGAATTCATTAACAAATCACTGGCATTTCTTACCACTGCTGAAAGAAATTCACAGAACAGAGAAAAGGAGTGGTTCTCTCACTTCTTACTCAGGTTATCATCAAAGCCATCATGCCCAAATTAAGAGCTTATCCTTAGCAAGAGAGCTCCCAAACATGAATATATAAGTTGCTAAGATCTGTTCTGGTTTGGGTGCTATAGTTGATACAGGTCCAATAAATATAACTTTGGCTCCTGCTCATCCCATCTTATTGAGTAAGTTTCAACTTGTGTAGCCCGAGGGTGTGGATAGGAGACATGTCACTAGGAGAGGTAAAAGCCACCATATGAATTTTGGATCCATGCCCTTGGCTCATTAAAACAGCAGAGGCCAAGTGGTTAAGGGGAGTTGCAAGCTCCTTGTTACAGCAAGGCAGGTTCAGGCTTACCTAAAAGAGGTAGGTGTAAGATCTTTACTGAAGCCCTCCCAGAACCTCACCATGCTGGATAATTACTGGCCGGTCTCTTGTTTCCCATTTTTGGGCAAAGTATTGGAGAATGTGATGGCTACCCAGCTCCAGGTATTCCTGTCGATCCATTTCAGCCTGGCTTCAGGCATGGCTATGGGACACAAATGGATTTGTTGACCATGGTAGATGACTTATGGTAGAAGCAAGACAAAGAGAGTGTGTCTCTGTTGGTTCTACTGGATCATTCAGTGGCTTTTGATAACATTGACTGTGGTATCTTTCTGGTCCTCCTCTCTGGGATAGCACATGGTAGCCATGTTTTATCATATCTTTGGCCCCCGTTGGAAAGGCAAACTTGGAAGGTGGTACCACCCTGCTCATTGACCACTGGAGTTGCTCAGAGTGCTCTTTGTCCTTCATGCTATTTAATATTTACGTGAAACCACTGGGAGAAGTTGGCCAAGGAAAGGTTGTCCATTCTCCTTCCTATCTCACTATGCTCTTCCTTCCTTCCTTCCTATTCACTCTCTTGCCTAACTCATGCTCTTGCAATTTGTTTCTCTCTTGCTTCTTACACACCTCAACTTGCACCACTCCCTTCTTTCCTACTCCCTTGCTTCCTGCCCCTGTAGTGTGTTCCTCCTTGTTTCCTAGATGCTGCTGCTTCCATCACTCACTCTTCACTCCTACTCCCTCCTGTATCTCCATCCTGTGCACCTCTCTTGCTTATTATATATTGCCATGGCACTCCTACCACTCACTCTCCCATCCATCCTATTTCCTCCCTAACCTCATACCCTCTCAATATGCCCCTTTCTTGCTACTTACATGCCATCCTGCTCCCACCGCTCACTCTGCTTTCCCTCCTAATCTCTCCCTTGCCTCGTGCCATCACAGTGTGCCCATCTTTTGCTCCATATCTCAGTTTCTACAATGGATAGAGACTTAATTAAAAAAAAAAAAAGAAAGCTTGGAATCTCGCTAGGTGATGGTCCAAATGAGCACTGGGTGGGATGCCTAGAGTCTGTATAAAATCCAGCCAAGCCAGGGGTATGGCAACCTTAGTTTCTAGACACAATCCAGAGTATTCATTATGACCTATGAAGCCTGTACAGATTGGGTAAAAACTATCTGAAAGGTCATATTTCTCTATTTGAGCCGCTTGAGTTTTGAGAACCTCAGGGAAAGGATTTATCTCAATCCCACTACCCTCACAGAAATGTTTGGTAATGACAAGAGGAGAGGGTCTCCCTTGTGGCTCTTCCAAGGCTATGGAATTCCCTCTCATGGGAGGCTACAGTGGCTCCCTCTCTCTGCTCCATTCACCAGCTGTTAAAGATCTTTTGATTTAAATAGGCCTTTGGCTATTAACTGGTGTTGTGAAGGGGTTTTTAATAGGGAGGATGCTGTACTTTTTGCTTATCTATTACATTTTAAATGCTTTAAAACTGTTTTTAATTCAGTGCTGTTTTAATCTGATAGTTTTGTTTGTTTGTTTGTTTGTTTGTTTGTTTTTTGCTGTTTTGATTGTATGTTGTAAGCCAGTTTGGGTCTCATATACTTCATAAAAGTATATGGCTACGCTATATTGAGTCAGAAGATTCATCTGTCTAGCCCAATATTTCTCACTCTGACTGGTGATGGTTGTCTAGGGTCTCAAGCAGAGGTTTTTCTCAAGACCTCTGGGCAAAGATCTTTTTAACTCAAAGTGGGAATGTCAGGCTTCCAGCAGCTGTTATGTTACAACTTCCATTAAACCTAGCCCAGCACAGTCATGGTGAGGGAATGGTAATCCAACAATATCTTCAGAGACACACATTCTCTACTTCTGTTTTAGCTGGAGATATAGCAACCTTAGACAAAGCAATATGCATACAATACATGTGGCTACCTTTGAATTATAAGCCCTGGTAAGATACATTGGTGATGGAGACGAGGTAGATAGTTGTGTTGCTGTTAGCTCCTTCTAAAGAAAAAAAAAATATCAGGGATACATGTGCGTTAGATTACAAATTTCAAGTAACTAAATAAAATAATTTAAAAGAAAAGCATAAAATATAAGGACATAAGCAGGAGTTAAGGTGGGTGTGCTATCTTGTTATTTTATCTGTTTCCTTTAGCATCTAAAGCATTCAACTGAAATGTTCAGAACAGAAGCATTCAAATACCAATTACTGATGCAATAATATTTTTTAAAAAATTGAAGAAACCACAAAATGATTTGGGTATGGGAGGTGTTATTTATTTATTTATGCAATTTATATGCCACCTTTCTCCCAAATTGGGCCCCAAAGCAGTTCACAAAACAATTAAAATTACAGTTAAAACTAATTAAAATTAATTAAAAGCATACAAAGTACAAAATTAGAATCAAATAAAAACAACATAAAAAACATATTCTGAAAAAAGCTCTGCAGGCGCAGTTATATATCAAAGGCATACTTTAATAAAAATGTTTTTGTCTGCTGGTGAAATGAAAAGAGAGAGAGGGGGCCAGCCTAGTCTCCTGCAGGAGGGAGTTCCAGAGGGTGGGAGCAGCCACTGAGATGGCTGTCTCTCATGTCCTCACCAAGCAAGCTTGTGATGGTGGTGGGACTGAGAGAAAGCCTACCCCCAAAGATCTTAAAACCCTTGCAGTTTCATAGAGGGAGATACAATCTTTCAGATAGTCTGGACCTAAGCCGTATAGGGCTTAATAGGTCAAGAACAGCACTTTGAATTGTGCCTGGAAACAAACTGATAGCCAGTGAAGCTGTTTTAACATGGGAGTTATATTCTCCCTATAACTGGCCCTAGTTAGCATTCTGGCCATAGCATTCTCTGCCCTCTGAAGTTTCTGAACAGTTTTCAAAGGCAGCCCCATATAGAGTGTGTTACAGTAGTCCAAATAGGATGTAATCAAGTCATTTGTCACCATAGCTAAATCTGATGTCTCAAGGAACGGGTGCAGCTGGCACACTAGTTTTAATTGAGTAAATGTACTTCTGGCCAGTGCTGAAACCTGAGCATCCAAGCTCAGAGTTGAGTCCAGGAGAACACCCAAGCTGCAAGCCTGAGATTTCAGGGGGAGTGTAATTCCATCCAACACAGGCAGAATCCCAGCACAGGCAGAATCCCTATTTCCTTACCTGGAATACTGTGTCTAGTTCTGGGCACCACAATTCAAGAAGAATATTGACAAGCTGGAACGTGTCCAGAGGAGGGTGACCAAAATGGTGGTAGGTCTGGAAGCCATGCCCTATGAGGAGTGGCTTAGGGAGCTGGGTATGTTTAGCCTGGGGAAGAGAAGGTTAAGAGGGAACATTATAGCTATGTTAGGAATCGGAGGCACTGCCTTGCAGTGGTTCCGTTCCTTCCTCTCGGGCAGATCCCAGAGGGTGAGGCTTGGGGACAGTTGCTCTACTAGAATAGAGCTTAACTGTGGCGTTCCTCAGGGTGCCATCCTGTCCCCGATGCTATTTAACATCTATATGAAGCCGCTGGGAGAAGTCATTCGGAGGCATGGAATGCGGTGTCATCAGTATGCGGATGACACCCAGATATACTTCTCCATGTCTCGGTCATCGGCTTCGACTTCAGATGACGTCTCTCCTCTGAATGATTGTCTTAAAGCAGTAATGGACTGGATGAGGAAAAACAAATTGAGACTGAATCCAGACAAAACGGAGGTACTAACAGTTACAGGCCCAAAACCAGGTCTGGGTATACAAACTCCAATCCTGGATGGAATTACACTCTCCTCCAAGGATTGTGTTCGCAGTCTGGGGGTGCTCCTGGACCCGTCGCTCCAGATGACTAATCAGGTAAATGCAACGGTCAGGAGTGCCTGTTATCAACTTCGGCTGATACGCCAGCTACGCCCTTTCCTGGAAACTAGGGACCTCGAAACTGTGGTACATGCACTGGTAACCTCCCGTCTGGATTTCTGTAATGTGCTCTACATGGGGCTACCCTTGTGCTTGACTCGGAAACTTCAACTAGTCCAGAACATGGCAGCCAGGTTGATTTCTGGTGTTCCCAGAAGAGAGCATATAACACCAGTGCTAAAAGCTCTCCACTGGCTGCCTATTAGTTTCCGGGCACAGTACAAGGTGTTGGTTATGACCTTTAAAGCCCTACATGGCTTGGGTCCAACTTACCTCCAGGACCGCCTCCTTCCATACGACCCTCCCCGCACACTTCGGTCCTCTGGGAGGAATCTGTTACAGCCTATGAAAACAAGGCTGTCGGTGACTTCCCAGAGGGCCTTCTCTGCTGCTGCTCCCAGATTATGGAATGGCCTGCCGGACGAGATCCGTCTTATTACCACCTTAGACAGCTTTAAAAAAGCTGTCAAGACGGATCTTTTCCGGCAGGCCTTTCCTGAATAATTATCCCGGCCCAAGACTCAGCTGCCCTTTCTAGGCTACGATTGTATGTTTTAATTTTTTTTTCTTCTAATTTATATATATTTTAATTAATGCATGTTTTTAATCCTTTGTAATTTAATATTATTTTAAGGGGTGGGTGGGCTAGGGTATTGTGGGTATGGGGTTTTTATATTGTAAGCCGCCCCGATTGCGTTGCAGAGGGGCGGGATATAAATAAAATTTTATTATATTATAATTATTATTATGTTTAAGTAATTGAAGGGATGTCATACTGAGGATGAAGCAAGCTTGTTTTCTGTGGCTCCAGAGACTAGGACACATAGCAATGGATTCAAACTACAGAAAAAGAGATTCCATCTAAACATTAGGAAGAATCTCCTGACTGTAAGAGCTGTTTGGCAGTGGAATGCACTGTCTAGGAATGTGGTGGAGTCTCTTTCTTTGGAGGTTTTTAAGCAGAGACTGGATGGCCATCTGTCAGGAATGCTTTGATTGTTTATTCCTGCATGGCAGGGGGTTGGATTTGGTGGCCCTTGTGGTCTCTTCCAACTCTATGATTCTATGATCTTCCTTTCAGCTGACCAGCAGCCCTCTGTCTTATCCGGATTAAGTTTCAATTTGTTTGCCCTCATTCAATCCGTTACTGACAACAGGCATTGGCTCAATACTGAGACAGCTTCCTTGGAATCAGATGGAAAGGAGAGAAAGAGTTGGGTGTCATCAGCATATTGGTGACACTGTACCCTAAATTAGATTACCTCTCCCGGATGTTTCTTGTAGATGTTAAGTTGCATGGGTGACAAAGCAGAACCTTGAGGGACTCCATAGGCCAACAGCCAGGGTGTCAAACAGGAGAACTCCCGGCACCACCTTCTGAGTTCGCCCTTTTAAGAAAGACAGGAACCACTGCATAACAGTGCCCCCAAGTCCCATCAAGAGAGGTGGCCCAGAAGGATGCCATCGTCAATGGTATCGAAAGCCACTGAGAGGTCCAACAGAACCAACAGAGACACACTCCCCCGTTCAACTCCCTGCTTAATTCATCCACCAAGGTGACCAAAGCTGTCTTTGTCCCATAGCCAGGCATGAAGCCAGATTGAAATGGATCTAGAATCTAGATTATCTAGATTCTAGACAATTCGTTTCATCCAGAAATCCCTGGAGTTGGGAGGCTACCACATGCTCCAGAACCTTACCCAAAAATGAAATGTTGGAGACTGGCCAATAAGTATTCATAATGGGGTGATCTAGGGAGTCCTTTTTTTAATAGTGGCCTCACCACAGCCTCTTTTACACAGGATGGAAACTTTCCTTGCTGCAATGAGACATTCACCACGCCCCTCACCTACTTGGCCAGCCCACCTCTGGCTGTTTTCAGTTATCTTTTACATAGTAGAAAGACAAACCACCTATCAGAAAGAAAAGTGACAGACCTTTGTATTGCAGTGCTACAAGTTACTTTATGAGAGCCAGCATGATATAGTGGTTTGAGCATTGGACTGTGACCAGGGTTTGAATCCCAGCTCAGCCATGGAAACCCACTAGGTGGCCTTAGGCAAGTCATATTCTCTGCCTCAGGGGAAGACAAAGGCAATCCCCCTCTGAACAAATCTGGCCAAGAAAACCCTTGATAGGTTCACCTTAGGGTCGGCATAAGTCAGAAATGACTTGAAGGCACACAACAACAAAGTCACTTTATATAGTATTATGTTGTTGATTTAGATTGTTAAAATTTTTACAGCTGATTTACAAACTCCTGCTTTTATTGCTTGTAATTTGCATTACAGAGCATGCCTAAATTAATTTGCAAGTGCAAGTTCAATCTGATTTCTGACTTTTTTAAAAAATGAAGTACCATAGAGTTCAGTACAGTTTATTCCCCAAGTATGTGTATGTAGGATTGCAGCATTACATATATATTTAAAACACAGTCCAGAGTGTGTAGAGTATGACCCTACCTATAGATAATAGCTAATTGTCTGTCTGATATTTCTACCATCACGAATGACCTTAATTAAAAGTGTGAGAGGGAGGAGGAACAATACAGAAAGGAGGACATTTTGAAATTAGTTCTGAGTGTTATCTTAGAGGGCCCAGATGAAGTACACATCTTGAGTATACAGTCGTCCCTTCACATTCGCGGGGGTTCCGTTCCGCGGACCCCCGCGAATGTGAAAAATCCGCAAATAACTACACCCCTCCCCCTCCCTCCCCAGGCCTTCGCGGGGCCTTCCTAGGCCCCGCGGAGGTCTCACCGGCCCTCCCTCCCACCCTCCCCAGGCCTTCACGGGGCCTTCCTAGGCCCCGCGGAGGCCTCCCCGGCCCTCCCTCCCACCCTCCCCGGGCCTCCCTCCCTCCCTCCCCAGGCCTTCGCGGGGCCTTCCTAGGCCCCGCGGAGGCCTCACCGGCCCTCCCTCCCACCCTCCCCAGGCCTTCTTCGCGGGGCCTTCCTAGGCCCCGCGGAGGCCTCACCGGCCCTCCCTCCCACCCTCCCCAGGCCTTCGCGGGGCCTCCGGAGGGCCTCTGGGCGTCCCGCGAAGGCCTCCCCACCCCTCCCCAGGTCTTTCACGGGGCCTCTGGAGGCCCCGTGTCGCGGTTTTGGGGGGGCCCGGGGGGGCCCTCCCAAAACCGCGAATAACCGAAACCGCGAATGTCAAGTTCGCGAATGTGGAGGGACAACTGTATTTGCTATTTTGTATGGTAAAATGTTGTTTGTTTCAAATTGAACAGAAATTACAAAATCTAAAACAGGTTGTTTCTAAGCTAGCAGAGGACGAACGGGCAAAACCACCTCTGAATATCTTTGCCTAAGAAAACCCTACAAAATTCATGAGGTCACCATAAGTTGGCAGGTGACTTGAAAGTGCGCGCGCACACAAATGCAATTCTTATCTCAGTGAATTCACTAGCAAAAGCAATACCAATTTTAATAGTAAAGGCAAGTACCCAAGCAATACATCCTTCAGCCGTTCAGATATAAGTCAAAGTATCTTCAGTGGAAATATGGACATTTATCTGGGAGCAAATCTCACTGAAACAAGTGGGTCTTGCTTTAGAGTAGACATGTAAAACCACAAGTTTTCATGTCACACAGATTTGAAACATAACTGAAATGGTTCAGATTGCTTTTTGAAATCTCATTAAGCACCATAATTGAAATGCTGCTATATTTTTTCAGAGCTCTTCTTGGTCTTCTTTCTGAGATTAAAGGAGAATAAGTGTACCTTTAAGATCCTGACTGATCTTGGAAGCTAAGAAGGATCAGACTTATTAGTACTTGGATGGGAGACCACCAATGAAGACCAGGTGCTATAGGCTATATTTCAGAGGAAGGAACTGACAAAACTACCTTTAAGTATTCCTTGCCTAAGAAAACCCTGTGAAATTCATGGGGTTGCCATAAATTGATAAGTGACTTGAAGGCACATCCACACACAGTAGTAACCCATTCTAATGTTGATTTGAATGAAGCATGGCTAATGGCTTCCCCCTCCTCAGTCAGGTTCTCAATTGTTTCCCATGATTTCTTCCACTTAGGTTTTTTTTAAACCAGTAACCATTGTAAGAGTTAACTTGTATCTTTGTTTAATGTATATTATTAAAGATAAGAGAAGAATAACTAAGTTTTTCATTCAAACTTTAGAAGAGGAGGTTTTGCTCATTAAGAAAGAAAGAAACACATTTACTTAAACTCAAAATATTTCTGCTTCTTACTTATTTCGTCTTATTGCTGCAGCTTACTCCTTTTTATGCTTTTCTTTTGTTCTATTAGTTTTGCAACCTGTCCTAAAAATTACAGTTGTCCATTCCCATTCATGCCTTTTGCTTTTGTGGTTTTGCGTATTTGCGGTTTGTAGCTACTGCTGGAATACGTCAACAGTACTGTTATCGCAAGACCTTCTCCTTCTCCTCCCCCTCCTCCTGTCTGGAAAAACCACAACCTCTGCACCACCATGATTCTGCAAGATTTGCAAAGTCCCTTCATCTCCCGGGAAGACAGGCTCCACCCCACTCCATCCTCATCTCTCCCTTCTCTTCATCCATTCCAGCCAACAACATTGCCTGTTTCTCTCTTTCCCAGAGAAAATGTTTAGCTCCAGATCATGGTGCACAATTCATACCGATTTGGATTACCGGTGAGCACGAGATGTGGGGTGTTGTTGCTGGCTGGGCGGAGGGGGTGGGGAAGCAAGGGTGGGGAAGTTTTGTGTGCCCAAGAACTATTGTCGCAGTGGTGGCTACTGTGCTTTTTGCTTTGGTTTTGGCGGGAGGGGGGAGATGGGGTAGAATAAATGTGTTAAGGTGATGCAGGTTGATTTGGGAGCCAGCAAGAAACATGGGGTGTTGTTGCTGGCCGGCAAAGGGGGGGAAGCGAGGGTGGGAACTGTGTGACTGAGAACTGTTACCGCCGCTGCGGAGACTGTACTTTTTGCTTTAGTTTGGGGGAAAATGGGGTGGAATAATTTGTTAAGGTGGCACAGGTCGATTTGGGAGTCAGGATAGCACCAGACGTGGGGTGGTTTTGTTGCAAGGATAGGAGGATAGAGAGAGGTGCAGTCTTCTTGGTGGTTGCCACAGCAGCAGCTACTGCTACTAACATTTAATTTGGAGTGGAGGGAGGCAGAGGGACTTTGCAAATTGGCTGAGGCATTCTGCAAAGGGATGAAAGGGAGGTTCTGGTGGTTCTGTTGGTGGGAGAGAAGAATACAGCATGTTTGGGGTGGGGCTTAATTTATTCACAGTTTTTTTTTCACTTTCCTGGTGGTGCTCCATCACTAACCCCCGCAAATGGGACAGGACAACTTTAGTTTACTTAAAACTTTTGGTAATATGACAGACAGATACATCTAATGAAATAGAAATGTGTGTATATTTTTCTATTGTTCTTTCACAAAAACCAGTGTGTATAGAGCCATTGTACTGTCTATTCTCCTTTATGGATCTGAAACATGGGTCACCAATCACCACCACTTACAACTCCTCGAACACTTCCACCAGCGCTGTTTACGCACAATCCTAAATATACACTGGACTGACTATGTGACGAATGTTGCTGTCCTTGAGCAAGCAGGGCTCACCAACATTGAGGCCATGATATTGAGAACACAGCTGCGCTGGGCAGGGCATGTGTCTAGGATGGAGGACCATCGCCTCCCCAAAATAGTACTCTATGGTGAACTCGCCACGGGTCAGCGTAAGAGGGGCGCTCCAAAAAAGCGATACAAGGACTCCCTGAAACAACATCTCAGGCTCGGCCAAATTGATCACCAACAATGGTCCACCCTGGCCTCACATCGGGAGGCATGGAGACACACTATCCACAATGCTGCAGCCTTATTTGAGAACTCACGCCGAACAAGTCTTGAAGAGAAACGGCAACGCAGAAAGAATCACAACCCGGTAACATAACCCGAGGAAACCTTCTGCTGTGCTTTCTGCAATCGGACTTGTCTATCTCAGATTGGCCTTTTTAGTCATCAGCGCACTTGCAGAAAACGCGGGATGAGTCCTTCCTGAATCTTCGTTTGTGAAGAAAAGCCAGAGAGAGAGAGAGATTGTTCTTTGGATATGTACACTTGACTTGAAATACGTGTAATGCATTTCAAATTACTGTGTACATATTTCTTTGAATAGATATATGATGTTATTTAAAACAAAGGAATAATCATATTGCAACTTAACATCAGTGTATATAGTACAGTACCATTTTGTTACCTGGATTTACAGTAGTTGTGCACTTTGTGTCTCATTCTGACAATTCTTTTATTTATTATTTTTACTTTTGCATCTTTTTTAGACCTAGTGCTATTGAGCACTTAATAAATGATAGTGTAAATAAGTTTTTAGGCTTTTATATGCATTGGGAAGTGAAAAGAAGTCAGTGATTTGATTTAAGGCAATATTTACTTTACAGCAGTGATCTGGAACCTAACCTGTTGTATGAGCAAGGTATGCCTCTATATCTATAAGTTTGGCCACCAAAATGGATGTCATATGAAAAGTCGAGGAGAAAAAGAAAATGGAAATCAAATCAAAATGGAAATCATAAGAAAAGTGGAACGAAAAGTAAATCACTCACAGCCGCCATATGGCATGCTGTATTCTGTATTAAGAGTGTTATTGCTGTTGTTGCCTCCTTCAATTACTTTTTTAGAAATAAGGTGGAACATATGTTTTTAAATTAAATAATAATAATAATAATAATAATAAGTATAATAATAAGTATAAGTATAGCAGTAAGTAGTTCACTGGGAATTTGCCAGGCATCTGCTATACAGTATGCGGTACTAACCATTTCCACAAGGAGATGTTGTTTACTTTAATTTGGCCAGCAGATGGCACTTCAGGATAACTACAGGTTGATCTGTTTTGTTAAATTAAAATGTTCCATTTTCACAGACATTTATCAGGAAGTTGTTAAAATAACTAAACAGGTCCAACATGCTGGCTTCAACCAGTAATAACAAGTATCTGATGGATTTCCATAGCTCTTCCAAACATATTTTGGAAGGATAGATTTCCATAGCTATTGCAAGAATATTTCCTTTCGTTTTTTTTAAAGTCTATTCCATCTCTCAACAAGGCCCCCAAGACAGCTCAAAATTATTTAAAAGCAATATAAAATAAAATCCCAACAACAAAATACAATGTCACATTTTAATATACTGTATTAATAACAGAAACTCCATTTCAGAACTCTGCATATGGCAAGAAATCAGAAGCCAACTCCATCCTCATATTTACACTGACAAACCTAATAATGTCACCCAGAGCAATAGAAACTTCTTAATTTGCTGATCACCCAGTGTGTTAATGGTGTTTTCTGTCAATGGTTGTTTTTTTTTTTTTTTTGCTTTTTTATACATGGCAAAGAGGCCTATGCCCTATGCCCTATGCCAAAGAATACATGGACATAAGACATCAAAAATGAACATAGTAAGGTCAGAATCCAATATGGACACTGCACTAGCATAAAAGTCACTATGCAAGGATTTGTGATTTCTCAGATGTTGCACAACTGCTGTCCCTAGCACAGCCCGTTCTGCACATATACACACAGAACTCTCATACACATTTGGCTTACTTGCTGGGTAGCTAATCAGGCCAGTAAGGTGGTTGGGCAACTAAGGGATACTGTGCAACTATGTTAGCATATACTGCATTTATACAGTGCTAGATGTGTATATGATCATGCCCAATAAAAGGAGGGAACACTTCAGTGTCCCAGAATGCTCTGTCACTAATTGTAACACTGTCAATTTTGGAGCAAAAAAATCAAAAACTTCAAAGGAGATTCAGAATGCGAGATTGCTGCACTTCAGTTCATCAAGAGACCCTAGTCCCTTCCAGATGTTTGAATTGAGACAATGATCTTGTTACACTATGGGATTGTCTCAACAGTAAAAATACTCTTCATAGAATTTGAGAATACGTCTACTCCCAATGAGATCCTGTGGTGATTTGCCTTATTCAGAAGGAGTGGGGGTGGGGGCAAAAACTCCAAAAACTATGCAGGACTTTCCCCAATGTTTTAAACATAATGTGTGGGAATGTGCATTAGAGCTCATTAAGACGACCAATTTGCATTGCTGCACATTCTCAGAGAGGGCGAAACTGGAGAGTGGATTGGTGAGATGTGCATGGGGGGTGGGCTTGCCAACAAGGAAGCGGCCAGAAGCACCATTTTGGATTTTCACCTTAGCGATTGTGTATTTTTTTTGCTGCACTGAGGCACCCAAATAACGTTATAAAGCAAAAGGTTGCACTTGCACATCTTTTCTTTAAAGTTAAAATAATGCTGTGCAGCAACAGCAACACGTGGAGAATAATAACATGCTAATTTACTCCACTGTCATCTTGATTTGCAGGTGTGTGGACTTCAAACACAGATAGCTTCACATACTATCGTTTTTGCCAAAAGACAGTGAAGACCAAAAAACCCAAAAAAATACCACTACTGTGAATTTGCAATAATTCACAGGAATCAGCATTATATCCTCCTGTCTAGACAAGCTCTATGACAGAGTTCCTGTATGGGACAGCATAGCATAAAAGTTCTACAGGCAGAACTATACTACATCTCTCCTCTCAGCCTCTCTGGACTCACTACTTAGCCCTCACAACAGCCCCCCACGGCCATTCAGTGGCTGGTGGAGAGTGGTGGGATCTGCAGAGATCCACCAGGTTTCTCAAGCAATCTCACTAAATGATATAATTATTCTGCATCTGGTGATAGAGGCATAGCCAGATACTTTCTTCCACCCCCGATCCTTGTTCTCCATCTGACTGAATAATAATAATAATAATAGCCATGGGAAAGGCTGGGGCAGCTATATGGTGAATCTAGGTGTGGGAGCTTTGGTTGCTGTAGAGGGAAGTAGAGAATACCAACCTCTACACTGACTAAAAAAAGACACACAGGCACATGTTGGACTAATGCCTATGTATGTTAGTAACAGCATGCCAATTTATGACTGCAATCCAACGTCCCTTAGTATAGCATAAACATTCATATGTGAGGTATGTTGCACCAGCAGTATGCAGCCCCCATCCAGAATAGCAATATTGCACAACACATGTCAATGACTGGGTGTTGTGTAATGTGCAATGCACAGCACATAGCTGTAATGAGTAATGCTTAGTGTATAACCACAATATGCAGTATAGCTGCATGTGCAACTTTCTGCCACTTTCAGCAGAATATGTCTGTTGCACTATGATGAATAATTCACCATACATGCATAGTATGATGTATGCACACATATGCCACTAACAATGTCAGCTTTTTTGTGTTAACTGGCCAGGATGTTCTTTTGATCAGCAGCACCACATAGTGAATGGCCACTATTACTTATACTTACAAGTAAATATACTTACTCGTATTACTTTTATTTTGCACTGACTCCCAAATCCCATATAAATATTCATTTATAAATAGGTGCATTTAAAAAACCAAATAGAAACATAAACAGTACAATTTAATGGCCATGCAGTTGGATTCTACAAATCTGCATCCCAAATCATGCGTATTTTATATATTTGATATTCTGGTATTGGCATGATATTTCATACATATGATGAAATGGCCCACAAAAGCTTGTACTATAATAAATATTTTAGGGTGCTACAGGACTCTGCTGTTTGTATTCACAATGGTTTTTCATACTGTTTTAGTACCAGTGTTTTTTAAGGCTAGGATGCAGTGTACTTCCATTGGATCTCACTGTTTCTGCCAGCATCAGCAAGCTCCTTTGTGCTGCTCCATGTGCACTGTAAAAACCTGCTCTTGAGGGCTAGAAAACCTCTGGAGCATATTTCTACATCTGTAGCAGGCTGCAGCAGCTGAAAGAAGGGAAGAACGCCCCAAATGTGTTTGTACTGAGTACAGAAATATAACATTTGATGCAAAAGAACACAGTTATATTGTGGCCATTAGACCGTATTCTTCATACTTCCAATAGATCAAACCTGAAAACCCCTGCATATATTTATTCTACCTATATTACCCATTTTTGCTAATATCATTAGAGGAATCCTATGAACTACAACAGGCTTAGCAATAATGATCTGCCCTAAACTACCCAGCAAACAGCTTCATAGCAAAAATTGGAACCATGGTCTTTGCAGCCAAGCACTGGCTTCCTCTACCATAACTTCCAAAGATAGTAGTTATTGCAGCAAAAGGAAAAAGGACTTCCAGTACAGGCACCCATTGGTTAACAAAACCTGACAGTGAAGCTCCCTTTTAACCCCCCCCTCGATCACCCCCCTTTCCTCCACATCCTCTGACTGTGTGGAAGTTTTTTTTGGGAGGGGGGATAAAAAAGCATCATCTGCTTTTGGAGGATGGTGAAGGAGGGCTGGAGAAACACAGACATTCAGTGTCATGTTTCAGCAGCATGTCTCAAGTAAACAATGCAATAAAAGCTGGAACTGGGAAATAATTGGGCTCTGCTGTAGCCTACACTGTAATGCAGGTAGGGTCTGATTCTTTCTCACAGGATTGTAAGAGGTACCGTATATTCCGGCGTATAAGACGACTGGGCGCATAAGACGACCCCCCCAATTTTTAAGTTAAAATATAGAGTTTGCCCCCACCCCAGCCAGCCAGCCAGCCAGCTGGCTGGAAAGCCTGTTCCCCACCAGCCAGCCAGCTCAGTGTCTGTAGATGATGGAATAGTCTGTGAAATTAAAGGACTGAGAACAGCTAAAAAAGCATGGGATACTTTGAAAAATCTCTGTGGTGTTCAATCTTTGGAAAGTAAGGTTGCATTAATACTGTAAGTTGGTTAATATGAAGCTATCAAATCCCAAATTTTTGAATGAGCACATTAATGAATGAGCACATTAATGGTTTTAGAGCCACATTGGCAGACAAGAGAATTTCACCATAGACAAAACTTGATGCAAAATGAGAAGTTGAATCCAGAAATTCTAATTTTAGGCTAACTTGTCCTGAAAAGAAACATCATTTTGACTCTCCTGAGCTAAATAGAGGGCCATTTAACTCTTCAAATGCAAAGCAGTCATTCTCACAGCAGGAGGAAGGATCTGCTGGGAAAACTGCCCAGGCCATTTTACACTTCAATCATTCTCACAGCAGGGGAAAAGGTCTATTGGGGGTATAAGACCACCCCCCCACTTTTGAGGAGATTTTCAAGTGTTAAAAAGTAGTCTTGTATGCAGAAATATACGGTAAGTAACATCAGAGGCCCAGATGAGTCACTGCCCTATATTGTGTGGTGTGAATGGAACACAAAATGTTTTTCAGCCAACCTTTCTTGAAAAGAACAGCAGCAAAATGAGACACCGGTGTTGAATATTTTAATTCTCAATTTGAGGTTCTTTCCAGAGAGGAGGAAGGGTGTATCTCCTTCTTGGGATATGAACCATGATCTCTGCAAGCAGCTGTAGTTAGGATAAGGAAATTTATTTTTATAATACAACAGCAGCTGTAGTTGTTGGTCTTTTCTTCACTGAAAAAAATAATAATGATGATGGTATCTTTGGAAAAGCAGAAGCTTAACAATGCTGCCATTGTTACCAAAGCCTGATGTTGAATAAGTGGCATTTGTTTTAAGCTCCATGTGCTTTTGGAGTATGAAGTATGGATTGGTTTAAGCAGCTGAATTTGGCACAGAATATTGTCTATGGGGAGTTTATCTGACTTTCTGTACTCCATGTGCTTATGCCTTTAGATCTACTTAGTAAAGTAATTGTGAGGATTTAGTATTTTTTAAAATACACTTTTTTCTCCTCACACAGCTTTTTAAAAATTACTTATACAACAATATTTGCATATCATAGTCTAACTAAAGTTTTTCTGGATGACTTATTAGAAATAAACAAAAAAAATTACATAGGAAATGAATAATAAAATCAAAAGCATTACAAAATACAAGAAGAAATAAATAGCATCAATTTCAAAATTAAATGTTGAAACTGAGTCTCTTTCACAGTACACAATTCTAGCAGTTTGATACCGCTTTAACGTCTGCGGCTGCATCTTGTGGAATCCCAGGATTTGTAATTCAGTGAGACACTAGTGCTCTCTGGCAGAGAATTCTAAATACCACTTAAACAACTTTAAATACCTCTTAAAATGCCTGGCTGAACTGAATGATCTTCCCCAAGTGCTGAAAGGACTGTGAAGATTGTACCAGGCACACCTCTCTGTCAGATATTTTTTTTAAAGTCATGAATAGTTGACCAATCCAATCATACCTAGTTGTGCTGGAAGGTTGATGAGGATACCCATGTGAAAATGTATCCTGTAGATGGCAAAGGACTAGTCCTAATCATCAGGCAGAGTGAGGTCAGTGCAAGGAATGGTTGTGGGGTGTAGAAGGGCAGAGTTGTGTGTACCATTTGTAAACTATGAATTATCTTAGTTGGGTGGAGGAATGACTTAAAATATTTTAAATAGGTATGGCCTATTCAGCATAAGAGGGGCGCTCCAAAAAAGCGATACAAGGACTCCCTGAAACAACATCTCAGGCTTGGCCAAATTGATCACCAACAATGGTCCGCCCTGGCCTCACATTGGGAGGCATGAAAATACACTATCCACAATGCTGCAGCCTTATTTGAGAGCTCACGCCGAACAAGTCTTGAAGAGAAACGACAAGGCAGAAAGAATCACAACCTGGAAACATCACCCAAGGAGACCTTCTGCTGTGCTTTCTGCAACTGGACTTGTTTATCTCGGATTGGCCTTTTTAGTCATCAGCGCACTTGCAGAAAGCGCGGGATGAGTCCTTCCTGAATCTTCATTTGCAAAGCAAAGCCAGAGAGGGGCCTGTCCTATGCTTCCTAGGCCAGCTTGTTATCTTCAGGTGTTGTGGCATTGCCATTGTTCAAGCACTATTCAGTTACCAGTTCAGTCATTTTCTTTATGTGGTATGGAGATTGTGCCATCTTGCCTCTCACATTGGGCATCAAAATGTCTTGGGCCAGACATGGGTGGACTTCATACTTGGTTGAACATTCCTTTTGTACATAGTTGGTTCTGTTGTATACTTATATTGCAAATACAGCAAATAATTTATTTATAGAAGCTCACTTTCACACATGGAACACCCCAGGTAGATTGGAATGCTTGTTTTTAAATAATTAAATAACGTTTGGGATGTTAATTTAGTTAGCAATATATAATCTAATCTGTTCAAACATTCCAGGTGAATTTATGTAAAACTACGGTAGTACAGTGCACATATTAAAGAAAACAATAAATTTATTAATAGTTATTTAAACTGTTACCAGAATATGTGGTATTATGTTGCTGTTGTTTGGGACACATTTATAATAATTTAGCCTTATGGCTGCTTTTCTAGTTTATACAATGCTTGTTATATGATTTAGGGTTTTCTGAGCAATGCAGTGTGAAACTGAATATGGGCCTTCTGCCCATGGAACATTTGTTGTAAGCTATTCTTTGGGACAGGCCACCATAAAAATATGGATAAAATATAAATAAATTACAAATAGTGAGAGACCATTTGCTTAATCACTTCATTGATTAACATCCTTTCTTGACGCATTACCATAGTTTCATTTCACTGAAGCTTATTTACTACTGAGCAGCTACAAATAATTTTCTCCATTAAATAGATATTTGTGCCACCAAAACAAGTTACTACTTGCAGTTGTATGTGAAATGTGGATAACCTTAAGGCATCTTCACTTGAAGAAGAAATTCCAGTCATTTGGTGTAATACATTAACATTTTTAGCATACAGTACATTGAAAATTTTTGATGCGTCTATTGACTTGGCTTAATAAGTGATCAGGAAAAAAGAAAAAAAGTGTGAAAAAAGCTGAGCCATTTATTCAAATGTATATTATTTTGATAGAGCAGATTTATTTATTTATTTATTTAATATCCGGCCTTTTCCCAGCACAGGATTCAAAGTGGCATATGCTATTTTTAAAGCACAGTATAATTAAAAGACCCTTAGTACAAAAGTTAAAACAATTAAACTAAATCTCTATTTTAAAAAATACAAGTTGAAGACAGCATTAAAAGACACCTAAAACATAATAAATAAAAACACTACCCCGCCATTAAAAGCTCTATCTGCAGCTACACACTAAACACCAAATGCTTCCTTAAATAAAAAGGTCTTTACCTGCCAGCAGAAAGACTGCAGGGAAGGGGCCAATCCTGGGGAAGAGATTTTCTTGTGTATAGTTCTTTGATCCTTCCTGGTACAAAGCCTCAGCTATAAATCTTCTATACAGCTGAAGTTGGAGCATTAAATATCTGCCACTGCTTCTTTCTCATTTTATCTTCAAGTTATTTCTGGAACAAGATTGTTCACTTCAAAAACCACATTACTATTGAATGTAATTTTTGGCCATTCAAGGGAGCATTGGGTTTTGTAGTCCAAAAGATCTGAAGGAACAAGATTGGAGAAGGCTGCTGTTAGCACCACAACAAAATGAACTTTTCATGAAAAGCTTATGCTGCAACTTATTTCTCTCAGTCTCAAAGGTGCTGGGGTTTGGTTTCAGGATCCCCCCAGGATACCAAAATCCGTGAATACTCAAGTCCCATTATATGCTCTCTCTCTCTCTCTCTGGCTTTTCTTCATAAACGGAGATTCAGGAAGGACTCATCCTGCGCTTTCTGCAAGCGTACTGATGACTAACAAGGCCAATCTGAGATAAACAAGTCTGGTTGCAGAAAGCACAGCAGAAGGTCTCCTTGGGTGATGTTCCCGGCAATGGCATAGCAAAATGGTGTCCCTTATATAAGATGGCAAAATCAAGGTTTGCTTTTTGGATTATTTTTTTAAGAATATTTTCAAGCCATGAATACTTAAATCTGTGGATACAGAGGGACAACTGTAGTTTGTATTGTTGTTGTTTTTATTTTTGTATTTTTTTCTGTTAGTATTTTGATAGAATGTAGTATACTATGTTTGTTTTTCTTTGATATTTTGTATTTTGAGTGTATGTAGTTTTGAGTTAAAAGGTGATTTTAAAAAAGAACTGAGCTCTCTACTTCTTCAGGAGGGGATTCTACCACCCTTTCCTCTGCAGATCTAGGATCTTTAGTAACATTTGTCCCTGGAAGCTCTAGATCCTTCTCCAAAGAGTATTCCTCCAAGTGAAGGCATGGCACAAACTAATTGTATTGTGAAATGTATTGTTTACAAACATGTTGGTTAAAAACAATGATAGCAAAGATAAGAGGTGGCTCAATTTTTCCTGAAACCATAATATGATCCTGACAAAAACATCCCTACTCTCAAAGCTGCTACGAACTCTTGGATAGGAGCATTAATTGATTCCAATAGAGACTTTACTTCATGGAGCTCTTAGCAACAGGTGGTAGTTGGGGGGGATTTTCATTGTTCTGAGTAGACTTTTTACAAAACTGTACTATAAAGTGATGTGCTTTCATTCTGATGTTAGTATCACATGTACTTTAGCCCCCAAGTCACTGTTTTCATCCTGCCAAATGGTAAGGAGGATTTTCTAAACATCTGGTAAAATGTGAGATAAAATTCTTGTATGGTTTCAGATATTCCCCCGCCCCGCACCAGTGTATTTATGTTGTTTTACTGATTACTTCCACTTTATCTCTCTCTCTTTCTCTCTCTGCCTTTTCTTCGCAAACGAAGATTCAGGAAGGACTCATCCCACATTTTCTGCAAGCGCGCTGATGACTAAAAAGGCCAATCCGAGATAGACAAGTCCAGTTGCAGAAAGCACAGCAGAAGGTCTCCTGGGTGATGTTACCGGGTTGTGATTCTTTCTGCGTTGTTGTTTCTCTTCAAGACTTGTTCGGCGTGAGCTCTCAAATAAGGCTGCAGCATTGTGGATAGTGCATCTCCATCCTCCTGATGTGAGGCCAGGGCGGACCATTGTTGGTGATCAATTTGGCAGAGCCTGAGATGTTGTTTCAGGGAGTCCTTGTATCGCTTTTTTGGAGCGCCCCTCTTACGCTGACACGTGGCAAGTTCACCATAGAGTACTATTTTGGGGAGGCGATGGTCCTCCATGCTAGAAACGTGCCCTGCCCAGCGCAGCTGTGTTCTCAATATCATGGCCTCAATGCTGGTGACTTCCACTTTATAGTCGCCCACTAACTGAAGTTCTGTGGATGTCATATGGCTGAATTTTAAAAAAACCACAGTTAACAATAACAATAATGATAAAGCAGCACGAGATAAAACCAAGGTAAAACTTGTGATTTGCTAGCTCCCTCTGAATGTAGAGGAACATTCTTCTGAGCGCACATTCATAGATTGCACTGAGTGAATGATCTTAATTTTGGTCTGGTATATTATTTGTCTTTTGGGAAAGCATTAATATTTTTGTCTAGATGAATATTTCAGTCCAAACAGGCAAACCTGAAGATTATTTTCAGTCTTTTCAATTTAAAAAATCAAGTTTTGGAAGAAACAGAGATGCTTCATTTGCATCGCTTTTATTCACTGAAAGTTGTGTTAATGTGAATGAAATACATTTACAATGTGTAAATAGTTGACTCAAAGCACCAGCTCTGTTCGCATGAATAGGCCTTTTAAGCTTCTCTGCCCTTTCTGCCCTATGATTGAATAGATAAATAAAGAAAAGGCCCTATTATTTTTGTGGAGCCTTAATTTAAAAGATCTTTGCTAAACCAACTAAATTCAGTCTTCTCACTTTCACCGTATCTCTTACTGCTGCTTAAGTTGCTTGGAACAAATTCTATAAATAAACCATTGAAAGAACACTATATTGTAGGTCATCAGAACTTCACTCCTGTGTCCTAACAACAGCAGTGTCTTTCCCAGACATGCAACTTGTAGTCTTGCAGCTGATGTGATGAAACCTCCTGATTGGTATAATTAGATGGGTGAAGCTTTTATCCTCTGACTTTTTTCCTTAAGTGGTGTAAATCCCAGAGAAAAGGAGGATAATCTGTGAACCATTCCCACAGGAGTAAAAAGATTTTTCAGAACCTACCATTTTAATGTTCTAGCTAGCTGTTATGTTAATTATTCAGAACTAGCTCCTTTTTAGTACAGCAAAATCTGACAGAAGCTCAGCAGTAAAATTATATTTCTATAATAGGAAGAAAAGTAGATAAATTTTTAGCATATTGAATTGTAATTTTATTTTGTCATGAAATTATGCCTGTAAGGTAAAGTTATACCTTTAGGTGCAACAAACATCTGCTATTAAATCCATGTATGACAGACAACAGATATGTGTTATAATGCGTTGAGGGCAGAGTTATGTCACTATTGCCAGTTGTGTTTTATAGTATATCATTTAAACAAAAGATGGCCACTTGAACATGATTTAAAAAGAGAAAACATATCACCCCCAAAGGAGGCAGATTTGCATAAAATTTGCTTGTGCGAATTTATATTTATAGATCCAAATGTAGAGATAATTAATATACTATAAATAAAAAATGCATTGATATCATCACAGTGGGGCAAACTGTTTGGATATCTTGTGTGCCTGCTGAGTCGGCTGTTCAGATGCTAACTTTGGTGGGTAACTAGGGGCCCGTCTACATGGTAAAAAAAATATGTGCACCATTTGGAAGATCGATCATCTGTACACACGGCCGTTCAGATTCATACGTGTCATTCGGAAGGGGGGCTAGCGAATCCCCCATAAACTATGTGGATTCGGTGTTCAGAAGAATTAGCAGATCTTGGCCTAAAATCTGTACAGCCGTTCTCATGGTTGATCGTCTGTACTTCCTGTTCGCACACATATGAACAGGCAGTGTAATCTGATTGGCTGGCCGAGTAGAGGGAGTGGGGCTAGCAAGGAGGGGAATTGGGAGCAGCCGCCATGTTGGATTCCCGGCTAAGTGAGAGTCCGGTAAGTCCATGGATTTTATATATATTTATTTTTATTTTACATTGTAAATAGGGAAAATCGACTGTCTGCAAAGCAGGCACCTTTTTAAAGAAATAAAAAAAAGCAGCAGGAGAAAACCGCCGCTTGGCTTGCTCACTCCAACCAGCTGGGGAAGGGGGGTCATACGGAGTTTAGGGGGGAGTAAAAAATAATGTAGGCAGATCGTAGGTATTCGAACGACTGCCTATTCATATTTTTTACCCCCCAAATGGATTTTTTAAAAAATCGTATAGACGGGCCCTTCATGGCATTCAGCTCTCTTTTGTTAACGCTTTCTATCTTTAAAGTGGACATGGAGTGGACAGCCTCTACATAACCTTCAACTAAATATCTTTCTCCCATAAAATAGGACATGTGGTCCAGTATCCAATGGGGAGCTTCACCTAATGCAGTTTTGGTCATCAGAACAGTGGGGGCATTCCCCATGTACCCACAGATCTATCCGCAGAGGTCTGGGTTCCCTCTGGAGTCAGTTTTCAGGCAGTGTAGATAGTCAAATGAGGAAGGGGAAACAAATAAAGTTCTAGAGGGCTGCATGATTCCAATCCTTGGTTTAAAGTTTATAGAAAATGTAACCAGAGTTTATTTCTCAAAAACAACCTCTACCACTTGTTTACATTGATATGAGAGATGAAAAAACATATATAGATTTTGCTTAGCTTGTTCTATGGTATCTAGCTGTTGCATTCACCTTGTAACAAGTGACATGCTTCCAGTCGTGTCATCATCTACATTGGTTTAGCAATCTGTGGACTCCTTTGTTAACATGTCCTTGATAGTGAAGAGTTTCCCCTCCCTGCTTTCTTTTCACCAGCAGGAAAAATCGTTTTTATTTCAGCAAGTTTTTAATTTGTAGTTGCGGGCACAGAGGCTTTTATTGGGGTGTGTTTTTGTATATTTTTATTATTTTTATTGTTTTGCATTGTATATGTTTTAAAAATAATTTTAATTGTTACTTTTTAATTGGTTTATTTTTACTTGTTTTTATGTTGTAAACTGCTTAGGGAGAGCTTTGGCACTGATAAGCAGTATGGAAATATAGATAATAAATAAATAAATAGGTCATTTTTTGTCTAAGGGCTACACTGGGCATTGCTCCATTTACACATTTGGTGGTGTTTTTAAACTTAATTATCAAGTGTAGGATTGGAACCCTGGTGGTGTGGTAGGTACTTAAACTGTTGTCCTCACTATGATCCTAGTGTGAATCTCTTCACCCCATGCCTGCTCTTTTCACTGGAAGGAAAACTTTCATGACCATGAAAGGGACATTTCCTTCTCAGTACAAATAGTAAGCAAAGGACTCATGATCCACACTAGGACTGTAAAAAGTTGATTCTCTCCCCCACCCCCATCTCCTTCCAAGGTGTGGATCAGTCCCCCTATGACCACTGTTTACTTCTTTTTAAGGTCATACAGTCAAACCTGCTTTGGCCTGGAGGCACATGTAAATGAAACAAGTACAGTGGGCCCTCAGTATCTGTTGGGGTTAGTTCCAGGACCCAGTGGATACCGACATCTGTAGCTGCTCGTCTCATTATATACAATGGCATAGTAAAATGGCATCCTTTATATAAATGGCAAGCAGCAAGGTTTGATTTTTGGAATTATTTTTTTCCAAATATTTTTGAGCTGTTGTTGGTTGTATCTGTGGATGTAGAACCCATGGATACAGAAGGCCGAATGTATGATTTAAGTTTAAAGCATTTTGCCTTAGGAACACACACACATAGAGTAAAATGGAGCAATGCAGAGAATGAATAGCTTATATTAGGTCATTGTGTAAAACCACAGAAAGAAGCAGCATGGCTATCTCATTATATCTCACAATTGCAGTATAAGTCTGCAGTTTAAAAGGCTTCCAATTAAAATTACACTAAATCCCTTCTGACCTCATTCTTTCCATTCCTATGAAAGTGGAATGTTTCAGAAGCAGTAAAAGCTTGAGACATTATTAAATGTATTTCACATTCCCAAGACATTGACTCTTTTGCAAATGTTATACTATGCATATTCAAGTTCATGTGTGTAAATACAAATTTGGCTGTAGGTTAGCCAATTGATTATACACTTTAAAAAAAAGTACCAAATCTAGCAAAATGTAAAGACCAAAAAGCATGCCAACACACATATAACGGCTGCTTGTCCTTACTATATTCATGAACAATGCAGAACAATGTAAAATCTATGTTGTATCAGCTACTTGGTGTCATGCTATTCTTGTTTTCCCCTTTGACACTAATCTAATTGCTATATTTTTAAAAAGTGTATAATTATCTAAATAGCCATGGCCAACTTTGTATTTTGTTGCTTATTCTTATAACTATGAGCAATGCTGAATTAAATGCAATATATTTACTGTGAACTAATGTATTCTTACTCAGAAATTAAGAATGGATAATTCTACTCACACTTTTACCAACTTTTCATACTATGATCCTTCCATACCAACTCTGCGAGCTGGATGTTGGTACACCATGCTCCAGTGGTTCCATTCCTACCTGCAGAGTCAGTTGCAGAGCATTCTTTGACTGTTTCTCAAACTCTTAGCAATTGAGCTGTGGGCTTCTGCAGGACCAGCTTGTCCATCAGTGCTATTTAACATATGTATGAAACCATCAATAGGGGATTTGGAACAAAATGACACACAGCTGTCTTTAACTATAGTATCTGAATCAGGTTTGGTCATGCAAATGCTTATGGACTTGGTGGTAGATTTGATGTGGATGAAGGAACTTAGGGCAAATCTTCATTGGCAGCAGCAAGATTTCTCACAGGAATCTTTCCCTTACCTGGAAATGCCAGGAATTGAATCTGGGACTTTCTACAAGGAAAGTATATGCCCTGTGCCACTGAACTATGGCTGCTCCAGAGCATGGGGAGAGGTAGGGCCCGTCCACACGGTAAAAAAAATGCATACAACATTTGGGAGATCAATCATCCATACACACGGCTGTTCAGATGCATACGTGTCATTCAGAAGGGGGGGCTAGCGAATCTCCCATAAACTACGTAGATTCAGTGTTCAAGAGTATTAGCGAATCTTGACCTAAAATCCGTACAGCCGTTCGTATTGTCAATGGTCTATACACCCCGTTTGCACACATACAAACAGGCAGTGTAATCTGATTGGCTGGCTGAGCACAGGGGGCAGGGCTAGCAAAGAAGGGAATTGGGAGCAGCTGCCATGTTGGATTACCGGCTAAGCGAGAGTCCGGTAAGTCCATGATTTTTACATTCATTCCTTTTTATTTTATATTGTAAATATGGAAAACTGACTGTCTGCATAACAGGCAGCTTTCAAAATAATTTTTTAAAAAGTGGCAGGAGATTTAAAACTGCCGCTTGGATCACTCGCTCCAACCAGCTGGGCAAGGGGGGTCATATGGAGTTCGGGGGGGGTGTTAAAAATCATGTAGGTGGATCGTACACATACGAACGGCTGCCTTTTCGGATTTTTAACTCCCAAATGGATTTTTTTAAAATCGTGTAGGCGGGGCCATAGTAGACTGGGTAGACTGTGGTTGCAACCCTGTTCTCTGAATGCATTTAAAATTTAATGGTGGGAGATGTCTGATAAGTCTTCAGTCAGTTGAGGAAAAAAGACAGAGTAGCAACTGTCAAGCTCTCAAGTTTGTGGGAAAGAATCCTCTGCTTGTTTGCCTTGGATGACTTTTGGACTGTGCAAAACTCAGCAACCTACCTCCTACCAGCAGTGGGTTACAACACAAATACAGTAGTCAAGCATCTATTCTGGCTCCCTATTTGTCTTGCCAGGTGTGAATTTTGGTCTTGATCTGAAATGCTTCCATTTCTTGCAGTCAATGCCTTCCTGGCTATTCAAACTGGAGGAGCAGACAAAGAGATGTTGTCACACAGTTCCTCATAATTGTGGAAACACTGCCCAGTAAAATTGTCCTCCTTGGACTGACATTCAGTAGTCCAGATTCAGATGGTATCATGCAACATTAATATGACTGGAGATTTTGTTTTTATTGTACTGTACATACTTTATTTTTAAACTTTTATTTGTCCTGACATTCTGTAAAGGAGCAAGGCAGAAATGAGCTAACTGAATAACACACAGTAAGACTTAGTGTGTTTACACATTTTTATCATCAGCAAACTATTTACCTAAGGTAGAGAAGTTTTGCTTTAAATAGTAGTACTGTATTAGCATGAGTGTATTAGCATGGAGTTAAAATGGGAGCTGTGAATTTTGGCCTTTCTTCTTTGTTTTGCCATTTTGAAGCACTATGGCTATGAAACTACATAGTCTGAGGAGAGGTTTGGTGGTTGCATACCTCAGAAAACAGATTTGTATTTAGTCTGTTTGGTCAGCTAGAGAAAAACAAGCTGGGAGGTGATAAAAATGTCAAGGTCATAATGTTCATGGAAGCTTTTTGACCAGCCAGGAATTTTTATTAATTCTTTAAATGCAAATACCGAGGCACTGTAGACATGCTTCATACCTCCTGCAGAGGACTAGGTGGAAAATTACAATTAGCCTTCCAGAACAAAAACATAGTACTAAGCACAAGAAGCTGGATTTTTCTTATACATGTATGCAGATGTATCACTAAGTCTTATAGAACTACTACCCAAGATCAGAACATCAGAACCAAAAGCCTGTTTCACATCTTTTGTGTTGTTGTATGTGCAGAATACTGTATATGAGTCTTGTTCAACAATCAGCTTTCTCTGTTCCTGTGAGTTCCATGGAAGTCTGCAAGATGTTAGGCTTTTGAAACCTCTATCAGACTATAAGGGCAGCTGTAAGCCCCTTTAAATGCAGTCTCCAGCCACTCATTTGCCCCAATCATGCATAGGGCATTGATGAAGATTTGAATTTTGAGCAAAAGAGGATTGGATGAAGGGAAATAAACCCCTCTTATGTGTACTACTTTTTTCCCCTTTCCAACTATCTCTCACCACCAGTGCTTTTCTCTCAGCTGAGCTTCTGCAAGGGAACTTGGCTGGGGAGAAATACAGAGATATTTGTTAACCAGATCAAACAGAATTGTTTCTTTTTTGCAGTTTCTGCATATCACACAAATGGATCTTGTGCATGCCAGAAACTTATTCAGAACTTTCTAGAACTGAGTAGCTTTGGTGGGAAACTCCAAAGAATACCCTGCCTTCTTTCTGTACCATGAATAATCCAGCTCACCAAAGCTTCTCTTCCATCATCAGTACCTCTTCATCTGTGACAGGAAAAACTTCTTTCACATCATTCTCCTCTTGATATTCTCCTTGTAGCTGAGTAGATTTCCCTCTATACATGATTTCTTTCTCCTTTTCTTACTTCCTTCTATCATTTCTTTGTCAAAATAAAAAAAACCAGTTTCCCCTCATGGATCTCCACCCACTTTCTTTCCACCTTTTATGGCCTCTAAAGCACTCTTTAAATGTTGTGCTTTTCGTGGATGGAAAATCTCTCCCATAGATGGGCATTCCTAGTGTTTATTTTATTTGGGAGCGAAACACAAGCTTCTTCAGTCTGCTGTGGCATTATACTTCAGGGCCTGAGAAACCACATTTCTCATTTTCATCTCTGTTGTTGGGAGCAGTACCTTCAAGAAGGTGGTCAAGCTGTAAAAAACAAAACAAAACTGCTGTACTTCACTTCTTCATGAATCTGTAATAATCCTTCATTATTGAAGATTTTGGAACAAAACTGACAGGATAATTTCTGTCAATACCATTGGATTTGGTACTGAAAACATCTTTGACTTTGATGACTACATCTTCAGTGTCAATATTTAGAATTATCATCTGGAGAGCTCTTGAGTCTCATTACACTATAAACCCCAAAATTTGACAGGATGTTGCCATGGCGGTTAGAGTAGACTATAATGCTATAACAGTGTAGGGTGATAAGGAGAAAAGAAACTGAATCAAACAATGTCCAATAAACACATCCTCAACAAAGTGTAGACCTGTTCCTACCAATGAAGAGGACACTTCCTGTTCTTTTCTGTAGTGATAGGTTTATCTGTCCCAGTGTTGGCAAATCTTTAGGAGAAAGGACCCACTTGTGGTGATTGTGCAAGATTTCAGCTTAAAGTGCCTGCTGCATCATTGACTACTCTGGATGGATGGATAGATAATAATAATATAAATAATAATAAAATTTTATTTCTATCCCGCTCTTCTGCAACGCAGTGGGGTGGCTTACAATATGAAACTCCATAGACACAGTACCCTAGCTCACCCACCCCTTAAAATAATATTAAATTATAAAAGATTAAAAACATACAGTAATTAAAATATATAAATTAGAAAGAAAAAAAGTTAATGGATGGACAGACGGACAGACAGACAGACAGACTTCCATATGCACCACTCCCATAGCTGCTACCAAAATACTGTAGTGGTGGAACTCTGACAGGGCAATTCAAAGGGTGTTCTTATAGAAACCTGGTGACCTCATAATTCTGGGTCCAAAAGTTTTCTCCACCTCTCCTAGGGGGAATACACATGATGGCATCACACACTAGATCTTCTCATACATTCCAAAGCAAGGTTTGTTGTTCAGACTTTCAGGACCTAATCTTCAGAGTAGGGTGATCTGTCCCAGCTAGATACACACTTGGTTATAGTATTGTGATTTCTTTTTATAAGTTCCAGAGGTCAAAAAATTGGTGTGTCACACAAAGATAGACGCATGTGATAAGTAAATGACCCCCCCCCCAAGCACTATGCAGTGTTGTGTGGGGGAGGTGTTTTAGTGATCACACATGACTCCAAGGCATCCTATTGGCCATGGTGTACCACACCATGGCCGAGATAAGGCGGGGCAGAGCCTACCTTATTTAAGATTCTGCCGCCCCTGGCCTCTTCCTCTTTCTCTTCGACGACAACTTGGGTGGTTTGGACTGCTTCGTTGGTCAACTGGTTCACTTATTGACTGCATCATAAGTCTTGGGAGAGCTAAGTGGTTTGGTGGGGAGGGGGGCATTATATTACACAGCTGGGCTGTTTGTTTGGAGTATCTGCGTGGGAGTTTGAGTGTTGCATGTGCCCAGTCTGGTGTTTGTGAGTGAGAGCTAATTGTGGGTGTAGGAGCCAGGGTTCTGCTGGTGTATGTGCATGTGTCAGCTATGTCTTCTATATTTTGCCTTGAAAACAGCTTGAAAGGGTGCATGTGGAGTTGCTAGTACGTGTGTGTGTGCCGTGTTCCCATCACACAACTGCTTTTGCAGGAGGCGGTAAGAGTGAGAGCTGACCTTAAATTTGGCCATTTGCCTCCCTTTTGCCTCACTTGTGAACCTATCTGAGGAGGGGATTTGTAAAAGAGTAAGGTGCTGTTGTGTGTACTATGGCATTGCTTCCATCACAAGGGGGTGTGATAAGTAAATAAGAAATGAAAATTAAAGAAATTATGAATGCTTTTCTGATTCTTTTAAAAATATATTTCCACCTGACCTGAAAGTAAACAGTTTAAGACCATAGCAAAGGAACAGGCATAGAGCTCAGTTTGACCATATTCATAGCCTTCTTTATTATAATGTGCCTGCATTTTCTGCACATAACAGTGGAAAGGCCATTCTTCAGTGGGAATGCATATGTGTTACATGCAAAAGATTCCAGGTTCAGGTCCTGGTACCTCCAAGTAGAGCTGAGGAAAGCTGAGATCTGAAACCCTAGAGGGACACTGCCAGTCAATGTCAACAGTACTAAGTTAGTACCAACTGACCTGGTACAAATCGTCTTTTTAAATACACAGAGACCTCTCATAGAATCATGAGTTAGAAGAGACCACAACCCCCTGGCATGCAGGAATACACAAATAATTCCCGACAGATAGCCATCCAGCCTCTGTTTAAAAACCTCCAAAGAAGGAGACTCCACCACGCTCCGAGGCAAAGCATTCCACTGCCAAACAGCTGTCAGGAAGTTCTTCCTAATGTTTAGGTGGAACCTCTTTTCCTATAGTTTGAACCCATTGCTCTGTGTTCTAGTCTCTGGAGCAGCAGAAACCAAGCTTGCTCAATTCTTAAAAATCCTGTCTTTTCCCATAAGTACCTTTAAGAAGTATCTAACAGATGTGTTTCCACTAAAGATGATGATGGCTTTCTTATTTGTAACCCTTTTTCTGTCCTGTTGGATGCTTTTTATAAAATATTCCCATTCCTTTATAGTCAAATGTATTGAGAATTTATTGGAATTACTTTTGTTCCCCTTCCCACATAGTGAGATTTGCGGACTTGTCTGCATGTGCAAACAAACAAACACTTGTGTTCACTCCATAGTCATGGCACAGTTGCCACACAACATTTGTGATGATTTGCATCTTGATTAGGGTTTCTGCAGGGAGATCCAGGTCTAATAAGATTAATAGTTTGCTCCACATTTCAGGGGGAAACCCAGATTATCAGCTATGTGGTGGCCACAGATTGGCTTCAGTGCAAAGCGGGTGAGGCTTCTGGTAAATGAGACTCTGTTTTGGCACTTTTTAATTTTTAAACATTTTTCAATGTGTATCTGTATAAGTGCATCTCTGTTTATCCTGTAATAGAATATTCTGAGACAATTTATATTCAAATATTCACATGCATGGATGAACAAGAAAAAACCCAAAGCAGCTCCAGTTATGTGGCTGGAAATAATGTGATGTATAGGACACATGATCAGTGTTGGATTGCCCTTTTACATCGCTGTGAGTATGGCTATGAATACAGTGTAGTGGGATACGCTGGAGAAGCCCTGGTAAGGGTGTGTTTACAGGGCCACTGTGGATCAAAAACGTCCACAGTGACTACAAGATGAATCATAGAATCATAGAATCATAGAATTGCAGAGTTGGAAGAGACCACGAGGGCCATCCAGTCCAACCCCCCTGCCACGCAGGAAATCACAATCAAAGCATCCCCGACAGATGGCCATCCAGCCTCTGTTTAAAGACCTCCAAGGAAGGAGACCCCACCACGCTCCGAGGGAGTGTGTTCCACTGCCGAACAGCTCTTACTGTCAAAAAGTTCCTCCTCATGTTGAGGTGGAATCTCTGTTCCTGGAGCTTGCACCCATTGCTCCGTGTTCCAGTCTCTGGAGCAGCAGAAAACAAGCCTGCTCCATCCTCAGCGTGACATCCCTTCAAATACTTAAACAGGGCTATCATATCGCCTCTAAACCGTCTTTTTTCCAGGCTAAACATACCCAGCTCCCTAAGTCTCTCCTCATAAGGCATTGTTTCCAGACCTTTCACCATTTTAGTTGCCCTTCTCTGGACACGCTCCAATTTGTCAATATCCTTTCTGAATTGTGGTGCCCAGAACTGGACACAGTATTCTAAGTGAGGTCTGACCAAGGCAGAATAGAGTGGCACTATTACTTCCCTTGATCTAGACACTATACTTCTATTGATGCAGCCCAAAATTGCATTGGCCTTTTTAGCTGCCGCATCACACTGTTGGCTCATGTTCAACTTGTGGTCTACTAGGACTCCTAGATCCCTTTCGCACGTAGTCTCATTCAGCCAGGTCTCTCCCATCCTATATTTATGCATTTCATTTTTCCGCCCTAAGTGCAGTACTTTACATTTCTCCGTATTGAATTTCATTTTGTTAGCTTTGGCCCAGCTCTCCAGTCTATCCAGGTCATTCTGAATTTTGATCCTGTCCTCTAGGGTATTAGCTACTCCTCCCAATTTGGTGTCATCTGCAAATTTGATAAGTATGCCCCTAATTCCCTCATCTAAGTCATTGATAAAGATGTTGAATAGCACTGGGCCCAGGACAGAACCCTGTGGCACCCCACTGGTCACATCTTTCCAAGACGAAGAGGAGCCACTGCTAAGCACCCTTTGGGTTCGGCCGGTCAACCAATTACAAATCCATTGAACAGTTAACTTGTCTAGCCCACATTCTACAAGCTTGTTTGCAAGAATGTCATGGGGAACCTTGTCAAAGGCCTTACTGAAATCAAGGTATGCAATGTCCACAGCATTCCCTTCATCTACCAAGCTGGTAACTTTATCAAAAAAAGAGATCAGATTAGTCTGGCATGACTTGTTTCTCTGAAACCCATGCTGACTTTTTGTGATTATGGCATTGCCTTCTAAATGTTCACAGACTCTCTGTTTAATGATGGGTTCAGGGTTTCCTGCCAGTGTAGACAAGCACTAGCAAGGAAGCAATCTAAGGCCGAAGGAACCAGAGGCACAGCATGTAATTCAAAACTAGCAAAAATAAAGTTCCTTAAGTCAGTAACCGAATAGGCCAGAAATGGGTAGCATATCCAAGACAAGCTGACATTGAAATGTACTGGGTTCCAAAAGACAATCGTATCACAGAAAACAACAATCAAAGGAAAGAAAGTAAATGCTTAGCCAGACAAGATTTTCTTTTGAGAAATGTAGACTGAAGAGCAAATTCTTTACTGTAGACCTTTAGGGTTAGCTGACTTTAGTTCTTAGCCAGGTGCCACGGAAGTGCCAGCCTAAAACGTGTTGGTGCCTGAGGCTGAGCAGCAAATGTTACCCCCCCCACCCCGCCACAAATTGCATATTACCCAAAGTCAGACATAGGTATTTTGACACATAAGGTAAACAAAAACAATAACAAATAATTAATTATTTGGTGTTATTTCTTGACATCCCAAACTGCTGCCCAAGGCAGCCTCTTCACTCTTTCTAATGGTAAGGGCAGTCCTGGCGGCCTAACTTTGTAGCACGGTGCTCAGTCTTCTAGGCTTGTGACTCAGGAAACAAAGTGCTAGCCTGGAATACGGTTACTAAGGGGCCTTTTTGAGTCTTTATATCCCCCACCCTCTTGATGCCTTCCTAGTAGAAAATTTAGTGAAGTTTATTCAATGTATATCCCATCTTTTTTCTGGCATGGGACAAGAATAGTATTATTTGAACAGGGCCAGCGTTATACAAGCTAGAAACACTTCTGCCCAAGCGCACATGTTGTTACCAAATGATAGCTTTGGGCTGAATTCTTCTCCTCTAGACCTCTAGTTTATTGAGTACTCTTAATACTTTTATCCCATGTCTTGATGTCACTATGCTGTGTCTTTCTCTGACCCCATTACGTTTTGTTGTCGTCTTCTGCTGCTGGAGGTGGGAAAGGAAAAACAAACAAGATCATGATGTCAGGACACATGGTAATTTGAGTTAGATATTATCAGAAACAGTGGGAATTTTAATATTTATTTCTGCCCTAAAAGAATAATGTAATGTAATAAACATACAATTTCATTCATTTTTCATGTTGTGCCTGGTGCCTGGTTTTCCTTCCAAAAGGAAGACCAAAGCAGATGACAAAAACATAGAAAATGAAGATGAAGAACTGAACAATTTTAATTCATTACCTAAGGGGGGGAAAAGGTGATTAATTAACATAATGCAATATATTTTTCTACAGTACAAATATTTTAATACGTAACAAGAGGACGATCAAACACTACGCATTTTAGTGAAAACTATGCTCTAATGTTCCAAATTCAGCCAGCACTGTACTGAAATGTTGAGACATACAGATTCACACCAAACATGGGTGTTTTTCATCTCTAGGGGCTCAGTTACACGGCAGTTTTTATTGCGGTAATTTGGGCTTTAGTGCTTTTGAGCACCAGTGCCAGGTAGTTTACATGATTTATTGGGAAATGGGTTGCTCTGTTTATTTTTTCACTTTCTGGTTCAGACAGGCAAAAGTGGGGAGGCATGGCCTCCAAAGCACAGACTAGGATATGGCATCCGATTTGTCTAGCTGAAGTTTTCTCAGAGAACAAACCTCACTTTAGAAAAATACTTTATATTGCCCTAGATTCACAGAGTGATACATCCTTGGCCACACCAGAGTTCTTCAATACTTTTGCAGTCAAAGCCAAGAGGCTTGAATACACCATATCTACCTGCGCTGGACAACAACAAATGCAGGGTAGAGTGGCAACTGAGTTCATGATTTTTCCGTGCGATGGCATAAGGTGCATTAAACTTCCTCCATTAATAGAGTGCCCTTCTACCTCAAGAAGCAAGAGCCAAATAGCAACCAAGGCTGTAGCTGAAAGCCACGCATACCTGAAGGCTATAGCAAAAGAAATCCTTGCATTAGACAAAGATGCTGAAATTTCCCTCCTGATAGGCTCAGATTGCCCAGAGCTGTTCTTGAAGCAAGTAAATGGACCTCCAGGTGCACCAATAGCACAGAAATTGCCACTAGGATGGATAGTATTTGGACCTGTGTGTGGCCATAGCAAAAGCCCGCCAGCAGCATTCAGTCTTACAGGCAACAGCCAATTTCCGAATTTACAACCCACGCAACTATCAAGTTGCCTAAGCCACATTAAAGTCTGTTGCCTTGGTATTATTCCAGACAACAGTGCCATTTTTGAAACATCAACGAGAGATGAGGACATAGCCTTTTCCCGTGAGGAAGGAACGTTCCTAGACATAATGAATCTAGAGACAGTCCAGAATAGTGATGGGAGCTGGATGGCACCCCTTCCCTTTAGAGACGATTGATCAATTTTGCCTAACAACCATCAACTTGCTGAGAAAACAGCTTACTAGGAGCACTTCTGAAGTTTAGAGAAAGGAGAATAGCGGTGACAGCAGACATACACAAAATGTTCTATGCCTTCCTGGTTAAGCCAGAACGTCGCCGCTTCCTAAAGTTTCTGTGGTTCCAAAACACAGAAACCTTGGAAAATATCACCGAGTTCCGCATGAGTGTACATGTCTTAACCACTGTCTTAAAAGGACTGCAGAAACTTATAAAAATCAGTGTAGTACAGAGGCTTATCGAGCAATCAACTCAAACTTTTATGTGGATGACTTACTGATTTCCTTTGACTCAGTACAGGAAGCTAGCCAAGTTGTTAAAGAGGTACAGTTTGTGTTAAACATGGCTAACATAAAGCTTCATAAAGTAGCCTCTAACAGCAGAGAAGTTCTGGAGACTTTTCCTAAAGAAGAGCTTGTTGAAAAGGATGTCGCAACAATCTTTGAAGACAAACGTACACAGAGTAGTCTTGGTATTTTGTGGAATGTCTTCACTGATAGAATTTTGATCAGAATCCCAAAACTTGAATTTCAGACTACAAAGAGGAAAGTACTCTCTTCAATCAATAGTATTTATGATCCCTTGGGTATTGCAGCACCAGTGCTTATAGTGGCCAAAAACAACTTTAGAGAAGTAATAAACCAAGTTAAAGACTGGGATGAAAATCTGCCCCCAGCCCTGGACTTATCATGGAAGGCCTGGACATCTCAGATCAAAGACATTGAACACCTTACTGTGCCCAGACAGTATGTTCCTGTAGAGCATGGACCAAATACCATTTATGAGTTACACATTTTTTGTGATGCCTCTGAAAAGGCAATTGCCACAGTAGCGTATTTGAGAGCAAGGAGCAGTACTGAGAGGCATATAGGATTTATTATGGCCAAAGCAAAGGTAGCACCCAAACAGACAATACCCAGATTAGAGCTGTGTGTTGCTTTGCTAAGCTACCCAACTTCTTCAAACCATTTGTACAGAGTGAACAAAATTCTTTCTCGCACTCAACAAAGTCAATGGAAATATGTTCCTTCTGAGTTAAATCCAGTTGATATTGCTACAAGAGGAGCTTCAGCCCTAAAGGTGCAGTCATCCACTTGGCTGACCGGTCCAAAATTCCTGATGGAGTTAGATGTTCCTGATCACAACAGAAGTAGAATTGAAACATGCTCTGAGTTACCTGAGTGCCTGCCAGAGATCAGCAGCTGCAAAATAGACTTGGTAAATGCGCCCAGCATAAGGTTGCCTCATTTAGATACCAGGAAATTCACAAAGTTCTCTCAGTGGCGGAGTCTTCAATGTGCCTTTGCTAGACTCATCCATTTTATACATCCTGTATAAGAGAGATGTAGTAGTGATGGGTGACTTCAACTATCCTGATATTTGCTGGCAATCTAACTCAACCAAAACTTCAAGGTCTGGCAAATTCCTTACTTGCCTGGAAGACAATTTCATGGTCCAAAAGGTGGAAGAGGCAACAAGGGGGTCAGCTATTTAGATCTGATCCTAACCAACAGGGATGATCTGGTTAATGGGATGCAAGTGGTGGGATCCTTAGGTGAGAGTGATCATGTTCTCCTGGAGTTTGTTATACAACGGAAAGGAGAAGCCAAGCATAGTCAGACACGCGTTCTCGACTTTAGGAGAACTGATTTCAATAAACTCAGGGAAACACTGGGGGTGATCCCCTGGTCAGGAATACTAAAAGAGCAGAGACCTCAAGATGGATGGGACTTTCTCAAAAGGGAGATACTGAAGGCACAATTTCAAACAGTACCATTGAGAAAGAAAAATGGGAGGTGTCTCAAGAAACCAGGATGGATGACTAAAGAAATTACAATGGAGTTAAGTTTTAAATGGAACATGTATAGGAAATGGAAAAGGGGGGAAATCACCAAAGAAGAATTCAAACAGATAGCGAACACATGTAGGAGTAAAGTCAGAAAAGCTAAAGTGCAGAATGAGCTCAGGCTTGCTAGAGAGGTTAAGAACAATAAAAAGGTTTTTTTTGGGTATGTCCGCAGCAAAAGGAGGAAGAAGGAAATGGTAGGGCCACTACGCGGAGAAGACAGCAAAATGCTAACAGGGGACAGAGAAAAGGCAGAATTACTCAACACCTTCTTTGCCTCAGTGTTTTCAGAAAAGGAAAAGGGTGACCAACCTGAGGATAAAGGAACAGAGGATACAATAAGGGATATCCAGCACAGAATAAGCAAAGAGGTAATACAGGAATACCATCTTAAACTAAATGAATTTAAATCTCCAGGACCAGATGAACTACATCCAAGAGTATTAAAAGAGCTGGCAAATATAATCTCAGAGCCATTGGCAATGATATTTGAGAACTCCTGGAGAACAGGAGAAGTCCCAGCAGACTGGAGAAGGGCAAATGTCCCCATCTTCAAAAAGGGGAAAAAAGAGGATCCCAACAATTATCGCCCAGTTAGTCTGACATCAATACCAAGGAAGATTCTAGAGCAGATCATTAAACAGAGAGTCTGTGAACATTTAGAAGGCAATGCCATAATCACAAACAGTCAACATGGGTTTCAGAGAAACAAGTCATGCCAGACTAATCTGATCTCTCTCTCTCTCTTTTTTTTTTTTGGATAAAATTACCAGCTTGGTAGATGAAGGGAACACTGTCGATATCATATACCTTGATTTCAGTAAGGCCTTTGACAAGGTTCCCCATGACATTCTTGCAAACAAGCTTGTAAAATGTGGGCTAGACAAGTTAATTGTTCAATGGATTTGTAATTGGTTGGCCGGCCAAACCCAAAGGGTGCTCCTCAGTGGCTCCTCTTCGTCTTGGAAAGATGTGACCAGTGGGGTGCCACAAGGTTTGGTTCTGGGCCCAGTGCTATTCAACATCTTTATCAATGACTTGGATGAGGGAATTAGGGGCATACTTATCAAATTTGCAGATGACACCAAATTAGGAGGAGTAGCTAATACCCCAGAGGACAGGATCAAAATTCAAAATGACCTGGATAGACTGGAGAGCTGGGCCAAAGCTAACAAAATGAAATTCAATACAGAGAAATGTAAGGTACTGCACTTAGGGCGAAAAAATGAAATGCATAGATATAGGATGGGGGAGACCTGGCTGAATGAGACTACATGCGAAAGGGATCTAGGAGTCCTAGTAGACCACAAGTTGAACATGCCTCAATAGTGTGATGCAGCAGCTAAAAAGGCCAATGTGATTTTGGACTGCATCAATAGAAATATAGTGTCCAGATCAAGGGAAGTAATAGTGCCGCTCTATTCTGCCTTGGTCAGACCTCACCTAGAATACTGTGTCCAGTTCTGGGCACCACAATTCAAAAAGGATATGGACAAATTGGAGTGTGTGCAAAGAAGGGCGACTAAAATGGTGAAAGGTCTGGAAACGATGCCTTATGAGGAGAGACTTAGGGAGCTGGGTATGTTTAGCCTGGAAAAAAGACGGTTAAGAGGCAATATGATAGCCCTGTCTAAGTATTTGAAGGGGTGTCACATTGAGAATGGAGCAGGTTTGTTTTCTGCTGCTCCAGAGACTGGAACACGGAGCAATGGATGCAAGCTCCAGGAACAGAGATTCCACCTCAACATGAGGAGGAACTTTTTGACAGTAAGAGCTGTTCGGCAGTGGAACACACTCCCTCAGAGCATGGTGGGGTGTCCTTCCTTGGAGGTATTTAAAAAGAGGCTGGATGGCCATCTGTCAGGGATGCTTTGATTGTGATTTCCTGCATGGCAGGGGGTTGGACTGGATGGCCCTCGTGGTCTCTTCCAACTCTGCAATTCTATGATTCTATAACTTTCAGAGACAAAGCAGCACTAATAACTATGGACATGGTAAAAGTGGAAGCCCTGATCTACAGGTCTGTACAGAGATCTGAATTCAGGGAAGAATCCAGATGCATAGAAAAGCAACACTATTTACCTAGGCACAGTGTCCTTAAAGATCTGTATCCGGTTATGGACAGCAGAGGTCTTCTACGTGTTGGAGGTAGACTTCAAAGAGCTAAAATCAAGAACAGCTTGAAAAGTCCTGTCATTCTGTCTGCAAGTAGCCATGTAGCCCTTCTAGTAGTCAGACACTACCATGAAAGAGTGCATCATCAAGGGCGCACCCTGACTGAAGCAAGTGTCAGATATGCTGGTTTGTGGATTATAAACTGCAGAAAATTGGTTAACAAAGTGATCAAGTATCAAAGACCTTTGACAGACTTAGTTACCCTGTTCAGAGTTAGATAAATCATTTTGGGTTTGCTGTATAAATGGATAAGATAGGTCATAAGATTGTAAAATTTCATTGAAATTTTGAGCGGGGAGTGTGATGTCCAGCCAGGACTGTTTGAATTTCCCCTGCATTTTCCTTTGTTTTAGTTCAGGTTTTAGTTTAGTTCATATGCTTAGTATGTCTCAGCATAGGAATGTTTCATTGTTTTAGAGTTGTGGGAGGAGCTGAAGAATTCCCCTGCATTTTTCCAGGTTTGGTTTGTCCCTTCCCAGCAAGCTCTGTTTAGCTAGAAGTTTTTTAGGTTTTTTCTCAGTCTTTGTTATGGGCTTGCAGGGAGCTGTTTTATTGGTGGCAAACAGGCCCAGACACCTGGGAAGGGCATTTATTACTCCATTTAGCCAAATTAGTTACCAACAACCAATAAGTCAAAGGAATCAGGAGCTGAAAGACCCTGCATCAGCTCCATTGAGTGAGGAGATCAAACCAAGATCAAACCCAGAGAGATGACACCCTGAAGATTGCTGAAACTCAAACTGTAAAGTATTTTTTTATTTCAAGCTTTTAGAGCTGGGGAGGAAAAAGCCCTTTTACTTTTGTTCTTTAAAATAAACTTCCTCCTTTTTTGAACTTTATATTCAGCATGAGAGCCTTTTTGGGTAAAAGAGTTTGATCTCACCAGGGTACTGGCGTTGCACATCCAAACCTGCCACCACCTTTAGTTGGGTGTGTCTTCACAATTAACTTCATTAGAGGGTGAGAGAGCAAGGCCCCTTCCATTGTCATTGGAGATTATGACACAGTCCCACAATCTCCAATCCCGTCTCTGTCCTGGCACAACAACCCTCCCCATCACAGCTTCTCTTCCGTTGACAGGCAGCACAGGAATGAACAGGATTCTAACGGAGCTCCATTCACTTCCTGGACTGAAATCCTGCCCGTTCTCACAAGAAGACGCGAGCGCAGGAAATTCAAAAACAAAAAGTAAAATAACAAGAATAAAGTTTTTAAAAGCACATTAACACATTAAAAAAATAACAAGTAACCTGGGGAGGTTCATAAAAAGAGGGTAGCCTGCCTTGTTTTCATGATCCCACCTGGAAGTGTTCTGGCAGGACCGCCCATTGACACTATATTAATGGCAGGACAATGGCGCGAGGTTTCAGATGCTGGCAATGACGGCACCAAAACAGGATGGATGATCTATTGACGGCTCAGCCCATCAATAAAAAGAAACGCCAGAATAACTACAGTGGAATGCAAAAGGATGCTGTTGTGTGACATTGGCATCCTTTTGCATTCCAGTGTCATTATTCTGGCATCACATTAGCCACATCTGATCTCCTTAGCTGGGATCAGTTGCCACCTGTTTTTAAAAATCAGTTTAAAAAGAAAAGACAGACATCTATAGTGAAAGGCCCTTTGACTGCAACTTAATTTAACTTTTAAAAAATCTGAATAAAAATGTATTTTCCTACTGGTAGAAGGACAACAGGGAGGAAGGAAGTCAGCCTGGGCCTCCCTTGGTAGAGAGTGCTGGTATCACTCACAAAGAATGCCCTGTCTCACATCCCCATGAGACACGTCTCTGAGGGTGCTGGGACTGAGACAAAAAACATTCCCAAAGATCTCAGAGGACATAGAGACTTATGGGAGAATGTGGTTTTTCAAGTCTCCAAGTTGTATAGGACTTTAAAAATTATAACCAGTATTTTGCATTATCAAAATAGTGGTAATCAGAGCACCTATGATGATTTTTAAACTAGAAGTCATTGTTTTAAACTGTGAACTGCTGTGATTGGCAGAAAGATACTACCGTATATAAAAGAAACGAATAAGGCAGCCACTGGAAACCTACAGAAGTCTGCAGCCTCCACTCTTGCCACCACATGTGTGCAGATGCTTTCGTCCTTAGTCCTAGCAACAACTCACAGAAGTGAATCAAGAAGGAAAACAAGGGGTGACTGAATGCATCCCCCATTAGGGTCTTTTCAGAGCCCTTGGCTGAGTAAGAAGTTACAGGAAAGTGCCAGTAGGAGGTGGTATGCTAGAATGTAAGGTCCTTTAAGGAACTGGTAAGTAGAGGATCAATGTGGAATAGAAAGGACAGCACTATTAAGCTGAGGAAACACTAGTTTGCCATGAGAGGGTTAATATTTGTCCAAGACATCAACAAGCTGTACTCCAAAACAAGGTCCAGTTAAGGTATTTTTATTTCTCATTTTTGCTGTACGCATTAGTTTATGCAATTATTCTAGGATGTGTAGAGGTTTTTCCATATATAGAATATTTCCAGAAATATTTTTTCCTGTTTGTTTTTCTCCCTCTGGACCTGCACGCCCTCAGATTAATGAGGGACATTCATAAATATTTTTCTTACTAAACTATGGGAAAGGAGCTGTGAGCTGTTTTGACCTTTCTGTAAGGTTAGATTTCAGAACTCTTGTCATTGAAAAAAAATCAACAAGAAAGTACAGAACCTTGGGGACCGGCAACTTCAGTAGCTTATCTGGAAGCTATCCCTCCAGTTTGCTAGGAAATCACTGCTAGACATGGTTGAGAGTGTTGTTGTTGTGTTTTTTTACACTTTACTGTTGTTAAGGAAACAGATAATCATACCTAAAAATACAGACAGTATATTTGTTCCAAAATTGCTGTGTTTATTTATGCCAAGGTTACATCTCTGTTTAGACACTTTGGTGGTACCAGATGTTCTATCATTTTGAGCAACATGAAGATTTAGCCCTTAGAAGTAATTGTACTGAAATGCAGCCTTATTTGTGTAATTTTCCATTGAACATAAAGAATAACACTGGCTCTGCCCCATAAGCAGCATACTTCAAAGTTCAAATAGTTTCCTCCTTTAGAAGTCTTTAGTATCACTCCAAAAGAATCCACACTGCTACAACCAAGGGAAAGATTTGCTTGCTGGTTTAGTAAGGGTAGAAAAGTTTATTGGGCAGTGCAGGGACATTTGTCCCCATGTGATTCCGCCCCACAGCCCTTAGTTGGACTCATGGAGGTGTCATGAATGGAGTAGGATCCTTGTAACATTATGCACTGTGTAAATTCCCAAGCAGCAGATGATACCCAGTGTATTTTTAAGATGAAGGAACATATTTCAGTTAAACTTAAAAAGTTTTTTGTGTTGCTGATCCAGTATTGAACCAATCTGAGTGATCATCAACATGTGGGGACTGTAATTAAGTCCCATGGCACCCCTGCACTGGTTACAGAATTGGCACCCCTACCCACCCAACTACCAAATGTGTTGTACTACATGCTGGCTGTGGTTCACAGGAATTGTAGTCCAACACATCTGGTAGGCACTAGGTCAGAGAATCTACCTCAGTGTACCAGCGTTTGAAGAATTAGCATTACATAAATGTTTCTGTCTGTGCAAATAAGATAAGCACATTAGAAGAGCTTCTTTGGATGATCCTGAGCAAGTCACTCTCTTAAGGGCACTTTCACATTACACAATTATAGCAATATTATTCCTGTCATGGTTCCACCCTATGTAAACCTGGAATTTGCAGTGTAGAGAGGCATTTTAGAATTTTCAGCCAGAGCTTTCTAGTTCCTCACCAAATGACATCCCATAGGATGGAACCATGGCAATTAAGGAGGAATAATAATGCAATAATTGCGTAGTGTGAAAAGACCTGGAGGCTGGAATGACATTTTGCAGATCCAGACCATACGCTCCCGATCCCTTCCCTTTAATGAAAACACATACAACGACAAGCTGTCTTAACTAATTGTATTGAGTACAAGATAAACATAAAAGATTAGGTATAGATTAGTATGAAGAATATTGGCAATGAAAAGACTGTAACTTGCTAATGGCTGCAAATGGTTGGCTCTATCGCATGGGTACAGATCCCTTCATTTCCCAAACCTTAGTTGGCCAATGGTCCCTGTTGGTTACTACCGACCCGGTCCTGGAGGAGAGATCCTTGGCCAAGCCTCCCTGCTCGACACTCCCTCCTCCCCTGCACACAAGTTGTTAATCATAAAAAGGGAGGGGTCTCCTTGATCTTGAACTTGATGGAGACCCCCAATTCCCCTCTTACCCGGATCAGGACCCATGCCATGCCTAGCAAATTATGACAAATAATATGCAAAATACAAAAACAGACATACATACTGGGAGAGTGGGCGGGTCTTCAGCTCCTTGGAGCCTGACTAAGGAGTCTGCACCGGGGCTGGCTTATATACTGGCCCTAGTGCAGAGTCCACTTCATCCGACCATGCCGGAAGTACGGCTACAAGTTCCTCCCCCTGCCTCATCCCAGACCAATCATGGTGAGGGTGGCTCACCCTGATTGATCAGAATTTCATGCCCTCCTTCCCGGCCGCCAAGCATGCCGGGAAGGAGGAGCAGAGATGGCGACCCCCATGACGGGCCATGTGGCCGTGGGGGCCGCCTCCTGGAGGGACTCGGAAAGTGCTGGCTAGACCACAAATGGCCCACCAGTGAAGGCTGGTAAGCCCCCTTATCTCAGCAAATACAAGCTTCAAAACGCCATCTGTTGCCATCATCAATAGGAATCTCAGTATTAAACTGAGTTAGGACTTCTGTGCAACGTAATTCCAACAATGCAAGCTGGTGTAACACTTTCTAGGATTGGGCTGTTTATGTCTCCATGTATCTCCAAATCTGGCTCAGGTTCAAATGAGAGCCAATGTGGTGGTGTGGACAGAGTGCCAAACTAGGACTGGGGAAACACTGGTTCAAATGCCCACTCAGCTATAAAAATCACTGGATGACCTTGGGCCAGCAGTCACAAGTCTCAGGCAGGGTTACCTCATAGAGTTGTTGTGAGTATAAAAATGGGAGACAAAGAGGACCATGTATGCTATCTTGAGCTCTTTGAAAGAAAGATGGCATAGAAATATAATCAATAACTAATTTGAATCAGCATATTCCCTTTGGGGTTATCAATATAAACTTGGACTAGTTTGGACTAGTTTTTATGCTTTCATATCATTTTGCCTGGCCCCTGAAATGACAAATATGCTGTATTGATGTTTCATATAACACAGAAGCATTAGGAATGTCTTTGTCAAGAGCAAACAATGTGTCTTTGCTCTGTTATTAGCACTCCACTTTCAAAACGACAGCTATATGTCTGTGTATTTCAGTCCTCAAAGAGGACCATATGTTTTTATTTCCTGTTCTGAAGATACTCTTGCAGCACTATGAATAAGATTTGTCAACATCACAACTGATATGGAAAAGCTTGTCTTGGCGTATGAAGTTGAGAGTTCTTGTACATGTAACCACTCTGAACATGGGAAAACCTTTTTCACAGTAACTATGTTGTCTTCAAGAATGTGATTTTCCAAGAACACTTAATTGCTCTACAAATCTATATACCAAGACTCAGCTAAATCAGTCATTCCAAGGTTCTTTCTCAGAAGAATAAAATGAAATCTACCTTCTTCCAAGTGTTTGCCTGTAATTTGTTCCATCCATGGCATTAACTGGGCCTCAAAACCTAGGGGCATCAATACTAATCTTACTGTCACTTTATCTTTTAGCATTGGAAAAGATACTGTAAAATATAAATGCACAGTATAAATTTCTTGAAATCATATATTTATTATTTACATTAGATACAAAAACAAAATTTCAAAACAGCATCATTTCTGTGAATCCACAGGACCACAATAGAAAATATATATATGACCCAGTGTGGTGTCGTGTTTTGTTTTTAAATGGCATTGTAATTCTTCTTTTGCCTTTCATGTACATACATACATAGATACATGTGTTTTTTTTAATGTGTGTATCTGTATGCTAGTATGTATGTAGAACCATTTTTGGTGCTAGTTTAAAGATTTGTTGCCAGAGAGGTGCATACTCTAATAAATAAGAAAAGAGTATGCATTTGTGGTAGCTTATGGACAGAATAGGGATAAAGACTCCCCTGCTTGATCCATGACTCATTCATGGTGCAGCTTGCATGTAGAAGAAAATCTGAACTTTTTCTTCAAGATTATATGCTATAAACAAAGACCACATCCAGCATGATTACAAAGTCTATCAGATTTCAACAAGCAGAAGTTTTATTGTTCTTTTAAAAAGATATATTTTTGTAATACAGTTGGCTTTCAACTTTTGCAGGGGTTAGGAGTGGAGGACCCCCGCAAAAGTGGAAAAAACATGAATACAGGCCCACTATTTTTTTTTTAACCTGAGACAACACTTCTCTAGGCATTTGTAGGTCCTCCAGTGCAATTCTATGATCAGCTTCTGCTGGAGGACCTATATATGCCTAGAGAAGTGTTCTTTCTAAGAATTTCTAGGTCCTCCAATGTGACTCTATGGTCAACTTCCAGCAGAAGCATACCATAGAATCATGCTGCAGGACCCTAGAAAATGCCTAGAGAGAATGTATTTAGAATGACCCTAGAATGTATTTAGAATGACCCTAGAAAATGCCTAGAGAGAATGTATGCAGTCTTCCCACCACAAATGTGGTGGGAAGACTGCATACATAATCTAAGCATTCTTGATTCTTGATATCTATAGAATCAAGCTATTAGTCTGAAGTTGGGGCTTCAGTGTGAATATATAAGTTTTCCAGAATTTATCCTTAGCTTTTATGAGTGGTAATTGCCAGTCATGCAGGAAAATATTAGTTTTATCCTAATCATTTTTGAGTGTTTCTGTTTCAGAATACTTTTTCAGACTGGAAAGGGGCAGACAATAAAGTGCTTTTTATAATCAAATACTTACATGTGTGTAATGCCCCATAATGGAAACATTGCCATATATACATTTAACAAAATATAATGGAACCAGCTCTTTTTAAAAAAATCCTGTGAATGTATAAGTTCTATTTATTTCTGTCAGCCCAAAAAGTATACCGGTAATTGGTGTTTAACAAAGCCCTATTTGGTTTAAAAGGCTACAAAATTCAACCCAGTGTGTTTAAGTGACCCAAATGACAATCCTCTGAGTTTCTTTTAAGGAATGTCCCATAAAAATCTGTTGGATAAAGGCAAGTCCTAATTCATCCAGTTCATTTTAGTGGGACTAGATTAAGGACTTTATCAGGTGTGGCAAAAATCACACAGTTACGATGCTACAGTACCACAAATGGTTTCTGCTTTCGCTAATAAGGCACTGCTTTTCATAGATGGGATAAGCCATCAATAGCCCTCAATATTACTTTTTTGTGGTTTTGAAGAGCATGCAAAAACACGTCCCACTGTAATCATGAGATTACAGCATGAATGGGTAGTCCTCTTTTCCCCATCCCCATTCTCATTGAGAAAACCTCCGGGTAAGAACGTGAAAACTATCCACAGGATGCTCTTTTTTGAACTGTTCCAGTTTGTTTGCACATTTTAAGGTTTGTTTAAGTGTTTGTGTATTCGCATTTACTTTCCAAATTAAGGGGCTTTTGGTCTTTTTCAGCACACTTGCGTCTTCCTGCGAGTACTGCTAAAATCTCACCCATGCTAAATCACGGAAGTAAAGTCCTGTTCTTAAAGTGTTAGTGGTGATTGTACGATAATTCCATGGTGGTTCTTTCACGTGATTACAGCGACAAGCGATAATAAATGTAACAATGCCACTATGTTTCCGCTTTCCTCATTCATGGAATCACAACGTTTTTAGACACTAGTCTGACAAAGTCCATAGTCCAGATTTGTGTGCTGCCCAGTGGATTTTTCCCAGAGATATGTGTCATTTCCGTATATGTATATTCTTAGAAATTTGCAGGAGACATCTAATAAATATATTCCTCTTAGTTTTATACACAAGTGTAAAACAAAAGCATTTGAATGGACTTAATTGACTGGCTCTAAGATTTAAATAGATACAGCACATGGTAGTCATTTTGTCCATCACTAATGTGTATACATTCTTCTAAAGCAGAACAACATGAAAACAAGTTTCCAACTTTCAAATAACTTTATACAGTTCCACATACTTCAGTGTGGACCAATAAAGCACTTACTAAATCCACATTGACTGTGGAGACTTAACATAAAAGCTGTGTTTGTAAGAAGTGTTCTGTAGAGTTAATGGAACTTACTTTCAAGCTGATTAGCTCAAATCAAAGAGATCAGACCTATGTGTGTAGTTCCAGTGGCGGCACTAGGGGGAATGCGGAGAGGCCAAACCGTACCAGGTGACACCATCGGGGAGGAGGGGTGGTACCAGCCTTAGTGATGCCACAGTGTAGTTCTGTTTATGATCTTCTCCTTCCCTCCAACTATGATTGGTGGAAAAGTGAAAGTGAAGAAGCTCTAAGAGTGCAGCTGTGGCTGGTCAACTTGTGTATTCACTGTTTGTTGGGGCTGGAGTACATTCTACACACCACTTTTACACTCAAATGGGGCTGCTGTAGGGACTTCACTCTTGAGTGGGAGCAATGCTTACAAACACTCTTTCTTCATAAGTGATGCAATTGAGGTCAATGTGTTTATAATCAGGGCGAAAGGCTAGGGAATTGAAATACCTCTTTACACACATTTGGCACTATTCCCTTACATTCCAGTTTTCATTGAAGAGTTCTTCTTTTCTCCGTTTGCATTTTGTGCATTAACAAATGCCCTGTTTGGCACTCTCAGCTACAGTCTTTCAAAATATCCAATATTTTTTTCCCCAAAGCTGGTTTCCATTGCTGGACAAAACTTTTCATATTGACTATCAGTCTTCCTGATTGAACATCTTCATATCCAGCCACAAGGTATTTCAGGCCTACAAATAAAATAAGCAGTTATTTATTGGACCAGTGCCTAAGCGGTATTTATCCAAGATATGTAATTGCAAGAAGGTGTGTGTGTTGAGAGAGGGAAAGAATTATTTAGAGACCTGAAACAGAACTGCCCCCTGTTCTTCACTCCATGTGGCAGTGAGGGGCTGCATGGCTGCCGCCATGCTTGTCCATCTTCTTCCTGGCTGGCCTTGAGGGCTGGGAGGAAGACGGAGTGGTGGCCAATCAGGGCGAAGCTAGGGTCACCTTGATTGGTTGGTTCAATCACTTCCCAGCCAGTCAGATGCAGCCTCAGGCATTTAAATCTGATTGGCTGGGAAGGTGGGAGGATGCTGCTTTTGCAGCAGTTTTCACTCCGGTCTGGCGGTTGGTTTAGATTGCTCTCATTTTCTCGTATTACTGTTTGAAAAATAATTGTTATTTCAATATGATTGTCACAAATGTAACTTACAATGTAATTATTGTAAGTTATTGCTTGATATATTCTCATGATTATTGCAAATCTAACTTGTAATACCTTCCTTGAAACAAAACGTGCCACAAAATATTGCCGCATGGGTGCAATTTTAATTACCTTTTTATTTTTATTTTTGGTCTGCTTTAAATAAGCATAACTATTATATCTGCAAGTATAAAAATAAAAGTTAATTCAGCTGTTTTTATCCTATTCTACAAGGCTGTAAACATTTCTCAGTATTCCTTGAAACCTTGCTTTTAAGTTTGTAAGGCAATTTCCTTATCAAACAGATTTACATTATTTATTGCATTTGTATCCCGCTCTTTCTAAAGCCATACTGAATGATAATTAGGCTATACCTTTTAATCTTCACAGTCACTCTAATAAGATAAATTAGGCTGAAAGAAAGAAATAGGGCAAATGTTAGCTAATGTTACCACAGTGCTGCCCACAATTCAAGGCCAATACTCTATGTGGTATATCAGTCTGGCCTTCTTTTGGTCTACCATCCTATCATTGCTTTTGGTGTGTAGAACTTTAATGTATGGTTTTTGTTTTTGACACAGTTGCTATGCTATCTTTTGGATTTTCATGGGGAGACTATTTCACACTTCATATAAAGACTATATAGTCAAACTGCCATGGAGGGCAGCTGTTCTGGACCCTACAATCTCTCTTTTCTACCTGATCCTGAAAGGAGATCTACACCCAGAAGCAGGCTTCTTTGCTGCATATTATCCTGTGGCTACAAATCAGTTGTACATTTGTATGCATATTCAAATACAGTACAGCTGTTGTCTATGAGTACTTCATTATTGTCATTGGGGAGTACATCCAGACACACATTTGGATGTACCAGAATATGGATGGGGAGGCACTACTAGTCATCTATTAAAAACCAAAAACACCCCTCCCCTGCAAAATTAGACACACAGCTAGAGCTGGATCATGGAGTTTAAGTCTGGGTTTTCTTTCTTACAATGTTTCTTTATATTGCTTTACTAGATGACCAGAGCTGATGTTGTGGGAGCCTTTTTTGTTCCTCTAAAGAAGGTTGCCTGCCTTTATCTTATGTGTCTAAATTAAAGTCAGTTGGGGGGGGGGATTCTGCATGTGTGCAACTTTAAGAGAAGATTCAAATTGACAAATTCAGTGGTAGGGTTTAGACATGCTGATTAGTGCATGATATAACAGGTCCAAAGTGAAGCTAAAATTGAAAGGATTGTCTGGCATCACATTAAATTACCTTAATCAGTGAGAACTGTGATTGGCAGTTTAGTTTGCTGAAGCATCTACATAATGTTTTCTTTTATTCCCAAGATGGGAATAAAAGAGAGATCTCTGTATAAAATGCATTTTAAAGGTTGGATAATGATAAGACAGGCTGGAAATAAATAGTGAAGTACAAAAGAAAATTCAGCATGCAGCTGATAGAAATGTACTTGTAAATACCTACCAGGATTAAGTATTGGGCAAGTGCAGCCTCTGTTTGTCCATGATTCTGGGTAAAGAATCCGCTTTCCTCGGAAAATCTTAAGTTTTGTAGATTTCAGTACTTTCTGGATCTTCACATTGACCTCAGCATGGGAGCCTTTATCATGAGCTGACAAAATCTTTGCCTTCAGCACTGTGTGAAGACAGTTTTAGAAGAATGAATATACGTATATTTTATTCCAGTGAAGTCATACGCATTCATGTTGAGTATGTGCAGTGTGTATGATACAGATTAGGCCATTTTCACACTTTCAGGATGACCACAATTTGTTTACTAACAGAGCAACACAGAAATGTTTCAACATACTTCATTTGACGTGGAGAACAGATTGTGATTTAGTTAAACAAAAACTGTGCCAGATCCTGCACTTGATGAGCCTGTTAAGACTTTGCCAAAGACAGGGTGCAGGGAGATGCTCAGTGACCTGATTTTTAGGAATACAGCTGCTTCTTCCTACTGGGGTTACTGGGAACTACTGCTTACTCATCATTTTACATGTTTGCAGAAAACTACAGAATAAAACAGTGCTTTTCTGTAGCTTGGCTGCCACATCTCATTACAAGTTTAAAATACTTACATTTTGGCAGTGAGAACTAATCTCACCATTCAAAGTTAGCTTGGTTCCTAGAGGTTTGTGGATAAAAAAGTTCCTGGGGATTTCTCTCCCTGCTCCCCACCCATCCACTTAAGTCATGCATGGATGACTTTCAAGTTAGAGACCTATCAGTAATTCTCAAAGGAAGCCTCTTAATTGGCACTACAATGCAAATAGTACAATAAGTACTTTATATTGGGGAAGTATAGAAAGAGATTTCTCCATGACTCAAATGCTGCCTTGCTTACAGAAAAGGTCTCATTGACAGGACATATATGGACACAGGAAGATAAAATCTGTTTGGAGAACTGCACATAGTAGACAAAATATGCAAGCCGTTATGTTGGTCCATTAGGAGAAAAAACAAAGTTGAAATGAATGAAAGGGGGGCACATTTCTAAAAATAAAAAATAAAAATCTGTTTTCTTTTTCACAAGGGACAGTGGTGTCACTTAGGACTTTTTCAGACAAAGTAAAAATAACACTAGCAGCCTCGCCAGGTTGCGAGGCTGCAGCGCTAGAGGGCGTCAGTTTCGCATGATGCCTCTTCCCAGCGGTACTGTTGCAGTACCGCTGGGAGATTTGACCGTCAGTTGACCGTCATATTTGGAAGATTTTTACTCACGATCGTGAGTAAAAATCTTCCAAATATGATGGTCAACTGACGGTCAAATCTCCCAGCGGGGAAGAGGCATCATGCGAAACTGACACTCTCTAGCGCTGCAGCCTTGCAACCTGGCGAGGCTGCTAGCGTTATTTTTACTTTGTCCGAAAAAGTCCTTAGTGCAATAACTCATAGAGTCACCTCCCCCATTGACCTCCTCCTGTACCAGACCATACAGAATCCTTAGGAATGTTTTTTGTACTAATGTAACTTGGAAATACTAATTCCTATATATAACTGAATGTAATGGCAATAGCTGTGACATAAACAACTAGCAAAATTGGAGACTGATGAACAGTGTCTTTTGATGTATCCTGGCCATCATGCGGTCTTTTGACATATTGCAACTAGGGTACAGCTAGTGTGGTGGTTCTTAACCTTTTCTTTACCTGGGACCCTCCTTTAAATATATTTTGTTGCTGCAGACCCCCAAATCTTTACTCAAGATTTAAAACAACATCGACAATGATATCTAAACACTGAACCATTTACAATTATACCATCTGTTAAACCTTCCCCCCAGAAGTGCCAGAGGGAGAGGGGAGACTTTTCTCCTGCTTCTTCCTGCCAGTTTGCAGCTGGAGTAGATTAAACAGCAACACATAGGCCAGCCCAGCCAGCCAGCCTTTGCTTTGGCTCCTGTCATGTGGCTGCTCTGCTGTCACTCAGCTGCTCAGCCCACCTCCTGCTTGCAGTAGATCAGCCATATAACAGGCAACATGCAAGCACAGCCAGCCAGTCTTTGCTCCTATCACGTGGCCACTCCATAGCAGGGAAGAGGTGGGCTGAGCAAGCTTAAAGCCTTTGCAGACCCCCGTGTGGACCTCTCTGCCCCCTGCGGGTCCACAGACCACAGGTTAAGAGCCACTGAGCTAGTGTTTTAAATAATTCATTTATTGCCTTTTTTGCTTTCCATTGCTGGCATCAGCTCTCCATGGTTCTAAATTATACCCAGAACCCATTAATTTGATGTGTGGTCAAAAGAGCAGACCACACATCGACTATACAGATTCTGGTATCCTTCTTTAACTGTGGTATCTGTAACTGGACACAGGATTCCAGGTGCGGTCTGACCAAATCAGAGCAGAGTGACACTACTACTTCCTTCAGTCTGGATGCTATGCTCCCACTGATGTAGCCCAGAACTGCATTGCCTTTTTTGGCTGCCGCATCACACTCTTGACTCCTGTTTAGCCTGTGGTCTCCTAAGACTCCTTGATCCTTTTCACATGTCCTGCCTTTAAGCCAGGTGTCCAACACATCAAGTTGGGAGACTTTTAATGTCAAGCTAGGACTGTGGTTGCAGTGATTAGAATGTTGGAGTGGGATGTGGGAGATCCAGGGTCAAGTCCTCACTGAGCTATGAAAACTTACTGGGCAACAGTGTGGTATAGTAGTTAGAGCACTTGAGGAATAGATTCGACTCTCCACTGAGTCATCTTAGGCTGCACAGCCAGCATGGTGTAGTGGTTCGAATGTTGGACTAGGACTCTGCAGACCAGGGTTTGAATCCCTGTTCAGCTTTGGAAAACCACTGGGTGACCCTGGGCAAGTCACACTCTCTCATTTTCAGAGGAAGGCAAAGGCAAACCCCCGCTGAACAAATCTTGCCAAGAAAACCCTGTGATAGGCTCATCTTAGTGTCACCGTAAGTCAAAAATGACTTAAAGGCAGATAACAACATAGAATCTTAGCCTTAGAATGGACTCCAAGGACCATTAGTCCAACTCCCTGCCATGCAGGAAAACAGAAGTACAGCACTCCCAAAAGATACTCACCCAGTTTCTGTTTAAAGACTTCTGAAGAGTCCACCACCTGCCAATGTAATGCATGCATTCACTTTAATAAAGGCTTGTGCCTCCTGGAGTGGTGGTGGAGGAGCACAAAGCTAACTGGCTACTGGCTGTTTCCAAAGTGATGTTGGTGGGAGGTGGAGAAAAACCTTTGCAAAGTTGCAATTCTAATGACAGGCACTCTTGGATTGTGAGTCAGTTATGTCTGGAAATTTCCACCAGATCCTATCTGATCTTGGAAGCTAAGCCGAGTCAGCCCTGGGTAGTACTTCTCTATTAGTTTAATTTAATTTTAAGGGGTGGGAGGGTTAGGATTGGGAAGGATTGTTTTAACTTGCTGTGTTTTAATTTTGTTCTACGCCGCCCTGGTTGCCGAGCAGAGGGGTGGGTTAAAAATTAAAAAATATTATTATTATTATTATTATTATTATTATTATTATTATTACTTGGATGGGAGACTGCCAAGGAATCCCAGGTGCTGTTGTCTGTGTTCCAGAGGAAGGAACTGGCAGAACTATCTCTGAAGATTCCTTGCCTAAGAAACCCCTGTGAAATTAATGGGGTCAAGGACACCCCACCACCACAACAGCACCCCACACTTATAGGAAAGGAACCCAAGTTTCCTGAGCCACCTAGAAGAGGGGGGCGCATGCACATGCGTGCGCGCGCACACACAGAGTCTTTAGCCTCCTTCTGAAATACATAGATAAAAGTTATGGTTCAGAGATAGTGTTGCTGTGCGGGAGGGCAGGGCATTTAGTCTGTGACTGGCCATCTGTCAGGAGAGCTTTGATTGTGTATTCCTGCATGGCAGGGGGTTGTACTGAGTGGCTCTGGTGGTCTCTTCCAACTCTGTGATTCTAAAATCATTTTTATTATTTAACACTGTTTTAAATTAGCCAGCTTGGTTGTATTGACACTTCCCTGAGATTACCAATGACCCAGAGTGGACTGACTACTTGGCAGCTCCTACACACCAACCACTTGCTTCCATGGGCACTTGCTGACTCGTGTTCAGGACACTTGATGACATCTCTGTAATTTGGCCACGTGGAAAGCAGTCACTTGAGAAGTGCCACCAGGATTTCAACAACTTCTACCCTACCATCAACTTGAGCTTGGAACAATCCACACAACAAATTCACTTTCTTGACACCACTATGTAACTGCACAATGGACTTCTAAGTACCACACTCAATTGAAAAGCCACTGATTGCTACACATACTTAACATGCCTCCATTTTTCACCCAGAACACACTACCAAATCTATTGTTTACAGCCAATTCCTCCAATACAACTATATCTCTCAGACCCACATGACAAAGAATCAAAATTCTTGGATTTACAACAGACATTTCTCAAACTATAATACCTAAGGACGTGAAGAAACAAATTGACAAGACAAGATTAATACCCAGGAACCATATATTACAAGACAGACCAAAAACACAAAATAACTAAACAGCCCTAGTGGTCACCTACAGTTCCCAGTTGAGTCTACTCGAATGCATCATCAACAAGTTACAACCAGTTCTGGAGAGCAGCACACAGCCCTCTCACAAGCTCTGGGGGGTAGGCCTTTTTTGGCCTACAGATAGCCTCCAAATCTTAAACAACTACTCACTTACAACAGGATACATAATATGGATGGTAATACAGGGACAAGACATTGCCAAAACCCAGATGCCAACTCTGTCCCCACATCTACTCTGGAAGCAATATTACAGGGGCCAATAACATCACCCACAACATCAGAGGTGCATTTACTTGCTCTTCCTCCACTGTGACATATGCCAGTGATGGGCAACCTTTTGAGCCTGATGTGTCAAACTTCGCCAAAAAAAACTGAGCATAACTCGGGGGATGTGTCACTTTGAGGAAAAAAACATTATTTCGTGATATTTATAGTTTAAATAACATAAATGTATAATTGTTATATATAATTGTATTTAATAAACCAAAAACTAATTAACTTACCTGCTTAGTGACTTCTTTGTTCATCCGTCAGTCGGTTTCTTTTGTTGGTCTTGATATTATTTAGCTTGTGTGGGGTGCCGTGAACTAAGATAAGTGAGGGGGAGGGGGAATTCTTTAACTAACCTGCCTATTAGTGACTTTTTTGTTGCTGAATTTCATTGGCTAAATCTTCAATTGAAGGTTGGTATTTGTACACTTCAGGCCCAAGCAAGTGCTATTAACTTCATCTGTCAATCTGTTTCTTTTGTTGGTTTTGATGTTATTTAATGCTGAGAATAAGGCCTCACAAAAGTATGTAGAGGGAAAAATTGTGAGTAAAGCCATTGCTATATTTTTCAGGGTGCTAAAAGTGTCTGGTAGTCGGTTCCAGGCACTCCAAATTTCCTGTTCATAGTGGCACTCCTCTTGATTCTCCAAGCGGCGTCCCCTGTTGCGTTTCGCTGCTCCCTGCTCTGCCGGCGGAAGTGAAGGCAAAGATCCTGGCTTAACCGGAAGTCCCAGAACTAGACGCGCTGTTGTTTTGGCCAACAGACCTTCGGCACAGAGACTAATGGGGGAGGATGAAACATTTGCGACTAGAGTCTTAGGACATTTTCAGACACAAAAAAGTCATCATGAGGGATTGGGAGAGGCACACGGCGGTTCCGTGGCAGGGGGCCAGTTTCTGATGACGCTGTCCCTCTCGCGTTACCCTCCGTGTTCCTTCCGTGTTGCATGGAAGGAAAAGGCACCACTTTTTACTCATGGAAATTCTTCATGAATAAAAAGTGGTGCCTTTTCCTTCCATGCGACACAGAAGGAACACGGAGGGTAACATGAGAGGGATGGCATCGTCAGAAACTGGCCCCCTGCTGCAGAACAGCCGTGTACCTCTACCAATCCCTCAGAACTACTTTTTTGTGTCTGAAAATGTCCTTAGAGTTAGACTCTAACTCCAAGACTTTAGTCGCAAATGTTTCATCCTCAGGAGCAGCAAATGTTTCATCCCTCTTGGCATGCGGCCGCCTCAGCAGCCACGTGTCATCAGAAATGGCTACGCGTGTCAGTGCTGACACGCGTGTCATATGTTTGCCATCACTGACATATGCCATCCTATGCCAACAATTGCCTGTCTACACCATACATTGGACAAACAGACAGTCTCTAGACAAGATGATTAATAGATACAGATCTGATATTAGACATGCCAATACCCAAAAACCAGTTGTAGAACATTCCAGCTTTCCTGGACACACAGTAAATGATTTACAGGTTGTGGTCCTTGAACAAGAAAATTAAAAGGAAGACTAGAAAGAGAAACTACAGAATTGAATTGTATGAGCAAAGACAATGGCTTCATGGCACACTACATATATTAATACAAGAACCATCACTACTACATATAGGACAAACATAATCTTCTCAGAGAGAATTTTGAACCCTGGGAAACTGACTTTTGGTAAGCAGATGTATTGTTTTCGCACATCATCACTAACCGACCACTATAAAGATCTGAAAGACCTTTATCACATCATGCAGCCCTTTGAAAATTTAGGGCAAGAGTCATAATTTGCTTCTTTCTGGATCCTATTACATTCCATCCCACTCCCACAACTGTGTAAATATGCTTTATATTTGAGAATTTATTATAACTGTACCGCATCCAAAAAAGTACGTAGGTTTATAGCCACAAAAGCTCATGAGAAAATAAAAAAGAGTCTTAAAGGTGTTACCACATATTTAATTTTTATTTTGTTTTCTTCCTCTTTCTATAAGGCAAGTGGGGAAGAGCTTCTGACATTTCTACTTCTGCCTCTCAAACTTATCCTGCTCTACTCAAGTAAATATGTATAACCTACATTGGCCTACTGCCAGTGGCTTTTATAACACTGCATTATGTTGGTCTGTAAGTGCCCTCTCCATTCTTTTCATTCTCCTATTCAGAGTAACTATGCTCACATTTGTTGTTGACAGTTGAAACTGTTGGCAGTATTATATCAATTGAATAATATATACATATATTTTTACTCACCATATGTATATTTCATGCTACAAAAGATCTTGGAATTTCGTAAAACCTGGTCTTTACATTCACATTTTCCTATGGAAATACAAAAATACCTCTTTCTTAGAGATGGTCCAGGTCATTTTGCTGTCTCAGATGAAGAACAAGGTTGCCCATCCCCCAATTCCATAAACAGGAGCCAGTTAAATAGTGATTGAGTTTAAAAGGACCGTGTCTCCTCCACTGCATTGCAAAGCACTAGGCTGGGTGAGAAGAAACTGGATAGGCCACATGACAGAAAATTCTGTCTTCAACTTAGAGGAATGGCTGCTGGGCTCAGAAGTAATAGTAGGGATAAGACATCCCCCCCCCCGCTCTGCCCAATATATCCTCTCTGAGGTGATCAGCTCACTTGGCCTAATGGTGAGGCTGGCCCTGCTTTCTCTTGGAATCACCATTCAGTTGAACTCTTCTAACTACAATTATTTCACTTCAGAGTTACCAGGTGAACTACATGGTTACCCAGATAAATGCACAAAACTGTATTATGTGCTCACAGCAAGATTGTCATTAACAATATAAACATTATTCCTCCAGATTTCTTTATTCCTCCATTATTCCTGCCAGATAACAAGGGAGCCCTGGTGGCGCAGTGGTTAAATGCCAGTACTGCAAGTCACCACATTGCAAGTTCGATTGTAGAGGGCTCCAAGGTTTACTCAGCCTTCCATCCTTTTGTAGGTCAGTAAAATGAGTACCCAGCTTGTGGGGGCAATTAGCTAACACACATTGGAAACTGCTTAATGCAGCATAGATGTGTAAATTGCTATTGCTTAAAAACAATTTGTAAGCTGCTCTGATAGCCTTGTGGCTAAAGAGCGGGGTATAAATAAATAAATATTATTATTCATTTTAGTTTAAGATATTCTCAGGCTTTACTGTAATTAGACTGCCCATGGCCTGCAAAATAATTTTGGATTTTACTAGCTGTAATTAAAACAACAACAACACCCAGCTGACTGGATGACAGTATGATTCACTGAATACTTTCATTTCCCATAAGAGATATCCCAGTGGAGATAATGTTGAATACAAAGATGGAGCCCACTGGCTTTGACAGCTCTTACTGTAGTGAATCAAAATAAAAGAGGTGAAAACACATTGCACCAAGTCATGCATGCCACATTGTTTGGACCTGATAACCTAACCCTCCAATTCCAAGCCCACTTGAGAATACACATAAAAATGGGGAAGTATTAGGAATGCATTTACAGATAATTTTTAAACCAAAATAACATGTAACTCCCACAATAATATAAATGGTATGTAAGTTATTACAAACATTAAACAGTGTGTATATAAGTATGGGCAGTAGAACTGGTGTCAAAACCCAGGACTGAACTAGGGAACCTACTCCTATTATACATACTATTGTACAAAGACTGTTTACTATTTGGAAAATCTTACAATATACATTGTTTATACTGTTTGGGGGTTGTATATTACTAACCTATATTTAAGTTTGCATGTTCTTTTGCTTTTTAGGATTATAAATGCTACCATCTAGATGTCATTAGGAAGGCACATTTAATACTTTAAAATCCATGGAACTACTTCCCTTCTTCCTTATCGCAATGTATCATAAATGTGAAGTTGAAGGCATAAATGTATCATAAATGTAATTGCTCAGTGTCGCTCAGCCCATAAGCACATGGTTAGTGAAGGGGACATTAATGTAATTGTATCTTAATATATCCCAATGCTCAATTACAGCCTAACATTTTCATTTCCTAAAGTAAAAGATTAAAGTAGAAAACATTAGTCAGAGATAAATAAATCTGATGTAAGATTTAAGCCAGAAAGTAGTGACTGTGCAAAATAAGAATGAGAAAAATAAACTGTGTTATTTAAAGTTATGTGAAAAGAGAAACAGACATTTCTGGTGCCATTTATTCATCTCTTCATGTTAGTCTAAATTTAGTGTTAAGTCAACATATTTGAACAAAGGAACTACTGCTTATTTAACTTCTAATGTAGGTTACTTTTATTTATTAACCTGGAATCATGTTTAAGGATATCCATAAAGTTCTCCTCATCTGTTCCTAGTGTTTGAAGATAAACATTTGGGGCATGAGGGAGAAGGAAGTGAGAGGAATCTTGATTTTTTTTTTGTGTGGCAGCAGGACCAGTCAGCACCAAGATAAGAATCATCTGACCATGACATGATATATTTTAAGCAAAGACTATAAGTGAGATTGAGGTCATGTTTATTGGTGTTTCTCCTGCCATGACAAGTCTTCCTGGTGGCACTAGGTCTACAAAACAGCTGCCAGCTGCTGAAGAACCAGGATTTTGAATAGTGATGAGAACTAAGAACTAGGCAATGGATAAAAGTGTGTGTACATGATAAACACAAAATATGGTTTAATCAGAATATTGTTATGGGTATAATTGCAAAACATCGAGCTGTGCAGCATTGGAATCCTACATTCCATCTTTAAGTAATTTCAAAACTCTGATCCATAATAAATGCACTAAGAAATAAGACATGTTAAAGACAACAGGGCTTCCTTTTGGCGGTATTTTTGGAATCATCTTGCATCTTAAATTTGTTCACTAAGTTCTTAACTTCCTTACTTTCAAAAGAAAGGTATGCAATAAAAATATTTTTAAAAGAACCCACAAATTCCCAAGCTGTTGTTTGAGACAACTCTTTTAAAGACAAGTCTTAAATAATGCTTTTATTGTGCAATCACCATGATTCATCCATGGAATTGCATAGGGGACTTCAGTTTGCAATCCTCCTGTGCTTTTTCACTGCTACTTCTGCCTCTTCTTATGACTGAAAATACATTGAGGAGGAAAAGATGGAATAGCTGCACAGTATCTTTTAATCAGTAGGAGTACAAGGCATCTTTTGGAAATTACCATATATAGAATAATAGAATTGGAAGGGACCACAAGGACCATCAAGTTCAATCCCCTGCCATTCAGGGATACGTAATTAAAGCGCTCTGGAAAGATGCCCTCCAATCTCTGTTTAAAGACCTCCAAAGAAGGGGAGTCCACCACCCTCCAAGGCAATCTATTCCACTATCGAACAACTCTTATAGTAAAAAAAAATTCTTCCTGATATTTAGGTAGATTCTCTCTTTTTGCAATTTGAATCTATTGGTTCACGTTCTGGAGCAGCAGAAAACAAAGCTTGCTCTATCTTTTACATAACATCCCTTGAGATATTTAAAGATTGCTATAATGTCATCTCTCAGTTTTCTCTTTTCCAAGCTAAACATATCCAGTTCCCTGATCTTGGGCAAATCACACTCTCTCAGCCTCAGAGGAAGGCAAGGCAAATCCCCTCTGAACAAATCTTGCCAAGAAAACCCCATGATTACAGAGTCTTAGAGTCTCCATAAGTTAGAAACTACTTGAAGGCACACAACAACAAGATTACATATCTATAAACTTATATTTGTAGAGTGGTCTCAGCTCATTTTATTTATTTTTTTGGCTTCCCCTATTATATTCCAAATTTATAGCAACTTTTCAGTATTTGTTCATAAACAGCTATAAAATAAGACAAGATTGTAAACTGGCCTTTGCTCATATTTCTACCTGAATGTCGAAGAGCAGAGTATCCTTGTTCATCCTCCCATCCCCATGTAGGTTCACTCTTGTTAAATGCAGAATGAAAACCAGGGATTTCATGGTACCAGTCTATGGCTGTACTGCTATAATTTAAAAAAAGAAACACTGTGTGACATGTTCAGTTATGAAATAAGTGAAGTTAAACTTTATTACCAAATACAGTAAATAAATAAATAAATAAATAAATGTCTCAGCAACACTTAGGAAATCATAAGGAGAAGAGGGGGAAATAGTGCACAGTGGGTGCTCTGGATCTGCAGGGTTTCAGTGCTGGGACCCCTGCGGGTGGCAAAAAATGTGGGTGGTCATGCCCCAGATTATCAAATATTGATGATGTGCATGTAGATGCATCAGAATGGACACATGCACGTCACTGCCATTTTAGGTATGGGATGCAACAATCCACAGGCAGTTGAAACTGAAGATTGGGAGTCCACAGATCAGAAAGGCCTACTGTATTGTGTTGATCATGCATGTTTCCAACACATGGGGAATATGCTGTCAGCAAAGCTATAGTGGGCCCTTGGAATCTGTTGAGGTTTGGTTCCAGGAACTCCCATGGATAACAAAATTCATGGATGCTCAAGTCCCATTATATTCATTAGTCTAGTAGTAAAATGGCGTCCCTTATGTAAAATGGCAAAAACAAGGTTTGCTTTTTGGAAAGTTTTGTTTGTTTGTTTTTAATATTGTAAAGCCATGGATGGTGGAATCCATGGATGCAGAATCCACAGATACAGAGGACTGACTGTACTTTGTTACTGTTAACTGGTAAGTTGGCTTTGACTTACATCAACCCTATGAATAAGAGACCTTAAAGATATCCCTGCAACAGGGATAGACTCAGCCCTGCAAACTCAGGACTATGTCTTCCTTTACTGAGTCAATCCACCTATGTTGTAGTCCTTCTCTTTTTCTACTGCCTTTAATTTTACTTACTTATCCATAATTCTTTGATGGTTCTGACATTAAAAAAAACATGGCAGAAATTTCTTGCAATATCAAGAATCCCAAGCACACCCTGGATTAATTTCTTGCACTAGGCAATGGCCCTACATGAGCTGTTGAAGCCACTGACCACCCCTCCGGCTCTTGATCCTAGTTAAGTTTTTTTTTAAAGTAAACATTCACTTTGAAGTGAATGTATGTAGAATCTACATATATTGTAGATCCACTTCCAGTTCAACTAATTAATGCTGAATTTAAGTGGTCAATATTTGAAGAAAGCTTGTCACCACCAATAAATTATTTTATTAAGAAACATATAAGAAAGGAAATGGTAGTTCGCTATCTACAAATTGATACACAAATGTTTGTAGTTTATGATTAGTTGTGTAAAAATTGTTATGGAAATATTTAAGATATATATAATTAAAGTCTATGCACAATAGCTATAAAAGGATCTCTATACATAAAAGGATCTCTATGGCTAGCCAGAAAATATAGCATTCTTTGTCTTTCCTTATATGGTTTGTTCTTCTTTGACATATCAGAAATTACCATTTGACCTGATTCTGAGGTGAGTCAGTGGGAGTTTTGTCATTGAAACATTAGATTTTAGGAAAGTTTTCTATCATTAGATTTTCTATCTCCATAGTCTTTGCAGTCAGCCAAGATGTTTTTCAATCCCC